>OY728119.1:1542364222-1547364222 GCA_963277665.1 Viscum album
AGAGGTAGAGCGATTACTAAAAATAAATACTCTTCTATGTGCAGCGTAGTCATCATAGAAATGAATTTCATTAAAAAAGCTTAGAAAGGGTACAACCCAATATAGTTTCTAGTATTTGATTTATAGCCCCATGGGTAAGATTAAGAGAGGAGAAAATTTAAAACAACAGAATAAATGGAACAAATAAAATAATAACTAAGAAGTTTATTACACAAAGGCAAATATTACAAAAATAGAAGGAGAGGAAGGATTTGATGAAGGGATCCTTGATTCAAGATCTCCCCCTATGATTATAGGAAGTTCCATAAACTCCAAGGTGATTATAGGACTCCTATGGAACTCTAAAATGGCAGCACTTCCCTCCATGGTCGAACTCAGAAATGAGGCACCCATGGTGTCAATTTATAGCCAAAATGGGAAGTAGTTTTGGGAACCCAGATTTCGAGATACCATTTGTGTCTCAGTTTTGGGTTGGTAAAGGGAATTATATTGACTTGGAAAAAATATAATGGTTATAAGAAAACATTGGTACTATCTCCATTCCAACTTTGGAAGCCAATAATGTATTAAAGCACAAGATATGGCTGAAATAAAGAACCAAATATTAGACTTTGTGTAGATTCTATCCCCTGGAAAAATTAGTTCAAATGTCCTCTTTAATGGATGAATTAGGCTTCTGTTTCTTGAGATTAGTTGTATCCCAAGAATTTATGGAGCTGTGTACAAAATATTATCCAATTTTGAGTTATTGATTTTTTGAAAATTTCAAGATAGTGGACATATGTCCTTGGAATTCCAGGCAGTTTGGCCCATTTTCCATCTGGATCATCTCCGACCCTCTTAATAATCTCCTCCTACAACAAAATCACCAAAACAGGAATAATTTCCATTTTTAACAGTGATAAACATTTAATAATTTAATTTAATGGTATGTGAAATTTGAGATAATATTTTTAATTTTAAATTCAAAACAAGTTTAAAACACTGATGTATGGGTGAAATAAAGAAATGAATCATGACGTGATTATACCCCCACACTTACCCTTTTTCACTACTGGGAAAAACCTCATATCATGTAATCCAAAAAAATTGTGACATGTAAGCATCAATATCAAATCAGAACAATTTTTAAAACACATATCTTTGAGATTCAATATTTTTACAATAAGAAACAAAAGATATAATGCCTCCTCCAAAAACCATTATTTCATGTTTTTAATTCATATCATTCAATATATTTATAATTCATTTATCCTCCCATGCACACAAAAAACTTACCTCACTTGAATTTTGTCTTATCATAGAAATGTAAATTTTTCAGTAATGTATTTCTAATCTAAACTCATACAAGGATCACAATAGGCTTGATAAATCCCTACATTTCCACCAGATGTGAGTCAAGAACATATGTTTATCATGAGGAATTTTAAGGGTTATTCTGTGGATTTTAGTTGGTAGGATTTAGATGTCAAACATTCTAAGGATGAATGAGGAGGGCTTGACTCTTTTTGAAGAAAAATTGCATTATTCTAATTTTTACATAAATATGGTCTCCTCCTCAATCCCCTTAATATCAATTCATATCCATCATCTTGAAAAATCATGGAAATTTTACACCATTAATTATTTCGAAAACAAAAATGTTAATAATATCAAACATAGTTTTTTCATGAATGCTCCCGATAGGCACAAATTTACTTCTTCATTGGAATCTCTAGAAAGGCACAAATTCGTTTATCATGAAATCCATATAAAGGAATAATATTGAATAGAATGAATTTTTAAGGAGAAAACAAATATCTAAATAATTTAATTTTCCACCCAAAGTATCAAAAATGTGGTTGCACAACCGAAGACGGCTTCCCCCACACTTAAGTTCAACTAGATTATGAAATTTCAATTCAAGAGTTGGTTGGATAGGGAAAATTGTCTTGTAATGTGGCTAACCTAAAAGGATGTTCATGGATTCTAAGGGATAAAAGGATTAATTGTTCAAGGCAGGCCATTATAAAAAGGATTCTTATAAAATAGGGTCTTCAATACCCATGAAATTCCTCAATCATTTTAAAAAAACGTACATCAGACCATCAAGTTTTTATAGGAATAAATCAAATTCTGGTTAAATCAAGCAAGTTTTGGTTATCTCAAAAATCAAGGTAAATATAAATAATACGAAAATAATGTTTTAGAAGCCTCACAGGAAAGTGATTTCAAATATAAAGACAGTGAGATGTGTCCTGAGATTTAAAATTCAGAGTACTTTTCATGAAATTATTAAAGATTTGAACATGAAACAAAGATATTTTCATCATTTATTTAAGCTCAGTTTCCTAGGATAAATTTTTTCTCTTATTTATATGGATTTAAAATTGTTTATGAGAATCATTTTAGCTAAAAAGTTTTAGAAACAGACAAAATTAAAAAAAAACAGACAATTTTTTTTTCAAAAAATAGAAAACAATTTAAATTACCAAACTAAAAGGTTTTCTCCCCCACACTTAAAATATCAAATTGTCCTCAATGTGAACCCATGGGATGATATGTGCACATGAAATGAAGTATTTTAAATAGGAAAAATAATATCAAAGTGAAATGGTTGGGAACAACCTGCTATTTTCAAGTGATGATGAGGTCATGCAGTGTGCTAAAATCCACTGCATCTATAGAAATTCCCTCAATGTATTGCTTCAAAAATTTTCCATTGACTATAAAGATTCTTCTAGTTTCATCTTGTGTGATCTCCATTGCACCATAAAGAAAAAAATTAGATTCAATATAAGGACCTAACCATCTAGAATGCAACTTACCGAGCACCTGCTTTAGTCGTGAACTATAGAGTGCGACTTTCTATCCAACATGAAACTACCTTTGTTGGACCATTATATCATGAACTTCTTTTGATATTGCCTTATAAAACCTTGAGTTCTCATATTATAACCATTTAATCTCCTTAGGCTCTTGAATTTTCAGCTTCATTTGAATTTCAACTTGGTCCAAGTCCATGTTGCATTTATTTATAGCCCAACAATCTTGACGCTCAACATCCATAGGGATATGACACACTTTCCCAAAACAATCCAAAATGTGGAAAAATTAATGACTGCCTTTTATGCTTTTCTATAAGCCCATAGCACAACATCGAAGCACTTGCTCAAATCCTTCCTATTCGGCGGCACCGTTCTCTATGAAATTTGTTTCAACTCATGATTTGAAACCTTATCTTGGCCATTTTTTAGAGGTGGTATGGTGTTGATGTTTTGTGTGTCACCCCATAATTATGAATGAGGGAATCCAAATTCTGATTTCAAAAGCGTGTCCTATAATCAATAATGATAGACTTTGGTACTCTAAACCTACAAAAAATCTGTTCTTTGACAAATTTGACTACAACACGAGATTCACCAGTCCTGGTGGCCTTAGACTCCACCCCTTTACTTGCATAATAAAAAAAAACAAAATATTCGAAAACCGAAATGAACTAAAAAAAGTACCCATAAAATTGGTTCCTCATGCATAAAAAATATCACAAAATAATATGGGTTTTTGGGGCATCTCATGTCTCCTAGAAATGTTACCAGTGTGTTGGAAATGTGAGCATGACTTAAAAAACACATGAGAATCATAAAATAAGATAGGACAATATAATCTAGATTCTAAGGCATTATTAGTTATTCATTGATGTCCAATGTGTCCCCTATATGGGAGTGTATAGAAGAAATGCATAACAGACTAAAACTCATTATCTAGAACACACCACATAATAACTTGATCACTACACATGCGCTATAGGTATGGATCATCCCAAACATAAAATCAGGACTCACTCTTTATGTTTTGGACTTTATGTTTCTTTAAATTTATAGGGATTTAAAATTCAACAAGGTAGTCCACTAAATCAGTAAACCAAGGATGCGTACTTGAGATGGAATAAATATGATCATTAGGGAAAGTGTCCCAAAGTGATTCCAAGTCCAAGGTGTCTGGCTATAGTGTGTGAGTAAGTCTACTCATGTGGTCCACCACTAGGTTTTCTAAACCCTTATTATCCATTATCTCAATATCAAATTCTTGAATAATGAGAATCCATTAGATAATCCTGGGTTTCGCATCTCGCTTCTTCAAGAGGTACCTTAGAGCTGTATAGTCATTATAAAAAAATTCTATAGGGCCCAATAAATATGGACAAAATTTTTCTAAAGAAAATATAACGGCAAGAAACTCCTTTTCTATGGTTGTGTAGTTTTATTAGACTAAATCCAATGTCCTTGATTCACATTCAATCACTTGTGAATGTCCCTCAACCCTTTGAGTTAAGATAACTCTGACCGAGATGTTGGAGGCATCACATATAAGCTCAATGGGAAGATCCCACCATGGGGGTTTTATAATTTTTGGGGTGGTCAAAAACTTCTTTAGGCCATCAAATGAAGTCTTATAAGAATCATCAAACACAAAATCAAAATCGTTTTGAAGTAATCATGACATAGGAAAATAAATCTCACTAAAATATTTGATGAAGTGCTGATAAAATCCTACATGCCCTAGGAAATATCTAACATCACACACACATGAATGATAGAGTAGGGATGAAATAATATCTACCTTAGATGTATCAACCTCTATCCCATGTTTTGACACTACATTCCTAAAGGCAATTCCATGATCTACCATCAAATGACACTTTTCAACATTTAAGACCATATTATTCTCAAAAAAATGATTCCAAACCATTCCCAAACTAGAGATACAATCATAAAATGAAGACCCATAAACTGTAAAGTCATCAATAAATACCCACTTCATGTCTCAATAAAATCATAAAAAATTCTCACTATGTATCTCTGGAAGGTACATGGGGCATTGCAAAGTCCAAATTTCATCCTTTGGTAGGCAAACTTACCAAATGGACAAGTGAAAGTTGTCTTCTCTTGACCCTCCAGAGCAGTAGTAACCTGAAAATATCTAGAAAATCCAACCAAGAAACAATAGTGTGTTGACTTTCTAGTCATTCAAGCATTTGATCAATAAATGGGATGGGGGAATGGTCATTGTGAGCAAACTGATTTAGTTTCCTATAATCAATACACACATGCCAACTATTTTGAACCCTCAATGGAACTAACTCCTCTTCATCATTTTTAACAATAGTAACACCACTTTTTTTAGGCATAACCTCAATAGAACTCACCCACCGACAATATGAAATGTGTTAAAATATACCTACCTCAAGAAAATTTTCAACCTATTTTTTAACAACTTCTAGAAGGGTTGGATTGAGTCTCCTTTGTGGCTTCCTAACCGTTTTAGCCCCATCCTCCAAAATAATCCTATGCATGAAAATAGAGGGGATAATACCAGAAATGTCCACCAAGGTCTACCTGATTTCCCTAATGTTCTCCCTAAAAAGATTCAAAAGTTTTTCTTTATGTTCATAAGGGATATTGTTTGAAATTATAAAAGGTAATTTATCACCAATTAACAAGTATGGTTATTTTATATTTGGGGGTAATGGATTGAGTTCCAATGTAGGGGTGATGTATGGATAGAGAAATTGAAATAACTGAAATATGCACACAATGAATATCAGTATTAGAATGTACATCATCAAAATTAGAGAATAAAGTATTAGACCCACCAACATTCTCAAAAGACATGTCAAAATCAGAGTTCACAAGATCAAAATCAGAATATGAATCCCGTTCAAAATCAAAATAAGAGATGATTGTGCATTAGAAAATAGTGTAGAAGTGCTCTTAGACATCAAACTAGAACCAATTCTCATAATATCCCTAATAATTGGACAATAAAATTCCAAGGGGTTTTTATTTGGTGGTTCAAAATGGGAGATAACAAAAGCATAATGGTCCTCTGAGGGGTACTTCATGAAGTTCATAACATTAAATATTACAACTTCATATCAAAACTCCATGGAAAGTGTACCCCCATGAACATTTATGATATTTGTTTTACAGTTTTGAGGAAGGGACTACCTAAGATAATGGTAGAATGAGAACTGACCTGAACATCCTCCATGTTAAGCATGTAGAAATCCACTGGAAAGATCATGTCTCTTACATGAACAAGTACATACTCAAGGACTCCCACTGGTTATGATTTATCTCTATTCACTAACTACACCACTACCTTCATCGACTTAAAATTACCAACCTGTAAAGATGAAAATATCAAGTGAGACATTACATTTGTGGAAGCTTCCAAATCCTAAAGGCAATCAGAAAAGTGAAACTCCCCTTTGGTGCATGGGATAGTGAATGACCTAAGATCCCTGAAAATTGTTGGAATTACTAGAGTTGGTGTAATCATTGTAGACACATTACTTACAAGATTGATCCTCTGATTTTCCTTGAGCCCTCTTTGATTGGTATAATGTTCTTTTAAAAATTTGGCATAACTTGGGATTTGATTTATTGCTTCAAGTAGAGGGATGCTGATCTCAATACAATTCAATGTATCCAAAACTTCTTTTTTAATCACCTCTTCAGCCTTTTTTTTGGTTTGTAAAACTCTATTTAGAAAAGGAAGGGGTTTATGAGGAACACAATAAATATTTTTATTACCTTTATCTTTCTCCTTGGGCTTCTCATCAGTGGTTCTTGAATGGTTCCTATTCAGAGTTGAGGTGAATCCTAGTGGAATGACAGCTGCAAATGTATCAGCTATTTTCTTCCCACTTTCAATGTGAGGGAACTAACATTCCCCTTGGGATTTAGAGTAGGTTGGGTAGGTATATTTATGGAATTCTTACTTACCAGTTCATGGAGGGTAGTGACATTATGGCTCATTTGAGTCTTCAACTCCCTCATCTTCGAACCTTCACTCTTTAGCTCATTATTTTGATTAAGTACATTTTATTTCAAAAGATCATCAATATTAGAATTGAAATTTTGTTTAGAAGTCCCTTTTTGTTGTCTTGTTTATTCTTGGGCTTCAAATCTCATTTGGGGTTTTTGGAAACCCTACTAGTAAGGTGGAGGCTGTTGAAAGTTTTTTTGAAAAGGGGACTTGGTTGTTGTCCAGAGCCATACCTCATGTCTGATTGATCTTTCCACCCTTGGTTTCATGTTGTTGCAAAGGAATCATACTTATTTTTGGGATGTGGATGTTGTTGCTGCTGATATGTTATCCTAGGGAATACTGTTTTAATTGGGGAAAACAGTCAGTTGGGTGGTCTGTTTCTGTTAAAATGCCACATGGCCTCATAGGAGTGGGCTGGGATGTCTTTTGAGCCAAAGAAATATTCCCCACCATAGTGGTCAATTCTTATAACTCAGTATCAATCAAATTATTTTCAAGAGAATATGGACTCATTTGATGTACTACCCAGACATTTGGTGTACCTCGATCACCAACTTTTTGGGAGTTTTATGCCATCATTTTAATCAACACATGTGCAGCTGCTGGTATTTTTTCACCCAATGCCCCTCTAGCTTCATAATCCACCATGATTCTATATATATGTTTGAAACATTTATAGAAGTACTGGATGAGTAGTTGGTCACTGATTTGGTGATGATGATTTCTTTCACACAACTTCATGAATCCCTCCCAGCACTCATACATTGACTCCCATTGTGCATTCTTGATCCTAGAGATCACTTTTCGAATGGATGTGGTCCTTAATGCTGGAAAAAATTTCTACAAGAATAGATGTTTCAAATCATTCCAACAAGTTACATATTCAGGTTGTAGACAATACATCCAATCTTTCACAACTCCATCAAGTGAGAATGAGAATACTCTTAGTTTGATTTAATCTTTATATACATTAATGAGTTTAAGGTTTGAGAAAACCACATTAAATTATTTTAAATGTTTGTTTAGATCCTCACCAGATAATCCCAAAATTTTGGAAGAATGTTAATTAATATAGATTTTAGTTCAAAGTCTGATTTGATATTTGGGTATGCAATACAATTTGGTTGATAGTTAATATCTAGTTCAACCAACTATAGAATGGTTCTATTAAGTTCATCGATGTTGTTTTAAGCCATTGGTTGTTGTTTTTTGTTTGAATATGAATTTTTTCCAATTTCAATGTTACTAGAATGAAGGAATTCTCCAAATGGTTGAATGTTGAAACTTCTCATAGACTGAGAATGTATGATTCAATACCTAAGGCTGCGTTCAATCTCAGGGTCAAGATCTAAGAGATCCTTGGTATTATTTTGTGTCATAAATCAATGAAAGAAAAAAATTAAATGAATAAAAGTGGATAATAATAAAATGATATGAAGTTTTATTTTATGGTCCAATAAAACGAAAAGAAGAGAAAAAATGAAAACTTCAAAAAGGGGAAAGACGAAAAAAATAGGAGAAGAAAATAATTAACATGGAAAATAAAATAAATACCTCTAATTGGTTGAATAAAATACTTGCCTCCCCAGAAACAACACAAATTTGAAAGGTGCTGTCATGGGCCATTTGAAATTATGTTCGGTTCCAAGTTATTTAGGTGCATTAGAGTGGCTGACAAAAGTCATATCTCATATGAGGAAGTAATTTAAGACAACATATTGAAGGTATTCTAAAAATTAAGTTAAATAACTTACACATAATAATTTAAAGGATGGGGGGGGGGGGTTTATCATTTATAAAACTAGAAGAAGTTTTTTAGAATATATTGCATTTTTTATTTTTATTTTTATTTTTGAAATGATGTTCGATTAAAAAGACACATCAATAAGATGTTTTTAAGAAAATGTTTTAAAAGGTATAGTCGATCTAACTATACCTATTCACTTACTTATTAATCATTATCATTTAATTGAAAAACCACTTAATTATGATCCCCTAATTTGTTAACCCTTGAACCCTATGGGAGTTAACAAAACCACACATATGAAATGAATTAAACATGAGGGTAGCTTTGGAACAAACCATTATAGCACCCTGCTTTGATTTATGTTCTAAGTATATATTATGGTCATTGGTATATTAGGGCACATATCCACTATAATAATTAGGGTCAATTGATCTTATATATTGTCTTTTAACTCTACAAAATTATCCGGTGTGGTATTGATTTACTAATTAAGTTTGCACTCTCACAATTTACACAAATTCTTGACCTCACATGTTTTTGTATTAATTGTTCATTTTATTAATTAGATTATTCTAATTTAAAACCTCAATAAATAGATCATTTAAGTTAATTACATTATCTTATTGATTCAAAATATATTAATGGAGATGTTTATAGGTAAATCGATTACTAAAAAGAACTACTCTTCCATGGGCGTCATAGTCATCATAGAAACGAATTGCATTTGCAAAGGGTTAGAAATGGTATAAACCAATCTAATTTAAACTCTTTAATTTCCAGACTAAAGAGGTAGATTAAGAGAAGATTTTTTTTAAATTACATATGAAAAGGAAGAAATAAATGAGTAACTAGGAAGATTATTACACAAAGGTAAATATTACAACAAGAGAAGGAGGTTAAGGCTTTAATGAAGGGATCCTTACTTCAAGAGCTCTGTATATGAGTATTGGATGTTCTAGAACCTTCAAGGTAATGAGAGGACTCCTACGTAACTCAAAAATGGCATCAATTCACTCTTTGGTTGAACTTACAAATAAGGTGCCCAAGGTGACAATTTATATCCAAAATAGGAAGTGGTTTTGGGCACAGAAATTTCGATATACCATTTGTGTCTTGATTTTGGGTTAGATAATGGCCACATCTAGATATGGACAAAAGAGAAGCATTTTAGGACAACATATTTACTATCTCCATGAAAAATTTAACAGCCAGTGGAGTATTACAGAGAGAGATATTTTCGAAATACAGAACCCAATATTAGACATCGTGCTGATTCTGTCCCCTGGAAAGATTGGTTCAGATGGCCCCCTTAATAGATGAATTGGGATTTGGTTTCTTGATATGAGTTGTATCTCTTGAAGGTATGTAGAGGAATAAAAACGTGAAGCCCATTATAAAGCATGTATTTTGATAAATTTTCAAAACAGTGGAAAGATGTCCTTGGTCTTCCATGCAGTTTGGCCCATTTTCCTTGTGGATCATATCCGAACATCCAAATCATCTCCCCCTAAAATGAAATCACCAAAACCCGAATAATTTCCCATTTTAACACTGATAAAAATTTAATAATTTACTCAAATGGGATGTTCAATTTGAGATAATATTTTTAATTTTAAATACCAAACAAGTTTAAAATAGTGATTTAAGAGTGAAATAAAGGAGTAAATCGTGATGCGATCACACCCCCACACTTACCCATTTTCACTCCTAGGAAAAACCTCATATCATGAAATCCAAAAAAATTGTCACATGTAAACATCAATATCAAATAATAAATTTCTTTAAAACACATATCCTTTAGATCCAACAATTTTACAAAAATAAACAAAAGATACCATGACTCCTCAAAAAACAATTATTTAATGTTCTTAATTCATATCATTCAATATATCTCTGATTCATTTATCCTCTCATGAAGAGAAAAAACATACCTCACTTGAATTTTATTTTATCACCCAAAATTCTATTTTTCAGAATTGTATTTATCATTGAAACTCATACAAGGATCACTATAGTCTTGATAAATTCATATATCACCACTTAATGTGAGTCAAGAATATATGTTTATCTTGAGTACATTTCAAGGTTGTTCTATGGATTTTAGATGGTAAGATTTAGATGATAAAAATTATATGGCTGAATGAGGAGGGTTTGAATCCTTTTGAAGAAAAATTTCATTATTATAATTTTCACTTAAATATAGTCTCCTCCTAAATCCCCTTAGTATTAACTCAGCTGTATCATCATGAAGGCTCATGTATAGTTTACACCATTTATCATTTCAGAAACAAAAATTTTGAATCTTCTCGAACATAGTTTTTTCATGAAATCTCCTGATAGACACAAATTTATTTCATCACTGGAAGCTCTAGAAAGTCACTACTTTTATCATGAAATTTCTAGAAAGGAAAAACTTTCAATAGTATTTTTTTACGAAGAAAACACATCTCTTAATAATTTAATTTTCCACCCAAAGTATCACATAATGTGGTAGAACCACACAAGAGAACTTCCCCCACACTTAAGTTCACTCAGATTTTGAAATTTCACTTCAAGAGTTGGTTAGATATGGAAAATTAGCTTGTATTATGGCTAACCTAACTGACTGTTCATGGACTCTAAGGGATAAAAGGTTTAATTGTTCAATGTAGGCCATTATAAAAAGTATTCTTTTGAAATAGGGGATTTAATACAAAAGAAATTCCTAAATCATTTAAAACACATGTACCTCAAACCCTCATGTTTTGATAGGAATAAATCAAATTCTTGTTAAACCATGCATGGTTTGGTTCTCTCAAGAAGTGAGGTAAATGTAAATAAGATGAAAATAATGGTTCAGAAGCCTTATAGGAAAGTGATTTCAAATATAAAGACTGTGAGATGTGTCATGGGATTCTAAATTCAAAGTACATTACAGTAAATTCCTAAATATTTGAACTTGAAAAAAGTCAATTTCAACATTAATTTAAGAACAGGTTCCTAGGATAAATTGTTTCTCTTATTTATATGGATTTCAAAATGGTGATGATAATTGTTTTAGCTCAAAAGTATTAGAAACACAAAAAAAATAAAATAAAACCCACACATTTTTTTTGAAGTATAGAAAAAAAAATTAAATTACTATACTAAAAGGTTCCCACCCCCACACATAAAATATCACAGTGTCCTCAATGTAAACCCATGAGATGATTTGTGCACATGAAATGTAGAATTTTAAATAAGAATAATAATATAAAAATGAAAGGGTTAGGAATAACTGATATTCTTAAGTGATGATGGGGTCATGAAGTGTGATGAAATCCACTACATCAGTAGAAATTACCTCAATGTATTGATTCAAATGTTTCCCATTGACAATAAAGCTTCTTCTAGTGTACTATTATGTTATATTCACTACAAAATAAGAAAACAATTATATAGAATATAAGGACCTATCCATATGGGACACAACTTACTTGGTATCATATTTAGTCATGAACTATAGAGTAGGACTTTCTCTCCAACATGAAACTCCCTTGGTTGGATCATTCTATTACGAGATTCTTTAAATCATTCCTTACATATACTTGAGTTCTATTATGGTGACAATAAAATCTCCTAAAGCTCTTAAATTTTCAGCTTCCATTGAATTCAATCTTGGTCCAAATCCATGTTGCCTTTCCATATAGCCCAATAAGCCCGATGTTCAAATTCCATGGGGAGATGACATGCTTTCCCAAAAACAATACAAAATAGGGACATACCAATGGGGATCTTGTATGATGTCTTATAATACCATAGATCACCATCTAAGCTCTTGATCTAATCCTTCCTATTCAGTTTCACAGTTTTCTCTAAAATTTGTTTCCACTCACGATTTGAAACCTCAGCCTGGCCATTTGTTTGTGTGTGGTATGTGTTGATGTTTTTTGTGTCACACCATAATTCCAAATGAGGGAATCCAAATTCCAGTTACAAAAGTGTGTCCCTTGATCATCGATGATAGCCTTTGGTACTCCAAACCTACTAAAATTTTGTGCCTTGACAATGTCGACTACACATTGAGATTCATCATTCCTCGTGGCCTTGGCCACCACCTATTTACTCACATAATCATCAACATCCAAAATATATAAAAAAACCAAATAAACTAGAAAAAAGATCCATAAAATTGATGTCCCATACATAAAAAATATCACAGAATAGTATGGGTTTTTGGGGCATCTCATGTCTCCTAGAAATGTAACCAGTGTGTTGGAAACATGAGAATGACATAAAAAATAAAAGAGCATCATGAAATAATGTAGGAAAATATAATCCAGAGTCTAAGACTTTCCTACATATTCGTTGGGGTGAAAAGTGTCCTCCACATGAGAGTGTATAGCAGTAATATAGAACCGAATGAAAATCATGATTAGGAACACATCTCCTAATAACATGATCACTACACATGCACCATAGGTATGGATCATCCCAAACATAAAATCTTGACTCACTCTTTAACTTTTGGACTTGATGATTCTATAAATTTGTAGGGATTTCAGATGAAACAAGGTAGTTAACTAAATCAGAATACCAAGAATACATACCGAAGATGGAATAAATATTCTCATTGATGAAAGTGTCCCAAAGGGGTACCTGGGCCATGTTTTCAACCTCTAGTGTGTGATTAATCCTACACCTGTGGCCTGTCACCAGGTTTTTTGACCCCTTCTTATCCTTTATCTCAATATCAAATTCTTGAATAAGGATACTCCATATGATAATATTTGGGTTCACATTTGTCTTCTTCAAGAGGTACCTTAGAGCTACATGGTTAGAAAAAACAACTACTATAGAGCCCAATAAATATGAAAAAAAATTATCTAAAGAAAATATAACAATAATAAAATCATTTTATGTGCTTTTTTAGTTTTATTGGTCTGAATCCTATTTCCTCAATTCAAATGAAATCACATGCGAACTTCCCTCCACCCTCTAAGACAATAAAGCTCTGACTGTGAAGTTGGAGGCGTCACACATAAGATTAAAAGGAATCTACCACCATGGGGGTTTTATGATTGGTGGAGTGGTCAAAAACTTCTTTATCTCATCAAAGGAATTGTTAAAAGAGTCATCAAACAAAAAATCAGAATCCTTTTGAAGTAATCACGACATAGGAAGATCAATCTTAATTAAATATTTGATGAAGTGCTCATATAATATTTAATGCCCTGGGAAAGATCTAAAATCACACACACATGAAGGATTGTGTAGGGATGAAATAATATATACCTTAGATCAATCAACCTATATCCCATGTTTTGACACTACATGCCCTAAGACAATGCCATGCTCTACCATGAAATGACAATTTTCAAAGTTTAAGACCAGATTTTTTTCAATAAAAATATTCAAAAGCATTCCCAAAAAAGATATAAAATCATCAAATGAAGACCTATACACTATAAAATAATCCATAAATACTTCCATATAGATCGCAATAAAATCAGTGAAAAATACTCCCCATGCATCTCTGGAAGGTACCTGGGGTATTACAAAGTCTAAATGGCATCCTCAGAGAGGCAAATGTTCTGAATGGACAAGTGAATGTTGTCTTCTCACAATCCTCTAGAGAAATATTAACCTAAAAATATCTAGAAAATCCATCCAAGAAACAATAATGGGTTTTATTTACTACTCTCTCAGGAAAATGATCAATAAATTGGATGGGGAAATGGTCCTTGCAAGTGGACTGACTTAGTTTCTTATAACCAACTCACACACAACAACTATTTTGTACCCTTATTAGAACTAACCCCACTTTATTATTTTTAACAATTTTAAAACCACTTTTCTTAGGCACAACCTAAATAGGACTCAACCATTGAGAATATGAAGTGGGATAAATTATACCTGCATCGAGAAATTTTCAACCTTTTTTTAACAACATCTAAAAAGGTTGGATTGAGTTTCATTTGTGGCTACATAATCGGTTTATCCCCTTCCTCCAAAACAATATTATGAATGAAAATGGAGGGGATAATACTAGATATGTCAGCCAAGGTCTACCTGATTTCCATAATGTTCTCCCTCAAAAGACTCAAATGTTTTTATTCATGTTCAAAAGGGATATTGTTGGAAATTATAACAGGTAATTTCTCACCACTTAACAAGTATGGGTATTATAGATTTGGTGGTAATGGATTGAGTTCCAATGTAGGGGTGATGTATGGATGGAGAAATTTAAATAATTTAAATATGCACACAATTAATATCAGTATCAGAATATACATCATCAAAATTAGAGAATAAAGCATCAGATCCATCAGCATACTCAATAGACATGTCAGAATCAGAGTTTCATGATAAAAATTAGAATATGAATCTATTTCGAAATCAAATAAAAGAGATAAATGTGCAGTAGAAAATAGTTTGGAAGTGCTCTTGACATCAAACTAGAACCAATGATTATAATCTCCTTAATAATAGGACAATAAAATTCCATGGGGGGTTTATTTGGTGGTTCAAAATGGGAGCTAACAAAATAAGAATGGTACTTTGAGGGGTACTTAATAAAGTTCATAAGATTAAATATTATAAATTCATCTCTAAAATCCATGGAAAGTGTACCAACATGAACATTTATGATTTTTTTGTAGTTTTGAGGAAGGGAATACCTAAGATAATGGGAGAATGTGAACTTACATAATCATCCTCCATGTTAAGCATACTGAAATCTACTGGAAAGATCATGTCTCTTACGTAAACAAGTACATCCTCAAGGACTTCCGCTGGATTTGATTTACCTTTATTCACCAATTGCACCACTACCCTCACCGGAATCAACTCACCAACCTGTAAAGATGAAAATATGAAGTAAGGAATTACATTTATAGAAGCTCCTAAATCATAAAGGGAATCAGAAAAGTGAAACTCCCCTTTGGTGCGTGGGATGGTGAATGACATGAGATCCTTGAACTTTGTTGGAATTGCTAGTGTTGGTGCAATGAGTGCTGACAAATTCCTTAAAAGATTCATCCTCTCACTTTCCTTGAGCCCTTTTTGATTGGTTCAATGTTCTTTTAAAATTTTGGCATACCTTGGGATTTTCTTTATTCCTTCAAGTAGAGGGATGTTGATCCCAACACAATTGAATGTATCCAAAACTTCTTTTTTCATCACCTATTAAACCATATTTTTTGTTTGTAAAAATCTATTTGGAAATGGAAGGGATTTATGAGGAACATTATCAACATTTTTCATACCTTTTTATTTCTCCTTGGGCTTCTCATCAGTGGTTCTTGAATGGGTCCTCCTCAGAGTTGAGGTGAATCCCAGTGGAATGACAGGTGTTGATGTATCAGTTGTTTTCTTCTCACCACTCAATGTGATGGAACATGAATTCCCCATGGGATTTGGAGTAGGTTGGGTAGGTATATTTCTAGAATTCTTACTTACCAGTTCATGGAGGGTAGTGGAAATATGGCTCATTTGAGTCTTCAACTCCCTTATCTTCAAACCTCGACTCTTTAGCTCATTCTTCTAATTAAGAAAACTTTTTTTCAAAAGATCATCAATATTAGAATTGAAATTTGGTTGAGAAGTCCCTTGTTGTTGTCTTGTTTATTCTTGGGCTTCAAATCTCCTTTGGGGTTGTTGGAAACCCTACTAGTAAGGTGGAGGTTACTAAAAGTTTTGTTGAAAAGGGGACATTGTTATTGTCCAGATCCATAACTCATGTCTGATTGATCTTTCCACCCTTGGTTTTATGTTGGTGCAGAGAAATCATACTTCTTTTTAGGATGTGGTTGTTGCTGCTGCTGATATGGTATCCTAAGGAATACTGCTTCCCAATCCCATGACTCTTGTAATTGGGGGAAACAGTCAGTTGGGTGGTCTTTTTCTATTAAAATGTCACATGTCCTCATAGGAGTGGGTTGGGATGTATTTTGAGCCAAAGAAATCTTCCTCACCATAGTGGTCAATTCTTCTATCTCAGTATCATTCAAATGACTTTCAAGAGAATATGGACTCACCTGATGTACTCCCCTGACATTTGGTGTACCTAGATTGCCAAATTGTTGGGTGTTTTGTGCCATCTTGTTAATCAATACAACTGTAGTTGCTGCTATTTTTTCACCCAATGCCCCTCTAGCTGAGAAAGCCACCATGATTCTCTTCATTGGTGTGAGTCCTTCATAAAAGTACTGGATGAGCAGTTTTTCACTGATTTGGTGATAATGACAGCTTGTACACAACTTCCTGAATCACTCCCAGTACTCATACATTGAATCTACTTGTGCTCGCTTGATCCCAGAGATCTCTTTTCAAATGGATGTGGTACTTGATGCTATAAAATATATCCACAATAAAAGATGTTTCAAATCGTACCAACAAGTTACATATTCAGGTTGTAAATAAGACATCCAATCTTTCACAACTCCATCAAGTGAGAATGAAAATGATCATAATTTGATTTAATATTCAGATACATTTATGAGTGTAAGGGTTGAGAAAACCACAAAAAATTGATTTAAATGTTTGTTAGGATCCTCACCAAATAATCTATATATTTTAGAAGAAGGTTAATTAATCTAGATATTAGTTCAATGTCCGATTTGATATTTGGGTATGCAATAAAATTTGGTTGATAGTTAATATCTGGTGAAACCAAATATCTAATGGTTCTATTAAGTTTATTGTTGTTGTTTCTAGCCATTGGTTCTTGTTTTCTGTTTGAATATGAATTTATTCCAATATCAATGTTACTAGAATGTGTTGAGTCAAAAGTTATCTTTTGACTTTTATGTCTTGTTTTGGAAATCACAAATGTATTCATATATGTTTATCGTACTGACTATGTTTATCGTACTGACTATGTTTATCATACTGACTATTTTTATCATACTGACTATGTTTATCGTACTGACTATGTTTATCGTACTAACTATGTTTATCGTACTGAATATGTTTATCATACTGACTTTGATTATCGTACTAACTATATTTATTGTACTGACTATGTTTATTGTACTGAATATGTTTATCTTACTAACTATGTTTATCATACTGACTATGTTTATCGTACTGACTATGTTTATCGTACTAACTCTGTCAATCAAACTGACTCTATCAATTGTACTGACTCTTTCAATCATACTGACTCTATTGATCATACTGACTCTTTCAATCATACCGACTCTATCAATCGTACTAACTTTTGTGCATCATACACACTTTGTATCATATCAATACATTACACTAAGTAATACTTATAGTACTCATTTTTTATCACATGTTTGTTTTTATCTTTTATCAATACATGTCAATCGTACTCATGTTTATCATCTTCATATATCTTCTCTTTTAACCAGAACAATGTCATGGAGTTGGTTATAAACTAATCAAAACGATGTCATGTTTTTTTGTTTCAATATGACCATTATAATGCCAGGTGTCCAAGTCCCTCTGAGTTTTCCAGAGAAATATGAACATTGGAAGAAATGTGACCGTTGGAACCTGAGGACCATAAATAGGAGGTCATTTGAAGCTGATAAGTACAACTGAGAGACTTTGATCATCCTTTTTATAATATCAAGTTCTATAGATAGACGCTGTGACTTCTCTCTTGCTTCGTGCGAAAGCCTTGAAATTACAAAACATGAATGACTCGTTCTTAGTTTTTGTATCTCAATAAGTTCATTGTTTTTATTTGTGCGACCGATTAGGTGATAACGATCGAGGGTTGCTGAGGATAGGAAGACAGTGCTACCGATCTTCGTATCGAGGGCTTTCAAGTGTTTGAAAGACAGAGGTTCCAATTACCTACAAAATCAAGGGCTTACGAGGATTGCACGACAGACATACCGATCATCGTATCGAGGGCTTACCAAGGTGGTGGTAAGACAGATCTCTTATCCTAGGTGAAAGGATACCCTTATCGTTGGGTTAAAATAATTGTAATACTTTTACATTTCCATTTCTGTTTGTTTTAGAAAGGGAATTGTATTGTTTCCTTTCTTCATTTCATATCCATTTGTAATTGTTTCAATTACAATTATACTGTTACATATTGTATCGATAGATTCTATACACTTTATGTTAGAATCCTTCACTATTGTATTACTATGATTATTATATTCATTTTAAATACAATTGATTTACTTTTATTATAGTATTACATCATATCGTACCTTTATATTCAAGTCAATTGTGGTAAATTTTATTTGTTGTGAATTGTATCAGTTTAAGATCATTTAAACTAATTTTCTTAAGTGTTTAAACACAATGTTTTTAAACCTACAATTCAACCCCCCTATTGTATTGTTCCATATAATATACATATACATCTATATATCAATCCAACAATTGGTATCATAGGATGTTTCCACTTATTTTTATTACTAGCCCTATTTATTTCTTTCAAATTTTTGTTTCAACTCCTTACTGCACTAATGTGTGGAGTGGAAAAGACTTTGTTTTTTTAGATGGAAGGAATTAATATTGGATCAATTGAAAATATAAATCCAACTAGACCACCCATATTTGATGGGAATGATTATGAGTACTAGAGAGATCGAATGAAATTTTTTTATCACTACTGGTGTAGAAAATTTTATTACGCTTACCAGAGGCTACATAATTCTTGACATAGAAGTCAGTAATTTCACTAATCAAGAAAAGAAAGAATATCAACTGAATTACAAGGTACTCAATACTTTTCTATTCTCTATGACCATGAATATATATAGCCAGATATCATCTTGTGAACTATCCAACTGTATTCACAAGAAATTGTAAGTCACACATTTGGGTAAATCCAAGGTTATAGAAACAGGAAGAGCAATGCTTCGAGCAGAGTATCATGGATTTCTTTTTCCTTATGTGGAACTAGTATGTAAATTGAAACAAATATTTATGACAATTTTCCACATTTTACAATCTATGGGAGAAAAAGGTCTTGATGATGAAGCTCTTGTAGACAAGATTATTTATATAATTCCAAACGAATGGGAGTAAAAAAGGACTACTATCGATGAAAACAGAAAAGTTTCTCAGATTACTCTTGATGAACTCTTTGGAACTCTTCTACAACATGATATAAGAATAAAGAGAGGTGATGATTTCAATAAAACGAAAAATGGAAATGGAAGTGTAGATTTTACTACTACATCAAAATCAAAAACACCTGAAAGGATAAAAAGACCCAAATCTATGAAAGTTATATCATAATCAATAATTGTGATCATTCAGATAATGATTTAGCCAACTTTCTCAAAGGATGAACAAGATTGTGGGAAAGAAAGACTTCCAATACAGATTCAAAAAGAAAGATATGAAGGATAAGAAAGATTTAGAGGCAACTTGTTATGAATCTAAGAAAGTAGGTCATATAATACCTGATTGTCCTTTATTAAAGAGAAAAGATAGCAAGAAGAAACATTCTGAAAGAAATAAGAAAATGTATTACAAGACAAAGACAAAGAAATTATTGAATTCAAATCTTACTTGGAGTGCAATCGGTCGCGATTCATCAGATGATTCTTCAGAATATGAATCCTCAGGACAAAGGAATATTGGACTTATAGCCAGACCACCAATTGAAGATCATTGTTTCATGGCTAAGGTACACAATGCTGAATCCATTAAAAATATTTCCTTGAATGCAATGTATACTGAAAATAAATATTATGAATCTTCAAATGATGAGTCTTCATCATTAGAAGATAATATATTACCGTCTTATGGAGAAGTGTCTAGGTTTTCTAAACTTCTTAAGAATGAAAATTCTAAATTCAAGAAAAACATTGATAAAGAAAATTCTAGAATTTCAATTATAACTAAATAAGTATCAGATATTTCTAATGATCTTGATATGAAAACATCTGATTTTGAAAGTAATTTAAAAACCCTTTAGAAATTCAAATCTGATAAGGATATACTTTCTTAGGATTTTGAAAATATAATTTCTAAGAAAAATGTTTTCGAGTTTAACTCTATTTCAAAATCAAATGTTTTGGAGGATAAAAACTTAGTTTTAAAACTAATTTCAAATTTTTTTCCTTGAATAAATGTTTGTCAAACTTTACATATGGCAAGGAAAACTTTGATAAAATGTATTCTCAAATTTGACCTTTGAGAAATCATTATGGTTTTGCTTATACTCATTCTAAACCGGTTTTTAGTAATAACTATTTTGATCCTCAAAGTAACCCTTTTTGTACTAAGTGTGAATGTGGTGGACACTAGAAAAGATATTTTTCTATTAATATAACTCAGTATTTAGGATTTCATAAATCTAATTTTGAAAAAAAAATGTGGATTCCTAAAATTCTTTTATCTATCCCCTCTGGATCCAAACAAGTTTGGATTCCGAAAAACTAATTGTTTCTTTTCCAAGAAAATAAGAAGTGTACCAATAAGAATATTTGGTGTATGGATAGTGGTTGTTCTCAAAACATGGCCAGAAATAAATATTTATTTGAAAATATTATCCAAACAAAATGTGGAAAGGTTACCTTTGGAGATAATTCTCAAGGAAATATTTTTCGAATAGGTAACATTGTTTTTCTTGGAAAATTTATAATTTAAAATGTTATTTTGTTAAAGGTCTTAAGAGAAATCTCATCAACATAAGTCAATTATGTGATGAATGATACCTTGTGAATTTTAGAAATGATAAATACTTAGTTCATAATTCCATGGATGAATTCATTCTATCTGCCCATAGGCAAGAGAATGTAAACACTATTAACTTAGAAGACCTTAGGAGCCAAAATTTACCTTGATTAAGTGCAATAAAATACCAATAATGTCTATGGAATAGAAGAATAGGACACTACAACCTAAGAAACCTTTGTAAAATTTCAAATAAAAGACTTGTAAATGGACTAACAGATCTTAGATATCATTATTTAATGGTCTGTGATCCTTGTCAATTTGGAAAGCAACATAAAACTAGCTTTAAATCAATTAATTAAGTTTCAACTTCTAATGCATTACATATAGTGCACATGGATCTTTTTGGTCCTTCACAAACTGAAAGGATTGGAGGAAAATACTATGTATTTATTTTAGTTGATGACTTTACTAGATTTACATGGGTCTATTTTCTAACAAAGATATCTGAAGCCTTTTTCTATTTCAAAGTTTTTAGAGCGCAAGTTAAAGATGAGAAAAACCTACCATTGATAACTATCCATAGTGATCATGGTGGTGAATTTTAAAATTCATATTTTGAAACTTTTTGTAGTAAGAAAGGTATTACTCAAAATTTCTCAGCTCTGAGAACTCCTCAGAAAAATGGTGTTGTTGAGAGAATAAGTCGCATTCTTCAGGAAATGAAAAGAACCATGTTGAGTGAATAATCAATTGCTAAGTACTTTTGGGCTGAAGATGTTAGTACTACTTGTTGTACTATAAATCGTGTTTTAATTAGACCCTTTCTTAATAAAACACCTTATGAAGTGTGGACTAGCTGAAAACCTGAAGTTTCATACTTCAATGTTTTGGGATGCAAAGTATTCATTCTGAATAATAAAGATAATCTACACAAATTCACACCAAAATCTTATGAATGAATCTTTCTAGGATATTCTACAACTTCTAAGGCTTACATAGTCTCCAATAAAAATACTTGTACTATTGATAAAATAATGCATATTAAATTTGATGAAACTAGTCCTTTTGTTTTCAAACAACCCCAACCTAAAACCTTGGATGTGTTTTCAAAAAATGATTATCAACCTCTATTAGAAGATTCTTCTGATAAGGTAAATCTTCAAGAAAGTATTTCTGAAACTTCTACACCAGAATATTTTCTATCATATGTTGATGAACAAGTCTTACAGAACCCAATTCAATGGCTTCTTAGGAATCATCCCAGTGATAACCTAATTGGCGATGTAAATCAACTTAAAAGGACCAGAAATTCCTTGAGAAATGAAATAGAACATCTTGCCTTTCTTTTTGAATTCGAACCTAAATCTCAAAGTGAGGCCTTAGGTGATGAAGATTGGATTAAAGAAATGCAAGAAGAACAAAATGAATTTGAAAGGAGTCATGTATGGACTTTAGTTGAAATACCTAAAGAAAAAACTGTAATTGGTGTAAAATGGGTTTTTAGAAATAAATTAGATGAAAATGGAATCATTGTAATAAATAAAGCAAGACTTTTTGATAAGGGATATAATCAACAAGAGGGAATAGACTATGAAGAAACATATGCTCTGGAAGCTAGACCTAAATCTTTTCGCATTCTATTATCCTTTGCATCATACTTTAATTTCAAATTATTTCAAATGGATGTTAAATGTGCCTTTTTAAATAGTTTTTCTCATGAAGAAGTTTTTGTTGAATAACCCCCAGAGTTTCTAGACTCAAAATATCCTAATCATGTTTTTAAACTTACTAAAGCTTTATATGGACTTAAAGAAGCCCCTAGAGCATGGTATTATAGACTTACAAGATTTATTTTACAAAAAATGCAAAAGGTTCATCAGATCCAACCCTTTTTATAAAAATGGAAAATAAAAATGTTTGGTTATTCGAATTTATGTTGATGACATCATATTTGGATCAACTTAGCAGTCTGTAACTGATTCAATTACAAATTTAATGAAATCTGAGTTTGAAATGAGTATTATGGGTGAGTTAATAGTGTTTTTAGGTTTTCAAATTTTGCAAAAACTAGAAGGAACATATATATCTCAACATAAGTATATTAAATATTTACTCAAACAGTATGGATACGACAATACTAAAAGTATTAGCACTCCAATTGGTACCTCAAATACACTTGATCTTGATGAAACTGGGAAACCAGTAGATCAAATAACTTTTAGAGGTATGATAGGAAGTTTTTTATACTTGACAACTAGTCGACCAGACATAATGTTTTCTATATGCTTATGTGCAAGATACCAATATAATCCAAAAGAGTCTCATTTAAAAGATATGAAAAGAATATTTTGGTATTTAAAAGGAACTCTGGATTAAGGTCTTTTTTATTCTTCTGGAAATGATTTTGTTTTAAAAAGTTTTTCAGATGCTGACTTTGCTGTTTATAGAATGGAAAGAAAGAGTACATCTGGAACATGTCATTTCTTAAGAGATTCCGTGGTTTCTTGGTCCTAAAAGAAACAACACTCAATTTCACTTTCCACTGCTAAATCTTAATATGTAACAGCTGGAAGTTGTTGTGCTCAAGTGTTGTGGATGAAACACACACTCACTGACTAAGGATTGCGCTTTTCCAAAACTCAAATTCTATGTGATAATACTTGTTCCATAACTTTTAGTAAAAACCCAGCACATAACTCTCGTGGAAAACACATAGATATTAGGCATCACTTTCTTAGGGATCACACACTAAAAGAAGATATTATTTTACAATTCATTGGAATGCAAAAACCACTTGCTGCCATTTTTACAAAACCATTACCTAACGATAGATTTGAGTTTATAAAATAGAAGCTAGGAATTCTTACATTAAAATAATCATTCATGTCTACTTCATGTTTTACACTTCTCCTTACATTAAACTCCTCTTAAAACGGGGAGAACATTTTTTTACTCTAACTTATATATTTCATAAACTTTTCCTTATTTATTCATTTATTATTTTGGTTTTCTATATTTCTGATTATCATTTTAACTATTTGGTTATTGTTTTAATCATATGTCATCTTGTTTTCCTGGTTACCGTATTAATTTTCTATCCATCGAAACGTCAACCAATGATCACAACATTATTTTCCATCGGCATGTCAAACTATGGTAACAACTTTATTTTCCATTGGCATGCCAAACTATGGTAACAACATTTTCTTGCATCAGCACATCAACATATGGTAACAACTTTGTTTTCCATCGGTACGTCAACCTATGGTAACAACCTTTTTTCCCATCGGTACATCAACCTATGGTAACAACTTTGTTTTCCATCAGTACGTCAACCAATGGTAATGACTTAATTTTCCATCAGCCTGAAAACCTTTGGTAATGACTGTTTTTCATCGGCCTGAAAACCTGTGGTAATGAATTTGTTTTCCATCGGCCTGACAACCTATGGAAATGAATTTGTTTTCCATTGGCTTGACAACTTATGTTAATGAACTTGTTTTACATCGATCTCACAATCGATCATATTTTTTTCTTCAAATTCATGTATTTTCTTTTTTTCTATTGTATTATACTATGTTAATACAATTAAACCAACAATCTCCTTAGAATCTCTGCAAGGTACATTCTTTCTTACTTTGTTTTATTGTTTCTCATTTTTTTAGAAAAAAAAACTTCATTAAATCCCCACCATTGATTTTCTTTTCTTCTAATCTCAACATTAGAAGATCAATGATCATATTTTTCACCTATAAATAGACCCCTCCCCTCCCCAAATCCAGACTGGTTTTTCAGATCTAGTGGCGAAGCTCTGCCTCTTTGTTTTAAGATTTCGTACAATCTTCCATTTGCCGCATCTATTTGTCTCAGTCCTCTGCCAACAAATCTACTGAAATGTCTTCAAAAATGTTTTCAGAGAAAGACTTATTCAGAGAAAGGTTAGTTTCTTAGGACTTCTTTGACACCTTTGATTCAAAAATCACGAGGATTATTTTGTTTCAAGGCTGGGAACATCTTTTTGTTGAAAAACCTGTATCTCAAGATCCGATTCTTATTAAAGAAGTTAGTCAATTCTAAAAAACAGTTTATTTTGACAAAAATATGATGATCAACTTTGCTATGTATGATAGAAAAATATCAGTGTCTGTGAAACAAGCATCCCACTTTCAAAATGTCTCAACAGAAGGCGATTCTTTTTTTACATTCATAAACTACCCGAGGAAGTTGGTACGTTTAATAATGAATGTGCGGAGAATTCATTCTTTCTTATAAATGAAGAGAAGAGAAAAGTAGCTCATTTATCTATAGATAATAGGTTCATGGTGCATTAGATTCAAGGTTTTCTTATCCCAAGGAAAGGGGATAGAGATACTCTGAATGTCTCTGATATCTTTATGCTATAATATCTTGTAAACATGAGAAAGGTAAATATCATGAGGTACATTTTTGAAACAATCAAGAATGTCAAGTCAGAAGTGATTAAATCTCATTTGATTAGGTATCCCTCTATTATTAAAAAGTTAATTCTTGAGAGATTTAAGTTTTGTAATATTCCTTTGAAAGGGAAATTGAAAGAACTGAAGACTTCTTGGATAAGTAAGAATATGTTGAAAAAGTTTTATATTTGTTTCGATCAGAATTCAAAGCTTTTTGTTAAAGATGTAGAAGCTAAATCGGCATAAAATCAATCGGCACCAAATCAATTGGCACCTTTTCCAGTTGAATCATTACCAAATATTCCTCCTCAAAAGTCAGATCTGAAAACTAGTACTAATCCAAATAAGAAAAATAAATACAGCAAGGAGGTTGTGGCCAAGTGGAGGAAAGATAGAGAACAAATAAAATAAGGTAATCATAAGTTCAGTCTTGATCCAGTTGAAGCTTTTTCTAAGAGAATAAGGTTATAGGATACTCTTCAGGCTAAAAAGAAAAGGAAAAATCTTTTGAAAAGAAAATCTCAAGACATTGATGTTTCTAAAATCATGAAAATGGTTGAGGAGGCTAGTGCTCAACTAATGGAAGATGTTCATCAAGAACCTATCATACAGAGTCTTCCAGAGAAAGATAAAGGGAATTTTTTTTTGAAATAAGTTCAGGAAGCTGAAGAAGAGGAATAATATTTTCATTTAGAATTCCTTTAGAGTTCAAAAAAGATTAGAGACGAATCTTTTCAAAAGAAAAGTGAAGGTATTCAATAGGTTCTTCATGCTGATCAAGCACCGGATGAATCTCATGAAACTCCAGATAGAATTCCTTCCCAAGAAAAGAAAGGTGCACAATCTTCTCATACCAAAAAAGTAATCATTATTAGTGACAAAGTGGAAGAAGAAAGAAAGGAAAAAGAAAAAGAAAAAGGAAAACAGCCAGTTGAAGACTCAAGCCAATCAAATGAACTAGATTCATATGATGAGGATACTGACTAAGAAAACACAATTTATCTCAAGAAAAGTGATTACATTGTTTATGAATTTAGGAGAATTGAGAAGACTATTCCTTATTTTCTTAGTCTTGAAGGGAAAATTGATTTCATCACTGACAATCAAAGGAAGAAGTTTGGTTCTGTAAGAGAACTTAGAAAGAGAGTATTTTCAATTGAAGCCGATTTAAAATTACTGTCTGAAAGTTTGGCTGATCATAAGAAGGCTTGTAATAGAATGACTAAGTGGTCATACAAAACAGAAAGCTCAGTGAATGATCATGAAATATCAATTGAATACTTAAGGAGGATTTCAAATGATCTTGATATTTTTTTCAATAAGCTTGAAATAGAAACCATTGAAAGGCTGAATCAGATTTCAAGAACTCATAGAGACGATATTCCTTCAATAAAAGAGCTGCAAGAGATAATGAATTCTTTCCAGTCATAGTTTTCGAAGGATTCATCTTTCAAATATGAAATAGTTTTGTTGAAGAAGCAAAATTATGCATTATATAAAGACAATAAGAATTTTCAAGACATAATTGATAATCTTGAAGAAGTAATCAGAGTCTAAGAAAAGGCTATCATGAATCAGGATCAGATTATTTCTGATCAACAAGAGCTTCTCAAATCCCAGGGTGATTCTATCTTCAAATACAATAATGAAATTAAAAAGATGAAATCCATTATTCATGAGCAGAATAATAAATAAAAGTAAATAGAAAACAAATTAGTGTTATTATATCTTTATTTGTTAATTTCTAGAATTCTATAGACTTTTGTTATCTCAATGAGATTTATGTTATCTTTCCCATTGCCTTGCATTTATTTTCTCTAAATCTTTCAGGAAACTCATGAATACCCCATTATTTTTTTAAATCAAAAAGGGGGAGAATGTTTTATAAGGGGAGAATTTTTTAATCAAATACTTCTAAATCAAGAAAAATTTAAGAATACAATCCTTAGTAAAGTACATACCTAAGGGGGAGTTAGTTTTATTCAATTTCTTATTCAGAAGAGTTTCCAATAACTCAGGGGGAGATAAGTATTTATTTTTTGTTTTTACTTTGTTTTGTGCTTTCGAAAAAGGGGGATATTGTTGATTAAAATGTTCTCTTTTGACCTTTATGTCTTGTTTTGGAAATAACAAATGTATTCATATATGTTTATCATACTGACTATGTTTATCATACTGACCATGTTTATCATAATGAGTATGTTTATCATACTGACTATGTTTATCGTACTGACTATATTTATCATACTGACTCTGTTTATCATACTGACTATGTTTATCATACTAACTATGTTTATCGTACTGACTATGTTTATCGTAGTGACTATGTTTATCGTACTGACTATGTTTATCTTACTAACTATGTTTATCATAATGACTCTATCAATAGAATTGACTCTGTCAATCTTACTGACTCTATCAATTGTACTGACTCTGTCAATCGTACTGACTTTGTACTGACTCTGTCAATCGTACTGACTTTATCAATCATACTGACTCTGTCAATCGTACTGACTTTTGTGCATCATACTCACATTGTATCATATCAATACATTACACTAAGTAATACTTATAGTACTCATTTTTTATCACATGCTTGTTTTTATCCTTTATCAATACATGTCAATCGTACTCATGTTTATCATCTTCATATATCTTCTATTTTAACCAAAACGATGTTGTGGAGTTAGTTATAAACTAATCAAAATGATGTCGTGTTTTTTGTTTCAATATGACCTTTATAATGCCAGGTGTCCAAGTCCCCCCGAGTCTTCCAGAGAAATATCACCGTTGGAGGAAATGTGACCGTTGGAACCTGAGGCCTATAAATAGGAGGTCATTTGAAGCTGATAAGTACAACTGAGAGACATTGGAATCTTTTGGTACTATCAAGTTCTTTAGAGAGACTCGGTGACTTCTCTCTTGCTTCGTGCGAAATCCATGAAATTATAAAATGTGAACGGCTCATTCTTAGTTTTTGTATCTCAATAAGTGATTTGTTTTTCTTTGTGCGACCGATCAGGTGATAATGATCGAGGGATAGTAAGGATAGGCAGACGGTGCTACCGATCTTCGTATCGAGGGCTTTCAAGTGTTTGAATGATAGAGGTGCCGATTACCTGCAAAATCGAGGGCTTGTGGGGATAAAAAGACAGACGTATCGGTCATTGTATTGAGGGCTTACCAAGGTGGTGGTAAGACATACCTCTTATCCTAGGTGAAAGGATATCCTTCTCTTTGGGTTAAAAGAATTATAATAATTTTACATTTCCACTGCTGTTTGTTTTAGAAAGGGAATTGTATTGTTTCCTTTATTCATTCCATATTCATTTGTAATTGTTTCAAATACAATTATTCTATTACATATTGTATTGATAGATTCTGTATGATTTATGGTAGAATCATTCACTATTGTATTAATATAATTATTGTATTAATTTTGAATACAATTGATTTACTTTTATTATAGTATTACATCATATCATACCATTATATTCAAGTCAATTGTGGTAAACTGTATTTGTTGTGAATTGTATTAGTTTAAGACCATTTAAACTAATTTTCTTAAGTGTTTAAACACAAATATTTAAAACCTACAATTCACCACCCTCTTTTATTGTTCCATCTAATATACATATACATCTATATATTTATCCAACAGAATGGTGGAATTATCTAACTGGTTGAATGTTGAATCTTCTCGTAGATAGAGAATGTATGATTCAAACCCTAAGGCTGTGTTCAATCTCAGGGTAAAGATCTAAGAGATCCTTGGGATTATTTTGTGTAGTAAATCAATGAAAGATAAAAAATAAATGAATAAAAGTGGATAGTAATAAAATAATATGAAGTTTTATTTGATGGTCCAATAAAAAGAAAAGAATAGAGACAAATGGAAACTTCGGAAAGGGGAAAGATGAAAGAAAGAGGAGAAGAAAATAATAAACATGAAAAATAAAACAAATACCTCTAATGGGTTTAATAAATCACATGACTCCCCATAAATGATGTGAATTCGAAAGGCGATGTCATGTTCCCTTTCAAATTATGTTCATTTTCAAGTTATATCGGTGCATTGGAGTGGCTGACAAAAGTCATCTTTCAAAGGAGGAAGTAATATAAGACAACATATTTAAGGTATTCTGAAAATAAAATTAAATAACATACAGATAATACATGAAAATATGGGGGGGGGTATGTTTATCGTTTATAAAACTAGAAGAAGTTTTATGGAAAATTTTGCATTTTTTTTATTTTTGAAAGGAAGTTCGATTAAAAAGACACAACAAAAATATGTTTTTAAGAAAATAATTTAAAAGGCACAATCAATCTAACTCTACCTCTTCACTTACTTAATAATCACTATCATTTAATTTAATAAACACTTAATTTTGATCCCCTAATTTGTTTACACTCAAACCCTAAGGGAGTTAACATAACCACTAATATGAATTGAATTAAAACTAAGGCTAGCTTTGGAACATAGAATCATAACACCCTGCTTTAATTGATGTTATAAGTCTAGATTATGATTATTGGTATATTAGGGAACATATGAACTCTAAAAATGAGGGTTAATTGAGCTTAGTGACTATATTTCAACTCTATAATTTAATCCTGTGTGGTATTGATTTACCGATTAAGTTTGCACTCTCTCAATTTACACAAATTCCCAACCTCACGTGTTTTTATATTAATTGTTCAATATCTTAATTAGTTTATTCTAATTTAAAAACTCAATAAATATATCACAATATGTTAATTAAATTATATAATTGATTCAAAATAAATTAATGGAGAAAATTAGAGGTAGACCGATTACTAAAAAGAACTATTCTTCCATGGGTGTCATAGTCATCGTAGAAACGAATTGCATTTGAAAAGGGTTAGAAATAGTATAAACAGTAACATTTATACTCATTAATTTCCATCAAAAAGAGGAAGATTAAGAGAAGAAAAAATTGAAAATAACATAAGAAATGGATGAAATAAAAGAGGAACTAAGAAGATTATTACACAATGGAAAATATTACAACAAGAGAAGGAGATGAAGGCTTTGATGAAGGGATACTTGAATCAAGAGATCTGCTTATGAGTATAGGATGTTCTAGAACCTCTAAGGTGATGAGAGGACTCTTATGTATCTAAAAAATGGCATCAATTCACTCCTTTGATGAACTTACAAATGAGGTTCCGAAGGTGTTAATTTATAGCCAAAATGGGAAGTGGTTTTTGGCACCCATATTTTGAGATACCATTTATGTCTTGGTTTTGGGTTAGTAAATGGCCTTATCTCGACTTGGAAAAAAGAGAAACGTTTTAGGACAGTATCTTTACTATCTCTATGACACATGTAGTGGCCAATGGAGTATTATATTGTGAGATATGTTTGAAATACAGAACCCAATATTAGACATCTTGCAGATTCTGTCCCCTTAGAAGGAATGGTTCAGATGCCCCCATTAATGGATTAATTAGGATTTGGTTTCTTGATATGAGTTGTATACCATGAAGTTATATAGAGGAATACAAACTTGCAGCCCATTCTAAAGCACATATTTTGATAAATGTTCAAAATAGTTAAAATATGTCCTTGGGCTTCCATGCAGTTTGTCCCATTTTCCTTATTGATCGTCTCCGACCATCCAAATCAACTCCCCCTAAAACAAAATCACCAAAACAAGAATAATTTCGTATTTAAACCCTGATAAAAATTTAATAATTTAGTCAAATGTGATGTTCAATTCAAGATAATATGTTTAATTTTAAATACGAAGTAATTTTAAAATAGTGATGTATGGGTAAAATAAACCAGTGAATCGTGATGCGATCACACCGCCACACTTACCCTTTTTCACTACTAGGAAAAACCTCATATCATGTAATCCAAAAAAATTGTGACAAGTAAACATTAATATCAAATTATAAATTTTTTTAAAACACATATCCTTGAGATCCAACTATTCAACAAAAATAAACAAAAGATATCATGCCTCCTTAGAAAACCATTATTTCAAGTTCTAAATTCATATCATTCAATATATTTCCAATTCATTTGTCCTCCCATGAACAGAAAAAACATACCTCATTTGAAATTTTTCTTATCACACAAAAGTAAATTTTTTAGAAATTTATTTTTCATCCAAACTCATACAATGATCACTATAGGCCTGATAAATTCATATATCACCACTCGATGTGAGTCAAGAACATATGTTTATTATGAGAAATTTTCATGTTTTTCTGTGGATATTGGATGGTAGGATTTAGATGTTAAGAATTATGTGGCTGAATGAGGAGGGCTTGAATCTTTTTGAAGGAAAATTTTATAATTCTAATTTCATTAAATATAATCTCCTCCTAAATCCCCTTAGTTTCTACTCATATCCATCATCACGAAGACTCATGTAACATTTACAACATTCATCATTCTAGAAACAAAAATTTCAATCTTCTCAAACATAGTTTTTTCGTGAATGCTCCTGATAGGCATAACTTTATTTCTTCACTGGAAGCTCTAGAAAGTCACACATTATTTTATCATGAAATCTTTATAAAGTAATTACATTCAATATAATTATTTTTAAGGATAAAACACATCTCTTAATAATTTAATTTTCCACCCAAAGTATGGAAAAATGTTGTAGAATAACATAGGACAACTTCCCCCACACTTATGTTTAACTAGATTATGAAATTTCACTTCAAGAGTTGGTTGGATATGGAAAATTATCTTGTAATGTGTCTAACCTAACCGCTTTTTCATGGATTATAAGGGATACAAGGATTAATTGTTCATGGTATGCCATTATATAAAGCATCATTATGAAATATGGTCTTTAATACAAAATAAATTCCTTAATAATTTAAAACACAAGTACCTCTAACCCTCATGTTTTGATAGAAATAAATCATATTCTAGTTAAATCATGCATGGTTTGGTTCTCTCAAGAAGCTAGGTAAAGGTAAATAAGATGAAAATAATGGTTTAGAAGCCTCACAAGAAATTCATTTCAAATATAAAGACAGTGAGATGTGTCATGGGATTCAAAATTCAGAGTACTTTTCATGAAATTACTAAAGATTTGAACTTGAAACAAAGTCATTTTCAGCATTAATTTTTGCTTAGTTTCCTGGGATAAATTGTTTCACTTATTTATATGGATTTAGAAATGGTGATGGGAATCATTTCATCTCAAATGTTTTAGAAACACAAAAAAGTTAAAATAAAACACACACATTTTTTTGAAAAACAGAAACAAAATTTTAATTACTAAAATAAAAGGTTCCCACCCCCACATTTAAAATATCTAATTGTCCTTAATGTGAACCCATGATATGATATGTTCACATGAAATGTAGAATTTTAAATATGAAAAAATATATAAATGTGAAAGGGTTAGGAACAACCTGATATTTTCAAGTGATGATGGGGTCATGCATTGTGATGAAATCCACTACATCGGTAGAAATTCCCTCAATGTATTGCTTCAAATGTTTCCCATTGAAAATAAAGATTCTTCTAGTGTCCTCTTGTGTGATCTCCACTTCACTATAAGGAAAAATATTATATACAATTTATGGACCTATCCATATAGAAAACAACATACTGGGCATCATATTTAGTCATGAACTATAGAGTAATAATTTCTCTCCAATATGAAACTCCCTTTATTGGATAATTATATTACAAGTTTCATTAAATCATTCCTTGTAGATCCTTGAGTTCTCATATGATGACAATCGAATATCCTAAAGCTCTTGAATTTGCAGCTTCCTTTCAATTCCATGTTGGTCTAAATCCATGTTGCATTTCATTATAGCCCAATAAGACTGATGCTCAACTTCTACAGGGAGATGACACACTTTCACAAAAACAATACGAAATGGGGACATACTGATGGGTGTGTTGTATGCTATCCTATAATCCCATAGATCATCATCCAAGTGCTTAATCCAATCCTTCCTATTCAGCTGCACAGTTTTCTAAAAAATTTGTTTCAACTCACCATTTGAAACCTCAGCATGGCCATTTGTTTGGGGGTGGTATGGTGTTGATGTTTTGTGTGTCACCCCATAATTCCGAATGAGGGAATCCAAATTCTGGTTGCAAAAGTGTGTCCCCTGATCACTGATGATAGCCTTTGGTACACCAAACCTACAAAAATTCTGGGCCTTGACAAATTCAACTAAAACCTGAATGTCATCAGTCCTGGTTGCCTTGGCCGCGAACTATATACTGAAATAATCATCAACAACCAAAATATAAAAAAAACCCAAATGAACTAGTAAAAGGATCTATAAAATTGCTGTCCCATACATAAAAAATCTCATAGAATAATATGGGTTGTTGGGGAATCTCATGTCTCCTAAAAATGTTACTAGTGTGTTGGAAACATGAGAACGACTTAAAAAACACAAGATCATCATGGAATAATCTAGGACAACATAATCCAGAGTCTAAGACTTTCCTAGCTATTCATTGGGGTCCAAAGTGTCCTCCACATGAGAGTGTATGGCAGAAATGCAGAACAGACTGAAACACATGATCATGAACACACATCCTAATAACATGATCACTACACAAGCTCCATAGGTATAGATCACCCCAAACATAAAATATTGACTCACTCTTTAACTTTTGGACATGATGATTCTTTAAATTGGTAGGGATTTTGGATGCAACAAGGTAGTTAACTAAATCAGAATACCAAAGATACATACATGTGATGGAATAAATCTTCTCATCGAGGAAAGTGTCCCAAAGGGGTACCTGGTCCGTGTTGTCATCCTCTAGTGTGTGAGTAATCCTACTCATGTGGTCCATCACCAGGTTTTTTGACCCCTTCTTATCCTTTATCTCGATATAAAATTCTGGAAAAAGGATAATCCATCGGATAATATTGGGTTTCACATTTGTCTTCTTCAAGAGGTACCTTAGAGTTATATGGTTAGAAAAAACAACTACTTTAGAGCCCAATAAATATGAACAGAATTTATTTAAAGAAAATATAATGAAAATAAACTCTTTTTCTATAGTTGTGTAGTTTTATTTGGATAAATCCAGTGTCCTTGATGCATATGAAATCACATATGAACGTCCCTCCACCCTCTGAGATTAAAAATCTCCAACAATGATGTTAGAGGCGTCACACATAAGCACAAAAGGAATCTCCCACAGTGAGGGTTGTATGATCGGTGGAGTGGTCAGAAACTTATTTATCTCATCAAAGTAATTCCTACAAGAATCATCAAACACAAAATCAAAATCCTTTTGTAGTAATTGTTACATAGATAGATCAATCTTACTAAAATATTTGATAAAACACTGATAAAATATTGCATGCCCTTGGAAAGATCTAACATCACACACACATGAAGTATAGTTTAGGGATATAATAATATCTATCTTAGATCTATCAGCCTATATCCCATGTTTTGACACTTCATCCCCCAAAGACAATGCCATGCACTACCATGAAATGACACTTTTCAAAGTTTAAGACCAGATTTTCCTCAATAAAAATATTCAAAACCTTTCCTAAACTAGAGGTACAATCTTAAAATGAAGACCCATAAACTATAAAATAATCTATAAATACCTCCATATTGGTCTTAATAATGTGAGTAAAAAAGACTCACCATGCATCTCTGGAAGTTACCTAGGGTATTACAAAGTCCAAATGGAATCCTCTAGTAGGAAAATGTTCTGAATGGACAAGTGAATGTTCTCTTCTCTTTATCCTACAGAGCAATAGGAACCTGAAAATATCTAGAAAATCCATCCAAGAAACAATAGTGTGTTTTCCTTCCTAGTCTCTCAGGAACATGATCAATAAATGGTAGGGGGAAATTTTCCTTTAGAGTGGACTGATTTAGTTTCCTATAATCAATACACACACACACCAACTAATTTTCACCCTCATCGGAACTAACTCATCTTTATTATTTTCAACAACTATAACATCACTTTTCTTAGGAACAACCTGAATAGGAATCACCCACTTAGAATATGAAATGGGATAAATTACACCTGCATCGAGCAATTTTCACCCTCTTTTTGAACAACTTCCAGAAATGTTGGATTGAGTCTCATTTGTGGCTGCCTAACCAGTTTATCCCCTTCCTCCAAAAGAATCCTATGCATGAAAATTGAGGGGATAATACATGATTTTTCATCCAATGTCCACCCAATTTCCATGATGTTCTACCTTGGAATATTAAAATGTTTTTCTTCATTTTTAAAAGAGATATTGTTAGCAATTATAACAGGTAATTTCTCATCACTTAACTATTATGAGTATTTTATATTTGGTGGTAATATCTTGAGTTCCAATATAGGGGGGTGATGTATGGATGAAGAAATTGAAGGAACTAAAATATGTGCACAATAAATATATGTATCAGAATATACATCATTAAAATTAGAGAATAAAGAAACAGACCCATCAACATACTCAACAACCTTGTCATAATCTGAGTTCACATGATCAAAATCAGAATATGAGTCCATTTCAAAATCAAATATAAGATAGGATTGTGAATTATAAATCGGTGAGTCCGTGATCTTAGATATAAACTATAACCAATTCTCATAATCTTCCTTATCATAGGAAAATCAAATTCCATGGTGTTTTTATTTAGTGGTTCAAAATGGGAGATAAAAAAATCACAATAGTCCTATGAGGGGTACTTCATAGAGTCCATAAAATTAAATATCTCAACTTCATCTCCTAAATCCATGGAAAGTGTACATTCATGAACAATTATGATATTTTTTTAAAGTTTTGAGGAAGGGACTACCTAAGATAATGCGAGAATGAGAACTTACCTAATCATCCTCTATGTTAAGCATGTAGAAATCTGCTAGAAAGATCATGTCTCTTACTTGAACAAGTACATCTACAAGGACTCCCACTGGATATGTTGTAGATCTATTTCCTAAATGAAGCACTACTCTCATCGGCTTCAATATACCATCCATTAAAGAAGAAAATACAAAGTGAGTCATTACATCTATGGAAGCTCCCAAATCACAAAGAGCATCAGAAAAGTGAAACTCCTCTATGGTGCATGGGATGGTGAATGTTTTGGGATCCTTGCACTTTTTTGGAATTTCTATATTTGGTGTAATGAGTGCCGAAACATTATTTCCAAGTTTGATCCTCTCATTTCCCTTGATCCATCTTAAATTGGTACAATTTTCTCATAAAAAGTTTTCATAACTTGGGATTTTCTTTATTTCTTCAAGTAGAGGGATATTGATTTCAACATGGTTGAATGTATCCAAAAATTCTTTTTTTTTCATTACCTCTTCAGACATGTTATTGGTTTTTAAAACTCTATTTGGAAATGGAAGGGGTTTATGAGGAACAGAATAAATATTTTTCATACCTTTTTCTTTCTACTTGTGCTGCTCATAAGTGGTTCTTGAGTGGAGCCTCTCTAGAGTTGATGCGAATCTCAGTGGAACAACAGGTGTAGATGTATCAGTTGTTTTCTTCCCACTTATCAATGTAATGGAACTGATATTCCCCTTGGGATTTATAGTAGGTTTGGAATGTAGATTTCTGAATTCTTACTTAATAGTTCATGGAGGGCAATGAAAATTTGGCTCAATTGAGTCTTCAACTCCCTTATCACCAAACATTACTCTTCTTGTCATTCTGTTGATTAAGAACAATTTGATTTAAAATATCATCATTGATTAGAATCTACCATTGGTTGGGAAGTCCTTTATTGTTTTATTTTTGATTTTTAGGCTTCAAATATCCTTTGGGGTTGTTGGAAACCCTACTGGTAAGGTAGAGGCTACTAGGAGTTTTGTTGAAAAGTGGTCCTTTATTGTTGTCCAGAGCCATACCACATTTCCTATTGATCTTTCCACCCTTTATTTTATGTTGGTGAATATAAATCATAATTATTTTGGGGAAGTGGCTGTTGTTGATGAGGATATGGTCACCCAGGGAATACTACTTCACAATCCTATAACTCTTGTAATTGGGGAAACAGTAAGTTCAGTGGTCTATTTCCGTGAAAATGCCACATGGCCTCACTAGAGTGGGTTGGGATGTTTTTTAAGCCAAATAAATCCACCTCACCATAGTGGGTAATTCTACCAACTTAGTATCAATCAAATTACAATCAAGAGAATATGGACATACTTAATGTCCTCCCCTGACATGCGGTGTACCTCAGTCACAAAATTGTCGGGAGTTTTGTGCCATATTATCAATCAACACACTTGCAGTTGTTGTTTTTTAGACCAATGCCTCTCTAGCCAGAAAATCCACTATGCTTCTCTCCTTAGGTGTGAGTCCTTCATAGAAGTACTGGATGAGTAGTTTCTCATTGATTTTGTGACGAGGACAGCTTGCACACAACATATTGAATCTCTCCCAGTACTCATACATTGAATCCCCTTGAGATTTATTGATCATAGAGATCAATTTTTGAATGGATGTGGTCCTTTATGATGGAAAAAATAACTATAAGAAAATATGTTTCAAATATTTCCAACAAGTTACATCATCGTGTTATTAATAATACATCAAATCTTTCACAGCTTCATCAAGTGAAAATGAGAATTTTCTTTGTTTTATTTGATCTTCAGATACATTTCTAGGTTTAAGGGTTGATAAAGCCACACTAAATTCATTTAAATTTCTTTTTTGGATACTCACTAGATAATCCATGAAATTTTGGAAGAAGGTAAATTAATCCATATTTCAGTTTAAATTCGAATTCAAGATTTGGGTATGCAATACAATTTGGTTGATAGTTAATATCCCATGAAACCAACTCTCAAGTGGTTACATAACGTTCGTTGTTATTGTTTTCGGCTATTCGTTCTTATTTTATATTTGATTTTTAATTTCTTCCAATTTCAATGTTACTCGAATGGATGAATTCTCTAACTCGTTGAATGTTGAAACATCCTTTATACTGACAATGTCTAATTCAATCCCCAAGGATGCGTTCAATATAAGGGTCAAGATCTAAGAGATCCTCAGTATAGAGACCGAAAGCTTTAAGTACATAGACATTACAATACTTTTGTGGAATACTTAATACATGAAAAAAACCAACACTCAAGGACCATAATAGTTTAGTGTCTTTGGAAACTCAGAACATAATCTTCTAATCATGGTGAAAGATCTTCAACATCTCCCATAAATATCTTCCCTTTTTTTTTACCTAAAACCTTTCTTTATATCCTAGGGAAAAGAAAACATATAAAGGGAGAGCTCAAATGCTTAGTAAGGGTAAGCATGGAGAAAATAAAACAAACCATATACATTTGAACTTAAAAACATTAACATAATGTTTAAACATCAAAACCTTGAGCAATGACATAAAACATGGTAGTACATAAGGCATAGATCATAATAGAACATCAATCATGAAAAAATAGCATGCGAATAAATCATGTAATTGCGGCAACCATTAAGCACATGTTATGATTTCTATAGTAGCCAAGGCATTGATGCCAAGACTATCTTTGTGGACAAAGTCCCTTTCTGAATTGAGTTCACTCCTCATTCTAGTCCTGTATTACTGAACCAGTTTAACTTACCTTTCCAACCATGTCTATCTCATGAGATGTAAATCTTTTCCCAATGCATTAGAGGGATATATAGGTCCTACCCATCTCATATTGAAATCATTCTTATGTGTGCCACAAAATCATAAATCATACATCATAGCATAACCCATGTAATAAAAATGGGATTCTTAAACATCGTGACCTCATAAAACAATTCATATAAGATAAAGGACTTCATAAAAATAATTCCATCACAACATAATCAAATAAATGTAACAATAGGGATATAAATAGAACCCTATATTTTCTCATATGGAAAATAATTTTGATAAAACACTTGAACTCCATTCTTGAGGAAAATATCCTTTCTACTTCAAAAACATTTTTCCTTTCCTAACATGTCATAATATTTTAAACTAAAAGAAGTTGATTAAAAATAAACTTGAATAATTGAAAAGGAATCTTCATGTAAATAATGTTCTAAGAAATCATAAAAATCCAATCATGCCGTATAAGTTAAAAAAACATTCTTCTCGTACTTTTTCCGGAAAAGTAAAAAAGTACCTCGTATGGTAAACAAAAGAAAGATTCCTTACATACCATTTAGTAAAATTCAAAAATGGGTAAAAAGGACTTTAAACATACATGAAACCATTTTTAGAAAATAGGGACATGGATGATAAATATAACCCCAGTAAATACTAACAAATAAATAATCTCAGATAAAAACGAGATTGGAAAAGTTATCCCTTACCTTAGGTCCGATATGTTTCATACGTATCCGAACCTCCTGTATAATGATTTAAATAATGTCATTGACTTATTATAGAATCATATTAATTGTTATGATATCATATATGGTTCACTTATGACTTTATATTTCCCATTCTTTTGTAAATCCATTTTAAAGCAGCCTTTTAGGTAAAATCATTTCATTTATCGTACGTGTTTCGACTTGTTGTTCTTGATATAATTACTTATATCATGATTTACATAATTTCAGAATGTAAAACATGATAAATATTCAAAATATACATATATATGATAGATTTATAAAGAGAATTAAATACACCGTTCATGGATACGGTAGACCGTACGTACGCATGAACACTGTTTTCGTTTCCTTATTGAATTGAATGGAATTAAATAGATGACATACATATATATATACTTAAATACAGTAGAATTATTATGTAAAATATTTAATTATTATTCATTATATATACTTTATAATCATTCATGAATGGTTAACGTGAAGAATGAATCTCATCGCGTTTGTGGAGACGGTAGTCCGTACGTACGTACGAGCGATGATATGATTCCCATGACCGTGGAATTGTATTGAAGTGTATGTATAATATTTCAGAATCAATATCACTTTAAAATAATCAAATATATTTATTATTTACACCATTATACCCATCCAAGTAAGGTGGTGGTGGAAAACAGATTACACCACGGTGTGGAGACGGTATTCCGTACGTACGCACGCACGGTGATTTTGTTTTTCGTAGGATGGATAGAATGTGGAATAGGGTTGTTTCGTATTTATAATAAAATATTAGTATATGAGTGACACTGATATTGTTACTTCATAATGAAAAAACTAAATAAGAGGAAGTAGAAGTAGAAATAAATTTGAAGGAATCGGTAACAGATATTACCTCTTCTTCGACACGCCTCCTTGAAACCTCTTCTTAGGGCACTAAAATTGGTCTTTGAAGAAGAACAGAACCTATAAAATATTTCTAGGGAAGTTGATAAGGTAAATGGGCAGGGGTTTGCCGAGTTTGAAGGCTCAATGTTGTGTAAAGATGAGAGGGAGGAGGTTCCCTTTTATAAGGGAGGAGAGGGGCACATTTGGAATTCTCAAAAAATATTAGTTTAATATAAACTCAAACCCCACAAAAAACCTCCAAAAATGACTCAATTCTAATATTAGATGATATAGTTTTGTAATCTAATAAACCAGTAAAATTTATTTAGGTTTGGATCTTATTTTAAACCTTATCATTTTGATTTATCCTTATTTATTCTATTTAATTTTATTTGTGGTAATAAAATTCTAAATTTTAAATGGTTTTAAATAATCCCTTATGTGTTGTTAATTTTCCATAATTGAATAAATTATGACATTTTAGACTATAAATTTCAATTTATAATTTTTAAATATGTTATTGATTTTTATACAATTTTATAATATGTTATTTTTCTAAAATAACAATAGTGTCAATTTTGACACTATTCATTTATTTGAATTTAAATAAAATACACACAGAGGTTATATTCGAACTAAAAAATTTAATAGGTTACTAACATGTCATATTAATCTATAAAATTAGTGGACAACATTAAATATTTCATATAATATTTATTTTATTATTTTTAAAACCATTTATTTGATACTTCTCTTAATAAAATAATTTCTACAACATATTTGTATAATTATTAAATATACTTATTTTTTGCATAAAAATTAAATTAAAATACTATGAGGAAGATAAATATAATACATTTCATAATAATATTCTTACATGAATTTATAATCTTAAAATCAGAACATTTAAATTTGGATATTTATTAAATTTCGAAGGTGACATCGTTGACATCATTTAAAATAAAATAATATAAATTTCATAATCAGTTTTATAAGGCTCCAAATGGTCCAAAAACCGACCTTTGGATGATTAGGGTATATATATACTCGACCAATAATGTTTGGTCAAGTTTCTGGTTCTTTTGATAGGTATTGGTATTTTAATAAAAACTAGGTTGTTGATTTTTCACTAAATAAAACATTTCTGCATCACTATTGTGTCACCATTAATGAAAATTTTTTAATCCATAAAAATTATAAATAAATTCTCACGATGTAGATAAATCTGTTAGATTTCTTTAGACTATTCATTTTCAAAGTTTCATGAAGTTTATCACTAAATTAAAATTATTAAACTTATCAGATTTAAGAGAGTGACATGTTGTCACTTTCTTTGGTTTTAATAATAATTAAATTATTTTCATAGTAAAAAGTCTATAAAATGAATCTAATCTGACCCTTAGGTGATATGGGTCGACTTTTAGTCATCCAATATAATTTTGGCATGTGTTAGTGTAATTTTATAATCTTACGTCTACCCTTAATTAACCGATTTATCTTTAACTGAAGTAAATAAAAATTACCGTAGTTACTATTCATAGTGCCCAAAAATAAAATTTATCCTATTAACATAATTTGGACCCACTGATTCCAAATATGGAATCCATTTCTCTAAATTAAATACACAAAAGTTGCATAAATTAATTTAAAATTAATCTCATTTTTAAGAAAATGGGTTTTAAAAGTTAAAACATTGCAAAAGATTGAAATGATTTTACCTATGAATTCAATGTAAAATCAATGCTAATGACATACATTATATTAAATGGTAAAAATATATTATATTTATACTTTAAAACCATTCAATGTTATAATTTAACCATATAAATTAATATGATGAAAAAAGATGTTTTTAATTAAAATATAGCGTGTTTTTACTATTCATTAAAATATGAAAGTTATCATAAAATTATCAAAACTTTGTCCAATGTAAATTTTTATATCCTGATTCAAAAGAAGAAGTTTATTTTGTAAAATTTAACTTATAAACTTGTCAAAAATTATATTTAAAATGGGTGCGCCATCAAAAGGCGGCAAAACTGCATTTTTTGAAAAATGCTTATTTTACCCGAAAAATTTATTTTGTTCTCATACCATGTTCTATAAAATGTGTAAGATGAATTATAATGTCATCAAATTCAAAATGTATTTACTACTATTCATAATGGATATTTTATAATAATATTATAACCATATATCGTTGTTCAGTGAAACCCGGTATTGCGTACAACACACGCTATCGAGGAAGGGTGCGATTGCGTGTAATGCAAGCCAAGTTAGGGATGCGTGTAGTGCAAGACTCCTTTGTTGTTGTGTATAACAAAATCCAACCCTATTTCATTTATACATTGAATATATATATATATATACACTCAATGTTTTGTAGAATAACAACTATCAAACAAACTTGAAATTGTATGTAACACTATCCAAGATTAGTGTTGCGTATACTGTAAACTAATACGATGTTGCGTATAGTGAAAGTTAATCTTGGTGTAGCAGAAAACAGAAGATATGAAAGAAATTAAAAGGAATATATCTTATAAAATCTTGGGTTGTTACATTCTACCCCCCTTAAAATGAATTTCTCCCTCGAAATTCGTCGGGGTTATAAATCTTTACTATTCAAAGAAACCCGCATCGTAAAAAGGAATACTAAAACTTAATTTTAAAAAGTAAATTATGAAATGTAATGATTACCCAAAGTAACTTATCACTGGGTTTCCATATAGGAGAACATAGGTGAAAATATGGATATGGAAGTAATGTCTAACCATAAAGTTTTGATGGAGAGTGGTAGAGAACATGGCTATGAAAAAGCCAACAATCACAAAGCCATAAATTTGTGATGATCTAAGGTACCATCTGATTCATCAGATACAAGAGCACTAGGACAACATTTTTGGTTTTCAAGATCATTTCTCTAAAGTTGATGATTTAAAATAAATACTTACATGATTTTGGTTCAATCTCACTATTGTTCGTGCCTTAGACAATTTCCACTTCATCTCTTAAAGAAATGAAATTGAATTTGTTATTTGTGAAGTGTTAGCAGATCATGTGACAGAATGATGGGACATTCCATCTGTCTCAAACAAAAGGTTAGAAATATTTATATACATAAGTCCATTTATAGTATATCGTTCCAAAAATAGACATATACTTAATCTATCATACAGCTTAATAAAATAAAATTAGTTTCTACTAACCAGGGACTTCTTGTAGGCCAGTGGTAGGTTATAAAGGCCTCTATCACTTCAGTTGTGGGTTCGATTCCCGCAACCTTGTCTGACATGACGGGTTGTCGCCCGTTCTGCAGGTTGTCCCTTTTCTTAAAACTATACTATTATAACATTCCAGAAAAATTTCCAAACTTAATCAATACTATCTTATGTCCACTTAATCCATTCCAACCTCAAGACTTATCCAAAATACTTCTTTCAAAACACATAGTATAAAGAAAATTATTACTAGAAAGGTATTATAACAAGCATGTGAATACAATCATTTATCCCAAATATATCTTGTTAATCGCATGTGAATACCTGAATCATGTATTCTCTTGAAACATGAATTACCATAGAACCGTATGCTGTCAAAAGTTAACTCTTTCCACATCCCAAAATTCCTATATACTCAAACCATGATATCACTTTTTTCCTTATATCAGTCATGAGCTCATGAATACTATCAAACATATAATTTTCTTCGTATCCCTTCATTATGTGCATATCAACTGCTTTCCAAAAATATTTCAATCACTTTTCACAGTTACTGGTACCATACAATTATTGAAAACCAGTACATAGATATTCCAAAATTCCACAATACTATAAATGAGATTCCATGATACTATTTTGAAATCCCATTACATAAACACTTAATCATTCCACAACATCATTTTCATATTCAACATCACAAATACTGATATCATGTGACTTCCCTTTGTCCCTTGCCTTAAGAGGTTGCTCACATCGATCATCATTAATCCTTGGATTAGGGCATTGATTATCATAATGACCCATTTCCTTTCACATGAAGAATTGAAGTGTTGGTGGAGCATTCTATGAAGGCTTTTCTCTATTCACATTATTTGAGACCTTTTTCCCATTACTTTGGCACTCAGTTGCTCGATGACCTTATTTTCTACACTTGAAACATTTTCTAGTACCTTTTAGATAATCTCCACCAAGCATATCTCCACACTTTGAGCATAAAGAAACATTCACCTTCTTTTCACAATTGTTATGAGATTTTTCCTTAAACTCCATCTTTCATTTCTTTTCAAAAGCATGAGATGGATGCGTAACACAAACTTCCAGTTCTACCATGATAGCACAATGCAGAATTTCTTCATAGCTACTAAAGTCTCTTATCGATATTACCCTACGAAGACTTGGTTTTAAGCCACTGATGAATCGATCAACTTTGCTTTCAGGTTAGATGATGAATCCAGATGCATACCTTGAAAGCCATGTAATGTTCGCCTCATATATACCAACAGATTCATTGTCCTTTTGCTTAAGATCAAGGAAATACTTTTCCATATTCGTTCGAAGAATACGAGGGAAGTACTTATTGAAAAAAATGTTTTTGAACTCGTCCCATTCCATTGATTCAATTTCATCTTAGGGCCTTGTATCCTTAATTAGAGTCCACCACTGGTCTGCTTCACCTTCTAAGCGGTAAACAGCCAGAATGAACTTTTCATGTTCTGAACATCGAAGTATGGAAAATATCTTTTCAATGGTACTGATCCATTGTTCATCAACAAGTGGATCAGAAGACCCACTGAAAGAAGGTGGACGTTGCCTCATGAAGGACTCAATAGAATATTGTTCCCTTCTCTGCTCATTCAGAAGTCCAAATTGATTCATAGCTTGTGTAAGTATAACAATAAGATTTTTCACTCCATCTGCCATCACATTTGGTTGTTTGAGAAGAAAATCATTGAATTTTCCATTACATTGGTTAACACGGTTCCTTCGGGTTCCAGCCATCGTCTAAAACCCAAAAAGAACAGTGTGAGAAGCAAAAATCATGCTAGGAAAACAACATAATAAAGGGGGAGTACTTTCAATATCTAACATCTTAGGTTTAATTCGATGATCATTACCGTAATCCTAAGACTATAACCTATACTTATACTTAACCTTAGGGACATCCCTAGACATACCTTAGAAATATTTCTAAGGATCTCACTAAAGTTTTCACATCCTAGTTTCCAAAGGTTGACTAAAACATTCCTCTGATACCAACTGTAGAGACCCAAAGTTTGACGTACATGGACATTAAGATACTTTTGCGGAATACTTAATACATGATAAAAACCAACACTCAAGGACCGTAATATTTTTGTGTCTTTGGAAACTCGGAACATACTCTTCTAATCATGACGAAAGATCTTCAACATCTCCCATTCAGATCTTCCCCCTTTTTTTACCTAAAACCATTCTTTATATCCCAGGGAAAAGAAAACATATAATGGGTGAGCTCAAATGCTCAGTAAGGGTATGCATGGAGAAATTAAAACAAACCATATACATTTGAACTTAAAAACATGAACATAATGTTTAAACATCAAAACCTTAAGCAATGACATAAAACATGGCAGTACACAAGGCATAGATCATAGTGGAACATCAATCATGATAAAATAGCATGGGAATAAAGCATGTAATTGTGGAAACCATTAAGAACATGTTATGATTTCCATAGTAGCCAGGGCATTGCTACCAAGACCATCTTTGTGGACAAATTCCCTTTTTGAATCGAGTTCAATCCTCATTCCAGTCCTGTATTACTGAACCAGTTTAACTTGCCATTCCAGCCATGTCTATCTCATGAGAAATAAATCTTTACCCAATGCATTGGAGGGAGATATAGGTCCCACCCATCTCATATTGAAATCATTCTTATGTGTTCCACAAAATCATAAATCATACATCATACCATAACCCATGTAATAAAAATGGGATTCTTAAACATCATGACATCATAAAAAATTTCATATAAGATAAAGGACTTCATAAAAATAATTCCATCACAACATAATGAAATAAATGTAACAACAGGGATAGAAACAGATCCCTAGATTTTCTTAGATGGAAAATAATTTTGATAAAACACTTGAACTCCATTCTTGAGGTAAATATCCTTTCTACTTCAAAAACATTTTTCCTTTCTTAACATGTCAAAAAAATTTAAACTAAAGAAGTTAATTGAAAATAAACATGAAAATTGAAAATGAATCTTCATGGAAATAATGTTCTAAGGAATCATAAAACTCCATTCATGCCGTATAAGTTAAAAAAAACATTCTTCTCTTACTTTTGCCGGAAAAGTCAAAAAGTACCTCGTATGGTAAAAAAAAGAAAGCTTCCTTAGATACCATGTAGTAATAGTCAAAAATGGGTAAAAAGGACTTTAAACATACATGAACCATTTTTAGAAAATAGAGACATGGATGATAAATATAACCCCAGAAAATACTAATGAATAAACAATCTCGGATAAAAACGAGATTGGAAAAGTTATCTCTTACCTTAGGTCCGATATGATTCGTACGTATCTGAACCTCCTGTATAATGATTTAAATAATTTCATTGACTTATTACAGAATAATATTCATTGTTATGATATCATATATGGTTCACTTATGTCTTTATATTTCCCGTTCTTTTTTTAAATCCATTTTAAAGCAGCGTTTTAGGCTAAATCATTTCATTTATCGTACGTGTTTCGACTTGTTGTTCTTGATATTATTACATATATCCTGATTTCATTAATTTAAGAATGTAAAACATGATAAATATTCAGCATATACATATATATGATATATTGATAAATGGAATAAAATACACCGTTCATGGAGACGGTAGGCCGTACGTACGCATGATTGCTGTTTTCGTTTCCTTATTGAATTGAATGGAATTAAATAGATGACACACACACACATATATATATATATACATAAATCTAGTAGCGTTATTATGTAAAAAAGTTCAGTTTTATTCATTATATATACTTTATAATCATTCATGAATGGTTAACATGAAGAATGAATCTCATCGCGTTCGGGGAGACGGTAGTCCGTATGTATGCACGAGCGATGATATCGTTCCCATGATCGTGGAATTGTATTGAAGTGCATGTATACTATTTCAGAACCAATATAACTTTACAATAATCACATATATTTATTATTTACACAATTATACCCATCCAAGTAAGGCGGTGGTGGAAAAAAGATTACACCACGGTGTGGAGACGGTATTCCGTATGTATGCACACATGGTGATTTCATTTTCCGTAGGATGGATATAATGTGGAATAGGGTTGTTTTATATTTATAATAAAATATCGGTATATGAGTGATACTGATGTTATTACTTCATAATGAAACAACTAAAGAGTAGTAAGTAGAAGAAATAATATATTTGAATGAATCGGTAACGGATATTACCTCTTCTTCGACACGCCTCTTTGAAACCTCTTCTTAGGGCACTAAAATTGGTCTTTCAAGAAGACCAGAACATCTAGCATATTTCTAGGGAAGTTGAGAAGGGAAATGGGCAGGGTTTGGTCGAGTTTGAAGGCTAAATGTTGTGTAAATATGAGAGGGAGTAGGTTCCCTTTTATAAGGGAGGAGAGGGGCACCTTTGGAATCCTCAAAAATATTAGTTTAATATAAATTCAAACCCCACATAAAAACCTCCAAAAATGACTTAATTCGAATATTAGATGAGATAGGGTCATAATAGCATCAAGAAATCAAATTTATACAGGTTTTGATCTTATTTTAAACCTTATCATTTTGATTTATCCTTATTTAATCTATTCAATTGTATTTGTTGTAATAAAATTATAAATTTTAAATGGTTATAAATAATCACTTATGTGTTGTTAATTTTAAATAATTTAATACTTTATGAAATTTTAGACTATATAAATTTCAATTTATAATTTGTAAATATTTTTTTGATTTTTAAACAATTTAATAACATGTTATTTTTATAAAATAACAATAGTGTCAATTTTGACACTATTCATTTATTTGAATTTAAATAAAATCCACACAGAGGATATATTAGAATTAAAATATTTAATAGGTTACTAACATTTCATATTAATCTATAAAATTATTGGACCACATTAAATAGTTCATATAATATTTATTTTACTATTTGTAAAACCATTTATTTGATACTTCTCTTAATAAAATAATTTCTACATCATTTGTGTATAATTATTAAATATACTTATTTGTTACATAAAAATTAAAATAAAATCCTATGACAAATATAAATATAATACCTTTAATAATAATATTCTTACATGAATTTATCATCTTAAAATCACAACATTTAAAATTTGATATTTATTAAATTATGAAGGTGACATCTTTGACATCATTTAAAATAAAAACATATAAATGTCATAATCGGTTTTATAAGTCTCCAAGTGGTCCACAAATATACCCTTGGATTCTTAGGGTATATATATACTCTACCAATAATGTTTGGGAAAGTTTCTGGTCCTTTTGATAGGTATTGGTATTTTAATAAAAACTATATTGTTGATTTTTCACTAAATAAACAATTTCTGCATCACTATTGTGTCACCATTAATGATAATTTTTTAATCCATAAAAATTATAAATAAATTCTCATGATTTATATAATTTTTTTAGATTTCTGGAGACTATTCATGTTCTAAGTTTCATGAAGTGTATCACTAAATTAAAATTATTATACTTATAAGATTTAAGAGAGTGACTTGTTGTCACTTTCTTCGGTTTTAATAATAATTAAATTATTTTCATGTTCAAAAGTCCATCAAATGAATCTAATCAGACCCTTAGGTGATATGTGTAGACTTTTAGTCATCCAATATAATTTTGGCATGTGTTAGGGTAATTTTATAATCTTAGGTTTACCCTTAATTACCCGATTTAATTTTAACTGAAGTAAATAAAAATTACCATAGTTACAATTCATAGTGCCCAAAAATAAAAAGTAGCCTTTTAACATAATTTGGAACCACTGATTCGAAATAATAAATCCATTTCTCTAAATTTAGTACACAAAATTTTCAGAAATTAATTTAAAATTAATCTTGTTTTTAAGAAAACGGTTTTAAAAGTTCAAACATTGCAAAAGATTGAAATGATTTTACCTATGAATTCAATGTAAAATCAATGATAACGACCTAAATTTTATTAAATGGTAAAAATATATTCTATTTATACTTTAAAACCATTCAATATTATAATTTAACCATATAAATTAATACGATGAAAAAAGTTGTTTTTAATTAAATTATAGCATGTTTTTACTATTCATTAAAATATGAAAGTTATCATAAAATTATCAAAACTTTATCCAATGTAAATTTTTATATCCTGATTCAAAATAAGGAGTTTATTTTGTAAAATTTAGCTTATAAACTTGTCAAAAAAGTATATTTAAAATGGGTGCGCCATCAAAAGGCGGCAAAACTGCATTTTTTTAAATATGCTTATTTTACCTTAAAAATTTATTTTGTTCTCATACCATGTTCTATAAAATGTGTAAGATGAATTATAATGTCATAAAATTCAAAATTTATTTACTACTATTCATAACGACTGGTTTATAATAATATTATAACCATATATCATTGTTTAGTGAAACCCGATATTGCGTACAACACACACTATCGAGGAAGGTTGCGATTGCGTGTAATGCAAGTCAAGTCAGGGTTTCTTGTAGTGAAAGACTCCTTTGTTGTTGCGTATAACAAAATACAACCCTCTTTTATTTATACATTGAATATATATATATACAATCAATGTTGCGTAGAATAACAACTATCAAACAAACATGAAATAGTATGTAACACTATCCAAGATTAGTGTTGCCTATATTGCAAGATAATACGGTGTTGCGTATAGCACAATATAATCTTGGTGTAGCGTACAACAAAAGATATGAAAGAAATTAAAAAGAATATATCTTATAAAATCTCGGGTTATTACACTCAGGATTAGTTCGTGTCATAAATAAATTAAATATAAAAAATAAGTGAATAAAATTGGAAAATAATAAAATGATATGAAGTTTAATTTGATGGTTCGATAAAAAGAAAAGAAGAGAAAAAATAAAAACATGAGAAAGGGGAACGACTAAATGAATAGGAGAGGAAATCTATAAAAATAAAAAATTAAAAAATAACTAAAATTGTTTGAATAAATTATTTTCCTCCCCAGAAATGACGCCAAATTGGAAGGCACTATTGTGATCCCTTTCGAATGATGTTCAGTTTCAGGTTATTTAGGTGCAGCAGAGTGGATGACCAAGGACGTCTCTCAAAGGAGGAAGTAATTTAAAACAAAATATTGAAGTAATTTTGAAAATAAAATTAAATAACATAAACATACTACTTTAAGGTATGGGAGGCTTATCATTTATAAAACTATAAGATGTTTTCTAGAAGAATATTTGATTTTTTTTGTTTTTATTTTTGAAATGAAGTTCGATTAAAAAGTCACAACAAGAATATGTTTTTAAGAAAATATTTTAAAAGGTGTAATAAATCTAACTCTGCCTCTTCACTTACTTATTAATCACTATCATTTAACTTAATAACAACTTAATTATTATCTTTTAATTTTTTAACCCTATAACCCTATGGGAGTAAACATAACCACAAAGACGAAATGAATTAAACCCAAGGCTAGCTTCAGAAGATAAAATCGTAGCACCCTGGTAGGATTGATCTTATAGTTCTAGATTATGGTAAGTGGTATATTAGGGAACATATATACTATAGAAATGGGGATTAATTGAGCATAGTAATTTTATTTTAACTCTACAAATTTATCCTGTGTGGTCTTGTTTTATCGATTAAGTTTTCACTCTCATAATTTACACAAATTTCCGACCACATGTGTTTCAATGTTAATTGTTAAATTAGTTAATTAGTTTATTCTAATTTAATAAATAAAATCATAGATCATATTAAGTGAATTAATGTAGATAATTAATTAAAAATAAATTAATGATGAAGGTTAGATGTAGATCGATTACTAAAAATAACTACTCTTCTATGGGCAGCGTAGTCATAATAGAAATGAATTGCATTTGAAAAGGTTTAGAAAGAGTATAACAAAATCTATTTTCTACCCTATTATTTCCATCCCAAAGTGGGAGATTAAGAGAAGGAATAAATTTAAAATAATAGATTAAATTGAAGAAATAAAATATGAACTAAGAAGTTTATTACACCAAGTAAAGTATTACAACAAGAGACGGAGAAGAAGGATTTGGTGAAGAGATCATGGCTTCAAGATCTCCCATTATGAATACAGGAAGTTCCAGAACCTCCAAGGTGATGAGAGGATTCCTATGTAACTACAAAATGGAATCACTTCACTCCAGGTCAAACTTGAAAATGAGGTGCCCAAGTTGTCGATTTATATCCCAAATGGGAAGTGGTTTTGGGAACCTATATTTTGAGATACCATTTGTGTCTTGGTTTTGGGTTGGTAAATGGCCTTATCCCGACTTAGAAAAAAGGGAAAAGCTTCTGTTAAAAATCTTAACTATTTCCATGTTAAATTTTGATTCCAATGGAGTATGAAAGCTTTATATATGATTGAAATACAAAAACCAATAGTTGGCTTTGTGCAGATTTAGTCCCCTGGACAGATTGGTTCAGATGGCCCAATTAATGGATGAATTGGGCTTCAGTTGCTTGAGATGAGTTGTATCCCATGAATTAATGGTGCGGTCTAAAAAATTTCATCCAATTTGGAGACACTAATTTTGCTAAATTTTTAAAATAGTAAACAAATGTCTTTGGGCTTCCATGCAGTTTGGCTCATTTCCCTTTTGAATCATATCTGACGCTTCAAATAATCTCCTCTTACAACAAAATGACCAAAACATGAATAATTGGACTTTTTAACATTGATATACATTTAATAATTGAATCAAATGGGATGTTAAATTTGAGGTAATATTTGAATTTTAAATACAAAAACGTTTAAAACAGTGATGTGAGGGTGAAATAAAGCAGTGAACTGTGATGCGATCACACCCCCACACATACCCTTTTTCACTCCTGAAAAAAGCCTCATATAATGTAATCCAAAAATATTATGACAAGTAAAAATTAATATCAAATCATAAAAAAATTTTAAATACATATCCTTAAGAGCCAACAATTTGATAACAGGAAAAAAGATATCATACCTCCTCAAAAAACCATTATTTCAATTTATTAATTCATATCATTCAATATATTTTCATTTCATTTATCCCCCCAGCACACAAAACACTTACCTCACTTGAATTTTATCTTATCACACAAATGTCAATTTTTCAGCAATGCCTTTCTCATCCAAACACATACAAGGATCACCACAGTCTTGATAAATTCCTACATTTCCACCTGATGTGAGTCAAAAAAATATGTTTATCATGAGAACGTTTTAGACTCGTTCTGTGTATTTAGGTTGGTAGCATTTAGATGTTAAAAATTATAAGGCCGAATTAGGAGGAATTGAATATTTTTGAATAAATATTTTATTATTCTAATTTTCACTTAAATATGGTCTCCTCCTCAATCCCCTTAGAATCAATTCAACTCCAAAGTCATGAAATCTCATTGAAACTTTACACCATCCATCATTTCAGCAACAAAAATTTCCATATTCCCAAACATATTTTTTCATCAAATCCCTCGATGGGAACAACTTTCTTTCTTCATTGGAAGCTCGAGAAAGGAACATATTTTATTATCACAAAATCTCCATAAAGGTAGAACTTTCAATAGTATGATTTTTATGGAGAAAACATATCAATTTAGAATTTACTTTTCCCCCCAAATGTATCACAAAATGTGGTAGCACAACCTAAGACAGCTTCCCCCAAACTTAAGTTCAATTAGATTATGTAATTTGAATTCAAGAGTTGGTTGGATTTGGAAAATTGGATTTTAATGTGACTAACCTAACAGGATGTTCATGGATTTTAAGGGATAAATGGATTAATTTTTCAAGGTAGGACATTAATAAAAGGATTCTTATGAAATAGGGGCTTTAATACCAAAGAAATTCATTAATCATTTAAAACACACAAACTCAAACCCTTGAGTTTTTAAATGAATAAATCGAATTCTGGTTAAATCAAGTATGGTTTGATTCTCTCAAGAAGCAAGGTAAATGTAAATAAGATGAAAAGAATGGTTCAGAAGCCTCAAAGAAAAGTGATTTCAAATATAAATACAGTAAGATATTGAATGGGATTCAAAATTTAGAGTACGTTTTAGGAAATTAATAAATATATGAACTTGAATCAAATTCATTTTCAACATGAATTTATGATCAGTTTCCTCGGATAAATTGTTTCACATGTTGATATGGATTTCAAAATGGTTATGAGAATCATTTTAGCTCAAAATTTTAAGAAACACACCAAATATTTAAAAAAACCAATTTTTTTTTGTGAGAAATAGAAAAACAATTTAAATTACTAAACTAAAAGGTTCCCTCCCCCACAATTAAAATATCACATTGTCCTCAATGTGAACTCATGAGATAATATGTGCACATGAAATACAGAATTTTAAATAGAAAAAATAATATAAATTTGAAATGGTTGGGAACAACCTGATATTCTCAAGTGATGATGGGGTCATGCAATGTGATCAAATCCACTACATCAGTAGAAATTCCCTCAATGTATTATATAAAATGTTGACCATTGAATTTAATTCTTCTTCCAGTGTCCTCTTATGTGATCTCCAGGAAAAAATAGATACAATATAAGTACCTAACCATCTATAACTTAACTTACCAGACATTAGCTTTTGTGATGAACTATGGAGTAGGACTTTCTATGCAACATGAAACTCCCTTTTTTGGATCATTATTTTATGAGATGATCTTTATCTTTCCTTGTAGAAAATTTAATTCTCATATGATGATAATTGAATCTCCTCAAGCTCTTGAATTTGTAGCTTCCTTTGAATTATAGATTGGCCAAAATCCAAGTTTCACTTCATTATAGCCTAATTTTCCAGATGCTTAACTTCCACTTGGAGATGATACACTTTCCAAAAAACAATCTAAAATGGGGACATACTGATGGGTGTCTTGTATGCTATCCTATAAGCCCATAGCACATCATCCAAGTGCTTGATCCAATCCTTCTTTTTCAGCTGCACAGTTTTCTCCAAATTTTGTTTCAACACACAATTTGAAACCTCAGCCTAGCCATTTGTTTATGGATGGTATGGTGTTGATGTTTTGTGTGTCTACCCATACTTCCGATAGAGGGAAGAAAAATTAAAATAGAAAAAGTGTGTCCCCTAATCATTGATGATAGACTTTGGTACTCCAAACCTATGAAAACTCTGTGTCTTGACAAATATGACTACAACCTGAGAGTCATCATTCCTAGTGGTCTTGTCCTCCACCCATTTACTCACATAATCAGCGACAAACAAAATATAAAAAATCCAAAAAAACATGGAAAAGGACCCATAAAATCGATGCCCCGTACATCAAAAATCTCACAGAAAAATATAAGTTGTTGGAGAGACTCGTGTCTCCAAGAAATGTTACCAATGTGTTGGAAATGTGAGAAGGACTTAAAAAACACAAGAGCATCATGAAATAATATTGGACAATAGATTCTAGAGTCTAAGATTCTCCTAGCTATTCGTTAGGGTCCAAAGTGTCCTCCACATGAGAGTGTGATGAAGAAATGAAGAACAAACTGAAACTGGTGATCATGAACACACCTCCTAATAAATTTATCACTACACAAGCTCCATAGGTATGGGACATCCAAAACATAAAATATGGAGTCACTATTTCACTTTTAGACTTGATGTTTCATTACATTTTCAGGGATTTCAGATGTAACAAGGTAGTTCACTAAATCAACATACCAAGGATGTGTACCTGAGATAGAATAAATATGATCATTAGGGAAAGTATCCCAAAGGGGTACCTTGTCCAATCTGTCTTCCTCTAGTGTGTGATTAATCCTACTCATGTGGTCCTCCACCATGTTTTCTAACACCTTCTTGTACTTTATCAAAATATAAAATTCTAGAAGAAGGAGAATCTAATGGATAAACTTGGGTTTCACATCTAGCTTCTGCAAGAGGCACCTCAATGCTGCATGGTTAGAAAAAAGAACTACTTTAATACCCAAAAAATATGAAATTAATTTATCTAAAGAAAATATAATGGAAAGAAAATCCTTTACTGTGGTTTTTTATTTTTATTGGGCTGAATCCAGTGTCCTTGATGAATATGAAATCACATGTGAATGTCTCTCCACCCTATAAGATAAGATATCTCTGACCGCAAAGTTGGTGGCATCACAGAAAAGCTTAAAAGTAAGCTCCCACCGCGGGGTTATATGATCGGTGGAGTGTTCATACACTTTTTTTGCTCATCCAAAGAAGTCATACAAGAATCATTAAACAAAAAACCAGAATCCTTTTGATGTAATCATGATATAGGAAGAGAAATCTAACTAAAATCATTAATGAAGCACTGATAAAATCCAATATTCCCTAGGAAAGATCTAACATCCCACACAAATGAAGGATATGATAGGGATAAAATAATATCTACCATAGATCTATCAACCTCTATCCCATATTTTGACACTACATTTCCTAAGATAATGCCATGCTCTACCATGAAATGATACTTTTCAAAGTTTAAGACCATATTTTTCTCAATACCAAAATTCAAAACCATTCTAAAACTAGAGATAAAATCATCAAATGAATACCCATACACTATAAAATCATCCATAAATACCTTCAGAGATGTATCAATAAAATCATAAAAATACCGACCATGCATATCTGGAAGGTACCTGGGGAATTGCAAAGTCTAAATAGAATCCTTTGATAAGGAAACATTCTGAATGGACAAGTGAATGTTGTCTTCTTCTGAATCCTCCAGAGTAATGAGAACTTAAAAATATCTAGAAAATCCATCCAAGAAAGAATAGTTTTTTTTCCAGCTAGTCTCTCAAGAACTAGATCAATAAATTGGAGGGGGAAATGGTCCTTGCGAGTGGACTAATTTATTTTCCTATAATTAGTACACACATGCCAATTGTTTTGCACCCTCAATAGAACTAACTCCACATTATCATTTTTAACAATAGTAATTGCACTTTTCTTAGGAACAACCTGAATATGACTCAACCAATGAGAATCTAAAATGGGATAAATTATACATACCTTGAGTAAATTTTTAACCTCTTATATAATAACTTTTTGAAAGGTTGAATTAAGTCTCCTTTGTGTTTGCATAACCAGTTTATCCCTATCCTCCAAAATAATCCTATGCATGAAAATGTAGGGGCTAATACCAGATATGTTAGCCATTGTTCGCCCAATTTACCTAATGTTCTCCCTCAAAATATTCAAAAGTTTTTCCTCATGTTTAAAAGGTAGATTTTATGAAATTATTACAGGTAATTTCTCACCACTTAACAAGTATGAGTATTTTAAATTTGGTTGTAATGGCTTGAGTACTAATATAGGGGGTGATGTATGGATGGAGAAATTGAAGGAACTGAAATATGTTCCCAATGAACATAAATATCATAAAATACATTGTCAAAATCAGAGGATAAATGATGAAACCCATCAGTATACTCAAGAACCATGTCATAATCAGAGTCCACATGATCAAAATTAGAATATGAATCCATTTCAAAATCAAATATAAGACATCTTTTTCTTTATAAAACATTGTATAAGTTCTCTTAGACATCAAACTAGAACAAATTATCATATTATCCCTAATCACATGTCAATACAATTCCATGGTGTTTTTATTTGGTGGTTCTAAATGGGAGATAACAAAAGTAGAATGGTCTTCTGAGGGGTACTTCATGAAGTCCATAACATTATATATCACAACTTCACCTATAAACACCATGGAAAATGTACCCTTAAGAAAATTTATGATTGTGCTTTTAGTTTTTATGAAGGTCCGAAATAATACAATGGGAGCTTGAGAACTTACCTAATCATCATTGATGTTAAGAATGTAGAAATATTCTAGAAAGATCATGTATCTTACTTGAACAAGTACATACTCAAGGACTCTGGTAGGATATGTCATAGCTCAATTCTCCAACTACACCACAACTCTCTTCGACTTCAAATCACCAACCTGTAAAGAAGAAAATATTGAGTGACACATTATATTTATGGAAGATCCCAAAACACAAAGAGAATAAGAAAATTAAAACTCCCCTATGGGGTATGGTATGGTGAATGTCCCAAGATCCTTTAACTTTGTTGGCATTTATAGTGTTGGTGTAATGAGTTCTAACACATTTCTTCCAATATTGATCCCCTAATTTCCTTTGAGGCCTCTTCAGTTAGTACAATGTTCTTTTAAAAATTTGGCATACCTTGGTATTTTATTTATTTCTTCGAGTAGAGGGATGTTGATTTCAACACGCTTGAATGTATCCAAAACTTCTTTTTTTGCATCACCTCTTGAGGAATCTTCTTGGTTTGTACAACACTATTTGGAAATGGAAGGGGTTTAGGAGGAACTTCATCAATATTTTTATTAACTCTGTCTTTCTCCCTGGCTGTTCATTAGTGGTTCTTGAGTAGGGCCTCTCTGGAGTTGAGGTGAATCCATATAGAATGATAGGTGTATATATGTCAGTTGTTTTCCTCTGACATCTCAATGTGATGGAACTGACATTCCCATTGGGATTTGAAGTATGCTGGGAAGGTAGATTTTCAAAATTCTTACATACAAGTTCATGGAGGGCAGTGACAATATGGATAATTTGATTCTTCAACGCCCTCAGCTCTGAACCTTGACTATTCATCTCATTCTATTGATTACGATTTTTTTTCAAATGATCATCTTTATTAGAATCTACCTTTGGTTGAGAAGTCCCTTTTTGTTGGATTTTTGATTCTTGGGCTTCAAATATCCTTTGGGTTATTAGAAACCCTGCTGGTAAGGTAGAGGTTGTAGGGAGGTTTGTTGAAAAGGGGGCCTTTTGTTTTCCAGAGCCATACCTCATGTCTAATTGATCCTTCCACCCTCGAATGTATGTTAGTACAAAGGAATCATACTTGTTTTTGGGGTATTTCTGTTGTTTCTGTTGATATGGTCTCCCAGGGAATACTACAACACAATCATCTAACTCTTGTAATTGGGGGAAAGAGTCAGTTGGGTGGTTTTTTTAGTGCAAATTCCACATGGCCTCATAGAAGTGGGTTGGGATGTATTTTGAACCAAATCAATCTACCTCACCATAGTGGTCAATTATTCAAACTTAGTATCAATAAAATGACTTTCAAGAGATTATGTACTTACCTGATGTACTCCCCTGACATGTGGGGTACCTCGATCACCAAATTTTTGGGAGTTTTGTTCCATCTTGTCAATCAAAACACGTGTAATTGCTGGTGTTTTTTCAACCAAATACCCTCCCACCATGAAATCCACCGAGATTCTCTCCATAGGTGCGAGTCCTTCATAAAAGTACTAGATGTGAAGTTTTTCATGAATTTGGTGATGTGTAAATCTTGCACAAAACTTTTTGAATCGATCGTAGTACACATTTTTTGACTCCCCTTATACTTTCTTGATCCCAGAGATCTATTTTTGAATAGATGTGGTCCTTAATTCTGGAAAATATCTCTATAAGAAAAGACGTTTCAAATCGTTCCAACAAGTTACACATTCTGGTTTTAAGCAACACATCCAATATTTCACAGCTCCATCAAGTGAGAATTGGAATGATATTAGTTTGATTGGATCTTCAAATATATTTCTTGGTTTAAGGGTTGAAAAAATCACATTAAATTATTTTAAATGTTTGTTCAGATCCACACTAGGTAATCAATGAAATTTAAGAAGAAGGTGAATTAATCCATACTTCAGTTCAATGTCCAATTCGAGAATTGGGTTTGCAATAAAATGCGTTTGATAGTTGATATCTGGTGAAACCAACTCTTGAATTTTTATATTATGTTCATTTTTATTGTTTTTAGCCATTGTATCTTGTTTTACGTTTGATTTTTAATTTCTTATAATTTCAATTTTACTAGAATGAAAGAATTCTCCTACTTGTTGATTACTGAAACTTCATCTAGAATGAGAATGTATTATTCGATCCCTAAAGATGTGTTTAATATTAGGGTCATGATCTAAGAGATCCTCAAGATTATTTCATGTTATAAATCAATGAAATAAAAAAAATAAATGAATAAAATTCCAACATAATAAAATGATAGGAATTTTGATTTAATGGTCCGATAAATATAAAGGAAGATAAAAAAATGAAAACTTGAGAAAGGGGAAAGACTAAAGAATGAGGTGAAGAAAATAATTAAAATGAAAAATATTACAAATAACTTGAATTGGTTGAATAAATTACTTGCCCTTGGAAATGGTGCCAATTTGAAAGGTGCTGTCATGGGCCCTTTCAAATGAGGTTTGATTTCAGTTTATTTAGGTGCAATAGAGTGGATGAAAAAAGTCGTCTCTCAAAGGAGGAAGTAATTTAAGAAAACATATTGAAAGTATTTTGAAAATAAAATTAAACAAATTAAAAATACTAATCTAAAGGATAGGGGGGTGTTTTTTATCGTTTATAAAACTATAAGAAGTTTTCTAGAATAATATTTCAATTTTTTTGAAATGAAGTCTGATTAAAAAGATAGAATAAGAAGATGTATTTTATTAAAATATTTTTGAAGGAGTGATAGATCTAACTCTAAATATTCACTTAATTATTAGTCATTATCATTTAAATTAATAAAAACATAACTACAATCCGCTAATTTTTTATCCCTCAAACCCTAGGAGAGTTAACATAACCACAAAGATTAAATGAATTAAACCCAAGGCTAGGTTCAAAACAAACAATCATAGCGCCCTATTTTGATTGATTTTCTAAGTCTAGATTATGTTCAGTGGTATATTAGGGAACATATCAACTATTTAAATGAGTATTAATTGATCTAATACATTTTATTTGAACTCTACATATTTATCCCATGTGGTCTTGTTTTACCGATTAAGTTTACATTGTCACAATTTACACAAATTACCAACCTCGCATGTTTTTGTGTTAATTGTTAAATCTCTTAATTAGTTTCTTATAATTTAAAAACCCAATTAATAGATAATATTAATTGAATTATAGTAGCTTATTGATTCAAAATAAATTAATGAATAAGGTCAGAGGTAGATCAATTTCTAAAAAGAACTACTCTTCCATGGGCGGTGTAGTTATCATAGAAACAAATTAAATTTGAAAAGTTTTAGTTTGGGTATAACCCAATATCATTTCTACTATTTTATTCCCAGAACAAATACGAATAATAAGAGAAGAATTTTTTTTGAAAATAATAGAAGAAATGGAATAAATAAAAGAGGAACTAAAAAGTTTATTACAGAAAGGCAAATATTACAACAAGAGAAGGGGAGGAAGGATTTGAGGAAGGGATCCTTTCTTCAAGATATCCCCATATGAGTATAGGAAGTTAGAGATCCTCCAAGGTGATGAGAGTAATTCTATAGAACTCAAAAATGGAATCACTTAACTGCTTGGTTGAACTTGAAAATGAGGTACCCAAGGAGTCAATTTATAGCAAAAATTGGTTGCGGTTTTGGGAACCTAGATTTCGAGATACCAATTTTTCTCATTTTTGGTAAGTAAATGGACTTATCTAGACTTGAAAAAAAGATAAAGGTTATATGAAAACCTATTTACTATCTCCATGTCATATTTTGCAACCAATGGAGTAAGATAGCGCGAGATATGGCTGAAATACATAACTAAATCGTTGACTTCGTGTAGACTCTATCCTATGGAAAAATTGGTTCGGATGCCCCTTCAATGGATGAATTGGGATTTGGTTTCTTGGGATGAGTTATATCACATGAATTTATGGAGAGGCTTACAAAATTTCACCCCCTTCATAGTCACATTGTTCACTTAATGTTAAAAAAAGTGTATATATGTCTTTGGGATTCCATGAAGTTTGGCCCATTGTCCTTCTAGATCATCTTCAACCCTCCACATAATCTCCTCCAATAACGAAATCACAAAGACAAGAATAATATACCCTATTAACAGTGACACAGATTTAATAATTGAATCAAATTAGATGTGAAATTTTAGATAATATTTTTAATTTTAAATACAAAACAAGTTTAAAATAGTGATGTAAGGGTGAAATAAAGCAATGAATCAGGACATGATCAGTCCACTAGTGTAGGTTGGTGCTGGAGGAGGTTAGTGAGGAATATTATTTACAGCTAAAGACCTCATGAAAAGAAAGTGTAATGAGATGGAATTCATCATATATGACAATGTGATTGAAATTTATATGGAAATATTTATGAAATATAGTTACTTATCATAGAGGGTCCATAGGCCACCCGTTGTATGATATACCTTTATTATATTTTAGATTATATGATGATAAATAACTACACTTCCCATTCCATTTTTCCTCTATTTTTTTTGGAAATTGGGACTAAAGGCTGAGAGAAATCATAGATCATTTAATATATCTACTCATATGGGAAGTTAGTCATGGTTGATTGATGTTTTTTGGGAATGTGAATTAGTGACAGTAAATTTTAAATTTACATAGGAGTTATTCCTATGATAGAAAAAACCATAAAATTATATTCTATGCATGGATTGGTTATACATTTTTTGAGCCTATAAATATTTCAATCAAAATCAGGTTATTTTTAGGACATGAATGGTGACCATGAGATTTTATTCAAAGATAAGTATAATTATATAAATGATCACCATGTTTACTCTATAAGGTTGAATCATTATAATTTTATGTTTTTATAGTAGATATTTAAGTGGGATATTTTCCATGATTTTGAATGAAATTATTGATGTTTTTCCTTAGAGGATTGAAACTTTAACTCCATGTCATGAGATTAAATTTTTTATTGAATCACATACAGGTTTTACTCTAATAACCATGTCACATTATCTAATTATTCTTATAGTGTTTCTAAAGTTGTGAGTTCAAATTTTTAATTTTCTATAGGAGGATATTTTTCCTGAAAATCATATTTCCTTGGAGAGACACAATTCTACTTACCAAGAAATATGATTTTACTTTTTGGTTGGGTATTAATTAGCAGTGTCTAAGACATGTGAAAATAAAGAAATAATGTCCTTTAAAAACTATTGATGACCACTTTGATTGGATAAATGGAGTCATAAAAATTTTAATATATATTTTTGGCCATGGTATTATAATATAAGAGTTAAGGGTGAGGATATTCTAAAAATATCATTCCCATGTCAATATGATCATTTTAGAGTTTATATTGATGACCTGTGAAGTTAAAAATACACCCAAAAACGTGTGTATGTTTTATGAATTAGGTTTTTCATCCTCCTTGATAAATGTTTTATGATATTCACCAATTTGATTTTTTATTCAAAGTTAGAATATGATCATTTAGAGCATATAATAATAATTTTTGGTCATTTTTGAAAAATAAATTGGATTGTATGACCTCAAAGTATTTTTTTTGGATATAATATGTTCATTTTCATGGATATTCTATCTCTAAATGGGGTATATTTACAAATTCATTAAAGTACAAGTCATTTTTTCTATAATAGTGCCAATAAATTTTTCATAGGTACATTAATTTCCATGTTTAGTTGGTTATTTTAGAATACTTTGGTCTAAATTTTTATGAAATATAACTCCTTTAACAACTCTATCCAAGAAATATCATTATTTTATCAAGATAGAGAAGTTTTTGACCAATTTTGAGTATCTGATGTAAAATATAATTAACACTCATATGATCTATTTACATAAGGTAAAAGTTATACTTGAGTTTTATTTTGATGATACTCATCATGTCCTGGGTTGTGTGTTGATTTAAGATAGGATAATAATATTTTATTGGACTAGGTATTAACAAACTCAATAATGTAACAACATTAGTCAGGACCATGAGTTTGAAGTCCTATTTGTTTCTATGAAATTATAAATAAAGAACCTTCTTTAAGACTATTTTTTAGCCTTAAGGGACACAAGATCTCATGTTATATATCCTTAAAAATTGATTTGAACATAGTGTAGTTAATATGAGTATAATTATTATGGGATTGGGATTTTTAGATTTCATATACTTACTGGAACGGTAATGTAGTGGCTATTTCAATTTTTAATGACCCTTGTGGTGATGTTTATTAGGATTCCATTGATGAATAAAATATAATGAAATAACATATAGATATAAATTTTGGCATGGGTGAGGTTAGACGTAAAGGTTTATGTAATCTGATAATGGGCTGTTCCTCTATGTTTCAACTGGTAGTATAGTTTCAGATAGTAGATCTCAAAGTGGAGGTGTGAATAGAATAGGTAGTTTAGAGAGATGTTTTTAATTTATTAATGGAGGATGTGGAACATCAATTTTTATTTCATAGAAGTGTATATTATCCATAAAATACACAATAATAAATTTTATATTAGTTCCATAGATACCCATTATAGGTATGTCTAACCATTGTGAAGATATACACTACTTTAAAGAACTTATATTGGTTACTGAGGATGAACAAATCAATGGTTGAGTTTCCCTCATGATTTATTATAAGAAAACCTATTAAATCAAAACATAATGTTTTTATAGTAATTTTATATCCTCTTACATCCCATAGTAGATGTAGAAGGAAATTTTGATATATTTTTAATAGGGTTTCATCATTTATTGAGAGAGAATTCTGCTATATGGCGCATCATTGATAAATTAATTAAGTTAGATAAAATATTTTTTTATTAAGTATTCAAGATTAGTGGATAGTTTTTTAATAATTTTGAATAAAAATCTAGTAAATCTTTATGGGGTTCTAAGAATGATTATTTTATAAAGTGATACACACTTAACATCCTGAATGTGGATTATATTACAATGTGCATTTGATGAATAATTATACCTTAGTATAAAATTTCACACAAGGACTGGTGGTTCAAAATAGTTTAAAATTTAGACTTTGGAGTAAATTTTTATATTATTAATTCTATATATTATAGGTTCTTCATTTGATCAATTACAACTGGATGAGTTTTCTAATACTAATAACCACCACACATCATTTTACATGGAACTATTTGAGGAATTTTATGTATGACCATACTAGAAACATTTGCATTGGGTTGATTTTGGGGAATTAAATATAATTATGATTTAATGAAAAATATAATAAACAATGTTTTGACCACATGAAAGTGGATTAATATGTCACTATGTTTATATAAGTCATTAGTTTTTTAGATGAGTAAGAAATTAGATCTTGATATTGGAGACCATATGTTCTTGAACATCTCATCCCATTATAAATTGCTTATTTTTGGTAGAGATAAAAATATTTCTTTGAGATTTACTAAGACTTTTGAGGTGTTGAAATATATTGGAAAAGTGTTGTATCATTAATCACTTCCACCTAGGTAAAATAAAGTTCATGATATCTTTTATTTTTTTTTTAAAATTTTAATTACTTTCATGATGATTGTCTTGTTATTGATTGGGGTGAGAATGATATAGATATGTATGTGATGTTTATCAAACATCCTATAAGGATTTAATATCATTATAAGGAGGTGATTCAAATATTGATAATATTGTTAGTGAAAGTTCTATTGAAACATGGTGGTTTAGAGGAGTGCACTTGAAAATACGATTAATAAATGAAATTTAAATATCCCAGTTTGATTTAATTTTTTTATTATATATTGTTATATGGCGAATTTATGATATTGGACATGATATTTGTTTAGTTTTATATTAATATGATATATTTTGGATTTTCAAGGTTAAATGATTTTTGAGAGGTATACATTGTCACGAATTGAGTTTTAGTTGATGAATTTATTCTTTTTTAAACTCACATGTTTTGGATTTTCAAGGATGTAAATGGGTTTAAGTGGTATATAATATAGAAATATAGAATTTCTATTTTCTAAATTAGTCATTTTTCGATATATTTCATTGAAAATTGAAATTTAATGTTTCAGATGTCTGAATTAAGAATATAAAAATGGAAAGTTGAGTAAACCATTGGGTCCATAATTAGGTGTTTAACATCAGGTATAATTTTAATGGAAATTCTAGTTTTTGGTGAATATTGGGAGCCATTTTTTGAGGATCAATGTTTATAATAAACCATTAATTTTGGAAAATATTGGGCAAAGAGGAATGAATTATTAGACTTACAATTTGGTTGACTATAAAATCTAAACACAAATTATTTTTGTCAAAATTCATTTTTATTTGATTTTCAAAACTCTCTTTAAGGAAGAGCGGTAACCTACATTCCAGCGGGAATAGAAACGAAATAACCCCATTAAAAATTTCAAAATTCAAAACCATCCACAAAACCTGATGAGATCCAGATTTGAGAATCACCAGCATCATCATCATGAGACTAAACAAAAATGTTTTGATTCAAGGAAAAATGACTACATGTTTAGATACAAATTTTTGGAGACCATCCATACTAACCTTGCACACAATGTTACACTATTTTATTTACAATTTCATAGAAACCTATATTCAACACAACTAATTTACATTAAATTAAACCCAATGAATTTTATTCTTCATTATCAATGATTTTTGGTGTTCTGTTTAATATATCAATGAATAATTAAAGCTGGATGAGTATTGTATCATTGGTTTTGGAAATTTTAATAGTTACCTTCGTGTTTTGAACAAACCTTTTGTTTTATAAAATATTTTGTAGAGAGGAATTCATAGTTATCTTCATGTTTAGGTAGAATATTAAACCTAAACATGTATTTATAATATTTTAGGTAAGGGATACTATATTGTTAGATTAATGTGTTGGGACAATATTCATGATAACCATTTATAGGACATTAATTTACACAACATCACTTAAAATTACCTAAAAATACCATTTCACACCCCTAATTGAGCTTAAACATTATGGAATTTTAGGATTCCTTGGGGTGGTTTTTGGTTTTATTTTTGAAGGATTAATTAATATTTAGTGTTGGATTATCAAATCATCATCGATTTATGGTTATAATTTTCAGATGTATTCCTCCTTGATATTAATTCCTTTATCTAGAATAAAAATATTATATCTAGTGGAGTGGTTTACAAAAGATTAGATGTTGATAATTTATTTAAATGACTTAATTATATATTTTAAAGGTTTATTTATCATTTTTTATTAAGAAAATTTTGAAATATGGGGTGTTGAATATTTATTTTCATGAGATTAATCCTAAACAATAAATTGAGGTAGGTGTATTAGAATTCATATTTTATATACATATATGGATTTATAATATTTAAATAGACATATATTATTATATTAATTTAGTGTTATAGAAAAATAATGATTTAAATTGTGGGGGTATGATATTCAATTATAGAAATTATATTATGAATTACTTTTTTTATAAATATTATGATGTTTTATTTGGGAAGAGGAAACAATTATTGGAATTAGTTAGTTAAAAATCCTATTAAAATGAAATTTATTATATTTTTTATTCTGAAGAGACCAAGTAGAAGAACAAATATGCAATTTTATAGGAAATTATTAAAGGTAGAACATGAAAGGATATCATTTGGATCTAATATTTCAAGATATAAAAAAGGATAAGGTATTCCAATGATAAAATTGCTAGATATTGTTAACTAAAGACAATGATTGAATAATGTATTATTAAAATATGAAATTATGATATGATTGACAGATATAATTATGATATTTCAAATAAGAAAGTTAATATATAGAGAGATAATTTTTATATACAAATTTATGTACTACTAGATTAATCATGTACCCTGAATTGGAAATATTTTTATGAATTTTATGAATCTTTTTGATTTTATTAACGAACATAATGAGGTGAATGAAAGAATATTAATAGAAAAGGATCATGGTTTTATAGATGTAAATACATGAGACAAACAGTTTTTTATATTTTGAGTGTATCATTTCATATTTTATTATCCGACTAATGGATGATGCGATATTAACTATTCATTATTTGGACACCACCTGAGTTGGATCAAGAATGTTCTAAATTCCATGTTATATTGTATTCTAATTATTACCCAACATCAATATTGTACTGGATTTTGGACTTACTTACATCTTTGGGATGATATATTTTCTTACACAGTATATATTATTACCTTATTATGATATGGAGTAGTGGTAGAAAAGTTGCTGGGGGTGTGGGGTGTGGATGCCCATTATGATATATTATTTTATTGATAGAGGATTATATTTATATTTTTTATTTTTTATGATATCATGATTCTATTTATATATGGAGGGATGTGGACTTACATTGAAACTAGAGAGATTATATTGTTTTTCTATTTCATTTATGAATTCTTTAGTATTCTTCATGCATATTAACATATAAGAGTTCTTAAGGAGGAATTTATTAAGTATACGACACTATCACCCATAATTGTATTTATAATTTTTTACATTTTTAGGACCATGATAGAGGTGGTGCATGACCTAATTAGTTATGGAACATGTTGGTTATCTAGAATGGGTGAGTTTTAATTTACATTTTATTTTCATTTCAAGTATATTAGTATTTAAAAGAATATTGTTTTTTGTATTCCTTGGTTGCCTTATTTTATTATTTGTGTAATATATAATATATTTCTTTAGATGGGGATGCCATCATGTAATTGTGTTTGGAATCTGGATTTTTTTGATGATTAGTGTACAAGTTATAAATAAAAGGGAAATTATGCACTTAACATTATATTTTTACCCTTTGTATTAGTCTCCACTTTGTTGATCACATCACTAAATTTGGTTGAATCTTGGTGTGATCAACCTATGATAATATGCATTTGTATAACGTTGGAATTTTTTGAAAAGTTTTACTCCAAAGAGTATGTCAGGATGTGATTTTGTAAATTAGTAAAAAAACATATAATTTTCATATTAAATAGTTTTAAATTTCATCTTTGACATTATTAATCTTAATTAATTTTATTCAAAGTGAAATAAAAGTGGACACCTATTTTAATTCTTTCATGAAAAGTAATTTTAACAACTCACATAAATATTTCTATTATGAGATAAAAACATTTATTATATTTTGACAACCTAAAAATAAATTCATCCCACCTTGCAAAAATATTTTAGACTTCCTCATTTGTGCAATATACTCCTCACAATAATGAGCTTCATCTCCTGTAAAAATAATTTCATATGAATATTTTATCATTATGAGTGTTTTATTATTATTATTTTTAAATATAAGTTGCAATCTACTTTTCATTTATTGAAATTCATTATTCTTGTTGACATTTGTATATTCAACTACCACGTTTTGGGAGGGGTCTTATTTAAAACTAGAATGTTTAGTTTTCAGTTTTTATACACTACTTCCATCACTATTGAGTAAAAACAATTTATTTTTGTTCATTCACCCTTCTTATTCAAGTTATTAATTAAATAAACATGTTTTCACATACATTTTGAAGTTATTTTTACCTTATTTTGGGTTAAAATTTGATGAATCTTTTTGGATCATTTCTTTCCATAGAATAGGTGAAAATTCTCATCAGTGTTTATTCTATCATCTTTTGAATTGATTTATTTATACAAGACATTAATTATCTGATGAAATTTATCCTTTCTAATTTATTTTATTATAAAATGATCACTTAATTGCAATTATATCCTTTGTAATTAAAATAATATACCATGCCTCATTATTCTCAATTTTATTAATATTATAATTGATTTTATCAATACAATCTATATTGTCATGCGAATTTTCAAAAAAAATTGACATAACTTATAAAAATTATCTAGTGTAAATTGTTATCATGATATTTTTTTTGAGTTATCATTACATCATTATCATTAAAAATTATAATTTTTGGTCTCTATATTCATTCTAAGCCCCTATATCTATAACTACCATTTTTATTATATTAAAGATCAAATTACCTGGGGATGAAAAAATAGAATATGAAATATTTCATAAAAACCCTGATTTGGATAAATATCCATTCATAAGTATTTTTCTAGTTTCCTTAGAAACATAAAATTTCAAATCACCCCTCAACATATGAGAAATTGACCTTATATAAGTTTCCACTCGAGTGATTCCATAATAATCCTTTTCTAGTAATTTCTTTTTCCACTTTATCTAATTCTATTTCCCATCATGGCATGTCTTATTCTATATCCTACACCCCATTGGACATGTCAAATTGATTCTAACAAAAATTATCAAAATAAAAAACCCCTAATGTGAAGTATGAACCATATTGAAAATAGAAGTAATTAACTCTTTAAAATGGGTGTAGATATACTCATGTTTCTACCTATAATGTTAATATTTAACAATATTAGTATCCCTGCTTAGGGAGAAATTATGAACCACTCCTTTATATGAAGCACCACATAAACCAAGAAATCCTTGGAATCCTGAAGGTCATAATTTGTGAACCTAAGACTCAAATTTTTCATTTTATAATGAACCACATAATTTTCCTCATAGGAATACATTGAATCAGAATCATTATATTTACAAATATTTAAAATTTATTTCTTTAACATATTAATTTCTATTAAAATTATTTTATTGGATGTATAAATGACCAATTTATAATAGAATAATAAATAAAAAATCCTATAACATGATGTGTTTGATGGATAACACCTAGAAACAACCCAATAACTCCATAATCTATATGAACACACATGTTATATAAATAAAAAATCTCCTTTGGTAGGAATTGCCCATCATTTTATGACTGGATAAAACAATAGATTAAAAGAGTCGGTTAAATAAAGATAGATTCAGTTATGAGTATGAAATCTAGACATTGAATCACATGTCAAACCCTTTGAATTAGATACCATTAAATAGAAAACCCTTTGGAACTCTCGGGTTATAGTAAACAATGAATAGAAATTATATTATGTTTAATATATAATATTAATCCACTGTTGAGTATAGATGTCTAATTAATTAACCATTCATTATGATACCATAAATATAATAAAATGATAATAAATAATTATTTGATATCCATTAAGTGAAATAAATGAGATACATTAACATGATATAAAATTCCACATGTATATAGTTGATAAAAAGACCCCTCTAGCACTTCCCACATAATCACAATGAAAAATGTTATTGTTGAGAATAATGTATTTAATGATATGACCAAATCACTATTTGAATAATTATCTTTAATATATATATATATATATTCATTTATAATTTTTAAAACATCCTCAATGATTTTATAGATCTTATACTTATGGAACATCTCGTGTAATATTTTATGAAACCATATCCAAAACTCTTTCAAATAACCTAAAAAACTCTTTTGTTGAATATATCATAAAGATCTCAAATTAATGTGAAATAATTTATAAAAAAACTAATACATATTCATAAAATATTTTTATGTTATAGTTTGGGCCTTTATATATTTAAAATAATTATGAATTTATCAACCATAATTTTAAGTAAATAGTGGATTGTAGGAAAATGCTAGTGCTACTCAATCTATAATGGGATTTGGTTTGATCTTTATTATAAAAATGTATATTGATATATTGTTTGTCAAATATATCTCATACATCATGCATAATATTATCATTCATTTATTTAAGACACCAAGTATTTCCATGAGACCTTGGGAATACCAATATCATATAGGTAAACTAATACTTTCTTGATTATTTGAGTAAGGAATATTTAAAACCCACTAAATACCTATAGTCTAATTCATAAAAATGAATACATATCATGTTATTCATATAACTATATGAGCCCATTTTTGGCCTAAAGGACCCCTCGGTGAACAGTACTGCTACAGTACCCGCGCTACTATAGTACCTGCTATAGTACCGCCGCCACGATAGTTCCTACTACAGGCCCCCACCACTGCAATAGTTCCACCACTACTACAGTACTGCTATAGTGCCCTTCTACAGTACTTCTATAGTAACCCAATAATTCTCCCCTCCCCATATTTGATCCTAGGTGACCCTCTACCCAGTATAAAGAGGTCTTTGCTTTAAATAATAAATTGAGGCTTTGGCCCCAACATTTTAAAAAAACTATATGAGTACATCACATTACAATGATCTATGTATTTATATATACTTCTCTAATATCAATCACAATGTTACAATATTTCATATCCATCATACATGAGGAAAAACTACATCTTTGTTGAGAAAAACATACTATATGAATAGGAACATAACTAACCACCCATTGTCTAGCTTAGACTCAAGGTTATAATTTGAAATGTATCAATGTATAATGCTCATATCAAAGGTAAAAAATTGACCTCATTTTATGGGGATTAATATAATACATATAACACTAGTATAACAATGAAATAATGTATGAGATTCCATGTAATATACCTTGATGGTAAATATTGAACAAAAATACCTATATGTTTATCATGAGTTAACTTTGTATCTCTATATGACTATTATTCATGCTTATGGTAACATAATGTTCCAACTAATTCCATTCCATGTTGATTATATATTTTGGGAAAACATTGAGATTTAACACTAAGATGTTAATTATCATTCCATTTTCATGATATGTAAAATACATGAAAAATAAAGATAATATTGGAACGAATTTGTGCCTGTATACATTTTTATAATCTTAAAAATTGTATTTCTAAAACACTAACTAAAAAATATACACAAGTACTAATCCCACCACATCCTAATACAAGGAGTCCATAATGACCTTATATTTTTATGATTCATTTATTTTATAAAAAAATATTACATATTCATATAAAATCTAATAAATCGATATATAACACTTGTTACATGACAATATAGCCATTTGATAAATAAAATCTCCCACTAAAATATTTTAGTAAGATAATGTCACTGAAAAAATAATATTTAGATAATGGTGAAATTAGGATTCATTATCTTTAAATTCAACACTCGAAAATTTTATCTAGATAATGTAACTTCACAGTATCCAATATTATGATGTATATAATTTTTATTATTAAAAATCTTAATACATTTAACTTTTTTTAAGATTAATAACTTTCTTTGAGATCACTTATGATAATTATAAAGTTAACCCTTTAAATTAACCTTTTTATTCTAAATATTTCTCTAAATATTTTTCATTGTTATCTTAATCAAAATAGTTATTATAGTTATCATCAGGTTTTGATATATATTTTTTCAATTTTTGTACCTCTCTATGATTAATTTTTTTATAAGAGGTCTAGATAATTAAAGTAATTATTACATAATATATATATAAATATAATATTATATAAAGGATCATATACCCTCCCCACTTTTTTTCTTGAATCCTATAGTAAGCTAGTGCTTTTATTTCTTCACCCAAGAGGGCCTTTTTCTCTGCTTCATGCATGTATCACACCAATTGCATAGTTAATATAGTATTTAAAATATGAAACATTTTTAAAATTTTAATTATTATAAAATAGTTATTTTTGATTTCATCAAAATATATTACCATCTATTACTATCCATTAATAATATTTTATAGAGTGGATAATATAAATTTAACCAGATATTTCCAATCTGAATTTTATTTCATTATTATAACATTATTATTAAATAAAATGTACTCATATTTTCCTAAAAAAAATAAAATAAAAATAATACAAGTCCATCATGATTTTTCAAAAAAGTTGAATCAATGTCTCTTCTCTTAAGGAAAAAACCATTGCTTCCTTATAAATAAATTTTAAATATTATCCATGAGACCTTTCATTATTTTTATCACCTGTATGTTTTTAAAACAATTGTATAATGTATAGTTAGTATCATATACCATTCAAAATCAAAGAATTTATTACAGTAATATTCATACATGACATGGAATCTATGTTTTTTCTTACACCCCTTTAGATATTTATTTTTAAATTACATCTCTAATGTTCATCCTTATCATAATGTATTCATTTTCCTTATTAGATATATTACCTTTAAGTTTCAAAGAAGAAAGTGTGGTCACTCTATTAATTTTATTCATTTTCTTATATCCAAAACATTTACCGTTTCCTTTATATAAAACTATTACAGAATATGGGATTAGACCTCCGAAGTCCTTATTATCCACCCTCTAAATATTTAGAATATTTTTTATACAGTTTTTGAGTTCATTCATATTCTTATTATAGATGAATTAATCATATAAATCTAGAATTAACTGTAAGATATAATATTTTTTCAAATAGAACTTGAGTAATGGACCTATCTCTACAACTCATTTACATATCCAATTATATTTAGTAAATGAATATATATTGACGTAACCTCATTAATTTTTCATCAAAAGAGTTTTTAAAAACATTATATCTCATATATATATATATATATTATTATTCTTTATAGACCAATTTCATATTGTCTTTCATCCCAAAAACATCCATATTCTGATGTTACACTATTGTTTAGGATCAATGAAAACATGTATCAATCTATAGATTACTATATAATTGTTCTTTTGAATAATATAATAATGCTTCTCTACATAACTAGGTTTTTTAGTAATTGGAGACTCTAGAAGAGGTTTCTAAAATATATAAAACATTTTTAATGTTTGATAACAATTCATAAAATTTTAAACTAGTACAATAAGTTACTACCATAAATATTCCCTCCTTCTAAAAATTAACTCAAAGGACTATTTAACGATGTTGTTCTTTTAAATATAATATAATGATTTATGAGATGAGTATCATATTTTTTATATATTTAATAATGGATTTTTTAAAATATGGTCCCATTAAAATAATGAACTATTTTTTACATAAAATATATTAATGGTATAAGATCTATATTTCACTATTCTTTGGTTTAACATTACCATTTATTTTATCATAAAGTTATCCAGGTAATAAATCAAGTAAATTATTTTATATATAACTTCTGTATAGTTGATAATGGAATGATTTGACCTAATATATCATATTAATTATTCAAACTCCATTACTTTTATTTTGTAAAGTTTTGTTTACCTAGGTAATAATATCCCAAAAATAAAAATAGTCCATGGTTACCAAGATTTTATGGTTTTACACATCCTTCATTCCTCACACAATATAATCCATGGACTTATAAATTTTACTATTATCTTTATTGAAAAATCCAGATATTGACATTTTTTTCTTTGAAAGGGACCCAACTCTTAGTGTTTTAAGGGTTTTCAATTTATCTCATCATCTTAATTTTTTATACATATTATGTAAATTTCATATATGGATTCTCTATATGTATATATATTATTTAATTAGATTTAATTTATATTCCTTATGTTTATCAACTAAATTAAGATGTTCTAATCAAATTATTGTATAACTAATTATATAATCAGTAATTTAGGTTCATAATTTATAATTTTTTTTAATTATAACATTCTTTATATGTACATTTTCATCATATTTAAATTGAAGATCACAATAGTGGATTTAATATGTTGTTAACAATGAATAATTTAATTGTGGGAAAGCTATGAATATTTCTTAAATGATCTAAAAATAAAAGATAATTCTTATTTATATATTGTGTTGGAAAATGAAATTAATAGTTTTATATAGAATAACTATTTGGACATGCTCTTTGTTTAAAAATCATAACATGTGATGATTATTTTTCTATTATTTATTTTTAAGATATGATTTTATTAATAAAAAATATATAAAAAAGCTTAGAAATAACTTGAAGGAAGCCATCTAGTGGGAAGATCGATGAATTAATATCAGGGAAGAACAAGTCTATTTGAAGTTGTGAGAAGTTGTGAGAGTACATCCCAGTGAATTAATTATTTGGATGATGAAATGAAAGTATTTAAAATGTTTTTGAGATGATTTTAAGGTGTGATGAAGTTTTTTGACTGTTTTAAGAAGTAAAGAATTTATATGATGAAGTGAGAAAAAGGAAAAGTCCAGAATTGTATGTTTTTAAAAAGGGATTATAGAAATTATAATGTTTTTAAAATAATTACAATGTTTAAGAAATAAATCACAAGTTTTTTGTAATTTTAATTCTCTTGATGTTTATAAGGTTTATGAATATAACCACCATACCCCATTGATAGAACATGCACTACACATTAACATGGCCTTTAGGTTCGGTCCTTCTTGGTGCCACCAGTTTCACTTAAGAAATATGTTTTATCCTCTCTTACTATTATCTATTTTTCCAAATGGATCATCGAACTAATGATTGCCCCCATAACCCAACACAAGTTCTTTAATGTGCTTTTTCCTCACTCAGACACACTCTAAGAAATATCCCCAGAAGTCACCCATCCCAACACTACTATAGATGAATCCTCACATAATTATAGAGTTAAAGTCAGATAGTATAATGAAAATAAAGGTTTATGTTATTGACATGGGTTGTACTATTTATTACTTTAACCCTTTAACTTTGGGGTGTGTTATATTCTCCCCCTTTAGAGAACAATGTAATTGTTATAAACCATACATTTAAACCAAAGAAGTTCCCTAATACTTATGTATGTGTACATATTTATTACCAATATAACAACAAATATCCCCTAGAATCATAGAAATACAAACTTAACATGGTTCTTTATTATAATAAATCTATGGGACACTAGTTTCAATATAGACATGTATTGTCCACTTCCCAGGGCCCACCCACATGTATTTACATATCATTAGACTAATGAATATCCCCATATTCGAACACATGTCCATTAAATGTGATTTTTACTCTCTCTCTCACACAGAAAATTTAAAAAACTTTCCAAAATTTCACCCATCGTGACTAAACAATGTCAAACCCTCTCTTAACTATGGAGATAAAATCCGGCAATCTCTTGAAAAGAAAGGTTCACCTTATTGACATGAGTTATAAAATTTATACATATACCTTTTTAACTTGTAAGGGTGTTATAGAATGAATTATAACATATAACTTTATAACTCTACAATACTGTTATACATTGTAAGTTACTACTATTTTTCATAAAGTTTGATCATCATAATGTTCTGTTCAACTTCATAATAATCAACCAACCTTATAAAAACTATAATGTTCATGAAACCTTACGAAAAAATACATAATTTTTAGGGAACCTCATAAGGTTCCTTCCTTTGTGAAAACTTTGGTGGACTAATTTCTTAAGGTACATCTCAGATAACCCTATGAAATTGAGAAAATAAGAATTAATTATTATGATGAAAATAATTTATTTTGAAAATGCTTTATAATTTTCTTCATGGATTCAAACATCATAGTTATTCAAGTCGATCATGATTCCAGATGAGATGTTTTGTGAAGTTTTTCACACTATGAGTTATTTTTCTACATCATAATTCATTAGTTTATGCACACATGGATGAATATTTAAAATTAATTAAAATTTGGTTTTTTTGAAAAATTAAAAGAGGAAAAATCCTTAGATTCTTAATGAATTAAAAGAATTTATTTGACTATGAATAAGAGAATATATTGAAGAATAAATTAAACATGAAATAAATTACATATTAAATAATAGAGATCATATATTTTCAAATATTGAGGATTTTATTAAATTAAAATTGGAAACATAATATTCATGAGATAATTTGAATTTAAAAGGAGGAAAAGAAGAAGGAGAAGTGGAGTATGAGGGATATATCTTCAAAACTGCTATTATTTTGAATAAATATAACCTATTGATGAAGTAAACAATTTCTACTATGATATAATGATAATTAAAGTATTAAACAAGGATAACATGATGATATCAATGAACATTATATATATTATGGAAAAAGTAGGAGAATCTCTATGATGCAACAGTACTATAGAAGGTGATCACGAGGAATATTTTCAAGTACATTGTGGAAAAGAGAAATTTTGACATGCTTATATGGTAATAAATATGACTAATCAATGTCTTACTTGAAAAATTGTGAAACTATCTATTTTCATATTGTGTGAGGAATTCAAAACATGAAGGATAATGGAGACTATGGGTTGAAGTATGAAAATCTCTTCACATGAAACTATTATTAAGATTAAAGAGGTGGATGAAACTCAACTTAGGGAATTTTGATTATACTTTACCAACCCTTGTATTCCAATAACTAAGAACATATTATCACTAAAACATAATAGTGATAATAAAATATTGGATTAGGGTAAATAACTAATCAAAACAAGGAGTTATTTTTTAAAAAATGTACTAAACCTTGTAAAAACACCATGTGATGCTATTCTTAGTAACATTATATATTTCATACTATAGTGTGGGTTGAATGAAAATCAATAAGATATGGATCTCAGAATAAATATATAGGTTCTTTTTATAAAATGGGACAACTAAATAAAGAATGTGAAACTCAATGAAAGTTGGGTCCACTAATCCACCCATCCCTTTTTGTTCCAACATGATCTACTAAGAAATTAAAGTGGTATCATAGCTAACAGGATTATCCTTTTATATTATATAACTTATTTACATAGTTTTTTATATCTAATATGAAGATATTATTTAAATAATCTATCAAAAATAATTTGATAGAGAAAAACTAAGTTGCTTATGTTGATGTGAGTATGGAAGTTTTAACTAAAAACCTAAGTAATAGAAGGAAAATTCAACAAAAAAAGAAAAAAAAATATGGTGAAAAAATATATAGATAAACCACTACATGAGAATAATCATATTTGTTAGTGTTTATCTATCAAATACATGGAATGCGATCCATTTACAGAACCAAATTATGATGTGGATTGTATTATAAGGATGAGTTTGTAGAAATAGATAAAGAATTATACCATCAATTTGAAAGATATTTGAAATAAGTTCCTATTTATGTAGTCACCTATATACATGGTTTTTTAAAGGGACATTTGGATGAAAAATAATAGCAAAAACATGTTTTGAAATAAAAATTCAATGGGTATTATGTTTAAAAAGTTCATTTATCTCATAAACCCTTTGGAATAAAAGGAATAATAAATATAAATTTTCAATGAATGATTTTCCATAATTGAATAAAAATTACAGAGGGATTTTTGTGAGTAATTAGTAAAAAAATTATTAAGTAATAGATCTATTAATTGTAAAAATCATACAAAACCTCATTAATTATCAAGGATTATCATATGATGGTTAAAGAAAATAGAATAACATATGTTGATAATAATTTACAATAATTCATAAGAATAAATCATGAAAAAATAAATAAGTTAAATAAGGATTGGGAAGAAGTTTTGTGATCAATTGTGTATGATAATGGCTCTAAATAATAAGTGTCTATAATGTGAGGTGAAATTCATGGATTCAAAATTAGTATAAGGTGGATCTTCCCAAGTACTTGAAAATAAGAGTGCTACCACAAAATCTTATAATTAAATTTACTTCTCTAAGAGGACTCATATTAGTTGAAATAATATCACAAAATAAATATTTAATCATTATATAACAAATCATAGAAACAAGAAACCCAAAATATAGCTATATCTATTTGAACAACAGATGAATTTTCTAATAGTTTAGGATTCAAATCTAAAAATAAAAAAATCTTGGGTTGATAAAAATAAAAAAAAATAAACCACCACATAAAATGTTGATGTTGGCTATCCATGAATGAAATTCCCCTAAGAATAACTTAATGGGTAGTTCATTTACCAAATTTTTTTGTGGTAACCAGTTTTTCCAGACAATATCCACAAGAAGAAGAAATAGGTTTATTAGATATTTATAGTGATACTATAGATTTTGGAATAAGGAAGTTGAGTGTTAACTTTATATTTCAATCTCTAGAGAATATATAATTCCTAGATTATGGTGGAGAAGAGGTAATAAAATAAGAAGACCTGCTAAGATGTACCTAGCTTCATAAAAAAATAAAAGTTTATTCATGAAGAATGAATTTTAAGGCTAGATGAATTTCTAGGACTACTCTAATATTGACGGTATCAATTATGATGAGTTTTGGTAGTACCTACCAAGATAAAATCCTTTTGAAATTTGAAAAAAATATACAACAGAAAAAAATTGCTAAGTGAAAGGGGATAATCTTATTTGGGAGAAAAGAAAGTAATGAATGATGTTTAAAAAAGAAGAGAATTGAGAAAAAAAATCCCAAGATGTCTAAGAATAAATCTATAGATGATTTAAAATAATAATGGGCCTGAATTTATTGTGGGAGAAAGTGATATACTATGGATCACCATGACCATTCCATGGAGATTAGTGTTAAAGGAATAAAGTTGAATTAAAATAGGGAATCAATCCAAGAGAGAAATACAACTGTTGAATTGATTGAAGAAATATTAGAAGAATATATAAAGATGTTTACTAAGAAAGGGATCATAAAATATATGTATATACAATTCAAATTCTTCGATATATTGGATTATTTATAAGATTGATGAACTATTGGGCATGCCAATTGAGAATAGTTAACAGATGGAAAAGTAACATGAAAGTGATGATGGTATGAAGTATTTTTTACATGAATAAGAACTAAAATCTCATTAAAGGTTTAATAAAAATAATTATCCAAGGGATTTTGAAGATCTATGTGGATGGTGAAAACAACTAGGTTAATATAAAAGTTTTATCCCCATTGTTTCCGCTCAGAAAATATTTTATAATAAACATTATTCTCGTGTTTCTATTTTTATATGATTAAATCAGGGAATTGAATGAGATAATTGTAAAATTATAATAGTATTAATGTTGAAACTCCTATAAAACATAGAAATTCATCTATTATGGATTGATTAATGATTCAAGGAAAATTAAAATCTTATTTAAGACTATATTTAGATAAGTTAAAATAAGTTTATGAGACTAAAAGAGTGCATCCTTTAAGGGAAACATTGAAGAATTTTTTTTAGAATTAATTATATATTAATAATAAAGAATGTATTGAAATATCACAAGTTTGATGTATACCATCATTCTCTAATTTATTTTATGGATTATTTCAATTCAATTATACAATAAGTTTAGATGTCGGGTGTAAAATATGGGATTTATGTCCCTAATTGAATGTTTTTGAGGTATTTATTAAATATGAGTATGGAATAGAAATGGTATCACATTATAAAAAAATTAATGGATAACTTTGATGCCTAGGTTTATTGACTATTGTTTTCTACACCACATTAAACCAATTATACTTAGGGTTTAATTGATGATAAATCATTTCTAAGACACATGTTATGTCATCATTATCAATAAAATTGGATTAGATTGCGATTTTGAGAAAAATTTGGAGAAGAATTTGATTTAAAAAAACCATTGAAATTTGTAGAATATGAGAAGACCATTCCTTATATTTCCTTTTAATTTATCTTTAATAAGTGGGATAAAAAAGGCACATATATTTTGATAAAGATTTTAAGGTTTTGAAAACAATAAAATAAGGGGATATTGAATATTCCAAACATAGATTCTACTTTTTATAAATAAGGAATACTTCCATTTTGATAAATATATCAGTATATGTGGAATTATCCATTAATAAAACATAAATTTAGTACATTTTTATGTTAGTAAAGTAAATTAAATATTCTTATTGGAACAAATAGCTAGATATGTTATAGGATAAAAAATCATACATGTGATGATTATTATTCCATTATTTAAGTTAAAGATAAGTATTGAGGAAGAAAAAATATCTACAATAGTTTTCAAAATGATTATGATAAATCCAGCTAGTGGGAAGATTGAATAATTAATATATAGGATGAAAGAAGATAACTAAATATATTATAAGTTTTTAGAGACTATAAAAGTAAAGAAAACATTTGGATGATGATTTGTAAATATTTAGAATGTTTTTGAGATGATTTTAAGGCGACAAAGAAGTTATTTGATTATTTGAAGAAGTCTAAAATTACTATACTTATGTGAGGAAAAAAAGGAAAAGTCCAAAACTATACAAATTTTAGTAGTGTTTATAAACATTATAAGGTTATATAAAAAATTTATACAATTCATGTAAGATTATATAAGGTCATAACATCATAAGGTTCATAAATTTCTTAAGGTTCATATACTTCATAAGGTACAACTATAACACTTCTTAAAGTTGTGAGACTTCATAAGTACTACTAATATTTATATGTTTTGATAAAAATAAAGTTTTTTTCAACTTAATATGGTTCATCCAACCTTAGAAAAAACCTTAATTTTCACAAAACCTTAAAAAACAATTATAAATGTTAGTGGACTTCATAAGGTTACCTCATTTCTAAAAAATTGAGTGGATCAATATAGTATGGTATATTTCAAAGAAGATGATGAAATGGAAAAAAACAAAATGAATTATTATAAAGAAAAGAATTAATTTAGATGATGGTTTGAAATATTATTTAGGGATTCAAATAACATGATTATTGAATTGTATCATGATTCAGGCTAGGAAGTATTGAGACGAGTTCCACAATGTGTGATATTATTCCATGACGTAATGAATGAGTCTATCCACATGTTAATGAATATTTCAAATGAATTAAAATTGCATATTTTTTTTGTATATTTAAAAGATAAATCCTAAGAAACGTAGTGAATTACAAGAAGATATTAGATCTGGATTTTGAGAAGTTATCGAGGAAGAATTAAAACTAGAAATACATACTAGCATGAATAAAAGAGACCAGTTATTTAAAAATATTTAGTAGTTTACTAAGTTTTTATTGGAAAAAAATATTCATTTCATAAGGTGAATATCAAAGGCGGAATAGGAGAAGAAGAATAGTGAGAGAGAGAGACCTTCGATGGTGCTATTATTCTAAAGAAATAGATCCATTCGATGAAGAAGGAGAAATTGATACAATATGATCACATGATCATCTATTTATCTAAGGAGGATAAATCAATGACATCAAGGAACATTATTTACATATGTATGAAAGAGTAGAAGGCCTATAATAAAATATTATTTTAGAAGTAAATCGTAAGGAATTTGATAAAGTGAATTAATGTGAAGAGTACGGATGATGTGCTTTTACCCCAGGAAGGAGAAGTTAAATTCATACTTTGTGGTTTGTGAATGGAAGAAATCAATGAATACATGAGGTAGTAAAATACTTTATTATTCCATTCCATTATGAGGGTGAATACTGTGGAATGCAGTATAAAGATATCTTCACAAACATTTATTGTAAGGATTATGGAAGTGGATGATGCACACCTTAGGGAATGTGGATAATACCTACCCACAGATTGTGTGATCATTTCTTGGAACTTTAATAAATGAAACATAAGGGTCATAATAAAATTTGTGATTATGGTGAATAACTGATCATAAAAAGGAGTAGGATCTCAACGAATAGAAAAAACCTTATAAAAACCCTATTATATTCTATTCTTTGTTAAATTATATTTTAAATGATATAGTGAGGGTTGAGTACACAAAAATATGATCCATATGACTTAACCAAGTTAATTTTTTGAGTTATAATAGGGGATTAATAAATAAAGTGAAATTAGATAAAAATTCTTTACACTGATTAACCCTCCTCTAAGTGTTCTTACGAGAACTTTAGTATATAAAAAACTTTATGAAATTTTTTAAAACCATTACAAATGTAAATATGGCATAATATATTTTATGGTTTATCATGTATAAAACCCCACCATTCTAGATATATCCACAGTACCTGGTCCAATGGAATTTCAACCTAAATTCCCATTATAACTATTGAAAATTTGGTATATGGATCCACACATATAGCCACAGTCAGTCTAGTGAACGTGGATATAGTTTCCCCTATATAAACAATCAACAATTACCATGTCTTTAGGGTATCCCATTCCTCCATGATAAAATTATTTCACATAAAAATTATATGAGAAGGTTGCATGAAGACCTTATTTCCACAATCAGAATATTGGTCTTGGAAATTGGGTCTCTTATATCCACATATAGTTTTCCCATGGCTATAGGCCCTAAGGAAATGGCCTATGGCCCCAAACTGCCCTACCCATATAATATAGTTCCTAGGTAGATGGCCCATTTCCAGGATAAAATATCAACACCTGATGATAGATCTTGTAGATATGGCTTATGTCCATGAGTACACTGGCCCGTGGATATAGGGTGACTATAATTAATATGTTTTTTAATTATTAATTTCATAATAATAATAATTTTTTTAATTTTTTTTCATAAACATTTATATTAATAAATGAAATATTTTGTTTTTAAATAAAGAGTTAGTGCATGGGTAACTATTTTTGGTATATAGGATCATGATATACAATACAATTTGAGTGGGCTTTTATTTTTTCATTAGAAGAGGCATTTGACCATGGCCACAAGTTTTCCAGATGTAAATTTTCGTGCCACAGTTGAATGCATGTGGAAACTTTTTGTCTATGTTGAAACATGGTTAGAAAGGGTCTATTTCCATAGGCTATCTCCACAGTCACATCTGTTTCTATAGTTTATAACAATACTATAATGCAAATTGCACTCACAATTTTCCTAGCCATTTTCATAGCCTATAACCACAATCACATAGCCTACATCCAAGGTCTATAAACACGATAATAGGTTATTGTTCCACTAGTGTATCCATATATTAATATTAAAGAGTATTTTATAGTCTCAAGATTATTTTAACTCCAAATGTGTGAGAATAATCATAATATAGTCATTATTTTCAAATTATAAATATAAAATCACTAACCTTGGATAAAATAAATTGAATATTTTTTATACAGGGTATGGAATTTTAAATAATAAAATTACATAATTTAAACATAGAATGTAAACATTAATAATATAATGAATTTAAATTTATGAATATGTGAATACATAAATCAATGAAAACATTACATATTTGTAAAATATATTTGATGAATAATTAGTTAAATATGTATAATAAACAATTGATAATTCACAAAGAATATATAATTTACATGGCACACATTCACACACAAATATATATATATGAACAGTTCGCATTTATATTCTAATATACACACTTCATATTTAAAATTTACTTGGTATACATACTAAATCCTTCATATTAAAATATATGATTTATTAGAACATGGATTATTCAAAATTTAATACCTATAAGCATTTTTTATTAATATTGTAAAAAATTAATATCATTTAAATATTAAATATTTTTATATTTTTCAAACTTTGATTAAATATACCATTATATTTGGGATGACTTAAATAAATATTAATAATAATACATTTAATGAAAACTTGATAATATTATTTATAATATTTTTTTAATAAAATATTTATAAATGATTTTATATTTTTAGTTATTATTATAATTTATTAAAAAAATATAAAATTATCTTCACAATTTTAATATAAACTACATTAAAATGATAAATTTAGTACCATGTAATCATTACATTTTAATGTTGATAATTTTTATTAAAACATTTATTTTATTTTATATTTTTTAATAATTTACTTTGAAAAATTCATAATTGTAAATAATTTATGTACAATTTTTAAATTAAAATTTTTTTAGTTCCATTATTTATAATTTATAATGGCATTTTGAGGTATAAAATCTATTAATAATTTTTTTATAAATAATAAATTTCAACACCAAAATTCATTTCATGGATAATGTTAAGTAGTTAACAATTACCATGATGTTGGAGATAATAATATTAAAGGTAATATAACACATTGATGTTTTTAAAATTTTTGTTGAATAAATTTAATCTCTTGGATAGCTTTCACTACACACAACACCAACTTCTAATGAACCACGATATACTATTTATATTACTATGTTACATGGATGTTATGACCTAGTTATTAAACATGGAGGTATGGATAAGAATAATCTAATTTTAAATATTAATTATAATTATTTTATATATAAGAATTTTTTTTATTGAAAGCACTTTACGTTTTGATAAAGTCAATAAAATGTTTCAAAAACACAATTTTTCTCAAAAAATGCTATTATTACCATTTGTGAACAGAAAATAAAAGTATTTTTTTTGAAAATTTTATAAAATTTATTTGAAAAAATTAATTTAATTTTTTGAATAAAAGCTTCAAAATTATATTTGGGTGAAATTGTGGGATTGTTCTAAAACGATTAATTTTTTGATGAATAGTGGAAAATACAGGTTTTTATTGAAAACTGTCATTTCCTTTAAAGACTTTTAAAGGCTAAATTTTATTTCAAATTGTTTTAAAAGTAATAATAGTGTAATTATATTATAATAATCCAATTAATTTCATTTGAATCAATTTCATATTGACTTTCTATATAAAAACCTTTTAAACTCTTGGAAATTGAACCTTTGAAAAACCTATTTTTTGTTGTGTCTTTGGGATTAATTTTAAATTAAAATATACCACTTATGTTAATTTAATTTGGAAAAATTAATTAAATATTTATAATAAATTTAATAAATATTATATATGAAGGTAAACGTAATTTTTGACAATAGTTAAATATTGAAAATAGAAAAAACATAATTACCATGTTTAATGTTAAACATGTTTACTTAAGGGATAAACTAAAAATATAAGGTGTAAAATGACCTAAATACTTTTACAAAAATGATTTTATGTCAATATTTAAACATTATAACCTATAAGGTTTCATATTTTTGATTTCTGATCCTTTTTTCATGTGAGAAATTTGGGTGCACATTATTCTTTTGAAAACATCCATTTGATTCCACTCCCCAACTTATAAATGGACACCCACTATACTCTCTTCTCGACACTTCCAAAACCATTTGGTTCAGAAAATAAATGAAAAATTACATTCCTTAATTCACCCCTCTAATCTTAGAGTCCTTATTTTTATTATGAAACTAACTTAATAATGTTTTAAGTATAAACATAAAATAGATCTCTGAAGAAGAGTTAAATTTCACAAACTTATGTTTTTGTTTTATTTCATCCTCTACTTAATTGAAATATTATTAAGAAATGATAATATAATTACCTAAATATAATAAATATGTTGAGATTTTTTTATGTTAATGTAATGACCAACATATTTATCCTCTTCCCTCAAATGGGAAACAAAACTGTCGATCGTGTGTATCGCGGACTATCGCCTCGTGAACCTAAAAATATTAATTTTCCATGACCACCTATGGTGGATAGATAAAATTATGTATATATGGTTTATATATGATATTTATGATATTATTATGCTTATGTAACCATTATATCACATATTACTTGTTACTTTCCATTCTGCTGGGATAAAATAACGATGCTCGTGTATACGCCGGACTACCGCTTAATGTAGTGATGTGATTCGTTTTTCACTAACAATTTACAAGGAAGGTAGTAAAGATATATTTAATAAATATATGTGATATATAAGAAATAATAATGACAATATAATTATGATATATTATTTTCCTTTCTTTTTATCGATGAAGTTAGGAATATGGAAACAACGTTCATGTGTACGTATGACTTAATATCTTTATGAATGGTGTAACTGATTTTATCTATAAAAATTTAATGTATTACTATATATAAATATATAATGAATATATATTATATTAATATCATATTTATTTATATTATGGAAACATGATAAAAGGAAATGTACTAAAAATACCAAAACCAAAACATACATGAAAAATGAAGCAGTTATTACTCGAAATGTTATTTTAACAAACAATTATTGGTAAATGGGTAATAAAAGTCATAATTAAATATATTTAATGATAAATATAATTATGGTTATATAATAGATTTATAATGAAATTATATTTATTTTATATTATGTTTAAATGTGTACGAAGGAAGTCAAGACATAATGTAATATATTTTTAACTCAAATTACCTTCATTGGGACCTAAGATATGTTATGCATGTATCTTCTTTTATGGGGTGTATATACCACCATTTATAATGTTATTTCATAAATATAATTCTTTTTCAGGATCTTTAATGATTCATTTTATATTAATATTTAATGGTGCTTACTATTCAGAAGACACTAAAGTGGAAACTATTTTATGTTACAATCTCATTGTTTATTAGGATTGTTTATGATTATGTTTCAAATAATGAAACATTATCCTATATCTCTAATAAAAATCACGTATTTTGTTATAATATAGTAATTTACCATGAATACACTATTTCATTTAATTATATCTTTTTTATGTGTCGAACAGATCAAAAATATTTTTAGGAGGAATCGATTTTATTTCTCTCTACTGTTGAAAATAATTTTTCCTCCATATATATGTTTTCAAAAAATGTTTTAATGATTTTTTTAAAAAATATCTGAATATTTTGTAAATTAATTTATACCCTTGTTTTAATTTTCAATTTTTTAAAATGAATCTTTCTATCATTTTCTGAATGTGGTTATTTGTTACTTTTATTGAACATGTGAAAGGAATCATTTTTTAAAGTGCAAGCACAAACAAAATTTTCCATCTGTGTGAACACTAAATGTTTTAAAGATTCCATTACCTGTTTCCTATATTATTTTAAAAGAAAAATTTTAATTAAAATATTTTCATCTTTTTATATTTTAAATAACTATTTCCAAAAATGGAAATGATATTTTTCTAAAGACCATTTTAATGATTTTCAATGGAATTTATTTTATTAAATTTAAAAAACCTTTGGTGTTACTTTTGTTTTAATAGGGATATGATGTAGTTTTACATATTTATTCTTTTCCTAGAGGATTTATTATTATGATGAAGAAATTTTTATGAAACCCGTATCTTTTCTATGGGTTGTTCTATGGTGAAATATATATGAAACCCATTTCTTTTTTATGGGTTATCCCATGTTTTATTTCTTATGAGACCCATTTATTTTCTTGGATTCTGATATGATTAATGATTTATGATATTGTGGTACATATTTTTATGATTTTCATTCTGTGATGGGTGGTACCTATAACTACCTCCAATTTATTGGGTAAATATTGAAATCTCATGAGGTAAATATGACTTGAATGGGGAGTGATCCCATTTCAATAAGGAAATTTATACACTTTGATAGTATTGGGAGTGAACATTGACTACTATAATGGTTTTAGGAGTGAACACATTCCACTATGATAGACTTGGAAATGATACTTGACTACTATGGAAATGATTTTATATTATTATTTATATTCCACAATTCCATGTCTTATACCATTTTTATGATCTCATGGCTCATGTTATTTTATTACGTTATGATTCCTACCTTATGAACTACTAATATTTAGTCTATGATTTAATATTATATTATTTTATATTTAGGGTATAGGTTTAAAATATTATTATCATGTTCTCATACCCTTGTTCTCATGTTATGTTTATTTATCTCCTTTGTTTACCCTTGTAGATCATACAAAGCCACCCATTCTTATTTTTTCCTTTCCCCACATTATAAATTAATATATTATGTATGATTTATCTAATAAGTGTTATATATATAATGAACATAGTGGGAGATGATTTATTTCACTTATAAACCAGTATTTTATGTTTTTATAATAATAATGTCTTCATACCTTTATAATCCTTAGGCATGTGTTAATGTAATTTGATGAATGTTCATAAAAAAAGATGTAATATCTATGTATGAAAATATTGGGTCATTATAGTTGGAAACCAGGGATATTTTTGGTTGACCATTGGAAACTAAGATTACAATACATTAGTGAGAACCATTAGGATAATCCAAATAAAAGGGTAACATTATAATTTTTTAGTAAGGAAAAAATTATGTAGTTTTCCAAGAAATACATGCATGTATGAATACTATAAGTTTAGGTGGTTCTAGAATATACGTACCTCAATATAAGAACTCTGAAAAATGAACATTGGGATTGAATCAATCATTACCTGGTACATGAAAGAAAAGCCTTACTATGAACCTTTTTTTGAAACTCCTTAGAGATATGATTTGATTAATTTAATTTTTCTTTAAGAACCATCATAAAATATCTGAACATACAATGAAAATGAATTACCTAGGTTACCTTATGTGTTGAGGATTTAAAATTAGGTGACTTGATGTTTTCATACAATAAATTATTTTTCATGATTTTGTGTTTTACCACTCGTATTATTATTTATCACAATATGTTTTTTAGGTTTTAATTGATGGCTGGAACCCAAATGAACCATGTTAATGCTGAATGCAATGGACGAAGCATTGATTTTCCTCCGGAACAACTGAATGTTATGGGTGATGGAATAAAAAATATCATTGATATGTTTACATATCTTTCTCAAGTTATCAATCATTTTGAACTTTCTAATGAAAAAAGGATAGAACAACATTATATTTAGTCTTTTGTGAGTAAACATCCACTATATTTTAGGGGTTCTGATGATTTTCTAGTTTTTAATAAATGCATCAGTACCACTGAAAAGATATTTTATATTCTCTTGTGTTTGGAACATGAAAATTTTATTTTTTTGTATATCATTTGAAAGGTGAATCAAATCAGTGGTGGACCCTCCTCAAGAATACAATTCAATAAGAAGAAATTGAATCCATGGTGTGGGATAGGTTGAAGTGCTTATTTTTCAATTAGTACTTCCCTCAAATTTTTCATATGAAAATGGAGAAATAATTACTTTAGATAAAGTAGAAGGGCGATGAATTCATTGGTTACTATGAGGAAAACATTAAAAAACATGGAAGGTACACTTTTGGAATAATCATTGAACCTAAAAGCAAGGCTGGTCAATTCGTCAGTAGATTAGAACCATGTCTCCAAAGGGAGTTATCCATAATGGACTTCAGTAGCTATGTAGAAATCGTTCAATGTTCCCTCAAGGTGGAAATGACTATTTTAGTTACCCATAAATCACATGGTTTTGATAGTAAATTACCACTACAAAATATGACTTTAACAACGTTGACCTTTATCATCACAAGTAAAAAGTGCTAATAAATGGAACCTTTTATCAATTTTTTTAACGCTGATAAAAGGTTTCCTTTATCAGTGCATTTTTAGCACTGATAGAGGATAACCTTTATCAACACTCTATTCTTTTCACTTATAAATTTCATAAATAAAATGAAATAATTATGTAAATAAAAATTAAAAATTAGTTTATTAGAAAATATTAAAATTTTATTCATTAAAAAATTATTGATAAAATTAAATAAATTAAATATACTATCTATGAATTATAAATATTAATTAATAGTATATATTAAATATATATATATATATATATAAATAATAAAATAATTAAAAAAATTAAAAATTTAAATAAGTAAATTATGAAAAATATTAAACATTTTTAAATTAAATAATTATTGATAAAAATTAATAAATTTGATATAAAAATATATATAGATTATAAATATTAATAAATAGTATATATTAAATATTAATATACATGAATGTATATAATATTTCATAAATATGATTTATATTAGACCAAATATTAATACTTTAGATTAAATATATCATGTATTTAGTAAAGAATGGTTTATAATTAGAAATTAATTTGATTTAAAAATACTGACTAATTTCATTAAGTAATAAACATAATTGAAAATCATTTTATTTTTCAATTTAACATATATATATATATATCAAACATATGTTATGTTGATTTCACATACATATATTAAATCTATTTTTATATACAATGAACACAAATACTTATTTACGCAATTAATGAAATCTTATATAGAAACACATACCCATAATATTTATATAATTTATTCAAATTTTAGTAATTTTTAATTTTATTATAACATTATATATTTATTAAATTATGTCTTTAATCAGTAAATTTTATTTATTTAATTTAAATTTTATTGTCTTTAGGTATTAATTCAGTTTTAATATTTTGTTTTGAAATTCAATCATTTTCTACTCTTTATTTATTAATATTTATTTAATAGGTTTTAATGTTTTCAATATGTATTCATATTTAGTTCAATATATATCTATTTATTTTTAATATTTTTTATTTAATTAATAAAACATATCCATTTTTTAAATATTGTTAAAGTATACTAATTTGTAATTATTCAATTTCACTCATTTATATAATCATGTACTTAAGATTAAATATTTTGTTAATATTGGTAAAAATATATTTATAAATAAATATTTATAGGTAAATATTTTTATAAATTCATATTTACTATATTTATAGTTGTTTATATTTATAAATATAAATAAATAAACAATTTTTAAAAGTAATGATAAAATTTGAAATAAATAATTATATATATATTTAGATAATTATAAAATTTTAATTTATTTATTTAAATAATGAATATATTTACTATATTTATATTTATATATATTTATTAAATATATATAAATATATAAATATATAAATATATAAATATTTTTTTTAAAGTATTAATATAATTAAAATTATCTAATTATATCTTTAAATATTATAAAATTATAATAAATATATTTAAATAATGAAGATATTGACTATATGTAATCATTAAATATATATAATCATATAAATATATCTATTATTTTATAGTTTATAATTATAATTATAAATCCTTTATCATTTATAAAGTTTTAGCCCCAATAAAGATGTATTTTATTAGTGCTTATAAATTTAGCGTTGATAGAAGAGAGATTTATCAATGGTTTTTTACAAGTGCTAATAAAATTGTCCCTAATGTATTTAAATAACCCTAACTAGTCACAAACCACTCATGATATTCGAAGTTTTCTATGGAATCCTCTTGCTGCTGGTGCTCCTCCTTGTCAAATCCAAGCTCATTATTGAGGCCCAAATCAAGACTCAAACAATTCCAAGGATTGAATCCAAGGATCAAACTATTCAAGGGTTGAATGAATCCAAATCTCAAAAAAATCCAAGGATTGGAGAAATCTATACTTTCTCTCATATGAATCAAATATTGAATTCAAGGTATGTTATTTTCTCCTCTCATCACTCGTTGATTTCTTATTTGATGATATCTATTTTCATTTTTATTCATTATCACTTGGTATTAATTATCCATCATTGATTTCACTTCTAAAATAAATTTAAAATTGGGGGTTTCTATGATTTAAGATAGGTATTGACCCTTTAAGAGATTTTCCTAATACCTTGTAGCAAATTAATAATTCCATACATCAATTACATCCTTATAGTGTAGTAAGTTTAAATGTTTTGAACTTCCATCCATGGAAATAATGCACACAAAATGTTTTTTAAAATTAAACCCACATGATTTATTTAATAAATCGAAATGCATTTCATTTAGCGGCTTCTTGAAGTTGAGGTGCACTTTTCTTGGGTTTTTTCTATTTTGATGCTTCTGTGGTATTACATCAATTTTTTTATTTTATGTTAAGTGTCTTGAATTTTATCCCTTTGTTTTATTCTTTATATCATATATTAACATATATATATATATATATATGAATTTTTAAATCTATATGTATATATGAACACATTATTTCTCATATATATGTATGTATGCAGTCATATGAAATAAAAATTGGATTCCTTCAACAAATCAGAAGAAAAGTTTTTTCCTGGTTTCAGAAACACATTTCAAGGGAGACTATTATTTTGTGTTTTTTCAAAATAATTACTTTGAGTCTTGTTTGGATGTTTTTGAAATTATGTTGATTCTCACTTTGTTATTTTGAATAATATTGAAAGAAAGAAGTTTTTCATTGAAAATTAATAGTAGTATCATGTGTCATGGACTTGTTTGTTCCATGAAATGGTTTTTATAAAAGTTATCACAATCTATGGAATATTTCTATATTAGTTTTGATATTTATTATTTTTTCTTTTAAATACTGATATTTTATTTATAGGTGTTGGAAAGATGTTTGAATGAAAATGTTTAGGTTATATTTATTGTCGATTGTTATGTTTTATGAAAAGGAAACCACACCACCCAAAACTATCATAATACAGATCATATGAATGTTAATGAGAGATGAGATATATTTACAATGTAGTACTAATTATATTATATGGGTCCCCACTTATCTCAAAGTCCAGTTGGGAGTCCAAAACAGTAGGTTAGTTGTGGGTCTCTAATAGGTTATAAACATTGGAATTCATTATCATGACTATAGGGTGTTCAAACCCAAGTATGTATAGAGTCTCCTCATTGGATGTTTTGGAATTCACAATATTACATATTCTCTATTTAATAATATTTACTTGTATATTATTTTTTTAATTACTCAATATATAATATTGATCTATTATAATGGGACTGATTTTTTATATTTTTTATTTGGTAGTGTTGATTTATTTATTTTCTTCACTAATGTTTCATTTTATTATTATATTATTCTTAATGAGTATAGTTATAAAGAGGAATATTTATAAACCATATAATATTTACAGAGTCTATAAGTATCTTAATTAAATAAAATATCATTTATTAATGTGAAAATACTTATGAAGAGAAGTTATAGATATTAATTATATTTGACATACCATTATTATTAACTTTAATAATTCTTTAATTTGTTACATCACTTATTCCAAAAAAATTGAATGGAGGTTATCAAATTCTATATGTGTTAGAATAATTATTAGTAAATATTTTTAGGTTTTCATCATTTTTGGTCTACATATATTGGTTCCACCATTAGGAATCTCAAATTACCATTCATGTACATGATATAACTCTTCATTTGTTAAATTTTTTTGTCAACACATTTTTATATATTATGGTTTATGGAATGAGAATTTATTATTCCTGTTTATAATATTTGGGTTTCTTATTACCCCTTAATTTCCAATATTTTTTCATCATTTTTTATGTTATTTAAGAAAGAGTTTAGGGAACTTTTTAATATAGGTATGACTAGTCTTAATAAGAGGATTAAAAGTATTAAATGTGGATTTTCTCATATAAATATTGAATTCACATAGGCCCTATTGATTCATATATCTCAACTTGTCCCCTACGAGACTCCTTGAATCCCAGACAAGAAAGTTTATTCCCCCCAATATCACCATTAATAGGCCATGATATAATAACTAGTACTAATGGCATACTTGTCACAAATGGGATGCATTACCCCTTTTAGAGAATAGAATAGAGTACAACTGTCATCCTCAAAATATCCATATCCTAAATAGTTATTATTAAAATTTGTTTGTTGAGACTTATCCCCCATATCTTTTATATTGCTCAAACAATTTTGAGAAGTATTCATCTGATGGATGAATACTTCTCAGAATAGTTCATGCAACATAGGTGCATGTCTATAAGAGATTGAGGATGAGTCTCAAATAATAAAATAAAATAATAACTATTTGAGAGATGAAGATGATGAAGATGACAGTTGTCTACAACTTTCACATTTGGATGAATTTAGAGGATAGTACCGACCACAATGTATTAATTATTTTATTAAATTCAATTAACCATTTCCATCAAATCATATTGAAATTATTTGAAATAAGCCAATGTTGGGTTTCCCTTATTATAATTATCTACAACTTTCACCTTTGATAATGAATATCTTATGGCTATTTATTTATTTATTGTAAAAAATTAATATTTTATGAACTAAATAGCATGAATATGGATCTAAAATGGATAAATGATAAGTTTTGGACCAAAGAGTATTAAGATAGAGTTAAATATTTCATCAATTTTTCAATAGGGAATAAAACTGACCCTTCTCAAATCATTTATCCATGTTTATATTGTTTTTATTTAAGAAAAATTAGTCAAGAAGTGTTGGAAGAACATTTGATTTTTCATTGAATAGATCAGATCTTTAAATGTTGGATTAGAAATGGGTAAAAACTGAATGCGCACATTGATTGGGCTGATACTTCGGTTTAGGGATCATTTGATATGAATACCAGTGTAAATGATGTTGGATATTGAAGATAACCATCAATATTGTCCAATGTTTAACGAGGTGATAAATAGACATGCTATGATACTATTGTATACTAGTTGTTATAAATACATAACATTATCAACTATATTGAAATTATATAATTTGAATGATGGCAGCTGATGGAGTGACACCAGCTTTATAGAACTACTTGGTCTATATATTGATATGGTACTAAAAGAAAATGAACTACCATGTCGAACATATGATGCTAAAAAAATTCTACCTTAAAAGGGTATGATCTTGAAAAAAATTAATTGTTGTCCAAATGATTTCATATTTTTTTTCAAGGACCATGAATCACTCATAAAATTCTTTTAGTGTGGAGTGAATCAATAAAGGAAAAATTTATCAATTACTTCGAAATATGTACCGTAGTTTCCTATCATTCAATGGTTTATAATACTATATGGATGTAAGGAAACCGTGGCACAATTGACATGGAATAAAGATATAATAATTAAATATGGGAACCTACATCATCCAACATATTCTTATTAGTGGAAGAAAATTGATTATAAGAATCTTGAATTTTGAAATGAGTTGAGACACTTTCTTCTTGAATTATCTATATATATAATAAATACTTTTTAGGTATAGAGTAGTTCTCACAATATATGGTAAATCATGTTGGTAAATTGTATATTTCCTCCATAGTTATGCATGAATCACAAATACATTATATTTTCTATGCTTAAATCTAAACGAAATAAAATTAGTAATGATATTGATGTTTATTTGGATCCTTTGATCAGAGATTTGGAATTTATGTAAGTTATAGGTGTAATGATGTTTTATGCTCATAGATGTGAAGAATTCACATCAAGGTCCTTGTTTTATTGGATAATTAATGACTTACATTCTTATGGAAATTTATCAAGCAAGAAAATTAAAGGAATGATGGGGTTTCCCATTTTGTGAAGAATTCACACACATAGTTTCATTGAAATATTACACAAAGACTATGTTTTTATGACATCAGAATTTTTAACCTCAATGATATAAATACCAATCCTAGATGAAAATGTTTTTTTGGTAATATTGATCATGTTAAAACACCATATCCACTAATGGGTGATCTTCTATTGAATAAAGTAAAATATATTGACACTATTTTTGATAAAATATTTTTGAAAAACCATTCAAAATAAGGTTGGAAGAAGAGATAAATTTTATTGAAATTATTTTATTATAATTGTTTATATGTCAGACATTTTCTTGATGTCATACATTTATAAAAAAATGTATTCGATAGTGTAATTGTCACATTACTAAATTTTCATGAAAAAAATTAATATAGAATCAAGACTAGGTTGGAAATGATTGAAATATAGATAAGGGAATAGTTGGAAGCAGAGATGGGTAAAGGGAAGAATTTTCTTCTTCTATTAGTTTACACTCTATACAGACCATAAAAATTGCAATTTTTTACTTTTCCATAATAGTGTCAAAGATACAAAGGGGTATTCATAAAATTTAAAGAATGTCATGTAAATTAATAATTTGAAGTTATAGGGTCTAAAATCACATGAATGTGATGTTTTGATACCATATTTAGTGCCTTTTGATTCCCATTTTATTCTTCCTCAAAATGAACGATATAAATTAATCAGAATTTTCTTATTTTTCAAATCCATATGTTATAATGTTATTGAACTGACGAAGTTTCTAATCATTAATAAGGAAGTTGCAGTCATATTATATGAATTAGAGGTGTTATTACCACAATCATTTTTTGATATTATGGGCCACCTGATTTTTCAGTTGATAATAGAGGTTCAAATATTTGGTTCTGTCTATTACATATGGATTACGCTGTAAGAACCCAGTTCATGTTCATAAGGTACGGGCTCCTTCTTTTCCTTTTTCCTTAAGTGTTTATGAGAAAATAAGGAAAATGGGGAAAAATCCCAAACATTGTGGGTAAACACTATGTAATTGTCCACACGCCATGTACTTTGGCCTTGTGGGATGAGTACACAAGGCGTGTAGCTATGCTGGTGATGAAAGGTGTAAAAACTGACTACACACCATGTAGTGGGTAATTACACACCATGTATTTATTCGGAAGGAGAATAGTAAGGAGGTGGCCAACTAAGTTATAGTACACACCGTGTACTCTGGTATTACACGTCGTTTACTCATGTTGACAGATGAATTGTGCCTCACTAGCGAGAAGCCGCCAGCAGAATAGTTAAAAAATAAAAAATACACATCGTGTACCCAATAGTACATGCTGTGTAGTCTATTTTTTCGCTTAAAATGGGAAGTAGCCTCCTCTGTTCACATATAAAGCTTATAACCAAAGGAGAGCTTGGGAGAGACGGCAGGAGCTTGGAGGACCTCTCGACCACACAACGGGAACCTATTTATGCACCGTCGATCTACTTAGAACCGCACGGGTGAGTTATTCCATCTCCTTGCATAGATCTTGCCAATTCGTCCTCTAAAGGATGTTATTTGAGTTTTAAAGAGGTTATGTTCACCTCAGATCTACATTGTTCTTAGGCGTTTTGAGGAGCATCGTTCACGTATATCGATCAGGGGTGATTGAGGTAGGTGGTCTAGTGTTTAAATTCCAACAGTTGTGTGTTTTGTGTACCATTGCGCTATGAACCCATGTTGGGGTGTCGTATAGCTGAGGCCTTGGATATTTAAATAACTATAATTGCATTGGTAATTTAATGTAAGTGTAAAACTACTGTTTGGGATAACTTCTTGGATCCAGGACCACCCAGGGGTGCATTCCTCTATTTAGTAGTTTGGCCTGGATACCTAAGGGTATGCCATGTTTATATTTAGAATTACTTTTTCCTTGAAAGAAATTGTATATATAACTGATTTTTATGCTTTGGGCTTGGCCCGATTACTTGTGCCTGAGGGTAGTGTTTTACTTTAGCCTAAGGGCGTTGTTTTCTTAGCCTGAGGGTAGTAGTTGTATAGCTTGAGGGCAACATATATTATGCCTGAGGGTAGTAGCTTCCATGCCTGAGGGAAATATCCAGTATGCCTAATGGAGAGATTCCATATGCCTAAGGGCACCATTCGTTATACCTGAGGGTATGCCTGAGGGAGTGGTTATATTAACCTGAGGGCGTGGTTATATTAGCCTGAGGGTAAGGTTCTGATTAGCACGAGTGATTAGTTCTGAGGAACCTTTAATGCTATTAAATTGAACATGAATGTTATTAAATTGAACTGCTAAATGATTATTTAAATGGAAATGAAAATTGTAATGATAGTTACTTTTGAGTGCTTACTATTTTACTGCATTTATTGGACACAGTTGTTGCACATTTTTCACTGACAGTTGGGCACGGGCCTTTGGTGGGTTCCAACTGGGATTTATTTCTCACACCATGTTTGGGTCATGTCTTCATCCCAAACAGACTATATTGATGCAAGTGTGGATAAGGGAAAGGGTCCTATACAGGTGCTTGAGTGTTGCTGAGGTGTAGGGGAGCATGGAACCGAGCTTAGGCTCATGATGCTGCCGACTGTTCTATTTTGTTCTACTGTAACTATACTTTCCACTGTATCATATTGTACTACTGTGTAACATGTTCTGGCTATTTTCATAGGACTAGAGATATGTTTCATCATTTTCTATATAGAAGTTGGTTATCTTTTTCTATATTTTTTCACATCAGTTGTGTATGGTTTATTGCTTCCTCTATTGTTGTATGTTATTTATCTTCTCCGTTGCGCTACACATTGACAAATGAGGGAATAGTTTCCCCACTATCAGACCTGGGCCCTCACTGCTAGTCGGCAGCCTCTGGCGTTTGGGGAAATGCACTTGAGGTCATGTGACCAACCAGGTTTGAGGCACCTTTTCAGTGGCACCCAGATTTGGGACATTACAAACTAGTATCAGAGTGGGGTTCTTTTCTTTGACTTAATGTTTGGAGCTTTAGTCAGGGATAGGATGGAAATGGTAGTTGGTAATAAGCCGTGCCCGAGAGTAGCTAACCCGTGTACAATGAGAATCCAATTTACCTTATGTAATAATTTTATTGATTTTTCAATTTACAGTTGATATGATTTTCACCGTTGGGTGTTGCACTTGTGGTGTACTGTTAATATGTTATACTTGGGTTCTATTTAGTTTCAACCTAATGAGATGAGGTTATGCCATCTCATGTATCATTTAGACACATGATAGAAAACACATTTCATGCATTCTTACATGCCATGGAGGTGCATTTAAAATTTCATGTTGTTGTGATAGCTGTTGTGCTAGAATTGCATGCTGTTGTGATTGATACTTTGACAAATACCTGCTATTGATATGCTATTTTTGTATGAGGCCTAGATAGAATGGATTCCAAACTTTGGTTATTAAGGAGTATGGGCCCTCATTGACCGAAATTTTGTGGATCATTGGCTGTTTACCGTATTTATAAACATAGATAAGATGCCAAGCTTTGATTCGTGAGGAGTATGGGCCCTCACAGATTAGAATTTGGCACTTAGGTGTTGTTTTAGTGTTTTTATGGGTTCCAGAGTAGTTTCATAGGCTTACTATCTGGAAACACCAGGATACATGCTGTGTAGTTCTATGATTACATGCCGTTTAAACTTATGTTCGGGAAGAAATGAAAACTTTTTAAGTACACGCTGTGTACCCTCAGTACAGGTCGTGTAGTCTCTTCCCGTTTCATTGACCATGTGGTTGGGGACACGGGGCAGGGAAGGGTTTTGGGACCAACACGCCGTGTACCGTTTGTACACGTCGTGTAGTAGTGACCCGGTGTCCGCCCGTGTAGCGAACAACATGGACAGAGGAAAACCTTATGGCATACATGCCGTGTCTTTATTGAACACACCATGTAGTATGACCCAGGTACTTGACTGTGTCACTAACAACATGAGTAAGTGTTATCCTTCCTAGTACACATCGTGTCCTCCTGGAACATGCCATGTAGTGTTAACTGTGTAGCCGACCGTGTAGCGAGCAACACGGGTCAGTCTGGGGCTTCTTGTACACGCCGTGTCTTTTTGAAAACACGTCGTGTAGTGTGTCCTGTGTATACGGGCCGTGTCATGAATGACCCAGGTAGTTGGAAATTAAACCATGCATGCCTTGTAGAGGTTATACACACCGTGTAGTCTTCTTCAAATGAGCTGTGTGGCTTAGCCGTGTAGAAGGACTCAGGTAGGGAAGAAGGATTCGAGAACATGCCGTGTAGTATTTATACACGCCGTGTAGTCAAATTTTGTAAACCTTGAATACTTTCTTTCTCCTTTCCCCTTGTTTAAATTTGTGATAATTTAGATCTATGGTGTGCGTTTGACCTTGTAGAGTCATGTCACCGAGACGACCACTGGTTGTTCGCCAAGAGAGCAGCAATACTTATACCCCAGAGATGGTAGGCCATGGGATACTAGTTGATCCTCTAGCAGTGCCAAATGCGGCGCCAGCCATTATACCAGATGTAGGCGCATAGGTGCAGTTCTGTGAAGGCTTGATGCGGTTTATGCAGACCTTCCAGGGAGCACCACAGGCTGCCACATCTATGGCCGAACTGACTAGTATATTCCAGTAGTAGTATCCGCCTACATTTTTACAGTATGGAAGACCACAGGCTGCGGAGTCTTGGTTGGATTAAATGCAGACTATTTTCGAGCATCTTGAGACACCTCCTGGGTGGAGGGTCAAGATCGCGACTTACATGCTACGTGATTCCACCAAGAGGTGGTGGGATGTTTCCACCCTGTCTGAGCATCACCGCGACATGTCATGAGAAGATTTTCCGGAAGCTTCCTATGAATTCTTCTTTCCAGAGATGCTAAGGGCAGATCTAGATCGAGAGTTCATGAATCTCTAGTAGGGAGCTATGTTAGTTATTGATTATTCTTCCCGCTTTACCAAGCTTCATCCTTTTGCACCCATTCTGGTGGGTGATGAGACGTTGAGGGCCAGACGCTTTGAGGATGGTCTTCGATATGACATCCGAGCCCTGTTGAATGTTTTTAGGTTTCCTACAGTACATTCTATTATGAACCAGGAACTGATTAATTAGAGGAACTTGTGAGAAGCTAGTGGTGTGGGCCAGAGCAGTTTGACAGCAGTTACTAGTACTATTTATACAGGTAGGAAGAAGAGATAGATGAAGTACTCTCACAGTGGTAGTACCAGCCAGAGAAATGCTTCGGGTGGCCCGATATTTTTCTACCAGTGTGGTAGAGAGGGGAACAAGAGACCACAATGTTCACATGACCTAGTGGAGTTCCGAGCTTGCGGAAAGATGGGTCATCTCCAGCGTTATTGCAGGGCGTTTCTTCTGGTGGATAGTGAGAGGGGTTCTGTGCAGACTCTGTGTGCGGGAGAAGGACCAGAAGCTTCTTACCAGTCCGGAAACTAGTATACGTCAGGGTGTACAAGCTAAGATGTTGGCCATGGCCATGGTAGCGAAACACCAGGATCTCAGAGGCAGCAGGGCGGGACATCTCAAGGTATCCAGGCTGTGTCGCAGGTCCACGACACTGGGCAAGCATATGCAGTGCAATAGACCCAACAAGAGCAGGATCCCGAACCTTCTACTATCAGAGGTATTATTCTAGTAGTTTCTATTTTATCTTCAGTACTTTTCGATATGGGTGCTACACATAGATTTATATTTGTGCCCTTTCTGGAGAGCCTTGGGCTCTGTGTTTCTTCTTCTTCTGATGTCATGACGCTAGACACTCTATTGGGAACTAGAATGGATGGTGTGCGCCAGTGCAAGGAGTTCCTCCTAGATGTTGGTGGGTGTCACTTTCTGTGGGACCTCTATGTCTTAGAGATGTCAAGCTATGATGTCATTCTAGGGATGGACTGGTTTGTACCCTTCCGAGCCTTTGTAGACTTCTATTGTTGCAGGGTGTGTTACACATCACCAGAGGGTGGAGAGTTTCTATACAAGGGAGAATGGGATTTCCAGGCGAGCTGAGCTGGACCTGAGCATCGTGGGTGAGGTGGTGTGATAGCCCAGATTGCGAGTTTATATCTGGATGATCAAGGGACTTGTCAGAAGGATTTCCCTCCAGTGTTTGATCATTTCAAGGATGTCTTCCCAGACAAATTTTTGGGTCTAACTCTGAAGCGAGAGGTGGATTTCTCTATTGAGCTTGTGCTAGGAGCGGCACCAGTGTTCATTCCTCATTATAGGATGGCTAGAACAGAGTTGTAGGAGCTCAAGAGATAGTTAAAGGAGTTTCAATCAAAAGGTTTCATCCGACCCAACACTTCTCCTTGGGGTCCTCTGGTCCTTTTGCGAAGAAGGCGGATGGTACCCTCAGACTCAGTGTGGATTATCAGAAGCTGAACCGGTTGACGGTTAAGAACCGATATCCCTTGCCGAGGATTGATGATCTTTTTTATCAACTTCTAGGAGAACAAGTGTTCTCGAAGATTCAACTAAGATCCAGATATCATCAGTTACACATTAGACCATATGATATACCTCTCACAGCCTTCAATAGTAGGTATGGTCTATACGAGTACTTGGTTATGCCATTTGGAATCATGAACGCGCCAACAGTTTTCATGTATCTGATGAATTGTGTGTTCTATCCTTATCTGGATTCTTTTGTGGTAGTCTTTGTGGACGACATCTTGGTGTACTCTCACACACTAAATGACCATGCTACCCATCTTGATATCGTATTGAGTACACTGAAAGAGCATCATCTATATGCTAAACTCTCAAAGTCCCACTTTTGGATGGACCAGATACACATCTTGGGTCATATTATCTCAGAGGAAGGAGTTGCAGTAGACCCAAATAAGGTGAGAACAATAGTTTCTAGAGAGCAACCTAAAAATGTGTTTGAGATACGGAGCGTCTTGGGGATATCTGGTTTCTACATACACTTTATCCAGGACTTCTCCCACTTAACAGCACCGTTGATAGGTTTGCCTAAGAAGGGTGTAAAGTTCATATGGTTAGAATTTTGCGAGACAACCTTTCAAGAGCTAAAGGGAATGTTGACATCAGCACCAATCCTGATACTCCCAGAGCAGGGGAAGAGCTATACAATTTACTGTGATGCATCGGGTATTGGTCTGGGAGTTGTGTTGATGCAGGGCGATCGCGTTTTTGCATACGGGTCTCGGCAGTTGAGGCTACATGAGAGGAATTACCCGACGCATGATCTCGAGTTGGCTATAGTTGTTCATGCGTTGTGTAGTTGGAGATATTATCTCTTGGGAGACCATTTTGTGGTTTTCACCGACCACAAAAGTCTCAAATATATCTTTACTCAGTGTGACCTGAATTTGAGGCAGAAGAGGTGGGTTGAGTACCTACAGTCCTTCGATTTTTAACTTGTCTATACACCTGGTACGGGTAATGCAGTTGCTGATGCACTGAGCAGGAAGACTCAGATACAGGTAGTTCATGAGGCCAGTGGTGAGTGGAAGCTTATGGATTTGTTCTCTGAGATGAATTTAGAGGTGCACAATAGTCAGGGGTAAACCTATCTCTCTTCCTTAACTATGACCTCAACTCTTTTGGATATAGTGAGGATAAGAGAAATATCTGATTCAAAAGGCCTAGTTCTCCGGGCATCAGTGGCAAGTGAGGACCCTCCTCATGGGTGGATGATAGGTGATGATGAGGTGTTTCATTTCCATGGACGAGTATGGGTTCCAGGGGATATATTCGAGGAGCTGATATGGGAGTTTCTTGCTTCATCTTGGGAAGTGCTTCTCGAAGTTACCAAAATGTACCATGACTTGAGATGTCAGTATTGGTGGCCGTGTATGAAGAGAGAAGTAGCTGGTTTTGTTACGAGATGTTCCACCTATCAGCAGGTGAAGGCGTAGCATCAAAGGCCAGTCAGACTGTTACAACAGTTACCCATTCCGGAGTGGAAATGGGATAATGTCATGATGGAATTCGTGACCGGGTTACCGAGGTCACCTCGAGGCAATGATGCTGTGTGGGTCGCTGTAGACAGACTTACGAAGGTAGCTCACTTTTTTCCAATCAAGGAGACCTTCGGTGTTGACGATCTCAGGAAGCTGTATATCTGATAGGTCGTAAATATTCATGGTGTTCCTTGTTCTATCATTTAAGATAGGGACGCCCACTTTACGTCTCATTTCTGGCAGAGTGTTCTGATGGCCCTTCGTACATAGGTGCTTCTGAGCACAGCTTACCACCTCCAGATCGATATCCAGTCAGAGCGTATGATAAAGGTGCTAGAGGACATGCTGCGTGCATACATCCTAGACTTTGGGAGCTCTTGGGAGAATCATATACCCCTGGTTGAGTTTTCCTATAATAATAGTTTTCAGGAAACTATTGAGATGACACCATACGCGGTTTTTTATGGTAGGCCATACCGATCACCCATGTGCTGGTTGGAGACAGGTGAGGCAGCTTTACTAGGACCACGTCTTGTGCAGGAGACATCAGACCAGGTCCAGTTGATACAGAAGCGGATGGCTACTGCACAGTCTTGTCAGAAATCTTATGCTGATCGCCGCAGACGACCCTTGGAGTTAGTGGTCAGGGATCAGGGGTTTTTGCATGTTTCACTGAGGTTGGGAAAATTTTGAATCAGGAGACATGGTTCACTTTCACCGAGGTATGTGGGGCGATTTGAGATTCTGGAGAGATTCGGTCCGGTTGCCTATCAGTTGCAGTTACGAAAGAGGTATCGGGTTGTGCATGACGTCTTCCATGTATCTCAGTTTCACCGTTATCATTCAGACCCGTCTCATGTCTTTCAGCCTGAGGAGGTTGAGCTTCATGTCGATGCTTCCTTTGAGGAGCATCCGATTCTTATCATTGATAGGAGCAGTAAGGTACTCCGAGTCTAGACAGTTCATCTCATACGAGTGCTATGGCAGCATGGCCAAGTGTAGGACGAAACCTAAGAGCGGGAGACCAATATACGTGCTCAGTGGCTAGAGTTGTTCTGAGCTTTATCTTTACCACCCTTGGAAGGGAAATTTGGGTATGAATTGCTTTAAGGGGGGAAGTTTGTAAGAACTAGGTTCTTGTTCTTGGGGTACGAGTTTCTTCTTTTCATTTTTCCTTAAGTGTTTTTGAGAAAATAAGGAAAATGGGGAAAAATACCAAACTTCATGGGTACACACCATGTACTTGTGCACATGCAGTCTACTTTAGCCATGTGGGATGAGTACACAAGGCGTGTAGCCATGCTGGTGATGAAATGTGTAAAAACTGACTACACACCATGTAATGGCTAATTACATGCTGTGTAGTCAGTTGGAAGGAGAATAGTAAGGCGGTGGCCATCTAAGTGACAGTACACGCTGTGTACTTAGGTATTACATGTCGTGTACTCGTGTCGACAGATGAACAGTACTGCGCTGGCCAGAAGCTGACAGCAGAACAATTAAAAAATGAAAAGTACACGTCGTGTACCCAATAGTGTATGCTATCTAGTCTACTTTTTTTTGATTAAAATGGGAAGTATCCTCCTCTATTCAAAGAGGAAGGTTAGAACCATAGGAGATCTTAGGAGAGACAACAAGATCTTGGAGGACCTCCCGACCGCACGACGAGAACCTGTTTTCTGCAGCGTTGATCTTCTTAGAACCGCAAGGGTGAGTTCTTCCATCTATTTTTGTAGCTATTGCATATTATTTTTCTAAAGGAAGTTATTTTAGTTTCAACTAGGTTATGTTCACCTTAGATCTACGTCATTATCAGGTGTTTTTAGGAGTGTCATTCACATATATTGATCAGGGGCGATCGAGGTAGGTGGTCTGGTTTTTAAATTCCAAATGTTGTTTGTTTTATGTACCATTGTGCTACGAACCCACATTGGGGTGTTTTATGGATGAGGCCATGGATGTTTAAATAACTATAATTGCATAGGTAATATAATATAAGTGTAAAACCGCTGTTTGGGATCACTACTTGGATGCAGGACCACCCAGGGGTACGTTCCTCTATTTAGCTGTTTGGCCCGGATACCCAAGGGTATGCCATGTTTATATCGATAATTACTTTTGAATTGAAAGGAATTGTATATATAATCGCATGTTATGATTTGGTCTTGGCCCGGTTACTTACGCCTTAGGGCAGTGTTTTACTTTATCCTGAGGGAATTGTTTTCTTAGCTCGAGGGAAGTAGTTGTATAGCTTGAGGGAAATGTATCTTATGCGTGACAGCATTAGCTTCCATGAATGAGGGAAATATCCGATATAAATAAGGGAGAGATTCCATATTCCTGAGGGAACCATTCGTTATACATGAGGGTAAGCCTGAGGGCGTTGTTATATTATCCTGAGGGCGTGGTTATATTAGCCTGAGGGTAAGGTTCTGATTAGCCCGAGGGCTTAGTTCTGAGGAACATTGAATGTTATTAAATTGAACTTGAATGTTATTAAATTGAACTGCGAAATGAATATTTAAATGGTAATGAAACTGGTAATGATAGTTACTTTTGAGTTCATACTAGTTTAGTGAATTTATTACACACTGTTGTTGTACATTTTTCACTGACAGTTGGGCACGAGCCTTTAGTGGGTGCCTATTGGGATTTTTCTCTCACACCCTGTTTGGGTCATTTCTTCGGCCCAAACAGACTATATTTCTATAGGTGTGGATAAGGGAAAGGGTCCCTATATAGGTACTTGAGTGTTACTGAGGTTTAGGGGAGCATGGGACTGAGCTCAGGCTCATGATGCCACCGGCTGTTCTATTTTGTTCTATTGTACCTTTACTTTCCATTGTATCATATTGTACTGATGTGTAACATGTTTTGGCAGTTTTCTTAAGACTATAGACATGTTTCGTCATTTTCTATATAGCAGTTGGTTGTATTTTACTACAGTTGTTCATATCAGTTGTGTATGGTTTATTGCTTCCGCTGTTTTTGTATGTTATTTTTCTTCTCCGTTGTGCTACACTTTGACAAATGAAGGCATAATTTTCCCACTATCAGACCTGGGCCGTCACTGCTAGTCAGCAGCCTCTGGAGTTTGGGGAAATGCGCTTGAGGTCATGTGTCCAACTAGGTTCGGGGCACTCATTGAGTGGCACCCGGATCCGGGACGTTACATACACAATTGAATGATATATAAATATTTTTAAAGGTTATGTGAAGAATTAGTGTCAGAAAAGAGGTTTTATTGCAAAACAATATAGTATTGAACAAGCTGTTGAATTTTGTAGGGATTACCTATTAGATGTTGAAAACATAAATATTCTAAAGTCTCATCATATTAGATACAATATGGGAGAAGGTATTTCTAAAAGAGATGTTGTTACAATTACCTTTACAACACAGGAGCAAGAACACCATTAAATTTTACAAAACAGTGAAGATGTTGATCCATATGTTGAATACTGCAATGAAATTCTAAGAGATTTGAATCTATCAAGGGATAAAGGATGGTAATAAAATACACATATTAAATAATTTATATGATGGTTATGAGATCAAATTTATAAGGAGTTATTTGAAAATACAAATTTATTTACCAAATGTCTTTGATGGATAGCTTAGGAACTGAATGAAAATATTATAGCTTACAATCATTTTATAATCAATGGTTATACATTATATAAAAAAAACATGATGATTGAATATGATTCAAAACAATGGATTTTCACTTGTGGTTGAAGCAATGCATATATCTTATTCCATGGATTGAAAACCAATTTATGCAAATATTTCATATATTGGCATTACAAAATATAGATACTAGTAATATTTTAAAACATTTCAAGTGTCTATTTTCCATTTCAAATGGGTTGACCATAGGATTGTAGTGGAATTTCATGAAATGGGCTTAATAAAGGGTAATTTCAGTGTGGAAGGTAAAAAATGAGACGTTTATAATGGAATCATAAGTTGATTTTTTATGTCTTAGATCCAACAAAAAATAATTGATTGATTTTATTTTTGGAAACTAAAGAAAACTAAAAATTGAGATGAAATTTCAATCGAGGATGACCTTTTAATTAGGAGATGACAATCAATTCGTGTTGATCCCAATGTAAAACATTTATTAAATGTTACAGGATATCAAAAAAATGGGATTTGGATTATCTATAGAGTATTTAAATCCCTAAAATCTTTAAAAAAATAAAGAGAGTTCAATGAGAAGGCAACATTATTTTTCAATATAATATGTTTTCCCTCATAATATTTTGTGTTCTCTAATGAATTAACATAATATAAATTAAATATTTGACTACTCATGAAGACAAAATCTTCTCTACATGGTGGTGTTTCAAGTCCTATGGAGGAACATATGATAATGAAGGAAACCCTTTGGGAATATGCAAAGTTAATCTTATGAAATACTTTCTCTATTTCACTGAAAATTTTTAGAATGAAATGTTGATTTAATTTTTATTATTCCTTACAAAGTTAATATATTGTAGAATATTTCAATCAATATTTCATTCCATTATATACAAAAATGTATATAGACTTATTCTTTCTCAAACCCTTTTCACTCCTAAAGTGTTGGCATTTAACACTTTCCTTCATGTTCCCTCCACTACCTTTACAGGAAGAGCTACGATGCTTCCTTTGCTTAATCATAGAGGTAATCTTTATATTTTCACTATAAAATCATTTTCCATAGAAATAATGTATTTTTTCATATTTATGTTTAATTTATTTTTTAGTATTAACCATATAAGAATTGTTTTCATATACAAGTGGAATATTTTTTTTATTTGTGGTGGTTTGTTAGAAGCTACTCAAGGTCATGAGAGATTGAAATTCATGGTAGAAACCAGGATAATGAAAATATAGAAACAGGTCAAGAATTTATACAACCATCATGAAAATGTGAATTACAACAACTTATTTAATTAAAAATTTCCCAATTGTATCTACTATTAGTAAGTTTATTTCCATATAATTTTTAAATAATACATATTTAGTAATTTTCATATATTTTTTTTGGGAATTAATATTTTCAAATTTCATATATTTTATAAAATTTCTATCCAAATTTAATGTATTGTTTACCATAAACTCCGTAGAATTATTCTCCCTCAAAATCTTTTCACCCCTGTAGTTTGGGAATTTATCAGTTTCCTTCTAGTTCCATCCAATACCTTTATAGGAAGAGAAAAGAATGCTGCCTATTCTAAATCACAATGGTAATATTGAATTTTAAAAGTAAAATTATTATCCATATAATTAATTTATTATTTCATATTTATGTATAAATTATTTATTTTTTAGTATTACTCACATAAATATTGTTTTCTTATATAGGTGGATTCTATTGTTCGAGTTGGGGTGGTTTGTTCGAATCTAATCTGGTTGTGATATATTGGATTTTGAGACTAAAAATGAGATAATGAAAATAAAGAAATGGGTCAACAATTTATATTACCATCATTAAAAGGTATATTCCAACTACTTATTCAATTAATTTTGTCATCATTTTATCTATAATTTGTAAGATAATTTCATGATAATTTAAATCTAATAATTATTTAGTTTTTTTCATAAATCTGTTGGTAAGTGATATTTTTCTTCAAAATATCCTAAAAAACACTAAAGAGATAAAATTTTACTTCATGAAAATGTTACCATGCTTTCCATTGGTTTTTTGTCGATCCGCCAACACTTCATATTGAGTAAATGTTCTTAGTCAGAAAACCGTTTTCAACTAAGAACATCGACTCAATATGTAGTATTAGTTGTTAGAGAATTAAATCCAATATAAATCATGGTAAAATTATAATTTTAGATTATTTTGTGAATTTGCGACATTTGTAATTATCCTCACCTCAATTTGAAAAATGGCGTGTCCTGTACAACTCAATGTTCTTATTTTTATTTAAATCTAACATTAATTTTAGTAGAAAAGATAACTAGTATAATAAAAAATGATAAAAAACATTCTGATTATTTTTATACTTTAGGAAAACAAATACACATGTCATTTTAGAAATGTATGTATTAGCCACATCTCAATCTAATAGATGATGTTCCCATTATGACTAAAAGTGTTCATTATCCGTTTAAAATTTACATTTTAATTCAAAAAGTGTCACTCACTAAAAATAAATAAAAAACAATCATATTTTATTTATAATTTATAATAATGATTAAAAAGATACTTTTGACATGTATGAATCAATATCATATCAAACTAACACATTATTTGACCAGTATGACTCAAACTGTGTGTTTTCAGTTAAAAAAGATATTTTAGTATGAAAGAAAAGTGACAGACTAAAAACTGAGAAAACACATTCATATATTTTTATATTTTAGTAAAACTATCCCTAATTAATTTGGCATATATAGAAATAATCCTTACCTCAATAAAATTCATGGTGTGGCCATTATGACTGAAAGTGCATTTCTTTTAAAATTGACATTAATTTTATTAAAAAATACAACTGACATACTCTAAACCAAGAAAATGAATTCTTATTGTTCTAATACTTTAATAAAATGTTTCATTAGACAATTTTGATGTTTAAGATTCGTTAACACCTCAATCTTCAACATAATGTTCCCATATGAGTCAAAGTTCATATTATCATATTAAAATTCATATTTTAGATAAAAAAGTGTCACTCACTAAAATTCAAGAAAATGAAATCATATTATCATTATAATTTAGTAAAATTATTTCTTTGTAATTTTTTCTATTTATTATTCATTATCATGTTAAAATGACACACATAGAGTTTGGTATGACTCAATGTGCTTGTTTAAATTTTAAACTAACATTTTAGTAAAAAGAAATGTGACGTACTCAAAATCAAGAATACACATTAGGATAGTTTGGATACTTCTGTAAAATAATCAATAAGTCATTTAAGACAAGTATAAATAATATTCACATAAATATGATGCATGGTGTGACTAGTATGACTCCAAGGGAAACTTTTTATTTAAAATTGACTTTAATTTTAGTAAAAAAGACAACTAACATACTAAAAACTAAAAAAAAACATTCATTTTTTTTGATAATTTAGTAAAACTATCCATAAGTAATTTTTGATGTTTACTAATCATATTTTCCTCAATAAAATAAACAATATTATTGGTATAAATAAATGTGTATGTTATTAGATTTAAATGGACATTTTACCTCAAAATGTGTCACTCACAATTTTAAAATGGATTTTTAGTAAAAAACACAAGTGGCATACTAAAATATGAGAAAAAAAATTCGGATTGTTTTAATACCATTTTAAAATGACACATAAGTCATTTTGGACATGCAGGAAACTACTTCACCTCAATCTGACACACGGTGTGACCGATATGACTCCAAGTGTGTCTTTTCATTTAAAATCGATGTTAATATTAGTAAAAAACACAACTAACATTCTCAAAACTGATAAAACACATTCATATTATTTTGATACTTTATGAAAAAAATATATAATTCATTTGTGACATGTATGATTTAGAATCTCCTTAATATGATACACGATGTTCTTGATATGACTCAATGTGCCTGTTGTCAGTTTAAAATTGATATTTTAGTTTAAAAAGTGTCACTGATTGAGAAATGAGTAATCATGACTGGATTTTGTTGAAAATTTATAAAAATGATTTAAAATTCCCTTTTTATGTGTAGGAATTAGTTTTACATCAAACAGACACACGATGGGATCAATATGACTAAAAGTGTGTGTTTCTAGTTTAAAATGACATTTTAGTAAAAAAGAAAAGTGACTTAGTAAAAATCAAGAAAAACCATTTGTATTGTTTTGATACTTTATGTAAATGATATATAAGTCATTTTGGATGCGTAAGAATCATTTATACCTCAATATAATGCATAGTGTGACTGGTGTCACTCTAAGTGTGTCTTCTTATTTTAGGATGACATTAATTTTAGTATAAAATACAACTAATAGAATCAAATCTCAGAAAAAACACAAAAATTATTTTGATACATTATAAAAATGATCCATATTTAATTTTTTACCTGTGGGAATCAACCTTACCTCAATCCTATACATTACGCGACTCATATGACTAATTACCTTGGTATCAGTTTAAAATTGAAATTTTGGTTCAAAAGGTGCCACTCACTAAATACCGAGAAAACAGACTCATACTATGTTGATAATTTTGTAAAATTATTCATAAGTCATTTATGATGTGTTGAAATCAGTCCCATGTCAAACTGACACATGATATGATTTTTATGACTCAATGTGTAAATTTTGAGTTTAAAATTAAATTTTAGTAAAAAATACAAGTGACATACTCAAAACTGAGAAAACACATTAGGGTTGTTTTAAAACATTAGGAAAATGATACATAATTCATTTGGGATGTGTATTAATCATCCTCACCAAAATATAATGTACGATGGGATCAATATGACTCAAAGTGTGTCTTTTTATTTAAAATTAACATGAATTTCAATAAAATATATAACTGACATACTCAAAAATAATAACAAACAATTGGATTTTCTTTATACATTATAAAAAATGTCTATAAGTCATTTTTGACATGTATTAATCATCCTCACCTCAGTCCAATACATGATGTGTTCGGTATGACTTAAAGTGTCCATTATTAGTTTAACATTTACATTTTAGATCAAAAAGTGTCACTAAATAAAAACTAATAAAACATTCACAAATAGAATTTAAAATTTATAAAAATAACTAATAATTAATTTTTTTTGTGTAGGAATTAGTCTCATGTCAAACCGACTCACGTTGTGACCCGTATGACTCAAAGTACATGTTTCGACTTTAAAATGGCATTTTAGTAAAGAAGACAAATGTCATACTCAAATGCCATAAAATGCATTCGTATTTTTTTAATACTTTAGGAAAATTATCCATAAGTAATTCGTGATGTGTATAAATTATCCTCACCTTAATATGAGGCATGGTGTGACCGGTATGACTCCATGTACGTCTTCTTATTTATAATTGACATTAATTTTACTAAAAAATACAGCTGACATACTCATGACTGAGAAACCTCATTCATATTGTTTTTATAATTTAGTAAAATTATCCATAATTCATTTTTGATTTTTAAAAATCATATGCACCTCAATATGATACACGATGTGTCTGATATGACTCAAAGTGACCGTTATCAATTGAAAATTAATATTTTAGTTTAAAAAGTGTCACTCACTTAGAACTAATAAAACACCCACAGATTGTCTTGATAATTTAGTAAAATGGTTCATAAGTCATTTGTGACATGTATGATTCAATCTCATGTATAACCAACACAGGATGTGACAAATATGACTTAAAGTTCATGTTTTCAGTTTAAAATTGTATTTTTTGTAAAAAAGAAAAACGGCATACTCAAAAACGAGAAAATGCATTCATATTATTTTTATACTTTATTAAAATGATACATAGTTTATTTAGAACATGTTCAAATAATCTACACATCAATCCAGGGAATGGTGTGACATATATAGCTCCAAGTGCATCTTTTTATTTAAAATTGACATTAATTTTAGTAAAAAAGACAACTAACATACTCAAAATTGAGAAAAAGAATTCAGATTGTTTTGATACTTTAATAAAATGATCCATAAATCATTCGTGATGTGTTGGAATCAGCCTCAAATAAATCTGATACACAATGTTTTTGGTATGAATCAAAGTTGATATTATCAGTTTAAAACTGACATTTTAGTCCAAAAGTTTCACTCAAAGAAAACTAAGAAAACACACTTGGATTTTATTAATAATTTAGGAAAAATAATCATAATCCATTTGTGACGTGTAGGAATATGTATCACATAAAATTGATACACTATGTGACTAGTATGACTAAATGCATGTGTTTCCAGTTTAAAGTGACATTTTAGTAGAAAATACAAGTGACATACTAACAACTGAGAAAATTTATTAAGACTATTTTGATAATTTAAGACAATGATCCAAAAGTCATGTAGAATGTATAGAAATTAGTATTACATTAATCCAAAGAATGATGTGACCAATATGATTTCATGCAGGTCTTTTCAATATATAATTGTCATTTTACTTTAAAGCGTGCATCACATCAACAAAACTATGAAAACGAGCATGTAATATTTTCTCATAATTATATATGGAATTACATAATTAAATTCCATTTTATGTTTATAATATAATTATTTTTTTAATTTTTACAAAGACAATCCTTGAAGGTGAACAACAAATGCTTTTACATTCAAGATTCAACTACAACTTAATCTGATACACAGTGTTCTTGGTATGAATCAAAGTTTAGTTTAGAATTAACACTTTTAGTGAATTTATTTATTTATATTATTAATAACATAAGAATTTATTTCTTATACTGTTGGATTATTTTTCTTGAGTATGGGTGTTTTTTTTTGTAATAACATGAGTCAGGGTCTTGATCAAAATTCAAAAGAACATTGATGTTTTTAAATGTATATAGTAATTTGTACTTATTTAATTTTATAAAAAAATGTTTGAAATGTCTATAATATATTTCTTTTTTTCTTGTATCTGTTTTGTAAATTTTATTTCATTTAAATTATGTATTGGTAGTTGATTTTTCTGATTTCTATTGGTGTTTTTGGTTTTGCAGTGTGTTTTTACAACACACCACACTAGTTCTGTAGTGTGCTATTACAACACACCATATTATGCCCCTTTATTAGCACTTGTACAAGAATTGATGATGATACCATTTCTTAGTGCCTCTAAATCACTGATAGAGGTCCCCTTTATCAATTCTAAATAAAACCACTGATAAATATTGTCCTTTATCAGCATTTTTAGCACTGATAAAAGCATATGGATTTTATTATCACTCCGGTAGTCAGTGCTTCTATAGTTTTGATAAAGGCCATTTTTAGAGCTATAAAAGTCATATTTTGTATTAGGTAATTAAATATTGAGTTATAGAAAATAAAAAAGCACCATGGATAGAAGAAGATGATATTTTCTTCATCCACAATGTGTGGTAGGAAGTATGGAGGAAATTACCTTAAGGGGACATGTAAATGTTTTAAGTGTGGAAGAGAAGTTGATTGGTAAATCGAAAGACAATGTGATGGGAATAAGTTAACTAATGATTTAAATAGTGAGAAAAATCAGTATAATACACCACCCACACTCTAGTGTTTCAATTGTAAAGAGTATTGGAACTATGCTAACTTGTGATCAAATATGAAGGTTAATTATAATGATTGACGTTAGAAACCATTAATCTAATGGACAAGGGGAAATTTCATCCAATCACTATTTCTGATAAGGGGTGTGATAACGGTGAGGTTAATGGTACCCTTACCACCGACTATAGTACCAATAATGTCGTATTTGACTATGAATCTACCCATTAATTTATATCTGAATAATTTCTAAGGGAATCATGATTCCACCAATATGGTTAGATGTAGAATTAGCAGTGAAAATACATAATGGTACGATGATCACTTCTCAAGTATATTATTCCTCTCCAGTTGATATTTTTGGGAATACAATTTCTACAAATATTTTCATTATTCGTTTTGTTGAATTTGATGATATCATAGGCATGGATTGAATACCTCCACATAAATACCACATCAATTGTCAAGGAATCTGTGTCACGTTTGATATTACAAACCAACCAATGATTTTTTATTAGTGCCATGATAAATATGAACATATGAAAAAAATCACATCCATTTTATGGGTTTTGATTCATATTCAACAGTTGAGTTATCTAAGATTATTTGTAAAAAACTCAATATTGATGACCAGACTATTATGATAGATATTGTTAATGTCTTTCCAAAAGAGTTTCCTATTCCTAAATTGAATCGTGAAGTTGAGTTTCCAATAGAAATCATACCCAGTGCCACAATTATTTAAAAAACAATCTATAGAATGTCCCTAATTAAGTTGTAGGAATTGAAGAAGAAACTCCAGGAAAATATTAGCAAGGGATTCGTTTAACCAAGTGTGACATCGTGGGGTGTACCCATTCTCTTTATCAAAAAGAAAGATGGATCGATGTGACTTTTCATTGTTTATCAGCATCCGAGGAAGATCCCAATCAAGAACAAGTATCCTATACCCTTTATTTATGACCTGTTTGACCAACTATGTATAGGATGATAATTTTTTATGATTGATATTCATTCTGGATATCATCAATTGAGGTCCAAGAAGGTGGATATACCCAAAAAAACATTTTATACAGTTATGGACAATGATTATATAGTGATTCCATTTGGTTGTACTAATTCAATATCGATATTCATTTATTTAATGAATAGATTATTTAGAGATTACCTTGATTAGTTTTTGGTATTATTTATAGATGATACATTTATATATTCAAAGAGAAAGAAAGATCATGAATATTAATCGGGAATTGGACTGAAGACCCCGAGGAGGGAGAAGTTGTATGATGAATTTAAAAAGATTGAATTTTGGATAAAATTGGTTTAATTTTTTGGTCATATAAATACAAGAGTGGGAATATAAGTGATTCTATCAAAGAAAAATGCTATTTAATGTTGTCATAGACCAACCATAGTGATTGCGATCCAATGTTTTCTTAGATTGGATTGATATTTTCAACAGCTTTTAGATAATTTAGCATGACTATCTAATTCACTCACCGTGTTAACTTGAAATAGAGACAAGTTCCTTTGGATAGATAAATGCAAGGAAAATTTCAAGGAACTGAAGAGATGATTATTTAGTTCACCTATGTCTATATTTTCCTATAATAGAGAAGAGTTTTTAATTTTTAATGATGAATCCATGAAGTAATTGGGATGTGTTCTTATGTAGAATGACATGGTTGTCACTTATGAATCATAAAAATTAATGGATCATGAGAAAAATTGCCATAATCATGATTTAGAGTAAGATACGGTATTTTTTCCATTAAATATATGGAAGAATTATCTCTACAAGGAAAAGTGTAATATATATACTGATCAAAAAAGTTTAAAGTATATATTCAAACAGACGGAGTTGAACACTAACTAGGGGATACAATTAGAGTTGATTAAAGATTATGAATGATCAATACATTAAAACCATAGTAAAGTGGAAAAGGTGGGCGATGCATTTAGTTGAAAGGATTATGATACCGTATCCATGATGAGTATCACAAAAGATCCAATATTTTTGGATATTCAAATGATGGATATAGAAATCTTAATGGAATGGAGGAAATACTATCTTTCAAAAATGAGTGTTCAACTATCTATCCACGTGAAGATTAAATATTTGAATTATGATGATATAGAGTGAAAAAATAAGGTGAGAAATATTTCTATGTTTATCCCTGATTGTGACAGAATGATAAGGTTCATGAACCATGTCTGTGTTGTATCCATAAAACAATTTACAGAGTCATTAAAGGTGGATCCTAGTTATTAATTATCTATTAATCAAATAAGTATGAATATGTATTGATATTTTAAAGAGTATTTCTGGTAAGATAGAATTAAGAGAGATATGAATGTGTTTGTATCTTACTTATTGGTATTTCAGAAAGTTAAGGATGTGAGAAAAAAGTGTAAGGGGATGTTACATCCATTACCAATACCAGAATGGAAATGGGAAAACATAATTGTGGATTTTTTCATTTGAATCCCAAATATTACTAAAGGGAAAAATTCTATATGGTTTGTATTCAATATCCTTAAAAATTCATCACACTTTTTCACTATCAAACAATATTTCTATTTGGATTATATTTACAAGATATACATTAAGGAACTAGAAATGTTACATGCATTACCACATTATATTATGTCTGATCCGAATCCATGGTGTACCTTGATATTATGGAGAAGTATAAAACAATATCTGGATAGATATTTTTGTTTCAGCATTGCGTAACATCCTCATACATCTGGTAATATTCTAAAAACAATTAAAACCCTAAAGGATATGTTTATATCTTATTACCTATATTTTGAAGGTGGTTTGGATCAACACCTTCCCGTAGTTTATTTATTATAATGTAATAATCTTCACATGATTATTATGATGGATCCTTATAAATATGTCTATGAAAATAAGTGTAGAGATCCAATGTGTTGGAATTAAGTTATATAATGAAAGAAATTGGGACTCGAGATAACTAAATAAATGACAGAGAATGCTAGATCCATTCAACAACACATAAGTGTGTCACAAATTCAACAAAATAGAAATGTTGATAATAATTGATGTGATATGAAATTTGAAGTTAGTATTAAGGTGTTTCTAAGAAATTCTCCACAAAATAAGGTAATGATATTTTGAAAGAGGGGAAATATATTCCCTAGGTATATCTATCCCTTTAAAATTATTTATCATATCTGGATGAAATCTTATCAATTGGTGATTCCACCAAACCACTCTCAAGTCTAGGATGTATTCTATATATCTATCTTGAGGATATACATACCAGACTACTAAAATATACTAAACTCAGAGGTTATATCATTAGAGAAATATATTTCTTAAGAGGAAAAACCAGCGGAGATTCCAGATCATAGAGAGAGAGTTTTACAAAACAAGACCACTTATCTGGTCAAAATTTCGTATCAAAACCACCAACTTGAGGAAGAAACGTGCGAGCCTGAGAATGTAATGAGGCATAAATATTCTCAATTGATTATAACGAAGTGAAAAATATTTAGGGTGAAATTAATTTTAAGGGAGTTAGAATATAACACTACTATATTTTATCAATTTTTGATAAATTTAATTTCTTCGACATCTTTCACTACAAAAAACATTGAATTCTAATGAAACACAATATACTATTTTTATTATTACGTAACATAGCCATTATGACCCAGAAATTATATTTAGATATCTGAATAGGAATAAATTTTTGAAATATTAATTATAATGGGTTTATATAAATAAAACAATTGATAAAAAACATAATTTTTTGTAAAGTATTTATATATTTCAAAAATTATATTTTCTCAAAAAATATTTTATGAATTTTTGTGAAAAAATAATAAATGTAATTTTTTAAAATTTTTAAAAAATTATTTGCAAAAAATTAATTAATTTTTTTTGTAAAAATTTCAAAATTATCTTGTGGTGAATTTTTAGGATATTTTTCAAAAATCAAATTTTCAATGAATAGTGAATAATTAATGTTTTATTTGAAAACAGTGTTTTCATTTAATGAATTTATAATGGTAAATTTTGTTTGAAAAAGGGTTTAAAATTAAATTAGTTTAACTAGATTATAATTAAACCAATATAGTTTATTGAAATCAATTTAATAATGAATTTTGGTATAAAAACATTTGAACTTTTGAAAAATTTCTCTATAGAAAACTGCATTTTTATCATGTCTAAGAGATTAATTTAAAATTAAATTATACCAATTATTTGAATTTAATTTGAAAAAATTGACTCCATATTTGGAATCAGTGTAATTAATATTATCTAATAAGGTCAACTTGTTTTTCTTACCATAATGAATTATAAAAACAGTAAAAATTAATTAATGGAGTTAAGGTTAAATCGAGTTTACCGAGGGTTAAACTAAAATTATAAGAGGTAAAATGACCTAAAAACTTGTCCATAACTAATTTTATGACCATATTTTGACCTTAAAATCTATAATTTTATATACTTACCCTTTTTGATCCTTTTTCAATGTATAAAACATGGGTACACATTATTATTTTAAAAAATTCTAGGCATATCATATCCCCCACTTATAAATGGACATCCCTTCTCTTATCCTCTTCACAATTCCAAAACCATTTGGTTTGTCTAATCCTTAAAAATATTACTACTTAATTAAATTATCTCATATTATAAGCCTTAGGTTTATTCATATGTCATGGTTAACTACTACTAATGTTGGACCATGCATCAATAGTTATTTCCCATATACGATCATGCACATTGGCTTGTTTCCCATAATGGATCAAGCACTTATACTTGTTTCCCATAACAGATCTAGAAGATAACTTATTTCCCATATTTATCTTATATGATATAATATCATACCAAATAAATTTGTGGGATATTTATGTCCCACCCATCACATAAAAAAAACTATATATATTTGTGCCATAGGATCCTAAAACACTCATCATATCAGAACCCACGAAAAGAAATGGGATGAAAAAATATTTAATCTTGTACTAACCCATGATAATGGGTTTCAAAAAAAAATTTATTCAAAAAAATAATCCATCTAGATAAGGAATAATGATGGTATCCTTGGATCTTAACCCTTTTATATAATAATTAGTACCATGTTCTAGTTGTTTTAATTAATAGCGATACCATAAAAATACCATTAAAACATTCTTGAGAAGAATACACTTTTAAATTTAAAAATAACGTTTAAAAATATAAAAACTATGAATATAATAAATAAAAAATTTTTATTGAATATTCAATTTTAAAATTTTAAAGTACATTTCATATTATTGAGGCATCCTGAGGGAATAAAATTAGGTTCAAGCCATATAATTTAAAAAACATTCCTTTCACATTATTTGTAAAAAGTAAAAAAGTTACTCGTTCTGAATATTAGAATAATATTACTTGTATTTTTTTTGTAAAAAGTAAATCAATCATAAAAATTTCTTTAAAAAATAAATGGATAATATTTATATAATTATTAAAAAAATTTCCAGACAATGTGGAAATGGAAGAAAAATGATTTTATACTGAAGAGAGAATTAAAGTCATTTATTATTTTAAAACACTCATTGGATCTCTTAAATAAATAAATTGAGGAAAATGAAATGAAATAAAATAATCCCAAAAAATAATCATAGCATAATAATATTAAATGTATTCATCATATGAGGAACAAATAATTTCCTGAATATAAATTCTTGTATAAAAAATCTAAATTAAAATAGGATTGATGTATAAATCCTTAACATCAAGTGCCATCATTCTTATTCACATTAAACTAATATATAATAAATATGGATTTATTATAAATTTATTACATAACCACACTAATATATATCATACAATCTATGACTTATTTATTATATCTTATCACCTGTTTATTAATAATTTGTTATTAAAATTACTATTTTAAGTGACAACTGCTTCGTGTTCCAAGCATGTTTCGATTAGACCATCTCATCCCTTATATTTGTATCATGGTAACTTAATTGAAATAATTTAAATAATATTATAAAGTTAATATATATTCATTATATAAATATTTATAATCATTGATTAAAATTAGAGATAAAAGAATGAATTATATCATTAATTGAGATGGTAGGCTGTTTGTACGCATAAATGTTGTTTCTGTTTTTTAAATGATGGAATGAAGGAAATTTAAACAATAATTAACCTTTATAGAACCACTATTATTTCATATATATCAAAAATATTCTTAAAATACATCCTCATTACAATATATATAAAATATAAATGAAACATTAATCACATCGCTCTGTAGAGGTGGTGGACCACACATACACACTAGAAACATTATCGTTTCCCAAAGGAATGGATAATAAGAAGTTAAAAATGATATTATTTCAGAAAATTTATAATAATTTCACAAATATCATATATAATTGTTAAACACATCATAATATCCATCCATAAATGATCGTAATGAAAAAATAATTGTATCACTATGTGGAGACCGTAAGATGTACATATAAATGAGTAATACATTCACTTCTCGTTTGATGGGAAAGAGGGTGCATAATAGTGTTTGAATAATTATAATTAAATTGTATATTATTTAAGATAATATATTTATTATTTTATGAGAAATTCAATATATTTATAGGAATTAAAGAAATGTCTAAAAGAAAATGATATGTTAATACAAACACCTCTTCTTTGAAACAAATCCATTAGATCTCATCTAAAGGGATCTAGGTTTGTCCTCTTTTAAAACTAAAAGCCTTTATAATGTGGATATGGAAGTTCATAAGAAATATTGGTAGAGTTGGTTCAATATATAAGGTTAAATTTTGTGTAAATAAGTGAGGTAGGAGGTTCCCTTTTATAATTGAGGTGTGGGTCCCTTTTGAAATTTCTCAAAAGATTAAATTATAATAAATTCATTCTCAAGAAAACTGACTATAAATAAAAATTTATTCAAATAAAAGGTATTATATGGGTTTAATACCTTAAAAAATATGATTTCGAAAAGTTTTTATGTCATTTTAAACCTCTTCATCTTGATTAACCCTTATTTACCCAATTTTAAATTTAATCATGGTAAGAAATGTTTTTATATTAAACAGTTGTACTTTTTAGATCAAAGGTGAAAATTGGGCTATAAGTTAATAACTTATGTAATTTTTGAACAAATTATTAACAAATTATCATATTTAAGTTTTTTTATGGTTAAAAAATGAATTATTAAAATAATATTTTGATAAAGTATCACTACTGTCATTTTGGCACTATTCACTTAATTTGAATTTAAGTACATCAAGAAAATGGAGGAATTAGAATATGGTGATTTAAAAGCTCCCAAATATGTCATATAGATCTATAAAATTTATTTTTCACATTAAATTATTCATATTAAAATATTTTAAATATTGAATAATATAAATTATTATATTTTTTATGAATTGGAGAAATGTTGCATCAGTTTTGCATATGAAATTAAGGCCATTATATAATTACTAAAAAAAATTAATAGAAATAAAATAATTTTATTAAAAAATAAATATACGCTTATATTAATTCCTAAATTAATTTTTTCCTTATGTGGACACATAAGAGATATTATAAACAAAAATGTTGATATTTTTTTACTTTATTTGATTTAAATAATATATAAATCATTTTTTGGAAAAATATCCATTAAACAACTAAAGATTAAATATAAGGTGTTAATGGACGAATATGTTTCATTCAATTAGAAATATTCGAAAAAATGGTTTCCTTATAGCTTATTTTTAATCTAGATTAACTTGATTTACCCTTTACTTAGGTGATATAATTTAGCATTGTTACTATACATATTGAAAAAAATAAAAGGGTCCTAATTAAAAAATTGATAAATAAAAATTATAAATATGTAATTAATTTTACCTATTTCAATTCTTATAAATTTAATAAATTAAATATAATGTATGTGCATAAAATTTGACAAAAAAATATTTTTAGAAACATTACATTTTAAGCATAAAATAGGATTTATTCTTACACTTTGATTAAAACAATCTTGATTGAATTTTTAAAAAAATTTATCTTTAAATTTTTTTATATAAATCATTTAAATAATAAAAAAATAGGTATTATTTTAATTTATTGACATAATATACATTGCATGCATAAAAATATTTTTTTTATAAAAATATAACTTTTATTTTCAAGTAATTTTAATTTTTAATTATAATAATTTGAAAATTAATAAATTAAGATTATAAATGTGTATACCATATATGTTTCATAATTTATTTATAACTATTCATACTCTTCAATCCAATTTATTGGCGATATTGGATACATAATATTTAAAAAATGTTACACAGTTTATCTTAACTGGTTGTTATGTGTAACCAAATCTATCAACGAAAATTATTTAAAGAGAAATATTTCATAAATACTATGGGGTGTTATATTCTACCCCCTTTAAAATAAATATTTTTTTTAAGATTCATCACCTTGATTCCAAAAAATTATCATATATCTGTTTCATTACATTCTTAGGTTCTCAAGTAAATTCATTGAATTTGTGTTTTCTCTAGAGAAATTTAACCAAGAAAGTAGTATTATTCCATAGAACAATATCTCTAGGATCTAGGATTTCTACTAGTTGTTCCTCATAGGAAATATCTTTCTCTAGTGGTATAAAAAATGAGTTCAATACATGTGAAGGATCAGGTATATGATTTATTAGGAGAGATACATGGAACACTCCATGAACATGAGAGAGGTTAATTATAAGTGATAAGAAATAAGCTACCATACCTACATGATCAATAATCTATAAGGGGATAATAAACCTAGGCCTTAGATTCAATTTATTACATAATATCATAAATTAATTCCATAGATAAATTCACATGAAAACCTACTCACCAACTTTAAATTCCAAATCACATCGATGATTGTTGGAATAAGTATTCTCTCAAATATGAGATACCTTGATGTGATACTGAATAGTTCTAACATTATATACCATTTCCCTAGATATCTTAGGAATTAATAACTTTACTTCTCTAATTTCAATCAATCATGTTAGAGTTCTAATCTTCTTTCCATAGAGGGCGTCATAAGGAGCCATCTGAATTATTGAGTGAAATCTATTATTGTAATAAAAATTGATTAGAGGAAGGTGTTGAACCCAATACCCATAGAAATACATAAAACAATACCTCAAAAAAATCCTCCAAGACATGAATTTTGATCTCATACTTACCATCATTTCGAAGATGATATTTCATACTAAAACTCAATTATTTATCAAGAGCTTGCTAAAAACTACGTGATAACTTCTATGTAAACCTCAAATACCAATTCGATATAACAAAAAGTGGTACTCCATGAAATATTACCAACTTCTAAATATATATTCTAGCAAGATGAAAAAATGAGTTAAATATTCTATGATAGTAATGAAGTGTTCTAACTTCATATGGTGATCGAATATAACCCATATAGTATTATGAACTATAGATTTTTTAGGGAGTCTGACGATAAAATATAGGGTGATGTTTTCCCATTTCCATCTAGGTATGGTTAAGGATTATAACACCCCCTTTGACTTCTATCTCTCATCCCCAATATACTAAAAAAAATAATTGAGACACTTATTCTATAATATCTCTTTTTATTCCATACCACCAAAAATAATCTTTCAGGTCCATATATATATATATATATATATTTTACCTTCATGATGAGTATAAAATGATGAACTATGAGACTTATCCAATAGATATTAAATATGGTATGGGTGGGACACATAAATTATTACTGAACTTTATTATTCCCTCATAATCTTGGTTGAAGTCACGAACATTTCTCACATTATTTTTCTGCTCCACATCTTTTTTTTTCACCTGCTTAATCATGACATGGATTTAAGGTTAAAAATTCACTGAAAAAGATAATATTTCTCCAATTTTTTCAACATTTAATGATACATCCTTTTAAAATCAATAAAAATTGGAAATTTTTTGATCCTCATCATAGATAGTCTGGAATGTCCATTTAAACTAAAATAATCTTCCACCGTGTTCACCTTCCCAAGGTGGTAATGTATTGAGAAGTCATATCTTCAATCATATCTAAACATATTCTAATGAATAGATTTAACTCTATCTATGTGAATATATACTTAAATACTTAGTTATCATTATATATATAAATATCACACCTCTAACCAGATGGATAATTCTTTCAAATATTTAATGAATAAAATTATCATAGCTGACTCCAAGTCAGGATTTGGGTAATTTTGATCATGAAACTTCAATTGGTGTGAGACACAAGCTTTCGCCATATAATTTTTCTTGATAACTCATAAATGTACCTTCTTTTATGAATCACAATAGATCACAGATCTTTCTCCACTATAGGTTAGTGTGAGAAAATGTGAACTACCCAACCTTATTTTTGGATCCTTGATTTTATTCACATTCCTCCCTCCATTTGAACATAACACCTTTCTAGGTCAACATGATTAGTGGATTAGATAATTGTGATAAATCTCTCAAAAAACATCGATAATATCTATCCATCATAATAAAACTATAAATTTCAGTTACCGTGGTCGGTCTAGTCCATTACATAATAATTTACCTCTTTTAAGGATCTACTGATATACCCTCACTTGAGATTATATGACCTAATAATGAATCTTTAAGAAGCCAAAAAGCATTATTGTTAAAATTTTCATAAATCTTATGATTCCTCTAGGCCTTCAACATAGTAATCAAGTGATCTCTTACTTTATATTTTAATTTATTAGAATATCATTTGTAAAGACTATAAAAAAATTATCAAGGTAGTATCTAAAGGATTTATTCATTAAATTCGTGAAGTTAAAAGAAGAATTAGTAATAAAAAGGGAATAAATACAAAATCATAGTGTTGATACATTATACAGAATGAATTATAGCGTATATCCTCTTTCTTGACCATCAATTGATGATATCCAGAATGAAGTTAAATCTTAGAAAAGTATTGAGCTATTTATAGTTGATCAAATAAGTCATCAATATAGGGGAGAGGATAATTGTTCATGATTGTGATATTGTAAATCTCTTAATAATAAATGAAAAGATGAATTGTCCCATATTTATTCTTAATAAATAGAATAGGTGACCCCATGGTAAAAAACTAGGACATATTAATCTCATATCAATATTCTCATGGGGTTGATTTTTAAATTCTTGAAAATCAATTGGGGAATTCTATAATGAGTCTTTGAAATTAGTATAAAACTAGGTATATTTCAATTGAAAGATCAACTTCATGATTCATTAGAAGACACAAAATGTCTTCTATAAAGACCTCAACTAACTTCTATACAATAGGTATATCCTTAATATTGAGTTTCATACAAAACATCTGAGATAGGAAACCATCATGGATTGTAATCAAAACCAAAAAATGGAGTTATTTCCACCAGGTTAGATACCTTGAGGGGGGGGGGGGTGAATTAGGGTATGACAGATTAAAAAAATTCCCCTATTTATCTTGAATTGTTGTTACACAAAACTCTATTCTCTCTCCTTCCAATTGAAGAGTATGAACAAATATTAAATCAAGAACATGATACAACAATTTTACATGGTTAACCATCATTGGGATATGTCAATGGAGCATACAAGGATGATGTTCCAATGTACCAAATCCACAAAAATAGAACTACTATTTACAATGTTCAGAGAAGACTCACCGCCACTCCTGGTTTACAACCAATAGAAATTCGAAAGATCTTATCTCTCTCAACTAAAGTGTGATCAATTATTCTTTAGTAGATCCACTCACAGTTTATAGGCTTGTAGGTCCCTTCATTATCACTAATGAATGCATTCTACTCTGTATATAGATGCTCTATTAATGTCCCACTTTCATTCACTACTGAATAAAAATTTATCACAATATTAATGAGAAACCAAAAACATTTTGTGAAATAATTACTATGTCTTGTGTGAAACTTTAAATATTTGTGCAAAAGATTCCAATTTTGTCGTGAAACACCCCTTGTGCACAACTTTAATATTATGCGTAACTCAAATCTTACGCACAACTTTCTTAGCTTGTGTGCAACTCAAAATCTTTCACGCAACACCCTTTTCATTAATTTTTACATGATCTGGATCTTGAATACTCTCTATGTGTTAAGATACATCAAATGAGAGGGTTCACCTATTATTTATAGGAATCTCTGATCCCAACACAGAAGATTAGAAATGGTATGCAAGATGATCTTCAAGCACACAAAACCCCATTTGAAATTGTATTCTACATGCAATTTTCTTTCATGCAACCTCATTTTTCACACACATTTCCAAATCATTCATCCACATCATGCCTTTTACATTTTTAAATGTTATGATCCCAAACAATTGTTTGAGTGAAATTTTCTAAACCACTTTCAATATTTCATGCAATTTTTTTTTCAAAAAACATGTTTCGCAATTTTCTGATTTCGAGGCCCAAAAATTTGGAAAACATGGGAAAATGACACCACCTTGTTTCTATTCTTTTTGTACCACCTACAGATCATCCATTCCTTTTTCATGGGACTTTATTAACATAGGTTTTCAATAAAATCTTTGTAACTCGACAAATTACCATGGAAACCAACTTTTTCAACAAAAAAACCTGCTTTTTCATCAAGCACAATAAACCCAAAAATTATTCAATGATTCCTTGGTGGATTTTTTCCCCAAAAATGAAATAATTTTACATTAAAAGTTCATATTAATACTCTCATCAATAAATAATCATAGGTTCATTTAGAATATGAAATTTTACTTCCCTTCCTTGGAAATTGATATGGGTTGCATATAAATAAATCCAATCCATGTAAAGAATCACATTAACTTCAACAAAAGGGAGAATCCGTAAATTTCTAAGTATAAACTTATGATAAACTTCAATCATAGAGGAATGATATACACAATATGTGAACATTATACCAATTTTATTTTTCAAAGCTAACCAAAATCTAATCATTGAGGTGATAAAATGATAACCTTATCAAATTCTATATAAATAAAAGAGTTCGTGGATCTAGAATAAAATAAGACATTAACTATCATAGAGTGGATGATATGTGTACCTTTCAGTATTTCATTATCATAAATCACTATGGAAATCATGATCTCATTATATTTCCATTTTTATTTGGGATAAAGTGGTTGTTGACATTCATAAAAATATTCTAATTCATGTATCAGTTGACATACTTCCCATAGTCTTTTAATTTGAATCATTGGAACATGGATGGTGCATTAGTTCATGTCACATTTTACTCCATTTCATTCACCGTCCTATTCATGAACTTTTAAAATTCATGGGTTTTATGACCCATATTTCTACATTTAAATAACCTAAAAGTTAAATTAAAATAGTTCCCTTTATGTTTCCACCCACATTTCTGGAACATAGATGGATGAAATTTCATTCCACCATGTGATTTATGCATATTTTCAAGATACTTGATATTTCATTTACTGTTAAATCCAGGGAAATGGTGGGAATATCCAATTTCCATTTATATATTGAGTGCACATTGAATGATTTATTCATCGATACTAATGTCTCTTATATCCAATGCCTTTCAGATACCTTATTTTTATCCACAAAAGAATTGATCAATTATATTTTCTAGAATGATAATTAAACAGAGTCATAACTTGCAAGCCTTTTAATATTTTCCTCATAGGTAATAATATATTCATCGTCATTTTTATTTTTCTTATGAAATTACTTCTCTACCTTTGTAAATATAATATGAGGAATGTAATTATTTCATAATATACCCTTAAACTCTTCTCATTACATGGAATCAAGTTTTTTATCTTTACTTGGATTATTTATAAGATTCCACCATTTATGCACTTCACATCTCAAATGATAATCATCTAGGAATTTTTTTTTGATTTCTCTAGTACTGAAGAACATGAAATTTTTTCTCAATTTTAATGATCCAATAATAAAACACTAGTTGATCATAAGATCCAAAAAAGTATGGAGAATTTATCCTTATGAAATATTTGAAAATATGTTTTTCCCACCTTTAATAAATTGAAAACTTAGTAGGATTCATTATCTGAGAAATTTGGATGAGAAAAATAGTAAGATTCGATATTACATCTCCAAGAACATTGGTTTTCTTAGGTGGAAAATATTTGTATTACCCATAACATTAAGTTTTGACATGATTAATTTGTATTCCATCCATTTTATAAAACTAAAAATTATAGCATGAGAAATAATATTCATAGTGGAAAACCTCATGATTCTGAAAAATCATTTATATAAATTCTAAATCACGACACCTTATTCTATGAAAACGTAGGTTTTACTTAGATAATTTATTATTATTAAAAAACATTAGGAATTTATCATATACTTAGACTTATCCCTAGGGCTTTCATAAACGTTTTCTAACCCTAGTCCCTAAATATTGAGTAAACCATACTATGATACCAACTATAACGGTATGTGTTTTTCATATATAAATATTACATCTTTTTATATGACTATTAAATACATATCAATACAATCAATTCCAAAACCATAAAGGATTATATTATTTGGATACTAGACTTATAATTATCTTATTTTATGAATTATCTTCAACATATCCCACAAATATCTTCCTTCATAGTACTCTTCATAGGCATAACCTACTAAAAAGTTTCTCTATAACCACAGTAAAGTAAATATAGGAAAAGTGTGAGCTTAAATTATCAAAAAGGATATACATGGGAGATTTAAATCTATGATTATATAAAATAATAAGGTAATAATATGGTAATGAAATCATGAACATAAATTACAACGTTCATACCCAATCTGACAAAGATTATAAAAATGAGTTAGTGCATAAAACAATAGAATTTCAAAAGACATGAATCATAAGATTGAGAACTCATAATAACTCAATCATGAACAATATTTTCATATCATAAATTTGTGTGTAAACATAATAAGTATAAATCCATTTCATATATAATGTTTAAATACCAAGACATTTAGATCAGGAACCAACACATATATTTTGTAGTGGATCAAGTACATCGACATATTTCTCATAATAGATAAAGTACTTCCACTTGTTTTCTATAACTAACTCACAAGATATAATAATTCAACCAATTAATTGTATGGATATATAGGTATTATCCATAAACTAATGAAATCAATACATACATGTCCTACATGATCATAAAACATTCATCATATCATAACCCAAGAAAATAAATGGTATTAAATAACATTTCATCATGGAAAAACCCATGAAAAATAGTTTTATAAAAAATGGTTATCATAATAATAATCCATAGAAAAAATAATAAGGTTTTTATCCTTGGATCATAACTCTAGTAAATCATAAGTATAATCAAGGTATTTTTTCATCAATTAATAGACATATTATTAAAATATGATTAAAACTTTATTTTTGAAAACTCCCATTAAAATTTAAAAATCAATTTTCATAATATAAACACTACACATGTAATGAAGAAAAAAATTTATTTTTAAATAAACTTATAAATTGACAAAGTAATATTTAAATAATTTAGGCATCATGATGGTAGGAAATTATTTTCATTCTATGTAAGTTAAAATATAAACATTCTATTTACACTTTTTTGGTAAAAAGTCAAAAAAGTATGTTGTTTGGAAAATGAAAAGAAGATTCCTTGTAATTTTTTTTAAAATTAAAATAATGGTAAAAATGTTTGAAAAAATAATTGGATAATATTTATATCCTTCTTGAAGTCTTTTTTAGAAAATATAGATATCGAATAAAAAGGATTTTAGATTGAAGAGAGAATTAAAGTCAAATTTCTAATAAAAACTCTTTTGAAATATTAAATAATTACAGGGTGGAAAATAAAAGGAGAACATATAATATAAATAAATAAAAATATTATATTAAATTTAAATGGATTCATTAGATAAGGATCCTATAATTTTCTCAATATAAATTCAATTATAAAAAATCCTAATCAAAATACGATTGAAACATAAATCCTTGACCTCAAGTATCACCTTTCCCCATTCTCATTAAAAAATCCTATACAATAAATACGGATTTATTATACACATATTAAATAACTATATTAATCTATATGATACCATTAATTATTTATTTATGACACCCTATCACCTATTTATTAATTGTTTTTAGGAAAATCATTGTTCTTGGTGATAACTACTTCTTTTTCAAAGAACATTTTGGTTAGACAATATCAGTCCTTATATTTGGATCATGGTCCAATAATTTAAATAATTTTAATCAAGGTATAAATATAATATAAATTTATTACATGTATATTTATAATAAGTGATAAAATTTAGATATAGAAAAATTAATTACATTGTTCATGGAGATTATAGGCCATATGTACGCATGCATGCTGTTTCAATTTTTCAACAGATGGAATGAAATAAAGGTAAATAATAATTGAAATTTAAAGAACCATTTTTATATCATATATATCATATATATTATGTGTATTCATAAAAATTCATCCTCATTTCCATCCATGAAAATTATAAATGAAAAAAAAAATTAGATCGCTTCATGGAGGAGGTGGTCCCACATACCCATGAGAAACATTATCGTTTCCCAAAGTATTCGATAGTAAGAAGATAGAAATGAAATTATAATTATAAAAGTATATTTACATCAATAAAAACATATAAAAATAGTAAACCATTACTAATACCCATCAATAAAATATGATGATGAAAAATGAAATTTATCCCTACGTGGAGACGGTAAGACCTATGTACACACAAGAAATAAATTCACATCTTTTTTGATGGGAAAGATGGTTTGTAATGGTGTTTTCATATTAATAACAATATTTAAGATTATTTAACACACATTAGTTATTATTTTATGATAAATAAATTTTATTTAATTAAGATAAAGAAAATAAAAAAAGAAATTGATCGGTTAAAGAAATTACCTCTTCTTTTAAATGACCCCCTTAGATCTCCTCTAAAGGGCTCTAGGGTTGGCTGTCTGAAAAACAAGAATCCTATAGAATGTGTGCATAGAAGTTTATATGGGAAATTTTCAGATGTGGTTCTATATAGAAGGCTCAATGTTGGGTAAAGAAGTGAGGTAGGGTGTTCTCTTTTATAATGTAGGTGAGGGGAACTTTTAGAATTTCTCAAAAGATTAAATTATAATAAATTCATTATTAAGGAAAATGGATCCAAATGGTAACATATTCTATGTTAGGGTAGGATATATATGGTTGTAATTAAATCAAAAACATAATTTCTTCAAGTATTAGTATCATTTTAAACCTTACCATTTGGATTAATCCTTAGTCTACCAATTTTAATTTTAACTATAGTAACAAATTTTTTAATATTAAATAGTTTTAATTTTTAAATATAAGGTGAAAATAATCCCATAAATGGAAAATTTATTACATTTTAGATCATATCATATTAAACTTTTATTATTTTAGGAATTAAAATTATTTTGAAATAATTTCATAAAATATTATTTTGATAAAATATTATTATTTTCAATTTTGAAACTATTCATTTAGTTTATAATTAATTATATCAAGAAAAAGGAGATAATTATAATACATTGATTTCAAACATTATTAATATTTCATATAGATATATAATTTTTTTTGGTCACATTAACTCATTAAAATTATATTACGTTTAAAAATTTTATACACTTTTATTATATATTTTTTATTAATTGGAGAAATACAGAATCAATGTTTTATAAGAAATTAAGGGCATTATATAATGACTAAAAATTAAAAATAAATTTATATCGTGAATGTTTTTATTATTATAATAGTATATAATAATATTTTTTATGAATTAACTTTTACCTATGTTGGTAGATAAGAGATATTAAAAACCAAGAGAGTGACATTTTGTAACTTTCTTTGATTTAAATAATATATATGTAATTTTCTGGGAAATGTTTCCATTAAACAACGAAATTTATAATATAAATTTTTAATGGTAAAATTATCTTCATGAAATAATAACTAGGATAAAAAATTACAGCCTTATCACTTATTTTTAATCCAGATTAACCCTATTTACCCATTACTGATGTGATAATTTTACAACGGTTACTATTCATATTGATTAAAAATAAAAGGGGCCTAATTATCATATTTTTACTTCCTAATTATAAATATGAAATTATTTTTTCCCTATTTAAATACTTATCAATAGACGAAGATAATTTTAAATTATTTGTATAAAATGGGATAAAATATTTTTTTAGAAAAAATACATTTTTAGCATAACACAAGATTTATTATTTTATTATGATTGGGGAAATATTTTTTGAAGGTTTAAAACATATTATAAATTAAATAATTTATAAATTTAACTAAAATATTAAAGTAATATTTATTTATTTAATTTATTGACAAAAAATACATTTCACGTATACAAATAATTTTTTTAGAAAAAAACTGTACTTTTATTTTTAAATAATTTTTTAATTATAATAATTTGATAAATAATGAATTAAATTTATAAATTTTTATAAAATATATTTTTCATGATTTATCTATCAATATTAATTCCTCTCAATCTAATTATTAGGTGATAATTGCCACATAACATTTTATCCATGTTACGCAGGTTACTTAAACTCGTTGTTGCGTCTAATGCAAGCTAATGAAGAAAATTATTTAAAGAGAAATATTTCATAAAAATATTTGGATGTTACACAACCCAAATTGATATAAAAGTTAATATAATATCTTGTCATGGGAGATAAGGTATAGTCTCCAATTATAGGATATGGATGTTTCCCATGAGTTCTTCTCATATTCCATATAAAATAGTTTTTAATTTTTATCTAAACCTTTTTAAATTACACAATTTTTCTCACCCTATTTATAATAAAACCATTTTTATAAAATATAAATTTTTCCCAAAAACTCATTTTTTCGAAGAACATATCATAAAAATATTAATCTATTAATAAAAATTTATTTGTTTTAAAAAATGAACTTTATGAAAAATTTTATAGATCATATTCCATTAATTTTTAATAAGACATAATTTTTAAACATAAAAACTCTAAAATCAAACCTTATACTCTATTTAGAAAACTCATATCACATGTGTTGTGTAATTATAAACCACCCTTAATTATCCATAATTTAAATTCTTCAAATATGTTAAAAACATCAACAATTATTTTTTAAATTGATCATTTTTTGATATTTTTTAGAGTTAAACTTTTCATTAATTGTTTTGGACGAATTGTTAGAAACTTATAAATCATGTTTCATTCTTAATAAAACCTTATTAAAGTCATATGAAGGCTATAATTTTTTTTCTACACCTCAACCTTTTTACATATTTCTTTATGGATGTACCTTCTATTAAAATATAGGGCCTTTTACACCTTGATTCTCCATCACTATTTTGAAGAGGAAAAATGTATTGTAAAAGCACACATATAATTTATATCTAAATTTTATACAACACTTGTTATAGTCATGGAACATTCTCATAGGATATTAATTCTATCTCAAATAATTCCTCTATTATATTTGTATCTTTAAGTCCTCTATTTATATTTTTTTAACAAACAAAAAATATGATACTTTATTATTTTTTATCCATAAATTAATTTATTTTACTAGAATTTTTATCCTTAAACATTTGATTTTTATAATTTTTATTAAATATATTTAATAATTTAAAAAATATATATTTTTCTTCATTTGGATAATGAAATTGAATATTGTTTTTATTTTATATAAAAATATATATTTTTTAAATATATCAAATACCATTTAATCCCATGACATGTGTTATTTTTTAATAAAGGTAATAAATTGGCTTCTTAGATTTTATAACCTACTTCTCAAATTATTTGAAACTCTCAATAATTTTAAATGTGGATTTATCATAAGGGATTTGATTTTATATAACATTTTTAATGAAATAATTTTTTATTGAAGTTGATAGATATATAAATCCCTGTTTTTTAACATTAAATTACTATCATCTATTATCACATTCGACTCAATATTTAATATCATGATGGATTCAATTTTTGGCATGAGGGAATTTTTATTCTTATAAATCATATAATAAGGATCATTGGAGTCATTAATTTAATTTTAATAATAATTATCCTTTTCTAACATATAAATATTCTTTATGTACATTTTTTTCCAAATTCCTGAAATATAATGTTTATTAGTTTATTCTTCTTCAGTCCTCCCATTCATTTTTTTCATCATCTGAATAAACAAATTTAAGGTTGAGTGGGAACCTCACAACACTTGATAGAAAATACAAAATGTTAAACAAAAAAAGCATTAATGAAGTTAAAGATTTAATATAAACCCCAAAAGATCGAAATTCAACTTCAAATTTCAAATTCAAACACGTCATTCAAAAAACAATCACCTCAGGCCATGACCCACTTCGAGCCATGCTCCCTGAATCGTAACCCTGATTGGAAATCAACCCATCATTGTCATCAACATCATCAGAAATAAAAATCTATCAAAGAAAATCATATTAACCATGGGATAAAATTAAAAAACATAAAAATATTCAAGGGTAAATCTCCCCCGAACTAGTAAGAAATCATCTGATAATGAGGAAAAAACAAAATCAACATCACCTGGAACTGAAACCTCATAGAATTATATAATCCATTCAAATTAACCTCTCAATACACCTTGAGAACCACTATGAAAATATGAATGGGATGATATTGTAGGAATCCTATAGTAGGAGTAGAGTTGGAACGAACACCATTTAGTTGAAAAGTCGACATAAATAACTTTTTTTGTCATCGAGTATGAAAAACATAAACAATCAATATCCAAAACATCAAAGATAATAAATAATAGATAAGGAATCATAAAATCTTTTTATATAAACACATTCATATCATCGAATATAGAGAAAACCTTGATAATTTAATTATGATAAATTACTATAAATAATATTTGAAGGATTATTTTTAATCAATCCATGAAGGAGAACTGGTGTGTTGATAAAAATTATGAATCCCTTAAGGATCAATGAATATTGAGAGGGTGGGTGATTCAGTGTTAGAAAAATTTTATCGATGAAATTTAATTTAACATTTCATTAGTAATAAAAAATAGATATTTATCTCAACCACTAACATATTATGTATATAATTAAGAATGATTCAATACCATGATTTCTTATAAGTTTCACCAATCTATGTGGGTGTCTATTCCTTAGTGTGTCACGGATGATACCTTAATTTTCACTACTTCCTTTTATTATAAAGAAAAATATAATATTTTAAGGAGATAAACGTGGATCCTTTACATATTTCTTCCCAATAAATGATGCACCACCCAAATAAATAAAAGAAAATAATTGTTATACCAATATATAAGGATGACTGACAATAAATAAAAAATCCACATTGTAAAAAGTACTATCTTCATCCTCAATCCTCAATGAGTTTACCTTCGATCATAAATTAGATAAATTCATTTAAAAAACATATTCAATAAAAAAATTTAATTAATAATTAAATGACACAATATATTAGATTTTCTCTAGTACATTGATCTTAGTTTATCTCAAAGTACAAAATGTTTTCCAACAAAACCATTGTTCTTTGTACAAAAAAATCAAATTCAAATAGGTTTTTTATACAAGAATTAATTTACAGAGTATAATGTAGTGAAAGAATTAATTTATGATAATTTCATGTTTAATACTCATAAATTCCTTAAAATATATTCATTTAATATTAATTAAACAATACATATATTTCTTTAATATTACAAAGATTTTAGAAGATATTAAAATAAGATTTTAAGAATAGATCATAAAAATATGGAGTAGTATTATTCACCATGTAAATTTTATTTTCAGTTGAATGTGGTCCTCAAAATTTATTATAATCTCCCCATTATCTCTTATAATGATTTTTATTCAATATCTTTTAAATTCCATAGATAAATTCAAAATAGGCATTTTAGATAAACCATGATGGAGGTTTTTTCATTAAAATCATGCCACTAAAATATCTTATACAATCAAAGTATGTTCTAATACTCTTAACATAGATAAAATATTGATAAATAATAGCCTCATAAAAATATGAACTTGGATAAAATAGGATATTATTTTTTTACCCTCTTTTTAAATACATAATACAATGACTACCTCAACCACGATCACAACCACATACATTTTGGCTGGTTGTGTCCTTCAATGTCTATTTTTTCATCCAAATATCTTTAAAATTTATTTTTGAATTTGAAATAATTTTAAGAAACTTCAAAAAGATATATATTCTACCCAAACAATAAGATGGTGTTCTGTTCCTTAATGTGGTCTTATAATTGAATGTGTAAATTTCTCAAATGATCTTCCGACACCTTAAGAATAATATTAAACTACATAAGAAGATTTGTATGGAAAAAATATCAATGAATTATATAAAACACAATAAAATTTTTTTTTTAAAAAAATAGAATTCATTATTAAATAAATATCATGATCAATCTATGTCCATAGATAACTATAATTAGAGAGGTTATTGATACTAGACCACATGATAAAGTGGTGTTTTCTAGAGACATAATACTGTTGATAACTAGTATTCATGTGTTTATAGAATACATCAATGAACATTCTAATGTGATATCTTTACAAATCATTGGTCATATTTTTCAAACAAAGATTTATTAGTCTTATCAGTCATTAAAATTGACTAAATCCATGGAATGGATAAAATCATATATGATTATATGATTCATTAAAAAGATAAATTGAATATAAGAATAATAAGGTTTATATCTAAAAATTATTTAAATATTTCCAAAGTATTTATGAAGTGACCATTACATATTTACAACCCTACTAAAATTGATGCAATTTTGTCCCTCAACTTCAAGAATATATGTAATTTGACTTAAAAATATTTCTTGATGTAATGTTTTTCCCAACACAAACATGGTAAATATATAAAATTTTATATCTCAATAATTAAAATTTTTATTGAAATTTTTTTTTTCTATCACATGTCTTAAATGATATAGTTCACAAAAGATGATGAATAAGAATATAAATAATATGTTTTTAAATATAAAAATAACAGAAATTTAATACTTATTACTCTAAAATGAAGATACGAAATATGATGTAAGGAAATATAAATCTTCTAAAATATCTTAATTTAATAAGAATTAACATTCAAAAAACAATTACATTTATGAATAATTAAAATTAAAATTAAATAAATAAATTATGAAAATATAATATTTGATGGAAAATTATCATCTAAAAATTTTATTTATACTTCATATGATCCCTACAAATTCTTCAATACAATTCATAATATTTGATCATGATAATTATCTCACAATATTCTTCTTATCTTTTAGAGTATCTCATTCTCTATATATGTATCTCATTTTATTTCATTGATAACTCTTGATAATTCACCCAATAAAAACTTCACACCGTTATAAAAACACAAGTTATAATAATGAATTAAAAATTCAATAAACAACCTCAACAATATTATCTTTTATCCTAGATCATATCTATTTGATATAAATTTTTGGTAGAAACCATAATAAATGAGGATAATAGATATCTTATGATAAAACTTTATTAACTAATGTGACATACTTAATCCCAAATTATCAGTTATGAAAATATCAGAAAACTTTAGGTGTTTAATTAATTTTATATAATAAATCTATTGTACAATAATAAAGGTCTGATGTATGAAAAAAAACTCAAAAAACTATCTTACCTTGCTACTAAAATGCCATTGTAGGAAATAGATAAATAAAATTGAATATTTTTTCTAAGAAAATTTACTTATTAATTATCAGAATTATAGTTCTAGAAAAGAAAAACTGTAGTGCCAAGATATTGTGGATGACATCTCTATTTTTTATTACACATTTTAATGATGATTGAATACTTTATACTTTGTTGAAACATAAAAAATACTTCAAAAAATAATAATATGTAATCTAAAACCTTCATTTAAATGATAAAAACAAAATTTAAAAATAATATGACCATGAACTCCAGAATATGCTTATGATATAAACCTTATTCATATTTAACAAATACACCATACATTTTTAAATATTATTATTTTTAAATAGAACTTAGGCCTTATTATTATTATTATTATAATAATATAGGATTATATGATTCCTAGGGTATGGAAATTTTAGGTTTATATAACGGGAATCCATGTGAATACCTACAATTAAAGGAATATAAGACGTGTAAAGAAACTTCCACAAGAATGATTCATATATCAGGATATTCATGTTCTTAATAACCAACAAAAACAATTTAAACATACACACATAAATATAATATTCTATAATAAAGGTATAAATGTTATGTGATTAAATCCATGTGAGATGGGGATCGATTATAAGTAAATGAATTTACTTGAGGATCAAAATCCAATCATAAATGAATCATTAAAGAGATAATTTTCATCTGTTCACTAGTGTGAGACCACACAATGATCTAATAAATAATGTAATTGACTATAGTGATATGATTTATGTAGGGGACTTCACAACACATTGAATGTGAGTACTAATGCCTATAAATCTCTCTTACATGGAAAATATATGGTAACTCTTAAATCGTACCCTTTATTATCCATTACTAAATATATATCATGTTATCATGTCTTTAACTAAATATTCATGGTTTATATAATTTAATTCACCTAAACAACCTCCTTTATTCATTCATAAATCTTATCTTTACATACTATATTTTTCCATTATTTTCACCATCTTTTTTATTTCTCTTCATCCTATATAACTCCACCTATAGGAATCTCCTAAAAAACCCATACTCTTTAATTTTCCAAATAAAGTGACCCCATACTGGTTTAATAATCATTTTCTGAGGTTTTATATCCACGATCAATGAGACTCATCATCTATTTATGTCATCCATTATTATACTACTAGCCTATGAGAATAAAATATAAAAATACAATTGAAAAATAATATCATTCTGAAATAGTGTTGAATTTGGTTACATAGTCAACATAGTTCTTTTTAAAAAATAAAAAATCTGTGAAATATAAGTCAATCGAGTGATATAATGTGTGTAGAGTAGATCAAAATGGGAATTGTGTCGATTACCCAACATTGAAGCTTCATAGAGTATAGAAAATCAAAATTTATTTCTAGTAATAAACGATAACTTTTTTTCAAGTAATAAACATGCTTTAAAAATGTAGTGTGCATTGTGTATCCTAAGGTAATAGATGATATATGCCATGTAACAATTTTTTTAGTAATAAAACTAAGGATTTTAATATATCATCCATAATTGAGAGTTATGTATAATAATGAAACCACGAATTTTATACAGTAATTAAAAATAATATCTTTATATAGAAACCAAATCATTATTTTTACATTGTAGAAAAAATTTGAATATAAGTAAAAATAATGAAAATTTAAATATATATATATATATGACATGATATCATAACTTCCACATTCAAATTTATATCATATTTTTTGGGTTTATTACACATGATCCTTGAATAGAATATTAAGAGTTAGTTAATATATATAGAATGTTTGGGTAATGCCTAACCCTACCACTAGGTAATTATTTTTTTAACATATCGACATGATTATCCTCCCTAACTATTTTCACTGATTCCTATTTAATATCAGTTAATTATATTATAAGATGAATTTATACATCAAAATTATTTAACTAACAATAAAAATATTGTTTTTAAATAAGTGAATGACCTTATAAACATAATATATAGTTACTTCATAATATTTTAAATATATTTCTCCCACTATTCATTTAATACATAAAACCTCATTGAAAACCACGATCAAATATTTAAATTATAATGGCTAAATCAGTAACAAATTTCATATTTAATTTCTAAGTATTTGGTACTTCACATGATCTAAATATTGAAATATTTGAATTCTTTCTAGTATTTTTGTCATCTACATAATTATAATCTATTAATCCTTTATATTTTAATATTGATATCAAAATTATTACCAAAATATACCATAAGAACCAACCACATAACATAATAGAAACATCAAATACTTATTTTTTTAAATGTTTTTTAATAGTACTTATTGGAAAATCTATGCTAGAGAATGTACAAACCATATCATACATTAAACAAAATTTAAATTAATATATAATAATGGTTAAAAATGATACAATTAAATAAATAATTTACTATTTTATTAATGTATCATCCATAATATATTTATTTAATGCTAAAAATAGACTATATGTTTTTTCCATGACATGCATGTTTTGATGGAGTCAATTGAACCATACATTATATATATAATATTCAAATTTATTTATAAATAGAAAATAATTAATTTACTACTATATTTTGTGGGTAGGTTCAACCATTAACCTAAATTAGGTTAATCACCATTTTCTTATTCTAATTGTTTCCCTTGATCTATAGTTTTGTTTAGATTCATCATCATTCTATGATGATGTATTTTATATTTCAAACCCAATTTTGTTTTCGTATCTCATTGTATCAACAACTTTTTATTTCACACATAGAATTGGAATGGGAAATCACCCACTACCACTATTGAAATCCTTACCGTGACTCAATTGGTTGACAACATAGTTTATAACACGTCTCAACTATGATTTCTAGAATTGAAGGTTGAAATACAAGTGTTTTAAATTTTTTACCTTAACTTTATGAGACACATTTCATTAAATAAATAGAATGAACTAATTAATCTTTTATCATTTTATTCCATTTATCTTTCATATAATATATCTTATCTATAAAATATATTTTCTATATGAACTTTTGGAATTAAGTTATTTTATGGTAAATAATATAATAATGAATTATTAAGGGACCTTGCTCCAATGAATCATAATAAATGAATTCTGTTTTTGAATTACATGAATTTAGTGATATATTTTTATAATATGTGAATTAATGGGAATAATTGACATAATATTTATTAGTTACTTGTCATAAAAATATACCTTAAGTTATTTAGGGTAAAATAATTTATTAGTGAATATATACTTTTATTATTTGAACTCATTATTTCAACAAACAGAAATACTCTATATCATTTACCCTTTTAAATTAATTTAGGTGATATTTATGACAGGCATATTATTTTAATGATGAAATATAATTATTTTTTTCTACTTCCTTGGTTATAATTTAAAATAAAAATTTATTTTTCAGGAAGTAAAGAAATTAGTTAAATGTGATTGGGAACATTGAATTAAAAAAATTACAGTATATTAAAATAATACCCTTTATTAATCGGTTATAAACTATTATATCTCATAATTATGGAATTCTATTTTATATTAATTTAAAATTTAATTTACATATTATTATTAATATTTGGATCATAAAACACCATATTTACCTCATATAAATTTAACTAAATGTGATATTTTTCATTTCTATTACATTATTGGAATTATAACATTGAAGAAACTAATTTTATATTTTTGAATATATTTTCTACATTATCTTCATGGATAAATTTTGATGAATCCATATTTCAAGGATGTTTATGTCAGGAACCAACCCATGATACCCCTGAATTGGTACTAGAGTCCACTTGTGATAATGAATGAAGGGTATTCCTAATTCCCAAGATCTATAAACTAGATCCTATGAATTAAGGAAAAATCATTTGGAATATTTTCTCATAAAATAAAGCACTAAGATTATGTGAAATCGCACCCCATAAATATAGTCCATGATGGAGTGTGATATGACATCAGGTACACCCCCATATTCCAGAAGATGTTGACTAGAGGTGAGGGAATAATTCATACAATGAGGAGATGGATACCTTAATTAAGAGTCATAAAGAAAACAAAAATAACTAAATGATAAATGTAAAAAACATTATAGTGTGAATAAATAAATAAATATAATACTATAAAAAATTCCATATAGAATTCATATAGTCATACAACATTGATCAACAATTGGGTTAACCATATATAAAAAGTAAAAAAGTGAAAAATGACTACAAATATGCACACTAGTGCCACTACCATCCATGGGACTCAATAAACTCATCCTCCAAATATCTGATGATCTATCTCAGCCTGATACACTACATGACTTGTGATATGACCTTAAAGAAGACATAGGGTCAATATAGAAACCAAAGTTCCGGTTCAAGGTTTGAGAAATACATCTTAATAGGGTTTCAACAAGAACCCTAGTATACTCTATCTTATACAAGTATACAAAAGGAATAAAGTAATCATTCCATTCAAGCATATTGGATGTCACGTTCTAATGAGGCCACCACGAATACTTGTTCATCGGGTCATTATGTGTTAACCATGCTACCTTAGAACATGATTATAACTACTTTGGTTATATACCAAAATCCTCCTTGTCTATTGGTCCCATGCCACTATACATGATGTCCATCCCATTCTAAAAGACCTATGGAATCATCTAAACATAAACCCACTACCTGAGGTAATAAGGCATGCTCATACATCCACATATCAATCCACCATATTATAACTCAATGTAGGATATGTCATCCATGTCACACATAAATTCATAACCCACCCCTCATAGGTGGCCCACTATCATAAACCATGCTTACTCAAGACAAGGTCCTCATCCATACATCAACACATGTCATCTCTCTCAAGACATGGTTAACCAGGACTTCTCACTCAAAGGAAAGAACCTTTCATGACCATTACTTTATCACTCTGGGTATATCCCAACATTCAGGCATTTTAGGACTCAATCAAATCAATGGAAGTCCTATCAATTCCATCTCACTGATGGTGAGGTGAGGCATTAAGATCCCCCCTAGATCCCATCATTTATCCCAAACTCATAAAGACAATAAGGGATTGCAACCCATTGTACAACTCACTAGATCATCACATGGGAATTAGTCACATGGACCTAGCCATTCATCTCAAGCCACACCTCATATTTCTTACTAAATAACCCATTGAGTCCTGTAGACTAGTTATAGCATCTTCTCAATAATACCATTCTGTACGCATCATCCATCTGTGAAAAAACTATAACATCCCAAGTTAAACATATGTTTATTTTATATGATTTATATATTGTAATCATTAAAATCTATAAATCATCTAACAATCCCAAGAATGTAAGTTTTAGTGTCTTTGTGGGATAGTAACATAAGAAAATTATACATTAACACTTGTGAACATTCTTAAAAAATTGATCACACTAGACTTCCTTCTCGACTAATCATAAGTTTCAATCATCTTCATAAATTGAGGAATGAAAAAAAATGAAAAGGGGTGAGGTCAATTTCTCCGTAAGGGAAAATGTTATCAATATGTCATCAAGCGTTAGATTATAAGTTTATGATTAAACACAAGTAGGGGATAAATACAATTCATAATAACTTGAAAAACCTATAATTAAATGATTTATTAAAAGAGCCTCAATTTATTACATTTGAGGATCTTTTTGGTTCATTGTTTTAGATAATCAAGAAAAATTATTATATATAAAACCCATACAAAATAAACTGGGAACTTTCACTCAGTGTCAATTTCTTATAAGAAAACATGATTCTTAATTTCAAATTCTTGATTCATTCATGACACACCTTATTTATTCAAGGATAATTTCCTTTATTAAAAGAATGAATTTATAATAGTTGATAACCATCATTAGTACTTTTGAAAAACCTCTGAAAACGTAAGATGAACACAAAAATCTTTGTAAGGGGTATAAAAAGAAGGGAAACTTATTAGTACTTTTTAAATTCATGAAAACCCATAAAGAAGTTTTCTTTTTTAGATAATAAATTTATCATCTCAAAATAACCATTTTCTATGTCATGGAATAAACTTTAAATCACAAATATTTCATAATGTTTTTAATCATGCATAATGTAGGAAAAACTAATTCAGGACATAATTACCATGAGAAAAAATATTTTACCTTTAAAAGATCATTAAATTTTCTTTAATTCATAAAATATTTGTTTAAATTTTTAAATTTAAATATTTCTAGGAAAAACCATTTTCAATAATTGATAAAACATGTAGGAAACATGGGGAATCATACATTAATCATAGAATCACCTAACAAGATAATTTCTGCCTTCTATTTAGAGTAATTTACTTCAGTGAACTCCATTACATCACAAGATTAATTAAATAACTCCATATTCTTTTGGGAGTATATTAAATCATTTAATACTAGTACTCTATTAGAGTAGTAAATTTTTTCCACATTCTCTTAAGAGTAACTTTTATTGGTTAACATTGTTTGTTTACCCAATTTATTGGATTGAGTTATTGGACCCACTAAGCACATAATGGATATAGTCCCATAAGGGTTTGAATTCAATACCTATAAATAATTATGTCAATAATTCCCAAATTTTATGTTTTAAATAAAAAAAAAATTTAAATTTTTCCTAAAAAAACTATAAAATTAGAATTTCATATAATAAAGAATACAATTTTTATTTATCACATGAAAATTAGATTAAATGACATTTTCTTTTGAAATTTTCTTAAAAATTTACATTCTTAGAACAAAGGTAGAAGTATATTAATTTAAAAACCATACAAAACCATTTTTAAATTTTATAATGAAGGAACGACATGAATATCAAAAAATCTATTCATGATGTCTACATTAAAAACCATTCGTATTTCACTTTTGGTAAAAAATAGTGAAATGTTACACACTTAATAAATGTTAAAGACATTAAAATTTAAACCTTCATAAAAAAGTCAAAATTTGTTTAAAATTAACTTTACAAACATTTGAAATATAAATAAGAACATTCATAATTTTTTTTATAAAATATTGATTTAATGAAAAAGGTATTAGAAATACAAAATTAAATCATTTAAAATAATGTTTTAAGAGAATCCATTATGACTTTAGTACCTTTTGGATAAAAATTTATATGATGTAGATAAATTTTAAATAATTTAGAAAATAATTTAATTTAATTTAATGAGTGATAAAATACATTCATATGGAACATCATACACCAAAGACATAAAAAATCTTTTAAATATTACATATGTATCAAAGAATCAAAATCTAGATGAGAAATCCATTACCTCAAACTTACACTTAATGGGACACATTTTAACCTCTTGTATAATAAATTTTAACATATTATACATTCATATAATAAAATTGTCAATTGTTTAATTTACTATACATCAATAAATAATAACATTGTTTTTACCAAAATCCTTATAATTCTTTGTTAAAATCATGTTTTATTTGCTAACTATCCTGTTTCCCATGCATGTATTAATTTGGAAGTTTTATTCATTATACCTTATCCAATGTTTTATCATATAAATAATATTAATCATTTTATAATAAGATTTTTTTCCATTTAATGTACATTTTAAATCCTCTATTAAAGTCCATCATGAGAAATGAAACACATTGGTTCATGGAGATGGTGGTCTGTATGTTTTCATGAATGACATTTTAATTTTTATACTTGGTGTTAAATTAAAAAACCAAAGAATATTTTAATATTTTATAATCATAAATATTTTATAAATTTACTATTTATTCATTAATAATATCCTTTTTACTATATATGTGATATGATAAATAAAAATTAATCATATCACTTCACCTATGTCGTAGTCCACACTTATGAATGAGTGGTTTTATCATTTAATAACAAATAAAAGGGTAATAAGGACATAAATATATTATATTTTAGGAATCATAAATATTTCAATAATATCATATATACTAATTAAATAAATCATATTAATCATCCTTGTGAGGTGGTGATGAGAAAACAACACATCACTTCATGGGGGTTATATTCCACACATACGCATGAGTGATGTTTTAATTTCCTATAGGATGGAAATTGAGAGGGTAAAGGGTTTTTAAATAAATATAATAACATTTAATTTACTCATTTTTATCATATATCCCTCATTATATAATATTTAAAAGATGTTGAAGAATAAATAATCATGAAAACACTCGGTTAATAGTTATAACTCTTATTTGGAAAACCCACTTTTCCTTACCCCTTAAGAATTATCGGATTGTATTTTAGTCAGACAAGAAATTATAAAACATAGAGAGGAAGGTTTTAAAGGTTTTTGGTGTTGGTATTGGTCAAGATAAATAGATAAATAAGCATTATGAAAGGATTATGGGTGCTTCCCTTTTATAAGTGAGGTGAGTGACAATATTGTAAATATATAAAATAATAACATATAATTTGTATCTAACATAAGTAAAATTGAAACAAAGATTAATTTTTTCAAATATAAGGTGGAAAAGGGATATATAAATTCAACCAATAAAATACAGTGAAGTTTAGGTGGCATTTGTAACTATATCTCTTATTTTAACACCATCATTAACCCTTTTATACTAAATCATGGTTGCAAAACATTCAATCTCTAAGGGTTACAAAAGTAATTTTAAAAATTAAGTGGACGATATATGAAGTAACAAAATTATATTCACGAAAGTTTTCAATCTCATTGTGTTTTTATATGGTTTTTTATGAATTTATAATTATTTAAGAAATTTTTTTAAACAATAAATACCATTTAATGTATTTTTCAGGTATATTCACAAATAATGAATTTAAAGGACTCAATATAATAATGGAATTTGAATATAAATATATAAAATATTAAAAATACATTATAATTATTCATTAAATCCATAGAACACCATAATTCATCCAAATAATAATATATTTAAGGTTTTTAAAATCGTTTAATAGATTTTTCTGTAGCCCATTCAAGTGCTATATTGACATTGTGTAAACATTCTAGGTAATTGTAAAATCACTAAAAATTAAAAATAAATCAGTATCATTAATATAGTTTATAATTAATTAAATTTTTCAGCTATATTCAATCACAATATATATATATATATATATCCAAATCATGATAACCTATTAAGTGAGAGAGAATGAAATTTTGTAATTATCCTTTACATAAAATAATATAATGGATATAATAAAATAAAATCAGAACAGATTTGTCATATTTTAAAATATAATATGTTTATTATACAAATAAATTATAAAATTTAAATAAAATCTTGTTTTGGATTTATTTTAAGACTTTATCAAAAAGATTATAATCCTATTTAACCCACTTTACTCTTTACTGTGGTGATAAAATTTCACTATGATTATATTAATTATGACTAAAAATGAAACAAACATTATTGAATAATTTGAATACGTTTATTAAAAAAATATTTCATCCATTTTCTAAGATTTTATTTTTAGAGGTGGTAAAAATTACATTTAATATATGTTAACAAAATGTAATGGAAAAAACTTGTTTTAAAAAAATGTCCCATTCCAAGAATAAAAATGATTCTATGCTAGAAAAAAATATAATGTTTATTCAAATAAAATTAATTTAATTATTTTTAATAATATAAAACTTATTTATATTTAAAAAAATAAAAAACCAAATGGAACATTGGAAATTATTTCATTTAAAGTATATAAATGATATTTTTTTTTCAAAATCATCATTTTTACTATACACACAAAAAGAATCCTTTTTAGAAAAATCCAAAATATTTATCCTGCCAATATTTTGAAATGTTTATTTTAAGAAATTTCAATTTTACTACAAATAATTTCTAAAGGTGTAAGAAATTAATCATAATATCCATAAATGAAATTCAATAAATACCATTATTAAATAAAATTTATTTTTAATGTATATAATGAATTGATACTTATTTCTTATCTAGTAACCACAATTAGATGAATGTTAATTAATTTTATTAAATAAATTATTTTTTAATTTACTTAAAATAAATCACATATAGTGAATAACTTAATTTAGTTTGATAAACATACTTTTTGCACATAAATTAGTTTTCTCAAATATATCTCCATTAATCGTATATAATATTATTTAAAAGTGATTTCTTATTTTCAAGGAATTAATCAATAAAAATTTATTAAATAAAACTACACTACATAAATTTCATAATGCAGTTGATATTGTTCATAGATTCTAATACAACTAATGGTTATAACAATCATATTTAAATTATAGTGTTTTAATAGTATATCACAGTTAATTTTAAGCCTGATATTGTGTGTAGTATATAAAAAATTATTATTTTTAAACAAAAATAATAGGGTGTTTCATTCTCCACCCTGAATGAAAATTCATCCTTGGAATTTTAATTTGATTCACTCAAAATAATTTGTCATATCATAGTAATAAAATAACATCTATATTTTAGCAAAACTTTTTATCTCTTTCTCAATACCAGTAAACCTATTATTTTATAAAATCATGTATCGCTATGAGACTCATACTTGAAGATGATTTTATAAAAGAGTACCTTGAAATTTTATTGTTACATTTCATATGAGACTCGATAGATTTCAGAAATTATTTTACCATTAATACATATATTTTAAGAACATATACATACTTTATTTCTTTTCAATTTATAAGTGGAATTTCATACTTCATTTTTGGTTCGATTAGTTTCCACTTATGTCTAATAACTTATTCTATGTGATCAATATTGAAGATTTATTTTTCATGATTGAAGAACAAAAATTAAATTTCAATAAATCAGAAAATCTATGAAAGGATGAAAAGTTATTACTTCTATTTATAATCACTAAAACAAACCTAAAATTATTATCACAACTCAAGATGATTTTTAATATTAAAAATACTAAATTAATATAAAAATACTAAAAAATAACACTCAAGGTTCAACATAACTCATCACATAAATGGAAAACCCCAAAACTCTTCAAAATATGCCAATACGAAACTAAATCACGAATATTGGAATGGTCTAATCACAAATTATTCTAATAAAATCATAACATTTATCTACAGATAACATCAATAACATAATAAAGCCATATACCAAAAATCTATATTACCTAATTATATATTCTCCAAAACATGCTAATATTTTAAATTAATAACCTCAATCACCATAAAGACACAACAAAATCATATATTCTTACAGACAATATTTCATCTGATATTCCTAAAATATATGTATTATTTCAAATTAACATAGTTATATAATGTTCCTAAAAGATAAAACTTCTTCAAAAAATAAATTTAATCACTTATCCATAAATATTATTTTATATCCCATGGTTATCTGTATGATAAAAACATTTTTACAAAATGTAACAAACCTTTTATCTAAATTCACCATAATTACCTCAACATGAAATATCACATGAAACCTAAAGGTTACCAATATCTTTAAAATTATTTCTAAAAAATATAATATCATTTTTCCTCAAATAAAATTTCACTAAAATACATACTAATCTAAATGGGTTTTTTCACATAAATTCAACCCAAATATCCTCAATCATCATAAAATCCCATCATGTAAAACCAAAAAAAGAATATATATTAATTTAAACATATTATAAAACAAATAATCATTATCCCATGATGGTGTCTAAAAATCATGAAATATCCTCATCTAAATCATCCAAACCTCTAATTTTTCTAAAACCTTCCCTCTGATATCAACAATAACACCTTATAACCTCAACAAACTATTATTAGATGATTTATAATAAGTGTTTCACTTTCAAAAATTTCATGTATCATTTTAGTGTAGAGTTTTATAGAATTAAAAAGGAATAGTACACATTAAACCCTTAAAAAATGGGGCTTCCACTCAATGTCCGTTTTTTCTCACAAAAATAAGACTATTGAGTTCCAAATCCTATGTATTTAAAGACACACTTGACTTGGTCAAGGATAATTTTTTTATCTAGTGATATACTTTATAATAGTTCAAACTCATCCTTAGTCCCCTTAATTTTTTTTGAAAACTTTGGATGAGAACAAAATGCTCAATAGGGGATATAAAAATAAGAGAAACCTATAAATCCATTTGAAATTCATTTAAACCCATAAACATGTTTTCATTTTTATATAAATAAAATTGTGCTCAAACCATTTATTTTCCTACTCATAATATAAAATAAAAGGCCACGTCTTTCATAAAACGTTTTTTTAAGTAATCTTAAAGAAAAATAATAATTCATAAAATATTTACCTTGAAATGAAAGCTTTCACCGTTAAAAGATCATAGAAATCACTTCAAACCATTAAAAAATTAATTAAATTTTGAAATCAAAAAAAATTAAAAGGAATCCAATTTTCATGCAAATAGAAAACATCAAGGAAACTTCAAGAAACAAATTGTTATCATGGAATTACCTTCTATGATAATTATAATATTCTCATTAGAGTAACTAATATACATCAACTTCATTACTTCATTGGAGTAATTACATCCATCCATATTATATTAGGAGTAAGTAATATCATTTAATTCCATCACTTAAACAGAGTAATAAAATATTTCCACATTCTCTTAGAGTAACTTACATCACATATCTTCTTCACTCTAATAAATGCATTATAGGGATTTAACTAATCCATCAATCATATAATGGAAAAATTCCCATGAGGTTTTATGTTCAATTCCCATTAGAAAATTCAAAAATAATGCACAAGTTTCATGTTTTAAAATCAATACAATTAATAAATTCCTATTTTCATCATAAATAAGATAAAATTGGTAGTTTAGGCTATAATAAAAATCTACATTTAGTTATCACATAAAAATGAGATGAAATATAATTTTATTTTAAAAAAATTTAAAAACAAAAAATTCCAAGAACGACACAAGAGGTATTGTAAGAACATGGGTTTTCATATGAGGTCCATATCCATTATTCTTCAATTTAAATGCTTAAATATGGCCTTATATGAGTACTAAACATGATCATGGGTGGTTTGGAGGTGTTCAAGGATTTTTCAGATCCTAGAACTATGTTTTGGGGTGTTTTTAGATTGGAACACGATTATTGAAAACATTATAGGGTAGGACACATAGTTTGACTAAACATGAGAGGATGGACATGAGGGGTGTATATGCCACATGGTTTTAGGAAACCATGCCAGAAGAGCCAAACATATATGCGGCCATGTCTTCAGTTTTTGAAGAACTTGGTAGAGGGTTTTCACTTGGTCTCCGCATGGTTTGTAAACTATGTAGGTAAACCATGTGGGTGCCTCTTTTCCCTACAAGAACTATGCATGGTTGGCACACTATTTTCAAAACCATTTGACTAAACCATTCAGCCCTTGTATTTTGACGTTTTATTAATGTTTTTATAAAATAAATTTCCTTTATTTTTTAAAAATAATTTATTCTAAACTTCCACGCACAACATGGAGGCCATTTTGAGCACTCAAGGAGACCACTGTTGAATTTGATCATGTTCCTGTATCTGATCTATGATTCAGGTGTGGTTTGCCTCATCGAATCTGCAATGATAAGATCTAAATTCATTTTCAGCCTTTCTTGATTCTTCTCGATATTGATTGTGTTATTTGGATTTAGTCTCATATGATTTCATTTCCCATTCTTCACCCGTTCTTTATATTTCTTCTAAACAAGGATGAATCAGTACTTGATACTTCATAACCACTCAACTACCTAGCTAAGGCATGTGGCCTATAATTTTCTTTCAGAAATTGGTGTTTTTTGGAGTTATCAGTGATTACATATCCTACGAGACTTTCTATAATGACTCTGATTTTGAATGACTTTCTTGAAATTGATGTATTTGAAATTATGAAAGATTCCCATAGGATTTCTTGTGATGTGTTGGTACTTATTTCCCAAACCAAGGTCACCCATGGGATGCAATTTATGAAAATGCCACGTTTATGCGATGTTAAACCACCAGAGGTGTGAGATTTATGTTTTCCTTATTATAAGAAGCCAATTATAAGTGGAATAGGTTAAATGGGATTATTAAGAGATGGTTTTACTCTTTTACTTTGAATTATTATATTGAACATAAATTGGTTAATTATCGAATTAATAATATTAGTTATTTTAAATGTGATGTGTTAAATGGATTTAATGGATTTAATTTAATGGGTGGGTATACCTATAGGATATGCCAAACTATAATTGTGATAAATGGGTGTGTATACCAATGTGTCATGTCTAATTGAAATTGATAATAAATGGGTCTGTATACCCATGTGACCTCATTAAAAGGAAATGGAATACATGAGTGGATATACTCATGTGATGTTTTTTGTATGAAATGTTTTAAATGAGCGGGTATACTCATTATATGGAAATGAATGAAATTGATTATATGAGTGGGTAGATTAATAGGGGATTGAATAGTTAAATGGTATAAATGAATGAAATTTTTGTATAGATGCAATGGATTATTCTCCATGAATCTGGAAAATGGTAGTGGACATGTTGGAAAGATTATGATCCAAGGGTCTTGATTCTGTGGGATGCCTTGGGCTTTTCTAAACCTTGGATATGGCTTGCTTGGACTCATATAGGACACATTGGTACACATGCTTCTTGTAATCCAACTAGTGCCTACACCGATTTTCCATCAGGATTCTCTTGGGAATCAACGAGGATGCCTTAGTAATTTATACCATGGATATAACCCTTTGTGGTCTACACTTAATTATACATAATGATCGGGGGATATATGACACTTTGGTTATATAGAAAGGTAGTGGAATTTGATATTGTTTCAATATATGATAAGGCCATATGGAGAAGATGTGGATGATGTATGATGAGGACATATTTTCCATTTATATTTCTTGTAGTTTCCTTGTTAAGAGATGAAACATGCTATATGTATCCACAAGAGTCTATTTGGTATTACTTTTTTGTAGTAGTTATATGCCTTGGAAATTCACACTTACATTAATGTTTATTTACACTTGTTTAGAATATTGAATCATGAGTCTGAGAACTATATAGACTCCTCAGTGGATACATACTGGGATGATATCTCACACCCTGTTAGGGAATCCTTGGGGACCCAAAAATAGTATACAGTTTTAGGTGTTGATAGGGGAAAGTTCCATAACATAGGTTATTGATTGTGCCTTTGGAGCAGGAGAGGATGGGACCAAGATGAGCCTTGTGATGCTACTATGACACTTTTGGGATTTTTGACTTTTTGTATACTTGTATAGTAATCTATTTACATGTACCTATTTCATATGTTTTCAAGATACATGTATCATTTTTATCATTGTATATGTCACTGTTCTGGATTTGTTATATATTCATATCTTTTCTACCTTATAACTTTCTGGTTGTTCATATCCTTTTGTTAGTGAAGTTGATTGAATTTTTTCGTGATATACTCTTAAAAAGAGGTAATAATATCCCCAATGGCTCATATATGACCTCACTTCTAGTTATTAATTAATGGAATTTCAGGAGATGTGCTTGAGGCCATGTGGACAACTGGGCTCGGGGCACTGTTGAGTGGCATCCGGGTCCTGGACATTAAAATGTTCTACAAAAAAATTTAATTTCTAATTGACATACTATTTGGTGATAATTTATAGGGGTAAGAAGGAAATAGAACTTGGTATTAAGCTATTCCAAGGATTAGCTACCCCATGTATAGGGAAAAGCCAAATTTCCTCAAAAGGAATTTTTCTTTCCTAGAGTTTAACTATTACAATTGATCAGATTTCATCATTTGGTGGGACACTTAATTTATGCTTTTACTATTGATGTAACTGTGGGTTAAATGTTTTGTTTCAAACTAGTGAGATGAGGGTATTCCATCTCACGCATCATACATGCACATATTAGAAATCACATTCCAAGTATTCTACAATACCATTTAGGATTCATTACTCATTTCATGCTGTTGTGATACGTGTTGTGATAAATTAATATTCAATTGTGATATATTTTGTGTAGTGGATAGAGGAGTGAAACCATATTTCAGTTCGTATGGTGTACTGTCCATTATGGAGTGGGAAATTATGAACCAATAAAAATAAATTTTTAAAATTAATTCGATATGTATAGATTGAATGGGAACCATGTTTTTGATTTATGAGATGTTATGGGCCCCCATGGATTTAGAATTGGTAAGCTATTAGTTAAACACCATGAATACTTAAATTTTGAAAATGAAATTAAAGATGACGATGAATTCAAGTGGAAATGGATTAGAAAATAGAAACCTAACCTAGACCCACATTTTGAGTGGGAAGGAGGCAGATTTTCTAGTGGTTTTAGTGAATATTCTTTATATAGTCACGGTTTTCGGAGTAACATGTGTCTTATGACGTTGTTTTATGAGGGTTTTGATATGTCCGACACTTTTGAGCTACAAATATAATATCATTATTTTTTAGGAGTGTGTTTATCATTGTAGACACATGACACCATTACATCCTCTAGTTGCATGCTAGGAGGGTGGTGACGACCACTATCTGGAGGCGGTGGTCCACTATTTATCAAAAAATAATCCTTTAGTGCTAGATGTGGCACCAATTTCTATTCAAGACATTTGTTTTGAGGCAAAGATTCTGAAGGGATTATTTTTTGACATGAAGAATTTTAAGGGAGCACCATATCCTACCTTGAGCATGGATGAGATGATACGAGTCTTCCAGTAGTAGTATCCTTCCATTTTTTAGGGGATGTAGATCCGCAGTCTGTTGAGCTATGGCTATAGATGACACTTTCGATATTTGATAAGCATAAAATGCCTCTTGAAAAGAGGGCAAATCCCATGATTTATATAGTTCCTAGAGAAGAAAATAACTAGTGGAATGTATTGAACTAGGCTGCAGGGTTGCGAGATATGGGTTTTACTTTTTTCTAGACAATATTCTATGACTACTTTTACTTCGATACTTTGTGGGCATAGTGGGCCAGTGAGGTCATGCGTGTAGAGAAAGGTTCAATGAAAATTATGGAGTACTTGGAACTCTTTATAGAGCTATAGTGTTTTGTTCTGATATACCTTGATGATGAGTTGTTGAGACAGAGAGGCTTTGAAGAATGTCTTAGAGATGCTATCAAATATTAGGTCAACATGTTCAGATTGAATTTTATCTCTAATATTTTGAATCAGGCCCAAATTAAAGAGTGTAAACTGAGGGAATATGGGGACATAGATAAGAGAAATGCTATATCTCGACCCATTAGTTTTATGTATTCAGGAAGGGAGGACCATTTTGATGATTCTAGTGAGATGATTACTAGTCAGGCTATGAGTATTGGTAGCTAAGTGTTTTTTAATCAGTGTGGTAGACGAGTCCATGTGAAGAATTAGTGTGACCAAGACCTAGTAGAGTTAAATCCTTTTGCAAATATGGTACACATGAAATGTTTTTGAAGGAATTTTCCTCCAGATATGAGTGGTAGTTGGTCTTCTCTGATTCCATTTTTAGGAGGATCCTCAGCTTCACATCAGGCAGGGGTCAGGAGCATTGCTGTTTATTTAGGCAGAACTAGTGGTGGTCAGGACTAGGTTATCTAGACACCAGTTACACTAATACATTAGTGTGGTCCTACTCTAGGAAGTGGGGTTGTATCATAGGGTCATGGGGTAGTCTAATTTTTTTATGTACAACCTACCCCTAAGGAGAAGGGTGCCAAACTATCTATAGTGAGAAGTATAATTCTGGTAGCCTTTACAATTTCATCTTAATTTTTTGATACAGGTGCATATCATGGATTTATATCTACACCTTCTGGGCTTGTCTTATTGTTCTATGAGGGAGTTATGATGCTAGACCCTCCAGTGGTGAATAGAACAGAGATTGTGTACCTTTATAGGGAGTTCCTCCTTGAGGTTGGTGGGTGTCGATCTGTCTAGAGTTTGTGTTTCCTTGAGATGATAGGGTTTGATTTCATTATTAGGTTGGATTTTCTAGATGCTTGTTGACTTTACATTGATTGATAACTCCATAGGGTTACTATTACAAAACCATAGGGTGTAGTGTATAATCACATGGTTAAATGGGATGTCCAAGATATTTGATCCAGACTCAAGCAACATGGGCTAGGTGGAATGATATCCCATACTGCTAGATTGTATCCGGATAATCAGTGGGTGAGCTAGGTGTACATTCTTCCAGTGGTTGATCAGTTTAGGGATGTTTTTTCTAGATTAATATTATGGTTTACCTCTAAATAGAGAGGTGGATTTCACTACCGAGCTAGATCCAAGAGTTGCACCGGTATCCATTACTCTGTACATGATGGATATAATATAGTTGAAGGAGCTGAAGGGGATGCTAAAGGATTTGGACGTGAAGGGTTTTATTCGTCCTAATACTTATTTGTGGGGTTCATAGGTATTTCTTTTCAATTAGGCCGATGGTACCCTTAGGCTATGCATGAAATATCAACAGTTAAACCAAAAATGGTTAAGAATAAATATCCCTTGCCTTGAATAGATGATCTGTTTGATCCTATATCAGGAGTCTGAGTGTTCTAAAAATTTGATTTGAGGTCGGGATATCACTAGGTACATGTTATACCTATATAAATATCTCATACAACAGTTTGTAGTAGGTATGGTCTATATGATTATCTGGTTATGATATTCTGTCTCATGAATGAACTAGTAGTTTTCATGGTACAAATGAACCCAGTGTTCCATCCTTAACTAGATTATTTTTTGGCAGTTTTCTTGGATGATATATTTGTGTATTCTCATAATCGAGTCAATAATGCCAACCATATTGTGGTCATTTTGAATTCATTAAGAGAGCTTCAGTTATATGATAAACTCACAAAGTGCCACTTTTAGATATATCAAAATTACTTACTAGGTCACATCATCTAAAAGACAGAAGTATCAGTGGTCCCAAAGAAGGTGAGAGCTATAGTTTCATGGAAAAAACATATGAAAATATTTGATATATAGAGTTTCTTGGGGTTAGGTGGTTAGTAAAAGAATTTTATATAGGACATATCATGGTTAGCAGTGTCATTGATTGGATTTAATAAAAAGGGTGTGATGTATGTTTGATATGATTATTGCGATACATCCTTTTTGGAGTTGAATGAAAGGTAGGAATCAACACCTGTCTAGATACTTTCAGATCAATTAAAGAGCTACACTATGTATTGTGATGAATTAGTTATTGGATTGGGAGCAGTACTGATACAGGGAGATAGAGTCGTGGAATATGAGTCTTTGTAGATGAGGCCACCCAAGAGTAATTACCTGACACATGATCTCATGTTAACTACATTAGATCACGAATTGTGCTATTAGAGATATTATCTATTAGGAGAGCATTTTTGGTGTACACATACCAAAGGAGAATCATGTATATACTTACACAGAATGATTTGAACCGGAGGTAGAAAATGTGGGTCAAACACCTTCATGATTTTGACTTCAAGCTGGCCTACATGTATGGTAAAGGAAATTTAGTGACTGATGCACTGAACATGAGGAATAAGATATAGGTATTTCTGTAGGACAATAGTTGGTGTAAGCTTATAGATTTTTTCTCTGAGATGAAATTGGAGGTGCATGATAGTGAGTGGAATACGTCTCTATTATCCTTAGCTGTGATCTCTACCGTACTAGATAGAGTATGTATGAGGAAATTATTGGATTCAGAGGGCCTAGCCCTATGTGATAGTATGGATGGTGAAGATCCACCTCCTGGTTGGACTATATGTGAGGACGAGATCGTTAATATCCATGGAAGCGTTTGGGTTCTAGTGAACATCTGTGAGGAGATGATGTGTTAATTTCATGCCTCAACATGGGAAGAGCACCCGAGAGTCACCAAGATGTTTTGTGTTTTATAACTTCACTACCGGTGGTCAGGTATGAAAAAATATGTAGCTAGTTTTGTTACGAGGTTTTCCACCTGTTTGTATGTGAAGGCAGAACATCAATGATCGACTAGGCTTTTACAAGATTTACCAATTCTAGAGTGTAAATGGGATAAATCCATGATAGATTTTGTGACTAGTTTACCACAGTCACCTCAAGGTAATGATGCTATGTGGGTTTTTGTTGACTGGCTCATGAAGGGTTCTCATTTTTTTTAATAAAGGATACCTTCAGTGTTGATGAATTGGGAAGGTTGTATGTTCGTGAGAAAGTACGACTTCATGGGGTCCCAAAAAATATCATTTTAGATAGGGATGATAACATTACATATCATTTTGTGTATATTTTTTAGAGTTTTCTGGGTACGAAGGTTCTTCTGTGCATAACATACCACCCTCAGACTAATGGCCAGTTAGAGCGTACAATATAGGTGCTATAGGACATGCAATGAGTATATGACCCAAATTTTGGGGATTCTAAGAAGCGGAACATTCCACTTATTGAGTTACCCTAGAAAATATTTATTAGGTGACTATTAAAATGGAACCTTATGAGGATTTATACAGAAGGACATTCTGATCACCCCTATACTGGTTAGAGGTAGGTGCGATAGCTTTAATGGGACCACGTCTCATGTAGCAGACTTCTGAGTAGGTCCAATTGTTTCATAAGTATATGGATATTGTACAGTCTCAAAAAAACCACAATTCAATCACCATAAGAACTCTAGTGTTCACAGTTGGGGATTATTGTTTCTTGCATGTTTCACCGAGGTTGGGACATAAGAGAATCAAGAGAAAAGGTAAGATTTCATTGTGAAATATTTGGCCGTTCGAGATTCTAGAGAGAGTGAGGTCAGTAGAATATTCTTTGTAGTTACCTTAGAGGTATTGATCCATGAAAAATGTCTTCCATATATATCACCTATTCCGATAACTTTAATACCCCTCTCACACTTTTTTTAGACCATAGAGGTTGAGTTACATGTTGATGTGTCCTTCAAGGAGTGCCTAATTTGTATCATTGATATGAGCACAAAGGTTCTCCGAGTCTAGGAATTTCCTTTAGTATAGGTGTTTTGGAAGTATGACTGCTTATAGGATGATAATTGGGAGTTTCATCATGACATATGTGCTCTGTGTCTAGAGTTGTTCTCATGAGAATATTGAACACCTTTTAGAGAGAAATTGAGCGATGCATTGCTATAAGGGGGAAGATTGTAAGAACCTGCATATTTATATGACCTACGAGTCACTTATTTTTCAATTTAAATGTTTAAATATGGCCTTATGTGAGTAACCATCAAGATAATTGGTGGTTTGGAGGTTTCTGAAGCTTTTTTGGAGCCTGGAACTAGGTTTTATGGCGTTTTAGCCTAGCACATAGTAGGGGAAAACCTTGTGGACATGGTGAAACAAATTGAATAAACTCTATGAGGTCAGACATGAGGGGTGTATAAGCTTCACGGGTTGAGGAAACCATATGATATGAACCACATGGATGTGTGTCCATTTCTGTAGTATTTGTAGAACAAGATAGAGTATTTTAACATTGTCTCCTCATAGTTTTTAAACAATTCAAGTGCCCGTTTTCCCTATAGGAAATGTGCATTGTTGGAAGATGATTTTCCGAAAAGTGCAGACCCTATATTTTGGATTATTCTTCTTATTATTTTTAATTAAATTTATTTTATTTTTAAAACATAATTCACTATAAACCTCCATACATAGGTGGGATCCCATTTTGAGCTTCAAGGTGAAAAAAGTAGAATTCTGAATGTTACTTCATCAGATCTCTAATTCAAGCCTATTTTGTCTCATCGGGCCTACAAAGGTAAAATATAAATTTGATTTTATCTATTCTTGATTCTTCTACATATTTATTTCACCGTATGGATTTAGACTCACATGCACTAAATTCTATTTGTTCAGCAATTCTTCAGATTTCTCCTAAACCGGGATGAATATGGACTTGATACTGGATGAGAACTCCACTATCGAGATATGGTGGGTGGCCTATACTTTTATTTTTTACATTAGGTTATTTTTAGAGCTATTGACAATTACTCATCCCTCAAGAAATTCTGGAGTGGCCCTGCGTTTGAATGGGTTTCTTAAAATAAATGTAATCAGACCTATCAGGGATTACCATAGGATCTGTTGTGATGCATTGGTACCTGTTTCCAAAACCAAGGCCACCCATGGGGTGAACCATATTAAAATTCCATGTTAAATCACCCAAGGGATGTGTTTTTTAATTTTCCTTATTATATGAATCCAATTATAACAAGAATGGGTTGAATGGGATGATTTGGACATGGTTGTCCTTCTTTACTTTGATTTATTATATTAAAATTGAATTGGTTAATTTGATGAAGTGATCAATTGAGTTATTATAAACATGGTGTGTAAAATGGATTTAATTGAATAAGTGGGTATACCCATCAAATATGTTAAATTGTGAATGGTGATAAATGGGTTGGTATACCCAAGTGACATATCAAATTGAAATTGAAGTTAATTGGGTGGGCATACCCATGTGACCTCATTAAATGGAAATGAAATACATGAATAGGTATAAAAATATGATTTATTTGGTACGAAATGTATTAAATGAGTTGGTATAATCATTATATAAAAAATAATCAAATTGATTATATGAGTGGGTAGACCCATATGGGATTGAGTTGTTAAATGGTATGAATGAATGCATGTTTTGTATAGATTACATGGATGGATCCCCATGAATATAGAATGTGGTAGTGGATTCCTTTGATAGAGTATACTCCAAGGGTATTGATTCCATTGGATGCCTCTAGATTTTCTAACCCTTCGACCAAACTTTCTTGGACTCGCGTAGGAAATTTTGGTACACATGCTCTAAGGACTCCAACCGGTGCCTAAAAGAAGTTTCCACTGAGATGTTCTTGGGACTCTATGATGATTCCTTGGTCCTTTATACCATGGATATTACCCTTTATAGTCTACAATTCATAATATGGAATGAAAATGGGATATATGATGATTTGGTTATATGAAAAGGTCATGCAATTTTATATTTTTCATTATATGACAAGGTCGTGGGGATATGATGTGGATGGATGTACGACGAGGCCATGTTTCTTATTTACATTTCTTGGGGATTAATTTTTAAGAGATGACACTTGTTGCTGGGATGCATGAGAGGCTATTTGGTATTACATTTTTGTAGTAGCTATATGCCTTGGTAATTAACACTTTTATAAATTCTTTTTAGACATGTTTATCATATTGCATCGTGTTGCTTATAACTGCATAAAATCCTGGGTGGTTACCTATAAGGATGTTATCTCAAATCCTAATTGGGATTCCTTGGACACCCAAATAGATGATATGGTTATCGGTTTTTATAGGGGAAAGTGCCCAAACACAGGTTGTTGATTGTGGGTTTGGAGTAGGAGATAATTGGACCAAGTTATGACTTATGATGCTACTAGGACAATTTTTGAATTTTTCTTTTCTTGTATACTTGTATTGTACTGTATAACCATGTACCTATTTTGGCGGGTTTTTAGATACATGTATCATATGCATCATTGTGTATGTGAGAATTATGGATTATATATATACTATTTTCTTTTTTACATTATGACTGTCGACTTTTTTTATCCTAGTGCACTATGGAATGTGATTGACTTCCACAATGATAGACTCTATTAATGAGAGAATAGTCTCTCTAATGACACACCTAGTCCCTAATTTCTATTTGGAAGCCTCTTACATTTGGGGAGATACACTTGATTCCATGTGCCTATCCAAGCCCAGGATACTGTTGAGTGGCATCTGGGTATGAGATGTAGCTAGTATATCATTTGAAAAACCCATAGAAACATTTATAAAAAACACAATAATGAATAAGGTAAATGATAGTGGAAAATATTTCATTTCTATACCTGTTAAAAACATTCTTTCCACACTTTGGAAAAACAATAAAAAGTGACTCATACAGAAAACATTAAAAACATTGATTTCAAATGTTTTTAAATAAAATTTATATTATTTTGAATTAAACATATATCCATTTATTGTAAAAATAAGAAAAATATTGAAACATTTTTAGAAAAATGGATTTATTTGAAAAAGTTCCTAAAAGAAAACATTAATTGTTTTTACACAAGGTTCAAAAAAAATATTATGACCTTTGTAACATTTTAATAAAAAGATAAGTGGAGGAAATAACATAAAAATTATTTTTATAACACTATAAATATAATAAATGATTTATAAAATAAATTCATATGTAATTTTACACACCACATAAATGGAAACATGTGGTGAAGTAGGCATAAGTCTCAATGAAAGGAAATTGAGATGGGAAATCCCGTACATCCAAATCAGACATAGTTGGACACATTATAACATACTATATAATAATTTTAGACTTATTATAAATTAATATCATAACCTTATTTATATTAAAATTACTAGATACTATTCACTCATAATAACTTTTTAACCATCTACTTATAATTATTTTTTAAAATAAACTTTTTGTTGTTAATTGTCCCCTTTCCCTTGCATGTTTTAATTCATATGTTTTAATCCTTACACCATGGTTATGGATTCATTATATTCATAATTTTTTTAATTATAATTTTTATAAATATAATAATTTTTATAATCCCTCATTTATGGTGGTCATGAAAAATTAAATGCATTGGTTGATAGAGATGGTAGTCTATACATATGCATGAGCGACATTATAATTTATATAATGGTTGGAAAAGAAATAAATTAGATAATATTTTTCTTTTCCAGAATCATAAATATGTAATAAAATTCATATATATTTCTCAATTTCATCCTTATGTCCAACCACATGAAAATGTATGGAAAACAAATCACATCATTTGTGGAGGTGGTAGTCCGCATGTACACAGAAGTGACATTATCATTTTACAAAAGATGGAAGGGTTAGAAGTTATGTATTATTTTACACTTGAAAAATAATATTTATTTGATTAATAAAATATATATTCATTAAATCTATTATAATTACCATCTTTTTGAGGATCTGAAAAAATGGAACACAACACTTCGTGGAGGGGTAGTCCACATATACACAAAAAGCAATGTTTTCATTTCCCCTAGGATAGAAAATGAGAATTAAAATGGTTGTGATATATATATATATATAATAAAATTAAAGTATATTTAATATATATTATATCACATATTTTATTATAGATGGGTTTATGTAGCTGGATGAAGAAATAAACATGAAAACACACGGTTAATAGTTATACCTATTATTGGGAAAACCGACTTTGGCATACACTGTAAACCATATAGGATGGTCTTTTTGTGAGAAATGACCTCAAATAAATGAGTATAATGTATGGGAATGTATTTTTGAAATTACTTTTTGAGTTAAATATCTCATGAAATGTGAGGAAGGTAGGATAGGTGGTGCAATTTTATAAGTGGTTAGTTGGAAATATTGTAAATACATGAAATATTTGTATATAAAACATGTATAACCCATGTAAAATGGATCCAAAGATACATATATTATATCATAATTATGATATTGTATGAATAAATCCAAAAAATAAAATTTAATCATGTTTAAGTTGTATTTTTAACCTTATCTCATGGATTAATCCTTTGTTAACCCTTTTAACCTTAACCGTGGTAACAAAATTTTTAAACTCTAAGGGTCATAAAATTAATATTAAAAATATTAAGATGAGCATGCATGTAAAATTAATTAACATATATGAAATTTCACATAATCTTGATTGATATATTTTTTTATAATTTTCTAATTATTTGAAGAAAAATTAAACAATAAATACCATTAATAGTCATTTTGAGGACTATTAACAAAATTTTACTTTAAAGGCATCATGATTAAAATAAAATTCCAATATAAATACATCCAAAATTACTAACAATTTATAATTTTATATTAAATTCCTGGAACACTTAAATTAATCCAAATCATATTATGTTTAATGTTTTTAAAACCATTCATTTGTTTTTTTACAGTTTAAACAAGTGATGCGTTAGCAATGTGTAAAAGTTCTAGGAAATTATACTCACACTAAAAATAAAAATAAATTTATAAAATTAGTATTTTTTTTAATTTATAAAATTTATAATTTATATTAGTGTATATATCATTTTTATTTTTAAACATATCATAAAAACATAAAAAGTGAGAGAGAGCGACATTATGTAATTATCCATTACTGAATATAATATAATGGTTTTAATAAAGGAAAAGTTTAAAAAATTCCATATTTTAAAATTTGGGATATTAATATTAAAAATATAATCATAAAGTGAAATAAATTCTTGTGTTGTTTTGATTTTTGGAACGTAAATTATATTTTTTAATCCGGTTTAACCGATTTTAACCTATTTCATGGTGATAAACTTTTACCTTTTTTAATAATAAATACGAAAACATTTAAATGTAACATATTACATAATTTGAAAAGGGTTATTTAAAATAATTATTACATTTTATGATACTAAATTTATATACATGGTCAAAATTATTTTTAATATAACTTTTCAAAACAAAATGAAAAACCATTTGTAGAAAAATGAATGTTTTATACAGAAAATGATTTTATAACATAACAAAATATAATATTAATTCCTATAGAATTAATTGAATTATTATTAATAAATTTAAAATTATGTGGAGTTATAAAAAATTAAAAACCCAATGGAATATTTAAATTGCGTTGATTTCAAGAAATGAAAAAATAATTTTTTAAAATATGCAGTTTTCACTATTTATCCAAAAACCATCCATTTCAAAAAACCAAATATTTATCCCATGATTATTTTAATCATGATTATTTCATAAATTATGTCCATTTTATCAAAAATAATTTCATAAATTGGTAAAAATTAATCAAAATATCCACACACAAAATTAAATAAAAATCATTTTTATAGAAAATATATTTTTGCCATATAAAATTCATTTATACTCATTATTTATCTAGTAACCACCATTAGATGAAGTTGAATTTATTTTATTTGATAAATTACCTATACACTTCATTAAAATCACTAATATATAGTGATTAACTCAATTTGTTTTATAGATAATTTTCACACATAAATTACATTTCTAAAAAACATCCCTTTTAATATTTTATGACCTTATCTAAAATGGAGTTTTAGTTTACTGGGAATTTTATATTACATTTTTATTAAAGAAAAATTTTCTACATATATGTCATAATTATTTTACCCTTATTCATACCCACTAATGAAACATCTAGGTTGTAAAAATCATATTATATTTTAATAACATATCATAGTTCCTTTTAGGAACAAATATTCCATACAGTAAACACAAAAAAAATGTTATTTTTAAACTAAAACATCAGGGTGTTACGAGAAATATATTATTAAAATGAACAAAGAACAAATTTTTTTTAAGTCATGGTGGAAGGTCATGAAATGTCAATGAAAATACATATACCATGGAAAAATAGTGTGAAATTATAATAATCCAAAATAGAAAAACACATAATGTTACCCTAACTAGCCCTACATAAGTATAAAATTTCATTCCTGATTTCAATGTTCAACTGAAAGAAACATGGGTATCATACAAATATGATATGGGATTTATTTCACACTCAACATACATATGATATTATTAAAACAGATAGAGTATCACAAAAAATAACTAGAATATTTAACATGTTACAACAATAGACCAAAAAGGTCATATACAATATATGGATAATAATGTATGATCAAACAATAGAAAAACCATAAAAAATGGCACTAAAAAATACCTAATGGGTCCATCTCCATGTGATAGTATGTCACCACCATCCTATCCCATTAAAAAGGAAACACTATATTAGAGAGTTTTACTTTATATAACACTCTTCTCATTACTTTTATCTTAAAAAAATGAGGATATAAAAACACGAAGAAACAAGTAGGGTGCAAGATTAAGTTACCAATCAACATGAATCTATATAATTTCTAACCATATTCATATATTAGTTCTTGAATAAAATTTATTTCTAAAATATTTGAAAAGAAATAAATTTTTATTTATAAAACAAAAATTGGGTTTCTTTTCAAAAATATTATATTTATTTTGAAATAATTTCAAAATCAATTAAATATATAAATATGACATATCACATATCTAATGGGATAAAATAATAAATAAAATAGTTTTCCAGTGTCAATATCCAAATATAGATCAAGTGAAAAATAAGAGTATCGAAAGATCATGTATGTAATGTATTCTCTGAGTATGAAAAGAGGCGAATTAAATATATTAAGGTATACACTACCAAAACACTAAGACACACAAAGGAATACTATCCTAAATTTGTGAATCACAAATTTTGGGAAACTTAGTCCCACAGAATGCTACCCCGAGCCTCTAGGAAATCAATAGAAACTATGGTAGTGATATCAAGCTCGACTAGGTATAATCATTATTTAGTTTCCCTCCATTCCATAAGGTCTCAAAAATGTGTTATTACACCATTATTACATTAAAAAAACATATCATGTTTCACAAAACATTTTCAATGTAAAAATTATTTCAAACAAATGGAAACATTTTTTATAACATTTTCGATAGTGATCCACACCACTTTAATTATTAAAAAACCATTTCCCTTTAAAAATATTATTTGAGTAAATTTAACAAACATATCACGCGTCTCAAAAAATTTCAATCCAAAACCCCTACTGAAAACATAACCATAGACCTCAAATATTTTGATATATTTTGATATTCAAAACAAAAGGAAATAAACATAAGAAGATAACTCATTCAAAGTGTTAGAAAGTAGAATAGAGACACCAACCTCAATATGGATGAAAAATCATCACATTTTTTTATCATTATTGGAAGAGGAAGAGATCTGATTCTCAAGAACCTAATTCCAATGACAAACATCAATTCTCTATTTTAATTCTAGATTGAATAACTTAAACTCAATTGATATCATAAGTGTGGAGAATAAGAGAAGATAAATAATTGGAAATTTTATACTTATTGAATTATAATTAGTAGAGGCCAAAGATTAAAATTTGATTCAAGATTCTCCATTGGGGAGAAGGAGATATCCATGAATGTCACTTTGGAGCCTCTAAAACTATTAAAATAGGATTAGGGTCACAGGGGTAAAATTATTATAGAGAAAATCTTTAATAAACCAGATTCAAAGTGATGTCACATGTGAGTTAATGGGCCTCACTGGACGGTCCGTGTAAGACCACCATATGTACTATGGAACCTAAAGACTTGTAGGTTTTTTTATAACATCTACCGGCTAGTCGGTTCCCTCCAATGGTTAGCTAATGGCCTCGTGATGCTACCAACAACTAAAAACACTCCTCCCCACTAGAAAATGACTTTGAAACCAAACATACAAAAAATAGATCTCTATACTTATACCCACATATCATGGTGTTACAATTCTCCCCATTTTAAAGGATTTATATCCATTTAAAGGATCAAAAATAAAAAAATAATAATAGATACGACCATTGATGTATCATCAAGGCCTCATACTCCCACGTATTATGGTTTTCCCTTCTAAACTACAATATCACTTGACCCAATGAAATCATATTTCATTAAACCAACTTATCATATTGGTCTAATATATGAATAAATATTTCAACCACTAAGGTGTCTAGTTAAATTTAAATATCCTCCCACTCAATAATGCTAGATATATCTTTCTTATACTTCTTTTTCTAGGAAACACAGATCACATCATTGATAGACTTCAAACAAGTAGCTTATTCTAAACTATAATCTACATCGAGATTCACTCAAAAATATAAAATGGCTTAATATAATATGGTACTAAGATACACTTCTTCCCTAAATTTCTATATCCCAGCTAAGGATAAAAGTTTAGGAAAACCCAATCACCTACCCAAAATTCAAAAACAATGATTTATCTAATAGAAATATGATTTTTGGAGACTCTAAGCTACCATTAACCACTTCTTGATAAAATTTCTGATATCCTTCATATCTTGGATGATGCTTTGTCTAACCATAAATAGTTCTCCAAATATTATCCAATAGACAAGTGACTTTCAAGGCCTCCTATACAAATCCTCAAATGAAAACTTCTAAATAAATTCATGATAACTATTATTATAGGCAAACTCTACTAAGGGAAGATGTTTCTCCTATGATCCAGAAAATTCAAGAACAAATGGATTGATTACATCCCCAATAATTAAGAAGTATTCCTCTATCTAGCTATCCATAAATGGGTTATAATCCAAGCTCAACTTCAACAAAAAAACCTTTTCTATCTATGACCCACTCTAGAACCAGGGTGTAAAGTGAGGGTCTATATCAGAAATAATAGCTGACGACACACCATGGATCCTAAAAATGTCCAACATATATATGTTCCCAACATCCATTATGTTCACTATCTCCATAATAGGTAAAAAATATGTATAATCCATGAGTTGATCAATAATCAACCATATCAAATCCTTACCACAAGGATTTTATGGTATACCAATCAAAAATTCCATGGCTATTTCATCCCATTTATACAATGGAATGAGTAATGATTGAAATAACATAATATAATTTTGATGTTATGCCTTAATTTTAAGACATCTGAGGTAAAGAGTAACAAAACCTGAAACTGATCAGCTTATTTCAAACAACAAATAATTACATCGGAATTTAGGTTATGATACCTTAAAGGTGTATATATCCACTCGATTGATTTCAATTATCAAAATTTTCTTTCCTAAAGTCTATTAAAATTACTATCATGCCTATAAAGTGAAAGACATCCTGAAGATATTTAGACCACTCAACAGAGGACTCCCAACCATAATGATTCCTGCTAAAACCCCACACTCTATACACTCAACCTCTCTATGTTAAATTTGATCATCCATAAACAATCATTCCAGAGTAAAATCAGGGTTTACTAGTCTATCTGATATCCCTTCATCCATGCACATCTAATAAAACAATCTCATCATGTAATACTCTTCTATTGAATCCTTTAATGCCTATGTCCATAAATTCCTTCTCAAATAATTTGTGACCACATTCAATTTACTAAGGGTGTTATCAATATAAAAATAAAAGGTATGAAGGTACTCCACCCACCATCACTATCATAAGTTTAGATCAGTCAAAGTGAAAATATAATTCAGAAACTTATTTCCTTAATACAATATAAATAAATCAATGAAGAGGTAGTGACACCACGCATTAAAAGCATTCCTCATTGCTACCAACTACAAAGCCTAAGTGAGGCAGTTATTCCCCTGATGGTGTAATTTACGCAATCAATAAGAAACTACCTATAACACCTACCTCATAACATAACCCAAAACAATACCAGAGAATCAAAAACAACAATAACTAAAACCTTGACCTAGATGAATAAAAACTAGAGATGAGTTAAATTTCCCATTAGACTCTTCAGAAGATATTTGGAACTGATCACTCCAAATAAATATTTCACTCTTACAGGTCCACTCTGTCATAGATGTTGATTTCTTAAAGAAACCCAAAAGAATAAATTTTTAATAACATGATAATCCTAAAAAAATATGGATCTAAAAAATATTTATAGAATTCACAAAAGACATCACTACCTAAATCTTCTAAAGAACTAATAAGACACCCTTCTACAAAATCACATGGCTTATAATTTTCACCTCCTAAATCTAGAACTGGAATTTGGACAAATTTTGATATAGATGATTTTCTGTAAATATTCTAATGGTGATATTTAAATTCTTATCATCATCCTAATATAATATAGAGTGAACAAGAATATAATCACAAAAAAACTAAAAAGGAATCCAATAATTGATGTTTATTCAATTCATCAATTACATAAACATTGTATAAGTGTTAGTAAGTCTAAATGTCATAACAAAATACTAAAAATACCCATAATAACTCTTGAACACCATATTTTGAATACCATTATAAAAAACCCTCATATGATAGTTCCATGATCTCATTTTAATTTTCATAAACCACTGATCTCCCTTGATCTTATAAAAAAGGTCATCAATCCTAGGGAAGAGATATTTATTCTTTACTATAACCTGGTTGATATTCAAGTAATAAACACCCACCTAGAGACTCCCATCCCCCTTCTTTTAAAAGTGTACCGATGAAGCCCAATGTGAAATTATATAATTAAAATATCCCTTACAATTAATATCCTCAAGTTGAAAATTTAATTATTTCAATTTAATAGGTTTCATATGTTATGAAGGTGTGAAAATGGGTCTCATACCTAGAAGAAAGTCTATAGAGAATACATGTTCCATGTGAGGTGTTAAACTATATAAATAATTAGAAAAAATATCAGAATACTTAAAAACCACCATATGAAGAGGGAAAATAAGATATGGATAAAAAAAATCAAAAAAAAAATTAAAAACTGGAAAGAGATCGTCTTAGAACTTGGAGTAACAGGACATGACGTCCCCAATATCAGATCCCAGTCACTCTGGAATACAAGAGTGACTCCATCAAATGAAAGAAACCATTCTTTAAAATGATAGGAATTGATCTGGGATTTATATTTAATAATCAAATCATTTACAAAGATAAGATCATATATGTCAAGATCAATAACAAAGAATTCACATATGGTTTCATGGATGAAAATAATTATCCAAGAGTTAGGATATTTAAATCTCTACTTTGATTTCTTTCCCAGGGGATTATAAAGAGTCATCAAGATTAGAGTGTGATCTGAACACAAACCCAACACATCAATAAGATTTGATGATATAAAGGAACAATTTATACATGTATCAAATAAATCCATGACCATAAAAGATTCAATAAACAAAAAACATATTATGGTAGAAAGGCCTAACTCTATATTTTATGGTGAACACTCTATTTCATATAGATTCCCAGCCTTATCATATCCTTCCATCACAACCTGATCATTACCATTGGAACAAGGTTTATATCCCACCCATTTTTAGGCGTTAGGTATAAACCATGATCCCTTGGTGAATGTGGATCTATCTCTACTTCCTAGGGATCCTCCCTCAAATAAATGATGATGATTACCTGATTACCCAAAAGTATGATACACCCTAGGTGAAGAATTACAAATAAGTTTGATGTGTACCTTTTCCTAAAACAAGTAATAGACCACCTGACTCTTCCATTATGTTCATTTCACACACCTACTTCACCCTTGGTGTTGGTCACCCCTCTTCCTTTTATTTCCATAAATCTAACTCAAGCCACCTTGAGTTGTCATTATTATTCCAAAGATCCATTTTTCCCACCTATGTCTACCTCAACCATAACTTCCTTGTCTATAACCTCTATGTAGGATGAAAGACACATAATAATCAATATTAACCAAATTATAGCCACTAAACCCATTTGAATCATCCATTTCTTGTGGTAATTATTATAAACAAGCTAAAAAGTCAAGTGAACCAACTCGAAAAACCAAGTGGCATATGTCATGATATAAAAATATCTATAATCCAAAGTAACAAACACTTGTGCATTCTCCACTCTTTGTTTGTTATGATAGAACTACAGATTGAATTTACTCTTGAAGGTAGTCCAGGTGAGGTATTTTGGAAGCTTTTCTTGTATGATATATGTCATCCACTTCCTTCCCATAACTTGAAGCATATATATGGGGAATATAACCATTGAGCCTTCTAGAGTTTTTAGAATGTGGTAAATCCTCTCATTAATTTTTATCCATCCATCTGCATCTTATGGAACCATGTAACAAAGAAATATCTATGTATTCTTCTTAGTTAATTTTTAAGAATGGTCCAATATTTATTTTTGGGGAAACCTTGGTAATATTTTCCATGTATTGGAATTTAAGGAAGACTGTTTCCACCAGAACTAGGTAAATATGAGGATTCATCTTTCAGTATTTCTTAATAACTTCCTCTCTAGTATTCATGGATGTTCTTCTTAGAGGATCCATAAACTAAACAATAATTATATGAAACCCATTTATAACATAATTCAATTAACTAATCATAAAAAATTTAAATAGCTAAATAGAAAAAGGATAAAATAATAAATAATAACATTGGACAACACTAGATTTCCTAAGGTACCTCAAGGCTTGTTATGAAAGTGAGTTCTCCATGAAAACTCCCACAATACCTCTGGAGTTCCAATAGTCCAACCTTCACAATAACGATAACCCCAAAAACACAAGAGGGTGATAAAAAATTATGATAATAGGATTTTATAAAACCTGAAGAAATGACACCAATTTTTAATAGACCAAATCAGGTCAACTCACAACATTACTATAACTATCCTGCCACATGGCACAAACTGTGTTCTCGATCACCACGGGTTGGAGAGAAGCACCTTGGTATCATAAAAATAGGATATGGAAATTATTTCACCCTTTATATACATATTATATGATAATAATCAAATATAGTATCATAATAGTTGACTGAAATATATCATATATAAAAATAATAAACTAAAAATGTCACATCCAACATCTAGATAACAAGGTCTCATAGAACAATAGAAAGACTATAAAAAAACATTTCCCCAAAAATGAACCCATGAGTCCATCTCAATGAGATCATATTACACCACCAACCAACTAGAAAGGAAACAATTGATAGGATAAATATCCTCTATATGAAACTCTTCCCTTTACATGTATCATAAAAAACCAAGGATATAGATGCCCAAAACAAAACGTTTGGTGTGAGCTCAACAGACTAGTATGATACCACTAAGAATCAATAAAATTTATCACAATGTGCATACATTATATTATGGATAAAACAAATCTCTCAAACATTAAAAAATAATTTTTTTTATTTATAAATTACCCTTTTATTCTCATTTAAAAAACATTCAATTCCATTGAAAATCATGTCACAAAAAAGTTGTGAAATATGACATATCACTTATATAATATAATGAAAATATATATAAAAAATATTTAAATCATTAATATCTATATCTAGATCAGTTGAATAAATTTTACAGATGAAATACCATTCATGTAATGTAATCTCAAATAATCCAAAGAGGGAAATCCATGACGTGGGGGTTTACAAAACCAAACCACTAAGACACAAAATGGAACAATAGCTAAAATTTGTGACTCCTAAAGTCCATGAACCTCATTAACTCTAAAAGGACACCCCTTATATTACATCTCATCAAGGGAACCACCCTAGTGATAAAATACAATGCTTGGGTTTGACCTTATTTAGCTTCCCCCAAATCCCAAGGTCTCCCCAATTTTCTATGACATCAACAATACATTCATGGAAAAAAATCACGCCTCATTAAAAAGTTTCCAATGTAAAATCTAGTTCTAATACATGCCAAAAGTATTACAAAACATATTATGTAGTTAACCACACCACTTGTATTCTTGAAAAACTATTTCCTTTTCAAAATCTTCTTTGTGTAAATTTTCCAAACATATCATGTGTCTCAAATACTTTCCTTATAAAATATCACTTCTGAAAACATAAAAGTATACCAAGAAGATGAAAATAAATTTCTATATTCAATACCAAATTTACGATACATAAGATCATAAGGCATACCAAGGTTTATACCAAAAGATAAAGACACCTACATCAAAATTGATGAAAACTGCTTAACCTTTTAGATCAGCGATGGGAGAGGAAGAGAACAAATTCTCATGAACCTAGATAAGATGAAAAAATTGATTATCAATGTTCATGATAGCTCCAATTATCTAGTATAAATCAAAATCAAATTCATGGAGAAGTAGGTAATAAAAAATATTGGAAATTATCCACTATTTAGTAGAGACCCAAGCTTCCAATTGTAAATAAAACTCACCACTGAGGAGAAGAGTGGGATATGAACACCACTTTATTGACAATAAAACAAGAAAAACATGATTAGTATTATGGGGTAAAATTTTTTTTTGGTACTAGAATTTATTACTTATAATTATATACAATTATATAATTTAATTCTATTTTAGTTTTGGTTTCAATCCTTATAGCTGAAATCAAAAATTAACACGTTTTCATGATTTTTAAAGAACAAACATTGGTATCTTAATTAATAAGTTTAGTATTATTGTTACCATTATAAAATCAAAAAAAATTATATACTGATTTATATAATACATTAGTAATAATTAATTTCTCATAGTCAATGAAGATATTATTTTATATCATTTTTCAAAAAGGTGGTTTGGCCGATCCAAACATGAACATATCAAAATTAATGGATGATTGTGAAGTGATTTTATTGCAATATGATTATTAATAAGGCATAATGATATTTTATATGTTTTAATAGGGTGTTAAATAAGAATTTAATATAGGTTTAATAATAGGTAATGGAATGAACACTATAAAATAGTATGAATAAATTGGTTTTCCCTCTCAGTATGCTCCTTTTAGACAGTTGAATTGAAAATGATCATTTATTTCTCATATTATTAATAATTTTTCTAATTTTTAATAGAATAGTACTAATAATTTCATGAATATAAATATTATCCATTGAACCCATTTTCATGAATATCCATGAATGATAATGATGAAAAATGGAATACACCATTACATGGAGGCAGTAGTATGAATATACACATGGATGATGATTTCATTCTCCATAGAATGAGAGAAATGTATTATATGGTTTATTATTTTATAATTTAAAACATTTTATAAATATCATAATTATTTATAAAATTTTACATTAGTTACAGTCCATCATGTTGGTGATGGAAAATGAAATAGGATTCTTTGTGGTGGAAACAATCCACACATATACCCGAATGTCATTTTCATTTTCCTTAAAGGAAAAGGGGAATAGTGATTAATGATTATTAAAATAATAAAAAATATATTATAATATATATATAAATTCATCATAAAATATTTGGAAAAATATATTTTAAAATGAAATATATAAAAGAAACATCAATACGGAGATGTTAGTACATACATTGAGAAATTTGAGATTCCCTTAGAGGATGACTTATAAGAAGATGAATTAGGAAAAAAAATATGTCCATAATCTTAAGTAAGTGAAATATTATTCTAGGAGATGGAAATTAGTTACATTTTCATGAGGTAAAAATAATTTAGAGTGATCATTAAGGGGTGGTGAGATTCCCCTTTTATTTGTGGCGAGAATGACATTTTTTTAATAATTTCATCTTAATTCAATGTGAGAACATGTTTCACTTTCCATGTAGAATAAAAAATTCAAAATAATGGGGTGAATATAATGTTTGTTTTGATGAAAAAAAATAAAAATCTAAATTATAAACATATTTTTTACATGTTAGGCCTTCTACCCCTTTGGTTAACGCATTTTACACATATGAATTTTACCGCGATAACTAGTTTTTACCTAAGTAAATCATTTTTTATTCCAAAAAGGAAAATGTAATTTTTTATATAATTTTATCTTCAAATTTATATTACGAAACTAATTTTGTTTTGTTATTTTTCTAAAAGTGATAAATATTATGTTTCAGATATCATTGATATTAAAACGTTTTTAATAAACGCTATGACTTATATATTAAAATGAAAATTAGTTGTTTGATTATTACTATTTATATTTTAAAATGTAGAATATTAAGTGTTAAATGAATCTTTTTTCAGTAAAAATAATTAAAAAAATTACAATGATATGATCATATCATGATTATGTCATAAAAATGACAATTTTATAAAAAATGATAATTGTCATTATTCACTTAAAAATCAACAATTTCAGAAAAATTACAAAAAAAATTCCTCAGATAATATATTAATTTAAAATCTAGTAATTAATATAATTTCATAAAATTTAAATTCTAAAATGTGATAATTTAACTTTTAAATATAAATATAATGAAAATGGGTTTCATTGGAAATATTTTTAAAAAATACTAGCTATTCTTATTCTTTATTTATATAAAAGACTAAAAACCCAATAATTAATCAATAAATATTATATTTTTATAACCCAACATTAAATAATAGTATACATATTTTTATTTAGTAAAATTTACATTGTATAAAATCTCATCTTGTAGTAAAATATATTTTTAATAACAAAATAAACTATGAATATTTTTATAAAACGACCTTTGTATATATATATTTCATAATTTGGTTACTCCTTTCATACCTATTAATTAAATGGATTTGTTTTAATGGTAAAATTTTTATATAAATAAAATATATCATGGTTTCATTATCGTTATATGTTCAATATAGAATAGGCTATATAATAATTATTTAAGGAAAATACACAGTGAAATTTCTGGTCATCACAAGAATTACCCAAAATGTAACGTGCCAAACAGAAATCCACTAAGTGGTTCCCCAAGGTGTTTAGTCACATAGATTTGATCATTACTCCCCATACACCAAAGGATTCCAACTCGTAGCGAGGGTCTATGATGGGACGATGAGGAGACTATAACCTCATAATCTAAGTAGTAAAATAATATAAACAAAGAGTAAATAAAGGAAGCATAATATCAACCCACAATAGAAAATCAATGATATAGATAGAATAAATATTTAATAATAATATCCAATACCATATAAAATATTATATATTTTCATGTCTCTATACTAAATGGAATAGAAAAACCTGGAAGTAGGCACACATACATACATGCAAATCAAAAAAACCTATAAGGCAAAAAGTCTATCTTAATATAGCGTAATGAGATATAGCTCATTTATATAATCCTCTCTCTCATTCCATAATAAAATCAATTATTGATAATTGGTAGCTTCCACTATCTCTAAATGCATCTATGAGATCTTCCCAGGTACCCTCGGTGACCCGGATAGGGTGAGAGATAAATTCAAGCGGTCACCACCAATGTTGTCTAAAACTATACATTTAATGAATATTATATTATACTAGTAAAAGTATAATGATGGTAAGAATTAATAAAACCTATAAATTTTTGGATATGTTTCCTAAAGGACACCAGGCTAACACATTCTGCTTCAGCTCATGACAAGAAAACCTCTAAACAAATGTTATCATAACAAATATGTATAAGTGTGTAAACATGTATGTATATATTTTTTCTATATATATAGGGAAATTTATATCCCTATATATACATACATATCACTATTAAGGTCCTAGGGCATAACTGAGACATCCATGTCAAGTCACCAGAGTCTTTTAAGTATTAAGCGACACCATGCCTGATTATTATAAGTCATAAGGGACATCATTCTCGAGTATCGTTGGTATGAGGGATTACATTCTTTAGTATCAAAAGTATAAGGGACACTGGTCCTGAGTATCACATGTATAAGGGACTCCATGCTTGAGTATCACATATAAAAGGTATGTTGGGACAAAGTATCTCAAGTATAAGGGACTCAATTCCAATGTATCACAAGTATAAGGGATTCCATGCTTGATTATCAAAAGTAAAAGGGATGTGAATCCTATGTATCACAAGTATCAGTAATAAAATATAAATTATCATTTATTAATGTACCATTAAAATAAGGACATAATTTTGTTTCATTATTTAATCATGTGACATGGTCATACCACTCACATTACATTAAATTATTTGTAGTAATGAAATTTAGGATTTGTGAAAAAACCATATTGAAGATGGTTTGGTGACATAAACATTTATAGATTCAAGGTAAACTCTATAGTAACACCTCAAGGGGTGGAAATAGAGGATGTGGAATAATCCTAAAATGAATAAGGGGATACTTGGTCAATTATATCAAGGCTATTAATAAAAGGAGTGTTAATTTTATTTGATAGGAAACTCATGGAGAATCAAACATGTGGCATCATTATGAATAAAAATTTATAAAAAAAATTGAGGGATAATTACTAAACCACCTACCTTGTGCATGTATTGGAAATCTTGTCTAGTATCAGCCACTGGTTTGGACTAGATCTGAAGAAAACAACAAAACAGAAGAAAACCCTAAAATGGGGTATAAAATATTACACTAAAATAAATCCATAGATCAGAATAAGAAAAAAAAGGATATAGATGATTATATAGCTTATCAGTGGTTGTCCAAAGTGATAGATAAATGTCAAATCAGATTATGGATGGGGAAATGACATCAAATCACATAGTTAGGCTTCAAATGGGAGGAAGGAAGGGATACTATGTGTGTGGACAGCAAAGGAAAAGGGGGAGAGTCCTTAAAAGTGATTAGTGAATGAATGTAAAATCCCCCGTTTTAAGTGGTTGCCTAGTTTGGTCACACATTTGGATAAAATGCACACCAACAATTCACTCCCCACTGCCCAGAGAGCACACATTGAAAGACAAATAGCACATGTTTATAAAATCCCAGCACAACCCATCATAACCTTCTATATCATATATAAATGGAAAAAGATTACATTTCATGTTTTAAACAAAACATTCATCACCCTTACCAGGATAAAATTTTTTAGGGGCATGGTTAGCACTAAACATGTGTAAACCATGCACCTCAGCTATCTCTTCCAAAAAACTAGTGTTCTAAACTCCAAAAAAGACCCAAATGCTGCCAAACCATTTATTAAACAATTACCAACTTTTATAAGGATAACAAAGATGATTCAAAATGAAATTAAAGTGTTTTTTACATTAAATAAAATCCAATATCGTATAGTCTTCACCCTTAAAGAAACGTATCCCTAAGTTTCTCCTCTAAGGGAGTTAAAACATCAAATGAGAATAAATATAGAATCTAAGAACGTACATTGCCTCTTGCTCCCATGTGTCATCCTGTATATGGTCATGCTTCCATAAAACACATACTAGAGGAACAAACCTTCCTCAGAGATCCATCAAGATTCAATAAGAAATACTGATAAGATGATTTTCAACATACACATATACCTCAAACTCAACCTCATCAGGATGAATGATATGAGATAGATCTGAAAAATACTAGTAATTCTGTGAAAGATGGAACACATCATGCACATCCCAATACCACTGTGGTAACTAAAACTAATAGGCTACCGACTCGACTACCTCTAAAAACTGAAAAGTTCCAATTAACTAAGGCAAAATATTCCCTTTCCTTCTAAACTGTTGATGCCCCGGTCTATTAAAAATACATAAGAATACCCAAACCCCAACATAAGAATATAGAGGTTGAAAATAATGACTGACTTATGACTTTTACCTAGTCTGAGTTGTAGCTATCCACTTTTTGATCAATTATACAAGCTCTAAGGTATTTGGAACAAGATGAGGTCAAATTAAGGCTACCTCCCCTAGAACTAAGAATAACTTAGGTGAATTGCATGAACTACCATATAACGTCTCATAGGGATCAATATCTATCATTTCATAAATTTTTTTATTATAGGAAAAATTGAAAATATTTATATGTTTTTTCCAAGATCTTATAACATCAAGGACACATGCTTAGAGCATGTCCCCTAACACCAGTATCGTCCATTATAACTAATCATCAGTCTGAGGGTGAAAGGTTTTTCTCAAAAGTACCTATATACCAAAATATTTATGTAACCCTATCCAGATCCTCAATATGAAATAAGAGTCCCTATTATAAATGATAAAATGAGGGTCATTGTGGATTAGTATAATCTCATGACCATTCAATATTTTAATATCATCCACTGAGAAGGTCTCTCTAATAGATAAAAAATGTGTGACCTTTGTGATCCTATAGAATATCACCCATACTACATCAGTGCCTCAAGGGGATCTTAGTAATACAGTCACAAAATCCATCGTGTATTCATCCCATTTCAACTCAGTAATGGGAAATGACAATAGAATCCTAACTGGGTACTGATGATCTACCTTCAACCGCAGATAGGGGGAACATTGAGTAATAAAACCTACTAACTCCCTTTTTATACCTGACAACCCCTATTAGTGACATAGATCACAATACATCTTTTTAAGCTCATGTTGTACCACCCAATTAGAAGCATGAAACTATCATATCATCTTCTATCAGATGTTTGTAGGAACCCATGAATTCTTATGGATTCCCAATACATCATCAATATCAATGACCCAACCAATAGGTGGTTCATCTCCTAAATACTATCCCTCATAACTAAGCTATTATGATCCTATAATTTCCCCATCATCAATATATCAAAAAGTGGGGAGTTAAAGGACAATGATGAAAGTATATACTATTCATCATGCCCCTAAACCTTTAAGTGAATATTAGAAATCATGGCCATAATCTTCCACTCATCACTTGCCTCTCTAATTTCCCATGTCTGAGCCCTTTGGATTAGATCATATTCTTAAAAATTTTACCTTCAAAAACATATTGGCTAGATCAAAATCAAAATATTGTAGGTATCCAACCCTCCTTCTCTGCATAACATTCATGTCACACTCTATGAAAATATACATGAGCCTCTTGTTTTCTAAAAACACCACACAACACTCTCCTAATAAAGAATTCCACAAACAAAGAAAAAGTTTTAACCATAGTGGCTAACTCGAGATCATGTGTTGGGTAGTTCCACTAATTTATCCTCAACTGACGAAACCAATATATCATGACCTAGTATTCCTACATCAGAACCACTGCTATCCTAATATCTGATGCACGAAAATTGACTATATAACTTCTTCCCAGATCATGTATAATGAAGATTAGTGCTGAATTAAATCTCCCTTTCCACTCTTGAAATGATATTTTGTAGGCTTTAGTCAATATAAACTTCACAACCTTTACATTAAATCCCATAAGATATGTTTCTAGGAATGAAATGTCCTAAACAAAAAACCTGTATATCCATAAAGTTTGAAGAAACCATGTATATCATATATTTTCTTAGGAAGCTACTTGGAGACTACAAAACTCACCTTATTTGGATCAATGGTCACTCCGAACTATGAAATACAATAACCAAAGTCTAGTACCTTATCGATCTGAAAGTGGAATTTTCTGATTTTATCATATATATGGTGCTCCCTTAGTGTATTCATAATAATATCAGGATTTTTATCATGGTCATTTCGATTATGTGAATACAATACGATATCATCTATGAAGACTTCCACAAATGAATCCAGATATGGATATAAAACCTAATTCATCAGATCCATGAAAATGTCCAATGTGTTCATAAGACTGAATGGAATAAGAAGATACTCATATAAACTATACCAAATTCGTAAATATATACAAGGAATATATGAAGGTCATAATCATACCTGATGATAACTGGACCTCAAATAAATCTTGAAGGAAACCCTCACTCATCGAAGCTTGTCAAAGAGGTCTTTTATATGGGGAAAATGATACTAGTTATTCATAAAAAGTTGACTCAACTTTTGATAATCCACACAATGATTGAGGATTCTACCTACCTTCCTAGAGAAAATGATCGATGAACCCCATGGAGAAGTACTGGTCTATATGAAACCCTTAGATTATAATTCATTTACCTATCACATGAGCTCCTGTAACTCAGTAGTGGCCTTCCATTATGAAGGAATAGACATTGGTAATGTTCCTAGAAATAGATCAGTATAGAACTACACCTCTCACTCATAAGTTAAATAAGAAAATTCGTTCGAGAAGACATCGCTAAAATAATATATTAAAAAAAGAAAACTGGTATGGGGTAAATACTGATCATCTATGCAATGGTTAGTAATATAGGTTGTTACTTGACATATAACATGATGCTCTGGTATAGCTCTATTGTCCTAGATATACAACTCTCCATTGTGATCTTAAGTACCACCCTCTAGTGATTTTAAATACACCCTCCAATGATAACCATCCATGAAATAATGATATGACACTAACCAGTCCATCCATAGAATAAAATAGAATCACATTATCTCAATGATTAAGAGGTCCTATTAAATGATATAATCACTTATCTCAAGTTGGAACTCACTACATTGGTGAAAATTCCCAAAATTTATACCCAAATGATTGTTAAGGGTCATCACCCCATATAAGTATTGAACATCAAGACCCAATATTTTCACAATAGACACAATGATAAATGAATGAAAAAACCCACATAAAAAAGGAAAGATATGATAGTATAGGCTACTAGAGTAGTAACTCAAACTATAGATGGTCTAGAACTATTCTCTCCAATTATAGGCTACACTGAATAAATCTGGCATGATCCACAACCTTGTACTTTAATCTTCGTACCCTAAGAGGGTCCGCTCTGCTGGCACTGAGTATTTGAAGCCTAGATGCCTCAACCATGACCTCCTCCTTTACATGAATGGATTCTATTACTCCAGTTACGTTCTTTTAGAGGTGTTACAGACCCTCTTTTGAATGCAGGGTTGATATAGACCCTCTCCCACTAGGAACAAATTTAAAGGTCCTACAAAAAATGATATAGATTCCCCAATAATCCAGTGTCTCAACACCCAATGGGGTCTCTAGTAAACTATGGCCTCTTATGCCCTATCTTCCCATACTGATGAAAAACCATGTAACTATCAATGAGTGTTATCTAAATACAATTAATCCTTCATATAATCTCAAAGTCATATTTCTAACCACTAGCCAAACTACTTGCATGTCTCGGTTCTCAATTTCCCTAGCCTACACCGTTAGATTACCTCAGGTTTCCTCAGTGATGAGGGGTTTTCTACTATTTACTAATTGGAGGTCAACTAAAGTTCATTAACTTGAGATGATATGGTGTATACAATCCAATAATCAAAACATCTCATTCTTTCCAAAACCTCACTAGCAAGAGTCGACATAAATCGTTGGAGTTCTGTAAAATGAGAATAATAGTTCATCATGGATATATTATCCTGTTATAGATGCACAAAATCTCTATCCCTATTCACTCTTAGTATATGAAGACAGAAATAGTAATATAAGACTATTTGAAAACTAGCCTAAGCCATACCATCATGACGATCTTCTTGGATGATAACATCCCACCATTTCATGGAATAATCTCATAAAATATACATAGTGAGCTTCATCCTCCTCTCATGAGGTGTCTCAATATGAATGTAGAAAATTAGTATGAACTTCAACCACGAAATTATACCATAAGGACCGCTATCCCCTGAAAACATGGGTGGATGGTGAAGCTGAAACTCTCACATCAGTTCTGCCGTAGAAGGGGAAATCCACAGATCTCTCTAAAAAATATTTATAATTAAAAGAAAGACCTCAAAACTATTAATCCAAACTAATATCTAGTAGAACATAAATTTCCATAAAGATGCATTACTAGATGCTACACTAGTATCCTAGGGACCACCACCTCTGGAGAATAGTCATCACCACCCTCTTAGAAGAAAACACAAGTAAATCATTGTGTCAAAGATCTTAAAAATCTAATCACATGCTTCATATATGATTTTATAATGCCATTATCCATAGGTATAAGAATATAACATGCACTAATAATTTTTATATAAAAGTCACACTCCTCTTACTACTTCTAAATACAGGTCTATGAAATGTATGAATCACTAGAATGCAAGATACACTAACTAATACCCACTAATATGGTTAGTACAGAGTCATGTTCTCTTCTATAATTTAATATTCTAATTATTCAGAGTGTCAATTTAAAATTATGGAGGAAAAAACCATTTAATTTTCAATTGGAATCCCCATTTAATAGTGACCATTTCATTTCTGAATATAAATTTATTTATGTTCATACTTATTTTTATAGAAATTATTCATGTTTTTTGAATCATATAGATCACCACATCCAATTTTTAAAGATCCATACACTTTATAAATTAAAATATTGAATCCATTTAATCCAAACTATACACATGTTCCTGCCAATGCGACAAATGGTTCATGACTCAATTTTCCATAACTGACTACTTACACCATCAACATCAAGCTATCCAGAAAAACACTATTAGTTTGATGAATTATCTTTAAGTAACCAATTATATTTCTCAATCTCAGCTTGAATAATAAACCAATTCTCTTTATAGAAATCAAGTCACTCATAATAATCATAGATAACACATGTAATGAGATGCACCTATATGGAATGTCATAATTCCTAACATGTGAATCATTACATGCCTAAGATGATGAATTAGCCAAAACTTCATTTCCAGAGCTGGGAAAGGGTAAAATGAAATACCTAATCTAAATAATAATAAATATCACATATCATGTGTGTCACCCATTGGAGAAATCAAATCAACTGTAATAAGAATAATTAAAAACAAAAATATCTATCCCTGGTAATATGTGTTTTCTTTTTCACATGGGTCAATTACACCAAAGAATAGTGTCATTACAAAACTAAAATGAAAACTAGTATCCTTTATACCATCCCAAATAATAGTTTAATTAGACTAAACCTCTAATACCAATTCATAACATTCTGACTTGGAATACTCTGAGTGGTACCCCAAGCTTATTGGTCACGTGTCCTTATGAATTCCTCCCTGTATGGTAATGGATTCCGACTAGAAATGAGGGTTCATGGTGGTACAATGGGGAGATATACCCTCTCAATCCTACTAGAAGAGTGGTGTGACAAATGTTTAAATAGTTGAGGAATAATATCAAACAATAAAATAACATAAATGATCATGATAAAATAAGAATTCAATAATAATAATATCATGTACCATATGAAATATGATTTAATGTCATGTCTCTATAAAAAATGGAAAAGAAAAGCATGAAGGTAGGCACACATTTGTTCAGGTATATAAAAAGAAACAAAAATTCCAAAATTCTTTCTCGTTATCACATCATGAGCCATAGCGTGGACCTGTAATCCCCACTCCCATCTTAGAATCAAATCAACCATAGACAACCTAGTGATTTTACCCTATCACTACCAACATTCAAGAGGATCTTCTCAAATACCATCAGTATCCCATATAGGGTATGAGATAAAATTAGTTGGACACCACCAATGGTATCTTAAATTATCTAGTTAGTTCATATAATATGAGCTGTGTGTAGATATAATGATTTTAAGCTATAAAAAACTATAAAGGGTCGAATTTGGTTCATGAAGAATGCCAACCTTACACTACCTGTTTCAGCCTATGTTGGGAAAACCGTTGAACAAATTTCATCATAACAAATACATATAATTGTATGTACATTGTATGTATATATATTCTCTATATACATAGTGATTCTTATAGCCATATGATGACATATGTAGTGGTAGTCAGGACCCGAGGCGTAACATTGGTGTCCATGTATAGTCACTAGAGTCTCTTAAGTGTTAAGGGATTCCATACCCGAGTATCATATGTCATAGGGCTCCTCATGACTAATTATCATAGTTATAAGGGATTTCATGCCCGATTATCACAATTATAAGAGACATCATTCCCAACTATCACAAGTATAAGGGACACAATTTCCATGTTTCACAAGTATAAGGGGTGTGATTCCCTAGTATCAAAAGTATAAGAGACATTGTGCCTGAGTATCTTAATTATAAGGGATACCATGATTATGTATCACAGGTATAAGGGAATCCATGGCTGGGTGTCACAAGTATAAGCATTCAAATTGTCTTTATCATTTATTAATGTTCCATTAAAATAGGGTCATAACCAATGCCTCTATTTAATCTCATTTTATGGTCATACCACTCACATTCCATTTAATTTCATGTAGTCATCACATTAAGGAGTCCTACTAACACACTATATAATATGGTTTAGTGACGTAAACATTTATAATATCAATGGAAATTCTGTAGGCATACCTCAAGGGGTAGAAATAGAAGATGAAGAACTATGACAACATGAATATAAATGATGGTTATGTGTATTTTATAGTAAAATAATAGAGAATTTTTCATGTGTCTTCACGATGCATAACAATATTGCCACAATACATGAGGGATAATAAAAAGAAGACCTTCCATATGCATGTAGAGGAACACCTATCCAGTATCAGCCTTTGGTTTGATCCAAATAGATAGAAAACGAAAGAATAAGTGAAAACATAAAAATATTGTACATGTGATCATGCAAAAACAACTATATCGATTGGAATAATAAAAATGAATGGTTTTATAGTTTTGGAGATCTTACTGGAGGTGATGCAATGTGATATAAAAAATTTGAATCAGAGTCCAGATAGAAAACGAATTCAAATCCTAGAATTAGGTTAGAGGACCTCAAATGGGTAGAAGGGAGGGTTGTTGTGTGCATGGAGAGGAAATAAAAAGGGGGTGAGTCCTTAAAGGAGAGTAGGAGAGAAAATTAAAATAAATCCTTTTATGTGGTCTCCCAGTTTGGCTGTGTAGTTGGCCATACCATGTACCTACCATGCACAACCCAATTAATAGGGAGATCACATTACACAACATGTATCTCATGGTTATATAAACCATGTCAATCCCATTCACAACCTCTATCTCATACCTACATGATCCAAACAAACCTTGAATTTTTCAAAAAAACCACGAGGCACCCTTACTGGACCACACAATTTGGGGTGTAGGATTAGCACTAAACATGTGCTAATTATACACCTATATTATATCCTTCTGAAACTAGAGTGCTGATATATGAAAAATCCGCAAATACTCCCAAACCCTTTCATAAACTATTATCAATTATAATAAAGATAATATAAAGGCTTAGAACTAAAAATAAAGGGTTTTATACCTCAATGAAAAGCCATGATCTTATATAAAATCTCCTTGGAACAAGACATTAAGGCCCAGTCCAACCTCATCAGGACCCTTAACACCCCTGGCCCCACTACCTTAGGACCATCCCAAGCCATCATGCACTAATATACATGGAATCACAATGCCAAGTCTCGAACAAAAACCATGACCTGGACATGGGTTATATCTCAAATATCATAAGGGAGACGTCCTAGCCTACCTCAAAGAGTAAAGCTGTCACCATCACAGCCCATATCATCTCAAAGGACTCTTCTAGGACACACTCACCAATACCCAAAACACTATCAAGAGGGTTTCACTCACAATGAGTGATATGTGCATACGTGTCACCCAATTATCATAGGCTGAAGCCTCTCCCACCTATCCAACCAGCCATAGGGATCCCCGTACTGGGCTACTTGTGTCTCTTATCAGGTCTTTAGAACACCCAAGATTTGTTGGTAGCTCAAATAGAACTTTATCCCCAAGGATGCATATTTTTTATGTGATATAAACATATCGATGTACTATAAGGAACAATCCTAGAGTATGGGAGCCCCAAATCCATCCTATATCAATATATATACTGCTTACAGATCCTAACCATTCTACCCAAACCCATGAAACATGAATGTTGGAAAATAATCAAGCATATACATGGATATGAATTTGTAATAAATGGACTACCTACCTCTAAAAAGGAGTTACACCCTTATCCAAGATTGACACTACCTCATCCAAGCCCATCCAAGCCTCTTCCAAGATTTTACATCCACCCAAGGTCCTCTATTATGCCATACACTATAAATAATTAATAAAAAAAATTTATAAATAATTATTTAAAACAATTCAAAGAGGTATAATTAATGCCAAACCCACTAGGAATTCAAGCCAAACCAAAACCACAACCAACAACTTGTAGAAGTTCTATGGAACACCCCAACAACATCCTAACCAAAAAACCTATCACACAACACCTGGTTAACCACAAATTAAATCCAATTTAGGAAAAAAACCAAAATAATTTTACTTAATGGAATAAAATCACCAAAAATACTTCCAAAGGTGTGTATACATTTTCTTGGGTCCTTATATATCCACCACACATTAAAGACCAATCATCCAAACTTGATTCTACCATGATTTGGAATAATTGATGCTAAAAACTATCCCAAAATCAATAAAAATTATAGGGTTAGAAACATGGGGCAATGGAAAGAAAGTGAAAATATGATATTAATCATTATCACCATTAGAAAACACAAAAATCATCCTATGTAAAGTGGTAACCAAATTGGAGTCAAAGATGGAGAGGTACTGACAAAATGGCCCCACTTCGTATTATTTTTGGACCAAAACAAAAAAATGGGGGGCCAACCTCTCTTAAAAAAATCCACTCATACTTGATTCATGGCATGAAAATATGGGTGATTATCTGAATAACCCCTAGGAAAAGGGACCCAAATCCCATCCTAACAATTATACCAAATGAACTTTTGGTTCACAACATGAAATTATTAGGAAATAGGATTCTATCATTGGATATCTTTATTCACAATATGGACCATGTTTCGGGGTGTAAATGGACACAAGTTACTAAATTTATAACCTAGAAAAACAACCCTTCCATTAATACTCACTTGAGCACCCAATAAACCCAATGGTACTTGTTCCATGTCTAAAAACATCATTTTGAGATGATTGAACACCTAGATTCCAGATCCATATACCAGTTTAGGGGAATGGACCCTGATCTAGATGAGAAAGCCAAAACTTTTCCAAAACATATTGATCCCAAATACTCTTGGGTATTTAAAACTACCCAACATAATTCTTTATATCATAGAGAACACTTGGTAGTCCTCAAAACACACCTCCTAACCTTCCAAAGTCCCTAATTCACCAAGAACATTCCATAATACGTCTCCAAATTTGAAACACAGTTCTACCATAAAACTAAAAACACCAAGGAATACCATTCACTAGAAACCAAGACAACTTCTAACCACCAATTTCAACATAAAGACAACACTCACCAAACAAATCTACCCTGAGACACCATGATCTATTCTACCAAATCATCTATAATCTTATGTTTCTCACCACTATATTACTCCACTCACATTGTACATTTTTGAGCCATTGTTCTTCCCACCATAGAAATCTCCTAGAAAATTCTCTTCTAATGGTCCAACAATACACTAATCACATTTCTAATAACTATTTCGATGTGGGTTCTATCTCACTAAATTTGATTCTACATCAAAATATGTATCTGTCCCCATTTTATTTTTTATAAAAAACCATAGATTCATCCACGAAATATTCACTAAATACATGATCAAGATACCTTAAAAACTAAAGAAATCATGTAATCATCTAATACCTCACACCAATGTTTAAACCTAACTCTTGAAACAATTTAATGGTTAGACCACCAACCATCATTCTGGGTGTCATACTCTTAACTTGAGCATGGGAGCACAACTGATTTAACTCAATATTAGATCACACTAGCTCCTTCCTGATACTATTTCTGACACACTGACTCCAACTGAGACCACACATCAATCCCATATTTGGTATTTGTCACAGAATCAGGTAGAATTTGATCTTACCATGCACCCGTATTTTGGTGTGGTCTCAAACATCTACCAACCAATTTGATCACAACCACAATCCTTCTGACACAAGATTCATAAATAATGAATTATAAAATGATTCCCATTATAGAAGTATCACTTTATTTTATATGAAAAATCAAAACAAGATCTCTATAGCCCATGCTCTGTCCATCACCACACATAATGACAGGGCTTAACTGGCCCACTCATACCAAATAACCAATGTTAACCAGAAACAGTGGCCATACTTGTACCACTATTAATAGAATACTCAAATAGAAAAAATTATTAATCACACTATAATGATTCCATACAACCACACATTGAGTTTCTACCCAAACAGGGCCATCCACATGCCTCCCTAATAGTTTTTTGTTAAGGAACATACTTGGGTTGATCATACCATGGTACCCTAATCAATTTCCATCACAACATCCTTAACACCATGGGACATCCACTGATTCACTCAATACCTCTATCCACCATTTCCATGGGCATCATATCCCCACAATACCAACATATCATGGCTCAGTTTTATCGATAACCAAAAAATTATCAATAGATATGCACATTGTATGATCCTATCTTTTTCCAGGAATGTCTCTCTTTGAATTTATCATTTGAGCATTTATGGGCATGACTTTTTCAGAGAAAAATGGAAATTTTTTGGGGAAACTAACATAAATTTTGGGGATGTATGATTGTTTTCATTAATAAATATTAGATATAAATGGGTTAATCATTTCACCAGTTTATTGGGAGTTGAGATACTTTAAAAGAGGTTCGGATTGTTTGAAATATAAATGGGTGAAAAAATCCACTGTATAACAATTACATGTTTTGAAAAGTGATTACACATCAAGGAATTTTTTAATGGTTTTAATAAAATAAATATGAGGTGATGAATTTTTTTGGCATATTCCATTATAAAATTTACATGACATGTAATCACATTAAAAAATGGGTAAATTCCTGGAATGTTGTTTTAATCATGTTGTGCATATAATTTTTATTCTATCCCACTAAAGATCCTATAAACATGACCATTGGGCTTTCTATAAGTGATTTTGGGTTCCAAATTTCCTTCTAGATATCCCAATTATATGATAAATCCAATGTAAGTACTTTTTCATTAGTTTTCTTCCTTCTCATACTTCTTCCCTAAACGTTGTGGGAAATCCATTGACTAATTGAATTTTTGGTTTTGAACTTGATTAGTTTTGATCTTGGAACCTATTTTAAATTATCCTCACCATCTTTCTCATGTTTTTTTTCTGTTGTAAGGGTGTTGGATCATAGAATAATTGTAGGGGGTAAAAAACATAACCCTCTGTTTTTATAATGGCAAAGATTATGTAATAGTTTGATTAATCCATCACTGAATATGCACAAATCAATTAAATAAAAAATGGAATTATTCCTTGAAGTCCTTTGTTTGAAATTGTCTTATGACCTATCTTATGGATACCCATGGAGTTGGAAAAACCAGATTATAATTGAATTTGAAAAATGATTCAAGTTTATTTAGCATGACATGGGACGTCAGGTGATTTCATGTTATAAAATCCCTAATTTGTGGCTTAATTATTACTTATATAATTTTTAATCAATTATGAATTGAATTTAAAGTGGAATATGAAAGAATAATTGTAATTATCATTATTTATCATTGATAATTGTTTTGTGATATTGTGATATCCATGCTATATGTCAGGGATTTTGTTCTATGCTGTTGTGCTAATATATCAGGTCATGATTTTGAACTTGCACAGTTATATGATGTAATGATGATATTGAGTGGGCTTGGACCAGTCCCATGTTGTAATTTTTATAGAGAGTAGGTTATTACCAATCCCACACGGTAATCCTTATAGAGATTTGAGCTGGAATGCTGTAATTCTTATAAGGATTTGACCTAGATTGTTGTGACTATACCACCGTTATATGATGTGGTTGGCATGATCGTAAGACATCATTAGAGATATTCTAACATGGATATGAAGTAGGTTATTTTACCTTGGTTATAAGGTTATGGTTAACATGGTCATAAGTCATGCTCTGAGATATTCTAGCATGGAGTCGAAGAAGGTTGTTACTATATTTTATTAATTGTTGAAATAGTTAAAACAACTATTTATATATTTATTGAATACAATTCTTATTATAAATTTTTTGGTTTATACACAATGGTTTTGACCTACTATGTTATAATCACTCGCTATTCAGTCTACATTTTTGAACCTGAGGAGATTTCATGGATACATGTTTGGTCAAGGGAAAAGAACCATGAATTTTATTTCTTGATCACAGATGGGATGGAGTTTGGAGATGGGATAGATGCTTGGTTTGGGACCCTAACTATTGGGGATTTTATTTGAGTATAATATTATTTTTATTTTATTTTTCTAGAATCAAATTGATTTAAATTTCAACATGTCATTACATTATTCTATATTATTTATTAGATTATTCAGTTATATTGTTTTTCTTTTGCTATGTCTTTACATGATTATTTTAGTTCTCTTGTGATTTTTTCTATTTTTATGAAACTTAATACTAGTGGGTATAGTCTCCAAACAATATATTTCACACCCCACTAATATTCGGTATCCTTCGATGTTTGGGGAGGTATGCATGAGGTTTAGTAACAAACCCTTTCCAGCTATGTGAGAGAGTTCCATATTTGGTGACATTACAAAGTAGTATAAAATGATCATGTTTTTTCCTCTAAATTACTATATGGGAAATTCTATAAAAGAGACTAGGATTGTCATGACCCTCCTTTCTCAAGATGAAGGAAGTGGCAACAATGTGCCGCACCCTTCGTTTTTCTAGATGAAGGGGAGATAATAACCCATGAGTCCCACCTTCAATAGGCCCCCAAGTGGAAACTAGAACCAGGGGTATATAATCTCACATAAAAGGGAAGGAATTACCATTTTTACCAAAAACTATATCAGGTTATAAGATAGTAAAATCCCAAATAGGTGCAAACATTTATGTAATTAAAAAAAATCCATCCCATGCATGATTTAAATGTAAAATGCAACAAAAGTACAACAGAAGCACTAAAACAAGTACCAAAACAACGAAATTAAGAATAAACACAAAAAATATCCCAATGACCAACCTTGTAAAGTCCAGCACAGTCCCTAATGTCCTCCGGGAAAACTAAAAATTCTTTTATAGATGTAGGGTGAGTATAAAGTATACCCAATAGAAAAACTGAAGTTACGCATTCACAAGTGGGGGATATACTAATTCCCCTACGAGAAGAGTGTAAAACATTAATGTACCAAAAAATGAGTACTAAATATCCCAGCCTCACCAAGGAACACTCACCAAATAACATAAGTCAACTGAAGTGGTAGTATAAGGACATCGACATTTGGGTACCCCGCACCACCTTCCCACTGGTTTAATGCAATTATTATCGGCTAACTTCATGATGATACAACTCTTCTAAAATTCAGTCCCGGTTCCATAACCCAACTACACACACCTAGGCCTCAACCACGTGACACATATTCCCCATAGTAACCTGGGCGACAACAACCACACCTCTCGCATGAAGACTCTAGTGCCTCATCCTTAAGATACATGTGGAAAAAATCCCAGCCTGCAAAAACATAGGCCCCTTGTCCACAAAAAGCCTACCTAAAGGATCTTGGAATATGGTAATCATCATTCCATTTAATCCTATTTGGATAAGATTGATTGGTATGAACCCATAAGAATGTGTGAGGAAGAAAGTTAGTAACTGACCATCCATCCCCCCACTGAGATGTTTGGAAAGACACCCTCCCCCATCAAATGGGGTGTTCAAGACATGGTTCTAAATAAGGGTGGGATGAGTGTAGAAAACACCAAGAACTAAAATTTATAAATATAATTAAATACACACTCAACACATCCGACAGGTCCCAAAACAAACAACCAACCCTCACAAAACTACATTTACTGCTACCCCTAAATGTACAACCACACAAAAAACCACTACCAAAGCGTACCAGACACCCCATTTTTATTTTTCCAATATCCTCTCATTAGTTAAAGGGTTTACTTTAATTTATTCCAATACTACCTAAGGAAAATACCAAGGAGATGAATTACCATTTTAACACCAATTTATAGAAACAATAGAGAACAACCAACATGCAGTTCCACCGCGCACCCCCTGTTTCCCTAGACACCCGTTCATCCAATACCAACTGTCATTATTCAAAGATATACTGCAAAATCCTACCCCTGCACCCAAACCTATAGCCCCACTCCCCAAACAACCCCCAAACGCAGTCCCACTGCACAATAATCCCATAACCACATTGCAGTCCCACTCTCCAACATCGTTTGATAATCACAACACAACAAAGGTAGTCATACTGCCTACATGTCCATCTATTCCACAATCAATTAGTATGTCAAACTAGAATTCGAACACACCACCCGTACTTCTGCACACATAATCCTGTAATAACTACCATCAAAATATATCCCCCCTGCACACACATACCACAACCTTCTCACAAAACCAACTCCCCTGCCAACCCCTACACCCATAATCATGCTCCCGACAGTAGCACCACACAACTCTCGCAAGGTCTCAAAGCCCAATAGTACACATAATTCAACCAAACACATAAAACCTGACATATTCATATTTTTTAAACGCTATTCTTTAATTCCACTTGATAAATAGGGGTGATCCCACACGGGTTTTCATCCCGAGGCACCCATTTTAATTCGGCAAGTATACATGATTAAGATGGTTTCACATCACAACCATTTATCAAGCATGACAATGAAACCCAACACCACCAGTTTTTAAGAAAATACCACCAATGTCCATGATTTATAGAAGGCATAAATCCATAACAAACCATAAAACAATAGAAGATAAAAATCAAAATAGGAAATCAACATCAACCACTCCAAACACATTATTTAATTGGCCCCATTATATTTTGATAATATTCCATTCCGTTATTTATTATTAAATTAAGAAAAGGATTCATCCATTATTCATGAATAAACATTAGTACACCCACCCCACATGATACAAAAAAAGGAGAGGCATAATAATTCCTACATGAAACAACAGGTGATCAAAGCTCCTCTTAGCGCCAAAAATAGGGTATCACATGAGAAAAAAAATCCATGGAAACTGGGTAGGGGAAGGATATAGAATAGGAACATGACTCGTCTAGGGAATAAGGCTCTAGGATCATAAATAGGGAATGCAAAAAAACTTGGAAGGGAAGATATTGGCTTTGAAAATCCAGATCCTATATTAATGCAAGAATAGTTTTAAAAGACATTATCATGGGATTCTGGTCAAGATAACATGATTTAAGTATCCAAAATCCCCCCTAGAATTTTAGGATATTAAAGTTATGCTTAATATCCCTTAAAACACCCTTAAAAACACCCAATAAATGATTTAAATTCGGTTTACATCAAATAATATGTATGATGGGAAAAACTCAAAAACTGGGAAAATACTGGGAAAACTAGAAATGAGTCATTGATGGGTGAGTCATCGATGTTAATCCACGGATGGGTGAGCTACCGATACAACCTTCCAACACTGAGCCACTAACGGATGAGCTATTGACGCGACCTATCTATGTTGATCCCCCCGACACTGATCCATCAATGAGAGAGCTACTGACGTGACTTACCGATATAGAGCCACTTATGCTAAACTACAAATGCAACAAACCACCAATGTCGATTCCCCTACCTCATTGATACAGACTCCCTTAAATCTCAAAGGGGAAAAATAGAAATTTGTAAAACTTCTAAAATGAGCTACCATTGCCTCCCAGAACACCCTAAAAACTGGACTTTCATAAAGGAATGGACCGAGGAAATTTCGGTGATTATATCAGATACATCTCAATCTATTCTCATCCTATATAATACAAAACAAACCCAGAAGAAATGAGGTTCAGACAACCTCTCTATAATATACCACTCAAGGACAAACCAAAATTGTGTTGTTAAAAATATGAAGATAAAACCTTGACATCAAAGGGCCATTACTTGACATATATCTCTTGAACAACTGTAAAAACACTAAGGCCCCACTACACCCCAAACAACCACAAAAACACCAAATGTCACACTATCCAGACACATGGATTAGGGAGATCCTTCCCACATGTCAAGATACTATTTGATTTGGTTGACACTGACTCAACCACACGGGTTTAATCACATCCACATTAATGAATATTGATTAGGGATCAGGTCCTCTCATCCCTATAGTCAGTAATTTTTTACATACATTCAATGAACTAGGAAACAACTCATCTGATAATGATCAAAGTCAAGCCATACATCATAAACAAAGCACAAAATTAAAATATAGAAACAAAACATAGAACAAATTTAGGTACTAGGAACAAATTTCTGCATCCTACTCCAAAGTACTCTCATCGAGGCTACCATGACTCCATAACACACGAAACATAGGAATGACACATCCACGAAGCACATTCTCCTCACGATTCTCAATTCTTACCAGTCACTCCATGAACATCATGTCATTATTGATATCTAACTCTCCCCATCAAATGATGTGGGGGTCATCATGTAGATACTGAAATAATAGAGAGACATGGAAGATGACGTGAATCCTCTCTAACCATGGTGGAAATGACATCTGATATGCCACCTTTCAAACTCATCCCAACACTTCAAAAGATCTGATTAACCTGGGAGAAATATTGTTCCCTCTACCAAACCTCTACTGCCCATGTCCAGGTAAATTTTCAATAAGACATGGTCCCCAACCTATAAATATCATAGCCTCTACCTATGATCATAGTAGTAATTATGCCCATCCTATGCTACCTCCATCCTCTCCCGAACATGATTCACCTTCTTCATCATACTCTGCACCACATCCGGACCTAGAATGGCTGATTCTCCAACCTATGTCCAACACAAGGGTGAATGAAAAAACCTACCTTATAAGTATTCTAACGGATCCATGACAATGTAATAGTGATGAATATTATTGTATGAAAACTCTACCAAGGGAAAATGTCTCACCATATACCCACTGAAGTCCATAACACAAGCCCGTAACATGTCCTCCAATGTCGGGATGATCCTCTCTATCTGCCCATCTTTTTTAGGGTAGAAAGTAGTGCTAAGGCATAACTGGGCGCCAAGTCCTACTGAAATCCCCTCCAAACTCAAGACATAAAACATGTATTCCAACATAAGATAATGGATCATGGAACTCCATACAGTCACACAAACTCATCCACATACCTCTATGCAACGTCCTCCACATCGCTCAAATCCTTGATCAAAAAGAAGTGTTCCCATTTCATTAACCAATACACTATTAACCAAAGGTAATAATATCCCCCCTGATACCCGAGTATTTCAGTGACAAAAACCATTGATATGACATCCTAGTTCAACTATAAAACATCTAAGGGATCCAACAGACTACTGGGAACATGGTGATCAGCCTTCAAATATTAACAAACTAGGAAACTTTACAAAAACTCCACCACTTCCCACTTCATCCCATGCCACCAAAACTGTTCCCTCACGCCTCGGTACATTTTATAAACTCCTAGGTGTACCACCAGAGGTGAGCTATGGAAATCACATATAAATCCCTCGTACATTTCCATTGGGACAAATAGCTTCCCCCGGAACAACATCTAATTCTGACTATCCTTGAACCATCCTTTCAAAGAATCTCCCTAGACAACACGATTAGGAATCACTTCTATATTTGAGTATCCCTACTAATACTTATCCACCTTCTGCATCAAGGAATAATAGAAATCTATTTGAAATAGATATCCTCTATGACCATCCACTCTCACATTGAGATGAAAATCAGACAACTCCTCAATTTTCTTCTAAGCATCTCTGGATTCCAAATCTACCTCCTTATGAAACTTCCTATTTAAGTAATCATCCACCACATTACCCTTTCCTATTCTTTAAAAGATCTCAGAGTCATATTCCTAGAGAAACTCTATCCACCTTCTCGGTCGCAAGTTCAGGTCTCACTAGGAAAAGATATACCTTAGGCTCATGTGATCCGTGATGGCCAAAAGTCCCCCCTAATGAGGTAATGTCTCCAAAAATTCAAGTTGAAAATGACTACTGAAATATCCAGATCATGGGTGGCATAATTATGTTTATTCATAAGTAACTTCATAGACCTAGAAGAGACCACTCCCCACTTCTATATCAGCACACATCCCAAGGATAGACTGGAAGAATCACAAAACACCTCGAACATCACCCCTTCCTCTACAAATCAAGGCATTGGGGCATTGACCAACTTCCTCTTTAGGTAGCTAAATGCTTCTTGAAACTGGTCACTCTATACGAAGGCATGTCCTTTTTTGGTCAAATTCTTCAACAGAACTGTAAATTGAGAGAAGTAGGGTACGAACCTCTGGTAATAGCCTTTTAGACCCAAGGAGATGTGAACCTACGCCACATTATTGTGTGATAACCAATAAAAAAAATTCTTAAACCATTTATGGGTCAACTAATATCCATTTTTTAGATAGAAATTTCCTAAGGAAGTGCACCTCTCACAACCAGAACTTTCACTTGGAAAAAAACCCCTAGAGCTTGTGGTGTCGGAGGAACTCCAAGACAGTCATCAGATTCTTGGATTATTCCTCCTATGACCTTGATTTGATCAATATTTCATCGATCAACATGATGATGAACTGGTCCAAGAACTTGCAGAAGATAAGGTTCATGATCCCCATGAATAGGGATTGTGAATTTGTAATTCCAAAGGTCATGACCACAAACTCAAAGGGGCCATACCTATACCTGAAAGTAATCTTAGGGATGTCACCCTTATTCACCCTCAAATAATGATATCTAGACTACATATCAATATTGGATAACACACCTTATTCCTTTAACTGGTTAAAATGATCATCTATACATGGATGAAGGTAACCATTCTTGACCATTACCTGGTTCAGTCTCTGATAGTCTATTCGTAGCATCATGCCACTATCTTCCTTTTTTTGCAAACATGAATAGAGCACCCCATGAGGAAACAATCATCCAAAAAACCCTTTTTAATCTAGTTGTAAAACTGAATCTGCATCTCCCACAAATCAGAAGGTGCCGTCTGATAGGGATCCATCAAAATCGGATGGGCACCGGGTTGTTAGTCTATTCCAAAATCAACATCATGTTGAGGGGGGTATGGCCAAAACCTCCTCTAGAAACACATCTAGGTACACTCCAATAACCCCCAAAACCTCCACCATATATGTGTTCTCTAAACCCTCTCACAACATAGGCATCAAGAAGAGGAGAGGCTCCACATACCGAATTCCCACATGGTAGCCTAGTTTACTAATGAAAACGACATGATGACCATCCACACCTAATAACACGAATCTTCTTCAAAATAATTCTATAACAATTTGCACAATAAAAATATTTGATACCTTGGATGAAATCATATTACTGCATCTATAGAAGAAGAAGATCCCCACTAGACTGACGCGACCCCAACATCAGTCTACATACCTGGCAAACAAAAAAAACCGATCTAACCTCTAACTGGTGTACTCAACACCAGGGGAATGAGAAGTCTCTCGACATCTAGTCCTGGAGAATGTGATATACTAAGAGAAACAACATAGTGTGAGACTCTTGAATCAGAAAAAGAACAAGAAAGAGTTCTAAATTGACTAACCATACCCTGAAACAACCATTGGCCTTGATTGAATTACTGCCTCAGTGGCACACAATTTCACATGCCCAGCACCTCTACGCCTCTACTATTGACCGAATCCCCGAACAAACCCAAGTTGAGGTCCTTGGGGAGAAATATGAGGTTAGTCTCCCTGAAAAACATCCACCCTCAATGGATTGGATTCTCACTACCCCTGCTACATGAAAGGATTGACTGACAACAACAGGCTGCTGAGATGGACAATGAACATGCCCACCCCCACTATATTGCGCTCAAACGGGGAACTAGTTATGAAGATGTCCACAACCTCCACAAATGAATCACCTTATTCATAGGACCATGTTGAAAGGGCAAGGACTAGGAGATCAGAACAAGTACTACTAAGGCCTACTTTCTACTAGCCAAAACATGGAATCCCTAGACGTTGGAGATCTACTAATGACTTCCTTCCCCTTCAACAGAATCGGATGGCTCCCTTAACATGGAACACATCCCTATGAGTGCATACTGTCAACTAATTCAAACTTCTACTGAACTTATAAAAATATCGGTAGGGTAAAGGGAGTGACAACATACTGAAGAGAAGGCCGGACTGCCTCCTCCATGAGTCTTTCCCACGACTTCTCATTCAGAAAGAGTTTCGATGTGAAGAGTAGGAAGTACTTGAATATTATCCCCAGTTACCTTACTGACATACTCTCCTACTAGATGGAGAGCATATATTTCTACATCTAGTACTTCATCATCGAGGAATGAAACTCTACCCGAAACTCTTTCTCAAATTCAGCCCATGAGACATCGGTCTCCTTCTTATCCCTGAGGTAATGAGTCCACTACTGATATGCTGCCCATCACATCCAGATCACTTCTAGAGAAACCCATTACTCTATCAGAGCCCTTATAATAATGAAAGTGATCACAAAATCCTTAATATTACTCTCTGTATCAATGTCTGAGATGTTTCCCTCATAATTTCTCAAAGTCTCTTGTTGGAAAGAACAAAGGGTATTTTTCAACAAGTCATCTTCCTCTGCTCGATTGGCCCTCCGTTGATCAACCAGGTTAGCCTGTTGGGCCTCAACTACTCATACCATATGTGGGAAACATCTGGGTACCATAGCTAAAAAATGGTATACAAGGAACTCCCATGCCCGGGTAGTATGGAAATTTCTTCTTAAGATTTATGTTAACACGTTATTTAAATAAAATTCCCAAAATTCTTGAGAAAATCAAGAACGTAAACCATTATAATGAATGTACCGTTCCTAGGGTATCTACCCTAGAATCAGTGTTGTCTCACTCGGTCATTTAGTAGGTCCATTGTCCTTGCATTGGATCACAGGGGCCCTAAAATACTATGTCCTAGCCTACATTCCTTGGCCTATTTCATGCACCAAGATTGCCTATCACTTTTTCCCTACTACCCATTGAAATCCCCAATATTCCTAAATTCAAACTCCATCCTGTCTCTCAACCTCCCTTTAATACCATTCTGTCACAACCCATCTTTCTTAAGATGAGGGAAGGGGAAGAAAAGTATAATGCCCATCCTTTTTCAAGATAAAGGAGAGATAATGAACCCAAAGTACAACCTTCACAGACCAAGAGTGGAAACATAAAAAAGAGTTTATAATCTCACAAAAAATGAATGGGATTACTCTCTTTAATGAAAACACGATCATGAGATATGATGGTAAAATCCTAAATAGCTCCAAACATTTATGTAATAGAAACAAAAATCCATCCCATGAATGGTTTAAATGTAAACCACAAAAAGAAGTAAAACCAAAGTACTAAAAAAAGTACCAAAAAAAGATACTAAGCCGACACACAACAACTTTCCTGATGCCCGAGCTAGTATAGTCCAGAGCGGTCCTGAATGTCCTCCTGGAAACTGGATAACATTTTTAAAGACATACAGAAAGTATACAAGAATACCAAGTAGGAAAACTAATGCTCTTCATGAACAGGTGGGGTAGATACTAATTCCCCTGGGAGAAGATAGTAAAACCAAAAATAACCTACCAAGGAGTCCTAACCATCCCATCCTCACCAAGGAGCACTCATCAAATAATGTATGTAAAGTAGTAGTATAATCACATCGACATTTGGGTTCCCCACACCATTTTCCCACTAGTTTACTGATATTCGTAACAGCTAATGTATTGACGCCACCACTCTTCCCAAATGTAGTCCCACCACCACCACCCACCCGTACACAACACGGACTCAACCACACAACAATTATCACCAAAAGTCACCTGGGGCACAAAAACCACACCTCATGTCTGAAAGACACCTGGGCCTCATCTCGAAGATACATGAGGAAACAATCCCGGACTGCAAACACCTAGGCCCCTCATCCATAACAATCCTTCTTGAAGGATATTTGACTATGGTAAGCCCCAATACATTATATAGTTCCCAGATACACTCAATAAGTATGAAACTAGAAGATTTTGCGAGGAATAAAGTCAGTAACTATCAATACATCCTCCCACCAGGATGTTGGGAATGACACCCTCCCCTATGAAATGGGGTGTTAGACACATGTTTCTTAATAAGGGTGGGGCGAATATAGAAAACAGAAGGAAATACAATTAATACATATACGCAAACAGACACTCATCCCAACCTACAGGTGTCAAAACAAAAAACTAACCCCCACATAACCACATTTTCTGCTACCCCTATATGTACAACCACACAAACAACCACTTCTAAAGTATAACCCCAACACCATTTTCATTTAACCACACACCATTCATTAGTTAATGGGTTTACATTAATTTATACTAGTACTACATGAGGAAACTACCAAGGTAAAACATTTCCATTTTAACACCAATTCATAGAAACAGTAGAGAACAACCATCCAGTAGTTTCACTCCATACCCCCTTTTTCCCTAAACAACCATTCATCCACTACTAACTATCATTATTCAAAGGTATACACCAAAATTTACCACTTACACCCAAAACTGCATCCCCACTACCCATACAACCCCCAAATGTAGTCCCATTACATTACAATCCCATAACCACATTGCAGTCCTTTGCACAACATCGCTTGACAGTCAAAACACAACCAAGATAGTCCCACTACCGAGAAATCCATCTATTCCACAATCATCACTCTCTCAATCTAGGATAGCAACACACCACTTTTAATTACCAACACACAATCCTACTACAACTTCTATCAAACCACAGCTCCGTTGCACAAACATACCACACCCTTGTCGCAAAACCAACTCCCCTACCCACCCCTATACCCATAACCGTGCTGCCGACAGTAGAACTACACAACTCATGTAAGGTCACAGAGCCCAAAAGAACCCAAACCTAGCTACACCCATCATACATGACATATTAATATTTGTTAAACACTTTTCTTTAATTCCACATGATAAACAGGGGTGACCACACAAGGGTTTTCATCCCCGGGAATCCTTTTTAATTAGATAAGTATTCATGATTAAGCACATTTCTTGTTATAACCATTTATCAAGAATCATGATAATACAAAACATAACTAGTTTGTAATAAAATACAACCAAAAACCCTAATTTTCAAAAGGCATATAGTCACAAAAAAATATAAAATAATCCAATATAACAATCAAAAAATCAGATCAACATCAACCACTCCCAACCCAGTTTTTCATTGAACCCATTATCTTTTTATCATATTCCCTTACATTATTTTTTTTCTTTTATGAAAATGATTCATCCATTACTCATGATGAAATATTAGTACACCCACCCCACATGATACAAAAATAGGGGAGGTAGAAGAATTCCTACATGAAACAACATATGACTAAATCTCCTCTATGTGCCAAGAAAAGGGTATCACACGAGCAGTAGGAAACATCAAGGAAATTGTGAAATAGAGGGCTCTAGTAGAGTCGCATGAAATTTCTAGAGAGTGGGGTTTAGGCGCACTAAGAGGGAATATAAAACACTTTGGGATGGGAAGATCCCGACTATGAAGAGCCAGATCCTATATTAAGTGAAAAACGATTTCAAAATCCATTATTGTGGGATTGTGGTCAAGATCACTTGATTTGAGTATCTCAAACCCCCCCATAATGTTAATATATTAAATATATAATTAATATCATTTGAAATTCCCTTAAAATTCCCAAAAATCATTAAACTTAGTTTATATCAAATAAGACGTAAGAGGGGATAAACTGGAAAACTAGGAAAAACTGGAAAAAACTGGAAATGAGTCATTGATGGGTGAGTCACTAATGAACCACCAATGGGTGAGCTACTAATGTTACTTATCGATGCAGAGCCACTGATTCTTATCCATTGATGGCTGAGATACCAATGGGACCTACTGATGTTGAGCCACCGACATTGATCCACCGATGGGCCAGATAGTGACACGACCTACCAACACATAGCCACCAAGGCTGAGCTACTACTGTAACTACTTACAAAATCCTCTGACTCACTGATTCTAACACCTCTGACTCATCGATCCCAATTCCCCTGACTTACCAATGAAGAAACCAGATATTTGTGAAACTCTTGAAATGAGCTGTTGTTGCCTCCCAAATCACACTAAACACTGTATTTTCTCAATGGAAAGGACCCAAAAATCCAAGTCATTACATGGATGTGTCGATACATGGTAATGATATTTTTAATGGGATTAGAAAAACACATGTATGAATTAAAATACGAGCACCCAAGGATGGGATTGTTTTTTGTGTTGTGTGCTTGTTATAATTGATGTTATTTCACCTCAGGTGATTCACATGTTGTGTGAGGTTATTTTTTTTATGATTTTATTGTTTCGTTATATTTTTACTTGTGGCCTTGTATGGAAGGATATTATAAAAATTCCTAATAATAGGCATATAGGTATATATTGACATGCATTATTCATGATAGGGGAATATCAATTTTTTCATGTGATATACATGCCTGTAAAATTGTGATATGAGAAACATTTCCCACTAGATAAATAAAATGATTTGTCACTTCATGATAAAATAATTTCAAGCCATGTCCCAATAGATCAAGATCTAGTGGTTGTTTATTATAGTCACCTGTTGTGTAGACCATTATTATTTCCTGTTTTTTTATGGTGTGAGTTTTTATTATAAAGAAAATGCTTCCTTGTCATCATTGAATTGATAATTAAGAGAGTGGAAATCATCATGCTTCTAATACTAATGAACAATAACTTCCTATAGTTATTAAGGATTATATTGATGTTCTTCTTCACGATAACTTCTGAAAGGTCATGTGATCCATGGAAAGTGAGAATATTCATACCATTCCTTTGTTGTCTGAGATGGAAAGAGAGTATCAACTTTATCATCCTCCTATGTTTACTGGGGAATAGATACCCTAGGTAGTTGTTCTATGGATTGGTTTAGTCTATAAAATCATCGATCTTCTTGAGACATCCACACATAATTGGGTGAATCATACTATGTATATGATTATTTTTCCTTACATGTGTTAGTGGTATATTCTAGTGGAAGATAGTAAATAAGATCAGCTATCTTGGAAGGACATCAAGAAGAAGTTTATTTTCCATTTCTATCCTGATACCTTAAGGGATGAAAAATCTTGCAAGTTTATGCATCTGAAACATGAGGGTTTGTCAGTACTAAACTATGCTTGATGTTTTACTGACCTATAATGCTATGTTATATATTTGGAAGATGACGTGATCTCTTAGATGATACATTTTTATGTTGTTCATCATTATGAGATTAGGTCACAGGTAAATTATTTCTATTTAAATATCATTGAAGTTAAGATGTATCAGAAACTCATCACAGAAGGGAATCTCATAGAGGCCCCAAGAAGAAACCAAGATATTTAATTACGGTGATCTGGGTGTTCTTCTTTGAGTGGTAAAAAGATCCAATATGATAGTTTCTGGTAAAGAAGTAGTGGGAAGAATAGTAAGGGAAGTAGACAATGATCTCAAGATTGAGTTCCATTATAGTGCTATCGAAATGAAATGTTCATCCACAAGCTCCCACGGTATTCCTACGTCATAGTCAAGGGTTGTATCTGTGGAATAATAGGTCATCTTTAGAGGTATTGTGTAACTATTCCATAACAAACCAGTGGAATAGGATCAGGATAAGCACCCATGTTGAGAAGGGGATCATATACCCCTCATCAGGCCGGTAGCTTGAGTTCCACAAGTTGTTTAGGCTAAGACAGGGGATGTGATACCATGGTTAATGAGAAAGTGTACCAAGGGAAATAGATTAGGGTAGTCAGAATAGAGCCTAGAGAAGAGGGAAAAGTAAGTTACACTTGATACAAACTACTCTAGGTAACATGGATGCACTACTATCTACCGTCATTGGTATGATTCTTGTACCATCTACCTTAGTTTGTGTTTTGTTTGATACATGAGCATCACAATATTTTATATCTTTTATTTTTTTAAAATTTTTTGGTATTGGATGTGGAAATATTATATGGTTTTTTAATCATTGAAAATCCATTGAGAGTGTGGTTAGATAATATCAAACATTGAAAGGCGTGTTCTATAGAGATTGGTGGTTACCATATCTTTAGGGAACCGTTCATGCTTGAAAGGAAATTCATTGACAGGATTCTTAGTATGGATTGGTTGGTTCCATACAAGATCATATCAACTGTTACAGAAGGAGAGTTAATTTTTTATATACAAAAGGAAGTAACTACTCTCAACATGGTGAGTGGGATGTTTAGGATAGTCATACAGAACCAATTAAAAAAATATTGGTTTGTATCATGAATCAGATAGCTGATCCTTGTCTAGAAAATGGTGGAATGAATTAGGATTATTTTTCTCTAGTGGTAGATCATTTTTAGAATGTTTTCTCTAATGAGTTCTATAGATTACTACTTGAGCATGAGATCAAGTTCACAAATGAGTTGGTGCCGAGAGTAGAACCAATTTATATTCTACCTTATTAAATGACACCAAAAATGCTGTATGAGTTGAATGTTATATTGGTTGATCTTGAATATAAAGGGTCCCTATGGAAGTGTAAATATCATTGGGGTTATCTATTTCTACTCTCCAAATGGATGATAGATTTTTTAATTTTTGTGTGGATTATCAGAGTTTGAAATAAATGATAGTAAAAAATAGATATTCTCTACCACACATTGATGAAATTTTTGACCAGTTGAGAGGTTCTATGAACTTCCACATAATTGGATTCTGATAAAGATTTAATCAATTAATGGTGAGACTATCGAAAAAACTCGGAATACTTTAATGAGATGGTATGGATTATATGAATTCTCTATGATTCCATTTGGGCTGACTAATGTGCCTGCGGTATTAATGAATGAATATGATCATTCATCATTTTCTATATAAGTTTATGGTGGGTTTTCAATGATATATTATTGTAATAATAACCAGTTGATTTTCATGAAAAATGTCTTAAAATCATATTGAGTACATTGGTAGGGAATCTTCTTTACACCCAGATAACCAAATACAGTTTTGGATTAGTGAGGTGCACTTCTTGGGCCATGTCATATAAGAAGTAGGAGTGTTAGTGGAGCTAAATAAATTCATAGCCATGATATATTAGGAACACCCCAAGAAATTCTTATAAATTGGATGAATTCTCGGTTTAGTATTTTATTACCACAATTTTATCCAAGATTTATCCAATTTTGAAACACTAATGTTTAGGATGACCTAGAACGGGGTGAAATTTGTTTGGTCTGATGTAGACAAGAGTGTTTTTTATGAGCTAAAATGTAACCTGACCTCAACACCTATCGTCACTTTACTTGTGTTAGGAAAATAACATAACATGTACTTTGATGCATTCAGAGTTATAATCAGAGTAGTTATAATGTAAAAGGATCGTATGATCTCATATGGATCTATGCAGTAGAGACCACTTGAGTGGAATTACACTAATCATGATCTAGAGATATAATCATTGGTATATTCCCTAATATGAAAGAGACACTATATCTTAGGTGAGAGGTTTCTTGTATACACAGATCACATGATCCTCAAGTACATATTTTATCTGTGAGGCATGATCCTTTAGAAGAGGAGGTGGGTTGAGTGTCTGTAGTATTACAACTTTGAATTGTATTATACACTAAAAAAGGGAAACTTACTTACTGAAACATTTCATTAAATGATAAAGAAATAGTTAGTATGGGAGTCTTGTGATGTGTGGAAGACACCGTCCCGATTTGTAGACATTTATTAGGATCTTCAAGAATCTCTTGGGTGAGTAGATCAAACTTTGACATCTATTATACATGTTATTTTGGAAATGATTAAGACTGAGAATATATCTGATACAGAGGGATTCATTCTTATAGATAAATTATATGGTGGGGATATTCCATCAAGTTGGTCTCTCAGTAGTGGAAATTATATTATTTTCTATCGATGAATATGGGTTCCAATAGGATTGCATGCAGAGCTGATTAGGGGGTTTCATGCTTGTAGATGGGTAGTGCATCTAGGTTTAAAAAAGATGTATTGTGATATTTGTAGATTTTACTGTTGTCTATTAATGAAGAAGGAGGTGGAAAGCTTCATGGCTAGATGCTTCACTTTAAAGTAGGTGAAAACCGAACATCAGAGACCATCTAGGCTTTTGCAGCTGTTACCCCTTCTACAGTGGAAATGAGACGATGTCATGACAGATTTTATGACAAGAATACCCATGATGACCCATAAGAATGATTTTGTATGAGTTATTGTTGATCAATTGACTAAAGGTTCCCACTACTACTTATTAGGTAAACCTTTATTGTTAATGATCTAGGAAATCTTTATGTGCATGAGGTGGTTTAGTTTCACGATGTTCTAAGGAGTATCATTTCAGATAGAGATCCTCATTTCACATCACAATTCTAGTAGGTTATTCATAAATCCCTAAGATTGTGATTTATTCTAAGAACATCTTATCATCCACATATTTATGGTCAATCTAAGTGGACTATTTGTGTTCTGGAGGATATGTTATGAGCCTATATTTTGGATATTGGTGGATATGGGGAGTAAAATTTGGCACCCAATGAGTTTTCATATAATAATATATTGTAGGAATCGATCCAAATGGGACACTTTGAGGCTTTTAATGGTAATTTAGACAATTTACCTCTTTGATGGATGGATGTAGGTGAGTCGTCACTTGTTGGGCCTAGTCTCATGCAAGATACATATGAACAGGTTCAATTGACCAAACATCAGTTGGTGACCATACAAAGAAGGTAGGGAAAATACGAGGACCATTGAAAACAACCTCTGGAATTTGAGGTTGGTCATCATTTTTTCCTTCAGTTATTTTGTAGGTTGGGGAAGTTATGTATTAGAAATTCGAGAATTCTAGCACCTAGGTTTGTCCAGCCATTTGAAATAGTTTCAACGGTTTGTCTAGTGGCATACATTTTTGTCCTTACACATCACTACAATTCCAATATAAATGTGTTTCACATGTAAAAACTTCTTATAAATCACCTAGATCCTTCCCATGTAATAGACGTAGAATATGTCTTGAATATTGTCAATGCATTCATTGAGGAGGATCTGATACAGGTTGTAGATCATAGTGAGAAATATCTTCAGGGTAGAATGATACTGTTTGTTCGAGTGTAGTGCCAACATGGGATATTTCAAGAGGATACATGGGAGAGGGAGTTTGATTTTCAAACACAGTGAATACACTTATTCACTATGACCTCACATTGATTATTGGAGAATATTGGGAATGAGGTGTTATATAGGAGGTAGTTTACAAGATCCCGTCTTTTTTGAGGTATGTATCTCCTTGAATTTTTCATTTGAGCATTGGTGAAATAGACATGTTAGAATAAAGAGATCCTTTTTTGGAGAAAATAACCTAAATTTCATGGATGTATGCTTGTTTAAATTAATGGAGTTTTGTTGTAAATTGGTTTAGCATTTCAATACTTGTTGGTGAGTTGAGAAACCATAAAAGAGGTTCAGATTGTTTAAAAGGGAAATTACATGAGAAATAAAATGCAGAACATTTAATTTTTTTAAAGGGAATACCTTTCTTGTAATTTTTTTAGGTTTTTAATAAAAAAAATCTAAGTTGATGGGTTCGTAGGTGTATTCCATTAAAAATATAAAAATTATATGTAATCATATTAGACACTGTTGTAATTCCCAAACATCTATTTTAAATATTTTATGCAGAATATTTTCATTCTAATCCAATGTTGATCCTCTGCTCCTGACCCTAGGGATTTTTCCAGGTGATTTTGGGGTTCCAACTTCTCTTATAGACATCCCGATTATGTGAGAAATCCCTAGTTTGTCCTTTATGGTTATGTTTCTTCTTTCTCTTCCTCCTCCAACCATTGCAGTGAAATACTTTTACTAATTGTATTTTTGGTTTAAATCTTGATCTTTTCCTGATATAGGAACCTCTTTTAAATAATAATCACCTTATTCATCATGGGATTTGGCTTCTAGAAGCATTTTTGGATCATCAGTTAAAGTTAGAGGGTCTAAATCTTATCCCATGGTTTGATAATTTTCATATTTATGAAATATTTTTATTTCACCATCATTCCATACACCCAAATCAATTTAATAATGAATGTATTTATTACAAGATATCCTTTGTTGAAAATTTATTATGACCTAGCTTATGGCTACCCATTGGGTGAGAGAACCTTGATTAAAATTGAATTGGTAAACAACTTAAAGTATTTTTAGAATGACATGTGACATAGGGTTATTTATTATTATAGTATCCCTAATTTATGGATTAATTCTTATTAATATAATTTTTAATCAATTCTGAATTAAATTTAAAGTGGAATATGAAAGAATAAGGTTAATTATCATAATTAACAATGAATAATTGTGACGTGATATTGTGATATCCATACAGTATGACAATGATTGTGTCCCATGTGGGAGTGCTTATATATCTGGCTCAACCCTAAAACATGCACACTTATATAATGTAATGATGATATTGAGAGGGCTTGTCTAAGTCCCATGATGTAATGTTTATATAGAGTGGTATATTCCCAGGCCCATGTTGTAAGGATTATAGGGATTTGAATCGGAATGTTGTAATTCTTATGGGGATTTGACCCACATTTTTTTGAATATACCATGGTTATATGGTGGTGGTTGACATGATCGAAAGATACGCTTAATGATTTTCTTGAATGGCACTGAATCAGGTTATTTTACATTGTTTATAAGATTCTGGTGGACATGGTTGTAGTACCTGCTCAGTGGTATTCTTACACGAAGTTGAAGAAGGTTGTTATTTTATTTTTTTAATTGTTGAATTAATTAATACAACTATTTATGGATTTACTGAAAACACTTCTTATAATAATGTTTCGGTATAGACATGGTGGTGTTGACCTACTGATTTATAATGACACCCTATTTCATCCTCCATTTCGTACCAGATCTAATTTCATCAATACAGGTTTGAACAATAGAGAAGGGCCTTATAGTTGATTTCTTTTTTTCATCTAAGATGGATTTTGGAGGTGGGATCAATTAGAGGTTCAGGACCTATGAAATTAAGTCATTTATTTGATTATACTATTATTTTTATTTTATTTTTATAGAATAAAATTTATTTACATTTCAACACATGATTACATTATTCCTTATTGTTTATTAGATTATTTAGTTTGCTTTTGTGTTGTCTTTTTCTATGCATTTACTTGATTATTTAAATTCTATTATGATTTTTTCTACTTCTATAACAAGTCATACCGTGGCGTATAATATCCACACTATAAATTTCACACCCCTGCTTCTATTCAATAGCCCTTGGAATATATAGAGGTGTTCTTGTGGTCTTGTAACCAACCCTTTTCGACCGCATGAGAGAGTTCCAGATTAGGGGATGTTACAATGTTGTATCAAAGTATCATGCTTTATTTTCATAGGATTTAGTATTTGTAGAAATGTAGAAAGGATAATAGTATGTTTTGGGACATGGTAATGATCTTGTGAATGGTAATAGCTAACTCATGTATGAGGAAAAATCTGAGTACCCATGGATGAGATTTCTATTTTTGTTGTGTTGTAGTTATATTGGATATTATTTCACCTTGTGTGATTCACATGTTATGCGTGGTTAATGTTTTATGATGTTATTTTTTCTTTAGATTTGTATTCATGGCTAGTATGGTGTGAAATGAGAACACATGAATCATAATAGGCACATATGGGTATAGTGACATGCATTATTCATTATAGGGGTATATTTATTTTTTCATATGAAATATACTTAATATTAAATTGTGATATGAGATATATGCTTCTTTGGATAAAGGAAATAATTTTTCATGTCATGGTAAAATAATTTCAAGAAATGTCTAGAGATATGAAGAGATTGTGGTTCTCTATTGTAGTCACTTGTTGGGTAGAACTTTTTACTAGCTAGTTGTATATGTTATGTGTTTGACTTATATAGAAAATGTCTTCTATTCATCTTTGACTTGAGAAGTAAGAGAGTCACAATAATCATGCTCCAAACAATGCTGAATCAGAACATCCTATAGTTCACGAGGAGAATATGGATGTTCAGCTTCATGAAATTATCATGAAGGTCATGTAATTCATGGAATGGGAGACTATTTATACCATTCCTTTGATGTATGAGATGACAAGAGAGTTTTAGCTTCATAATCCTCTTATCTTTTCTTGGGAAGGGGAACCCAAGTTTCCATGTTCTGAATTGAGTTAGTCTAGGAAAAATTTATGCATATGGATACACCCATAGATAGAAGGGTGAATCTTTATGAATATATATTTCATCTTACTGTAAAGAATTGGTTGGATATTCTAGTGGAAGATAGGAAAAAGATAAACTACCTTTGAAAGAATTTGATACGAAGTTCCTAATCTATTTCTATCCTGATAACTTGAGGGATGAAAAGTATTTCGTGATCGTTCTTATAACATAATAGGGGTTTTCAGTGATGGAATATACTAGACATTTTATAAACCAATAGTGATTTGGCCATCTTTGGAAGATGATGATATATCTAAAGTGAGATGTTTCCCAGTTGGTATTCATTATGAGATCAGTCCACACATAAATGTTTTCCATTTAACTAATTTTGAAGACGTGATGAATCATGAAGTCATCATATAATGGAATTTTAGAGAGATCCAGAGCAGTGGCCAAACTATTTCAGTAGGGGGAAATGGGTGTTCTTATTCAAGTGGAAATAAGACCCTTTATGAAAGTTTCTACTAAAGAAATTGTGGGAAGAATAATCAGGGTAGTGGAAAACTATAAAGAGATTGTATTCAATTCAAGAGTTATTAATGTGGAATGTTTGGCCACAAGATCCCAAAGTTTCCTTACCCCATTGTCTAGTTTGTATTTGTGGAAGACTGGTTCATATTTTGAGGTTTTGTGTTAAAATTACATAGAAGACTAGTGGAAGATGATTAGGGAAGGCACCAAAGTCAAGAAGGTGCTCAGTTACCCCTCAGCAGGCTAGTAGTAAGAGTTCTACAATCCATTTTGGAAAAGGAAGAGGAAGTGGTACCCAATCTCATGAGAAAAAAATACCAAGTAACGAAATATCTTAGGGTAATCAAACTAAAACCCAGGGAATAGGTAAAACTCAATTTCATGTGTTGTATTCTACTCTAACTAATGTGGATTCAAGACTGTCTACTGCTAGAGGTACGATTCTTATATCATCTAAATTAGACTATTTTTTTGGATATAGATGCATCACATTATTTTCTATCATAAATTTTTTAAAACATTTTGTTCGTGGATTTGGAAATATTAAATGGTGTTTTAACCATTGAAACAACATTGGGAGTTTGGTTAGATAACAGTAATCATTGGAAGGAATGTTAGCTAGATATTGGTGATTTCCATTTCTTTTGGGAACCATTTGTTATAGAAATGAAAGGCCTAAACCTGATTCTTTTTATTGATTGGTTAGTTTTATACTAGGATCATATCGACTATTAAAAGTGGGTATATAATTTTTTATCTCTAGAAGGAAGGAAATACTCTCACCAAGGTAAGTGGGATATTTTGGATGGTCGTGCGAGACTAATTTAGTGAATATTAGATTATCTCATGGATCAAATATCCAGACCTTTTGTGGATAATGGTGGAATGTAGTAGGATTCTTTTCCATTAGTGGTAGAAAATTTTCATGATGTTTTCCCTGATGAGTTTTATGGCTTACCGCACAAGTGACAGATCAAGTTCACAATCGAGTTGGTGCTGGGAGAAGGGCCAATTTCTATTCCTCCATACATAATGAAACTGGAAGAGAATCAGGAGTTGAAAGTTATATTTCAATATATTGAATCTAAAGGACTCAGATGATTGAGTACAAATCCTTGGGGTTCTCCAGTTATCTTCATCAAAAAGGTTGAGGGATATTTATGCTTATGTGTGGATTATAAATGGTTGAAATATGTGATATTGAAGAACAAATATCCTCTTCCATGAATTGATGATTTTTTTGATCAGTTGATAGGTTATAAGATAGTCTCCAGTATTGAATTCAGATTAGGATATCACCAATTAATGGTGAGACTATTGGACATACCTTATACTTTTTTTAGGATCTGCTCCTGATTGTTTGAATTCATAATGATTCCATTTTTGTGGACTAATATTCCAGCCGTATTCACAACCTTAATGAAAAAGGTCTTTAATCCTTTTTTAGATCAGTTTATGGAGGGTTTATTTGATGATATCTAAGTATAATCCATGGTAGCATATGATCATGTAAAAAATCTTGAAATCATCTCGAGTACATTGATAGAGCATCATATTTACTCCAAAACTTACCAAATGAAGTTTCTATATTAATTATGTGCACCTCTTGGGCCATGTCATCTCAGAGGCATGAGTGTCAGTGAACCTAATGAAAGTTTCATCCATGATATCATGGGATCATCCCAAGAAATTATGAAAAATTGATAGATTTCTATGGTTTATAGGTTATTCCTGACTTTTAATCTAATATTTATCCTATTTGGATGAACCAATGCATGGTCTAATTAAGGAAGGTGTGAAGATTGTTTCTATGATGCATGATATAGAGTTATTAGGAGATGAAATGCTATCTGACCTTGGAACCTATCCTCACTTTACCTGTGCTGGGTAAAGCATATACCTTGTTCTATAATGCATCTTGAGTTGGAATCATAGTAGTTATAATGCAAGATGATTGTGTGGTTGCTTATATCTCTAGGCAGTTAAGGCCCCTTGAGAGGAATTACCCTACTCATGATCTAGAGTTAACAGCATTGGTACATGTGCTGAGACATTGGAGAAATTATCTTCTAGATGTACGATTTTTGGTATATATGGATCACAAGATCCTAAAGTACATATTTTATCATCGAGACCTGAACCATTGTGAGAGAAGGTGGGTTGAGTATTTGCAGTCTTTCAACATTGAATTGTATTATACACCATGAAATAGAAAATCCATTTCTAATGATTTGTGTCAAAATGCTTATAATAAGTTAGTACATGAGTCTTGTGACAAGTGGTAGTCAATTTCACTCTTTAAATACATGCATATAGTTGTTCAAGAATATCAGGGGCGAGTTGCTATAATTTGGACATATATTATACCCATGTTTTTGGACCATATTAAGACCAAGAAGTTGTCTTATCCAGATGGATTGGTTATGAGAGAAAGATGATATGGTGGGGAGACACCATCCAGATAGTCTATTTGTAGTGGAAATTCACTAATATTTTGTGGCAAGTTATGGTTTCCTACAAGATTTTGTGAGAAGCTGATGATGGAGTTTCATGCATATATATGGACTGTGAATCTTAGTTTAACAAATATATATCACGATATCCGTAGACAATAATGGTGGTTAGTAATGATGAAGGGGGTGTTTAGATTCATTGATTGATGTTCCACTTTTCAGTAGGTGAAAACAGAGCATTAGATTATGGTTGGGATTTTGCATCCTTTAACCTTTCTGGAGTGGAAATGAGATGATTTCATTATGGATTTTGCAACAGGACTACCCAGGAAGACCCATAAGAATTTTTTTATAGTTTTCTATAGATCGATTGACTAAGGTAGACCTCTTTTTTATTATTAGGTAAAAAATCATTATTGATGTTCTAGGAAATATTTATGTGAGTTAGCTGTTTCAGTTTCATGGCGTTCTGAGGAGTGTCATTTCAGATAGAGATCTTCATTTTACATCGCATTTCATGAGGGGTATTTAAAAATCACATGGATTTAAAGTTATTTTAAGCATATCCTATCATCTGTAGGCTAATGGTCAATCTGAGTAGACTATTTAGGTTATAAAGGGTATGTTACAAGCTTATGATTTGGATTTTGTTGGATAATGGTATAAATATTTGGCACTCATGGAGTTTTCCAATAATAATTTATTCCTAGCATCAATCCTAATGGAAAAGTTTGAGTCCTTGCATGAAAATCAATTTTTTTCACCTCTTTGAATGCTAGAGGAAGGTGAGTTATCACTTGTTGGGACTAGTCTCATACATGAGACATCTGAATAGGTTTAGTTGATCAAAAAGTTGTGGTTCACCACTCAAAGCATGCACAAATCACATGATGACCATTAAAGGCATCCTATGGAATTTGAGGACATTAATCGTGTTTTCCTTCAGGTTTTGCCTAAGTTGGGGGGGTGCTGTATCATGAAACGGGGAATGCTAGTGAATAGGTTTATTGAGAATTTGAAATAGTGTCAAGGGTTAGTCTAGTGGAATACGGTGTAACACTTCCATAATGCTACAGTTCCATGAATGACATGTTCCACATGTCACAACAATTGATATATCACCCATATTATTCACATATTATGACGTAGAAGATGTAGAGATTTGTGTGAATGAATCCTCTTAGGAGTATCTGATTAAGGATGTATATCGCAATAAGAAATATCTTCAGCATAGGACAATACTATTGGTTCGAGTATAGTGATATCCTGGGAGATTTTATGAGGATACCTAAGAGAGGGAATCTGATATGTGGACAAAGTTTCCATATTTGTTCACTGATACCTCCTAGTGAAGCTTGGAGAAGCTCGGGGATTATCTGATATAAGGTGAGGAGGATGTAAGATAACATCATTTTCTTGGTATTTACCTCCTTGATTTTTTTCATCTGAGCCTTGGTGGCTATGTCCTGTTTGGCGACCGAGAGACTATGTGGGAGAAAATGACCTGACTTCAAGGGATGTATTCTTGTTTTAATTAATCGAGTCTTGGTTTACATGGGTTTAGTGTTTCATATGTTCTTAGTGAGTTAAGAAACGTTAAAATAGGTTAGGATTGTTTAAAATGAAATAGGATTAAGAATCAACTACAAAACATTTACATTTTGTGAAAATGGATTACACGTCATGTAATTCTCATAGGTTTTTAATAAAATAAATCAAAGATGACGGGGTTTTCAGTGTATTCCATTGAATTTTTTTATAAGATGTTTAATTTCATTAAACGACATGTAAATTCCGGACCTTCTATTTTAAATATTTGGTGTGGTTTTTTTTCATTCTAATATGCTAAAACTCTTCTCTTCTCAACCCTAGGGATTTTTCCAGGAATTATTTTTTTGAAAATTCCCTTTTGTATATCCTAGTTATATGAAAAATCATGGGTAAGTCCGGTATGGTTAGGTTTATTATTTATGTTCTTTATTCTCAAACAATTATGGTGAAATAGTTTGAAAAATTTCATTGTTGGTTTAGATCTTAATCAATTTTTATTGAGGTATATCTTTTCAATTAACCCCCCTTCCTCTTTATGGGTGTAGGCTGTTGGTAGCGTTGTTGGATCACTGGTGAAAGGTAGGGGACTAAATCTTATCCCATGGTTTGATAGTTTCCATGTTTATGAAATATTTTTATTTTTCCATAATTGCGTGCACCCAAATCAATTAAATAATTAATGAGATTATTGCTTGATTTCCTTTGTTTTCAATTTTATTCTGACCTGTCTTATGGATAACCACAAGGTGAGATAACCTTGATTATAATGGAGCTTAAAAACAATTTAAAATATGTTTATCATTACATGTAACCTAGGTTGTTTTTTGTTATAGAATCCCTAATTTTTGGATTAATTCTTATTTATATAATTTTTAGTCAATTTTCAATTGAATTTAAAGTGGAATATTAATGAACAATGTTAATTCATATAATTAGCCATTAATAATTTTGACGTGATATTGTGACATCCATGATGTATGATAGGGATATTGTTCCATTCTTTAAGGATTATATATCAGGATAGGCCCTGGAACTTGCATATTATATGTTGTAATGCTAATATTGAGTACGATCGACCCAGTACCATGTTGTAATTTTTATAGAGAGGAGGCTACGCCAAGTCTATGCTATAATGCTTATATGGGTTTTACCTAAAATGATATAATGCTTATTGGGATTTGACCTAGAATTATTAAATGCTTATATGGATTTTACCCAAATTGTTGTGACTATACCATGGTTATATGATTGTGATAGTAATAGCTATCAGATATGCTTAGAGATATTCTAACTGGGCACCGAAGAAGGTTATTTTACCTTAGTAATAAGGTTGTGGTTTTCATGGTCATAAGACATTCTCGTTAATATTCTCGAATGGAGATGAAGAATTTTTTTGTTTTATTTTGATAACTATTGAATTTGTTAATAATGTTTTATTTATTTATTAAATACCCTCATTTAATTAATTCATTGGTTTATACATGATGGTTTCGACCTACTGAGTTATACTCACACCCTATTTGGGAAACATTTTGGTACCTAAGTAGACTTTATCAATGTAGGTTTGGACAAGGTAAAAGAACATTGTAGTTGATTTCTTGTTTTCGGATGTGCTGGAGTTTTGAGATGGGACTGATGTGGGGTTCGTGACACAATACATTGAGTCCTTTATTTGAGTTTGATAGTATTTTTCTTGTATTGTTCTAGAATGAATCTAGTTACATTCCATCACATCATTAAATTTTTCCGTATTATTTATTGGATTATTTAGTTTGATATTTTGTTGTCTTCAGTTATCTATATAATTGATTATTTCCATGCAATTATGATTAGTTTCAACTTATATGAAACTTTATACTAGGGGGTATGGACTCCCCACTATACATTTCACACCCCCGCTCAAGTCAAAAACCTCTATCATAAGGTGTGGTATACTTGAGGTCTTATAACAAACCATTTCTGGATGCATGAGAGAGTTCCTGATTAAGGTAAACTACAGACATTGTCTATTCACAATCCACAACACAACCAAGATCCATGTGTCCATAGAGTTCACCTTACCTAGCATATCAAGGATTTTCCAAGAAAATCAACACCAAAACTTAAACTATTCCAATAAAGGAAGCATGATCCATTGATAATACTCTAATACGTTCTCAATCATGATCATACTCGGTGTCAGTAAACTGAAAAGACTCTACATTATCATTCAACATGATCACACAATCACACTAACACTATGATGAGACTCATCCCATATAATGCAGGTACATGTGCCTAAACAATTGACCATTCCTCAGTTCATATTATTATTTTCTAATGTTATCATCCATTGATGCTTCCCATTCAAAAAATCCACGTACATTCACTCATGCTAAGGCTAACCACATGATCTCCCACCAAATGAAAATATTTTAAAAATATGTGAGCATCTACCTTTTCTCCCACCATGATTCTAGAAAGTGAATCTTGATAAATAAAGGGAAGGGAATCTAACTAATAATTCCCTCTAAAACCACCCTCAATAAGATGAGCACCTCCCATACTCTACAACACAACAAAAGGTATATCACTCATTACTTTCTCCATTACCCCGCAGGGTTTCCACCACCATAGGAAAATATTTTTGCAACCTCAAACTACTCGTTAGGAATTTAATGTATGAATCAACCCACCATGATTTCCTATAAATCCCCTATATGAGGGACCATATATCCAGAACTAGAGAATGTCCTACACCAGGATCCACATGACATAATATCCATGGAAATACAATCATTAAATTTAGTAGAATTGAAACAAAAATTTATATTGGGAAACACAATATATGTTTTTATTGAAACATTAAAAAAATGAACCCCCATGTTTAGAAATAAACCAAACACCAGAACACACATGTCATAGGAATCCTTCATGCCTAGTATGTGGCACACACATGGGCCTCTTTCTAATCGTATAAGATCCAAAACAAAAAATGAAATCCACCAAAAAGTGAATCATTTTATGTAATCATATCATTCCATAACAACGAAAACAAATAATAACAGACTCATACCCTTGGTAATTACAAAATCCAACCAAAAAAGTGTTTATGATTCACTACTCTAATGTCCGTCACAATCTCTAACACACTCCTGGACCAATAGTCTTCTATCTTCATAGATAGTAAAACAGAAAAAGATTTTTCATATTACATTGTGATGCCCCACCTTAGAAAAAAAATTAGATATAGACTATCATGTGAGTTCTAGTATGACCCCATATACCAAATGATTACGACTAGTGACAAAGGCTTAATCCATACAATGGGGATACTATTACATAAAATCTAGGTCACATAAAAATGGGAAATACCCAAAAAATATCCCTAAAAACATCAGTATACTAATAAGTAAATAAACACAATGCTCTAATAAATTTAATGTTGAATTATTACAGTCATATAACACTGAACACCCATTATAACAATCATATATACAAGGAAAAAAGTATAAAAAGGGAAAAATGAAAACACACTAGCCCAACTAATATTCCCAATCCCCAGTACACAAAGTATCCAAATATATGATGAGTTATCCCATACCTACCAATTGGATAACCTGTGATATGACTTGAATGAAGACACAATGTCTATAAATGCACCAGAGTATCTATGCATGGTTTGAGGAATACATCTCAGTCAGGCCTCACCATGTTTCCTTAGTATATTCCACCATATATATATATATATAGATGAGGAATAAATATATATGTCACACAAGTGAGTTGGGAATTTTATGTTAACCAATACCCCAAAACTCCCTATGCACCATGTCACAATGTGACAACCAATCCATCAAAGAACTTGACTATACATACTTCGATGCCATTCCAGAATCGACCTATTATCCATGCCTCATTTAGTCATAACTGATATCCATTCCACACTTGAAGAACCTGGGTAGGTCAACATTTAAAACTCGACCCATTGCCTGAGGGAATTTAGTACGATCATATATACATATCTTGAACAACCACATTAGCACTAAATTTATGTTCCATTATTTGTGTCTCTAGTCTTGTTATAATCCATTCCACCATGTGAAATCCTCCATCATGACCTAATCATACTTAAAGAATGGTCCTCATACATCCATATACCCATGTCTTATCACTCAATACGTGGCCAACCAGTTCTTCTCACTCATGGAAATTCTCTTTCTATAACCACTATCATATCACTCAAGGTATAAAGTAGCTTTAATGTATACTAATAATCCATCACACTAATAGAAATACATCCAACACTACTTCACTCAAGGTAATTCATGGCCTTAAGATCCTTTCCCCTATAAGACTGCTATGACCCAATCCTTTTACACATACTATTGTATATTTATTATATAAACATTCAATAATTACAACTGAATGATCATGAGGCATAGTGTCTTTAGAAGAATAGGTAGATAAAACAGAAAAAACTATCTTCATTTTTATTATCCTTAACCTACTCTAAAATACCTTTATTCTCATAAAACTATATATGATGACTAGAGGAATAAATAAAATAGGGGTTTTTAATAAGATCCAGTTTGGGAGTAGAAATGATAACAAATAATTACATGATATCATAAAAGAAAAGGAACATGAATAATAAAATAGATGAATAACATAAAGAACATTTTATTAAAATATCCTAGAAATATACGAAAGTGGAAACAACACATAACATGATATAATAATAAGTTAAGGGTAACTTCCAAGAAAAATTCACATGGTGGGAAAATTCCCACAAAAAATTGGGTTTACTCCATAATCTAATACATAACATCTCATGAGAAAAAAATTAAAAAATACCTTGTAGTACAATATGAGTCCACCCATCATAACATTTACATGGTTATGATTTCCAAAATAATTAAACCAATGGCCAGGTATAAAAATAATAATTACCCATGGAAATAATTGGGTTTTATAATCTTTTATCATGTCATAATAAAATTATTTTTTATAAATAAGGAATTTTATAAATGAACTTAAGGAATGTATTAACCCATTGAATGAATATAAAATAAGATAGGTATATATATAAGAGAGATGTATACATAATTTAGAAGGAATACATGAAATGAATGGTTTTTCTGTTGATTAAAATTTCTTTAAAATATCACAAGGAATATTTCTTGAGGAAAATACCCTTTCTAGTTTGAAATAACTACTTTAAAATTAAAAAAATTACAAAATATGATGGATTTTATTCATTAAAAATAGACATTAAAAATTTTAAAGTATTCTTAATATAATTAATTTTTTAGGATATTTGTAAATTCTGTTCATACTATAGAAGTTAAAATAAATCATTACCTTCTCACTTTTATAACAAAATTCAAAAAATAAACTATTCATAAATGGTAGAAATATTCCTTGTTGACCATTTTTAAATATTAAAAATGGGTAAAAATGTATTTTATAAAAAATTATATAATTATAGAAACATTATTTAAAATATTTTACTGAAAGTATTTACTTTCACGGGAAATATTTCATATCTAAAAGAAGTTATAATATCAATATCACATATAAACTACATTCTTGATATTTCTTTACTAAATAAGGGAGAAAATAGAAACCAAACATTTAATGGAAATTAATTAATAAATTATTATAAAAATTATAGGTTTTAATAAAATAATATTATATTATTTCCACAAAATGAACCTTAAACATAAAGAATACAAAAAGGAAAAGAGATTATCATATAAAGCCTTTACTGCATTAATAACATTGAAATAAAAAGTGATTGGAATAATGTGTTTGTTATAGAAATGTAAATACAATTAATTAAATTAATTAATATGTCAAAATCCCTTTATGAGTAAATAATTACACCATAAAAGGAAATCATGGTGCCCAATACACAATAGGTCTCAAGAAAAATAGATTGTGACAAAGAAAACAATTACAAAGGTCATAAATTTTTAAGTGATAATTAATCCCTATAGTGATTATGTAAACATATGTATATCCATAGAAATAAGGTCAAATATTTTATAAAAAAATTTATAGATCCATTGATAAAAAATAACGGCATAACAAATATGATAAAGAAGAAGTATAACCAATTAAATAGAAATTGATTTAAGAAACACCTTACCACTTTGTAACATTCAAATAAAATCTTATTTAATGATGTAATATTAATTGTAACCTAAACTTAAATTAAGTATGAATTATTCCTGATAATATATTTAAAATGTGTAGTATATACACCATATAAAATAAAATAGTTTCCTAACATTAAAACATTCTGTAATGAAGAGAAATTGAGATGAAATCCCTTTCCTCGTGTATGATTCATCATGTACATATTTTAACTCATGAATAATAAAATTCTGTTAATTATTTAATTTAATAAGAACCTTTTTAAAGGTAAATATTTAACATATTTTATTTTATTCCAAGTCATAAACAATTACATAATTAATTATGTTTGCATCATACTTTTTGACGATATCTGGATCATAAGTCTAAAATGACTTTGGTAAGATTACTACAATCAAAGAGTTTATTGGTCCATAATATATAGAATAATAATAATGACATAGCTATAATTTTAATACATAATCTATAATGTTAAAACCAACCATAAATGGTGGTTATGAAAAATTAACTACATTATAATAATGGAGATTGTACGTCATATGTACGCATGAGTAACGTTTCAATTTTTTAGCGATGAAGATAGAAATAAGGTAGACTTTTTTTTATCATTATAGATTTATAATTATATTATAATACTATATAATTTAATTAAATAAACTTTTATATACCATCCATGTGATGTGGTGATAAAAAACAAACCACATTGCTTTACGGAGGTTGTAGTCCACACATACACCCAAATGATGTTATCATTTTCTAGTGAATGGAAATATAATAAAATATGAGATATGTATTTATTAAATAATGATAAACATGTATTTAATATCATATATATATAATCCCTCATTCTAACCAACAGTGAGATGTTGTGATGGAAGTTGAATTACATCGATCTATGAAGCGGTAGTACACCATACACATGAACGATGGATTCATTTCCCATTTAATATATGTTAGATGTGTATATAAGTTATTACATTAAAATTATAACATATTATTATATATAATATACATGTTTTATTATTTAATCATGATTGAACACAAATTTATGGGTTAAGAATAAGATATAAAATGAAAAAATTTAGTTAAAAGGTATGCTTCCTTTTTCAGAAAACATCTTATGGTTTACAAAAAAAATTTTCCGAGGTGACCTCTATGATAAAAAAGTACTCAAGGATGTTAGGAGGGATTTAAGGAAGATATTTGGGCAAGTATTTACTAATATAATTTCTTTTTAAGTGTGATAAAATAGGATAGGTGGTGCCCGTTTATTAGTGAGGGGAGGGAAACTCTAGGAATTTATTAAAATATAAAATTAATAAAAATTTATTTTCATAGAAAAAGGATCCAAAATGATATAATTATATTATAGTATGACTATGAATCTATATAATATCATAAAATAAAATTTTGAAATTTTGAGATTAGTTTTTTACCGTTATATATATATTTTTTACCTGTGTTAACCATTTTTGACAATTACCATAGTAAAAATGTTTTTATTATTTTGGGGTCAATATAGTTACCATAAAAAGAGAAATAGTAAATAAATAGACAATAGTTTATATTTTTAAACATATATTAATAAATTGTACGGATACAGTATTTTTACGACTTTTAAATCATTAAATAATATATTATTTATTTTAAAATATTATTAATGTCTTTTTTGAACTATTCATATAATTTGACATTGAAAACTACAGGAAAACAATGGAATTAAAATATAAAACATTAAAGTCTGCCTAAATATATTTTATATAAAAAATTCAAGGAACACAATAGTTTATTCAAATTATATTACTTTTAACACTTCTAAAATCATTTATTTTATTTTTCTATTAATTAAATAAATACTGAGTTAACATCACGAATCATTTAATGTAATTATTTTATCCTAAAAAAATTTACATTCTAAAAAAATTAATTTATATTTAAAATAAACTTTTTGGAACAAAACATAGACTCTTTTTATCCTAATGTAAAAAATTAAGAAATAATAAAATAAATAGATTACCATTATTGGATTTTTTACCTAAAGTATTAAAAAGGTCAATATCAATGAAGAATTACACAATGTTGCCTTATATTTTAAAATCCAGTAGGAATTTATGAACTAAACTCCGAAAATAAGATAAATTCAGATGTTAGGGTAATTAATTTTTCATCATCTTATAATTGTTTACCTTAATTACCTTATTTTCCCTTATAATGGTGACTATTATATACTATCATAAATATTCATAGTGATAAAAAGGATCTTATTTAAAAAAAATTTAACCTCATGATTACAAATACATAATCCATTTTTTATTATTAAATATATATAATTGGGAATAATTTATTTAATACTAAAATGAAAAACAAAATAAAAAACAGTTTAAAATAATGAATTTTAAGTACTAAAATGTATTTTATTTCAAACTATAGTATATAATTTATTACAAATACTATAATTAAATTATTTTAAATCAAAATTAACTAATTATAATTTATAATAATTCTAATATATAATTTAACCTTTTTATACTTTAAAAGAAAATATAGGTTTCAATAAAAATAAATATTTTTAACTATGCATCGAAAAATAAAACTTTTCAAAAAAATATCAAAATTTCACCATAAGATAACATTGATAAAATGATTTGTAAAATAATAATATTTTTATAAAATAATATTTGTAAAATTTCTACAAATTAAATTTAATATTTTCCCATAAAAATAAAAAAAATATTTGATGAAGAGAACTTATTTTTAAGAAACAATTGACTTTACAAAAAAAAATCTTATTTCCTATAAATTAAAAAAAAATTGTATTGAGTATGATATTTATATAATTATTATAATGTAGTTAATACTATTCATACCCTCCAATTTAATTTCTAAGTTATATATTTATATTTAAATATTAATATTTTGTGGTTCATTTAAGCCCAATGTTGTGTATTTTATATGCTATTGAACATAGTTTTAATTTTAAAATAATGGGCTATTACATTATCCTGAACTTAATAATTTTTTTTCTCAAAATTTTAACTTGATCTTGCTAATCAAGGTTTTTCTTTTTGAAAATACCTTTATTAGAAAATATCATCATAAATACTGTTAATACAACTTTCTCCCAAGAATTGAGAAAAGGAAATACAAAGGCTATCAAAAAACTGGTATTCCAAATTGAAGAATATTTGTGTTATGTGAAAATATGGACATAGAGAAGAAAAATAATGCCTAAGGACTAATATAGTGTGATATAGAACATGGTCACCAGGCATTTAATGACCCCAAATCCATAAACCATTGATGGGTGAAAAGACCATCGATTCATTAGAAATGAATAGAAAAGGATAAATTTATTCCAGATAATTTTACTAGAGTTAATAAATTATGTTTCAACATAGAATAAAAATCCAAGGAAAAATACATACGTGAAAATTAAAATTCAATCATTTAATAAATTTTCACCGCAATATCATTTTTTTTCTCCGAATGATGTGTATTCAAGAAGTATTTTTCATTACCAAGCACTAAAATAAACATGTAATGGATCAAAAAACCCACAAAAGGATGAAAAAATATTCCTCATATCTTTAAAAAAAATTAAAAAATAGGCCAATGTAAGATAACACCCAAAATGAATAATATATTTTACCATAAAATATCCACCATAACACCAAAGGTTATACATAGATAATCACATAAACCTACATCCGAAATTACATCAATAAACTCAATATTAAAGAACATTTTAACCTCAATGGTGACCTCAAACCTTCTAACTTATATCTAAAATATTCAATTTCATTCTTTCAAAATATACATTTATGTTAAACATAAAGCTTAGAGATACCTCTACACAATAAAATGTCTCTCAAAATATCATTAATCTCATAAAAATCCCAAAAAATTAAAATTATCTAATAAAATAATATAATTCTTAAAAATAAGCTCAATAGTTATCTATAAAATCATTTATGTGAAAAAAGTTCATGCTAACTAGGACATCAAGTAGGACAATGGTAGGTGATGGAATCATGTTTCCCTTCGATTGTGGGTTCAATCCCTTGGACTTTTCGGATGTGACGGGTTGTTGCCCAATATATGAATTTACATTTTTCTAAAACTATATTAATATAATTCCTATAAAATTCCCAAATAGATGATGAATATATTCCAAAATAACATAATTCATAAAATTAATGTTTTATTACTATGGTTTTCTATATAATTGTTTTACAAAATAAACTAATCTTAATTGACTATTATTAACTTAACATAAAATAGTATATTAACCCTAATGGTTTAAAATAACATTAAACACATTTCCATAAAATTTAGAGGCATTCAACCTCAAATAAAGTTTTTTTACAAAAAACCATGCTAAACCCAAGGGTTATATTACCATAAATGTCTCCCAAAATACTCAAATAAATATACACATCTAAAACATAAAACATAAAAAGGAAAAATAATAAATAAATCTTATAATGAAATATATAACCAGTACTTAAAATTATCCCCATGTATATTGATAATGATTTATAATAAAAATACACACAAATAAATAACCCTTCATCTAATATGAAAAATAGTTACAAAATAATTTTATACATATTATTCCATGATTTTTAATATAAACATCCAATAATTACAACCCAATGATTATGAGGCCTAGTGTCCTTATAATATTTGGCACAAAAAACCTCAAAAAAAACATATTTTTTATTATACATAGTAAGGACATAAATCCTTAAGATCTACTAAAAATACATAGGATAACATGGGGAATATATAATGAAAGAGGTGAGTTATAAATCCTAGTAATGAAGTAAAATGATAACGATTCATAAGATGATATCATAAAAGGAAAGTATTGTGAATATTAATATAGGATAATATCATAAATAACATGGTATAATAATATCATGGGAACAATAGAAAGTGTTGGTGATATATAACATGGCATAAGCAAAATAAAAGGATAACTACCAAAACAACATCACATAGTGGATAAAGTCCCATAATGGATTAGGTTTAATCCCAAATCCCATAAATTACATCTCTTGAAAAAAACATTACCCAATGAATTAGAGTACTATATCAGAGGACCCATCATATCATGTATATGATTATGTTTTTTACAAAAAAAATCATTCATAATGCATAAACATAATAATTACCTGTGGAAATAAATTGGTTTTATAATCTTTCCACATATCATAACCAAAAGATATTTCATAAAGAAGGATTTTGATGAATGATGTAAAAGAAAACCCTCAAAGAAATGAACAATTATCTAGTTATATATGTAAGAAAAATATATATACACAATTTATAAGGAATTGATAATATGAAAGGTTGTCTCCATTGATGAAAATGTCAATAATGGATCAAATATAATATTTATTAAAGAAAAGATAATTTTCAAATTTAAATAAATTCAATAAAATCTAAAAAGATTAAAAATATAATAGAAAAAAATTATTTACAAACAAAATGGATATTTTTTAAGGAATATTCCAATAATTGAGTTGTTATGATGATGGAAAACTCCTTTCATTCCTTATAAGTTAAAAGAAATCATTCCTTTCACACTTTTTTTAAAAAGTCAAAAAGCCACTTGTTCGAAAATGATAGAAAGATTTAATTTAAACCATTTTTTAAAAACCAAAACATTGGTAAAACATTATTTAAAAAAAAACATTGGAGAATAGTAAAAGTAGTCTTCAAAATATATGAAGGAAAATATAGACTTATAATAGAGATATTCTAGATTTAGAGGAAGATAAAAGATTAGTATCACATAAAAGAAAATTTCTTGATGTCTCATTACCAATAAGGGAGGAAATTGATACCAAACAATTAAAAAAATTAATTACTTGTGAATAATAAAAGGTATGTTCTTCAGGAAAATAAGAGTATGTGATTCTCCCTATAGGATCCTCAAACACAAACAATCTCAAAAATAAGAGAGAATATAACATAAATACTTTACCACATTGAAAACTTATGAATCAAAATTTATTAGAAGAAAGATTATGATATGTCATTGAAAATGAAATGAAATAAATTAATAAATATGTAAATAATAATTTATGACCATAAACAGATGTCTTGGTGCATAATGTGAAATATATTTTATGAAAAAGAGATCGAGGTAAGGAAAACACTGGACGAGATCATCACTTTTCACGTGATAATTAATTCATGAAGAGATTAAGTAAAAATGTTTAAATCCACAAAAAAAGTTTAAATATATAATAAAACAATTTATATATCCATTGACACATAACAGTGGAGCAACAAAGATGATGTAGGATAAGTACAACCCTAGGAATGGATGTTTTGTTAAGAAACACCTTAACATTTTTTAAGATTTAAATAAATTCCCCTTTCATAATGAAAAAATAATTATAACTAAAAATTAAATTAATAATGAAGTATTACTAATAAAATATGTAAAATGGAAAGTATATAAACCATTTAAGATAAATTAACTACATAATTTTAGAATATACCTCAGTGAGGGGAAATTGAGATGAAATCTTTTACAGTGAGTTTGAATCTCCATGTACATTTTTAGAATATTCCCCTTTCAATTTTTTTTTGAAATATTTCAATTTTTTTGAATCTTCTTGTTATGTACTTATTTAAAATCTTAAGAACCTTTTTACAGTGAGTTTGAAACTTTTTTATTATTATTTAATCTCCATGTATTCCCCTTTTTTTGTCCATGTCAAATTGTTCAATGATATTTGGATCATTAGTCTAAAATGACTTTGGTATGTTGATTACAGTCAAAGAGATTATTTATCCGCCATTTCTATAATAATAACCATGAAATAATAATTAGTTTTATACATGAATTACACTTTTAAAATGAAACTTTAATTATTGTTATGATATATGAACTATGATACAATCACAGAGACTATAGGTCGTACGTATGCATGAGTAACATTTACATTTTCAACGATCTAGGTGAAAATAAGTTAGATGTTATTTTATCATTAAATATTGAAAATTTTATAATAAATTTAATATTATTTATTTAAATACAATATATATACCATCCATGTAACGAGGTGAAGAAAAATAAATCTCATCACTTTGAGGATGTGGTAGCCCACAAATACGCATGAATGTTGTTATCATTTTCCATTGAAAGGAATGATTAGAAAATAGGTGATATATTATAATTAAGAATTATAAATATTTCATAAATTTAGTATATATATATATATATATTAAATCAATCATTATAAAAATCAGTGTGAGGTAGTGTTATAAAACAAATTACATTTGTTCATGAGGCGGTAGTCTGCCGTACACATGAACGATGAATTCATTTCCATTTTATAGAGGATGGAGAAAAATGTATTTTATTCCATTAACATGATAATATATCACAAAAATTATGGTAATGTAATTTTCATTTTATCATGGTTGAATAATATTTTAAAGATTTATAATAATAGATACAACTAAAGAGATTGATTAATAAGTATACCACCTTTTTAGACAACCTCTTATGGTTTACATAAAATACTTTGATAGATTAGTTTTATGATACAAAAAAAGGTTTGTAAGATGTGATGAGGGATGTAAGGAAGGTATTTTTGATGTTATTTTCTAAAATAAAAGTTCTTTTATTTTTGAATGAAATAAGATATGTTGTTCCATTTTATTAGAGAGGGGAGGTACAGTTTTGGAATTTCTATAAATATTAAATTAATATAAATTTACTATCATGGAAAAGGATCCAAACCAATATAATTAGAATATAGAGGATAATGGGTTGGATTAAAACCATTAAATAAATTTTTTCCCTTTTTAGATTAGTTTTTTACTCTTATCCTTTTGATTTATCATTTATTAACCCTTTTGACAACTAAAGTGGTAACAAAGTTTTTTTTATTTAGGGGTCAATATACAAATAAAAATTGAATAATTGGTACATAAATACACAATAGTTTATATTTATAATAATATAAAAATTACTTGGTTGATGATAGTGTTCTTATAAATTTTTAATAATATAATATTATTTTATTTATTATAAAATAATATTAATATCATTATGGAACTGTTAGTTTACTTTGTCCTTGAAAACCACATGAAAGAATGGAATTAGAAAATAATAATTTAAAAGCTATATAATAAGTTATTTTTCTATAAAAAAATCCTGAAAAAAAATAATTCATTCAAATTATATTAGATTTATCAATTTTAAAATCATTTATTTTATTTTTCTACTAATTGAATAAATATTTTGTCCGAATTGCATACGCATTTAAGCTAATTATTTAATAGAGAAAAATTTAAAATAAAAAAACATGATAAAAAATAATTAATCTTTGAAATATAATTTTTAGAATTATAAATATCATATATTTATCCATTTGTAATGAATTTATAGATTATAAAACAATGAGAATGTCATTTTGGACTTGTATTTACAAAAAATATAATATTGGTAAAAATGAAAGAAATATAGAAACAAGTTTTAAAGTTTTATAAAATTGGATGGATATTTCTGAGCTAAAATAATCTAATAGTAGAATGGAATGTGTTATAGTTTTATTAAGTCTGTATCATGTTATTTTTAATCTTAATTACCCAATTTACATTTACCGTGGTGACAATTATTTACTATGGTTACTATTCAAAATAAAAAATAAATAAAATTTCCATATGTAAAAAATATAAAACTAATAATAGAAAACATGGAATAATTTGTTCATGGTTAAATTTCTAGAAGTAGAAGAAATTAGTTTAAGATAAAAATTAAAATCGCAATTAAATGCTGTTTTTAGAAAAATGCTTTTAAGTATAAAAATGTTTTTATGAAAACTCAAGTATAAATTTCAATAAAAATACTATGATAGTATTATTTTTAATAAAAAATAACTTATAAAAATTTATATCAAATCCATTATGGAAAAATCTTTTTAAATACTTTGAATGAAAATACTATTTTCAAAGAAATCAATATTTTTCACTATTCATTGAAAAAAAACTTTTTAGAAAAATAAAAACAATTTACCTTAAGAAATTTTTTATATTATAATTTAAAAAACAATATTCATTTTATAAATAAAATTTATTAATTATGCCGAAATTATTTATAATATTTTCCTACAAAAATAAATATAAAATCATTTTTCAAGTAAACATTTTTTGAATGAAACGTTTACTCTACTAAATATTACGTTCTTATCTCATAAGAGTTAATTGATACATTTTTATTGATTATTTTATTTTTATATATATATCATAATATATTTAAACAATTCATATACTCTAATTTGACAACTTTATTATAATTTTCTTATTTAAATAATAATATTTCATGGTTTATTTAGGGTCAGTGTTGCGTATCATATACGCTATTGAACATAGTTTTTTTAATATATTCTTGTTAGATAGACTCCATCGCCTATCACACGAACATAGAAACAAATATGGCTTTCTATCCATCAAACATCCCACCAACTCATCGCCTAGGCTCTAGTCAAATTGGAATATCCTATCATCACAAGGCACATATCATCTTTTCCATTATGGAACTCACAGAGTCCTATAAACCTATCGTGGTCCCTGACCACTGATTACAATATATATTAATTTACCATATGTGATATAACTACTATATTGATCCTATTATCTATACCTCAAGGCCCGATTAAACCTCATTAACTCCCTTAACACTCTTGGCCCTCTTCCCCTGGTTTATCTTAAGATATTATGTTATAAGCTGCTGGGAACTCTGTTTCCAATTCCAAAAACAAAACAGATGACCCACATATTGGTCTCATATAACATAAATTAAATGATATATATTATCTTATAACCTATATGAAACCCCCCTCCATCACACCCCATATATTTATTGTTGATTCATCTAAAACACAATGCTCACCAACCCCCAAACCACACTCAAGAGGGGTTTGTTCAACATGCATGTGTCGTACGACCATCTCAATCATAACCACTAGGATGAAACTCCCTATACCATATAATTAACCTAATAGAAACCCATAAAATGATTCAAGTATCTCATTTCATGTCCCAATACCTCCCAAGGTCTCTCATCTTCCCAACTAACACCTTCACCCCAGGGAGAAATTGTTTCTTTGAAATCCAATCATACTAATGTAATAAAAGGAACTCAACCTGAACATAAGAGGCCCAAAACCATTTTATCTATGTATCTTGGGAATATCTATATCATAAAATTTATACACAAACCCATCAATATTAAAACATTCACCCAACCATGCATAAACATGCATATGTATTTGTATTAGATCAACCACCTACCCCACATCATGGAGTTTATACTATTGAAAAACTCGACACCACCTCAACTATGCCCTTCCATACCCCACCCAAGCTTATACTACCACCCTAGCTCTTTTAATAATCCATACACCACAAATATTTAATTATAAAAATTTATTATTTTTTAAATTAAATCCAAGTGGAATAATTTATGGGAAACTCATTAAGAGTTCCCACTACTCTGGAACAGTTACAACCAACCTGTATGATGTCTTTGGGACACCCCTAGCACAATAACTACCAAAATACATATCATACAAAATTTAGTTAACCAATAATTTTTTCACATTTAGGAATAAATCAAAAATAAACTTACTAAATGACACACCTTCACAAAAACCACATCCATTGATGTGTAGACATTATATTGGGTCATCCTTTAGTCACTACAGAATAAATCCACATCATCTTGTCTCAATTACATGGTTCTTTATTGGAATCAATTCTAAAACCTAGAATAAAATTGAAACAAATTATTGGGATAGAAAATAGGGACTAACAATTGTAATATCATAGGTGATCATACTTATAATAACAAATAGAACATACAAAAACTCATACCCTCTAAATGGGTGAATTAAAAGGGTAGAAAATAGGGGGAGGATCACAAGGTCATTACAAAAGATCCCATCTGATGAAACTGACAAAACCCCACTATAGATAAGTGAGTCAAGAAACATAATTAATATATAGAGAAGCATGAATACAAAAAAATTAAAAATAATATAAAATATAACTTGTAAAAAACCATATTACCAATTTAATATGACAATCATAAATAACACTAAAACAAGATCATGAGGTCCAACATATAGATACTAAAGGGTCCAAAAAATATATAAAGATAATCATAATTGTAAATCAAAAAGGAGATATAAGATAATGAATTTACTATAGAACCAAATAAAAAAATGTATAAAAACATTTTATTACCATCTCTATGTGACATGAGTATTAACTCCCACTATTTTACCTCCTCTAAACCTGATATTGTTGGATATGTATATTTCTACCTCCAATAGGTTCATTCACATTACCAATATCAAACAAAACATGGTATACATACACATGGAGTGTGTATATAGTGTTTAATAAAAATAATCTTAATAGGATAAAACCAGGTGTTTCTTGATCATCATTTTATAAATAATGAAATAATGCTAATTTTGAAAATAATAAAAGGAAAATACAATTTTTAACTTTTATTAAAATAGAGAATACTTTAATATAAATTAAGAAGGAAATTAAAATATGGATAAAAAATCATTTTTAATCAATCATCATAAAAAAAAGACCAAGATTATAAAATTTCATGTCTCTCTGTTATCTTTATACTAATCCATATCCAAACCACATATATATCTTATGAGGAACATACTGCTAGCTAGAGTGGATTCCTAAACTTGTAGAAAGAAAAAATGGTGAGAGTGGAATCCATCACTAGTGGTTTATTTTACATTTTACTTGTAAAAGTGAAGTCAATGCATAGAATGGTATTTGTACTAGGTTACCAACTAATCCCATGGCGTTCCTTTAATGTATAATTTTTTTAGAGGATTCCAATTTCATTTTAAAACCATTCCATTGAAACTAGGGGTGGAATTTCCTAAAAAATAGTTGGAATAATGAAATTATATATATAAAAAATACACTATTGATCCCCTTAATTACTCACAAAATAGAAATATTATAAACAATTTAAATATATATATATCCATCCTCAATAATGGTATATAATAGTTTTAAACAATTGAAAACCTCATTTTAAAGAATCAATCATATATATATATTCAAAAAATATATTACATAGAACTACCTCTTTTAAATCTATAAAATTATTGGTTGATGGTGTAAACCTACAAAAATATGGGAGGTTGGACCCTTATCTCAATATTATAAACTAAAAACCTAGAAACCCCAGACATAGAATTAATAAAATATAATCCTTAGGCCACTATAGACATAATGGGAAAATAAAATCAAAGAGAATAACAAATGAAGATGAAGGTGGAAGAGGATGTTTATTTAGAACATTTTTTGGTTATTTTTATGAGGTATCTACAAAGGAATTATAAGGAATAATTGAGCTAGCTAGAGACCTAGAAAGTTTGAATGTGGAATGAAAGAAATAAAAAAAGTGCTAAATCCATGTATGGGTAGACTATGAACTAACCATGTGAATAGTTATTGAACTCATTTTTAGGCTCACATGGTGTACTCTAGCTGTGTATAATTAAGATTCATGGTTACTCTTTACTATGCTCTAACCATGTATATGTCTCTATAATGGGGTTATCCTATGTGTTATTCATCTTTATAGTTTACCCCTACCATGTATGATTAATCAGTAAAACCATTCTCCTCACACATCCATGGTGTAACCATATATATGACTAATCCAATAGGTTAGTACTAACAATTTTCCCACAATGTGATAAACTAGTATATTATACTACTCCCCATTTTTCCACAAATTTAATGGCATCCACCCAATAATGATGATATTAAATCTTATACTTGTAAATGACATAGTTGGAGTGAAAATTATATAAATAATATCTCTTTATACCCCTATAATGTAAACCCAATTAATGATCATATAAGATAAAAGGACACTGCTCCCTAAAAAATATGCTTATTTCCACATCCCATGGAAATCAATTATTTTCTTTGATAACACCCATACCAAGGCAATAAATTTCTCATGTAACATTTTAATATTGATGTGAAAAAAAAATAAGTTTCTTGGTAACTGAAACATCCATATCCAAACCCAATTCTCCCTATATCAACACGAGGGAGATATCAGAATGATATTTCATTAACCAAGAGATGTGAAATGTGTTATTAATTAACGTTATCAAAAGAGGTAAAACTGATGGTTATATCACCTCTCTAATCCCTTCATATATCTCTATGGGACCAAAATAACTCATTTTAATTTCCTTTATTTCCAAGTCATTAGTGACCCAAACATGGTGATACCATTAAAAAAACCATGTCGCACAATAAAAACATCAGTTTATAGAAAGAATGGTCATAATAAGGTTTATAAGGTCTTTGAGTTGTCACTAATAATTTCTTAATAAGCATGGTAGTTTTAGTTATCTATTGAAATATTCTTGGTTCCACTAAGGAAGTCTCACCCTCCTAGTCTAAATGATTGGGTACCGTCAAGAAAGTCTTTATCAACCTTTTTAAGGACAAATTCGAATGGATAAATGATTGATATTATTATAAGAAAAGACAAAAAAATTATATGGGTATTCTATGAGCAGTCAAAGTCCAAGACACATTCATGATGCATGTCCTCTATAATTTTTACCAAATAATTTCTCTATCCATCCATTTCAAGATGATATACCAAGATAAATTTCACTTGGAATCCCATATACTCATGAAGTCACTTCCAAATGTAGTATGGGGACTATGGATTCCCATAAAAAATGATGGAATATGCATTTTTTTTTGAAATTTAATGATCTTTTAAATATTCAACTATTTTATATCCTCTAGCTAGGTATCATCCCTGATCAGCAAGAAATTTGCTGACTTAGTTAATCAGTCAATTACCAATTAGAAAACATTTTCCCCATGGGTTATGAGGTAAACCAGTGATGAAAGGAATGGATATATAATCCCATTTATAGGTGGGGAGAAAAAGAGGCACAAAAAATCATGATGGATTCTGTTGATTTTAATTAATCTATTGAAAATTATAACATAACGACATGAAATATGCTATGTCACATCTCATTTTATGAAACCAATATCAGATTTTTGTATCATAATAAATCTTATTGTATCTAGGTTAGACTTCAGAATGAGAGTGATATCAATATTATATCACATTTTCCCTCATAGCCTAAAGAACCACATAACAGTTCATGAATCAAATAATTCCCCAGGTATATAGAGACCACACGCCATTTATCTCCACCAAATTTATAATCCCTCCTAGACAATAAAAATTATCATACAATAGTTCCTATGGATGAATAAGATGAGGTATACAAGGTTTAAAATAAATGTTATCTAGAAACATACCCTTATTCTTGTTCTTCACCACCAGGTTAATCTTAGTAAAAAGTTACATCAGGTTCCATAACTCAATGGATTCCTTCAAGGATTTCGAAAAAAAAATCATATTAAAATATTCAATGATTACATCTTCCTTCCTCAGTGATAAGGCAAGGTCAAAATCAAAAGTATGGAGGGGTTACCCGTATATTATTTTCCTAATGTTTAGTTATTTTTGATAGAAAATATATCACAATATTTTATGGTCAATATAAACTTTGAAAGCATAACCACAGTGGTAGTGACTCTAATATTTTAGAGCATTCATAACTACCACTTTCTCAATTTCATGGGTTTGTTACATCCTTTCATCTGGTTGATGTTGGTGATAACCATACATCACCATGTGATCACCCTATATAAGCACACTAGAAAATTCTAGGAATGATTCACCATAATAAATGATATAACTCTATCCGACAAATTGTAAATCCAAAATAGTGGTTTATATCATCTTTTGTTAAAACTTATCAAATGTGTCTTAACATCATGGGATGATTATTAATTTTACCCCATTCTGAGTAAGAGATTTTAACGTAAATGAAATCCTAAGGAATTCCTTGAAAAGTCACCAGTAATAACAAACTCGACCAAAGAAGCTACATATCATGAACTCATTCTTTGGTTCTTCCCAAGACATTACATCCTCCACCATTTTAGGATCAACAAAAATTACTCATTCTAAAACCACATGTTGAAATAGCATAACTTCATAGATAAAAAAATAATTTTTTAGTTTCTTCCTGAAGATAATGACCGGGGGTAGTTCCCTAGATAATCTATAAGTGATTACTATTCTCCTCTTTACTTTTATAAAATATTTTGATTTTATCCACAAATACACTGAAAAAGGTGTCATTGTTTCAATGAAATATTTGGTTTATAAAATCCAGGAAAATTTTAAAGACCATTAGCTAGTTTGAATAATATCCCTATGTATTTTAAATGGCCATAATTTTTTCAAAAATGAGTCTTTGGAATGTAAAGCTTCCTCAAATTTATTTAATGTTTCTTTAACTAGAGGAAAATATTTAACCTCAAGAAGTTTTTTGGGAACACTTATGTATAATTCCTAACCAAAGGAGGAAGATCACTACAGATATTTCCAGAATCACTCTATACCAGTAGAGATGATATTGGACATGGTAATCTACTAACCTTGGCAAGAGGGGACCCACTTGAGAAGAGTGTGAGTCTCATTCTCCTTAAAATAAGCATAAGTAATAAAATTCACTTTATTACGATAAAATAAATATCATATTTTAACATGGTTATATTATTCATCACAAAATAATATATAAAAGGTATATTATGTGAATATAAAAGTATCATTCCAATCGTAATTTATTATAAAGATAATATATAATAGATATAAAAAATCTAGGTTCTTTATCGTTCATAACAATTAGAAGATATTTCCATAGTTTGAGAAATAGATCTGATGATAGGTTTAATAGATATAAGGTGTGGGAAGAGATAAATTAATGAGAGGAACTATATAATATAATGTAGAATATATAAATGATTCAATAATAATGGTTCCTCATACAATTTCTTACCATCTATCTGATTTTGTAGGGACTTATCCACCACATGTGACAACACCACTTTGGATTGAGCATGAGGCCTCCAACTAGACTGAGGTTTGGACCTAAACTGAATCTTTCCATAATATTAACCACCCCTTAATTTTAAATTATATGTTCAAGACCCTATTTCTTTCGTATAATTATATTTCACTTGGTACTCCTTGGTGGTGAATAAACCACAACACTTCTTGGAGAGGGTTTAGTTCAACAAATCCTATGTAGATGGACTATGAACTCAAAGTTATGAAAATTATTTGGGAAAATATAGATTTATAATCCCAACCCTATGATATTGACGATAGGTAAGACTTTTATACCCTATTTAGGATAAGTAATCTATTTGTGATGGCTTCCATGAAGCACATCTACTAACGAATTTAAACTCATCCAATCACCTATTACATTTGATAATGAAACCACTACTTATATTAATCATGGTAGGGGTGTAAATCATCATTGACATCCGAACCTATTTTATTTAAATTATCAGGGATTGGCCTACCACATATTCATAGTTGTGGATCATTAATAGAATTATTTGGGGTATAATTTTATGTCCAAGACCCATTTCAGAATAATGACCTCTCAACTTATCATTTTAAAACAACTAGAGTGAAAATAGAAAATCTCAGAAAACCTATTACCAAAATAAGAAAAATTATAATTTCGTTATTAGAGGAACAAAAAATATCAAGACCTTTCCAAGGCCATTGTATCTAGAAAGAACTGAGAGGTAAATGTCATCTTGAATTCCCTCAATTCTATTTTTCCAAACAACTTATCTTGAATAAAAAAATCTAACCATTTCGTGATGGGGCCTTCCGGTATAAATACAAAACATTTCACAACAATAAATTCAGGATTATCAATGAATTGTATGAATTTATCAATATTCCATAAAAATTCCTCTACCACATTATGACTGCTTCTGTCTAAAAAATATAGAGTCTAATGGTAATGAAAATTTTGAGAATGATTTTCATCTTTAATAGATCCTATAACGGCATGTTTCACTTAACATAGAACATGGATTGCTCTTTACTCTATATCATTAATGGTTTGCAACACTATTTTTATTAGATCTTGAATTTTTGGAGGATTAACTTGAGAAATATTTTATGTATCTCCCTCTAGAAGACTCACAAGGGGATTTTTGAGGGGGCATGGTACTATAAGTAATCGAATAGAGAAAAATTAGACCATTAAAATAAGAAAAATAACATAAATTAAAATAATACATATCAAATGAAAAATCATTAGAATAAAAATTAAGTATTTTGAAGGGGGAAAACATGGAAATTATTAAATTCATCAGTATACATAGTTAGAGCACATGGTTCAATAAATTATTCTCTAATCATGTGTGTCTCACTAAAAAGAAATAATTTATCTATACAGTTTATCCACATGGTATAAAAAAATCTATGTATATGGAGGGGGGTACTAGAGTTATTCTTAAATTGGGTCGCATGGTTTGCACATGGTCTGTATCATGTGAACCATACATGTATGCCCTTTAAATTATCTTCACTCCACTATTAATCAAACTATTTTATTATAAAAATAAAAAATAAAATAAAAATAAATTCATAATAATATTTTCGTGATGACTCATAAAAAACTAAGGATCATTAGAATATGTGTTGGCTAGGCAGTCACTCATAACCCACCACTGAATTCCTAAAAATCCTATCCCATTTCGACCATAAAATTCAAAATAACATAAATAAATAACTAGAATTTAATACCATTTTGTAATGAACTAACATATGGTACCCCTGACACTGTACTCGAGTCATCCCTTGATAAATACCGAAAGACATTCCCAATCCCCATGGGCTGGGAACTAGTTCTTGAGCATCAATGACACACCAGTAAGAATGCTAATAACAAAATAAAAAAACCACTAGGGGTTTAACCTAAGGAATCAACATGACCCCACCATATATTGTAAATTAAATAAACTAAATAAAAAAATATAGAAGCTTGAATAAAACCAAAAATCACATAATAAGAAATATAACTCATACTCTAACATAAATTTAAATATAATAATACAATCATAGATAACAAAAAAACTCTATCATAAGGTCAACAATAAATAAACAAAAGGGTGAAAAATGAAATATAAACATAAAAAAGATGGTAATCATATTAGGAGATATAATAGAATTATTATACTATAAAACCAAAGACAAAAATAAACCAAAAAAACCTCTACCCATATTCATGAGACTTGGGGGCTAAGTCCCGACATGTCAGATCTTCCACACTCAAGCTTAACTGACATGAATATATACATCCTCCAAGCATTTCCTTTTATTCACCCGTATCAGAAAAAACATATATATGTAGACTCAGAGGGTGTATCTATGATGTGTTCATAAATAACCCAGTAGTATCCCACATAGTGTTCCATGAGTAATATTTTGCTAGATAATAAAAAATTGTTGTTTTTATAATTAATATATATAAAATTTACATTTAGTTTTGAGGTACATTTAACCAGATTTAATAAAAAATATGCATAAAAGTAAAATTAAGATAAACAAGAATTTCCAATCATGAATCAAGGGACAATACCTGAGGTAATTGAAATAAAATATCCCTAATATCCCTATAATAATACATATCAAAATCATTATTATCTTACCATGCATATGTTGTTCACTAGAGTGACATCCCAAACTAGTGGGAATAATTACTAGCTAGAGAAGAATCATTCACTAGTGATGTATTTTAGAGTTTTCTAGGAAGAGTGACATAAATACCCAATATTTTACTTATCCTAGATTCCCTATTCAATAATTCAAGGTTCTATAAATAATAACCATTATTATTAGATTCAAGATTCATTAAAACATTGTTCCATGGAAACTCAATATGGTATTTCATAAAATAAATAATAGAACTCAATAAATTCCATATATAAAACATAACTTTGAGATCCATTTAATTACTAACATTAAAATATAAAGATTATAAATAATTGATATATATATATACATATAAATCATAAATTGTAACACATCATGACTTCAAAATTTAATTTAATTAGGTAATATATTCAATAGCGTATGGTATATGCAACACCGAACATAACCGAACCATGATAGAAATATTATTATTTAAATATCACTGTTATAACATAGCTATTGGTTCGATAGATTAGGGTAGGAATATCAAAATTATGAAATATATGTATAATTTTTCCCAAATGAAATGAATAATAAATCATAAAATGATTTTTAATTAGTTGTAAATGAAGTTAAAATGTTTTAAAGGTAAAAGAATTTTTTTATAAAACCATTTTTTGTGAAATGTATTTTTTTCTTAATAAATTAAATTACTAACTATTCTAAAATGATTATAATAAAATAATTAGATTATATATATACTTTAATGAATAAAAATTAATTTAATTATAGCTACCATATAATAAATAATAGTAAAGTCATTTTTTTTCATTAAAAATAGATTTCCTTCAAAAATTGGATTTATTGCATTTTGGGCATGGATATTATAAATAATATTTCCCAATTTTATAAATTTTATTTCAAAAATTTATATAAATTTTTAAATAATAATATATTCATTGGATTAGGATGAATTTTTTTAATTTGTTTTGAAAATATTGAGTTTTGAGTGAATATGAAAAAATGTCGATTGTTGAAAAACAATATTTTATTTTATTTAAATAATATAATTTATGATTTGATTTGTATTTTTTATTTTATAAAAAATTTACATAATATTTATTGGAATAATCATCATATAATTAAATACATATTAATTAACCTTATATAGTATTTCAGAAGTACATTTTTATGAATAAAATGAATTTTTATAAAAATAATTATTCATTGCCTTTCCAAACATATATTATAATAAATTTAAGTAATTTATATAAATTAATACATTAAAATTTTATTTATAAAATTTAATATACATTTTATAATTATTAATAATATAAATTTTAATTTTGGTCGTTATGAAAAGAAACCATGGTAAATATTATTCACGACAATAAAAGGTAAATCGAGTAATTAAGGATAAAAAATTGTTTTAAAGCATAAATAATATTTCAAAAATTTTAATTATTTATATTTTATGAGTTAATTTCAACCATAAACATCCAATATTTGAATATATGGAAACTTTTGGGCATTTTTGTTTGATATTGAACAATATTTTTTTTATGTAAATGATTATTACAAAAAGACAACCCCCCTTTTAATATCAATAATATATTTTCATTGAGATGCCACTAAGTGTTGATCAGTTATGAATATTTATTTATAATATTAAGACCTTATTTTAATTATATAAATTTTTTTTTATTTTTTTTGTTGGTATACTTTCATTAAATTCTTATAAAACACTAATACAATGCTTGTTTAAGAAGTAAAAGCATCAAGGTCAATTATTTTAAAAACAATAAAATTAATATTTTTTGGATGAGTTGTAGTATTCATAGAATATAATAGGTAATTATAAAGTTTAATTAATTTTAATTGTGTTTATATTCAAATTTCCTTTCTGTATTGATGTCCATGAAGTCAAATTAAATTAATAGTCCCAAAAATAACTTCAAGGAAATTTTATAATAAAAAATAATGTATCAAAATATATAAAAAAAATATTTATGGGGAAACTTTGGATGGAAAATGGTTATAAATTTCATATATGCAGCATTTTTGAGATAAATTCCATCTTATAAGTGAATTTATAATCCTTAAAGAGTGAAAAATGTGTTACCATGGTTAAAGATAAAAAGGGTTAACGAGGGAGTTAAACCAAAAGATAAGGTGTAAAATTCAACTTAAACTTGACTTAATTTTATTTTTTGAATGAATTTTTACCTTTTAATTCAATAACGTATAAATAATATACATTTGGTTCCACTTGACATGAATATGATATTTATTATATTATAAGATTACTAACATATACAATTGTGCCACTCCCCTCACTTATAAAAAGACACCAATATTTACTCTTCCTAAAAATTTTAAGCCATTTATATCAAAAAATATCTAGAACCATATATTCAAAACCATCCTACCCATCACCCAAAGGATCTAGTCTGAACTAAAATTCTAACATAAAAGGAATAACGTGTAAGCCAAATAAGGTTTCCCAAAGATGATGTAGAACTCTTAACTGAGTTATTTCATTTTATTTCATAATCTACCTCCTTCAATTATATCATAATCAAGATGATATAACAATATCATAATCAATATGATATAATAATATCATTAACTTCAATATACTTATATGTTGTTATTTATTTGGTATTTTCCTTATTCATATCCATATCCATCCACTAGGAAAGAAAAACATCAGTTGTGCATACGTGTGTACTACAACCTCCCCAAAGTGATGTGTTTTATTTTTTATGAGTACCTCCGAAGTCTGGTCATTATGATGATTTAATTAATATTATTTATATTAATTAAATATCACTATTCTATAATTATAATATATTCATTAATTTTTATACTTTAATCTACTAAAAAAGAATAAAATTGCTCTTGCATATGTATGAACTATAACCTGAACCAAGTGATGTGATTCATTTTTAATGTTTAACTTTAATATATGATTATAAAATTTTATATAATGTAAAAAAATTTATTTATTCTTGTATTAATATTGTAAAGACAATGGAACAATGACACATTTGACCATGGTAATCCAATGTAGTTTTTTACGATTATTAACTGAACGTCCACAAAACTCCCAACATGAAATTAACTAATTTAATGTCCATATATGAAATATTAATAAATGAAATAATAGGGTTAAAAAAATTGAAGACACCTAATAATGGTTCTTATGTATTTATAAAATTAATAAGTTTATTATATAGAAGATAAAGTACATAAATGGTGAGTTAGACTCGAGTTATGGGGTTTATTAACTCAATTCAATTTCATTGGGTTATATTACTTATTCATTATCTATGTTATGAAAATATAATGTTTTCCTATGATTATTTTATGGTTTATTTCAACTTTTTTATTTATATTTGATACAATAAATCACTTCATTAAATTATTCTTAGATTTATATTACGATCCTTGTTTGATTTTTCTCATATCATGTTTGTTTCATTAAAACATATTCTATATCCCCAATTTTTTCATTTATGTGGTTCATATACATCACGTTTGATATTTTATATTAGGAATTTATTTATATTCATGGTATTTAAATAATTATTTTATGTTATATCACTGATGGGGCTTATGATCAAAAGTTACCAAAGTGCTAAGAGTTTATTTCACAATATCATCTTTATTTCGGATTTCTTATGTTTAAGATTCTCTTGGGTTAATTATAAAAATATATATTTCTTAAAAAACTTCTATTTTCTTATCATACATTTATCTATGGATTTTAGGTGGTTTCCTTTCATTTTACTCTCTCCAATTACTCAAAAGTATGAAAAATGTTTCAAGATAAACTGATTTGTTTTTTCTATTCGGTCAGGAGCCATTTTCTTCCCAGTCCATATATTCTTCAAAATGTTTTTCAATAATTTTTTTAATATTATAAAATTATATATTGAATCCATTTTCTATATATTAATTTATATAAAATATTTTAAATGGAATCTTCTTATCATTTTCGGAATGAGATACCTTTTACAGATGGTGTGATCAAAATATTGGTCTTAATATTTAGTACAAGAATGAATTTTCCTACCAAAAAAAGTATTATTTTTGTTGAAGTTTCCATTAAATTATTACATAGATATTTTCAATGAACGTTTTTTCTGCAAATCATTAAAAAAATTATATTTTAAATAATTGATTTTAAAATGAAAAGGTATTTTTTCTCTAGAAATGTTCCAATGATCTTATAAAAGAATTTTATTTTATGTCTACATCCGTAAAAGAATATTTTATCTATGAAACCCTAAGTTTTTAAATAAATAAATGACATTCATGAATTTGTTTAATTAGATATTTATCCTTATCCTTTAAACATACATTTTCTACTTATATGTTTCGAATTTCAAAAAACAGTGATCTACAATTGTGACCAGGAAGTTATTTAGAGTCTGATGGAACCAACTTGTCTTTGTGGTGACTAGTAACCTAACCTTATGAATAGTAATATGAATAGTAATATGACCCTAATTAATATTAAATTTTATTATTATTTTATTTTCTTAAAGCTTTAATATAATGACATCTTGGTTAATTTTTCAATGTGATATTAAAGCTGTTATAGAATTAAAATTGTTAGTTTTTGAATTGAGTATAATTTGTTTAAAAATTAAATAAATAGTATTTATAAATTTATTTTCAAAAAATGGAGTTCATTTTTGATTTCTAAACATCAAAAAAATGGTTACGGTGAATTTATGGGACTTTTTCCGAGAATTCTTGAATTTTAGATGAATGGTGAAATACAATAAAATACAGTATATTCAAATTCTCAGTAAAATACACTATTTATGTCATCATAATTAATGTAATTCCACTTGGTTCAAACTAAAATTCCTTTATTACTATTTGGGGTCACAATAATTAAGACTATTTATAGTCTTGAGAAAAAATATTACAATAATGATTAAAATAATATTAAATACCTCATATCCTCCACTATAAATACTACCCTCAATCCCCTCTTCCTCCCACACCTCTAAAGCCTAGATAATTATCTATTTTCTGAAAAATCCCTTCCCCAATATCCTTCCCCATTTCCTTGAACTACTGGTCTCACCAAAAGGCCAAAACCAAAGGCCTTAAGAAGGATCTCAAGGAGAAGAGATCAAGAGGTAAACATCCAATTTTGTTTTCTTTATTTTCATTCATTTTATGTTACTATTTTTAATTTATTTTAGATTATGTTGGTATATGTCATTACATATACCCATTTACTACCCATATTACGTATGAATGATGAGATACCCCTTTTCTCTCATCAAAATATTTTATGAAATTTTAAGTGAAATAGTTATGCTACCAAATTTTCGTAAGGTATTTCTCAACTATTCTTTTATTTCAAGTCCATTTATTTTATTCTTTCATCATCTCCTCTGATACTAGACGAATTAAAGTTACATAAATCTCATATATTCAAGACCTTATCATGGTCATGGAAAATGTTTCATCTTTATTCTTCTCCTCCCCCACTAATTCATGGAATAAAATCATTGTCCTTGATGTGTCAAATTATCGACATCATGGACGATGTGATTTCAATTTGCATAAATTATTTCAAGTTTGGTCAGGAAACCATTTGTATGGTTGAAGCAGGTTATAATATATGTATTACGTCTCATACATGGTTCTATAATTATTTTTTATCGATGGTTTTAATTTATAAAATAAAATGAGGCCATTATTATTAAAGAACCACTAAAATGATCTAAACGAACATCATTAATGTTTAAACTAATGAATCACCCTCATTTAAGAATTAAAAATGATAAATTGTATAATTTATGGTTCTGGAAATAATTAAATTTAATTCCATTTCAATTTTGTTGTGTCACTCCCAATCGACAGGAATATCCATTATTAACTGATCATGGAAACCATGTAAAGAACGCACCCGACACAATGTAAATAACAAAATATTACTAATAAATGTGTGTAATTATGTTCTAAAATGATCATATAAGGTGTTATAAACATGAATATGTTTAATTAAGATATTAATAACTCTCTTTTAACCATTATACATAATTTTTAAACACAGTTTAAGTAAGAAGAAGCCGAGGTGAGGGAATTATTAACCAAATTTCCATTATTTGGTTTAACATTCTTCTTTATTCAATATATGTTATTGGTGTGATTATTTTTTGTTTATAATAAGTTTCACTATGTTTATTTATAGTGTATACACGTATCCATTCAATTATATTTATTCTCACTCCAATTATATTTTAAGGTACTTTTTTTAAAATTCTTTTTAAAACTCCATTTAATAAATTTCAAAAAGGATTAATGTTTCTATATGTATAGGTCATGAGTGGTTTCTTTTGATTTTCAATATAATTTATTACCATTATATGTTACCTAGAAATTTTTTATGTTGGGATGAGCCCACTAAATACCAAGATATGTTTGGTTGATCCCATTATAGCTCAAGATATGTTTGGTTGATCCCATTTAGCTCAAGATATAACACGTGAAACCCATTATATCTCTCCAATGCATTGGGTACTCTGGATATGGAAGTTGACCCAAAGGTTATTCCATGTGTAAGGGTGAATGTAAGAGTGATATGGTAAATATTTCCCAAAAAAACTACATGATGTTTCTTTGTATACGTGTTTTTATGATTATGGGTTTTATTGGTTTTTATGTTATCACTTGACTAACACTTTGGTACTTTATATACCTTATTGAGTTATATAATCATCCCATGTTTAAAAAAATATAGGATATAAGGATGGGTAAGAGAAAGAAGGGATTCAGGATGTTTGATATGGAATGTTGTTAAAGAAATCAAGTTTTACGTTTTAATGTTTTATATTTTTAGAAAATGGATACTGTTTTAGTACTATCATATTGTATAAATGTGGAATGTAATGTTTGTAAGATATCCTAATTCATAAAACTATAAATCAGAAAAGGTCCTCAATGTGTAATAATTAATGGTCTTGTGTAAAATTCAATATTAATTAATGTTTTATATTTGGGTCCTTATAGTTGGTATGAAAGGATGGTTTAGATAACTTTAGGGGTTGTGATGATATTTAAATAATACCATAAACATTTTTTAAGTATATTGTAATTTGAAATGTTATAGAATTTAAGGATTATCATGTTTCTTCATCTAAGTTATGTTTTTACAGAATGGGTTTTTTTGGAAGAAATAGGGAAGCTAAAGTAGGAAGGCACCAAGAGACTGATGTCTATCCGAATTTATAGCCCAAAATGGTGGGAATTGGAACCGAGTAGTTTGTGACCATAATGTCTCAGTTGAATCAAGAAATAAATGGGGGTGGTATCAATTATATATAATATCATGATCTACCTCTAATAAAAATGTCTTTTGTGGAGCGTTTTATGAGGTTAATTTCTCCAACATTCTGTGGAACCACAGATCCAGTGATAACCGAAGAGTGGATCAATGCTCTAGAAAAGTATTTTAAAGTCATGGGATGTTCAGAACGTCAAAAGGTAATACTATCAATTTATCATTTGAAAGGTGAATCCGACCAATGGTAGTCTCTGGTTAATAATAGAAGAGAAATAAATGATATTGAAAGAAATGAATGGGATTATTTAAAGAGTTTTTATGGAAAAATCATTTCCCAAAACTATTTGACTCAGAATGGAGAAAAAATTAATGGAACTAAAGAAGAAATATAATGATTCTGTGGTAGGATATGAATCCAATTTTACAAGGCTTCTCAAGAATGTACCAAATTTTTCTGAGGAATTTGAATATAAAATTAATAGATGTTACTCTGGTTTGAAACTATTGTTGTGAAGATTTATAGATTTATTAGAGTTTAAAAGCAATGAGAAGCATGTTGGTTGTGCTAAAAAAGTTGAGATGGAGTTTTCTAACTCATATCTACCTCCTGATGATAAGAATAATAAGTGGTTAGGTTGGAAGGCAATGGGGAAGAACTCGTCAAAGATATCTAGAGGTAAGAAAATGAATTTCCCTTCTTATGAAAAGTGTGGTAAAAGGATTCTTGGAGAAAGTCTTGTAAATTATACCGATGTTAAAAGTTCGGATACATGTCTCATGAGTGAAAGGAAATTATTCTAAAATTAATGGAAATCCAATGGTGAGATACATTAACTATAAATAATTGGTTCATTTTATATTTCTTGTCCGAATCTTGTTACTCAAGCATGGAATCAACATGATTGTAAGAAGAAGGGTTTGGTAAAATCTTGTTCAACTACTTTAGTAGATGTTGAACTGTCAAATGAGGTATTATAAGGTATATTTCTTTTTTTACTGATTTCTCAAATGTGTTGCTTGATTCGGGGTTTACACATTCCTTCAGTTCTATGAAATTTTCAGAAAAAATTGGAATTCAACCTCATGAAATGAAACCAGATCTCTTAGAAAAAACACCTGTAGGAAATATTGTGGAAAAAAAGAAATTATAAGAATCTATTTATCATTGTTTCTGGAAAGATTTTACCTAGAAAACATGTTGTTTTTCCTCTAGTAGAGATTTATGTTTTTCTGGGTGTAGACTAAATTTCTTTTTATCGTGAAAACATAGATTGTAGATAAATAAAAGTTGTTTTTTTCTAAAAGAATTTCAGTTCGTGTACAATAATGAACCCATGCCATTGGTAATATATCAAGAATCTAGGAAACTGATAAAGGCTGGAAATTAAAGTAATTTTTATCATGTTTTTGAAGATAAGGGAACTATCCAAATTAATGATGTACTGGTGGTAAATGAATACATAAATGTTTTACCATTGAGTTTCCTGGTTTTATCCCTAATTGAGAGGTTGAGTTTACTATTGACTTAGTTCCTAATGCTAAGACGATTTCTAAACCCCCTTATCGAATGGACAAAATAGAACTTTTTGAATTAAAAAGGCAGTTGAAGGAATTATTAGATAAAGGCTTCATCTGACCTGGCAGTTCACCAAGGGGAGATCCTATCTTATTTGTTAATAAAAAACATAGTTTAATGATAATTTGCATCTATTATAGATCCTTGAATAAAATTAATGCTAAAATCAAGTTTCCTTAGCCTCATATCGATGATGTTTTGATCATCTCTAGGGAGCACAATATTTTTCAAAGGATCACCTAAGGTCGTGGTACCATCAGCTGAAGGTGAAGGAGGATGAAATCCCAAATAAATCTTTTTATACTAGATATTGTAATTATAAATTTGTATTTATACCTTTCAGGTTAAATAATGCACCTACTGTATTCATGGATCTTATAAATAGAATATTTTATGAGTTCTTGGATAAGTTTGTGGTTGTATTTACTGATAACATTCTTGTATATTCTAGAAGTAAAAACGAGCATGAAAAACATCCAAGGGTTATTTTTCAAACCATAAATGAAAGGAAACTATATGGGAAATTTTAAAAGTGTTATTTTTGGTTACAACTTATTTCTTTTCTTGTGAACACTGTAAATAATGATGGAATTAATTTTATCCTGCTTATAAAAAAGTAGTTGATGAATGACGAAGACCTAAAAATGTTATAGATATTCATAGTTTTCATGGATTAACAAGTTATTACCAAATATTTGTTAACAATTTTCATGGTTATCTAGCCCTCTAACCAAGTTAACATGAAAAGGGGTAAAATTTGATTCAATAGAATAATGTGATGTTTCTTTTTAGAAACTGATAAAGAAATTGGAGAATGCACCAGTTTTGGTCATGCCTTCCCAAAATGGTGGTTTTTTCATCTACAATGATGCTTCATTGAAGGGACATGGTTTTGTTTTGATGTAGAATAATTAGGTAATTGATTATGATTCAACTCATAAGTTAAATTATCCCACACATTAATTGGAGTTTAAATCTATGATTTTCTCTTTTAAAAAATGGAGGCACCATTTATACAGAGCCAAATGTCAAAAATATTCTGACCATAAAAGTTTAAAGTATATATTCACTCAGAAGAAATTAAATATGAGCAAAAAAAGATGGGTTGAAAAGATATAGAATTATGATTGCATGATCAATTACTATACATGAAAAGAAGAAACAGTGGAAGATGCATTGAGTCAAAATCATCATGAATCCTTAACTATGTTATGTTTGGAAGATGATCCCTAGTTTAATGATTTGATAAATTTTTTATTGGAAGTTATTGGTGAAGGGAATACATTTTTTTTTGTTTCAGGTATTAGTGCAGTTATCATTATCAGAAAAAATTAAGAAATAATTGAAGGAATACCATGAACTAGAGAAAAAGGTAGACATGCTTAAAATAGGAAAGTTTCTTGAATCTAACCTTTATAAAGGTTGTGTTTTAGGATTTGGAAAAAGGTTGTGTGTTCCTTGTGATTATCAGTTGAAGAAAAATTTGTTGTGTGAAGCTCATAGTTCTCCATTTCAAGTTCATACTAGAAGTATAAAGATGTACAGAGGCCTTTGGGAGTATTACTGGTGAGATGGAATGAAAAGGGATATTGCAGAATTTACTGGGAAATGTTGGACATTTCACCATGTTAAAGTAGATTTCCAGTTACCTAAGGGGATGCTTTAGCATTTTCCATTGCCAGAGTTGAAATGGGTGAATATATCCATGGAGTTCATGGTGGGAATAGCTAAGACTTCTCTAGGTAATAGCGAGATTTGGGTTATTGTTGATTGGCTGACAAAATCTGCACACTTCATTTCTATTTGAGATACAATGTCGTTGGATCAGCTTTCTCGAATGTAACTCAAAGTGATTTTTAGGTTACATAGAGTTCTTCTTTCCATTGTATTTGATAGGGATCCCATTTTCACTTATATCTTTTTGAAGGGTCTTCAAAAGTTATTGGGAACAAAATTAAATTTCAGTATACCTTTTCATCCTTAATTAGAAGGGCAGTCAAAATGAAATATTCAAACATTGGGAGATATTCTTAGAGCTTGTTCAATGGACTACCAGAGAAGCTGGTATCATTATCATTATTTAGAAGTATCTTCTTATAATTACAGTTTTCATTTCAGTATATAGATGGCACATTTTGAGGAATTATATGAGAAACAGAGTCGAACTCCATCTTTTTAGGATGATTCCATGGAAAGGAAGTTGATGGGACCCGAATTAGTAGATGAAGTAGCTAAGAAAGTGAAGATGATCTAGCAACACCTGATAACTTCTCAGAGTGGACAAAAACGTTATGAAGATAACTGATGGAAAGACTTCTCTTTCGAGGTAGGTGACCATGTTTTCCTTAAAATCTTTCCTTGGAAAAGCGTGATGTGTTTTGGTATGAAAGGAATGCTATTTCTATGATTCCTCGGTCCTTTGGAAATCCTAGAGAAAGTTGGACCAGTATGAAACCAAGTAGTTTTTTCCACTGAGTTTATATTAGGTACAAAATTTTTTTCTTGTTTTTATCTTGAGAAAGTATGTGCCAGATTCATTACATGTCTTGAGTCCAGAAGCAGTTCAGCTGGAAGATAACCTTTCTTATGAAGAGAAACCAGTTCAGATTCTTGATTGAAGGGAACATGTATTATAGAATAAGGTAATCCCCAAGGTAATGGTTTTGGGGAGAAACAACATGGTTGAAGAAGCAACATGGGAATTGAGAAATGCTATGATCTAAATTTACCCCCACTTGTTTAATGAGTAAATAAAATTGCAAGGAATCAATTTCTAGAAGGTGGGGATAATGTAGCACCCAAAGGTTTTAACAGAATAAATTAAATGCATGAAAATTTATTTTAAGTAGATATTCATAAATAGCTTTCAAACATAATTTTTCTTCTTCTATGTTTTGAATTTTGAAAAAGGACCATCTATAATTGTGTTCAACAAGTTATTTGGAGTCTTATAGAACCAACTTGTTTTTTTGGTGAATAGTAATATACCCTTAGGAATAGTAATATTAATTGTAATATGACCCTAACCAATAGTAAATTTTATTATCATTTTATTTTTTTAAGGCTTTAAGATAACGTCATTTGGTTAATTTTTCAATGTGATATAAAAGTAGTTATAGAATTAAAATTGTTAATTTTTGAAATAAGTATTATTTTATAAAAAATTAAATTAATAATATATGGAAAATTACATTCAAATAATGAAGTTCATTTTTTAATTCTACACGTCAAAAAATGGTTATAGTGGATTTTTGGGATTTTTTTCTCAAATTCATGAATTTTCGATGAATAGTGAAATACGGTAAAATATCGTATATTTAAATTATCTGTAAAATACACTTTTTATGACATCATAGGTGCTACAAGGCCACTTTGTTCAAACTTTCATGCCATTATTACTATTTGGGGTCATATTAATTGATAATATTCATAGTCTTGGGAAAAAATATTATAATAATGATTAAAATAATATTAAATACTTCATCTCCTCCACTATAAATACCACCCTCATTCCCCTCTTCCTCCCACACCTCTAAAGCCTTTTGAATTGTATAATTTATACCAAATTACCTCTCCAATCACCTTCCCCACATCCTTGAGCTTTTGGTCTCAACAAAAATCCAAAACCAAATGCCTTAAGAAGGATCTTAAGGAGAAGAGATCAAGAGGTAAACATCCTCTTTTGTTTTCTTTATTTTTATTCATTTTATGTTATTCTTTTTAATTTTATTTGGATTATATTGGTTTATATAATTACATATTCCTATTACTTCCCATATTATGCAATAATGATGAGATACCCATTTTCTATTATCAAAACATATTATGAAATTTTAAGCGATGTCGTTAGGCTCCCAAATTTTCGTAAGGGATTTATCAATTATTCTTTTGTTTCAAGTTACTCTAATTTCTTCTTTCATCATATACTCTTATAAAAGAGGCATGAAAGCTCCCGAATTATTGTATATTCAGGATTTTCTCATGTTTACAGAAAATTCATCATCTTTATTCTTCTCCTCTCCCACTTATTCAAGGAATAAAATCATTGTCTGTGATGTGTCGAATTATCGACATCGTGGGCGACATGATTTCAATTTTCTTTAATTCATTAAAGTTTGATAATAAAACCATTTTTGTGAATTAAATACGTTACAATATATTTATTATGTCTCATCCATTGTTCTGTAATTATTTTTTACACATGGTTTCAATTTATAAAACAAAATGAGGTCATTATTTTCAAAGACCACTAAAATGATCTAAACGAACATCATTAAGGTTTTAACTTATGAATCATCCTCATTTGAGAACTAAAAAATGGTAAGTGGTATAATTTATGGTTCTAAAATTTGTAAATACCATTCCATTATAATTCTTAGGTTTCACTTCTAATAAAAATGAATATCAATCATGAACTGATCATGCAAACCATGTAAAGAATGCACCTGACGCAATGTAAATAAAACAATATAACTATTAAATGTGTTGAATGATGTTGTAAAATGATCATATAATGTGTTTTAAACAAGAATATGATTCATTAAGATATTAATAACACTCTTTTAACCATTATACATGTGGTTTAAACACATTTTATGTAAGAAGATCCTAAGGTAAGGGAATTCTTAACCCAATTTCCATTGTTTGGGTTAACCTTCTTCTTTTTTCATTATGTGGTATTGGTGTGATGATTTTTTGTTTACATTAGGTTTTATTATGTGTATTCAATGTTTATAAACATATCCATTCCATTCTATTAATTATTACTCCAATTATATTTTAAGGTACCTTCTTTTTAAAATCCTTTTAAAACTGTCTTTAATAAATTTCAAAAGGATTACTTTTTTATATGTATATGGAATGAGTGGTTTCTTATGATTTTAGAGATACTTTATTACAATGGTATGTTCCATGTTAATTATTTATGTTTGGTTGATCCCATTATAGCTCAAGATATGTTGGGTTGAACCCATTATAGCTCAATATTTGTTGGTTTGAGCCTATTATAGCTCAAGATATGATTGGTGAAACCCATTATATATCTCCAATGCATTAGGGACTCTGGAGATAGAATTTGACCAAAAGGTTATTCCATGTGTAAGGGTGAATGTATAAGTGATATGGTAAATTTTTCCCAAGGAAACTATATTATGTTTATATGCAAAACAATATTTATGATTATGGGTTTTATTAGGTTTTATGTTATCACGTGACTAAAGCTTTCTTTCTTTATATCCCTTACTGAGTTTTAAACTCATCCAAAGTTTTTAAAATGTTTTTTCACAGGATATAACGATGGGTTAGGGAATTAAGGGATTTGGGAAGTTTGATATGGAATGTTGTTAATGAAATCATGGTTTAAGTTTTAATGTTTTATATTTTGAAAAAAATGGATACTGTTTTAGTAGTATCCTCTTGTATGAATGTGGTATGTCATGTATGTAAGATATCCTAATTATTTAAAACAAAAAACCCAAAACTATCCTGAATGTGTAAGAATGTATGGTCTTTTGTAAAATTCATGATTATGTAACATTTAATGGCTGGGTCCTTATAATTTATAAGGGATATAATATAATGATATCATCCACCGTATTACCTTAGATAGGTTATAATCATGATTGATTTTTACTGGGGAAAAATATTGACATTACATAGTGTAGTCTTCAAACATAGATATTTGTATTGATTTTGTATTGTATTTATTAATAACCCCTTTTATATGATTAATGATTTAGTCTTAGTAAGTGATGATATAAGACCACTATATCAAATCGATGCATTGGTATGTCTCAATAAAAAAACATTCAAGGGTATTTTGTGTGTATTTACACAATTATTTATGATGTATTTCCATGAGGCTATACCAATGTTTTTATAGTAGCATTGAAAAAGGAATTTCCATTATGATTATGATGTCTAAAATCATGAATTCCATTATTATCTAATAATTTAATATTATACATCTGATTATTTAGGATTTTAAATCGTCCATGGATATATTTCTTTTTTATGATATTATATATGTGAAATATATGATTATTTTTTATCTATGTCATATTATACCTTCTTTATTTATTCTATTACATATTTTATTACACACTTTACATTTATAAGCATCTGACATCAGTTTTTATTATTTTTTCCTTTCCCCAACATACTACTATAGGATATATAAATGATTCAATGGATAAAATGGATGATATAGTAAGGTTCTCACTATAATTCTACGATAAATTCTATTTCTTCAAATTAATTGTGATAATAATTTATGTATCTTGTATCACAATACTAATAAACTATTTGATTCTTCAGAATGAGATCTCATGTATCCTTTTACTAAATAGTAATATAACCACCATGTTTGGGTCACCAGAGTGTAGGAATTATAGTTGGTATCAAATAATGTTTAGTAGGACCACTATGAACTAGATTTAGGAAAACATAGATGAGAGACCAAATATTTATGATAGATTCTAGAGATAAATTTATGTCAAATGTGATATTATAAATCATTGGTAAGGTATATATTGGGTGATTTTCATATAAAATAATTCACTATATCTGTCATAAACCCTACCTACCAAGGTACTCCTCTTGGTTTGGGAGTGGAGGAGGATAGAAAATGAACCATGAGTCCTACTTTCAAAAGGCCTCAGGTTGGAAACTACCACCGAGGGTATAAGAATATCTCATATTGAAAAAATACCATAAATTAAATGACACGTTTTATATGATATTACAAATACAACCAAAAACATTTATGTAGAAAATGAAAATAATTAACCAAAAACCGTCCCATAATGATTTTATAATGTAAATGAATAAAAACATAATATCGAAATTAATAAAAAAATTAACCTGACAAGATAGAGTAGAAAGAACTCAAATATCAAAGTTATTAATTTCTATCTTGGTCCCCAAATTCCTCCTATAAAAATAAAAAACAGTTTTTATATATGAAGGGTGAGAATAACATGTATACTCAATAGGATCATACAAAAGGTCTCCCATGCACATTTTTAAAGGCAATAATGATGCACTACTTGAAAAATGGAAGGACCAACATGTGACATGAAAGGGAAACTAACCAATATCATACTCACTATGAAACTCTTGCTTAATAATATGTCTAATTGTAATGACCCACGTTTTGAACTGAACAAAAACATGAGGGAATTTGAACTTTTCGATTACTGAACTAGTCATTTTGAAGACTGGGATTTTGAACAAGGTTCTGAAGGTTGGAACCCTTCCTTTTAATGTATTTGGGCATGGGCGAAGGCCTGTTATGTTTCTCGGGTGGCCCGAGAGGTTTCGAAAATGCCAGACCCTTGTTCTTAATGAGCTGTAGAGGGCGCACGGTTGGTGCATGGTTTGGCTAACCGTGCGTCCCAAATCGTGTGCTTAGCCCGAGCAATAGATGTCTATGAGGGAGAGGAGTCTGCATGGTTTGCGCACGGTTTGGCAAACCGTGGGGGTCAAACCATGCACTTGGGTGAGTTTAGGTTTTTGTTTAAAATTAATATAAAAGAAAATGAAATAAATAAAAACCTAATCTAATCTCTCCCTCACCCTCACTCTACCCGCTCGAAGCCAAGGGTCTCTCCCCTGTGAGCCACGTGACACCCCTCCTATGGTCTCCTCTTCCATGCCTTTTCTTCCCGGTTTTCCTCCCGATTTCTCTCCAAATCATCAAGGTAATCCCTCTCCCTCCTCTCCTCCTGTTTTCTGGGTGGATTTTGGCCTCTCCGTCGATCCGTACTATTCGGCCAAACCCTAGGGATTTGGGGTTGATCTGATTTTAAGTCTTCTTTTTGTTCCAGGTTTTGCGGAAGGTCTGTTGGGACACCTTGGTGCACGTTCTGGCAACCGCTACCGAAGGTGAAGCGGTTCGGGTGGTTTCTGATCATCGGGTTGGTTTCAGGGTAAGGTTTTCACCTCTTTCATTGTTTCACACTTGTCAGATTTGGGTATTTTGATGTTTATGAGTTCCTAGCACATTGTTTATAGTGAGTTCGACGTTTTTCTGTGGTTTCGAGTCACCAACGACTAGGAGACTCACCTGCGACTCTTAGTTTGAAAGCACCAAGAGGCAGAGTGGACGGATGGATCTACCTTGAGGTAGGGTCCCTCTCCTTTCCCGTTAATTTAAGTAAATTGAAAGTGAGTTTAATATTGCACTGCCTTAGCAATTAAATTATGCAAGTTAGTTCCAATTGAATGCTTCTGTGAAAATCATGTGAATTGGAGGAATAATATAAAAGAGGTTTCTTGGTCACTAAACAAATGATTTAATAATAGAATCCCTCAATCAAAGGTGTGATTCCTTCAAGATAAAAAACAGTGATATAATTTTTATGCTTTCCTGTTTAATTTTTATAGTGCCTATTTATTCCTTGTATGTGAACTTGCTTTGTTGAGACAAAGGGAATGAAAATGTTGTGATACGTGTGTTTTGGTCAATTTTCCATGTTAGGAAAATTGAGTGAGATGGTAACCTTGGTGGGATGACCTAAATGACACGTTCCCTCTAGAAGGTATCTAAGGGTTAGAGATTGATAAAAACATATACTTTAAGATAAAAATGGTCAAACTAGAATGAACGGACAAGGGTGGTATGACCACGCCTTGGGATAATGTAATGAGAACGGCTTATGTTAGTAAAATGAATATGTCAATATCTGGATATAGATACTTGAGAGGAGTTGCCTTAAGTATACTTGTGATGAACATGCGTATGGGCACTTATATAGAAATGAGATATATGATTGATTGTGAATGTGGAATTTTTATTTGAGATGCAAAAGATTTACTGCCTCATGAATTCTAGCGCAATTGTGATAATGATTATTGAATGATTACAGATGGGAGGCATGAATACCACATGACGGCTTATCATGAGTATGGGTGGGAGGAATGTCTACCCCACGCCAGATATGATCTCTATGTGTGAGTGGAAGGGAGGTATTCTTACCCCTTTCATGTTTATTTAGGGACAAGAGGCATTCTTACCTCGTGCCCACTATTTTCTATACATGTATGGAAGGGAGGCATTCTTACCCCTTTCCAGTTGATTTCTGTTAATGATTACATTTCTGGATGGGAGGCAATTATACCCCATGCCAGTAGAAGGAATGTGATGGAAGGGAGGCATTCTAACCCCTAGCCAGTTGACCTATAGGGACAAGAGGCATTCTTACCTCATGCCCACTAATCCAGATTTATGGAAGGGAGGAATTCTTAACCCTTTCTAGTTGAACTATAGAGAAGAGTTGCATTCTTACCTCATGACCACTAATCACGACGAATGGGTGGTATGGATTCTTACCCCCACTCCACCTACGATTTAAATGCTTCTATATATATATACATATGGTGACATGATCAGGTTACTTTACCAGAAATGAGCCGAAGCAGGTATAACCTTTAGGTGTCCCTTGGGAACCTGGATGGGTGTTATTGACTTATGGAATTCTGTTTACTTACTTATCCATACCTGCTTACTGTTTAATTATTATGCACTATCTGGATTGGGTGAGACACCAGTGGTTCCATCCTACTGAGATTTATATCTCACACCCTACTCGTGCCACCATTGAACTGGGGTACTCGAGTATACCTTCTTGCTTAAAGGAACTAGGTTGTGTGTTGTGCTGTTTTCACCAGAGGAGTTCGGAGTAAAGGACCAAGCAGAAGCTTGGGATGCTCAAAGGATCACCATTGGGATTTTCTGTTTTTTTTGCATTGTTTATAAAGCATGCTGTATTTTTTACTGCTTTCATCACTGTATCATCATCTGTATATGCATGCATTGTAAACTGGCATTTCCCACCTTTTATAAAATGGTTAATACCTATCTTTTGCTTCTTCCATTCATTTGTTTACTGCTTTCGCTATTGAATACTATTTGCTCTGATTATACCGTTGTGTTACTCTGATATGAGGGTATAGTCTCCACACTATCACCTCCCGAGACCCTCTCTGCTAGTCAGCAACCTCTGGCATATGTGGAGACGCGCTTGAGGCCATGTGACCCACCGGTCCAGCCACTGGTTCGATGGTGAGCTAGGTCAGGACGTTACAAATTGGTATCAGAGGTGTTTCTTTTCGTTTTCCTACTGCTTTGGGTTGGTAGATAGGAGATTAAAAAATTGTCAGTGCTTGGCTAATAGCTAGTCTTGGGACTGATCACACCACGTACGGGAAATGACAAAGTGTCCAGGGCTGGGAATTGTTGTTCATGTTGTTTACTATTAATGTTGATATGATTTTACCTTGTGTGACTGTTGTATTTTCTACTGCTTATGATTGATTAAATTCCTTGAATTTAACCCTTGGCCTGATATGACAAGAAATTTGCATTCCATGAATCATATTAGGCACATATAAGTTAACATGTCATGCATAGTGCCATTCCATGTAGTTGCATTTTAGGTTTCTTTTCGATTTGAATTGTGTGCCTTGATTTCATTCCATGCCTTGTATTCATTAGCATGCCTATTTAGATAGCATGTTTTGGTGATAATATTCCATGTTACCTTTCTTGCCTATGTTTTTTGATTCTTTGTTATAACATGCCTCAATGTTAGCTGCTTGTAGGGACATGATTTGTTTTATATAGGTAATTGATGGCGTGAGTAATATTTGTTGGTTGTGATTACGACGAGAGCCAGTTTTCAGTTGTAAGGTGTATGGGGACCTTATAACTGGGAAAAGGTAACCGTGTATTCGAACCACTATAAAAGGAAGCTATGTTTAAAATGGTAAAGTAAATTGGTTTTGATTAAAATAGGGAGACAAATGAAAATTTAAAAAGTGTATGGGAACTTTATAGGTTGGTAAATGGCCACCCATATACTTGAGCTGTTGTATGTGAGCATGTTAAATTCTGGTTTGGATTCTGGTTTTGATAAAAAAAGGGGAGTCAATTTTCAATCCATGAAGTGTATGGGCGCTTCTTGAATTGCAAAATGGCAACCCATATTAAATGAAATGGACATGAGGTGTCTTGAAATGGTTTCAAATGTAAGAATTTTTTTGTTTTAATTTCAAACAAATTGGTGAATGTGTAAGTGAAAATGGACCCGAGTTGGTCAGTTGGAAAGTGTTGTATGAGATAACCCATTATGGGTGTTTAAAAGATTGAAAATTGACTAATTTCTTTAGGGTTTCTTTATGAAGAACTCGAGATGGTTAAAAATGGGACCCTCATAGGTCTCCCTTTTGTTTAAATGGTGTTGTTTTTCTCAATTGATTGATAAATAAGGGATATCTATGAATGATTGATGTTCTTAAAAGGAAGTTTTTTTGTGAAACATACCTATTTTCTTGATGTGTGGTTAGAGTTTTTAAATGGTTAGAGTTTAAATGGGGTAAAATCTTAAGGGATTTGTAATGGAAACCGTGGTGGTGCATTGAAACCCTAGTGTAAGGGGTAGTTTTGAGTTTATCATTGAGTTGCCTTGGAAAGGGACCTTAGGTGTTTCCCATGGGCATTGTTCCCTTAGCGGTGTTTTGACGATTGCCTTTTGAGCGTAGAAACTTTTTTTGGCATGACCTGTCATTAGAATCGACGTTTGATCTTTGTAAGGGGATAGCCTGTGGTAGGTAGCACCCTTAGCGTTTTAATACCTTGCTTGTACTGTGGGTTTTCAGACGTGAGGTTTTGTTCAGGTGCTGTTGTCCCTTTTTGGACTCTTGTTTTTCTAATGACACCTTTGTTCGGATTGGTGGTCATTGGGTTTGGAATTTCGTTGCGGCTTTGGTTCATCTCCTTAGTAGAGTGGCCCGACGTTAAATAATTGTTTCGTCCCAATGTTCAGGATGGATTTCGAATGACTCTTGTGTTTTGACATGATGGTTTCCTTGTTTTGGATCTTCTTTGTTTGTTTGGTGATGTGATTGTGGCAGAGGAGCATCACACGATCGTTTGCGGTGTTTGGGTACTAGCGTTCTTGTGCTCGGCTAGGTTATCACCTCTCCCTTCAGCGACTAGGACACTCCTAAGGTTGGGAGCATGTCGCATCGAATCTGGTAAATGTTTCCTTTCACATGAAATGGATGCTTCTTGGAATTCCTTTGTAAATGGGTTGGTCGTGTCTGAATGCATTAAGTCATGTCAGTCTAAAACGTGTGGATGTGATGGCAGGTGAAGTTGAGTTCCTTCCTTGAAGTTGAACAGTTGAGGTTTGACTGTTCATCAGTCCGGCAGTCTGGTAAGATTAGCTGGAATCCATTTTGAACCACTTAGTGTATTCTGTTTAGTGACGAACATGTCCCCTATCTTGTCCTCATCCAAGATGAACTAAGAAATATTTAGTCTTATCCATGCTAATGCTTTGAAGCAGTTGGGCTTGATCGAATGGTTCTCTTTCGGAGTTGCACGCAGGATGCATGGATTCTTGTGTGGTTTGATCATGGAAATGTCATTGGAAGTCGGTTGTAGGCTTTGGTGAATGTGTTTGTGCTAAACTTAAGGTTCCTTGGAGAGAGGCATTGTGGTTCTATTAGAAATACATCGGTCGTTAGGTCGAGAATTCTGGTAAATAGTTAGCCGGGTATGGCTTGACTAAGGGTTCTTGATTAATGTCTGCGTTCAGTGACATACCGTTCTCCGACACCTCATCAGGTAGATGTGAGTGCAGTTTATGTCGGAAGGTGCCTGATATGAACAACCGGCTCGACTTGGGCCTTGAGGTCAATGGGGAATTGACAGTTTGATCTGTTTCAAATCATGCTAGGAGCGTCGTGGGAACGCTTGGGGTGTGCTTTGAATGTTATTTCCAACGGTGGTCCGAACCGTAGTTTGGAGTTGGTTGATAAACGTTAAAAATATAAGGTGGGAAGTACCTGTGGCTGGATTCTTGGTGAGATGAAAACATGCTCGTGTCTCTGGGTAGATGAACTCGGGAAAGAGCCGTCTTAGAGTTTTGGTTGGGAAACGAGCGTTGGTTCGAGTTTTGGTGGCTTAAGCACCGTAGGGTCTAATGGATGCTTAAAGGTGTGTTGGGAGTTTGTGAATGCAATGTGATCATTTGAAAGAATCTTCACGAACCTTGTAGGTTGGTTGATGTGTACGTTGTTCTCGAAGGCTTCTTTGGGATGAGAAGTTCTAAGGTGGGAAGGCTGTAATGACCCGTGTTTTGAACTGGACAAAAACCTTAGGAAATTTAAACTTTTTGATTACTGAACCAGTTGTTTTGGAAGACCAGTCTTTGGAACATGGTTCTGATGGTTGGAACCCTTCCTTTTAATGTTTTTGGGCATGGGTGAAGGCCCGTTAAGTTTCTTGGGTGTCCCGAGAGGTTTTGGAAATGCCAGACCCTTGTTCTTAAAGAGCTGCAGAGGACACACGGTTGGCGCATGGTTTGTCTAACTGTGCAGCCCAAACCGTTTGGCCTTATTAAAAGATGCAGTGGTTAGTGCACGGGCTGTGCACGGTTTCCCAAACCATGTGCTTAGCCCGTGAAATAGATGTCTTGGAGGCCGAAGACTCTGCACGGTTTGTGCACGGTTTGGCATACCGTGCGGGTTAAACCGTTCTCTTGGGTGAGTTTAGGTTTTTTAAAAAATTAAAACAAAAGAAAATTAAATAAATAAAAACCTAATCTAATCTCTCCCTCACCCTCACTCGACCCGCATGAGGCCAAGGGGATCTCTCATGTGAGCCACGTGACACCCCTCATACGACCTCCTCTTCCATGCATTTTCATCCTGATTTTCCTCCCGATTTATCTCCGAATCATCAAGGTAATCCCTCTCCCTCCTCTCCTCTTATTTTCCGGCTAGATTTTGGCCTCTCCGTCGACCCTCATAGTTCGATCGAACCCTAGGTATTTGGTGTTGATCCGATTTTCTATCTTCTTTTGGTTCTAGGTTATGCGGAAGGTCTATGGGGACTCTTTGGTGTGCGTTCTGGTAACCGCCGCTGAAGGCGAAGCGGTTCGGGTGGTTTTGGATTGTCGGGTTGGTTTTGGGGTAAGGTTTTTACATCTTTCTTTGTTTCACACTTGTCAAATTTGGGGATTTCGATGTTTATGAGTTTCTAGAACGTTTTTTATAGTGCTTTCGAGGTTTTGGCATGGTTTCGAGTCGCCAAAGACTAGGCGACTCTCCTGCGACTCTTAGTTAGAATGCACCATGAGCCGTAGTGGACGGATGGATCCACCTTGAGGTAGGGTCCCTCTCCTTGCCCTTTAATTTAAGTAAAGTGAAATTGAGTTCAATATTGAACTGCCTTAGCATTTAAATTATGAAAGTTAGTTTTGATTGAATGCTTCTGTGCAAATCATTTGAATTTCAGGAATAAGATAAAAGAGGTTTCTTGGTCACTAAACTAATGATTTAATAATAAAACCCCTCAATCCGAGGTGCACTTCCTTCAAGATAAAAATTAGTGATAGACTTTTTATTCTTGACTTCTTAATTTTTGCGGTGCCTCTTTATGCCTTGTATGTAAACTTTCTTTGTTGAGACAAAGGGATTTAAAATGATGTGATATGTGTGTTTGGGTCAATTTTCCATGTTAGGAAAATTGAGTGAGATGGTAACCTTGGTGGGATGACCTAAATGAGATGTTCCCTCTAGAAGGTATCAAAGGGTTAGAGATTGATAAAAACATATCCTTTAAGATGAAATGGTTAAACTAGAATGAAAACACTAGGGTGGTATGACCACGACTTGGGGTAATGTAATGAGAACGACTTATGTTAGTAAAATGAATATGTGAATATCTTGATATAGATACTTGAGATAAGTTTCCTTAAGTATACTTGTGATTAAAGTGTGTATGGACACTTATATAGAATTGAGATATATGATTGATTGTGAAAGTTGAATGTTTATTTGAGATGCATAAGATGTACTGCCTTATTCATTCTAGCATAATTGTGATAATGATTGTTGAATGATTACAGATGGGAGGCCTACATACCCCATTCCAGCTTTTCTTGAGTATGGTTCGGTGGCATGTCTACCCCAAGACAGATATGATCTCTATGAATGAGTGGAACAGAGGCATTCTGACCCCTTGACAGTTTATTTAGGGACGAGAGGCATTCTTACCTCATGCCCACTATTTTCTATACGTGTATGGAAGGGAGGCATTCCTACCCCTTTCCAGTTGATTTCTGTTGATGATTACATGTCTGGATGGGAGGCAGTTATACCCCATGCTAGTAGAATGAATGTGATGGAAGGGAGGAATTCTTACCCCTTGCTAGTTGACCTATAGGGACGAGAGGCATTCTTACCTTATGCCCACTAATCCTGATTTGTAGAAGGGAGACATTCTTACCCATTTTTAGTTGACCTATAGGGATGAGAGGAATTCTTACCTCATGGCCGCTAATCACGACAAATGGGTGGGAGGCATTCTTACCCCATGCCACCTATGATCTAAATGCTTATATATATATATATATATACATATGGTGACATGATCAGGTTACTTTACCGGCAACGATCCGAAGTAGGTATAACCATTAGGTGTCCCTTGGGAACCTTGACGAGTGTTATTGACTTACGGAATTCTGTTTACTTACTTCTCCATACCTAATCACTTTTTAATTATTATACACAGTCAGGATTGGGTTAGACACCGGTGGTGCCGGCCTACTGTGATTTATATCTCACACCCTACTCGGGCCGCCATTGCACTGGGGTACCCGAGTAGACCTTCTTGCTTGCAGGACCTTGGTTGTGTGTTGTGCTGTTTGCACCAGAAGAGTTATGAGTAAAGGACCAAGTGAATCCTGGGATTCTCAGGGGATCACCGTTGGGCATTGCTATATTTTCTTTTTTGAATTGTTTGTAAATCAGGATGTATTGTTTTCTGCTTTCATCACTGCATCATCATCTGTACTTTCATGCATTGTAAACTGGCGTTTGACACCTTTTATAAAATGTTTAATACCTGTCTTTGGCTTCTGCATTTCATTTGTTTACTGCTTCCGCTATTGAATACTATTTTCTCTGATAATACCGATGTGTTACTCTGATATGAGGGTATAGTCTCCCCACTATCACCTTCCGAGACCCTCACCACTAGTCGACAGCCTATGGAATACGGAGAGACGCGGTTGAGGCCATGTGACCCACCGGTCCTGCCACCGGTTTGATGGTGGTATGGTCCGGGATGTTACCCTAATATAGTATATAATAAGAAATATATCAATAAAGGGTTCCCCCACAATCCATTCCTAGTGATTTTCTTCCCTCACACCCCAATGTTGTATTTTCGGACACTCTTATTCCTTATGTAATAACCATTTCTTAAAACACCTGGGAACCACATAATATCCAACCCAAATACACCAAGTAAAAAATATCAAACTATTAAACTCTTGAAAAATGTTATCACATCCACATAATCCCATAACCAAAGTCATAAAATAGGAATAATAGGTTTTCATGACCCTGAAGGACATATACCTCAAGCCCTCCTCCTACAATACCCGACCCCACTATGAACCACATCATCCTATCATCAATTAAAACATATAGTGAATTATTGACTTCTAGGTATCATGGAAAATGTGTATCAATCTCTCATGGAAGAGAGTGTGGTAAATATGGGGTATCCATCCATCCATATTTAGTATTATTGAATTTTTTTTGAAGAACACTAGGAACCCAAAACTGTTGGGTGTCAATTTAAAAATGTTGATTTGGGGGGTGCATATAAAAATAATATAAAAGTGAATGATAAATAAATAATAGACATTACCAACACAGGGCTCAAAAACAAGGGTACCAACATATATAACCACATGACCATGAGGTCTTACAAACTCCACCACTCTAATTTCCACCGCTGATAATACCACACGACACAATAAGGTCACAAAAATTAATACTCAATATTTCCATTCAAAAAAACCCATTTCAATATTTTATAATTACAAATAAACTTCATTTATCAAGACCATTAATTTCATATTTAATTTAATATCATTAATTATTCATTTTATATAGTACGTCATTTACTACAGATGATAACTTCCAACAATGTTCATTCCTATGAAAACATTTCAAGTCTACTCTATGATGACTTGAACTATTATAAATGAAATTCCATTTTTGAATGAATAAATTCCTTATTATGAAATGTAGTTACTAAAAAAAACATGAACTAATTTTTCCCATTAGAGTTAAATGGATGTTAATCATCACATCTGCAGATAATATATGCATTTTACGATTACTAATAAGAAAAATATATATTGCGGGTTATGATAAATATTAATTTACCCAAATGGAGGAAGTAATGTCCTTGACCAGTAGGATCATACCCTATGAAGCCCAATTAGCCGAACTTCTAAAGGATATGGAATCACTATGAATTTCCTTAACTAAGATCAAGATAAAATTAAATGACTAAAACATGAATGAATCTATTTATCGGAGATGTTTACTCTTATCAATATCTTGACCCAAACCATGTTTTCTGAACCACCGTAAAATTCTACCTCCATTGCACATGTTACTCAAAGGGTATACATAGGTGTAATAAGGTGTTATATATAAAGACCCTATTATTATGAATGTTTATGTTTTAATTTGGAATAAAATAATTGTTATATTTATCCGTTTTCATTAATAATTTATATAAACAATTATATTTGAGTTGATGAAGATTTCATTTTGATATGAAAAAACAACAATTATATATTTTGAAAAAATATTGGTTTAACACACTTTTTTATAAATTCATCAATTTTTAAATAAATATTACTTTAATATATTAGTATTATTAAATATTTTTTATTAATATAAAAATTACAATATAATTTAATGATTTCCAATATAATCTTTATAAGGAAAAAAAGGTTGTTATTTTTGTAAAATAAGTTTTTTCCAGTCAATAAGGAATTTTATTTTTATGTGGAAATTCACATGTTTAGAGAATTATTTTGATAAATTTTTATGAAATAAGAAATTTTAAATTTTCTGATGGTGAATTATTCATAATTTTTCAAGACACATGAATTATTGGGTAAAAACTAAATATGGTAAAAATATACAGTTTGTATTATGACATCACAATGGCCTGAAAGTTATGTAATAAATTAAATAAAATGTATAAAGAACCAAATATATATTTTACATTTAAATTTTTTATTTTAAACTTATTTGATTAATTTTATACAAATTTAATGAATCCTCAAAAAACTATAAAATATTTTAATGTTTTAAAATGAATTCTTTATGAACATGACTCCCACATCACAAATGATAATATTTTGACACGTTCAATTCTAGGACTTATAAAATATTTTACACCATTATTATTTGGTGGAAACCATATGGAAAACCCATTTTAAGGATTGTGGTTTTGATTATTTTATCATATAGAGTCCAAAACCACACTTTAGAAATTAATCTAGAATTCACCTCCCTTATTCTATAAATACCCACCCAATCTCCCTTTTCACTTCACTCAAAAGACAATTGAGAATGAATTTAATCTCTCTATACCTATATAAATCCATTCTATTGTTTTTTGAAGATATTAAAAAGATCCTTCCAATCTTTAAAAATCACCATTTCAAGGTAAGGGATTCATTGCCTATAACTCTACATTCATGCACCACCTTAGTTTTTAGCCTTTGAAATCTCACTTGATTATGTTTTCATGTTTTTTTTAATATACCCTTACTATAAAATTTATTTTCTAATAAAGTGAGGATATGTATCCCATATAATTATAATCTTGACCTAATTCGTTGCGATGCTAAAGTAATATATTCTATACTCTTTATCATTATTCAATCACTTTCTCTATATCCCACTATTTTATTTCCAATTGTACTCATTTAACTAGGTTTTTACACATCCATTTTACCATATTTATGATGTAAAAATAATTATATACCACTATTCACTATCGTTAAACCCTTCCATTAATATTTATATACACCCATTATTCTATCTAAATTATCCTATGATTTTCCATGCCAAAAATTTGCGTAGTGTATACCCATTCTCATATCCAGTAAGCGGTTTTCAATAGGATATAAATTTCCTTAATTTATTGGGAAATTTTATTTATGCAACTCAAACTCCATAAAAGTGGTAATAAAAGTGAAGAAATGATTTATTATGTTGTATCATCTATGTGGAACACAAATTAATATAGATGATATGAATGTGATGGGTAGTCCCAAATTAATATATCCCTCCAAAGCATTGGGTAATGGTTTTATCTCATGAGATACAATGTATGTTTTATGAGATTCTATCCTAAGAACACTATATTTTAATTTATTATCATTTATCATTGACTTATGCTTATTATGTCATGGTTTATCATCTTATATATTGCTTCTATGTTTATGTTTGTTATTCTAAGACATTTTATGTAACCATAATAGTCCTCCTGACTAACATGTATTAAGTTCATCTTGTTATTCTTTCATTATTATTTTATTGAGATTTATTGCTAACCCCTTTCTTAATTACATACCCAGGTTATCCAATTTAATATTGGAAGATCGATAAAATATAAGAGAATATTTTAGAGTTATTAAATAATACTGTTAGATCCATGTTTCAGGTTATTGTTCTATTTATAAAATTACTCAAAGACACTAGTCCTGATGACATTTTAAGATTGTATAAAATGTATCCTTATATAATAAATTATTAATTATTGAGTATTTAATATTTGAGTTGTCATAGTTGGTATCAAAGTAAGGTATATTTATTTTTTGGGATTATAAATTGAAAAACTTAGTGAAAGAATTACGTTTAAGGATGAAAATAGGAAAAAATCCCTAAATCTTGGTAAATTATAGAGGAAATGATATCTTATAAATAAAATCCATGTTTAGATTCAATAATTAGAGATAGATCGGGAACAATTGAACATAATGGTAATAAAAATGAAATTAGGGCATTGGTATTAACATGATTATCTCCTAGTGTATGAAAGAGTCCTTTATGAACACCTAGTTTGAAACTCTTGGGGGATATTCATTGGTAAATTCGCTACCTATTTTGGAACCATTATGAAGAGAACTGAAATATATAAAAAAAAATTATTTTGAAAAATTATCATCGACAACATATATTGAAAAATATAAATTCATTGGTTAAAGAATACATGGGGTTTACAATTTTTCTCTTCAATGTTCATAGCCTTTATTTTAAATGTTTGATAGTTTTAAAATTATCACCCCTAAGTCTATTTTGTAAGATATAAATTATTATTACCAGAATCAAAAATTAAATGAAAGTCTTATCAACCATTCATGATATTTAAATATCATATGTGACTATGGTTTTATGCATTCCTTTATATAACACATATTTAGCAGAACTATTGAAACACTACCACAAAACACGGAAGTTGAGCTATTGTGGAAAATGGAAAATGGGTCCATTATTTTTTCCCATGTGTATATATAATCCCATATTAATATTTTTGGAATGAACATATTACTGAACCTTGTGATACACCATTTAGTGATGTTTGTTAAAATTATAGGTGTGAATTTAATTTCCTTAAATAGATCCAAAAGTAAATTTACAAGAAAATAAAATCACCCTTTGTATCATTAATCACCTGTCTATTCTATATGGGTGCAAGGAGGGGGATGAATATCCTTTGGAATCATCATTTAAGAATGGATGTTATTTCATCATGATTATGTTTATCTAGCTCAAATTATTGAATGTAATGAAAATATCATTCTTGATGATATGCCCATTATAAGGAAATACACAAATTTTTTTCTTGAAGAATTTTCTGGTCTTCCTCTATGAAATGAGGTTTAGTTCTCAATTGAGATTATACCTAGAGCATTGTAAATATCCAATACCCCATATAGAATATAAAATACTAAAAATGAATAAATGAAGAAGTAACTACATAAGAATCTGGATAAAGGGTTTGTAAGTTCTTTACCATGAGGTACAACAGTCCACTTAATCAATATGATGTTTAGGTAATTCCACCTATGCATTGATAATCAAGAGATAAACAAGATCAAGATAAAGAATAAGTTTCCTTAGACGTAGACAGATGAATTGTTGGATCAGTAATAAGAACTATTAATTTATAGAAATTTCATTTAGATGTAGTAATTCTACATCTATGTTCTTGGGGATAATGAATAAAAAAATTAGGGATTACCCGGAAAAATATTTGGTAGTCATTATAGATTATATTTTTTTCCAGTCCAAAGGAATGGCTGAACATGAGTATTTGGATTCTATATAGAATACCTTACAAAAAGATAATTTATATGAAAATTATAACAAATGTGATTTTTGGATTGATCAAGTTACATTCCTAGGTCATGTTATCACCCACAAAAGAATACACACACACAAACAAACATCCTTTAATGATGGAGGAAATGGATAGATGGACCAAAAAAATCTGTGATAGTGATCCATAGTTTCCATTGATTAGTAGAGAACTAATATTGATTTGTGAGAATGTTCTCTTGATTTTACAACCTACTAACCCAGATAACTCTAAAAGTATTGAAGTTTTTCTGAACCGATGAATGTTAAGGGAGACAAAAATTGTTAAATAAAAGGCTAATCACTTCACATGTGCTCCCATTACCCACCAGTGGGGAATGATTTTTGATCTATATCGATGTGTCAAAAAATGGAATGGGTTGTATACTCATGAAACATAATAAATTTAAACCTTATTAATCTATCCAATTAAATATTTATGAGAAGAGATACTCAACAAATGATTTGGAATTTTTTGCAAAGATATTTTCATTAATGATTTCGAATCATTATCTTTATAGAGAAAAGTGTGGCATAAATATGGATCATAAAATCAACATGAATATATTCAAAAAAAAAGATCAATATGTTCCAATAAAGAATGTTTTATTTGATCAAGAATTATGATTTTCAACCATTGGAATCTAGGAAAAGTAATCAATGCGGAAAATTCTCTAATTAGAAATGATCCCACAACCCTATCCATGATGAGTATTGAAAGGGTTATAATCATATTGGTCATAAAATGGGTGTTCATGGGAATTAGAAAAGGTTATTTATCATAAAATTATAAAATAACTAGATAAACATAAATTCTTGAGAGGATCATAAAGGCCTAAAAACAAGTTGAGTTTCTATAGAGAAATGAAGCGAATATTCTAGAGATCAACTTTTCTAAGGATTGAGTTATATGGTTTGAAACCAAGTTATGTATACCATAAAAACTATAACTAAATAGGTAACTTCTATATTATACACATAGATTAGAATTCTCTATTAGTCAAGTATGTTCTATGATGTATCGATATTTGACGATTTTTTTTGATGGAAAACAGGAAGAGGGAGATTTTAGAATTTATATCTGGATTCGTTGTATGCCTACAAGAGAAGACTGGATGATACAAGTATAAGGGTATAATGACATCATAGACCAAAATAGTATGGAAGTGGGAAAATATAACCATGGATTAGGACATAGTATATCCCAAGACTTCAAATGGAGATAACACTATCAGGGTGGTAGTCGATGGCCTTACAAAGTGAGTGCATTTCATTATTATAAAGGAATATTCCTCTATTGAAAACTTTCAATGATATATATAAGATATGCGGTAACACATAATGAAGTACCACTCTGTATTATATTTGATCAATATCTGAGAATTTCCATGAGGTTCTTGAGAATCATTCAGCAAGCATTGGATATAGAACAATGTTTTAGTACTGCTTATTACACTCAGATGGATAGTAAGTCTAAGAGAACCATTAAAAATATAAAGAATATTATGAGGTCATTTTCAATGGATTTATAAGGATGTTAGGATTAGATCCTTCCCACAGTGGAGTTATCATATTAAAATAGTATCCATTATTTCATTCAAATGGAATCTTCTGAGGCTCTATATAGTAAGTGGTGTCAGAATCCAGCATGCTTTGGAAAATTATGCAGACCACCATTGATGAGACCTTTTGATTGAATTCAAATATAAAGTGTTCATTTTTAAATCATTATGGAAGAAAGTCATGAGGTTTGGGAAGAAGATAAATTTTATTCCAAGATACATTGAATCCTTTAATATCCTTGATCGCATTGGAATAATTACGCATCACCTAACACTCCCACCCACCCTATCCCATGTATATGACGTGTTCCATGAATCCCTATTAAGGAATTACATATCAGACCCCTAATATGTACGAAATGTAGAGGTGGTACCCTTGGGGAATTATCATTCATACAAGGATAATCTAGTTAAAATATTAGATTACATTGACAATGATTTATGAAGAAAAACTACTCATCAGGTCAATGTGATGTAGTGGAACCAAAAGTCTAAAAAGGAAAAATGGGATTCGGGAAAGGCAATGAATCAAACATACCATAATCCTTTTTATTGTATGAAATGAGATTTTGAGAGAAAATTTATGATGGGGGGAAAAATATAACAACTTGATCTTCTATAAATGAAATTACATTTTTGAATGAAAAAATGAATTATTAAGTAATCTATTTATAGAAACCACATGCACTACATTGGTTTTTTGGATCATTATAAAATATAGTTGTCATAGTTAAATGACCTTTAAGGAAAATTACCATTCATAGTATAAACATTCTATAATAACCATTAATATTAGTATATAGTAGAAGTTATGAAAAATTATAATTAATATAGATCGAAGCATAAATGACCATGACCAGTAGGATCGTACATTATGAAGCCCAATTATCAGAGCTTCTGAGGGAGATGGCATCTCTGGGATTTCCCTTAAAATATCCCAAAATGAAATTCAATAACTAAAACAAAAAAAATTATAGGATACATTCAATCTTATCATGATCAAGACTGAAACCTCGTTTTTTGAACCACCCGAATAAAGTTTCACCCTCGCACACCTTACCCTTAGGGCGTACACTAGTATAATAAGGGGTGATGTATATGGAACATAGTATTATGAATTTTTATTATTTCCATATAATACATTAATGATTATTTTTATACATTTTTTAATATTACATTATAAATTAAATTATATATGAGTGGATGAAAATTAGATTTTGTTATGATGAAACCGAAATTGTGTTTTAGAAAAATTTATGACCTTAACACACTTTTTGTTAAATTAGAGAATTTGGAAAAATATTACATTCATATAATATTATTTTTAAATAATTTTTATTTATATACAAATGATAATATAATTTAATAGAGTGCAATGTAATCTTTATAAGGGTTAGAAAATTGTTATTATTGTAAAACTAGTATTTTCAAGTAAATAAGGATTTTTATTTAAAATTTGAAATTATCTTATTTAGGGAAATATTTGGATAAAATAAAAACTATTTTTTAAATAATCACATTGAAATCATCCATTGGTGAGTTTTTCTTAATTTTCTAAGATAACAAAATTTTTAGGTAAAAATTAAACATGATAAAACTATTCAACCAACATTATGACATCATAAGGGGAAAAAGTGATGTACTAAATGTAATAAAATGAATCAACGACCAAATATATATTTATCCTTTAAAATAAAATGTTTTTTCTGGTTTTTTATTATTTTCATAAACCTTTAATGAATATTTCAGAACCTATATTATATTTTATGGTTTTAAAATCAGTTCTTTAAAAATATGACCAACTCAACATCACCAATGATATTATTTTATTATGTTCAATTTTTGGTGTTATAAATTCTTTAAAACCAATATTATTTGGTAGAAACCATGGTAAAAAAAATTGTTTATATTTTTTTGGATTATTTTTTCATAGTGTCCAAAATAAATTCTTAGAAAATTATAATCAACTCCCTCCCTTTTTCTATAAATACCAACCCAACCTCCCACTCTAGATCACTAAAATACCATTAATAATGATTTTACTATCCCTATAACTCTCTTAAGACATTCCACAATGTTCTTAGACTCTTAATAATCTCCTTAAAATATTTTAGATGTGCCCTATCAAGGTTATAGACTCTTTTACTCTTCATCTTACTTTAAGTACCTCATTTGTACTAACTGAAAAAATAACTTTTAGTTTATCAAACACTTATGAGGGTAAAGTGGGAAACCTTATTTCAAACACAATATGGGATAACAGAGCCATTAATGTTCAATTTAAGGTAATCTTAATTAAGCACCCTGAAAAATTTCCAAGAGATGGTGTTTACCCGGGTGTCTGGTTCATCAGTTATAAGGTCTTCAAATCGAAAGGCCAATATGTCCCATGACTGGATGTACTCCTAAAAAATTATCTTACCACCCTTCAATCCTCCAACTGGAATCAGATACCACTAATTGATTAATGTATATTGAAACCCATTTAGATTTATCCTTAAAGATATTCCCATCATTTTGGTGGCTTCTTCTTACGTAATGCTGAGAGTCAAAACCTAATCTACCACTTCATTATATGAGATCATGAGTAATTATAAGGATTACTCAATTTAATAATCTAACTTATAATTTCATTCCATGTTCATGTCTTTTCTCGTTTATTGGGTCTCTCTTTGGGGAGACAATGAGGTGTAATCCTTCTTCTCATTATGTATGCCCTTCTGTCCATCAACATAGTCCTTGACCTAATTGCTTTCAATGCCCCGACTCATCTCATTAAATCTTTCTATAGAGGTTATCCTGTTGATCATCAGTGGTTAAACCACCCTCCTATGAGCTAGGAAGAGTAGCCTCACCATCAACATGTCCAACATGGTCCTCATCGACCTCACCTTCCAATTATTCCGGTCACAAGGTGTCAACCTCATGGAACTTAAAGAGCTTGATTACTAAAACCTTGAGACTTCTTCATCTCAAAATCACCACACCTATTTCCATCACCCATCATGAAAAATATTCTATTTCAACTATGTCCTACCTTAACCCAGTAGATTCCTCTGTATTTTTCACTCCTATTGAAACACCTCATGTATGTCCTTACACATCACTAGAAGGGGTTCTCTTTCATTCTCTAAACCTCCACCTACAGAACATACCATCGTATTAATAATTGTAGTTGAATCGTTTTACAACCCAACATAATTGGCATCATCAGACGAACGCAAAAACTTAGGATCATGAGGTAGAGTCTGAGATTTGTTCATACTAACATGAATTTCTTCACTATAATTCGAGATAATAGAATTCTGTATGAATCTTTCGGAACATTTAATATCCCACTTCATAGAATGACCATTGCAGTCTATAGACAAACCTCTAACTCTTTCAATAGGAAGTTCAACAAAGGACTGAACTGATTGTTTTTTCTCTCTAGCTAGAAGCATTTTACAGCTTCCCATGCCTACAATCCTCATGCTTATAACCCATATGATTACATAGAGTAAAAAAAGTCATAACATGTATCAAACACTACCAATTATTTGTACCTAAACTCCTCACCAATATCCACCTAGAAATAATCAACTAGAGGCCTAGATATATCTATCTCAAAACAGACCCATGGAGTGATGTGATAGAAAACTTCACTAGTATGATTATCAGAAAATAAATACCACCCAACTAGATTCCCTATCATACATTGATTAGTTGGGATTTAGAATGAAACTGTAAGTTGAGGTAAACTTAGCCCAATCAGGATGTATGTAGGTTACTTCTCATGTGGAAATCATTCAACCATCTGAAAAGGAGAAATCATGATCCATTGATGATGCACGGCGCACTCAACTAGGCTAGAGTCAAGTAATATTCTAACAAAAACATGAACATTATATGCTTGATGTCGAGTAGACCGATGGTTTCTAGCTCCTAAAAACCCTAAGAAAAAAAACAAAGTTATTAAACGAGTTGAATAATGTCTAGTGATTATTGAATCTAGTAATCAAAATAAGATTCAACTAAGAAGAGGCTTCAGTTAATTTTATGTGATAAATCAAGAGCTTCAGAGAACCCTTGAACAAATTCTGGACCTTCAGATTGATATAAATCAAATGGAATGGAGGAATGAAATTGGATTTTGATATTGGGGATAATGATGAAATATGATATAGATTGATATGTAAAGAAGGACTCTCCCCTACTGAGGGGGGAGTGGTTGATGTGAGGACCATTGTCACCTAGGTCATCGGGGATGACCGCCGAGGATAGCTCCCCTTCCGAGTAACTCCTTTGTATTTATCCTTTTGAATATCAATTTATTATTTTATAATGTGTTTATAAATATCCATTTACTATACAATTTATTTTATAATAACAAGATACTATTTATCCCTTCTCATTATAACCTTTCACTATGCGGAATTTTGGGATTCGTTCTTCCTTCAATTTGTTCTATAACTTTATCTGTATTATTCCATTTAATTTCCAATTTCTTATATTGAAATACATTTTTAAACATCCTTTTTTATGTTCCTTATGATGTAAAATTAATCATTGGACACATTTTAACCACAGAAAACCCTTTAAGGAATCATCATATACACCTATTATGCTACTGAAATTAACCTGTGATTTTCCATACCAAAATATTCTGTAGAAAATACCCATCCCCATTTCCACTCAAGGCTATTAACCTCAATATATATATATATATATATATCATTAATTGACTTATTACTTTTTTTATACAATAAATACTATTAAATTAGGGGTTTAAAAGTTCTAAATGTAATTATTATATTTTTTGACCTATATCGAACAGAAATTCATTTACATGATATGAAAAAGATGGGAGGGCATGAAATTATATGAACCTCAAATGCATTGGGTAATATTTTTATATCATGAGATACCATGTATAGTGCATGGTAGGTTATCCTAATAAAGCTATGTTATGATGTATTAACATTTATTATTGAATTATTCTTATGATTTAATGTTTTATGTTGTATCCACAAACCTATGTTACAATTATGTTACCATCCTATGTCATTTTTGGTGTTCTTGTTCATGATTCTCACCACTTTTATATCACCTTGATATGTATATTTACTAACATGTTTTATGTTTATCATTTTATTCATTTATTATTCTATTACCATGATTTATAGATAACCCATTTCTTATATACATCCCCTAGTTATATAATGGGGTATTGAAAGATTGATGAAATATAAGGGAAGGTTTTTGAGTTTTTAAATAATTATATTCTATCAATGTTTGATGTCATTTTTATACATATCTAATAACCCAAACAAAAATTGACAAATGATATTTTGTTATTGTATTATGTACATCTTTATGTAATAAATAATGAATGAAGATTTATAAAAGATATGGTTTTTCATACATTCTATTGATACTGGTGAACTATAAAATACAACACATAACAACCCATCCATATCAAACCAATTAACCTTGTTTCAAAACCAACCACATAACACCACCACAGATGAAAACCACTACAAATCACTATATCCGCACATCAAAACAACAAAACATATCAACCACCACACATCTCAACCATGACACATCACAACCAAAACACATATCAACCACCACATATGTCATTTACTACTAAAAAGGGGTTGATCATAATTACTTCCTTATTTTCAAGGGTATTCTAACATAAATATGATATTCCATGGAAACCTATTTATTATCTCAATATATGTTCTTATACTTTTAATGTGGGGTGAGTTATATCAAACAATCACCATTCACTAATCTCAAAATAATTCAAAAGGATAAAGAAACAAATATTCACAATAATAGAGACAAAACACAAGTACAATTAAAAATCATGAAATTCCTCACCTTTCCTTCAATATCAATTAATTATGTTAATTATCATGATTTATATGACATATACCATCTTTCAAATGGAATAAAAAAAATGATATTTCAAAATGTACATCTAAATAAAGAGAGAAGAAGGACCCCTTCCTATATTGAAGCTTTAAATAGAACCACTAGTCACAATAGAGGAAAACAGGAGGTCAAAACCAACAATCTTGAAGGATATTTCCATAAAATCTTACAAAATAAAACCATCATCACACAAAACATAAAATACCCCAAAAAATAGAGCCTCTTGTTTTTTATATCATTTTAGAAAAAGAGTAACTATGAATGATATGAAAAGCTAAGAGGATATATCATACATCCATCCATAAGACTTGATCATTTGATATAAGTGGTTAGAATTAATAAAGGAATTGATAAAGAGGTAAATAGAGGTCTAGAAGATTATTAGAGATATAATAAAGGATAAATTAATTGAAATAATGGAGGATGAGCCCCAATATTTAATTTAAGCCCACATGACTCCACGATGACATAGTGAATTCCCAAAATGCCCATGGTTGGTCATATCAATGGGATATTAGAATCTACCATTGCCATTTCCCCCTTTTCATCCTATTTTGAAAAGGGAATCAACCAATACCATAACAAAGAACATGATTTTCCCCATGTCATGGTTGTTCCTCTTCCATCATCAATAGTTAGCCACTATAGCTTGGTGCTAGACATCTGGAAATTTTACACTCACCATGCCCAAGGCGACAACGTCGGAACCTATTATTCCCTATTTTGTAGAGGAGGTTACACAAGGAACTAAACATAGTTATATTCCACTCCCCAACTATTTCCATTCCACCAATTTTTCATTGGGTGATATCTCATCCAAAACAGCCTCCACCACACCCACCACTAGGGCATGGGGAGACCAAGAATGGGATAAGGACCAATCCTAGCCTCTAGAACACAATAAAATTCCTCATCACCACCACAAATCCATATGAATCCATAAAGGAAAGGCTAGTAATGTACAGAAAATTACATCAAATACCTATCAATAATTATTTCTCTATGAGAATCAAAAATAAAATCTGAACATAGAAAAGAAGTGGGGGTTCGAACAACCATCCTGTGAGATACCTCTTAGAAATCTTGTTACAACTGAAACACTACAAATATCTCACAGTAGCATAAAATTCCTATTTTACACACAAAAATTTGCACCACATTGTCAAATATTATGTATCTTAAGAAAATATCCACCCAAATAATCCCACAACCCTTCACCAAACACAGAAATCATGGTAACCCACCCAATATCAGGATATTGTCCGATATGGGTGGAACTCACTCACTCAAATTGTTTTAAAATGTGTCATAAACACAAGGTGCCTTAATTGGGAAAGGGATATACCTTCTTTATATGATGGAATACATAACACAAACCTTTAGCAAGGAAAAAGGAATATTTCATAAATTAAAATTGTCTAGAAATCATATTATCTAGGAAAAGGAAAAACTCAAAAATATCAATGTACAAGGAAAGAATCTATGATCATGATCCCATGTACTCCCCTCCAAGCCACCATACTGCACCAACACATAAACCAAAATAATGGTTTTTAAATGGAACACATTATGTCAATGATCATGGATCTTTACTGGTCACTCCATTAATTTTGTGTTATCCTTGATATCCAAATATCTCCATCAAAGAAATAGGAGACATCGTGAAGGTATTGATGTAGCTGGGACATGCAGAAGTTGTCAGGGATCCTGTAAATCCATTGTGGAAGTTCCAACAAATAAACCACCTCACCAACAGAATCCAACACCTCTAAAGGCAAAAAAACAAGGAGAAAGGTTTATATCTCTTCTAGACCTCCAATTATCATAGTGAGGAGAAACATTTAACAACATGTGGTCCCTAATATCAAACTACAAGTTCCTCCTCTTGTTATTAAAATAATATTTATGTTGGTCCCGAACCAACCCCATCCTCTCAGTAACTACCAAAAGAGTCTTTATTGTTCTCTCAACCATATAAGGACCATGAATAGATTAATATCCATCCTCAATACAAAAAAAATGGGGATCAACATGAACTCCCATAAAAGACCTCAATTGAAGCAATATTGGGGAATTAGTCGTAGATGTTTTTTACAATCAAATTCAACCAATTGAAAGTGCTTCACCAAGGATCTAACAAAATCATAGATAAATGGATACAACATATCCTATAGAATCTAGATGGTCCAATCTACATATTTTTACTTATGACATTGAAATGTATTTATTAGGTGTACCTAAGTGAAAAAAACATGATGAAATCAAATCTACACTAACGACGTAAAATGATCATATAAATATGATCCAATGGAGTTCAGAACTCCACAAAGCCACATGACCATAGCCACATACCTACTTGCTAAAACATCCATGATGATTGTCTCATTGATTAGTAGTATGTGAGTTGACTTCATTATCCAATCTTGGATTCCCAATATAACATAATATCCTTTAGGATACCAGGGTAATCCTATGATGAAATCAATCAAGATTCAATCCCACTTCTAATTAAAGAAATACAAAAGATGTAACAAATCCCAAAGAAAATGATGTTATACCTTTACATACTTGGAAACTATACACTGAGCCAAAAACTCTTCCACTACCCATTTCATCATGTTTTACCAAAAATATGTCCTCAAGCAACAATACATCATAGATAATCTTGGGTGCACCACTAAAGTAGAGTTTTAAAGCTCACGAGGGACTCTATTGTGTATTTACAGTAGAAACAAATACGTATCCTATAACAACATCTGGTTTTGACCATCCTCTATCTATCACTGGGGAATCACAATGGCCTATACAGTCACACATCACATATGCCTATGAGAATTACCACTGAGACTCCTTTACCCGCTACATCAGAGAAGATTTCACTATCATCTAAAATAATAAATATATTCCATTAACCATCACCATATACATGTGAATCACTACGAACTCCCCCATCACCTTCCAAGAATCCCGGAATTCTTGAACAACATCCCTTCATATATTCCCTTTCAATACATCTGTAATGACATTCAACTTCCCTAAGGCGTTGTAGATCCTAATGTCATATTCTTGAAGAAACAACATCCACCATCATTATCATAGATTCAGATCACATAGAGAGAACATATAACTCAAACTCTTAGGATTAGTAATTACTGCCAAGAATTATTCGATGATGCAATATCACCATAACTTCTACACAAAAAAATCACCACTACATCCAAATAATGGGTGGAATAGAAATTTGTGTGGGGTTGTAACTACCTATACCCATAAGAGCTCACCCGATTATACAAAATTGAAAAATAAAACCTCAAATATCACCCCTTTTAAAGGTAACTGAATCACTAGAGAAATAATAGTCTCCCATGCATATCATTAAATGGTGTCTAAAACTGATTTTTCTAGATTAAAGCCTTTTCCTTCACGGTATGAAATATCTATGGGGTTTCTATCTATGATAAATTAGATATGAAACACCAATAATTTATTATGAGAATTAGTAAACTATAAAACTATACCTCATTATTAGATGTGTCCAATGAAATAAATTCCTTGATTTTAATTGATCCATGACCACAACCTGCTAGGGAACTACATGACCATAACAATGCACCTTCCACATCTAAAATTTGAAACTGGACAACTTCTAATAGAGTTGGTGGTTTTGAAGGACCTGCAAGATGGATATGAGAGAATAAAAATATTTCACAACATTATTTTAGTATATCAACATGTTATTGAGAACATGACTATAAACTGGTCAATTTACTCAGAAAACATGGAGTTCATGATCCCCATAAACATATCTGGTGTGTTGTGACCCAAAATAGAATGAAAAAGAACATGAAGTACCAATACATTGAACTAAATTGTAGTCTACAATATATATTCATCCTTTAATATTAGATTATCATATACTAACCATAAATTTATCATATAAAAAAATATCTTCCTAAAAACTAGTTTAAAATATATTCAATCCACATAAGAGGATAAAAATTCACGATCATCACCTGATTTGGCCTCTGGAAGTCTACACAGAGACGTAGAATACTATCCTACTTCTTGGAGAATAACATTGGAGAATCCCATGAGGAAATATTGAGCCTGATACGACCTTTTTCATCAGGTAATCTATCTCAATCATCAAATCTCACAACTTAGTGGGTTCTATACGATAAGTATCCTCTGAGATTAGAGATATTACTAGCTGAAAATCTATCATGAAATCAATGTCATATCAAGGGGACAACTTCATAACCTCTTTGAAGAAGATATAAAAAAATTATCAACAACCTTGGGATTTTCAACCATCCCATAGCACACTGAATTTACTTTCCATTACACCGTTTGGGAAATAGGGGTATCTAAATGCCTACTAACTATATGACAACACTATTAGCTGATAAAAACTACATGCTGATAATCGACATCTAAGAACAAGACCATACTCTTAGAGTAATAAATAACTAGATTGAAAAAATATAACTAATAAATTCAATGGATGACATAGTATGACTATATATGGATTGAGAAAAGTCCCCAAAAAATAGATTGTAGTCCATCATGAGATTAATTCCCCATAGTACATCATAAAAGAAGGTATAACCTCTGAATATCATAGACAACACCTAGAGAATTAGAATAATCCCCACCTATAGTACTATAAAACAAAATAAGGTGAGTTTAATTAAGGATTGAGAATATCCTGCATCAAACAAGGGTAGAGTATAAGATTATTATATCATCGATGATCTCTGGATCCTCCGGTGCCTACATATTCATAGTATGAAACTATATGTTCCCAGTTTCTCTACCTTTTTAATGATATAACCTTATATGGCCATGATATTTCCATATTCCCCAAGGATTTGGTCCACCATGGGTATTTCTAATAACATCTTAATCTCCCCTCTAATTATAAACAAATAGTGGAAGATTATATTTTAATAGATGTTGGGCTTGACAAACCAAACTAAATAATTATTCCAGAGCATTAAATCACTAAGCCTAATGGTGGGTATAACCCCCAAAGATAAAAAAAAACTCTATTTGATTCTCTACAATCACTAGACCTAGGAAAACACAGAATAGATAGCTAAAAATTACTCTCTTCTAGATGAAACAATAATGGCCCTGACATATGAGTTTGGATACTTACAACTCTTCTCCTCGAGGAACCTAAGTGGATCCCTTATAATGATAAAACCGTCATAATTGAATATAATTTATCACATATTCCTTCTTTATTACTTCCAAATACAAAGATAATGTAAATTGAGTAACCAGATATTGTTTATATGGGTGGAGTTCTTTGCAAGGATTCCGTGCATTGAAATCCTCATCACCAAAATGACTAGGGGTGAAATATAATAGATCCTTGAACTTGATCCCAATATATCATATAGACATACTACCTTAATGAAGAGATAAAATCTACAACATCTTCACTTCCTTCATTTTAAATGATTAGAACTCTCCTTGAAAATCCTTCTAGAAATCTTCTCATAAATCATCAGTCTCCTTCCAATCACCAAGATACAATATCAACCACTACTATAAAATAACCCATTTTCATAATGACTAGAATAAAAATAAAAAATCATATAGGTTTGTATCAAACCAAAAGTGAAATCAAGATTCTATAACTAAATGTATATTTCTAGATTAGAGATGATCGAATCAAATTTTTCATGCCTTGGTGCTGAAAAGAAAATAGCATTAAATTCCATGCCTCATCATCCTATATTGTGTCAATCCACTGATGATTAACCAGAATAGATGACTAAACCTCTATATCCCAAGCTATAGGTACGTGATAAAAAGGAGGCATTCTTAAAAAATAACAAGAAACCCTATTCCCAATAACATGAAATTTTATTAATATCTATTTTATTAATTAATTTTACCTTTGTAATGATTACTCAATTAAAATATAGAAATAATGAACCATGATTCATGAACCTATCCAAGGTCTCTACCATGAATTTAGAATCATCAAACATGGTCTTTCGGTAGACTCTGGTCCTTGTTTTAGATCATGGGTGGCCCTAAAATCATAGGTCCTAACAGGCCTCCATGTCCTATGTCACATATCAAGATCAACTAATGTTATTTCCCGACCAACCCATGAAACCCTAATATTACCGAACTCCAAACTCCATCCTATCTCTTAACCCAAACTATCGATACCACTATGTGATGAAAACCTCCCCCCAATGTTACCCCTCTTGGGATGATAATGAAATAAGTGAGATAATTCCCCAGAGTCCAACCATTAGTAGGCCCCAAGTTTGGGACTATAACCACAGGTATAAAAAACTCACATATGGAAGGAATTACCCTTAATTAATTGGTATATTCCATGAGATAGAGTGAAAACCACCAAGAAAACCATCCTATGATGCATGTATGCAGTAATAAAATACAAATAGAGTATCCAAATTTATACCAAAAGATACATTAGGAACCAAATAAGTAACATGTACATGCTCAAGTATATAATGTCTCTATCCATCCTTGAAGTCGTCTTAGAATCATAGAAAATATTTTTTACATATGTTGGGTGAGAATAACATTTATACTAAGTAGGATCATACATAAGGTCACTCAAGAAAATTTAGAAATGGCATAAAAATGTTACAATGATCATAAAGATAAACTAATATTCACTTAGATAGGTCAACTAACCAATACCATCCCACCATGGTATTATCATTGAATACGAGATCCAATTTACTAACATAATAATAGGCATGTCGATAAAGGGTACCCCTCCCCATATCTCATAAATTTCCCATTCTTACACCCCAATGTCATTCATCCTAGAAATACCACCCATTAATTAATAATTATGCCCAAAAACACTGGGGAAACCATATTATGTCCCACCCAAAGATACTTGGGAAACCATATCATATTATTCACCCCGAGAAGCATGTTTTCAAATCCATGTCCTCCACTAACCAAATTCACATTACTAGATTAATAGAGTATCATGAACATGAAGAAAATCAACCCTGTACACTACTCCTACCATGTAAGGCACTTATAATAAACCACCTAATCATGTCAGCAATCAACACCTCTAGTTTAATTTTAAATTTTGGCTGTCATAACCCATGAGTATCAATATTACATGTAAGCAAGAGAGAGTAGGAGAGGGTTTCTAGCAATCCATCCTAACCATCATGGATTTTTTTCATAAACACTAAAAAATGAAATTTTTTTACTCATTGGTGTAATCATGTGAGTTAGGTTTTGTACATATAAAGATATCATAAATATACATGATAAATAAATAACCCAAATGACCAACCTAGGGGTTTAAAAAAAGGGTAACAACATATATCACCACATAACCACAAGGTCTCACAACCTAATATACGATTGTTTGAACATATAAATTCACGACATCACAAAATAAATGCACACATTATATTTTTAAAAAAACCCATTTCTATACATTCAAATCACTAAACATCTTCTTTTTTCATGCCTATTAATTTCATATTTAATTCAATCCCATTCAATATTCATTCCATGTATTACATCATTTAACACACATGTTAATTATCACCCACATTCATTCCAATGTCATTATTTTATACCCATTATATAGCTACTAGGATACTATGAAACACAACACATACCGACCATTATATCTCACACCGATGAACCTTTTTTCACAAACACAAAACATCACAACCACCACATAATAAAAACACAACACATTATGACCACCACTCATCAAAACCACTACACATATCTACCACCGAACATATTAACATCAATACATCATAACCTCCCCACATACCAACCATAAAACATCTCAAGCACCACACATATCATTAAATTTTTACAAGGGATCCATCGAAACTACTTCCTTATTTTCAATGAAAATAAAAAAAATGTGATTTCATGGGAAAACAATTTATTAGCTAGATATATGTTAATATCCTTTTCATGTTTTGTGAGTTTAATTAAACAATCACAAAATCACACCAATATCAACAGAATTCAAAACAACATAGAAAAAAGTATGCAAAATGATAAAGAAAAACAAAATAAAAAATTAAAATTAATGGTATTCCACCCCTACCCTTAAATATATATTATTACGGCTGATCATATTTATTAATATTAAATATAACATATACTCAATGTAAAAAAACATGATATTACCACATGTTCATTTAAATACCAAGTGATTAAGGATCCCTACATTGATTGAATCTTAAAAGATAACCACTACTCACAAAAAAATTGAAAAAAGTCGTCAAACCTACCAAGATTTGAGGATAACATTAAAAAATATAATTGAAACAAAACATCATCAAATAATTATAAAACTATAGGAAAAATAGATCTTCATTCTACTTTTATTCTCTTATAAAAGTAGAAATGATGAAAAATTAGAAAAGAGAGGAGGGGAGATTGTACCTCAATCCACAAGACTTTATCCAAAGATAAAAGGGGTTAGGATTATAAAACTAATTAATAAATAAGAATAACGAGTTCTAGGAGTATCTTGAAGAATAAAGGAAGGATGAAAGAATCAAAATAAAGGAGGTCACACCTTCTATTTATAAGAAAATCCTACTAGACTCCACCACATAATTATGAACAACCAAAACCCCCATCATGGGACTATTTCACAGAAGATATGATTCAACAACATATTTTTCTTCTTTATCAACTTATTTTAAAAATGATATTTTACCACCAACATAGCCAAGACCATAATATGGTCAATGCCTTGGTGGTTTCTCCATCACCAGCCACTACTAACCACCATGGCCTGGTTCCAGACAATTTTTTGTTTTATAATAACCTTGACCAAGGACACAATTTAGTGAGATCTTCATCCCTAATTTGGGAAGGAGGTCCCCCAAGGTTCTTCTCCTACTGCAAAAGACCTCACATGGAATTTCTATGTGACTAGTTTTTATAGGATAGCCTGTTGATAAAAGTGTCCTCCACCACACCCAACACCAGGGTGTGGTGACCTGAAAATGGACTAATACCCTCTCCTCACCTCCAATGAATTCATAAATTCATCCATAGAACCACAAAGCCATGATATTCTACAAAGGAATGGTTGGAAAGGTCTCGAACCTTACAATATCAATATTGTAAAGTGGATGTGGCTCTGAAAAAAATACTCATATGGGTAATAACTTTGAAAGGGATGGATTAGGTATTAACTACATTGTTACTAGTTCATAATGAGTGGGACCAAGACTGTACACCAAGATTGACAGTCCTAGGTGATATTCATGTTTAAATTCCCATTTTATTTATAAGCATTTTTATGAATGAGGGGATAAAACCTAAGGAAACCGATGATATTCTATTGTGATATTGTATGAAACTAAAGTGTCATGGTTTAATAATTTTAATGTTGATTAAAATTTTAAAGGCATAGATAACCAATTTTATAGGTTTTATGTGATTGTAGTTTAAGATTATTAATGATATTTTTGGATAAATTTATGGGAATATAACCATTTTCTTAGTATATGTATTATTAAAAAGGTTATTTGAGGATTAATGATTTTATATTTTTTGGACATAAATTTGTAGGTATTGAAATCATTAGGCTTAATATAGTCATTATTTTCAATATGGTAAATGTGGGATAAAAGGGTTATTATATTTTTGGAATATAAATTTGAACATATAGATTACCATGGGATTGAAAAGTGATTGATATAATAAGCACTTTTTTGAATAAATACACTATATTAGGGAACATTATACAGTTAAGGTAAAAAAATATAAGGAATAAATATTGAGTTATTTATTGAAGTATAAATGATTTTATTAACTATTTATGGTGATTCAGGTTATTTAGGGAAAATAACATAATATTTTGTACATTATATGATTAGTTCCTATAAAATGTTGGTATATGGATTTATGAGAGAGTAAAGATGTTTAGAGATAAATGTTAATGTTATCATGGAATAATATGTGATCAAATTATTCTAATATTTGGGTTTCAATTTGTTATGACATATTTTGAAGAGTTTTATGGATTTTAATTTTTGGAATTATTTAAGTATAACATTGGGTGATTTTTTATTCATTAGAGATTAATGTAGTATTTCTCTATATTGAGGTTTATTTATATTGGATATTATCTCATATTTTGTTAACACTTTTTGTTTTCGTTAATGGAGAGAGACATGTAGAATATTTTTTCAACTTTTTTTAATCTTATGACTCATTAATGTAAATTTTTAGTACTTCACGCATGAAAATTTTATCATTAATATTAATTTTAGGGAGTAAGAGATTAGAAAAAAGTGGAAGTTCATCAAACTACAACCAAAGAAAGATAATTTTCTTACAAAATGGAAATAAATCAAGTATTTTTATTTTTGTCATGTTCTTTATATTGATAGTAAATAATTCTCTGAACTATAAGAAGAGGATCTTAACATAAAAAATTTATATTTTTTCATTAATTTATTATAATTGATGATCTTCATTATCCCTCATTGATTTATGGTTTAATGATCATAAACATTATCATGATCATGTTCTTTATCACTCTCTATTATTCCTTGGACGTTATTTTTATTATCCATGTCCATATTTTCACTTACCCTAATATTATCCTCATTTGAGAAACTAATTATGTGTTATTATAGGTGAACTTCAAATTTATCTTCTACATTTTTAAATGGGTGTTTTATTATATATTTTTATATGTGAGCTTTTTGTAAAAGATATTTATAAATATTAAAATGGAGTTTCCTTTACTAATCTTATGTTTTATCATTAACTCACTAGAATTGATTTAAAAAAACAACTAAATACCTTTTTATTGAATTGAAGATAAAATTTGGAGAAATTTTTTTCAAGGGGTTAGAGTATAACACACCAAGATTATATAATTTATTTTCCTTAAGTAATAAATCTGATAGACCATGGTATACACAACACTGATCATAAAATAACTATGATAGAAATATTATTATAAAAATAACTATATTTTAACATAGATATTTATTTTCGTAGTATGAAAAAGAATAAACAAAATTTAAAATATATGTTTAAATTTTTACCACAATAAAATTAAAAATCATTTATAAATTTATTTTTAATTGGTTTGATGTACATATAAAATCATTTAACTTTAAAATGTGTATTAAAAAATTTTAATTTGTGAATGTATTTTTATCTTAATAGATGAAATTAGTAACTCTTAATAAGTGATTATAACTTGATAATAATATTACATATCAAATTTAATTAATTAAAATTATTATAATTATACTTTTATATAATGTATTAAGAATAAAGATAATTTATTCTTTAAAAATATATTCCATTAAAAAATTGTTTAATTGCATTTTGTATTTGGATATTATATTTAATTTTTATCAATTTTATAATTTTTTTGGAAATTTATATAATTTAAGAAAGCATAGTTTCATGATTGGAATATGATGATTGTTTTTGATTTTTCTAAAATGATTGAATTTTTTGTGGATAATCAAAAATTCCATATTGTGAAAAATTTCCATTTCTTTACTTAAAAAATGTAATTTAAGTGTTCCAATTTATTTTTTATTTTTTAATAAAGTAAAATAATACCCATCTGAATAAAAAATTATATTAATTTCGTATAAATCAACTTTATATTTTATTTTTATTTGTTTATTTTAATGATTAAGTTTTTTTTCTAAAAATTATTTTTCATTTCATTTTGTGTATTTATTTGAAAATTAATTCACTATATTTTTAAAATATGAATATTTAAAATTGGGTATATTATTTTATTCTAGAAATTTAAATTTTTTTAATATTATATAGTTTAATTTCAGTCATTATGTGTAGAAACTGTGGTAAATAGTTTTCCCTATGGTAAATGGTAAATCTCCTAATTAAGGTTCAAAATAATGTGATAATAATGTTAATTTATATCTAACACTTGCCTTATTTATATTGTACGAGTTTTGTTTTACTATCCTAATATAATATAAGAATATATAGAAACATGGTTTTATTTTTCTTTTTATAATGACCTATATATTATTTAAAAAAGGATAATTAAAAAAATGTCAGTCACTTGCTTTTATTAACTATAATATATTTTCATTGGGATAACAAGAATTTATTATAGGTTATAATAATTTATTTGGAATAAAAATAAATTGTTTTTATAATTTTACTTTTTAATTAATTTTAATTGATGGAATAATTACCTTAAATAGTTATTTAAATCCAATACATCTCTTATACATGCAGTAAAAAATAAAATAAAATTATTTTAAAAATAATAAAATTAATATTTTTTCAATAAATTTTATTATTTAACTAACTTAATAGGTAATTATAAAGTATAATTTATGTTAAATGAGTTTATATTATAGTAACATTTCTATCTTGATGTCTTTGAAGTCAAATTAAATTAATAGTCTGAAAATGTATTTAATGATATTTTCTATTAAATAATATTTTATTTAATGATTAAAAAATATTTTTTTTGAAAGTGGATAATAGGGATAATAAATGGTAGAAAATTTCATCCATGGATCTTTTTTTAGCTACATTCCTTATTAGAATTAAATTTAATACCCTTTAAGAGAGGAAAATTTATTATCATGATTGAAGTTAAAAAGGATCAACGAGGGGGTTAAACAAAAAGAGAATGATTAAAATAAATCGAAAACATGTCATAACTTTATTAAATAATTTAATTTACACATTATCTTGTTTAAGATTATAAATTTTTGAAATTTGGTACCACTTGATATCATTATGTTATTTTTTATATTTTTAATGTTCTTAATATTTACAATTGTGAAAAAACTCTATCTTATAAATGGTAACCCCATATAATCATATACTCACAATTATTTAGAAATTTAATTATAAAAATATCAGAAAAAATACCTTAACAAACATCCTACAAATTACATATATGATCTTGTATCTCTAAAATACTAACCTAGATGGATTAATGTGTAAGACAAAGGAGGTTTTCCAAAGAAGAGGTATAACTCCTAACCGAGTTCGTTAATTTTATTTATTATTTTACTTTGTTAAATTTTTTAATCACCATGTTGATAAAATTAAATTAGTATATCCACTATACTGATATTTTATTAGTTATATGGTGTTTCCCTTATCCATCTCCATCTCCATCCCATGGGAAATAAAAAAATCACTCGTATGTATGTGTGGACTACCACCTGCACGAAGCGATGTATTTTAGTTTTCATCACCACCTCAAAAGTATTGTCATTAGTATTGATTTAATGAATATAAATAAGTTATTAGTAGGACAATTATTAATTTATAAATATAATATATTACTTCACTTTTTACCCTTCCACCAGTTAAAAAATGATGATGTCGCTCATGTGTACATTTGGACTATCACAATCATGATTTGATATGATTAATTTTCTATATATTCCATTAATTAATTATTGTGAATATTTATTTAATGTATAAATATGATATTTTTAGAATTACTAATATTATAGAGATGATGGAACTATGAACCATTTGACCATGGAAACCTACCAAAGTTGTTTTATGATTATAAATTGAACGTCCTCAAAATAGTGGATGTGAACTTAACTGAATTAAAAACTATATATAAAATGGAAATTATCAAAATAAAAGGGATAATAATAAAGTAATAAAGATTAAAATTTTATTAATAAATAAAATAATTAATATATGTTTATTATATAGGAGATAATGTACGTACGCGATGAGTACGACTCGAGGTATGGGGTTTATTAACCCAATTTCTTTTGAATGGGTAATATTAAATCATCATTATCTATGTTATTCCATGATTATTTGTATAATGACATATGATTATTTTTTATTTTATTTAGACTTGTTTTATGTGGATTTAAATTTGATACACAAAACCACTTAAATGATTAGTTATCACTTTAATATTATGATTTTTATAAATATTTTCCCATCTAATTTTTTTCCATGAGATATATGCCATAAACACACATTGTTCCTTTAATATGGTAGATGCACTACACATTTTCTATTTTATATCATGAATATATTTATATTCATAGTATTTAATGTTTCATCTGAACATATTTCATTCATATAGTTTATGATTCAAAAGTTACCAAAGTGGTAAGGGCTTATTTCATAGTCTAAACCTTATTCAAGCTTTTTTTGCTTCATCTTCCATTGGTGGTGGGATTATATGATATTTATATCATAAAACCAATATATTTTTTTCAAATTATATATATATTAATTTGAAAAGTTTTATGTAAATTTTCCTTTCTCTATGTACTCAAATGTCTAAAAAACATTTTAATGAAAACAAACTTTGTTTTTCTATTCGGTAATGATCCTTTTGGATTCATGCCCGTATTTTTATTAAAATGAATTTTCTATTTCAAGATGATTTATTAAAATCATTTTTTCAATGATCATTTTTTAATAAAAAGGTTTAAAAGGAATATTCTTACAGTTTTCTTAATTAAGTACTTTTTACCAAATGTGTGAACAAAATATTTTCATTATATTTACTATACGAAAATATTTTCATGTAGTCCCAATAATTATGCTCCTTGAAAAATCCTTTACATGTTTCCATTGTTTCATTTAAATAAAATATTTTTTATAATACTTTTTTTTAATTTTTAGATTTATAACAAATTATTTTAAAATTAAAAGGGCATTATCCTCAAAAAAATTTACATTGGTATTTTAAAATCATTTTCATTTATTTCAACATCATTTGATGAATCGTATTCTTCAATAGTGGTATACAATATATATACCATAATAAAATATTAATATGGATGGATTATTAAAATGTTGTTCTTTTTTTGACTCGGGAAAAATAATAACATTCTATATTATAGTTCTAAAATAGAAATATTCATATTGATTTTGTGTTGTATTAATTATTTACCCATTTAATATAATGAATTAGATGGACTTATTACGGGATGGGAAGGGATGGTATAACTCTTAGACGCATCAATCGGTCACATGAGACAAACTAGAATTGGTATTTGGTTCATTCATGTGAAATTATTTGTGATTTCTTTTCATGAGTCCTTGATAGTTTTCTTGCAACACCCCGAGATTTTAAGAAAAACATTCTTTTTAATTTCATTGATGTCTTGTGTTGTACGCTACACGAAAAGGATCTTGTACTACATGAAACCCTGACTTCTCTTGCATTACACGGAATCATGACCTTCCCCAATAGTGTGTGTTGTATGCAATATCTAGTTTCACTAAACAACGATATGTTTTTAAAATATTAAATAAACTAGCCGTCATGAATAGTAATACCCAATTTTTGAAATTTTATAAATTATATCTTTCGAAATAGACTTCATTTTTGGATTCACAATATCAAAATTAGCCTAGGGTAAATTTTTGGTATTTTTCTGAAAACATTCAAATTTTGATGAATAGTGAAAACACTGGGTTACTATTTAAAAACAGACTTTTTATTTAAATATTTATTTACTTTATTTAAATTTATTTTAGGTAAAAATTAATACATAATAACTATATAATTTCAATGTAACTCATTAGATTCATTTTATAATAATTTTAGATATATAAAAAATTTTATTGAACTTTTGACCATCTTTTACCCACCTCCTAGGAGAATTTGAAAATTCACATAAAACTTAATTTTACTGCTTCTGTGAGTGGAATTTTAAAAAATCCGAGAGACACTATTGATAGCAGTAAGTAAAATGTTATTCAAAAAGATAAAAATAATTTTTGGTGAATAATAACTTTTTTACTTTTATTTACCACGATTAAAAGTAAATAGGGTAATTAAGGGTAAAAATGATATTATTATTACCCTAAAACATGTTCTAATTCTATTGTATAAGTTTAATTCAACCAAAAAACCTAGGGAATACAATATTATCATTTAGGTCCACCTGGATTAGATTAGGACATTTATTATTAGTTTATTTAAAGAAGAGTTAAAATAGTTAAAATCAATGTTTAATAACAAAAACATTTTTAATATATGAATATACATAAGATAAATTAAACTATAAATATTCATTAGGAATATAACAAGATTTAATAAATAATGGTATTTTATTTATAATTTTTAGACATTAAATATTTTAATTTATTTATGACACAATGATGATGTAGTAATTATCTTATTAATAAAATATTAACATAATTAATGATATAAATACCAAAATAAATTTAATTTTAGATTTTTTATGAATTAAACTAGTTTTATAGGTTAATATTACATGTTATTATTGATTTAATTAACTTTTTTCGAACTAATAATGCTGTTATGATTTTCAAAAAAATCAACTACCAAATAGTGTCAAAATTGACATAAAATAGTTTTTAAAAACAATATTATATTATTAAATGTTACTTTATTCCTAAAAATATACGGTTCATCCAAATGGCTTAAATAATGTTATATATATTAATAATTAACCACTTGGGGTTCGTTTGGCTTGTTATAATATGTTTATTAACCCTATAGTGTAAGAAAGAAAAATGACACGGTAAAAGTTAAATTATTTAACTTAGAGTTAAATCTAAATGATAAGGTTAAAATAGTAACCTAAACTTGTATAAAACCTATTGTTTGAGAGTATTGCGACCCATACCCACTTTATCATTGAAATAAATCATTTTGGAGCTATTGTAAACCGAAGATGACTATATTATAAAATAATATTTTATGTTTTTCCTAAGGTGACCCTCTCCTCCCTTATAAAAGGGCACCCATTCCCTCTTCTCTTCACACCCTTTTGAGCCTTGAAGCTCGAAAAACCCCTGAAAATTCCTCTTCTCAACATCTCTAGTCATATCATAGAGGTTCTGGTCTTCTCAAAAGACAAACTCTATTTCCCTAAGAAGAAGTTTAAAGGAGGTGCGCCGAGGAAGAGGTAATCTCTTCTATCGACTCTTTCAAGTTTCTTTCTTCTTGTACTTACTCTTATTTAGTTGTTTCATTATAAATTATTAACATCAGTATTAATTATATACTGATATGTAATTATAAATATTAAACAACTCCATTTCACCTTCTATACATCCTACAGAAAACAAAATCACCGCACGTGCATACGTACAGAATACCGTCTCCACGCCGTGGTGTAATCTATTTTTCCACCACCACCTTACATGGATGAGTATAATGGTGTAATGAATAACTATATATGATTATTATAACATCATACTGATTCTATGATATTATATCATCCACTACAATTCAATTCAATAAATATGGGAATGATATCGTCGCTCGTGCGAATGTATGGATTACCGTCTCCACAACGCGATAAGATTCATTTTCCATGTTAACAATTCAAGAATGATTATAAAGTATATATAATAAGTAATCATGAAATATATGACATAATAATGCTAATATATTTATGTATATGTATATTTATTTCATCTACTTAATTCCATTCAAGTCAATAAAGAAAGGAAAACAACGTTCATGCGTACGTACGGCCTACCGTCTCTATGAACGGTGTATTTCATTTCATTCATATATCTATTATATATATGTATATACTGAACATATATGTTATATAAATCATGATTTAAATTTTGGAAGTAAGTAAATTATGATATAATTAATAATAATATCAAGAACAACAAATCGAAACATGAATGATAAATGAAATGAGTTTACCCAAAACGCTGCTTTAAAATGGAATTTACAAAAGAATGGGTAATATAAAGTCATAAGTGAACCATATATGATATCATAATAATGAATATGATTATTTAATAATTCAATGACATTATTTAAATCATTATACAGGAGGTTTGGATACATAGAAATCATATCGAACATAAGGTAAGGGATAATTTTGCAATCTCATTTTTATCCGAGATTGCTTATTCGTAAGTATTTACTGGGGTTATATTTTTCATCCATGTCCAAAAAAATTATTTCATAAAGTGTTTAATATTATCCCATCTTAAAGTCATTTTTACCCAACTTGACTTTTACTTTGTTTTATGGAATAAATCTTGATTTTTTTACCATACGTGGTACTTTTTGACTTTTCCATTAAAAGTACGAGGAGAATGTTCTTTTTTTAACTTATACGACATGAGGTGATTTTTACAGTTTTATAACTCCTAATTTTCATAAATATTCCTTCACAAGACTTCAAGATTATTTTCAACAAAAGTATCTTTCTTGTAAAATTTCATGGTATTTTGTGAAAAGAAAATGATTTTGAAAAGAAAGGATATTTTCCTTAAGAATTCATTTCAAGTGTTTTGTCAAAACTATTATCTATCTAAGATGACATTATTTAGTATTATTATGTTTCAAGTATTATGTCTCTATTATCTACATGGTTTGATTCTTCTTATGATGAAATGATATCCATTTGTTTTTTATGGATTACGTTTAGATGGGATGATGTTTATGAAACCCATGTTATTCTTTGGGTTATGATGAATGATTTATGACTGTTTTGTGGAACACAAAAGAATGATTTAAATATGAGATGGGTGGGAACTATATCACCCTACAATTAATTGGGTAAAGATTTATATCTCATGAGATAGACATGGAAGGAATGACTAGTTAATCCGGTTCAGTGTTACAGGGCTGAAACGAGGAGTGAACTCGATTCAGAAAGGGACTTTGTCCACTAAGATGGTCTTGGAAGTAATGTCATGAAAACTATGGAAATCATATCATGTGCTTAATGGTTGAAACAACTACATGTTTTATTCCCATGGTATTTTATCATGATTAATGTTTCTTTATGATCTATTCCTTATGTACTGCCATGTTTTATGTCATTGCTCAATATTTAGATGTTTAAATATTATGTTCATGTTTTCAAGTTCAAATGTATATGGTTTGTTTTATTTTCCCCATGCTTACCTTTACTGAGAATTTGAGCTCACCCTTTATATGTTTTATTTTCCCAAGGATATAAAGAATGGTTTTAGGTATGAAAAAAGGAAGATCTTTATGGGAGATGTTGAAGATCTTTCACCAAGATTAGAAGATTATATTCTGAGTTTCCCAAGACAGTAAACTATTACGGTCCTTTGGTGTATGTTTTTGTTATGTATTAAGTATTCTGAAAAAGTATTGTAATGTCTATGTACGTCAATATTTGGGTCTCTACAGTTGGTATTAGAGGCAAAGGAGGTAGGAATGAAGCCTATCCTTGGGAACTCTCACATGTGAGCTTTGGACGAAGCATGGCTCTCTGCCCATTGGCTTCATGAGGAACTGGCTGCCACTAGGGATGGTGGTGTGTCCTGCCCAGGGGGTGTACCTGCCCATGGAGTGCCCTGATAGGTATCAATTGTAGTCCACTAGAAGTTATTCCAGATAGCTACTGTTGGTATCAGAGGAAAGTTTTAGTTAACCTTTGGAAACTAAGATGTGAAAACTTTAGTGAGATCCCTAGAGATATTTCTAAGGTATGTCTAGGGATGTCCCTAAGGATAAGTACAAGTATAGGTTATAGTCCTATAATTACGGTAACAATCTTAGAATTAAACCTAAGATGTTATATATTGAAGGTACTCCCCCTTTATTATGTCATTTTCCCTAGCATGATTTTTGCCTCTCACACTGTTATTTTTGGGTTTTAGACGATGGCTGGAACCCGAAGGAACCGTGTTGATCAATGTAATGGACAATGCAATGATTATCCTCCTGAACAAACAAATGTTATGGAAGATGGAGTAAAAAATATTATTGTATACTTACACCAACTATGAATCATTCTGGACTTCAAAATGAGCAGATAAGGGAACAATATTCTATTGAGTCCTTCATGAGGCAACATCCACCTTATGTCAGTGGGTCTTCTGATCCAATTGTTGCTGAACAATGGATCAGTACCATTGGAAAGATATTTTCCATACTTTTCTGTTCGGAACATGAAAAAGTCATTCTGGATATTTACCGTTTATAAGGTGAAGCAGATCAATGGTGGACTCTAATTTAGAATACAAGGCCCCAAGATGAAATTGAATCCATGGAATGGGATGAGTTAAAGAACTTATTTTTCAATAAGTACTTCCCCTGTATTCTTCAAACAAAGATAGAAAAGGATTTCCTTGAGCTTAAGAAAAAGGATGATGAATCTGTTGGTATATACGAAGAAAATTTTACAAAGCTTGCAAGGTATGCATCTGGCTTTATCATCCAACCTGAAAGTAAAGTTAATCAATTCTTTAGTGGCTTAAAACTAAGTCTTCTAAGGGCATTACCTATAAGAGACTTCAATACCTATTAATAAATTGTACATTGTGCTATCAAGGTAGAAATGGATGTTGGTGTGAGATATCCATCTGATGGGTTTGACAAGAAACAAAAGATGGGGTTCAAGGAGAAATATCATAACAATGGTGAAAAGAAGATGAATGTTTCTTTATGCTCAAAGTGTGGAAAGTAGCATGGTGGAGATTGTATAAAAGGTACTAGTAAGTGTTCCAAGTGTTGAAAAGAATGTCATCAAGCAGCTGAGTGCCGAAGTAATGGAAAAAAGGTTTCTAATGACGTGAATAGAGAAAAGAATACAGAGAACGCTCCACCAACACTTCAATGCTTCAAGTGCAAGGAAATGGGGCATTATGCTAATCAATGCCCTAATCCAAGGGTTAATGATGATCAACGTGAGAAACAACTTAAGGAAAAGGATAAAGGTAAGTCACATGCGATAACTATTTGTGATGTTGGGTATGACAATGATGTTGTGTAATGATTAAGTGTTTATGTAATGGGATTTCAAAATAGTATCACGGAACTCCTTTATGGTATTGTGGAATTTTGGAGTATCTATGTATTGGTTTTCAATAATTATATGGTATCGGTAACCATGAAAAGTGATTGAAATATTTTTGGAAAGAAGATGATATGCACATAATAAAGGGATAAAGAAAAAAGTTAAATGAGCCGATGACTGATATAAGGACAAAGTTATATCATGGGTTGAGTATATAGAAATTTTGGGATATTGGTATGTGCAAAGTGTTAAATTTTGACAGCATTCAGGTTTTCACTAAGGTTCAATGGGTATTAATTTTTCAAGAGAAAACAAGATTAAGGTATTCACATGTTTGAAATTTGACCAACAAGATATATCTTATAATATATCGGGGATAAATGATGGTATTCACATTCTCGGAAGATGACATGTCTAGTTATTGTTTTCTTTATACTATGAGCTTGGACAGAAGTATTTTGGATAAGCCTAAAGATTGGAATGGATTATGTTGGACATAATTTAGTATTGTTTAATGCTTGAACTTTTTTCGATATTATTGATGGAATGTTATAATAATGTAGTTTTAGAAAAAGGAAAACCTACAGGATGGGCGACAACCCGTCATATCGGACAAGGATGCCGGAATCGAACCCACAGCCGAAGTGCGAGTGGCCTTTATCACCTACCTCTAGCCTACATGAAGTCCCCGGTTAGTAGATACTAGTTTTATTAATCGGTATGATAGATGAAGTATAAGTCCATTTTTGGAATCATATACGATTAACCTCACCATAGATGGACTTATGTATTTTTGATAATTTTGCTAACCTTTTGTTTGAGACATATGGAATGACCCATCATTCTATCACATGATCTTCTAACACTTCACGAATGAAAAATTAAACTTCATTTATTTAAGAGATGAAGTGGAAATTTTTCAAGGCATGAACAATGGTGAGATTATACCGAATTAATGTAAGTATTTCTTCTAATTCAAATTCTTCAACTTTAGGGAAATCATCCTGAAAACCAAAAATGTTGTCCTAGTGCCCTTATATCTGATGAATCCGATGGTACCTTAGATCATCACAAATCTATGGCTTTGTGATTGTTGGATTTTTCATAGTCATGTTCTCTACCACTCTCCATCAGAACTTGATGGTTAGATTTCTCTTTCACATCCATAATTTCACCTATTTTCTCCTATGTGGAAACCCAGTGATTAGTTAATTTGGGTAACCATTATGTTTCATACTTCAGTTTTTTAAAATAAGTTTAGGTATTATTTTTTACAATGTGGGTTTTTATTAAAACTTTCGAGTAGTAAACCATTTATAACCCCGACGAATTTCGAGGGTGAAATTCATTTTAAGGGGGGTAAAATGTAACACCCTGAGATTTTATAAAAAATATTATTTTTAATTTCATTGATGTCTTGTGTTGTACGCTACACCAAAAGGATCTTGCACTACATGCAACCCTGACTTGGCTTGCATTACACGCAATCATGGCCTTCCCCGATAGCATGTGTTGTATGCAATACCGAGTTTCACTAAACAAAGATATGTTATTAAAATATTATATAAACTATCCGTTATGAATTGTAATACCCACTTTTTGAAATTTTATAAATTATATCATTCAAAATGGACTTCATTTTTGGATTCGGAATATCGAAATTAGCCTAGGGTGAATTTTTTGTACTTTTATGAAAACTTTCAATTTTTGATGAATAGTGAAAACACTAAGTTACTATTTAAAAACCGACTTTTTATTTAAAAAAAATATTTATTCTATTTAAATTTATTTTATGTCAAAATTAATACATAATACCTATATAGGTTCAATACAATTCGTTGGAGTCATTTTATAATAATTTTAGATATATAAAAAATTTTATTTAACTTTTGACCGTCTTTTACCCACGTCCTAGGAGAATTTGAAAATTTACATAAAACATAAATTTACTACTTATGTGAGTGGAATTTTAAAAATAAAAGAGACACAATTGATATCAGTAAGTAAAATGTGGTTCAAAAAGATAAAAATAATTTTTGGTGAATAGAAACTTTTTACTTTTATTTACCACGGTTAAAAGTAAATAGGGTAATTAAGGGTAAAAATGATATTGTTATTACCCTAACACAAGTTTTAATTATATTGTATAACTTTAATTAGACCAAAAACAACCTAAGGAATATAATATTATCATTTAGGTCCACATGGATCAGATTAGGACATTTATTATTAATTTATTTAAAGAAGAGTTAAAATAGTTAAAATCAATGTTTAATAACTAAAACATTTTTAATATATGGTTATACATAAGATACATTTTACTATAAATATTAATTAGGAAGATAAAATATTTATTACATAATAGTATTTTACTTTTTAATTTTTAGACATTAAATAGTTTAATTTATTTATGACACAGTGATGATGGAGTAATTACCTTATTAATAAAATATTAAAATTATTAATGTTATAAATACCCAAATAAATGTAATTTTAAACTTTTTATGAATTACACCAATTTTATAGGCTAATATTACATGTTAGTATTTATTTAATTAACTTTTTTAGAACTAATCATGCTTTTATGATTTTCACAAAAACCAAGTACCAAATAGTGTCAAAATTGACATAAAATAGTTTCTAAAACAAATATTATATTATTAATTGTTATTTTATTCATAAAAAGATAAGGGTCGGCCAAATGGCTTAGATAAGGTTGTATATATTAATAATGAACCACTTGATGTTATTTTGTCTTATTATAGTAAGTTTATTAACCATATAGTGTAATAAAACAAAAAGACACGGTAAAAGTTAAATTATTTTACTTAGAGTTAAATCTAAATGATATGGTTAAAATAGTAACCTAAACTTTTCTAAAACCTATTGGTTGAGAGGATTTCGACCCATCCCCACATTATTTTCTAGATAAATAAAATTGGAGCTATTATAAACCGAATATGACTTTATTATAAAATAATATTTTAAGTTTTTCCTAAGGTCACCCTCTACTCCATTATAAAAGGGCACCTCTTCCCTCTTCTCTTCACACCCTTTGGATCCTTGAAGCTCAAACAACCCCTTCCAATTCCTCTTATCAAACTCTCTAGTTATATTATAGAGGTTCTAGTCTTCTCAAAAGACCAACTCTATTACCCTAAGAAGAATTTTAAAGGAGGTGCGTCGAGGAAGAGGTAATCTCTTCTACAGACTCTTTCAAGTTTCTTTCTTCTTCTACTTCCTCTTCTTTAGTTGTTTCATTATAAAGTAATAAAATCAGTATTAATTATATACTGATATGTTATTATAAATATTTAACAACCCCATTTCACCTCCTATCCATCCTATAGAAAACAAAATCACCGCGCATGCGTACGTACGGAATACCGTCTCCACGGCGTGGTGTAATCTGTTTTTCCACCACCACCTTACATGGATGGGATAATGGTGTAAGGAATAACTATATATGATTATTATAATATAATACTGATTCTAAGATATTATATCATCCACTCCAATTCCATTCAATAAATATGGGACTGATATCATCGCTCGTGCGTACGTACGGATTACCGTCTCCACGACGCGATGAGATTCATTTTCCATGTTAACAATTCAAGAATGATTATAAAGTATATATAATAAGTAATAATTAAATATATAACATAATAATTCTACTTCATTTATGTATATATATATGTATGTCATCTACTTAATTCCATTCAATTCAATAAGGAACGGAAAACAACATTTATCTGTACGTACAACCTTCTGTCTCTAGGAACGATGTATTTCATTTCATTCATATATCTATTATATGTATGTATATATAGAAAATATATGATATATAAATCATGATTTACATTCTGGAAGTATTTAAATCATGATATAAGTAATAATAATATCAAGAATAACAAATCAAAACACGTACGATAAATGAAATGATTTTACCCAAAACCCTGCTTTAAAATTGAATTTACAAAAGAACGAGTAATATAAATTCATAAGTGAACCATATATGATATCATAATAATGCATATGATTCTTTAATAAATCAATGAAATTATTTAAATCATTATACAGGAAGTTCAGATACATACGAAAAATATTGGACATAAGGTAACGGATAATTTTGCAATCTCATTTTTATCCGAGATTGCTTATTTGTAAGTATTTACTGGGGTTATATTTTTCATTCATGTCCATAAAAATGTTTTCATAAAGTGTTTAATATTTTCCCATGTTAAAGTCATTTTTACCCATCTTGACTTTTACATTGTGTTATATAAGGAATCATACTTTGGTTTACCATACGTGGTACTTTTTGACTTTTCCATTAAAAGTACGAGGAGAATGTTCTTTTTTTAACTTATATGCCATGAACTGATTTTTACAGTTTCATAATGCCTAATTTTCATAAATATTCCTTCAAAATATTTCAGGATTATTTTAAAAAAAGTCACTTTCTTGTACAATTTCCTAGCATTTTGTGAAAAGAAAATGATTCAGAAAAGAAAGGATATTTTTCATAAGAATTCATTTAAGTGTTTTGTCAAAACTATTTTCCATCTAAGATGAAATTATTTAGTATGATTATGCTTCAAGTTTTATGCCTCTATTATTTAGAAGGTTTGATTCTTCTTGTGATGAAATGATATCCATTTGTTTTAAATGAATTACGTTAAGATGGGATGATGTTTATGAAACCCATGTTATTCTTTGGGTTATGAGGAATTATTTTTGATTGTTTTGTGGCACACAAAAGAATGATTTCAATATGAGATGGGTGGTATCTATTTCTCTATCCAATGCATTGGGTAAGGATTTATATCTCATGAGATAGACATGGCTGGAACGACAAGTTAATTCGGTTCAGTGTTAGAGGACTAAAACGAGGAGTAAGCTCAATTCAGAAAGGGACTTTGTCCACTAATATGGTTTTGGCAGCAATGCCTTGGATACTATAGAAATTATATCATGTGTTTAATGGTTGCCACAATTACATGTTTTATTCCCATGCTATTTTATCATTATTAGAGCTTCTTTATGATCTATGCCTTACATACTGCCATGTTTTATGTCATTGATTAAGATTTTGATGTTTAAATATTATGTTCAGGTTTTGAAGTTAAAATGTATATGGTTTGTTTTATTTTATCCATGATTACCATTACTGAGCATTTGAGCTCACCCTTAATATGTTTTCTTTTACCTGGGATATTAGGAAAGGTTTTAGGAAAGAAAAAAAGGAAGATCTTTATGGGAGATGTTGAAGATCTTTCACCAAGATTAGAAGATTATATTCTGAGTTTCCAAAGGCACTAAACTATTACAGTCCTTTGGTGTTTTTTTTGTTATGTATTATGTATTCTGCAAAAGTAATTTAATGTCTATGTACGTCAAGATTTTGGTCTGTACATTTCTTATGGTGTATTAACACAATTCATTGATGGTATGATTATGATATTTGACATAATTCATTCCATCATTATGAAATTAGTTATTTTTATCCATGTTTTAATTAATGTCGTTATGATATCTATAGATATATTACCTTATTTTGATATTATTTATATAAAATATTTCATTATTTTTTATTTCTACCAAATTATTCCATGCATAGTTATTTTGTTATATATTATATTGTATGATTTCCATTACTAATAATACGAGGCCAGCCTTTATTATTTTTTAATTTCCCCAGTACACCAAGAGGGGATCAATGATTTATTCCACCCATAAATTTAAATAAGTAATAATTTGATCACTATAATTTTATGTTTTATTTCATGTTTTCAAATGTAATGTGAGAATAATGTATATAATTAGTCACCCATGACTTTTAAACTATTATATCCTTTATAATATGATCTCATGTATCTTATTCCAATATTGTAATATAACTATTATCTTTGTGTCATTAGAGTCAGGGTGTTACATAAATAATAGAATATGATAGTTTTTAAATAATTTAAAACCTCATTTTAGGTATCCAATCACATATTGTTGTATAAAAATTTGTTGATGATTGTATCACCTAAGATAAATCAATTAAACCATGGGAAGATGGTGTAAAACTACAAAAAGTGAGGAGGAAAGGTCCTTTTAACATTATTAAAAACTATATGAATGGAAAAAAATCACATATAATTTTGAAAACATAAATATTAGTCCATCATTTCCATATGTGAATTGTAAAATTGAAGAGATGAAGAAAAAAAGATGAATAAGGAAGTTGATGATCACTTACTGTATTATATTTTTGTTTTTCTTGATGGGGAATCCATAAAGGACTGAGGGGGAAGATATAATATAAGTATAGACATGAAAAAGGGGAAAATGGAATGAAATTGGGGATTAAATTTTAGAAATGGTTTAATGGAAATCACACACATTTAATTTTATTTACAATCTTTATGATTTTTTAAATAGTGTGAAAATGGCGTGAATGGTCATAAAACCCATTTTTAGGCTCCCACTATAACAGCCAAAACATTTAGTATGTAGTTATCTTTAAATAAATACAATGTTTTATAGGTTGTAATGCATGAATCAACATACTAAAATGGTTGATGCATTATTTCACTATAGTAGAATATTATAACACAAATAGAATTTATTAATGTACAATTGAATGAAATATAATTAGTAAAACTAATATAGAAATGAAGACAAAAATAAAGAAAAATACTGTAAGCTTCAAACTATAATCATCATGAATTTCCAAGAAGGCCGTTCCACTAATGATTAATATAGATATAATAAAACACAATATAAATATGAAAAACATCTTGACAAAAAAAATTAACGAATAGGATGGAAATTTTTTATATATGTGTGAGGTTATGTGTAGGAATGTAATATTACCATAATATATATAGCCATATGATATATGTTAATTTAATTATATTAAGTAAAATTATATCTAATAGATAAATTAAATTTTTATAATTGTTATTAAAAAAATTAAAAATAATGTAATTCATATATAATTAATAATTACATAATGAAATAAATAGATAATCACTAAATATATTCTATATATAAAAATATGTATTTGTTTCTTTAATTATTAATATTATTATCATATTTAAATTAATATTTTATATGCATATAAAATTCAATGATATAATCTAATAATAATTGATTGATAAAATTTAATGGTTAGAAGATAAATAATGGATTGTGATTGAAATCATTTAATGTTAGGGTTATTTTTAAAAGTGTTATTTTTCTAAGTGTTGTGTATTTTTTTCCTATGTAAATTAAATTGATCATTTTAAATGGAATATTCTATTAAAATTAATTTTTTATATGTATTAGAAAATATATTAACAATAATTTAATTTTTAATTGATTCTTAATAATACTAAGTACAATTAAAGTATAAAAATGAGTTTTCTATAAGAACCCCTTTTCTCTATATTCTAGGTTTTAATTTTAAATAAAACATTTTCATATTTAGAATATAAATTAAATGAAAAAAATTTTAAATTTTAAATCATCCCATAAAAATTAGGTATGGGGGGTCAACATTAATTTTTAGTAATAAAATAATTACTGTGGTAAATAATCAAAAACGGTAAAAAGAAGTAAAAATATGTAAAAAATACATAGATTTAAATTTTGATAATTAAAGTGAAATAAACTCATTATAGAATATTTTTGGTATGTTTTGGATTCTATCTTAAAATTTTCACCAAAATATTCTTGCCTAACTCCATTAATTCCCATTCGATGCCATCTTTACCCTTCACCTAACTCAAGTTTCTAAAGAAGTGTCCTTCATTTTGTCATATAAAATGATCACACTTACCCCAAATAAAAACTAATTCTATACTTCAGTTTTATCATGAATCACTACCCTAATTATATCTTATAATATATTTTACACATTGGGTAAAATTTTGTATTAAGGATTCCAAATTCCTTCATTCTGAGGGAAAATGTTGTGGGAAAGAGAGATTCCAAAGTAATTAACTAGTTATTCTTTATTCATTTAATTTAATTTCTCATATACCCTATTAATAAGTAACATTATATAAATAATGATATAATATTATCATCATTTTTATTATTTTGAAATGATATTATAATAATATAATTATAAGCTATAACTCATTTATTAGTTATGACACATTCTTTCATGGATCAGATTTACCACCTTCATGAACGACTCTATGAGGTTACCATCATAAATGATTATGAAAACAAAAATAATGGTAATACATTGTAATTATGATGTATTTAATATTTTTTTCATAATTATGTAATGGTAATTTATATGTATGTTCATTAATGAAATCAACACTTTCAATTGAATAAAAAATAAAAAAAGGAAATTGTAACCATTCGTTATGAACTATCATCTGAAATTTCAATAAATAACCAATGGATTTAAAATATATATCAAAAACACATTTAAAATCCATGTATATTTTGGTGGTGATGAAAAATAATAAAGGATAAAGTATTGGGACCGCTATACCATGGGAAACATGAAACAAACAAGAAAATTAATACCTGAATAATAATCTTAACAAATATTGATTAATAAATAAAAAATAAGAAATGATAAATTATTTGAATAAAGTAAAAAAATAAAATTACTATCCCAATATAGATTCATGATATAATAAATTGATTATAGAGGATTTTATATTAGGTTTAACCAAGTAATAATCCAATTGAAGGGTTTCTCTTCTCAATTTACCATCATTGAGATATGATCAATCTTCAAGAGTTGTTTTTTTGTATGGTGTGTTTAATATCCCAAGAAATTATTTTATCATACATTTCATGTAATTTAATGGATTCAAAAATCCATATCCAATTTATTATTTAAATGGGTTTTTATTTAAAGGTACCAAAGCTATAAGGGTTAGTTTCTAAGTTCCCTTTTAAATTGAGATTATCAGTTACTAATTCTTAATTTGGGGGAATTTAATATTTTATAAATCTATAAACCCATAAAGTTTCTTTTTATGTGGTTATTTATTGGTTTTAAATGTCTTCTTACCATTTTACCACCTTTTGATTCAATATTCAATCTAAAATATGCTTACAAGCCTTGCAAAACATATCACTTAACTTCAGTCCGAAAACATCCTCCTATATACCCATATTTTTATATGATTATATGGTTTAATGTATCGGTACTTCTATGATTTATTAATTTTATTGTTTATTTAACATGAATTTCTTTACAAAATCATTAATGGAATATTTTTTTTAATGTTTTTCTCTTAATCATTTTTCAAACTGTTATTTTCAATTTTCTTTTTTTATCCTGTTATTCAGGTTTTTATAGTTTTCTAAATTATTTTTTTTACATTACCATTTTTTGCCTAAAAGTATTATTTTATAAATTATTTAATTTGAAAATAAATGTTATAAAAATTTAATATATATATCTTTATATTTATCAAGGAAATTTTCTAAATTATTTGTAAAGCATTTTTAATCATTGTCAACATCCTTAAATATTCCCTTTTCTTCAATGAGTTATTACATAATAATACCCTCCAACTTATTTCAATTAATGTATTATGATCTTGTCTTGTAAAAAATATTTATGAAACATATTTCTTTGTAAAGTCTATGTATGCTATGGTAGATTTATGAATTTGATTGGGCTCATTCAGAACATATATGTATGGTATTTTATAATGGAATGACTAGGTCTAAAATGATATAGTCTTTTAATTAATTGTGAAAATATTTATATTTTCTAAGATTATAAGAAATGGTGAGTAAACCCAAACCCCAAAGAAACTATTTCCACCATGTTTATGAGACAATGGAGTAACCCCAATATACTATGGGTATCCTTCAACAATGTGATAATAGTCTTGAAAGTGAGACTAAACATGAGGAGTGATTTTCCATAATTATGTACATGATACATGTTTTTTCACAACCCTATTTTATATAACACTTCTTGTAATTTTTTCATGACTCATTGTTATTATCTCATGTTTCTACACGATGATGATTCATTTTTTATATTTTTCCAAAATTTTCATGTCATGACTCATGTTAAATGATCCATGATATATAGGGTATGATTTTCTGATACTATGTTCATTCACTTTTATTATGTAATCATGCATCAATATTCATGTTATACTCAAATATGATCTCTAATTTTTATCTCTTAATTTTACTATTACTGAGTATATATTATCACTCTTTTCATATGTTTCCCTTACCTAGATTATGAGGATGAGTATAAAATATGATATTTCTACTAGGGATTATAGTATTGTGAGAAAGTGGAAAACTATTCATAGTGTTTTAAAATAGTTTTTTATATGTTATCTAAATAAACCAATCATATAGGTTTTGGGTTGTGATTTATTATGATATGTAATGAATACTCATTTAAAATGAAACAATATGTATATATGTTATGATCATGACATGTCGATTGAAATCAAAGTGGGGTTTGATTATTTTTATCTATTGGGTTATGATGTATATGTGTATAGAAATTAAGAAAAACAATTTTAGACAAATACTGATATCAGATGAATAAAAAATGTAATGGGTTTAAATGATGGTTTAATTATTTAAAAAAACATCAAATTTATTTCCCTTATCATATGATTTATTAATTTGGTTATTATGACCTGAATCTCACTTAAACGATTTACGTTTTAGTCATTGGATATAACTTGGAGGAATCAAGAAAATAGAAAATGAAAAAGTGTCTCAATGAGTTCCCAAATAGAATGGAAGCAGCAGTTATAAATCTCATCGCTATACAAACCTAACTCTCTAAATTTATGAAAAATAACATAAACCATATAAAGCATAAAAAATTACATGTAAGAAATAAATCTACATTTATTCATTTTTGTGGAAATGGATACTATTATTTAGCAGTTCTTCTGATCCACTTGTTTCTAAATAGTGAACCGATACAATAAAAAAGATATTTTCTATCCTCCGGTACTGAGATCATGAAATAGTTTTTTAAATATTTATTATTTGGAAGGTGTGGCTGATCAACATTAGAATATAAAAAAGAAAACATGGAAAGAGAAAATATTGACAATATGTAATGGGAGGAGATTTAAATGTAATATTTTAATAAACATATTTTCCATACACTTTGTAATAAAATTGAGATAGTTACTTGAGATGATAAAAATGGATCATGGAAATATTGATATTATGAAGAAAACATCCATAAGACATTCAAGGTATGATTCTCATTTTATCATTTACCCAAAAATAAATTTATCATTATTAATGGATTAAATACAATAATTAATTTATTTTAACAATATAGAGACTTTGGTAGCTATGAATAATTTTTTTTGATGCACTCTAAAATTAGAAATGGGAATTACAAACACATATTATTCTCATGGTTTTGGGGAAAAGATAAGTAAAATTGAGTTTTTTAAAAACACAAATGATAAAATCTCTATAAGAAATAAGATACATATTTTTATATTATGAAAATATAAAAATAATAAAGGGGGAAACTTCCTTAAATTAACTAGTAAATGAATCAACTATAGATGATAATTCCATAAAGAACATGAATGTTAGATGGATGGGAATAGGCTAACCATTGAAATTGCTGAAAAGAACATTCAAAATGATACACCACTAACAATTCAATGCTTCAATTGTGTGGAGTGTGAACATGATTTTATCCTGTGAACCAATCAAAGGGGTAATGATGGAAATCAGAGTGAAAAGCCTCCTTAGCCACGGTATAATGGGAAATCTTATGAAATCAAAAATACTAGAGTTATTCATGAAAATGATGTAGTGATAGGTACACTCATCAACCACTGAATAATTGAAAACATCTTATGTGATGATTTTTCTACCCATTCATTAATTTCTAGAATGTTTTTAATTTTAAAAAATTACCACCCAACTTCTAGATATTGAATCATCTGTGAAAAATACTAGTGGTATGATGATTTCATTCCATGTCTAAAATTATTCTTGAATTGACAATTTGGTGACTGTGTTTCCAATTAATATTTTTATTTTTTCCATTAGTATAATTCAATGTGATCTTTTATAAAGATTTATTATCTCTACATAGAGCCCATATTAACTATAAAGTTAGGGAAACCCTATTTTATATCCTAAATAAAAATATTATCACCAATTAATACATGGTTGACTAAAAAATCCAAATAAAAATTAATTTCTTTAAATATGTCTTATTCACAAAAATGAAGGGTTTTTTGATAAAATGGTTAGGGATAACTACACTATTTATAATATTATAGTTATTTATAAATTCATTGATATTTTTCATAAATATTTTCCTTGCTTTTACCCAGAATTAAAGGTTGATTTTTCCAAAGAATTCACACCTGAAGTTATTCCTAAGTTAAATACTCCTTATAAAATAGCCCCTAGTAGAATTGGAGGAATTAAAGAATAAATTATAAGATAATATTCATAAGGGGTTTATATTCACTCTTTCATCACCATGGGATGAACGGATCATCATTATTAATTAAAATGGTGGATCAATACATATGTTCTTTGATTATCAATATCCTAAAAATATATTTACCAAGGAAAATTATCATCATCCCATATTCATATCAAATTATATCATATGTGTGGAGATCAATAGTTAAAAAACTCCCCTTAAATAAAGATATAACCAATTTTTGTTGAAATAGAAGATATACCTAAGAATTTTTTTACAAAAAACAGATAATACGAAATCATATTAATTCCATACAATCATACAAATTCCCCTTCCATATTTATTCATTTGATGAATAAATCATTTAGATATTTCTATGATAAATTTATCATAGTATTTATATATGATATTATCAAATATTCAAAAAATAATTAAGAGAAGTAATATAATTTTAGGATTTTTTTAAATATTTTAATAATGGAGAAACTATGTAAAAAATTTAGATAGGTAAAAAACATTCAGTAGAAAGTATATTTCTTGGGACATGTAATAAGAAAAAAGGGCGTATCTGTGGATTCTTCAATGATATATTGAATTGAAGAATGTCCCAAACCAACCATTGTAATATAGAATCAATGTTGTCTTATATTCGATGTATACTTTTGACACTTTTGGATAAATTTCTCCTGACTAAAAAATTAACTAAGCAAGTTAACACATTAGGGAGTCAAGTTCCACTAGATAGAAGAAAGTGATGTTTATTTAAAGGATCTCGAGGAAAGGTTAGTAACTATACTTGAACTCACACAACCCTACAATCGTTATAGGTTTTAAATATTCAGAGATATATTGATTATGGTATGGGGATGTTTCCATATAAAAAATGACATTGTGACACCTTATTATTAAAAACAATTAAATGTTTATGAAATAAATTACCCAACACATGAATTATAGAGAGCAGCTATAATATTCCCATTAAACACATTGAGAATATATATATATATATAGAAAATTTAATTTTTATTCTAATCAGAATATAATAATTTATATATTCACAAAGTAGGAGTTGAAAATTTGCTAATATATGTAGTTTGAGTTGATCAAAATTTATTACTACTCAATACATTACCACCCTAGAAAAAAAAATAATGCGGTTGAAGATATAATTAAAAAGTATCATGGTACCTTATGAATAATATGGATATAAATAGAACATACTCATGGTTTTTCAAAGGATGAACTATGTAATCAAAATATATGAAGAGAAATTGAATCACCCTGTGATTTTCCAAAAAAATATAATTTTATTTCTTTGATTTATTGTTGTTTATACAACACCAAGATTAAACATATGCCAATATACTATTAAAACAATTTTTGTTAATGTTATAGTTATTTCTTCATTATTAGATTATTGTGTATGAATTGGGAAATTAAATTTAAAAAATTATGGTTTATACATGATTGAAATGAATTAAATTATTATTAATTAATTAGAAATTAAAATACAAAAGGATTTCAATATAAATTAGATATACTTATGAAAAACTATTTTTATGTATGTAATGTGTTTTTATCTTAAAATTTTAAAATGATCACTATTTTATAATTATGTAAATATTATATATTATTAATAAAATTTTTAACTCTAATTTAATACTCTTTCAATTCACTGGATAATAATTAATCCATTTTATGCTTAAAAATGTTTTTTTTTCTAAAAAATTGTTTTCATCACGTTTTATAAACATATTTTAAAATTAATTTATACTAATTATATAGAAATAATATTAAAAAATGTACACTAAATTTTTAATTGTGTTTATAAAATTTTGGACAATAACTCCCTTTTTATTTTTGATAAATTTGAATTGTAACGGTTGAAATTTTTTGTCACATCGGTAAGAGTAAAACAAGTAAAATATAGTTAAAACCCAAGGATATGGATTTAGAATTTATCATATAATTTTCTATTATCCTATTATATAAGTGGTGTTTGGAAATATCTATATAATTCTTGAATATATGGCCACTTTGTTCCATATTTCATTGAATATGACCTTTATATTAATATAAGAAAATAATAAATACAAAATATCACTCTCTTGACTTTAATATCTCTATATTTTTTAAATATGTATAAAATAGTGTACGTTTAGTTATAAATTTTTATTTTAAATGTAAATATAATTTTTTATCACATGAATAAATATATAATATTCAGGGATTGAATAATTACTTTAAACACTTATGCAATGAGGATGCAAATCTTCTTCAATTAATAGAAAATTAAAATAAATGATCTTGAAAATATTAAAAGCTATACAATTTAAGTGGATTTTTGTGTTATAATAATATTTTAGATAAATATCAGATATTATGTACATTTAAATATATTATATTAAAATTCCAACTTTTTATTTGTGTCTTCAATTTCATATTAAATGAATAGTTCCAAAATTTACATTAATGAAATTTTATAATAAAATAATATTTTATTAAATGATTTAATGATTATAGAAATTTAATATTCCAAAATGTTAATGGAATATGGTTTGAAATATCAACCATAGTTCATTTATGTTTAATTTTTTCCATTTATGGTAAAATTCATAACACATTAATATTGAAATAGTCGTTACCACATTTAAGCTAAAAATGATTAAGGGTGGGGTTAATCAAAAAGTTAATTATTAAAATGTCTCAAAAACATGTCTAAATTGGATTAGATGGTATCCAGCAGCCCGAAGGCCTTAATTTTTTATTTTAAGCAAACCCCATTTTAAGGGAAGAAGGCGGAGAACCCAAATAGACATTATGTACTTAAAACAAATAACATCTGAAGGTCAAGAGAGACAAACCAAACAGACAACATGAAGCACCCCTCCCCAGCATAAAATCAAAGTAAAGCTCAATATCATTGCACAGCTGAACGACAAGCAAGTGTCCTGTGTCAAAGCACATGCCCGATCTGATGGCTGGCGCTATACCCTCTCAAACATCCAATTCTATAAAGCACTGCAATGATGAACAACAAGATCTGGAACAACCTCTAAGGCCTGATCCATGTGGTCAAGTCCAGATGCATCTCCTTTCCAACAGATTTAAACCACATCAAAACATCACAAAACTCAACCATAATGTCAAACCATTCAAACCATCACCACCATTTACCACAACCCAGAACCAACACCAGAAGAACAGCGCAACCCCAAATCCAACTCAGATGAACAAGAAAACAAGAAGATCAAAAAAACCATAGCTAACCGGACCAAATAAGAACATCACCAAACCACCAAACCTTAAAACCTACAAAAACATCACAAAATATCCAGAAACCTTTACCTCCCCCCTCCGGCCCACTCAAATCTGTCACCGACCATCACCAGAATCACGCCCAAGGCAGATCTTGGCTACTCCGGAATGAACTAGAGATGGATCTACTTCGAAAGACCATCCAAGCTGCACGCAGACCTGATCCGGTGATCCACCGAGACAAGATTTCTCCAAGAGCCACATCGCCGAACCAGTCTGAAACCCCACCGTGCCGCACCATCGCAAAGTCGCGGCTTTCTGAGACGATCTGGAGGAATCTGTCCAAGCCACGTCACATGAGGACCGACCAAGTCACATCATGCTGAGACGATCTGGAAGAAGCCGACCAGGTCACGCTATGCCGAGACGATTCCGAGGAAGCCTTCATGAGACCTATTCGTGCCAGAGAGGGAAGGGTAAGCGAGCCAAAGGGGGAAACCCTAGTCGACGCAGATGGGAAAGGAGAAGCCGCTCAAAGGCATTTTTTTAGTAATTGGATTGGATGGTTTTATTTAGAGTTTATAATGTATTTATTCTAATTCATTCCCAAATCAAAACATTTTCCTTGATAATGAATTTATTATGTTTTAATCTTTTAAGATATTATAAGTGTCCTCTCCCTTCATTACAAAAAGAATCCCCCCATTTCACTTATTTACACAACATTAATCCATTTGTGTTAACCAATAAATAATATAATATCAAACTATATTACTTTGACACATTATATTGGTGAATATATTCTCATTTGATCATCCCTAATGCCCTTAAGATTAGATTTAAAGGAGTTATTTCAAAAAATAAGTAATCAACTAAACCGATCACTTTCTTTTTAATTATCCTATTAACTCATCTAAATTTTTGGTATTTATCATAAAATAAAAAATTAAATATCCTCAATTTTATAAAATTTTACTAGGATTATAAAACCACCATTATCCATCATATTTCTCATCAAATGGATGGTGAAATTATCGCTCATGCATACGTACAACTTACTATCTCCACATAACGATACAATTCATTTTCATAACCATATATTATGGATGAATATTATGAAGAGTTTATTTTTTATATATGATATTTATGAAATTATTATTATTGTTAGATAAATTTTCATCTATATCTTCTAGCCTTCCAAAATTTTGGAAAATGATAACGCCCATCATGAGTACGAGCGGACGACCACCTCGATAAAGAAACACAATTCATTTTTTACATCTCCAATTTACATGGATAGTAATAAGAATATATTCAATTATTATATGTTATATATATGATATAATAATAATTCCATATGGTTGAATTATTTTTTACCTTTATTTCAATTCATTCATTGAAAAATGGATACAACACTCATGCCTACACACGACCTACCATTAGCATGAATGGTGTAATTTATTTTTCTATCGTTAAATTTTATGGATGAATAAGAAATATATAATGAATATATAAGATATTTATATCATGATTAAAATTATTTATATGATGGAACCATTATCAAATTAAATAGACTTGGACTACTGTTATGCAATATGCATGAAAAGTGAAACAATTATCACTATGAATAGAGATTTTAATAACATATTTTTAAAAAATGGGTGTAAGATGTCATAAGTAAATCGTATATGGTACAATAGATACGAGTATGGAAATTTCATATTTTTATAATAAATATATATTTATTTCATACTAGTTTCAAACATGTATTAATAAATTCAATATTTTAGGAAAGGGATATATTTTTCAATCTAATTTTAATCAGAAATATTTATGTTTTACTATTTGGTAAAAATTCAGTTTTCGTCCATTTCCATGCATTCTCAAAAATGTTTTCAAAAATTATTTTTTATTCTAATATGATTTTATAATGTAATTTTTACCCAAGGACTACAATCTATAAAAAAATTTCAAATGAATTTTCTTATCCTTCTCCAAATTATGTACCTTCTAACTTTCAACAAAAGTGATAATGGAATGTTTTATTTTAACTAATATGATATGAATGAAATTTCACAAAATAATTACTGGTCAATGATTTAAATCATTGTTTAAATGTTTCCAAGATTCATTGGAATGATTTTTTTCTATAATATTTTGTAAAAATTTTTATTTTAAAGAAGTGATTTCAAAATGAAAAGGGTGTTTTTATCAAGAAATAATCTAATAAATATTTAAAAGTAATTTACACATATATTAACATCTATCAATGTTAATTATGTTTTTTGGGAGATATGATACAATTATATAATCCTTATTATATCTCTAGATTTTTTAGGATTATGATGATGAGATGTTTACAAAACCCAATTATTTTTCATGGGATATGATATGGTGAAATTAAAAAATGTTTATGAAAACCATTTTCACTACATGGGTCATGATATGATGATATGAAGAATGTTTTTCAATATCATGGATGAAATATTTACTGGTTCCATTATGTAATGGGATGTCTTATAATTATTTATCCCTATAATCCATTGAATAATATAATGAACCAACTCGATCTATTCCTCCATTGGATGCCCAAACTGGTCCGTGATAAGGCCCAAAGGGCGTTCCCGACTCCCCTGGGATGGAAAATGTTTTTGGGAATCAAGGAAGAACCACTTGAGAATGTTTTCACATGAATATATAATTAATAAAATAATTGGTAAAAATTAAATAAAATTACTGCATGGAATGTATATACATTGGATGTCAACACTAGAGAAAGATTTAAAAATAAAAAAACTTATGAAAAAAAGAGGAAATAGTGAAACAACAAAAAGAACAAAAAACCAACATTAAATTTTTTAAACCCTCTCTTAAAAGGTAAATATTCCATCCCCTAACAGATTTTCTTCACCCAACAGTAGATATCTCTATCCTTCATCCATAGAATGTTGTAAAACCCTATGTGTCCAATGAAATAAACGAAATTTAAATAAAAATTTACAGTCGAATACCTGTCTCCATGTGACTGTACAAGTCACCAACCAAAAAATAGAACAATGAAATCCCATGGGTGATAATAAAAGATGAAATGAAACCAATAAATTAAAGAAAGATAGAGATATAGTTGTGAGAGTAAGAATGCCCAATAGGAATTAAAAATGAAATATTGTTCCTTATACATTATATTTAAAGTGAAATCCTTTTAAAACTAGTATTAAAATATAAATATATGGAAAATAAGATTTTCCATTTCATTTAAAATAAAGGGGCATGTTAGTTCTTGAGAAAAAGAAACGATTTTTGTCATTGATTTCCAAAACTACATTCCAATAAATGATTAGTTTTCTATTAATACATTAATAAAAAGAACAAGCTCATAAAATCTGAATATCTATGAAACAATAGTAAAAATAAAATAATCAGGTTTTAAAAAATATAGGTATAATAAAACCTTCATTTTATTATTTTTATTATGAAAAGGAAACCAATTAGAAGTGAATTTTAGAAAAGTTCCTTACAAAATAGGATTAAAGGATAGCACTCACTGTGGAAAATCCATATGTATATATGTTATTTGGGGTCATAAGATCATTAAACACCTATGAAAAAACAACATAAATAACTCCCCTTGTGAAAAAGATACTGGAGAGGTCTTCTCTAAATTTATAGTTGTAACCACAAGAAAAACATCCTAATAACAATATTCAGTTTGTGTTGTAGAATAGCCCTTCTGTGAAGACCGGGTCAAAACCACATTATCTCTCATAGCCTAAAAATCATTTTTCCTCTACCCTAGGTACCCCATATTCCCATTTCAATCCCCATAACCAAATAAATAATGTTGTAGAAATATCTATTCCTTGTTTCAATAATAGAACACTGAAAAGAAAGCATAAAATAACACCTCACCTCATTGCACTACCAATGTGATGCCTAATTTTTGTAAAACCGTACTTGCATAACAATAAAATAAAATGAATGTTCCCTAAAAAAATATTTAATATTCCACTAGAGTGGTATTAATTTTTCAAATATATTTTCAAAGATCCAACCGAGACTTATAATTCTGAGAATTCAAAATCATATCCAAAAGAAAACCATTATTTTTAAAATCCAATTACAGAAAAAGGAGAACATCAGAACACATTATTAATGTGTTGAATAAGCCCCATCATTTGTAAATAAATATTGTTCACTAGGAAAGTCATGTTTAAACTGTAAAATTCATGTTTCAAAACATTTCATCACATATATACCCATATACACCTTTAAATATATATACACACCTTATCCCAATGCACATATTACCAAATATATGTGAGAATATATAAAATGAGGGAATATATATATGTATTTGTTGACATATCACATTTGATACATTTAAGGATAATAAATAACTTTGAGGATCTTGATGATATAGAAACATGCCATTTAGCCATTATGAAAAAAAATTCAAAAGACCAACACACCTTTTTCATTACCAATTCACATGGTATAAATAATTTGGAAAACCAATTAAATATTTAAGGTGGTTTAAATATCAAAACTATGTTGGAATCAAGATTTAACAAGGGAAACCCAATTTACATGTTTAAGGATAATATAGGAAAGTAGTGAGAACCCATATAAGATAACTACAACAAAATTACATAGCATAAAACACTATATTATAATGAAAAAACACATTAAAATAACCATGAAATCATATTTTTCAAAATATTGGTTGAGATATAGGGAAAACTACCTCAAATCTAAGAGAAACTCACTGGCTTCATTGCATGAGACCTAATCGTACCTCAATGTAGTCTAAGGAAGCTGAATGGATGGATTTGATCCTTGTCATGAAAAAATCCCACAAAAATTAAACTAAGATAATGACCTAGGGTTCCACCTACCTCATGAAACAATAAATAAAAGCGGAAGGTAGAAGAAGTAGGTGATGGAGCGTGAAAAATACCATCTTGAGATGACTTCACAAGGAGACGGTGGAGACGTTAAACAATAAATGAGAAAGGAGAGGAGGAGGCCACATGAATTGGGAGCCCATTTAGTATAGTATCGAGTGAATGTGAGAGGTGAGTGGATAAAACCCCTTTGGGGTTTTATTTATTTATGGGTATATAAAAACTTATCCCACCTGGAAACTACTTAATGTTTGGTCACATGGTTTGAAAATCGTTGTTCCCCTATTGAAATAGCTAGGGCACCTCACACGAGCATGCCTCATGGATATGAAATTGATACAATAGTCATGTAGTTTTCCCAGAAATGGTTAAAAACATCCTCTCCCAGTTTTCACATGTTTTATATTAACCTTGATATAACCATGATCCTATGTAGAAAATCCCCATATTTTATAGTTTAAAACCAGTTCAACCCAAAATTCCAAAAATGTGGCAAAACATAATTAAATAATTAAATAAACATAATATATCAGGGCCCAGTTTTGAAATTCATCCTCACTTTGATACATGATGCCCCAGTAAATTCCCAAAAGATTCATTTGATGAAGATTATACAAGAATTGCTAATTTCTAATATGAGACCTCAAAACATGAAGATAGAAGAACCAACACTCATATTCCCTTCAAAAACCAAAATTCATAAATCCCATAATATGATAAGAGATCATCCTCAAAAACCAAATCATGATGAAAATAAATAGCTACTGAGACTATAGAACTCAAACCAACAAATTATATAATTAAAAGTGAGATGCTCCAATCTCTAAACAAAACCTAAAAATAAGGAACACCCCAAACACTAACATAGAAATCACTAATAAATTTAGAGCAGTTAATTTGGGGTCTCTATGGCTACCCATCACATGATCCATAGTATTGGAAAACAGAACTATTAACATTAGGTTTGGGTGGGATGTGAATAAATAATTACCCATCCAGAAATCTTGGAAACCGGGTTCCCCATGACCTCCTTCAGTGGTGGCATCCCCACCATATTAGGACTATGCCTAAACACTAATGTACCAATCTTGAAAAACTCACAAGACCTAAAAGATACATGAATCAATGAAAATAATGATGAATGGTACCACCTTTCCAAAAAAACATGCACAATTTCCTAAAATATACATTCACTAAAGTGATAATTTGTAGGAAAAATCAAAGAGGAAAAGAGTATAATGATGATAAGGGAAACCAAAAATATCATCCATTATCAACTCACCTACCCAAAACCAAAAAAACTTGATTTAACTAAGAACTCAAAGGATTAGTAACCAAAATAAAGACCACTTGAACCGACCAATTGTAGTAGGAAGACAAGATAAATCTATTAATTCCCCAAAATTCATGCCTCAATAAAATCAACATGGGAAGCATTTTTGGGTCATAGAAGGAAAAAATGGGACCCTCTCTCAAAACAATAATCCTTGGTGAAACAATCCAATTAAAATAACCAAATCATACATCTAAGTCAACCCAACCTATCACCCAAGAATTTTCCAATTCAAGGAAGTGTTTCCCATGCTAAGGCATGCTCCTCATCAAAAGAGATGATCACTAAAATAGTCGATACTCCATATAGATTTAACAATAGAGAATACCTAGAGAAGAACTTATTCCAAATTTTATCGATGATTCCAACTACCTAAAAATTTACAATTTCAAACAATTAAAAAACCAAGATCTATAATCCAAAAAAGATTCCAAAAATAGAAAACCATAGAAAAGATAAACTAAAACAATTTACACTATGAAATCAGAAACATTATGTTTGGTAAATATCCATCACACCTGGTAGATCCCCCAATGTGTGAAAACCATCACTCAAAGGCCTATGTATGGATTTTTAATATCTTAATGAATTTAATTCCCTATATCTAGGAGCAAATTATCCCTAACCAAAGAATCCAATTTTGGTAGCACAACTTACTAAACCGCTTCAGGTGACCATAATAGACACCCTAAATAGAACATGAGGAAATAATTGAGGTTAACCATCCACAATTTTATGATACCATTATAAGTAATAATAAAATTAGATAAAACATGAACACATTGATTCATGATTTACAAATCCAAATAAAATGGAACCATTGTGAATAATAAAACTAATATAAAAAATACAATTCACCAATATGAAAACATCTTTAAAAAAACCCCCATTCCATTTAAAATTTTCAAAAATAATTTTAAAATCATGCAATCATCTTATAGTCATTCCTGGAAAGATTTTCAAATCCATTTGAAAAAATATAACCATGTTTAGAAGAAATTATTTTCCAAAACATAAATTTAAATGAACACAAATGATCAAAAACAAAGTACCACATGGAAGAAAACCATTTTTAATTATATTTTGGAATTAAAATATTAAACCATTTAACAAAACAAAATTATTTCACTAAATAAAACAATTCAAATATCCCATTTCTCAAAACTATGTTTCAACACCTCTAAAATTATGTTTCTGATAAAAATTCCATGTAAATAGTTTTGTTAAACATTTACCCATCAAAGAAATTCCTTTTTAAAAATAAAATCCAATACTAACTATATAAAGACACTTCAAAACACACAATTCCATTTTTAAATCCAGAAAGTCTCACTTGAAAAGTACTTTAAAATCCAAATAACTTTAATCAAACATTGGTAAATAGTCATGTTTCCAATAATAAATGATATAAACAAACTATTAAATGATTATTTACCATGAATTAATTAACCACATTACTTATTTGACCATATATAAACCATGAAACCATCACCAAGAGTAATAAAGGATAATTTATGAGGGCTCTATATCGATTACCAATCATTTTGAGCTTACTATTTACCACTAACTCAGCTCTATTTTCATCCCAAAAGCAAAATATCGACATCTAAATCAAAATATCCCCTGGTAACATAGGTTTTTTCCTTAGTGGCGACTAAGAATTGTACCATTACCTACATCCTATGCCCAAATGACCATTTCTCCTTCGAAAAAACAATTAAAATAATGAGAATACTTAATTGAATGACAAGGATTCCATATAAAGAAGAATATGAAACCTCTGATACCATTTTTTCATGATCCCACTAGAGATTTGATCCAATCATATGCTTGAACCGGTCTATGATATGTCATAAAGGGTATTCATGACTCCAACAGTATGTAACTTGTTCTTAGTCATCAAGGAAGCACAGCTTGGGAATGAATTCTCCTAATTATATAGTTATGTAAACATGATTCATAAATTAAATAAAATTTCTTCATGAAGCTTCCCTATATTAGACATCCATTCAAGACAAGAGTAAAAAAATAAACAACCAAATATCAAAACATGTAAAGAAGTGAATCATCAATGAGATCTAAAAACCTCCCTCGGCCTCTGAACATCATCTCATTCAAGGCATAGACTCCCTCCTCTAGTGGGTTTTCTTCACCAACCAATATATATCTCTACCCACCATTATAAAAAGTGGTAAAATACAATGTGATGATAAATAACCTGAACTAGAACTAAACAATAAGAATTTGTGTCTCCTTATGACTATAAAAGTCACCATCCATCAAACAGGAACCATTACTCCCCATGGGAAAGAATAAAATATGAAATGAAACATGAAACTAAAAAATGATAACGATATACATGTGAGAATAAGAATTCCTATTATATATTTCAAAAGAAAAATGATACCCTAGGACTTAATTTTAAAGAGAAAACCATTTCATGAAAGTTTGAATATATAATTATATAAAAAGAGGGGTTTCCATTTCTTTTCAGAATATGTAACATGATAGTGCTTTTTAAAAAACATACCAATTTTCTTCTTTGATTTCTAAATCCATTTCCCCAAGAATGAGTGGTTTTACAATAATTCACTTATACGAAGAATTATATGATAATGTATGAGTCTCAGAGAAAGAATATAATTAAAAATAAAATCATTAGGTGATACAAAATAGAGGGAAAATAAAACATGAATTTTACTGTTTTAAACAATAAAATGAAACCAAGAATATAATCATTTTAAAATAGTACCTTGGAAACCTTGTGTAAATAAGAGAACACACCATGGGAAATCCCAAACCAGCTAGGTTTTTAAGTGTCCAAAAATCATCATACACTGTATGATTAAACCACATAAATAATATCCACATGCATAAGCTAATATAGAGTCATTCACTAAATTTCAATCGGTACCCACAACAACATCATCATCATCACCGTCATCTTCACCAGAAAAAAGTTTAGTTAGTATTATATCATAGTCCTGATAGGAAGAACGAGATGTAACCCTACCATCAACCATATTATTCTAATCCGTAGTGCATACACCTAAGAACCTAGTATTCCTATGTTCCATGCCCAAAATCGAATTCATATGAGAGGTGTAGTTTCCAAAAAAATATTCAATCACACAAAACTAAAAATAAAGAAAACAACAACAACTCATGTCCCTACACTACTAATGAAAATACACTTTTATAAAACAATATCATCAAGCCAATCACATCAAATACATGTTCCAAAACAAATATAGAAATACATGCTTCCATTATAGTGCTATTAATTTTTCAAAATGATTTGGAAAATACCAAACGGGTTAAAAAATGATGATAATTCAAAATCATATTAAAAGAAACACATCTCCTTCCAAGAGAAACTCCCAAAACAAAGGAAAAAATTAATCCACATATTCAATGTGTCTTACATGTCTCATCATTTAGAATAAAACACTATTCATTTAGAAAATCACTTTAAACCACATCTTAGACATTTCAAAACCTTTCATCACTCATACAACCATATAAGCCATTATATAAATAAATACTACTTATAGAAGTCACATTCGATATACTGAAGCGTTATAATTCACATAGAGGATATTTAGAAAATAAAAACATACCATTTGGCCTTTAAGAAAAACGGGTAAAAAGTCCAAAAAACTTATTTACTCACAATTTCCATGGTATATAAAAGATGGAAAACCAATTAAACATTTAACGTGATTTACATTTAAATTCCACATAGAAACAATCTTTAATAGGGTAATCCCATTCTATAGTTGAAGAAAAATATGGAAAAGTAGTGTTAAAGAATTTCCAATCACCAAAACCACTATACATAGAATATAAAAATTATATAATTACAAAAATACACTATCAAAAAATCAAGAGATAATGGTTTTCAATATAAAGGATTTTCTATATTGAAACCTACCTAAAATCTAATAGACACTCACTACCATTAATGAACAAGACCCAATCCAACCTCAATCAAGTTAATGGAAGCCTAAAATATAGAAGAAACCCAAGTTGAAAAGAAAGCCTACAAAATCAGGCCATGATAATGAACTATGTTTTTGACAACATCATTCCATTGTAAGGAAATGTAAAAGAGGAATATGACGGTGATAGAGTGGGAGAAATACCATCCTGAGATGATCACAAAAGGAAATGATGGAGAAATCATCCATGAAATGTAAAGACTCCAAAATTCCAAGTAAAATTTATTTTCTAATTATATGGGAATTTTACGAGTCTACAAAAAATGATGGCGCATGATTTTGAGGCCCGATGCACTAGGAATTAATTTCAAATCTTTTCTTCGGGTACGTTTAGTAAACATGTGAGTGGGGTTTTATTAACTTTTTAACCGGTTCTAGGAATTGAGATACGAGGACACCGTTGAACTCACAACACCAGTATTCGCTTAAGGAGATAGTCACCTTGACTGCAGTAGGTCGAGGGTGAAATATAGTTTTTCACTTTTTCATGGTGGAAGAAAAAAATAAAATATTTTGGCATTTTTTTGTTGAAAAGCCACCCTTTTGAGTTAAGGAGGTGGGGAGCACTCGAAGAAGGAAGCCCCCAATTTGAATTCAAATGGCGGGGACCACCTGAACCCCCTCATTAATGTGAGGAAGACCCTTGGGATCCTCTTACTTAGTAATGACAATGCAACCCATTTAATTATGCCACCTTCCTTTAATTAATATATCCGTCTTTAACTCTTCCATAAAATTAATTAGATAAACATATTTTATTTGGTTGGCTATTATTTTGTTGGGGGAAGTGTTGGCAATGGAGAATTGGGGGGAGAAAATTGGAGGAACTCTTCTTCTCCAATGAATAATGCTTCTTCAACGAAGAACACTGATTTTCTACCACGTCTTCAAATTCTTCCTTGTGACATCCTCCAACGTGGGACAACTTCAATGATGACAAACTGACATCCGTCCTTCCCTCCCCATCGATGTCAAGAAACCTCAGAGGTAGGGGTGTGTTTTCGATTGATCAACGTTAATTTTTCTCTCACGTTGAATCACCTACCTTGATTCGCTTGTCACCGCTCTAATGCGGAGGGTACGATCAAAATGAAAATGGCCCAAACCCTTTGCAAATCTTGTGCTTCTTCTGTATTCTTCACGATGGAGGTGGATGGAAAATGACAACGGTGGGGCTCAGGAATGGCCGCCAGCACCACGGCTGTCCGTGATGAAGGTGGCGGCGCGACCGTAGCCCGTCGGTCACAGTGGTGGATAGAGGGTGGCTGACATTCAGTTGGCCGCAGAGGGGCGGCGCACGACACGCCGCTATTTGAGCAAGGGGTCACGACCCACCTGGCCGCGGCAGATGGAAGAAGGTGGCCAACGTTCGGCCGACCGTAGAGGGGTGGTGCATGATTCTCCATTGGGAGGAAAGTGTAGTCGTCCTTTTAGGCTACCTGAGCTGGACTGAGCATGACATGCGGAAGGTCCCGCGTGCTGCTAGTGACCAAACAGCTTCGTTCGTTTGGTGTTTGAGGGTGGGGGTGCGCGACTGCCACCCCCCCCCCCCCCCCGCCCTCTGCATGCTACCAAGCCGAGCCACCTGGCTGGGCCGCCCCAGTGTGGGCTAGGCCACCCAGCATGGGCTGGGCCACCCAGTGCAGGCCCGGCCTCACCGGCAGGCCGGTCCGGACCCATTGGGTTGTGTCAGGCTGAGTTGGTCAGACCAGGTCAGACCAGACCAAAACCAGTTTCAACCCTATATGTTCTATTGGACATAACATTGGAATTGGGCATTCGTTTGATGAACCATCTGTGGAACCAGAAAACTTATAGAGAGGCAGTCCGTTTGGTATACCCCAAATGAGATTTGGATAGTGTCGGGTTACAGTCGGGTTGGATTGAGCACGAATCCAACCGGTCCCTCGGGACTAAAAGGCTAATAACTTACAGACCAGGAATCTATTAGATGCACTATCTGTTGCATTGAGACCCATATTACATGGATATCCTTTTGGATACATATTCATGGGACTTCTTAGAAGTTGGAGTATCGACCAGTTGCTTGAGGAGCAGACCCTCCCAGACACAAGCAAGCATAGTGCAGGAACCCTGTAGCTGGCTCTAACGATGTACTAGGATGTTGTGTGGGTCTGACAACATACTTGGATCATGTGTTAGTCTGACGATGTACTAGGATCCTCTGTCGTTCTGATGATGTACTAGGATCCTTTGTGGGTCTGAAGATGTACTAGGATCCTGTGTGGGTCTGATGATGTACTAGGATCTTGTGCGGGTCTGACAATGTACTTGGATCCTGGGTGGGTCTGACGATGTATTAGGATCCTGTGTGGTTCTGACGTTGTACAATGATCCTGTGTGGGTCTAACGATGTAATATGATCCTATGTGGGTCTGAAGATTTATGAGGATCCTGTGTGGGACTTTAATTTGAGATCCTTTTTTGTTCAGAATCTTAACATAGGAATATGATTCAGTAGTTACATCTAATCATATCAACTACTGTACCTATGATATACCTGGTGTGAGTTGAGTCCTTACCTTTTTGGTATTCTTCTGTGTGGCAGACCTGGGTGGTACTTACCTTCGTGGTGATACCTTGTGGTATTTTTATGTGTGGTGTACATGTGTGGTACTTACCTTCATGGTAATATTTCCTTCATGGAACTGTTGTACTTTGGATAAGGGTTTGGGCCTTGTGTTTCCTCATGAATGAGATGGGTAATATTTGATAACTTAGGTATATGTATAGGCATATAACTATGTAGGGTTTTCACTCGTTTACATGCTCTGTGGTTTATCCTTTGTGGATTTTGTGAAACCTTGAGGGTATCAGGGTCCCTACTGAGTATCATTATACTCACCCCTGCACGGGCTTTGCCCGCACCTTGTCGTGTTTGGTGCAGATGACGGACATCGCTGCTCAAGGCTGAGGGTACCCGGACTGAACGGTGCCAGGAGGTGGACCATATAGCATGTCAGTATGCAGAGGAGATGAGAGGATGTGGAGTGCTGAGGAGGGGATCAATACTTACCCTTCTGGTAGGAACCTCAGAGGACAACCCAGTAGCTATCTTTTTATTTCTTCAGTTTTATTGGGTTTCAGTTGTACTTGTACCTTTACTGTTGGGCCTGTATTCTAGCCCCTCATACTTTCAGCACTCTTTTTTCTTTACAATTTACTTGTGTTAGTACCTTGTTGTGTGCTTGTTTGTGTGTGTTTACATGTTATAAATGAAATTCCTTCCTCGTTTGGGGGAATACGTCTTTTGGTGCTAGTAACCAGCCCCCGACCTATGGAAGGCGGGCTTAGGGTAGTCACGACACGGGCCATGGGGGACGAGTCATGAAAAATTGGTATCATAGGAGTCGGTTCTACCATAGAACACATGACTCTATTCTTTCAATAGCAATAGTTTTAAGTTTAATGAGTGTGGTTATCAGTTTAGGGAATCCAGTGTCGGTGTAGTGGCCGACGAATCCATAAACCAGGACCCTAACTTCAAATTTCTAACTCAGTGCATGAAAACATTGATTGTGTATGTGTTTTGAAGAGTTTTATTTGTTATCTATTTGAGTCATCTCACCAGGTATAACGTTTTTGGTTTGGCGCACAACATTCTTTTAAGGACGCCTCCATGGAGACAACCATCTAGGGTTCCAGGTATAGTACGTGCTGATAGCCCGCCGAGCGATGAGGCCTCAGTACAGGGCCCTCTTCCAGGAGAGGCACCAGCGGTACCATTACCCATTGGGCCACTGATGCCCCTAGCTCTAGCAGCAAAGGGTGCATGCCGCTTGAGCACCTTGCACGAGTTCCAGCGATAGAGGCCACTGAGGTTTCAGGGTGAGACAGACCCACATGCAGCTGAGGATTGGCTGGAGGCCATGGTGAGGGTCTTCTGAATGTTAGGGACACCAGTTGATCTCATGGCAATCCTTGCCGCCAGTATTCTATTGGCAGTAGTAGGCAGATGGTGGAGCTTGATGCTCTAGGTTCACGATGAGATGACAATTTTTTGGGCAGGATTTGAGAGCATGTTTTGGGCAGAGTTTGTTCTAGCGACTCTTCACGCAGTGTGCATACAAGAGTTTCTTCATCTGCAGCAGGGTATCATGATTGTGGCTCAGTACTCAGTGAGGTTCACCGGCCTCTCCCGCTACTCCACTGATATATTGCAAGACCCATTCTTCTGGGCCCGAACCTTTGAGAAGGGACTCAGGTGGGAGATCAGGGCTTCGATGATTTCTCTCAGCATCCTGACACAGGTGGGGGTGTTGGAAAGAGCCCTCATAGTAGAGATTTTTCTTGCTGAGCAGTCACCAGTAGCGAGACTTACCACTGGACGTCATGTAGCGGAGTCTTCTGCAGCTTGAAGTAGGAAGATGTCATAGAGTTCCAAGAGGACTATACCTACATGTGGATTACCGCATTCCTTAGGATCGGTTGTGTGGGGGTACTGGAGATATAGCCATTCATGTGAGGAACATGCTGTGTTTCACATGCGGCAGGCAAAGTCACATGGATCGTGACTGTCCGACCCGTCGTACGGAGGATCAAAAGATGGTCTAAAGACCTCCCAGGAAGAGAAAGAGGGTTGAACAAGGAGGATCGCAGGAAGCAGGAAGACGTGGCAGAGGAGCTAGTCATGCAACTAGCAGTGGGCGACGATTCGAGGTGTTACTGACACCACCACCAGGTGGTCCACCCCTAACACAAGGAGCAAGTGGATAGGGGAGAGATCAGCTTATGGTAGCTGAGGCCTATGACCATGGAACTCTGGAGATGATATGATGCAAGATCTGTGTGTACTCTACCTTAGCTATAACACTTATAGACACAGTTTCCGGTCATTCTTTTATTTCCACTGCCCTCGTTTGGAGCTCGGAGAATCTGATGGAGCCATTGGCTTGATCCTTATGGCTAGAGACTATTATAAGAGCAGATTCAATGATTACACAATGGTTCCAGTAGTGTGATCTTACTCTAGGAGGCGAAAAATTTGGCTAGGATCTCCTAGTAATGGCATCAAGGCCTTACGATGTCATCTTGGGTATGGACTGGTTATCCATAGTCTATGCATCGATTGAATGTATTAGGCGCAAAGTGTGGTGTGTCTGTACGGATGGGACCAGGTTTACCTTCACCAGTGAGAAGGGAACCTTTGCATCATAGGATGGACTTACCTAGAAGAGAGTGCAGCCGATTACACATCAGTTGGCTAGCCTTACCCTCAGAGCGGTTGACATGGAGAGTCTGAGCGATCCTGTAGTGGTGGACCAGTACACAAATGTTTTCCCTAATGATATTCCGGGTATACCTCCTAAAAAATAGGTGGAATTTTACAATGACTTGGACTCTGGGACGACATCGATATCTACACTAGCATATCAGATGGCCCTCACGGAGCTTTGGGAGCTACAAGTACAAATAGAGGGCTTACAAGAGAAGGGATTCATTTGGCCCTGTGTTTCTCCTTGGACATCCTCGATATTTTTCGCCAAGAAGAAAGATAGGATCATAAGGATTTTTATTGAATACCAGAGCCTGAACCAGGTGACTGTGAACAACAAGTACCCACTCACGAGGATTGAAGACCTCTGTGATTAGATGAAGGGAGCACGGTGGTTCTCGAAGATAGACCTCAGATCAGGCAATCACCAACTCAGAGTGCAAGACAAGGATGTATAGAATACGGATTTCAGATGTCGGTATGGCCATTATCAGTTCATGGTTATGCATTTTGGCTTGACCAATTCCCCAGAAGTGTTCATGGGTCTCATGAATAGGATCTTTCAACCATACCATGATCACTTTATGGTGGTATTCATCGATGAAATTCTGATCTGCTTGACTACTGAGGAGGAGCATGCCTATCATTTACAGATAGTTTTGGAAACACTCTGGGAGCACCGTATTTATGGTAAACACTCTAGGTGCTAGTTCTGGATCCGAGAGTTTCACTTTCTGGTACATGTCATATCAGAGGCTGGAGTTGCAGTGGATCCAGTGAAGATTGGGGCGGTACATGCTTGGGAGCCACCCAGAAGTTTGATGGAGGTATGGAGTTTCTTGGGATTGGATGGATACTACTTGAGGTTTGTGCCAGATTTCTCCAAGGTTGCAGCACCTTTATCAGTGTTGTTGAATAATGGGCAACCCTTCGTGTGGTCGGAGTGATGCCAGTGGAGTTTTTAGTTGCTGAGGTAGTGGCTGACTAATTTCCCCATCATAAGGCTCCTAGAGGAGGGAATTGGGTACGTAGTTCACTACGACACATAAGGGACCTGACTCATATGTGTCTTGATGCAGGAGCAGTCAATGATCGCATATGGTTCTTGACAGCTAAGGCAGAATGAAAAAAACTATTCTACCCAAGACTTGGAGTTAGCAGCAGTGGTCTTCTCCTTGAAGATGTGGTGACATTACTTGATGGGAGAACTTTTTGCAGTCTACTTGAATCACAAGATTCTTAGGTATATCTTCTCTCTAAAGGACATGAACATGAGACAATGACATTGGATTGAGTTCCTATAAGACTATGACTTCCATATAGTCTATACTTCTGGTAAGGGGAATGTAGTAGCAGATTCACTCAGCAAGAGATATGGTATACAACTGATAAGTTAGGTGACAAAGTAGTTGGTCGCTTTGTTGATATCCTTGGTGGATTGAGATGGAACATATTTTATTCAGTATTTTATAGTCACTCCCCCAGTATTTTAGTGATTTAGGGAGGCACAATGTGGGGACACTGACTATGAGTCTTGGCGAGCTAAGATATCCATAGGATAAGAACCTGATGGATTTTCTGAAGGTGGTTAGCTCTTCATCCTTTTCAGAGGACGTACCATGGTACCCGTGTCACTTCGGGAGAAATTATTGAGGGAGATACACACATCCCCTATAGAGGTACATCAAAGAGTGGCGAAGATGTATCAGGATCTCTGAAGAAATCATTGGTGTCCAGGAATGAAGAAAGAAGTAGCAGATTTTGTCTCTCGGTGCCTCACATGTCAGCAAGTGAAGGAAGAGCATCATGTACCAACAGGCTTAGTGCAGCTGTTAGAGGTTCCATAGAGGAAGTGGGATGGTATATCCATGGATTTCATGATGGTACTTCCACGTACATCTATAGGTCATGATTCTATCTGGGTGATCATCAACCGACTCACCAAGTCGGCCCACATCCAATTGATCAGAGAGTAGGGTTCAGTAGAGAGGTTGGGACACCTCTATGTGCTGAAGGTTGGCCTGCTACATGGAGTACTCTCGACAATTATCTCTGATTGTGATGCACATTTTACTTCCCACCTATGGAAGGGGTTGAATGAGGCTTTCATGACATAGCTTTGTTTGAGAACCACTTTCCATCCTCATATGGATGGCCAGACTGAGCGGACTATTCAGACCCTTGAGGACATGCTACGTGCTTGCTTCCCCAACTTTGATCACTGCTGGGAGGATCAATTACCTTTGGTGGAGTTTTTATACAACAACGACTATCACTACACCATTGGGATGGAACCTTTTAAGGCTTTGTATGGGAGACCTTGTAGATCACCTTAGTGTTGGAGTGACCCAGGGGAGTCAGCACTCGTAGGACCAGAGATGATACAAGATACCACAGAGAAAGTGCACATCATATAAGAGAGAATGAAGACTATAAAGAGAAATAAGAAGTCTTATGCCGACAGGAGACAGAGACCTCTGGATTTCAAGGATGGTGACCACATATTTCTACGGGTCTCACCCCAATGGGGTTTGCGGAGATTTGGACGAGGTGAAAATTTATCGTTGAGGATCATTGTACCCTTTCAGGTCCTCGACAGATTTGGTGAGGTGGCTTACCGCCTTACTCTTCCACCTCAGTTGCATCGTGTGCATGACGTCTTCCATGTATCCCAGTTGAGGAGATATGTGCATGATCTTTCCAACGTCATCGACCATGGCGAGATGGACATCGACGATGGGGTGACGTTTATGGAGGTTTCAGTAGATATTGAGGATTGACAAGAGAGGGTCCTTCTTGGGAAGTCGATACCTCTATTGCGCATTCGCTGGCACCATGGGAACCTCTAGGAGAGCACATGGGAGTGGGAGGCTTAGATACTTTCTCAGTTACCCCACCTGTTTTCTTAGTTTGAGATGTGGATTACAAGGACATAAAGCCTTAAGGTGGGGATAAATTAAGGAGCCATAAATTCCAGGTAAAATATATTTCTTAATTATATGGGAATTTGACGAGTCTACAAAAATTGGCGGAGCATGATTCTAAGACCCAGTGTGCCCAGAATAAATTTATATACTTTTTTTGGTATGTTTAGTAAACGTGAGAGTGACTTTTTTGTGACTTTTGAACTGGTAATCTGAATTGAAATCCAATGACACTGTTGAACTCCCAAGGCCAATATTCCCATAAGGAGACCGTCACCTCAACCGCAGTAGGTCGAGGGTGAAATATAGTTTTTCACTTTTTCACAGAGGAAGAAAAAATTAAAATAGTTTAACATTTTTTTTCTTGAAACCCCCTCCTTTTGATTTAAGGAGGTGAAGACCACTTGAAGAAGGAACCGCCAATTTGAATTCAAATGGTGGGGACCACTCGAACCCCCTCATTAATGTGAGGAAGACCCTTGGGATCCTCCCTTTTAATAATTCCAATGAAACCCATTTAATTGTGCCACATTCCTTTAATTAATTAAGCCAACATTAATTATTCCAACTAATTAAATAGATAAAAAAAATTTATTTGGTTGGATATTATGTTGTTGGGGGAAGTGTTGGAAAATGGGAATTGAGGGAGAACTTTGGAGGAACTCTTCTTCTCAAATGAAGAACGTTTCTCCAGTGAAGAATTCAGACATTCTCCAACGTCTTCGACGTCTTCCTCATGAAATCCTCCAACGTGGGACGACTTCTACTATGAAAAACCGACCTCCTTCCTTCTCTCCCCATAGAAGTCAATAAACTTCTGAGGAAGGGGTGTGTTTTTGATTGATCAATGTTAATAATTCTTTCACATTGAATAACCTCCCTTAAGAAACTTGCTACCACTCTAACGCAGAGGGTACAATCCAAATGAACATGGCCCGACCCATCCGCAAATCTTGTGGTTCTTTTTTATTCATTGTGATGAAGGAGGATGGTAACTGACATTGGTGGGGTGCGAGAACGGTGGTCGGAACCACAAATGGCCGTGACGAAGGCAGCGGTGCGACCGTACCACCAGTGAAGAGTCGTGGCCCGTCGGCTGTGACAGTAGACAGAGGGAGGCCAACGTTCGGTTAGTTGCGGAGAGACAACGCACGACACATCGCCGTCGGAACAACGGGTCGCGGCCTGCCTGGCCGCGGAGGATGGCAGAAGGCGAATGACATTCGGCCAGCCACGGAGGGGAGGCACATGAAGTTCCATAGAGAGGAGAAGGTGGTCGGCCATTTCGTCTGGCCGAGCTGGACCGAGCGGGACTCGTGGTAGGTCCTGCGTGCTGCTGGTGACTGAATTTCTTTGGTCGTTCGGTGTACAAGGGCGGGGGGTGCACGACTCCCCCCCATGAGGCCAAGCCAGGATGGGCCACACAGTGTGGGCCGGACTGGAACTAGTAGACCAGACCCAGTGGTTCGTACCCGAACCCGCAGACCGGGTCGGGCTGGGTCAAGTCGACCGGTTCAGACCGGACCCGGACCAGTTTTGACCCAATATGTTCTTTTGGCCATAACATTGGCACTGGGCATCCGTTTGACGATCCGTCTATGGTGATGGAAACCTTTGATCAGGATGGTCATTTTGGTATAACACACTTTATATTTCGATAAACTTGGGGTATGATTGGGTTGGATCGAGCACGAATCCAACCGGGCCCTCGAGAGTAAAAGGATAATATCTTACAGACCGGGCATCTGATTGATGCACCGCCTGTTGCATTGAGATCTCAATTACATGGAGGTCCATTGGGATACTTCTTTGTGGGAATTTGTGGAAGTTGGTGTATCGACCAGTAGATGGATGAGAAGACCATCCCGTAGACAAGTAAGCATAGTGCGGGAACCCTGTAGCTAGCTCTGACGATGTACTAGGATCCTGTGTGGGTCTAACGATGTACTAGGATCCTGTGTGGGTCTAACGATGTACTAGGATCCATTGTGGGTCTGACGATGTACTAGGATATTTTGTGGGTATGACTATACTAGGATCTTGTGTCGATCTGACAATGTACTAGGATACTCTGTGGGTCTGACGATGTAATAGGATCGTATGTGGGTATGACAATGTACTAGGATCCTGTTTGGGTCTGATGATGTACAAGGACCCCGTGTGGGTCTGACCCAGTACTAGGATCCTGTGTGGGTCTAATGATTTATTAGGATCCTGTGTCGGTCTGTAGTTTGGGATCCTTCGTGGGTCTTCCTCTTAACAGAGTAAGATAATTTAGTAGTTACATCAAATCATCTATACTACTATACTTAAGTTATACCTGGTGTAAGATGAGTCTTTAACTTTGTGGTATTCTTCTGTGTAGTGCACCTGTGTGGTACTTACCTTCATGGTGATACCTTTGTGGTATTCTTCTTTGTGGCCTACCTATGAGGTACTTACCTTCGTGGTGATATTTCCTTCGTGGAACATTTGTACTTTGGCTAATGAGTTGGGCCTTGTGTTTTCTCAAGAATGAGGTGGGGAATATTTTATAACTTAGGTATATGTATGGTAATATAACTAAGTAGGGTTTTCATTGGTTTACATGTTTTTTTGTTCAACCTTTGTGGATTTTTTGAGACCTTGAGGGTCTAGGGGTCCCTACTGAGTGTCGTTATACTCACCCCTACACGGGCATCACCCGCACCTTGTTTTGTTTGGTGTAGAAGACAGATAGCGTTGATCGAGGATGAGGGTACCAGGACTGGACGGTGCCCGGAGGTGGACCATACGATATGTCATTACGCAAAGGAGTCGAATGGACGTGGAGTGCTGAGGAGGGGATCTGCACTTACCCTTCACGTAGGAACTTCGGAGGATGACCCAGTAGCTATCATTCTATTTCTTCAGTTGTATTGTATTTAAGTTGTACATGAACCTTTACTATTGGGCTCGTATTCTTGCGTCTCTTACTTTCAGCACTCTTTTTTCTATATAATTTACTTGTGTTCATATCATACCGTGTGCTTGGTTATGTGTTTTTACAGGTTATAAAGGCAATGCCTTCCCAGTTTTAGGGAATACACCTTTCGGTGCTAGTCGCCAGCCGCTGGACTATGGAATTCGGGCTTGGGGTAGTCACAGGATAGTCCCCGGGGATGGGTTGTGACATAAAATGTGGAAATATAGGAGTAGGTAACATTGATGGGGAGCCACCATGGATATGGGTTTAAGATAATGGGAGAGTTTATGAGAAGAAACCCATTTGTGGATTTTATTTCATTATGGGAAGAATGGGTATATAAAAAATGTTACAATCCTAGACTATAAGATCTCGACCTTTTCTGGATCCATCTCGAGCACATTTTTAGGTAATTTTGATGTTTTTCAGTACCTTTGTTTTTTAGTAGTGTCTTGGAGTGATTTTGGGTGATTTTTTTAAAAAATCTAATGGACAGTGGGATTTGCACGGTTTGTGTATAGTCTACAAAACCATGTGACTAAACCATTCAAACAATGAAAACCTGGATAGAGAGGACCACATTGTTTTCCCTAACCATGCACCTCTGCCCATGAAATTGTGTACAGCGGATTATTTATCGCAAAATGGATTTTAAAACCACCCAAACACCCAATACTCCCATATTTCGATATTGGATCAGGATTGAAAAATTCTAGGCGATCTCAGAGCCTTCCATAGAGATTCCAAGGTGATTTAAACATTGTTCTTTGAGATCGAAAGTCTAGATTGATGATCATCTCTCTTCCCAATAAGTGGATTTCATCATGTTGCCTCTCCCGTTCATTCATTCATCTTTTTTGGAACTTTTCATGGAATATATCCACTATTTCAATGTTTCTAAACCTATGAGTTGAGATATAGATCTTGAATTATGGATCTAGATCTAGATTTGTGAGATCTTTATGCATTTGATCTAAATTTTGGATCATGTATTTAGATCTAGAGCTTGATCGACGACGTTGTGCCGCTTGGATTTCGGGGATTTCCATTAGGCTAACATCCATCAATAAACTGAGTTAGGTGGTCTAAATCGAACTCCCATAGTCATGGATTTGATATATTAATGTGAGTTTATGGATTTTCTAGCTTTAATTGATAATTGACTTCCTAAATTGGAGTAATTAGGAATATGGAATAGACTTGTGATTGCCTAGGTGATTAATTGTTAATTGAATGATAGACCAAACTAAGGGGGGGGGTTTCCCAACTAGATATTTGTTTTGAAGATTGGTTAGGGGTTGAGATATTGAAATTGTGATATTAAATTGATTGTGTTAAGAAAATTAATTGGTGGAAATTAATTGTTTAATGATGTTTGTCTATGTATGATAATTAATTGTGAGAATTAATTATGTTCCACAATGTTGATCAAAGATACATAATTATGAGAATTAATTATGAAAATTTGAGATTTGATATGGATAATTAATTGTGAATAACTAATTACAGAATGATAATGGTGTTGATTGAATAATTAATTGATGAATAAATTAATTTGTTATGTCCTTAGTTAAATTCTGAGTTAAATAAATGGCCTTTGAAATGTTTAACAAATCATTTGATTAGTAATGGAATGATGTGAATAATTCTTGTGAATTAAAGAATGATTAAATGTCTGAGATTTTTGTGGTGCTAGACATGGTGTTCTAAATCGATTAGAAGTTGAAACTTGGACATGGTGTTCCTCCACAATAGTTATCCAAGCTTCAGATTTGGGGTGCTAGTCATGAAAACCTACACTGAATGAGATATAGAGTGTTAGGCATGGGTATCAATACTCAATGACGTTCAACACCATATAAATGACAATAATGAATAATGATTCAAATGGAAGGAATGAATTGAAACTAGGCCTAATGTGATGATTAAAGATTAAATGATAATGTGATAACTGGTTAATTATTCATTGTATTTATTACTTCATAAATCTGCATACACTATATTTTGACTGGATTTTCATTAGACATCATCGGTGGTGGCCTACTAAGTTGTGCTCACACCCTATTATGACCACCTAATTGGCACCCAAGTAGACTTTTTTATTGTAGGGAAGGATAATGGAAAGTGCCTATGATAGGTTTCTATGTGGGATTGAAGCATAGGAGAGGGAACTATACATGGTTTGGGACCCACTTGGGAGTTATTGTGTCTTTTTTAGTGTCATTATAGACACTTTTCATTTTCTTTGTCAAAATTTGTTTTACCTTTTAGTTGAGTATTGTATTTTCTTGGTTTGAATTTCATATGACATGGTATTGTTCTGGTTATTTATATGTTTCCACACGGGGTTATTGTTGTTTTATTGTCATGCTGATTTATTATGATAAAAGAGGGTATATTCTCCCGAAGAATGACTTACCAAACCATCACTTCTATTCATCATACTTTGGCATATGGGGAGGCACGCTTCAGGGCATGTGGCTGACTGGCTCAGGGTACTGTTTAGTGGCACCCATGTCGGGACATCACAAAGTGGTATCAAAGGAGTTTTCTTTTCATTCTCCTTCTTTTGTATTACTATTTTAGGAAATGTATAGAAGAGACTAGGAAGAGTATAGGCTTGGTAATGAGCTCTTTTATGGGAGTGGAAAACCCATGTACTAGGGGATATCTGACTACTCAGGGTGTGATTTTTGTGATTTCTCTTTGCTATTATAGTTAGATATTATTTCACCTTGGGTGATGCACTTGTGGTGTGATGTGATATTTCTTTGGAAAGTTGTTGAATTTTGATTTTTGGCTTAAAGAGGCATGATACTGGAGTCTGCCTGCATAATTCTATGCTCACAGGGTTTTTGTGACATGCATCATTCTAGGAACTCATGAGAAAGCGAGTTATGGGTAAGTTGTTGAACATGAACTATTTCTTCTTGTTGAGTGATTGAAATAATGATTCAAAATGAGGATTAATGGGTGTTTAATGAGAACCTTGATTGATGAAATGAGTGTGACTAATTAATTTAAGAATTAATTAATTTTAGATAATGTGATTTATTAATGGTTGAATTAATTAATGAGAATGAATGTACCATTATTAACCAAAACCCAGGAGTAGGATGGTTAAGGGTAGTGATAAGGTCTTAGTGTTGACCGTGTGGTGGGGAACGAGATAAAGTACATGTTGAAGCTTTTTGTGTTAGTTTCTTACCTTATGAGAATGTTATAAGGTTGCATTATGAGACCTAAGATGTTTGTTTGGCTTTGTAGAGTTATACCTACATTACACTTGTTGAGGGAGAGACTAAGGGGTATGACCCAGAAAAAACATTCAGACATGGAAATTGAGGCACCATTGGTGTAAGATGAGGAAGAAGGGGAACTATTCCGAGGGAAATTTTCTTGTTTCATTCAATTTATAGAGACAGAGGCAGGGTGGGTTTGGAGAAGCATGTTTGTGTTGACACATGAGTTTTAGTTGCATCACCCTCTTAATTTTACCAGAGTGGGAAGACCTGAGGGAGCTGAATTATAGATTGAATCCATAGAGTAAATACATGACCATTTGGAGACTCTGGTTGGGAGGAGGGTCAAGTCGACTTCTTATATGCTCTGGGGTTCAGTGAAGCACTGGTGGGTTATTTAGGCACGATCTGGACAGACTGATGATATGTTATGGAAGGAATTTCTAGACATGTTCATGGGGAACTTCTATCCAGAGATGACGAGACAAGAGAAGGCTTCAGATTTTATGGATATGACCCAAGGAAGAAGGCCTCTGATGGATTACGCTGAACATTTCATAGATTTATGGTATTTTTCTACAGATTTGGTGGAAAATGAGGTTTCTTTAGAAAAACAATTTATAAATGGAATTAGGTGTTAAATTAAGTACTAGGTAAATATATTTAGGCTAAGAAATTCTCAGTGGTGGTTAATCAAGATCTCATTTAAGAGGGTAACCTAAAAGAGGATTCTAGTACTGAACATGTAGATATGACTGGACGATCATGGAGTGTGCATCCTGAGAGAAGGATGTGCCGTTATGGGAACCGTAGTCAGGACAATGGAAAACATAGTGGAAAGCCAGGAGGAATAGTTAAACCAGATCATACTCTTGTTTATTTACACTAGTGTGGTAGCCAAGGAAAATATCATACACATTGTCCTGAACCACCAATGTAGTGATGGTTTTGTGGCATGATGGGGCACCTACTAATGTTTTTTCATGATGCAGTGGAAGACTGGGGATGAGGAAGAATCTACTCAGAGTTCGAGTGTGGGAAGGGGGTCTTATACACCATATAGGTCTAGAAGATGGAACTCCATGAGAAGAGGAAGTAGAGATAGTGGACGTGGTTCTTCAGGTTATGAGTGCTTATATCCTTAAAGTGGTGCTACTAAAGGGAGTCATAAAACACCACATGGAAGAGGGGCATGACAGCTACTTGCAGTGCAGCCCACACTTGTGGAGAGTGAGGCTAGTCTATCGATGGTGAGAGATACTATTCTATTTGATTATACTTTATAGGATTCCTTGTTTGATACTGGTGCCTCTCATTCCATTATATCTCCAAATATTTTTAATGGTTTGAGCATAGATGTGGAATCTGTAAGCAGGGTGATGGATACCGATACATCGTTAAGAAAATGGTCTAGGGATATCTATTTATGCAAGTATTGTTACCTAGATATCAGAGAATGTTGTTTTATTTGTTATATATATATATATCCTTGATATAATATACTTTGACCTAATTATTGCTATGGACTGGCTAGTCGCATATAGATTCCACATAGATTGTTACAGCATGAGAGTGACATTTGTATCTCCTATGGGTAACCTGTATGTTCATCGTGGAGAATGGGATATCCATGCAGACCGAGCAAGGCCAATTACTCAACAACTGGGAGAGCTCACATCCTAGTTGTCTTTTGCTGGATGATGGGAGTGGTAGGAAATGTGTCCTTCCACCAGTAGTAGAGTTGTTTTAGGATGTCTTTTCTAAATACATTTATGGGTTTCCACAGGAGAGATATGTGTAATTCACTATTGATCCCATGTTGGGGGTTGAGCCACTATCTATTCCACCATATAGAATGGATCCTAATGAGCTTCAAGATATCAAAATTCTGTTGGAGGAGTTGGAGGATAAAGGGTTTCTCCATCCAAGTACGTCACTTTGGGGATCACCTGTATTGTTTGAAAAGAATGGTGATGGGAGTTTACACTTGTGTTCTGATTACCACAAGTTCAATAAAATTACTGTGAATAACCAATAACCTCATTCAGGTATCGATGATCTGTTTGACCAGCTGAAGGGGTCTTGTGTGTTCTCAAAGATCGATCTGAGATCAATGTATCATCAGGTGAGAGTTTAGACCTCTGATATACCATGAATAGATTTCATAAATAGGTATAGTCTGTATGATTTTTTTGTAATGCTATTTGGGTTGAAAAATGATATAGTAGTATTTATGGCCTTGATGTATAGGATCTTTCATCATTACATAGATCAGAATGTGGTGGAAATTTTGGATGACATCTTGGTGTACACTATGACTCTTGATGATCTTTCACAAAATCTCAACAGTGTATTGGGTGCACTAAGAGAGAATCAGTTATATGCCAAGCTATCTAAATGTCAATTTTGGATTGAAAGGATATAGTGGTAGGGAATGTTGGTGCCCAAGTTTGTAGTACCGTTTGAGGTGCTGGAGAGAATCATGCTAGTGTCATACTGGTTAGCCGTTCCACATAAATTCAGCGCAATGACTGATGTTTTCCATGTGTCAAAAGTATAGTGGTATCACCCAACCCTTCTCATGTGATTTATGTGGAAGGGGTTGACCTCGTGATAGATGCATCATTTGAGAAGAATATGATATATGTGTTGGGTTGCAGTGTGAAAGTGTTATGAGGAAAGACCATGTTATTAGTTCATGTCTTATGGAAACATGGAAGTTTTCTAGAGGAAACATGGTAACACGAAGTAGATATGAGGGCTCAATGGACTAATTTGTTTTCCTCATAATCATAGTGATGTTTAGGAGTGCTGCCCGAGGATGAGCTATTATAATGTGGGGATATTGTAAGATCCCAAACTTTTATAGAGTCATATCAAGTGTTTTTTCAGCTAATTTTGAGGTTTTTATGTACCTTTGTTTTGTAGTAGTGGCTTGGGGTGTGTTTGGTAGATTTTTAAGAAAATATAAAGAACAATGGGATGTGCACAGTTTGCGTACAGTCTGAAAAATCATGCGACTAAATTGTTCCAACCTTGAAAACCTAGGGAGAGATGTTAGAAAGGTTTTCACACTATTTGAAAGACCATGTGACCAAACTGCATGAACCATGAAAACCTGGACAGGGAGGTCCGCACCGTTGGTGCACCATTTCCCCTAACCGTGACCCCGGCCCAAAAAACCATGTGTGGGGGATTAATTATCTGAAATTATTTTTTAAACCCACTCGAACCCCAAGACTCCCATATTTAGACCTTGGATCTGTCTTGAAAAATTCTAGGTGACACCAAAGCCTTCTAGGGGGATTCCAAGGTCATTTGAACATCATTCTTCAAGATAGAAAGCCTAGATTCAAGGTTTTATCTCTTCTCGATAAGTAGATCACATATCATTGCTTCTCATATTAATTCATTTATCATTCCTTGATCTTTTCAGGGAAAATATCCATTGTTTAAATGGATATAAACATATGGGTTGAGATCTAGATCTAGGATTGTGGATCTAGATATATATTTTCCTGATGTTTACGCCTTTGATCTTAAATTTGGATTAGGGATTTAGATCTTGATCTTAAATAAACACGTGGTGCTGCTAAGATTTTGGGGATTTCCATTGGCATAACATTCATAAATAAACTAATATATGTGGTTTAAATCGAAATCCCATAGTTGTGGATTTGATATGTGAATGTGATTTTATGGATTTTCTATCTTCCCTTGATAACTGATCTCTTAAATTGGAGTTATTAGGAATGTGGAATTGACTTGTGATTTCGTGGAGATTATTTGAGAATTTAATCATGGAACAAATGAATGGGGGTTTTCCTAAATAGATATTTGTTTTGGATGTTGGTTATGGGTTGAGATACTATAATTGAGATATTTAATTGATTATGTTAAGATAAATAACTGAGGGAAATTAATTATGAAATGATTTTTGGCTATGAATGATAATTAATTGTGAGAATTAATTATGTTCCATGATGTTGATCAATGATAATTAATTATGATAGTTAATTATGACAAGTTGATATTTGATAAGGATAATTAATTTTGAAAAATTAATTATGAAATGAGAATGGTTTTTATTGATTAATTAATTAAAGAATTAATTAATGGTTTATGTGCTTAGTTAATTGTTGGGATAATTAATGGACTTTGAAATGTTTAACTAATCATTTTATTAGTAATGGAATGATGTGGAACAATCATGTAAATTGAAGAATGATTAAATGGATGATATTTTTATGGTGCTAGACATGGAATTATAGACTGGTTAAATGTTGGTAAATAGACACAACGTTCCTCCCCAATAGTTATCCAAGCTGTCGATATTGGGGTGCTAGGCATGATGACCTACACTGAATGCGATATGGTGTGTTTGGAATGGTGAACTACACTCAATGATATTTTTTTTCTTGACATGACATTTAATGCCAAATGAATGATAATAATGAATGATGATTCAAATGGAATACATGAATTGAAACTGGGAAAATGTGATGATTAATGATTAAATGAAAACATGATAACTTCTTAATTATGCATTTTATTTATTTCTCCATAAAAATAAATAAACAGTCTTTGGACTGGACTTTTTTTAGACACTATTAGAGGTGGCCTATTAGGTCGTGCTCACACCCGATTTGGGCCTCCTGATTGGTACTTGATTAGACTTTTTTATCGTAGGATATAATATGATCAAGGTCTTAGGATGGTTTTTGTATGGGATTCGAGGCTCTGAGAGGGAACTGGACATTGTTCAGGACCCACCATGGAGTCGTAGAGTCTTTACTTTTAGTTGCATTGTAGAAAATTTACTTTCACATTATCATAACACATTTTACCATTTAGGTTAGTATTTTATTATATTATTTTTAATATCATATGAAATGGTACTGTTATGGTTATTTATATGCTTCTGCACAAGGTTATTGGGGTTTCCTTCTATTGGTGTTTTAGTCAGATAAAAGAGGGTATAGTGTCCCCAAGTCTAACTTACCAGACCCTCGATGAAAATGGACAAACAATGGTATATGGGGAGTCATGCTTAAGGGAATGTGGCCAACTGTCTGGGGGTACCTTTTAGTGGCACCCGATTCGGGATGTCACATGGAAACTATGGTCGGTTCTGTTACATGATTTTCCAAACCATGCACATACCATGCACTCCCTACTAAAACACCCATGGAACCTCATGTGGGTGGAATTCAGGTTTAGGGAACCCATGCACTGGAAAAACTGTCAACACTTCAAATTTTAAAGACACCCTATCATGGTCAGTTCATGGTTTCTACAAACCTTGTGCCAACTATGCACCATTGAAGAAAATACAAAAATTTAAAAATTTAAAACAAGTTAGGCTTAAAATTTCAAAAATGAGCCTAAAAATATGTAAATCACTAAAAATAATTAATAAATACATGTTAGGGTGTGAAAATTAAAATTTTATATATCATGAAATAAAAAAGGGTAAGACGTCAATGTGTTTGATATACTATGGGAGAGTTTATGATGTGATTGATCTAATATGGGAAACATATATGGATTCTAGATCCACTATGGGAAGAATGTGATGATTTTTGATTCAATATTAATTAATGGTCTTGGTAGTTAACCATGTCATATGGAATAGTTTCTATTCCGATGATGGTGCCACATTTTTAAGACATGAAATTATTGTTCAAGATTGATCTATTATGATTTCCCACTATTATGATTCACATCTTTTGAAATGATAAGGTTGTATTCAATGAATCATGTTTACCATCTGTGATATATTAGGTATAACCCTTTTGACTCATATTCATATTATCATACCCTTATTCAAAACATATGGTTTATTATGACAATCCATTGATATCTCCCATGTTTTCCCATATTAAGCATCTAAGATCACCCTTTCTTATATTTACTTCTCCCATGTTATGAGTAAAATTTTATGTATGTTATGTCTAAAAATTGTAATATGTGGGAAGATCATTATGGGAGATGTTGAATATATTTCATGAAATATAAAGTATGTTTATCCTATATTCAAGGAAACGAATCTTACGGTCATTAGGAGTGTATTTTTGAAATGTATTGAATATTCATCTAAAAAGATGTAATATGTACAGATTAAATTATTGGGTCACTATAGAAATCATATGCAATCCAAACTACCTCTCAACCAAACATCTATATGAAGATTTAGGAGGGTAATAAAGAGGTTATAGAGCTATAAACTGGCATAAATACTATTCCATTGTTAATACATGAAAATTATGAAGTTATATTATATTTTAAATAAATAAGTGTCTCATATATAAAAAAACTGTAAGAGATATTAGATGATGAACATTGTTCTTCATTTTATATCCATTCTGGATGAAAAATTATTTATATAAATATTATGGATCATTTATGTTGAGAAAACATGAAAAGGGGGATTTCAGAGTATATATCTTAATTCTTGGTATACCAAAAAGTTATGTTTGAATATCACATGTTTAAGGGGATGATTAAATGATTACCACTAACTATATATTAATATTATAGAACCACCATGATTTTTTCTATGGAACTTCATATGAATTATAATTTCCAAAATTTCATTTGGTTTGTAGATTTTCCATAAGAAGTTCACACATTTCATTATTATTCATTAATATTTATCGCCTATGTATCTTGGAAGGATATACATAAATGAGGTTTTAAGGAAACATGGAGTACCAATTTCTATTTAATAATATTGGTATTTGATTTTTATCTTGAAGATGAAGGAAACTATTGAAAAAACATTATATAAAGATATATTATTTAGTATAAATTATCTTCCTAAAATTTCCGGTCAAAATTAAAGGACTGTTCAAATACTTGAAGATATATTGAGATCTATCATGAGGGGTTTTAAAGGATTTTGAGATCAAAACCTTACCCTATTAGATTTATAATACATCAACATTTTTCATTTTTTTCATTCAAATGGAACTATATGAGTCTCTATATTAGAATTTCTAAAAACCACCGGCATGTTGTGATAAATTTAAAGAGTGTATGCTAATTTAATTAGATATTGATAAAGATATTCTAGAGATTCTTCAAAACATTCAGACACACATTAAAAATATAAAATGTTTATAAAATTTATATGGTGATAATCATCAGTTAAACAAGATTTTTTTTTGAAAAAGATATGTTATTCCATTTAATTAATCATTGAAGAGGATTATGTGATTTGGGAAGAAGGTAATGTTGCACCCTAGGTATACATATCCCATTAAAATCCTCAATCATGTGGGATAATTGATTATCATCTTGAACTTCATTTAAACCTATCTCAAGTGTATGATGTGTTCCATGTATCACTTCTGAGTAAGTCCATACTTTACCATAATATATAACAAAAAAAATTGGTAATACCACTTTAGATGATCTAACTTATGAGAAAAAACTGATAGAAAATCTATATCATAGAAAAAAATATATACTAAGAAATAGAATCACACACATTTCTAAAGTTCTCTGGAAGAATAATAATATTTAGTTAGTTATTTGGGATCCAATATATGAAATGTGTAAAGTGTAACTACATTATTTTCATCAATGTAATAAAAATTTAGGATTAAATTAGTTTTAATAGGGGTAAAATGTGACAACCCATGAGTTTGGTTTGTATTTCCCTTTAAGTAAATACGATTTATAATAGATTGAGATACATACACAACTATACTAAAATTGGAAATTTTTAATTTCATTATGGTAGAATATGAGAATGAAAATTAAAAAAATTATGATAAATTCAAATAACAAACAATTAGTAAAATAACTAAAGGAATGAAAAAAATTAAATAAAAACACCACAAGATTGAAATTCGCATCATTAGGATTTTCCATAAAGACCATATCTCCAATTAATACTATAGAAAAATGATTTTTTTAGAAAAATGATAAATATATTAATAATAAAATTATAAAATAGGATTAATGACTCTAGATATGTATTTATGGCTATATATTTGAATTTAATATGTTCCAAAAATATGAACATTTAATATATTACTATTGGATGTAGGTTTATTTTATATATGGATGTTAGATATATCTATAACCAATAGATACATTAAATTTGTTAATTTTACAGTATAAAATTTAAAATAATTTAATTTATAGATTAATAAATAATTTATGTACAAAAATAAACAGTTAATAATAAATTATAATTATTTATTATAAAAATATTTATTTTTTATTTGACATTATTTTTATAATTAATTTTAAATAATTATTTGATATGTGTATAAAATTAAAATAAATATTATAAATAAATGGTATTTATAAAATTTAATGGTTAGAAGACAATTAATGACATGTGATTAAATTAATTTAAGGTTAGGGTTACTTTTCATAGAAATATATAACGATTTATTTAAAATTTTAATACTAGTAAATTAAATAGATCACTTTTAAAAATGATAAAATTAATTGTAATGTATCTATGTGCTAAAAAATTATAACAATCAATTAATTAGTAATGGATATGGAATGATATTATAATGTTTAATGTCTAAAAAATATAATTTTTCTATAGATAGAGTTTCATTATATATATTTTATGTTTTAAATTTTGATATAAGTTTATAATATTTTCAAATTGAATTAGATTTAAAGGATACAAAATTTTTTTATAATAAAATCTAAATTAGTTAACCTAGGAAATGGTATATTTCAAGTAAAAGAATAATTATCGATGTAAATAATTAAATATGTTAAAAAGAGGTAAAAATGGGTAAAAATATATGGAATAAAATTTTGAAAATTAAAATTATATAAAATCATTATAGAATAATTTATTCCGGTTTGGTATCCAATCATGAAATTATCACCATGATCTTATTACCTAACTTACATAAGTCCAATGTGGTTTTAATTTACCCTTAATATAACACACAATTCTAAAGAAATGTCTCCCATTTTCATATATAAAATGATCTATCTTTCACCCACTGCCAAAAAATTATATCCTAAATTTTTCTATTACATAACTCCATAAATTACATATCCTTTTGCATTATTACACATGGGTTATCCTTTGTTCTTGATAATAATTCCTAAGTCCTTCATTATAAAGGAAGAAGTTGTGAGAAGAATGAATTATATTAAAGTATGTAATGAGTTCCTCTTCATTCCGTTCATTATCATTATCGTATTTAATATTTATAAATTTAATTGTCTACACTAATGATATAATATTAATATCATTATTATTATATAAAAATTTAATTATCATAATATAACACTATGCTATCACTAATTCCTTAGTTGTTACATATCATTATTTGAGACGGTTTGACAACATATATGAACAATGATATAATGATACCATAAAAAATGAGTAATAAAACACAAATAATTATAATATGATGAAATAAGGTTTAATTTAATATGTTTTTAAAATTATACTTCGGTAATATGTACAATTATATTCATGAATAATATCTGCCTTAATTTATTTAATCAAAATTCATAAAAGAGAGATTTTGACAACTTATTTCGAACCATTACCATAACTCACATAAAATGACTATTGGAATTAATAAATATATGAAACACATATATTTAAACTGAATTTACATTATAATTTTAATTAACACATGAGTAGGGATCAAGGACCAAAACCATCATACCCAAGCTCGCACAAAGCAAATGAGACAATTAACACCTGAATATTTATTTTATCAAAGAATGAATAAAAAATGTGTAATAAGAAATCATAGATGAATGGTGTAGAAAAAAAATATAAATAAGGTTATGACATATATTAAAAATAAAAATGAATTTATTATAGAGGATGTAAGTGTACATTTGACTGATATGGAATCCATTGTAAGTTTTTCTAATCTCAAATCCACTTCATTGAGATATACTAAATATTCACCACTTATCATTGGTTATTTAATGTATATTATATCCCATGGATTTTTAATGATATTTTTTATTTAATTTATGGGATTTATAAATCCATATCAATTTATATATTTTCAATTTATTTCGATTCAAGAGTTACTAAATTCACAGGGGTTTCTATCCAATTGTACATTGAAATCAAAATTGTCTATTACTATATTTTCATTAGAAAAAATTGTTTGTTTTTTCAATGTAAAAACAAATATATATTAGTCTCCTAATGTTATTTGTGGGTCTTACATGTGTTCTTAACATTTCACCCACTTTGTTTTATAATTTGATTGAATATAATCCTGTAAGCGGAGTCAGCCTTATACTTTTTTTTCCTAAAATATTCCACCTCCATGAACATATTTTTCATAAGATTTTATGTATTTTATTATTCATAATTTAATGATGGATAAATCCAATTTCAATTTGATGTAACTATTAATAGATTCTTTTTAATTTTTTGTCACAATTTCTCTTTCTACAACTATTTTCTTAAATTTTCTTTATGAAGCATCATTTCAAGTCTTCATGGTCTTCTAAAGTAATTTTTATTTAAATTATATTTTATTTTCTGAAACTATTTTCTTATAAATTATTTAACAGTAAAATAAATTTTATTATAAATTAAAGTATATTTATTTAATTTTTTCAAAGTAATTTTTTAATGATCTTATGAAGTATTTTAGATACATGTAAAAAACATTAATCACTCCTTATGCTTAATTATGGACATGATCTAATAAAAAAACACAAATTATTTATATGGATATATTATATTCATTTATTATGGAAATACTTATGAGACCAATTTATTTCTTAGGTTTTTTAAAATGTAATGTTGATTTATAAATATGATGAAATTTATGACACACACATATACATGGTCCTTAATTTTGTTATAGGTAGGCCCCATATTTTAGATCCCTCGGATGAAATAGGTATTTCTTTATATCTAATTAGATTACATGGAATGGAGAGTAAACCCAAACCCCCAAGAGGCGTTTTCCACTATGTTTATGGGATTTTGGGCAAACACATTCTATTTTTGGAAACATTAAACTATGTGATAATGGCCCTGGTAGTGTACCTTCACACGTGTAATGATTTTCTATGCCTACACATATGGAACATTTTTATTCCAAAACCCAATGTTACGAAACATTCAAATGTTATGTTCTCATGAATTATTATTAGTGGATCATGGTTTGAATATATTAGTACTCATTTATTATGAAATTATAAAATCCTTATTTCGTGAATGAGGTTTTATGATCGATTTTTTCTTAGGAATTATTTTCATATAAAATTTACATGCACTATAATTTTTTCTCCTATAAATATATCCATCTTATTATCACTTATGATATTTGATTATTGCCTATATTGTTTAAACTTATTGAGTATTTTTAGTCACCCCTTTATTGTTTTCCCATTCACTATGTTATCATTATGATTATGACATATGATATGTTTAAAAGGGGGTATAGTGTGGTGTGAATATAGGGAAATATTTAAATTATTATAAGATAAGTTTTTTATGTATTTAATATCTGAATATAATAAACAAAAAGGTTTTAGGGCGTGATATATTAGTATATATAAAAAATATTAATGTAAAATTATGCAATAGGTATTTATTTTATTCTAGAGTTATGTATCACCCAATTTCCCCAAGCTATGTGTGATCAAGGTGTTTAGTTAATCCTAACTATAGACTAACCATCAGCCTCTACACAATTGGGTCACTCACTATATTATTCATCCAAACAGTTTCCTCAAGAAATTTATAATTAATATTTATTGTTTATATTAACCATACATTAACCACGTTCCTTATCCAACCATGGGATAACACATAATTTTATTATGTTTCATAGTTAAAATGAAAACCCTGAAAACACTATGAATATTTCACTAATCAACCTTTATCTAAAATTTTAAATGCATTCCACCGAAAATAAAGTAATAAATAAAAAATGAATAAAAAATACTTCTCATACCTACAAATAAAATCATTGGTAGAGAAAATCATATCACTTCTACTATTTTTTATCTACATAGCTCATTTTCTAACTGAATTATTTGGATACTCACATAATTATCTCATGTATATGAGAGAGACTGTAAATCCTTTAGAAAATTAACAATTTAATGAGTAATTGGTACTATCCATTTCAAATAAAGTTACTCATCTTTTTTAAGGATCCAAGATGATTGGAACTAAAAAATTAAACACCCTTAGTATGGTGAAATATTATGATGAGAGATATCTTTGGAAGTTTCCTAAGGTTCATGTGAGTGAGTAGAAATCAAAATAAAAGAAAATTATTTTTCCTATAAAGACGAGTGTTAGTATGATATATGTCCATTCATGTTTTCAAGTAGTTCAATAAATGGTATGATATGTATCTATGGGAAATCTAGTGTTGATAAACAATATATGATCTTAGGGTTATATGTGATAATGTGCATACATATGTTGTACCAAGGGTTTTGGTATTTAAAAATGAAATCAAAGATAATACATATTCAAAAGTGTAAAGAAACTTCTCAGGTTTTAGGAGTGGGGTATACCATGAGGGTGTTGTATTGTGGTGGGGGGGGGTGTAACACCTATGTAGAATGTAATATATAAAAAAATAATTAGAATTACCCATGCCAACATGGCTGGACTATTTTTTTAGAATCCTACCTGATTAGATCTCCACAATTATGTATGATTTCCCCAGAGTATTTTAAAATTGGTTGACTCAGATGTTTTTCAAGGTGTATATGAATACGAAAAATTTATATAAAAATTATACGTATTAGAATTTGGTGATATCAGTTAGTCTAATAAGTAAACATTCAGGCACGTGGGTAGGTGAATATATAGAATTATATATATCTACTGGGAAACTGGTGGGGATCAGAGATCCATAACAGAACAGGAATATATGATGAAAGGGTTCCCATACTAGTTAATGGGGTCTGATTATTACACAAATGATCATTAACTTCTATGGATATGGTTCTTTAACCAAACAATTATTTTTTATATAAATAGGTAGCTTGATACTTTTTACATTTTCTTATAAAATGTACCTTATAAAACAATATTCCTAATGTGTGGAAAGTTTGATTAAGATCATCCTTTCACTACAACCAAATTATACCTTTTTTGAGAATAATTTTTTTTGACTATTATTAACAAACTGAGATCATAGTGAGATAGAAAAAAGAGAATAAATGTGGGAAACATGAGAATATAAAAAAGTTAAGGAAAGAAGATAAAGTGAATATAGGAAGAGAAACATGAATATGTTAATGGAATTTATAGAGATATCATTTTCTTCACAACCCTTCTATGTAATCCTTAATCATGGTGAAATATTTCAATATCTCATCCATTAATTTAAATTATAATTTCATGTTTTATTCCTCTATATGGATTCAATATAGAATATTACCAGAGAATTTTGTTTTGAACTTCTTAAATTATATCAATTCATTACCCTAAACATAAATTTCCTAAAGAATATGTTGATTGTTTTAACATAATGATTAGGGAAATTGTTCTCTAAAAAATAAAATGATAACACGTTTAAAATTTTATAAGAGATATCCAAATGGAATATTATCCCTTAAACATCAAATGAAATGATTAAAAATTATCTAGTACTTAGAATCTTATAATTAAATGACTTTTATAAAAAAAAATAACACCATATATATCATAAATGGAAAACCACTTTAAACATAGAAAAAAATGTAAATATTTGAATTCCATCCATTCTGCATCCATAAAACAAAGTTAAATTATATATAATATATTATTTATATCCTAGAATTCATATATAAGAATAAAGGTACCATTGGTCATACTATGACATCAATATGAAAAGAAAAAAATAAATCAATTCTTAAAGGGAGAAAACATAATCCAATAAATAAACCAAAATAGTTAGAACATAAGGATATGATATCCTAAGAATATTCCAATTATAAAATGATACCCCGTATAAACCACCATTATCCACCAAATGATATTTCCATGTACCTGCTACATGATTTATATAATTTACATGTTAATTCAAAGGGAATTTACAAAGGTTATGTTGTTTACAATAAGTTACATGATTTTTGGATCCATATCATTATGTTTTGTAGGGAATTAGAGGTTCTGAGAGGCTGTTCAAAGGTATTGTATAGAATAATTTTATTTTTGGCCATACATAGGTTCACCATGCTATAAAAATTGGCATTTTTCATACTGTGGTGAGTATTTTAATGGCATGGTCTTGGATAAGACCATTTAGAGCTATCCGTTCTTGAATCCTTGATGTTTTGGTACTTAATATGTAATGATTAGTAAACCATGGGTAGTGAAACATCTATAGAGGCTATTTTTGAAGTATTTTTTCCTTGTATTTTTTTCAGGTGATAAATGGTTAGGATAAACACACTATAGTATAAGGAATGGTGTCGTTGAAGGTTTTATGGGTTTCCCTATTGGACACAAGAACCCTTGAAACACCCATGTTGTTGAGTATGATGATTAATGAGTCTCTATGTTTGATCCATGTAGACCAGCATGACATATAGGGGGGTTTTGTAGTTCATTGATGAGGTTTACTTGACCTATGTGTTAAGGAGGGGAAATGGTGAGTTGGAAACTTTCTTTTTATGGTCTTCGGTGTTGTAGGTCAAAGAATAAATGAAATTATTATATTCTATGGTGGTAATCCATGGTGGGATACTTGGCATATAAATTTCCTTTAATCACACTATGGTGTATAGAGTGGTTCTCATCATATTACATTTATATGGGTTTTTACATATATGTAATTCAAGGGTTCAAATTCTTGAATTTTAGATCTCATTTTGATTAGAGGAACCCTAGATGTAGTGGGTGTTACCATGACATGGTGGAGGTATTTTGGACTTCCTCTATAAATATTGGGATGAAACCTCCTTATTACAATTTTTAAATCTCTAATTTTAGACCATAGCCAACCCCTAATACTTTCAACTCTTTCCAACTATATTCTTTGTGATTCAGAACTCCTTTGTTCATCAGATTGAAGTCTTATTGGTCACGTTACTGTATTTTCAATTACTCTCATTACTGACATTGTTTTATATCTTTTATTAGGTTTTTGAAGAGTTTTTTATAATTTAGGGTTGATATTAAAGTGTTTATTTATTATAGTTTATTGTGGATATGTTTTTGGGTGGATTCCATTTATAAAAGTAGTGGTTGATCCTTAACCGTCTATTATTTATCATAGAACATTGAAGTTCAAATAAAGGCATGGGATTTGTTACTTCACCAGTTTATGTGAATGTGAATGAATATAATGAATTAGTATCCATGAAAAATGAGGAAATCAACCAAATGAAAATAATAATGTGATAATTTATGGGTGAATAAATATAGTATAATATATTATGATAACATGTGTTTAATCTATATATATATTTACATTTTTCCATGAATATTATTGAACATGAGATTAATTTTTGAAAAAAACTTTGTGATTGAATTTATATCATTTGAGTGTTTCTGATAATATATTTCTTGTTTCTAAAACCAATTCATAATAAACCATTTAACTCAAGATAATAATAATTTTTTTGCTGGATAAACATGTTTGGGGATGAGTGATCCCATTATTGTTTTCTAATGGATTCCCACCTTGGAGTTATGTCATTATATTCACCATTATGGTGTTTTACTGATTTTTTTCTATTTATTCATTCTCCAGGATGGTAGTTCTTTATTGTGAAATATTGGGAACTTGATATGGGTGGGATATTTGAGGAATAGTTGGATGGTTTTTCTTGTACTTTGTGATTTCCTGATTACAATGATGGAAATATAGAATGTATCTTGTGGAATATTTTTATAATTATGGTGAGATTATTAAAATGGTTTAAGAGTTAGGCTATCCCTATGGATTATTTTTGTTTTCTACTTTAAATGGATATTTTCTAGATAAATTTTCTTTTGGTTTCCAACTACCTTCTAGAGATGGATTATACACCAAGGGTTCATCCTCTAGTGGAAACGTAATATTACTCCAAGAGTGATGTTTTTATTAAATTATAAATAGAATAATAAACTATCTTTTGATACGGGTGTTAGTGATGGTGAATGGAATTAAATGGAACCATTTGATAATGGAATGGAATACATCAAGGATCAAGAGATTGAAATCTTGAACAAGATTATGAATCACATATCATATTTTCTTTTGATGAATGAAATTATTAAACATGGTTGATTATGGTATTGACAGTGAATCAATGGAATTTTTTAAATTATAAAATTATCCAGTTAATGTTTAATCTTGATTCTTGTGTGCATGTGTGAGAGTTAGTTTCATAGGCCTTAGCGGTGGAAATTAGGTTTCTTTTAGGATGATAAATATAGTTCAGTCTAATGCCAGGTTGTTTAACTTATTATAGATATGAGAAAGATAAATAATATTTTATTTTATAATATATTATGTTTAAACACCTTATTTTGATAAGAAAATATGTATTCTTATATTTTGAAGGGATTTACCTAATATCCAGGTTGGAAATGGAGGGGATTGATGACTTCCCCACTTACCACTCTCCCTTTCATGTAGTACCATGTGTATGCGTATCTAGGATATAATGTCTTAAGGTATAGGTTATGTGACAACCTAGGATATAATGGATATCTATCTACTATAAACACATGTGATATCTATAGAGGCTTAATATTTAACATAGACTTCTATCTAAATATGGTGACTACAGTTTCACATAGGTCTATATTCCAGGCTGTTATGGCTTAAGGTAGACTTTATGATACATAGGCTGTAGAGAATTATTGACTTCTTCCTCGTTATTGATGTATTTCTAAATATTATGTGATGTAATGCATGATATTCTTGATGTATTTGATATGATTTCAGAGTTTCTGACATGATGACTAATAGAAAAGATTGTAGCTCAAGACGTTTGGCATTGGGGCACGAGAGTTAAAACTAATTGTGAAGATAAAATATGGTACCATTATTATATATATGTTTTTAAAGGGTTATTCTTAGTTTTATGTGTTACTGGGTAAAGGATATTTGGTTAGGATATAATAAAATTTTACATATTATGTAATGATTTAGTTTCACATGTTCATTCACTATGATTTATTATTTATCTTCATTATTTTCAAGAGAGGTTCTGGGGAAGATATGACTATGTATAATTTTATTTTCACCCTAGCTATATATAAAATTATTCTCAGGTATGTAGGAGCTAGTTGGTGATTGAGTTTGTCCTTACGACATTATGGAGTTGTTTTAGAGTTTTTGGAGTTTTCCTATTCAGTTATTAGCTGTTTCATTGGTGATTCCAAGTTGTTTCAGTTTTTATGACATTACATTCAGGAATTGGGATTTTAGTTTATATATTATATTGAGATGGTTGGTGAATGTAAACTCATCTATTTTTACATATTTATTTTACCAAGAGGGAAATTCTACCCATTGTATGTGTTGCATAACCTCAGTGCTAGTCACTTCGAATAGATTATTAAAGGCTTGCTTTTGGGTCTATCCATTCTATTAACTGTTTGTTTAAAAGGGGTACCTATGGAGGGTGAGAGGGAGGCATAGTGGTATCAAATAGAGTTTGAGAGATATTATAGATGTTAGGGATAATAACTCTAATTATTTCATTTGTTGGTAGGGAAATATTATTAGTTAGACTTAACACTTGATTTGAACAAGATAGGCGAGCTAGGTCATTGGTATTTAGGCCCCCCTTTGATCTGATTTATAGACCATTAATTTTACTGAATATAAAAATCAAAGTGATTATAATTGGATGTTATATTACTAGGTAATGATCATGCATCATAATTTTTATAAGTGTTTTTGAATTGGATAGACAAAGAGAATTGGGAATAATCTTAATTAACTTACCATTACTTTTCTATATTCAATTTTTTGGAGTCCCTTATGTTTTTAATTTTATATGAATGGATCCAGGTTTACTTACACATCAGGGTCATGAAAAATATTTTTATCAATATATGCCATATGATAGACGTAAATGATGATGAAAATTAGAGTAGGACACTGTAATATTTTTAGAACCAGGTTTTAAAGAAGTATGAAGGCTCTATTCCATATCTATAGATAGAGGATTGGTTAGAGGGGGATGATATAAAATTTAGTTAAATCCATTCTTACATGGAGAACTTTGTTTCATTTTCTATTCTTCTACTTTATGAGGCAACCCACTAGTGGTGGTTCTTATTCTTTGAGGGTCAGAAGGTGTTATATGTTATGTGATTAGTTTTAGTCTGAGTTTTCCCCTGATCATGAAGGTGGATTTTAATATAGAAATTACGACTCTTTGTTAGTGGAATTGTAGCATTCAAGAGTTTAGTATATTGTATATGAACTTCTATCATTATAATTAACACCATATACTATATGGGGATGCTAGGGTAGGGAATTTTGTGGAGTCTGTGTATCCAGATATCAAGTACTAGGTAACCCTATTTTTGTTTATAACATATCAGGAGGTGTAGGTGAGGGAAGAGTTCCTTGATAGGATGATGGATAAGAAAATAGAAAAATAATAATGTATTTGATGGGAATTACCATATATTAGTGTTATTTTCAAAAGATCCCATGTACCTGGGCACATGAATTTGCAAGTTCTTGGGATTTATTGTTAGCCTTATTCATCTCATATCACTGGATATATTATTTATCAAAGCCCCGCTAGCTGATCATGGATGATTGTTTATTACAATAAATGTCATGGACATTCAATGAGAAGTTGTATAACTGTCATCAACTGTCTACACATAGTTGGAATCCCTTAATGCGTTCATCCATTTATTAGTATCTACTAAGTCAAAAATATTAATAGAGATTTAATGTTTTTTGATCTGTAGGGCGTAGATGAGGGTGACAAGGGATAAGATCATGAAAATTGAGGTTGTAACCATTAGGTTCAAAGATGTTATAAAGTTAGTTCTGATCAAACTCATGGATTAGAGTTCTTAATTATAGGAGATATAGATGTTGTAAAGGTATTATCTAATTTTATTCTACATGGGTATATACCATGTTTGATTTAGGAGTTATTAACCCTTTCATTTCACAGACCATAGTCCATAATTGTTTACTTGAGGTAGAGATGATTCTAGTTCCATTAGGATTGAATATTTTAGGTGGAGGATGATATATATTGTATGATGTTTTTAGAGATTATGAATTGGTTTTGGGGAAACATCACCCTTTGGAATATTTTATATGTTTACAGATATAGTAATATGAAATCATCCTTAGCATGGATTTAGTATATAAGTTGTCATATATTGTTTATTTTATCTGGTGATGAATCATAATATATGAAATTAATGGATTGTAGGACATGTTTGGTAGTGGTCGAGGCCCTCAGATGGGTTGAAGGTGTGATATGTTCTTATCTTTCATAATGGGAGGCTTTATGTTGAGTTTTCAGGAGTATAATCTTATAGTGTTCCCATGGGTTATATAAAAGGACCCTGATGTCTTATAAATTTGGTTTTGATGCTACCCCCATAGTGCGAGATTGGTTTTTTTGGTAGAGTTATAGATGGGAACCACTCTTATTCTGATTGAATCATAGAGTATGTCCCCCTCTCAGTTACAGGAGGTATGGATTTAGAATACAGATCTTCTTTAGGGAGGACCTATTCATTCAAGTGTATAATCTTATAATGATCAATTTTTTTTTGAATAATGAAGATGAAATTATTAGTTTTTTTATATATTTTGACAACTTAAACAAATAAAAAGTAAAAAACTACTATCCTATAATGTGAATTTATGATTTATTTGATTAGTTGGAGGGAGATAACTAGTTCATGAAGATTGATTTGTAGTTATATGTCATCATATATTGGTGGAGGATAAAGATACATCAAAGACTATATTTATGTTTCATTATGAAAATTATGATATTTTTGTAATGACATTTAGGGTAATGAACACTACATTTCTATTCCCGGGGAGGGTAAATAAATTATTAAATTAGTTCTTATATTGATTCATGGTGGTGTTTTTTAACAACATTATTTTCTTAGGGTTTTAGGGGGAGTATATAGATTATATGTGAGTTGTTTTGAGTTATCTAACATTACATGATATATAGTATTATGTTGATGTGTCAATTCTGGACCCACGGATATCCTTTTTAGGTGATGTTATGCCTCAAGATGGAGTATCCATGGATAAATTGATGATTGTGGTGGTTGTTTATTAGTAAACACTTAAGAACAGTATAGTGGTGTACTATTTTCATGGTGTTACTTGTTTCTATAAGATGTTCATACCCAAAATCTCTTGTATTATGGATCCTATGATAATTTTGACATGAAATGATTATGATTTCCTGTGGATGGAAAAATGAAATTCTACAGCTGAAAAATTGATGGAGAATATGGAAATTTCTCCAATTCATTATTTTCTTGTAGGGGAATTTATTTTTGAGGTTTAATGTGATGATTCAAGGATTGGTTTGGGGTGTGTTATCATGAAAAATAGAGTGGAAATATCTCATGGGTCTTAAAAATTAAATCCATCATCATGAAACTATACACTAATGATCTTCAGACTTTATGAACTAGCGTTTTCTCCAAAGATGTTGTGGAAATACAACATTTCTTGAGTGTTTTGTTGTCTTAATTGATCAAAAGATTATGAGGTTTGTCATATCCATGTGATTTATTAATTTTGAATAGGGATGGTGGAAATAATTCTTGTAGAAGTAGGACTTTGAGATTAATTATACATATGAGAAAGATAATGTTATGGATGAAGCATTGAGAAATAGGCTATGTCATAGTTCCAAGTGTGAGATTTTTATTTCATGGAGATTGATGGATATGATTTCCATTAGGAGACTTGATATCAAAGAATATTATAGTTTATGATCTCTTTATTAGATGATAGTGTAATAATATTTTTTGCTCCAAGTGGAGAAATCCCAGCTAGGGGTTTCGGGTATTATGGTTTGGTGATTTCATGTTGATTGTGGGGATAAATAGAGGGATAGTCTATAAGATCCCAAATTATATATAAAGTATGATTTATATATGTTTTAGTGTAATCCCATTCATTTGGTTAAATAATTGTTTCGCCAAGTTCCTGAGAGGGAAAAGGGTGTTCTATGGGTTTGGGGCCTGAAAGAGGAGGAAAAAGGACCTTTCTAGGCATGTTGCACAATTTGAACAAGGTTAGTACAAACCAGGAAGAAATCCTAGGTAACTATGTTATGGGGTGATTTTAGGAAAATGGATCACATACAGTAACGTCCCGGTTCTGGAAGCCACCCAGAGGCGCCCCGTACCCGGTTGGTCACATGGCCTTAAGGGCATTTCCCCAAATGCAAAAGGCTGCCGACCTCGAAATATAGAGGTCATCTCTATTGATCAGCATAAGTCTTTAGTCAAGACTGTGCAGTAGCCATCCTATTTCGAATAAACTCTATCTGCTCTGCAGTCTCCTGAACAAGGCGTGGTCCCAGCAAAGCTGTCTCTTCTGCCAATAGCCAACATAAGGGTGATCAGCATGGCCTACCATACAAAGCCACATAAGGCACCATCTGAATAGTTTCTTTTAAACTATTGTTGTAGGCAAAATCCACAAGGGAAATATATTTCCCCCAGGAACCTCCAAAATCTGGAATGCATGCTCAGAGCATATCCTCATGCACCTGAATCATATGCTCGGACATGCCATCTGTCTAGGGATGGTATGCTATACTCAAAAGTACATGTGTACCCAATTCCTTCTAAAGCCCCTGCCAGACCCGAGAAGTAAAATGGGCATCCCTGTCCAAAACAATGGAGTATGGAACTCCATGAAGACATACAATCCCTCAGATGTAAAACTACCCCAGTTCATCAACACTAAAGGTCTCCTTGATCAGCAAGAAGTGATCAAACTTCGCGAGTCTTTCATTGAAAACCCAAATTGTGCCCTTTCCCTCAAGTCAATCTCGGCAACCGAGTAATGAATTCCATCACGATGTCATTACACTTCAACTCAAGAATGGGTAACTACTGCAAAACCCTTGCTGGTCGCTGGTGCTTGGCCTTCACCGGCTGATAAGTGGAATGTATAGACCCGTAAAATTTATGGGTCTTTACATCACTCCCACCTCAGGGATTTACATCCTCATAAAGATACATAAAAAACTAGGGAAAAAAATGTGGGTATTGAGCATGCATATGAGCCTACCGCTCCCAAGTGCTCTCCTGGAGGTTCTCGTGCTTCCATCTGATGCGCACTAGGGGAATCGACCGTCCACGTAGGACCCGCTCATGTCGATCCTCGATCTCCACCGTGACCTCCGCAAAAGTCGCCCCATCATCAACGTCTAGCTCCCCATGGTCAATGATATGCGTTGGGTCGTGCACGTATCACCTCAGCTGAGATACATGGAAGACGTCATGCACCCGGTGCAACTGAGGTGGTAGAGCCAGGCGATAAGCCACCTCTGCAATCCTACTGAGGACCTGGAATGGTCCGATGAAGCATGGAGAAAATTTGCCTCCTCGGCCAAATCTCTGTAATCCACGTCGAGGTGAGACACGCAGGAAGACATGGTCACCATCCTCGAACTCTAGTGGCCTCCGCCTCCTGTCAACATACGACTTCTGCCGGCTCTGAGCTGTCCTCATCCGCTCCTAGATGACCTAGACCTTCTCTGTCATGGCCCAGACCATCTCCGGTCCCACAAGTGCTGACTCCCCAGGGTTTGTCCAGCACAAAGGAGTTCTGCAAGGTCGGCCGTAAAACACCTCGTATGGTGCCATCCTGATGGTGGAGTGGTAGCTTTTGTTTTATGCAAACTCCACCAACGGTAGGTGGTCCTCCCAACTGCGACCAATGTCGAGAACACATGTGCGGAGCATGTCCTCGAGAGTCTAAATGGTCCTCTCCGTCTGACCATTTGTTCTAAGGGTGAAAGGCGGTGCTCAGACGTAGCTGCGTCTCGAATGCCTCATGCAACCCCTTCCAAAGCCGGTAAGTAAAGCGAGCATCTCGATCGGAGACGATGGATGATGGAACACCGTGAATCCGTACAATCTCCTGAACATAGAGATGTCCCAAGCTCTCCACTGAGCCCTGCTCTCTGATGGGTAAGAAGTGAGCCGACTTGGTGAGTCGGTCGACAATCACCCAAATGGAGTTGTGACCTCTGGAAGTTCGTGGAAGTCTAGTCACGAAGTCCATAGATATCTCATCCCACTTCCACTCCGGGGCCTCCAAGGGTTGTACCAAGCCTGCTGGTACCTGGTGCTCCATCGTCACCTGCTGGTAGGTGAGGCATCAAGAAACAAACTCTACCACAGCCTTCCTTATGCTTGGCCACCAGTGCTGTCGTCTGAGGTCCTGGTATATCTTTACCACTCCAGGATGTACCGCCAAGGGAGAAGTGTGAAACTCTCTCAGCACCTCCTCCTGTAAAGTAACTGGTACCAAGGTATGTCCTCTGAAAAGGATTTTGTGATCTTCTCCAAAGGAGAAACCATCATGTGCCTGTCCTGAGGATATCTGTGCACGCCGCGTCTCACAGTCAGTGTCCCCACGCTGGGCCTCTCTGATCCTCTGCAGCAGTGGAGGGGTGACTGTGAGAGACTGAAGGAAGGCAGATCCATCCCTATCCACTAAGGATATCTGCAAAGAGGCTAGCTGCTCTGTCGCCTCCTCAAGTAACTGAATGCTCGTCCTCCTGCTGAGAGCATCGACTACCACGTTCCCCTTCCCAGGAGTATAGACTATCTCAAAGTCATAGTCCTGGAGGAAATAGAGCCATCACCGATGTCTCAGGTTCAGGTCCTTCTGAGAAAAGATGTACCTGAGAATCCGATGGTCAGAAAAGACTGTAAAGCGCTCGCCCATCAGATAGTGTCGCCATGTCTTCAGAGCGAAGACAACTGCTGCTAACTCCAGGTCATGGGTAGCGTAGTTATTCTCATGCGGCCTCAACTGACATGATCCATAGGAGATCACTGCCCGCTCCTGCATCAGTAAACATCCGAGTCCGGTCCCTAATGCATCGTAGTAGACTACGTACCCTACTCCCTCCTCAGGCAACCTCAAGATAGGTGTGCTGGTCAATCTCATTCTCAGCTCCTGGAAGCTCTACTGACATCAGTCTGACCACACAAAGAGTTTCCCCTTCTTCATAAGAGTTGAGAGTGGTGCCGCAACTCTGGAGAAGTCTGGCAGAAATCTCCGATAGTATCCAGCTAGTCCCAAGAAACTCCGCACCTCCGTCACGCTCTTAGGTGGCTCCCAAGCTAGCACTGCCTCGATCTTCGCAGGATCCACTGCAACGCCTACCCCAGAGATGACATGTCCCAATTAGTGGACCTCACGTATCCAGAACTGACACATTGAGAGCTTTCTATAAAGCTTCTACTCTCGGAGTGTGTCTAGTACAACACACAAGTGGTAGGCGTGCTCCTCCTCAGCCGTCGAGTATATCAAAATGTCGTCGATGAAGACCATGACTAATCGATCTAGGTATGGCTGAAAGATCATGTTCATGAGGCCTGTGAACACAGCTGGAGCATTGGTTATGCCGAATGGGATAACCAAGAACTCATAGTGTTCATACCGACTTCTGAAGGCCGTCTTCTGCACGTCCTCATCCCGAACTCTGAGCTGATGATAACCTGACCTGAGGTCTATCTTTGAGAACCACCGTGCTCCCTTGAGCTGATCGAAGAGGTCATCAATCCTCGGTAGAGGATACTTGTTCCTCACTGTCACCTGGTTCAGGCAATGATAGTCGACACAAAGTCACAAGCTCCTGTCCGCCTTCTTGGCGAACAATATCGGGGAAGCCCAGGGTGAAACACTAGGTCGGATGAATCCCTTGCCCTGCAAGTCCTCCAATTGTACCTGTAGCTCTCGAAGCTCGGCAGGAGCAATCCGATATTCTAGAGTGGATATCGGGGTTGTCCCAGGGTACAGATCAATATAAAAGTCTACCTCTCTGCGAGGAGGTAGTTATGGAACGTCGTCGGGAAAGACGTCCGCATACTGATCCACCACTGCAGGAAAACTAGGACTCCACACATCAACTGCTCCAAGGATGAGGCTTGAAAACTGCTGAATGATAGACTGTCCTCACCTCTACGGACGTCCATCATGTGCTGCGAAGGCTCCCTTCTCTCCGGTGAAGGTGAACCTGCTCCCGTCGGTGCGTACACATCGCACCTTGTGCCTAATACAGTCAATTTGTGCATGGACTGTAGATAACCAATCCATGCCCAAGATGACGTCGTAAGGCCTCGACGCCGCTACAAGAAGATCCCAACCGAAGCTCTCGCCTCCTAGAGTAAGCTCACACTGCCGGAACCAGTGCGTAATCGTCGAGTCTTCTCCCGTAGGAGTCTCCAGCCGTAAGGATCGACCCAACAGATCTGTCAGATTTTCCGATCTCCGAACAAGGGCAGCGGATATGAAAGAGTGACTCACTCCTGTGTCTATAAGAACTGCAGAAAGGGTGGAATAGACATAGATAGTACCTCGAATCATCTCGGGCACGCCGTGGTCGTAGGCCTCCGCTGCCTGGAGCTGTGCATGTCTCTACCCGCCAGCTCCCTGTGGCCTGGGTGGACCTCCTGGTGGTGGTGGTGGTAGATCCTCAAAGCGTCGCCCACCACCTGCTGCTCGGCCAGCTCCTCTGCCTCGTCCGCCTGCTCCCTGCGGACCTCCACGGTCGAACCTCTGCCTCTACTTGGGTGGCCCCTCAACCGTCTGCTGCTCCTTGGCACGGTTGGTCGGGCAGTCACGAGCCATGTGGCCCTGCCCGCCGCATGTGTAGCACTGCCTGCCTCTCGAAAGACTGGCTCCACGCTGTGTGCCCCGCACTTCTGAGCCAGTGTCCTGAGGTCGTCTGCGTGAGGGTCTGGTCTGCATGGACCCATGAGTCATCCGTCGACTGCCTACTGCAGATGACTCTGCTATGTGCCGCCCCGGGGTAGGTCTCGCTGCTGAAGAAGGCTAAGTAAGAAAGCTCTCGATCAAAAGGGCTCACTCTAGTACTCTTTCCAGAGTCGGAATGCTGAGGGAGATCAACGACGCCCTGATATCGTGTCTGAATCCCTACTCAATGGTCCGGGCCTGGAAGAATGGGTCCCGTACCATGTCTGTCGAGTAGCGCGAGAGATCGGTAAATCTCACCGAGTACTGGGCGACCGTCAAGCTGCCCTACCGCAGCTGAAGAAGCTCCTGGATGCGCACCGCACAGAGGGTGGCTGGGACAAACTCTGAGCGGAAGAGGCTCTCAAAGTTTGTCCAGAAAAGAGATTCCTCATCGTGCACCTGGAGCATCAAGCTCCACCATCGGCCCGCTGCCTCATGCAGTAGGCTCGATGCGAGGATCACCATGAGGTCTGCTGGTGTCCTCACTAACCGGAAAACTCATACCACTGCCTCCAGCCAGTCCTCGGCTGCCTGGGGGTCCATCTCCCCGCGGAACCTGGGCGTTCGCTGGCGCTGGAACTCATGTTGTGCACTAAGGCGACGTGCATCGTCTGCGGCTGGGGCTGGAAGCATCGGTGGCTCGGCGGGTAGGGGTATCGCCGATGCCTCAGCTGTCAAAGGGCCCTGTACCGAGGCCTCGTCGCTCGGCGGGCTGTCGTCACACTCAACTCTCGGAACCCTAGCTGGCTACTGTCGTGGGGCCATCCTGAAAAGAAACAGGTGCACCACGGTCAAAACAGTATACCTGGTGAGCTGACCTAAAGTAATCATAAAGAAAACTCGAAACACACATGCAATCAATGTTTTCATGCATTAAGTCGGAAATCAGAAGTTAGGGTCCTGGTGTACGGATACGTCGGCCGCCGCACCAACACTGGACTCCCTGGACTGATAACCACACCCAATACGCTTGACACTATTGGTTCACATAGAAAAAGATCAGAGTCCCAAGTTCTGCGATAGAACCGAACTCCTCTGATACCAATTTGTCACAACCCATCCTCGGGGCCCTTGCCGTGACTACCCCAAGCCCGCCTACCATAGGGCAGGGGCTGGCGACTAGCACCAAGGCGTAAATCCCGATAAAAAGGGAAGGCATTTCCTTTCTAAAGTAAACCACAAACACCACAAAGCAAGCATGAAGAAGTAAACACTAAGTAAAAACTGAGTACAATATTAAGTACGGAAAAGAAAGTGGGCCATTATACAAACCCAAATTGAAAGTAAAGTACAACTGGAAAGGAAAACAGCAACTGAAAAGTAAAGTCGCAACGTCGAGCTGTCCACTGGAAATCCCTCCTAAAGGGTGGGTACAGATAGCCTCCACTGTTCCTCGGGTCCAGCCGACCGCTCTGAGTACGTCCCGCCCAGTGGTCCACCTCCAGGTACCGTCCTGCTCCGCAGGCCTCAACCACGATCAGCGCTGTCTGTCGTCTGCAACCAACACAACGTAGTGCGGGCATAGCCCGTGCAAGGGTGAGTATAAGCTACTCAGTAGGGACCCCGAGACCCCTGAAGGTCTCCCAGAATCCACAAAGGATAATCCAAAAAGGAAAGATACAATCATGAAGTAACATCTGGTACTGCTTAGGTATATGCCCATACATATACCTAAGTCATATATTCTCGTTCGGCTCCAACATCCGAGCCCAAGTACAACCCAGTCCACACAGGAAATAAAAACGTAAATCGACACAGGATAGCTCAACACAATCCATATAGGAAAGAAAAATAGGATTCATCTCACACATGATTACTTCTTTGTATGGTGATAGAGATGATCAGATATTTCCACTGAATCATCTAAGCCGTCGGACCCACAAAGGATCGATAGGTACTAAACCCCACAATGACCCACAAAGGATCGATAGGTAACTAACTCCCGCAAAGACCCACACAGGATCAGACCCACATAGGATCTGTAGGCGCTGGCCCACACAGGACCGCTGAGCGCTGACCCACACAGGATCGGACCCACAAAGGATCTGTAGCACTGATCCACGTAGGATCACTGAGTGATGTAGTCATCGCCGTTGAATCCAGTGAGGATCTCTGTACAGTGGTCGTCATCACAGTCGCAGTCGCAGCCAGCTCTAGGGTTCCCGCACACAGCAAGCTCGCTCTGGAGGGTCCGCTCCACGAGCCGAGGGGCTGATACATCAACTGACACATAGTCCAGAGTTGATGTATCCAAAAGATCTGTATCGTCAACATGAACTCAACGTCGCAGACAGCGCATCAATCAGACGCCCGGTCTGAGAGTTATTGGTTTTTTCATTCCAGGGGCCCGGTTGGTTTTTAAGGCAAAACCAACCCGAACGTACTCCACCTACATCCAAACCTCGGTCAGAGTAATCCAAAAGATCCTTATCACTTAGAGGAATCCAACAAAGTCGACGACATGTCAATCGGACGTCTGTAGCTCAAGATATGAGTGTTTCTGCTCCGAGGGCCCGGTTGGTTTCGTGTACGAACCAACCCGGCCAAACCCAAAGTACTCTGAAACCTTGAGTGCGACATACCGAAACGACTGTCTCGATCCAAGGATCGCATCGCCGCTGAAGGTGCGTCGATCGGAGGCCCGGAGCTCATGTTATGAGCAAAAGACCGAAAAGGTCTGAAACGGGGATGACTATGACACTCAGCGATCCTATGTGGATCAGTGCTACAGATCCTTTGTGGGTCCGATCCTGTGTGGGTCAGCGCTCAGTGGTCCTGGGTAGGCCAGCGCCTACAGATCCTGTGTGGGTCCAATACTGTGTGGGTCTTTTCAGGGGTTAGTTACCTATCGATCCTTTGTGGGTCAGATCCTTTGTGGGTCATTGCGGGGGTTAGTACCTATCGATCCTTTGTGGGTCAGATCCTTTGTAGGGTAATGTTCACATCTCTTGATGGAGTAAATTATTTCTTTCATGGTGAGTGGGATATTTGAGCTGGCCATGCATGGATATTTTTCCAGCAATTGGTAGAACTCACTAACCATGTGGCATGCCTCATGATAGATAAGGGAGGAAGGGAACACCCAATTTCACCTCCAATTGTAGATCCATTCCTGGATTTTTTTTCTAATTATTTCTTGGGGGTAACACCTGAGATATATGTTGAGTTTAAAAAATTAGAGAAAAAGGGATTTATACATCCAAGTACATCACCAGGGGGATCACCATTGTTGTTTTCTAAGAAGGTCAACAAGACATTGAGATGATGTGTTGACTATATAATGTTGAATCAAATGACACTTAAGAACTAATATTCTCTTCACAGAATTGATGAACTATTTGAACAACTAAGTGCTGCCTCTGTGTTCTATATGATTAATTGTGTTAGGGATACCATCAGTTGAGGGTGAGATATTCTTACGTACTTTTGACAGCTTTATGGAGTAGGTATATGGTGTATGAATTTGTGAGGATGTCATTTGGTCTAACCAATTCACTAGCTATGTTAATGGAATTAATGAATTAGATATTTCACTCACATATGGATCAGTTTGTGGTTGTATTTGTTGATGAAATCTTGGTGTACTCACAAAATCTTCATGACCATTTTAAACATCATGATATCATCCTGAGTACACTATGATAGAATACAAATTACTATAAGATATAAAAATGTGATTTATGGATTGATAAAGTGAATTTATTGGGGCACATAATATCTGAATTTTATGTTTCAATGGATCTAGAGAATGTGTAGGTTTTGGTGTCTTGCGAGTAGCCCATGGATATTTCTGATGTTCAGAGTTTTCTGGGATTGGCTGGTTATTACAGAATTTTCATTAAGGATTTATCCTATTTAGTACCACCACTATCAAGAATAACCAATAAGGGGGTTACGTTTGAGTTGTCATATGTGAGACTACCTTTCATGAATTGAAGAAGTTATTGAATAAGACACCAATTCTAATCTTACCTGAACTTGGTAAGAAGTAAACTTTGTTATGTGATGTGTCAAATGATAGAATTAGGCTAGTGTTGATGCAGGATGAATGGGTTGTAGTATATGGTTGAAGAGAGTTGTGAAAACATGAATGAAATTACGATACCTATGAACATGAGCTAGATATTTTTGTTTATTCATTATAGTGTTGGAGGAATTACTTATTGGTAGAATGATTCACTGTGTTTACTGATCATAAATGTTTTAAATATATATTCCATAAAAGGGATTTTAATATTCAATAGTGAAGATGGGTTGAGTACCTGAAATCCTATGATTTTGAGTTGGTTTACACACCAGGTAAGGGAAATAGTGTTGCAGATGTTCTGAGATGGATGAATCAGAATTAGGTATTTCCAAAATCCAAATCTGAGTGGTGAATGATAGATGTGTTTGTTGAGATGAATAGGGAGGTGTAGTATGGGTAATGAAAAATGTGCCTTACTTATATAGCTTTTGATTCCTCACTTTTGAGTCGGGTCAAGGGGAATCAACTACATGATCTAGAGTGCTTGTCTATGAAGGAAAATCATAAATTTTTGGAGTCACCTTATGGATGGGACATGGGTGATGATGGAATTGTTTATTTTTGGGGCCATGTTCTGGTGCTGAACGGTGTGAGAGAAGAGTTCATGCATGAGTTTGATGCCTCAATGTTTGAAGTATAACCAGGGCTAACTAAAATGTATTGTGATCTTTGTTAGCAGTATTGGTGTTCAGGAATGAATAAAGAGGTTTTGGGTTTCTAGCACGATGCCTTATTTATCAACAAGTTTTGTCCCATCATCAATACCCAGTAGGGTTTTTATAGTTTTTTCCTATCCCAGAGTGGAATTTGAATTGGATAACAAATGAAATTATAGTGGGTCCTTCAAGGATGCCCAAGAAGAACGACACTATATGGGTGATTGTGAAACAATGGTATAAAGTGGATCATTTCATACCAATCTAGATGAAATACATAGTTAATCAGATGGGTGAGTTATATGTTCTAGATATTGTGTGTTTCATGGTGTGACAAGAAACAGAGTTCTGGGCCATGATCCGAATTTCACATTGTTTTCTAGTATTGGATATAAAAGGCACTTGGTACTTAGGTGTTTTTGAGTATGGATTATCACCTATAGACTAACAGACAATCAAAGCGTACAATTAAATTATTGGAGGACATGTTTAGATCTTGTGTCATAGATTTCAATGGTTTATGGGAGAAACATTTATTTCCTATAGAGTTTTCTTACAATAATAGTTTTCTGGATATGATTCAGAAGGTACCTCTTAAGACCCTCTAGGTGTCTGAGATGTTTAATACAAGTCTTGTATAAGAGACTTCATAAAAGGATTGGTTGATTAAAAAGTGTCTAATAATGGAAAAAAGTATAAATAAGTCATAAGAAGATTGGTGTAGGATACCACTCGAATTCCTGGTGGGAGATAGTGTGTTCCTTCAGGTGTCACCATGGTTGGTCACTATAGAATCCAGAAACATGGAAAGTTGTCACCCAGGTACGTGGTTACATTGGAGATTTTAGAGAGTATTGGAATAGCTCTTTAGGAATTGACTCCTCCACAATTGAAAAGTGGGATCCATGGAATTTTTAATGTTTCACAACTCTGATAGTTTCACCCTGATCAATGTGATGTGAAAACCCTCAAAATGTTGAGCTTGAGGCAGATAAATCCATTAAATAGCATCAATTTCACATTTTGGATCATAGTCGGGAGATATTATAGGGAATTTTTTTACCTTTGGTTCCTATTCTATGACAGCATGGAAATTTTTAGTGTTAATCCTGAGAGTGAGAATCAGATATGTAGGCACAGTGGCTCGATCTCTTTTCATTGGAAACACAATGAGGCTTAAGTAGAGAAGCCTGAGGATGACCATCATAAGGTGGGGAGGTTGTAGGATCTTAGATATTTCATAAGGTATGTTTTTAATGTTTCATTTTATGTCCGTTTTTTGGTTAAATTAGTGTTTCCCCATATTCATGAGAAGGCTCGAGGGTGTTCTAGGGGTTTGGGGCATGAAAGAGGAGAGAAAAGAAGATTTATGGGAATGTTGCATTATTCAGACACAGTTGGTATAACTTTTGGGGAACTCCTAGGAAAACATACGAAGGGGTTATTTTGGGTTAATGGCTCACGCATGGTGTGCACAGAGTTTGGAAAACTATGCAGCCAAATAAAGATGAAAAATTTAAAAAATGCCACCCCCTGGTTTTTAAGTCTAACTCGATACATTCCTACTCTCTTCCTCTAATAAACAATGATGAGAGATTGGATTAACCAACCTTCCCTTGAGATATTCTCCTTCTATCCTAGGTTATTTTGAGAACTTTTGGTTTTCAGATCGAAGACTATGGTGTGTCTAATATTATCATTTCTTCCTTTTCTTGATTACGGCCGGTATCATCCTCTCCTCTCCTTCTAAAGCCCTAGAAACCATATTTTCCGATAATATCTAGGTTTAGGCATCAAAGGGTTGTTATATCGGTATCTAAGGTTTTTATTAGGAGTGTATCTATAACACCCCAAGCTTCTACGGTACGCTTCTCTTTGAATATTGTGATAGTGTGTGTTGTACGCAACACCGAGTTCTAACACACCATAACCAATCAAACTAGCCGTTATGAATAGTAATACCTACTTTTTGAAATTATATATATTTTATATTTCAAAATGGACTTCATTCTTGGATTCGGAATATCGAATTTAGCTTAAGGTGAAATTTTGGTACTTTTCGGATAACTTTAATATTTTGATGAATAGTGAAAATTACAAAATTTTAATTAAAAACAACTTTTTTAATCAAAATAATTAATATTGATAAATTACGAATTTGAGTGGTTTTAAAGTATATTTAGAATATAATATTACCATTTATTATAATGTTGGTCATTGGACATAATTTTACAATTAAACTGAACATAAACAACTGTCAATCTTTTGATAGTTATTATCTCTTAAAAACGCGCTTTTTGTTTTGACAGCAGGAATTAATTTTAAATTAATTTCTGCCACTTCTGTGTTTTTAATTTAGAAAAAAGGATTCCATATTCGGAATCAGGATGTTCAAATTGTGTAAATAGGTAACTTTTATTTTTATACATTTTGAATAATTACTGCGGTAAATATTTTATTTACCATGGTTAAGGGTAAATCAGATAAATAAGGGTTAAAAAATCATATTATAATAACACTAAATTACACTAAAACGTGTCCTAGCCTTATTGGTTGATACATGTTCGACCATAGTCATCTTTAGGTCGATTTTGGGACCCCATGGTGCCACTTGTAGGTGATAGGGACACTTAATTTTAATTAAGTTAAAATGAATACAAAAATGACACAAGCATATATCTTTTAGAAAAAATTTTTTTACATAGGGTAATATATGTTGGATTTTAGATTATAAATACTCATTAGAAATATAAAACGATTTCCTACATAATTATTATTTATTTATAATTTTTAGACATTAAATAATTTAATTTATTTATGACACAATGATGATGCAGTAATTACTATAATAGTGAAAAATTAAAATAATTGATATTATAAATACCCAAATAAATATAATATGAAACTTTTAATGAATTAAACTAATTTTCTAGGATAATATGATATATTAGGATTTATTTAATTGACTTTTTTCTAAGTAATAAATCTGTTATGAGTTTCACAAAAATCAACTATTGAATAGTGTCAAAATTGACATAAAAGAGTTTTTAAAACAAATATTATATTATTAATTGATATTAAATTCCTAAAAATATAAGGCTTTGCCAAGAGACTTATATCACGATAGGTGTCTCATTAGTGGACCACTTGTGGGTATCTTGGATGTATATGGTGTGTTTATTAACCATATAATATAAAAATAGAAAGAGACATTGTAAAAGTGAAACTAATTAACTTAGAGTTAATACTTAAAGATAAAGTTAATATAAGTACCCAAACCTGTATAAATTCTATTGGTTGAGTGGTTTTCGACCCATCCCCACATTAACCTTTGAATAATAAACTTTGGAGCCATTAGAAACCGAATATGAATTTATTATAAACTAATATTTCTATCTTTTCCAAAGGTGCCCCTCACCCCTCTTATAAAAGGGCATTCATCCCTCTCATTTATTCACACCTTCAAAACCTTTTGGTTCGGACAAAATCTGCCCAAATACTCTCCCAACTTCCCTCACTACAACCTAGAGGCCTTAGTTTGATCAGAAAGTCATCCTAAGGAGCCCTTTTTATCAAATCAAAAGGAAGAGCCCGAAGAAGAGATAATAATTTCACCACCCTTTTCCTAGTTCCTTTCTTCTTCCACTTCTTCTTCCTTTGTTATTACCATTCTAAAATAATAACTCCAGTATCATATATATACTATGATGTTATTATAAATATGGTACAACCATATTCAGTATTCTATCCACCCTTTGAAAAACATGTCACCATACATGCGTACGTACGGCTTACCGTCTCCACGTCGTGGTGTAATTGTTATTCAATATATTATTATTTGGATGGGTATAATAATGATGTGTAAATCATGTAAATAATAAATATAACATGTTAATGATTCTTTATATATGATATACTATCCATTTATATATTATTTTAATATCAAAAGAATGATATTGTCGCACGTGCGTACGTACGGACTACCGTCTCCACGAACGCGATGCGATTCATTCTCCATCGTATCCATTCAAGTATAATTATCATTTTATGATTTAAAAATAATTTTTAAGGACTTGCTATCATTCTGTATATGAATAATATACAACCTATCCATGACAAACATGGATTATGTAACAAAACATATAAAATAAAACGAGTTAGTTAACACCCGAAATGACAATAACACTAAGATATTATTAACAATGCAATGTTAAAAGATCATATATGATATCATATGAATGTATATGATTATTGTATAATTTAATAACAATTATTTCACTATTATACAATAGGTTAACCTACCCCATCCAAGGAAAAGTACAAGGTAAGGGTTTATTTCACAATCTCTTCATTATCCGAGGTTGTTTATACGTAATAATCTACTGGGATCTCTTTATCATCCACATCCATGTTTCTTGAAAGTGTATTTCAAAACATTCTTACTATTTTACAGAATATGGGTTAAATCCATTTATAACCTTTTTTGACTTTTTATAATATTTTTATAAAGGAATCATTCCGTCGTTTTCCAAACAAGGTGCTTTTTAACCTTTTTGACAGAATTAAGGTAAGAATGGTTTTTTTAACTTATACGGCGGGTGCTGTTATTTTCCACCGTTATAAAATCGTCGAAGCTTCCCTTACAATATTATAAGGATATTTTCAAAGTAAATGTTTTATTTTATAATTATATGACTTTTAAATGATTTCGAAAAAAATATATTTCTCTCAAATATATGAAAATCCAGTGCAAATGTATACATATTTAATGCAAGATTAAAAATATTTTCAGAAAACCCGACTCTAGAGTGTGGTAGACAGGAAGGGATTGGGAATGGACACATCATGTCCTGTAATTAGTCGAGCAGTCTCAGAATTTTTTTTTCAGAAGCTTGCATAATGATTTCAGAAAAACACTTGAGTATATTTCAGCAATTGTAAACGTAAGTATCTTCTAAAACAATTTCATCGGTAGGTCTCATGCGAAAAACTAGTGTCTTGGCACAAGGCCTTGATAAAATCTTATTTGTAGTCTTGGCACGAGGCCTTGGCTATGTGGTTATGATAGTCTGGCATTATGCATTCCATCATTATGAAAGTGGTTATTGATATTGCATGTGATTATTCGATTAGTAGAATATCCATGTGAATAAGTAAATGGCATTATTTAATTTTACTTTTTCCATACCATGTTGAAGTTCAAGTTTAAAAGGATTTTGTTTTAGTTATACATTGCCTTAAATGTTTATGCTTATTTTGGAATGTTTCCGCTATATTGTTATCCTTACTGGGCATTTCAGCTCACCCTTTTCTATGTTTTATTTTTCCCTGGATGTGAAGAAGTAAGTTATGATTGACCTGCAGGGATATTATGAGGGGATAATAGTGTGGACTATGGAGACTTTATGTTGTTGTATTAGTTTTTCACTTTTTGATGTAATATAAAACATTATGAATATATCTAGTGTTTCCAAGGCTACTAAACCAATCGGTCTCTCGAGATTTGATCTTTCTTGTGATCATTCCAATGTTATGTAATAATGCACCAACTCTGGGTAACTGGGGTCGGGGCATTACAGTTGGTATCAAAGGAAGTTTAGTACAAACCTTGAAAGCTAGATTTAGATAAACTCTGATTAGAGCACATAGATTTAAGATGGACATTGAGGATTAGTACAGAACAACTTCCTAGAATTTCGGTATTGTAGAGATTTTGTGAGTTTTCCAAACAATACATCCCTGTCTGGATACGAGTAGGTAGAGGCGGCTCTGGCACAGATGTACCTAGGGTTAAAACCCGAAAACACTGCTTTGAGCTAGACTCAAATGGGAACTGGTGCACGACAACGGGCCTTGCTGCACTCTTGGTTATGACACTCTCGGGGGATATGCTTAGGATAAATCTCGTTTTCTTTACAAATCATTATGAAGGGATTATGAGTATATAATTCCTCAAAGAAAACCCTCTTATGATTATGGATTATATCCATAAATAGTTCAATTTATGTTAAGTGTTTTATAAGTATGGGATTATGTATTTTGATTCATAAACCGATCTAGTTTATGCCATTGTTTAGAAATGGATCCAAGTGGAAGAAATTGAAACCGAATCAATGCACGCACTCCATGTAGGTATTTCCCTCTGGCTCAAGATAATTATAGTGGAGCCGGTGATGCAACTGGTGCCGATCAGCTAATCACCATACTGGGACAACTCACTCAGGTAATGAATAATAACCTTACAAGTATGGAACACCCTGATCGACAGCATGGAGGATCAATGTTAGATCGATTCATGAGGAAAAACCCACCAACGTTCAATGGGAGTACAAATCCCTTAGTATCTGAGCAATGGATATTTTCCCTAGAAAAAATATTTCAGGCTTTGGGGAGTAGTGAAAGGGAAAAAGTTATCATGGCAGTTTACCGCCTCACTGGAGATGCTGATCAATGGTGGTCATTGATTCAAAATACGAAGGAATATGATGAAGTATCAAATATGGAATGGAGGGAGTTCAACGATCTATTTTTAGAAAAATACTTTCCTCGCGACCATCGAGTAGATCTGGAAAGGCAGTTTCTGAGTCTGAGACAAAAGGAGGATGAGAATGTCACAAAGTATGAGGCTAACTTTACAAGGTTAGAAAGGTATGCTGGAGATTATATATGTAACCCAAGAATTAATATTGATCGTTTCTTTGATGGGTTAAAACCATTTCTCTGTCGAGCATTAGTCTCACAATCCTTTTCGTCATACGAAGACATTGTCTCATGTGCTATCAAGAACGATAAGGAATTCTCTAAGTCTTATGACTTTAAAGCAAAGAAAGAGAAGAAGAGACGTGCTGATCAATCTGGGAATGGAAATAAGGGGAAGAAGGGAAATGTTGAATATCCATCCTGTGGTAAATGCGGGAAGAAACACCCTGGTACTTGCTTGAAGGGAATGGGAGTCTGTTACAAGTGTGGTGAAAAAGGCCACCAAGCTCGTGATTGCAAGGGGAAGAAGGAAGCTACCAATGTTCAGTGCTACAATTGCAGGGAGATGGAACATTATGAAAATGAATGACCTAAACGTCAGGAGAACTTACCTCAGAAAAGGCCAAGGGATCAAGGCCAAGCTTATGCTATCACTACTGCTGAGGTAGAAGCTCCTAAAGACGTGGTGGCAGGTTATTTAATGGTTTCCACAAGTTTAGAAAATGCATTATTTGATTCTGGATCATCGCATTGTTTCATATCATCCTAGTTTGCTATGAAAATTAGATATTTCCAATTTGATTTAACAAGGGAGTTGTCAGTTAAAACTCTTAAGGGAAGTATTATTGCAACAAAGTTTTGCGAATCAGTCCCCATTAGAGCACATAAATGTTCTTCATCTACTGATCACATCATCATACCTATGATTGAGTTTGATATAATCCTCGGTATGGACTGGATTTCGGACTATGATGCGAAGATTTGTTGTAAGAATAAAGAGGTTACGATTCTTGATGATAATGATAAGGAACACCTTATCTTTAGAGCAGAATCGTCACCACCTAATTCTTATTTAGAGCCACCCACAGTAGCTCAACTAAATTCAATTATTGGGGAGGAAGAGAATGAAATAACTATGGGTGGGGAAAGGAATGTTCAAATAGAGGATGTACCTGTTGTGAAACAATTTGTAGATGTATTTTAGGAAGATTTACCTGGACATCCTCCAGAACGAGAAGTTGAGTTTTCCATTGATTTAATTACTGGATCAAGGCCTATATCGAAGACCCCTTATAGAATGGCCACTATAGAATTAGTTGAACTAAAGAAACAACTAGAGGAATTGAGTAATAAGGGATTTATTCTCCCTAGTGTTTCTCCATGGGGAGCCCCTGTTCTTTTTTTAAAAAGAAATATGGATCTATGAGGTTATGTATCGACTACAGGGAGATCAATTCTATAACAATAAAGAACAAGTATCCCCTGCCTCGCATTGATGATTTATTTGACCAACTGCATGGATCTCAATACTTTTCAAAGATTGACCTTTGATCTGGATACCATCAGTTGGGTGTGAAGAAGGAAGACATTCCGAAGACAGCATTTCGATCCAGGTATGAGCATTATGAGTTTACTGTAATGCCTTTTGGATTGACTAATGCACCCTATGTATTCATGGATCTAATGAATAGAGTTTCAAGGAGTATCTCGATGAATTTGTGGTGGTATTCATTGATGATATCTTGGTATACTCCAAAAGCTACGAAGATCATGACAATCACTTGCGCATTATCTTGAAGACTCTGAGAAGGCATGAATTATATGGGATGTTTAGCAAGTGTGAATTCTGGCTTAAGGAGATTTCTTTTCTTGGCCATATTGTCTCTAAAGATGGATTCTCTGTTGATCCTTCTAAGACCAAGGCAATCCAAGAATGGACAACACCTACAAGTATAACTGAGGTACGTAGTTTTATTGGTTTGGCAGGTTATTATCGATGATTCGTCCAGAATTTTTCCCGATTGGCTAACCCATTAACGAAGCTCACACGTAAAGGGGTTAAATTTGTTTGGACAAAAGATTGTGAATAATGTTTCGAAGAACTGAAGAGAAGATTAGTCAATGATCCTATATTGACTCTATCATCGGGGAATGATGGGTTCATTATTTATAGTGATGCATCAAAGAAAGGACTTGGTTGTGTCCTTATGCAGAATGATAGAGTTATTGCCTATGCATCATGACAGTTGAAAATTCATGAACAAAACTATCCTACTCATGATCTCGAGTTAGCAGCTATGATCTTTGCTTTGAAGATATGGAGGCACTACCTCTATGGTGAAAAATGTGAGATTTATACTGATCACAAGAGTTGAAGTATATTTTCTCACAAAAAGAACTCAACATGAGGCAAAGGAGATGGCTTGAATTACTCAAGGATTATGATTGCACGATACACTACCACCCGGGGAAGGAAAACAAGGTGGCAGATGCTTTTAGCAGAAAAGATCATGGAGTTTTGAACAATATGAGAATTGAAAGGGATATAATATTCATGGATCTAGTGAAAATGGACATGGGAATAACCAGGGAAGGTGAAACATCAATGCTTTTTCAAATGGCTGCCAAACCAACTTTACTAGAAATGATTAAGAGTTCTCAGACCGATGATAAAGAATTTCAAAATAAGATTAAAGCTGTGAATGATGGGAGAGTGAGAGACTTTGTGTATGGAGATGGAATTTTGAAATTTGGGAAGAGACTTTGTGTTCCCGATATACCTGATCTAAAAAGGGAATTGATGGATGATGCTCATAGTTCCAATTTCTCTATACACCCTGGGAGCACCAAAATGTATAGAGATTTGAAGGAACATTTTTGGTGGGACAACATGAAGAGGGATATTGCTGATTTTTTGTCAAGATGTATGGTTTGTCAACAAGTGAAAGATGGAAGGCAACAGCCAGGAGGAGTCTTGCAACCTCTTCCCATACCGGAGTGGAAATGTGACAATATCACGATGGACTTTGTCATGGGGCTACCAAAGACTCCTAGAAGGAATGATGCAATATGGGTTATTGTTGATCATATTACCAAGTCAGAACATTCTCTTACTATAAGATAAGATCTACCCCTGGAACATTTAGCAAGACTATATATTAATGAAGTTGTGAGACTTCATGGAGTACCCCTATCAATTGCTTCTGATCGTGATCCCCGTTTTACTTCAAGATTCTAGAAAAGTCTTCAGAAATCCATAGATACTAAACTTCATTTGAGCACTGCCTACCACCCTCAAACGGATGGACAATCCGAACGGACTATTCAAACCTTAGAAGACATGTTGAGGTCTTTCTCACTTGACTTTCAGGGTATGTGGGATCAGTATTTACCTCTGGTAAAATTTTCCTATAACAATAGCTTCCATTCGAGTATTCAGATGGCACCATATAAAGCGTTATACGGAAAGAGATGTCGTACATCAACCTGTTGGGATGGCGTTGTTGAAAGAAAACTTGTAGGTCCAGAACTGGTGGAGGAAACGATGGAAAAGGTGAAGGTAATCCAAAATCACATCAAAGCATCTCAAAGTAGGCAGAAGAGCTATGTCGAATATCGAAGGAAGGATTTGGAATTTCAAGTCGCTGATCATGTTTTTCTGAAGGTATCACCATGGAAGGGAGTCATACGTTTTGTTATGAAAGGTAAATTGAGTCCCAGGTACATCGGACATTTCAAAATTCTTGAACGAATTGGGGATGTAGCTTACCGATTGGCAATGCCGCCAAGTCTCTCAAAAGTTCACGATGTGTTCCACGTATCTCTGTTGAGGAAATACATGCCTGACCCAACGCATGTACTCACCTATGAGGAGTTAGAACTGGAACCCGATCTGTCTTATTGTGAAGAGCCCGTCAGGATTCTTGATATGAGAGAACAAGTACTGAGAAACCGGACGACGCGTCTGGTAAAAGTTTTGTGGAGAAACCATAAGATGGAAGAGGCAACGTGGGAACCCGAGGAACTTATGATGAAGAACCACCTGAGTCTTTTCATGTGATAAGTATTCTAGAAATTTCTAGGATGAAATTATTTGAAGGAGGGGAGAATGTAACACCCCAAGCTTCTACGGTACGCTTCTCTTTGAATAATGTGATAGCGTGTGTTGTACGCAACACCGAGTTCTAACACACCATAACCAATCAAACTAGCCGTTATGAATAGTAATACCTACTTTTTGAAATTATATATATTTTATATTTCAAAGTGGACTTAATTTTTGGATTTGGAATATCAAATTTAGACTATGGTGAAATTTTGGTACTTTTCGGATAACTTTAATATTTTGATGAATAGTGAAAATTACTAAATTTTAATTAAAAACAACTTTTTTAATCAAAATAATTAATAGTGATAAATTATGAATTTGAGTGCTTTTAAAGTATATTTAGAATATATTTTTACCATTTAATATAATGTTGTTCATTGGATATAATTTTACAATTAAACCGAACATAAACAAGTGTCAATCTTTTGATAGTTATTATCTCTTAAAAACACGCTTTTTGTTTTGACAGTGGGAATTAATTTTAAATTAATTTCTGCCACTTCTGTGGTTTGAATTTAGAAAAATGGATTTCATATTTGGAATCAGGATGTTCAAATTGTGTAAATAGGTAACTTTTATTTTTATACATTTTGAATAATTACTGCGGTAAATATTTTATTTACCATGGTTAAGGGTAAATCCGGTAAATAAGGGTTACAAAATAATGTTATAATAATACTAAATTACCCTAAAACGTGTCCTAGACTTATTGGTTGATACATGTTCGACCATAGGCATCTTTGGGTCGATTTTGGGACCCCATGGTGCCACTTGTAGGTGATAGGGACACTTAATTTTAATTAAGTTAAAATGAATACAAAAATGACACAAGCATATATCTTTTAGAAAAACAATTTTTACATAGGGTTATATATGTTGTATTTTAGATTATAAATATTCATTAGAAAGATAAATATATATCCCACATAATGATATTTTATTTATAATTTTTAGACAATAAATAATTTAATTTATTTATGACACAATGATGATGCAGTAATTACTATAATAGTGAAAAATTAAAATAATTGATATTATAAATACCCAAATAAATATAATATGAAAATTTTAATGAATTAAACTGATTTTCTAGGATAATATGATATATTAGGATTGATTTAATTGACTTTTTTCGAAGTAATAAATCTGTCATGAGTCACAAAAATCAACTATTGAATAGTATCAAAATTGACATAAAAGAGTTTTTAAAACAAATATTATATTATTAATTGGTATTAAATTCCTAAAAATCTAAGGATCGGCCAAGAGACTTATATCATTATAGGTGTCTCATTAATGTACCACTTAAGGGTCTCTTGGATGTATATGGTACGTTTATTAACCATATAATATAAAAATACAAAGAGACATTGTAAAAGTGAAACTAATTAACTTAGAGTTAATACTTCAAGATAAGGTTAATATAAGTACCCAAAACTGTCTAAAATCTATTGGTTGAGTTTTTTTCGACCCATAACCACATTAACCTTTGAATAATCAACTTTTGAGCCATTATATACCGAATATGAATTTATTATAAACTAATATTTCTATCTTTTCCAAAGGTGCCCCTCACCCCTCTTATAAAAGGGCACTCATCCTTCTCATTTCCTCACACCTTCAAAGCCTTTTGGTTCGGCCAAACTCTGCCCAAATAGACTCCCAAATTACCTCACTACAAACTAGAGGCCTTAGTTTTATCATAAAGCCAACCTAAGGAGCCCTTTTTATCAAATCAAAAGGAAGAGCCCGAAGAAGAGGTAATAATTTCACCACCCTTTTCCAAGTTCCTTTCTTCTTCCACTTATTCTTCCTCTGTTATTACCATTCTAAAATAATAACTCCAGTATCATATATATACTGTGATGTTATTATAAATATGGTACAACCATATTCAGTATTCTATCCACCCTTTGAATAACATGTCACCATACGTGCGTACATACGGTTTACCGTCTCCACGTCGTGGTGTAATTGTTATTCAATATATTATTATTTTGATGGGTATAATAATAATGTGTAAATCATGTAAATAATAAATATAAGATGTTAATGATTCTTTATATATGATATAACATCCATTTGTATATTATTTTAATATCAAAAGAATGATAGTGTCGCTCATGCGTACGTACGGACTACCGTCTCCACGAACGCGATGCGATTAATTATCCATCATATCCATTCAAGTATAATTATCATTTGATGATTTAAAAATAATGTTTAAGGACTTGATATAATTCTGTATATGAATAATATACAACCTATCCATGCCAAACATGGATTATGTAACAAAACATATTAAAGAAAACGAGTAAGTTAACACCCGAAACGACAATAATACTAAGATATTATTAACAATGAAATGTTAAAAGATCATATATGATATCATATGAATGTATATGATTATTGTATAATTTAATAACAATTATTTCAATATTATACAGGAGGTTAACCTACCCCATCCAAGGAAAAGTACAAGGTAAGGGTTTATTTCACAATCTCTTCATTATCCGAGGTTGTTTATACGTAATAATCTACTGGGATCTCTTTATCATCCACATCCATGTTTCTTGAAAGTGTATTTAAAAACATTCTTACTATTTTATAGAATATGGGTTAAAGTCATTTATAACCTTTTTTGACTTTTTATAATATGTTAATAAAGGAATCATTCCGTCGTTTTCCAAACAAGGTGCTTTTTAACCTTTTTGACAGAATTAAGGTAAGAATGGTTTGTTTAACTTATTCGGCGGGTGCGGTTATTTTCTGCCGTTATAAAATCGTTGAAGCTTCCCTTACAATATTATAAGGATATTTTCAAAGTAAATGTTTTATTTTATAATTATATGACTTTTAAATGATTTCAAAAAAAAATATTTCTCTCAAATATATGAAAATCCAGTGCAAATGTATACGTATTTAACGCAAGATTAAAAATGTTTTCAGAAAACCCGACTCTCGAGTGTGGTAGACAGGAAGTGATTGGGCGTGGACCCATCATGGCCTGTAATTAGTCGAGCAGTCTCAGAATTATTTATTTTGTTTTCAGAAGCTTGCATAATCATTTTAGAAAAACACTGGAGTATATTTCAGCAATTTTAAACGTAAGTATCTTCTTAAACAATTTCATCGGTAGGTCTCATGAGACAAACTAGTGTCTTGGCACAAGGCCTTGACAAAATCTTATTTGTAGTCTTGGCACGAGGCCTTGGATATGTGGTTATGATAGTCTGGAATTATGCATTCCGTCATTATGAAAGTGGTTATTGATATTGCATGTGATTATTCGATTAGTAGAATATCCATGTGAATAAGTAAATGGAATTATTTCATTTTACTTTTTCCATACTATGTTGAAGTTCAAGTTTAAAAGGCTTTTGTTTTAGTTATACATTGCCTTAAATGTTTATGCTTATTTTGGAATGTTTCCACTATATTGTTATCCTTACTGGGCATTTGAGCTCACCCTATTCTATGTTTTATTTTTCTCAGGATGTGAAGAAGTAAGTTATTAATGACCTACAAGTATATTATGAGGGGATAATAGTGTGGACTATGGAGGCATTATGTTGTTGTAGTAGTTTTTCACTTTATGATGTAATGTAAAACTTTATGAATATATCTAGTGTTTCCAAGGCTACTAAACCAATCGATCTTTCGAGATTTGATCTTTCTTGTGATCATGCCAATGTGATGTAATAATGCACCGACTCTGGGTAACTGGGGTCGGGGCGTTACAGTATCCATCAACGTACTCAAGATAGGTGGTCTAGAAGTTGTATCCCATCGTACCCAAGGGATTCATCGAGGTAGATTTAACCCATTTACGTTAACCCATGCGGTGTTCTGATATTTCCACAGCCTGGAAATTAGCTATGTATGTGCTTGGTCATTATGGGATAATGTAGGGATCATGTTGAGAAGGTTGATAGGTTTAATTGAAGTGAAAATGAAATATTGATCATGTTTTCATGTTGTAAATCACTTAATGGTTGTGGTCATGGTGTGGAAACTTGTTAAATTGGTTAATTGGGATTTGGGTATTCAACCTATGAAATATGTTGGTAATTCCTAAGTGAGATGTGCATATAAAATGGTGAATATGTTAAATTGGTAATGGTATGTAAAATCGGGAAAATTTTGAAGGAGTTTATTAAGGAGATTTAAGAATATATAGAATGGGATGATTTATTGGAATTATTGATTAAGCATAGTGAGCTTGGCATGAGAATGGGAATTAGGCTAAAAGGGCTAAGAGAACTAAATGTAAAATGAGATAATTGGTTATAGAACAATATGATTTTGCATGTGGATTTTTTTGGATTATTATTGGAATATGTTTTGGTTATGTTTGGTTGTGATATGGGATGTGTGTGATGAATGTATGTATAAACATGTGCAAATTGATTGAAGAGTTGGATAAAGGACTGAGGCTCCTCCCACGAGGCATGTTTTTCTGATTCTCTAACTCCACCAACAATGAATGGGTTAGGTAAGGGGATGGGGATATTCTCTCATAATGGCTTTATTCCACCCAGACTGTGGATTCTAGGTGAGAAAATTATGCTATTGAGATGTGCTATCCTTAGTGAGATAGGGACATGACTAATTATATTATACAAGAATGATAAATACTATTAACCATCTGTGAAATATGTGAATTATTAACCCATTAATTACATGTTTTGGGTTAAATAAATAATGAACAAGATGCACATAATGATTTCTGTACTATGTTTTGTAAAAACTAAGAAATAATTGTTAACTTGTGGCCCATAATGTATTTTATTTTCTTGGAGTTTCATTCATACTTTCAATCACTATATATTAGAATAGATATTTTGTAGACACCATTGGTGGTGTACAATTAAGTTTTTAACACACCCTTCATGAGACTTAATTGGGTACACGACTTGACTTGATGGTTTTAGGTCTGGAAAAGTGCAAGGGACCTATGGTCAGAAGTTTGGTTGGGCTTGGGAACCGGAATGGAAGAGGCTATAGACTTGGGGTCAAGACTATTTTGGAATTTCATTGTTGTCTACATTTTGTGGGGTTTTCACAAGAAATTATAGCATGACATGACATATCTACTGTTGGATATGGTTTTCCCCTAGTTTGGGTAATGGTTATATATACCTTTTTACATAATTTCTTACATTTTTTCTAAAATTTATGCTTGTTATATACTATAGATTACTCATGTAAGCGGGTATAGTCTTCTCATTTATCTACTTATACCCTCTCTACTAGTAAGAAACATATGGTTTATATGGAGGTGTTCTTGGAGGTCATGTGAACACCAGACTCGGGGAATCAGTTAGTGGGTCCTGGGCTTGGGAAATTACATAGTCCAAGGATAACCATCATGAATTGTTGTTTTAGAGGCGTTTTTTCTTTTTTATTCACTTATGACATGGTTCTAAATGATTTCCACATTTTTTCCTTAGCGACACATCTATTATTCGCTAAGATGCATCATATCATGAGAGTATAATTTTGGTTATGTGGCATGAAATAATTAGTTTCATAGTTTGTATCTTAATGTTTATTTTTATACCATGTGAAGGATAATCACTATGTTCTAAAGAGGTTTCTATAGATACGTAATTATCATAAATAGAACTAGGAGGTTATATTTATGGACTTCTTCACCAAGTCACCTCAATCCCATGGTGGATGTGATGTTATATGGTTAATCATTAATAGCCCAATAATCATAGCTCACATTTTAATTATTATTGAGTAATGCATGGTGGAGTGTTTTTCATTGATTTATTTGGATGTGGTGGTGAGGATTCACAGGGTTAGAAATAAAATCTTCTCGGATCATGATCTTTGGTTCACCCTTACGGTTCCGAGAGGTCCCTAACATGATTTTAGATATCAATTATTACTTTATGCCACTTTTAATTCATTAATGGATGGTAAAATATATCACAATATCTACACTCTATAATACATGTTGTGTGGATGGATTTTGTATTTAGTGGGATCATCGGTGTGATACGCTCCCATGAAATAGTTTTATTACAATAATAGTTATCACCTCAATATTGATATGGCTGAATTATAAGAAATATATAGTTGACCTTATTGATCTATATTGTGTAAGATAGAGGCTGAAGAGTTATCTATTCTCTAATTCTAATTGGTGATAATCATAATAGAGAAATTATAAGTGATTCATGAAAGGATGAAGGTTGTGAAGGATCTTAAAATGTCCTTGGATGATCATAGGAGGTGGCCTCTAGAATTTGACAATGGAGATCACGTGTTCTTAAAAGTATATTCACATCATGGGTAGTGACGGTTTGGTTACTAGAGTAAGAGTTATAACTAATTTTTTTAGAATTCTAAAGGTTTTTCATGTGTTGGAGTTATTTCATATTGGTTATCACTTCTCCCATAGATGACCTGGATGCATGAAATCATTCATGTTCCATAGAATCACAGATAGTTTTATGATGCTTTTGATATCACTTATTGGCGTGCAATGAATTTTTAGTAAGATAGAAACTAAATGCAGTGTCCTATTGAGATCCATGGATGTTTGGATAAGGCTTTTCATGAGTGCGATGTTTCCAAGGATAATGTCCTGTGGTGAAATGGTGTTATGGAGGAGTGTACTTGGGTTATGGAGTTGATAATGTGAGATCAATAAGTTTGTTTTTTTTTACATTTGACATTTGATGAGAAGAAATAGATGACCTTGCCTTATTTTATGAGATATTTGGTAGTGATGTGTATTTATAAACATATTTCACCTCCTTGGATGAATGTGTTCTTGTATTAGTAATATATTTGAGAGGTATCATGTGAAGAGGATGTTCATAACCCCTTTTGTATCCAACATATATTTTTTAATTCTCAAGGATTAGTATTATTTAGGTTATATTTTATTTAAGGGAAAATATTTTAGGATCCACCAATTTAATTTTCTCCATGATTGGAGGTTCTGAGAAAGATTTTAGAGGTTTTATAGAGAAATTATATGATTTTTAACCCACCAATGTATCAACATGTTGTTACGGTGGGAGTGAATCTAGACATGGAAATAGTTTTTTGAGACTTGTTCATGGTGTAGATTGTTTCAAGATGGACATTTTGATGCCTAAGAATTCTTAAACTCCCTATGTGGTTCTTTTTTCACCACAGGGAGTGAAATCGACAAGGTGTCTATTTGGAAAGGAATTTGCCATGGGTATTTCTCATATGATACATTGGTTGGATAAAAATTCCATATTGGAGGGTGTGGATCCATTGGAGGTTTTTAGGGTTTCCCAATTGGAAATGACAACCCATGAAATTACCATACTGCTAGATTTAAGGGTAAGTGAGTCTCCCTATGGGTAACAAGGAGAAATCCCTATTTATTGGTGGGTATGGTGTTTCTTGTTTGAGTTATTATTGAGCCCTATGTGGGTAAAGGGAAATGGTGAGATGGAGACATCCATACAATGGGATTTGGTATGAAAAGTCCAAATATCAAGGGAATTTTTCCCTATGCCACTGTGAGAGGCTATGGTGGCATTTTGGGCTTATTAAATGCCTTTTTCCATGTCATTGTTCTAGTTAAAGAATATTTATGTGGATTTCAAAACACAAAAAATATAGGGTTCAAATACTTGATTATTGGATCTCTCTTGTATTGAAGGCAACACTTGCATTGTGGGATTAAATATTTCACAATGGAGGTCTTTCAAAGATACTCTATAAATGGAAGGGTAATAAATCCTTAGTTTTATTTTTAATTTATCCTCTCAGACTCCATTGGAACAATATACCCATTACATGTCTTTAGATACTTTCTTTGTGAGTCTAAGCACCTTAGATCATTAGATAGATTAATTATCAATCAATGTACTCTCTCTTATAATTTTATCTCCAGTTTCATTATTCTCTATATTCTATAGGTTCATTTTGTTGAGGCACATATTTTTATGGTTTATTTTCACATGTGTCTTTATGGAGGTTTTCTATGGATATGTTACAAGTTAGTTTTCATAAATATTATAGGGGGGTTGATCCTTGATCAATCATTGTATCGCGAATAATGTTGAGCTTCTAATTGAGGTATGAGATTTATTTATTCTCCTATTTTTTTGTGAAAGTGTGGGAATAACTTACATTAATCACCTTTTGTAATGATGGAATAAACTGATTAAAGATAATTATATGTGAATTTAAGGAAGAATGAAGATGGTATGAGGTATCATGATCCGATTTTTTTACTATATATTGATGTTTCCCCATGAATTTATTGAATCTTTTATTTTTATTCTTATTATGCATGAAATTAATTAAATCAAAGAAATATGTAATTATTAAATTATTATTGAAATATTAATGTAAACTCAATGATCATTATTACTTTAATATATAATAATATGAGAGTAAGGATTGAATAAATTTTTATTGTTGAATTCATAGCATTTAATAGGTGATAATTGTAGATTTCTTGTTGTTAAAACCAATGTATAATGAATATGTTAACACAAGATAATAATAAAGAGGTTTACTTATAGAGATAAATGTATGGGGTTTAGTGATCCGTTGATTGAGTCTGAAGGATTTCATTCCATGGAGTTATAGACATAGTTTCCCAATGAGTATGTTGTATAAAAATGATTTTATGGCTGTGTATACATGATCATTTTTGGAAGTGGATTGTAGTGAAATATTGTAAACCTGAAATGGGTTGGATATTTGATAAACACTAGGATGGTTTTCCAATGATATATTAATGAATTGCTTCAAGTGATGGTGGGATGGAATGTATCATGTAGAATTGTGTTAGTGATGATACTGAGATAGTTGGAATTGGTTGAGAGATGGGTTTACCCATTGGTTTTTTCTTGATTCATTTTTTTGTTTTATATTTCCTTTTTGTAAATTATTAATGGTTCTAGATTTCTTCTATAGTTGTGTTATATAATGATAATTTATCCATTTTTGGTAGCTTAGAATGTGTACATGGGTTCCTAGTTTCGGAAACCGTTACAGGAATAATAAACGAACTCATTGGTGGGGTGTCGATGATGATGAATGAAATTAAATTCAACTATTTTAAGGCTGAACATAGTGCTCCACAAATCATGGGACATAAATTTTAAAAATGTTAATATAAATTATAAATCATGTTGTCTAGGGATGACTGATATCATTAAACCAAATTTATAATTGGTTAAACAGTTTATAATTACTAATTTCTAAATTACTAAATGAATTGGCTAATATTAATTCTAGATGATCATGTGCATGTTTTATATTTAGTTTCCTAGGCTTTAGTGATGTTTGTAATGTTTTTTATAGGAATATTGTTATATTTGAGTACAAGGATAGCTATTTTTCCATAGTGTGGTTTTGTAGGATATAAATATTACTTTTTTTCTAATTTCTTATGCTTTGTAAATCCAAGTGGTAGGGAAACTAATAGGTAAATGTTTTGGGGGTGATTTTCCCATCATCATAGTTGATGAAGGAACATATGTCTAAATTCTACCTATCCTCTACTCTCCCTTCCAAATAGTACTATATATAGGAATATTTATGATATAATTTATTAAGGTGTAGTGTTTTGACCTACAGAGGCTGTGATGACTCTCTCCCTCTTACTGTATATGCATATGTGGGATGTAGTGGCTTAAGGTTTAACACATACATGAATCCTAACGTGGAGAATATGGTTCCCCCTAAACATATATGTACTAGATGTGGTGGATTATAGTAAACAACATGATACAAGGGATATAATGGATTATTTACTTTTACTTGGTTATGGATGTGATAATGATACTGTTGTGATACGATTCATGGGATGAAGGATAGTTTTAATATGATGTATCAGTTTAGGGGATGATAAATTTTTAATGGATAATATCTCAAGACATTTGTAATTGGTTTCTAAGAGATATAAACAAATGGGAAAGTGGAAGTGGGGTACCATTCTTACATATATTTTTTGTTATGATTATAATTACTTGTATTCTTTACATAGTGAGTGTTCCTTGGCGAGGATGAGATATATTTTAACATTTTTAGGAAATGATTTTGTCTCAATTTCTTATTAAAATGTATTTAATATGATTCTTTCACATTTTAATGATATACTCTGAGTAGGAACCAACTCAATATACGTGTATCCTCATCAAATATATTTATATACTATTTTAATGTCTCTATAATCTAGTTGGTGATCGATCATAGAGTTACTATAATGTGAAGTTACCCATGAGTTGATGTAGTTTTCAAGGCCACTTACTAGGTGTCTTTTTTGTTCTTTATAGTCTATTTTTTTGTAATTATATTCATGTATTGGTATGTTTTATTTATGAAATTGACGTGATTTGTGGATATCAACTTATATCTTGCCCTTGTTTTTTAAATGAAGTGTGTAATTCCTTCCATTGTATGCATTATATACCCTTAGTTATGGTCACCAACTCATGAACTATTGGAGGTAGTCTTCAGGATATATCTCCATCTCTTCACTACAAATCCACATGGTATACCAGTGGAGGGGGTATAGGGGGTGGGGAAGTTATAATGGTTCAACTATCATTTATGCATGGGAATTTCAGTGTATTTCTGTGCAGGTCAAAAATCCATATACTGTAAAACCATAAAATTTATTGGATCTCATTCTCATAAAACACATCAATGTTCCACTAATAATACAAATTAAATTAATTAATGGAGGTGAATTACCATTATAAGGAACCATATCTAAGTGATCAATTCATACATAAATTCAAAATTCGATAAAATGTTTAGGCTACACAATCACAAATATATGTAAGTGTTACCAACTATTAGATCCAATACTAATTAAACATCATGAAAATAAATAACCTAATCATGTCAAATATCCTAGAAAATTTTAATAAAATGTTAGGATATTTATTTCTTGATGAAATATTATTATTCCCCCTATAATAGAATGTCATTAACTGACCCAAACTATACTCTATGGGTCACCCAATTCATTTCCAAATAGTAAACTTTTAGAGGAACCCCATATTATGGGAAAATATAGAACATATTTATATTTTAAACTATGTTATAAATATTTGAGGTAAACTAGGGGTAGCTTATGATTGAATTAGAGAGATATTTTATTAATAATGATCACCAAAATTTATGTTTATATCAATTTATTGGGAAAATATTTTTCGGGTTATCCATTAAACTTAATGTTAATAATAATAAGTAAATGAATGTAATCATAATTATGAGTGGTTTATATCTTATGCGAAGGACTATGAAAGAGTATCATTTTTAGAGTCAATTAACAAACTATTAATCTACAAGTTTCACTTAAGTAATTATTCATAATGGTAATTAGAAGATAAATTATATTAACAATAAGAAAAATATTATAAACAAATACTAATTTAGATTTACCTATATCAAAATTAATATCATAAAAAATATTTATTAAATATAGAATGTTTTATATAAGAAAATTAATTAACAATTCCACTATTTCAACTGTGTCCTGTCCAATATCATTTCATTGAATTTCATACATAAGAATCAAGGAGTATATAATTAATGTGACCCAAGATAAACATGACATAAATAATATAGTAACATAAATATTTAAATAATTATTGTCACAATGTGTCTCACAACCCAATGACTTAAAGGTTTAATGGCATGGATATTAGCTACCTAAAAAATGTATTTTATAACACTTGTGGATATTTATCCATAATCGTTATCCACTAGAACCTTTCTTGTTATCTCATATGATATAATTATCTTTATACCCTGGGTGATAAAATCATAAAAAATAGGTGTTTTTAGACACTTAATAAGGGATATACCTCTCTTAATGTTCTAGATCATAAAAATGGATGGTAACTTGAGGGAGACATAAATTTCTTGATAAAATATCACAAGATCAAAAATGATAGTCATAAAACCTGATATAGAAATATTAGATCGAAACTAGATCATTAAAGAATCCTAAATAGATTATGACATGGCTCAAAAAATATATAAATAATCATAAAACATGTGAGACTAATATAAAAGTGTGGAATAGATTAAAAATAAGGTTTAATTATAAATAACATAGCATTTCAGTGAAATGAATTGTATCTTGAATATTTGGTATAAAATTACTAAAAATATAGAAATGTGGAATTACTATATGTATAGAATAACCTTTATGATAAAACTCATCAATACCACGTCTATATAAAAATGGACTTTATTTACACACATGAAAATGTTAGAAAATACATCATGACCGCTCTTGGGTGAACAATCTCATTTGTTTCACACCTGGGTATCTTATGAGATATGAACAAAAACCATTGCATTGTATAGTGATATAAGACCAAACCCATCATAATCATCCATACATATATAGTCCATTTAAAATAAATAAACATCATAAAAAAATAACCCACGTAAATTAATGAGTTTCATAAATATATAATTGGAATTTTTTTGATTTTCATGAAGAAACCATAGAAATAAAAAAGGTTTCATAAACCCTCCAATTGTTATAAAATAATATCCATAATTAAATAATTTTATTCCAAAAACAAGATCACAAAATATAATTATATAATAAAGACATTATAGTGTGAAACATGAAACATAAATCCATTTGAGATTTCTTTTGATGAAAATGAAAACGTAATCATGAAAATAAATTTTCTAATTCATTTTGTATTTATTGTTGTAAAATTCATACTTACACCCATTTTTTCAAAATCAACCTTTGTTTTTTAGAAAATTATTGAAAATAATATATTAAATGGAAATATAATTCATTAAAAATAATATTTTCCTTCTAAACAAAAATAAAATCATTCAAAATGTAATATACAGTGAATATTGGGGAATTTAAATCGAGAAAAATGTATATAACTCGAAGGCATAAATTTGAGTTAACTAGTCCCATAACATTACCATTGATTTTCATAGATGTTCTTTATAATCTTGTATCATAAAGATAAAAATATTAATTACCTATTTTAGGGCCTTATTTTTATACATTTCAATTTAAATATTCATTAATAATAAATTTCTTCCCGAATTAGATTTTCGTAATCAAGATTTCACTTCGGATGCTAATAACTTGACGTTTTTAAACTCGATTAATAACAGCGGGGTTGATATTTTTTATCTCTAAAATATTATAATTTAAGAATCAATTAAAGTACTATAATTGATTTTTTATACGTACATATAACTTTATAATTTCCTTACAAGGGAGTTTTAGTCATGTTTCAATAAAATAAAAACAATGATGAACGTGTTTTGGGTTATTTATTGATATCTATTAATTACCTGGAAAGGATTGTTATTTTTTTGTCTAAAAAATATGTTATTTATATATATTACTTAAATATATTATATATCCCCATAAAATATAAAATAAAACCATCCATTTTTTGAAGTGACGAAAAATGGAACACTTTTATTCGTGGACTTATTAGTGCATACAAGGCATAATTTAGATTTTCATTTTTCTTAATGGAAAAGTGGAGGGTTGTATATTATTGTAACATAATTATAATAATTTACAAGAATAATATTTATAATATATTTTAATTTTTTTAAAGTGAAATTAAATTTTACTAAGAATAAAGGAACATAAAGGGTTTAAAGAGAGAAAGAGATGTTTGAAACTTATACCTCACTCCTTGTATTATTATCATTAAGAAGGGGGATTAAACCATTGTGGGATGGTGTGTTGAGAAGACCATAACATCCATAATTTGGATAGGACTGTACAGTATAGGATTGTGTGGATTTTGGGTTCTACTTTTTGGGGGGTTTTAATGAGGGTATTTGAGGAGAGGAGTTTACCTTTTATTAGAGAAAAGGGATGCCATTTTTTTAAACACAATTTTTTTTAATAATTGGATATTAATCTCAAATAAAGTGGATCGAAAATTTTAAAACCAAAAAGATTATAAAATATAAGGTTGATACACACATAAACAACACAATTAAACAGGTTTTTTGACTTTTTTCCCATTACATATATGGTTACTCATTTATAGAATTTTGGCATTCGCAGCAGTAACTAGTTGTTACTTGGGTAATTTTTATTTTATACCAAAAAATATAATTTTTATCATAATATAATTTGTACCTAAAAATAAAAAATTCTAAATCCATTTTATTTGTCTTTTTTTTAATGCGAAAAAATTTATTTTAGAATTCAAAATATATAATATATTAAATACCTTTTTTCTGAAAAATATAACTTATGTTCTAAAATATCAAATACAGCTTTATTAAAAAACCAGTATTTTAAAATTATAAATTAAGTTATAATATACATATTTGGTCTTATAAAATTCTTTCATGAATTTATAATTCATAATTATATACGAATAATATCCTGAAAGACATATTATTTATAGAAATGATAATTTTCACATTTTACAAAAATCCCAAAAAAAATCATATTAAGATGATATTTCCCTAATAAATCTAATAATTATGTTATTTTTTATAAATAAAAAGTCTTAAATTTATAAATATTATAGTTAATTACAATCATAAAATGTATAGAAAATTTTTTTTTAGAAAATAAATTTTGGAATATTAATTATTAATTTTCTTGAAAATTAATTATTAATCTGGTGTTAATACTCAGTTCACATCAGAATATATTATACTTAGAAACAATTAATTTTAGGAAAATATTTTATTAGTATCTTAGTTTTACAAATTGATTCGATTCTTAAAGAAAATTTTATTTTATTTTCTTCTTCCTTAAATATATGTATATTTCATAATTCCATTACGACTATTTATATATACCAATTCAATGGTTAGATTTCAAAAATCTATATATTTTCTGTATTCAGTGTAGCGTGTGGAGAATTACATGAAACAAAATATATATTTAAGGATGAAATAATTGAGTCTTTACCTTCTACCCCCTTAGAATAATTATTTTCCAAAAATTTTATCAAATGGAGGAGAAAAAGTGAGGATACTTTTCCCTCATCACATCCTTAGGTTACCATATAACATCCTCAAAAATTTGATTTCTCCATAGAGTGTTGACTATAATATTGGTCATGTTTATCATAACATTTTTTCTTAGATCCAATATTTCCACATGTAGTTCATCATATACTTGTTCATGTTCTTTTGTATAACATCTGAGATCTATACATATAATAGATCTTGTATGTACTTCCTCAAAATAAATATATAGAATACATATTATACAATTTATATGTGGGGTAAAGTATAAGATGATAGGCTATAACATCAACGTGTTCAAGAATCTCAAAGGTACCAATGTATTTATGAATTAACTTCCCTTTCTTGAAAAATATCATAACTAACATCCTTGGAGATATTTAAAGAAACATTATTTCACCAAATTCAAACTCCAGATATCATCGATTGTTATATTATAAACTATTATATATACTTTGTGACTCATTGATATGTTTATTGATGTTTAAAAACTTCTTTATCATTTCTTGGGAAATGATAGGGACTATAATCTTACTCTCTCTAATTTTATCGCAAAATGTTGAAGTCCTATATCTCCTCCCATATAGTTCCTCATATGGTACCATCACAATGCTAGAATGTAAACTATTGTCATATAAGAACTCAGAGGGGAATTTATTTATCTCAAATTACATATATATCTATTGTAAAAGTCAAAAAAATATCCTATAGAGTTTCAATTGTCTTTTTAGACAAACCATCTGTATGAGGATGATACGCAGTGCTAAAACATAGCTTTGTCTCCAATGATTTCTAAAAAATGATCTACAACCTCTTGGTAAAACCTAAATCCCAATATGATACAATGTATACTGTTACTTCATGTAGCCTAACCACTAATATTATATATATCATGGTGAGATGGTTAAGGGATAATTCTTCTTTGATGGTAATAGAAGAGCTGATTTCATATAGAGATTGACTATGCACCAAATAAAATTACAACATTTAGATTTTTTGGGAGTCCCATTATAAAGTAGTTTTTTATTTTTATATCCTTTTCATATTTATATAGTATATGGTTTCAACATACCCTTAGACTTTTCTTGTTTATCCTTAACTTCTGGGAATACTAACAATTAATATATATATATATTGAAATGTCTCTCTTTATGTTATCCCACTAGATGTTTTTTGTCAAATCTCTATACATATTCACTATTCCTACATATATAGAGAATATTGAAAAATATCTATAATTCAAAATTTCCTTCTTCAATTATAATTTTTATATTAATTATATTATGTTTCAAATCCTTATAACTCCATCATTATTAAAGTTTTACTCCAATATATTTTCTATTTTTTGTAGCCCTATATCATCATTTTGATCATTGTACGGATGGAAGGCTATAAGAACCCGGATCATGGAAAGGTATGTTCTCATTTATTTTTTGGTTTTAATCCCTTGTTTTTGTTAATAAAGTTCTTACCCAAGTCCATAAAGAGGCTTGGGGGTGTTCCGAGGGTTTAGGACTTGGAAAATGGATAAAATAGGGTTTTCAGGGTAGGTCGCATGGTCTGTGCATGGTTAGTGCCAACTATGCAGACAACCTAGAAAACCATGCAGGAGGTGGGGTTTTAGACAGTGGCCTCAACATGGTTTTCATATGGTTTGGTAAACCATGCAAGTAAATAGTGCAACCCAGAAACTTTTAAAAAAATAAAATTTTTCCACTCTGGTATTTTAATACCCAACTCAAAAGTTCATCCCGATTCTCTTATCTTATCCCTAAGAACGAACCAAATCTCCCATGGCCTCCAAGATATATATTTCCCTCATTTATAAGGCATTTTTTTGGTGTCGTTGGTTGCAGATCAGAGCTCCAGGTAAGGAAAATCACATCCTTACTTCTCTTTTTAGTTTAGGGCTTGTATCTTCTTCTCCGTTCTTCTTTATGCTCAAAAAACCAACTCTTTGTGTGAGATTTATGTCCAATCTTCAATGGTTGGTTGAAGAAGAATCTAAAGGCTCAATTAATAACACTTTCACCCACAGAATCGAGGTCGGTGGTCTACAACTTATATCCCATTGTCTATTTGTTGATTAGTGCTTGTGTGGTTTTGTTCATGGGTGTATCTAGGTATGTTATGATCACCATTGGCATGTTTAGGTAAAATGGTTATTAAGAAGGTAAATGGAAACCCTCATGATCCCCATGGGATGCGTCGAGGGTGATGAGACTAATCTAGGGCCTCCCACGGGGTGTACCGACTCTCCCAGACCTTGGGATTTGAAAACAAGTGAGATTTTTTTCTAGTTATGTAGATCCTAGATAAAAATATTGAGTTTCTTGATTGTATTTATGTAGAAGAAATTTGATACACCCATGATTAGTAATAACCCAAGGGATATTGGGTTAACATGGAAATAATTAAAGACCATAATTAAATGGATTATGAGCCTGGTAATGAAGCCTAGTGAGTTTGGCATAATGAATGAAGTCTAGTGAGATAGGAACAATGAATTAATTATTAATGATATAAGCATTATAATAGGGGAATTGAGCTAAATGGATAAATTATGTGACATGTGGAAAATGCGTTAATGGGTTAAGGCATGATATTAACTCTTATGTTTTTTATGATTTATGTTTGCCTTGGGAAATGGTTGTGATGTTGTGTGAATTGTTAATGGATTCATATATGTATAGAATGTTCACATGGATTGGTAGAGTGGGCTATTTACATGAGGTTATATTCCCATGGGTTCTGTTGGAATACGGCTCTAAACTCCACCCCTAATGCAATGGTTAGCGAAGAAGACTTAGGCTCTCTTTCCCTAACGATTTCATACACCTAGACAAAGGTTTTAATTTGAGGATATGATTGACATGAGGACGTGAGTCCTATTGAGATAGGATAACTGTGCGTTTTTCTCATGCATTTGATTGTGTATGTTAATCCCATGTAACTTGTTTTGTGATTGATAAACCCATGTTAAATGTGTTGGAAATGTTACGTAATGGGAAATGGGATGAAATGGTAAGATACAGAAATGGTAATAAATGATGCTAATAGACCTAAACGAGCTAATGGAACTTAATATTTTCCTTATTGTTTATTATTATTTTCCCTTTTGAATGAATAATTGATTATACTGGATATTTGGTAGACACTGTTGGTTGTGGCCTACTGAGTTGTACTCACACCCTGTTCGGGACATCGTTGGGTACCTGAACAGACTTTATGTTTGCAGGTCAGGAGAAGGGAAAAGGCCCTTACTAGGCAGTTGGGTTGGCATGGGTGTGCGAGGAGGAGGACCCAAACTTGGTGTCAGGGCCATTTTGGGGATTTATCAATTGTCTACATTTTTTGTTTGGTTAACATTTTCACATGTAGCATGGAATGAAATATTTACTATTGGACATTGTTATACCCCTTTTGTTGAATGGTTGTTTGTTCATGATCTTGTATTATTTGTCATTATTCCGATATTTTTTTATCTTATGTTTTGGATTAAACTAATAAAAAGAGAGTATAGCATCCCCAATAGACTATTTAGACTCCCGCTGCTAGTCAAATACCATAAGCATTTGGGGAGGCATGCTAATGTTCATGTAACAAACCGGCTTGGTGCACCAGTTTGGTGGATTTCAGGTTGGGGATGATACACAGTGGTATCATAGGAGTTCCTTTCTCTTTTTCAATATTTTGGGATGGTAGAAAGGAGGTTAGGAAAGTGTCGGGCTTTGGTAATGAGCTCTTGATTGGGATTAGCTAACCCATGAATGGGGAAAAACCCAAGTCACCGAAGAAAGGAATTGCTGTTTTTGATTGTGATATGTTACAGTTGATGATATTTCACCCTTAGTTAATGCACATATTGTGTGTTGTGATAGTTTTTTTATATTTTTCTTATGGCCTCAATGACATGAGGTTTTTCATTCATCCATCTTTGTAGGAACCTACAGATATAGGTGGAATGCATCATCATAGGCACACATGGGTTGGGTGTGTGAGGCATGAAGGGTAAAATGCACCTTGCATCATGGTAATTAAAAAAATTTCATAAATGAAACTATGTAATGGGGTGAAGATAAAAGAATTATAAGTGATGATTAAAGAAATATTTGTAATTATTGGTTTTTAATGAATTGGAAATGTTGATTGTAACATGTTGTGTAAGCCTTGTGGTGGTGTATGGTTGTTACCCCATATGGAACATGGACAAAGATAGAGATGGTCGAGGTGATGTTTTTGGAATGATATGGTTTTTGGGATTGTTCATGTGTCGCGGGTTATTGTCAATGGTGAATAGCCTTCTTGTTAAGAAGGTATGAGTGTCTTAGGGTATGTTTTCTAAACCTCATGTTTGGAAATGTTGAGAAATGCCACCACGAGGTCATGTACTGGTTGGTAAACAAGAGGATGTTGCTGGGAACACTCCTCCAGTAGAGGATCAAGAGAATGTGGTGTTCCAGGAATGTAGGGAAGAGTATTTCAAGAGAAATTGGCTTGTTTTACGAAAATTAAGGATCGAGACCCAGGATGGGTTGCACCCAGTATGTTTGAGCTGACTAGGGAGTTTTAGCTACAGCACCCTCCAGCCATTATTGGAGAGGGAGGGCCAGAGGTAGTAGAGTTCTAGATAGAGAATGTATAGATGATACTTGATTATCTGGAGACTTCTTCTGGGAAGTGAGTCAAGTTGGTAGATTATATGTTGTAGGTCTAGGTAATGTAATGGTGGGACATCCTAACTCAGACTGAGAAGGATGATGGGATGTTGTGGAAACATTTCCTTGAAATGTTTCTGGATAATTTTTACCCTGAGACATTGAGGTAACATCGGGATACAGAGTTCATGAGCCTGACATAGGGATCAATGCCAGTGATGGAGTATGCTGGCCGCTTCACTGACTAGGGACACATTGTACGAGAATTGGCAGGGGATGAGGCAGTAGTTACGAGGTGTTTCCAGGATGGTTTGAGATAGGAGATAGGGTCTCAGTTGAATATCTTTTTCATGAAGAGGGTTAAAGAGGTAATGGATCAAGGAATGATCTCATTATGAAACCTGAAGGGATCTTCAGGTAGTGGGATTTTTGTTCCAGCTAGTCAGAAAAGTGGTGCAGCCTTCAAGTGCAAGAAGCATCATTTTTGAAGTTTATAGTAGGGAAGAAGTGTGAAAGGATGTCCTAAAACATGGTCAACCTCCTAGGGTGCTGATTAGGTTTTCTGCGATTAGTGTGGTAGGCCAGTGCACATGTGTGTCCAGGGTACTCGACCTCTAGTTGAGTGTCGGTCATGAGGAATACTGGGACACATGCAAAGGTTTTGTAGGAACCATCAACAGGTAAGCATGAATGTTGGTGACATATGGATTCCAAGTGAGATCCATGGGACATAATGGTAGGGGTGGTGGACATGGAACTTTGGGGGAGGATCGCCCACCTGGGCATGGTAGCACATTGTAGGGAACACAGGTTGAAGCCTAGGGTAGAGGGGCATGTCAGCTTCATGCAGTTTAGTCAGCACCTAGTGATGGCTAGGCTGGGCCATCGACTGTTCAAGTTACAATATTTGTAACTTATATGCTTTCTAGTGTGTTGTTTGACACTAGTGCCACAAAATATTAAATTTATTCTCAATTTATGGTAGCGATGGGTTTTTCTTTTCTAGAGGGTGTGTGGGGTAATGTCGATTGATATTCCATTGAGGGTGTGAAAGTAAGAGATCAGGATGTGTATGGGATGTGATCGGGATTTTGGTGGGTATCATTTCTTATGGGAATTGTTCATTCTCGAGATGTTGGGATTTGACATGATCTTGGGTATGTAATGGTTGGTGTTGTATCAGGCACACATAGACTGTTACTATCATATGGTATCGTTCAGGTCACTTGAGGGAGATGCTTATGTCCATTTTGGAGAGTGGGATGTTCAAGCCGGTTATGCAGGTAAATGTTTTGGTATTTGGGTAGGCTCATGGCTCAAGTAGATTTTCTTATTCAAGAAAATAAAAGAGGGTAATAGTCTATATTCCCTCCAGTAGTGGATTAAGTTCAGGATGTGTTTCATGTGGATTTCTAAAGGTTTCCACCCGAGAGGGATGTTGAGTTTACAATTGAGTTCCTGATAGGACCAAATCCAGTTTCTATTCAGCCATACTGAATGGAACCAAAAGAAATCCATGTGTTAAAGGTTTATCTTTAGGAGTTGGAACGTAATGGGTTCATGCATCATAGTACGTCTCCTTGGGGATCTCTTGTGCTTTTTTCCAAGAAGTCATATTGGTCGTTAAGGCTGTGTGTTGATTATCAAAAGTTAAATTAGATAACAATGAAAAATCAGTACCCTCTTCATAGAATTTATGACCTATTTGATTAGTTGAGGGATTCATTAGTGTTTTCTAAGATTTATCGGAGATCGAGTAATCAACAGTTGAGGGTGAGTCCTTTTGATGTTATACTAAAATATTTTAAGAGTTGATATGGGTCGGTTGATTTTTTGGCGTTACCTTTTGTTTTGAACAATGCACCGATGATGTTCATAGATTTTATGATCAAAATATTGTATTCTTATCTGGATCAATTTCTAGTATTCTTTGTTTATAACATCTTGGTGTACTTGAAAACTCATGATGATCATGCCAAATACCATGAAATTGTTCTGAGTACACTAAGAGGGCATCAACTATATGCCAAGATGTCAAAATGTCAGTTCTAGATTAGAGAAGTGTATTTTTCGGGTCACATAATCTCTAAGGTAGGTGTGTTGGTGGATCTAGAGAATGTGAAGGTTGTTGTGTCTTGGGAGCATACCAAGATTGTTTCAGATGTTCATAGTTTTCTGGGCTTTCTTGGGTATTACAATAGGTTCATCCAAGATTTTACTCACATTGTACCAGCACCGTTGGTCTTGAAAAATAAGGGAATTAGGATTGAGTGGTCTGAGGATTGTGAGAATCCCTTTCAAGGGTTGAAAAAACGACCGACGACCACACCAATATTAATCTTACCTGAGCCAAGTAGAAAGTATGTCCAATTTTTTGATGTGCCTAGTATCAAGATTAGGGCTTTGTTAATGTAAGATGAGCGGGTTGTGGCTTATGGGTTGATACAATTGAGACCCCATGAGTGTAATTATCCCACTAATGTTCTTGAGTTGGCTGCAACAGTGTATACCTTAAAGTGATGGAGGCACTAGTTGTTTGGGGGATGGTTCCTGGTGTATACTGATACCAAGAGACTAAATCATATCTTTTCATAGCGGGATTTGAATCTTCAATAGAAAATATGGGTTGAGTATCTACTATCTTTTGAATTTTAGAAGTTATATACACCGGGAAAAGGGAACGATGTTTGTAATGATTTGAAAGGAAGGCTCATAGCTAGGTAGTTCAGGAATCCGGTACCGAGTGGAGGTGATGACTTTGTTTGAAGAGATACACCTGGAGGTATGGTATGAAAATGGTCAAGTGAATCTTTCTTATGTGGTGGTTCAATTGATGCTTTTAGATCAAGTTAGGTAATGTCAGCTTGATGATCCTGAATATTTTTCCCTGAAAGAAAGACTTAAATTTGGGGATCCACCTTCTGGATGGGACATTGGTGTAGATGTTTTTGTTTGTGTTCATGGTTGTGTGGTTCTGCTGGTATGATTGATGGTAGAGTTGATCCATGAGTTCCATACATAAAAATCGGCAATGCATCCTGGTTTGAACAAGATGTATCGTGATCTCGGTAAGTAGTTTTGGTGGTCAGGAACGAAAAAATAGTCTCGGGCTCTGATGCATGGTGCCTTACATGTCAGAAGGTGAAGGTCGAGCATCAATGACCAGGTGGTTTGTTACTTCCATTGTCCATTTCAGAATAGAAGTTAGATGATGTGATGATGGATTTTGTGGTGTGTCTTCCAAGGATGCCTCAGAAGAATTATGCAATATGGATGGTTGTGGACCGGAAAATGAAAGTTGATAATTTCTTTCCAATTCAGGAGACTTACGTAGTTGACTAGTTAGGTGAGTTGTATGTTAAGGAAATAGTATGGTTTCATAGTATACTACAGACTATAGTTTCAGAACATGATCCTCATTTCACATTACACTTCTGGAAAGGTTTGCATAAGGTTCTGGGTAAACAGGTGCTTTTGAGTTGGGATTTCCACCTGCAGACGGATGAGAAGTCAGAGCGTACAGTCAATGTGTTGTAAGATTTGTTGAAGGCTTGTGTGTTGGATTTTTTTGAACTAGGGATAATTACATGTTTCTTATTTAACATGTATAAAACAACATTTTCTAGTATACGGTTCAGATGGCACCATTTGATGCTCTCTATGGGAGGTTGAGTAGAGCTCCGCTGTGTTGGTTGGAGGCTGGTGAATTTGAGACGTAGAGACCAGGTCACATGCAGGAGACTTTATAGAAGGTTGAATTGATTATAAAGTGGATGGAAACATCTTATAATAGGAAATATTCGTATGTGGATCGGAGGCATAAACCGTTTATGTCTGAGGCAGGTGATAGTGTGTTCCTACAGGGGTTTCCATGGTTTGGTCACCGACGGATTCATAAGCAGGTCAAGTTAGTGCCCAGGTATGTGGGGCCATTTGAGATTGTGGAGAGGATCGGACAGGTGGAATATTGATTGGATCTTCCACAATGTTATAGCGGGAAGCATGGTGTCTTTCATGTGTTGTAGCATCAATGGTATCACCCTGCCACAACTCATGTGGTGGATGTTTAGAATGTTGAGATTGAGACCGATGCATCCTTTGAGGAGAATCCAGTTTCTGTGGTGAATCATAGTGAGATACTATTTCTGGACAAGGTTGTTCCATTAGTGCAAGTACTATGTAAGCATGGGAATGTTCAGGAAGAATCTTGGGAGCGGGAACTAGATATGCAGGCTGGGTGGCCCAATCTATTTTCCTTGGATGTGAAATGATATTTGGGAGCTCAACTTGAGGATGAGCCATTATAAGGTGGGGAAGTAATATGTTCCCAAGTCTTGTAATGGTATGTCATCATTTATGTTTAATTTTGAATACATTTTTTTGGTTTATTAAGTTCTTACACAAGTCCTTAATGAGGATTGGAGGTGTTCTGATGGTTCGGGACATGAAAAATATAAAATGGAGGGTTTTTTGGGTAGGTCCCATGGTCTGTGAATAGTTAGTGCTAATAGTGCAGACAACCTGGGAAACCGTGCATAAGGTGTGATTTTGGATAGAGGTCTCTACATGGTTTTCACACAGTTTGAGAAACCATACTGCCCAGAAACATTTAAAAAATTACAATTTTGCCACTCCAATATTTTAATATCTAAATCTTGATTTCCTCCCCATTATCCCATATTTACCCTAAGAACGAACCAAATCTACCCTATTCTATAAGAGATCAATATCCCTCATTCCTAAGGCCGTTTTGGTGCCATTGGTTTTTGATCAAAGCTATAGGTATGGCTAATCACATCATTAGATATATTTTGAGTTTTGGGATTGTATCTTCTTCCCCTCTCATTCCAATGTTCTAAAACCCAACTCTTAGGGTGTGATTTATGTTTAAGATTCAAAGGTTGGTTGAAGCAGAATCTAAGGGCTCGATTAAGAGCGCCTTCACCCACAAAATCGAGGTAGGTGTTCTACAAGTTATATCCTATTGCTTATTTTAGGATTTGTTCATGTGTGGTTTTATTCTTGGGTGTCTCTTGGTATGTTTTGATCACCCTAGGAATGTTTAGGTAAAATGGTTATTAAAAAGGTAATGGGAAACCCTCACGATCCCCATGGGATGCATCAAGGGTGATGAGACTAATCTGGGGCTACCCATGGGGTGTGCCGACTCTCTCGAACCAAGGGATTTGTAATGAAAAAGTGAGATTGTTGTGTAGTTATGTAGTTACTTGATAAACATGTTTATGTATTAGATTGTATTGAAGTAGAAGCTATGTGATTCAAAAAGGCTTAGTAATTACCCAAAGGATTTTGGGTTAACATGGAAATGATTAAATATCATACTAAAATAGATTATGATCCCAATAATGAAGCCTAGCGATTTAAGCATAACGAATGAAGCCTAGTGAGATTGGAATGATGAATGAATTATTATTGAGATAAGCATAATAAAAGGGGAATTTGGCTAAATGGATAAATGATGTGAAATGTGGTAAAAGTGTTAATGGTTTAAGGAATGGTATTTACTCTTATGTTATTTTTATGATTTATGTTTTTCTTCGGAAATGGTTATTATGTTGTTTGAATGGTTAATGGATACATATATGTATAGCATGTGCACATGTCTTGGTAGAGTGGGGTATTAACTTGAGGTTCTATGCCCATGGGCCGAGTTTGACTAAGGCTCTAAAGTCCACCCCTATTGCATGGGTTAAGGAAGAGGGATGAGGATATGTTTTTATAATAGTTTCTTCTACCTGGACTGAGGCTTCGAGATGAGGATATGGTTGACAAGAGGAAGTTAGTCATAGTGAGATAGGATAATAGTGTGTTTTCCTCATGCATGTGATTGTGTAATTTAAGTCCATGTAACTTTTTGAGTGCTTGATGAAACAATGTTAAATGTGTTGGAAATGGTATGTAATCAGAAATGGGATGAAATTGTAAGATATATAAATGGTAATAAATGTTGGCAATGGATCTAAACTGGCTAAGGGCACTTAATATTTTCCCTGTAATTTATAATTCATTTACCTTTTTCATGCACAATTGTTTATATCAGATATTTTGTAGACACCGTTGGTGGTGGACTACTATGTTTTACTCACACCCTTCTTGGGACATCGTTGGGTACTTGAACAGACCTCATGTTTTAAGGTCAGTAGAAGGGAAAAGGTTATTTCTAGGTATTTGGGTTGGCATGGGTGTGCGTGGAGGGGGACCCCAATTGTGGTGTCAGTACCATTTTGGGGATTTTTCAGTTTCTACATTTTTTATTTTGTTCAATTTTCAACTGGTAGCTTGGCATGTCATATTTACTATTGGACATGGTTGTACCCCATTTGAGGAATGGTCGTTTATCCATGCTCTTTTATTATTGGTTATTATTCTTATCTTTTGTTTAAAAGGATTGGAATTCACCTGGCCTTACACTGTTTTTGTTGTATTAACCCCTATGCAGAATTGGTGGCTCATATATTTATCTATGGTTAATGGGTGGTAGTCCATTGATCATTGATGGATAAAAGGGGTAATTATAATTCATCATGTACATCCATGAATTATTTCCTCACAAGTTTTTTTGGGCACGAAACAACATGCGATGGAGTCTATGATCTGATGTCTCATTATTATGGTGATATTTCGGGGAAATTGGGAGGCAAGCAACAAAGTAAGGACAAAGGTTCAACCACCGATGGATTTACTACATGTGAGAATGAAGAAACTTTTTTATGAACATGGTTCATTGGTTAAAGGTGGAAAACAGTCCAATAGGCTTTGCAGTATTTTCAACAGAAGAGTGGAATGCCCAAGATCCCATGGGTGTTGGATTAGATGGCATCCTCTGGAGAATGGTTTCAAACATAATTTTTATGGGTCACTGATGAATGTCCATATGAAAGGAGAAGGCCCGGTGTGGGAAAAGAATGGTTTAATTTTTTTTTCTTATAGTAGTTTCTCAGGGTTAGGAAGTTCGTTAGGGGAGGAAGCTAGGCTGTTTCACCCTGGTGTCAGGCTTTTCAAAAGATTCTCGTTAGTGTTTTCAGAGGTGGAATTAGACTCTGAGGTACTGATTCAGGCTTACATTGGAATGTTAACCTACCTTGGAAGTTGACTTACCTAGTTAGAAGTTGTTGATTGAAGATTCCTAATGGATGTGTCATTCATCATATTCCAAGATATGCCAACTTTTCTGCATATTCCCTTTCCTAAGGGAGTGGTCCTGATGATCGCTTAGTGATTTTCTCTAACATGGGGTCATTACCTCGGGATTGTAATGATTTTTCCAAGGGGATGCACTTGGCCTCCATCATTGTATACCTCATTACTTTTTATCTTCATTGAAGGGATCCTTCACCTTTTGAATAATAAAATACAATTTTTAGTCTTTTATGAAATAACACTACTAGAAAACTAACATATACCAACGGTTTGGAGAACCGTTGCCAAGTAAGCCGTTGGGATAGGTCTATACCAACGGTTTTGGAAACTGTTGGTATATGTAATATGAAAATCTATACCAACGGTTATGGAACCGTTGGTATATGTATTTCAAAAAAAACATTCGCTGGGATTTGATCCCCAGACCCCTAGTTTATCATTGAACGACTTAACCACGAACCTAACATGACTTTTGTGTACATAATTACATAAATATATATATGTATTGTCATAATTATTTTAAATTTTGATTTATATAATGTTCTCGGTAATAAGACATGATAAAAATTCTCAGGACCTATACCAACGGTTGTCAAAACCATTGGTATAGTTCTTGATTCTAGAATTTATTTTGGAATGAAGGTTGATTTCTAGGGGACCTATCCCAATGGATTTGGGAAACCGTTGGGATAGGTATATCCTTTCCTAAATACCTATCCCAACGGTTTGGCCAAACCATTGGGAAAGGTGGCCACAAAGTGGACTTTTCCCAATGGTTTGGCCAAACCGTTGGGATATGAATACCCTTTCCCAACAGTTTGCCAAAACTGTTGGGAAAGGTGGCCACAAAGTGGGATTTCCCAATGGTTTGGCCAAACCGTTGGAAAAAAGGACCTATACCAATGGGTTTTACAAACCGTTGGTATAGAAGCGTAGGGAAAAGTCAGATTTCCAGTAGTGTAATATGATAAAAAGGGGGTATAGTAGCCCCAATAGACTATTTGGACCCATGCTTCTAGATGAAAACCTTTGGCATATGAGGAGGAGACCATAAGGTCATGTAACTTCCTGGCTCGGAGCACTAGTTTAGTGTCTTCTAGTATGGGGATGTTTCAAAGGTTGTGTAGTCTGTTAGGAAAGATAGGATTTATTTCCTCTAATTATGGATTCAAGAATAATCCTCTTAAAATACAAGTGTATTGGAACTTATTAAATCCTTATCAAGGATATAGTAACATGTTCTTTCCTATTTATGGTATCAACTATGTTGTTTTAATTTCATTTCTGATAATTTATAAAGTAGTCATAATATATTATCAATTATAACCATTTCCTTGGGGACATATTTAACCCCTTATATGTGAATATATATTTCAATATCTTTTCATTAGCATATATATCAGACTTTTCTATATAGAGATAGAGTCTCCAAATATTTAATTTAATGATCACTACCACTAGCTCAATAACATGTTTTAGTAATTTTTATAATGTGTCACTAATTGGCATAAATCATAAGAAATTACCTTATCATTCTACACGAGGATGAACCCCAAATAATTTTTTCAATCATAACTCTTGATTGTAAAACCTCCCATACTTAATTGTAATGTAAGTATAGGAGTAATGACATAAAACTTTTTTATCTCCATGAATCATTCTTCAAATTTATCATTCTAATGGAACTACAGTCCCTTCAATGTTAACATGGTCCGTAGATTTGATTTACACAAGAAACTTATCACAATGTATTAGTAATATCACAAAATTTTTAAAAAACTATGGATCTCAGTTATAGTGATTAGTCTGGGCCATTTCTCAAGGACTTTTAACTTTTATGGATCAAATTATATGCCCTTTATTTTGATTACCTGATCCAAGAAATGATTATTTCTATAATCACAATTCATAATTTATAAACTTATAAAAAATATTTTCCATTATCAAGGTCTTTAACATAATCTACAAATGTTATTTATGATATTCCTCTTTGTTTTAATATATATGAATATCATCTATACGAAAAATCACTAATTTATCAAGGTAGTACATAAAGACTATATTCATTAGCTAGAAAATAGTGGGAGTATTCACTATTCTAAATGGAATAAGTATAATTTTATAATGCCTATACCTCTTCAAACTGTTATCTTGGAGATACCCTCTCTTTTAACCCATAACCGATGATATCCAGATTGAAGATCAACCATAAAGAAGTATTGAACTTTCATGAGTTCATAAAATATATCATCAATATGGGGTTGATGATACATTTTCTTTATCATGATTTTATCAATATAATGATAATCAATTAAAAGACACATTTTCACATCCTTATTGTTGAAAAATATTACTATTTCACCCCAATGTGAAGCACTGGTGTGTCAAATAACCATGTCCAAATTCTCTTATATTTTATTCTTTCACTCCTCCAATTCAATAAGAGTTATTCTATACACTCCATTTTATATTTTAATGGATCTATATATGAGTTCAATTAAAAACACAACCTAATGATCTTGGAGAAGAAAAGTAAATGCATCTATAAATACATAATTATATTCTCATATAATATGAATTTCATAAATGTTTACTTCCTCATAGATTATATGAATAAATATTCCCTCTTCATTGTATCCCATATCCATACTATATACTTTTATTCCACATGGAGTTTGTAGTCATCCTTCTAGTAATATATAATAATAGAAAAATTGAGATATTAAAATAGATTTCTTTATCATGATAGTTGATTTTTTTCATTATTTAAAGAAATAGAATCCATTTACAAAATCATTTAAAATTATTCAATGGGAAAAATAATTAGATCTACAAGAAGTATACATCTATTGATCTCAATTAGTGTAGATTTATAATTCTTTGATGTGATCATTGTGCCACCATGGATTTTTACTAATAGTCTAGTATAAATTTCTTGGGGTGGTGATTCAACATTCTTAAAAAAAATTGTGATATAAAATAATTCTTTGAGTTTTATTTCAGTAAATTTACTGAGGTAAAACATTGTTCTTAGATGAAATAACCCTTAAGTGGTATGGATACCCTAATATATAAGTCTATAAGCATAAATCTAGGTTTTCCATGGATATTTTCTACCTAAAATAGTAACATATAGTCAAATTATTTATAATGATTAATAAAGATAATGTTAATTAACCAATTAATATCCCCAAAGAGTGTCAAACGAGGTATGCAGTTAGGGAACTTTGTCATGTTCTGGGTAATAAACTAGTTAATATGCAATATGTCGTTTTCATATTTATTACCCCCAGTTATATTTATAAAAGATACTACAAACACTTGAATTATCCAGAATGGGATGTAATTTCTATGATAATCACACAATTTCCACTTTACCAAAACATTAAGAGGCTATCATATACTTCGAGTCATAACATATAATTCTCTATAGGAATTTCTAAAAATTCCTATATTTTAATTTTTAAAAATAACTAATTAGTAATGTGATACCAAGTAAAGAACCCCACTCTAATCATGACATAAATATTAAATTAATTTCATGATTTAAATACCATATACCACAAATAGATGCAAAACCTATAAACCAAAAGGATTAGTTTCATATAGATTTGCTACATAAACCTATTATTTTACAACACTGTTGAACATTTCTCCATATTCATTATCCTCTAGGATCTTTCTTTAAATATCACATGATATATTATTCTTCATACCCAAGGGAATAAAAAACAAAAAATGGGGTGTAATCAAGTGCTTAGTAAAGGGAAAAAAATCTAAATGTTTCAGATCATAAACCTAATGAAGAACACGAGGAAAAAACAAAAAATAATAATAAAATGTAATAATACAATGTTTGATAGTCATAAAACATGATAGAGAAACATAATATCACATCAATATTGTTAATGAAGAGTAAAAAAATTAATACATGGATAAAAATACATTTAAATTAATGTAAAACATATAATCAAGATATAAAAGCATCGAGTAAATGAAAAATAATGGATAATAATGAAAATATGCAATTTCATAGAAATAAAATTCATTTTTATAATTTGTCATAACTTCTTAGAAAACATGGAAATAATTCGCAAACATATGAATAAGAAAAAAATTCTATGAATACCCCCATGCACATTCTTATGTGAACAAACTAATTATTCCCATGCCTCAATATGTGAAAAAAGTCTATATTGCGTATGCTTATGTGATGAAACATATTGTGTCCACACATGATTATTTAAAGAGATGCAAATATAAACCAAAGCACTTCAGAGTGATATAGGACCCAAAATTTCATCATCAATAGATACATGTGACACTTAAAAAATCATCATTATATATTAATGATCCCACAGCAAATAATGGATTTCATAAATTTTGAAATATAAATAATATATTTTTCATAATGAAACCATAGAAAATAAAATATGCTTCATTAAAAATCCAAATGTTATGAAATAACTTTATGAAATAAATCATTTAGTATATAAACCATGATCCCTAAAAATAATCACATAATAAAATAAAATATAGAGTGAAACATGGAAAATAAATCTATTTGAGATAGATCATTTTGAGATAATTAAAACCAAATAATAAAAATATTTTTTTGAAAATATTTTTTCTTCACTATTGGTAAATTAATAACTACATGCCTCTTTCCAAAATGAGTCTTTTTTAAAAAGTGAAAAGTTAATATTTAATGGAAATTTATTTTGATAAAAAATAATTTTCCTAATAAATAAATAGATAAAGACATTTAAAATGAATAATTTAGAGAAAATATGTTAACAAAAATCAAGAATAAAGTATATACCTCCAAGAAAGAAATTTGAGTTACCAAATCTATTAAAATTTACCCTGTTTTCCACAAAAGAGATTTAACCTCTTATATCACAATGATGAACATATTAATTATCGATTTTATGAACTTATTCCTATAAATTTTCATTTACACTCTTCATTAATAATAATTATATTCATTTATTATATTATGGTAATCCATTTTCAATATTGGGTGTAAATAATTAAGTTTATTTTGAACGTGGTACGTAAAAGTGTCTCGACTTCCTTTTTATCACAAATATAATTATTTAACCACCATGAATGGTAATATAAATTATGTTTTGTAAATATTTATAATGATATAATTCCATTATATAGAATTCTTAGTCATGTTTTGTGAAGACAAATATAATGATGAACTATTTTTGGGAAATCTTTTAAAATCAATTTATTAGATTATAACAATCGTTACATTTTGTGCTATTGAAATAGAACCATATTATTGATATATATTGATAATATAAAATATTTATAATTATAAAATATAAACTAAAACCATCCATATATGTATGTTATGGAAAAATGTGTTTATTATTGAGTGTGGTACTCCTCACAAAATACGAATAATGTTTTTTTTCTTAATGAAAAATGGGAGGGTGGTAAACTCTTTAAAGTCATGATAATGAAATAGTAGTGTAATAATGTTATTTTTTTATCATTTTATGAGGGTGAAATTATATATTATGATGAAGAAGAAAACATAATGAAAAAGAAAATAGAAAGAGAGGTTAGGAACATATATCTCAATTCTTGAATTATCACCTTTATAAAGGGGATTAAACCATTGAGGGATGCTATTTTTAGAATACTAAAACATTATTATAGTGTATAGGATTGTGGAAGGGTGGTTTTGGTTGGGCTTCACTTTTTGGTTTTTCTATGAGGGGAAGTGAGAAGAGGAGTCCACCTTTTATAAGATATAAGTGTTTACATAATTATTTATCGACCTAGTTGCATGTCCATAAGTCTATAGGAGATAATGATTTCATGTCCTTAACTTAATTATTGAGTGAACCTGTTTCTAATTATACATGTACAAGATATTATATATTGATGTGTTTTCCACAATTACAGGTCTTACAGTTATGTTATTCTTTCATGGCTTATTTTCTTGATTATCTTATTATTTATGTCCTAATAACTTCTAATATTTCTGAAATGATTCATGTTTATGATAATTGATATAATTTTCATGATATTCTAATCTGATATAATCATGTTCTTATAGATTTATGTTGTTGTTATGAATAAGTATTTCCTTTATTGATTGTTACTGGGAATTTGAGATCACCCCTATCTTATATTTCCTTTCCCTAGTTTATGATGAATGGGTTCTAAGTAGGTTTACTAATGGATAGTTCTTTGTGGGAAACCATAAAGATCACTCACTGAGTGTGAAAATTTCATCCATGTTTCCAAAGGCACTAAACTAATATGGTCTTCAAGAGTCTGTTTGAGCAATGTTCAATTTTTTCGGGAACTATAATTTAATCTATATTGACATTAATAAAGGTTAATTATTGTAGGTATCTAAGAAAATGTTTAGCCATCATTAAGAAAATAAAAGGATAAAAATTTAGTGGGATACCTAGGAATATTTCAAAGGATATGAATAGGGATGTATTTATGGATAAGTATAAGGATGAGATAATGTTTAGGAAATTTTTTCAGAATTTTGATAAAGGATTGAGTGAGGGGTTTCCTAATAATATATCCATCTATGGATAGTAAAAGTGGACATGGTTTTAAAACATATATACCTTGGAATAATAACTCTAACATGGGGTATCGATCCATAAATGAGTGTAACCCGGAACACAATAACATTTTGTAATGCGAAATTGGATTGATACTCTGAGGGGATATGCTTTGGTAATTCACAGGCTCTTTATGAACCATCACAAAGGATTTAAATCGAATATAACTCTGAATAACCTAGGATAAATCTATGGTGTAATATATTAAATAAGTACTATCATTATTTATGAATCTTGTGAGTAATGTTTTCATGATTTTATAGTTTTTTATTATGATGAATATTTATCACCCTATGCTTTATGGTTTTAATCAGCAGCGGGAACTAGGAGGAACTGGGTTAACATTTATTTATTCAGATGTAAAAAGTATGGGAATAGTGAAAATTGAAGGAAAATATAAGGAAGATTATAAGGAACCGGCCTTAAACCTTACTTAATATTGAATTAAATGAATAATTCACATTGAGGATCTTTTCAGGTTTAGAGTTTTAGAGAATTAGGACATAACTATTACATCTCAAAAGATTACAAAGTAGAAACTTTTACTAAGTTTCCATAAAATAAAAACTCTTATAATGAAACATGTCCAGTTCCATGTTTGAGGTTGCATGACTTTCCCTTGATCCCATCCTTGACCCTATTCCACGTTAAGTCCAGTGAAAACCATTTCAAAAACATGGGATGAGCATAAAAAGCTCAGTAAGGGATACACAAAGAATCAAAACTGTTAGTTTTTCAAAACAGCTAGTAAACCATGTATTCTTTATCAAAGTAATACTTTTCACCTTTTCGAAGTAGTAAAAACTCTACACTGAATAAAAGTTCATTACTTACCCTTCTGTAACCAAAAGATTACTATAAAACCCATATAAAGATCACATAAAATATAAAGGTAACTTGGGACATAAACATACTTAAGTGGAATAACCATAAGGTCATCTTCCACACATATCACTTAATGGAATATCCATTTAACCAACTTCCATACATACTTAATGGAATAGCCATACGGCCGACTTCCATACCCAATGCATTGGACGTTATAACGTAACCACACGTCCTGGTATTCACTGCACCACCCGTCATATGGTTTATCACGTAACCACCCATAAAATGTCCAAGTACCATTATAAAATTATAACACATAAAACCAATATAAATGAATGATAAAATTTCCACATTTCAATCACAATATATCATTTAAATATATTGAAAAAATAGAATCCTTTATCAAAACCATTTTCAATACCAAAATACATAAAAGATTATATGGTATTTATTTTATTTTAAAAACATTACGGCTTGTTGAGGAAGCCAAAGATCAAATAATACTCGCGGCGGCGGAAAAGGTCGTTGACACCGCGTACGTTAAAAGAAACATTCCTTTTTGTCGTTTAGTAAAATGCTTCGTAGAAAAAGATTCCATTTGTATAAAAGTAAAAGTCTAAGTGGTTTATACACCGTATAAAAGAACGTTGTGTATAAAACGAAATATGCCTCAATGAAAGGAGATTGAGACGAAGTCCTTTACAAAGACGGTATCCTTGGTTTAAGGATAAATCAATTACATAATTATGTGTGACAAATGAATAAAAAAAATATAAGGGGATATTAAGTGTAAAACAATCAGAGGTTATTCAAACATATTCATAGAACGACATATTCAAGGAGTATAAGTTTATCCCAAAGAATTAAATTTGGGTTAAGAATCTCCCTTGCAAAAATTTGATAGCCTAATGGCGTCACTACAAAATTCAGAAAATGAGTTGATGAGAGATAAAAAGGGTATCTCATCACATGGAAATAAAATTGAAATCAATAAAGATATATAAGAACATATCCCAACATAATAGTATGTGAATTAAAAGACATAACAAAAGAAGTATTTTAAAAAGAGGAGGGTGAAAGGTTCCCTTACCGACATGGGTATCTTTCGAAACATACACCCCGTGAAAGAAGGACAATACAACATTGAAGTAAACACTCATAAATGAAAGTATATTACACAATGAGTGAAATAATGGGCAGTACATACGCCACTCAAAGGAAATTTTGGAAAATGTTGCATAAATCTCACGGGAATAAAAGTGAGATGAAAAATCCCTTACGAAAACTCGGCAGCCTAATGGCGCCACATAAAACTTCCAAAAATGGATTGATGAGATAAAATAGGGTATCTAATCATATTAACATAAAGTTTATATAAATAATAATATAAAAGAACATCCCCCAACATAACAAGGAGGAGATTAAAAGAAGTGACATAAAGGAGAGTACTTAAAAAGAAAGAGAGAGGTTAGATCTCTTAAGAAAATTCGGCAGCCTAACGACGCCACTCAAAACATCCAAAATGGATTGATGAGAGAGAATAGGGTCTCTCATCATATGAACATAAAAATTACAGTAAGAGTAATATAAAATAACATCCCAATAACAAGAAAGATGATCTTTAAAAGGAATGACATAAAAGAGCGTACTTAAAAAGAAAAGAGAGGAGTAGGATCCCTTACCTCATGTCCGACTTGACTCGATCGTTCTTTAACGTCCTGAATAATAAACTTGAGTTAATTTATACTTTCTTAAGAACCTTTTTCAAGTTCATTATTCCTTTTATATCAATTATTGACATGTTATAAACATTATGTAATCATTTAAGTTAATAATGTTTGTTTGTCGATATTTGGTTCTTAAGTCAAAAGTGGACTTCTTACAATTACATGTTGTTCGTGTGGTCAAAGGTTCTTTATATCCATAATGAAATTACTGATTTGGATATCATATATATCATATATATCCAGCATATACATGTATTTATAATATTACATAATCATTTAGAGGTAAGAAATGAAATGCACCGTTCATGGAGACGGTAAGCCGTACGTACGCATGAACACTACTTTCATTTCTATGTCATATTAATGGAATTAAAACTAAATGAGAGATGTGTATATTTTTAATTCCAGAATTATATTAATCCTTTAGATGTATCATACATCATATATATCCATTATATGTACTTATAATAGTACATTACATTTGAGGATAAGAAATGAAATGCACCGTTCATGGAGACGGTAAGTCGTACATACACATGAACGCTACTTTCATTTCTATATCATACTTTAATGGAAAGAAAACAATAATGATATAAAGTAATATTATAATTCCAGTATAACATCATATATAATAACTTTAAATCCATCCTTTATACATCCCACATATGGCATTAACGAATCAAATCACATTGAGGGGGCGGTAGTCCGCACTTCCTAAAATGAAGATATCATGTATACCCATAATGGAAGCCATAAAGGTATGCCACAAATGAAAAATACAGAAGCTTAAGTAAAACATAAAAATATTATATATCATATATAAACATAGTGACATCTTAATGGCCACCTTTGAAGGTGTTATATGAGTGTTGAAGAATCATCGTTTCGTGAGGCAGAAATTCCCCATCCATAAAAACTGTATGTTCTTTAACCATTAGATGAAGGTGTGTGTAAGTGTAGCTCGAATAATTATTATAAAAACATCCAAGTATATTTAAGATACTTTTTTTGTTACAAAATAAATTAATAAAAAGAGTTTAGGGGGTTGGAGAAGCAAAATAAAAAAAAAGAGCACAAGTGAAGACGTTACCTTAAAATTGGGTAACTCCCTTTGGTTTGAACCAAAAGGGTTTCTTGAAGAGCTTCCCGCCTAAGTTAAGGCTTCTAGTATGAGGATAGGGATGTGGAGAGATAAAATGATCAGATCTTGGCCGAACCAAAGGTTTTAGAGGTGTGGGTAATGTGGTAGAGGTGGGGGCCTTTTATAAGAGGAGAGGAGGGGCACTCTTGGAAAAGTATAAAATGTTACTTTATTTTCAAATGGTTTTCGGATATTAATGGTCCCAAATTGATCTGTTCTGAGGATAAGGTGATAAGGGTTCTAAATCCACCCATACAATAGGTTTTTGACATGTGTGGGTCCTATATTTTTCATTATCTTCCCATTTTATTTAAATCGTTAAATAATGAGGTCATCGCTGCATCATCATGATGTCATAATGAATTTAATTTATATAATGTCTAAAAATTATAAAAAAATACTATGATGTTGGAAATCTTTTTATCCTTAAAATGACTATTTATAGTCAACATTATGACTTGTATAACCACATGTAAAAATTGTTTTAGTAAAAAAAATCATGTTTGTGACATTTTTATTTTAACTTTAAATAAAAGGCATAAATGTCATTATCAAACCCAAGTGGCTCCATGGGGTACCAAAAATAGACCCATGGTTTTTATTGGTCGGCCATAACTCATCCAATAGGGTTAGGACAAGTTTCAATATATTTTCATTTTATTATAATATCATTTTTACCTTAAATCACACTAATTACCTTTAATCGCGATTAATAAAATTTAAAAGTTACTTTTCATCAAATATTATTTTCATCCCATTGAACCACATTTTACTTAAAAATTAAAATAATTTAAATTGGATTTTTGAAATTCAAATCACAGAAGTGGTAAAGTCCCATTTAAACGAAAAATCAAATTTTGTAACCACCACTTTGTGGTTTCACTATTCATCAAAAATTGGAGATTTTCAGAAAAATACCAGAAATTCACCCTAAGATATATTTGATATTCCGAATTCAAAAATGATGTCTATTTTACCAAATTCATAACATAGAAGTTGCATTAATTAATTTTATAATTAATTTCTGTAGTCAGAGCAAATAGCGTGTTTTTATGAAACAATAAGTATCAAAAGATTGACACTAGTTTAAGTCCAATTTCAAAGTGAAATTTATTCCAATGACCAATATTGGATTAAATGGTAAATATATATTCTAATTTTACTAAAAAAACAATCAAAAAGATAATCTAATCATATAAATAAACTAGATTAAAAAGGGGTTTTGAATTAAAATACAACATTTTTCACTATTCATTAAAAAATGAACTTTATCAGAAAGATACCAAAAATTTAAACAAAGTAAATTTTGATGTCCCAATTTGAAATAAGAATTTTATTTTGTCAAATATAAAATTGTCAAAAAGTGGATTTAAAAGAGGTTCACCTTCAAAATGCGGTAAATCGACCTTTTAAAGAATATTAGAATGTCTACGCTTAAAATTGGATTCATTTGCATTTTTAATCCTCTAACATTTATTGTAAAGAGTAAAAATATTTGACAGAAATATATAGTCATTTTGTAGGTTGTTCTGTTCATTCCCGCCATTACAACGGCTAGGCGTTAACTAAAATTTAAAATAATATTATTTTATTATTAGAGTGCAATGTAAGCTTCCCAAGAAACTCGTTGTTGCATATTGGGTACGCCATCAAGCATATCATCCACTTTAAAGTAATATTAATATTTTATTCACAAATATGGATAAATATAAAAATTCCATATTGTTTATTTACCTGGGGTGTTACATCCTTCCCCCCTTTTGGGAATTGCGTCCTCACAATTTTAAAATTGGGCTTGGAAATATCCTTGAAAGTCCCACATCAGAACAAGAGTCGGTAAAACAATCAGTTTAAAATAAACAAAGATAAGTACAGAGGTCACCTGAGTTAACCCATACTAGGATTCCATGTAGTAAACCATTTACATGGAGGAGAAAACATAGGGTCATGTTCTGATGGAGAGTGATAGTAAACATGTCTAGGAGAAAGTTAACCATAAGAAAATCACAAACATGTGATGGGTTAAACAGTATTCGATTCCCCAGTAGGAAAAGATAACAGGCAACATTTTTGTTTTAAGTTACTTTTCATGGAGGAATTTATTTTTGAGCTTAACTAAATCATAATGAAACATACTTACTTGTCATGTAGACTTTCAACTTTTACTAGATTCCATAACCAAACTCATATTTTCTCCAAAAGATGGGTATTTAGGAAGACTTGTTCGCATTTAGAGTAGTATAATCAATTTCTAGAGAATCACCTAATCCACAAAAGATAACCATACACTTCCCATGTCTTTAGACTCTATCCAAAACCAAATCCAAAAAGGTTAGTACAAGATCAGATAATCCAGAAAAGGATAACCCTTTATAAAAAGAAAATCTATTCTTAATCTCCAAAATTTGTCCAACAAAACCCAATGTTCAATGAGGACCATTCGATAAACAATTTTTCCATAAAATTACTCAAAGTAAACCAAACTAATATTTAAACCCAAATATTTGAAGGATTTAGTCACATAATCTTCCAAGATAAATCGTAATATTTATCTCCAAACAACATCAGTTGCTCCTAAAGTCTCGTATTGAAAAGTAATTAACCTAATCACATATCCTCCATGATAGGTTAATAAATTTCCATAGATATCCCAAAATCAACATACTATTAATTCATAAAATCATTTAACTGAAAAGAATTAGTCAAACTAACCAAGGACTTCACGTAGTCTAGTGGTCGGCGATAAATACCCATTGCACTTTGGTTGTGGGTTCGATTCCCGCAGCCTTGTCCGACGCGATGGGTTGTCACACAGTCTACGTGTTGTCCTTTTTCCAAAACTACATAATTCTTAAAACATTCCCCAATAACGAGAAAAAATATTCAAAAATAACCATAATGTAATTTAACCTCAATTTTATCTCATGACTTTCACTTTCCATCATTACATATAGTAACCCATAATTACCTTAAAAGTAAGGATCATATAAACCCAAATGGTTCTTTATAACTATGTCCACAAAAGAACAGATTACTATTCTTTGAATAAAATTTTCATATATCAAACATCAGTGTTACACATACTATAAAAAGTCTTCTAATGTACCCCATCATCAAAAGACACTTAATACTCTTAAGAATTTCACCATAACTCTTGAAGCCCTTATATGTTGACTTCTTACTCATTCAACATTCTTCATGATCCATTAACCATTCCTTTCCAACTTATTCTGAAATAACTATTTCCTATAAACAAAATCGTGAATCATATCCTAAGATTCCAAAATAGAAAACAAAAGTTATGAAATAATCCATACCTTTGATTGGTCATTATCAGTTTCTTCATCCTTAATTGGAATGGCATTAGATATTGGTAAATGAGTATTTGTATGATCTTGGTGATCCCATTAACGAAACTTCTTCATAGGACATGTGTTTGCATAATGACCATGCACACCACATTTAAAACATTCAATTGATCCCTCAGAAAGAACTTCTTTCCCTTTCCTCGAGCCAACTGGATGCTTCCTTTTTCCATGACAGGTTCTTGCTTTATGACCTTCATTTCCACATCTATAGCATATTTCTATCCCTTTGAAACATTTTCCTAGGTTTTTCTTTCCACATCTATGACACATAGGTTTTTGAACACACTTACCTTTATGAATATTTCCTGTAGTTCCGTAGGGATTTGTTTCTCGACAATATGATGCCTCATAGAAATCACCAATGTTTAGGTCGTCAATCATGAATCCAGATAGTTGGTTGAGGATAAATAGAAGAGTTCTCATTACAGCTCTCATATCATTCAGTTTCTCACTCAAAAAACTATCACAGTTTCCTTCACATCCACCGTTACTTTGGTTCCTGCTAGATCCAGCCATTTACTAAAACCAAAAAGGTCAGTGTGAGTATATCAAAAAAACCATCATGTACTAAAGAGGAAGATAAACACTAAGATATACTTACTCATTCACTTTATCTAAAACTAGGACTATTTATGAAATCCTAACCATTATGGTCATGTCACTTTTGGTTAAAGAATACCCTAACCTCTAAAGTTATCTAAACCGACCTTTGATACCAACTATAAGGCCCCGACCTTAAACCATACTTAATATTGAATTAAATGAATAATTCACATTGAGGACCTTTTTAGGTTTAGAGTTTTAGAGAAATAGGACATAACTATTACATCTCAAAAGATTACAAAGTATAAACTTTTACTAAGTTTCTATAAAACAAAAACTCTTAAAAAGAAACATGTCAAGTTCCATGTATTAGGTTGCATGACTTTCCCTTGATCCCATCCTTGACCCTATTCCACGTTAAGTCCTGTGAAAAACATTTCAAAAAATTGGGATTAGCATAAAAAGCTCAGTAAGGGATACACAAAGAATGAAAACTGTTAGTTTTTCAAAACAACAAGTAAACCATGTATACTTTATCAAAGTAATACTTTTCACCTTTTCGAAGTAGTAAAAACTCTTCACTGAATAAAAGTTCATTACTTACCCTTCTCTAACCAAAAGATTACCATAAAACCCATATAAAGATCACAAAACATATAAAGGTAACTTGGGACATAAACATACTTAAGTGGAATAACCATAAGGTCGACTTCCACACATATCACTTAATGAAATAGACATTCGACCAACATCCATACATACTTAATGGAATATCAATATAGCCGACTTCCATACCCAATGCATTGGAGGTTATAACGTAACCACCCGTCCTGGTATTCACGGCACCACCCGTTATATGGTTTATCACATAACCACCCGTAAAATGTCCAAGTACCATTATAAAATTATAACACATAAAACCAATATAAAGGAATGATAACATTTCCACATTTCAATCACAATATATCATTTAAATATATTGACAAAATAGAATCCTTTATCAAAACCATTTTCAATACCAAAATACATAAAAGAGTATATGGTATTTATTTTATTTTAAAAACATTACGGCTTTTTTAGGAAGCCAAATATCAAATAATACTCGCGGCGGCAGAAAAGGTCGTTGTCACCGCGTACGTTAAAAGAAACAATTACTTTTTGTCATTTAGTAAAACGCTTCGTAGAAAAAGATTCCTTTTGTATAAAAGTAAAAGTAAAAGGGGTTTATACACCGTATAAAATAAAGTTCTGTATAAAACAAAATATGCCTCAATGAAAGGAGATTGATACGAAGTCCCTTACAAAGACGGTATCCTTGGTTTAAGGGTAAATCAATTACATAATTATGTGTGACAAAAGAATACACCAAATATAAGGGGATAATAAGTGTAAAACAATTAGAGGTTATTCAAACATATTCATAGAACTACATATTCAAGGATTATAAGTTTATCCCAAAGAATCAAATTTGGGTTAAGAAGTTCCCTTGCAAAAATTTGACAGCCTAATGGCGTCACTACAAAATTCAGAAAATGAGTTGATGAGAGATAAAAAGGGTATCTCATCACATGGAAATAAAATTTAAATCAATAAGGATATATAAGAACATATCCCAACATAATAGTATGTGAATTAAAAGACATAACAAAAGAAGTCTTTTAAAAAGAGGAGGGTGAAAGGTTCCCTTACCGACATGGGTATCTTTCGAAACATACACCCCATGAAAGAAGGAAAATACAAAATTGATGTAAATAATCATAAATGAAAGTATATTACACAATGATTAAAATAATGGGCTTTACATACACCACTAAAAGGAAATTGTGGCAAATGTATCATAAATCTCACAGGAATAAAAGTGAGATGAAAAATCCCTTACGAAAACTCTGCAGCCTAACGACGCAACATAAAACTTACAAAAATGGATTGATGAGATCAAATAGGATAACTCATCATATTAACATAAAGTTTATAGAAAGTGGAATATAAAAGAACATCCCCCAACATAACAAAGAGGAGCTTAAAATAAGTGACATAAAGGAGAGTACTTAAAAAGAAAGAGAGAGGTTAGATCTCTTACGAAAATTCGGCAGCCTAACGGCGCCACTCAAAACTTCCAAAATGGATTGATGAGAGAGAATAGGGTCTCTCATCATATGAACATAAAAATTACAGTAAGAGTAATATAAAATAACATCCCAATAACAAGAAATATGATCTTTAAAAGGAATGACATAAAAGAGCGTACTTAAAAAGAAAAGGGAGGAGTATGATCCCTTACCTCGGGTCCGACTTGACTCGATCGTTCTTTAACGTCCTGAATAATAAACGTGAGTTAATTTATACATGCTTAAGAACATTTTTCAAGTTCATTATTCCTTTTATATCAATTATTGACATGTTATATACATAATTTAATCATTTATGTTAATAATGTTGGTTTGTTGATTTTTGGTTCTTAAGTCAAAAGTGGACTTCTTACAATTACATGATGTTTGTGTGGTCAAAGGTTCTTTATTTCCAGAATGAAATTCCTGATTTGGATATCATATATATCATATATATCCAGCATATACATGTATTTATAATATTACATAATCATTTAGAGGTAAGAAATGAAATGCACCGTTCATGGAGACGGTAAGCCGTATGTACGCATGAACACTACTTTCATTTCTATGTCATATTAATGGAATTAAAACTAAATAAGAGATGTGTATATTTTTAATTCCAGAATTATATTCATCCTTTAGATTTATCATAAATCATATATATCCATTATACGTACTTATAATAGTACATTACATTTGAGGATAAGAAATGAAATGCACCATTAATGGAGACGGTAAGCCGTACGTACGTATGAACGCTACTTTCATTTCTATCTCATACTTTATTGGAAAGAAAACAATAATTATATAAAGTTATATTATAATTCCAGTATAAAATCATATATAATAACTTTAAATCCATCCTTAATACATCCCACATATGGCATTAACGAATCAAATCACTTTGATGGGGCGGTAGTATGCACTTCCTAAAATGAAGATATCGTGTATACCCATAATGGAAGCCATAAAGGTATGCCACAAATGAAAAATACAGAAGCTTAAGTAAAACATAAAAATATTATATATCATATATAAACATAGTGACATCTTAATGTCCACCTTTGAAGGTGTTATATGATTGTTGAACAATCATCGTTTCGTGAGGCAGAAATTCGCCATCCACAGAAACTGTATGTTCTTTAACCATTAGATGAAGGTGTGTGTAAGTGTAGCTCGAATACATATTATAACAAAATCCTAGTATATTGAAGATACTGTAGTTGTTACAAAATAAATGAATAAAAAGAGTTTAGGGGGTTGGAGAAGCAAAATAAAACAAAAGAGCACAAGTGATGACATTACCTTAAAATTGGGTAACTCCCTTTAGTTTGAACCAAAAGGGTTTCTTGAAGAGATTACTGCCTATGTTAAGGCTTCTAGGATGAGGAGAGGGATTTGGAGAGACAAAATGATCAGAGCATGGCCGAACCAAAGGTTTGAGAGGTGTGGGTAGGGTGGTAGAGGTGGGGGCCTTTTATAAGACAAGAGGAGGGGCACTCTTGGAAAAGTATAAAATGTTACATTATTTTCAAATGGTTTTCGGATTTTAATGTTCCCAGATTGATGTGTTTCAAGGATAAGGTGATAAGGGTTCGAAATAAACCCATTAAATAGGTTTTTGACATGTGTGGGTCCTAGATTTTTCATTATCTTCCCATTGTATTTAAATCCTTAAATAATGAGTCATCGCTGCATCATCATGATGTCATAATGAATTTAATTTATTTAATGTCTAAAAATTATAAAAAAATACTATGATGTAGGAAATCTTGTTATCTTTCCAATTAATATTTATATTCAAAATTATGACTTTTATAACCACATGTAAAAATTTTTTTAGTAAAACAAATCATGTTTGTGACATTTTTATTTAAACTTTAAATAAAAGGCATAAATGTCATTATCAAACCCAAGTGGCTCCATGGGGTACCAAAAATCGACCCATGTATTTTATTGGTCGGAAATAACTCATCAAATAGGGTTTGTACAAGTTTCAATATATTTTCATTTTATTATAATATCATTTTTACCTTAAATCACTCTAATTACCTTTAATCGCGATTAATAAAACTTAAAAGTTATTTTTCATCAAAAATTATTTTCATCCCATTGAACCACATTTTACTTAACAATTAAAATCATTTAAATTGGATTTTTTAAATTCAAATCATAGAAGTGGAAATGTCCCATTTAAACGAAAAATCAAATTTTGTAACCACCACTTTGTGGTTTCACTATTCATCAAAAATTGGAGATTTTCAGAAAAATACCAGAAATTCACCCTGAGCTATATTTGATATTCTGAATTCCAAAATGATGTCTATTTTACCAAATTTATAACATAGAAGTTTAATTAATTAATTTTATAATTAATTCCCGCAGTCAGAGCAAATAGCGTGTTTTTATGAAACAATAATTATCAAAAGATTGACACTAGTTTAAGTCCAATTTCAAAGTGAAATTAATTCCAATGACCACTATTGGATTAAATGGTAAAAATATATTCTAATTTTACTAAAAAAACAATCCAAATGTTAATATAATCATATAAATATACTAGATTAAAAAGAGGTTTTGAATTAAAATACAACATTTTTCACTATTCATTAAAAAATGAACTTTATCAGAAAGATTCCAAAAATTTAAACAAAGTAAATTTTGATGTCCCGATTATAAATAAGAATTTTATTTTGTCAAATATAAAATTGTCAAAAAGTGGATTTAAAAGAGGTTCGCCTTCAAAAGGTGGTTAATCGACCTTTTAAAGAATATTAGAATGTCTACGCTTAAAATTGGATTCATTCGCATTTTTAATCCTCTAACATTTATTGTAAAGAGTAAAAATATTTGAAAAACATATATAGTCATTTTTTAGGTAGTTATGTTCATTCCCGCCATTAAAACGGCTAGGCATTAACTACTATTTAAAAAAATATTATTTTATTATTATAGTGCAACGTAAGCTTCCCAAGAAACACGTTGTTGCGTATTGGGTACGCCATCGAGCATAGAATCCCCTTTAAAGTAATATTAATATTTTATTCACAAATATGGATAAATATAAAAATGACATATTCTTTATTTACCTGGGGTGTTACAAAAATAATCAGTAAGGTCCATGAATATAGGTGATACTACTAAAGATGAGGAGACTGGAAACAAAATTTTTAAGGTTTGGGATGTCCTTTTAGTATTGTTTACATTAAACATAAGAAGAATGGTTATTTTTATGTTGAAAAACCTTAATACATGATTTATATTTCAAATTCTATGATAAGGGGTACTAAGGAATACATTTAATAAATATTATGTAATTGTGTAAGAATAAAGATAGATGAATGCAGTATATATGTTTTGTGATTAAATGATTATGTTATATGAATCAAGAAATATATAATTATGTTAAATATATTTTTTCAATAATTATTTTAATGGATATATTTCATGGTAGTGAAGACATAGAGAAGTGATTTAATTGAAAGGTGATATCTTGATTAAGGGATGGTGTCCATTAATGTGTTCAAGATGTAGATGAAACTGAGTTTTTCTTGGATAAAGTGATGATTGTGATGGATAAAGTAAATTAGATAATATTGATGAAATTAAAACCAATTAAGTATTTTTTGAATGATTGGTTTATGATTCCATCAATGAAGTTTACAACTCATTTGATTCAGGGATTTTATACAGTAATCTTACGAACGAGAAATAATACATGTTTTCCAAAAAAAATTATGAAAATTCCGGTTATAACTGTGTATCAAGAGAATATACGATGAAGGAATTCATATTTATGGAATATTAAAAATGATATCCACTTTATGATATACGAGGGATCAATTTTAAGCTGATTTAGTGATATATTTCAAAGGTTTTGTATTTTCATCTTCTAGAAGAGTAATGAGGTTAACCATTTATGGGATGGTATAAATTAAATATATGATAAGGTTCTAGAGATTAATGTACCCTATGAGCATGTGAGGGTTTATTCATGTACAATAACTTATTATATCCATTATTTATTTATTATAAAAAAATAAAAATAGAATGATTTATTATTTTCTTTAATACAATCAAGATCTTTTAGTTATTCAAGAATGAAAAATTCACTATTTTATTTGGAGTAAGGTATGGAGTGGAAATTATTCAAGGGATAAACAATGGGTGAGATCATGCTGAATCCAACTTAGTATGTCTTCCTGTTAAAGAAATTTATCATTAGTAAAAGTATATTTAAACAAAAAATGTTATCCTAGTACTATCATTTCCGATGAATCAAATTGCCCCTTAGATCATCAATGATTTATAGTTTTGTGATCACACACTTATACTTATCAATGTTCTATATCACTCTCCATAAAAACATAGTAGATATATTTTTCTTCCATGTCCATGTTTTTTATTCCCACCTATGTTCACCTTTGTGGGAAACTAGTTATGATTTACCTACGGTGATATTTATGGTTACATATTTTGTTTTTTAAAACAAATTTCATTATTAATTTTTATGATGTGGGTTTATATGATAATTATTTCATGAATTAAACAATAGTTAACATGGATGAATATTGGGGATGAAATTAAATTTAAGGGGGGTAGACTCTAACACCATGATATTTTTTGAAATATATATTTTTAAATTAATTTAATCTTTTTTATATTTTTCATTTCACCAAACACTAAATATAGTCTATTTTATATTATAAAATTATGTTTCTATAGCATTATACACAACTCCGTGTTAATAGTTCACAACACGAAACATAAATATATGATTTGTCTACTTGGAAAACAGATGCTATCAAACATTACACCCAAGAAAAACTTTCATCGATGGATTTTGTAACATGAAAGACCAAGTTTTATCTAACAATAATATATAATTAAAAAATTATTATATAGTATAATAATATAAAATCTAGATGTTAAATTGAATATTATAGTATTAAATAACTTAAGAAAATATATAGTTTAATTCATTGGATACCAATTAATTAGAAATCAATATAGAATCCAAATAAATATAAAGTGAATTATATATAAAAGACTATTTTTATCTGGAAAAGGATATATATTTTAACATTTAAAATTAATTACTATAATTGAATTATACTAACTAAATAAAATAATATTTATATTCATATAATTTATTTTAAAAACATAAAATGAGAACAAACCCAATATGACAAATAAAAACCATTATTTTTATAAAATCATTTTTACTGCCCTTTTAACAGTGAACCTATTTTAAAACTTGACTTTGGATCTTTTAGAAATTTTATTTTTAAAACTAAACATAATATATTATATGATAACATAAAAATTATGATAGGGTGAGTTTTTTATATTTTTCATTGAAGATTCATTTTGTAATTAATAGTTAAAATAATTAATTTTTATTTAAAAATTCTTCTTCATCTAATTTATTTATAAGGTTAAATTTTATTTTTAAATGGTTTTAGAGTTTAATTTGAATAATTTTTATCAATTAATAAAACATTTTTCATTATAATAAAATTAACATTTAAATTAAATATAAAAACATAGAAATAATTGAAATGTTTTTATTTTAAAACCCCATCTTATCATCCCATTTGTGGGATTAAATTTAATGTTATTTAGGAAAATTATGAGTTTATAATTTGGAATGATGGATTCAATATTTTTAATCTGAATAATTTATAATTTATAATAATTTCTACTTAGTTTCTTTTACTTAAAATGTTATCCAATTTAATTAAAATTAATTACATCGATTAATGTAAATTATGCTTACTAAAGGAATAAACCATAATCATAAAGGTAAAAATGACCAATAAACTTACCCAAAGCCTCTTGTATAGATTTATTTAATCTAATACACTAATAAGGTTCCATAATGACCATTTGGCCACTTTTGGAAGATGTAATACAAGGGGAATAGACAATTCGCTAAAAAAATTCCAAGTGTGTCCTTTCCCTCCACTATAAAAAGGAACTCACACCTCCCATATCCGCACATATTTCAAGACAAATTCATATGACCAATATCTTATAAAATATATCCTAAAAACCAATCCCCTAAAAAGAGTGGGCTCATATAAGGAAAATATCCATCCAAGGAATCCCATTTGTGAAAACCAAAATGAGTTAACCGAATAAGAGGTCACATCATTCCCCTAGCACATTAGTTTTATTTTCATTCCCTATCACCTAAATTATTATTGTTAAATAATTATATAATAAAACAATTATAATCAATATAATGAGTTTTTCTTGGTCTATGTGTTTTACCATCACTTACACACACTTCCATATAATGTGAAATGAAGTTACTGTTATTGTGTATGCTGAACTACAGCCTCATGAAACGATGTTGTTTGTTTTTTCCACACCACCATTCATGTTTGAGAGTTATGATAGGAATTTTTTTTATAAATTATATATGTTATATTTATAATGTATTTATTCTTTTACAATTTTTAAATATAATATAACTTGATGCTTTCCATTTTCTGTAACTTTGGAAACTTTTTTGTGGAATTGTGGACTACCACCACCTTTAAAGTGTTATGATTCATTCAAACATTTCATGGGATTTTTTAAGGATTTTTTTTGTAAAGGTATATGATATATGTTACATTATAATTATACTATAATTATATATATATATATGTATATTTCATTTAATTTCTTTCATTCAATATGCTAATAAAACGGAAGCAATGTTCATGCGTGCAGATGACCTACCATCTCCATGAATGGAGTATTTCGTTTAATATTTCTATCATATTTTTTTTGAAAATATATATTAAATCAATATATATGATATAAATAGCATTTTTTAAAATCTATAATTATTTTAATCATGATCTATGTAATATGATAAATAATAACAAGTGAAAACTTATATGAAAAATAAAACGGGTATTACCTAAAATGTAACACTAACATAGAGTTGTTAATAAAAGTGTAATATAAAGTCATTAACAAATAATATATGGTATTATATTTAATAATAATTTTCTTCTGTAGATATATAATAAAATTATATTTTTCATACTTGTGAATTGAACATTTACAAAGAAATTAAATACATAAGGTAAGATATTTTCATCGCACTTTTTATTTCTATGAGATAAACACATTATTCACCACTCAATTCATTTATGTGGTGTGTATAATAAACATGGATGTATTTTTTGATTATTTTAATTAAATTTATGGGTATTTACCTATATATTTTATGATCTATATTTCATGGTGGTTAGGTTTCAAATGTTACCAAATCGGTAATGTTATTTTGTTTCAATTTTCCATCTTTGAGACACGTGCCATGTTATGCACTTATATTTTTTTAGAAGGTGTATATAATAAATTTTTACATGTTATTTCATGAATATAATTATTTTAATGATATTTTAATATTAATTTAATTTTATTAATTCAATTTTATTATGTGTTAATGTCTCCAATGTGTTAATAGTTTATAACTCCGATCTTATGGTTTATCGAGATTGTTTATAAATTCTATTCCATTGATGAAATATTATAATCCATATATGATGAAATCTCATTGATTATATTATCCTATAGATATTCATTTTATATTCATGAAACAGTTCTATTTTCCTACTCTTTGGTACTTAAGATAATTAAGAAAATGCATTTTTGAAATTTTAAGTTTGTTTCTCCTTTTGGTAAAAAATATTTGATTTTTCAAAATCATGTTTTCCAAAAACTTTTTCTCAATTTTTTTAATATTATCATATTATCTTTTAAGGAAATTTTTACTCATGTATTACGTTTTTACAATACATATTTTAATAGTAATCTTCAATTAATTTTCCAATGAAAGTAATTTTTGAAATTTTATGGTGGAAAAAGAATGTTCAGCATATACGAAGCTACCTGCAATCATTAACATCATTTTCTTGATGAATCCATTTTAGGATTAAAAGTATATTGTTTTTTTAAAAAATTCCTAATATTCTGGAATTTGTTTTATTTTAAAATGGATTCAAAAAATAATGGGTTTAAAAATGTGTTTAAGGTAAAAAATGTTTTAATTTATTTTCAATGATAATTTATATGTTTTCAAATTTCAATTTTAAAATAAATGGACTTCAAGGTCATAAATGATTATTTTACATATTTTAAATTTATTTTCATGGAATTTCGTTTAAAAAAAATGTAATCAAGATTATTTTATATGTTTTCAAGGAAAAAAATTTTCAAAATGTTTTCAATGTTCTTTTTATATGTTTTCAAGAAAAAATATTTATGAAAATTTTTCAAGATTAGTTTTTAAAACATAAATGGAAAAAGGTTTTCAAAATGATTTCCATCCATATTCCTATGTTTTTAATTTATTTTGAATTAATTTTTTGTCTAAATGTTTCATGTTTTAAACTAACTTTTAAAATAATAATGTTTATTTTTTCTCAAAAAATTATTTAAAAGATATTTCAAAATTATTTTCCATCAATGATGGATTTATTGGATGTTACTCATGACCTTCTTTGAAATACTATAAATGTTACACTCATATTACCTATTAAATGGTTAATTTTTCATGGAATGATGCTTCTGAAACCCGTTTCGTTTCCACATGATATGAACTTTTGAATCCCACTTCTTTTATGGGTTATGTTTTGATGAAATTGTTATTAGACCTATATATTTCCCATAAGTAATGATATGATGAAATGGTCACAATTAATATCACGGGTTATGATATGTCGATTGTTTATAATCATATGGACATGTATTATGTGACAGGTGGGGCATATATCTCCATCCAATGTAGTGGGTAATGATGGATGACGCATGAGTATAAATGTATTTCATGAAACTGACTACGTGTTCACAACCTTATTAATGGACCTGGTTACATATCAATAAGATTATACATTGACCCAATTATATATTTAGAATATTATTAGTGAAACTTATTTTGTGTTAATAATTTTATTAGTGAACCTGATTAAATATTCAAAATGTTATCCATGGACCAGATTGCATGTCTATAAGTTCATATATAACCATGATTACATATTCATAATATTATATGTGAGCCTAATTTCATTTTCAAAACATTATGTGTGGACCTTTTTTCATTTCCAAAAGTCTATGTAAGGGCCTTCTTTAATGTCCTTAACTTAATGTGGGAGTGAACCTATTTTAACTTATATTTGTTCATGATCCTATACGTTTAACTATATGTTACAATTCCTTGTATTATTCTAATGTTTGTATTTCATGGATTATGTTCCTGATTATCCACTGATTCATGTATTATGAACTACTTTCCTTTAATCCATGACTCATGTTTACATTCTTTGGTATATAGGGTATGATTTTTTAATGTGATACAATCATGTTCTCGTACCCATATGTCCATGTTATTCTTAAATATTTCCTTTATTTACCCTTAATTATAATTCAATATCACACCTCTCTTATGTTTCATTTCCCTAGGATATGAAGAATTATATCTTAGTATATTTACTAAGGGGGAGATCTTTGTTGTAAACATTTAAGACATTTCATAGAGTTGGAGGGTTTTTCCACACTCCCAAAGGAAATAAAAAAATACGATCTTCGGAAATATATTTGAGTAATGTACTATGTATTACAAAAATATGATGTAATGTATATTTATAGTAAGATTATGTCATTATAAATGATCAAATTCTCTCTATATATGATAAATTCCCAATTTGATCTTCAAATTCTTAGAGAATTGAAGGATGGAGAATGTATTTTCATTATAGATGATCCAATTTTAAATGATTAAATTATTTTATGATCCATAAAAAGTTAGACCACTTTAACACACAATGGTACCTATTGAAAAATTCTCTTTATTAGGGGGATTTGGGACTCCCTATAGTTCATGATTCTATCCAAAATAGGATTTAATTGAGAAAGTGTTGTCCTAATGTTCCCAAATCCAACAATCATCAGGTTTATTATCCCATTTGGGTAGTCATATCATTTCCCATCAAATTTGTTTTTGACTAGGTTCCTCCTATTTACATGCATTGGAAAAAATAATGGGAAATGGATGAGAGTTTTCAAGCTATTAATCATATAAAAAAAGTTGTGAAACTTTAATGGATATTAATAAAATACATCCCATAAACTATAATTTTTTAAGATTCAATCTAGGTTATCAATGGTCTATTTCCAAACATAAAATTTTATAACCATTTTTCCCTTCATGATGGTTCACAAGAAGATTGTGAATTTAAAAATAATATCCCACGACTTTTTCAAACATGGTGTTCAATAAGGCCACCTTGTTATACACTAAGTGAACATCTATTTAACACCCAGTTAACCCATTTTAAGGTTATTACCCCTTAGTAAAACTTTGTTTGAGAAACATCCACTTGTAGTATCTAGATAAGGATTTCATTTCGTGGAAACCACTTACTATATACTTTAACAGAAAATATAGATGTTTTCCTATGTATAGTGTTATAATTTAAGGATTTAAATAATGATTTATAATACTAATCCCTAAAAATAACTAGGATTTTCTTTGATACAAACTATGAAAACCCATATCATTAATACAAATTAATTTATTATATATATATATAAAGACAAACCTTATAAATACTTCAAGATAATAAGTCCTAGTGTATTTTTATAATAAATTATATAGTGTAATAATGTTAAGTATAGATATAAAAAAATATTTTAAAAATAAAAAAAATTATTTTATATTCCATCGATCTTCTAGTACTCCACGTGATAACCTAAAGAGGCACACAAGAAATGGGAGATAAATAAATCCTAGTAATGGAATAATCAGATCATAACATGATGAATGTAATAAAATTTAGTCAAGATGCGTATCAAAGTGACATAAAAGGGTTAGAATCATAAAAATTATCATCAAATCATATTATAATAAGACAAAATTAATAAAACAATGGAATTTGGGAACAACATAAAACAAGACATTATAAACATATGTCTTCGATAATAGTTGAGACATCATAATATAGTCCTTATAAGTTAACCTACCATTCAACATAGAATTTATTTCATGAGATAAAAAGAATACAAAATAAATTTGAGGGCTATAAAATTTTGGGATCACCTGTCACATTAATACCATGTACAAGAATTAGTGTGTAGCGTAGATCATAAAATAGAAGAAAACTTTTCATAAATTTTAATTCAATAATAAAGGTGTTTGGGTTAAATAAATTGAATTCCCTAATCAATGAATGATACAAAAATCTTGGTGAATCCCCTTTATTGGAAATGGGTATGGGTATTCACTATAGAAATGTTTTTCATTAAACATTTCTGGATAATTTCGGCAATACACTAGGTGTACATAATGATTACTAAAATTATTTAATAAGAATCAAAGGTGGTGTATCATTACATGGGCATCATAATTATAGTAAAAGGTTTTTGTAAAAAACATTAAAACATATAAAATTGTAAATTAGATGATATAATACAAATAAAGTGTTATAATAAAGAGGAAGAGTAGGGAATCCCTTACCTCAAGAGGGCGCTTCTAAAATATTAGGATGAGATTATTAAGATCTCAGGAACCCTTTGGTCTGGGTTTAGAGAGGCATAGAGAAAGTAAATTTATACGCAATGGTTTTTGAGTGATGTAGATTGGGAGGTTGGGTGGGTGTTTATTGAAAAACTATAATTATTTATTAATATGTAAACTTAGGTTTTGGACTCTACAAGAAAAAATAATCAAAACAAAATAGAATCCAATAGTTTTGACCATATTTTATTACAAATAGGATTAGATTTAAATATTTTATAATTCAAATAAATTATAATATTAATATAATACAATTGGTTGTATTGAAGTATGTAATGTTACTAAATAATTGATTTTTAAACCATAAAATATCATATAGGTTTTGGAAGATTTATTAAGGGTTTAAAAAATTAAACATATAACATTATAAAAAAGTTATTTAGAGAGCTATATATATATATTTGGCGATTAATTTCTTTTATATGATTTATTAGATCACTTTTATTCTATTATTATGTCAGAAAATTGAAATTATATGTATACCATATTTATTTTTTTTCAAAAAATTCAACTATCTCCAAAAAAATGAAAAATTCACCATTAGATAATTTTTACATGTTGTGTCTGACAATAATTTTTTTTCAAAAATTATTCTTTAAATATGATTGTTTTCACTTTTGAATTAAAATACATATTTATTGGAAAATACTTATTTTTACATAAATTACAATTTTCTAACCAGTTATAAAGATTACATTGGATGTTATAAAAAAATTTATCATTAAAAAAATAAAATTATTTAATCAGTAAATTATATGAATATAATATTTGTTTTAAAAATCATGAATTTATCCAAAAGGGTATTAAAACTACTTATTTTCTAAAAATAAAATTTTGGTTTATTTGTCTCAAAGTCTTTATTTAGACAAATCAAATATATATATATATAGTAAAATTGAAATAGGTTAAACATAATCATGATAAAATTAAATTAAAATAATAAAAATTCTTATAACAAGTGTCAAGATACATAACCACTTATTATAAAATCATACATCCTAAGGGTAAGTTGTGTGATGGTGGAACATTCTTTTCGTGGTTCGACAAACATGGTTAGGGTTGTAATCTTGATAAGATTGAACTTATCCGATAAATAGTTTTGTGTGTGTTTTATTTGTTTATTTTTAGCTTGGGATTGGTCATGGGAAAATACAAATGATTAAATGTCTCTTAGAAGTTCCAATAATTAGGATTTATAAAGTATGATCCTACTAGTAGAGGTTATAAATTCTTACATCAGTTTAAAGCTGACTATATCATAAACTGTATTATATAATTATCCCAATAATAATTTTATAACTACTATATTATCAATGGTTAATATTATTAAGGCTATTTTAAATCCAACTAGATTTGTTTTATAATGGTCTAAAATATAAAATATATTGAATTTTTTTTCTTAACTATATTACCCAAGGATAAATTTTTTAATTAAAAAGAGAATTTTATTTATAAAATTTTGGTTCATCACATTAAAACTAATGTTAAATAAATAAATACATAAATAATATTTAAATAATTATAAATTATTATGGGACCACGCTAATACAACATAAAGGTTCCGGGTCTAATAGAAACATCATTGGTGAATACCCAACTTGTAATTTTTTTTATAATCAATGATTAATCTGAGATGTAGATAAATAGGGAACAGTGTGAAAAATGTAATTGAATCATTGATTAATTTATATGAGAACACCCCACCCAAAATTTGGAATCATCACATGATAAATTTATAATTAATTTAGGAAATTAATGAATTATCTTGTGATGAATTCATTTTTCAATGATGAATTTGAAAATATATCTTTTTTGAACCACCATTGGGTCACATGAATTAAGGGTTTATTCCCACTAGTAGAGATCCACATCTGTACCATGAAAATCTAAGCATCGCCATTTGAATATTTGTGTGCTATTGTGGTAGATCCTAACAGTTTCTTATATCATACTAAATCTCTACGAGAATCTCTCCCAAGAGTGATTATCATTTTTCTCTACATAATTGAGAGGTGAGGTGGAGGAGGATCTATCTATATTATGTAGGGTGTTCTTGGAGTGGATCTCTATATATAATGATATAATTATTTATAGTCACTAAAAAACCAACACAATTGATTGTGTTAGGTATAAAAATAGTATAATTGGGTCTAAATAGTTATATGTATTTGTAATAACAATTTCATATATTCTCATATTATTTCCATAATCTTCATGAAATCCCATGTTTTAATAATGATAATAATATTATTATTTCAAAACATTTAAAAAACCAATGAATTAATTACATATTCATTCTCATGGGACCATAAAGCAGAGTGTTCCCTTCCTCAGTAGTGTTTATCAATCCTTGAATAATGACTATATATTTAAAATATATATATAACATGATTTTTCACTAACAAATATAAAAATATTATATTTGGTAAATAAAAAATATTTATTTATTTAATATTATAATCACAAAATTTTCTCACGAATAAAAAGTGACAAAATATATGTGAACACAATAATTATTAAACTATGTATAAGAATAAACTTTATTCAATATTTTGAATAGTAAAAAATATTCAATATTTTACAGAGGTTCTGGATATATTTAATGTGTGACCTTCTATGCCTCTTTCTCATGGTCATTATACAAAACCACCCGATGTCCATGGAGAGTGTCTAATAGAACACAAAATCTCCCATAAAGAAAACATGTTAATATCAGAATGAAATAAAACCTCATATGAATAATTAGGGTAAAATATAATCTCTTTACATTGATATATCTATTAAATATTGTTTCATGTTGGTGTTATCAACCTATTTTCACTATGTCTATTTCAAAGTCTTTACAGAAATAAAATTTACCACATAACATAATGGCTGTAGTTTGGTTTGGGCTATTTTATTTCCATCAAATGGCCTAAGAAATCAAAAATAATTAAATAACCGAATGGATAAGTTATTTCTCCCATAAATAATTAACACAATATTACTCATGATTCCCCTAATGTACCCTACCACACTGTAAACATATGTTATCACATTTTTTATCAATAAATTAATTAACATGGATAATAGTATCCATTAACAACAATCTTAATGTATAAGGATAAATATTCACATAAAAAATAGGAACATAAAATAGCACATATAAATGTGTATTTACTAATTTAAAGACATGTTCACCTAATCTACTCAATTAGAATCTACGAATGGAATACACCGAGAGAAGGTTCCTCAAAGACCAATGAGCCTCCACCCATCATAGCCAGTATCATTTTCCCCATCAAATGATATTATCTGTATATAGATCATATTTATAAGAATAAATTAATGGAATATCAGGGTTCTCATCATAGTGGAGAACTACTAAGACCTTTTAGTACAATATTTATTATAAGATGAATATCAAAAACTATTTCACACAAAAGAGAAATAATGATGTAATAATATTTTTATTAATATTAAAAACATTGAATATATGTTATCACAATAAACATAGAAGTTGGTTCCAAATAAATAACATCAATACTAAATATCATCTAAAACTATATAGGATAACTTGGTGAAAATATATAAGGAAAAGGGTGTGATATATGATATAGTAAGTGAGTAAAATTGGAAATAAAGATTTATATTAGAATAAAAAATAATAACATCGTATCATAAAGGGGGTGATCATAATAATAGAAATACAGAATAAGAAAATTATATCATGAGATAATGGAATCATAAACATGTGGTAAAAAAATAAACATGATATCATAAATATAAGAAAAAGGACATAGCCAATAGAATCATCATAAAGTGGATAATGTCCTATAGTGAATTTCGGTTCACTCACTAATACCTTATATAACATCCCACAAGATATAAATCTTCACCAAATTAATTATAGGTATATATAATTCACTTCACACTGATAAAAAAATAAAAACCATACATAAGTGTTAGAAATGAGAAAAATAACATGTTTATAAATCATATGTGTTATCAAAACCATGAGAAAAAAGTTATTTTCATAATTCTAATTCACAGACTAATCGAATGATAAATAAAAATATTCCTAAAGATATGTAAGAATTAAATAATTTTAAATATGTAATTGAAAAATGTAAATATGTCTTGAATATAGAGTTCCTTTTTAGAAAACTAAAGAGACCGATCTGAGGAACAATGAAGAAAAATGAAACACCGAGGTGGAGGTTTTGAGAGATTGATTAATGTTTTAAAAAAAAGAAAAATAGTATTATTTTAAGTAAAAATATAATGGAAAAAATATGGTTATAAATAATATAATTATAGGTTTATGTTATTAATTATTTAAGAAAAATTTATGTGGACAAATCTTGACATCAGTCAAGAATAATAAAGTTCCCATAAATCATGTTCACTTAAAAGTGGGAATTTTGAAAGGAACTAAAGACATGTAGAACCCCAAAAATGAAAATCATATTTAACTAGGTTTACATTTAAAGGAAATATATAAATAATAATAATAATTTCAATAAAACGATATTTCATAAAATGGGGAAAATTCAATAGAACTCGTAACTGGTAATACAAAATGTGTAACGATCCCAACCATAGTAGCCCAGAGCTGGTTTATTATGTCATTATGTTGGAATAGATATAATATAAAAATTAAAAAGTAACATACATTTTTGTAAAACTATTTTACATATATGATAACCAAATTACATTGAAAAAATAAAACAAATCATAACAAAATTAAAATCTCATCATCATTGAAACTCATTCAAAGAATTCATCTTCATAACCAGGTAATGTGAAACAAAATAAGTTTGATCTCAAATGATCATAAAGGGATGATTAAATTAGACGATATCATGAATCAATAATTAATAAACAATATCTAAATTTAAATAACTGAACAAACATTATATATAAATGAATATATATGTAATAATCAATATGAAAAGGTAAATAACTAAACACACATGCCATATAGTCAATACACATAGAAATAAATGCATCCAAGTATTTTTTCATAGTGGAAATGTCATAGATACTAATTATATAATATTAAAAAAAGAAATTAGTAATTATTGGGTTTCATTTTTGAGGCATATGAAATCTTTTTCTTTCATGATTTAGTATAATTATAGTTTAAATGTAGTTGGTAAAAACCCATCTAATTTAGCCAAATAATTCATCTCACTAGACTACTGATGTATTGAGGGGATATCAATAACTAGGACCCACATGTGACTTTATGTCCAAATAATTTCTAAAATATTGAATAATTACTTTAATATAAGTAATGAGAAATGTTCCTTGTCATTATATATCATTATTGAGTTAAATACATATCTATCAATATTTCCCTAGTAAATTAAATAACATCCCAAATAAACACCATTTGTAAAAATGTTATAAAATATACGAAATAATCATATCCATTGTGAAGGAATACTTTTATTTAATAAAAATTTTATGACCAATGAAAAATGATCATAATAAAGTATTTGTTTCATGAGAGAGTTTACAATCAGAAAAGAAAGTGAGATTTCACTATAACTTTTACTACATGGAAATTTTCAATTAAAAGTACCATTGGATATAGTAAATAAAATTTTAACTTAAAATAACATGAATAATGAGTTAAAATTGATATAAAATGTTAAAAGGATATGATATACACCACAAAAAGTGTATTGGTTCATAATAACAAATTTATATCATTAGAATGTAAATTGAGACAAAATATCTTACCTTATCCTTTCCTTTAGTTGACTGTGATTTATCCATCTATATAATGGTTTCATGAGTCTTATTAAATTATTAAAGAAGCATATTATTATTTATGATATCATATATTATAATTTTATGACATCTTATCACCTGTTATTTAATAATATTTTATTATTTTAATTTTTTCAAGTGTTAATTGTGTTATTTTTTTGTGTATGTTTTGACATGATACATTTTATTCCACTTACTTATATCATGACATTATCTCCTCAATAATATGAACAACAATTTAAATATCCTTTAAATTTAATATATATATATTTTTTTTAATCTATAAAATTTTCTTATAGGAAATAGAAGGAAATGTTCATAGAGACAGTAGGTCCTACGTACGCATTAACATAGTTTCAATTTTATTGTTGTATTGAAAGAAAGAAAATTAATATATATATATATATATATGTTATCATTTAATTATAATTATTATTTCATATATGTTTCATATTTTTATTAAACCCATAATTAATACATTATATGAAATGTGTGAACAAATCAAATCACTTTACAAGGAGGTAGTCTGCTGTACACGACATTGATGTTATCATATTCCAAAAAAATGGAAAGTATGAATTAAAGTGTTATATAATAATTCCAGATGAATAAATAAATCCTAAATATCATCAATATCATATATAAATATTATTTCTATTTTCCCCATCCTTGTTAGGTGTAATGGAAAAACGAATGAAATCAATATGTGAGGCGGTATTTTTCCAAACACACAAACAAGGATTTCATATCTCATTTTGTGGAACTGTGTGAATTTTTATGGAGTAATGTTAAAATATACAAGTATTAAGTATATTAATGATGTTATGTTTATTATAAGATAATTATATAACATGAATTTACATATTTGGAGAAGGAAATAAAATAAAGACATGTTTTGAAAAACATTACCACCTATTCGGGTATCCTCCTTATGTTTTCATTAATGCCTTACTAAGATGGATTAACACACATGATAAGACATCTAGGATGAGATTAGTAAATTTGGGGAGTTAATAAAAGGTATTTTCTTATCCAAAGTGGTTTTGAATTGTGAAGAGAGGAAGAGAGGGGGTGTTCTTTTATAAGTGGTGTGAGTTGAAAACATGTAAATTGTTGAAAAGGGAATTACACTCATATTTTATTTCTGTACATTAGATCCAATTATGTCAAAAACTATATACTAGAATTCATAAGTTAGAAATATTGACATATAATAGGGTTTTTAATAGTTTATTAGTCATTTACACTTAATTGAAATGTTTAGTACCTTGGTAAAATCACTTTTCTCATATTCGTTGTAATTAATTTTATATAATTTCAAAAATAATTTTGGTAAAAAATTATGTCAAATATATACAAAATTATAAATTATTATTATCCAAAATATATAATCCATTTTTACAAATTCAAACAACAGAATGGGAATGAAGTAACTTAAAATTAATCCCATAGATCAGATGGGAATGTAGGTTTTTAAAGTTAACATGTTTAAATATATACTTGTTTTATATATAAATTATATATAAAGATGACTACAATGAACTAAATTGAATAAATAAATATATTATTGATGTATTTTGAATTTAAATCTATTTTAAAACGCAATTTAATATAATAAATTATTTAGATGAAAAGGTTGTCTTCAATTAAAATCCAGTACTTCTCACCATTCATAAAAAATGAAACTTATTATAAAAATAAAAAAACATAACCCTATTGTAATTTTGAAATTATATTTTTTAAAAAAAAATTGTTTTTCAAATAACAATTACAATGGTATAAAATTTTATTTTTAAAATAAGTTCTCTAATAAATGGAAAGAAACTATCTTTAGAAAAATAAATATTATTATAGGTGAAATTAGATTTGTTATTATTTTATAACTATAAAATATATTTTAAGAACATAAACAAGTTTTATTGAATAGATAATATATAAAATTTGTTAGTATCATTAAATAATATTAATTACTATAATTTATTTGTATAAAAATTCCTTGGCGTATAAAATAGTTTTTTTATAAAAATAGTTCCATTATATTAAATTTGTATTTATATTAATTTCTTGTTAATTGGTGACCAAATAAATCAACCACATATTTTCATAATTAACCTAATACAACTCTTAAATAAAAATTGTATAGTTAAGAGATAATTTTCATTTTGAATAATATTAATTTTATCCCGTAAAACATGGTCTTCCGGGTAACATAATCCACCAGATAATGTCATTATTGGTTGAAATGAAAGATAAATCAAGTGTTCTATGCATTAAAAGTTATATCATTTATTTAATTTAATTAAATTAGAAAATATATTGAAATGATTCAGGTTGTTATATTCTCTTTTATGCTTGGTGTTTCATGTCATTCACATTATTAGATGCAATATTCATATTTCTAAATTTCATTGTATTATAATCTCCCACCTTAAAAAAATTGTATCCTCACAATTTAAACATGATCATGGTAATTAAGAGATTGATATTTGAAAATGAAATTTATAAAAAAAACCATAACTTAAATGGGTTAATAAAATATCCTCTGAATAAGATAGAATTTGAAGTACAAAATTCATCTAGAATAACACATATCTTGGTTTATAACTAGAAGAATATTTGTGGGAAGTTATGATATGGACATGGGGGAAAAGGGTAATTAATTATACATATTTATAGAGGTCATTTATCATAGAAAAGTGAGTGAAAATGTAAATCTAAGTGCCTGAAATCCAAAAATCTAATATTTGTGAAGAGGTCATTGATGTTATCTAAACTGATGGTAATAAGAAAAAAATTATTTCATGATATTTTTTCTAAAGATGAGAAATTATTTTAATATATAAAGAAGTAGTAAAGTTTATTTAATTGGAAATTTTCTATTTCACAATAAAAATATCATCCTTAGGATTTACATTAAACTATTTATAATTCATGCATTAGAAAAAATATCATCATATGGTGAATTAATATATCAATTTATAAATCCTAATCCAAAGATCAACCAAATCCTTTTCATAAATGGTTAACTATTTAAAAATATTATGAAAAAACACATTAGAATTTTTTCCAAGTTTGTTATTACATTACAATTTAATATATCTATATCAGTCATGTATTTATCCAAACATTAGTATCTCAACATCTAGAACATATTAAGTCTTATCATTCCCTCAACCTTGTTTTTTTCCAAAATGTCCAACATTCTTCTGAATCACTTTTCTTACTATAATTTAATCCGTGCTTTCAAATATATTAAGAAATTATACTGCATTATAATCCTTTAATATTTCATAATTCATATAATTAGAATGTAATCAATAAAATACATTTTAACAAATTTCATGGATCTAAATACACAAGAACATTGATTATTCTTCTCTTGTTGTATCAATAAGATATACTTGACCTTGATCCCTTTACATATTTTGAGATATATTCCCTTAAATATTGGGGAAATCATTTCTATTATTCTGTATATCCTTATAGTTCAAGTACTTTATTCTAATGTTTTCATTAATCCCTTTTCATTATTTTTCATGGTAACCATTTTTTCTATACATATAACACACTATAAATACCTTAATTAATTTACCATGGTGATTTTTCCCCTAATTATGACTTATGAGAAAAATACTTCTTTTTCGTATCCCCTTTATATAATTTTTTCTCTACCATTATCTTTTACTCTTGTGTCACTTTCAATCCATTTTACATGGAGAATTATATCTATATCCGGATAGGACATAAACATATTTCATCATGTGAATAATTTTTTTGAGTGACCATTTCACTTCAGAGACATCGATTAATACCTTCAAATAGGTGATCAATTTTTCACTCTATGTTGTGTGTGTAATATGTATCTTACTTATAATACCTTAAAAATGTAGTTTTATAATCATTAACACATTATTTATAATTTTATTTTAATTTAATTAACTATCTATTCATATTATTTTGTCTCATAAGAGGGAAAAATTTGTAAAATAATGTATACTTAATTGGTTTACATTCCATGGGTTCTATTTCATCTTCCACCAAAATATTTATGACGAATGAATATCATTTATTAGCATCACCATTTAGGAAATACACTTCAAGAGTAAACTATTCCTTTTAACCACATTACAATTCTATTAATATCATATCCAAAGACTTAATCCATTTCTTAGATTCATTTAGAATTGTAGAACCACTAAATGATGGGTGCCTCTATAACAAAACATAATCCAACTTCAAAGAATCTAATTATCTAATAGGTTACTCCATCCAGCAATGTTTTTTTTTCATTTCAGGATTAACCTACCCTAATATATCAATAACTATATCAATTACAATCCCATATATATCAGCTTTGTTAGTAGGGAAACATCTACATTGGTCATTAATATTGATAACTTTCTTGTTTCTAGGTGACAACTCAAAAAAATGGAATATAATTTATTATATCATAAAATTATAAAAATTGTATAATTAAAAATATTGTGTAACACATAAAAAAATTAAAAACTATATTAATAGAAAATATCATAATCATAATAAAGGATTCTTTGGGGATGTCATTAATTTAAAATCCTTTATAATTTTTTTTAATGAAAATGTGAATTTTCCTTGGAATATCCCTAGGAGTGTCAAAATAGGTGTACATTAAGGCATGTTTTAATGAACCATGTAATGGTTGGACCAAGTCCAATTTTCCCTTTTTAGAGTAATTAACCCTATGTCTATCTATGCTATAACCCCACCAACATGTATCATCAAGATAGAGATTTATTTCCTAGGATGACCCATAAAATCTCAACCTTACAAAAACATAAAAATGATATTCTATACCTATCTTAAATGTTTACATTAGGTTTATTTTACATAATCAATATTTTCTAAATATAGTTTCCACGACTCCTATTAAACATGCTCTCATACCAACTATAACAACCCCGGCCCTAGCATCCTAGCTCTAGTGACTTACTCTAGTACATTAGATAAAATATGATATTCAAAGACAAAGGACCAAATATTTTAGTAGTTTTGGAAAACTATACTACATACATGATAACCATATTCAATTTTGAAAATAAAATAAATAATAATAAAATAAAATGATCAATATCCTAGAAACTCGTTCTAAGAATTCACCTCCATATTCTATGGATGTGGCGAGCTCAAATTCTTTATAAGGGTTGAGTACATTAAAATATATCATGAATCAACAATCAAATATAATTATGTAAAGTTAAATAACTTAACACACAATCCATTTAAAGAACTACACAAGAAATAATAAATATGTAAAGGTATATAACTAAACACACATGCTATTTAATCAATAAAATGAGAATATAATGAATCCATAGATATTTTTATAGTGGAAATAGTGTAGATAATAATAAATTAATTTGAATGAATGAAAATATTAATTATTGTACACCATTTCCAAGGCACATGAAAATCATTATCATCATGATCTATTCTCAGGACTATTTAAATATAATGGGTAAAACCCCTTCTGATTTAGACAACTGATTCATTTCATGAGACTACTGATGCATTGAGAGTATATCCTTAACTAGGCCACAACCATGTCTTTAGGGTCAATGAAATCACAAAATATTGAAAAATAAAGTTATGTAATGAAATATTTTCCTTATTGTTAAATATACATATTGAGCAAAAGATACATATTTATAAATATTTTACGAGTTAGTTAAATAACATATAAACTAAACATTGTATATAAAAATGGTATATACATTATTGAATAATCATCTCTTTTATGAAATAATATGTATATTTAATATAAATTTAATTAAAAATGAAAAATAATCAAATGAAATTGGTTGTTTCAATATAGAGTTAAAAATCATAAAAGAATGTGAGATTTCACAATAACTATTACCGCTTGGTAATTTTACGTAAAAATACCATTGGATGAAATAATTAAAATGGGAACATAAAAAACATGAAGTATGAATTAATAATGATATTAAATTTTAAAATGGTATTATATACACCACCTAAAAGTGAATTGGTTCACAATAACAAATTTGGCTCAATGAAATGTAAATTGAGATGAAATCCCTTACCACTAACATTCCCTTAGTTAATCATGATTTAGGCTGATGTATGATGGTTTAAATCAGGTTTTTATGTTATTAAAGAACCATAATAATATTAATGACATCAAATATTAATCTTTCATAATAATTTTTATCACCCATTAATTAATAATCATTATTTATTTTAATTGTTTCAGGTGTTAATTTCCTTTTTAGTATATTTTGACTTTTTATTTTTTGTCCCTATTATTTAGTTCATGATTTCATCATCTTCAAAACAAATAAAATTATGAAAATATAATACATATTTATTGTATATATATTTATAATAATCTATAAAATTTGGCGATAAGAAATAGAATACACTATTAAGGGAGATGGTATGTCATACGTACACATGAATGACTTTTCCATTTTATTATCACACTGAACAAAGGAAAAGTAAATGCTATATATATATTATAATTGAAAGATTATTATTATTTCATTTATATAAAATATTTTTATTAAAATGATCATCAATATATTCCACGTAAGGTGTGAGTGAGTCAGATTTCTTTGTGAGGCAATATTTAGCCGCACACACAAGTGACATTATCGTATTCCCACAAAATGGATATCATGAAGCTATGTATTATAGAATAATTACTAAAGAATAAATAAATAATTTATAACATAAATATTGTATATACATAGTATGAAAATCATTATTCCTATCCTTGATAGGTGGTAATGGAAAAATGAATGACATAATTTCTTGAGATGATAGTATTTCGTACACACAAGTGATGATTTGGTAAAACATTTTATGGATGTGTGTGAATTTATAGATAGTAAACATAACATAAAAACACCAAAGTATATTGAATATTATGAGGTTATTATATGAGAATTATAATAAATTAATTTAATGCAGTGGATATGGAAATTAAATAAAATTTCTTTTAGAAATAGTACTGCAATTTAAGCATTTAACAACACTACTACAAGGGTTTTATCAATGCTTCAAAATCACTTATATGGAAATCGATGTTAAAATGTGAACATGAAAACAATTGAAACAAATAATTGTAAAATAAAACCTTTAACAACATTAAAAGAAGGCTCTTTTGAAGGTATCATTTAATAAAACTATTTTAGCTCTGATAATGGTTGATTTTTAACATCAGTTATATGTGATTCTATAAAAAGAAAAAAAATTAATTTTTCACGTACCACCAACACCCCCTTTATCAGCACTAACAACACCATTCCCATGTTAATTCAAATCCCTATCTACCATTACACACCACACCTACCTTCCTCAGTGCTAGAAGGCTACCACGGATACCTGCACATTCCTGGATTTGATCCTAAGACCTCCATTACGTGACATGATTTTATTTACCACTATGTCATGTGTGTTTTGTTGTATATTTTATGATATTTCTATTTGTTTTTATATATTTTAAAATGTCTGATAAATATATATACATATATATATATCAACTCAATTATATTTATACCAATATATTATATATTAATATTCATTTATATGTAGAAGAATATATATATATATATATATATATATATATATACATGTTTGTTAATAAACACACATCTGTACATATAAAAGTTATATAAACATATTATAACATTTTTTTAAGGTAAATAAAATGGATAATTTTTTATATAAAATAAAATGAATAATAAACATTTATTATATATATTTAAAAAACATTCTTACTTAAATATGGTGATAAATGTATATATACAAGTGATTGATTATAAGTAAATATAATAAAATAAGACTTTATTTAATTATAAATTAAATTACATTATGATTAATGATAAATTTTAAGAGTATAATATCAATATGAATATAACACCTGAAAATAAATTTATTCCACACTAAAAAATGGAAAAACCTAAAACATAAAAAATGATGAAATTCCATTGAATGTTAAAAATTTAGGGTACAGGTATTAAAAACCCAATTTTGGAGGCATTCTTGGCCATTTTTTCCTTGAAAAATGTAATTGATGTTTTCTCTAACTAAAAGGAGTAGATATTATTGTAGTCATTGATTTTATATGTGGTAGATCCTAAGAAGACACTCAGATAAAAAATTATTGTCTTTTGACATTCGTGTTATTTTTTTAACTTTTTTTAAATGTTTTATTAATTTTTTCATTTTTTATGTTCAAATTGTTATTAAATTACTAATAATTGATAATATTTTTTTAATTATTTGACTATTATTCATCGCTAAATAAATTATATACTAATTATAAATGCATATTTATCATTATCTAAAACATATTTAAAAAAAAATATTATATTTATATCAATATAAATGTATTTATATGTTAATATATTTTTTATTGAAATATAATTTTTTTATGAAATATAAAATTTATCCGTACTAGAAAAATGATGATAATGTGTGGGCCTTTATTATTTCTTCTTTTTATAATTGATAAAGGTCCCCATTACTAGTTCTTATTATTTCGCACTGATAGGAGGATTTATCAATGCTTTTTTACTAGCACTAATTAAGTGCCCCATTTAAGAGTTGTAAAAAAGAGATGTTAAAGAACCCTTTTAACAAAAAATTTACTAGTGCTGACTAAGGGTGTCTTTAATAGATCTTATATCAAGCACTATTAAAACCCTAGAGTTGGATAAACTATGTTTTTATTAAAGTGAAAATAAATTAACTCATTTTCTGGTAACCTACTTAGGTTATCACTAATGCCTTCCTTAGTTGGTTTAATACAAAATATAAGGCCTCTAAAATGAATGGAGGGGATTTTTGAAGTTAATTGGTTAGTTATTGTCCTAAGAAAAGTGTTTTGTAGGTATTAGGAGACGAGTAGAGTTGGAGGCCTTTTATAAGCGGGCTGAGTGGAAAACATGTAAATATTTAGAAAAGGGAAATACAACCAAGTTTTTTCCAAGTATAGTGGCTCCAATAATGTAAAAAACAAGGGATTATAACGTATAAATTCAAATAAAAAGTCCATCAAATTGGTTTTGGTATGTTTCAAGGTCATTCTCCCCCTTATGTTTATTTATTAGCCCCATAGTAAACTCATTATTTCTCATAATCGCTGTAATTTATTTTAACTACATTGCTAATAATTTTTTAAAACATTATTTTGACATTATTATACATTATTAATTTCATGATTATAAATATGGATTCAAATTTTATAAATTTAAACCACATTAGTGGAAAAATTAATTTAAAATTAATCCCGCAAACGAGGTTTGAAAACATGTTTTTAAAATGAAAATGATAAAACGTTACTATGTTTTTATATCTATATTTATAAAATTTATTCAAAAAACATAAATTCGATTAATATATATATAATTGATATATTTTTCTAGTAAAACCAATTAAAAATATAAGGTTACATTAAATGTTTTTAGATTAAACAATAGCTTTCAATTAAAATTCAGTTTTTATCATTATTCATCAAAAAATGAAACTTCTTAGAAAAATAAAAAAAATCACCCAAAGATAACATTCTAATTAATATTTTATATATTTTTTTTCAAATATAAATTTTTAATGTGTAAAAATGTAGTATTATAACAAGTAGTCTAATAAAGGGTGGTAAAACTACCTTTAGAGAAATAAAACTGTTTATGTGTGAAATTGGATTTGTTTTTATCTTATGCCAATCAAATATATTGGATGAATGTATAAAGAATTATTAAAAATATAAGATATAAATTTATTTATTTTCATTACCTTATAGTAATTAATTTAATTTATTAGTATAAAATTCCTTGGTCATATAAATGTTTTTTATAATAAAAACAGTTCTTTTATATTCCATTGGTTTTTATATTCACTTATAAATTATTTTAAACCAATGAATTCAGAAAGAATAATTTTATTAGTTATAAAATCAAGATCATAACCTCTAATTTAAAATGAATTAGATAATTTCCATTTTAAATAATATTATTAGTATTTGGTGAAATAATGTCTAGCGTGTAACGTAAGCCATCGATCAAAGTAGTTGTTTCATGTAATGAATGCTAAATCTTGTATTGTGTGTATTTCAGTCTATATCACAGATTGAATGTAAATAAAATAGTAAATATATTATAGTGTTTGAGGATATTATATTCCCTTATAAGCTTGTGTTTGAGTGTCATACACACTATTAGATGTGATAATAATATATTATAATTTCACAATTTTACACAAAGGAGGTATGGATGATCACTTACTATGTTTTCAGAAATCATTATTAAAAATACCAAATCATAAAAAATATAATATTTTTTTATATAGGATAAGGTACATATTATGTTCACATAAGACTAGTATTAATATGTTTTCCACTAAAAATGAAAAAGATTAGTGGTAAGGTAAATTGTTTACAAGGAGGGGTAAATCGCAGTTTAAGTAGATGTGAATTATTTTTAATATAGTTGAATATTCAAACTGGATTATAAGTTAGTATTAATTAGTAATTGAATAAAAAATTTATCTTCCAAGATATAATTAGGGTATAATAAATGAAATAAAATATGATACTCAAGTATAAACACTATAAACAAAGAAGGACGATTGAAATATAAAATAACCAAATATTATAGGGAAGTCATCAATAATAGAACAAAAAAAGAATTTAAAAATTTGAAATGAATTTAAAAAAAATAAAAAATTGGTTATGAATTTATAATTAATTTTGGATGTAGATAAACAATAAAAATTAATATTGGAGAAAATATCAAATAATGCCTCAATGAAGGGTGATTGAGATAGAACCCTTGTGACTTTAGTAAATTTGAATCAAAAGTAATTAGAAGAATTAAAATCAAATGGTTCATTAAATATATTTCATTAAACCATGGAATATAAAACTAATACATTTTGGGGTTATATATAAACCATATAAATTATAAATTGGTGCCTAATGGTAAAACATGTGTCAATGAAGAGACATTTTGATGAAAACCCTTACTACTTAAGGAAAATTATAATAAAAAACCCTTGAAAGAATGAGAGCATGAATTTTAAGGTAAAATACTATGAATAATGATACTATATTATATTAACTATAAAATTTGAAGTATATACACCATTTATATATAAGTAAGTGAATAAAATAACATGTGCCTCAGAGAAGGATGTTTTGATATGAAACTATCATTTTGTTCCATATTCATTTTATGAATCTGACTAACATCCTAAAAAATCAAATTGAGTTTATTATATACATTCTTAAGAACCATATTCTAATTTATTAAATTTAAAATTAACTATTTATTATCAGGTGTAATTGATAGTTTCCTTTCTCGTGTAAGAAACTTGATGTTCTTTAGTCAATTTTACTGCAAACGCTTTTATATGTTGACCTTGGTCAAAATTGTTTTAATGTAGTTTCATAATTTATAGAAAATTAATAGTTTCATAAAATTAAATTTTATATATTAAATATTTTTTTCCGTCCAACCATGAATGGTGATAATGATAAAATGATACTCATTTATCATGGAGATGATTGTTTACATGTATGCACGATTATTGTTTCCATTATTCAATAAATGGGGGGGAAATAAGGTAAATTATAGTTTCAAATTTAGGAGGTATATTTATATTATATATATATATAATATTTTTCCATCCATTACATACTTTTTGTCATCCATTATTTGTGGTGATTAAAAGGGGAGGATGTCACCATGTTGACATGGTAGTTTGTACATTGCACTACCAATACTTTTGTTTTTATTTAAAGATTAATAGGAATAAATAATGGTTATTAAAATAATACAATGGCATAAAATTATTATTATAATAATTATTTCATTATATTTTTATAGATATATGTTATTATGAATAGAAATATCGAGGATAAAAAATTATGAATAACGTAATAAGTATTTTGGAGACCTGATATTCTATTAGATATTTCTTTAGTAGAGAAGGAACTAAGAAGACTTATACGGAATAGTGGATTAAGGATTGGAAAAACGTTTATAGGATAGGTAGTTTTTAAATATTTTTAAGGTAAATTAAAATTTTTATTTTAATAAATGTAGGGTTGAAGTGATCCCCTTTTAATAGTAAAGAAAATGGATCTTTTTGAAATACCGTTTTTGCTTCCCTGATATCACTACACAATTCCAAGGTCAAAGGCTCAAATTTTTAGAAAAAATGGTATATATTGGTTTATTTTGGTTGATAAAACCTAAAAAAGGGCTTTAATTGTTTTTAAATTGTATATTGGTTACACCATTGTCATTTTACATTTTACTCTTTAACTTTTAAACTAGGTAACTTGTTTTTAAATAATTTATTTTTGGTTTTATTAAATGCATAAAATAACCCATATAAACAAAATGGGGTTTGATGGAAATAAATGAGATATATATTTAATATAATTAAATTTCTAAAAAATATAAAATTCAGTTTAAATTTAATACACATATAGTAAAGGAAATCTGTTTCTTTAGAAAAATGGCATTTTTGAACATTATGGATTCTTAATATTATTGTGTATTGAATAACAACTAAAAGAGTGTTAATATATCTATTTATTTTCTTATAAATTATTTTATATCCATTATTTATAGTGATCAAATTTAATTTATTCAATAGAAATTCTGTGATATTAATATACAGTAACAATAATCTAATTGTTTCACCAGTTTTGTTAAAATTAGAATTAATCTTACCAATATTATATTTATAATGAAAAAATAAAATGAATTTATTATATAATATATAAATATTTAACTCAAATAATAAATATATTTTGTTATATTTAATTCCTATAGGTGATAAGGTGTAATTTTTATTATAAGATCAGCAAAATAGTTTCTCATGTGAAATATCACATGACTTTCAAAACTGTTAAATATGTTTATTTTAAAATAGAGATCATATTTTTCAAAATTATTTATACCACTTATTGAATATATTTATTATATAAAATGGTTTATTAATATTTTAAGTCATTATTGTATTATAAAAGTTATAGATTTTAGTAAAATATGTTTTTTACTAATCAACAAAAAAATGTTTATTATAGAAGCATATAAAAAAATAATCCTAGGATAATATTGATATAATTAATTAATAAATGATGTTTATTTTAATAATAAATAAAATATAAAAATTTATTTTTTCATCATTTTAAATAATATATAAATTATAAATATAATTTCTTTTATTTGGAAAATATAATTTTTGAGCACTATGTGCTCTTAAAATTATTTCATATTGATTTAAATTTTTTTTATACTAATATATTATTTAATATATAATAATTTTTATGGTTTCAATTTATTTTAATAAGATAATATTTAAAATTCAAAAGTAAATAATTTTTTGAATATAAATATTAATTTTATACTAAATATTCCTTAACAAACTTCATCAATTAATTAATTGTATTTTAAAATTTAGTTTTTACTAATCAATTGATTTTTAATTATTTATTTGAATTATATATACATAACATATAATATTTTAATAATAATATTAATATTTATATGTAACAAGTATATAAACGAATATACATATATAATATTTTAATATAATATTTTTACTTCATTGTGATTTATATTAATTTGAAATTACAAATTAATAATAAATGACTCTATTATAACTATAAAATATAAGACCAAATACAATAACTGAAATGACCATATTTTAAATAACATTAATTAAAATGACTCTATTCACAATGAAAAAATTTCATTACGATATATAGACTTTATAATTTATTTTTTCATTCCACTATCACATAACAATGAATAATTATTATTTTGTATTCTTCATATTGATTTATCATTTTAGGGAACACTTCCATATAATATATTTTTTTCCTAGTATATAACATTAAGGATGATGATAATCCAAGAGATTTCCTAGTCGTGAAATATTATTCTTTTTTTATCTTTACCCCATATGTATTTCTTCTATTTTTAATGGATTCACTTCATCCATGGCAAGTAATAATCCATGGTTTTTAGTACTAATTTTCTATGTGAATTTTTTGATATTTACCAATTATGAATGAATAAAGATTATTTAGGTAGGTTTATATTTTGTTGGGAATTTTTTTCATAATGTTTTAATAATTTTGAAACAATATATTAAGGTTCCTTAAAATTAAAGACATAAATAATAATAATTGTAATAATATTAATGATTTTTTAATCCAAGGATGTTAGATTCATCCCCCTTAAATAAAATTCAACCTCACAATGTAAATTATAACTTACTTATGAATATATCTAGGGGTATCTATAAGGTGATTTGAGATTTAACTTATACATTAATATAAACTTTTCAAACTAAGAAAACATATATTTTTCCTTAGAGTAGGGTAGTCCCTAGTATTGAGTTTTCTTTAATAGTTTGAGCCAAACATTTATCAATATTTTTTATTTTGACTCATTTTGTATCATTTTCATATAAATTGTGTTCATAATCATCCTTTCATATAGAAACATAGGTTGATATAAACTCTTTACTCCTTATTTTTAATAAATTTTCCTCTAAGTGTATAGAACTATTCCATTTCAAAAATCACATTAAATGTTTCAAGGATGGATAACAATATTTTCAAAATACACATTTTCATTATAAAAACATGTGATATAATAATCAAACCACTAGAATTTTTTGTTTTTAAATTAAAATCAGGACATTGATTTGGTGATTTAATGCTCTTATAAAAATTATAGGATAAAAGGAGTGGGTTGAATAGGAAATTAAGATATTACTTGCACTTATTGATTGGTTGATCTGTATGAATTACTCTATATAATTTTTAGAATGCACTTTTTTAGTTGTGATTACACATGCCTTATCTTATGACCTTTTCCTTATAAATTTTTAATTCTTATCATCCTTGAGAGAATTTAGAATATGGAATTTGGTTAGATAATTCCCTTGTTTTCCACACATAAGAATATAGACCAATAATGGTGATTTTGGAAGTAATTTTTCCTCTCCCAAAAATCCAACCATCCTCTTCATATTCTAACTTTAGTTTGATGATTTTTGAACCACTCTTAAAGATGTAAATAATATTAAGGCCCCATGATGAAATTTCCTTGATGCTTCTTACCAAATTTTTGACAGAAAGTAAATTTAATATTTTTTTCCTAATCATATTCATTACATGAATTTTCATGAGTATATGTCCATCTCTTCTTTTGTTCACATATGTTTTGAACTATGGTGACATTTTTACTCTTGTTTCATTATTGTTGGTTGAGAATAATAACCAAATTTTGATATACTTATCCTATTTTAATTTTTTGACATTGAGGTAATCATCACAATTTCACTAAAACCCATGGTTAACTTAGTTATTTCTAGTAACATCCATCACTAAAACCAAAATGGTTAACCCAAGTAATGAAAATTTCACATCATAAGGGGATTATCATACTAAATAATAAAAAAACGATTCAATCATACAACATTTTACCCATTTACATCATGAATTTATCCCATAATTCATTTAGTTATGTATTTATATATATTATATTAACCAATGTTACTTTATGACAGGCTATCCAATACTTCTAAAAGTAGTCCCTTAATGTAACTAAGAAATTAATCCTTCATTGTTGTTTTTAAAGAGAATATTATTAATCAAAGAGTATCCTTTAAGAGTGTTAAACTATCATGAACCAACTCGGGTACCCTAAAAACCTAACAACTGAGTTGGTTCTTACATTGAATGAAGGGATTTTCTGATCCTCATAGGTTGGTGACTATCACATGTCATTATAAAATATGCCAGTTGGAAAATGTTTTCCATAAAGCATAGAGTAATAAAGAAAATCATGTCAATATGAATACAAAATAAACCCCACAGAGAGTAATGTAATAGAATTCAAAAAGGAATTAAATCCCAAGTACTGCAACCTAAGTACAAAAATAGGGAAGAACAACCCATGTCTATAATAATACAACTCACCAAGTCCAAGGTGCATAGTTGGTTCAACCTACATGAGATCCATTCCCCTTGCTCGAACATGGATGGAGATAATCTACAAACACCTGAAGGCATAAGTACGGTGTGAGATTAAAAGCCTAGTAGGGTTTCACCAAGTATTCATTAATAGATACAAATAATATATTTTACATATGAATGATTTAAATCTTAAAAAAATTGTTTTTGAATTTTAGATAATATTTAAATAAATCATGCTATAAGTTCAAATGATAAAAAATACTATAATAAAAGGCACTACAATTATGGAATATTTCTAAAAAAATGGCTTAAATAAAATATTTTATATAAAATATTTTATATAAATTCATACATTATTTAATGAAATTTAACATCATTGGAATACATTTATATCTCAAATATAATACAAGAGAGAAACATGGTCATCTGCTAAATCGGTATGAATGTTTCAAGAAATAGGACTACACACTCTCTAAGTGATCATGAAAATACGTGTATATACACATTCCCATAAAAATAAAAAATGAAACTCATCATCATCCCATCTGGTATGAGACCTACTTCATTTATGTTTTAGAACTTTGTATAATCATAGAGTGTATCCAAAAAAACTCACCAACTACTGAAGGATTTCATGTGTTCTTACCCAATAAATGATGAGTAATTTTCTAAGACATCTTAAAATACAATTAAATCTCATTCCTCCCATTTAAACTATAAATTTTGATTTAAAACCAAAACATGTTTTAATAAAAAAACATTCCTTTTTTAAAAAGATGAAGCAACGGTATTTCTGTCAAATTTTTTTACACCACATCCATAAGTTTTAAATCAATTCAAAACCAATTACATAAATTTTATGATTAATTTTCACAAATACATTCAATAATTTAATCAAAATAGTTTTCAAAAAATCTACAATTTGAAATTAAACAATTTAAATCTACGAATTTCTATAAACATACCCCAATTCAATATAATTGGCGGGGGGGTTCCAATTCTCATGCCAAAACCATTCCAAATATCAAAAATCACTGGAATGAGGTTTTTCTAAATCAATTAAAAGAAATTTTGAAGAATTGAATTGAAATCAACAATTTAAATAAATAATGAAATTCAAGGTTAAATTAGATGTTCCAAATGGGATGGAACTACCAACATTTCTTCCCAAAATTCACATTTGCAGCAAAACCCGCCAATAAGAATGAAGGAATAGACGACCTCGAAAGGAAACCAAAAAACGATATCCAACATCACTTGGCATGGATCCATCAATTTTTGGATGATATATTTAAATCCCAAAGGATGAGAGAGACATAATGACTATGCTTGAGGGAGAAATATAACCCGTGAATCACACCGCCAACACAATGATGATCAGATGTCGAACAAAGGGACCCCGAAGTGTTGGAGGGCTACAAGATCTCATAGGAATGGTTTTGGTTTCATAAAAGTGAAATTTGAGAGGATCCAAAAGCGTGAGATATGCATTGTTTATTTTTTTAAACCAATAGTTGGGTATTACATGGCATGTAACCCCATTACACATTATGAAATGATTAATTTCTATAACAATAGAAAAAACTATTACATCAAATTCAAAAACAATCACTAATTACATCATGACATGTAATGACTCTTCCTGTCATGTATCATTCATTGTGTAAACCATTCATTATATGAACCTTTCAACCATTACACATTGTGTAACCTAGTTACACTACGTATAACCCTCCGATAGCCTCTAGAAAAGGCCAGTTAAAGCTGCGAGTACAAAAAGCCTATAACATTAACATTATAGGTATCCTCCCAACTCATTCTCAACCCTACCCAATTTATGAAAAGAAAAAACCATGATGTGTTTAAAAAATTAATATCATATTGGTTTCAAGATTTTACAACCTCCCCACTATAAAAACATTTAAGTCACTAGAAATCCTATGAAGAATCCTCCATTGGAAAGATATGGTACCACTACTCTCTCATAAATGGATCATGTTCCCACATCTTAGGACTATCAGAACTATTCTACAAATTCACATGAACCAAATGTATCATCCCCCTACAACATACATTTTTTTCCGAATCAACCATCATAACTAGCCGCTTTGTCAAAGATAAATCAGGTTTAATCTTATGATCAATCCAGCTCAAAATGTGATATGGATCAGAGAGATACATTCTTAGTTATGAAACATGGAACATTTTGTGTATTAACATCATACTTGGAGAAAATTATTAATGATATATATTTAACCACCTTAAAAACAACCTAAAAATGTCATACAAAATGAAGGAAAATATTCCCTTGCCTACCAACCCGTCAATGACCCAAACGGGTTGAAACATTCAAGAACACTCAATCACCAACTGAAAAATCCAATGGTCTATATAAATCATTACCATAAGACTTATATAGAGTCTATTCCATATATATAATTTGGATAATCAATTTAATCCTTGTTTTCATCTATTTCACCAAACATAGTCCCACAAAAATATGTTCCCCAACATCTAACTAACACAATATAAATTTATAAAGACGACTATAAAAGGATTCAAAAGGAGAAATTATGATCATAGATAGTTAACTATTATAATACAAAAACTCAACCATCCCCAAATTATCATCCCATGCCCCACTAAAGTCATTTACACATAGAGAGAATATCATATATAATATATAGAGCCCTTTCTATCTGGTTTTCCAACTACGAATGTAAGTCCTTGCTACAACAGACCTGAGATCCCTGTTCATCATAATGGATTCACCAAAAGAAATTAGTGAACTAGGATCCCTATTTGAAACTATAACATAATGATCTTCATGAAAATAGTTAATATCATTCACATAGATATTTCAAAACTCCTCAATTTTGTTTGTATCAAAAATTGGTATGAAGTTATCTTACTTTGTCATCCTATCGATAACAATCCATATCACATTATTCTTTCTCTATTCATGAGGAAAACCAACCATAAAGTCCACAGAGATTTCATCTGACATCCATTTATTTATTAAAAGTGTCTAAAACAAAAACAAAGGTTTTTGATTCTTGGACAAAATTGATTAGAATTGATAACAGCATGAAACAAACTCAACAATTACCTATCTCATACCATCCCAGTAGAACTACCGCCGCATGTCATGGAACATCTTAGTGGTTATTCATTGAAAAAAATACTGGGAATTATGAATTTCCTCCATCAAATCATATCTTTCAGCTAATCAAATAATGATGCAATTTTGATATCATAGAACAAACTTCTTATAGAACGACCACTATGAAAATATCTCTCTATCATAAATAGAATCTCTAATTATATAGAAATCATCATTAAGATGCTAATCATGAAGAATAATTTCAAAAAGAGCATATGAAAATTGAATGTTGGTTAAAGAAACATCATTCCTTGATTCCTAGACTCTGACATGCAACTATGAAAAGAGATCCATCAACATTCACTCTTACAAAGATTTTCACTACATGGGTAGGCATTTTCCAGGTCAAATCATCCACGATGACATTCACTTTACCCGGAGTATATGTGATGCCAATTTAGAAATTTTAAAAGTACTCCACAAAATGGATCTAGAGGAGATTCAAATTGTTTTTAGAGAAGATATAACTCAAGCACTTGTTGTCTGAATACATAGTAAACTATTCTCTGTAAAGGTAATTCCACCAACTCTTACGCAGCTGAATTTTAGCAGCACGATCAATTTTTGGGGAATGATAATTCTTATCATGTGGAATAATTTTATAAGAGTCATAAGAAAATACATGATAGCCTTTAATAATATTATCATCCCATGAATGAACATGATGCATCACAAAACACCACATAGCCTTGCCCAACCTCTAGAATAGTTAACACCAGTACTGTTTTAAGAAGATGTTTTTATCCAAAAAGCATTAAAAATTATCGTCCTAAGAAAATGTTACTCCCATATAAGTTAGATTATACATGAGATAAGAAAACCTTGATAAGTCCTTCACGAACTGATGATAATATTCGGATAAGACCAAGAGGTTCTAAATCTCGAAGATATTAAATTGTTGCTTCAAAGTCAAAAAATACTTCACCTTATTATGATGAAATGTCATTCCTTGTACCAGAAACATGTGTCTCAAGAACATCACATTTAGAATTCAAAAATCAAATTTCTGTATCTTAGCATAATGTCTGTGATATCTTAGTAGACACAAAAATATTCTTCGATGATGCAAATAATCCTCCTCAGACATGGAGAAAACAAGGATGTCATCCACAAAGACTACCAAAAAATTATCTACATACTCATGGAAATGGATGTTCATAAAATCCATAATGTGTTTAGGAGAATTTTTTATACTAAACGGAATAACAAGGAACTCATATTTGTTGTACCTACTCTGAAAGGAAGTTTTAGAATGTCAGATTATTTTATCCTCAAATGATGATAACCAGATCAAAGGCTGATCTTTCAGAACAACTACGACCATTTCAAAAGATCAACCAGAATATCAATCCATTGAAATTGATATTTTTTGTTTACTCTAAATCTATTGAGATTTTTGGAATCAACATAGAATTGAAGAGAACCATTATATTTCTTAATGAAGAGAACCAACACCACCCATGGTTACACACTAAGGTGTATAAATCCTTTCTCAAGAAGATCATCCAACAGTGACTCTTCATATTTTATATTTAATAGTTCCATTCGGTAAGAAGGAATTAAAACTGGTTGAGTACCATGTATTAATTCAATATAAAAATCAATCACCCTTTACTGGTGGAAAAACTGATAAATCAAAAAGAAAAACAATGGGAAACAAGATAAAAACTGGAGGTTGATAACCACTCAAATATGCCAACTCTAGATCAAGATAAAACACTAATATTACCTTCCCCAACTCTAGATATAAATTTATGGAACTGATATACCTTGGGTACCATTATACTTAAATTATAAGAGACACAAAACTGAGTGAACTAAGGTAGAAACATCAAATATAATAATCAATCTCGAATTTATTACAAATGAGACACTACATTATAAAAATCACATCAAGAGGTGTCATGTCGAGGAATAGAAAACTCCAGGAAATCTTGAGATCTGATAGAGAGAATATTCAAGTGATACTACGAATACCCTACTCTCTATTAATTCTAAGGGGTGTTGTAATATCTGTTTCCCAAGATAAAAGATTCATAAAAAGATTTTTCATTTTAAAAATATAGTTTGAAATATATGAATAAGATGCACCATTTTCAAATAGAGAATTCACTAATAATGAAGCTATTGTAATGGTACCTCTTATAGTCATTGAACTCGTATTAGCTTCCTATGGAGAATTTTCCATTGAATGAAGTAGCTTCATTCTAGATGAATGTGGTTGGAATACTTTTATATGTAAAGCATCATATTTTTTGATAGTTTTAGTGGGGGATCATGATATTGTTCCACAACACAGAACTGAAAAGATATGGATGAATCATTATAATTGACCTTAAAGTTTGCATAAGATATAGTTCTTGGGTGCCTCTTTGAGAACCCTCTTAGATTTTCCAATCTTTCCACACTGATATAAAGTCAAAGGACTTCCTACTGGAATTGTAGGAGGTATAGAATTTCTATTTCATCATGAATTGCTAAGAGAATCATCCTAATCTATCTTTAAATTTATGGAAATCATGCTTTAATTGGGAGAAAAAGGAACTTCCATCAACCCTGAATTCCTAACAAGGTCCATCTCAACTATCATTGCCATATCTAGCACATCAACATAAGTGTGCAGCTTTAGAAATAAAAAATGCGAATTAAAATCTCTTCAATGTCCCAAATAAAACTGTGAAGCATTCATCCTCTCATTAGATATTATATTAGGCATAAACTGCTTGAGTTCAATGAAGATATTGGAATACTCAGTCCCAGTTCTATCAGCCAGCTCAAGCTTGAAAAGCATTATATCCATGGACAACACTACTGACCCTATATAGAACTGTTTTATGAAATGAACCAGGATGTCCTACCACTCTAAAAAACCGGGTTTGTTTTCTATCACCATTGCGTCCTGACATATCCTTCTTGGTCCATCCTGCATAAAGGTGGAATACTTCACCTTGATCATGTCCGGTGTCTCCAAGAACTGGAATACACATTATATCACACCGAACTCAACATGTTGAGGATGGATGGAGTATTTTAAAAATTGGTGGATTATGATAATGGAACTATTGAGAATGATTATAAAGAATATCCGTATAAGGATCTACAACTAGATCCTGGATAGGGAATGGAGGTGGTGCCTATCAGAGATCTTGGACAGGGTGCAAATTCACGTCTACTAGGGTTGGTTCCACTAAAGGATTCACTCACTAGGGTTCAGAAGCATCTACCTTCTGGATCCAATTCACACATCTTCTTGGAGTCATGATACTACACAACATTATAAGAAAACAAGGAATACATTCAATGTTACACCCCAAGCATCCATGATACGCTTCTCTTTGAATAAAACAATAGCGTGTGTTGTACGCAATTTCGAGTTCTAACACACCACAACCAATCAAACAAGCTGTTATGAATAGTAAATCCCACTTTTTGAATTTTAGAAATTTTATCTTTCAAAATGGACTCCATTTTTGTATATGGAAAATCGAAATTAGTTATAGTGATGTTTTGGTATTTTTCTGAAAACTATCAATATTTAATGAATAGTGAAAAACACTATGTTATAGTTTAAAACCAAATTTTTATTTAAATAATTATTTAATTTATTTAAATTTATTTTATTTCATAATAGATACATAATACCTATATAAGATAAATTTAATTCATTCGAGTCAGTTTATAATAATTTTAGATATATAAAATTTTGTGAACATTTTACCGTCTTTTACACACCTCTTAAGAGCATTTGAAAATTTAATTAAAAGTGAATTTTACCGCTTTAGTGAGTTGAATTAAAAAAATTATAGATACATGGTTGATATCTTTAAGTAAAATTCGGTTTAATAAGATGAAAATAATTTTTGGTGAATAGTAACTTTTTTTACTATTATTACCACGGTTAAAATTAAATAGGGTAATTAAGGGTAAAATTGTATTATTATTACCCTAACACATGTTCTAATTATATTGGATAAGTATAATTCGATCAAAAAAACCTTAGTAATAAAATATGAACCTCTTTGGTCCACCTGGATTAGACTAGGAAATTTATTATTATTTTATTTAAAGAATAGTTAAAAGAGTTAAATTCAAATTTTAATAACTAAACCATTTTTAAGAAAGGGTTCAACAAAATATAAAATCGACTATAAATATTTATAAAAAACAAAAAAATATTTCCTACATAATGATATTTTGTTTATAATTTTAAGGCATTAAATAATTTAATTTATTTATGACACAATGAAGATGCATTAATTACCTAATTAATGAAATATTAAAATAATTTATATTATAAATATCCAAATAAATGTAATTTGAGATTTTTTTGAATTAAACTAATTATCAAGGTTATAATGACATTTTAGGGTTGGTTAGAGGAATTTTTTTCTCAGTAATAATGTTGTGATGATTTTATCCAAAACAAAATACCAAATAGTGTCAAAATTGACATAAAAGTTTTTTTAAAACAAATATTATATTATTAATTGATATTATATTCAAAAAAATATAGGCATCAGAAAAAGGTCTTAAATAATATTATATATGTCATTAATGAACCAATTTAGGTTTACTTGGAAGTTTATTGTAAGTTTATTAACCATATAATATAAAAATACAAAGAGACATGGTAAATGTCAAACTATTTAACTAAGAGTTAAATCTGAAAGATAATGTTAATTTAGTGACCAAAACCAGTATAAAACCTATTTGTTGAGTGGTTTTCGATCCATACCCACCTTAGCCTTTAAATAATTAATTTTTGATCCATTATAAACAGAAAATTAATTTTTATAAAATAATATTTCTAGCTTTTCCTAAGGTGCCCCTCACCCCTCTTAAAAAAAATTCTCCCCCATCCCTCAAATTCAAACCTTCAAAGTATTTTGGATCAGCCAAACCCGGCCCAAATACCCTATCAACTGTCCTCCCTTCATCCTAGAGGACTTTATTTAGTTATAAAACCAACCAATGGAGCCCATTTGTTCTAATAAAAAGGAAGAACCCGAAGAAGAGGTAAATATTTCATCACCTCTTTCAAGCTCCTTTCTTCTTCAACTTCCTCTTTCTTTGTTGTTTCTATTCTAAAATAATAACTCATGTATATTATATATAATGTTATGTTATTATAAATATTGTACAACCATATTCATTATTCTATCCATCCTTTGAATGACATGTCACCATACGTGTGTACATATAGCTTATCGTCTCCACGTCGTGGTGTAATTGTTATTCAATACATTATTATTTGGATGCGTACAATAATGATGTTTAATTGATGTAAATAATAAATATAACATGATAATAATATTTTATATATGATATAAAAAACAATTATATAGTATTTTAATATCAAAATAATGATATTTTCACTCGTGCGTACGTATGGATTACCGTCTCCACGAACGCGATGAGATTCATTCCCCATCGTATCCATTCAAGACTAATTTTCATTAGATGATTAAAAATAAATTTTTAAGACTTAATATCATTATTTTTAAGAATAAGATACATCATATACCTAAAAATCATTACTTATGTAACAAATAATATAAAGGAAAACGAATCAGTTAACACTCAAAACAATGATAATACTAAGATAATATTAACAAAGCAATGTTAAAAGAACATAATATTAATGTATATGATATTTGTATAATTTAATAACAATTATTTCACTATTATACAAGAGGTTAACCTACACTCAACCAAGTAAAAATATATGTTAAGGGTTAATTTCACAATCTCTTTATTATCTAAGATTGTTTTTACGTAAGTATCTACTAGGACCTCTTTATCATCCACCTCCATGTTTCCAAAAAATATATTCCAAAACAATTTTACAATTTACTAGACTATGGGTTAATGCAATTTATACCCTTTTTTGAGTTTTTATGTAATGGATTGAAAGGAATCCTTCCGTCGTTTTCCAAACAATGTACTTTATGACCTTTTCGACAAAATTAAGGTAAGAATGTTTTTTAACTTATACAGCGGGTGCGACTATTTTCTTCCGTTATAACATCATTGGAGATTCCCTTACAAAATTATAAGAATATTTTCAAAAATAAATGTTTTATTTTATTATTACATGACTTTTAAATTATTTCAAAATAGAAAGAGATATTTCTTTAAAGATGTTTTGATTTCATCTATTTCAACATCCTTTGATGGATTTTAAATTTGTTTGATATTGATTTATTTTGATACAAAACATCCATATAGTATTGAAGGTTTTGTGATATGTTTGAATATAGATGTGTTATTTCTTACCATTCATTGTTTATGGATAATTTATTGACATTTCGTAGGCTAGTCTCAATATGAATGTTTATGTTATGTTTACGCATTTTTATATGAGGAATGAATTGGAATTAGTAAGTGATGGGTGGAGCCTGCTATAGATCCTCGATGCATCAGTAGGTTTCTTGAGACAAACTAGTGTCTTGACACAAGGCCTTGACAAAATCTTATTTATAGTCTTGGCACAAGGCCTTGACTATGTGGTTATGAAGTCTGGAATTATACATTACATCATTATAAAAGGGGCTATTGATATTTTTTGTGATTATTCGACTAGTAGAATAACCATGTGAATAATTAAATGACATTATTTTATTTTATATTTTCCATATTATGTTGAAGTTCAAGTTTTAAAGGCTTTTGTTTTTGTCTTATACATTCTCTTAAATGTTTATACCTCTTTATGAAATTTTCTGCTATATTTCCATCCTTATTGAGCATATGAGCTCACCCCTTTGTATGTTTTATTTTTCCCAGGATGTGAAGTAGTATTTTATGACTTACCTACATGGATTGTATGATGGGATATGAGTTTGGTCTATTGAAACAATGTTGTTGTAGTTTTTCATTTTATAATTTAATGTACAACTTATGAATGTATCAAGTATTTCCAAGGCTACTAAACTGACTGGTCTTTTGGGACATGATTTCCTTGTATCATGCCAATGTTATGTAATAATGCAATGACTTTTGGTAACTGGTTTTGGGGTGTTACAGTTCTTATCAGATGAAGTTTAGTACAAACCTTGAAATCTAGATTTAAAAAAACTCCAATTAGAGCACATCGCCCTAAGAATGACTTTGAGGATTAGTATATAAGAACATCCTAGAATTTTGGTATTGGAGAGATTTTGTGTGTTTTCCAAGAAAAGCATCCCTATCTAGATATGAGCCGGTATAGGGGGCTCTGGCAGAAATGTACCTAGGGGTAAAACCCAAAAACACCGCTTTGAGCTAGACTCGAACGGGAACTGGTGGACGAAAACGGGCCTTGCTGCACTCTTGGTTACGATACACCTGGGGGATATGCCTAGGATAATTCTCATTTTCATTAAAACCCATTATCAAGGGTTTATGAGCATATACATCCTCAAATAAAACATTTTTATGATTATCTATTATATCAATAAATGGTTCAATTTATGTTAAGTGTTTTACAAGTTTGGATTTATGTATTGCAATTTATAAACTAATATAGTTTATACCATTGTTTAGAAATGGTTCCTAGTGGAAGGAAATGAATCTCTATTAATGACCTTACTCCATGTAGGGATTCCCCTCTTACTCAAGATAATTATAGTAGAGCTGGTGATGCAACTGGTGCTGATCAGGTAATCACTATACTGGGACAACTCACTCAGGTTATGAATAATAACCTTACTCGTATGGAGCACCCTGATCCACAGTGTGGAGGATCAATGTAAGATCACTTCATGAGGAAACAACCACCAACATTAAATGGGAATACAAATCCACTAGTAGCTGAGAAATGGATAAATTTCATAGAGAAAATATTCCACACCTTGGGGAGTAGCGAATGAGAAAAAGTTGTCATTGCAGTTTACCACCTCAATAGAATTGCTGAACAATGGTGGTCATTGATTCAAAACACAATGAAAGATGATGAATTATCAAATATGTAATGGAGGGAGTTTAAATAAATTTCCTTAAAAAACACTTTCCTCGTGACCGTCAAGTGGAAATGGAAAGACAATTTCTGAGTTTGAGGCAAAAGGAGGATGAGAATGTCACAATGTATGAAGATAACTTTTCAAGGTTAGAGGGGAATGCTGCAGATTATATACGCAACCCAAGAAGTAAGATTGATCATTTCTTTCATGGGTTAAAACTATTTCTCCATTGAGCATTAGTCTCACAATCCTTCTCGTCACACGAAGATATTGTCTCATGTGCTATCAAGACAGAAAAAGAATTCTATAAGTCTTACGACATTGAATCAAAAAAGAGAAGAAGAGATCTTCTGAACACTCTGAAAATGTAAATAAGGGGAATAAGGGAAATGTTGAATATCAATCCTGTAGTAAATTTGGGAAGAAACACTCTGGTACTTGACTGAAGGTAATGTTATTATGTTACAAGTGTGGTGAAAAAGGCCACCAAGCTCGTGATTGTAAGGAGAATAAAGAGGCTATCAATGTTTAATGCTACAATTTTAGAGAAAGGGGACATTATGAAAATGAATTTCATAAGAGTTAGGGGGACTTACCTCAGAAAAGGCCAAAGGATCAAGGATAGGCTTATGCTATCACTACTGCTAAGGTTGAAGCTCTAAAAGATATAGTGGCAGGTAATTTAATGGTTTCCTAAAGTTTATCCAATGCTTTATTTGATTCTGGATCATCGCATTGTTTCATATCTTCCTAGTTTGCTGAGAAAATTAGATATTTCCAATTTGATTTAACAAGGGAGTTGTCAGTCAAAACTCTTAAGGGAAGTATCATTGCAACAATATTTGGTGAATTAGTCCCCATTAGGGTATATAAAAGTTCTTTATCTACTGATCTCATCATCATACCCACGATTGAATTTGATATAATCCTCAGTATGGATTGTCTTTCGGGCCATGATGCAAAAATTTATTATAAGAAGATGGAGGATAATTTTTTTTATGATGATAAGGTGTAACTTATATTTAGAGCAGAAACGTCACCACCTAATTCTTACCTAGATCCACCCCCAGTAGCTCAACTAAATTCAATTATTGGGGAGGAAGAGGATGAAATAATTGTGGTTGATGAAACAAATGCTCAAATAGAGGATGTTCCTATTGTGAAAGAATATTTTTATGTCTTTCCATAGGATTTACCTAGACTTCCTCCAAAATGAGAAATTGAGTTTTCCATTGACTTAATTCCTGGTTTAAGGCCCATATCGAAGACCCCTTATAGAATGGCCAATATGGAATTAGTGAAACTACAAAATACTAAAGGAATTGAGAAATAAGGGATTTATTTTCCCTAGTGTTTCTCCATGGGGGCCCCTTTTCTTTTGGTTAAGAATAAATATGGATCTATGAGGTTGTGAATTGAATAATGGGAGATCAATGCAATAAAAATAAATAAAAAGTATCCCCTACCTCACATTGATGAATTATTCGGCCAACTTCATGGAGCTCAATAAGTTTCAAAGATTGACCTTTGATCTGGATATCATCAGTTGTGTGTGAAGAAGGAAGACATTTCAAAAACAACATTTAGAACCAGGTACGAGATTTACGAGCTTACTGTAATGCCTTTTGTATTGACTAAGGCACCCTCTGTCTTCATGAATATAAAGAATAGTGTTTTAATGGAATATCTTGATGACTTTTTAGTGGTGTTTATTGATGATATCTTGGTATTCTCCAAAAGCTACGAAGATCATGAAAATCACTTGAGCATTATTCTAAAGACTATTAGAAGACATGCATTATATGGGATGTTTAGCAAGTGTGGATTTTGGATTCAAGTGATTTATTTTCTTAGCCATATTGTCTCTAAGGATGGAATCTTTGTTGATCCTTCTAAGACCAAGGAAATCCATGAATGGCCAACACTGACAAGTATAACTGAGGTATGCAATGTTATTGGTTTATCAGTTTATTATCAACATTTCGTCCAGAATTTTTTCTGGTTGGATAACCCATTAACAAAGCACGCACCAAAAGGGGTTAAATTTGTTTGGACAATAGAGTGTGAAGAATGTTTTAATGAATTGTAGAAATAATTAGTCAATTCTCCTTTCATCACTCTACTATTAGGGAATGATGGGTTTGTTATTTATAGTGATCCATCAACGAAAGGACTTGGTTGTGTCCTTATTCAGAATGATAGGGTTATTGATTATGTTTCATGATAGCTAAAAATTCATGAAAAAAATTATTCTACTCATGATATTGAGTTAGAAATTTTAAACTTTTCTTTGAAGATATGAAGACACTATCTATGTTGTAAAAAATGTTAGATTTATACTGATCACAAGAGTTTGAAGAATATTTTCTCACAAAGAAAACTCAACATGAGGCACAGGGGATGACATTAATTACTTAAGGATTAGGATTTCACTATACACTACGACCTAGGGAAGGAAAATAAGGTGGAAGATGCGTTGAGTAGAAAGGATCATGGAGTTTTGAACAAGATGAGAGTTTAGAAGGATCATATATACAAGGATCTAGTAAAGTTGGGCACGTGGATAACCATGGAAAGTGAAACATAAATACTTTTTCAAATGGTTTCCAAACCATATTTATTTGAAAGGATAATAATTTCTCAAGGTGATGATGATAAGTTTCAAAAGATGATTAAATATGTGAATAACGGGAGATTGAGTGACTTTGTATATGAAGATGGAATTTTGAAATTTTGGTAGAGACTTTGTGTTCCCGATATACCTTATCTAAAAAGAGAATTTTTGGATGATTCTCATAGCTCCAATTTTTCTATACACCCAGGGAGCGCCAAAATGTATAGAGATTTCTCAAAACATTTTTGGTGGGACAACATGAAGATGAATATTTATTATTTTGTGCCAAGATGTACGATTTGTCAACAACTGAAAGCTAGAAAGCAATAACCAAGAGGAGTCATGAAGCCTCTTCTCATAATTGAGTGGAAATGGGATAATATTATGATGGAATTTGTTGTGGGACTTAAAAAGACTCGTAGAAGTAATGATACAATATGGCCCATTGTCAATAGTCTTACCCAGTCAGCACATTTTATTGCTATAAGGGAGGATTTTCCACTTGAATGTTCAGAAAGACTATATATTAATAATGTTGTAAGACTACATGGAGTACCCCTATTTAATTTTTATGATCATGATCCCAATTTTACATCAATAATCTGGAAAATTCTTTAGAAATCCCTAGATAATGATCTTCTTTTGAGCACTGCCTACCACCCCCAAACTGATGGTCAATCGGAATGGACTATTCAAACCTTAGAAGACAAGTTTAAATCATGCTAATTTGACTTTCAAGCTATGTGGGATCAATATTTACCTTTGGTAGAATTTTACTATAACAATAGCTTAAAATCAAGTATTCAGATGGCACCATATGAAGCTTTATATGGAAAGAGATGTCGCACACCAACCTGTTGGGATGATGTTGGTGGAAGAAAACTTGTAGGCCCAAAACATGTGGAGAAAATGATGGAAAAGGTGAAGGAAATCCAAAACCACATCAAGGTGTCTCAATGTAGATAGAAGAGCTATGATGATAACCGAAGGAAGGATTTGGGATTTCAGGTATGAGATCATGTTTTCTTGAAGGTATCTCCATGGAATGGAATTATATGTTTCAGTAAGAAGTGTAAATTGAGTCCCAAATACATCAGACCTATCTAAATTCTAGAACTAATTGGGGCTGTAACTTACCGTTTGGAAATGTCGCCAAGTCTCTCCAAAGTTCACGATGTATTCCACGTATCACTATTGAGAAAATACATGCCTAACCCAATGCATGTACTCACTTATGAAGAATTAGAACTGGAACTCGATCTATCTCATTGCGAAGAGCCTGTCAAGATTTTTTATACCATAGAACAAGTGCTGAGAAACTAGACGACTTGTCTGGTGAATGTTCTATGGAGAAACCAAAAGATGGAAGAGGCAACTTGGGATCATGAGGAACATAAGATGAAGAACCACCCAAGTCATTTTATGCAGTAATATTCTAGAAATTTTGTGGAAGAAATTATTTGAAGGAGGGGAGAATGTAACACCCCAAGCGTCAATGGTATGCTTCTCTTTGAATAATACAAGAGCGTATGTTGTATGCAACTTCAAGTTCTAACAAACCACAACCAATCAATCCAATAGTTATGAATAGAAAAACCCACTTTTTGAAATTTTCAAAATTTTATCTTTCAAAATGGACTTAATTTTTGGATTCAGAATTTCGAAATTATCTTAGTGTGAATTTTTCATATTTTTCTGAAAACATTCAATTTTTGATGAATAGTAAAAAACAATGAGTTATACTTTAAAACTAAATTTTTATTTAAATAAATATTTAATTTATTTAAATTTATTTTATGTAAAAATAGATACATAATACCTATATAAGTTTAATGTAATTCATTGGAGTCCGTTTATAATAATTTTAGATATATACATTTTTTTGATCTTTTTACCGTCTTTTACCCACCTCCTAGGAGGATTTGCAAATTCAATTAAAACATAATTTAACCGCTTCTGTGAGTTTAATTTCAAAAATACAAGATACACAGTTGATATTAGTAAGTAAAATGTGGTTCAATATGATGAAAATAATTATTGGTGAAAAGTAACTTTTTTACTTTTATTTACTATGGTTAAAAGTAAATAGGGAAATTAAGGGTAAAAATGATATTATTATTTCTCTAACACATTTTATAATTCTTTTGCATAAGTATAATTTGCCAAAAACAACCATAGGAATAAAATATGAACCTCTTTGATCCACTTGAATTAGATTAGGACATTTATTATTATTTTATTTAAAAAAGAGTTAAAAGAGTTAAATTCAAAGTTTAATAACTAAACCATTTTTAATATAGGGTTACAAACAATATAAAATCGATTATAAATATTAATTAGAAAGATAGAAATATTTCCTACATAATTATATTTTATTTATAATTTTTAGACATGAGATAATGTAAGTTATTTATGAAACAATTATGTTGCAGTAATTACATAATTAATGAAATATTAAAATAATTGATATTATAAATATCCAAATTGATGTAATTTGAGAGTTTTTATGAATTAGACTAATTTTAAAGGTTATAATTACATGTTAGGATTGGTTAGATGAATTTTTTTATTAGTAATAATGCTGTGATGATTTTATCAAAAACAAAAAAACAAATAGTTTCAAAATTGACATAAAAAGTGTTTTTAAAAGAAATATTATATTATTAATTTATATTATATTCATAAAATTATAAGGTTTTTCCAATGGTCTTAAATAATATTATTATGTCATTAATGAACCACTTGAGTATCCCTTGTAAGTTTATAGTATGTTTATTAACCATATAATATAAAAATTGAAAGAGACATGGTAAATGTCAAACTATTTAACTAAGAGTTAAATCTAAAATATAATGTTAATATAGTGACCCAAACTTTTCTAAAACCTGTTTTTTGAGTGGTTTTTGATCCATACCCACCTTATACTTCAAAAAATTAATTTTCGAGCCACTATAAACAAAAAATGATTTTTTATATAATAATATTTCCAACTTTTCCTAAGGTGCCCCTCACCCATCTTATAAAAGGGCACTCCCCCATCCCTTGAATTCAGACATTGAAAGCCTTTTTCCACTGACAAACCCACCCCAAATACCCTCTAAACTATCCTCCCGTAATCCTAGAGGCCATTCTTTAGTCAGAAATCAAACCTAAGGATCCCTTTTGATCTAATAAAAACGAAGAACCCAAAGAAGAGGTAAATATTTCATCACCTCTTTCAAGTTCCATTCTTCTTCCACTTCCTATTTCTTTGTTGTTTCAGTTATAAAATAATAACTCTAGTAACTTATATATACTGTTCTTTTATTATAAATATGGTACAACCAAATTCATTATTCTATCCATCCTTTGAATGACATGTCACCATACATGCGTACATACAGCTTACTGTCTTCACGTCGTGGTGTAATTGTTTTTCATTACATTATTATTTGGATGAGTATAATAATGATGTTTAATTGATGTAAATAATAAATATAACATGATAATAATTTTTTATATATGATATACCATCCAATTATATCGTATTTTAATATCAAAATAATGATATTGTCGCTCGTGCGTACGTACAGATTACCGTCTCCACAAATGCGTTGAGATTCATTCCCCTTTGTATCAATTCTAGACTAATATTCATTATATGATTAAAAATAAATTTTTAAAGACTTAATATCATTATGTATATGAATAATATACATCCTATCAATAAAAATCCTTACATATATAACAAATAATATAAAGGAAAACGAACCTGTTAACACCCAAAACGACGATAATACTAAGATATTATTAACAAAGAAATGTTAAAAGATCATATATGATAAAATATTAATGTATATTATTATTTTATAATATAATAACAATTATTTCACCATTATACAGGAGGTAAAACTACCCTCTACCAAGGAAAAGTACAAGGTAAGGGTAAATTTCACAATCTCTTTATTATCTGAGATGGTTTTTATGTAAGTATCTATAAGGACCTCTTTATCATCCACATCCATGTTTCTTAAAAATATATTCCAAAACATTTTTAAAATTTACTAGACTATAGATTAATGTCATTTATACCCTTGTTTGAGTTTTTATGAAATATCTTGAAAATAATCTTTCTGTCGTTTTCCAAACAAGGTACTTTATGACCTTTTCGACAAAATTAAGGTAAAAATGATTTTTAACTTATTCGGACGGGTGAGACTATTTTCCACTGTTTTAACATCGTCGAAGATTCTCTTACAATCTTATAAGATTATTTTCAAAAATAAATGTTTTCTTTTATAATTACATGACTTTTAAATTATTTAAAAATAGATAGTGATATTTCTCTAAAAATGTTTTTATTTCATCTATGTCAACATCCATTGATGGATTTTAAATTTATATGATGTTGATATATTATGATACAAAAATTCCATATAGTAGTGAAGGTATTGTGATATGTTTGGCTATGGATGGGTTATTTCATACCATTCATGGTTTATGGATAATGTATTGACATTTTGTACTCTAGTTTCATTATGAATGTTTATGTTATGTTTACGCCTTTTCATATGAGGAATGCATTGGACTTAGTTAGTGATGGGTGGAGCTTGCTATAGCTCCTCATTACATCAATAGGTTTCATGAGACAAACTAGTGTCTTGGTACAAGGCCTTGACATAATATTTTTTGTAGTCTTGGCACAAGGCCTTAAATATGTGGTTATGAAGTCTGGCATTATACATTCCATCATTATGGAAGGGGATATTGCTATTGCATGTGATTATTCGACTAGTAGAATACTAATGTGAATAATTAAATGAAATTATTTGATTTTATATTTTCCATATTATGTTGAAGTTTGAGTTTAAAAGGCTTTTGTTTTTGTCTTATACATTCCCTTAACTGTTTATGCCAATTTATGAAAGTTTCTAATATATTGTTATCTTTACTGAGCATCTGAGCTCACCTGTTTATATGTTTTATTTTTCCCAGGATGCGTAGAAGTATATTATAACTAGAATATAGGGATTGTCTTAGGGGATATGAGTGTGGTCTATTGAAACAATGTTGTTGTAGTTTTTTTTTATTTTATAATGTAATGTAAAACATATGAATGTATCTAGTATTTCCAAGGCTATTAAACTGATCGGTCTTTCGGGTCATGATTTCCTTGTATCATGCCAATGTTATGTAATAATGCGCCAACTCTGGGTAACTGAAGTCAGGGTGTTACATTTCGTATCAGATGAAGTTTAGTACAAACCTTGGAATCTATATTTAGAAAAACTCTGCCTAGAGAACATTACCCAAAGATAGACTTTGAGGATTAGTATAGAAGAACCTTCTAGAATTTTGGAATAGTAGAGATTTTGTGAGTTTTACAAGGAATGCATCCCTGTCTAGATTCAAGCAGCTAGAGGGGGATCTGTCCCAAATGTACCTAGGGGTAAAACCGAAAAACACCACTTTGAGCTAGACTCGAACATGAACTAGTGCATGGAAACGGGCCTTGCTGCACTCTTGGTTACGATACTCCCGGGGGATATGTTTAGGATAATTCTCATTTTCATTAAAAACCATTATGAAGGGTTTATGAGCATATACTTCCTCAAATAAAACATTTTTATTATTATTGATTATATCAATAAACTGTTCAATTTATGTTATGTGTTTTACATGTTTGGATTTATGTATTTTGATTTATAAACTAATATAGTTTATGCCATTATTTAGAAATGGAGCCTAGTAGAAGGAAAAGAAACTGTATTAATGCAATTAATCTATGTAGAGATTCCCCTCTTACTCAAAATAATTATAGTGGAGATGGTGATGCAACTAGTGATGATTAGATAATCACCATACTGGGACAACTCACTCAGGTTATGAATAATAACCTTACCCGTATAGAGCACCCTGATCCGCATCATGGAGTATCAATGTTAGGATACTTCTTGAGGAAACAACCACCAACATTAAATGGGGGTAAAAATCCACTATTAGCCAAGCAATGGATAAATTCCATAGAGAAAATATTCCACGCATTGGGGAGTAGAAAATGGGAAAAATCTATCATTGCAATTTACCGCCTCACAGGAGATACTGATCAATGGTGGTCGTTGATTCAAAACACAAAGTAAGTTGATGAATTATCAAATTTTTAATTGAGGGAGTTTAATTAAATCTCCTTAAGAACACATTTCTCATGACCATCGAGTGGATATGGAAAGACAATTTCTGAGTTTGAGGAAAAAGGAGGATGAGAATGTCGCAATGTATGAAGCTAGCTTTTCATGTCCAGCGAGGAATGCTGCAGATTATATAAGTAACCCAAGAAGTAATATTGATCATTTCATTGAAGTGTTAAAACCATTTCTCCGTCGAGCATTAGTCTCACAATCCCTCTCGTCATACGAAGATATTGTCTCATGTGATATCGAGATAGAAAAATAATTCTCTAAGTCTTACGACTTTAAATCAAAGCAAGATATGAAGAGATCATTAGAACACTCTAGAAAAGTAAATATGGGGAATAAGGGAAAAGTTGAATATCCATCATGTAGTATATGTGGGAAGAAACACTCTGGTACTTGACTGAAGGGAATGAGAGTCTGTTACAAGTGTGGTGAGAAAGGCCACCAAGATCGTGATTGTAAGGAGAAGAAAGAGGCTATTAATGTTTAATGCTACAATTGTAGAAAAAGGGGACATTATGAAGATGAATTTCATAAGAATCAAGGGCTGTTACCTCAAAAAAGTCCAAGGGATCAAGGCCAAGCATATGCTATCACTACTGTTGAGGTTGAAGCTTCAAAAGACATAGTGGCAGGTAATTTAATGGTTTCCTAAATTTTAGCCAATGCTTTATTTGATTCTGGATCATCGCATTGTTTCATATCTTCCCAGATTGCTAAGAAAATTAGATATTTCCAATTTGGTTTAACAAGGGAGTTGTCAGTCAAAACTCCTAAGGGAAGTATCATTACAATAATTTTTTGTGAATTAGTTCCCATTAGGGTATATAAATGTAATTTATCTACTGATATCATCGTCAAACTGATTATTGAATTTGATATAATCCTCGGTATGGATTGGATTTCAGACCATGATGTGAAAATTTATTGTACGAAGAAGGAGGTTAAATTTTTTTTATTATGATAAGGTGTACCTTATATTTAGAGAAGAAACATCACCACTTATTTCTTATCTATATTGACTCCTAGTAGCTTAACTAAATTCAATTATTGTGGAGGAAGAGAATGAAATATTTGTGGGTGAGGAAAGGAATGTTCAAATAGAGAATGTAACTATTGTGCAAGAATATGTTGATGTGATTCCAGAGGATTTACCTAGACTTCCTCTAGAATGAGAAATTGAGTTTTCCATTGACTTAATTCCTGGTTCAAGGCCAATATCGAAGAACCCTTATAGAATGGAAACTGTGGAATTAGTGGAACTAAAGAAACAACTAGAGGAATTGAGAAATAAGGGATTTATTTGCCCTAGTGTTTCTCCATGGGGAGCCCCTTTTATTTTTGTTAAGAAGAAATATGGATTTGTGAGGTTGTGCATTGACTGGTGGGATATCAATGCTATAACAATAATGAACAAGTATCCTCTACCTCACATTGATGATTTATCCAACCAACACCATAGAACTGAATAATTTTCAAAGATTGTCCTTTGATATGGATATCATCAGTTGTGTGTGACGAAGGAAGACATTTCGAAAACAGAATTTTGAATCAGGTATTGGCATTAAGAGTTTACAGTAATGCCTTCTGTATTGACTAATGTACCCTCTGTCTTCATTGATCTAATTAATAGAGTTTCCAAGGAATATATTGATGACTTTGTAGTGGTATTTATTGATGATATCTTGGTATACTCCAAAATCTATGAAGATCATGAAAATCACTTATGCATTATTCTAAAGACTATTAGAAGATATGAATTTTATGGGAAGTTTAGAAAATGTGAATTCTGGCTTCAGGAGATTTCATTTCTTTTCCATATTGTCTCTAAGGATTGAATCTATATTAATCCTTCTAAGACCAAGGAAATCAAAGAATGGCCAGCACTGATGAGTATAACTAAGGTATGTAGTGTTATGGGTTTAGTAGGTTATTATCGACATTTCTTCCAGAATTTTTCTCGGTTGGATAACCCATTAACAAAGGTCACGTGAAAAGGGGTTAAATTTGATTGGACAAAAGAGTGTGAAAAATGTTTCGAATAATTGCAGCAAATATTAGTCAATTCTCTGATATTGACTGCACCATCAGGGAATTATGGGTTTGTTATTTATAGTGATCCATCAAAGAAAGGACTTGGTTGTGTCCTTATATCGAATGATAGGGTTATTGCTTATGTGTCACGACAACTAAAAATTCATGAAAAAACTATCCTACTCATGATATTAAGTTAGCAACTATAATATTATATTTGAAGATATGGAGACACTATCTATATTGTAAAAATGATAGATTTCTACTGATCAGAATAGTTCGAAGTATATTTTCTCAAAAAAATAACTCAACATGAGGCAAATTCGATGACATGAACTACTCAAGGATTAGGATTGCACTATACACTATGGCCTGTGGAAGGGAAATAATGTGGCGGATGATTTGAGCAGAAAGGATCATGATGTTTTGAACATGATGAGAGTTTAAAAGGATCATATATAAAATGATCTAGTAAAGTTGGACATGGGGATAACCATGGAAGTTGAAACATAAATATTTTTTCAAATGGTTTCCAAACCATCTTTATTAGAAAGGATAAAAAGTTTTCATGATGTAGATAAGGAGTTGCAAAAGACGATTAAAGATGTGAATAACGGGAGATTGAGTGACTTCGTATATGAAGATGGAATTTTGAAATTTGGGAAGAGGATTTGTGACCCCGATATACTTGATCTAAAAATAGAATTGTTGGATGATGCTCATAGATCCAATTTTTCTATACACCCAGGGAGCACAGAAATATATAGAGATTTCTTAGACCATGTTTGGTTGGACAACATGAAGAGGGAGATTTCTGATTTTGAGTCAAGATGTATGGTTTGTCAACACGTGAAAGATGGAAGGCAACAGCCTAGAAGAGTCATGAAACCTTTTCCCATACCTGAGTGGAAATGGGATAATATTATGATGGAAATTTTCATGGGACTTCCATAGACTCATAGAAGGAACGATACAATATGTCTAATTATTAATCATCTTACCCAGTCATCACATTTCATTGCTATAAGAGAAGATTTACAACTTGAATTTTTAGAATGACTATATATTAATGAAGTTGTAAGACTTCATGGAGTACCCCTATTGAATTTTTATGATCGTGATCCCTATTTTACATCAAGATTCTAGAAAATTATTTGGAAATATCTGTGTAATGTTCTTCATTTCAGCACTGCCTACTACCCCTAAACAGATGGACAATCTGAATGGACTATTCAAACCATAGAATACATGTTGAGATCATGCTCATTTGACTTTCAAGGTATGTGGGATCAATATTTACCTCTAGTAGAATTTTACTATAATAATATCTCCCAATCAAGTATTCAGATGGTTCCATATGAAGCGTTATATGGAAATAGATGTTGCACACCAACATGTTGGGATGGTGTTGGTGAAAGAAAACTCTTATGCCCAAAACTTGTGGAGAAAACGGTGGAAAAGGTGAAGATAATCCGAAACTACATAAATGCGTCTCAAAGTAGACAGAAAAGATATGCTGATAACCGAAGAAGGATTTAGGATTTCAGGTAAGAGATCATGTTTTATTGAAGGTATCTCCATGGAAGGGAATTATGTATTTTTGTATGAAGGGTAAATTGAGTCCCAGGTACATCGGAACTATCAAAATTCTAGAACGAATTGGACAAATAGTTACCGTTTGGAAATTTTGCCAAGTCTCTCCAAATTTCATGATGTATTCAACGTGTCACTATTGAGAAAATACATGAATGACCCAACGCATGTACTCACCTATTAATAATTAGAAATAGAACCTGATTTGTCTCATTGTGAAGAGCCTATCAAGATTTTTGATAGAAGAGAACAAGTGATGAGAAACTAGATGACTCATCTGGTAAAAATTCTATGGAGAAACCATAATATTGAAGAGGAAACATGGGAACCCGAGGAATATATGATGAAGAACCACCTGAGTCTTTTTATGCAGTAATATTATAGAAATTTTGAGGATGATATTATTTGAAGGATGGGAGAATGTAACACCCCAATCATCCATTGTACACTTCTCTTTGAATAATACTATAGCGTGTGTTGTATGAAACTTCAAGTTTTAACACACCACAACCAATCAATCTAGCAGTTTTGAATAGTAAAACCCACTTTTTGAAATATTAAAAAATTTATCTTTCAAAATGGACTTCATTTTTGGATTTGGAATATCGAAATTAGTTTAGGATGAATTTTTGGTATTTTTCTGAAAATGTTCAATTTTTGATGAATTCTAAAAAAACACTAAGTTATAGTTTAAAAACGAATATTTATCTAAATAATTATTTAATTTATTTCAATTTATTTTATGTCAAAATGGATACATAATTAATATATAAGTTCAATGTAATCCATTAGAGTCTATTTATAATATTTTTAGATATATACAATATTTTGGACTTTTTACCGTCTTTTACCCACCTCCTTGGAGCATTTTCAAATTTACTTAAAACATAATTTTACCAATTCTGTGACTTCAATTTAAAAACTAAAAGAGACAAAGTTTATATTATTATGTAAAATGTGGTTCAATAAGATGAAAATAAATTTTGGTGAATTGAAAATTTTTTACTTTTATTTACAACGGTTAAAAGTAAATTGGGTAATTAAGGGTAAAAATTATATTATTATTTCCCTAACACATGTCCTAATTCTTTTGGATAAGTATAATTAATGAAAAAACAACCTTAGGAATAAAATATGAACCTCTTTGGTCCACTTGGATTAGATTTGAATTTTTTTTATTATTTTATTTAAAGAAGAGTTAAAAGAGTTAAATTCATACTTTAATAACTAAACCATTTTTAATACCGGGTTACACACAATATAAAATTAACTATAAATATTAATTATAAAGATAAAAATATTTCCTACGTAATTATACTTTATTTATAATTTTTAGAAATGATATAATTTAATTTATTTATGACATAATTATGATGCAGTAATTACCAAGTTAATGAAATATTAAAATAAGTGATATTATAAGTATCCAAATAAATGTAAATTGAGACTTTTTATGAATTACACTAATTTTATAGGATAATATAACATGTTAGTGTTGTTTATATGAATTTTTCATTAAGTAATAATTCTGTTATGATTTTATCAAAAATAAAATACCAAATAGTGTCAAAATTGAAATAAAAGAGTTTTTAAAACAAATATTATATTATTAATTGATATTCTATTCCTAAAAATATAAGGATCATCCAAAGGTTTTAAATAATATTATATATGTAATTAATTAACCACTTGAGGTCCTCTTAGAAGTTTATAGTATGTTAATTAACCATATAATATAAAAATACAAAGAGATGCGGTAAATTTCAACCTACTTAACTAAGAGTTAAATGTAAAAGATAATGTTAATATCATGACCCAAACCTGTCTAAAACCAATTGGATGAGTGGTTTTAGATCCATAACCACCTTAGACTTTAAATAATAAATTTTGGAGCCATTACAAACCCAAAATAAAATTATTATAAAATAATATTTCTAGCTTTTCCTAAGGTTCCCCTCACCCCTCTTATAAAAGGGAACTCCCCCTTCCCTCAAATTCACACCTTAAAATCCATTTGGTTCAGACAAAACCTTCCCGAATACCATCTCAACTATCCTCCCTTAATCCTAGAGGCCTTCCTTTATTCATAAATCCTACCTATGTATTATTTTTGAACAAATCAAAAGGAAGAACAAGAAGAAGAGGTAAATATTTTATCACCTCTTTTATGTTCCTTTCTCCTTGCACTTACTCTTTCCTTGTTATTTACATTCTAAAGTAATAAATCTAGTATCTTCAATATACTGTTATGTTATTATAAATATGGTACATCTATATTCATTATTCTATCCTTCCTTTGAATGACATGTCACCATACGTGCGTACGTACGGCTTACTGTCTCCACGTCGTGGTGTAATTGTTATTCAATACATTATTATTTGGATATGTATAATAATGATGTGTAATTTATGTATATAATAAATATAACATGATAATGATTCTTTACATATATGATATAACATCCATTTTATATTATTTTAATATCAAAAGAATGATATTTTAGCTCGTGCATACATACAGATTATCGTCTCCACGAACGTGATGAGATTCATTCCCCATTGTATCCATTCAAAACTAATTTTCATTATATGATCAAAAATAATTTTTAAATACTTAATATCATTCTTAATACGAATAATATACAACCTATTTATAAAAAACATTACTTACCTAACAAATCATATAAAGTAAAATGAATCAGTTGACACCCAAAATGACGATAATACTAAGATATTATTAACAAAGCAATGTTAGAAGATCATATATGATATCATATTAATGTATATTATTCTTGTATAATTTAATAACAATTATTTTACCATTATACAGGAGTTTAACCTACCCCCTACCAAGGAAAAGTAGAAGGTAAGGGTTAATTTCACAATCTCTTTATTATCTGAAATTGTTCTTACATAAGTATCTACTGGGACCTCTTTATCATCCACATGAATGTTTCTTAAAAATGTATTACAAATTTTTTTTACTATTTACTATACTATGGGTTAAAGTAATTTATAGCCTTGTTTGACTTTTTATAAACTATTTTCAAATAAATATTTCTGTCGTTTTCCAAACAAGGTACTTTATGACCTTTTCAACAAAATTAAGGTAAGAATGTTTTTTAACTTATAGGGTGTGGGCAGGTATTTTCCACCATTATAACATCGTCAAAGCTTCCCTTACAGGCTTATAAAAATATTTTCAAAAATAAATGTTTTCTTTTATAATTTCATGACTTTTAAATGATTTCAAAATTGAAAGATATATTTCTCTAAAAAAGTTTTGATTTCATCTATGTCAACATCCTCTGATGGATTTTAAGTTTATTTGAAGTTGATTTATTATGATACAAAACATCCATATAGTATTGAAGGTTTTGTGATATGTTTGATGGTGGATGTGTTATTTCATACCATTCATGGTTTATGGATAAATTATTGACATTTTTTATACTAGTTTCAATACGAATGTTTAGGTTATGTTTAAACCTTTTCATATGAGGAATGCATTGGGCTTACTAAGTGACTGGTGGAGCCCACTATAGAACCTCGATGCATTAGTAGGTATCATGAGACAAACTAGTGTCTTGGAACAAGGCCTTGAAAAAATATTATTTGTAGTCTTGTCACAATGCCTTGACTATGTGGTTATGAAGTCTGGAATTATGCATTCCATCATTATGAAAGTGGCTATTGATATTATATGTGATTATTCGACTTGTAGAATATCCATGTGAATAATTAAATGAAATTATTTGGTTTTATCTTTTCCATATTATGCTAATGTTCAAGTTTAAAAGGATTTTGTTTTTGTCTTATAGATCACCTTAAATGTTTATGCTTATTTATGAATGTTTATACTATATTGTTATCCTTACTGAACATTTGAGATCACCCGTTTCTATGTTTTATTTTTCCGAGGATGAGAAGAAGTATTTTATGATTGACCTATTGGGATAGTCTAAGGGGATATGAGTGTGGTCTATGGAAACAATGTTATTGTAGTTTTTCATTTTATAATGTAATGTAAAACTTATGAATATATGTAGAATTTCCAAATCTATAAAAATGATCAGTCTTTAAGGTAATTATTTCCTTGTATCATGACAAAGTTATGTAATAATGCACCGACTCTGGGTAAATATGGTCAGGGCATTACATTCAATAATTCTCAAACATAGAAACGAGGGAAACAAAATCTTGACCGATAGAATAAGAAAGTTTTGGATTAAAATATATTCAAATAAATATAGGGAAAATACTAAAACTAATACAGAAGACGTATTTCCCTCATAACCCATGGAGAATGAAGGACCATTTGACATGAGCTATCTAGAAAGTAAATCATAACTACCTCATAAATCCCAACAGGTTTTCACAATACATACCGATTTAATGACAAGAAGCTCAACAAAAACCTTCCTTTGATACCACATTGTCACAAACCAGTTAGTGTACCCTAGAAACATGATTATTGAGATAGTTATGATATAGATAAAAGGTTGTTTCTGATCCCCATGGATTTGTGACTAGAACCTCACATCATACAACATTCAAGTGGGAACAAATTTCCCACAAAACATATTAGAAGAAACAATAGAAAGTCAATATTCATACAAAATAAACTCTAGTTGGAGTAATTTACAAAGGTCAAAATACATTAATTCCCATGTTCTAAAATCGATGTACCAAAACAGGTAAGATTATCCCATGCCAATAAGGACAAAACTCACCAGTCCAAGGTTCAACAGTACTATCGACCTCTAAGAGATCTTTTCCCCTTTCTTGAATCTGGAAAGAGATAATCTTCAAACACCCAAAGGGAAAAGTAGGGTGAGATAAAAAAATTCCAGTAGGGTCTCACCATAGATTCCAAAATAGATACCAATAAACTATCAACCAAAGGAAATCATTCAATTTTAAAATAAACTAGTTTGTAATTTTAAAACATATTTTAAAAAATCATGCTATAATGTTAAAATGATGGAAAATACTTTAAGAAAAGTAATTACAATGATTGAATATTTCTAAAACAAGAGATTGAATAAAATATTTTATATAAAGTAATTTATATATATTCTTAATGCATGTAAAGAAATTGAAGAACATTGGAAAACATTTATATCATTAAAATAAAATAAGCGAGAAACATGGCCATCTTCCAAATAGGTACCAATGTTAAAGGCTACAGGACTACACAATCTCCATGTGATAACAAAAATATGTGTATTTACATGCCCCTATATCACTGGCCAAAGGAGACTCATCACCATCCCATTGGTGATGTGACATACTGCATTTATGTTTTAGAACATTTTATAATTCTAGAATGTGTCCAAATAAAACACGACATACCTAAGGTTTTTATGTTCTCTTACACAATCAATGATGGGTAATTTATGTTCGTACTACTTAAAAAACAATTCAACCCCACTACTCCCTTTTCAAATGCCCAATTCCATTTAAACCCAAAATAGGTTTTGATTAAAAACATTCCTTTTTAACAAGATAAAACCACAGTGTTTCTATCAAAACTATTTATTCCATTTCCAAAAGAATAAAATCAATTAAAACAATTCACTAAATGTAACAATTCATTTCCACAATTAAATTCAACAATTTAATAACATTGGTTTACATAAAATCTATAACATAAATTAAATGTTTTTAAATCAACCAACTTATATTAACACACCCCAATTCAATGTAATTAGGGGTTTTCGTGATTTATATGCCAAAAATCATTTTAAATTTCATAATTTACTAGAATTGGGTTGTATTAAATAAATTCAAATAAAGTTTGAGAAAATTAATTTAAATAAAAAATTGAAATAAATCTAAAAATTCAAGGTCAAATTAGTTTGGCCAAATAGGACAGCACCACCTACCTTTTTCCAAAAACTCACCCTCACAACAAAACCCTCTAATGAGACCGAAGGAAAAGAAGTCCTAGAAACTCAACCTAGAAACGTGATGCAACATCAAATAGCATAGATCCATAAATTTCAAGATGATCTATTGAAATACCAATTTAGGAGAAAGAGAGAAAGATGTTGAATAAGGGATAATGTTTACCCAGGAATCACACCACCAATGCAGTGATTATCAGCCACTGCACAAATGGACCTAGAAGGGTTGGAGGGCCTCAAGATCTCTAGAGTAAGGCTTAGGATTGAGATAAATGAAATTTGAGGGGATAAAAAGGGAGATATTAGTCATGATTCCTATTTTAAAACCACATTAGGGGTATTATCCAACATGTTACCTAATTACACATCATAAAATGGTTGATTTCAATAACCTAAAAAAAACATGTCACTTAAAATTAAAAAATGATTTTTAATTACTTCACAATGTGTAATGAATCATCACATAATGTATATTTATGGTGTAAACCCTTCACAATATGCACCTAGTTACCATTAAACGTCATGTAACCTATTTATATGACTTGTAACCCTCTTATAGCCTGTAGAAAAGGGCAGTTAAATATAAGATTCCAAAAAAACATTAACTTATCCATTATAGGTATCCTCCCAACTCATTCTCAACCATAAACATTTAGTGACAAGAAAAAACCTAGAATATTTAAATGGTGTACATGTAATATCTGTAACGAGACAATATCATGATCCTGGGATGGAGTGGACTTATATAAATGGTATTAGAGGAAGTGTCCATTCGATGTTCCAATGAGGACGTTGGGCCCTTCTAGTGGGAAGGATTATGGAAACCTCACATCGAAGGTATAGAAGAATGAAGTACCACATTATAAGGTGATGTGGATACCTCCCCCATTATGTGGAATTTTCATGGTGGATTCCTGATGGCCAAATCCTAGGGAAAGCAATACCATGTGGGCTATGCCCAAACCAGACAATATCCTAACCATGGGATGGACTGGGTCACTACATATTCTATGTCTGTTGTTAGGCCTCTGTGTTATTCACTATTATTCGATCAATTTAATAACCAGTAATCCCTTTTAACTGTCATTACACCTTGATACATCTGTTCCATAGCCTACATAGACATGTAGTATCCATATAGGGTTGGGAAAACCAAACACTATAAATTAATAATATTTCTGGATGTTATCTTATACTAAGACTCATCCCATAGAATCTTACCACGGGGTTTACATGTTTATATATAATATAAGTATCAAAAAATATCCAATCCTTTATCTAATACTAACTATAGTGACCCAATATATAAACACAATTTATTTCATAAATCTTTGCATACATTTCGAATCGAAAAATCCATTTATATAGAGGTCTAGTGTATTTTTGAGGTTTGACAAAAAAATATATAATCCTAAAAATAAAAACAAAATCATTATTTAAAACTCTACAGAGTAGTCCTATCTCTCAATTGTCTTCTAAAACTACATAGGATATCCTTGGGAAAATACATAAGGAATATAGAAATCTTGAATGCCCAGTAAGGGAGTTAATATTGAAGTACAAAATAACTTGTGAGTTATGAGACATGACATGTAATCATAAATTGGATGATCAGAAGCATAGAATCATAAAATAAAGAAAATTATATAATGAGATAATGGAATAATAAACAAATGGAAAATATAAAAAACATGATATCATAAGTAGATGTCGAGGGAGACTTACAAGATCATCATTATAATGTTTACAATGTCCCAAGGTTGATTTAGGTTCACTTTGTAATCAATTACGTAATATATCATGAGATATAAACCATTGACAAATTCATTATATGACTATATAATTCATGTCCCATCAGTATCATATATAAAAAATATAAGTATTCATCCCATATAAGTAAAATACACCAAATCATAAGCATGATCAAACCCATAATATATAATTGAGTTTAATATTTAAGATTCCCGATATAATCAAAGGCTAAATCCTAAAGATTTACAAGAGTAAAGGGAATTATATCATTCAAAATTTTATAATTGAAAGAGGTATATAGGTCGTTGACATGGAATTCCATTTTAGAAAATATATGATAATGATCATGATAGGAAGGAATAAAAGTGAACCACTTGGTTAGTTCTTTTGTTAATTTGCTAAATGATATTTTATAGAATCAAAGGTTGTATAGTTTTTCATAAAAATAGAATTGAAAAAATATGATTATAATGAAAATACATAGGGTTTCAATATCATATTAATGGTCTAAAAATGGTTCATGTGGGTGATTATTGACATGATATAGGAACATTAAAGTGCACTTTAATCGGTTATATATAAATGTATAAATTTAAAAGGGGAATTAAAAATGTATAACCCAATGAATGAAAATTATATAAACTCGATATATATGTAAGTAAAAGTTTTAAAAAATGTGTTCATTAGAAGAATATTTCATTAAAGACAACAAAAGTAAACAGAAATGCCTACTAATACGACCTGAATGGTGTACAAGATATCCCTAACTATGTTTTAAAACATCGTTTTATAAATACCAAATGATGAAAATAATAATAAAACTTTATTTTGAAAATTAGAAGAGGTATATATGAATTTCACATGATAAAAAATAATTATATTTTTAATTAAAAGGGGGAATTGGTTGGATGGAAAATTATGAGAAATGAGGGGGGAACTGTTGTTTGAATGGATGCGAATTATTTTAAATATAAATTCAGTTTCAAAAAGGGTTTTAACTCAAATTATTGAAATAATTACATAAAAAAGTTATCTCCCACAATAGAAATTTGTTAGACCATATGAAATGAAAGGTGATTCTCAAGGGGCAACATTATAACATATGAAATATGATAGTGTTTAAAATAACAATATATTTTTGAAAAGACATCGATTGTATCCCAAAAAAGTAATAAAAAGAATGTAATTGAATTTTATTAGTTCAAAATTAATCTATGATAATATAATTATTGAGGTATGTATATACACCAATCATGCCTTAATGAAGGGTGATTTGGATGGAAACCTTACAGATTTTGTAATTTTATAATCGTAAGTCATTGGAAGTTTCAAAACCACATAGTTCTATAAATTAAATGAATTAAAACATGGACTATTACAATATAAATTATTTTTTAGTATTTAAACCATATAAATAAAAAATTAGTGAATAACATTACAACATGTATCAATGAAGAGAAATTGTAATGAAACCCCTTAAAACTTTTAAAAAATTAAAATAAAACTCATTTAAATAAGTAGATATTGAACTTGAAGATAAAAAACTATGAAAAACTATAATTTATGAAATTAAATTTAAAATTGGTTTTATATGGATTGTTTTAAATAGTTTTTTTCCATAAAAAATATTCATTTTAAAAAAGGATGTTTTGATAAGAAACCCATACTTTATTCTAAATTCATTATGTGCATGTTCCTAACATCATGAATAATCATGTTTTTTTATTATATATCTTTTTAATAACCTTATTATTCTTTATTTATTTTATCAAGGACCATTTATTAACATGTTCTATTTATAGTCTTCTTTATTATGCCAATTACTTGAGTTTGGTCAGTCAATTTTACCTTAACTGCTTATTTATGTGGACCTTGACCAAAAGCGTTGAAAAAAAGATACATAATTTTAAAATTATTAATATGTTTAAGGATATAGTTTTTAAATAATAATTATATTTTTATGTCCAACCATGATGGGTGATGATGAAAAATTAATGTCATTGCTCATCAAGTCAATAGTTCACATTTATGAGGTATTAAGGTTACCATTTCTCAATGAATGAGAGAGAAATAAGGTAGTGGATAATATTCCAGTTAAAATTTATATTTATTTTATAGATATTATATTATTTATTAAATTAAATCTTTTTCATAAACCATGAATTTTGGTGACGAAAAATGGAAGACGTTGTATTATGGAGGCAGTAGTCCACGCAAGACACTAACAAAACATTTATTTTTTTAAACAGATGGAGATGAATTAATAATGGTTATTATGTAAATTTAATAAAATATAAGTATAAAAAATATACTTAATTAATCATATATTTCTTGATATAATATATTTGTATAATGACCAGAGACCGGAACCACATAACTGGTGCCCCGTACCCGGTTCTCCACATGACCTCAAGCGCATTTCCCCAAACGCCAGAGGCTGCAGACTAGCAGCGAGGGCCTTGGTGAGTCAGTGGGTAAACTATTCCCTCATTTGGTAAAGTATGCAGCGGAAGAATAAACATAAACGATAGCGGAAGCAGTAAATAGCATGCAACAATTGAACTAAAAATAAAAGCAATGTCTGATATAATAATGATGCAGAATGGTACATGAATCTATGGAAAACAGTAATCAAAACAACATTCTAAAATACAACTGAAACAATATAGTGACCCTAGCCTTTCACACATAACATTTCATGATTTTAAACATAATTCATCATCAGAGTACAAGCCAAGGATCTTGAATTCTAGTTTGTTGGAAGGCTAGGTACATATAACATAAAACATGGGCTAAAAAACATTTCTTTATTTAATCTTCATACTGAGCTCCTAAGTTTCTTTGAGCCCTTAAATCTGCATAGGGTACCCTGGGGAACACATTAACAAAGGGATGAGATAAAAATCCCAGTAAGGGAAAGATCATAAGAAAAAACTTTAAGCACATGAGTTAGGAGGCTTGACATAATGATATTGGAAGCATGAAACATATGGAATCATAACATATAAACATGGGATCAAAAACACATGGGATAAAATAATCATGGGATCATATAAGCATGATATTATATAATCATGGTTTCATATAGAGGTGGAAGCAACTTTAAACAAGTCTTTAGTACGAGTCAAGGCTAACCGCCCATAGTAGCACAAGCCAAGGCTAACCTCCCAGACCATTTTCCCATAATCTTCTCATGAGGCATTAACTTTACCCAATGCATTGGAGTCCAATATGGGTGCACCCATATATGCTTATTCATGTATATTATTTCCACATAAAGAACCTCAATCATACATAAGCATAAGAGTACCCAAGGAAAGAAATGGTCACACAATCACGTCATAAATCATAATAAAAAGGGGAATACCATACAAGCATCAATGAAAAAAGGAATTAAATCCTAAATAGACATTAATAACGTATAAAGGCATAAATCATGACAAGAGATAAAAAACTGAAGTGATAACATGTAAAAATAGTTTTTAAGAATCTTTGAGTCATAACATTTTAGTGCGGTTTAAGAAAACATCGAATATATCTTAAAACAAAAAGCGGAATAATATTTTTTTATAAAACCAGAAGTAAACCAGTAGGGTTTTCATAATAAAAATGATGATTCTATAAGGAAAAATGTGACTTAAATCAGAGGATAGAGTAAACTTGGTAGGAAATAATTCAGGAAGTTCCCTTAAAACGGGTTCACTTATCGGGATGTAATGAGGAGGGAATAACTAAAAATCATGCATATCCTTGAATGAATGTGATGAAAGAGTCTTGATAAATTGACTTTGAATATGTAAAAAAAAATTAGATTATGCACAAGACAAGATAAGATAACATCATTTTGGTATAAAGGTAGATAAGACAACCCGAAGGAATAAAAGAGGTTCGCGTAGAATTCCTTACGGATTATCGGTATGGTATTGAGATTACTTGAGGGGGCTTAGTGAGAGAGGAAAATGGAATTATCATCACTTATAAATAAAGATAGAATTGTGGGGGAGGTTCTAAATCATACCCCATAGTTAATAATTACACACAACATGATTAACATAGTGAACAATCTTGAATAAGAGTGAAATTGAGAGGATCCCTTACCTTAGGCCCGTTGGTGTTCTCCACTTAATATTAATGACATGAATTGTCAAATTAGGTTTATTAATTAATAGTTACAGATCCATATCTAAATGTAAATGAGTCATTATAACCTTTTTAAGTTCATTTATACCCATCTTGGTTGATTACGAGGTTCAATTTCATTGTTCGGGTCCGTTTGTTTCATTTGTTTTAATGATCTGTTCAATTGTAATTAGGTTCAAATAGATTTTAAGATGAAAGTGGTTGTCAAGAATTGAAGTTATAACATTAGTGGAAATCCAGTAGGTTACATGGTTACAAAAATAATTTGGTTAATTAGATTGAAAGAGAACCTTTAAAATAAACATTAATGATAAACACTTGAATTAATTTTAACGATTTTTCCCAAAATTGACTTGTTTTGTATTATTGTTTTATATCATGAGTGTATGAGGATTATAGAACCTTAAATAGAACATATAAAATATATAATAATCTGGTTAAACTATAACATTAATGGTTTCATTTCCAGAATCAAAATGATAAGAGAATTCACAAACACATTATTCATGATGTCTGTAATTTGACCCATCATAGACGATATTTAATTCTCAAACGAGAGGGAGTGGAGGAGAAGTATGATGCATGAAATTTTCCATAAACATGATTAGAATCCAAAACATATGAGATTATGGATCTTTCAAGCCTTTAGTATAAGGTATGTGGAATAGGGTATGAGGAAAGAAAGAAAATGAAAACAAAACACTTGAAAACAAAAGAGGGTTCTTACCCTTTGAGCTCCTCTCTTTGAGACTCCTCTTAGGGGCTTTGGTTTTGGTCTTTTGGAAAGACCAGAAAGACTTGGACGTGGGGAAGGATCTTGGGAGAGTATTAGGGCAGAAAATTGTCTAGGCACAAGGCTTGATAGGTGTGAGGGAAATAGGTAAGGAGAGAGGGTATTTTTAGTGGAGGAGAGAGAGGTTTCCTTAATATAAAATTCATTTGTTTATTATTTACCCACAAGACAAGGAATAGTGAGTATTTCATGACCAAGTATATAAATTTTATAATTTAATCCCGAACCAAGTGGGCTTACATCAGCATAACATCACACATGAACCTATAATTAGCTTATTTAGCTTATTTTTGCAAATTACGATATTTCACTAATCATAAAAAATTCAAGTATTTCAGAAAAATCCCAAAACTTTACCCCAACCATTTTTCAACATGTAGAATCCAAAAATGAAGTCTATTTTTCCAAAATAATTTTCTAAATATGATTATTTTAATATTTAAATAAAATAATAATTTATTATCAAAACCGGTTTTAAAGCATTCATTAATTCATTCTAAACTATAGGTATATCGAACTTCCAACAAGAATATTATTTTTATACCACCATAGTCAAGGTTACTATTCATTAGGGTATATCACTATTCATAAGGGTATGTTAACATTCATTAGGGTAGGTTACTATTCACCAAAAAATTATTTTTTTATTAGACTCCAAAAAACATCTTGAACACAACCGTGTATGTCAGATTTTCAAAATTCCATACACAGAAGTGAATAACTTATGATTAAAGGTCACTTATCACTTAGGAGTTCCTTATTATGTGATTTTATGGAATATTTATAAGAAGGGAATTTCCATTAAAAACATTGGGTCATTACATTCTTCCCCCCTTAAGAAATTTCTCCCTTGAAATTTCATTTTACATTCTTGTCCAAAAACAGATGTGGGTACTTTTCCTTCATTGATTCCTCCAGCTCCCATGTTGCTTCCATAAACTTATGGTTCCTCCACAAAACTTTGACAAGATGGGTTTTCTTGTTGCGTAGAACGTTATCTCTCCGATCCAGAATCTTTTCTGGCTGCTCCTCATAGGAGAGATCATCTTCCTGCTACACTATCTCTGAGTTTAGTACATGTGAGGGATCAGGTATGTACTTCATCAAGAGTGATACATGAAAAAAATCATGAACTCGAGCCATATTCGGTGGAAGTTCAAGACGATAGGCCACAACTCCTATGCGTTCAAGGATCTCAAAGGGGCCAATATACCTTGGGCTTAGCTTCCCTTTCTTCCCAAATCGCATGACTCTCTTCCATGGAGATATTCGAAGGAAGACATTATCTCCAACGTCGAACTACAAATCCCTTCAACGGTTGTTAGCATAGCTCTTTTTCTAACTTTGAGAAGCTTTGATGTGTTTCTGGATGACTTGAACCTTCTCTTTCATCTCTTGAACAAGACCCGGTCGAAGTAGCTTTCTTTCTCCAACTTCATCCCAACAGGACATATCATCATATGGAGCCATTTGAATACTCGAGTGGAAGCTATTGTTGTATGACAACTCAACCAATGGGTGATTCTGATCCCATCCACCTTTGAATTATAGAGATCAGGCTCTAATCATATCTTCAAGTGTCTGAATAGTCCTTTCAAATTGGCCATCTGTTTGGGGGTGATAGGTCGTGCTGAAATTTAATTCAGCACCCAAAGCATGATGAAGAATCTTCCAGAATTTTGATGTGAACCTTGGATCGCGGTCAGAGAAAATTAATAGTGGAACACCATGAAGTCTCACCACTTCCTTCACATATATATTTGAAAGATGTTCAAGCGAGAGATCTTCCTAAATAGCGATGAAATGGGATGTCTTGGTCAGTCGGTCAACCACAACCCATATCCCATTGTTTCCCTTTGACATCTTCAGGAGACCTGTGACAAATTCCATAGTAAAATTTTTCCATTTCCACATGGGTATAGGAAATGGCTGCTTCATACCTTTGGACATTTTTCGCTCAGCTTTAACTTGATGACATACCAAGCACCATGATATATATTTCGCAATCTTCCTCTTCATGTTGTCCCACCAGAATTGTTCTCAGAGATCATGATACATTTTGGTACTCCCAGTATGGTTAGAGAAGGATGAGCTATGTGCATCATTCAATAGCACTTTCTTTATCTCTGGATCAGATGGTACACAAAATCATGTTCGAAATATTACAACTCCTTCCTCATCAATTTTGAAATTGGAGGATTTACCATTTTTAACAGCTTCCACCCTTTTCTGAATTTCCACATCCTTTCTTTCGCAAACATTATTTTCTCCAAGAGGGATGGTTGAGCAGTCATTTGAGAATGGATTGATGATGTTCCTCCCTTAATGATTCCCATGTCCATCCTTTTCAAATATAAAAGGATTGGATCCTTTTCAATTATCATCATTGATAAAGATGCATGATCCTTTCTACTTAGAGCATCCGCCACATTGTTTGCCTTACCAGGATGGTAGTGGATTGAGTAGTCATAATCCTTGATGATCTCTATCCATCTTTGCTGGTGCATATTAATCTCTTTCTGTGTGAATATATACTTGAGAATCTTGTGGTGAGTATATATCTCACATTTCTCCCCATAGAGATAATGCCGCCAGATTTTCAAGGCAAAGATCACAGCCGCTAACTCCAGATCATGCGTTGGATTGTTTGGCTCATGGATTTTCAGTTTCTTTGAGGAATATGCTATCACTTTATCATTTTTCATCAGCACACAGCCTAAGCCCTTCTTAGAAACATCACTATACACCACAAAGAGTTCTCTATCGATAGGGAGTGTGAGTACTGGCACAGTGATAAGCCTCTTTTTCAACTCCATGAAATAATCTTCACACTCCTGTGTCCATACAAATATTACTCCCTTCCATGTTAGCTTGGTCATTGGGATTGAAAATCGTGAAAATTTCTTCACGAATCGTTGATAATACCCATATAGACCCAAAAAGCTACGGATCTCCGTTACAGAAGTTGGTCTGGGCCACTCTTTAATTGCCTTTGTGTTGGAAGGGTCCACAGATATCCCTTTTCTAGTGATAACATGCCCCAGGAATGACACTTCCTCCATCCAGAACTCACATTTACTATACATTTCATACCAATTCTCCTTTCGTAAAGTATTTAACACAGTTTTAAAGTGCTCCTCATGTTCCTCCTTGCTCTTGGAGTATATCTGAATATCATCAATAATGACTACCAAATATTTGTCGATGTAATCTCTAAAGACTCTATTCATTAAGTCCATGAAAACTGCTAGAGAATTAGTGAGTCCGAAGGGCATCACTATGAACTCATAGTGTCCATAGCTTGTTCGAAAGGCAGTATTGGGAATATCTTCTTTCCTCGCCTTTAGTTGGGGATATTATGACTGAAGGTCCACCTTAGAGAAATAACTGGCCCCATGTAGCTGATCGAACAAGTCATCTATCTGTGGAAGGGGATACTTTTTCTTTATCGTGATTTTATTGAGCCCGTGATAATCAATGCAGAGGCGCATTGATCCATCCTTCTTCTTGATGAAGAGGACTGGAGCACCCCATGGTGAAGCACTCGGGCATATAAAACCCTTATCCATATTCTCCTGTAACTACTTCTTCAGCTCTACTGGCTCTATAGTGGCCATTCTGTAAGGTGTCTTTGATATTGGCAGAGATCCAGCGATAAGTTCAATTGAGAACTCAACCTCTCGGTCAGGAGGAAGACCAGGAAACTCTTCATAGAATACATCAGTGTAATCCCTCACGATGTGCATGTCTTTAAGCATTATTCTCTCCTTTGTCTCAATCATTTGAGCTAGGTATGCATGCTCATAAGGAAGAAATATCCACACTTGAGATGAATATTTGAAAGAAGATTCACCTTCCTCCTTGCACTTTTAAAGAATAGGAGGATGCTTTAAGATGTGGAGGGTAATCTCCCTTTCCCAGCAGTTGATGTTGGCCTTGTACAAAGAGAGCCAATCCATGCCCAAGATAGCATCAAATTCCACTAAAGGAAGTATAAAAGGATTTTCTAGGATGTTCAGTCCACAAACATTAACCGGGGAGGAGTTATAAACCATGGATGCAATAATTTCCCCATTCGCTGTTCTCACATATAACTTTTCCTCCAAATTTTGAGGTGGTTTTTCAATAGTTCTACTAAACTTGTAGGATATGAAAGAATGCATAGAACCAGAATCAAATAGTATGTTCACTATTCTTGAATGAATAACAAGCGTACATGTCACTACAACATTTTACGGCTCCCCTGAGAAGTAGTGATAGCATAATCCCTTCCTTGTTGCCTTGGAGGTTGTTGTGGATTGCCACCGACAACCCTCAGCTTAGGGAAATTGTTCGCATAATGCCCAAGCACCCTGTAGTTATAACACTGCACTGCAGGCTAAGTGTTGATCTGAATCTTACTTTCTTCTCCAAAATTAGCAGGATTTTTCATATCCCTTCAGCAGTTCTTGGCCAGATGACCAAACTTTTTTCATTTGAAGAAATTCTTGGTTCCCTTCAGACAGTTACCAGGATGCTTCTTCCCACAATTTTTGCAAAGGGGAGAGTTGGGATTCTTCCCATCATGGGATTTTTTTGATGGACTACCCATGTTGTTTTGCATCTTCCGCTTCTTGTCATTGGGACCATGAGACCACTGAGAGTATCCAATCTCCATTTCATCCTTAAGGTCACAATGAACAATCTCTTCATAGCTGTCGAAGTCTCGAATCATCAAAACATTTCATAGACTCGACTTTAGTCCGCTAAAGAAGAGATCCAACTTCCTTTCAGTGTTCATGACAATGCCAGAGGCGTACCTTGCAAGCCTGGTAAAGTTTTCTTCATACACCCCGATGGAATCATCTTCCTTCTGCTTGAGTCTGAGGAATTCTCTTTCCATCTTGAGATGGAGGGTTTGAGGAAAATATTTGTTAAAAAAATCCTCTTGAATTCCTCCCAATCTATGGAATCGATTTCCTCTTGGGACTTTGTATTCTTGATCAGTTCCCACCACTGATCAGATTCACCATCAAAACGATAGACTTCCAGTACCACCTTCTCTTCTTCCGAGCACTAGATGATGGTGAATATCTTCTCAATGGAGTTAATCTATTGTTCTGCGAGGAGGGTATTAGAAGATCCATTAAACATGGGAGGCCTCTGCCGCATGATGTTTTGAGCATCCGAGTCCATCACCTCGGGCATATCATTAGGGAAATCATCACATTTCCTATCACCTTGGATGTTAGTACGTGTTCTTCTATTTCTCCCCATTATCTAAGAGAAAGAACATATAATTAGAGGTCTTGAATACTTAGCTATTAAGCATAGAAAGGAAACTTTGAACATTAAAGGATAAACTTATAAAGAAGAAGTACATCCTAACTTGTGATTCCATAAGTTTATATCTAGGTTATCCTCAATATATTTCTTAACCTATATTATTATGGTATTTTCCCTTTAATAATTGTTTGTAATAAGCTCGTGAATCTACCAAAGCATATCCCCCGGGAGTGTCGTAACCAAGAGTGCAGCAAGGCCCGTTGTCATGCACCAGTTCCTGTTTGAGTCTAGCTCAAAGCAGTGTTTTCGAGTTTTACCCCAAGGACACATCTGTGCCAGAGCCACCTCTACCTACTCGTATCCAGATAGGGATATATTTGATTGATAAACCACTTACTCAATACTCACCAAAATTTGGGAATGTTTTCTAATACTTAGTCTCATCCTTAAGGTTCTCACTAAGGTGCTCTATTCCTAATCTCCAAATATAATTAGACCATCCTATGATACCAAATATAGTGACCCTTTCCTTTTACACATAACATTTCATGATTTTAAACATAATTCATCATCAGAGTACAAGCCAAGGATCTTTAAGTCTAGTTTCATGGAAGACTAGGTACATATAACATAAAACATGGGCTAAAAAAACATTTCTTTCTTTAATCTTCATAATGAGATCCTAACTTTTTTTGAGCCCTTACATCTGCATAGGTTACCCTGGGGAACACATGAACAAAGGGATGAGCTAAAAATCCCAGAAAGGGAAAGAGCATAAAAATAAACTTTAAGAACCTGAGTTAGGAGGTTTGACATATTGATATTGGAAGCATGCAACATATGGAATCATAACATATAAACATGGGATCATAAAAACATGGGATAAAATAATAATGGGATCATATAAGAATGATATTATATACGCATAGTTTCATAGAGAGGTGGAAGCAACATTAAACAAGACTTTATTACGAGTCAAGGCTAACCGCCAATCTCGTTTCCCAAAGTAGCACAAGCCAAGGCTAACCGCCCGGACCATTTTCCCATAATCTTATCATGAGACATTAACATTAAACAATGCATTAGAGTGCCATCGGGGCACACCCATCTAATATTATCCATGTATATGCTTGCCACATAATGAAACACAATCATACATAAGAATAAGAGTACCCAAGGAAAGAAATGGGCACACAATCACCCCATGAAGCATAATAAAAAGGGGCATCACATAAAATAATCCATGAAAGAAAGGAATTAAATAATAAATAGACATTAATAATGTATAAAGTCATAAATCATGATATGAGATAACAAAATGAAGTTATAACATGTAAAAATAGTTTCTAAGAATCTTTCAGTCAAAACATTTTACTGTGGTTTAAGAAAACATCGAATATCACTTAAAACGAAAAGTGGCATAATATTTTTTATAAAACCAGAAGTAAACCAGGAGGGTTTTCATAATAAAACGTCTGATTTTATAAGGACAAAGGAGACTTAAAACTGAGGATAGAGTACACTTGATAGGATATAATTCGGGAAGTTCCCTTAAACGGGTTCACTTATCGGGAAGTAATGAGGTGGGAATAACTAAAAATCATGCATATACCAGAAAGAAAGTGATGAAAGAGTCTTGATAAATAGACTTGGAACATGTACACAACATTTATATTATTCACAAGACAAGATAATATAACCTCATTTTGGTAGAATGGTAGATAAGACAACCCGAAGGAATAAAAGAGGTTCGGGTAGAATTATTTACGGATTATCGACATGGTATCGGGAGTACTTGAGGGGGCTTAGTGAGAGAGGAAAAGGGAATTATCATCACTTATACATAAAGAGGGAAGTATGGGGGAGGTGATAAATAATACCCCATAATTAATAATTACACACAACATGATTAACATAGTGAACAATCATAAATAAAAGTGAAATTGAGAGGATCCCTTACCTTAGGCCTGTTGGTGTTATCCACTTGATATTAATGACCTGAATAGTCAAATTAGGTTTACTAATAAATAGTTCCAAAACCATATATAAATGTAAAATATTCATTTTAACCTTTTTAAGTTCATTTATACCCATCTTGGTTGATTGCGATGTTCAATTTCATTGTCCGGGTCTGTTTGTTTCATTTGTTTTAATGATCAGTTCAATTGTATTTAGTTTCAAATAAATTGTAATATGAAAGTGGTTTTCCAGAATTGAAGTTATAACATCAGTGGACATCCAATAGGTTACATGGTTAAAAAATTAATTCGGTTAATTAGAGTGAAAGAGAACCTTTTCATTAAACATTAATGATAAACAATTGAATTAATTTTAACGATTTTACCCATAATTGATTTGTTTTGTATTGTTGTTTTATATCATGAGTGTATCAGGATTACAGAACCTTAAATAGGACATATAACATATATAATAATATGTTTCAATCATAAAATGAATGGTTTACTGACCATAATCAAGATGATAAGAGAATTCCAAAACACATTATTCATGATGTCGGTAATTTGACCCATCACGGACGATGTTTAATTCTAGAACGAGAGGGAGAGGAGGAGAAGTATGATGCTTCAAATTTTCCATAAACATGATTATAATCCAGAATATATGAGATTATGGAGCTTTCACGCCTTTAGTATAAGGTAAGGAGAATATGTTATAAGGAAAGAAAGAAAATGAAAACAAAACAGTTGAAAACAAAAGCGGTTTCTTACCCATTGATCTCCTATCTTTGAGACTCCTCTTAGGGGATTTGGATTTGGTCTTCTGGAATGAACAGAAATCCTTGGACGTGGGGAAGGAGCTTGGGAGGGTAGTTGGGTAGAAATTTGGCTAGGCACAAGGCTTGATAGGTGTGAGGGAATGAGGTAAGGAGAGAGGGTATTTATAGTGGAGGAGAGAAGGGTTTCCTTAATATAAAATCCATTTGTTTATTATTTACCCACAAGATAAGGAATAGTGAGTCTTGAATGACCAAGTATATTAATTTTATAATGTAATCCCGAACCATGTTGTCTTACATCAGCAGAACATCACACATGACCCTATAATTAGCTTATTTAGCTTATTTTTGTAAATTACGGTATTTCAGAATTCATCAAAAATTCAAGTATTTCAGAAAAATCCAAAAAATTTACCCCAACCATTTTTCGATGTGTAGAATCCAAAAATGAAGACTATTTTTCAAAAATAATTTTCTATATATGATTATTTTAATATTTAAATTAAATAATAATTTATTATCAAAATCGGCTTTAAAGCATTCATTAACTCATACTAAACTATAGGTATATCGAACTTCCAACATGAATATTATTTTTATACCACCATAGGTAAGGGTACTATTCATTATGGTATATCACTATTCATAAGGGTATGTTACTATTCATTAGGGTAGGTTATTATTCACCAATTTCTTTTTGATTATACTCCAAAAAACATCTTGAACACAACCGTGTATGCCAGATTTTCGAAATTCCAAACACAAAAGTGAAAAACTTATGTTAAAAGGTCACTTATCACTTATAAGTTCATTATTATGTGATTTTATTGAATATTTATAATACTGGAATTTCCATTAAAAACATTGGGTCGTTACAACCATGGTACTAAATGTAACAGCAAATCCAGCAGCATCACGAGCCAAAACCCGGTCCCATGCTCTCCAGATCCAACCAGCAATCACGTACCTGAGGTAGTAGGGCCACAATATCTACCTATACTTGCAACCATATGGTCTGTTTTGGCCGAAAAGTAGGACCCAAACAGGGTGTGAGACTAATCCCAGTAGGCAACCACCACAAGATTTGTGCCCTACGGTCAATGAGTGATATATCAAAAGTAAAGGTAAATAAATACAGTAAAAAATTCTACCAATTACCATTCACATTCATTTAATTACACAACAAAGTAAAACTAGCTAACTTCTCTATTCCAAGGTAAAGAAAGTAACACAATAGGTATCTAAAAAGACTACCTAAACACAAGCAGTACAAAACCCAAGCTTGTTCTTTGGCTTGGTGGACTCATTACTACCAACCATAAAAAATTTACACTGACTCACTAGGTGGCTTAAGCAAGCAGACCCATATATTCCAGTAATCAATCAAGGCACAGACACTCTGGGAAGCTCTCACATCAATTCCCATATGGTCTTGCAACAATAGCTACAGACTCTATGAGGAATCACTTACGTCTAATTCTTCTTGTGGTCTCGATGCATGGGTAAACAAATAAAACTCTTGGGAAGCACAAAGTCATATTCCCTTAGGTCCTGCGTATGAAACTAAAACCAACAAACCCTTTTGGGAGGCACTTAATTGTCTATTCCCTCTTTGATCTCCCACACCAGGTTGTCACAGCCCTGAAAAGTCCATTCGTGCGTAATCGACTATTAGCAGCCCTATGTATGTTAAAAAACTACTTGGATAATAGCTACCATACATCAAAATCATTTAACCAGCAGGCAACACATGCAATCATTAATAACAAGTAAACTAAAAATTACAATAGGGTTGCCTCACAGGAAATGGTGCAAAACGGCGATAAACAGCCAAACAGGGGAAGAAAAAACCCATGGGGTGATCCTCTAACATGAAACCAAGAATATATTAGCAACAATTAATCATAAGATAACAAGATATATAGGAAAAATAAACAATAGGATCAAAATCCTAAACCCGGGATACCCGATACATGGGTATCCGACACTTTTCCAACCAAAACTCAAAGAACTTCAACATAGGGAAACAAACCACCTAACTCGATCCTCAATGATCGATATAATTTAACCTCAGCCTGTGAATTGGCCTAGAACGGAGAAGATCTACAAAAATGTCTAAAACATTCAACCTCAGATAACTTACACGAGAGGAGGAATCAGGAGAAGAGGCTAAAGAAGAACCAAGAACTCACCGCTGTGATCATTCAACAACTGACGGAGTTAGATTCGGACAACCAGCGACGGATCAGTGGCTCGGAGAATAATTGGCCTCCATGGGCATTTTGGATGGGATTAGTTGGAGAAGAAGATGTTTTCTATCATTAGGCACGACCCCAGGTCGATTAATGAAATAAAAAAAAGTACACAGCATGTACTTTTAAAGTACACGGCGTGTAGCGGGTTTTTCCGTACTCCGCCAAAATTGGCCTCCACGTTACCCCTACACACCATGTGTGTGTCCCGGAAATGGTCAACACATGACTTCGAGCAGCAGGGGAGTACATGGCGTATACTCTGAAAATTTCCAGATTCTCCATTTTTGCATAAAAATCTTGTAAAAGAGATCCGTACATAAAAATGAAGCTTCGAGTTCTTACAAACTTGCCCCCTTAAAGAAATTTGTCCCCGAATTTCCATAATTAGGCGTAGAAGAAGAGACCTCGAACAACTCTCGCCACTAAGATTGCATATCAGCCTCCCTTTCCCAGGTCTCGTCCTGGATACGGTTGTGCTTCCATAGCACCCATACCAGATGAACGGACCGGCCACAGAGTACTTTTTCACTTCGATCAAAAATCCTAATAGGATTATCCTCAAAAGATGCATCCTGCTCCAACTCAACCTCCTTGGGATGAAAAACATGAGATGGTTCTGAAAAATTCCGTCAAAGCTGAGAAACATGAAATACGTCGTGCATAGCCTGGTACCTCTGAGGTAACTGCAACCTGTAAGCAACCAGCCCGACTCTCTCTAGAACCTCAAACGACCCGACGTATCTCAGTGAAAGCTTATCATGTCTCTGAATCCTCTTTTGTCCCAACCTCGGTTCGACACACAAGAAAACATGATCCCCGACGTCGAACTCTAGAGGTCGTCTCCGCTGATCAGCGTAGGACTTCTACCGAGACTGTGCGGTAGCCATCCTCTTCTAAATCAACTCTATCTTCTCTGAGGTCTCCTGAACAAGATGAGGTACCATCAAAGCTGCCTCTCCTACCTCTAGCCAGCATAAAGGTAATCGGCATGGCCTACCGTACATAGCCTCATAAGGTGTCATCTGAATAGTCGCCTGAAAACTGTTGTTGTAGGCGAACTCCACCAGGGGAATATGCTTCTTCCAAGAACTCCCAAAGTCTAGAATGCAAGATTGTAGAATATCCTCAAGCACCTGGATCGTACGATCGGATTGGCCATCAGTCTGGGGATGGTATGTTGTACTCAAAAGTACTTGTGTGCCCAATGCCCTCTATATCCCCTGCCAGAAGTGTGAAATAAAACTCGCATCCCTGTCTGAATCAATGGAGTGTGGAACTCCATGCAGACGTACAATCTCTCGGATGTACAACCATCCCAGATCGTCAACACTAAAGGTCTCCTTGATCGGAAATAAGTGTGAAACCTTCATGAGTCTGTCCACTACAACCCAAACTGCATCATTTACTCGAGGCGATCTCGGTAAACTTGTCACGAAGTTCATCACGACATCATTCGATTTCCACTCAGGAATGGGTAACTGCTATAAAAGCACTGCTGGTCGCTGATGATTTTCATTCACCTGCTGACAGGTGGAACACTGCATAACAAAACCAGCTACATCCTTCTTCATTCCTGGCCACCAATACTGACTGTTCAAGTCTCGGTACATCTTTGTGACACCAGGATGAACTGCCCAAGCTGAAGCATGGAAATCCTGCATCATCTCCTCATGTATGTTGGCTAAAACCCAAACACATACATGAAAACATAGAACCTCGTCATCTCCTAGTGTCCATCCTGGTGTAGGATCTCCATCTGACACACCCTCCCGTAGGACTAGGCCCTCAGGGTCTGATAGCTGCCTCATTCGAACTCGATCTAAAAGGGTAGAGGGAATAGCTACATAAGAAAGAACTGTCTGACCCTGTCTATTGTGATCCTACAAATGCATCTAAGAGAAAAGGGCCATGAGCTTCCACACACTACTGGCCTCCTGAACTGCCAGTAATTGAGTCATCCTGCTCAGTGCATCTGCCACAGTATTTCCCTTCCCAGGTATATAAACAAGCTTGAAGTCGAAAGACTGTAGGTACTCGGCCCACCTTTACTGTCTCAGGTTCATGTCACGCTGTGTGAATTTGTACCTAAGGCTCTTGTGGTCAGTATATACCACAAAATGTTCTCCAATGAGATAGTGCCTCCAACAATGCAAGGCATGATCAACAACAGCCAACTCCAGGTCATGCGTAGGATATTTCTTCTCTTGTGGCCTCAACTGCTGAGATCCGTACGCAACAACACGATCTTCCTGCATAAGGAATTCTCCAAGACCAATGCCAGATGCATCACAGAAAACTGTATAACTCTTGCCCGGATTTGGCAGAACTAGAATCGGTACTGAAGTCAATCTCCCTTTCAGCTCCTGGAAGGCTGAATCGCAAGCTTCTGACCAAACATACTTCACACCCTTCTTAGTCAAGCCCGTCAACGACGCTTCTAAGCGTGAGAAGTCTTGTATAAACTGCTTGTAGTAACGAGCCAGTCCTAAGAAACATCGTACCTCGAAGATATTCTTCAACTGCTCCCAGGTAACTACTGCTCTCACCTTCTCTGGGTCTACTGATACTCCTATATCTGAGATGACATGGCCCAGGAAGTGAATTTCATCCATCCAGAAGTGGAACTTTGAGAGCATAGCATATAACTGATTCTCCCACAGTGTACTCAAAATGATCTCATTATGGGTAGCATGGTCGAGTCGAGTGTGAGAGTACACCAGGATATCGTCCACAAATACAATGCCGAAGGAGTCCAAGTAAGGATGGAAAACTTTGTTCATCAGCGCCATGAAAACTGCCAGTGCATTCGTGAGACCGAACGACATAACCAGATACTCGTATAGACCATACCTACTTCGGAAAGCTGTGAGAGGTATATCAGACAGTCTGACCCGCAACTGATGATAGCCGGATCTCAAGTCCATTTTTGAGAACACCCTGGATCCTCGAAGCTGATAAAAAAGATCATCAATCCTCGGAAATGGGTATAGATTCTTGACTATCAACTGGTTCATCTTTCGATAGTCCACGCAAAGCCGTAAGGTACCATCTGCCTTCTTCGCAAACAACACAGGCGAACCCCAAGGGGAAGTACTAGGTCGGATAAAACCCTTCGCCTGCAACTCCTCCAACTGTATCTTGAGCTCTGGAAACATAGGAGTATCAATACTATAAGGAGGTATGGATACCGGCTCTGCTCCTGGAACAATATCAATAGAGAATTCTACCTCACGCTCTAGAGGAAACCCTGAAAAGTCTTATGGAATGACATCCAGAAAATGGTCAACTACCAGAGGAATGTCCATATGAGAGGTCCCATGATCATCCAGATATAAACTAGCAATATGGGCTTTAACATTGCCCAACCCATGATGATCTGGTCCAGCTCTGCTTGCCTGGATATCCCATTCGCCCTTGTGAGGAAAGGACCCGCCCTCTGGTGAGGTGAAACTCACCCTGTGGTGATAACAATCGACAAAGGCCTGAAAAGGAACTAGCCAGTCCATTCCAAGAATGACATCATAACCCGTCATCTCAAGGACATAAAGATCCCACACGAAGGGACACCCATAAACCTCAAGGGGGCACTCCTTGCACTGTCGTACACTAGTAGTTCTATGTCCCAAGGGAGGGTCTAGTGCCAAAGTATCCTTAGATGTAAATATAGTATGTCTAAGGCTCTCCATATTGTGCACATAAATAAAGCTATGAGAAGCACCAATATCGAAAAGTGAAGAAGATAAAACTGAGGCTACTAAGATCGTACCTCAAACTGTGGAAGGTCCAGGATCCTGCTCCCAATAAATCTGCTCTACTACAAATGTCTGGCCAATACCGCAGCCCTTTGTAGCAGCCTCATATCCCTGAGTTGATCCCCCTTGAGCATAACCACTGCGTCCACGACCTCTACCCTGGCTTGAACAACATGAAGAACTCCAGCCCCCAGTCTACTGTGGAACAGGTATTCCTGCTCCTATACAACGAGTAGAAACAGATCCTCCTTCCCTAGCCGCTGGAAGAAGAACCCTGCAAAAACGCTACAGATGACCCATCTTGCTGCAAGCTCGACACTCCACTAGATCTTTCGGGCACTGTGGCTTCTTATTCCTGCTCTTTCTGCACTGATAGCACACTACCTGGTTGCCAGTAGGAAGATCCCGTCTACAAGAAGATATACCTCACTTCCTCGAGTCACCTCGAGCCGACTCTTGGTGGCTCTTCCTGCTGTCAGTATGAAATGAATCCGCCTTGGATACTGAACCTCCCTGGTCAATAGCTCCAGTCTCCTGCAAATTTATTTCTGTGGTCAGTGCCTGATTGACTATCAGAGTAATAGAAGTCAACTGGAAGACGTTCACCTGTGATCTGATCTCTGGTTTGATGCCTTCATCAAACTTCCTTTCCAAAAAGAGCTCATCATTTCCCAGAATGGGAGCAAAACTCTATAACTCAGTGAAGCAGGAGGAATACTCCATAACTAAAAGATTACCCTGCTGAAGGTTCATGAACTCCCTGGACCTGTTGGCTCTCAGCGTCGCTGGATAGAAGTAGTCGTAGAACATATGCTGGAATTCATCCCAAGCCATAGTCCACTGGTGCCCTTCTTGTGAGACTACATCCCACCATCTCTTGGAAGAATCTCACAAAATGTAAGTCGCGAGCATCACCCTTCTGTATGGGGGTGTCTCCAGATGCTCAAAGATATAAAGCATGGTTTTTAGCCATGACTTTGCAACCTGAGGTCCTCCATCCCCTGTGAAAGTAGGAGGATGCTGCTACTGGAATACTCATGTCAGCTCTGCCATAGAAGGGGCGGGATGCTGAGCTCCCTGGAAGGTCTGCATGAACCTCATGAAACCCTCTCTGAACTGAGCGTCAACACCAGTTTTTTTGTTCACAAAGATAGTAACATGGTTTAAAAACTACACGGTGTGTATGAATAAAGTTCACATCATGTATTCTGGGTTTTTCCGGGCAGTAACTCAGAAACTGCTCGGGACGCCAAAAACACTGAAAAAACATCTATGTGCCAAATTCTGATCCGTGGGGGCCCATACTCCCAGAGAATCAAATCTTGGCATCATAACCAGGCATACAACAAATAAAAAGCATAAAAATTCAATGATTCACCAAATTCCGACCCCGAGGTCCCATAACACCTATAAGATCAAAATTTGGCATCCATGATAAATTAAATTTAAAATAAACGACACCCTATCAATATAGCGGTATCTCTATCACAACAAATATCACAACATCATGCATAATCTATCAAAACATCTATCAAAACAGCATAAAATTTCTAATGCACCCTAGATGGCATGGTATAATGCATGACATGTGATCTCCTAACTAGTTCCTATATGATGCATGAGATGGCATACCCTCATCTCATCGGGTTTCTACAAAATAGAACCAAAATAATTTGAACTACAACAACACAAAACAAGTCCATCACCCAACTGTGAAATATAATAAATTGTAATACTTGCAAAAACTGAAAAATTGCAATTACGAGGTAATATAGCTTTTCCCTATACATTGGTTAATTACTCTCGGGCATAGTTAAGTACTAACCACCCATTTATTCCTATCCTTGTCTATGGTCACAAAACAGTAAGGCAATAGAAAAGAAGAAAACCTCCCTCTAATACAACTTTGTAACGACCTGAGTCTGGAGCCACATAACTGGTGCCCCGAACCCAGTTCACCACATGACCTCAAGCACGTTTCCCCAAACGCCAGAGGCTGCCGACTAGCAGCGAGGGCCTTGGTGAGTCAGTGGGGAAACTATGCCCTCATTTGGTAAAGTATGCAGCAGAAGAATAAAAATAAACGATAGCGGAAGAAGTAAATAGAAAGAAACAACTGAACTAAAAATAAAAGCAATGTCTAATATAATAATGATGCAGAATGGTACATGAATCTATAGAAATTAGTAAACAAAACAACATGTTGAAATACAATTGAAACCAAGGTACTAAATGTAACAGCAACACCAGCAGCATCGCGGGCCAAAGCCCGATCCCATGCTCTCCAGCTCCAACTAGAAATCACATACCTATGGTAGAAGGGCCACAATACCTACCTATACCTGCAACAATATAATCTGTTTGGACCGAAAAGTAGGACCCAAACAGTGTGTGAGACTAATCCCAGTATGCAACCACCACAAGATTTGTGCCCTACTGTCAGTGAGTGATATAGCCAAAGTAAAGGTAAATAAATACAGTAAACAATTCTACTAATTACCATTCACATTCTTTTAATTACCGAGGCAAGGAAAACTAGCAAAGTTCTCTATTCCAAGGTAAAGCAAGTAACATAGAAGGTATCAAAAAAGACTACATAAACACAAGCAGTACAAAACCCAAGATTGTTCTTTGGCTTGGTGGACTCGTCACAACCATCCATAAAAAATTTACACTGGCTCTCTGGGTGGCTTAAGCTAGCAGACCCCTATAGTCTAGTAATCAAACAAGGCACAGTCACTCCGGGAAGATCTCACATCAATTTCCCTAGGGTCTTGCAATGATAGCTACAGACTCTCTGAGGAAGCACTTACGTCTAATTCCTCCTCTGGTCTCAATGCGTGGGTAAAATAAGAACACTCCTGGGAAGCACAAAGTCCTATTCTCATAGGTCCTGCGTACAAAACTAAAACCAACAGACCCTCTAGGGAGGCACTTGATCGTCTATTACCTATTTGATCTCCCGCACCAGGTTCTCACAACCCTGAGCAGTCGAATCGTGTGTTATCGACTGTTAGCATCCCTAAGTAAGTTAAACAACTACTTGGCTAATAGATACCATACATCAAAGGCATTTAAACAGTAGGAAACACATGAAATCAGTACTAACAAGTAAACTAACAATTTCAATAGGGTTGCCTCATAGGAAACGGTGTAAAACAGTGATAAACAACCAAACATGGGAAGAAAACACCCATGGGGTGATCCTCCAACATGAAACCAAGAATATATTAGCAACAATTAATCATAATCTAACAAGAAATCTCGGAAAATAAACAATAGAATCAAAATCCTAAACCCGGGATACCCGATACATGGGTATCTGGAACTTTTGCAACCAAAACTCAAATAACTTCAACGTAGGGCAACAAACCACCTACCTCGATCTTCGAAGATCAATATACTTGAACCTCAGCCCGTGAATTGTCCTAGAACGGAGAAGATCTTCAAAAACATCTAAAACATTCAACCTCAGATAACTTACACTAGAGGAGGAATCAGGAGACGAGGCTAAAGAAGAACCAAGAACTCACCGCTGCAATTCTTCTACAACCGACGGAGTTCGATTCGGACAACCAGTGACGGATCAGTGGCTCGGAGAAGAATTGGCCTCCTTGGGCATTCTAGACGGGATTAGGAAGAGAATAAGATGTTTTCGATCATTAGCCACGACCTAGGGTCTATTAATGAAATAAAAAAAGTACATGGTGTGCACTTTTAAAGTACACGGTGTGTAGTGAGTTTTTCCATACTCAGCCAAAATCGGCCTCCACGTCACCCTTACACACTGTGTGTGTGGCCCAGACACCGCCAACACACGACTTCAAGCGGCAGAGGAGTTCTTGGAGTGTACTCATAAAGTACAGGGCGTGTACTCTGAAAATTTCCAGATTCACCATTTTTGCTTAAAATGACCGTAAAAGAGATCTGTACCTGAAATAGAAGCTCTGGGTTCTTACAATTTGGATGATAGTGATTATGGATAATCTTTTTGAATAAGGTAATAGTTATATTGGAGACTTGATCTTCGCTTAAATATTTACATAATAGTGAACTCCATAAAACAAATTCAAGAGATGAGGAGATTAATTATAAGAAAATTTATTCTAGGATAGTATATTTTGGTCAAGGTTAAAGTGAAATTAGAAGGTGATTTCTTATAAGGGATTGGTTGAAATGACCCATTTTATTAGTGAGGAAAATAACATGTTTTAGAATACCCTTTACCCATCCTTGATATCACTACACTATGACAAGTTCATTAGATCCAATTATTCAAAATAGTTGAGTTTGGGGGGGCGGTCTTTGGGTCGATAAATAATAAAAAAATAATTTACACACATGTTTTTTAAATAAAAACAGAAAATGTGTAGAAAAAACATTTTAGTAGATAAATGACACTTTAACCATTATGAATTATTAATATTCTCTAGTAATGTATACAAATTAAATAAATGATTATATATTTATTTATATGTTAATATATTATAATATATCAATTATTAAAATTATTTATGTTTAATTGATTTGATATAAATTCCTTGATATTAAAAAATGATATTTTTAAAATAATTATTTCCCTTTTATCGTGGTGATTAGAATTTACATTAATAATATTATATTTATTATAAAAAATCAGTTTGAATTTTTATCTATTATTTAATTTTTTTAAATCAATAAGTAAATAATAGTTCTTTATATTTTATTTCAAATTTTGATAAAGTCTAGGTTTTTATTATAATCATGTAGTTTTAAGTGTGAAATGCTATATGAAATTACAAAATGTTAAACATGTGTTTTATGAATTCAAAATCATATTTTAAAATTATATATAGTAATTATTAAATATATATTTCATATATAAGATGTTTTTTTTAATCTTTAAGTCATTCCTTTATTTTAAAAGTATTTGTTTTCAACAAAATAAAAATTTGTACTATTCACCTAAATATTGATAATTTCATAATAATATAAAAAAATTAATATAATACCCATATAATGATATAAAAAATTATTTTATTTGATAAAATTAATATTTAGAATTTTATATAATTATAATTTCAAATAATATTTAAATTATAAATAAAACTGTTTTTTGGGAATATTTCATTTTAAAGCATTACATGTTCTTAATATTACAAAATATAGATTTATAATATATGTTATGATATAATATTAGTTTTTATATACTAATATTTTAATGTGAAAATTTAGTTTTATTGCCTAATATATACAATACATAGTAAAACAATTCTTTGAAAATAAACATTATTTTTATATATAAACATGCTTTAACAAATAAAAATAATTAATTTTTTATATTCAAAATTTACTTTTTATTACTCCATTAATATAGAAATATTTATTTTAAATTTATATATACAACATATCATATTTTAATAATAATTATTATATTTATACGTACTGCTTAAATAAATATTTTTTTAGTATTTAAATATTATATTTTTATTTCATTGGGAGCTATATTATTTTCAATGTACAATTTCAAAATACCATCTTTTATATACCTATATGACATATGAACAACAACCATAATTTTAATGACTTTATGTTCAACGACCATAATATCAACAACCATATTTACAATGGCTAGATTTCATTCTTATATATAGACTTACTAAATCATTCATCAATTACACTCTTATTTCATAATGAAGGATTTTTATTTCAAATATAACATAATTATTTGTCCATTCATGGTACTATTCCTCATTATATATTTTCTTTTGATATTGGTGACCCTCAAGGTTGATGATGATCATGATTAATTTTTAGTCATAATGATTTTATTATTTTTCATCTCTTGTCCACAATTAAAATTTTCAATTTAAATTTATATACTTCTACCATGGGGAGTAATAATACAATGTGTGGAATACTTATTTTTATGGGAATTTTATGAAATTTCCAAATTATAAATAGACAACATTTTCTTCGCTTGGTTCATATCATATAGGTCACATTTTTTAATTACATTTCAATCATTTCAAAAGAATCGAAATTTTTTGATTAAAAGTAAACACATAAATAATAATAATAATAATAATAATAATAATAATGTATCCTTAGACATGGGTAATTAATAATATCTACTCTCTATTTATACCATGATTTCACTTCAAAACATTTCTTCATAACTACTAAAGTCTATTATAGCTTGTTATTTTAGAAGACATGGATTTAAGACCCTAAAAATCAAAACATTTTTTCTTATAGGGATGACGTTAAAAAAAGAATCATACCTCACATGTATTGTAATATTTTCCTTACAGGTACCAATTTATTTATCCACATTTTTCTTAATTTCAATTAATTCTTGTTTCAATTTAATGTGACATGTTTAGGGAATGTACATATTGAAAAATACCCTCCAAATATCATCTTATTCAATGGGGTCAATTTCTTCCTCATGCCTCATATTTTTAATAATTTTCCACAATTGGTCTTCTTTTCCATCCATGTGATACAACTCAAAATTTGTTTTTCATGGCCTTATAATTGTAAAATGAAAAATATATTTTTGGGGTACTAATCAATTTCTTGACAACTATTAGATCATATGAACAATTTAAGGAAGGTGGATGTTGCCTCATGAAGAACTAAAAAATGAACTTGTCCCTCCTTATACTATTTTAATGATCAACATGATTCATGGATTGAGAATGTTCATTGAGAATAAAAACAATATTTTACATTCCATATCCTATTCCACTTAGTTCCTCAAGATGAAAGTCATTACATTGTCTTAAATATTCATTATTAACAATATTTCTTCTAGTTAAATACATTGAAAAAAACAAAAAAACATAGTGTATGACCATACTACAATAATAAGAGTGATAAGTAATACAATGATAATAAAAATTCTAGATATGTATAAAAATGAACCCTTCATAACAACTAATGATACATTTAGGTTCTCCCATAATTACATTCAATTCAATATAGGTTTATTATTTTTTATACATATAATATTTGAATCTTAATCTCCAAAAAACCCTACTTTGATGGAAACTAATTTGGTGACATTATAACAGACATAAATAGCACATCATTTCATAGTAGTATCCAATATATTTCATAATAATATACACCCACAACTTTAAAATCTATGTGTTTGTGTTTACATATTCATAATCAACTTATTACATGAATTATCATCAATATATCTCACAATTATGTTCTCCTATGGAACCCTTATAAGGCATAAACTAATTAAGACATCTTTTCATAACCAATTTAAAAATAAAACAAAAGATATTATTATTTCAGATCATTAGTAAGGGTAAAAATGATAATAATATATTTATAATAAATCACTACTTATGGTAATATACATTAGTTTTTTAAAATTCATTATTCGTGAGAGTGAGGTATCATCATTAATCAATCAGAATCCAAGGTATAACATAAATATCAAAAGAACATGTTGTAGGAATAATTGAATTATCCTATAAATATAAAATCATATCATTTTTCAAAGTATCACTTCCAATACTATCATAGTGGATAAATTTTCATAGTGTATTGGGTTTACTCCCCATTCCGTTATTTCCATAGTTATAGTTCACTCCCTAAACTATCATTGTGGACAATGAACCATACAGAACTTGGTTCACTCCACATTCCAGTCCACATTATCTCATGAGCTATCAATAATTACCCAACACATTTGTGGGATACAATGTAACCTCCCATCGCATAGTTAATACCACACATTTTTCTTCTATAAGATTATATTTTTTTTAAATTCGTCATTGCATAATCTAGGGAAAAGAAACAGGTTTCATAAAAATTTCAACAAAATATAATCATAATACATCTAGATAAAGAACATGGATGGTATCATTAGATTATATCCCCATTTAGGTAAAATAATCATCAAATGATATTGAAAAATATGAAATATGACTTTTAATGAATGGTTGATTATTTCTTTGAAAACATGAGATAAATACTCTTCTTTTTAATGGAGTTTTAAATATAAATCCTAATAATATTGAGAAAATTATTTAATTTATAAATAAAAATGGAATATTATGAATGAGTATTAAATTAAAATAATAGTTATGGTGGTTGTAAAATAAATTCATGTGTTAAATATAGTTTCATTTGATTTTCATACAAAAATATCACCTCTTTTTAGATGAATATTCAATTCATCGCATTTGATCCATGTTAGTACCATAAAGGTTTAGAGTTATCAGAGAGTATATATAAAATCTTATTATTTCATGAAACCTATTACATATATCTCATAAATGTCTTCCAACATAGTACTATTATTAGGTATACACAACTTGAAATAGTCTTCCCAACTTGGGGAAAGGAAATACAAGAAAGGGTGAGATTAGACGCTCAGTGAGGGTAAGCACAAGAGATATAAATTGATGATCATATGAAACAATATTATTATAATAAGGTTAATATATCATGACTATAACATATAATGTTAATACCCAATTAGATAATGATTATAAACTTGAGTTATGGAAGAAAATATTATTATTTCAGAAGGCATGGATTATAAAAATTAGAAATCATCATAATTCAATCATGAACCATAATTTCTTATAATAATTATATATCGAACCATAATAAGTATATACACCATTTCGTGGGTAACTGATAACTTCCAAGACTATCAGATCAGGCATCAACACCTATTTCTTAAAGTGGATCAGGCACATCGACTTGTTTCCCATAACTTATAAAGCACTTTGACTTGATTCTCACAACAGATAAACCACCTCGACTTGTTTCTCATAACATATCATGGTCTTTAAATTTTTAACCATAATTATATCATGATATATAATACATTAAAAAATTAATTAGAGGTATATATATGTCCACCCATCAAATAACAAAAACGATAGATATGTCTTCCACAGTATCAAAAAACATCCATCATATCATCATATCATAACCCATGAAAAGAAAATATGTTTCATATTTCAATAAATAATATCATAAACTATGAAAATAAGTTTCATAAATATCTCATAATCATAATATTAAACCAAGAAAAGAAATAAATGTGATGGTATTATTGGATCAAATCCTTTTTAGACCATTAGTAACACCAATGGTGGTATTATTTTATGAATAGAAATACTATTAAAATATCATTGAAAATTTTGTTGATGAAATACACTGTTAATATGAAAATTACATTTTAAAAGTTAAAAAAATAAAAACAATTTTCGAAATAATTTCTCTGAAAATAGTTTTAGAATCATATAAAGGAATATTCAATTTATTGAGTTTTTATGTTGTTAATAAATTACTTTTATGCTATATATGTTAAATTAATATATTCATTTCATATTTTTATAAAAAAATACCTCATTTGAGAAAAATACAATAAAATTACTTGATTCTTTCAAAAAAATGTATAACAAGTAAAATATTCAATACAAAATCAAAGGATAATATTAAAATATTTCCTGAAAACCTTTTCAGAAAACATAGATATGGTACAAAATGTATTTTAGATCGATGAGTGAAAAAATGTCGATTTTCTTTCAGAAAAATATTCTGATCTCTTAAATAATACATGTGAAAAAAATGAAAAAAACCGATATTATCAAGAGATAAATAGATGAGAATAAATTAAAATGGATTCATTAGATAAGGGATATATTATTTCATAAATATAAATTCATTTATAAACAATCTCGATTAAAATGGGATAGAAACATAAATCCCTTACCTTAAGTCTCACCTTTCCGAATTCACATACCAAAATAGTGGATAATAAATATAAATGTTTGATAAATTTATTCCAGAACCATATTCATATTTTTCATCACATTTATTATATATTTATGTCATCTTATTACTCGTTTATTAATAATTATTTTTATTAAAATCACTATTCTAGGAAATATATTCTTTTTTTAAAGCATGTTACAATTCAGCAATCCTATTACTTAAAATTTGATAATAGTGTCATCATTTAAATAATTTTAAACATTTTTTAAACATCATATATATTCATCATATATATATATATATATATATATATATATAATATTTTACAAAAATCAGAGATATAAAATTGAATTACATATTCATAGAGATGGTAGGTAATATGTACATATGAATATATTTTTCATTTTATGATGAATAAAAAAATTAAAGGTAAATAATTATTCAAATTTATAGAATAATTAATATATTATATTTTTTCCTATAAATTATTTAAATCTATCCTTATTATCATCCAATTAATGTGGAAATGAAAATAAAAAATATATCGCTTCGTGGAGGTGGTATTCCACACGTACACATGGGGGACATTATCATTTTACAAAAGTAGGTAAGGTAAGAAGATAAATTTTATATTATGATTAAAAAAGTATAAATATTTAATAAATATCATATATAAACCTTTAAACCCATCATAATAACCATTAATGAAATATGGTGATGGAAAATAAATTGTATTGTTACGTGGTGACAGTAGGTCGTAAATACATATGAGCAATAAATTCAATCCATATCTGATGGGAAAGAAAGTGGATACTGGAGAATTAATAATAATAAAAATCCTTGAGTATATTCAGCATAATGAATTTATTTTATTGTGATTCATAACATGGTTTGATAAGAGGTATAAAAGATATGAAAACGTAAGTGATTGGTTAAATCAATTATGTATTCTTTGAAAGACACATTTGGTTATCCTCTTATTGATCCCAAGTGTGGTATTTTTTAAAATCATAGAACATATATAATGTTTAAAAGGTGTTTTATAATGTATTTTATTTGGTTTTGGTAATTCTACAAGGCTCATGGTTGTGTAAAAAATTGCGAGAAGATGTTCCCTATTATAATTTAGATGAGGGGCACTTTAGAAATTTATTAAAAGATTATATTACAATAAAAAAAATTACAGAAAAAATGACTACAAAATACCATGGATACAAATATAATAAAAGATATGGTCTTAATACCATTATAAAATAAAATTTTTAATTGATTAGTTTCACTTTAAACCATATACTTTTATATTAAACAATTGGTTAACCAATGCAAACCTTAACCGCAATATCATCCTTTTTTCACCCTTAAAGTGTTAAAATTTTACATTTAAGGTTATAATTGGATAAAAAATTTATTATATCATAAATTTTAAATCATATCACCTCCTCCTTGTTTTATTTAATGATTCCTAGATTTTTAAATAATTTTAAATAATTTTATTTCTTAAAAATATTATAAATATTCAATTTGAATAGAATGAAATTACTACACTATTGTAATTAGAATATAATACATAGAAACAACAATAATAAATCAAATTAATCTATAAAATCCATGTTAAACTTTAAATTATAAATATTATATTACTTTTAATATTTTTATTATCATTTATTATATTTTTCTTTTAATTGAGTAAATACTATTTAGATGTTGTATAATTATATATTATAATTATATAATATATAAAAATTATAAAATAATTTAAAAAATTAATATAACATTAAAATTCTCAAAAATTACATTTTTATTCAATCATAACATAATTTTTCCCTATCTAGACACCGAATAGTAATTTAAAACTAAGGGAGTGACATTTTGTAACATTCTTTGATTTAAAAAATATATTGGGAATTTTCATGAAAAAGTGACCATTAATTATATAAAATTCGATAAAAAGGTAATAATAAAACAATTAACTTTATAACATTATAAATTTCATGAATAAGTATACCCTTATCACTTATTCTTGACCTAAATTTACCCGATTTACCCTTTTCTGAGATGATGCATTTTACTATGGTTACTATTCATATTGATTGAAAATATAAGGGAAATATTTAACAATTTCAATCATAATAATTATAAATATGGATTCCATTTTATAAAATTCATTTTCTATGCATTTTTGAAATTAATTTTAAAATAATTTCCCAAAATGTGATGAAATAATCTTTTTAGAAAAAAATGTTTTGAAGTATAAGATTGGTTATTTATTATCCCATTCATTTAAAAATATAAAATCAATTCTAATTTTTTTTTGAATATATAACAAATAAATTAATTAAAATCATTAAAAAATAGTGATTATTTTAATTTACTAACATAAAAATACATTCCACGAACAAAAAAATCAATTTTTTTTTATAAAAAATACCTTTTGTTATTCATGTCATTTTTATTTTCAATTATATTCATTTTATAAATTATGAATTCATTATATAAATGTGTACACCAAGTATTTTACATAATTTAGATAATATTTTTCATACCCCCAATCCACCATCATGGTGATAAACATTGCATAATAATATTTTAATAGTATATCACAGTTCATTAATACTCAGTGTTACCTTTAACCCATGATATCGCATAAATTAAATCATTTAAAGGGATATATTAATCCAATATCTCAGGGTGTTACATCATATCCCCATTGAAATAAATTTCACATGTAAAATTCATTACTATTGAAAAAAATAGGATATCTATGTTTTATTACATCCTTAGGTTCCCAAGTAGCTTATTCAAATTTGTGGTTTCCCTAGAGAAATTTAACCGTTTGAGTATTATTTTTCCTTCACAATTTATCTCTATAATCAAATATTTATATAGCTTTTCCCTCATAAGTAATGTCATGATCTATTTTTAAAACCTTTTAGTTGAGTACATGTAGAGGATCAGGTATGTACTTCCTCATGAGAGATGTATGAAACACATCATGAACATGAGAGAGGTTCAATGGAAGTTTAGAGAAATAAGCTACCATCCTTACTCCATCATTAACCATAAAGGGACCAATATACCTAGGGATCAACAATCCTTTATTTCTTATTTTCATAAACATATTCCACGTATAAATTCATATAAAAACCATCTAACCAACATAAATTTATAGATCACATTGATGATAATAAACATAAATATTCTAGCATCTCTAAGCTACCTTCATGTGCAGATGGATAGTCCTAAATATCTCTATTGTTTCATCAGCCATTATAGGCCCCAATAGATATGTTTCCCAAAAATCATTATAGAAAAATGTTTTTCTATTCTTATTTATTCGAAGGGATTCTTAAGGAGGAAACAAAATTCTTGATTGAAAGTTATTATTGTATAACAAATTAAGTAGTAGACGGTGTTGATCCCAACCAAATTTTAAATTCATTGAAAAATATCTTAGTATAACATATAGGTTTGGAATGGTCCTCTTAGAGTGACCATATAACTAACGATCATACTCCCTACTAAAACTCATCTCTGTATAAAGATCTTTTTGAAAACTTCACTAGATCTTCAAGGTATGTGTTCGATCCTAATCAGATATGAACGAAATTTGTTCTCTATGCAATCTTACCTCAATCATAACATATATTCCGGAATCTTGATCAAGAGTTAAATTTTATCTGATATAAATTAAGTTTTCCAACTATGCAAGGAGATCGACTATAACCCATATAAAATTATGTTCTTTAGATGTTTTGGAGAGTCCAACATCAAAATCTATGGTGATGTATTCCCATTTCCATTTTGGTATGGGTAGTGGGTGAAACATCCCATTAGAATTTTATATATGATACTTAAATTGAAGACTTTATAAGAACCATGATACTTATTTTGAAATATCTCACTTCAAGTTTTCCCATATGAAATACTCTTTCAGGTCTGAATAAATTTTTTTACTTCCAAATTGAATAGAGAATGATAAACTATGATCATCCCCCAACAACTCATTTTTCAAATGTTTTATTGAAAGGAAACATACATGGTTTCTGAATCACAGGATTCCCTCAAAATCTTGGTTAAAATATGGAATATTTCTAACCTTCTTTTATATCTCCATATCTTCCTTTTTCACATCCTTAATCATCCTATTGGTATAAGGTTGAAAATTTATTTAAGAAATATAATATTTCTCCCATTACTTTAATATTTACAATTCCATCCTTTAAAAGTATATAAATATGGGATATTTTTTGATCCACATAATTAATAATCTGGAATTTACATTTTAATAGAATTAATTGTTCACCATTTTCTAATTCCAATGGAGGTAATGTTTTGAGTAGTCGTACTATTTAATTATATCCAACCATCTTCTCGGGTTCATACTCAACCATTTATGAGTAAATATATGCTTCAAATTTTATTATTGGTATATATATCACACTGTTATTTGTATTGATAATTCTCTTGTATATTAAATTAAATAATTCCCATAGATAACACCAAGTCATGAGTTGGGTAATTTTTTCATGATCCATGAATTAGTGTGAGTTATATGTTATCATCATATCATTATTCATAATAACATATCGTAGTCCCTTCATCGAGGCATAACTATTTATCACAAAACTTTCTCCACTACAGGGGAGTGTAAGTGCTGGTTCACTATCCATCTTTCTTTTTAGATCATTGAAATTCTTCTCATATTATCCAATACATGTGAAATTAACCCATTTTTATTCAACTTGGTTAGTGGATTAGATAATCCTAAAAAATATCTTAATTTTTTGGATGAAATCTGGCCAATATAAGAAAAAAATGTATTGTAATTATCATGGTTAGTATAATCCATTTCTCAATAACTTCTATCCTTGAATGATCTAGTGATATAAACTCACATGATATTATATTTCCTCATAATGAAAAATTCCGAATACAATATTCACAGTTGGTAAATTTTAAATATATCTTGTCCTTCCTCTATGTCTCCATCAGAATTCAAAATTGGTCTTCATACTATTCCTTTATCATTGAATACAAGAATATAATCTATAAATAATACCAAAAATTTATCAAGGTAATCTATAAATAATTTAATAATTTATTCTATTAATATATAAGGGGAATCTGTATGACTAAAAGGTATTACTATAAATTCATGGTGTTTATCCCTTGCATGGAAGGATGTATTAGGTATATTCCCTTTCAGGAACCTCAATTTATAGAATCCATAATGAAGGTAAGTTTTAGAAAAGTACTTATATTTATATTATTGATCAAATTAGTAATTAAGATGGTGGATTAGATACATGTTATTGAAATTTATATTTTTATGTGGTCAATAATAAATAAAACAATGCATTTAACTGTCATTATTTGTAAAAAACCAAATAAGTACACCCAATGGTTATTGACTAGGGAAATGTATCCATTTTGAAGACTCCCCTGGAGTTCCTTATTGAATTTATGTAACTCAATTGGGTCCATTCTAAAATGTTCATTTGAAATATTCTTTGTTCCAGAAATGAGTTCTATTGAAAACATAATTTTGTGACTCACTGGTACACCAAGTAAATCATCAAAAAATAAATCAAACAATTTTTGTAAAATTGGTGTATCCATAATTTTGAGTTTATCCCCAACCATATGATATAGATAAACTTCATTGATATTTATTAATACCCAAAAGATGCAAAAAATTCCCATTATAAGTTCATATTCATATTTTTATCGATAAAAGATCATTGGTTCATTTGGAAAATGAAACTTGACTCCACTTCCTTGGGAATTGATATGGGATCCATATAAGGATAGCCAATCCATGTGTGGAATCAGGTCAAATTCATCTAAAGGGACAATCAAATGATTTAATTGATGAAATTTCCCAAAAACATCAATCAAAGAGGAACTATAGACCAAGGATTTTATTATCATACCATTTGGACTTTTCATAGCTAGCTCAATATTAAATCGTTGAGGTGATTGTGAGATACCCTTAGGAAATCACTTAGATATATATGTGTGGGTGTATCCATAATCCAATAAGACATTAGCCTCTCCAGATTGGATTATATGAGTACTTTTCACCATGTAATTATCATAACCATCTTTGGAAGTCGGGACAAAAAGATATTTCCCTTTGTATATGAGAATAAGAGTTTATTTACACTGATCATAAAAAACCATAAAATTGATTAAATGGTTGAAGTAATTTTTATACTCTTTTTTATTGAAGAATTTGAATGTGGGTGGTGCATTATTTTTCAACTTATTTTCTTCCATTTAATTAATCATAATATTCATCCCCTTTCGATATTCATGAATTATAAGACCTACAACAATATTCCTCCCCTTTCGATATTAATCAATTAAAATTATTGATGTATCATATAGATAAGGCCTTATAGAGGAATGGTTTTAATTCACCAAGGAATGGATAAATTTTATATTCATGGATATTAATTAACACATAGGAATACCTCTCACGTCTTGTATTATTTTCCTCATAAGTACCAATGAATTCATCATCCTTTTGCTTTGGTATGAAGAATTCATTCTCAATATTTGAATGTAGAATATTAGGAGATTACTTATTGAATAATACCCTCTTAAACTCTTCCCATTCAATTTAAATCATTTCTTCCTCTTGACTTGTATTATAGAAAAGATTCCACTATTGATCTACACTACATTCCATAAAATAAAAAAATAGGTCGAACTTTTCAAGTCATGATGAATGAAGAACATGAAATGGTTTCTCAATAGTTCTGATACGTCACTCAACCAAAAGTAGATAAAAGGATCCCATAAAACAAGGTCTATGTTTCCTTAGGAAATATGAAACATTATTTTTTTTCTATATATTAATCATTTTGAAACATAGCATGATTCAGAGAATGAAAATGTTATGTGAGAATAACAGCAAAATTCTATATTCCATCTCCCATAACATTTGGTCACACAGGTAGATCATCATTTAATTTCACGTAACATTCATCATTAACAAGATTCATTCAGGTTCCATCCATTAAATAAACCCAAAAAAAATAGTGTGAAAAATAATAATCATAGTGGGAAGCCACATAATCAGGAAAAATAATTTAATGAATGTTTAAATTGTGAAACCATTTTATATTAAAACTTAATTCTAACTTATCTCATTCATGATCATCACAAAAATTTTATGATTTTATTCTATACATAGGCCTATCACAATGGTTTTTATAAATTATTTTGTAAACCTAATCTCAAAAAATTAACATAATCCTTCTTTCATTGAAACTATAATAGACTTAGCTATTCATAAGTAAATATTATAGATTTTTAGTTGAATATTCAATTCATATAATTGTTTTCCATGCCTGAACCATAATGTTTAAGAGTCTTTATAGAGTAGATATATAATCATCTTATTTACCTAAATATCATAAAACTATCCCATAAATATCTTCCAACATAGTACTCTTCATATTCATACCTTACATAAAATGTTTTCATAATCTAGGGAAAAGTTAACTAAGAAAGGGTGATATTAGATGATAAATATGGGAAGTCATGAATTGATATCTATGTATGATAATATAAAAGAATATATTAATCATATTGGAGTAGTATTTTTTTGATATCCCTGCCTTCTATAATATAGAAAATTTATCTTTATTTTATTATCATTCTTCAACATCATTCTTAGTGTATTTTGAGTGAATTGAGCATCAAATTATGGTATTAGGATTAGGGGGATAGGTAGGCTGTGGTTTCCAAGATTTCCTACACCAAATATATTTTTCAGTGAGGCATATGTTTATACCATGTTTATTCAGGCTATTTGGATGATAATAAATGTGCCTCCTTTGACAAAATTATTTTGAATTATGAACATGATAGATGCATTTTTATAGGTTCCATGTTCGATGTTTTCCCCAAGGATTTCTCTCTCATAAGGGAGGATGGGAGAAATCATTATTTATGGGGTATATTATTTGGTGCTAGGAGGTTCCTTCCATGTTTAATTTCCTAATATAGAATTTCAGGTATATTTCATGACCAATAGGGGAGATTTTTAAGATACTGGGAATTTAGATGGCTTTATGGTGTCATTGCTTCCAGGATCCCAAAGCAGAATCGTTGGGGAATCTATTTTTCGAAAGAGACTCAGCGACCTATTTGTGGCCTTTTTTTAGGAAATTTATAAGATGTTTTCATCCGTATGGGTTTTTCTAACAATTTCAAGGATTGATGGTTCCCTAGGGTATGAAAACCAGACATTGAAAGGAAAGCTATAACCATCATTCTTCTAGCAGGTTATTGGTGGATTTGGAGTGCAAGAAATGATGTTAAACATAAAAATGGTTCATGCACTCTAATATGTATTGTTTTCAAAACTAGAAAAATCAGTATAGATATTATTTCATTGTTCAAAGACTGTAAATTAGTGTCGTTGGTGAACTCTCTGATTAGTTCTGGATCCTTGTCCAACATAGAAGTCATGATAAATTAAAGATGATGGGTTCGGTGGAAACCTCATCACTACGGGCATATGATTAACATATAGTATTAATGCTCCATGGGTATCATGCATGTGGGAGAAGTTGTTAGAGATCTGTGGGGAGAGGATATTGTAGATTTCTCAACTTTTTTTGGAGAGGAGAATCATTGTAGGATGAAGTGTATGCTCTTATCAGGGGCTTGAAATTGGGTAATCAGTGGCATTTTAACATGAAGGATGTGGAAAATGACAATTTTAATTTCTTAAAGATCTTTATGGTCAAGTAGACATTCATTAGAAAATTAATTCTATTATTAGAGCTATAAGGGACCTAATGAAAAATCACATAGAGATTTTTCATAGTGGAGAGAGGTGAATTTCGTGGATGATTTTCGGGCATCCAAAGCATTACAATATGAAATAATTTCCTTATTCTTTAATCTTGGTTCCATTTTAGTTATTGGGATTTAGTTTTTATTAATTATTACTTGGGTATACACAATTTCATGGCCGTATGAGCTGGTGTTTTTCCTTATATTTCTTGTACTCCTTTTTACACACTCATTTTTATTTTTCATAATATATGAATTTTTAGGGTCATAATAATGAGAAATCATCATAACTTAATCATAAACAATTATTTCACTTCATAAATATGAGTGTCACTATCATAATTATATAAACCATTTAATATTTCAATGTTAACTACTTTTTCTAACAGATCATGAAACAAAACCAATTTCGTAATGTGGAACAAAAAATTATCTTACTTCCCATAATGGGTCAGATATTCTTTTTGTTTTCCATAACAGTTCATGCAATTCCACTTATTTTCTATAAAAGATCAGGAACATTGAGTAATATCCCATAATTATCGCATGGGAAATAATATTTTACCTGATGAATTAGAGGGAGATATAGGTCCCACCAATCATATTGTTAAAACCATATATATGTGTTCCACAAGATCATAGAACATCAATTTTATCATCATATCATTACCCAAGAAAAGAAAATGGGTTCCATATATCATCAAATCTTAGAATAACCCATGAATGTGGGTTTCACGAAAATCTTATCATCATAAACATAAACCATCTAGAGAAATAAAAACAATGGAATCATTTGATCACACACAAAAAAAAAACATAAGTCCCCCCAAAGGCTGTTTTCGTTGATTGATATTATTACTATTAAATGATTATATAAAATATTCTTGGTGAAAATATTATTTTAATTTGGTATTAAATTTTTAAAAAATAAAACATTATAAAATATTATGGTAAATTTTTTCATTGAATTAGTCTTAAAATATCTCTAAAGAAATATTAAATATACTGAGTAGTCATAATAGAAGGAAATTACATTAATTATTTATAGGTTAAAGGTAAACATTTCATTCATATTTTTTTTTCAAAAAGTACCTCATTTGGAAAATGAGAGTAAAATTAATTTTAAACACTTTTTAATAAATCAAAAAATGTAAAATTTTATTTATATAATCATTGGATAATTCTTAAATCCTTATTGGGTTTTTTATAAAATATGAATATGTAAGAAAAGTAATTTTAGTGTAAAGAGAGAAATAATCTATATTTTCCTTAACACCAATATTTTTATATATTAATAAATAAATTGTGAAAAACGAAAGTAAAACATATATTATTAAGAGATAATCATATCATAATTAAATTAATGGGATTATTCATAAAATTATTATATAAGTTTCTCAATGTAAATTCACGTATAAACAATCCCTATTAAAATAAGATTGAAACATAAATCTCATACCTCATATCCCTACCTTACCCATTTTTCATTAAAACCAAATATATAATAAATAAAAAGTTATTATAATATTATTAATTGAACATATTGACATTTATCATATATTATATGGTTTATTTATGACATTTTATAACCTACTTATTAAAAATTTGTTATTAAAATCACTTTTCTAAGAGAAAACTACTTCATTTTCCAAACGTGTTTCAGTTTGGATGTCCGGATCATTATGTATTGACAATGGTTTCATAATTTAATTAATGTTAACAATGGAATAAATATATTATATGTTAATTATATAAATAATTTTTATCCTTTATAAAATTATGAGACAAAAAATGTGTTACAACATTCATGGAGATTGTATGTTGAACGCATGCATGAACACTATTTTAATTTTTCAATGAATGGAATAAACGAAATGTAAATAATAATTCACCATTAATAGATAATTATTATACATTATATATAAAATAAATTCATTAAATCTATCATTATAACCATAGAATTATAATGTAAATGGAAAAATAAATCCACAATGCTTTGTGAAGGTGGTTGTTCACACATACACACAAGAAACATTGTCATTTTAAAATAGTTTGGAAGGTAAGAAGGTAAGTGATATTGTGATTATAGAAGTTTGCTTATATCATAAATATAATGAATAATATTTCAAACCCACAATAATAACCATAAATGAAATATGGTCATGGAAAATGAACTATATCTTTACATGGGGACAGTAATCCGTAGAGATGAACGAGTGATACTTTCACATCCCATTTGATGGGAATAGGGAGGGATAATTGTGAATTGATAATAATAATATAATATAATAATATTTGGGATAATTATTTTATTATTTTTTAAAACATAATTTATTTAGATGGGGAAATGAAGAATTAAAAATATAGTGATTGGTTAAATAGATTATCTCTTTTATGAAATAACTCCTTTAGATCTCCTCTTATGGATCACTTGGAACGAATTTTATGATGAATGAATCATCTATAATGTGGATAATACAATTTTTTATGTATGTTTTTAATGGTTATCATTTAGATAGAAGTATAAAGGAGGATTAAATAAGTGGGAGAGGAGGTGGCCATTTATAATTGAGGGAAGGTGAACTTTTGGAATTTTGCAAAGATTAAATTATAATAAAAGAGAAATATTAACCAAATTCCATAAAAATTGTTGGAATTATAATATAATATAGTATAGGTCTCTAATAAAATTATCATAAAATGTCTTCTAGGATTTTTTGTCTTTTTAAATTTTTCCATTCTTATTAACCACTTTGTTAAGAAATTTTTTTCTTAACAGCAATAACGTCTTTTTCAACCTTAATGTGTTATAAGGTTTAATATATTGTGAAAAATTGTTCATAAATCAATTAGGGATAACATTTTACATAATATATTAACCAAAGTTTCCTATTTTATGTTTTTTATTATTTCTAAATATTTTAATAAAATATTATTGTTATAAAATATTAATAATGTTCATTTTAAAATTATTCATTTAATATTACATAAAATACATAAATTAAAAGTTATAATGGGAATATTCTCCTTAAACACAACAATAATAAGTCATATTAATCGATACATTACATACAAAAAATTAACACTGTGAAATTATATCAATTTTTATATATTTAATATTATTTATATTTTCCCATTTAATTGAAAAAATATAAATTTATGTATTGAGAAAGAAATTAAGGTAATTATTTAATAAATAATATTTATAAATAAATTAAACTAATTAAAATAAATATTTTTTATTAATTCATTATTTATTTTTTCCATATGTGGACACATAATAGTTATTTTAAACTAAGAGAACGAAATATTGTAACTTTCATTGATTAAAATTTTATATTGGTCATTTTAATTTGCAAGTGTACATTAAGAAAAAAATTTCATGAATAAGGTGACACGGGTGGAGTTAAATTTATTCAATAAGAATTTGGATGAATTACTATTGCTTTACTACTTAGTTTTAAATAAACTTAACCTGAATCAACCTTTATTGAGGTGATAAATTTTACCATGGTGACTATTCATATTGACTAAAAGTAAAAAAGTGCATGTTTAACAAATTTTAACCACTTATTTAAAAATATGGGATCAATTTTACCAATTACCTGACTATAAGTGGTAAAAACTAATTTTAAAATAAGTTCGTAAAATGAAAAAAAAACTTTTAGAAAAAAAAACATAAACATAATAATTGGATTATTCTTATTAAATGAATATAAATAAATTAAATAAATGTGAAATCCTTATATATAATATATAGTATATAAATTTAATTAAAAACATTTACCATTCAAGATTAATTTAATTTATTAATAGTAAAATACATTTCACCCCTTAAAAATAATTTTTATTTAGAAAAAAATACCAGTTTTATTTTTTTAAATTTTAAATTTTTATATCTAATCATTTTATAATAAATTAGTTGATTTTATAAATATTTATAAAATTGAATTTTCATAATTTATTTAGTACTATTCATACCTTCCAATCCAATAACTAGTCAATAATCATCACATAATAATATTTTAATAGTATATCATGGTTAATTTAATTTCAATGTTGCGTATAAGGTATTATATTGAAAATATAAAATCATTTAATGATAAATTTTTTTAAAAAAATATCTGGATATTATTGTACATCTTTAAATAATTATTCCTTTCCTAGTTTTTGAAAAAATTCCATAAGCGCATCATTTAAAAAATAACAAGAAGATTTATTTTACAGATTTGAAAGAAAAATAAAATATATTTGGAAATTAATTTAAGTAAACATTAGATAAATTAAATGAAATATCATCAAACTTTTTTAAAGAACATTGATGTAGAAAGAGTTCAGCGACTAATGAGTAAATATAAGGTCGACTTTTCATAAAAACATATTCATAAAACATTAATTTACCAAAAAAAGGGAATGAAAGGAAAAAAATAAAACAAAATAATTAACTTTATAAAAATGGAATAATTTCGTAGTGTGATACAAAAATAATATAATTCACCTCAAGTATATTCATGCAAAAACAATCATGATTAAAAATTAGAGTGTAACAAAACCATTATCCTCGGTCCCAAAAATAGTCACACGCACTCTTATGATAATTTATAGTCAATATAGATTAATTATACAAACATAATATAATAATATTCATAATAAATTCTAATATATCATTACATTATACTTTTTTAATAACACATTTATTAATAAATATTCATTAAAATCATATTTCAGGTGAAAAATGTTCAGTTTTCCATGCATGTTTTAGTTCGATGCTTCCTGTACATAAACCTTGGTTCTGTTTTAATCATCTCTTGAATAAAAATAATGTTATAAGTATTATATTTATACATTATTTAAACTTTTATAAACATTAATATATATTTTTAAGGAAAAATAATTTACATCACATTTTGTAGATTATTGTCTATATGTACACACAAGTAATGTTTTAATTTTTCCATTGAATTGAAATATATTGAAAAAAATTAATATGTATCTCATGAATCATAATAATAAAATAAATATCATATATGTTCATTAAATCCATCCATATGATCATCCATGTATGGGGGACCGTAAAATATTCACATCACTTCATGGATTTAGTAGTCCACATGTACGCAAAAATGAAATTATCATTTATCATAGCATGGAAAGAAGATAGAAAATGAATTTAACATAAAAATAAAAACAAATTTGTATATTAATGATTCATATTTATTCATCTTAATATGATTATGGAATATTTTATGAGTTTATGGAAGAATGAAACTCAACATAGATCTATGGGGAAAATAACACATTCATTAAGAATCCTCATTTGGTTTAAAACTTAATCATTCAAATATTATTCTTTTAGGAAGACCAAAATCTCTAATACATGAGGGAAAAAGTTATTAAATTATATAGTTAGGGTTTTTTGAGATAGATTCCTCAAAAGTTGTGAGGTAGTGAGGGGGGGGGCTTATTTAATAAGTGAAGTTGGTGGCTGTTGGGCTCGACATAATCCAAAAATAATCTGTTAAGTCATTGATGTATTTAGGAAAATGAAATACATAAATGATTGAGGAATTAAAAGAGTATAAATTTAGTAATGTAACTAAAAAACATAATGTTGTCCAATCCTCCCCCGTAGTGCACACAGTATGTGATATTTATAATTCACATAATGCTCCCAAAAATGGAAAGAAATCTTTTATAGGGATAGGTAGTGAAATAATCCCCCTGTAAAGGAATATTTTGGGGTCCACAGGGTGAAATAATTCCCCCATAAATTACCTTTTTTATTTTCAGGGTGAGGGAGTGAAATAAATACCTATGCAAATGACCATTTCATTTGTGGGATGAGGTAGTTATTTAAAGCCCCCCCCCCCCAAATGACCATTTAATTTATGGGAGAAATGTATATATTTAACATTAATAAAACTAAATTAATGTTATACATATGATTGTTTGATCACTCAACTACATGAGTCTATTTTTACTATGTGGACAAACATATATCGTGGAAAAAAGGTTACATTCCATTCCTATAAATACCTAGTCTTTTGGATGAATGGAAATATATTAAAGCATAGAGAAGACTTCTAGAGATGAGTACTATAGGTAATTCACAATGAAAATACTATGATGGAGACCGATAAAAGTGATCCATCACAAGAGGTCTTATCTAGAAACATGTAGAGGGCGTCTTTATACGCACAAAAAATCTTACCATGAAGAACATTCCCTCACATAACCCTTTATGATCCCTCAAATTGGACAGAAAATACTAGTATCTGTAATGGGGTATAACTAGTATATTTTCCCAATAATTCCTTACTACCCTCCTTACATGTATCGTTCATCCCCATATGGACCCTTCGTAAACTGTCTAAATGTATTCACATCTCTCGTATCATAACTTAGGAATGATTTCATTAAGACCTCCCCCACAATAAAATGATTCATTTAGCCTAAGGACAACTACTAGTCCCCTATCTAGTCTTGCATTCCAATTTTAAACAATTTCATAGATTTAACCTCCAAAGTGGGAGAGTTCCATGAAATTTCCACAGTCTTGAATTCTCATAGGGATGAGTATATTGAACTTAGGGATAGTGGGAGATAGACTCTCGAGCTAGACAGTGACAACATGAACATAATATGTGAATCGAATCATATTAAAAGCCCCTATTTTCATTAGTTTCCTCTTCCTCTTCCTCTTAATCATTTCTCAAAAGGGTAGTTGAGGATGATCTTCATTATGGTATCCCGCCTGGGGTAAGACTCTAGTATTTCATGTGAGGAATTACACCACCTTCCATATCTACCCTCATACACCAACATATGATGGAGATCATTTGGAATTTATGATATTCCACTTCCTCTTGTTTCTCACATGGATAATTACTCATGTGGGATTAGAGTTCAGTGGTGATCATGTCATCAATATGTCCAAATACCCACCTTAGGGATCCTTTATAGGTGTATGCCCCAACCCTACCAAACTATATGAGACATGATTTTTGTATTCATAGGATATGTAGGAACCCTATATGATGTGAAAATAAAACACTTCCAAACCACCATCATCCTAATTGGTACACATCCCCAGTAGGTTCATACCCCCATATCATAAGGACATATTCCCTATTGGTGTGCCTTATTTCATCCCCATCAGACCGAATTATCAGTCTATGTCTTCTAGATACATGACCATACTCTTTACTATATAGACTATCATTAAATATTCAGTATATGTCTTACACCATCCTAGGTTTTGAACTTTTATCTTCAACGTCTTTCCGCATTATGTTAATCTTCATGCTCTGGTCCTCACCATATGACCTTAAAATAAATGATGTGTACCGTTAAGTGGAAATGAAATATGTGGGTTCAAATTTCATTCAAAAGTATACATTAGAATCGATTCTCACTATAGAGATCCTAACAGTAAAACAACTATCATATTACTGGATGATGATAAAATCTAGGGTACCCCATTTTAGGGGTTAAAAACAACATCATGATGATAAACGTAACTAGAATCCTTAATCTGAATATATGGTACAATCGATGGAGAACCACTGATACATATTAATGTATATACTTATAAATAACCATGGATACATATAGATTACACTAAATAAAATAAATTATGTCAATTTATTATTAATATAAGGGTGACCCATTCTATATTTTGGATTTTATAATAGATTCATGAATATGTACAAAATCTATAAGTGAGTCTCAGATTAGGAAATAATTTCCACCAAAAGGTTTGATAATCTTAAAATACACCCTTTTAAAAAGTGTGAGTTTATAAGTTTCATTGGAACCATTTTCCAATGAACACCTCCATTTAGAAAGCATGTTTGTGAACATCATGAATATGGGAACCATTTTATGTTTCTGGTTCCATGAAAAAATCCCCCTCAAAACTATCGATAAAGAACATGGAATATAAAAATTTATATCCTACGAGAATGGTTGTTTAACCACAAAAAAAATTCCATTAAAACCCTATGTGATCTTAGAAAATGAAATAAAAATTGTGAAATAAATGTGAATGTTTGGGAAACTATATTCATCCCCTCAAAAGAAATAATTTTTCTTCTATATTTTCATAAGAAAAAAGAATGGTGAACCCAATGTGAAACCTAAACCAAAATGATGGTGTCTCCCACATGTCAAACCCCATTCATTGCCACAAAAAATGAAGGATAGAAAAAAGTGTATTTAAAATATTGTTTTATAGATTTTTTTCATTTATCATGTTTCTACTTTGACAGGGTCTTCTTTTTTTATTTTCATGTATACTCAAGAACCATCACTTGGACTCTGTTGAATCCATATGGTCTTTCTAGCATAAGAAGACATAAAGTAATACCATTTTGTCGATGGTATCCTTCTACACTAAGAGGATGTTTTCTCTAATACAACACCTTCGTATCATGGTACAAGACATGCTGATTTGGTAGTAAAACCTCGATGGTACTTTCCCAACTACTTATGCTGCATGAGAAGCCCTCCATGGCATGAAGCCTTGCCAACTTTCCATCCAGCAATGGTTGGTGGAGAAGAAGGATGTTTTACCCATTTACATTTCATATCTATTCAGAAGAATTTAACTAGAATAAAATAATAGATTACTCCATTATCATAGGGATTCTGAACGATAGGTCACAGATGGAATCATGATGACAACACATGGGTCTCAATAAAGGGCACCTTCCAATAGCTATATTTATCAAAACTGTGTTGACCAAAGTCCTAAGAATGATGTGAAAACCACCCCATGGGATGAAGCTCAAGACATTAAAACCCAGGCACCCAGGTCAACCCATCAAGGATGATAATTAAATAATCACAGATAGTCTCAAATACCTATTCCTGCCAATTAAAACCACCAACAAAACATGGAAGAAACATAAGAGAAGATGAATATTTGTTCCCATAATTCTCAAACCTTCTAATTTTTTTCTTCAAAAACCAATGTTTTCATCCAATAAAACATGGTGGAAATTAACAATTAGAAGAAAATACCTAATTTTTTATATCAATCCTACCATCCCAATCTGGAAGCACTCGGAGAAACTATTTTGAATATCTAGTCACTAAACCGAGGTCATACACATATATCCTCCCCCAAACATGAATATTTTGGTTATGTACTAAAACTAAATTAATTATAGGTGTAAACCTACATCCCATATTTAATTATGGAGTGGGAATATATCCCTATTCTAACTATTGAAGTCACACAACATATCTTGAAAACTATGAAAGGGAAGATACAAATTCTTTCCCACATCCTACAAACCTTCCATGATATAATAATGAAAATGGAATTGGTTGAGGTATAATTACACAAAACCTTCTCTAAAATTGGAGTTAGGGTCAACATAATGAGTGACTCTCTCTAGAGAAGACACATATTCCTATTCCTGTATTAGTGGGTCATTGTAAAATCCCATGGTAAATGGAAATCCAAATCATGCGCATCTCCCCATTCATAATGGTTTTCATAGGTCCATCCTAGTGTCTAATATTGGGTGGGAATATATAAATGGAAAAATTCTAGAAATATATCAAAAAATATTGTGAAAACACTGGTGCTACTCAAAAACTCCGCCATATATGAAATCAGGTGTCCATATAAAGAGGCCCAGTCCAAAACAAGAGTGATTCCAAAAGATTCCTCACCAAATGTGATTATAAAATAAATAGAAGGTCAATTACCCCACTATACTCAATGATTATGTTTCTTAAGACCTATATCATTTATATATAGAATATTTGGTTCTGACTCAACTATTACCAAATTAAAGAGATAATAGATTCAATTTAAAAGGTCCTCCCCATATATTTTCTAATATCAGTTTTTAAGGTCCTCCTCAGAAGGATGACCATTTATGCTATCTTAATTTGATCAATCGTGAGACCCTATCTCTTAAGGACTACATTTATAACCCTCATAATGCCTAATAGATCAAGAAGTAACATGGTCTTACCTTTTATATCATCTTATCTGAGACTCATCCCCTATGTATATATTGTAGGAAATCTTATTGTAGCTTTATATCAAGCCATGATGGTAGTCCTACCCATTATGGAATTTTCGGTGATGTTTCTCCCCTTAGTGAAACTTTATTTCATCAAAAAGTTCCTCCCAATACTGAATTAATTTTGATAAATCTCACCTTTGATGGAGATATGGGGAATTGATTGTAGGAATGACTAATTCATCACCAATTAAAAGATAAATTCTTTATCAACAAGAATATAACCTCAGACATAGATCATACTCCAAAAAAACCTTGAACTTATTACCTTCTAACATGATAAAGTGAAACCCTTCTAACCCCATAGTTTATAATATGCATTAGGGAAATTAATAATTTTTCCAGATCATGTTGATGAACATTTTTCAAATATAATGAATACATATTTATCATGAGGAGACAATTGGAAAAGGATAATATACTAGTGATGGTACTTCTTTATTCCAATCCCCAATACAATATAATAGAGTGGTTATTAGAAAAACATGTTAATGGAATCTGTCTAAATTTATAGAATACACTTCATCACTTGAAAAATATATTCCCTTATGATTAGAATACAATAAACATCAAGGTAATAGATGAGTTGCATTTTAAAATGGACTTGCCATCCCTTCCAGCTACTCGTCACTCAATATTTAGAAAAATAACAAGTATGCCTTAAATGTGGATATCCATTTGGGTAAAAAAAATTGTATTAACATATCAATAATTCTCTATCTGATGTTCATATTAGTGGATGGGGTGATTATATGGTATTTACTTGTACATCACTCCAACATTTGTAAATGTTGTCTAGGGTGATGTCATACAACATAATTCCTTCTAAGAAACTCTTTGATACAAGATCTTATCACAACATATGGTATGGTAAAAAAAATTCCAGAACAACTCTCAAATACATTAGGAAATAAGGGATAATTCCATTGAAATAATCTTCCATCAATCCAATGAAAATATTGGGCAAGTTATTAACATAATTGTATAAGATCGTGAGGCAGTTCTAATATTTTTGGAAGTAGATGTCTCAGGATCAAATCATGCAATACACCCATACAATGTTATAAAAATATCTATAAAATCAGGAGAGTTGTTGTTGTCATTAAAGCCACAATAATATAAGAGAAAATTTTACCCACTTATCTTGGTAAATTTTTAATAGAACTATCCATGATGAAACTCCAAGTGAGAAAGGTTTTGAAAATACAACATAGGCATCCCCAGCCCGTAGGGATTGTGGAATTTTATCCTTAACCTCTTCCTCAATAGATGTCAGCCTTTTCTTGTTAAAGGGGATTTTCATAAAATGAATCATCCATGATCATCATATACCATCATCAGAAATCTTCACTCGGAACATGCATGATTTTTTTTCAAGATATTCCCTTCAAAACAACCATTTTAAAATGATTCCAATCATATTAGTGTAGATAGTTTGAGTCTACGTGGTGGGAAAAAACAAAATCAGTATCTTAAGGGTATGCCCAATCTATGTGATCACAATTTGTTTGGAATTTATCCCTGAGAAAACCAACCCTCATTTCATTCTGGCACTAATGCACCACCGTCAATTATTTATGCATTAGGGAATATCGTTATCACCACCCCTACTAGAACAATAGAATATTATACTGATACAGATGAATAATAGGATCATTCTGTTTGTAATACGGTCCACATAGAAATGATAAATGAAGGGATGTGTACTCTAAACTAGGTACTTTATATGAATTTGGGGATTACCTTGACTACTCTACTACTAACAGATTGATGAGAATCTTCTAATGAAAAGAGTAATGGTGACACCATATCCCACCCACCGCCATAAGAGTTTCAACCCCTCACACTTGAGGAATTATTTTTTCAGTAGGATGAAGATATGAAGGAGTTGAGAAAATTTTAATGCATAACTACTATTAGGGAATATCCCTAGTGAATATATTATATATGAAGATCCTCTCCTCACACTCCCAACAGACATACCTCAAGAAAGAGGGTCATCATGAAAACAAAAATGGATTCAAAACATTCGCTCAATATGGGGTATCGAAAACCAATATATTTGGACCCCATAGAGGAATAATATATAGAGTTACCTCCATTGGGTACACAACCAGATCTAAGTAATATATTTCCACACATGCCATCCATTGTAGGTTACCCAATTCATGTATATGAAGAATCCCCACATCTGGCACAACCATCCCTACATGCTCTAACCCAGTTGACTATTCCTCCCTAGTTAATCAACATTGTTGAGACATTGGATGATAGATTAAAAGATGTGGAAGGATAATATGTACCATTAGAATAATAGATGAATCCTTACCTTGAATGAGTGGATGAAACTCTTCCCCCAAAAATATTATAAATCCAATATTATTGATATTCAATGGTTCAAGGTATCCATAAAAACAACTAAGGCACTTCATGTCAAGGTGTGGCCCCATGATTGGGATCTTCAAGAAAAAACTATGAAACAAACCATATATGTTTCATACAATCTTTATAAGGACCAACCATCACCTAGTATACCATTCTAACATCCAAACTGACCAATGGGTGGGAAGATCTTCACTATCAGTTCCTCTACTAATTCAGCTCAATGTTGTAGAAGAAAACAATCCTTTATCTCTGAAAATGTAGATAATGATAACAATAGAGTGTTTTTTATTTTATTTCGAGGTGTAAGAGTTTTACTTATTCCCTTAACTTACATCTTCCTCAAGAATATTTTTTCAGTATTTTGAATGAGAACCATAATGATGAATTATGAACATCGCTTATCCCAGAAAAGTATGCAAGTGGATTTTGGGATATTTCCATTGTAACTCAAAGGATGTAAGATACAATTCTATGAACTAATGGTAACTCCCTACTCGTTCCAACATCTCAATAGAAGAGGATGGTCATAGTTGAAGCTGTAATGGTAACATTAAATCCAACCTCTATGCCTGCTCCAACTTCAAATCCAGCCCCTCCTCACACAAAACGTCTTCCTAAATTAAATAGTTAGTAGTATAATCCACATTAGTATGTGGTAAAAAAACGTAAACATTCCCCATTTTAGAAATTCAAGAATAGAGATTATTCCATATGAGATGAGAAGGTACATAGATACTTTTTAGAGGCCATGGAAAATAACATGATAAAATTTGCAAAGACCAAGATTCCCAAGAATGTTGTCCTTTATGAATTCATAAATTATTGATCCTATAATTAAATGATGGGGAATACCATCTATCACTACATGGTTTTCAAAAATGTAATGAAAATGATGGTTTATTATATGAATGTGAAGTTGGAAAAAACACCAAAATATGTAGCTTGTGTTTCTGCTACCACTCTAGAGGAAAAACATAATGGTAGTAAGTCATTATCATGAATTTGAATAATTTTAGATATTATATTTCAAGAAAAACAACCATCTATAATCATTTTATCCTCTTAGAAGAGAAAAAGAAACCAGTTGTTACACATTTCACTTAATGTATGAAATACCCAACTCTATCAACACCATAACCCTCAAAAGGCTTGTCATATAATAAACAACATGGCTAAAAGTGGAGAAAAAAATGAAGTATGATGAAATTTTACTAAGGAAAAAGCTATAATTAACTATAGCAGACTTGATACCTTTATACTTCAAAGAATGGGAGCCTACCCATAATAAATGGTATGATAAACACCTCCTTGAGAAACAGTTCTATAAGAATCATCCCGCCAGATAAAATCCTTGCCATTATAAATAATTAATTTTGGGTTCCATTAACTTCATTCACTTAATGTATCCATTCCCAAATGATAATAATGCTTATGAGTTATACATCTATGTGAGAATCTGGGAAACCATAGTTAGAGGGCATGGAAGGTAGTGAGTCTGGGTAAGATACAACCATGGTTAGAATCAATATCCCAACCATATCTCTAGAAGGTCCGTTTATGCTACCATGACTCATGGAATATTCCTTCATCAATCACATGAATAGAAGGGAAGTGAACATACCTTCACAATGTGACTTCCAGGTTTGATCATTCTCAAAGATCAACTGTATGGGGTGAAATAGACTCATCACCCCATATGGGTAGGTAGCCCAAAATGCCCCAATCTAGTAAAAAAGATTCCATAAACACTTGTGAAACCACCCAACTCATCTACCCATGCACATCTATCCATACAGTACCTAGTAGGGAGAGGATCTGAACTATAAGACACATGAATTTGACTAAAAAATATGATATCCTGAAGTAGTTGACCATGGTTCTAGTGAAAATTGAAATTTAGAATTATCTTAACATGTCAAACAATCTATGAAAAGAACTTGTAGAGGATCTAATGATCCATTAATAGTGTAGGATGATGTTACATCTGCTATGTTATATCCTAAGAAGGTTGAAACTGAATAATGTCATGCGGTTCTCTCTTTCAGATAACTAGAAAGATATGATGTTATATAGAAACATATTAGACCCTTGTATATATATAGAAGGTTATATGACATTAGCATCCCTCAAGATCTTATTAAAAATGGATCATGGGTTATCCTATTTCTGGTCAGAATACATCATCGATTGGGATAAACTAAAGTTAATCTATCCCATAACTCATTATTGATTCAAGGTTATGATGAAATAGAATAAAACCCCTCAGTCACATTATGATCATATCTTATTTTGGATATATGGTGGTCAATTCTATGTTCAGGGTTGTCTAGGAAGATACATCATTCAATTCCCTGATATGAAGACCTTGGATGCACCATCCTGTACTAATCCAATTATCATATCATCGGTGCCTCCAATACTAATGAAATGGGTAGATTGGGATGTTGCAAGACTATAAATTTCCATTTGAATATTCTAAATCCAAATATATTGATGCAGAATTTTAAAATAGTGAGGGGAAAAAACTCGGGATAGATGGCGTCTCTTAGGTTAACACCAAAATGGTTTGGAAATTATCCTGGCTAACCCATTCAAAGACATTGGTAATGAAGAGGTAAAGATTATTTGTTAGGTTGAATTAATAATCTTAGTTTAAGAGATTTTCCCATTGGTCTAAATGATATTAGCCATATCATTTGAATATGAGGGAACTGAAGAAGTCTCCAGTTTCCCCATTGATGGAGGTACCTCAAATGAAATTTCCCAAACTTCATCCCCACAACATTAGAAGTTCACCACAACATCAATAAAATATGAGGTGGTCATTATATCTCCATTTGAAAATAGATTTCAAAACACTAACATCCCCCCTATCCTCAATGATTCTCCACTGTATCCCATACATCGTGAAATATATATAGAGGAAGAGGTGGAGGAAGATAAATATAATGAATATGATGAATACAACCTTAGAGAAACTACGTCTATATTTAAGGAAGGAGTATCCACCACTGTCAATGAACTTTGATAGATAAATCATGGTACATAAGAGAATAAAAAATTGACATTGATCAGCACATCAATGCCCATATGTGAGCAATAAATTTACAATTCCATTATTAAATAGAACCAATAAGTATTTTCCTAGAATTACAATGAAATTCATGGACTCAATGACAATGTAGGTACTCATAATCTTGGTCTACTAGAAAAAATATTAAGGCTATAAGTAGGTGGCCAAAAGGACACATTCGAACCATGACTCCAAGATTAAATCTTATGTTAATAATATAATTAGAGAAAAACTTTATCCTTGGAGTTCTGTACCTGAAGTAAATCACTAGTACAGTCACAGTCAAAGAGAAAAATAAAAAATAGTGTTTGAATAAATATTAGATACCTCAATAGGATCTATATTAAAAATGAATTCATGATTTCAATAAAAAAACATCACATCAACATAATATCCAGCTACCAAACCATCTATCATGGATGAATATTAAAGATATAACCGAATCCAAATTTTTCTAGAAGATGAAGAAGCCAGTACCATTACCCCTGCCCCCAAGATTAATCATCAACAAGGAGATTTCATTTGTTTTAATGAATGATAGCACTATATAACAAAATTCTGTGAATGAAGTATTCAGACCTTTCTGAGGAAAATTATTCAATTGTTATTCTCCAGATTGGGTGCTAAAATCATGGAAAGGTTTTGATCACCATGCTAATTTGGAAATTGTTTTTGATAAACTGCAACAACATAGTTTGAAAATGAACACCCTAAGTGTTACCATAGGTAAATTTCGAATAATCAAAGTGATCCATCTTAGAATTGAAGTTGAACCTAATAAGGCTATGAAAATACTAGGTATTTATCCGGATTAAATCTTCAAAGGGTTTAGAGGTCAATAGGGGAACCATGCATATATTCAATGTTTCATAGAAAACTTGATAGTCAAGTGTTTTCCCTTAATCAGGTTGACAAAAAAGAGATTTCATTTTAGTGGGCTGATTAATTCCATGATGCATTTTACGACCATAAGAAATATCCAAGGAGCCTTCTACTACTGATTTCATAAATCAATGGAAGGTAACTCATATTATATGTGACAAATCTAAAATAGTCATAGGGGCCTTCCTCCCGTATAAAAATTATAATAGTAGGGGAAAAACCTTTATAATATTAAATGTACCCTGATCGATGCTGATACTTGGTATTAAAATATTGAGTAGAACAGTTTGGCATTGATCATCACTGTTTAGACATTAATGCACTACTACAACAGTAAGAGGTCCATCTAATCTCTCGATATAACCTGCCCAGACATATCCTCAATATTCTCATATTGAATGGATATTTGGCATTATAGGAAATCATTATACAATATTTATACATTAGATTCTTACCATATAATTCATGAAAAGTTAAATATTTATATAATTTTATACCCAAACATTCCTATATGAATGAATAGCTGCTACGTACCAAACTTCCAGGCAAGAAGACCTTCTATATTCAAGTCTCTAACTTGGTGTGGGAAATTTACATTAAAGGTGCATCTAGAATCTCAACTAGAAAGAGGATGGAATACCACAATCTCATTAGATTTAGATGTGGAATAATTCTCATTTCTCTGAAAATATGTAGTTATACCGTACATTTTCCTACTACCCAAAGGCTGCACTAACAATTAGGTTGAATAACTATCCCTCATTGTAATTTTGGAATTATCTTTGAAAATACTGGTATCATATATAAGAGTCCAAAGTGAATCTGAGTTGTTGAATAATTATATGAATAATGATTATTCTATTAGAATAGAAGAGACGGCCCCCCCTACTTAATTATATTTTAGGGTTGATGGTTAAATTACACTCCAAACCAACACTACCTCAAAAACTACATTCACAAAACAATTAGTTAGACACATTGGAAAATGAGGATTTTTTTTGCAATATATGGATAAAAATGAAATAATCCTTAGTATATCACATCGTATAATGATATCACATTTTGGTCAAAGTATCGTTGAAGAGATCAATATAGTTTACTACTTCACTAAACCATATAATTCTAGAAATGATTGGAAGACACCCATCCAAGTATACCTACAGAATTTACCCCTTCCATCGGATAGATCTAGAAGAGAATATATCTAATGACATGAATAAATTTCACTCTCTATGACAGCTCGAGTCATAAGAATGTTTTTTATATGTGAATATTTGTTGGATTTATCCTCAATTTTATTTATAGATATGAGAAGATATCCACCATGATGGAATTTCATGCTAATAGTTGTGGTTCCCATCAAGAAAGAACCAATATTTCTCAGAAAATCAAGAGTCTTGGGTATTTTTGACAAATTATTAGGTATAATTGCATGAAATTTTCCAAAAACGTTTCATTCCTACCAAGTGTATACCAACTTTATACCTTTAAAACCAGAGTTTCTAACCATAGCTAAATACTCCTGGATGTTTTATATATCGAGAATAGATATTGTAGGTTCATACCACCCTACTATGGCCAATCAGTTCAAATATATTCTGACTAATAAAAAATTATTATTCAATTAGGATAATAAAATACCACTCAAATAAGTCAGGACCAGAATAATTATCAATTTTTCAAAGACCGTCTTCATCACAAGATTTGGGATCCCTCACACAATATAAATAGAAAATGTCACTAATTTATGTTCTTCCAAATTTATGATGTTTTATGAGGATTACAACCTTGAGTATGATCATTAATCATGCCATTATACGTTAAAAATGGATAAATAGAGAATCATAAAAACCATGTCAAACATACTATAGAAAATGGTGGACAAGGACAAGACATTCGGGCTCAAAAATCCCATGCATGATTTGGGGGCCAATAACAACATAACCTTCACTACTACTCAAGAGACTCTATGTTCGTAGGTTTATAGAATAGGGGATGTGCTACCCCTTGATTGTTAGATACCCTTACACTGAATAGCTATATATAAATAGCTCCCAAATTATGTGAAATTCTAGAAATGGGTAGAAGAGGTAGAGAGACATGACTAGAAAAGGTTATATAAGTTTCACTACTTAGACGTGAACCAAATTTGAATATATTGATCTTCCGACAAGCGGTTCACCTTCACTCATTTCTATAATGGGAACTAGTTTTGGTCCTCATGATCTAAATTATACTGATGAATAATCTCAGTATGCATGAAAAAAATGGGATGGACCTTTAATCATACATAAGTTCTTTTCTAATGGACTGTAATCATTGATAACCTTGGACATATAGTTTACTATGCCCCCACTGATGATAAATTTATTTTGAAATAATTCATGTGACACAAACTAAATGGTTATCCTCTATAGGTGTAATCCGAATTAATTTTTACGGTCCTAGATGTAAGATCATAACCTTCAAAGCACCATGGTCCTAAACATATGACCTAAAACTACAAGACACCATAGTATAAGATGTAAGAATCTAAACAACACATCATAATGTCACATTAATAAGAATTTAAACATTATGAAAAAATCATTCTTCATGTTTTAAAGCATTATGGTTCACATTCTTTTTACATGATATAAAACTGTAAAATAAATCAGTCCATGCCTGGGAAGACACCAATTCTATGTGATGACCTCATACAGAACCACCAACCTATCCTTCTTTAGAACTATTCGTGGATGAATTCTCATTTCAATGAGATATGTAGTGATTCCCAAAGCCTCTGTCTGGGTCCTAGTCATAAAATAAATAATATTATCCCTCTCATGCATACAAAAAATCAATACAGGGGACTGCAACAAGGTTCATTTCATTTAGATGCCTATTTTAGTTAAAATCACCTATGTCTATACATGAGTTGGATTTTTGAAATTAATATCATTCATAACTATGTGGGGATTTATTATCCCTTTTCAAAGATTCTGGAAAATGCCTATGGATTTTTTGTTATAGAAAACACCGAATCCACCCATTAATGATATTTTTCTCCATCCTTTGGCACTTGAGAATAGTCTTAAGGTCTGATTTTCACTTTTTTGGTGGGGATATATTTTCATACCGTTGTTGATAAAATGTTTATAACCATAAAAAGTAGAAACCCATTTTCCAAGTCATATAATCCAATCGTACGATCAACTGTATTCCTTTCTATATGTATAAAAGCATCATATAGGTCCTTGGATGACAACTGGTACTTCCTTCTTGAGGACGTAAAAAATCTAGGCCCACTTGGGGGATCACACCAAGATTTATCCTTTAATTTATATTTAGTACATTAATTTTAAATATTAAGAATTTAGATTTCATATTCTGTATTAGGAATTAGTCCAGCTTGTTTCATACTCCTTCTTTTTAATTTTGAGCTTAAATGAAATGATACTTGTGATTAATCGAGTATTTTTTCTTTTGTAGGATCATGATGGAAGAAGAAATCCCCACCATTTGAGGAAGAAGACCAAATATTTATTTCAAAAGGGAGTTCACAATTTATGATTATGTTTTAAATTGCTAATTTTTTTGTCCAAAACATGTTTTGAGCATTAATGATAAGAATTTCATGTGAACACAGGAATTAATGCTTTACTTGATTTATCTAGGAGTTATGATTTTCTTAGGAATCCAGGGATGTTGTGTTTTATGTTTAAATGTTAATGATATTGAATGAGTAAAATATAGAGTCAAATTATTTAAATGAATCATTGATTTTGAAATACAGACTCATGATTTAACGGAATTAGTAGATTTATGTAAATTAAAATTTCCACCAATTTTCCATGATTGGATTTTATAAAGTTCACGTGAAGTGGTTTTTTATTATCGATAAACCATTGAGTGATTTTCCCAAATATTTTATTTCTCATTACTGAGAGTATTTCTACACCAATTACTTTCTATTTATTCTTGATCATATTTTTTGAGTGATCTTAGGACATTTCACCTACTAGAACATTTAATTGAACTTATCAAAACTACGACTGTACAAAAACAAATTTAAAATTATTGAGGCATCTTTTGAAAAACCGTTATCTTTAAATACATCCTTTACATCAATTATTATTTTAGACCATGGAGACCATGAATGTTCTTTATAGGGACGCCCTATGTTTCAATCCATTGTTATCCAATCATACAGTACTCATGGTATTTAAATCGTATTTTAATTTTAAAGTGTGGGGTTGAAGAGATCCATGGTGGAAGGGTTGATTTAAATTTTAAGGAAATTATTTGGGGTGATATTGTGGGAATATTAAAATGTTTTTGAATAATTCATTGCAATTTATTTTTCCCTTCTTGAATTAAAAAAAATTCAAAATGACAAAAAAACAAAAATTAAAAAAAAATGGGTTGTGATTTGGGAAAACAAAAAATAAACCTTTTTTCAGATCGAAGATATTCTAATCGTATGTGGTTTGGTGATGGATGGGAGGATTTATCTAATAATAAATTTCTAACAAAAGAAAATTATACAAAAAGAAAAAAAATCAAGAGGGGGCACAAATCATTTATTATGTTTACTTCATCATGAGATTACTTTGAGTTCTGGGGGAATCAAGTGTTTCTACATTGAATAGGATAACACTATTACACTGTTACTTTTGATATCATGAATTGTACTTAAGGTAGTATCATCCTCGTTGGTCCTTAATTTTTAATGAATTAAATACTACCAACCATAATCCTCATAGTAATTTCAACCTTTATTGCCAATCCCCCTGATTTTATGTGTCTTTTGTCTTTACAAAGAGGAGGAAGTATTTTTTTTACAATCCTATGTATAATGAACATGTTCACATGATATGAGAATAAATATAATTGATTTTTATCATGTGAAATGATATGAAATATTTGAAGGTAAAGTAAATAATTATTTGTCATGTTTAATAATAATGTGTTAAGGAACTTAAATGAATGAAAGGATAGGTTTCATCATTATTCAAAGAGGAAACGTAAAACACACGATTTGATTATTTCATTGAAAAATGTGAAATTAAATTTTTATTTTATTTGGATTTTTTAGAATTTTATTTGTAATTGACTATTTGATTTTTGATTTTATTACTTTGGAATTTGAATATTGGTAATATTAGTGTCCTCAGATTCCATTTTGAGATTTTATACTTGAGGAAAAACACAATTTATGTGAAGAGAAATTAATAAAGAAAACATTTCCATTAATTTTACATTGAACATAATTGTTTTAAATCCCACCAAAGTGTTACTTTAAGATAATGTTCCAAGTTTTATGATTTTTGTGTTATTTTGAGCTTAATCATAAAAATGACCCATTTCATATTTTTAACACCATTAAATTTTTTATTTATTTTAAACATAAAATTTTCTATTGTAATCTATATTGTGAAATTATATCTTTTTATGATTCTATCCATCTAGGTATTAATTTAATCATTCCTAACCTAAATATGAATCAACCACATGGAATCTCAAAATAAGTTCACAAGTTTGACAATGAGAACTATTTACAGATCTATTTATTATTGGTGTTGAGTCACTTACTCATTCATGGTGGGCCCATGTATAGTTAAATTGGGAATGTGGGTGGATGTAAAAGAAGGTTTAGAACATATTTCATGATTTATTGGGCGCATGAATTGGCCGTTTTAATAGTCATTAAGGCATTAAAACCAGAGGTTTTCAAATTGGAGAGTCTCCCTGGAAATAATAAATTGTCAGTGTAAAATAGGCATAAATCATAGAATACATGTCCATATACGGTAATGTTTTGAGGATATATGTAAATGATATATATAAACAACATTAATAAATGTTTAAATGAATGATGTGATAATTTATTTGGGCTATAATATGTCAAATTTAGTGTGACAAGTTATTCCTATAAAAGCAGGGGAGTTTGTCCCTTTCAAAACATCCCATTGTCCATCCCATTCCATCAATTGACCTATGAGGAGATTTTCACTGTGGGAGGTTGGCAACAAATATTATCTTTTTCATCTTATTAATTTATTTTTTTTCTTTATATTGGTTTTAGTTTTCAAATGTAATTTAAATTTAATATAAAATCATGCATGATTTTAAATTTTTCTTATTCTCCCACCCAACCACATTCACTTCTTCTTTATATTTTATCCTTATTTTCATATTATCTTCTTCTCAAATTTTCCACCCTGACATATTATCCTAAAAATGAGTGGTTAACCTAAGACTTGGTCGAGGGGAAGTATGTAGCAATTTTATTTATTCTGTTCTTAAAATCCTATGTTTTATTATGTTTTTTATGAGCAATAGTGATGTGCACAGGTGTGGAGATCTTCCACCATGACACTAATCTCAAAATAATTTCTATTTTTTTATTAAATAGCTTCCATCCCCTAAACTAGATACAAGCTCTTCATATGATAGAGTTGAGTAATTCAGTGGTTGAAATGAAATATGATGGAGCCAGGTCTTAGAAGATGTCACACACTAGATTGATGTGCCATAAAACATGATTATAATAGGATGTGATGTTAATATTTCTTAATGAATTCATTATTCCATACTGATTAATTAATGAATAGTAATTCATTAATGAAATATCATAATTGAATTATGAAACATAATTTAAACACTAATAAGGGGAATGATGGAACCCAAAACAAACCCATAAAGGCCAAGATTAATTACATTTTTTCATTTCATATTAGTTATATTTATATATTTTAAATTAAATTCCAATCCATTATTATATTCTATATAAAAAACCAAAAATAAGTAGTTTAGGTGAATTACATTAAGTGAGTGAACGACTGAAAAATAACCTCAAGGGAGAAGATCTGTGTTAGCCTCTATGTTGCATTATGAAAATAATTTTGTTTTTCCACACCCTAAAACATTCATGTGTCATTGTAGTATAGTGGCTAGTATATCCACCTATCACATAGATGACCCAGGTTCGATCCTCAAAGAGGTGCTCGTTTTGACTCACACATATCATTGGGCATGGAAAAAGAAAATTATTTTCCTAATGCATCTCATAGACTGACCAGGGTTGTCTCATTTGATAATCTTTTTCTATTGTTCACTCACATAATCTAATTAACATAAAATACTTCTTTTTTTTGTTTTTATTAAATATAAAAATTAAATTAAAATTAATTTCAATAAATGATAAAACTAACATGAAAGAAAAAACGTAATTAATGAAGATAGAGCATGGAATTTATGGGTTGGTCTGGAGGTTCCATCATTCTTTTTATTGGTGTTTAAATTATATTTGATAATTAAATTTGGAGATCTCATTCATGAATTAATATTATTTTATTTTTTGGTGATAAATATTGAATTCATTTAGGAATCATAACTTCACCTCCTCCTATAATAAAAGTTGATGGCACCCCTCAATCGAGAGTGTGACATCTTCCAAGACTTGGCTCCATCGTATATCATTTCAACCAATAAATGGATAAACTCCATTGTATGGAGAGCTTGCATCCATTAGAAGGGAGTGAAAAGATTTAATAAAAATAGAAATAAGTTTGAGAATAGTTTCATGGTGGACTATTTCTAGACCTGTTCACATCAATCTTTCCTATCACAAATATAATAAAACATAGGAATTTAAGCATAGAATAAATGAAATTGCCACATAACTCCCCCATTCCATGTATCATGTTAAACCCTCATTTTTTTGGGTAAGAGGTCACAGTAGATATTATGAGAATTAAAAAAATTAAGGATAAAGATGAAGAAAAAATGAGGATGGCTGGGTGGAAGAATAACACAAAATTAAAAAACATGAATGAATTTATAAGAAATATAAATTACAATTGAAAAATAAACCAAAAATAAAGAAAATAAACAAATTAAGAAGTTGAAAAGGGGAAGATTTGTGGTCGGCCTCCCTTGGTGGAGATCTGATCCATTATGCCTTAAAGAAATGGGATAGAAAATGAGATGCTTTGAGAGGGAGGAGCTCCCCTCATTTTATAGGCAGAATTTATCCCCCAAGCATTAACAAAATGTAACCCCAATAAATTACCTCTTTATGCATTGAACACTTATTTAATTTTGTTCATAAATATCTTATCCAACACCCCTCATATGTTTATCTTATTTTTTCACGTATTTTGAGAGTGATTCTTGCTTCACTCTAACATTTTATTCTGTCCAATCAAATTCTCCAAATTAAAGAAATCCAGATTATAATTCCATAAAGAACATGAAAAAGGCCAATTCACACATCCTAGCCTTCATGAAAGATTTTACATACCTTATATTGCATCCACCCACCCATGTTTTCAGTACATGGTCCCACCATTATTGAGTTAGGGACCCAACACCAATAATAGATAGATTGGTAAATAGTTTTCTTGGTCCAACATGTGAACTTATTTTGAGATTCCATATGGTCGATTCATGTTTTGGTCAAGAAGGATTATATTAAGACATTGAGGTGTATAGTTATAGTAATAATTATTTTAAAAAATTTTATTTATAAAAAAAATTATGACCAAAATAAAGATATGATTTAAAACGGTTAAAAATATGAAATGGATAACTTTTATGATTATGCTCAAAATACCAGAAATATCATAATATGTAGTATCTTAAAGTAGCACTTTGGTGGGATATAAAAAAAATAAATTAAATGTAAATTTTTTGGAAATATTTTCTCTATCATGACTCCTGATGAAATTTTATTTTATAGATTATACATAATTATGAATTTATGTCCTCATACGTAAATATTTTTCATGATTAGTCTTTATGTTATTATTTTCAATTCATTATTCAAAAAGGTTCATTGAATTAATATATAAAATTATATAATGAATATTTAGTTTAGATAATATACACCTTAATCTAATCATATTTTAATCAACACCTTATCAAGTTTATTATTTACGTATTTTTTATAATCTAAAGATTTATACTATGATTAATGCCTCATTAATTATACATGTACATATCTACTGAAGTCATATATATAAGTGTTGAATTATTGAAATCAATCCCATATTATATTCAAATTGTTTTATATACTTATAAGCGTATTATATCTAGAAGCTTTTTTTATTTCACTATTACCACTACAAGGTGCCTTAGTCATTTTACCATGTTAAAAATTATGATATATATCCAAGGGTATTAACATGAAAGATTAAAAATAACAATAATTATACACCTTTTCAAACACTTTTAGTTTATATTACCATGTTAAAATATACTTAACCAAATGTGACTTGATTTGTGTGATTTTAATTTTTATTTATTTTCAACAGTAGATTTTCTATATCAAGTATATATAAAACATTATATAAATGATCCATGTCATTACTATACCAACAATGGAATTTATGGCATTTTTTCATCTAAATTAACATGTGTGATATATTTTGAAATATTATATAGTATAAAACATGTCCAACAATTAATAATATCCGAAAAAAATTATTTCATTAATTGGGAAAATTAAATTTATAGAACAAATAAACATAAAAAAATAGAATATTTTAAATTAGGGTAATAAATAGAAAAAATAAAATTTATAGAGTAGTAAAAATTCGATAATCGTGATCTCCAAAGACAATATCACTTGGGAAAGAATTTGTATAAAATTAACAAAACATTAGTAATGCAATCAATATTTTGAAAATGAATAAACTAAAACTTTGAGAGGAATTAAAATAAATAAGGAATGTAGGAAATATGGTTTATTTTTATAAATTACAAAACTAATAATACAATTAGAAATGTTAGATTAGCCATTGGAATAATAACCTAGGAATTATAATTTTAATCATACAATTAGAATAGTCACATAAAAAATAAACTAGTATAATGATATGTAAATATATTTTTCCACAAATAAACGATGTAAAAATAAATAATTTTAATCATAAAAATAATTATATAATAAGAAATTGTAAAAATGTGTAAGTATATGTTTTTCATCAAATCATAAATATTTATTCTATATATAATGATATTACAACCACCTATTGAAAAACAAAATATACTAGTATATAATATCTAAATATTATAAACTAAAACAAATATTACATAACACACAAACATTAAAACTCAATCATAGGAACCCCATCCCAAAGAAATACTAGACTTTTGATACGATGAAAATCATTACCCAAGTTCATTATTCCATGTCTGAGTAGCAGATAATCATTTCAAAAAAAAATTCCAACCATGAGAGATAGAGAAAAACATAGAAACTAAATAAAAGGAAAAATAAACCCATGAATATAAAGACTACAACCAGCATGATAATGATGAACATAACATCACACTACCTCAAACACTAGAACATGCCTACTTTGAAAACAACTACATACACCAAAAAAACACATACATCATTCACTATTAACATGAAATTCCCACAAGACATAATATATCCTACTTTTTTTCATTCACTCTAATCCTAGAAACCACCAATAAAAAACAATTATCATATCCCAATAAAATAGAAATATAATGACATCCCAAGTCCCTATAACAGTAGATAAGAAAAACCAGCACAAACGAATAACATAAGATAACCAAAGAAGAACAAGTCAAAATGATATACAACACATATATACATAGAATATTCATCTGATATACTAATGTGTATTATGTGGAAACACCTAGTTTCACTGCTTATCTCATACACAAACAAAGTGCTTTTTTATTTTGTCTCAAAGCTATTAGTTTCACCTTTATAAAATTTCGTAAAAATTTCTAAATATATTTTAACACTCCTTCGTAAGACACAAACATTAAGAAGAAGTCCTCTAGATATTTAGAATTCCCATGAAAAAGCTAAAGGAAGTAAATTTCATAAATGTGTAAGGGACGTATGGGGAGTAGCTACACAATAGACATATATTATGGAGCTACACAAAGATATGTTTTTTGTACCCCTATGAGGAGGAGCTACGTGAATGAGCTATGATACTGACCTACGCTGACAAAATCATTTCAACAAGCTCCCCTTATTACCTATAAATACTACACTTGGGCTACTCATTTGAGCACTGAAAAAAGTTGGATGAAATCTTGAAGCTCCTATTTCACAGCTCATTTTCCCAAGTCCCCCAAATTTTCTCATGAATCTCTCAACAACATGAGAGATAAGAGAATTGAATGGGATTAGCACATTTGAAATCATTTCAGGGTTAATATTTTATAGTCATGGTTTCCCATTGGTAATATTGTTTTAGTCATCGTTAGGACCTTCACGTCAATCTTAGGCAACAAAACTATATGGTGTACCTACATGACATACATACGCAGTATAGCTACACTAGAATTGTAGTGCTCAAGGCCTATACATATCACCTTGTATAACCTATTCATAGCCACTCATCGAAGAGTATCTCCTTTCATGGTTCCCTCATCGGAAAGAGACTATATTTAAGACTCCAACAAAACCTTCATACTTATCAAAAATTATGGGAGGCCACATCATTGTGGATGCTATTTGGGTTTGTAAATCTACAGTCATAGGATTCATGCATTTTTATTCTAAGGGATTCTGGATCCTTGTGATATTTGTAGGTTTTTAAATCTATGTTCACATGGATCCTTATTTTAGATATAATTTTGGGATGATCCCTATCCTAGATTATGGTAATGGGACTCTTACCACCCATTCCCATCTTGATGACTTAGAGCCTCTGGTTCCCAATAGGGAGAGTCAGGGGCACACTTGCTTTTCAATTTAATAAAAGAAAAGTCTCTATCCCCTCCTAGGATCCACAAAGTAAAACCATCCTAGGTTAATTCCTTACGCATTCATGTAGGAGGTTGTAGTATCGATCTGATATACATACTTCACCTTCACTCATTCCTTACATTAGACCCTTGACTAATGTAAAGTAAAGAGAGATAAGGATCATCACCTCGACCTCTTAAACCGTCATCATCATATTCCCATCCTCTTGCACCAGTGGAAGAGGAAAATGGTGTGTGCCTTTATTGAATCTTTCACATCCCCTTGTTTCTCACACCATGATTTAATTATGTGGTCTTAAATATTTTTTATGATCACAACATTTTCACAACCACCTCCTTGAGTAATTCCAAAATTAAATGGGAATGCTTCTCATTTCATATATAAGTGGACATCATCCTAAAAAGTATGTCCTAAATTAAAACCCTAAATCACCAAGGAATCCTTTTCAATAATAAAGCCCAACTAATTTCTATCAAAGGACTATACTCTTCTATGATACTCATTGAACTATGTGGGCTTTAATTCCCATTCAAAAGGGATACATAGGAAGCCTCCTTGAGGATAAAACAAGACACTCAAAAACAACACTATTCTCCTTGGTCCATATTCTCAATAGGTTCTAATCCATCTTGGAAACTCATATTTCTTATAGGACCATTGGTATACTTACGCATAAGTCACACACAAAGCATTAACTAAGAACCTTCCACTTATATGTACTTATCACATGACATTAAACTATACGGTTAGGTCCATATCAAACGACCTTTAAAGGAATGATGTGTCCCATTAAGTGGAAATGAATTACGAGGGTTCTGATTTGGTTTACAAGGATATGTTGGTGTCCCATTTATGGGTACTATCAAAGCATCAATACAAAATTTCATCTTCCTGGATGATAGTAAATTACAGAGTGCCCCACTGAGTGTCTTAAAAACTACTATTATCATAACAAAAATTAAAATAATATCTAAAGAGTATATGAGAGGATACCATTGATAGAAAACATCAAATACCTATGGATGATTATAAATTTCACACATTCTAATAATTGATTTCAAATATCAAAGTAATCCTATGTTATACTTGCATAATTAATAAGGATTCATGAAAATATCGTAAATCAATAGGAGAGTCCCATAGTAAGCAATAATTCACCAAAAAGTGTTTGATGAGTTAGACCTCCCATCCTCTCGACTAATGTACATTCTTAATTATCATAGGTCCAAACCTAAAAAACGTCTACCTTTGTAAAAAAGTTCCCTTTGGATAAATAATCCTTGGATGTTTTTGGTTCCATAAATAAATCCAACAGAAACTACATGGAACAAGTGACTCTTAACCAGAACACACTTTCTAAGGGGACATATGTGAAAAAATGATGAACCTGACATGAATCCTTAAACAAAGTTGATAGTATTAAACTTATATCAGTCCACTATCACTTGATAAAGGAATTCCAGACAAAGGAATCTATCACACATGGGTCCATATAAAAGACACTGCATTAATGGAGTTCATTTTTTGAATTTTCTCTGTTTTCATAGAACTCCCTACACTCCAAATGGATTCCTTAAGGTTTTCACTCGTGAATGTCCCAGTTGCTGCCCAAGACATATCCTTGTCTGCTGGAAGGACTTCATCACCAACTTAGGATCTTCAATGTCGGTCTAAAATGTATAGGTTTATACTATCAACATTTTACTATCCCAACCCTAGAGGCTACCTGATTGGTTCTCTCAGTTGACAAAAACCCTTGATTTCCTGGTCAGGGAAGCCTGAGGGTCCTGAAGAAGATAGTACCGACCACCATCTTCAACCGTTTCAGGTCCTTTTCCCCAAAATTCAATAATGAGTCCCTCCCATACTATAGGGAGGTTTAATAGATGGTCACTCCTAGACTCATCTAAATTATATAGTGGTCCTTCCCAAGGGATCCCACAAATAATCTCTACCAATTTAATTGTATGACAGTGAACCCCCAACATGATGGGTGTGTTTCCTTCAGTTGTTCGGCCAAGGCCCCTCAGACCCAGGAATGCAATACAAACCGCAGGAAATAATATCCCTCCAACAAGGAGAATGTTCTTAATTTTCCCCCTCTAGAGAATTCCACCATCTTAACTTTGTGGAAAACAATGAACTATCACAAACACCTTTCCTCCCTAATTCCTCCTGCCAGCAGACTCGTCTGGCTACACTGAATTAAGTCTACTGTTCAAAATCCAGCGGAGTGAAATGAGAACGCAAAAACATCTGCTTACAAACTATCACCCATTTTCAGACTCATCTGACTACATTCATGAAATCCCTATAAATAAATCTACTGGTAACTAGTATGTATGAACAAATACCTCCCTGCACTCACCAATCCTGCCATTAGGCTTGTTTGGAAGCACCCAGAGAAGTCAATTAGAAAGCTCCAATAATAATCCTTTGGTAGACTCAGCTCTCTACCCCATACCTGAGTACCATCAGTATCCACTTATTAGAAATAGAGTAAAAAAGTAGGAACATACACCTACTATAGATATATAATGAACGTATATTCCAGTTCTGGTCGTTGATGTCACCAAACACAATTTAGCAATAGTGATATGGATAAAATGAATTCCTTCCCATATCTTGGAATCCTACCAGAATATCATAATAGAAACTTCTGTATCCCTATGGGGAGACACAATTTTTTTCCCCACATATGGGATGACTCTTCAACATGCCATCCTGGGCCAGATACATACCTCTATTCTAGTCCAGGATGGTTATGGGGTATACTCCCCCATATCATACTAACAACCGAATTAAGAATACACACCATTTCCAATTAGATATAATCATCATATAATGATGAAAACTCAAAGACGAGCACATAAAACTGCCCATGATAACCACTTCTCCTAAAAAGGGGCCCCAAATACTTGTAAAAGAGCATCTAAGAAGAAGTATCTCCAAGAACAGTTGGAAAACCAAGAGTCAATCAATGATCTGGCTTATTTTAATGCTTGAGTTATTGAATCCCTCAGAATGTTATCTGTTGTAACTCAAGATCCTACCCTCATATTACCACATTATGGGATTATTAGGAATAATTCTAAATTTCCCCATTAAAAAATTCATAATTCAGTTTTTCTTCATGAAAATTATGTCAATATAGAGAACCTATCTCTGTATGAGAGCCACAACAACCCTCATAAAGGGTATAAGACCATGGAGAAATGGGATTTATCTCATTATGTAATCCACCATGGTGGTACTCCCCATTATGACATTCACTACATAAATTATATCCACGGTATTGTTTCAAATTATCAGGATCTCTCTCTAATTAATAATGTAGTGATGAGAAATCAGTCTTATATCAAAAAACCTTCCAAAATAATACTAGTCATTTCTGATTCCTTATTACTAAAAGTTGATATACTTTCTCAACTAGAATACATATCAGGGATAAGATCATTCTTTGAAACCCCCTTAGGACATTTTTCATCTAATATAGTAGAAGAAGAATCAACCGATCCTATTGTTTATGATAAAAAATTCAGAAGTGTCCACTCTTGTCGGGCCACGTTGATAAACCTATAGAAAACAATGATGAAGATATATTGAATATGAGAAAACAATTGGATAAAGGAGAAATACCTATCATGTTACGGCCTTTGAAAACCTCTCAATACAATACTCCAGAATTTATGGAAGAAGTTTGCAGTCATGATATTCACCTCAACATATGGAAGTGTATTCATCATCTAGAAGAAAAAATATTACCATACAATGAATATCCATGTCATGAAATGGTAACAAAAGGGTTTCAATTAAAAATTGACTTGGCATCACTCTTAGTTTTCCAAAATCCAAAGGTTGAAAAGAAACATGGATCCCTTCAATGTACATTCCATGATGTACTAATGAAGCTATGCAGGTTAATTACGGATACCCCATTTGGTGTTGAAATCAGAGGAAGGGGTGCACATAGAGCATTTCATTTCACTATAGTAAAAAATCAGCAAAGCCTATCAAATGTGGTTTCAGGTAATGTTATTTCCCATGGCTGGCTAGAATCAACAGATTTTTTATGTAATCAAAGATATGTTCTAGAACTGGTCTCGACTAGATCTTATCAAAATCAGGCCCAACGAGAACAAGAATTCGAGATACATTTGCAATAATGATCAGATAACATTAAGAAGGACTCTCATGTAGAGGATTTTAGACATCAGATTGCACAAATATCTGAAATATTATAATGGTCTTCCAAAAAAAGTAATTTAAGTGGTTGTAAGATAATTCATCCAACCAAATATCAATCCATAATTCGTAAAATTAGAAGATATGTTACTCTAATATTAGCCATATTAGTTCAAGAGACACCCCAGCCAACTGATATGGTGGCTTGTTTAACACAACTATCAAATTCGATAAAAAAAATTATTAGTTTAAAGAAGAAGAACAATAATAACCTCAACTTGTTGGGTTGGGGGCTTTTTGACATCTACAATCCCCACCTTAACGAATATATGTTTTCTCCCAATTAGGGAAGAATCCACAAAGTGAATGCACAACTAAAAAATCCAACTATTCCCTTAAAGTTACAAACCATCAAACACTTCCTAGAAATTCATCATACAAGATAACCAAGTCTTATGGAAGAAACAAAAGAAAAGAATCTAATAGACATACTGACAGAATTTCCATAATGCATTTTGCATCAGTCAATATCATTAATAGCATTAGGGTAGATCCTCCAGAAAATTAGTAAAGTTTAGCATATCAGAGGATTATGTTCTTATTCATAATAATTTATGCATTGAAGAAAATAAATGAGGTGTGAATACCTAAAATCTGAGGCTTACCCAGAATCTAGGAATTCCCTTAAGTAACCAACTCCCACCTCTTAGAAAGCAATCTAATAAGGAGAGTGGTAAAGGTCATATAATATCTCAATTTTCTACTGGAGAAGGTGAATCACTTTCTGTTGAAGAATTAATTTCCCAGTAGTGGGAAGATATAAAGGATTTGAAAATACTCAATGTAGATTTACTTCAAAGCAGCATTTCTACCAGACATGATCCAAAAGAAGATCCTCAGATTGCACGTCCTGTAGGAACATCACTAAAAAGAAGGTTTTTTTCAACTACATATGCAGATAATAAATTCACTCCATTTGGTATATAGATAGGATAGTGTCAAACAAATCCTTATAGGCCTCTCTCCAAGGGTTATCCAATACATATACAAGCAGTGCCACCACAAATGGTTTTTTTAGTCTTCGCAACAATTCAATCTCCAGGTGCTTTACCTATATAGGTCCCAAATCATCCAAATATTCCCCAAATGAATATGAATAAAATTGAGGCCTTAGAAAATCTATTGGAAGCTATGAATGATATAAGTTTGCCAGTAGAACCAAAAAAATAAAGCTTACCCCAAATGGGTAGATCTGATCCCTCCCCCACCAAACATTGTGAATACTAAATTTCCAATAATTAATTGTTCGGGAGATCTATAGTAGCACTTAAAACATTTTGTTTCCTATTGTGATCCCAATATAGAGTCCCCTAAAATAATGCAACATTAAAGCTTAGATGCTTTGTGCAATCATTATATGGGCCAACCTTTTTATGGTATACAACATTGCAGTCTCGATCAATTATTGGATGGGATGACCAGTGACAAAAATCTATTCTCTAATTCAGCACAACTCAACCAAGGTCAACAATTTTTTATCATACATATTTAAAAAAAGGAGAAAAAAGAGTATTAGATTTCATTACACACTGGAAATTATTAACATATTATATAAATCTATCACTCTTTAAAGAAGTGTTGATACTATTTTTTGGTGAAAATCTATTTGACGAGTAACATAAACTACTAATATATGTGAAATACAATGTAGGAATTTGAGACCTTTCTTAAGTCTACCAACAAGTGGAAGATTCAATTGTGGAGACCAAATCTATATCTCATGTAATCCTCTTAGCTATGGGACAGAGAACAAGGAAACTAGAGGCTGCTACATCACAAGCAAACAAGCACCAGTACTTACATCTACTTCAAATACTTCAACACATCGAGGGGCTACACTTCTTTTTTGTCAATAGAAATAACTGCCTCATCAAGATGATCAAAAATATCAAAGGAAGAGATAATTTGAGGAGTTAAAGAAATAATTTGATTCTTTTTAGAATGAGAAGTTTCTCTATTACTTTATTTCAGCCTAGGAAAAAAATTTAGTATATTTTTCAAGGATGAAGAAATAAAATAAAGAAAGATATGACTATCTCCCAAATTATTTCCCCTTTCCTTAAATGTTTGGGCATCCCATTTAGGAGTGTTTTGAATTCAATGAACTCCTGTAAAAAATGGTACACATTGGACAAGTGAATCTCAAAATTACATCAACCTATGTAGCATGTGTTACAACTACCAATATAAAGGAAAAAGGTGAATGGAGGGATGTCAAAGTAAAAATGTGTAGAAGTATGATGCTTTTATGGTTATGAAAATGATCAACTGAAATCACATCATTCTACAAATACAGTTGAAACAACCAATTGTGTCTCCTGACACATCTTCTATAGCAAAGTAATATCCATAAAAAGATCAGTCCTCCAAAGGACATTACTGAAAGTAGTGATATGATCAGAAAGATAAAGACCATCTAGAAGAAGATGAGCTCATGTTAAGGAAAAATATTTCCTTGAATTTGGCATAGTTCATGCCATCGTTCTCAAAATCATAGGCGTTTCCCCCCAAATGGCACAACAAGAACCGAATCATCAAGCATAATCTTCATCTGATTAAGAATTGATCTTCAGTTCCAGTAATGTTATCCACTTAAGGGACCCCAATGCAAATGGTGATTCTAGTTATGAACCAGAATTCCTTTTACATGTTTATGGATCTAGAGTAAGAATTCATGGTAGAGGATACATTAGAAGAAGTGGATATTCGAGAAACCTCTATTTTAACTATACCCCTGCTTTAGCCATTCTTGAGGAAGAAAATCATGGAAGAGCCCTTCAACGATCCCAACAAGAACAAGGAAATTATCTCACTCAAGATATGTGCGGCCCAGAAATGATCATTGTGGTATATGGATTATAGGATACACTATCACTCTCTTGGTATGTAGATAGACTTAAATAGTCTAGTTTACTAAGAGAATAAGTATTTCTAGCTTCTTCCCTGACACATTATATATCTATTTTAAGAGCATCAAATTCAAAGGCACCTATAAAACAACATCTCCATACAAGAAGATGCAGATCTTTGGACCAAAATTATGATATTTGGAAACCACTAGCCCAAGTACTATCCATGTAATCCATCCGGGATGTAATGAATTTTTCAGAAGATCTTTGGGAAGCACTTATTGAGGTTTTTTCATGTTCTCAAGAGATTTAAACCGAAGTTACTACTACATAGGTTTACCTTACAGAGAATAAAACTATATAATTCCATGTAGTTATATCCTTCAATTGTGAATATTAGGATGATGTTGTATATGGACCAATCAAGCCATTGTATCTATCTGATATGATTAATGATACCTACATCTAATGATCCTTTATATATAATGGATCAGGAGTCAACCTCATTACCATCTATACACTTCATCAATTAGGTTTCCCTGAATCTAACTTATATCCTTCCAATTTGATGTTGCAAGGATATGAAAATAATGAACAAAACACTCTTGGCCATATTATGCTCGTAACTCTCTTTGGGGACCTTTTATCTAATTCAAATTTCATGGTTATTCGTCAGGACACAAATATAAAAATTTTTCTTTGATGGCCTTGGCTAAATCAAAATGTAGTTATTATTTTGTCGTATCACCAATGTCTCAGTTATTACTTCAATGGTCAAATTGAGACATTTTATGTGGACAAGGCTCCTTTAAAAATTTGTGAATCTCAGTATATTGAGGAAGAATTCTACCACACAAAGGGAATGAGGTCTGTGAAAAAATATGTTAAAATAATTAATCCTCTGAATGGTTTGTAAAAAGATACTGAATAACCCAACAAACATATGAGACTATAATACATGTTTCCTATCAATAAAAATGAACAGATAAGCCCAAATCCAAGCACTAGTCCAATGAATTTCATAATGTCAGTTGTGGAAATTGATCCTGACAGATTTGGAGAAATTGTTGATAGTGAATGCTTAAATGGGGATGTCTTTATATCATCCACCAAACATCATCAATTCTTTCCTTTACCAATCAAGTTATAATAAATCATCTAATTACGAATGGAAGACATTTATGTTGATTCCCAACCCATCATTCTATCTTCAATTTCCCAGTAAGACCCTTTACCATCACTAGGGTCAGAAATGGTTGCCTATTCTTCAAGATGTCCAAATACTAACTCCTCCTCAAGCTATGAATGTTTTACCCATCACATACTCTGAAAGTACAAATAAAAGAAGTGAAATGTGATGAAGAAGAAGAAAAACATATCAAGGATTCCCCTCTATCATTTGAAGAAGGCATATCTACCACAGTGTATTAGCTCAATGAAATAAATTGGGTTAAAGAAGAAGATCCACATCAAACCCTAATTAGTAATGCCATTACTTTTTAAGAGAAAGAGATGATATGTAATAACTAAAGATACATCAATATGTATTTTCTTATAATTATACAGAAATTATAGGCCTTAATCATGATGTGACCTATCCTCATTTGCGTTTTCCATAAGGGAATTGAGGATTTAAGCATGCAGCAAGAAGAAGGAACCCAACTCACACCTCTAAAATTTAATATGATGTCTACAATATTCTCAAAGATAACTTTATTAGGGGGATGCAATATCCGAAATGACAAGATAACATTGTCCTAGTGAAAAATAAGAATCTTAAAATTGGAGTTTTCATTCATTTAAATGATTATAATTTTATTCTAAAGAAACAATTTAAATAGGTACTCCTAGATTTGGGAAAATATACTCATATATTCTCCTTTAAAAATAATCATTGGTAATATAAACACAGGGGTCAAAGGAAACAAGTTATATGAAAAGGTTTTATGATGAGGTTTTTCAAGATAAGCATGTGTAGTTTTTGAATTATCAGTCAAAAAACATTTCTCTTTCAAAAAAATATCATATTAAAAAATAAATTCAACAGGAAAAGGAGTGTGATAAAAATTATTAAAGATATCAATTTCAACATCAGTTAAAATGAACTCTTGAAATAGAAAATCAAAAACATCATTTTACAACATTGTTTCTATGAGTTTTTCTTCAAAATAAAAAAAATTCGGATGAAACTCATAAATTTTAATTGAGTGAACAAACTCCTTTAACTCTACTTCCATTATTTAAATTTTAGAATTTTTTTCTTAAGAAACTAAAATAATAAAATACATAAAAAATTTTACCGTAAGGTTACTATTCAAAAAAAGTAATTCTAAAACAATATCCCAAGATTTAATCCAATGAACAAACTATTAGACCAATTTAGATAACAATTTTTCCATAAAAAAAATATTTTATGGCGGAATATTATAAAAGTAGTTAAAAAATATTCATCCAATTCATTAGTTTCAGGGAATATTTCAAAAAATAATCTGATGGATGTGGTAAAATCATTTTTAGTTTATTATGCCTATAAAGTTTTTGAATTTTGATAGTGATTTTTTGACACTATACACTCAAAATTAACCTTCTACAACAACTATTGCAAATATTTATTTTCCTGATCAATTATGTGATATCACTAGTATACTATATATCTGTAACTATACACTAGAACTATGGAAATCTGGTTCTAAACAAAAGAATAGTGGGAAAGTTGTTCTTAGGGATCATATAATTTCCTAAACTACCAAAAACACATAATTAAAATGATTGTTGAAGAGTTAATGTGTTTTTATAATGGTTATGTGGAATTTTGTAATGATTTTCATAATGTCAAAACATTGTTAAGATAAGGGATTTTTATTAATTTTTATCGATGTAAAATTCATTGACACTACCATGGGAATGTGAATATAATGAAAATGGGTTTGTCTCATTACGGAATTTATGGGTTAGATGTGTCATAATCTGCATAAAGAATTTAAAATTCTCCATGGTCTAGTCACACACATCCCCAAGATGTGTGGGCTAAGAGAATAAATTGTAGAAGAGAGTGAATTATCATGATCAAGAAATAGATAAATCCATAATATATGATATCCCCCAATCAATTTTGTACATTAATTTTTGAAAATATAATGATATAGGAACATAATGAAAAATAAAATATAAGAATCAATTATAAGAAGAGATGTTATATCTTCTCTATTGAGAAATATGATCATATTTCCACATTTCATCCATCATGTTCACAAATTCTTATACTCATGCCCATAATTTCAATAAAATAATCTTTTTCCTCTCTCATATGGATCACCCCAGTATTAAGATAGTTTGTTAGAGTCAACAATAAGTTCATCCGAAATCTAAAAGCTTGATATTGTGTCATCACATAATCCTCTATCTCCTTTATCTATTTTCATTCTTTTACCTCAGTTCATGAGAAATATCCATTAACATAGCTCAAAAATATCATTACCCACTACCACATTATATTATTCCTATAATTTAAGCGACTACAATTATTTTATAAAAACATTCAAAATAGAATATAAAAAGCCCATGTGAAAATCATGATTCATGTTTTGGTTTCCTCATCAGTCTTAAATTATTATTAGAGATTAAATTCTATAGTGGTAATTGTAGACCGCTGTTAACTCAAAAATAAACCTTACATGGGACATTTTCTACCCTTCAATATCATCAAAACTACCCTTATACATATCGTTTAATGCACCAGGTACCCTCAAACGATCTTCCCAATGACCTTTAAAAACACATGTTTGCATGCAGTTTTACCTTTATGTAAAAAATTTGACCCTTATATAAGTAATAACTAACCATTATACAGGTAGATATCACCCAAACTTAACCCTCTAGATACCATTATTCAACCATTTATAACCTTATATGATTCACTGCATACCATTACACAATTCATGTATCCTAATCACTAACGTTACATAGATGATTCACTACATATACACAAGCGCCTATCCTACTAGACATCAATTTCAAAATGAATTCATATTAACTTTTCAACAAAAAAAATAATCAGGCTAGCCTAAATCATCATTTGTGTGGCATGAACATTGATATCAACGTAGGGATTGACTGTTTTTTATCCAAACAATGATTTATCTTTATCTTCATCGACAAGTCAATTAGTGGATGAATAAATCCCCTCCACATCAGTTATATGGACTAAGTATCCAATATATATCTTAATGTTGGTTTGTCTCTAAACACTAAGGTAATGTGACGATCACCTCATGTTCAATAAAACTCATCTCAATAACTATATAATTTTGGAACTCAAATCCCCATCCATTCTTCCAGAACTAGACCAAAAAGTACACAAACAACTTAGATACCACCACTAATCAAGGATACTAACTCATATCATATATTAAAATCATTAAATGTCCTTCTAATGTTTTTAATATATTGTTTTAGGAATTTGACTGAGTTTATCATCAACCTCACACTTCAAATTTTATAATATCATGTTAATGGCTGGTTAACCGCCTATGAAGACATTATTAGAGAATTATCTATCACTACCTATAATGATGGATAATTTAACAAATGTATTATATATATAAATTAATATTAATTTATTCTAATCTTCTGTAAGTAATTTTTTAGAAAATATAAATTATAACTAATAAAAATGATGAAACCAAAAAGAGAATGGGGAAATTCAAATAAAACCTGATGTAAAAAATATTCACTTTTAACAAAAAAGAATGAAAAATATAATCCAATCATTATAATTGATAAAGAGTAAAAAAATTATATAATTCAATTATCCATTCATGTTTTAATACACATACGTTTATCACACATGACACATAAGGTTAATGAATTAAAGTGTGACCTATGTTAAGGGAACTCTTAAACCCAATTCATTCTTTTGGGTTTTTACTCTTTTTCTCTATCTTTTAATTTTGATTCTTTATAAAATAAATTTAATTTTTTTTCTATTTAACTTTCCATTTTTTCCATTCCTAGAGATATTCATGCTTCCATTAGATCAATATGATTTTTAATCAATAAATAATGTTTTTTCAAGAATAGTTTATTTTCTAAAAAAACTCCTTGGTTACTCTTGAGTTGTTTCATATTCTTATCATGAATTATTTTTTTTATGAGAATTTTTTTCCAAAATTATTTTTTGTCATCCCCTTTTAGGAAATGCCAATTTAATTCACTGAAACATTCATTATTAAATAATTATTAAACCATTAATTTTGGTGTGTTTATTTCATTTCTATGAATTATATATATTCCCATTTTACGTGGCATGCAATATTATGAGCATTTTATGTCATAGATGTTGGGATCTGAATTATATATCCCCTTTATTAATTGGGAAATTTTATATACATAATTATATTTTGTGTCTTATGTGAGAACATGATGAAATCCTTATTCATATATTCTGAATTAATGATTTGTACAAATATGTTATATGTGTAAATGTTTATAGATTGGTTTAAAATTTATATTTGGTCTTTGTACTTAACTGCATGATGTTTTAATATTATGAATATGACACATTGTATCCTTATTACAAATAGTTCCCTAATGATTATGATGATGATTCTTTTCTTATGATATGATAATGGTTACAATGATCTCACGTGTATTTTTGATTTGTGTGTGTTGTTCCATCCATGTTATTCATCCCCTTACCATGATTTTATCTCACCCTTTATTTGATTTATATCACACACTGAATACATTTACTATAAAAAATATCAAATATAATAGGAGGACTATGATTAATTAATTATATATTATTTTATTTTTTATGTAGGATTATGTTGTTTAAATAAATTTATCCCAATATACTAAAGCATTGAATAATAGATTCTATTATTACTATACTATTTAACTTCATAATGAATATATAATCAAGTATCAAATATGTGAGTCAATATAATAACATATTTATTATTTATAAATTAAATAACTATTATCTATAACCAATAACTAAAAGAAAATAGTTTTAAAGGCATGAATTTATTTATTTCTTGTGAAAATTGAAACATGAAAATAGTTTTCAATAAAAGAAAAATTCCACTATGAAAAGTGAAATGATAACCTTTTATAGGTAATGAATAAATACTAGCTTAACTATAAAATCAAATGTCCACTACATTTTCTGAAATTTTAGTACACATACATTATTCTTATATTTGGATATAAATGGGTAATTAATATGTTATATCTAATTCCCCAGATTTGTAAAAAATTCAATTTTTTCCTAAAAAATAAATTTCCATTTTATTTTTATTCATCATATTCCAATTCATATTCTATTGAACATTCACGCCACATAAAGTGTAGATATACAAATATTCATTTCATTCCCTTTTATTCTTTGTCTTCTTGCCAATATATTGCAAAGGTTCATTTTACTTTGAGCATTACATTATCATTTTATTCATACCCTTTTTTAGTTCACTGTAATGATTTAAAATTTTCTATTATTCATGTTATTAAAAACATAATAAACATAGTTAAAGGTTATGTGATTTTATTCAAAATATTATTTTTTTAATAATTATCAAAGAAACGTGAGAAATAAGGTATTAAAGAAGAAATAATGAGTTATGTGGATAAATAATTAACTATGGAAAATCATAACAGTGATAATTTTTTTAACTACATAATCAGTGTGTGTATTAGAGGACTATGATAAATCCCTTTTTCCAATATACATTTATTGTGTATTGAAAATTTAGTTTCTTTCATACCTCACATACTCATGTAAAATATTCTATAGTTATGAAAACATAGTGTAGTCATCCTTTCCCTCACGCTACCTTTATTCATCATTGAATTACAGTGAAAACAAGATGTAATAGATATAATATTTATCATCAATGTTCCTAATTTATGAATTATTCTCACTCTTATTAGATCCCTTTGGCAGATTAACATGTATACTAGAATCTATCAAATATAATTTTTTATCTTTTCATTGTACTATATGCAAGTTCTTGTACCACTCTATGAAATTTTAACAATTTTGTACAAATTAATTTGTTATAATCAATCATAGTATTGATGTATTTATAGTGTCACATTATATTTCTTATATAAAATAAACTAACTATAAAATACTTTTAGTTTATCTTGATTAATCAATAAATTTGTGGATTGATTAATTTTATATTTATATAAGTATTTTTTAAAATAATAAAAACCCTTCAAATTTGATTCAAATTATATATCCTCATAGATATTCATTTATAAATGACCTATATTTAACTTCATTTAGTATTTAATTTGACCATGATATAACTCAATGGTATTTATATAAGCTTCATATTTTAAAATACATTAACTCGTACTATGGAGGATGATTATTAGTCCTGAAGTGATCTCCTTAGGAGATAGTTGTGATTAGACCATCAGTGAAGGAATGTATATTCCTTTTGACCTAATTTCGTGAATGTTGAAAGGAAATGGTTCCATAGAGGTAAATTTATGTGTGGACATCTATGCAGTACTAGAGAGGATGAGAATCCTTGATCTCGATGACAAGGGTGTGATAAGATATTTCACCATAGTTATTGATTCCTCTCGTGAATGGATCATGAGGAAGGGAAGAATATATCATGTCTAAGATAATAAATATTCCATCAATGATCGGCTCAGTATGTGTCAGGAATCAATAATTGTCATAGTGATTCTACTTACAGGTGAGAAACCCCTGATATTTGATGTTTTTCAAAACTAGTTTGTGATATATTGTGGATTCATGGAGTCTAATTGCATCCCAATTAGAAGGGTTTATTCATCCTCATCATCCACTCAGCATATATGAAAAGGTCATGTTGGGGATTCTTCTCAGTCACATTCACAGCATATATTTTTTCAATCAAGGATTGGGATCATCATTTTAGTCCCTTCAGTATCCAGAATAACTACATTCAAGTCTGGATCAATATTCTCATATTAAACATCATCTTGTGTAACCCATGCATCCTATTAGGCATTCCATCTACATAGGGTATTATCATTATGATTGAAGATTCTATGGAGATTACAAGGTTTGGATATTTTGCTCAAATTCTTGTTGAGGTCAACCTAAGTTCTACCCTGATTGATTGAATTGTTCTCTCTACATCTAATTATGAGATTTATCTTCCAATTAGATATGAAAAACTTATTTTTTTTCTTTTGTGGTTTCAAAACCATTGGAAATAGTGTTGGGGAGTTCTATATATTGGTGGGTTTTGGTTTCTACTCTTAAAAAGGGAACCACCATGATTTTTATTGGAGGCATGTTAAAACTACTAGTGGAACAGAATATATATTTCTAGTTATCAATTAGCCGGATCTTGAATGGGAGGATGATCATCTAGTGTCTGGACCATAAATTATTGTGAAGGGGATTTGGAATGGTTCTTGATAGTTTCACTTTAATTTCAAGAATTTTAATTATGAAGCTAAGATTAAGTCATGAACTATCAATGGATATCGGATGGATTAACCTCCCTTTGTTTATGGATGGAAGGAGAAGAACATCTCTATCAATTCATGGGATAAAATGGTATAGGAGTATCCTTACTTCAATAATATCTTGATCAATGAGGATGGTGATGGTGGCACTATTTATCAAGTTGAGGGAAAGTCAAATGATGACGCTACTGCCCAAAATGAGGCTAATAATATCCTTGAACTAGAGCATTATACAATCCATGATATTGATAAAAAATGGTTGAAAAATGTTGAACTAGTACCTCCATTAAACGATGCTCCTGGCCAGTCTAAAGGGTGATACCTATCATACAATGGTAGGAAAACTACTATGTAAAATGAGGGATTCGTACTGGTCACTTATAGGATAACTAGAACCCATGTATCTACCTCCAAGAACATTCATGATGAATTTACTAATGTATGAGCCACTTTTGAAGGGAATCCTACCTTCATGGATGATTAATAGAAAAATAATGATTCTAGAATGATTCATATGATATTAAATAAATATTTACCATTTAAAATTGATCACATTGTATGAACTAAATCTCATTCTTAGATGGATGAAGCATGAGGCATGGTTGAGTAGACTAATAATTTTCAAGATAGGTCAAAATATAAGAGGTTTGGGTAGGGGCAGAAGACACAAAAAATGATTTTAGTTTTTGGATGTTTTGTTCATGGTGTCCCTATAAATTATTTCAATCATTATACTATTTTTCTTATTATGTAATTTATTTTTATATTAATAAGTTTCTAGGACCAGGGATATTAATCCATTGTTCATTCCTTTCAATATTATCTCCTTTATCAATTGAGTAAATTCTTTAATACATAATGCTTTATTCAAATTAAATAAATAGTTTCCTCTAAATGGAAGTGATATTTCAATGAAAACTTATCTTGATACAAATTTAGTTAATTTTACCCATCACTCACCATAAAAATACCATATATATAGGTATGATAAATTGTTTATGGCTAGAAAGGCATCTTGATGTGTGGTTTTGTTCCAAATCAAGTAATGTAAGGTGTGTTGTGATGTTATATTTTTGTTGATAATTTTGAATCATTTTTGCGTAATAAATCTAGTCTAATTTGAGAATTATCATTAAGAATTATATTTGATCACTTTGATAAATAGTTATTCATACACAAAAATAAAAATATTACATAAAATAATCCTATTTTTTGAAATAAGTCTTCTTAGCTATTCTTAATCTACATAATCACATATATTATTAATCAACCATGAAATGATTAAATTAATTTTGAAAGGATAAAGTTATTTTTAACTACCAGTTGGTTTGTTAATTAGTGACAAACTAACCTAATCCCTATTAGATTACTTCTTTTTTAGGTATCGTATCAATTTTTATCATGAACCATTCACCTATATTTCCACTTTTGGATGGATTGATATTAGATAAGGTCCTAAAAAACCTTTTAGTGAAAAATCCATATTTTATAATGTTACTAATATACAAGTGATGGAAATCTTTGGTTAGAGATTGTATAGAAAATCATAGACACACAGATCTATACATTATAATAGAATGAAAAATAATAATCAAATACTATATTTTAATTTGTTAATATTTATTACTAATATAAACATATGAAATAATTAAAATTAAATAAAAATATATTTTATCCATTCATATGTCAAATTAAATAAACTCCAATAATTAAAAGTTTATTCTAGATCATGATTATTAGACATGGGAAGAAATTATATTGAATATATAATTGATGAAAAATAATCTTTATGATATTATTTAAATAATAAAATAAATTTGTTTTAATATTTTTATTAAATCTATTTATAGACCATGATATCCGTATTTGGTTCACAGTATTTATCTTTGTTTTTATTTCATTTTTGGATATATATCGAGTAGTCATTGTCTCATTTGTATCCAACAAATGTTTTTCCCATTTTCTTATTTTTCCCTTTTTAATTTGGGGACGAGGCTAATTTTTAGTTCATATGTACTAAAATTCATGGGGTGTATAGCGTAAGCATTTCTCATGCTAGTGGTTCTAGTGTCATGTTATTTAGGTGTATCTGTTTGACACTACCAAACTCATCAAAAGGGATGAAGACATTTCATGGGCATGGTAGGCATAGTTTGGTGTTGTTTGGACAAGGTTGTATGGGTCCTTGGATTGTGAATGTGGTTATTGATGAAAAATGACGGGGATAAAGGTGAATGAGAGATCTAACATTCTAGTGTGGGATAATAGTTGGTGGGGATAGTGTTAGTGTAGGGAATGTGTGTAGTAGTGATGCAGTGGGTTTCATGATCTACTAAAAGGAAATTTATCTGTCCTTAATCCCATGGGATCACAATTAGTAAAAAGGGAAAATTTTATTTGACTCAATACACTAGGACTTTGCTTATTGTAAAAGTCACCTATAAACCCTATTTAAAAAAGATTATTTTTCCATAATATAGATGCTTTGTCATATCAACGATACATGCTCGCAAGGAAAATTCATCACTAATGCATGATATAGTTCTCATTCACCTCTATGATATCATTTTAGCCACCAAAATACAAATTTCTATCCTTTTTCAGCATTCTTCTCCATATTAAAATAAATTCATAAATTTTCTCAACCATTAGAACAAAAAATTTAGAGTAGATTTGAATTTTAGTGAGGAGTGAAAAAATTGTAATTTTAAATTTTTTGTATCATCTTTGAAAACTCATAAAGGATCAATGAATAGTAGACAAAAGGTTATGACATCCTTTAAAAAATTTACATATCAAAAAACTTATGAATGATTATAGAATACATAAAAAATATTCCAAAAACTATAATAATTTATTATAAAATTCAATAGTTAACTCTATGAATTTTATAGAATTTGACTCTTTCTCATTACTGACATGTCCAATTTTATAGTAGATCATCGTAGAATTTTTTTTTCTCCAGGAAATAAAACTTGGGTTCCTCTCAAAATATCCACAAGTTATCTATAAATCCCAACACACTGAACATGGTATCTCTGATGAAAGCATGATGGAATAAGGTGCTTTGTGATGTATTTTCTTAATTTTTTAGGAATATATCTCTAGAAATTATGTCTTTAACTTGATAGATATAGGAATAATTCTCAATAATGTTTTTCTTGTTCTTGGGAGGAGAATGGGAAAAATGGGAATTCATTAAAAACAATGAGACATATTTTCCAATTATTATTATTTGGGTTCATATAACATCTCACTACCAACATTTTTGTACTTTTGACACGTTTTTTAGAATCCATAATTTTGATTTTATAATGGAGTGTGTTTAGTGTATTTATTGGAGGTTTTGGGGGTTGTTTATAGCTTCCAAACGGTTAGGAAAATCCATGTAGTTTGGACCATGAAACCATGTTCCATGTATCGAGGTTCTGGGGGGAGGGTTTATGGTTATAAAAAAACCATAAACCTCCCCCTTATACCATGTGTATTGGGATAGCGTGGAAATGAACAGTTGGTGAATGGTTTCCTACCAATGTGTCCATACTAGGAACCCATTTCTTGTAAAACATGAGAGAGCACATAGTTGGAACATAGTTTTTAAAACCATATAGCCTTACCATACAACACTCTCTAGAATCCCTATAATGGAACTCAATTAGCCTAAACATAAAGAGTAACTCTGAAAACCATGAAAATAGGTCTTTAAACCCATAGAAATGTAATTAAATTCCAAAATCCTCTATTATGAATTCAAAATACCTCGTAATCTAACCAAATTTTATCTATTAGATTTTAGATCCTCACTAGAAAATATTTTGGCTTCTCCAACACATTTAATATTATATTAAAGTTCCAGTGGCTGTGATTGATCCAAATATGGAATGTATTCTCTCTTTGGTTTAGAATCATCTCTTCATATATTCTCTACTTATTTTAGAGTGATGGAACCTTATTTTTTTAGTGGTACTAAAACATGATTTGATAGATTATAATACTATGGATTTATATTTTACATTACTCTCCTATGAATTTTTATTGGTGGTTCTTATTTTAGGTGATTGTTAGATCATATGATTAATGGTAGGTGGTTCTGTAAGGCTTTTACATACACATGAATCCTTTATTTTCATTCTAAACAATAAATTTATTTTCAATTTTTTTTTTCTGAAAATAGATTTCACTTTTTTTGAAATTCATATAGTTATCACATAAAATGTTTTTCATAGGATTTGATAAATTAAATGGATTTTGTGAAAGATAACTTGAAATGAGAATTGATTTGATGAAATGGTTTGATATTGAATCTTGAAAAACTATCCATTAAGTAAAAAATATTTTTTAAAGGTTTTAACTAGACGAAATACAACTATTTCGTTGTGGAATTGAAATATATTTTCAAAACATGAAATTTTAATTTGATATGATAATTTAATTGTAATGAAGGATTTTCCATGATTTATTGGTTGTATGGGTTCAAGAACATGTTATCCCAATGTTTTTATGGGTTATTTGGACAAGAACACTAGGACTTTGAATCCATAGAAATGGATTGTAGATAAAAATTTTAACTAAACCACATTATCCATGATTTTCTCTAATGGGGTGTTAATTGATTCTACCTTGATCGCCTGTGTCTTAAGGATATTTCCACACCTTGATCTATGTTTGATTTATTAAGTAGTGTGAGTATACTATAGATATAAAATAATTAGCATTAGAACATGTGACAATAGTTTTTTATTTTATTATTTTAATTATATTCCTCTAATTCCATATTTTAATTATTCATTCCCATTTATTTTTTTAAAATTTTTATTTTTTCATATTTTTATGTACTCTCAATTATCCAATTTTGAAATAAAATTTTAATTAAGGTATGAAATAATTTTCCACACCTTATATTTAATTAAAATTAATTATACATGGTATATTTTTCATGATACATATTATAGAACACATGGTGAGATTATAAAGGTATATTTTTCTCTCACTATACCTTTGAATTTGAGCGTTCATATAATATGTTATTCAATTTTAAAGAATAGGGAATGTTCCACATGGTGGTGGAATATTTTCTTAAGAATGGGACCTTTGGTGGTAGTAGATACTGGTGCAGTTGTGATCTACTTGTTACATGAATATTCTATGTTTTTTCATGATAGATATTATGTATTCTCTTGGATGGAATACCATTTTGAGAATTTTTTTCTTGTATTTATTTTATCCATGATGAGTGTTAGTTGTAGAGACCCGTATCTTGACGTACATTGACATTACATTACTTTTGCGGAATACTTAGTACATAACAAAAACACACACACAAGGATCGTAATAGTTTAGTGTCTTTGGAAACTCGGAACGTAATCTTCTAATCGTGGTGAAAGATCTTCAACATCTCCCATAAAGATCTTCCTTTTTTTACCTAAAACCTTTCTTTATATCCTGGGGAAAAGAAAACATAAAAGGGTGAGCTCAAATGCTCAGTAAGGGTAAACAAAGGAAATATCAATCACATAATTTTCATAAGAACATAACATTTTTGGAAATCTTAACCTGCAAAAGAGAGCATAATTTCATAACATGGGATAAATCATAGTAGTGAAATGAAATCATAACTTAAAACATTACTCATTGTGTCATACACACATAATCATAGAGAATCATTTCTTGTTAGTCAAGACTCATTGCCAAGACTATCTTAGTGGACAAAGTCCCTTTCTGAATCGAGTAATCCTCGTTTCAGTCTTGTTTCACTGAACCGGTATAACCTACCATTCCAGCCATGTCTATCTCATGAGATATAAAATCTTTACCCAATGCATTGGAGGGAGATATAGGTCCCACCCATCTCTTAATGAATCCTTTCTTATGTGTGCCACAAAATCATGAACCATACATCATAGCATAACCCATGTAATAAAAATGGGATTCTTAAACAACATGACATCATAAAACCATTAATATAAGATAAAGGAATTCATAAACATAATTCCATCACAACATAGTCAAATCAATGTAAAAATATGGATAGAAACAGAACCCTTTATTATCTTAGATGTAAAATAATTCTGATAAAATACTTGAAATGAATTCTTGAGGAAAATATCCTTTCTTCTTCAAAATCAATTTCTTTTCACAAAACATCATGCAATTTTAAAAGAAAGAGATTTTATTGAAAATAGTCATGAAATATTTTAGAGGAAGCTTCAAGAAAATAAGGCTTTATAAAACAGTAGAAATCCATTCGTGCCGTATAAGTTAAAAAAAACAGTCTTCGTACTTTTGTCGGAAAAGTCAAAAAGTACCTCGTACGAAAAACATCAAAAGATTCCTGTCATTTCTTTTACTAAAAACTCACCAAAGGGTAAAAATGGATTTAAACAATTTTAGGTGGATGGAAATAATATTACATATTGATGAAACATGGATGTGGATGATAAAATACACCCCAGTAAATACTTACGAATAAACAATCTCGGATAAAAATGAGATTGTGATATTTCCCTTACCTTAGGTCCGACTTGCTTTGTAAGTGTCCGAACCTCCTGTATAATGATTTAAATCATGTTATTGACTTATTACAGAATCATATTCATTGTTATGATATCATATATGGTTCACTTATGACATTATATTACCCGTTCTTTTGTAAACTCCATGTTAAAGAAGCGTTTTGGGTAAAATCGTTTCATTTATCGTAGGTGTTTTGACTTGTTGTTCTTGACATCATTATTACTTATATCATGATTTACTTACTTCCAGAATATAAAATATGATTTATATATCATATATATTCAGTATATATATATATATAATAGGTAGATAAATAAAATGAAAAACACCGTTCATGGAGACGGTAGTCCGTACGTACGCATGAACGCTGTTTTCCTTTCCTTATTGTCTTGAAATGGAAGTAAGTAGATGACATACATATGTATATATATACATAAATCCAGTAGCTTTATAATGTCATATATTTCATTATTATTTCTTATATATACATTATAATCATTCTGAAATGGTTAACATGGAGAATGAATCTCATCGCGTCGTGGAGACGGTAGTCCGTACGTACGCACGAGCGATCATATCATTTCTATAAATATTGAATTGAATTGGAGTGGATTATACAATATATCAGAATCAATATGATGTTGTAATAACTATGTATAGTTATTCTTTACACCATTATACCCATCCATGTAAGGTGGTGGTGGAAAATAGATTACACCACGGCGTGGAGACGGTATTCCGTACGTACGCACGCGCGGTGATTTCTTTTTCCGTAGGATGGATAGATGGTGAAATAGGGTTGTTTCATACTTATAATAACATATCAGTATATGAGTGATACTTATGTTATTACTTCATAATGAAACAACCTAAGAAGAAGAAGTGGAAGAAGAAATAAAGATGAAAGAATTGGTAACGGTAATTACCTCTTCTTTGAAGTGCCTCTTTGAGACCTCCTCTTAGGGCACTAGAATTGGTCTTTGAGGAAGACCAGAACCTCTAGGATGTTTCTAGGGAAGTGGAGAAGGGATTTTGGCAGGGTTTGGCCGAGCTTGAGTGCTCAAATTGGTGTGAGGAGGAGGGGAATGAGGTGCCCTTTTATAAGGGAGGAGAGGGGCACCTTAGGAATACCTCAAAATATTATTTTATATTAATGTCAAAATCGGTTTATAATGGTTCCAAATGGTCTTATTTCGAATCTAAAGTGGGGATGGGTCGAAATCCTATCAACCAATAGGATTTAGACAAGTTTAGGATATTATTTTAACCTTATCAATTAGATTTAACTCTAAGTTAAATAATTTAACTTTTACCATGTCTTTTTGTTTTCTTTCACTATATGGTTAATAAACTTACTATAACATGCCAAACGAACCTCAAATTGTTTATTATTAATATATATATCCTTATCTAAGTCATTTGGCCGAACCTTAGATTTTTAGGAATACAATAACAATTAATAATATAATATTTGATTTAAAAACTATTTTGTGTCAATTTTGACACTATTTGATATATGATTTTTTTGAAAGTCATAACAGAATTAAATGTTCGAACCAAGTTGATTAAATCAACATTAATATATCATAGTAACCTAGAAAATTAGTGGAATTCATAAAAAATCTCAAATTACATTTATTTTGGTGTTTATAATATCAATTATGTCAATATTTCATTAATAAGATAATTACTGCATCATCGTTGTGTCATAAATAAATTAAATTATTTTATGTCTAAAAATTACAAATAAAATACCATCATGTAGGAAATCTTTTTAGCTTTCTAATGAATATTTAAAATCGAATTTATCTTATGTATAACCCCATATTAAAAATGATTTACTTATTAAACTTTGATTTTAACTATTTTAACCTTTCTTTAAATAAATTAATAATAAATGTCCTAATCTAATCTAAGTGGGCCTAAATGGTCATATTTTATTCCTATGTTTGTTTTTGGTCGAATTACACTTGTCCAATAGAATTAGGACATGTGTTAGGGTAATAGTAATATCATATTTACCCTTAGTTACCCTATTTACTATTAACCGCGGTAAAAAAAACTAAAAAGTTACTATTCACCAAAAAATTATTTTCATCTCATTGAACCACATTTTAGTCCTTGATATTAACCGTGTCTCTCGGATTTTCGAAATTCCATTCACAGAAGCGGTAAAATTAAGTTTTATGCAAAATTCAGTTTTTAACCTACCACTTAGTAGTTTCACTATTCATCAAAAATTGATGTTTTTCAGAACAATGCCAAAATTTCATCCCAAGCTATATTTCATATTCCGAATTCAAAAATGAAGTCTATTTTACCAAATTCATAACATAAAAGTTTCATTAATTAATTTTATAATTAAATCCCGCTGTTAAAACAAATAGCGTTTTTTTAAGAAACAATATCTATCAAAAGATTGACACTTGTTTATGTCTAGTTTAAATGTGAAATTACATCCAATGACCAACATTGTATTAAATTGTAAAAATATATTCTAAATATACTTTAAAACCACTCAAATTAATAATTTATCACTATTAATTATTTCGATTAAAAAAGTTGTTTTTAATTATAATTTAGTAATTTTCACTATTCATCAGAATATTAAAGTTATCCGAAAAGTACCAAAATTTCACCTTAAGCTAAATTCGATACTCCGAATCCAAGAATGAAGTTCATTTTGAAAAATAAGGTTTACAGAATTTTAAAAAGTGGTTATTACAATTCATAACGGCTAGTTTTAATAATATTTTAATAGCACATCGTTGTTTAGTGAAACTCGGTATTGCGTATTACACACGCTATCGAGGAAGGTCGCGATTGCGTGTAATGCAAGGCAAGACAAGGATGCGTGTTGTGCAAGCTCCTTTTGGTGTAAGACATTAATAAAATTAAAAAGAATATTTTTTTATAAAATCTTGGGCTGTTACATTCTACCCCCCTTAAAATGAATTTCGCCCTCGAAATTCGTCGGGGTTATAAATGGTTTACTATTCGAAAGTTTTTTTAATAGAAACCCACATCGTAAAAAGGAATATCAAAACCAATCTTTAAAAACAAAAGGATGAAACGTAACGGTTACCCAAATAAACTAATCATTGGGTTTCCACATAGGTGAAAATATGGATATGGAAGAGAAATCTAACCATCATGTTCTGATGGAGAGTGGTAGAGAACATGGCTATGGAAAAGCCAGTAATCACAAATCCATAGATTTGTGATGATATAAGGTACCATCTGATTCATCAGGTATAAGATCACTAGGACAACATTTTTGGTTTTCAAGATCATTTCCCCTAAAGTTGAAAATTTGAATTAGAATAAATACTTACTTTATTTTGGTACAATCTCACTATTGTTCGTGCCTTGAACAATTTCCACTTCATCTCTTAAATAAATGAAGTTGAATTTGTTATTCGTGAAGTGTTAGCAGATCATGTGATAGAATGACGGGTCATTCCATCTGTCTCAAACAAAAGGTTAGCAAAAATTATATGCATAAATCGATCTATAGTGAGATTAATCATATATGGTTCCTAAAATGGACTTATACTTCATATATCATACTGCTTAATATAATAAAACTAGTTTTTACTAAACAGGGACTTCCTGTAGGCCAGTGGTAGGCGATAAAGGCCAGTCGCACTTCGGTTGTGGGTTCGATTCCCACAGCCTTGTCCGAAGCGATGGGTTGTCGCCCGTCCTGCAGGTTGTCCTTTTTCTAAAACTATATTACTATAACATCCCATAGTATCGAAAAAAACTTCTATCCTTAAACAATACTAACTTATGTCCAACATAATCCATTCCAATCTTTAGTCCTATCCATAATACTGCAGTCCATTCTCATAACATAGTGAAAACGATTACCAGAGATTTAATACCATCGTTGATCCCCATATATCATAAGATATATCTTGTTGGACACATTCCAAACATTCAAAGGCCTTAATCTTGTACTCTCTTGAATACCCATTGAACCTTAGTGAAAACTTGAATGCAGTTAAAAGTTAACACTTTCCACATACCAAAATCCTCAAAATTCTATATACTCAAACCATGATATCACTTAGTCCTTATATCAATCATGAGCTCATGAATACAATCAAACATCTCATTATCTTCTTATCCTTTCTACTTTCCAAAAGTATCTGAATAACCTTTCATGGTTACTGGTAACATTAATCAGACAACAATGTAACAATCCTTACATGTCTCTTTATTCCATAGTACCATGAGATTACTTATACAACATTACACATGATAAACATGTAATCATTCCACTACATTCTTAAACCATTGACCGAGCTTCAACAATTCTTTCCTCTCACATATCATTTGTAGTCTCTTCATCATCATCAACATAAATACTTCCCATACGACCATACTGATTATCTTCATGAGACTTTCCCTTAGGGCATTGGTTTGCATAATGCCCATACATTCCACATTTAAAACATTTAACCATTGTTGATGTCGTAGCAATACCATTATCCTCATCCATGGTGTTAACTGAACCTTTTCCTTTGCACTTACTTGCTTTGTGTCCTTCTTTTCCACACCCAAAGCATCTTCCAGTTCCTTTGAAACATTCTCCTTGATGCCTCTTCCCACATGATTTACATAGGGGGAATTGAACTTTCTTTCCTCTATGATCATCATGAAACTCCATCTTTCTCTTATTAGCCGAGTCAGGAAACTTACCAAATTTTACTTTATTGATCATATTATGAGATTGCTGATTCGGCATAATAATGATGTTTGGACATCCAAATCCCATTTCATTATGAATAATATCATTCCATTGTCCACCATATCCTCCATTATCGTGAATCATCTTGTTTCCAACGATTTTCTAAAACCCCCAAAAAAAAATAGTGTTAGAGGCAAAAATCATAATAAAGGGGGAGTAACTTCAATATCTAACATCTTAGGTTTAATCTAATATCATTACCATAGTTCTAGGACTATATCCTATACGTATACTTATCCTTAGGGGCATCCCTAGATATACCTTAGAACTATCTCTAGGGATCTCACTAACGTTTTCGCGTCCTAGTTTCCAAAGGTTGACTAAACCTTTCCTCTGATACCAACTGTAGAGACCCGTATCTTGACGTACATTGACATTACATTACTTTTGCGGAATACTTAGTACATAACAAAAACACACACACAAGGATCGTAATAGTTTAGTGTCTTTGGAAACTCGGAACGTAATCTTCTAATCGTGGTGAAAGATCTTCAACATCTCCCATAAAGATCTTCCTTTTTTTACCTAAAACCTTTCTTTATATCCTGGGGAAAAGAAAACATAAAAGGGTGAGCTCAAATGCTCAGTAAGGGTAAACAAAGGAAATATCAATCACATAATTTTCATAAGAACATAACATTTTTGGAAATCTTAACCTGCAAAAGAGAGCATAATTTCATAACATGGGATAAATCATAGTAGTGAAATGAAATCATAACTTAAAACATTACTCATTGTGGCATACACACATAATCATAGAGAATCATTTCTTGTTAGTCAAGACTCATTGCCAAGACTATCTTAGTGGACAAAGTCCCTTTCTGAATCGAGTAATCCTCGTTTCAGTCTTGTTTCACTGAACCGGTATAACCTACCATTCCAGCCATGTCTATCTCATGAGATATAAAATCTTTACCCAATGCATTGGAGGGAGATATAGGTCCCACCCATCTCTTAATGAATCCTTTCTTATGTGTGCCACAAAATCATGAACCATACATCATAGCATAACCCATGTAATAAAAATGGGATTCTTAAACAACATGACATCATAAAACCATTCATATAAGATAAAGGAATTCATAAACATAATTCCATCACAACATAGTCAAATCAATGTAAAAATATGGATAGAAACAGAACCCTTTATTATCTTAGATGTAAAATAATTCTGATAAAATACTTGAAATGAATTCTTGAGGAAAATATCCTTTCTTCTTCAAAATCAATTTCTTTTCACAAAACATCATGCAATTTTAAAAGAAAGAGATTTTATTGAAAATAGTCATGAAATATTTTAGAGGAAGCTTCAAGAAAATAAGGCTTTATAAAACAGTAGAAATCCATTCGTGCCGTATAAGTTAAAAAAAACAGTCTTCGTACTTTTGTCGGAAAAGTCAAAAAGTACCTCGTACGAAAAACATCAAAAGATTCCTGTCATTTCTTTTACTAAAAACTCACCAAAGGGTAAAAATGGATTTAAACAATTTTAGGTGGATGGAAATAATATTACATATTGATGAAACATGGATGTGGATGATAAAATACACCCCAGTAAATACTTACGAATAAACAATCTCGGATAAAAATGAGATTGTGATATTTCCCTTACCTTAGGTCCGACTTGCTTTGTAAGTGTCCGAACCTCCTGTATAATGATTTAAATCATGTTATTGACTTATTACAGAATCATATTCATTGTTATGATATCATATATGGTTCACTTATGACATTATATTACCCGTTCTTTTGTAAACTCCATGTTAAAGAAGCGTTTTGGGTAAAATCGTTTCATTTATCGTAGGTGTTTTGACTTGTTGTTCTTGACATCATTATTACTTATATCATGATTTACTTACTTCCAGAATATAAAATATGATTTATATATCATATATATTCAGTATATATATATATATAATAGGTAGATAAATAAAATGAAAAACACCGTTCATGGAGACGGTAGTCCGTACGTACGCATGAACGCTGTTTTCCTTTCCTTATTGTCTTGAAATGGAAGTAAGTAGATGACATACATATGTATATATATACATAAATCCAGTAGCTTTATAATGTCATATATTTCATTATTATTTCTTATATATACATTATAATCATTCTGAAATGGTTAACATGGAGAATGAATCTCATCGCGTCGTGGAGACGGTAGTCCGTACGTACGCACGAGCGATGATATCATTTCTATAAATATTGAATTGAATTGGAGTGGATTATACAATATATCAGAATCAATATGATGTTGTAATAACTATGTATAGTTATTCTTTACACCATTATACCCATCCATGTAAGGTGGTGGTGTAAAATAGATTACACCACGGCGTGGAGACGGTATTCCGTACGTACGCACGCGCGGTGATTTCTTTTTCCGTAGGATGGATAGATGGTGAAATAGGGTTGTTTCATACTTATAATAACATATCAGTATATGAGTGATACTTATGTTATTACTTCATAATGAAACAACCTAAGAAGAAGAAGTGGAAGAAGAAATAAAGATGAAAGAATTGGTAACGGTAATTACCTCTTCTTTGAAGTGCCTCTTTGAGACCTCCTCTTAGGGCACTAGAATTGGTCTTTGAGGAAGACCAGAACCTCTAGGATGTTTCTAGGGAAGTGGAGAAGGGATTTTGGCAGGGTTTGGCCGAGCTTGAGTGCTCAAATTGGTGTGAGGAGGAGGGGAATGAGGTGCCCTTTTATAAGGGAGGAGAGGGGCACCTTAGGAATACCTCAAAATATTATTTTATATTAATGTCAAAATCGGTTTATAATGGTTCCAAATGGTCTTATTTCGAATCTAAAGTGGGGATGGGTCGAAATCCTATCAACCAATAGGATTTAGACAAGTTTAGGATATTATTTTAACCTTATCAATTAGATTTAACTCTAAGTTAAATAATTTAACTTTTACCATGTCTTTTTGTTTGCTTTCACTATATGGTTAATAAACTTACTATAACATGCCAAACGAACCTCAAATTGTTTATTATTAATATATATATCCTTATCTAAGTCATTTGGCCGAACCTTAGATTTTTAGGAATACAATAACAATTAATAATATAATATTTGATTTAAAAACTATTTTGTGTCTATTTTGACACTATTTGATATATGATTTTTTTGAAAGTCATAAAAGAATTAAATGTTCGAACCAAGTTGATTAAATCAACATTAATATATCATAGTAACCTAGAAAATTAGTGGAATTCATAAAAAATCTCAAATTACATTTATTTTGGTGTTTATAATATCAATTATGTCAATATTTCATTAATAATATAATTACTGCATCATCGTTGTGTCATAAATAAATTAAATTATTTTATGTCTAAAAATTACAAATAAAATACCATCATGTAGGAAATCTTTTTATCTTTCTAATGAATATTTACAATCGAATTTATCTTATGTATAACCCCATATTAAAAATGATTTACTTATTAAACTATGATTTTAACTATTTTAACCTTTCTTTAAATAAATTAATAATAAATGTCCTAATCTAATCCAAGTGGGCCTAAATGGTCATATTTTATTCCTATGTTTGTTTTTGGTCGAATTACACTTGTCCAGTAGAATTAGGACATGTGTTAGGGTAATAGTAATATCATATTTACCCTTAGTTACCCTATTTACTATTAACCGCGGTAAAAAAAAGTAAAAAGTTACTATTCACCAAAAAATTATTTTCATCTCATTGAACCACATTTTAGTCCTTGATATTAACCGTGTCTCTCGGATTTTCGAAATTCCATTCACAGAAGCGGTAAAATTAAGTTTTATGCAAAATTCAGTTTTTAACCTACCACTTAGTAGTTTCACTATTCATCAAAAATTGATGTTTTTCAGAACAATGCCAAAATTTCATCCCAAGCTATATTTCATATTCCGAATTCAAAAATGAAGTCTATTTTACCAAATTCATAACATAAAAGTTTCATTAATTAATTTTATAATTAAATCCCGCTGTTAAAACAAATAGCGTGTTTTTAAGAAACAATATCTATCAAAAGATTGACACTTGTTTATGTCTAGTTTAAATGTGAAATTACATCCAATGACCAACATTGTATTAAATTGTAAAAATATATTCTAAATATACTTTAAAACCACTCAAATTAATGATTTATCACTATTAATTATTTCGATTAAAAAAGTTGTTTTTAATTATAATTTAGTAATTTTCACTATTCATCAGAATATTAAAGTTATCCGAAAAGTACCAAAATTTCACCTTAAGCTAAATTCGATACTCCGAATCCAAGAATGAAGTTCATTTTGAAAAATAAGGTTTACAGAATTTTAAAAAGTGGTTATTACTATTCATAACGGCTAGTTTTAATAATATTTTAATAGCACATCGTTGTTTAGTGAAACTCGGTATTGCGTATTACACACGCTATCGAGGAAGGTCGCGATTGCGTGTAATGCAAGGCAAGACAAGGATGCGTGTTGTGCAAGCTCCTTTTGGTGTAAGACATTAATAAAATTAAAAAGAATATTTTTTTATAAAATCTTGGGCTGTTACATTAGTAGTACTAACTATATATTCATTTATTTTCAACTATTATATATTTCTTATATCTTCGTAGGTTATAATCATTCCCTTTAAAATTTTTACGCCCCAAAACTTATCACCAGCATGTGGGGATTGAGAACCCCCTCTAGATCATGATAGTTCTAGATCAGTTTTTGATGTATCTCAGTATTTGAGTTACTCTATGAGAATTTTTTTTGTAGGGGATAAGTTTAGTATGATGTAATTATGTAATATAAGATGTCCTGATAGATAAGATATATTATTTTTGGTACATGAATGGTAGTTGTGAGTGTGTTCTTAGAAATATATCATAAAAGTGATCATTGAGTTACCATTGTTGTTGGTTAATAATTCATTGAAGAATAACTCGATGTTATTTAAGTCCTTTTACAAACATGTTATGAGTATTTATCAATCCTAAAAATCATAAATTCATTTTATGTAATTTGAATTTCTATATATCTATATTGAGTTGATGGTCTGAGTATTTTTTTTAGTTATTTCAGTGTTTCCGATTAATTTTGTGTAGTAAAATTCCCAAAAAAAAATTAATTTGAACGAACCATAAGGGGCACAACTGATGAACCATTAAATCAATCCCTCTTAGTTAGCGAAAACTCAATGTGATAGTGGTTCATTTTTCCATGATTCAGGATCGTGTAGTGGAACCATGAAGGGTTGAAACTAGAGATATGCTATAGAGTTTTTTAATAGAAACCACTACCATTCCAAATATCAAATGGTCCTAAATAGGCACCTGATTTCTTATAAATTTTTTATCCATGTTTTGAGTTTTTTGAAACACTATATTAGATAAAGGTAAAATATGTTATCCTTATCATTGAAGGGCCTAGTAGGAGATGTTGTGATTCGATGATTACGGTGGGGAATCATGAGGGATTTCAGCAGAATGAAATCAAATAAATTTTCATGGAGAAGTTATAAATTTATTTGATGGGTTTTCAAATGTTTATATTGCTTCTCATTCTCTAACAAGGAGGAAGGACACTTAATCAGTATAGAAACCAGTATTCTAAATATGTTTATTATTATACTTATAAAGTGATTAATGTGAAGATTAAGGATGGAATATTTCATATGGGTATTAAATATTATTTTTAATATATAGTTATCAATATAATATTCAAATCATACACCTATTGATCATCCATCGGGATCCTCAAAGTCAACATTCTCAGGTGAAACTAACAGTGACCCTGAAAATGACCATTCTTATAGGGATTCTTATCTACAAGATGAAGACATAGAATTTTCTGAGGAACTTAGCTCTTGGATGGATGATAATGATACAAATTCGTTACATCAATATAAAAGGGGTGAAATGTCTGCTGATACATACCTCAAACACAGAAAGAGTTTGTTTCTTAAGTCAGTGGAAGAGTTTTAGAATAACGCTTACATTGTCTTCAAAGCGATCCCTTGGGAATGATATTTTTTAATTTTATGATGGAACATATTCTACTGATTCATGGTTTATGGGATTCTTCTTGGCTCTTTGTTTTTTGTGTTGTTTATTTCTTTCTGTTGATATACTGTTGATCACTTTCTATGTCAAATTCCTACACAAATTAATTACTTTCTTGCAGTGTTATGGACATTTTTGAGTTACTCTTTAGGTAGGTGTATCTCACGATGGCCTACTGGTGTATTATCCTTGTCCTACAGGATGATGTATTATAGTTTCCATTCCTAATTTCTATACAGAGTATTTAATGATTAAATATGAGATGTCTAAAAATTCCTTCCACTCGATTTGTAGCTACCTTTTTCTAGTTAATCTTTTTTTTGGCCTATAAGGGAGGTTTCTTCTCATACAGAGCAAGATTAAATGACGGTGTTGCACTACCAATTACCTCATTGGAATATGTTTATGATAGTATGATAACATGTTGCCTTGAATAGGTATTATGTAATCCATACTCTTTTTGGTTCTCTTGAAATCTCATTTTGTTTCCCCCTCAATCCCATGTTGGTGTAAGAATTTTACACCTCATTTTTGAATTGTAAATCATTGATTTAATAAATTATTTTTTAACATGAATTGGGACACCAATTCGTGCCACCTCTTTTATAAAAAAAATTTCTTCTATTTAATCCCAATAGTGGGCATCATCTAGAACTTATGTGGTGTCTGGTAAAGGTCCAATGACTTTATTTCAATGTGGAATGGTATGTTGCTTGAAGAAAATTTATATCAAGTCCCCTAAGATCTATGGATTGTGCAATCTCCATTAACACAGGCCAAAGTTATATCTTTCTTTTTCTACATCGCATAGTGTATTTGGATCATCAACTCCTAAATTTACTACAGTGAAGTCATACAAATTATGATAATTGATGTTATAGTCACATAAATCCATAAAAATGTTTCTTTACCTAGGGGATATGTCTCTAGAGGATACTAATGTGGGTCCAGTGATAGTGAGAGGTACAAAAACTATAACATTATCTTTAGTGACTACTCTATTTGATACTAGATCATCAAATTCATTTTTTAAAAGAAATTTCAAGGAAAATGACCAAGACAAAATTTATCAAAAGCAAGCAAGAAAATTACAATAGTCAGAAAGAGGAAATTTTATTACAATTTTTTTTCACAATGTGGGGGAAGGTCAACCAGAAACTCATCAGTCCATGTAATGGACTAGTTGATTCCCTTGTTAGAAAGACAATATACCACCATATTATCTTTGTAGTAGGCATGGGTGGCAATGTATCTGAGCTCCAGATGCGAGTAGAGGAATTTATTCCAACTCATAGTAAGAGGCCAGGAAAGATAAACCACCCCATTCTATATTTCCTAAACAATGGTGGTGGAGTATCTTTCAATCCAGAGGTTGTTACAACCTTTTTGTTTAACAAAATCAGTGGCATAGATAAGAGACAACATATCAGCTTCAAAAGAGTACGTGACACTGTGGCTGCTATAGAAACAACCATGGAATAGTCCTTGAAAGTCTCTGAAGATCACTCCACAACCTGCAAGTCCCATATTTCCTTTGGAAGCTCCATCAACATTGATCTTGATCCATCTAGGAAGTGGGGCCTGCCAGAACACCTCATGAAATCTTTTAGGCTGAGGGAAGACACCATCAATCCTTAGGAGGCACAAGATCACAATTTTACCAACTGAGTTGTCACAATTAGCTTTCTGGATCGTGGCATAATCTCTAATGGAAATCAAAATTCTCGTTTGAACTGCACTGAAGCTGAGTGAGTAATTATTATATATAACGTAATTTGAATCATACCAGATAATGTGTAGGATCTTCACTACAGCAAATAGGAAGAGGTTCTTGACTTGCTGTGAGTATTCAATCTCAATACATTGTTTTATATGGGGGAGGATATTATCAGAAAACATCCATATGCAATCCAAAAAGTCAGTAGTAAAATTCCAAAGAGAAGAGGTCGTAGAACATGACAAAAATAGATGATTTATAGCCTCTCTATGTGGGTGACAAAGTGGACCTTTAGAACAAATATGAATTCCAAAATATTGGATACAAACCTCAGTAGGAATTCGATTTTTCACAACATTCCAAATAAGATTAATCCTTGATGGATTAATCCAAGGTTTTTAAAAGACATCAACCAGGAAAAGATGGATTCGGTGTCCAAAAAACAATGATTGTAAAATATTTTGGATTCAAGAATACCATTATGAGAATGTTCAAAAACAAGAAAATCATCATCATTAGAGAAAGGGTAACCATCAACAACCTGCATGATAGAGTCAAGGATCTCCAAATATCTTGATTAAATTACTTCGTTTGTGGTGCAGTTAATGCTGTCTGGAGAAGTATTAGAAGGAAGAATTGAAACAAGGGGAGTCCTAGTCCAGTTGTCTATCCAAAAAAGAATTTTAGAGTCCAAGATAACCAACTATCTATAGTTTTCCATGATGTGGAAAAAGATTTTCTAATGGAATTCCAAAGAGAGTATTTGACATAGTTCAAATTCCTTTTTTTCAGCCTCTCATGAAATATATTTATATGGAAAGAAATGGAGTCAGCTTTATTATTGATCAGTCCCCAAGTGAGTCTGGCTTAGAGAGACTCATTGAAAAGTTATAGAATTTTTATACCAAGGCCCCCTTTCTCAAGAGTGGCGTAGTAGATCGACCAGGGAATGGTAACAAGTTTCTGTTCAATGATGTTGTCGTCCCAGACAAAATTTTTAATATAGGTATTTATTCTATTGAGAAGACCAAGTGGGAATTCATATATCTTGAAGGAATACACCATTTTAGAGACAATGGTTGATTTCACAAGGCATATCTTGCCAACCATGGATAGGGATTTCCCTTTCCAGGAGGAAAGTTGATTAATCACCTGATCAAAAACAATGTTAAAATAAATCTATTTAGGCGCACCCCAATAAATGGGTACTCCCAAATAGGTAAAAGGAAGGGAACCATCTTTGATTCTTAGATTTTCTATGATGTGGCCTTTCCTAGAGAGGGTTAAATATTTCCCAAATAATATAAAGGATTTATTCCAACTGATGGATTGAACCAACACTGATTCATAGTGGGATAAATTATTTTTAAGTTTAATAATATTTTTTTACTCCCATTGATAGAGTTTAGGTATTATTTTGATTCATTTTTTGATAAATTCTTCATTCACCAGAGTGTTTTTAATTTGGGTGATTCCTATTCTTTTAACAGTGAATGATTATAGAAGACCTCACATTTTTGTTGAATATCGATAACTAAATTGAGTCTCGGTAGTGAACATGTATACATTGACACAAATTTATGTTTTATTTGAAACATTAGTAGAAGAAAATTATCTCTTGTAATTTATCTTCAGTATTGTTACCACCAGTTAAGAATAAATGATTCCAAAATTCCCAATTCTCCCCTCAGATCTATTTATGAATATTATGAGTATGGGTTGATGACCATTAGTCTATCAAATTCTACTATCAGTTTTATCAGAATAATGAAAAGGATATTCCATGAGTACCATGATTTTTTCATAGTGGTATTTTTGTATGACATCTTTATTTACATTACGACTATATAAGACTATGTGTTTCACCTATTAATGGTCCATAAGATATTTAAAGGTCATCTAATTTATGAAAATACATCAAAAAGTAATTTATTGACTCAAGAAGTGAATTAATTAGTACATGTGGTCCAATAACATTTTATTTTAGTTGATACTGATTATTTAATTCTTTTTAATTCATAGTAACAACCAAAAAATGTTTTCACGGTTCATAGCTTTCTCATCCTATTTTGGCATTACTTTCGGTTCAACAATGATTTCATGAATTTTTATTTTCCAAATACTTGTATCACTCATAAATGATTAACTTTTTTATGGGATTCAATATGTTATAATTAATTTGATGATTTGATGTTCCATTTGAATTTCATGGTTGGGTTGAATCTTCTAGAGGATCGCCATGGATTTGTGGTCTTTTGTTATGCATTAAGTTTTGGTCTCATCAAATATTCTCATATAGGGAAATCACGTGGTTTCATGTGGCTCCTAGTAGATAAGGCCTCATGAGAATAATTAGGACTCTCATTTCCTTAAACATTCATGTGGGTTGCATGATTTTATAAATTGGATACATTAACATTTCATAGAAACATCTACCATTTAATAAAAAAAACATGATTTATATCTTCACTCCGTAATATTTGAATCTATATAAGATGAAATGGTGGAGTACATGTAATCATTTAATTATGAATTTCCTACTCCCTAGGTAAGGGGAATTTCATGGGTGCTGCTTTTGAAAAAAAAATGTAAACCCATTCCATGATATAATCATTATAAGTGTAGATGCTGATGGAACTCTTTGATAAAAAGAATTTTGGAGTTTGAGTGGATGAGACCTAAATTCTCCTTACATGAATTCAGTTGAACTTCCCTTTCTTTGAGATGATTATTATACAGTTGAATTTTTATGATGAGTTATATAGCATAAGGGGTTCTCTATATGGTGGAGATACCATAGGTGAGTGGGTGATAACTTCTTGCGGTATGCTATGTTTTAAGAACTATTTTGTTTTACGTTTAACCATTAGAAAATACATGATGGGGGTATAAAAATATCTAGTGTGTGATGTAACCTAAAACCATGAATATGTTCTATGATATACAATGATGATACTAATGGAAATTTATGATATGAAATATTGATGATTTTGTCTCTCTTTGTTATACATGTCATCCAAAAAAATGATGAACATCTTAAACCATCAGGTATTCTTCATCCCCTTCTTCAGCTAACATGGATGTGGGAGGAGATTTTTATGGATTTCATTATTGGGTTCCCACATCCCCCTTGATAGAAGAATTTGATATGGTTTATGAACAATCAACTAACCAAATCATATCAATTTATACCCATTCTAGGTATAAAAAATGTTTGGGACATGGAAAATATCAACGTGTAGGAGATTGTTAGATTTCATGGTGATCTATACATTATAGTTTATGATAATGATCCTTGATTTCTATTCGTTGTAGAGAGGAATCTAGGAGGAAAAGAGATTTTAGTTTATTCTATGCATGATAAATATATCCAAGAGGGTTGACCAAACCGAATGAGCTATACATATTGTTGAATATATTCTTTTTGATTATGTTCTAGATTTTGGTGCAATTTTGGATAAACACATAGGGATGTTATTTTTACCTATAATAACACTTACCAATCACCCATTATAATGGCATCATTTGAATCCTTGAATTTCCATCTATGAAGAAATTCATCATATTTTTCAGAGATTGGTGAAATTTCTCCGGTTGGATATAACACGATTCAAAAGACAATGATAAGGATTTAGTTGATTAATCATATAATTTTTATGGTATGGAGCTGATATAATAATTATATTGATTTTCATCAATTTAATTTGGTGTTTTCAGTTGGTGACCAGGTGTTTTTAAGAGTTTCACCACATTTGGGTAACTAATGTCTTTGAAAATTGGGGATGTTAGCTTTGAGATACACGGGACCATTAGAATTATTGAGAATTTTAGAAATACAGATTTTCATTTTTAGTTTCAACCATTGATGAAAATGATTCAAAACATGTTCTACAGGCCACAACTAAGAATGTACCTCTATGACCCATCTCAGGACCTGATCACGTTGGACCTTGATGTGGAACCTGATGTATCCATTACTAAGTAGTCTATTAAAAATTTTCATTCTAAGACAATTCTTCAACACGGTAAACCCATACCCTTCAATTTAGCCTCTTGGAATTATTTTTCTAATAACCAACACAAATTAGAGCATGAGGAACTAAAGAGGATGTAGTGGACTCATTTAATTAGTAAGGAGTATTGATCATAAGCTTTATGGGGTAATAAATAACTTAGGATGGTTATATTTTAACATCCTTTTATTGAAAGTTAGGTACTCTTGTACCATATTTATTATCCTCATTTATCTTTAAATTCTTCGTGGTTGATTCTGGTACATTTACGAAAGGATTGGTTGTTATCAATCCTTTTCATCATTGATGAATTGTAGGTGGAAACCATGAGGTTTGGTCAGCAAAACTATGTGAAATGTCCTAAGGGTCCAAAGGGGGTCCATGTTTATAAATAACCATGTAACCACACCCCCAATCCGTGAGGTTTTTGGTAGTGGATAACTTTTAAATTAGAACATATTTTCTTAAGTGTGTGGCCAAACCATGCACCCTTTCCTAGTTACCAATGAGGGACAGAACAATTTTTTCATTGTTTATCTAACCTTGCGGCCTAATCTCGAAAAATCACCTAGAATAATTTTTAGGTTTCACAATTAGGCTCATATTTCTCTCTAACCATTAAACCTAACACATAAAATTATGTGAATGTGTTTTTAGTCCACCAAATATTATATTTAAAGAACTGATTCCATCATTAAATATTTCAATCCCAACCTAATCAAACCTTATGAAATCATTCTGATTTTAGACGATATCTATAGAGGATTTTGGAATCTCTAACACCTTCTCGCATGTAATAAAGTGAATGTGGATGTGATTGATTCATCTATGGTAATTATTTCCTTTTTTTGAAATCCCTTCATCATCCTTTCGATCCTTATTTAAGTGTGATTGATCCTCATGTTTTCAGGGATATAAACCGTGATTTGATTAATTTTTATTATATGGATTATAATTTTTTCTTCCTCACCTTTAACACTCCATTGGAAGTTCCATTTTTAATTTATTGTATTATCAAGTAATTAATGGTAGGTGGTTCCATAAGATATTCCCTTACATAAGAAACCATGATTTTAGTATTTAATTTGAAATTTATTTTTAATAATTTTATGAAACAACTTTTTATTAATATATAATGTCATGGATTTTTAAAATAAAACCCATTTTCAAAGGCTTTGATAAATTGGGTTGAATTATAGAATGATGAATTAAAAAAAATTGTTTTGATGAAATGGTTTGACATTGAACCATGAGTTAATTGTTTTTTATGAAAGATGATTTTTTGAAAGTAATGAACTTGATGAAACCCCCTTATTTTGTTTTGAAATTGAAATGGAATGTGGAAAATTGAAATTGGGATTTTGAATAATGATTTTAGTTAAAATGAATGATTTTCCCATGACCGATTTATTATTTGATTAAAATAACAAGTGTGGCAAAGTAGTTAGTGGGTAATTTGGGAAATTCTACTAGGAATACAACTCTCTATAAGTGGATTCATGATGAAAAATATAACTAAACCATGTTCTGTTTGATTTTCCCCAATGGATTGTTGATTAAATCCATCATATGGAATGAGACCTAGGAATGTGTGCCCACCTTGATCCATTCTTGATGGTCTAAGTTATGATAAGATCCCAAATATCAAAAATAAATATCTTCATGGAATATGACCTTGGTTATTTTTTTATTTAATTATTACAGTAATAATTTTATTGATATTCTTTATTCAACCCCTTTTTTTTAAAAAAAAATTTAATTTACTGCTATTTGGATATACTTTCATTCACCCTATTTTGGAATCATGTTTTGAAAGAATGTGTGAAATTATTTTCCAATCCATAAATATAATTAAATTGATGCATAAATAGTTTTTTTCTTATAACATAATATTGAACACTTGCTCTGATCCTATATGGATATATTTTCCACATCCAACCTTTTCTTTTGGACATTTGTATATTATGTTATGACAGGTCCAAAAATTGGGAATGATTCACTTGGATGTGGTGTATGTGCTTGAGAATGGTAACTTGGTTGATAGCAGTGATCGTTGGAGCTGTGATCCAGTTGTTATATAGTGAACTAGAGCATTGTATTGAAATATGTTTTTTTCTTATATTGGATGATTTATAATTTTGACCCTTAAATTTTATCTTGATGTACACTTATCCTTGATAAGTCAATCGAATAATGATAATTTATTGATTTATTTTCCAATATTATAAATTTATTATTTATTCAGGGTGAGAAAAAATTCTATTTGGAAATTTAGGATTCCTTATCACTTGTCACCATCTCATGGGGATCATGAGCACCCTTTGAGCCGTATCAGTGCCACTCAGGAACTAGTGATCCTAGGTATTCGAGTTTGTTCTTGAAATTTTTAGTTAAGATAATTTTGAAAAGTCCATTCAGATATTCTTAAACTAATAAATGACACAATATCATTACTTCAAATAGTATTTTTATTTTTTTAGGAGACATGGTAATTTAACGTACCTTCTTAAAATAAATGAATAATTAGTTATTTTATGTCATCTTAAAAAATTTACCTTGGAATATTATCTTCACCCAAACAATTCCCAAAAATATATCAAACCTAAAGACATAAAATAATTATGTTATATTGATAAAAAACATTACTCACTTATGAAATCTATGTTAAATTTGTAATACTAAAAGTGATAAAATACAACTCACTTCTTCTAATCATGAATAATTATGATTGGATTGTTATTAATATAACATGTAGAAACATTGACTAAAAATAAAGATTTGATTTACTCAAAAATGTTGATTAATTATATATAACGAGCTTCCAGATAAACATAGTGTTTTACCATCATCTACCCTTTCGTAGTGGAAGTAGGTGAAATAGAAATACCATGTACAATATTATACAACACGTCATATCCCCAATAGAAAAGGAGATAATTAAATGTAATTTCAAATTCAATAGGAATTATAATATGGAATATGGAATTTGGAACTACTCTCCCCCTTGGCACCCCTCTCGGCGCTACCCTAGGGTGATGACCGTTGCTGCGACCCCTCCCCCATATGAGGGGGAGGGGGATCCTTTACCTCTAGCTCTGGCACAACCTTCTTCATTCCCCAGCCATACCTCTCTCTCTCGCTTCCAAGATATTTATCATAGACCCAACATTCCATATATCTATTATGTCTTTTCTCATCTTTTGATTTTGACTTCGGATTTTTCAGAGGCTTCGGCGCTTCTCAAGCTAACACTAGTGGTGGTTTTCAGCAGACATCGTCTCTCGATTGAGTCTTTTGATAAATTTGTTTCTCGAACCTGGGGTTTATAGAACTCGGAAACCATAGGGATTCTTGGCAGGTGACATATTATGATCTGGTTCTTCTCTGAGGATGATCTGATTTCACCTTGGTCCAGATCCCCCTAATCTTGCAATGGCTCCCATTTCTTTCTCTTCTGGTGGTATTACAATCTCCATATGAAATATGACACTTTGAATACAGCTTTATGGGTAGGACTTTCATAACTCCCTCTTCCGTTTCAAAATACATCAATTATTTGTATGTTGGGGAACCTAGTTGGATGTTTATTTTGTTTGGACAGTAGAACAAACAAGGTCTATCAACCTATTTCTCCTCAGATTTGTTCCTAGTTTGATGTGTTCAAACCAGCGATTGATTGTCTCGGGATTACAATTGGCGAAGAATATCGGTGCAAGCATAGGGTGATCATTGAGAGATAGATAGAGTTTTTCTCTTCTTATAAGAGGTTGTGACACTCCATTACTTAATGATGGAGTTGGAAATAAACCTTAATGGTATGCAATCACTTCTCCTAATAATCGGGCCAACTATTGAAAACACCTCTGCTGATCCCCTGGTTCGCATGGTTGGTCTCAATATTGACGCCCATATCATTAAACCATACAATAGAATCCCTAACTCACGATTCTTGGATAGTTTTTACAAACTGAGGAGTGATCTGGATATTGTTAAGAAGGTAGAGAAGGTTCTACGGGCTGGACCTTCTTATGCTGATAGGGCGAAGTCTGGGGTTATAAAATATGGATAGGATGTCATACCCCATGTTGGCCTCAATGCTGATGATGCCCATGCAGATGCACAGGGGCTATTCGTGGTGCATGCTTCCTCTGTTATAGATGTTGTTCTCTCTGAGTTTCATTTCATCCCAGGTTTGAACATAGTTCCATATCCGAGTTTGAGACCTCTTGAACAACAAGAACCTATAGGTTCTATTCAGACCCACAATAGGTTCACATGTTTGAGTGCTATGTGGAAGGAAAATGACAACCAGGAAGGATGGAAAACACACATGTCAAGGTGGAAATGCAAACAGGTCATGACAAGGCCTTCTGAGGATACTGAATCAAGTGACAAAGAAGTAGACTCCTTGGCGTCAACAGATTATGAGCAAGACCCTCAAGGCCACATGATGGTCGGGCCAGGCATGAGAATGGGAAAGCAAGGGAACATGATTTCTGAGAATTTCCCAGTTCATAAGGGAGGAAAAAAAGGAAAGGCCCTGGAACGACTATTTGAACACCCTGAAGAAAATTTTTACTAGATCTTAAGGGATGTTTAGACATAATGTTACAGTGGATGGACCGAGGGTCCTAAAAATTGCTGAAAGTGGAAGGAAAGTGTCTTGAGAGTTGGGCGACCAAGTTCTATGTAAGGAAACCAAGTCCTCTAATGTCAAAATAAAGGTACCAAACATTGAACCATTACAGGATAGTAACAAAATCAGATTGGAAGACAAGGTGAAAGTGGGGAATGGGGAATTTCTAGTGATTTTCATACACTCTGATGAGGAAATGTTAGAAGAAACCTTTTAGATTAATTCCTCAATGGAGGTTATCCACAGAATTTATGACAGGATCCTATGTGTTGAAACTAATGAAGAACAAAGTGAGTGGACCACCAAACATGACTACATCCCGCACAAGGTTTCAATGAAAGAAAGATCACAGTGGAAGAATTAATCCTGAACCCGGACAAGATGGATGATTATTTTGAAGATCATCTCAGGAATGACCCGAACACGTAGGTATCCACTCTTAATTGGAAGATTTATTGGGTGGTTGACTCAAATATCCTCAGTCGTGTTTTAACAACATTGTGGGATCATTTTTTGGTTAACACCTTTGGTTTGGAAATGTGCTGGTTTTCCACTTTTTCGTCAAAAGTACTTTGGAATAAAAATTTAACTTTCATGTCAAGGCAATATAATATATTTTTAAATGTATATATCATCAATAAGGATTTATCAACGTTTCATCAACCCATATATATTGATCAACCTTTCATTTAATTATCGTAACTGAATTTCTTGTGGTCACTATGGACTTGAAATTGTTTAGGTACATTCATTTTAATTAAAGGGCTAGAGATATATTTTTCAATACCTAAAACTGAAAAATTATGTCTTAGAAATTTAATTAAAGTTATAATACCCATGAAGAACCCAAAATTATCACCTCACCATAAGTATCATATTTCATAGTTGTTAGAATGAATCTAAATATAGTTCTTATGATTTCTATTAATAGTTATTTCATTTACAAGGATCATTTTAGACCCGCGTAGATTGAATTATAAAATGAAACCTAATATATAAGAAATTAATATTAAAGGGTTCATCCTCATGTTTCATTAAAATAGATATCATAATGTGTAAAATTAAAGGGAATAAGTCTCATTAACATAGGTTCCCTTATACATCATTTTGTCCTATCTAAAATATGTCTCAAGAACATAGATTATAATTTAAATTATTATCATGAAATAATTAGTATATCATTATAACCTAGAAAATATATACCATATTGAATTTATAAATATTATATGGAAATTATAATATATTGTTAGAATACAAAATTAAAAATATATGACAAGAATAAAACATGCATATATCAAACTGTATACATGATATGAAAATCCAAATTATATCACAAACATGATTCTAGGGAATAAATATTTCTCCAATTTTATCTATTAATACCAACATTTTTTTAATTATTTATTTTATAAAATCATTTCTCATATCTATAAGATTTATCCAACCATAAAAAATTTGATCTATTGAAAAGATAATAATTAATATCCATAATACAATATGAATTCTTAATATAAACATAAGGGTTTTATCAATATTAATTTAAACCATAGATCAATTTAGATAATCTCATTTAGTGATATATATATATATATATTATGAGTAAACCCACAGTAAATTTCTAGTAATATTTTAAATTATTTGTCCATTTGAGGTCTATAAAGAAAAAATAATCATCAAACATCATAATATTTATGATAGCTATACAATCTAAATCTATAAATCATTGAAATTTGAAATTAATATTAAGTGTTATAATAAAGTTTTGAAGCTTTATGCGATGGATATCTATTAGTTGGGTCTATGACCAGCCTCTATGGCTCTGTTGGGTGTGTGGTGTGTGTTTGGGCGTTTCATTGTAATTTTAGCCCAAAATTCAAGTAATATATACTAAATATAATATAAAAATAAATATAAAATTTATGTATATATTAAAATATTGAAAAAATTTATCATTATTAGAAATATTTATTTGTGTAACAAATAATTTAACACTCTTCCCCATGGTAGTATATACACATTTTACATTATTCATTATAAACATATTTAGGAATTGTAGAATATATTATTCTTCTAAAATAAATAATCTACTATTTTTACCATTTTATAAAATTACTGTAACACCCCAATGTTTTACAAATAAATTTAAATGTATGAAAAAATAAAATATTATTTTAATTATATTGTTATAAACTATATTTAAAGTATTGTTTTCCCACAAATATGATTTGAATTTTGAAAAACGGTCATCCCTTGTGGTGATATGTTAGTTATTTACAGTCTGATAAAACCAACTTGTTTTTGGTGAATAGTAACATACCCTTACAAATAGTAATAAATCCTTATTAATAGTAAATCATATTATTATTTTATTTTATTAAGGTAATATGATAATGAGATCTTGATTAATTTTTCTAGGTAATATAAAATGATGTATAGTTTCGAAATTTAAATTTGTCGAATATATTTTGATTTTATTTAAAAATTAAATTAATAATATTTATAAAATTACTTTCAAAAAATAGATTTCATTTTTTAATTCTACATGTCATAAAACAGTAAGGGTTATTTCTTTTTTGGATTTTTCTAAAATATATGAATTTTTGATGAATAATGAAATTTGATAATTACAAAATATGATAAATAAATGAATTTATGATCATGATTGAGTCATGGATAATGTAAATGGGCATTGGTATGAACTCACAAGCACTTATTAGTATTTTTTGTCACATTAATCAAGGATATTCATAGTCTTGAGAAAAAATATTAATGAAATGATTAAAATAATGTAAAATAACTCATCTCCTCCACTATAAATACCAACATCATATCCCTCTTCCTCTCAAACCTCTCAATCATTGATAATTGTCTGAATAAGTCTCAATACCCTTACTAATTCTCTTACCCACCTCTAAGAACATTCAGTATTACCAAAAGGACTAAACTAAAGGCCATATGGAGGATCTCAAGGAGAAGAGATCAAGAGGTAATAATTCCCTTTCATTTTCTAATATTTTTTTCTCAATTCCATTACTTTTCAGATACTCCTTTATCCCCTTACAAAAGTTGTTTTAAAGCTCTAGAATCATATATATTTGGGATTTTATAATTATTATGTAAAATATCCATCATCATTCATTCTCTTTTATGTTCTGTAGATTACATATATACATAATATTAACTATTATAATGAAACTATTCATGATTATCAATGAACTACCAAATGATCTAAAAGGATATCACTAAAGATTTATGTTATGATTCATCCTCGTATCATATAACGATAATTATTTATGGAATCATTTTATATTCAGGAAACATATTAATACAATTTCATTCCACTTATGGAATTTCATTTCTATATGCCAAGGAAATCAAAAACAATATCGGCCATGGAAATCGGTTAAAGAATACACCCAAAAAAATAGAAGGAACAAAATACTAACAATTAAAGGGTGAAATGATTTTATGAAATGATCATATAAGGGGTTATGAACATTAATATGTTTCATTAAGATATTAATAATACCCTTTTAATAATTATATATAAGGTTTGAACATTTTTAAGTAAGTTTACCTTAGGGAAATTGAATTCTTAACCCAATTTCCATTCTTTGGGTTAACCTTCAACATCAATAATTTCATGGTTTTCATATCATTTTAGTGAGTAATTAATTTTTATATTTTGTTTTATTGTTTTTATTTATAATTTATATACACATTACATTCATTATATTGATTATCATATCAATTATATAATATTTGTAGGGCACTTTCCTTAAATGATCATATTTTAAAAGTCTATTCTATGAAATTAAGAAGAAATGTTTTTTATGAAATTATTCATGTTTTATTATTATGTTATGGTTCTTGAGAATTTTTTTGTGATGAAGGGTGGTACCAATATATACCTCCAATTCATTGGATATTTTTATGTTGGAGGTTATCCATATTGTTTCTCAAAGTGTAACTACGATGGTTACACAGTAAGGTAGTAGTGAGGGTTGCATTGTAAGGTAGCCATGAGGGTTACAAATCATAAGGTAGATGAGGTGGTTAAATTATTATGTAATTAATTACCAAAGTTAAATTTATCATTCTATTTTTATTCTTTATTTTTTCACAAAATCTAATGAAAATATCTAGTTTCAAATAGTATATATAGGTGTCAAGTATGTCTTTTTGAAAATGATTTCATACATTTACAAGTATTCCTGGTCTAATGTTTTATTTCTATATTTTTATATCAATTAATAAGATTTTTATGCTAATTCAATGTTTTTAAATGATTTTATTAGGTTATAAGTATGTGTAATAGAAATAAGGAAGTCTTGTAAAATGTTATCACAATTTATCAAAGAAATCATGTTATTGTTTGATGATTAAAGTAGTATGTTTTGGAAGAATTGTATACTATTTTAACGGTACCCAGTTTATATTATTGTGGGTTGATTTTTATGACTTATGTCCTAACATTATTAAACTCTAAACCAAAAATATCATTGGGAATGTAAAGAAGTGGAATCTAGTTGAAATAATTAAAATTTGTAATATTTAAAGATGGGACCTTATAGTTGGTATCAAATCATAGTTAAGATCACATTAAGGGTTATGATGATGTTAATAGAATACCATAAATGATTTCTACCTTGTCTTGATGTTTAAATGGAATATAATTTAAACAATAAAATGTTGATTCATCAAAGATATGTCTGTTTATAATAGTTTTCTACAGAAGAAATTGGGTAGCTGAAGTTGAAAGGAACCGAGAGGCTGATATCTTTCCGAATCTGCAACCAGGAATGGTGGGAATTGGAACCAAGAAGTTTGTGATAGTAATGACTCATAAAAAATAGGGAATAAATAGTTGTTTCATCCATGTAAGATAACAACTAGAGATACCAAAATGTAACATGATAAAGTGGATCATTTTATAAGGAACCACCATCCTACATTCAGTGGATCTTCTTACCCAGTAGTAGTTGATGGATGAATAAAAGACTGTGAAAAGATATTCGATGTTATGGGTTGTTCATATAGTCAAACTTTATGACTTTTCATTCATAATATTGAAGTGTATGTTGATTTTTGGTGGTCAATTGTCAAGAATATCAGGGATATGGAAGAGATTGATGCCTTAGTGTTGGATGAATTTAAAATTCTTTTGCATGAAACATATTTACCAGTGGTGGTTCGAATAAGGATGGAGAAGAAATTACAAGAAATTATGAAAATAGAGGAAATATTATGTGGCCATTTATGAAGAAAACTTCACCCTATTATTAAAATCATTTTTGGGATCTTGATAGAAAAATAAACCATTTTTACTCAGGATTGAAGAGAATATATCTATGATAATTGTCTTATCACTAGTTCAAATGTGATGAGAAACATTTAATACGTGTTGATAGGTTATATATGGTGTTAGATGATGATCACATGTAATTTTAGAACAAAAATAATAAGTTTTCTAGATCGAAAGATATGGGTAAAAAACAATCAAATAAATCTTATGGTAAGAAAGTTCAGTTTTCAGTTTGTGAAATGTTTTCAAAAAAATACCCTAGGAAATGCCATAAAAGATAATGAAGTGTTTTTGATGTGGTATTCTTGGACATATGGAATGAGATTGTAATTAAAATTATCATTAGTTTAATACTGATAAGAAAATTTTAAATTGTTTCAAATGTGGTTTGATGGGTCATTATGAAAATGCCTTTCCAAAGAAAGATCTGAATGATGGGAAGCAGCCTGACTATAAAATTAGAGTTGTAGTGAGATCCATTGAGACAAATTCAACCAATGTTGGGATATAAAATGAAGTGGTATCATGTTGTTTGGTTGTTTACTCATATTTTTCTAATGTCTTTTTTGATATGGGGTCAAAAAATTCCTTTATTTCTCAGAATTGTTTTTGTAAATTGGAAATATAACCTAAAAAATGAGACTAGAACTTATGGTTAAAACATTAGGGGAAATTTTACAACAAAATTAAATTTTATAAATCTTCCTATTTTATATATGGGAAAAAATTACCAGCAAATATTTTTGTTTTTTCTTATGTAGAGTTTGATGTCATTCTGAAAATGGATTCACTTTCTGTTTATCATGATAAGATTTATTATAAAGCTAAAGAACATTTTTTAAAATGTTTTTCAGTTTGTATACATCAATGAGACCATACAATTGTTAACATATCAGGATTCTGAGAATATTCTAAAAGATGTAAATGAATGATATCTTTCACAAATTTATGAAAACAATGGAATTGTTCATATTAATAAGGAACTAGTGGTAAATGAATACATTGACATTTTTTGTAATGAGTTACCTAGTGTTACACTTGATATGGATGTTGAATGTACAATTGACTTAGATCCTCATGCTATGAAAATTTCAAATACCCCTTATCAAGTGGATCAAATGAAACTTATTTATTTGAGAAATCATTTGTTGGAGTTGATTGATAAAGGCGTCATTTTCCCTAGAACATCAATATTGGGTGCTCCCATTTTGTTCATTAAAATGAAAGATGGTACCGTGAGACTTTTTAATCATTATAGATCCTAGAATAACATCACATATAAAAACAAGTGTCCTTTACCTAATTTCAAAGATATGTTTTAATAGCTCCAGGGAGCAAAATATTTTTCGATGTTTGACCTGTGGTCGGGGTACCAACAGTTGAATGTGATGGAAGTAGACATCCTAAAGACTGTATTCTGTACTATATATAGTAATTATGAATTTTATGTTACTGCATTTGGGTTAACTAATGAACCATATTTATTCATGGATTTTATGAATAGAATATTTTATGAGATCTTGGATAAGATTGTAGTTGTGTTTATTGATGAAATTATTTTATTTTCTAAATGTAATGAGGAGCATGAAAAAAATATAAGGGTTGTTTTTTAAAACCTTAATGGAAAAAAACTATATGAAAATTTAAGAATGATTGAATTTATGTGACAAAAAATTTCATTCCATGGTCAATTTTTTTGAAGACCACATAATATTTGATCAATCTAAAACAAATGTTGTTGAGGAATAAAAAAACCCAGAAATATAACCTAGATTCATAGTATTCCTGGTTTGAAAAGAGATTAGAGTAGGTTTTTCGAAAAAATTTCATGGTTATATAGTCCACTAAATATGTGAACTCGAAAAGAAGTTAAATTCACATGGACAAGATAATGTGGTGATTGTTTTCATGAGTTTAAAAGATAGGTTGGTGAATGCTCTAGTTTTGGCCTTGTTATCCAAAAATGATAAGTTTGTCATCTACAAAAATGATTCATTGAAGGGAATGGTTTTTGTTCTGATGCATAATGATCTAGTAATTTCTTGTGCTTCAAGAAAACTAAATCATATTGAGTTAAATTATCCCACACATGATTTGGAATTAAAAACTGTGGTTTTATGCATTTAAAATTTTATGAAACATTTATATGGAGCCTAACATGAAATATATTCAAACCAAAAATGTGTGAAGTATATATTCACTTAGAAGGAACTAAACATGAGGCAAAGAAGATGGATTTAATTGATAAAGGATTATGATTCCGCAACCAATTACCATCCAGGAAAACAAATAAAAAGTGGTTATTGCCTTGAGTCAAAAACATCATGCATCATTAACCATGTTACTTTTGGAACATAACCCCTTGATTAATGATTTGATGAATATTTTCTTGGAAGTTGTTGTTGCTACAAATTCCACTGTTTTTTTATGTTTTAGAGAAGTCGTCATTTTTTGATAGAATTATGCAAGCAAAGAAATAAGATGGGGAGCAATAGAAAAAGGTATAATTGGTAAAAATGGGTATGTTTCCAAAATTTAAAATTGATAAAAATTATGTTTTGAGATTTGGAAGATGATTGTGTGTGTAATGTGATTCTCATCTAAAGAAAGAGTTCTTGTGAAGGGCTCCAAGTTCTTAGTTTTCAGTTCATCAAGGCCCCAAAAAGATGTTCCTAAACCTTTGGGAGTATTACTAGTTGGATAGAATGAAAATAGATATTTCAGATTTTACAGTGAAATGGTTGACGTGCCAATTGGTTAAAGAACAAAGGTAGTTATTAAAGGGATTCTTCAACCATTATGAGTTCTAGAGTGAAAATGGGAAAATATATCTTTGGTATTCATTGCGGGACTACCAAATATTCACGAGGTAACAGTGTAATATGGGTTATTTATGTTTGAAAAACTAAATAGTCTCATTTCCTTTATATTATAGATTTTATGCATTTGGTTCATTGTTCTCGATTATACCTCAAAAATATTATCAGGTTACATGGAGTTTTGATTTCCATTATATCTTTTTGTGATCCGGGGATAACTTCTATCTTTTGGAAAGGCCTTTAAATTTCATTGGGAATAGAATTAAATATCATTACATCATTTCATCTTCAATCTGATTGGAAGTTCAATTAGATGATTCAGACTTTGGAGGATATCCTTTGAGCTTGTTAAATGGATTACAAGGGAATTTGGTATCATTTTATTTCTTTTATATATTTTTCTTATAATAATATTTTTCATTTCAGTTTATAGATTGATCCTTTTGAGAAATTATATGGGAAGTAGTGTCAAACTCTGGCTTTTTGGGATGAAGTAATGGAAAGGATGTTGATGGAACCAAAATTAGTAGAGGATGTGGATGAGAATGTAGAGATGATCCAGCAACACATGAGGCCATCTCAGAGTAGGTAGAAAATTTATATAGATAATAGGAGGAAATACTTTTCTATTTGAGGTAGGTTATAATGTTTTTCTTAGAATCACTACATGGAAAAGAGTTATACATTTTAGAAAGAAAGGGAAGACGAGTCCATGGTTTATTGGACCTTATGAAATCTTGGAGAAAGTTAGACTATTTACCTACTTAGTAGCTTTGCCTCTATGTTTATCTTAGGTACACAATGTTTTTCATGCTTCGATGATGATAATATATATGCTATATTCATCTCATGTTTTTATCCTAGAAGAAGTTCAGCTGTAAGAGGACATTTCATATGAAGAGAAACCTATTCATAGTCAAGATTGAAGAGAAAAATTATGTTTGAATATGTTAATCCATCAGGTAATGATTTTTTGGAGAAACTACATGGATAAATAATGAACATGTGAATCTAACAATGCTATGAGGTAAAGGTACCCTCATTTGGTTCATAAGAAAATAAAATTGCGAGGATGAAATTTATAGAATGTGGGTATAATGTTACTCTCCAATGTTTAAAAAATAAATAGAAATTCTTGAAACATTGGAACATTTTTTAAATAGTGTGATATAAAATAGTAGTTAGACATAGTTCTTCCACTTCTATGATTTGAATTTCAAAAAAAAACTGGCATCTACGGTTGTTATCATTAAGTTATTTGAAGACTCATAGAACCAACTTAATATTTTTTTGAATAGTAACATACCCATATGAATAGTAACATGACCCTTATAAATTGTAAATAATTATAATATTTTATTTTCTTAATGTTATAAGATAATGAGATACTGATTAATTTTTCATGGTAATATAAAATTATTTATGGTTTTAAAATTGTATTATTCAAATAAATTATGATTTTATATAAAAATTAATTTAATCATATTTATAAATTTATTTTTTAAAAATGGACTACATTTTTGAATTCAACACATCAAAAAATTTTAAGGGTGAAGTTTTATGATTTTTTTAAATACATGAATTTTTTCTGAATAGTGAAATTCGATATTTACAAAATATGATAAATAAATGAATTTCTGCATTATTCTTGAGTCATGGTTGATGTAAGTGGCCATTCCATCGAATTAACATGCTCTTATTACTATATAAGTCATATGAATGAATACTATTCTATAATATCATAGAATTCAATTTTTTTATATAATAAAATGAGATTTTTTCTATAACGACCCATAATTTACATACATTGTTAGTACATCAAAATTGAATTACACTTATTACAACATATAACAAAACCATGAAAGGACCGTATAGGTATAATGTCTTTAGAAACTGGGAAACATAACAACTGGTTCATAAAGCATCTACATTGTCTCCCATTTATTTCATCATATCTATAGTCCATTTTGGCATATCTTACTTAATAACCTTCTTCCTGACCTGGTGAAAGAAAACATGCAAAAGGGTGAGCTCAAATGCTCAGTAAGGGTAAACAAAAGAAATATCAATCACATCATGTTCATAAGAACATAATATTTTGGAAATCTTACCCTGCAAAAGAGATCATAATTTCATAACATGGGATAAATCATTGTAGTGAAATGTAATCACAATAATCATAACTTAAAACATGAAGCTTTGTGGCATACACACATAATCACATATAATCATTTCTTATTAGTCAAGACTCATTCCCAAGAATATCTTAGTGGAAAAAGTCCATTTCTAAACTGAGTTCATTCCTCATTTCAGTCCTGTTTCACTGAACCGGTTTACCCTTCCGTTCCAGCCATGTCTATCTCATGAGATATAAAATCTTTACCCAATGCATTGGAGGGAGATAAAGGTCCCACCCATCTCATAATGATATCATTCTTATGTGTGCCACAAAATCATAAATCATACATCCTTGCATAACCCATGTAATAAAAATGGGATTCTTAAACATCGTGACATCATAAAACAATTCATATAAGATAATGGAATTCATAAAAATAATTCCATCACAACATAATAAAATCAATGTAATAATAGGGATAGAAACAGAACCCTATATTATCTTATAAGGAAAATAATTTTGATAAAACACTTGAACTCCATTCTTGAGGAAAATATCCTTTCTACTTCAAAAACATTTTCCTTTCTTAACATGTCATATAATTTTAAACTAAAAGAAGTTGATTAAAAATAAATATGAAAACGTGTAAAGTAAGCTTCTTGGAAATAATTTTTTAAAAATCCATTCATGCCGTATAAGTTAAAAAAACATTCTTCTCATACTTTGGCTGGAAAAGTCAAAAAGTACCTCGTATGAAAAACGAAAAAAGATTCCATTCATATATTTTACTAAAACCTCGCCGAAGGGTAAAATTAGATTTAAAAAATTATAGGAGGATATAAATAATATTACCTATTTTGGACACATGGACGTGGATGATAAAATACACCCCAGTAAATACCAAAGTAATAACAATCTCAGATAAAATTGAGATTGTGATATTTTCCCTTAACTTCGGTCTGATTTTCTTCGTAAGAGTCCGAAACTCCTGTATAATGATTTAAATAATGTCATTGACTTATTCCAGAATCATACTATTTGTTATTATATCATATATAGCCATATTCATATCTTCTTATTAGTAATATTTCATTGCTACTTGTTATTTGGATGTTTATTACTTTTTGTTCTTATGCGTGTTTTGTCGAATAAATTCTTATTCTTCTTTTTAGGTTATAGATAACTCATTTACAGAATGGTATTACTGTAATATATATCATATTTATTCACTCAAATAATTTATTCAACCATTATGCAATGAAAATCATGTAGAACGAGTCGCATCACATCGTGGAGACGGTATTCCGTATGTACGCACGAGCGATGATATCGTTCCCACGATCATGGAATTGTATTGGAGTGTATGTATACTATTTCAGAACCAATATCAGTTTACAATAATAATATATAGTTATTATTTACACCATTATACCCATCCATGTAGGGTGGTGGTGGAAAATAGATTACACCACGGCGTGGAGACGGTATTCCGTACGTACGCACGTGCAGTGATTTCATTTTCTGTAGGATGGATAGATGGTGAAATAGGGTTGTTTCATACTTATAATAACATATCAGTATATGAGTGATACTGATGTTATTAATTCATAATGAAACAACTAAAGAAGAAGAAGTGAAATAAGAAATAAAGTTGAAAGAATCATTAACGGACATTACCTCTTCTTTGAAGCACTTCTTTGAGACCTCCTTTTAGGGCACTAAAATTGGTCTTTGAAGAAGGAAATGACCTCTAATATGTTTCGAGGGATGTGGAGAGGAGAAATTGGCAGGGGTTGGCCTATCTTGAATGCTCAATGTGGTGTGAGGAAGAGAGAGAGGAGGTGCCCTTTTATAAGGGAGGAGAGGGGCACCTTTGGAAAAACTAAAAATATTATTTTATTATAAAGCCATATTCGGTATTAAATAGCACCAAATTTATTTATTTCGAAGCTAAGGTTGGGATGTGTCGAAATAGTATCATCCAATAGAATTTGGACAAGTTTAGTTTACTATTTTAACATTATCATTTAGATTTAACTTTAAGATAGATAATTTTACTTTTACTGTTTCTTTTTGTGTTTTTATACTATAAGGTTAATAAACTTACTATAACAAGGAAAACGAACCCCAAGTTGTTTATTATTAATATATATAACTTTATCTAAGTCATTTGGCCGAACCTTAGATTTTTAGGAATAAAATGACAATTAATAGTATAATATTTGTTTTAAAAACTATTTTATGTCAATTTTGACACTATTTAGTAATTGATATTTGTAAAACTCATAACAGAATGATTAGTTCTAAAAAGGTTAATTATATCAATAATAACATGTCATATTAACCTATAAAATTAGTGTAATTCATAAAAAGTCTCAAATTACATTTATTTGGGTATTTATAACATCCATTATGTCAATATTTCATTAATAAGATAATTACTGCATCATCTTTGTGTCAAAAATAAATTAAAGTATTTAATGTCTAAAAATTAAAAATAAAATACAATTATGTAGGAAATATTTTTATCTTTCTAATGATTATTTAAAGTCGAATTTATCTTATGTATGACCTTATATTAAAAATTATTTACTTATTAAACTTTGATTTTAACTATTTTAACCCTTCTTTAAATAAATTAATAATAAATGTCCTAATCTAATCCAAATGGTCCGAAATGGTCATACTTTATTCCTAAGGTTGTTTTGGGTCGAATTACACTTATCCAATAGATTTACTCCATGTGTTATGGTAATAATAATATCATATTTACCCTTAATTACCCTATTTTCTTTTAACCGTGGTAAATAAAAGTAAAAAGTTACTATTCACCAAAAATTATTTTCATCTCTTTGAACCACATTACTTTCTGAAATCAACTGTGTCTCTCGGATTTTTGAAATTCCACTCACATAAGCGGTAAAATTATTTTTTTTTGTAAATTTGCAAATTCTCCTAGGAGGTGGGTAAAAGACGGTGAAAAGTTCAATAACTTTTTTTTTATATCTAAAATTATTATAAAATTATTTCAATGAATTACATTGAACTTATATAGGTATTATGTATCAATTTTGACCTAAAATAAATTTAAATAAAATAAATAATTATTTAAATAAAAAGTCGGTTTTTAAATAGTAACCCAGTGTTTTCACTATTCATCAAAAATTGAAAGTTTCCAGAAAAATACCAAAATTTCACCCTAGGCTAATTTCGATATTCCCAATCCAAAAACGAAGTCCATTTTGAAAAATAAATTTTACAAAATTTCAAAAAGTTTTATTACTATTCATAACGGCTAGTTTTAATAATACTGTAATAGCATATCATTGTTTAGTGAAACGTGGTATTGCGTACGACGCAAGTTATCAAGGAAGGTCACGATTATGTGTAAAGCAAGCCAAGGTAGTGTTGTGTGTAGTGAAAGATTCCTTTGATTATTTATATAAAATAAAAACAAAGTATTTCTTATAAAAGTATCTGGTGTTACATTCTACCCCCCTTAAAATGAATTTCGCCCTTGAAATTCGTCACTTGTAACAAACAGATGAGGATACCTCTCCCTCATCATATCCTTAAGCTCCCATGTAGCTTCTTCTAATTTGTGGTTCCTTAATAAAACTTTCACCAAGCGAGTGGTCTTGTTCCGTAGGACTTTTTCACTACGATCGAGAATCTCTATCGGCTGTTCTTCATAAGAAAGATCTTGTTCCAGCGGTACAACTTCTGAGCTGAGTACATGTGAAGGATTAGGTATGTACTTTCTCAGGAGAGATACATGGAACACATCGTGAACTTGAGAGAGATTCGGTGGAAGCGCCAATCGGTAAGCTACCTTCCCAACATGATCCAGTATTTCGAAAGGAGTGATATACCTAGGGCTCAGCTTTCCCTTCTTTCCTAATCTCATTACTCTCTTCCAAGGAGATATTCGTAAGAACACTTTATCACCCACTTCATACTCTAAGTCTTTTATTCAATTGTTAGCATTACTTTTTTGTCGACTCTAAGCTGCTCTTATGTTTTGTTGAATAGATCGGACCTTTTCTGCCATCTCATCAACAAGATCAGGTCCTAAAATATTTTTTCCCCCAACTTCATCCCAGCAAGTTGGAGTCCTGCATTTCTTTCTATAGAGAGCTTCATAAGGAGCCATCTGAATACTGGAGTGAAAGCTATTATTATAAGAAATTTCCACCAAAGGTTCGTTTTGATCTCAACCACCTTTGAAATCCATAGAGCAATCTCTCAACATATCTTCTAGAGTTTGAATTGTCCTCTCAGACTGACCATCTGTCTGAGGATGATAAGCAGTGCTGAAACTCAACTCTGTATCCAGAGTATGCTAAAGACTTCTCCAGAACTTTGAGGTAAATCTCGGATCCTGATAAGATATAATAGAAAGTGGTACTCCATACAATCTTACCACTTCGTTTACATATATCATGGCAACCTGATCCAGAGAGAAATCCTCTCTAATAGCAATGAAGTGTGCAGACTTTGTAAGACAATCAACTATGACTCAGATATCATTATTGCCTTTGGATGTTTTAGGAAGTCCTGTGACAAATTCCACAGTGATGTTTTCCCATTTCCATTCGGGTATGGGTAATGGTTTTAACATCCCCTTAGACTTCTGTCTCTCAGCTTTAACTTGATGACAAACCAAGCATCGAGACATATTCAGCAACTTCTCTTTTCATGCCCTCCCACCAGAAGTACTCTTTCAGGTCCCTATACATCTTCGTGCTTCCAGGATGAATAGAGAATGAAGAACTAAGAGCCTAATCCAGCAGCTCCTTCATTAATTCGGGGATGGGAGGACCACATACCCGATTCCTGAACTTTATTATCCCATCACAATCAAGGTTGAATTCAGGAACATTTCTCACCTTCTTTTGTAACTCTACATCCTCTTTCGGTGCCTCTTTAATCTTAACATGTATAGATGGTTGAACATTCATTTGAGAAAGATATGATTTTCCCCTTTCATTATAATTCCAAGATCCATCCTTTGTAAATCCATAAATATTGTCTCTTTTGTGATCCTCATCATGGATTAACTGGCATGGCCTTGTCGACTTAATGCATCTTCCACCTTGTTTGCATTCCTATGGTGGTAATGAATTGAGCAGTCGTAATCCTTAATGAGATCCAACCATCTTCATTGGCACATATTCAGCTCCTTTTGTGTGAAAATATACTTTAAAATTTTATTATCAGTATAAATGTCACACCTTTCTCCATAATGATAATTCCTCCAAATCTTTAATGCACAGATTACCACAACTAACTCCAAATCATGAGTTGGGTAATTTTTCTCATGTATTTTCAACGGTCATGAGGCATAAGCTATCACCAAATAATTTTGCATAAGAACACACCCAAATCCCTTATTGGATGCATCATTGTAGATCACAAACCTTTCTCCACTACAAGGCAGTGTGAGCACAGGGGAACTGGATAACCTTCTTTTCAACTCATTGAAATTCTCTTCACATTCCTCCGTCCAAACAAATATAACTCCTTTCCGAGTCAATCTGGTGAGTGGATTAGATAATCGTGAAAAATCTTTCACAAAACGTCGATAATATCCAGCCAAACCAAGAAAACATCAGATCTCAGTTACTGCTGTTGGTCTCGACCATCTTTCGATAAACTCTATTTTTGCTGGATCCACAGATATCCCCTCTTTTGAGATTATGTGACCCAAAAAATGAAATGTTTTGAAGCCAAAATTCACACTTGGTAAATTTGGCATAAAGCTTCTCCTTTCTCAGGGTCTTCAATATAATTATCATGTGATCTTCAAGTTCTTCCTTGATCTTTGAATATACAAGAATATCATCTATAAATACTACCACAAACTGATGAAGATAGTCTCTAAAGACTCTATTCATTAGATCCATGAAGATAGTAGGGGAATTAGTAAGACCAAATGGCATCAATATAAATTCATAGTGTCCATACCTTGTACGGAAAGCCGTATTTGGTATATCCTCCCTTTTGACCCTTAATTGATGATACCCTAAACGAAGATCAATCTTGGAAAAGTATTGATCTCCTCATAGTTGGTCAAATAAGTCATCAATGTGTGGGAGATGATATTTGTTCTTGATTGTGATCTTGTTATGTTCTCGATAATCAATTCAGAGTCTCATTGATCCGTCATTCTTCTTAATAAACAGAACAGGTGCTCCCCAAGGTGACACACTAGAGCGTATGAACCCCCTATCAAGATTCTCTTGGAGTTTCTTCTTCAATTCCTGTAACTCGATTGGGGCCATTCTATAAGGTGTATTTGAAATAGGTAAAGCACCCGGTACGAGTTCTATTGAAAACTCAACATTCCAATTTGGTGGAAGACCCGACAATTCATCTGGAAAGACATCATCAAAATACTGTACAATGGGCATATTCCTAATCGTGAGTTTCTCACCAACCGTTTGAGATAAATAACCTTCATTTAGTGGAATCAAGACCCATAAGATGGAATAAATTTACACTGGAAGGTTATGTTCATCCTTGCATTGATAGACGGTGAAATATTGATCTGAAATATAAAATGTGACTTCCCTTCTTTGGCAATTGATATGAGCTCCATATAGAGAAAGCCAATCCACGATAAGAATCACATCAAATTCCACTATAGGGAGTATCACAAGATTCACAGGAAGCACTTTCCCACAAACTTCAATTGGAGAAGAATTATAAACTTTTGATGAGGCTGTCGTGCCATTAGAGGTTGTCATAGCTAACTCAACATATAATTGTTGAGGTAATACGGTGATACCCTTATAAAATTCTTTAGAAATAAAGGAGTGGGTGGATCCAGAATCAAATAAAACATTTTCTACTTTAGAGTGGATGGAAATTTTACCTTTCACCACTTCATTATCATACTCCACATCGCTGATAGAAATTGCAAGCAGCTTTCCTTTGTCTTTATCCTTAAGAGTTTGTTGACGTCGATCATCATCAACAACCCTTGGAATAGAGCATTGATTGGAATAATGCCCCATCTCCTTGCACTTGTAACATTGAAGTGTAAGAGGTTCACTCTGTGTAACCTTTTCATTGTTCATATCAATCGACATCTTCTTCCCATCATTGCGGCATTCAAATGCCCGATGACCTTCCTTTCCACATTTGAAACATTTACTTGTCCCTTTAAGATAACCCCCTCCATGTTTCTTTCCACACATTGAGCATAAGGTAATGATCATCTTCTTTTCAGTGTGCTATTTAGATTTTCCTTTGAATTCCATTTTCCTCTTCTTATCAAACCCATACGACTGATGGGTTACTCCAATCTCCATCTCAACATTGAGATCACATCGAATGATTTCCTCGTAGCTATTGAAGTCCCTTATGGCTAACGCCCTTCGAAGACTTGGTTTTAAGCCACTAAAGAATCAATCGATCTTACTCTCAGATTGGATAATAATACCAGAAGGGTACCTTGAAAGTCTGGTAAAATTTGCTTCATAGGTACCAACAGATTCATTATCCTTTTGCTTCAGTTCAAGAAACTCCTTCTCCATCTTTGTTTGGAGAATACGAGGTAAGTACTAATTGAAAAATATGTTCTTGAACTCGTCCCATTCCATGGACTAAATTTCATCTCTTGGCCTCGTATTCTTCAAATGATTCCTCCATTGATCAGCGTCACCTTCCAAACGATACACTGCTAATATGACTTTATCATGTTGAGAACATTGAATAACTGAAAATATCTTTTTAGTAGTAATGATCCATTGTTGAGCAACTAATGGATCAGTAGACCCGCTGAATGAAGTTGGACACTATCTCATGAAGGATTCAACATAATTTTGCTCCTTCCTTTGCTCTTTTGGAATTCCTGCATGATTCATATCTTGAGAAAGTTGTGTGAGCATGGCTACATGATTTTTCATTCCAACTCCCATAACGTTTGGTTTAACAGGGGGACAATCATTCCATTTCCCATCGCATTCCACATTAACACGGTTCCTTCGGGTTCCAGCCATTGACTAAAACCAAGAAGAATTGTGTGAGCAACAATAATTATAATAGGAAAACCACATAATCAAGAATAAAATTTCACACTTAAGGTCTTATCCTAGGTTATTCATGGCCATTTCTAAAACACTAAGATTGTGTTCTATTCTTATACTTAACCTTATGATTCTTACTAAGGCTTTCACATCCTAGTTTCCAAAGGTGGAATATACCTTTCCTATGATACCAACTATAATGACCCATACCTTATATACATTGTTAGTACTTCAAAATTGAAGTACACTTATTTCAACATATAACAAAACCATGAAAGGACTGCATAGGTATATTGTCTTTAGAAACTGGGAAACATAAAGAACTGGTTCATAAAGCGTCTACATTGTCTCCCATTTATTTCATCATATCTATAGTCCCTTTTGGCATATCTTACTTAATAACATTCTTCCTGACCTGGGGAAAGAAAACATACAAAAGGGTGAGCTCAAATTCTCAGTAAGGGTAAACAAAAGAAATATCAATCACATCATATTCATAAGAACATATCATTTTGGAAATGTTACCCTACAAAAGAGATCATAATTTCATAACATGGGATAAATCATTGTAGTGAAATTTAATCACAATAATCATAACTTAAAACATGAATATTTGTGGCATACACACATAATCATAGAGAATCATTTCTTATTAGTGAAGACTCATTTCTAAGACTATCTTAGTGGACAAAGTCCATTTCTAAACAGAGTTCTTTCCTCGTTTCAATCCTGTTTCACTGAACCGGTTTAACCTGCCATTCCATCCATGTATATCTCATGAGATATAAAATATTTACCCAATGATTTGGAGGGAGATATAGGTCCCACCCATATCATAATGATACCATTCTTATGTGTGCCTCAAAATAATAAATCATACATCATTGCATAACCCATGTAATAAAAATGGGATTCTTAAACATCGCGACATCATAAAACAATTTATATAAGATAAAGGAATTCATAAAAATAATTCCATCACAACATAATCAAATCAATGTAATAATAGGTATATAAACAGAACCATATATTATCTTAGATGGAAAATAATTTTTATAAAACACTTGAACTCCATTCTTGAGGAAAATATCCTTTCTACTTCAAATACATTTTCCATTCTTAACATGTCATATAATTTTAAACTAAAAAAATTTGATTAAAAATAAACTTGAAAACTTGTAAAGGAAGATTGTTGGAAATAATGTTTTAAAAATCCATTCATGTCGTACAACTTAAGAAAACATTCTTCTTGTACTTTGGCCAGAAAAGTCAAAAAGTACCTCGTACGAAAAACAACAAAAGATTCCTTTCATATCTTTTACTAAAAACTCACTGAATGGTAAAATTAGATTTAAACAATTGTAGGAGGATATAAATAATATTACATATTGAGGACACATGGATGTGGATGATAAAATACATCCCAGTAAATACCAAAGTATAAACAATCTCGGATAAAAATGAAATTGTGATATTTTACCTTACCTTAGGTCTGATTGGCTTCGTAAGTGTCCGAACCTCCTGTATAATGATTAAAATAATGTCATTGAATTATTCCAGAATCATACTCTTTGTTATGATATCATATATGGTCATATTCATAGCTTCTTATTAGTAATATTTCATTGCTACTTGTTATTCAGATGTTTATTACTTTTTGTTCTTAGGCGTGTTTTGTCGAATAAATTCTTATTCTTATTTTTAGGTTATAGATACCTCATTTATAGAATGGTATTACTGTAATACATATCATATTTATTCACTCAATTCATTTATGTAACCATTATGCAATGAAAATCATGTAGAATGAGTCGCATCACATCGTGGAGACGGTAATCTGTATATACGCACGAGCGATGATATCGTTCCCATGATCGTGGAATTGTATTGGAGTGTATGTATACTATTTAAGAATCAATATAACTTTACAATAATCATATATAGTTATTATCTACACCATTATACCCATCCATGTAAGGTGGTGGTGGAAAATAGATTACACCACGGCGTTGAGACGGTATTCCGTACGTACGCACGCGCGGTGATTTCGTTTTCCGTAGGATGGATAGATGGTGAAATAGGTCTGTTTCATACTTATAATAACATATCATTATATGAGTGATACTGATGTTATTAATTCATAATTAAACAACTAAAGAAGAAGAAGTGAAAGAATAAATAAAGTAGAAAGAATCGGTAACAGATATTACCTCTTCTTTGAAGCTCTTCTTTGAGACCTCCTTTTGGGGCAATAAAATTGGTCATTGAAGAAGAAAGATACCTCTAGGATGTTTCTAGGGAAGTGTAGAGGAGAAATTGGCAGGGTTTTTCTGATCATGAAGTCTCAAAGTGGTGTGAGGAAGAGAGGGAGGAGGTTCCCTTTTATAAGGGAGGAGAGGGGAACCTCTGTAAAAACTAAAAATATTATTTTATTATAAAGCCATATTCGGTTTTAAATACCTCCAAATTGATTTATTTCGAAGCTAAGGTGGGTATGGGTCGAAATCCTCTCATCCAATAGAATTTTAACAAGTTTAGTTTAATATTTTAACCTTATCATTTAGATTTAACTTTAAGTTATATAATTTTACTTTTACCGTGTCTTTTTGTGTTCTGGCACTATAAGGTTAATAAACATGAAATAACAAGACAAACGAACCCCAAGTTGTTTATTATTAATATCTTTAATCTTATCTAAGTCATTTGGCCGAACCATAGATTTTTAGGAATAAAATAACAATTATTAATATAATATTTGTTTTAAAAACTATTTTATGTCAATTTTGACACTATTTAGTAATTGATTTTTATGAAAATCATAAAAGAATTATTAGTTCGAAAAAAGTTAATTAAATCGATAATAACATGTCATATTAACCTAGAAAATTAGTGTAATTCATAAAAAGTATCAAATTATATTTATTTGGGTATTTATAACATCAATTATGTCAATATTTCATTAATAAGATAATTAATGCATCATCATTGTATCATAAATAAATTGACTTATTTAATGTCTAAAAATTATAAACAAAATACCATTATGTAGGAAATATTTTTCTCTTACTAATGAATATTTACAGTCGAATTTATCTTATGTATAACCCTATATTAAAAATTATTTACTTATTAAACATTGATTTTAACTATTTTAACCCTTCTTTAAATAAATTAATAATAAATGTACTAATCTAATCCAAGTGGCCTAAATGGTCATATTTTATTTCTAAGGTAGTTTTTGGTCGAATTACACTTATCCAATAGAATTAGGACATGTGTTAGGGTAATAATAATATGATTTTTACCCTTAATTACCCTATTTAATTTTAACCATGGAAAATAAAAGCAAAAAGTTACTATTCACCAAAAATTATTTTCATCTCATTGAACCACATTTTACTTATTGACATCAACTGCGTCTCTCGGATTTTTGAAATTCCACTCACAGAAGCGGTAAAATTATGTTTTATGTAAATTTTCAAATTCTCCTAGGAGGTGGGTAAAAGACAGTGAAAAGTTGAATAAATTTTTTATATATCTAAAATTATTATAAAATTACTCCAATGAATTACATTGAACTTATATAGTTATTATGTATCTATTTTGAACTAAAATAAATTTAAATAAAATAAATAAATATTTAAATAAAAAGTCGGTTTTTAAATAGTAACCTAGTGTTTTCACTATTCATCAAAAATTGAAAGTTTCCAGAAAAATAGAAAAATTTCACTGTAGGATAATATGGATATTCCGAATCCAAAAAATAATTCCATTTTGAAAAATAAAATTTACAAAATTTCAAAAAGTTGTTATTACTATTTAGAACGACTAGTTTTAATAATATTTTAATAACATATCATTCTTTAGTAAAACATGGTATAACGTACGGCGCAAGCTATCAAGGAAGGTCACGATTGCGTGTAAAGAAAGCCAAGCTAGTGTTGTGTGTAGTGAAAGATTCCTTTGATGATTTATAGAAAATAAAAACAAAATATTTCTTATAAAATTCTTGGGTGTTACATTTTTGAGACCAGGCACGGAGACAACGTGAGATTTCGAGGCCTGATGTTCCTGAAATGATCCATAGAATAAATGTTAAGTTTTATATATCACACATGAGTGGTTTTTTGGAAAAAGTAAAATAACTCTTAAATAGGCTCTTTTATTTGAAATCTGAGGGCACCGTTGCATTGAGGATGTTGGGTTTACCCTAGGTGCGATTTTAGTTTAGTGTGTGCAATACTCCAATGAGAAAACTAACAATTGGAATAACTGTAAATAAAATAATTAAATAAAATTTATTTATTTTTAAAATACATATAACTCAAGAAAAGTGACTCAGATTGAAAATCTAAGACCACCGTTGAGCTGGTGAGGGAATGTTTTCCTTAGGCAATGCCTAACATTGGCTGGCACGGGTTAACAGTGGAAAGTAGTTTTTGTCCAAAAATAAAATAATTGAATAAAGTTATTTTATTTTCAAATATGTATACTTCATAAAGGGTAACTCAGATTAGAAATCTAAGAGTACAATTGAGTTTTTAATGGTATGATTCCCTTTAGAGAAGCATATCATTGGTCGGCATGGGCCAACTGTGATAGTTGGTTTTTGGGACATGACCATAAATAAAATAATATAAAATAAAAGTTATTTTGTTTTAGAATCCTCATAAATCACAAATTGTAACTCTGATTAATAATCTGAGACAACCTTCGGGTTCCTAGTGAAATTTTTTCCATCAGGAGGTCATAACCTTGACCGGCGCAGGTCGGGGACGAAAGATTGATTTTGGACTTTTTAGTGAATTAAAATGGCACACATTCACAGTTTTGAAAACATATAAATGGGTACCAAAATTGAAAATTTGTGTGAACTGATTCATCCAGAACAATGATATAAACTAAGAATGGACCAAACTTCAACAAGAAAGGTTTGGCCAAGAAAATTAATTTTTGGACTTTTCGAGAAAAAAAAAAGTTATTTTATTTGTTTCTCCCATCCTTTGGGCAGAATAAAGGTATCACTACAGTGCGGAGACCAAGAAATGATGGGTCACGTTAAATAAATATCATTAATGGATCATAACAGTGTTACATAACGACCTATTAAATATAGTGTAACAGATACATTGTTTCATAAATGAAACAGCGTAACGACACGATGATGCAGTGTAACAGAAAGGCAGTGACATGTTTTCTCTTTTTGGTTTTGCGTTTTGAAGAAATCTGGATCAAAGGGTGGAATTTTCTAGGAATAACATATGGTGAAAATTTTCTCTAACGAAGAATGTCGGAGAATTGCCTGCCACATCGACACACATCGATGAATAGGACCGGAGAGCGTCGAACACCAACAGAACTGGAATCCCCATGAACTAATCACTTCAACAACGAACTCCATTGATGTCAGGGTTATTTTTGTTTTATATTTCCCCATTCATAATTTTAAAACAACATACGCGGATCAACCCATGAACTAGTTGATCCACAGATCGCACATTCTTGGGGAGGGTGACACTCTATTGGGATTCGTGTATTGGGGTTGATTATATTTTTTATAGAACATCAAACATTTATCCCATGTTTCTAAACCTCTAACTTGGATGGTGCGGGCCAAAACGAACAAGGCCTAAGCCCCTCCATGTTATGTGTTTTTTGTGCGTTCTTCATGGACACATTGTCAGAATGGTGCGAATGAGGATTATAGGCATTTTTAGGGAAGATGGAATCACCCGAAGGCCATAGGCACAAGCGGCATGAACAATGAACCACCGGAGCAGACCCGGTGGTCTGCGGAAGAACCCGCATGCACGCAGGAGGACACCTGTGGTGGCCCATGGTGACGACCATAGGTGGGTGGTGGCGCGGCCCAATGGTGTGCTGGAAATGGATGTCACAGTAATCTCGTGCCATGGAGACGTAACAAGAGCTGCTAGTGGTCGGGCTGGTGGCTGGAAGACAGAGGACACGACCAACCAACCACATTAGATAGGGTAGACCATGCTTGTGGGCCACTGAACCGTGCTGGAACTCGGTCAATGGATAGCTTGCTGACCCATAATGCATCTGGCCTAGCCTATCGCAGTGCACCGAAACGGATTCCCTTAGGTGTTTGGGATAAGGAATACCCAGTTCACGCTCGAAGGTCGTGCATATGCAATTGGCCAAATAGATGTAGGCTGGACAAGGGTGGGCCAACCATGTCGCTATGGGGCCCAAGTTGGAAATGCAACTGGACTGCTTATGGGGGTTGGGCCGAGGAGGTAATGATGCGCTACTGGGTGGACTAGTCTTGGAATAAACCCGCCCACTTGTTGCAGGTAGGGCCACATGGTACCAAGTCACCGGGAAACCCGGTGGGCCGGATCTATGGAAAAACTAGGTCGGGTCTAGTGATGCCGAATGGGCCCAACCCACTAGCCAATATGGACTAGGCCTGCCTAGACCCAAACCCGGTCAAGTCCGACCTGTTGAATCAAACCTAGTAATGTGGGGCCCTTGGGCTGGGTTGGCTGGGTCGGACCAGGCCCAGATACAACTAAACTTTTATTACTAAAACATTAATATCTATGAAGCTAGGCGTTCGATTGATGATCCATTTGCGGCGTTGGAACCCTTACAACAAGGAGGATTGTTTGGAACACTCTATGGAGTCTTTCATAGATTTTGAAAAATGATGAATTTATTGAGGATCGGTTCTCCCAGAATCAAGCACACTGTGTGTGGAGATCCTATTGTTGGATGAGAATCGAAGAATGCTGACAAGTGACACTGTATGAATTAGCTATGATGACCTAGTGAGAACTAGCTCTATGTGACTCGATAGGCCCATAGTGTGGAGAGGCTTTGTGTGACCTAGAAGACCCATTGTACTCAATAGGTAGGAGTACATCAGTATGGTGGCCATGGTGGGAAGTAGCTCTATGTGACCCGAAATTCCCCTGGTGGGGAGTGGAACTGTGTTACCCCACAAACCCACGGTACTCATCAGAGATGAGTCCCATAATAGTACATTGTTATGGGGAAGTGGCTCTGTATGACCTAGTAATACCACAGTGGGGAGAGTCTATATGTGACCCAATATACCCATGGGGCTAGTTGGGGGGAATACTCCAATGACCCAAGGTGTTCAGTGATGTGACTAATAGTCTTACTTTCCTTACTACAGATTATACCTAGTGTGAGATATCTTTCTTCATGATCTTGATTCATGATTATGCATCATGGTTTGCTTCATGGATTGATTTGTGGTTTTTCCTTGTTGGCTTCGGGGTCCCTATTGAGTATTGTGTTTCTTACCACTGCACAGGCTTCAGACATACGTGTTGTGTCTGGATTAGATCACTGATGACTTGGTGGAGGACTTGGTGGCTCAGGAACAACTAGTGCCCTGTGAGAGCAGGCATATAAGATTCCATCAACTACTCTATAATTACCCATAGGGTGGGGTTTTTAGCGGACAATATTCCATCGATCTCATACTTAATATTTTTACTATTGTCTTATGTTGGGTTTGAATTATGGTCCCCTTACTGTCTTTTGTACCTTTACACTCAAAGGGTTTTTAGTAGCATTCATATTCTCTTTTGCAGTTTTCCTGGGACGTGGTTGTATGTTCATGTGTAGAGGTACTCTGGAAGATGCCTCCCACTTGCAGGTTGATGCCTTATGTACTTGTAAACAACCCATAACCGTTAGGATATGGTCTTGGGGGAGTCACAACATGGGCCCTAGGGGATGAGTCCGGACAAAGTGGAATCATATGGTAGCAGTTCTACCATAAAAACTAAGAGAATGTAAATTTGGATGGGGCAACATTGTTAGGTTTTTGGGGTTGGATTTTAGGCCTGGGAGTACAGTGTTGGTGTGGTGACCAAAATATCCATACACCAAGACCATGATTTTTTTTAGACCAGGTACCATAAAACACTGGTTTCATGCATCTTTGAGTGTTTTCTTGTGATCTTTTTGAGTTAAAGTCATCTCACCGGGTGTAATAAGTTGATCATTGTGCATCTTGATTCTCTATCAAGATGCCTCCATGCAAAAAACCAGCCAAGATTCCAGTGCATAAATACAAGGATTGTCCACCGAGTGATGAGGATTCGTTACAAAGATTGTTTCCCAAGATGGCACTATCAGGTTGTGTCCCAGCGAGACCAAAGATTGTTGGTTAGATGTTACTACTGGTGTTACTGGTAGAGGACGTACGTAGACTCAGTGCGCTGCATGAGTTTTAAAGATAGATACCTCTGAGGTTCTGGAGAGATATAGATCCTCAATTTTCTAAGGACTAGCTAGAGGTGGTGACATGAGTCTTTCACTAAGTAAGGACACCACACATCAAGATGTTGATTATGGTGACGAGCCTTCTTCAGGGATCAACATAGAGAAAGGGGAGCTTGAAGAATAAGACTGATGATGAGGAGAACCTCACCTAGATGGACATTTAGTGCCTCTTCATGGATGAGTTCTTCCCGGTGGCATTGAGATCTATGAGAATACAGAAGCTACTGCTCCTACAACAGGGTTTCCTAATCGTAGTAGAGTACTCGTTGAGGTTCACCTAGCTTTCTCGCAACTCTACAGACATGGGTTGAGACCCGTTCTTTAGGACTCGAGCCTTTGAGTAAGGATTGTATTAGGAGATCAAGGAGTCCACGGGGCCTTCAACATTCCTACTTAGGATGGGGTTCTGGAAGAAGCCCTTCTTGTGGAAAGATTCCTCGTAGATCGGGTGTCGATTGTTGGAGTCACCAGTATAGACCAGGTGGTAGAGCCTTTAGTGGTTAGTAGTAGGAAACTGACGTGGGGACCCAAGCGGGAAAGATTGTTTAGGGGAGAACCCCAGGACTCAGGATTAGTAGAGCGGGGCTCCCAATGAAGAGGGAGTCACCAGGGAGATAGGTTTTGCTTCATGTGTGGTGGGTAGGGACACATGACTCATGATTGCCCGACCCACTACACCAATGATCAGTAGACGTCCAAGGGACCTCCAAGGAAGAGGAAGACGTTCGAGTGAGGATGTAAACAGGTACAAAAAACGTGTCAAGGGAGTAGTCCAAGCAGTAGGTGGTGAGAGACGGATTGAGTTACTACCTCCACCACCCCAGATGGTCCACCAAGGCCTCATGGTGCTGCTGGAAAGATACGAGCATAGCTTCAGGGTATGGAGGCCTATGACCAAGACACTCCAAAGATGATTATAGGTATGATATATGTCTTCAACGCCTTATTTAAAAATATTATTGACACAGGATATAGTTACTCTTTCCTCTCCTTGGAAATCATTCTAGTCTCAGAGATTCCAATGGAGCCATTGGATTGATCCTTATGAATAAAGACTCCTATGGGAGGGGATTCAATGATTACATATTGGTGTCAGTAGTGTGAGAATACTCTTGGAGGAGAGAGATTTGGCTGGTATCTCCTAGTAGTGGAATTGAGGCCTTATGACGTCATCTTGGGGATGGACTGGTTATCCACATTTTATGCTTAGATCCTTTGTATTAGGCATAGAGTACGATGTGTCTGTGAAGATGGGACAATGGTTTCCTTCACCAATGAGAGGGAAACTCTTTCAGACCAGGGTGGACTTAAATAAAGGATGGAGCAGCTGATCACTCGCCATATGGATAGCCTCTCACTCAATCTAGTGGATGAGATGAGTATGATAATTATTTTAGTGGAGGATGAATATGAAGAAGTCTTTCCTGAGGATGTTTTAGGACAAAATCATCATAAGGAGGTAAACAAACACATTTATCTATACCCTAGGAAGACACTGATATCCACACTGAAATATCGGATGGCTCTCACGGAGATTCTTGAGATGAGGGTATTGTTGGAGTAATAGCAAGAGAAGGTCTATGTGAGGCCCAATGTTTCACCATGAGTAGCCCCAATGTTGTTTTCCAAGAAGGTAGATGGAAGATTTAGGTTATTTGTGGACTATTGGCTCCTAAACTAGGTGATCGTGAAGAAAAAATATCCATTACTGAGAATTGATGACTTCTTTGACCAGCTGAAGGGACTGATGGGGTTCTAAAAGATTGGCATCAGATCAGGATATCACCATATTTGGGTACGGGATGATGGTATATCAATGACAACCTTCAGATGCTGGAATGGCCACTTGGAATTCATTGGTAATGAAATTTGGCCTAACCAATTCTCTAGTAGTTTTCATGAGATTCATGAATAGTATATTCCAATAATAACTCAATCATTTCATGGTGGTCTTCATTGATGACATCTTGGTGTACTTGGCTTCAGAAGAGGAGCATGCTACAAAACTATAGATTGTCCTAGATACACTCTGAGAGCACCAAAATTATGGGAAGATCTCAAAGTTTCATTTCCATATTCTGGAGGTCCACATTCTGGGACATGTCATCTGAGATGATCGATTAGCAGTGGATTTGGGAAAGAGAGACACAGTGATTTCTTGGTATCCACTCAGAAGCATGACTGAGGTGATGAGTTTATTGTTGTTAGATTGATACTACTAGTGGTTAAGACTAGATTTTTTCAAAGTAGCTTCTCTCTTATCGTCGTTGACATAGAAGGGAAAATAATTCTTTTTAATAGAGAATTTCTTGCAGATTTTTCAAAAGATTAGGAAGAGAACAACGAGTGCCTCCATATTAAGACTACTAGAAGAGGGATTTGGGTATGTAGTTGTCTATGACACATACGGGACAAAACTGGGTTGTGTCCTGATAGAGGAGCAAACTGTTTTCTCCCACAGTTCATAGTAGTTGTGGCAGCATGAGAAGAACTACGTTACCCATGGCCTGGAGTGAGTAATAGTGATATTTTCATTGAATATGTGGAGGAATTACTTGATAGGGAAATGGTTTACTATATACTCTAACCACAAGAGTCTCGGGTATGTCTACTATCATAAGGACCAACACTTGAGGCAGCGACGAGATGGTGATTGATGATAGGGAGATGTTTATAGAGTTCCGGGTGCAGATAGATGATCGATAGGAGCATGTCATTCTTGGTTAGTCAATTCATCTAGTAAACATTCATTTTCAGCATGATAATATCTAAGAGAGAATATGTGAGTGAGAGGATCATATTTTTACTCAGAAACCCCTTTTTTGTTTGATTCGACCTTGTTTTTTCTTACGAATAAGTAAAACCATAAAAAGTGGAAGTCATGTAATACACTGAAATTCAATGGTTTTTAGAAAAATTAAATGGGGTAATTTATAGACTAGGAACTAAGACGGTGTGAGATATTGAGGCCCGTAGTGCCCAAAATGATTTGTCAAAAATATGTTACGTTTTAAAGAGCGTTCAAGAGAAGTTTTCTATAAAATATGGGATAACTCATAAATGGGTTCGCAAATCATAAATGTGAGGGCACTGTTGCATTTAGGATGGCAGTTTTACCCATGGCGCAACATAAGTTTAGTCAGCGCAGTCCTCCTGTGTGAAAACCCGAAAATGGAATAACCATAAATAAAATAATTACAAAAAATTATTTTTTTTTCAAATTCATATAACATACCAACATTGACTCAGATTGAAAATCTGATACCTCTATTGAGCTTGTGAGGGTATGATTTCCTTATGCAAATCCTAACATTGGCTGGCACGGGTCAACTATGGAAAGTAGTTTTTGGCCGTCAATAAAATAATTTAATAAAGATATTTTATTTTAAAATCCATATAACTCCTAAATATCAATTCATATTGAAAATATGAGATTTCTATTGAGTTCATGAGTGTATTACACCCTTAGATGGAGCGTAAGATCGAACGGTGCGGGATGGATGTGAATTTTGTTTTTTGGGACGTGACCATAAATAAAATAATTTAAATAAATGTTATTTTATATTTAAATCCCCATAACTCACCAACGGTAAATCAGATTAGAAATGTGAGACCACTGTTGAGTTCATAATGAAATTTTCTCTTTATGTAGGTCATAACTGTGACCAGTAAAGGTCGAGGGCGAAAGTCAATTTTATGAATTTTTTAGTGAATAAAAGTGGCACTCATTAACAATTTTAGAAACATTTAAATGGGTTCTGGATTAAAAATATGACTACACTGTTTCATCTGGTATGGTGATATTACCAAATAATGGACCTAAATTCGACCATAAAGGGTCAATAAGAAATGTTAATTTTTGGAATTTTGAAATAAATTAACTGGAAAAGTTATTTTAATTGCTTTCCCAACTATGGGGCGGTAGCACAGTGGTGCTACATTATGGAGAAAAAGAGATGATGAGTCTCATTAAATGAATCTTATTAATGAATCGTACATGTGAATCATAACGATGCATTAAATGAAGTACAATAGATACGTTTTTTCATAAATGAAACAACATAATTACTCGACGATGAAACATAACATAAAAAAAATGTCGTGTTTTATTTTAATTGGTTAACACATTGGGGAAATTAGGATCAAATAGTGGATTTCTCTCTGACGAATCTATGATGATAATTCTCTCCAATGATGAATGGCGATCATCGATGAATTTCTAGTGACATCGACACACTTCGTAGAACGGTGTTAGAATGCATGGAACACCAACATAACATGAATTCCCACAGAAATATTTCTTCAATGATGAAATCCAATGAGGGAGGGGTTTCTTTTGTTTTAGGTTTTCCCATTCTTCATTCTTTACCAATAAACGTGGATCAACCCATGAAAAGGTTGACCCACTGATCACTCGTTCTTGTAAGAGGGTGACTCTCTCTTGTGATAAATGTATCAGGATTGATTATTTATGATAAAACATAAAACCTTTATCCCATGTTTCTAAACCTCTAATGCGTAGGGCACGAGACAACATGAACAAGGCCCAATACCCTTTGCCTTGTGAATTTTTGTGTGTGTTATTTTTTGCCATATATTCGAAATGCGAACAAGGAGGATTTGAAGCCATCATACAGAAGATGGCCTCTCCTAAAGGATGTGGGCGCAAGAAACCTGATGAACGGACCATCGGAGCAGACATGTGGGTCCGCGGAAGAACCCACCAGCGACCGCCGTGGGTGGGTGGTGGAATTCCGAAAGTGGAATTCACAACCGTCTCAGGATGTTCTGAGGCAGAAGGAGTCACCGAAGAGATAGAAAGATCCACTGGTGCTCGGGCCGATGACTGTAGGATCTGGGATGTGGCCAACCGTCCATGCTGAACAGGCGGTCTGTGCTCACAGACCATAATACTCTACTGGAATGCAGTCAGTGGACCTTGTGTGGACCCCTATCAGGGCTGGAATAGTGAGTTGTGGTGCACCGAACAATATTTCATTAGTCATCCAGGATAGAGGATGTCTGACCCATGAACACGGGAAGGGTAGAGAGAGATGGCCTATCAGCTGCATGTCAGACCATAGTTCACCAACTAGGCCAATATGTAGTCCGAGATATAAATGAAACTAGCCTGCTTCTGTAGACTGGGCTGATGGGTGGATCGATATGGGAATAAACCGGTTGGTCAGTTACTAGCCAGCACCCATGGGACAGGGTCATTGGGCGACCTGGAAGATTGGACCACCAATCGAATCGGGTTGGGCCAGTGAGGCCCAATGGGCCTGGCCCACTGGCCATGCTGGACCAGGTCGGCCCATACCCGAACAAGACCAGGTCAGGCCATTTGAATCAAAGCAGGGAATTTGGGGCCCCTTGGCGTGGTGGGTCATGTCAGTCCAACTGGGTCGAACTATGCCCAAATGAAACAAGCCCTTGTTTACTAAAATTCCAACATCTTTCAAACTGATTGTCCGATTGACAAGCCATTTGCATCATTAGAACCCTCATGAAGAGAAATATCTTTTGAAATACTCTAAAAAGACATAAATAGAAGTTCAAATAGGAATAATGGTTTTAGGAGATGATGTAATTGAATCAATAACACTATATGTGGAGATCCTACAACTGGATGAGAACTGAAGACTGCTGAAAAGTGACCCTGTGTGGATCAGCTACGGTGGTCCAATGGAAAGCCGCTCTGTGTGACCCGGTAGGCCCATAACCTTGAGAAGGTCTCTGTGATCAGGAAGACCAATGATACTCGATGGGGAGGGGTACCTCTGTATGGTGGCTATGGTGGGATGTAGTTTTGTGTGACCGGCATGCCCATGTTGGGGAGCAACTCCATGTGACCCATGATACTCATGGTCTGCATCAGGGATGTGTACCAAAGTTGTCCACGGTTAAGTGGAAACATATCGGTGTTACCATGTAGGCCCATGATGGAGAGTGGCTCCGTGTGACCTAGAAAACCCACAATACTCATTGGGGAAGAGTACTGCAGTAGCCCTAGGTGTTCAGTGATGTGACTAATAGTCTTACTTTCGTTACTCTAGATTATACCTTGTGTGATCTGTCTTGCTTTGGGATCTTGCTTCATGATCATGCTTTGTGGTTTACATTGGAGATTTATTTTTTGTGTTTCCTTATTGGTTTTAGGGTCCCTAGTGAGTAATATGATACTCACCCATGCACGGGCTTCATCCACTTGAGTTGTGTCTGGTGTAGATGATTGATGACTTGGCTGGGGACATGGTGGCCCAGGACCAGGCAGTTCCTAGTGAGATTAAGCAGGCATGATGTGCTTCTACGACTTCTAGAAGAAACTATATAAATACCCATAATGTGGGGTTTTCAACAGAGGGCCTTCCATAAATCTCATACATACTCCTATGGAAATTTTCGTTTGATGGATTTTTATTCTATACCATGTACATTCAGTTTTACCTTTACACTCAGTGGTTGTTTATTAGCATGCATGTTCTCTATTCCAGTTTTCGTGGTACATGGGGGTATGAGTGTGCGTACAGGTACTTAGTAAACAACCTCCCACTTGCAGGTTACTTTCTTCAGATCTAGTCTCCAATGCTTGGACTTCGGGAGGTAGGCTTGGGAGAGTCACGACACGAGCACCAGGGGATGGATTGTGAAATATTCATAGTGAAAATGATAATGGATGAAAATGATTTTAAAAAAATCATAATCAATTAAAAGGGTTTTTAATTGTATAATATATCATCTTCCATGTTCCAGATTTAACATATATATATAATATTAAGTTATATAATGAAACAAGTTTTTGATTATCAAAGAACCACCAAGATGATCTCAACAGTTATGACTAAAGATTTATCAAATGATTTATCCTGAAACAATAAACCCAAAATTATTTATGGAATCATTTAAAATTATGGAAACATATGAATAACATTTCAATACACCTATAGAAGTTTATTTCCAAATGAATGTGAAATCAAATACAAAACTAACTAGGAAAATCATGTAAAGAACGCACCTGAAACAATGGAGGTTACTAAATACTAAAAATTAAAGGGTGAAATGATGTTTTGAAATGATCACGTAAGGGGTTATAAACAAGAATATTTTTAATTAGGATATTAATATAACTTTTTTAACCATTATATTGGAGGTTTAAATTTTTTTATGTAATTCAAACCCGAGGTAAGGGAATTCTTAATCCAATTTCCACTCTTTGTTTTAACCTTCTACTTTTTAATTGTGTGGTTTTTATATCTTTTTTTGACTACATTTTTATTATTTTATGTTGAATTATGTGTAATTATAGTGTATAAACATATTACATTCGTTTTATTGGTTATCATCTCAATTATATGATATTTTTAAGGTATATTCCATAAAAAGTTGTTGTTTAATTTTTTTTTACAAAATTCAAAAGAAATATTTTTATATAATTCTTCATGTTTTATAATTATGTTATAATTCTTGGGAATTGTTTATGATAAAGGGTGATACCTATATAACTCTCTAATTCATTGGATATGTGAATGTTGGAGGTCATTCGTATTGTTACTCCATGTGTAACTATGACGGTTACACAATAAGGTAGTTGTGAGGGTTACATTGTTAGGTAGTCATGAGGGTTAGCAATCATATGTTAGTCGAGAGGGTTACAAGATTATGTAAGTAATTACCCATGATATGTTTAAGGTTCAATTTATGTTCTTTTTGTTTTTTGTAAATCTTGTAGAAATATCATGTTTCACAATGTTAGTATATATGGGTGTCAAGTATGTCTTTTTGAAAATGATTTCATACATTTACAAGTATTCATGGACTAATGTTTTCTTTTGATCTTTTTATATCGCTTATTGAGGTTTTTGAGATCATACCATGTTTTTAAATGATTTTTATAGGTAATAAAAATGTGTAATAGAAACAAGAAAGTCAAGTTAATTTTTATGAATATTTTTTAAAGAAATCATGTTATTGTTTTATGTTTAAAATTATATGTTTTGGGAGAAATGGATTCAATTTTAATGGTAACCAGTTTTTATGATTATGGGTTTTTATGTATGAGTTATGTACTAACATTCTAAAACTCTAAACTAAATATATATTTTGGAATATGAAAAGTGAAATCAAGCTGAAAAAACTAGAATATGTAATGTTTACAAATGAGTCCCTATAATTACTATTACGAAAAATAATTATATGTTCTCATAGATATTTAATTGGAAATTAAAAATATAAAATGAACCTAAAATGATTAATAAACAATAAATTTTGAAAATCATACAATATTTCATCAACTAAAAATATAAAATAATTCATTTACTTATTATATTATATTATGTAAATACATCCATCATATAAATTATGAATACAATCACTCTTAATTACATAAAAACATTATTATGAATATTTTATAAATTCATTTTTATGTCTGTTAATATATTATTGATGTTAAAAAACAATAAAATAATTTCTTGACATTAAATATTGTTTATCTGGATTCATATAAATATTCTCTTTAATATACCAATAAATGAATGGTTTTTCAAATCTATTTTATTAATAAATATCAGGGGATGTTGAAAAAGATAATTAAAATCAAATGTATCTATGATTGACTACTTATGATAAAATTTTAGGCTCTTTAACTCCTTATCCTCGAGTAGAATCATTTTCTACGAATATTAATTTACACCTAATGAACATTTTATTAGAATAAATGACTCCTGATTTTTATATTCATTGAAATTTTATCACTAAAATATTTTTTAAACATGTCGTAAGATTTTTTTTAAAATATTACATTTCCTAATTCTTGGATTACACCAATTTTTTATTGTTTTTCCCAAATATGGATACTCTTTATGTTTTTAATTTCTATCTGGGATTTACTCACTCATTTAAAATATAAAAGATTTTAATTAAAATTAGAAATTTCTAATATGATGCCTAATTTCCCTAATAGATATTTTCATGTTTAATTATCTATAAAATTATTTATATGAGGCTTAATTATGTTAGAGTGAAGATTACTAATATCAAGGGTAATAATATTTGAGTTCTAGTGAAACATATGACTATACCTCAATTTAGAAAATCGTTCATCTTTATTTCAAGGTTTATTTTCAATATAATTTCACATTAAAGAGATAACAGATTCATAAAAATTCATATATTCATTTACTTTACACTTGAAAAACCCTTGTTAATATTCCCATAAGGTATAAACCATCACTTTTTATTGATAATCAATACAGAATGAATTCAGAAACCCTTTTTTTATGATAATCATTTAAATTTGAAATATAAAAAACATACACAAAATATGTACGGTGATTTTAATTTATAGGTTTCATAATCCATTTTTCAAATATTTTTTAAAATCATTTTATTATACTGGAAACCTATTAATTTTGTTTAAAAAGCTGTTTAATATATGATTCCATGAATTTTAAATAATTCTAAAATTGGGAAAGAAACAAAACCCTTTATAGGATAGTTATATTCGTCTTCTTTTTTAACTCCATCAACTGAGGGAGTTTCTATAATAGTTATATATCTTTCAAAAACATCCCTATAAAAATATTTTAAGAATATTATTTAATAAAACTCTTTCCAATATAAATTATATTATAATTTAACCTCTTATAATATTTGGTTTTCATGTAAATATTTATATTTTTTCTAAAACTAATATTATTATATTTATCATGAATTATGTGCACCCATAAATTCCTTTAGTAATCTTATATTACTAATTGAAACAAATATATCCCTCTTTAAATTTCACCATAGTTGTAAAATAGAAATATTACATGACATAATTGAAGTAATTTTTAGAAATAAACAAGATCTATTATATATATCCTTTTATTTTTATCAATATAGATTATTTTAATTAAAAAAATTAAGTTTTGTCATAAACATTAAAATATTTTATTTCTAAAAATCAAAATTCTCTCATTCACCCACTTGAACTAACTTTCTATAACATAAAATATTTAGGTTATATATATATATATTTACATTTTGTTTTAACATGAGTAGATACATTACATAAATATAGAAAATGTATTCAAAATGTTTCTTTTAATAACAGTAAGAGAGATAATATTTTTTTTGTAACATACCTATGAATTCAAAAAATATAATTTATGTACCATTGATAAATAAATTATATTATATTTTAACTTGTGTACCCACCTTAACTATTTTATAAATTTAATGATTAGGAGTTTATAATCATAAATCATATATACCAATTAATATAAAAGTTTTGTTATTTCCGAGTATGAGAGTTAACCTAACCATTTTTAAATTTTTATAGACCAGTACATAACATGATTCATTTGAAAATGTTAATATATATCTATAATATATTCATTAACTATGATTTAATTGAAAATTATATAATTTTTTTCTATTACATTCTTTTTTAATAGTAAATGGTGTTTAATTGTTAGGTTTTTTGATTTTACATTTATTCTAAGTGGAGATTTTTTTTAGATTTCTTATACATGTGACATATGAAAAATTAAAAGGTTTTACCATTAAAATTTTTATCTACTTTTATTCTTATGAGAATAGTTATTTTTTTATTATATATTCATACATACCACCATCCACACACCCTCCACTATCCAATATATACTTTGTATTCATTTAAATATCCATATAATGACAATATTATTTTACCTCACCTAGGGTAAAATTTTATTTCATATAAATTAGTTTATTTTACTTTAGGATAATCAAGGTTTGATTATAATTTGAATGAATATTTATTGATAATTCCACATATATTAATTTAAAATTTATATTTCTAAGAAAAATTACTACTATATTGAATTCATCTAGATGAATCCCAACTGTGAATACATGTTTCATATTATATATCTCTATATTATTTTTCAATTTTAACCTATGTAAAATTTTATTTTATCATATAAAATGGTTTTTTGTTTTATCAAAATAGAAAATACATAAGGATAAAAATAATATTTTATTATGAATTCCCAACAAAGAGTTCTCATAATGATGGTGTAGTCCTTTTCCACGATATCTAAAGGAACATCTATAATACTGGGCACACCACCAGGAACCATAAGAAACGTTTTTGGCCCTATAGTTTATTAGTTCATTTTTATAAAAGGATCAATATCATGTATATTCTCTAGAGGTGATAGTAATTTTACCCACGATTTCTTTAAATATCATATTTTATATAAGATATTTTGAATTAATAAATCTATAATACTAATTTTAATGTTAAATCATATAAAAATATAAATATAAAAACCTAAAAATAGATTAAATTAGAAAACAACAACATATAAAATTTAAGTTATTTAATCAAGATAATATTAATTTAAACATAGTCCTCGATCAGAAAACATATATGTATAAATAAAAAATATAAAAATTAAATTAAATTGTAAAGTGTGTTATTTTTTAATAAGGTTTTGAATTAGAGTCTAAAACATAGAAAAATTTGAGTTCATGGGAATCTAAATCATTAAATTTTCCAAAAATTACAAATCATACTAAATAAATATATTTCAGCCATTTTTCAAAAGGATTAAATATACTAAGAGTGAAATAAATACAACTATCTAGAAATGATGGTTTATAGTGATTCAATTATGTTAGGTACTCCCTTAATGGGTTTTATATTTTTTCACTCCTTTATTGATAAAATAAAAAACATAAAAAACCCTCCTTGTTATTCTATTATCCTTTACTCTACATCATTATATACCTAAAATTTTACATATTCCCCATTATTATTTTTTCCTTATTCTTCGATATATCCTTAGATATCCTGATATCATTTAAGGGAAATAATATCAAATTATATGAATTAATACACCCTTGACAGGTATAATAATAACTATTATATGAAAGAAAAAATAGATAAACTTATATTTTCACCAATTTATGTTTTGTATTTTTTTTTCAAAACTGGTATATATGAAATAAATAAAACAAACTAAATGAAATATAAAAATAGTTGAAATCCTTGAAAAATGATTCATGGCCTCTGTAAAAGTGTGTACAGTGTAAAAAAGAGAGGTAAAAATGACAAATCGAGTACGATGGGGTACATAAAATAGACTAGTATAAGATTTATGAGAAGAATCTAATGTAAGAATTATTTATACCATATATTTAAGTACATAATATTTTAATTTCATATATTATAATATTTTATAACAAATATATATGTAATGTATCCAAAACTAGGATTTTAATATGACAACTCAATCCACATATTTTGAATACAACCAAACTATGATTGGAATATAGTTCCCAAAAACCAAGTGTTGTTAAAAATAAAAAATAATTAATTAAAATAAATCATAAATACAAAGTATGCACATGACATTATATTATATACACATTTTCTAATAACATAATTAATACAAAAAAATCATAAGGTGAAAATTAAGATAAAAAATTATAACCCCAAATAAAATTAAATATCTACTTATCAATAAAATGACAAATAGATGATATAAAATTAGATATATTTCCCACCCATGACACTCTAAATTTCATCGATCACTTTTAGTATATACTTTCAAGGGTAGTTTTCTAGGAAAATTAGTCTTTGTAAATTGATTTTTAAAATCGCAAGATTCTTCATGGCTCAAGTGGGATAAAAATATATGTTTCAAAAACAAGGAATATAGATATAAGATATTAAAAATGTAACTACAAAATGATTTTTTATCTATATTGGATGTAATATTAGAATTAATTTTTTGGGATAATTTTAATTTTATAGAATCACAACATGGGGTATGTATTTTCATTTCAAAATCATTGTGTTACACATGGAAAATATATTAGGAAACAAATGAATTGATGATAAAATTAATTTTACAATAAAAATTCATGTATAGTATCCTTATCGTATGATATAATAATTATAATATACTAGAATTTTAGAATATATATATTTGAATGATCAAATTAGTGAGTTAATATGATAGGTATTCCAAAGGATATGTAATGTAACAACATAGAGAGATAGAGAGGGAGATTTATTGTAAACAATTATTCTTAGTTTTAAAATAAATTATTAATAATGTATAAAGATGATGAGAGAAAATATGAATAGGATAAAATAGAATGAAAATAAATAAGTACAATTTATTTAAGTCCTTAAATTTTAGAGGAGTTTCATTTTTACTATATATAATTAAGAATGTTGACAATATTTAAAGATGAATTTATCAATGCATGAAAAATGAATAGTTGATATGAAATATAAAACAATAATGACACAAACAAATGTTAAAAAATACATTTTGATGATTTTGGAGAATATTCTAATTTTTTGTCTTAGTAAATAACAAATATATTGTGTAGAATTAAACATATATGGGGTCACATGCCAACGATCCTATATCAATGTGGTATAGGCTCCTGCTTGGCATTCAGAAGACCAAGTATCAAATCCCGCCAGGGATGAATTTCTAGGGTTACTGTAGTAGGGCTGTAGTAAAGAAAATGAAGCAGTACTATAGCAGTGGATAACTATAGCAACGATGGAACTATAGCGGCAACAACACTATAGCAGGTACTGTAGTGGAGGCAGTACTGTAGTAGGGACTCTAGCAGCACATGTATTGTAGAAATTCCATTCACCAAGGGGTCCACTGGGACAAAAAATGGGCTTTAAATCCTTGTATTCAGGCCAGCTGGACTTGGGCCTTTGGGATATGTAATCAGTCTCCCACTTCCCAGTCTTAAAGAGTTATTTTCATTAAATAATAAATTGAGGCTTCGGCCGCAACATTTAAAAAATGAAAAAAACCACATATGGGGACCAATAACAATAAAACCATGACTAAGATGAGAAATATAAAATTAATATTATTGAAATGTTTGAATATTTATTTCTTTTAATATAATGGTTTCCCATATTATCCTAATCTTATTAAACTGTGTTGGAAGGACATTATAATAATAGTTAAACCTATCTAACAAGGTCATATTTTTCCTATGTAGAGAATTAATTATAACAAAATTTATAACAATTAATCTATATGACGGAATTTAATTTTGGTTATAATGCATTGTGAAATGTTTTTATAAATTTCTTTTATTATTATGAATTTTCATATTCCATCATTATGAAATCATTTCATTTATAAAATTAGTGTAACAATTTATAATTTTTTAGAAGTGGATCATAATTTTTGGGTGGATATTCTGATATTATTTTTTCAGTAGTTATAATTGAAGGTTACACATTTATCATATACCAACAGTAATAGGGACTTTATAATCAATGAATTATATTATTTCATACATATCCATAGGGAAGTTTCAGTCTTCATAGATTAGTTATTCTTGTTTTTATGTACATTGTTTATATAACATGGTTTATTTCTTCATTCAATAATAAAAATTTAAAAAAATTTAGTTGATGTCATGTTTTATTACTATACCAAACATAATTTTAATATGTGGTTGATTTTAATTTTTAACCGTGGATGTGGGTCTTATGATCATTGATGAGTACCTTTGAAACTAAAAAATTTTACGAATAATTTTTTCTTGAAAATTTATTTACTGAGTTTTATAAATTTTTAGTTATTTACTTAGACTTAAACAAATTTGAAAAATAGTATACACATACCAAAATGTAAACTCAATTATGTAATATAAAGAAAATATCCTTGAATCCAATCACCCAAAAACAAACCTTATAACTCCATGATTTATTAATATCTAATCATATTTAATTAACCAATAAAACAAATAATGTTTTATAAATCAGAGGGTTTTAAAAAATTTCTATCATCTTAATGATATATTTTCCTGAAAACTATTTATAAATACATTATTTTTTTTTATAAATGTCAATATTACTTAACAATAATGATGAATTTTATATCTCTAGAAAATTTTAAATTTATTCTATTCATACATACCTTTTTACCAAAAAAATTTATAGTACATACAAAAATAGTTACAACTATAATGAATTAAATACCTCTATAAATAACCTCATACATTATTTTATATAGAAAAATATTTCTATTGATCATATGGCTAAATAGTTCAAAAAATCATCAAAATAGAATATGAAATTTCTGTTACCAAGAATATATTTTCATTGGGAAATTAATAATAAATATCTTTCTCACATTCATCTTATTGATGTGGTAAATAATATTTTTCAATGAGATCTTCCATGCTTTGTACCCATTTTTCATGACCATAAAAATATCCATATAGAAAATACAGTAGGGAATCACGTTTTTCTAGGTCATGAATGAATTTCATTCATGTTTTACCCTTATTAATAGAATTTATGAAATTTCTAATTGATCCATTTTATGAGTTATTTTACTACTTCATAACCATTCTTATGATATTTTAAATTGAAAGGGGCATTTAAATTAAATTCTATCACCACTAGTTCCTCAATTAATAATTTATTAAAATAATTAATAGAGTTTACACACCAATTATTTATAATTAATTCCACATATTTAGATAAGAGATGATTTAAAATCATTTAAATTTTATAAAAAATACAAAGGAATCATTAATATTGTTTTACATATCTTGTAAAGATAAAAATTCTGTAGACATATATTTTTCAATGAAAGTTTTTGATAAAACCTAATTTACAATTAAATACCCCATTTCCATATTAAAATATCTTGAATTTTAATAAAATATAACATTTAACCTTAAAATAAATATTTTCTCAACTAAGTACTTGGTTAAATACAATACAATGTATAAGGAATTCTCCAAAGTATCCAAATACTAAGTGGATGAGTTACTATAAATTAAAAAATCATCTTTTAAATCATCCAACAATTATTTCACCTTATATTGGAAGAGGGATATCAGGTGAATTTAGAATATCTTATGTGGATATTTTTATCCTAAAATATATTTTTTAAGGGAAAATATACCAAATTTATAAGTGTACATTTCTTTATATTTATCTTTTAAAATGTAATAGATCTGATTACATTCTAAATAACTATATAATAAATAGTAACAATCTAAAAAACTACCAAACTCAATAATTTATTAAATATAGGTGAGATGTAAATGATCATTCCTTATGAAATTATTAACACTCTGATAGTTAAACAAAACTAACTAATTCATTACGATTTATTTTGTTAGAAACTCAAAATTATCATCCCAAAAATTGTGAATCCAAATTTATTTGATACAATATGTTATAGGATTATTGATACAATTTTTAAAATAAAATAGTTTATTATTATGAATTAATCAGGAAGATTAATTTCCATCTTTCGACTATTTCACTTACAGTAACACTTATTATTACTATTGACTTATAGTTTTGTGTACTTCTCTAAAAAATAAGAATTATCTCATGAATATCCAATATAATCCAACTATTTAACCATTATGAGTATTTAGAAATTTTAATAAATTCATTTCAATTAAATGAAAATTCATCAGTTTTGACTATTGGTAATGGGAAATTATATCCTAAAACAACCGTGTTATTAAAAACGGAAGATGATTGATTGATGTTTAAGTGGTTTAATAATGTCTTGAGTTATTTATAAATATTCATTTTATTCACTAATTATAGATATATGAATTATATATAATCTTTAAATTAATTATTCATGAATTTATTTTCCATGAAAAAAGTGTTATGATATTGGTTTCTATGATCTTACATGTGAAATACATAATTTTTATTTACTTATTTTGAGAATTATGAGTTAATAAGAAAGGAATGAGTGATCATGGAGGTGAATTCTGGGATTTAACCATAAATTTTAATATTTTGGATAAAATCACATTTTGGTTGGTTTTTATACAACATTTTATTGTATTTTATTTTTTTTGTAATGCGAAATACAAGACTATTCATACCAATATGAATAAGAAGAAAACCTTGGTTAAAATTTTTTAGTTCCTGGTAAATTATGAGATCCATTCTCTTATATATATGATTTATTTTTGTTCAGGAGGATTATAAAAGAGAAGTTTTATATGAAGAAGTTAAAAAGACAATGTATTATTATGTGTGATGAATTTTTTATACTATCTGAGGGATGATGTTTTACCTTATGGCTAGGAAATAGACACTTGTAAATATATTCACAAGATATGTTAAAGTATATCAAATATAATATACTACAGAGAAACAATATGAATAATCATTTTTTAAGAATATGGGATTGATGGATTATATTATCATGATTTTCCTATAATTATGAAAAGTAATAAAAACTGACTAACCCAAATATTAACTAAAAATTTCAGTCAAGAAGAACCATTTCAACTATAAACTTGAGTAGGTATGAGTGAAATCTCAACTATAACAAGAACTGGTAGAATAAGGGTGTGTGGCGAAGAAAATTTTGTTATAGACACTGTCTAGGTCACCATGATAGACCAATTAAATATTCAAGTCCAATGCATTTCAATGGAATAAATGAAGAGTAAGTTGGTTTATTAATAAGGATCATCCAAAATAGATTTTTGATGTGGGATACTTCAAATGTAGATAAATTTAATATGTGTAACATGATACATTATGAAGAACTATTATAATAGAACTATGAAATTCATGTCATCTTATTCCTTAGTGAAGTTGGATTTTTCATTTTCTAGATCTCACACTACCTGATGATTTTCCATTTAATTTTTAGAGTAACTCTTACCATATGTTAAAAGTGGGGGCCACAACACTACTTCTCCCTGAAGCTTGTGAAATTTTTATAGGCCATAGATAAAGACTGTAATGATGAAACAAGTTGAATATAATCAGATTCCCTATATAGATAGAGATTATTAGTATCAAAATTATAATTTTTAGTAGCATGGGGGATTGGGAAAAAAATGAAAAAATTATGGAAGAATATAATGATGATCTGAGGTGATGATGCGTTGTGTTCATATATAAATAAATATGATAATTGTTTATATAAAATGTGTTTACTCATTGTGAATAATATGAAAATAAAAATAAAAGGTGTTAAAAATAAACATGATTATGAAACACTATTCATGTAAATATAAAAGGATCATTGTAATTAAATAATATAATCCATGATGAGTCCAATGATTCTATTCATTGAAACAAATATGAAAATTTATGTAGAAGAACAAATAATTAAATAAAAAGAAAAAGATATATGTATGTTTTACTTTGTAAGAATCAAGTAAATAACCATAAGAACCATCTTACCCCTACATGTAAGGGTGATTGAATTCAACATCATAAGGAATATCCCGTCTTTTTTTAATCATCATTCCACAAGTAAAAAACATTAAATATTAATATACTTGAGTTTGTAAGGATGACCCCATAAAGATCATTTATACTAATGGAGATTCTAGAAAATGTTAATTATATTATAAGGAAATAAATCTGTAAATTTTAGGAAAATTTTATTTCAAATAATATAATATCATGGTGATATATTTCATGATTGAATATATAGAAGAGGAAATATGATTTATGAGAGAGGTTTATTCCAATGAATTGGGAGAAGGTAATTGTGAAAATAGTATAAATAACTTACAAGAATAAATTGATTATTTGAATGTGAATTTTGTGGATGATATTTTGGATAATTAATGCCATTATTTTTCTATATATTTTGAGAAATAAATAAATATAATTTTTTGAGTCAACATGTGATATTGAAGGAAAGTTGAATACTAAGAGTTATGAGAATTTTAAGAATTATAAAAAAAATTATAATTTTATAGAGAAGATAAAAGATAAAAAATAATTCAGTGGGTATTGAAACTGAAATAAATGATTATCTATTCCCAAGGAGTTGAGTAAACAAAAAGAGGTGGAATGCAAGTCATTACTATATTTTGTTCTAGACATGAAATGTTGTAAATAAAGTGGGATTGTATCTTCTACAATAAGACATGCCTTATGTATGGATGAAGAAGGATATAATAGTTGTTGTCAAACACTAACACTTATTCTATTTATTTTGAGAAGATTAGAAATCAATCCTATTTATTGTCACAAAATATATAATTTAAAAGGATATTTAAGGTTTCATTCAAGATGTTTTCTATTCAAGAGATCAGATTAAATTTTTCCAAGGGAGACATGCAGTTATATTGTTTATATAATTCATGGTTCTACAATACTTCTATCATAGTTGTAAAAAATGTTATTTCTTCATGAGAAACTAGTTATTGGCAAAAAATTCATGTGTCTAAGGTCATTCCCTTTTCTGAACTTATTTTTATAATAAGATGGATTTTGTGCATGTTGGATAACAACTATAAACAATCTGGGTTATAATCATCCAAATTTTTGGTGCACATTATTAAAAAACACTAGAGTATTGTTTTATGAATTATTTATTTTCAATTATACACCCCAATAGAGGGATAAAAACGTAATCTGAAAAGAGAGTTCCATTCACTAAATATATAAGGTGTTAAAGAGGGGATAATGGTTTAAAACAAATAATAATGTTGAAACATATATGTAACCCTGCCAAATAGTTGGTATGATACCATTGTGATCCAAACAAATAGTATTAGACTGTCTGGTCACACTTCTCTTAGATTTTATAATATATCAAAGGATTGAGTTTTTATATTTCTATTCAATTGGGGACATGGAATTTTAACTTAGATGACTTACATCAACTGTTAATCTTTTTATCATATCATTAAATACTCAGTATATTAGAAGTAATAATGATATAAAAAATTAAAATAAGACTAACATTTAATAAAAATTAGATGTGAAATTGTTTCCTTATTGTGATCTTGAAAAAAATAGTCATATAAGATGTAGATTTTGTGGACGGATTCACCTCAAAGGAATTGGAAAACAGTTCTACCATGTATAGGACACTATCTCTATAAGAAGATGAGCTAAAAAAATTATTCTCACAATTTTCATCCAGATGAGAAAATAAACATTTATAATGACTATAGTATAATTTATTCATATTATGAGTATGTATCGTATTAAAATTAAATTCTATGTGGTTGAAAAATAAATATTATCACTTATATGTGTGAGTATTTAAGAAGAGTTCAAAATTATTTTACCAACCCTAATGAAGAGGTTGTGAAAAGGGTGAGATATAAATGACACAAAATATTATGATGTGTTCATATCTCACAAGGGAAGGTAATATTCAATTTGAGATATTTATTTTTAAGGAAAAAATGATCTGAAGTTGGAAAATATTTTCTTGAAGTGATCCTTGGGAAATATAAATCTAATCAAATTAATAATAAAATTAAACTATCAATGGAGATTAAGTGAAAATAAATTAATGATGTTAAAAAATATAGATTTGATGTGAAGGAAAAAAATATTAATGATTCTAAATACTTGTTCCAAGAAAAGTCCAATATGAATAATGACAATATTAAAGAGATGATAAAGAAGAATGAGAAACAAAATTGAAGATAATAGATGATTATAAAATAAATTTCAATGTGAAATTATTGGAGAAAAAGTTAATTTTATGAATACGGAATTGGTTCAAGATATTACTTCATAAAAATATGGAATGTGTGGTGATACAACATAAAATCTCAAGGATGTTTCTTATAAAAAATACCTCTATCTGGTGGAATGAACGTCCTAATATCATTTACAGACTAAAAAGATAAAATTTAATTTCACAAAAAAATTGTTGATGGAAAATTTGGAGCCCGAATAACATTCATGAAAAATCATAACACCAAACCACATATAAACACACAACACCATTCCAAAAACAATTTAGTGTATTTGACTCAATCACCTTATATAAGATTAATATAATTGAAGTTACCTTAATTGTGGGATCATCCTTTATTAGATCCTAGAAATTATTGTCCATCTTGTCTCATGTTTGAATATACTCTTCTAGTCCCATTATCTTATTTTTCAATCCGCACATTAGAATCTAATCCTATTAATTTTTCAAATAGTGTTGATCTTCATTGAGGTCAACATATGGCATTCATTTAGATTTTTTTGGAATCCTTCTAAGAATAACTTATATTTAAAACCACCTCTAGTATTTATTCCTTATAGTTTAAAATAAGAAATAAGGAAGATCATTCTGGTTCTATGAAAATTAATCCTTTATATACATAATAAAAAACAACATAATTCATTTTTCCTAGCTCGGCATGTTATAATAGCTTCGTCTAATTACCTCATTTTTCTTGTTGATCCATTTTATCAACTATTAATTTTAGTTACAATATTGACACATATTTTTCATACACATGGACATGATTATGCTTGTGAGAAGTCATTGTACTAGTCATGGAATTCTCATTCCTTTCAATCTAATCATTATTTCCACAAAGGGAGAGATACCATTCACATGCATAAATAATGTCTTCTATATATAATTATGTATACTATGATAAAATAAACTCAAAACCCATATGAAATTAGATGAATTAAAATTTATAGTAATTTACCACTATATAAATAGTTGTTGGATGTATGTTTTTATAATATTTTCATTAAATAAATTATTGATAATTGAAGAAAAGGTGAAATCGCATAATAAATCTATATATAGAATGTTTTCATATCAAATATAATAAAATTCCATGGGATGGTGTTTATGATGTAATAAATTCAGGAACAAAATATCAGATTAACGGATTAATTTTTCAACTACTAGATTAAATGTGATTCCAATATTGAGGGGGATTAAATCAATGATAAATAAAATCCATATACGAAATTTAGATATATATTTACATGATAAAAACATGAATGAATTGAATAATTTGGTGGATGTGCAAGTAGAGGTTGTCTTGGAAATAGTTATTTCATTTTTAACACATAAAAGTATGTATCAAATGGAATAATAAAAAAAGAAAATAGAGAGGAACACATGTTATAATGAAAAATAAAATAAAGAGTATTTCCAAAATTTATTTTGAAATTATAAAAAAGGAAAACCTAATTCAATATATATCAATTCATAAAAATACAAGTATTACACAAAAAAGTTGAGTTTCCTCAATTTTGGGAAAATAGAACACACAATGGATTCATGAAAGCCTGAAATTGATATAAAAATTGATATAGTATAGAGAATGTAAAATAATTAATCATTCTAACATAAAAATAGAAGGTGTAAATTAGTAAACAACTATCCTAAGACCCCATGTATGAGAACCATGAGGCCAGTCAAGAATTCAAGAAATTTTGCATTATTTAGACCACTGATTTGTGAAATTAAATTAAATCGACGAGGAATAAGAAATGAAATTAAAAATGAGAAGGTGATAATTACATATGAAGTTGAAAATGACTTTCATGTGATGTTGTAAGCAGACTATAACCCAAAAAATCATGAGGAGGTGTATGGGTGGTTCTTGTTAGATATAATATAGTAAAAGGATTTATTAAAAATTATTCTCGTATAAGAAGAAATTCTGTGGAATATTTAAATTTTGTTTAATTATCTATTTTGGTTTATTTGTAATGAAAAGATAATAACTACACAAATAATTAAGTTGAAAAGAGACCCATGATTCCCAAATAAAAAAATAAAAAAAGTTTACTAAGCATGAAGAATGAATAATCCTTTTTGAGAAATAGTTTGTAACCAAACTATTCACATTGAAGAAAAAGTTTTTCAACCTTATCCACATTTATTTTTGAATATTTAGTGTATATAAAATTTAGTTATTTGAAAGTGAAGTTGGGTTTAAATGGAATAACTAAATTTGGTTTTATTGTTATGAAAATTTGACATCATAAATGAAGGAGTAAAAGTTCTAAAATATAGGTTGCTACTTAAAATAATCCATTTTGAAGAATTCTATATTTATAATATTTTATAATATATTTAGTAAATATATTTCAATTAATGAATAAAATTACAATTTTCTCATTTAGTGAGATATAAGGTACTAATACTTGTGAAGATGAAATAATTGTTTTAATTATATAAATATAGATTTTTGGGAAGTTATTGAAATATATCATTGAAGGGTATGTTTGTTTATTCTACTATCCTTGATATTTCAATGATGTTTTAATGTTTATGGGTAAACATTTATTTAATAATTGATTATGTTTTCATGAATTTTGAGGGAAATTGAAGAATAGTTTCTGAAACCTGTAACATGTACTGGAATATTTTTCAAATGTGTGTGGAGAAGATTTCATGAACATATTTTTTTTCATAGAAAAATATTTTTTAAAATTGTAATCATTTGGTTTCAATATATATATATATTTCTGAAATACCATTAAAATGGTAAGGGTAATTATTTTTATGATTTAGAAATATTTGGTATCACTTTATATATTTTTTAACGGATAACATTGTCATCTAAATTAAACCCCCATGTTTTCTACACTATGAATGGATCATATATATTGTGAGTGTGATGATTTATGGAACATATAATATCAGGGAAATGATAAAATCCTATTTTATATTCATTATTTTTCATATTAATTAGGGTTATCAAATAAAATGAAAATGGGGATAGAATAAAATAAGATGAATGAATTACAAGAATTTTTTGACATATTGAAATACAATTTTCTATTTTTTCGCATCGAAAAAAAAACTAGAAACTAGAATAATATTGATTTGAATTTTTTTATCATATTTTTTTTAAATAATGAAATTAATTGATTCATATCAATATGTTAAAAAATTATTGCATGGATGGAAGTTGGATTTTCCCAAGAAACAAATAGATCCATTCTATGATTTATAAGACTGGTTAAATTTGAGGAGGATTAAAAATTATATGTTTTGTATGAATTAGGTCATAATATAATATATTGTCATATATGATTAAATATTTATACTATCTAAGCCTTGTTGTTTCACCTCATGGATTGGAAGGTGGAACTAGGAGATCCATTTGATTATTATGTAAAAATGCTAAACATCCTCAACTTGATACCAATAAATATTTTGAATGAAAATTTTAAGACAATATATGAAGGATGGAGTAATTATGGATATTATATTATAATTCTATAAAGGAATAAAAAATAAATAATCCACATGTATTGCAAACTGTAAAATCAATATGAACAAGATTGACCAAAAATTTTAGTTACTATCAGTGCATGCCTTACTATTGATTTTAAAATCCTTATTTGGGTTTATGGGGAGGTTTCTTGTGTGGGAAGTGGGATATTGTGTGTGTTATCGCATCAATACCCTATTCTCATTAGCACCAAAGGATGTCAAGGAGAACCCAAAAAAGAAAGTTGTTTTATTAAGAAGTGCTCTCCAAAATGTCGTTTTTATGTGCGAAGCATCAAATATGGAGATTATTTGCAAATTAGAAAAGATAAAAACACACACGTTATTTTAATGTTATGACTATGTCAAAATAATTATCATACTTGAGCGATTTGGTTTTTTCAACTAAAATTGATCACACAGTACCCAATAATCTTCCTTGAATGATTTTGAGCAACTCATTCCACATATTAAATGTTTTTACCCCACCATCGATGTAATATTAATCATAAAAATTATCATCAAAAAGTGATAAGTAAAATAAGGATTAACAAAGTTTTATATAATATGATGTATCATGCATATACAGGATAGGAATGTAAGAATGGGATTGTTCAGAATCCCAGAGGATTGATAATAGTGAATTAAAAAATAATGAATGAAAGTAGAGATGATATGAGGTAATGATTTGTTGATGATAATATATGAATAAGGAATATAAACGTTCATATAAAAGTAATCATGTATTTTTGTTAATTGTATAAATATAAATAATAATATGTAACTCAAACATGACAATTTTATATTTCTCATATCATGATATAAACATCACATTAATCAAACAATGGGATCCAAGATGCATCCTAGGATTATGTTCTATGAAGTTAAGATTAAAAATTTATATAGGAGACTATAATAATAATTGAGAAAAAGTGGAAATTTATATGTTTCACCATGTTATTATCAACCGAGAAAACTATAAGGATCGTTTTATACAGATTCATAATGGTGATTAATGTTAGCACTGTAATGATCATTACATCCTTACATATAAACATAATTTGTAAATAATAATCTATTAAATATGAATATATGATACTACATAAGTATGGACTCATAAGGACTATTTACCATAATATTTATGCTATGAATAAAGAATTTTATTCAATGGAATTAAATGATTCAATTATAGGAAATATATGATTTTAAATCTATAAATATCATGAGGTTATATGTCATGTTTCAAAAAATATAATAGGGAATAAGATCTTTGGGGGTATGTTTCTTAATAAGGAGGTTTAAAACATGATACTAGTATTCATAATTTATAACCAAACTTGGCTTATTTTTTTTGGATTTATAAAAAAAATTATAGAATAAAGGTTGATATGAATGTATATATTATGGAAAAAAAGAGTTACAGATATCTATGATTATTGGTAGGATTATAAAAAGATTGAATGAAAATAGTAATTTGAATTTTAAGTAAAATAATTATATTCACATGATTTATAGAATGTAAATATTATGAAAAAATATTCGAGTGATTCCCAATGAGGATATCTAAGAATATCTATTCCATTCATGTTGAATAATGGAAAAGGGGGAGGCATGTGAATTAGTTTCGTAATCTATTGAGGCAATGAAATATAGTGGATAAATATAGTGTTAATGTGTTATAACAATGGATAATTTTTTCACTAAAGAATAAGGGGATACAAGTTACTAGCTTTCCCTACAACTGATTTAATTGAGGATGAGAAGATGAGTTAACTGGTTTATAACTTCTCACTTGTTGTATAAGTATGAAATAGAATGTAGTTATCCTTTAATATTCAATATCTATGAGGAATATAATCACATCTATTGAAGAAAGGCATTCACATATAATACATGTACTGTGTATGTTTCTATAATACCTCTTCTATAATTAGTAAAACTTATTGGATATTATAGAGAAACTTATTGGAACTAGTAATTTTATAGGTGTAAGGAAATTTTATTTCTTGAGATTTTATTGATACTTAGAAGGAAGATGTGTATGTGGGGGATTGAATATAATTCACTGAGAATTTATACATATAAGGGTTGAACTTCAATAATATACAATAGTGTCTTTCGGTGTTTATTGTTTATTATCATTTATAAATGAAAACCAAAGGAAAAATAAGTCAAAGAGGAACACAAGATCAGTTCATAGAATAAGTGAAGAGGTGAATAATGGAAAAAGGTTCAAATAAAATAAGAAAGATAGATCCATATAATAGCTACAAAATAAGATATATCCACTATATGCAAAATTCCATTTAGAGGTATTTTATATTATATTTAATGGTTTTCTGAACCATCACTAAATTGTTTCGTAGAGGGTTTCAAAAACCATCAGGAAAATATTTTTCACGAAACCCTTAACAATGGTTAAAACCATTACTAAATTATTTTGTGTTGGGTTTTGAAAACATTATTAAAAATATGCATTAGAAAATATTTAGCTGTAGTTTTTAAAAGGAATTGTTAAATAACTTAGTAGTATTTTTTTTATTTTGTAATTTATTTGTATTGATTATTAATTTTTTATAAATTAATTTTTTATAGATTTATTTGTTATTTATTATATATATATATAATATTTAACCAATTTTTATTTATTTCTTTATTTTGTAATTAATTATTTAAGACTTATTTATTAATTAATTAATTAATTATTATTTATTTATTTATCCAAACATACCTTCTTATGTTTGGAATTGTATCAAAAAAATTATAATATAGATCCATTGTTTGATACTAGAACCCCATACCTCTTGGTTTTAATTCATGGAAAAATGAGGAAGTCAAATCATAGATATCACATTGTTGGTGAAACAATAACTAGAAAATTATACAAACTAAAATTTGAATATTCCATTTTATTCCTCGAATAAAAGAATAAATTCTCTTAGATTGGAATATTGGGAACCTGATTCTAAATCTTTAGATTCTTCAAATTTTAATATGGAATATTAATTTTAGTTCATTCAATAAAATAAATTCTATAGCTCAAATTTCGGTCAGACTAAGTGGATTATGTTGTTTTTATTAATTGTAAAATACTAAAATATTATGTTTCATGAATAGGTGAACCCTTGATGATAGATCATCATTATCTAAATGAGGCAATGGGTCCATGTACCAGGATTCTTATAGATTCCAATTTTTACTCTATGATTCTATATGTGATTACTTTAATTAAAAATGATCACAAATCTGAAGTAAATGTAGAGTGTGCATATATTCCCACATTTTGTGATAGTTTAATAATTCATTGACACTCAAATATGAATTTTATGGATATTTATAAATAGTTAAAAACACTTGATGAGCCTAATGCAAGAAAATATGTCAAAAAAGACTAAAGAAGGAAAAAATATTTCCTTGGAGAAAGTTAGACTATAGAGATTCTTAAACATTAAAAATGAATTAAATTATTAAAATTAAACATTTGTGACACCAATGAAACATTCATACGTCATGGGATGATACACTTGATTAATAGGAATAAGAGAACAATACCAAAGGTTCTTCTATGGACTAGTGTAGAAGCATCAATTCCACTAAGGATGTTATAAATGACACACAATCAATAACTTATGATCATATTAAAATTTCCCATGAAAATTTCTATGATATATTGAACCTTGTTATCCCATCCCAAAATGAAATTTTCACTCTAAACCTTGATAATTGTATGGTTTTCATAATTTCTCAATCTGAGTGGTTTGATGTAGCTACATCCCCTCTTGTTAGCATTCAAAAAATGGTAACTCAGAATTATAATCTACCCATAATTTGGGGAATATTCATGGATCTTGACAAATTTAATTGTAATAAATTTCAACAAATGACAACTAGACTTCTTCCTTGATAGAGCATACCAATGGCCATGGTGCAAGGGAGGATAATGAGAGGCATGGAGAAAAATCATGTGCTCTGGTTTTTTTATTTCTTATAATTGATAATAAACAAAGGGTATTGTGAAAGGTAACATATTTTATAATGTTATCATTATTGATATATATTATCATATAATGTAAATAAAATCATTATTATTATAGATAGTACATGGAGTCCAAGACATCTAATGAATGCTGGAAGACCCATGGAGTCTTCTCCCGTGATTGTTCTCTATGTTGATTCTAAAAAATGTCTAATTTATATGAATTATGTGTACTAAAATTGTGTTCATCCTTATACTACCTATAGTGGTATTTAATGATCTTTCATTTATGTGAAAAAAAGATCGTATAACTATGAAATTATCATGTAGGAAGAACGCATAAGGAATGAAATAAGGTGGTTCTATCTTAAAACACAAACATAAATGAAGATCGTATTTTGAAAATTTTTAGGGCCTAGACAACCCTAAAAAATGATTCCTCTTAGGATATTCATTATAAAGAATGAACATGATATTTTGGATTTTTTGAAACCCAAAAGGGGTATTTATAAAAAGGTTTCATCTCCTCAAACCATGGGACTTCATTTATTTGAAATAAGTAATTCCTCTACAGATATTAAAAGGCTCTGGTTCATAGAACATTCAAGTATATAAGGGATATATCTTATCAATTCCTATAATCATATGGTCACATTATATTTTAAATTCCTAGGTGTTCAGAATCAGTGTTCCATCATCCATGCCTATAATGGGATCAAGAACAAAAAAAGTTATAGAATACCATTCCACATGGGTGGATCAATCAATGAGACTTGGAACATCCTAAGAGACATCAATTATATCATCAATCTTGGAAATAAATTATGTATGATCAATACATAAATTTCAACTTGTAAAATCAAGGCTGATATTGAAAAAAAAACACATCTATGAAGTCAAATTGGTGGGTACCGAATACACTTGTTTTGGAGGGAACATAAACAAAATGGTGGACAAAAAATTGGTTCGGGAATTTTTAAATTAGGATGAACTTATTGTGTGGGCCTATATTTCTTACACCACCCTTACATGAATAAATTTTGATCATCATAAAATCTGGGGGAACCTTTTTTAGGGAGGTTAAACCACCTTTCCACATTAAATTAATCATTTCTTAGACTCTCAACCATGAATGTTGAAAGTTGGTATAAGATACATGCAGATCAGTTAATTAAATGGATTATGAATTATCTAGTACATTACATATAAATTTGGTCAACATGAAGATAAAAGGATGGATAAATACTTTCTTTAGTTATTATGATAGAAACATTCAACAGCTTGATCCTCTATTTGCATTATTGATGAAAGGAAAAGTGGCCATTATTTTTACTCTATAATTGAGAAGTCATGCAAGATCTACAATGAACATAATATCCTATTAAATATTAATTAATCCATAAAAATGAAAAAATATAAAGAGTAATGAATTATGTATGGTGAAGGAAAATAAAAATTCATTAGCTCTTTATAAAGAGATTGAAAATCGAATAGACATTTGTAAATTTTGAAGGATGTTGGACGTTTTTTTAAAAACCAAAAATATCTTAATGATCACATCGTATCATTATATGAAAATATATTTGATGGTTATATCAAAAGATTTGTTCAATTATAATATTTCATTCTCATTCATTTGGATCATAAATATAATGTTACGCCCCCACCATTCCTCTTCTATTTTAGATCATGGATGCTACTATTGTTCTCAACACGGGAATCTCCCCTAGCCCATATGGATTCACCATCCACTTCTTTCAAACAAGTGAGGGGGGGTATTCAACAATAAATTTATAGTCTTATCACATAATTTTAATGGAGGGAACATCACATAGAGAATCAACGAACAATTCATAATTCTTTTATAAGAAATGGATAATTCAAATGATATACATCAATTTAAGATTGTCAATCTTGTTAAAATTATTTAAAAAATTATTCGGAAAATTTATTCCAACAGGAATTACCTCATTGATAATATCATCATATCCTCAAATCAGTTTTTTCTCATTAATTGAAGAAACATATAAGATTATATCATCACCTCTTCCGAATGTGTTAACATTATCATAAAAACCACATATGGATGAAACATTTCTATGAAAAAAATATTATAAAATCCTTTTATATGGTGGACTGGTATTGAATTTTCATAGTCCTATAAATTTTTATTATTTCATGGGTCATTAATTAAGTGGTTTGAAATCCTCCTCAGTCTAGCAAAATTTTAATTTCATATCAATGGACCACTAAATGGTTATTTGGAATCTTCTATATGTGTTAGAAAATTTGATCCCCGCCCAACCATTATTTTTTATTACTAAAGATTATCTAGGAATAAATACTCTCCACAAGGTGGAAATTAAAATGATTAATCCCATCAGAGCTTCTAGAGGATTATATTCCCCTATTCATTTATTAGATGTTGATGAAGTCATACTATTTAATCATGAACATAGAAGGAACATTAAAACTATCAATTACTTTCTTCTTCATTGTGATAATGTCTCTATTCATGAGATTAATTGGAATAATTATTTCTTATATTTTAGAAATAATATACCAATTGATAAAAAGTGGGCCTTATTGATAGACTTAAAATTAGATAAGTTTTCCCCTTTCAATTAGCATGGTGTATCTTTTTTTTCAGAAAATCACATGCCTATTATTTCACACATATCTTAACCAAAATAATAAATCAGTTAACTTCTTAGAGAGGAAAATATTTATCTATGGCTCGAATGGACTATTTTGTTAAATATTTTATTTTTTTCCAAATTCATCAACACTTTCATGGTTTTCAAATTATTAGGTGATCTATTTCATAATGTTAATGTTTCAATCAAAAAAGTATCTAGATTGGTTGTATCCTTTAATGAAATGTCATAATGGTACCCTGGAAGCAATGTTTTCATCCCATTGATCATGGTGGACTAGGAATAAAAAATTATTCCATTTTCAATATAGAATTGTAGGAACATTTTATATGGGATTCATCAATGATAATTTAAATATTATTTTCTTCAATATATATATATATATTTATGTAGTCTTACATCTCATAACTCAAAATATATGGATTACTCTATATATATTTCCTTCAAGGATTATTTTCTAAACATATGAGCACACTCGTACTTTTTTAATATCCTAAAATTTTCTCTAAGAATTTGGTAGACCAAAATGATCTGTACACCCGTTGTTTATATTTTAAAATCCACTAATCCTTCTTTGGAAACAACTTTTCTAATTGGGGAGAAATTGGATAATACTTAGATGTTTCATCCAAATGAATCCCATGAAGTGGTATACCAAAAATTTCATCTGTAACAATGACATACTTGTTTGGGAATCTGAGACCAATTGAAACATAATTCCAAACGACATTATATGGATGTTTCTCATATAAAATAAATCACATGGGATGGTAATATGAATAAAGGATATATTTCACCATCCATATTCACATTATCATGGAGGCTAGCCAATGTTATTATTCCAACAGAATTATGTCTTCAATCTGTTTGCATTAATATATTCTATATGTGCATCATTTGAAACCATCATAGAGAAGACTTGAATAACTTATTCTTAACTATTACACTTCCTTGGTATTTTTAAATACATTGGACAAGATTTTTGATGTCTGGATCCCCTGCAAAACTAATGTTTAGGTGCATTTCAATGATTTTTACTAATGTCCCTTTGTGGGAGAATATTTACAACATGATTTAAGTATCCAATGCTGATATAATTTATAGCATTTGGAATTCCCAAAAAATGATTATTCCTGATTAGGTTCTACTTATCCTTGAGTAATCTACTATGAAAATTATTATTGTTGTGGGAAGTGGTAATTCCATTATAATTATAATTGTAACAAAAATATTCGTGATCTTATGGTGTATAAGAATTTTGGAATTACAGGTAATATTTTTCCTCCATCAAGGACTCATGATGTCATGTGAATTCCACATTTCATTGGAGAAAAAAATACAATATGGGAGGTGCTTCTAGTGGAAATCTAGTTTCTTTGGGATTTGGAGCTCTCTATAGAAATAAAAAAGGTGATATCATGGGATGCTTCTATAGTACCTGTGGTGTTTCCACTTTTATGGGAGATGAAATACATGGCATGATTAATGATGATGAAATGGAATGACAATGAGGGTGGTGGATGTTTTTTTTATAATATTATTCAACTACTATTGGTCATGTAGTAAGAAGTTATACTATTCATATGTAATGGAAGCTGACCACTAGATTGATGAAATGAAAGAACATACATTTAACCAAAAGAGGTATTGTCAAACATTCATATCGGGAGGCAAAATTTTGGGAAAATATAATTTCAACCAAAGGGGTCATTGCCACTATATATATCCGGTTCAATGCATTACCAATTTGGTTTTTTTCTTCTTAGAAAAGAGACTCTGTAAAAGGCCTTACTTCAGTCTTGTGTAATTTCTTTTTCACTTCATAACAAAAGAGACATGTCCATCCATTCCATATATCATCCTTTCTATGAAAAATAAAAAATAAAAAATAAAGAATAAAGAATAGATACAAAATTATACACAATAAATGATAATAAATTAAAAATAAATAAATAATACATTAACAAGTAATAAATAATAAATAAGATTTAATATATAAATAATCAATACGAAATAACTATTAAATAAATAATATTAATAATAATAAATAATAAATATTAATTGATAAAAAATAAATTAATAATAAATTAATAATTAAATAATATATAATAATTCAATAAATAATAAATAAATAATTATTTATTTATTTATATATTTAATGATTACTAAAAAGTGAATAGATAAGAATTAAGAAATAAAAATTGTTAATAATAAATAATAAGTTGTAAATAATAAATAATAAATAATAAATATTATATATATATTATTACATATAAATTTTATTAAATACAATGATATATATCTTATAAAAATTTATAAATAAAAATAAATTAACCTAAATTAATATAAATATAATGAAAAAGACACACAATCAAAACAAATTACATAATATATAAATGTATATACACCAATATCATGTATATATATACACATTAAAGTACATTAATACATGTAAATGGAAATAAATATATATAAATTTAGAATAATATATATAAATACATATAAATATCCATGCGTAATTAAAATTATATATAATTTTTAATTTTTTTGATAAATATACCTAAATAATATATATATTTGAATAGAAATATATATGAATATATATAATAGATAATAAATCAAAAAATATGGTACACCACAACAATTGGATCTCCATAAAATCAATATGAATTCAAATTCATGGAATAAAAATATAGAAGGCCCAACATGCATATGAAGACACTCTTAAATGAAGTTGAAATCATATAGAATGTTTAAAAGTAAAAATATTTGAATAAAAAAGTCATATTTATTGGATTATGGGACCTTCTATTCCTAAAAGAATATAAAATTTTCTACCCCTAAGTAGACATCATGTATAAATCTTCACATAATTAAATTTGATATATGGTATAGCCCAAACATGCACCTAAATGAAATGTTTTGATCATTTGATGTTGATGTTCATTTTTTAACTTCTTTTAAAACATTAATAAATTTTCATATATTACTTATTAAAAAAATATCATACTATATAAATTTAATTCAATTAAAAATATTATATATGAATTCTTTTGGAGTTAAAATGGATATTCAGATCAAAATTTATTATCATTTGAAGGCGTGTTTTTAAAACCTTATTTTTAGTAGTAGCTTAATTGAATGGAACAACTAATTAATTATGGTTTTTAAAACAGTATCGAAAACTAAATGTAAAAAAGATATAGAGTTGGAAATAAAACTATTTAGCCAAGAATTTTAAAAACCACCACTAAAAAAATGTTGAAAAAAATATTTAGTGATGATTTTTGAAAACCTCTGATAAAAACCCACTAAAATTTTAAACTTTTTTTGTAGTGATCCAAATGAGCATTAGGAATAATTATTTCATATTGATGAGATATTATAGTGGTGTTTTAATACCCTAGTGAATCTCCATGGGGTTCTATAATATTATTTTCTTCTAATATTGATGGATGTGTGAGGTTATGGTTTAATTATTGGTTATTAAATCTAGTGATTTTAAAGAATCAATACACCTTACTAAGGATTGATTATTTGTAGGAACAACCTGAGAAATATAGTTGGTTTCGAAAAATAGATTATTAATCAGAGTTTGATTATATGAGTATTAAATTGGAATATAAATAGAATATAACATTTTGATGTCATTATGGACATTTTGAGTTCAACTAAATGGGATCTGGAGTCACTAATGTACTAGTGGTGATTATAGTACTGAGGCATTTATTGTTTAAGATCAATTTTAGTTTCTTTAATATAGTCTTTATTAATATCAATTTCATTGAATCAATTACCATGGGGTATCATGCTGCATATTTTATTAATTTATTTAGAACTCCTTTGTTAATATATTTACTATGAGAAGATATTGAAGTGAATTTTTTGGCCATTGGAATTTTATTTCTTTGGGAATGTCATTTATTAGTATTAAATATATGTGGACCCATATATTTTTTAGTTATTAGTCTTTTATGAGGTTCTAAATAATATATATGATGCTCATATTTTTGGATTATTAGATATATATTATCTAGGGTTTGAATTAAATTTTTCATAAAGATCAACTATAGCACACAAAACTTATTTATAACATTAATAATAATATTTTTAGCTATTATTATTATTTTTTATTTTAATGAAAATTGGTGTATTTTATTTAAAATACACTCAGGACAAAGAGAACCATTTTATTCAAAGAATCAGTGATTAATTACATTGTTATAAGAGATTAAAAATACTTAATAAAATGTATCACAAGATCCAATAGAATAAACAGAATACTACCAACCATGAAAATAAGGCTGATGGTGTAGCTAAAGTCCCTTGGATCGTCTGTAATAAAAAATAGTACAGAATGTTATATTGAAAAAATTCACCAAGTCTATTAAATATAGAGCACCATTCTTTTGAAGACAGAAATTATAATTTATCATTTGAAAACATTAAATGGGTATTTATATAGCTTGAAATGACTGTTTTAAATATCCCTTGTGTTTTAAGGTGACTGTTGGATCCTAGAGCTATTTGATATGTTTTAAATGTTTTAAAATAGTGTTTTCAGTTAAATAAAATTATAGTTTTAAAACTGAAGATATTTGTTAATGTTTATTTTGGCATAAATATTTATATTTCTAATATTTTATGGCTTTTAATTATTTCAAAAAAAAATTGAAATGGCTTGGTTTTATATAAATAATATTTTTGTAATAGTTCTGGATAATTATGGAATTAAATAAAATAATCTTTCAAAAAATTTATTCTGTTATAAATTTTATGTTCATTAAATTAATAAAAAAAATTGTGTCATCCCTTTAATATGGGACAACTAAACCATACCGGAGGTAGCTTTCAACCCTAGTTAGGGAGGTTTCAACCCATGGACCAAGGAATACCTTGAGTTGGGGGTCATGTTGTGTCTATGGAAAGGCACGATTGAGGCATAGGTTGCCCTGTCCATGAACCGGTGTGTAAGAGAGGGTTTTCATGGTGTTTCCCAAGGCCCACAGGTGGTGTCCCATGTATAAGGACCCATGGTGTGTGTGATGGTGTCATCATAAATATGTGATGCATGTCAAGGCTTACAAGGCATCCCCAAACACGACATTTTTTTATGTGTGAAAAAATTGGAATGGGTTACGTGGTCTTAGCCATGTTATCTCTCAATGTGAGATCCAGACCGCCTATGCCGATACCGCATGCTAACCCCCACCACTGCGTCTCAGTCTCTGTGTTTTTATAAATTATATTATATCGATTCACATGATTTATACCATTTAACCTATTTAAAAAAATTTATCGTGACCATCTATTCTCACCCAATTTAATATCACCTATTTGTTGTTTTTTAAACATGAGGATCAATCATGACTGTATGATCAAATCCATGGTAGCATCCTGGCCATCTGTTATCCAACCATATGATTCCATTCATTAAATATTTTAAAGTTTATTTCGTACCCTTGGGTAAGATCAAGAATGATCTGATCCACCCATTATTTCCACTCTTCTTCCTCGCTGATCCAAACCAGTCCCCATCGAACCGTTGTAGCCACCAACCCTTATTCATTCCCACTTTCCCAGGATGATATCTTTCCACCCAAATTGAGAATTCTTTAATTAATTACAATGAAGGTGTTTATTTGAATTGAAAAGTCATCATACCTAAATCAGATCTCCCACATGGTTTCATTTTTATATTTCTGGATGTCAATTAACCCAGTTCCACGTAGAATTTTCACTAATGAACATTTTAGTTTGATTTAATTTAGTCTATTTAGATCAACAATTAGAACATTGGTTTTTTTAAAAACATCACCTTCAACATCGAAGTGACACTAGAAAATTTCCTCTATTATGCTCTATCACTCTCATTTCTAAAATCCTCGACCCTCTCCTGATGTGAATCAAGAATAAGGGTTTGATTATTTCTTTTATCTATGTAAACTAATATATGTGTACATATATATATATATATATATATTTGTCTCTGTCTGTTTATACCATATCTATTTTACCAAAATGGTATATATGAAATGCTTTCTTAATTTAGGAGATCTATAACTAAAATATTATGGTTTTATGAATGAAATTTTATTACCTAATTATGTTCCTTTTAATAAAAAATACATATATATGTATATACACATGCGTATATACACATATATAACATAATATTTTTAGTACATATTTGTATATATGTTAAGTGTTTCTTCATATTGATTGTTATATCTAAAAACTTATGTATTAACTTTGGTTTCAAAATTAATTTTTATAAGGATGGAATACATATATGTGGGTATGTGTGTAATCCAACATGTATGTAAAATCATTTAAATTTATTTACAAACATTTTCTTTAGAGTGTGTTCATATGGGAGGGTTCATGATTTAAATTTTGAAAGGGTTTGATGTATAAAAACCACATGCACATATATAAATATATATAGTTATATATACATACATGTATAAGAATATAAATATAAACAAATTAAGTATGTATTTCCTTTCTCTATTATTTAGAAATGGTATTTATCAACCTCCAAACTAATGTTATGTGATTATATAATATTTTAAACATATTGTTTTCACAACTACATAAGATAAATATTTTCATTTTATGAGAAATTATGAATCATGTTATAATTTCAAGGGAGAAAATTTTTTCTCCACTCTTGGTTTGTCATTTATATTTATTTATGATCAACGTATAATTTATCAATTACATTCCATGAATTTTTGAGATCATGTATGTATTTAATTCATTAAAAATTTTATTTTTTCATTAGAAATAAAGACATTTAATATAAGTGTGAGATTAATTTATTTATGAAATTATATGGATTAGGAATTGAACTTTTAAAATTTGTATGGGACACATTGTATTGTTAGAAGATTATGTACCTCACAAATTTACCAATGAATTTATTTTCATCTATGATAAAATTAAAATAAATCAATGTGGTATGGGACACTTTGATTTAAAGGAATATTTTTATAAGACATATAAGAAATGGATTGGACGAATTATGTGATGGGTAATGCCTGTTATCGACTTTAGATTAAACGATGGGTCTCGTGAGAAAAACTACAGTCATGGCACAAGGCCTTGAAACAATAGTTATTTATGGTCTTGGAAGGACTCTGTGATAGTATAGTTATTTATGGTATTGTCATGACGCCAAAACGGTACGGTTATGATGTCCCACAATATGCATTCGCTCTTTATTAATATAGTAAATGATAGTCCATGTGACTATACAACTAGTATAATATCAATGGTTAATGATCATTCTCTTATGGACCCGTATTAATCAATTTTAAATTATAAAATTCACATGGTATAATTTTTTATATTTTGGTATATAATTATATAGAAAATCATTTATTAAGAATGATTAATAATCTATTTTAAAAAAATATCATAAATTAATATATAATTTTATAGTTTTCATTCAGGTGTTAAATTATAATTGATAACATTTTAGGTGCATATTCTAAAAAAGTAACATTTCATGTGGGAATTTTTATCCCCACACCTTGTATGTCATGGATAACTAATTTTGGTCGTTGCAGGACTTATAAATGGTCTTCCATCCATTTTTGTTCAATTACGTGCATATATTATCAAGCATTTAATTTGTAACTCTTAAATAATTTTATCAATTTTGAGCATGAGATTACCCTAAAATATGATTCAGAATCTCTCATGAAAATGATGATGACATGTATGAGAAATGTTAATATATTTTAAAGAAAATGATTTAAAGTATGTATTTTAAAGAAATGTTTTAAAAATATTTATTTATTTTTTTAAACCCCTTACTCATGATTTTATACTCACCCGGCGATTTAAAATCACTTTTACTGGTTTATAAAAATTTCATCATTGAAACTATATGGTGGAAGAAATATAAAAATGAATCATTGTTCTCAAAATTGTGTATTTTGATTAAGTGTATCTAATGTATCTAATATTCAATATCCTAGATAGTAAAAGGTCCTCGGTTTTTAATAGTTGTTGTGAATTTATTCATAATTTTTTTATAATAAAAATATACTACCTTCTTAATGGGATGAACCTAGGTTTTGGGTTCGAGTCTTTGTAATTTCTATCAAAGGAATGATTTCGTTAATTTTGTAAAATTAGAATAAAACTACTAATTTAAGTATGTTTTCCTATGTAAAATTCCTTTATTAAACATTCATATGGAAGTAGAGGGTTCAATAACTAACCTCTTATCACTTCTTACTAAGCTACATGAGGCCATAGATGTCAAATCATGCTCAGAAGAATACATGTCGTTCACAAACCTATTTTTATCTTGTAAACACCTCTACTAGTTTTCTTCCAACTCAAAAATCTTTTTTCTCTTCCAATTATCTGATATGGTTATTTTTACATGACAAGGGAACAAATTTCCTTCTACACCCGCATGGGGAAGTATTATAAAGGCCTTTTTAAATGTTTTACAAATTTTGAGAACTACCTATCCCTATGGGATTTCCTAGAGGCTATAAAAGAGGGTGACCCCCATGCAGCATATTTTTTCTAAATCTTGAACTACAGTACATACATAAGAATTTATGGTTTTAGGAATTTTCCAAACCAAGTAGTCTTACTAGTCTATATGGATCGATTCCACTTTGATATCTCCATGATCTACACATCACATGCCTCTCTTTAGGAAAGCAAATGCTATATGCAAGAGTTTGAACCTTCATGCTCGAAGTGTATTTTGGTAAAGGAAATTCATCATAAAAAAATTGGAATTGCATTGTCGGGGATGAATAGTTCATGGTGGTTGCAATGGTTAAGGTATAACAGAAATGTTTACATTTCAATTATTGATATTTTTCTTTTAAATGTGTACCCTTTTTTTAAATGAAAATATGTTTTTCTTATAGGACATGAAGAAGGATTCCATAATGTCTTTTTCTAGTGGGTTTGTGTGAGTAAGAGAATTGAAACTGGGAAATTCTGTTAAGGGGGGGGGGGGGTGTAATGCCCTGAACAGATTTATAACTATAAAAATAATATTTGTATCTATTATTATTTTTTTAAATTCCCATTAGTGTCTTTAATTTCAAACACACTAAAGACGAAGAGATAAATTTTATTCAAAGAAACACTGATTTATTACACTACTATAAGAGATTACAACTACCCAAGAAAACTCATCACAAGACCCAGAAGAATGAATGAAAGACTAAGAAGCTTGAAAATAAGGAGGATGGTGTTGTTGACATCCCATGGATTAGCTGTAACAAAAAACAGTATGGAAAGTAGTATTGGAAAAATAATATGAGTCAATGAAATATAGATCACCATTATTTTGATCCAATAAAAGATATTTGATAATTTTAATACCTTGAATGAGTATTTATATGGTTTAAATTACTATTATAAATGTTTGCAGGGTTTTAAGGTGATAGTAGAGTCTTATAGCTGCTAGATGTGTTTTAATTATTTTAAAATAGTTTTTTCTATTAAATAAATTTATGGTTCTAGAACTGAAGAGATTTGTTAATTTTTACTATGAAATGGGTATTTATAATGATAATATTCTACGTGTTTTAAATATTTCAAAAAGAATGACATGTCATGGTTTTATTTTAATATAGTTTTATTAGTAGTTAAGTCTAATAAAAAAATTAAATAAAATAATCCTTGATAAAAAAAATTCAGTCATAAATGTTATTTTTGGTTAAGTAATAAAAAATATTGTGCAATCCCTATGGTAGGGGACACCTCAATCATGTTGGAGGAATGGGTAAACCCCGACTAGAAGGGTTTCGACCCATATCCAAAGGAGGAATTCAATATGAAGGTCAATCCATGTCTATGGTTAGACACAAGCTAGGAATAGTTTTCCCATGTCACATACTGGTGCACGGGAGAGGGTACTAATGGGTTGGGCCAAGGAATGTGGGTAGGGTACCGTATATAACGACCCTATGGTGTATGTGCTTATGACATCAAACATAATCACTACAAACTAGGGATTATAAGTCATCACTAGACTCCATGTTTTATCGATGTGGGATGTAATTTTTCTGAGGCACGTGGCCTCTACCACATGATGTCTTCATTCAAGATCTTGGCTGTCCACACTAGTACAATGTTCAAACCCCAACCACCACATCTCAATTGAAAAGTTTTTTATCAACTTTCTGATATAGATTCAATAGATTTAGACTGTTAAACCAATTTAAAAATGCATGATCGACTGTGACCATCTAATCCCTCCTGATCTAATCTCAGCAATCCATTTTTTTAAAAATGTGGATCAATCCTACCTATATGATTAGATCAACAGCCACATACTAGGTATCCATTATCTAGCTATAATATTACCTCCATTAAAATGTTTTAAGTTTATTTCCCACCATTGAATCAGATCAATAATGATCTGATCCATCTATTCAATTTTCACTTCATCTTCCTCTTTGAGCCAAACAAGTCCCCATTACACCATTATAGTCATTGACCCCTCCTAATCCCCTCTTTCCAGTGATGATATATTTCCACCCTCCTTGAAACTTATTTAATTAATTACAAATAAGGTGATTATTTTATGATAAAAATCAACATCCCTGACTCGGATATCCCTCATGGTTTAATTTTTATGTTTAGGGATGTAAATTAACCCAGTTTCATGTTGAATTTGGGCTAATCAAAATTTTTGTTTGATTACCAATAGTCTATTTGGATCAAAAATTGAAAAATTGATTTTTTTAAAACATCAATTTTCACTCCTAAGGGCCACTCAAATGTTTCTTCACTCAAGATCTCTCTCTCTCTCGGTTCCATAACCCTAAACCCTCACCATATTTGAATATAGTAAGGGGATTTTATTATTTCTTTTTCTTTTGGAAACTAATACATGTACATATATTTACATATATATATATATAACATATACTTTTAACAAAAATGTTATATCGAGATTTTTTACTCTATTTAAAGATCTATATCTAAAGTTTTATAGTTTTTATAATGAAATATTATTTTAGAATTATGTTATTTTTAACAAAATTACATATATATGGGTATATACATGTGTACATAAACAAATATAGCTTATTATTTTTTGAATATATATATATAGATATATGTAAAGGGTTACTTCAACAAGATTCTTGTATTTAATAACTTATATATTATCTTAGTTTTAAAATTTTATTTTTATGAGGGTGATATAAATATATGTGGGAATGTGTGTAATCCTACATGCAGGTAAACACATTTACTTTTATTTATAAACGTTTTCTTGGTGTGTGTTGAAATGGGAGGGTTCTAGATTTAAAATTTTGGAAATATTTTTATGTATACAAATCACATACACCTATATAAGTATATATATATACATATATATCCATTTAAGTATAAAAAACATAAGAATATATGTTCATTATATATTATTTAGAAATTGTATTTATCAACCTCCAAACTAATATTTAGTGAATTTAGACTCCTATAAATACTTTGTTTTCTCAACTGCATGATATAAATATTATCATTTTATGTGAAATAATGAAACGAGTTATCATTCCATGTGTGAAACCGTGTTCTCCCTTCATGGTATGGTTTGCATAGTTAGATATTGAAGGGTCCTAGAAAATCTACAAAAGGGAAGGAATATAATAACTTAAAAACAATGGAATAATCGACCCAATCTCCATTAATAATTTGGGGAAACAATGAATAATGTTTAGAAAAAAAGTTAAAGGACCTAACCAGCCTGGGTACTGGTTTATCATCAGTGGTATGCGGATGGTTCGGTGAACCACACAATCTGCGCACTACGTCGTTCACGAAACGGAGGCGGAACTCGTACGTGGGTGCATTCCAAATGTCTTGTGAAGTACAGCCGGACCGATCCACAGACACGAACCATGCCAACCGCAAACCCGGAGGATCGTACCCCCGCCACACACAATGTTTTTCATGAAGCAGAGGTGGAACCATGCGTGGCTCTGAAGCACCCCCACCGAATAGGTTGGTTCATGGGAGAGGTGAATTCAAGATACCCCATGAACCTTGGATTGACTAAGTCATCCATATGTCTTGTTTTCTACCATGGGCCTTCGAAAAAGATGTTTAATGACAATAGATACAACCCTTTTCCACCTCTATAAAAGGAGGTCAAGGGGGAGAACAAAGGGATCAGTGGATTAAGGATAGGACTCTTGGAAATAATCTCTTTGATGTAATAGGATTCCAGGAGCTTAGGATCTCATGGAACGTGATGTTCCGATTCGCAAACCAATAATAGGTATAAACTGGGGATGATTTTTTATGAACTGAATAATGCACAAGTTAATTGTTAAATTCAAATCCTAAAATCAATAAATTGTGAACCATGGTCCCATCTCATATGCCCTCCCTACAAGACAGGGATCCTATTCCCCTTATTCAATCCAACGCACCGCATAGCACCCTTCTATGAGGGTGAAGCCCTAATTGTCACTGCCCTAGCCGTTGCTGCTTGAGAGGACTCCCGTGCCGTGTACCAATTTGGTACATAGACCAAACCCAAAGCTGCATACCACTTCGGTATGTGGGATTCCCCTCAGTCTGCATACCACACTAGAACACAAAAGACCTCTCTATCCGTGTACCACCTACCTACGTGAATGGTGCCAATCCTCATATGGCCATGTTATTCACCAAGGCCTTCGGTGATTCCATACCTCAAGTCATATAAAACCTTTTGAATTTAGTCCAATCCATCAGAATCCACTCCGTAGCCTATCCATTGGTACCAAGCCAAGGCCTCTCATAAAGCCACCGGATCGACATGCTGAAACCTTCGGGCACATTAGAACACCCTCCTGAGTTCTCATGCCCATGGTAGGTGGAGATGTAGGGGTTACCCCATCCCTTGAATAGACATCCATAGAATTCATGGGTTCACATACCCATGGTAGTACATAGTCCGATCCCAAGAGCCCCTTTCTGCCTCTCCACTTTTTAGGATTGAGGGATCCTGTTCACTTTTCCATTGATGTAGCGCCAATGGTGAGCACTTTTCCCCTCCCCTAGTGAGAGTGAAAGGGAATACCTTCTAGAGGAAGCCCACACCATCCTCTATAGATGAAAAAAGTCTTTCCCTTTTCATCTGGGAAGGTTCATCATTCCACTCCATTTGCTCATGGTCATCACGGCCTCTTTCGTTGTGAGCTCTCCCTCCCTCACCAACAGGAGCGGAGCAGTGTGAATTGTCAAATCTTTCACATCCTCTTATTTCTCACACCGAGAATGACTCACATAAGCATAGAGGTTTATAAGGATAACAAAATCGCCACACATTTCGAACATTGAGAACTCAGATTCTTGACCAAATCAAGAAACATAGGACGACATCCAGAAGGCTCGGGCTCAATTGGTTTCCAATTCTACAAGGGTCTACCCAATTACGTTTCCGTCAAATGACCCACGTTCGGGTGTAATCCCCACACGAACGAACAACATTGGTTTTGATCCTTGTATCACAAGCAAGGTACGTAGGACACCTCCCTAAGGTTCAATCCCAACATGGTCCACTAACAACATGTTAGCCCAAACCATACAACAACTTGGGCTGCTTCAGTGTAAGTTTCGCACCAACCTCGACTAGGAACCCGTCACGTAGGCGTCCTTTAGACATGACGTTAAACTGTACGGTTGGGTCCTAGTGACATGACCTTAAAAGGTGAGGTGTCTTGTTATGTGGCACCAAACTATGTGGATTTTGATTCCTCTTAGGAGGATACGTATGAAACTAGTCTTATAGGTTCAATCCAGATGCACAAGTCTCTCTCTTTCCCCCATAGATGACAATAAACTCTCTAGCACATAATTATAAGGCTTAAGACCTATGCTGTCTGAAAAAACTCATACTTCCTCAAAATAGCGAATCCAATTAGGGATGCGAAACCTCAGATGTAGATGGTTCTAGATCCCTGCGTATACCTATGACTTGTAACCTAGGGGTAATCCAGGGATACTATGCTTGGGGATAAACAAAATATTCGCAAACATATGAACATGTCTTAAATCTATTCGAGAGTCATGTAATAGGAAATAATCCCCCCCAAAGGGTTCAATGATCCCAACATCCCATCCTATCGACCAATGTGAGTTTTTAAGTGTTGCTGGCCATATAATCCAATGAGTAACTGCCTTTGGAATGATGGTCCATGAATCATGGGATATAAGTACCATTGGTCATTAATGGGTCCACGAATAAACCCTTTGGAGTACATGTGAATCTACAAAGATAGGTAACTTGATAGAAATGAATAAACAATATTGACTCCCTTTAATCAGACATGGGAACCAATCATGTACCCTTCACTGTAAACCAAAAATGCTGTACACAACCAGAATCTTTAACCATCATGACATATGTAACATAATATGAATCTCTCCATAACGATAAATGGATGATCAATATCTGATGGGACATTTTGTTCGTTATCCAACCCAAACAAAAATGGACCCAAATTTGATCCTTCAACCGAGGTTGTGAAATAATCCCACTATGTGACACCTTTCATGCTCAAAAAAAGGGCCAAGCAAGGTCATTAATTGCACATGGTATTATGAGATGCTACGTTGATAGGTTTTGATATTTTTTCTTTTTGTGATTTCTTATAGGTACACATCAGATATTCCTTCAATCCAATGGCATTACAAATGAGTTCACATACATGTATGATGATCAACACAGAGGTCGGGCCTCTCAATCGGCAGAGGACCCCATCACCCACCTAGCATCTTCAACGCTGGGTCTCAGATGTACTGATCTGAGAGTACAACCTGAACAGCACTCTCCAGACTATAGAAGAAGCGATGTGTACCCTCTAGTAGGCAATGTACATTCGACCACTTTCCCAAAAATGACCAAGTGAGAAGATCTAGACAGCCCTACTAGTCTTCTCGAATCGTTTTGGGATCCTATACTTGGAAAAATACAATGAATACCTCCCTTATCTTATGGAGGTGGATGAGGTTAATGAGGATGACATTATACCCACCGGAAGGGGGTTTCACTCCAAGGCCCACACTGGAATATGTCTCAATAACTACGCCTCGACCTTGTATCCTCACTCTGAAGAGGATACCATCCTGAGGATCCATTCCCACACTCCTCGAGCTCCGGCCCCTCAGAACTCCCTCCTAGAGCGGAAAATATATGACCAAGAACAGGTCATCACCCAAATTCCTAAGGAATAACTTTGCTGCTCAGAAACAAAGACATATCACGGGAAATCCTATGCACCAGTATGCTCTTCCAAATCCATCCAACCCTATATGGAGGAAACCCATGAGTATGTGTGCATCCCCACCGAGCCTCGTCAAGCTCGTCACCCATATAAAAAGGCACTTTCCCGATTGGTGCCTCTCCCTACCCAGGATCACGAAGCCCACCAACTAGACATGGGGAAAATCCAGATCCTACAGGACCATCTCCTCGTAGATTCTTCTGACACCCGTCATCCCGATATGGTGGCGATAAATAGGCAGCCACATCTCCCCACCAATATAGGCCACCAACTCCATAAGATGGGACACCGAAAAATTCAAGGCCAGCTCTCTACTACTGCAAGTAAAGTTCGTCATCCTGATGTGGTGGAAAATGAAGATGTAATATGGCATATCCCACCACAGGGGATGACTTGTTCATCTACCCCGAAATAGGAGAATCATTCGAATACACTGACCAATGGAGGACCGGAGCAGGAAATTTCTACTCCGACAGTGGAATGGTACCTCAAACCTGTTATGGCATATGTTGTCTCTCTATATTCATGGTAATGATGGGGAGTAGTTAATGATCCCAGATCATATCTAGCATACTCTCTAGAATGTGATTTCATCGGTGGAAACAACAAGGACTCCGGCACGTGATCCCATCTCCCTAATCGAGGTTACTCATCTAAAAGATTAGATAGCCACCTTAGAGAAGATCTGCATCCCTACATCAACCCAAGAGAGTCGTTAGCTATATCCTGTGATACAAGGTCAATCGGATCGAGCATAATCACTCATTCCAACTGGGGTACACCCATCCATCATGGTGGATGCTCTAGGGCGGGCATATATCCCAACCAAAAATCAAGGTGTTCAACCGCATATTCTAGCAGCATCAAATGAACCAATTAGACAGGGACCCAGGGGTGACAACCATTGTCAACAGAAGAGGGTCCCTGCTACCCACAAGAGAGTGACCCCAACAAGCCAAAGGTAGCCGAAAAAAAGAGAGTGGGTCCATGACCCCACTCTTCTAGATGTAGTGGTTCTCAACGCCACCAAACATGTCTCAAAGGCTTTGAATCTTTCTAACCCATTACCATTCAATGGGAGTGGTAGTAGTAGTTGCGAAGGTCCTTCCTATAATTTCACTAATATTGGATCCAAAGTTCCTCCCTAGAGCACCCATGAGGGCCCCCCTCATGGGAATATAATGATCGACCATGAGAGTTCCTCTTTTTATGCAAGTCACAGAAGCCCTTTGCATGACTAGAAGATCAAGTAGTAAGAAGGGACTCCACTTATTGTGGTCCGCCCAGATGGTCCTCCCCAGGGTATACAGTGCAAACGATCTCCATGTAGTAGGACCATAGATTATGATGGTAGTCCTCACCTTCATAGTTGCAACTACGAAGATCTTACCCATACTGACTTATCATCAGGAAGAGGGGGTCCTCCCCTTTACATGTCCTGCACTGAAAATCCTCTATAGGGGTCACATTGCAACGATATTTCATGCATCCATGCATCATATTTTGGTGGTAGTCCATGTTACTATAATAGCGGAGGTCCTCCCGGCAGATAAGTCAAGAGGCGAGAAGGCCCTCTTCTCATTACGATAAATTTTGAAGGCCCTCCCCAGGGTGTGTTGAGCAAATATTCTCCTTGCGATGGTTGTGATGGTAGTCCTCACCATAAAAAATTTATGGTGGTAGTCCTTGCCACCATGACATCCATTGCAAAGTTCCTCCCCACAATGGCCTTAAGCATCAAGAAGGTCCTCCCCATGTAACAGTGTGTCTTGAAGTACCTCCCCAGATTGTACACCTAATGTCAAACCATGATGGTCATCCTCACCATGATGGAAGTTATTGAAAAGGCCCTCCCTATAATGATGATATGCATCGAGAATATCCTCCCCTTACTGTAGTTCACCTTGAATGTCCTCCCTAGGGTATGCACTACAAAATCCCTCTATATAGTGAGGTGTTAGGCGGTAATGGTAGTCCTCTCCATTACATCACAGATATAATGGTTACTCTTTCTAGGAGAACCAAGTACATAAATATTTCATACCCGGTGCACTTAGCATATCTTTCTGCCGCCGACCCAGATGAGGGGGGGGGAGTGGTAGAAATTTGTTAGCAAAGGGGGGTAGAAATATGATTGTTAGATGACTCGAAATATAGTGAATAGAGCTTATGGAATACTTTGAACTCAGTTATAGCAACTGGTTGTGCCACCAATAGCTCCTAATGCAACTCAGCCATCGTCCTCGACCCTAGAACCCTCTACAATCCAAATCATCTTGGCATAATCAGAGGGAGAAGAAGAATGTACAAGAGGATTTTTCTATGATAGGGCCAAATCTAGCCTTGAAACTTTCAGATTACATGCCCCTAGGATTGACACAAGAGTCACCAACCTGCCAAACGACACCATTAGAGACATCCAACCTAGATAATTTGTCATCAAATAAGGAACTAATCTTCGGTTCCATCAATGTATTCCATTTAATAGAGAAAATCACTGATGAAGTGTATGGTTACGAACCCGTTATCCAGAAACCCGATCAGGGGACCAATAGGTGGAATAACAGAGGTAGGGGATACAAAGGAAGATGGAGAAGTGGTAAGAACTGACCATACAGGTATACCCCGGCTCAAACATTCAATATTACAAAAACTCATGGGAGATCCCTTCAACGAACCCAACAGAAGAAAGAATATTCCACTACCGCAATGAGAAGCCACTCTGGCCCCATTTTTCTGCGGTTCCCATCGGAAGGGGAACAAGTGTCTAGCCGCCCAGGGTGCACAAGTAAACTGACCATGTCAGGTCCTCAAACATAGGATCTCCACCAACTCTTACCCATATGACTAGTCCCACTTCATCTCATGCTCTATCCCCTAATGTGACTGTCGAAGAGCACCTAAAAATGGAGATTTTTCGACCTCTAGAGAAAAATTATGATATCCTAGAGTAGCTGGCCACAGTACTGGACAAGCTATTAGTCCTAGATGCCAAGAGTTTGTCAGAAGGCCGTAGAGAGGCACTCATAGAATCCATGCTCAGCCCTGAGGAATTTTGAGCTAAAGTTGCTACCAATGAGATATATCAAATGAATACTAGACCAAATTAATGTAATTCATTAATTTACTTCACATATCAAGATGAATATACCACAATGCATTGAAATATCAAACCCATATATGTGTCTGGATTGCTTAATGAGGTTGAATTCGAGAAATTATTCATCGAAAATGGCTTCAGTGTCATCCTTCTCCCACTGAGAAAACATTGTAGGTTGGGATACAATGAGGATGATATGACACCCTCAGCCACAACTCTCTTAGGTTATGACAAGAGTGAATAGAAGATTGTGGGACAAATCAAGATCAGAACCCATTTTGGTGACCATGTGGCCTATTCAGAGTTCCTGGTAATTTGAAAAAACATGACATTCAATGAACATTTAGGAAGGCCATCGCAACATCAACACATAGACATTCCTTCCTCTTACCACCAGTGTATCAAATATTATTTCACTGGAAAAGGTGGGACACTGCACACTAATAAGGTCCCTTTTAAACTGTCTGAGTCTCATTACATAGATGTTAGATTTTATGAGCAAAAAATAAATACATCTCTAATTGATGGTATTGATTGGTTCCCTACACCAAATAGTATGGAAGTGGTTCCCAAAGACCCACTCAAGTAGCTCGGTGAAGAGTACATTCTTCCCATCAACCATGTTGAGAGTAGGAATCCAAGTTTCGATGTGTATTCACCTATTCTCATGATCTCAGTCGTGATAGCTGAGTCTAACAACACAAGAGCAACTACTGAACCTCAATCTGAGGAAGAATTATTGAGTAAGTGTGCCCACACCCAATCCATGGAATCTCAAGAAATCCCTGCTACACTCTCTAAAGAAGAAGAAGGAAAATATTCAAATCTCCTCAAGCTTCTCCCTCTCCAGAGGTTTCCCCACAACCAACTGAGTTAGAGGAAGTCGCTTCCTCTATAGAGAGTCCATGAGACTTCATGCATCTGAGATTTGGAAAGCCACATCAATAGATCTTTCCCCATTAGAAGAAGAAGAGAAGGAGGATTTAGGGGAAGAAGAGGAAGAAGGCCCCAGAGATCCCCCCTGCATTTGAAGAGGGTATCTCTACCACTGTCGATGAACTCAGGGAAATAATCCTAGGTACCGAAGAGGACCTGAGATGCACTCTCATTAGTGCATCCATGTATTCCAAGGAAAAAGAGGTATATAGCTCCATATTGAGCTATATTAGAGATTTTTTTTCTTAGAATTACACAGAAATGTCAGGACTCGATATCGAGATGGCGACACACCACTTTGGCCTTCCAGAAGATCATTGAGGCTATAAGAAATCTGCCAGAAGGATGCACCCCGCACAATCAGCCAAGATAGAGGCTGAGGTCAACAATATCCTCAATGAAGACTTCAGTCAGGAGGTCTAATGTTCCATATAGTTGGCCAGCATAGTACCCATCAAAAAAAAGAATAGACAGATCGAAGTTGGGATCGATTTTAGAGATCTCAATTGGAACATCCTAGAAGACAATTTCCTGGTCCCGATCATCGATCTATTGATTAATGTGACGGGTGGATATGAGGCTCTCTCCTTCATGGATGGTTATTCTGGATATAATCAAATAATAATTTCCAGATAAGGTGAAAAATATACTACCTTCAGTGCTACCCAGGAAGTATTTTACCACAAGGTTGTTCCCTTGAGTCTAATTTTTTTCCATATATCAATGTCTCATGAATCACATTTTCAAACCATTTCTAGGGATGTTCATTGAATGATATGTTGATGACTTGGTGGCTAAATCACAACTCTGTTTATATCACCTGTTTGACCTTGAAACCATCTTTAACAAACATAGTCAACACAGCCTGAAGATAAACCCCATGAAATGTTCCTTCAGGGTTACAGCAGGTCAATTTATTGACTTCATCATATGCCACCATGGCATCGAAATCGACCCTGAGAAGAAAAACTCTACCCTTGGTTTTTCACCTCCCCACAACCGCACTGAGTTGAGAGGACTCCAAGGAAACTTGGCCTATATCATGCATGTTATATCTAACATCGTAGGAAAGTGTCTTCCCTTTACCAGGTTGATGAAGAAGGGAGTTACCTAACAATGAACATATGATTCCCTAGAAGTATTCAACAGCCTCAAGCAGTACCTCTTGAATACAATGGTTCTCATGTCGTCGGTTGTTGGAAGGCCACTTATCCTGTATGTGACGGCCTTATAGAAGTCACTAGGAGCCTTCCTCATGAAGAAAATGATCCTAACAGTAAAAAACCCCTTTATTACCTCAGCCGAACCATGATAGATGCTGAGACCTAGTATTCAAATATCGAGAAGATGTGTTTGGATTTGGTGTTCACGGTCCAGAAGCTGTGACATTATCTGTAGCATCATAAAGTCCATCTGATCTTGTGCAGTAATCCGCTGAAGTACATCCTCAGTTTTCCAATGCTGAACGGGCACTTATTAGGAGGGGCAGTCATCCTGTAACAGTTTGACATCCGGTTTGTGCCTTAAAAAGCTATCAAGGTCCAAGCATTGTCAGAGATTCTGGAAGCACATCCCTCAACATAGACCACCTCCTCAGACATTGAACTCCCCAACAATGTAATATTACATATGAAAAAGGATTCCTTAATGTGGGAAATGTACTTTTACGGCACATCCAGAAGCTTGACAGGTAAAATAATGGATGAACCCATGTTTTACAAGGTTGGGTTGGGAGTCATACTCATATACTTATAGCAAGTAGTTCTTCCATATTCCATCCTCTTATGCGAAGGATGAACAAACAATGAGGTGGAATTCCAGGCCCTCATTGCTGGTCTGGAGCTCGCACACCAGGCCCAAGTGCAACATATTAAAGTAAAAGGTGACTTAGAACTGGTTATCAAGTTATTCAATGATGACTATGCCATTGCAAAAGTGTGTATGATCCCCTTGTTCGACCGCGTCCCAGGGTTAATGGCATATTTCCCCACAAAACTGACATTGACCTATGATCTCCAATCATAGAATGCCCAGGAAAATGTGTTAGACAATGTTGCCACACCAATAGTTCACCCAGACCGGGATGAACCAGTTATCATCACTACTCACCGTCAAATGGTCTTGATGCTTTTTCAAACTAATGTGGAAGAAATCAATGAATTGAGCCCTATCCCTAAGCCATATGCTCCTACTACTGGATAGATGACCCCCATTACAAACTACCTTCAGAGGGGAGAACTCCCATCAGACATAGAAAAAAGAGAGAAAATACGGAGAAGGTCATTTAATTTTGTCCTGTGTGGAGACATTAGCTAGCTGAAGGTCCTCTACATGTGAGGCTTTAACTGACTCCTTATTAGATGAATTTATGGAGAAGAGACTACTACCGTCATTAATGAAGTGCATCCCATAGTATGTGGAGTACATCAGTTGGGATCCAATCTTTCTTATCATATTTAATGGCTTGGATACTATTTCCCCACCCTAGCATGGGATCCTGCGAACATTACTAAAAAATGTCACACCTTCCAAATCCATGCCAACATAATTCATCATCCCCCAAAGCTACTTCACCAAGCTAAGTACACATGGACATTCAACATCTGTGGAATTGATATCGCGGGACCATATCCTCCCGCCATGGTCAAAAAATTATAATATATTCTCACAGCGACCCACTTCTTTTCAAATTGGACAGAAGCTACATCCCTTAATGAATTTAGGGCAAGAAACATCGTCAGATTTGTGAAAGTGAATATCATCACCAGATTTGGTGTCCCTCATACAATACTAATGGAAAACAGCACAAAATTTTGCTCTAATGAATTGTAGAAACAATACCTTGAATATAGTATAAAGACCAACCATTCTTCAATCTATTATGCAGTGGCCAACAGATAGATAGATGCCTTCAACAAGACCGTATCTAACAAACTCTAGAAAATGGTGGTCAAAGAAAAGAAGTCATGGCCGGGAAAACTCTTCCTGTCCTTGTGGGCCTTTTAAACCACAACTCGCACCACTACCCAGGCTTCTCCATACTCATTAGTACACAGAATGGGAGAATTTCTTCCCATTTAGGTCCAACTGTCGTCACTCCGCGTTTCCATTTCTAATCAACTGTCTGACGATGAGTGAGCATAAAAGGGAGTTGATGAATTGGAGTGGCTGGATGAGAAGCGGTTGCACACATTGCACCACTTGTATGTATATTCGAACCAGATTTCATAGACCATCAATAAAAAGGGGCTTCTTCAGTATTTCCTTGAAGGAGAATTTGTATTGGTCCTCCGGAACCCGATGATACCTGGAAAGAAGCCACTGAAGCTGGAGCCAAAGTTTGAGGGACCATATGTGATACACAATCTCTACTACAATAGTATATATTCACTGATCTATATGGATGGGAAGCTCACTACCACTCCTACAATCATGATATTTCTGAAGAAATATTTCATGTAACCATAATAGAAATTTTCTTCTGAGCTACAGGAAGTTACAATACCAAGCACTGATTGTCCTTAATTCCATACAATAAACTACATAGAAATGTATCCTTACTGCATGGAATTAAACTACATGGTACTTCACCCCTACAAAATGACAATAAACTATGCCACGACGGTCCTAACTCTAGGGACATAAACCAAGAGACAATAATCTTAGTACATTGACCTCATACCGTCTAGGATTTCCCAACCTCATGAGCGTTTCGGAGGCTCCCAGCCTTATACATGTTGGTTCTACAATAAAACCTTATCATGAACCCCTGTTTTAAGGCAATTACTATCAGTCTAAGTTCTATGACCCCCAAACTAATAGAAATATCTAATGACTGCATGATAATAAACTGCATTATAAATTGTCCGACCTGCAGGACGTTAAATTAAAAATGCCTACTGTTCTTACCACACAATGTTAAACTGCATGATAATTCATCCCTACGACATGACAATAACCTATGTCACAATGGTCTGAACACTATAACCCTAAACTAAGAGAAATATGTCTTAATCGCATGACTTTAAACTACATACCGAGAGTGTGTCTTCTCTTGAGAAAACATTGGTCACCCGAAATTTTTCATCTACATTACCATATTCCATGAACTATGTACGGCTTGATTCCTTCCCTCGTATGATATGTAGAGATGCTGAGAATTATGTATCCTACCCTAGCCACTGTGAAAAAATTTCCCCCTATTGCATATAAGTCAGATTTGCATAGGTATCCCCTTGAATTACAAGGGTTTTGAGAACTACGTATAGCTTGATTCTTGCCCTTGTAGGATACATAGAGATTCAAGTATTTCTATATCATGGCCCAACCACCGCAAAATAATGATGAACCCTGTACATACCACATGATGCTAAACGACACGGAGTTCATCCTTACCGCACGACGTTAAACTGCATGGAATCCCTTTTCACATCCGTTCGACAACGTTCTTACCACATGACTTTAAACGACACATATTTAAAAATATGCCTCATCATAAGAACATGATGGCAAACTACATGGAAATATTCATCGCCGCACAATAGTGAACTGCATGGTACAAGTCATAATCCACTCAAAATACATGGTAAACTATAGTGGGAACACTCCTTTCACATTTGGATGCATCCATTCCATGCATCATACTCCATAACCCGGATGATTGTGGATCTTCATAATCCTCCAAGGCCATCGGAAATGGAAGGTCATAAACCTGTGGAAACCTTTGCAAGACTATGCATACCATCCCCTTAGTGGCTCTGCATATTGATTTCACCTGGTCCTTCTACCGAAGTCAAGTATTCCTCAGGCAACACTCTTTCTACCCCCTTACAATTACTGGCCACAGAGCCCCCAAATCACATTACCCGATCCAAAAATTTCTAGAGAAATGGTTTACATATTTGTTCCCTTCATGTCCAGGCATTTCTTAGTGCCCCTACCTAGTTAGCTTACATATCAACTTGTGGATCTTATGATGGTCTGCATCCACAACATAATTCTATAGATGTAATTTCTTAACCAAATGGACTGTTTCCATATGGTTGTATCTCGTATTCTCAGGAAATTCTCTCCCCATATACTAGACTATGTTTCATATGTTATCATAGATCTTCGTAATCATTCATGTCCATTGGAAGTGGAAGGTCATCAACTTGCAGACACATTTTCATAACAATGCATACCATGCCCTTAGCAACACTACATATTGGTCACCTCTAGCCCATCTACCAAAGTCAAGTATTCCTCAGGTAACACTTCTTATCTAAATACTCTTACCTACCTCAGAGCCCCAAAACCACATCTTCTAATTCGAGAGACCCCAAGATTACAGTTTACACCTTCATCATCCTTTACGATTAGGGCATTCCTGAGCATTCAAATTCAATTATAACAAAGGTAACTATCGAATCAACCGGCATTTGTCAAAATAGTATGACTGCTATTCTAAGAGCATATCATCCTTACTACATGATGCTAAACTGAACAGAATAAAAGTGTACCTAATGCTCAGGATAAATCATTTAATGGAACATTCTACGCTTCAAAGACATCCATGACATAATATCTCTAACATGGCCAGATATACCCTTTCAATACATATGAATCTATGATTCAGATAATCATGGATCATCATAAAGATCCACGAACATCATATATGGAAGGACATCGACCTGCAGACACCTTTTTATGACTATGCATTCCATTCCCCCAGCATCTCAACATATTGATCGCCCCTGGCCCATCTAACAAGGTTCATCTTCCTCAAGAGACACTCTTTCTATCTCTGTATGCCTAACAGCCCCAGAGCCCTCATATCATTTCTCCTTATCCATGAGAACCTAGAATCAAAGTTTACTATCTCTTAATCCTTCCCACATCTTGGAATTTTTAGGGTATTCAGACCCTGTTACATTCTATTAAAGAGTGAACTTTACAGCATCATCCTTACCGTATGATGATAAACTGCACGGAGCGCATCCTTACCGCATGATGTTAAATTGCAAGAAGCACATCCCCACTACATGATGGTAAACTGCAAAGTCCAAGCACCTCAACATTCAAAAATTTCCCCAGTCACAAGAATTTATATAAAAAAATGACCCTCATCCTTACCGCATGATGTTGAACTACACGATCTTGAAATAAATCTTCATGGGTTCAGTTAAGAAAGGTGGCTTCCCACTCTTCCTCTGTGCATGGGTCAGACCTGCATGGATCATCATATAACACCTACGTGAGAGGGATAACTTCACCCATTCCTAGGATATCTTAACCCAAGATGCTTATCCTATGTCTAGACACCACCTCCTCATAAACCATACTCTATAACAAGAAAGATCTGAACTCCCATAAACCACCCATGGTGGTATTGAATTCCAACTCCCATGAAGTTCCTTGACTATCATGAGAATACATCCATTGACCTAAGGAATCGTTTTCATGACTTTGCATACCATTCCCCTAGTGGCTCTGCCTATAGTTGGCCATGGCCTGTCAGCCAAAGGCATGTCTTCCTTAGGAAATACTTCTTTCTGAATTCCTCATAGCCTCTGAGACCTCATATCCATCTTGGGATTCAGAAACTCTCTCATCTATAGTTTACAAACCATTCCACAATCACGTTTTTGTATTGTGGGACGTTTCTGGTTAAATCCCCGAGAACTAGGGAAATCCATTCCACCCTAAAATAATGTATCAGCTGCACGACATTAAACTATGTCAAGCTCTATCCCTCCATCACGATGACCATGTGTGTATAGGAGTGGTCTCATATCCATATCCATGATTGATATAGATGTCCCCAAACACTTCATACACCATGTCCCTTTTATGCCACCCTTGGTGGTCTTCATAATCCAAACTACCATGAAGTAACCTGGCCATTAGAAACTAGAAGTCATTGACTTAAGGTCACTTTCGTATGTCTATAAATAACATTCCCTCAGTGGCTCTACATATTGATTTCCGCATGGACTGTCTACCAAATGAAATTATTCATCAGGTGATGATTTTCCTACCACTGCATGCCCATATGGCTCATATTCCACATGACATACCCTACATGCTACTCATACTTGAATGAATAGTTCCCCCATATATGACTGAAAGGTATTAAGGCATCCAAAATTAGTAAAAACCTCATCAGGGCCCTCGAACCACCCCATTTGGTCAAATATATTTGACCTAAAAGATCAGAAATGATAGTCTTGTTTTTGAGGCTTTGAAACGCCCACAGAAACATATATGAAACTCACCATGATGAAAACCATCCAAGGGTGTATTGGGAAAAAGCTCAGTATTAGCTCACTAGTCCTACATCTTGTATGGACATAGAAAAACATTGAGAAAAAAAACCCAGGAGGCACAAAACCCATTAGGTCAAAAACCTGCAGAGGGAGACCTAAGAAAAAGCCGAGATATACCCACTAGGTCCACACTAAATGGGCCTTGGGAAAAATTAGGGTGTCCTGAAAAACACACAAAAATTAATGAGGTGTTTCATAATACCTCAGCAATAGTCAAACTATGTTGGCTGGATCCCTAGACTCAGACAAATTTTAGAACTCATTATTGTCATTTCAGTTTTATTTTCCCGAACTGTGGTTAATTATGGTTCGGCGAATTGTTGATTCATTCAGCAACCATTTCAATTTTAGATCTGTTGTTCTTGCATTAGTTGTTCCATTTTTCAACTCACATGCTCTAGTTCATGATCCAGCACCTTGAAGTGAGACCATTGCCTTGAGAGCTCACTATGTAGCCTTGATACTAACCCAACATGATCATGATCTTCTGTAATATGATGTTATCAGGTCACAGTGAGAAAGGCTTCAACATTAGCGGTAGAAAGGAAAGACTCATGTTCACCGACCTTCCCTTGGGAAGTGACCAACTGTTTAATTATGTCATAAATTCCATGATTGTCCAATCCATCGAATCCCAACACTTTGAACTAGTTGTGTGTTCTTGTCAATTTGGCTGGAATATTAGACACGGGCATTTGAGAGATCATCCTATAGATCATTTTCCATGCCCCTTGATGAGAAGGTCGAAGGCTAGAAAGATCTAGTTGATTAACATTGGGATCACTCCCAGAAAATGAAATATATTTAGGGATCAATGTCACTGGAGAGGGACCTAATCCAGTTTCGATAGTACATTCAAATGCATCAACAACCTCATCCACAGGTGTGGTCAAGGGAAGTATTGGGGTTATTGGTGTGATCGCCAATGCCTGCGGCAGTGGCGTTGGATCCCATAAACAAAATGAAGTGGATAAATACCCTTAATTAGAGAAGGTAATAAAAGTGGGTAGTGGTAATGAGATTGAAAATATTATCCCCAATATTTAATGTTTTGGTGTCCTCAATCTCTACGCTACTACTACCACCTGTGGAAGATGATTCTATATCCTCAACCCATAAATATGCTGTAGGGACCCCTAGAGATGCCCAAGACCTGAGTCCATGCCCTCGACCACCAGCTTCTAAGGCGGTCCCCAAATGATCTCCTAATGAAATTAAGATAGTGGAAATTGTTCCCCTAGTAAACAAGATGATAGCCTTCTTCATGCTTTCTAGAGCCAGGGTAGTGGCCTCTCTCACAAGTTCTTCATCCACTGGACTAGGATCCATAGAATCCGGGGAAGCCGAATCCATTGGATCTGAAACTTTTTTTTGTAGCTCGGGCTGATGAGTGCACATAGTACACTTCAACTGACGTCAACATGGGTGCCTCACCTTCCCCTACATCTATGGAGACCTTGTAATCAGTGGAAGTCTCAAACCCCAATTTCTCCTCCTCCATCGAATTCTTTGTTGTCGAAATCAGGAATGGGACTTCTATATCGATGGACTCCTCAACAGGACCCACCCACTTTCCATTATCAAACATGTTCGTAGGTAGTTCCACTTTTACCAAATGGGAAACATGGGAAATTGAATCATGATTACTAATCAACTCAACACCAATGTATAGAAAAAGTCAATAACTGGCTACATCAAAGCATATGTTTTAATAATTAGAGAAGAAAGAATAGTGGAGACATGCAATCCCATGTCTGATATGTTTAGATATATGGGATGCCTACATATATTTCATGACATTCCAAGGATATGGCTCCCTTCCCATGACACTCGGTGGATTCGGCAGATGGAATATCCTGGTCGGGTCTACAATGGTTGACACCATATGCTCGGTCATGATAGGAGAGCCTTCCCCAATGACCTCCATATTTGAAGGTGCATGTTCACCTGCTCCAGTACACCGGGGGTGTACTCCGGGGTAGGTATCACTTCTTGGGACTCCTTAGAATTGTGAGTCAAGGAAAAAGATGTTAGAATATTCACTATATAAGAGAAAATGGTGGGGTATATATAAGTAAGAAGACTACTTCCTCAGTATCGAATGGGTCAGAGTGTATCGTCATTAGAGCCACTCGGTCAGACCCATAATGCCAGTTTTTATGCCAATGAAAGTATTTATCCATGTCTTTTAAGCATCTGACAACCTCACCAAGGTCTTCTTCAACCATAATATATGGAGCAAAAAACTGCTCCAGGGCCTTGATGAGTGAAAGGATCCTCTTGAAGCAGATTCCATACTTCTTCATCGGAGCCACTGGCCCTCAGGTCATACCCAGTCCTCCATGAATTTTAGAAAGCAGTTGTAATAAGAACAATAATCCTGGGGGGATAAACCTGAGAAGGTAGAGTAGCAACAGATGTTGGCGGGGGTGTCGTTAGTCGCAGCTGCTTCCTTGGTGACACCACCACCATGGAACTCTTAGGAATTTCCCACTTGCGGGTCTCCAAGTGCAAGGATGGGAATTACCTTGCCTCAATTGCAGTAGGAGGACCAGAATGATCTTCCCCGCTAATTAACTATCGCTTCTCTACCTCTCCTCATCAGTGACCGACTGTAACATGGATCAGACCCAGTGGGTTGACACAAAGTAACCTGGTCGATCATGTATGTAAACCTTGAGTCCTTGAAGATAGCGATATATTATATCTTGGTCATCACCATAAATAATATCAACGAGCATAGATATATACCCCCTCTCACTGAACAACAATTATCTACCCTGGAGAAATTTCCATAAAGAATGGGGGTATTGATTATGGATGAATGGTTGATTATTTTGAGCCCTTGGAAAGGCAGTATCAATGTGTATGACTAGATGACCCCTGAAAGTAGCTTCAATTGCATACAAAGAGACACCCTGATGTGTCAAAACATTCCCAAAGAGCATAGGGAAAAATAGATTCCAGAGAACATTTCCTAGCCTAGTTGGAGTAACAAACTCTTTCTTCTTCCCTTTACCCATTATCGGTTTGGAGCTCTGAATAGTGGGAACCAACATTCCCAACCGACCTTCTGGGTATGAATACACCTAGGAGTGAGCATAGTTTTTGGAAAGGAATAGAATATGGTCTGCAAACTCAGGAATCTTGACCTTGCAACCAGCACCCTCTGGGGTGAAGATCATCCACTACTACCTGGCTACCATCAGATGTCGATTCACACGAGCACCATTGTGGGAAGGGGAACATAACATTTGAACACAACCGAATGGAAAACTGAACCTACAGGGATCTTACCCTTTGTAGATAAGTTCAACACCATTGTGAGACACTATGATTCCCTCCCTCTTGGAAAATAGGTAGCCCTGATTGGTAAAGGCGGCTAACCTAGAATTCACAATCCTTCCATCCATGGAAGGGTAGGGTTGAAAATTAAATTTGTCATAGCTAGTGATTTTCCTCGGTAGTTGGTTTTTATTCTAGACCGTTTGATGTTCTTCCTTATCATGGGTAGCCTATACCTCAGTCATAACCCCACTGGTAAATTGTAGTTATGGCCATTGTTTCGAAATTGAAATCAGTAAGGGGTTGATGAAAGTGTAAGAGTTCTTCGCGTGCACCCCAATCCAATCTCAGTGGATTTGGAAGGGGCTAGCCACCTGATTTTTCTGTATCCCTTCAGCTATATGGATGAGAAATCAATAAATCCTAGCAAATTCTAGAATGTCCTGGTTGATGTAGTTACTAGTGCCTAGATACACCACCATAACGAAGGTGGAAACTCGTACACCACAAGACACACGTACGTGCAGTGGCCAACCACTTAAGAACATAGCCAAGAAGGCCACCTATCGAAGAAGTCGATCAAAATTTTACACAAGCTCCCAGCCCCAACTGTTGAATTGAACCTCCTCTAGAATTGATCTGTTGGTCCCCCTGCCTCCGAGTTTCTATTCCGGGATAAGATGTGGGCCTATGAGGATGGTTCAACGATTTAGTGTGCATGGAAAATGTTTAAATCCAATTTTGTTAGGGGATGATCTATTTTAGAGAAACATATTTGGAGAAGTTATAATCTTGATCAATGATTTGATTCACAGAAGGAGGAGTCCTCTCTTCATCATCCTAGGTAGAGGAGGGAGGTAAGAATTTTTCATACATAATTATGACCATGGGGACTCCTAAGATCATTGTTATGTCCCAATGGATGATGTCAAACTCCTTATGGACTATGTGGAACGTATTGAAATAGAGGCTCTAATGACTCGAGAGCTGTGTGGGAAGTGCATTACTCCAATGGGAGTATGTCTAGGATTCAAAGTTAGCTTCATAAAACCCAACAGTTTGTAGTTCCACATAAAATTCCATACAACTCTGGAAATCCTAGAAGGGCCACCCCCAATCCAACTTAAACACACCTCCGACCCGACTATCTAGATCTGGTGCCTAGAAATGTTGTTCATTGACAATGGCATTGCATTCAATGCTCCGATGAAAATGAATTACTCCATCTTTTGGACATTGCTCGCCCATCAGGGAAACATGAAAGTGACTCGTCACAGACCCAATAGCTGTGTCCTTTGGTTTAAGCTGTCCCCTATGTGATATCACAACTCTAGGGAAAATACATGATATTATCTAGGCCCAAGATGGTTGTCAAAAAAGGTGTTGGGATCGATGTATCAGATAATAGGCCAAACCCATAAGCAGAAAAGCATTTAGAGAATGGGTATTCATGATGAGTCTCAGTAAAAAGATTGTCTACGTATTGATTCAAGAGGGTGACATGAACCTCATCCTCAACAGATATGTCCATATCTATTTGTTGTTAATAGATGGTTGAAAGGGGAGCATTAACAGGCCCAACAATAGCTCGTGAAGGAACCATGTTTTCTTCATACATCGGGAAACCATGCCAAGGTTTATTCCAATGTATTATACCTAGGAAAAGTAAAAATATTTGGAAAAATCTCCACTAATGTTCTACATAGTACGACCCACGTATCGACCCTAGAGTTGGTTCACAATGCCTATATTCCCTGAACCAGTTGTAGGTGGAAGAGGTCTACAACATCTTGGCCCACAGAGCGATGGACATCAAACCACGTACCAAGCCCCTACATGGGTTCTCATAATTCAAGACGTAAGTGATGTTTGAAATGAAAATTTCAAAGATTGAAGGATAATTCTAGTCCATGGACCACTGGACTGTGTGGCGTTTTCCCTACGCGACAATCCGTGAAAAACTTTTTAATGTTGTTAATGTTTATATTGTGGCTTTGAAGATTACTTCGTGGATGGGGGAGAGCACATAAGAGGATCAGTTCATGGAATCCAAATTGGTTCATGGATAAAGCGGTTCTGAAAGGAGGTTGTATGCGGAGGCAGTGCATGGAAGTATGGAACAAGATAGATTTTAGCTGAAGGATTTGGTAAAGGACAAGTCATGTGGATCCCTTTTTATAGGACGAGTCTCCCAATGGGTCCAACTCTATACTGTAAACCGCTCATGTTTAAGGACCACTTTACATTAGAATAGCCTCCTCTTCATTATGATCAGACCCCATTCCTATGGGGGGAATTTGTAGGGTCCTAAATTTCTAAATAAGGGAAGGAAGATACTCCCTTAAAATCATTGGAAGAATCTACCCAATCTCCATTAATAATTTGGGGAAAATATAAAGATTGTTCAGAAGAAATGGTAAAGGACCAAACCAATCTGCGTACCGGTATATCATCAGTGGTACATGGCTAGTTCAGAAAACTGCACCACCCACGCACCACATCATACGTGAAATAGAGGTGGAACTCTTACACTGGGATGGACCAAATGGCCCGCAATGTACGACCGAACCGATCCGCAGACACGGACCATTCCATCCACGAACCAGGCGGATTGGCCCCCCGCCACACACCTCATCATTACTGAGGCAGATGAGGAACCCTTTGTGGTAGTGAAGCACCCCTGTGACTGTGTTGGTTCACAGGAAATGTTCGTTCAATGTATCATGGGATCCTCGGATTGACTAAGCCATCTGTAGGCTGGGTTTTCTATCATGGGCCTCCGCAGAAGGTGCCCCATGACCATATATACAACCCTTTCCCCCTCTATAAAAGTTAATCAAGGGGTAGAAGAATGGGATCAGAAGATTGAGGATATGATTCTTGGCGATTGTCTCTTTAAAGGAAGAGTCTTCCAAAAGCTTAGGATCTCGTGTAACCGAATGTTCTGAATCGCAATCCAATAAAAGGTATAAACTGGGGCCGATTTGTTATGAACTGAAGAACACATAAGTAAATTGTTTAACCACTAACCAAAAATTGGTAAACTGTGAACAATAGTCCCTACATGGATGCACTCCCTGTGAAATGGAATGCATATGCCCCTTCTTTGATCTAGTGCACCGCATATCAAACTTTTATGTGGGAAAAGCCCAGACAGACACTACCCCCAACTACCGCTGCTTGAGTGAACTCTTGTGCCACATACCAATTTGGTAGAAGGACTAAAAATGAAGCCACATACCACTCAGGTATGTGGGATTTTCCTCAGTTTGCATACCACAAAGGTATATGGACGACCTCTCCATTCATGTGGAACCTACCTACGTGAAGGGTTTAACTCCTCATATGGTCGTGTAGTTCTCCAAGGCATTCAGTGTTTCCATCCCTCAATTCATATAAAGCCCTTACAATTCAGTCCAATCCTTCAGAATCACCTCAGAAGCATATCCATAGGCACCAAGCCAACGCCTCTCTCAAAGCCACCACACCAGAATGCTGAAACATTCAGGTGCATTAGTGTTCCCTCGAAAGTTCAAATACCCACATTAGACAGAGACTAAGGGGTTACCCCATCCCTTGAACGGACATCTGGAGCATTTCTAGGTTCACGTACCCATGGTAGTATAGAGTCCTAGCCCCAAAGCCCCTTTCTGCCTCTACACTATTCAGGATTGAGGGAACCTGCTCGCTTTTCCATTCAACGAGCTCTAGAGGTGATAACTTTTCCCCTCCACTTGAGAGAGAAAAAGGGAATCCCCCTAGAGTAAGCCCCACACCATCCTCACCGGATGGAAATATCCTTTCTCCTTTCAACTGGGAAGGTTAATTGTTTGACGAACCTTCCCATGGTCGCCCCAACCTCTTCCTCTATGGGCTCTTCCTCTCCCTCAAATAGGGGAGGAGGCATGTGCATTGTTAAATATTTCACATCCTCTTGTTACTCACACCAAGCATGAATCAAGTTGGATTATAGGTTTGTAAGGATTAAAAAATCTCCACACATTCCGAACCACAAGAACTCAGTTTCCTAACCAAATCAGGATACATAGGACGCCTTCCAGAAGGTCCGAGATCAAAAGGGTGACGATTATAAAAGTGTATACCCAATTATGTTCCCATCAAATGGGAAATATCCATGTGTAAGCCTCACATGAACGAACTACGTGGGTTTTGATCCCTAACTCCTATGAAGGGTAAATAGGACACCTCCCTGTGGTTCAATCCCAACTCAGGCCACAAACCACATGTAAGCCCCAAAAATACCCCCACTTGGGCCGCTTCAGTGTAAGTCTCACACCAACCTTGACAAGTCAGCTGTCACCTAGACATCCCTATCACATGACGTAAAACTGTATGGTTGGGACTTTTCCACAATAACTTAAAATGTGATTTGTTATATTAAGTGGAACCAAACTCTGTGGATTCTGATTCCTCTCACTAGGATACATTGGAAGCCCATATTCTAAGTTTGATCCATATTCTCAAGTCACTCTCTGTCCCCCTGGATGATAATACACTCCAGAACTCCTAATTATAAGGCTTGAGACCAGTGTTATCGAGATATACCCAAACATCCCAAGAATCACCAACCCAATGAGGGATGGTAATCCTCGGATGTATATGGTTTTGGATCCCTGTGTATACCTATGACTTTCAACCCTAGTTTAATCCGTGGATACTATTCTTAGGGATAAACCAATAATTTTTGAACATATAAACAAGTCTTAAATCTATAAGAGAGTCCCAGAATAGGAAATAATTCCCCACAAAAGGGTGCGATGAGCCCGACTTCCCATCCTATCGACCAATGTGATTTCTTAATCGTCGTTGACCATATCAACCAATGAGTTCCTACCTTTTGAAAGTAGGTCCATGGATAATTAGATACAAGAACCGTTGGGCATTTCATTCTCCACAAATAAACCTATTGGAGACCAGGTGAAGCCCTGGAGATAGAGAACCGGATAGAAATGATTAAACACCGACTCCCTTTTATCATACGTGGGAACCGATCACATACCCTTCACCGCAAAATAGTTCTGCCCAATTTTTAATTTATAAATGACAATCCATGCATTTTAGAGAGAATATATATATTTATTTCATTACAGTACTTATTTGTGCATTACAGATAGACACATTTATTACACGTGTGATTTTAGTCATTTTTTTATATTATTTGGATTATGAATTGAAATTTTGAATGTGTTATGGGAACCATTGGATTGTTTAAAGATTGTATACCTCATGAATTTATCGATGATCTTATTTTCATCTATGATTAATATTCAATTAGTTCAAAGTGGTATAGGAAATTTTTATTCAAATACCTATTTTTGTTAGATATATGAGGAATTAATTGGACATATTATGTGACGGGTGAGGCTCTCTATAGCCTCTCGATGCATCGGTAGGTCTCATGAGGAAAACTACGGTCAAGGAATGTGGACATGAAAAAAGGTTATTTATAGTCTTGGAACGGGTCCATGATTGTATAGTAATTTATAGTATTCTCTTGGGGCCTTTACGGTATGTTTAATATGTCATGTGTTATAAATTCTATCATTACGAATCTAGTATGTGAAAGAACATGTGATTATTTTACTAGAATAATATCCATGTTTAATTATCATTCTCTTATAAAAATATATTAATCAATTTTATATTTTTAAATGCACAAGGAAAAATGTTTTATATATAAGTATATACTTATATAGAAAATCATTTATTAAGAATGATTAAAAATATATTTCATAAAAAATTACAGAAAAACATATATCATTTCATGGTTTTTATTCATATGTTATATGATAATTTATAACATTTGAGGTGAAAATTCAAAACATGTAATATTTCATGCACCGATTTGTATCCACACACCTGGTATGTCATGGATAATGAATTGTGGTCATTGTCTGACTTATAACTAGAACTCCATCCATTTTTTTACAAGTATACACATATTTTATAAAGAATTTTATTTGTAACTCTTAAATAAAATTTTCAATTTTGATCAAGATATTATCCTAAAAGCTATTTCATAATCTCTTAAGAAAATGATGATGACATGTATGGAAAATGTTAATTTATTTATATAAAATGACTTAAAGCATCTATTTTAGTGAAATTCATGAAAAGGTTTTAATTAATTGTTTCTTTAAACCCCTTATGAGGAAATTTATGCTCACCCCATTATTTATAATCACTTTGAAATGTTTACCAAAATTTATACATTGAACCTATGTTATGGATGAAATACGATAAAAAATATTGGACTTCAAATTGTGTATTTTGTAGATATTTAAGTAATGTATCTAATTTTCTATAACCTAGACCGTAAAAAGGTCCTCTGTTGTAATGAATGTTGTGTATTTATTCACAATTATTTTATAGAAAAAATACACAAAAAGTGTAATGTTATGAACCCCGGTTTCGGGGTTGGGTTATTATATCAACAACCTTTTTGGGTTTGGTTAATATGGTTCATCATAAACTAGATTCCACCATATCTGTCAACATTTGATTACTTGATGGATAAAATTTATATAAAAACACAATTTTATTTACCTATAGAGGGAGTAATGTTTGTGGATTAATATGATTCTTTAAATTTCATTATCATATTGTTTTTATAAAGGATTAGGTAGTTATATACTGTAGACAAATATAATTATGACCACATTATTGTAATTACAAAACACATGATTTTGAGTTAGTAGTAGTAGTTTTGTGATAAATAAATAAATTAATTAATTTCTTGCGGTATTCTTTAAGTTCATTAATATCCAGATAAGAGTGTGATTTATATTCATATTAAGAGATTCAATTCATTTTAATTTTAGATAGGTAAAATTCAATATAGACTATATTTGTAAATTTTAACAAAATATTATAAAAATAATAATGGCTACTATTTAATTTTATAAACAAAATTTAATTGTTCATGAAATTAGAAAATTAATGGAAGATTATGGAGTAGATTATGACATTACATTTGGAATGGGAATAATATGGTGCAGAAGGTTTCTTTTACTTAATGACAATGTAATCTCTTTTACTTCTACATGTACAGGTTTCTTAGTTGGGTGATCCAATGGTGGAGGCTTAGAGAGTTAAATTATTTATGATGTAGTTCTTGATGGATTATTGGAGGTTGGAAAACATTGTTTTATTACCCTAAAAATTTATTTCCTCCATAGGTTTTTTTTAGAAATGGTTCTATGTGAATTTCATAGGTCAAATATTGTAGAACATTAAGCTGTCACTATGATGAATCTTGATCTAAAGGAAATGCTCTAGTGGGATAACATGATGAGGTATATGTCGAGTTATGAACATTAATGATATAATTTTTAAATGGATAAGAATATACATCATGTTTAGGTGATTTATTACATCTTTTGGAGGCTCCTTACTGAAATTGGGAGGATGGGTATTTTGATTTCCTAGAATGATTCCAGGTACATTTGGAGGATATGATTGAATTTCATTTTATTATTGATATATTTTTGAATTAAACTCATTTTTTGGTGATTAATAATTAAAGGGAGGTGACTATGTTTTTGAGTTTGTATGTGAAAGTAAGGTAAGGGTTTACTTAGTTCCATGAATGATCATTACTAACTAATACCACTACATAACCAAAAAAGTGTTAATGAGACTAAAAATTAATTTGGCTCTAGCGGCGCCTTATCATTGCATTCATCCTTTAATGGGGAATAAAATTGATCAAATGATTCATATGGTAGAGCATATATTGTGTTTAGGATTCACTGACCCAGTTTATGGAGGTGGTAATAATTATTCTTAACATGGTGATGGTTTTGATAGAAACAGTTTATATGATTTAAGAGAAGAAAAAATATAGAAAAAATTTAAAAATATTTTATGTTGATTGGGGAGGAAATACATATAGTTTTAGGTGACTATAATGTGTTTTTTTGAAATAATTCTTCTCAATGTGGGATGTATTGGTTTAGTAGGGGTAATAATATCTCTCTATGATTTATTGGAAATATATAAATGCTAAAGCAGATTAGTAGAGTAGAATATAAGTTAAAACTCCCAACCCTGGTAGGAGTGAGTTAAATACAAATTATATATGATACAACTTCAAGGGTTTCAATATGATAACTCCAATTTCATTTATTCGGGTGAGTAAGATATTGTGAATGATTTGAAATTCCTATAATGAAATATAGTGATCCATATTCATTTATAGAAGATGTTGAGGTGATACCTAATTCCAATAGTGCATGTTTTTTTTTGAAGAAATGACCTGTTGGAGGAATGTACTTGAGATCGAGGTTCACCAATGTTGGTTTAATGAAAGTATTTGTGTTGAACCCTTATTCTTATACAAAAGTTGATGTTTGTTTTTTTATGGAAGAAATTGATATTGGGTTCCATATTTATAATATTATTAAGCCTTTTTAATGTTGATATTTCTATTTTAGTGGTATTCCACATAATAGTTTAATTTTGGGATTTATGTTTGATCAGTTTTTTTATTATTTTTTTCAGGAAGGGAAAATTTTAAAATGTTTATAGTGGAAATATTTTATTTTTTTATTTTTTTATATGGGAATATTGTTTATTTATATAATAATGAAGTTAATTTAAAAGTTATTTTTTGAAGTTATGCTAAAATTTTGATTCTTAGAAGAAACCATGACTTCTTATATTCTATCTAATCCATGGTTTATAGGAAATCATTATGTTTTAGTCAATTTTATAGTTAATAAGGAAAATGGGAAAAAATATTAAGGTATTTGAGAAATAATTTATCATGGTTTTCAAATACATCCTCACCTACATAAAATATGATTTATTTTAGTACAAAACCTAATGGTTTGGACAATTTTCATTTATTTATATATTGGGAAGCCCCCTTGCTTCTCATTTACTTTCCTATTTTACATAGAAACACTAAATGAAAAGGTAGATTTATTTGGTGGTTTTTAATTCTCTTGGATGTATCCCAGAGATATTTTATCTCCTAAGATCCCATCGACAAATGTGAAGAGAATCCCTATTTAATTATTCTTCTTTTATTATATTCCCTCATAATATCGCCAATTTGGTTTAGGAGAGATGAATATGTTTTATACAATATTTATATGATATTTATGAAATATAGTTTCATTGGGATTTATACATAAGTATTTGATAGTTTAGATATTCAAGTACCATTATTAATTAATAATTAACATGCATTGTGCTAAATTTTTATTTTATGATTTCCAAATGAATTTTTTATAAATTGTTTTATGTGACATTTGTTATTATTTTTATTCCCTATAGTCAAAAGAAAGATAAAAATAATAATGGCATATAATAAATAGTAAAAGTTGAATTGAAATATACAAATATGTTAATTAAAAATATATTAATTATGATTAGAAAATTATAAAATTGATATATAAGGAATATACGAAAATAAAATAAGAACACGTGATTATGACATGGGTAAAATTGATTAGTTTTATTATTATTTTATTTTATGAGTCGATGTTATTTTGAATGTAATATCTATTTTCTCTTGAATGATGTGAGCATTAAAAAATATCATTAATATGATGGAAATGAAAATAATGATTTTGTGATAAAGGGGTTGTGATTTATTTGTTGAAATTTGAGGTTCAAATGTGGTTGGCCGGAATTTATTTCCTAGGATATGTATATGTTGTGTAAATGTTTGGCTGAGTATGTGGAGGATTGATAAATCCATTATTACTATTATGTTGTGATTAGATTATAGATCCTGGTTAATTGTATATTAATTTGCTTCCATAATATATTTTTATCCTATTTGATTTCAATGTTATGTTTTTTTATTAATATATCCCTATTTAGTATGTTATTTTTTGGTTGATATAGGGATGTGGTATTCATAGTGAATAATAATGGTGGGGGATGTTGTATTCCCATCCAAAAAAAATTGTTATTTTTATTGGTTCAACTCTATAATGTTTTTATTATTCTTATTTCATGGACCCAATTAAAATTATATATGGTATTTTTGGTTGGATTATGTATTATTATAGCTTCCAATAACATGAGGGAGTGATTGCTGTTTTACTTATGGTGATAAGGTTCTGGTGATGGGATTAGTAAGGTGAATGGAATAAGATAATGTTTTGTTGATGTGTATTTTTATCAGTGATCAAAATTATAATTTAAATGTATTTATATATTTAATTTATCATGTCTTCATTATAAGAATTTAATTAATATAGTATGTTTAAAAGAGGAAGTTACATATTTTACTTGTATTCTTAAACAATGTAATTTTTTAGACATAAAAAATCATGTGTGAGGGTATTTTTGGGATTCATTAGATAAACCATGTGATAAAATTACTATGATTTTTTGATTAATTTTCTAATGGTTTAACTTTATAGTTGGTTGATAGTTTTCTAGGCTGGTTTTTTTGTTAATATACTCGTTTATAATTTCATTCATTTATGTGGGAGTTTATTGTAATAGTAGAGTTTTTATTATAAATTTGAGGTTGTTAGTTTTTTCTTAAAAGTGATAAACCCTATTAATGTTTGTGTTTTATATCTTAAGTTCCCATTTCCGTCATGTGTCCTATCATAGGCTGGATTTATGGGTCCCCATTGATGGCATTTATACCTTAGAAGAAGTCTAATGTAGACTGGTTCCTGATAGTCTACATCAAATTTTATTCCTTTTCCACTAGGTTTGAATACTATATATAACTTTTCAAAATATGTGACTTTTTATCAAATAAAATAAAATAATAAATATTTTAATGAAATATAAATTCTTCATCATCTAACAGTAATTATTGTTATCACTATATTCATTTCTAAACAATATTTTTACATATTTATAGATATGTTTATTAAAGATTCAATCATCTTTAAAAGTATATCTTTTACTTACTCTAATGATTTTATATCTTAACTTATATTCCAATTCAATGAAAATTAGAGTCCTTGTTTAAATCAAATTAATGCCTTCCAAATTATAAGGAATGGATGTCCTAGTATGAGAGTAATTTCTAGGTTTTATTCTATATCAATAACATATATCCAGTGAGGAAGATGAACATATCATTTTTCAAAAAAACATATTTAAGGATACCTCAAAGAAAATTCATCAAAAAATCCTCTAAAATAATTAGAAATTTAGTGGGATTTGGTTCATTAGGACATAGATTAGTAATTACCTATAAAGGCATTATATTGATAATTTTAATATAATTTGATAATACCGTAGTCAATTGACATAGTCTAATGGTGCATAGGGTGGTAATGATATTAATTCTAAGATGCATGATTTAGTTTTTTTCTAAACTTTCATATAAATATTTTCACTCTCATACACTATTACCAAATCATATAACTTCCATTTTTAAATAAATATGTCAATATGTTAGTGAATTACAAATATTGAGAAATTTCATCTTCAAAATGGATATTATTTTATAGTTTCATGAATATTTCTATCTTTTTTATTTTTCATCTATCATAAACGTATTCAAATGTGGTGGATACATAATTAGTGGAATGTTTTTTTATGAAATAATTAAAATTTTAAATTTGATATTTCTCATCTAAAAATTTTATAACTCTTATTAGTTCACTTATACCACCCTAGGTTAGATTTTCTGTGAATATTTATTTTTCATTTCGTAGTGTTGCTGGGTATTTCTTCCTATTTACCGCATCACAAGATTAATAACTATTATAATAATTTATTTTTTGGAATTTAAATATGATATAGGATTTAGGATTTAATTTCTCAATTTTTATATTATCATTTAGAATAACATTATCTTAGTCCTAATTAAAAGTATTCTAACATGGAATAATGTTTTATTGTTTTTTAATTCAAATTCATTAAAAAAATTCATTTTTATTAATTTTTCAAAAAAATAGTGGACTCACCATAGATAAAAAAAATTATATTAAAACATATATAAACCATTTTTTCTTCTCTATAATGTCTTACCTCAGGGATGTTATTTTAGTGCTGTTTTCAAATTGAATGCCTTGTTTCTATTACTTGTTAGATATTTTCTGAGATAATATTTTTTGTACCCTAGGTGTGGTTATATAAGTAATCATATTTAATGTATTTCTTTGTTTTTATATCAATTAATGTTTCCTTATCCTAACCATCCAACTTCTAGGAAAAAATAACTATATTTTTAGGAGTATCTATAATATATAATTTTCAAGATATCATTGCAGTTGAAGTAGGTGTATTAAAAAAATACTCGAGGGACTATGGATGTAAAAACATATGTCACTATTTTTTCTCCTAGATATTTTAAAAAATATTATATAATACATTGAATTGTTCATATAGAATTCTGGTAATGGACATATGTTTAATTATATGGTTAATTAATAATAATTTATATATCCATTCGGTAATGTAATTTTTTATTTTATGCAATTGATTTTGAGTATCTTATTAGATATTCTTCATAATAATTTTTCAATGACAGACCATGGGAATAATAAAAGTTGGTATTTTTGGCCTCTAATAGGACTTGTCAATAATATATGATTATTAAAGGGTTATGATATGAATTACGGAAAAATAATCAAAAAATGTGGAGAAATATTTCTCATGATAAATGAATAATTATTTAAACTGGTAAAAATATAAAAAAAATTCTAAATAAATTGGTAAATGAATAAATAAATTATTTCACCAATTTTTTGTCTATCCTTGCTGTAAAATATACAAGATATAAAGTATGAATATGATAAATAAGATATAAAAACATGTATGTTATATTCCATAGATAATTTATAAAAAAATAGAAAACTATTACCAAATGGAAGATCATATACATAATGAAAATGAAAAAAATACAAAACATCCCAAAAATTGTAATGTTGTCTAATTATTCAGCCAATTTCCAACTGGACCACTAATATTCTTATGGCTCTCCACCCCCAGTCATTTGGTATGTTATCATAACCACATCCTAAAACATTAGGTGTTTGGACTATTAAGTCACAATGTATATTTCAAGGTAGCTTGGGGGTGGGGGAGGTGAATAAAGAGACTTTATAAATTAAAAATATTCTATAAATATCAAACCTCACCCATTATATGATCATGTTTCCTTATTTCAATGATCATGTTAATTTTATCACTCCCCTTATATTGAACACAATAGATGTCAAAAATGAATTTATAAAGTAAATCCCACAAAAACATAAGGATTTTACATTGTTTACACACAATGGGATGTTATGTAAGAGTATGCACATGGAATTGTGTCACTGTATAAAATCTACTATTAACTAAATATTCATGTGGATTTAATTTTTTTTATCAAGGCCACTATAGGGGAAGTAAAACTCTGTTTGTAATATATATGTTTTTATAATAGCTCATAAAATAGACAAAAACATTTCTTTCTTATATGAACAATTCATAAAACAAAAATATCTATTTTTAGGCGAATAGGTCTCTATAAGTTGAACATAAGAAAGAAAATCATAGTTCTTCAGGAAAATAAGGATTTGGTGTGGAAATAAAATCTATCTCTTTTTGATTTTATACTATAATTAAAGATAAATAATACTTTATAGAAATATTTACACCTGATCTTATCCAAAATATGAATAAAAGTGAATTTGGAATAATTTTTCTTTAGAATAACTTTATTATACTTAAATCATTTTATAAATTACAATTGTATCTTCTCCCCAAGTTATAAAAGGACTACCATCTTCTTTATTATTTAAACCACATTGAGACATATAGAATATCTAAAACCTTAAAAAATATGTTATAAAATTTTCTATCCATTATATAGATGATATGATATTCTTAAATGAATATTACATCGATTCTTAATATAGTACCCAAAGGAGGTATACTGAAGAAGAGGTAATCATCTACCCAACCTCATTCAGTTTATTTCTTCTTATAACCCTCCCAAATATATGGGGTTTTTCACAAAATAATAAAATTTGAATACTCAATATAGTTAAATTTTATTATTATTATGTAACAACAAATATCCACTGACTATTCTCTATAATAGAAAGTGAAAGTATCATTCTTGTATAAACATTGACTCCCACATCCATGTAGGGAAACGATTAATTTTTCATCCCCATATTTCATGGATGGTTCTTATGTTGGGATTAATGTTTATATATTATATTTTTGACATGAATATGTTTTTTGAGTTATAATATCATATCTATATTATTACCTTCTATTCCTTTGGAAAATAATTACGTCGTTTGTGCATACATGCGGACTACCACCACAAGGAAGCAATGTGATTTTTTTTCATTTCAGATCTACATGGGTGGAAATATAGTTAGAATTAATTTATCAATATATATGTTATTTATGACATAATAATGTTTTTTGAATGACAAAAAAAATTCTCTTTATTTCTTTTTATTTATTATAAAATGAATGTAGTGTTCAAGAAAACATACAACCTACCATCTCCATGAATGATATAAATAATTTATCTATATATACCTTTTATGGATAATTATATAGACATATATATGTTAAATATATATTTTATTTAAATCATTATTTATATTCTAGATATTACGTATGAATGATCATTAAAAATGTACTGAATCTTCCAAATTATAACATCAATGAAAAAATTAAACAGTTAACACAAATAAATGACATTTTTAATTAGGAATTATTAATGAATTTGTGGTTAAATGTTATAATATGATCATATAAGATATTATATTTTTTTTAAACTATTATGGTATAAAATTATAATAAATTTAAATTTATTATACATTAGGTCAAATAACATTCGAAAAAATTCTTACTCGAGGTAATATTTTATTGCCTCAAAATGTATTCTTTCAGATATATGTTATATTTTGAAACTATATTATTTTAAAATTTATATATATAACCCATTTTAAATTTTATTTCATGGACATTATCATGTTTATTATATTTAAAGTATCATTTTATGGAATTATTTCACGGGGATAATGATTCAAATGTTTCTAAAGTAGTGTGTGATTTATATATCAATCTCATTTTTATCTGGATTATTTATTACTGAATTGAAATTGAGGAAAATTACATAATAATTTTATAATGAAAAAAATTCATTTTATTATCCTTTGGTTATTTTTATATATTACAAGTTTTCCTTCCTCATTCCTCTCTTTATGTACTCAATAGAATATAAAAACGTTTTTGAATGAACAAAATATTTATTTTACTATATCGTTGACAATATTTTCCTTCTATGTCCACGTTTTATTTAAAATGTTATCATTATTGTTTTTAATCTTATCTTATGATTTCTCAAAGTCATTTTTACCCATGCTTTCCTTTATATATTTTTTTTAAAGTTAATCTTCCTATCCAATTTGGATTAAGATATTATTGACTTTTTAACCAATATGTGTATCAAATATTTGTTTTAATGTACACAACATGAACACAATTTAATGTTATCATGTCTGATCTATGCTTTTATGCTTCATTTATAGGTTTCAACATTTTCTCTCAAAGAAATTTGTTTCTATAATATTTTGGAAATTTATAATTTTAAATAAGTTATTTCAAAATGAAAATTTTATTTTCCTCAATAAATATTCCATGTGGAAATTTAATTTAATATTAATCTAAGATAAATTCAATGTGGTTATTTTTGTTTTTTAGGGATATGATCCAAGATTACAATCCTTATTCTCTCTCTAAATTGTTTTTTATTATTATAATGTTATGTTTATAAAACACATTTAACTTTTATGGGTTATGTTATGAAAAAATGTCATAATGTTTATGAATACTATTTCATTTCCAATGGTTATGTATATGATTAATGTTTTGTGATATTCTGGTAAACTAATTAATGTATTATGATTATTTGATAGGTGGTCGTAGATTTTTATAACCCTCAAATTAATTGGATAAAGATTGAAATATCATTACATAATAAGAACTGGAATGAGGAGTGAACGTGGTTTAGTTAATGAATATATCTATTATGATGATCATTAGATAAAACATTGAATAATGTTATTATGGAATGAAGAGTGAAAAAAATTCAAAACAGTAGTCTTTCATGTGTTCCTTGACTGAGGAAATAATTTTCTATGCTGGGGTATGGAAGAAACAAATGTCTTATTCCAATTTTATGGTTCCATGGATCATGTTATTTGATTCTATCATGATTAATGTATTATTAATTATCGTGTCTTATTCCATGAATCATGATAATGATCTATGTTATTATGGGTATTTTTTTAAAATTTTAATATCAGGTTCCCATAGCCATATTTTAATGTTATTAATAATTGATCATTGATATCTACCTTGATTATCTATATAGAACATCTGGGCTCAGCCATTATTATGCTTCCTTTCCCTAGGATAAGAAAAATGGTTTTAAGTATGATATTCCTATGAATGGTTCTTATTATGAGGAATTATTTTATAGAAAATATAGATCCCATATGAGCCAGTTGTTTATGTATCTATGTTTTAAAATACTATCGAAACATATTTTCATTACATGGATGAAAATTTATTAAATGAAAATAACATAAGGATGATAATGTAATGAGAATAAAATAGTATCAAGGTTAATATACTTCACCAAATCTACTTCACACAGGTCCCCATAGAGTAGCGTCAACACACAGGGTTGACCTAAGCATCCAGTGGTTCTTTGTAGGCCTAGATTACTGAGTCACCCCGCAGAACCATGTAGGGAACACATACGTAATAGCCTATGTGAAAACCCTAAATGGCCTAAACTCTTCACCCACATTCCCATATTTTCCTATGAAAAGGACCTTGGGGGTCCTCAATTCAGATGAAAAAAAATCACGCGAAACATGAAAACTCTACTCACCCTAGCCCTTCACCTAGTCCATCAGAAACATTTCGAGTACCTCTTCAAAACCAAGAGAAGTGGTAATTGAAGGGGATAGATGTAGAAAAGTCCTAATAGGGTCTAAAAATACCCAAAACCTGATCCAGTAATGCTTTCATACATAGTTTTCAAGCACCATCATAAAGGAACCTTCCTAAAATCAGGCCAACGCACATGAGGCCCCTCCCATCTACCCATGTCTCCCTTGAGTGATACCTCCTTAGGTTGTGTGACCTTCACCCGTGTGTGGAATCTATCATGTCTTATTTCAAGACACCAATGGATTGTATCATCTTACATTGGATCCCTTGTTTGAGAGAGACTAAATTGAACACTCCACCGAAGCCTCAGGATTTTAATGACTAGGTTTAGAGGAACACCGGTGTTTCTTCCATTTGAATATGCATTCCTATAGTCATAGGTGTCCCACATCTATGACACTTGACGGGTAGGGTCATGAGGTGGCCTGTAGATATTCATTCCCATGTTAATGAGGTGTATGAACCTGGTCGTTATATTATGGATTACCAGTAATAGATATTAGATCTAGGACCATGTCCTTCCCTAATCATCTCTATGATTAGGGACCTCCGATTCTAGTTGGAATCGATAGGATCATGCTTTACATTCACTTTAAGTATTTTTTTTCATAATCCTCACCTCATACCCATAAACCAATTCAAGGAAATCCCCCTTAATATAACCCCTAACCTTTCATATAGAGCCTATTCTTCTTCATTCGTTCCTCTTTATCAATACCTAGGTGATGTATCTCATTGGGTAGTCATAGTAGACTATCTAGGGTACAATTATGGGAGGAGATGGTCACTAGAGACCACTCCTTTTACAACCCCATTTGTCTTGACCTCATCCATAGGTTGACAAAGTAGATTATAGGGTTTCTCTGATTTACCACTTTATCGTCTTTATCACACCAAGCAGGTCTCATGTGGTCTTAGTGGTTGGTGGTAATCCTAATATATGTATGATCCAAAATCATCAGGTATCATTTCAAGTGTAATCCAAAAAAAACTAACAGAATACCCCTAAGCAGTGTAAGAACCAAAAAACAATCCAATGGAAATTATCCCATGTGTAATCCCCAACTCAAATACCCTTAATGATATAAACTCCCCTACCAGAAAACCCTTCATAAATCCAACATAGGCATAGGTCCTCACAACCATACATTATTGGATTTGATTCTCATCAAGTGTTGATATGTATGAAGCCATAAAAAAACAAACCCAAAACCCCAAATCAAAAAAATATTTATTTTCTACATTCTTAGTAGGTTCTTCTCCAAAATGGTATCACATATCTCTTCCATGCCACTTGGGATGACCCTATGTAATTCCCACTCCACTATTTTCCTAGGAATCTTGAACCTAGAAATCCTTGATGAATGAAATTAAAATTTATGATTTGGTCCATATCACATGTCCTTAAATGGTATGATATGTTCCATTAAGTGGAAGTGAACTACATGTGTTCTAATTTCTTTAGCAAGGATACATAGTAAGACAGTCTCATGGGTCTGATCCTAACATAAAAAACATCCATCCCCTAGAATGATGATACATTCCAGAATGCCCTACTATGTGGATCAAAACTAGAGTCATATTGATAAATGATAAAATAATCACTACTATATTCCTAAAAGTGTTTCATTGTTGGAGAACCTCATATACATAGAGATATCTACATTAATTTTGAATCTAAAATAAATATAGATGATTCTAAATTCTATGAATTCTAATAATTTTATTTAATTCAAGACTGACCCTCTTCATACTTCGGAATTAAGGATTCACAAATAAATCCTAAATATTTAAGAGTGTCATGTAGTAGGAAACAATTTCCCCGATATGGGCGTGATGTGCCCATACTCTTATCATATCGACCAATTTGAGTTCTTATGAATCGTTGGACAAGTTCCCCATCTAGAACATTATTTTGGAATGTGGGTACATGATTCCTCATAAATATGATAACCACTGGGATTTTCCTATTCTATGAATGCACCCCATCGAAAACATACTGAAATGGATGTGGGTTTATGTGTCATATGTGAAGTTTTTCACATGAACACCAAAAATTATACTCCAACACCATGTGGAATTCATTTATGAAAAAATGATGAACCCAATCTGAATCCTTAACCAACGTGATAGTGTTATCCACCTATGACACCCCTTTCACTATCAAATTGAAAATGGTTCAAACAAGATAATCAATGGTGCTTTTTTTTGTTCAATGAGATCATAATTTGATTGGATTTTCTTTTTTGTGTTTTTCACCTATATTTGATTTCTCTTTCACTAATATATCCCTTAAAACCAAATGGATTCACATTAACTCACGGACAAAAAATGATCTGGTTACCATTCCTGGCGGGCCCTTATTCAGGAAATGGACACGATCACCAAACCAGTATATTCAAAACTAGGTCTCAAACACACTAGACTGGGAGTTGTTCCAAAATGGAACTAACCATAACCTGGATGATTCCCAATAGGACTTGTAGCTCATGAAGCTATGCCAACCATCCACACATTGACATTTTATGGTCTAGATGAAAATGGTATCGAACACTATCTCAAACCATTTCAAGAGATTATGCACAGAACATATCAACCATATCATCTATTACCTCAGGGAGGTAAATTATGAGGCCACCAAAAACCTAAATTAGAAGAAACGATGGTCCTTTCAAAGGGATTGTTCTGGTGATAATCACTGCCAATGTTGTGTGGACGTGAACCCTCGACATGATGAGGGTTTCAACCTTGATAGTCTGACCCAATTCAACTGGACTCAACCATACAAGATTTACTGTTAGGGAGAGAAACTAGGAAACATGTAGTAGGGGCACATCGTATCCCCCTCTGGGGAAGCCCATCAACCATATTTGAAAGAAAATGGAGAGTAGGAACACACACCAGTCTGCACTGATCAATCATATCAGTATACTCATCTTGAAGTATCTATAGAAGGAAACCAGCTAGATAAGGAGGAAAATGGTGAGACAACACAAAATCATACCCACACGAAGAAATCATGTAATCTAATTTTAGTGGAAAACTATGGGTGTATTCACAAACATGTATGCATTTATAAAGCCTTCTAGTAGTCTCACCTGACATCACCTAGAAATTATAGCCAGAATGTCCTGAAAAAATAGGGGGTTCACACAAATATAATCCCACACAACTGAGTACTTTCAATAAATATTGACATGAAATTAAAGACAATATAATACATACACCCCTAATTTTACTATGTAATGGGCATATATCCAGATACCAACCACTGTAGTAACTAAGAACATCCTGAGAATAGTGAAAGGGAATGCTCACCAAAAATATATGAAATACTAGATCGGGTCCTTATCCCCTTTCCAATTTTAGGTGATTGAATTATTCCAATGGACACCCCATAGTAGACACAAAACCGTTTCATAATTTCAACTGCTTTTTATAAAATTTTTGATGTGAAATTGGATCCAGTCAAATAAGCTTATTTACATTTTAAGATTATTCCACAATAATTTTTCTTAGTTTTCCATTAGAAGGCACCCAAAAAGAATATTGACATGTGATGATGGGAAAATGAAAAGTTGATTTGTGATTCCAATATACATAATGTTGTTGTTATTGAAGCCCTCATATAATTATCTATGGATGCTCATGATCCTATGCTCAAGTCACTAAATTATAGGAGAAATAATAGTAATTCTGAAGGACCTCCTTGGGAACTTCACCATGATTTCTTGATTCACATTCACAACCGGATCATTATCGAGATCCCACCTCCTTAAAAGAGTCTCGTAAAACCTTCATGTGGACATAAGATCAAACAACCATAGGGAATTCCCCTTGATATCATCCACCCTAAATTTCATCCCCAAGGTAATGGATGTAGGAATTATCCTTGTAATCATATGTCAATACATAATGGTACTCCACCACAAAATTTCATTCACTATGGAAATTTACTATTCTGTAGTGTTTCACTTCATTAGTAGGGTCATACCCTTAGAGAATTAATAATGAGATGGCCCTTCTACCATTAGGTACTTGGGGAAACATTGTTGGTTATGTATGACATCTTCTCACTAAAATTTGAAATCCTTTATCTTCTAGGAGATACCTCAAGGAAACACTCATTCAACGACCGAATCATGGATCTTATTCCTTATAATGTAAAAAATTAAATCCCAAATGATATTTTTTTTATTAAGAATAAGGGCTGAAACCACTTTGATTATACCAGATTGAGGTACCTCTAGAAAAGTAATAAGAAGACACGTTGAACATGAGAATTATTTTCTTAAGGACCACTTACCATTCATGTTCTGGCCTATTGCCACTCCTCAATACAACATTCCATAGGCATTTGTTGATAATTATTTGCATGACACCCTCTTCAATATATATAACACTCTTCATCACCTAATATAAAAGATATTACCCTACGATGATTATGATTGTCACATTAAGGTAATAGAAGGTATAAAATGCCAAAATTACTTGGTGGATCTTCTGGATGCACGACATCCAAAATTGGATAAAAAATAAATATAACTTTTGTGCCCATGCATCAAAACATTAAAAAATTGCAACAAATTATAATAGTTTCCCAATCCAGTGTTCATATCAGGCGATGGGGTGAATATGGAAAGTTTCATTTTTCTATGCTCTCAATAATAAAATCTCACCAAAGATGGAATCGTGTAATTTAATTTCCTTATACATTCTTCAACATCCTTACTCTATTCATAAACGATGATATGGTCAAAAAAAATAGGCCCTGACCAAATCTCACCAATTTTGGAATAGAATGGATAAATCCATTGAAAGGATTTTTCATCAGGTATCTAAAAATATCAAGTAGGCATCTTATATAAGGGAAGTCAGTCATCAGATAGAAAAAATGTAGTAGATAAAGAAAAAGTCTTCAGAAGTAGGTGGATCATGTAAAATCCTTATCTTGCACCCAACAAATGTTTTAAGACAACTCTGTAAAATCTAGGGGTATTCATATAAATCCAGGAGAAATCCTAGCCCCCATGGAGAGGTTATTTTTTTAACCAAACTATTGAAATCATTATACTATGCTCAAAGTGTATTCTGAGTGGAACAGAAAAGGACCCAGCCTTTAGGCATGGGGTATTTGTTTCTATAAAAACCAAAACCCTAGTGGAATAACTATTTTCCTAGGGAGGGGTAATGTTGTAAAATTATTCCTCCATGTTCATCCCAACCCATGATCTAGTATCCACATTAGGGACACATATGAAAATTTTATGTTGATATTCAAATCAGATTACAGTATGTGAAAAATCCCAAAGATAACCAACAATGGAGAGGGAAAGACTTCATGGATGGTGCATACAAATAATTTCTCATAAATATATAGATTAAGCCCCCAAAATTCATTTTATATCACTGAATTTAATTAACACTACCCCTCTAGATCATATAGGACACAAGATAGATATAGGGGAGTTAGGATATTAATTTTAAATTTAGAAAATGGTACACATAAAAATGATTGAAGAAGGTATTCATTCAAAAATGAGATGTTTTCCCAAAAACATATTATTACCTCAATAATTATACCATTATGGTCTGTGATTATATCGAACAAAAAAGGGAAATGGTATGTTTGTTCCTTGCCCACCTCCTGAAGTAGTGGAACCCCTTACACTATAATAAATATTTCCTTAGTAAGATGAAAAAAATTAAAAAATTGAGAAGAATAAATATAGAACTAATTTTAGGAAATGTTCCTATATGATACATTTTACAAATAGTTCATTAACTTGATTATTGAACTGGAATACCCCAACAATGAGCATTCACGATGATAACAAAAATGGAGCTATAAAATCCACCCAATATAGGCTACCAACAACTAATATACATGGATCCCACACCAACATATTAGGAGTTATATCCTTTGGGAATGAAACCAAAACAAGTACATACATATACTAATAGGAAAACCTATATTGGTTACCCTAGTACGATACTAGCATGGCCTCCACAGTTATCTCTACCTATTGTAACCCCAGTTCAAGATCCAGCTCAGCTAGAAATTTAGCAATATCTTATCAATAAAATTTAGTCAGTAATAGAACGATTGGATCATTAGGAAAAAAACTTCCTTTATAGATGGATAATAATCCTTACCCCTGATGGGTTGATAAAGTACCTACCCCACTAAACATTGAAAACCCTACGTTTAAAATTTTCAATGGCTTGGGGGACCTGAAACAGCATTTGAACCATTTCATATCTCACTATGACCCCATGATTGGGAACCCTAAAAATATTATGTAGGTAAAATCAGGTGCATCATTAAATCACTATAAGGAATAGTCAATTTATTCAACACTACCTTGTTATGTCGGTTAATTACATGGTGGAAAAATCTCCGTCAGATGTTTCTCTTCCACTTCAACTCAATGTTGCGAATGAAAATAGACCTCCACCTATCCAACAGAAAATAGTGGGATAATTAGAGGATATTATATTTCATTGCTCGATGTAAGGGGTTACCATACTCCTTACACCTACAACTTCCTTAATAATACATTTTTCAATATATATATATATATATTTATAGAATTTTCATGATGAATTGCACACACCACTCATCCATGTGAAATATACATGAGTGTTTTAGGATATTGCTGCATTTTCTCAATTAATGGATGAGTCCATCACTCAAACCAAGGATAAGTCCCAAGTAATTACATAAAATAAAGTATAAATACTAGGAAAAGTAGAGGCTACCACTTTTACACTAAATAATTCATTTTCACCCACTCCATCTCCAAAACTTGTACCATATCATGTTGTCCCCCTCCTAAGGATCAGAAATATTTCCTACCTTGATTGGATGATCAAAGGGGGTAGAGGTGAAAACAGTTTGAGGAGATGAATACGATTGTATATTATTTCTGAAATAACCATGTGTCTAGATACTTCATATTGGAATTGGATAACAACTGGATAATTTTTCAAAATCTCAATAAGTGCCACCTAGATAGTGATTAAGATCTTCTAAATTATTAACCCTTCTATCACGAATTGGTGCACACAACCCCTGAATGTTTTGTTGCCTAATACATTACGACAAAAATGGTGGACTATTGGAAAGTGATGTTGGGAAAGGGAAAAACTTATTTATTATTTCTTTCTTCAACCGATCCAGAGGAGGAGAGTTAATGGAATATAATTAATAAAAATGGTAAAAAGAAGTTCAGCGACTAGATTGTTATAAAAACTATCATAATGACCCATGATATCCTATGAGTATAGTTGAAATAGATAGAAATTACCTATCCACTTATGCTACATCGAAACAGACTCCATTGAGTCCATAGTCATCTAGGTTTATGTCTTGAATGAAACGATATGGATGAATGAGAAAGAAGTAAAAACAAGAAGGTGAAGCTGTTACAAGGCCAAATTTAGATTCTACTTTCTTGGATATCATGACATCAATCAAAGAAGTATGGTTGCCTCCCAAAAAAATGTTACAGTAGGAGTCATCCTACTAGAAGGAGTCCCAATTAGACAAGGATTTGATCTTCAGTTCCATTAATGTTATTATCTTAATGGATCCCTTACTGGATGACCCGTGCAAATATAAAACCAAATTACCCAAATTGAATTATGGAACTCCTGGAAGAGGCTACAAAATCTTACAAATATAGGGGAATTCAAGATCATAGAAAAATTCAATACCCTGGTTCTATCCATACATAGACCCACAATGTAGGCAACACTAATTGGATATCCCTTTATCATGCTTAGTGGGAGAATAAATATACCACCACATAAGATAGTGTTTTCCTTGACTCGAATGTTATGCAATATTTACTAGATGAGATTTCATCACCCAATCAACCTTGGTGTGTATGAAAACCTTTTCTACATAATACATAATGGATAAAAGTACCCACATCTTCTATTCCAAGAGTGATCCAATCTATATCAAGTACATCAATTAATAGAGATTCTATAAAAGAGTGTCAACATTTAGGGAAGTGCAATATGTTAGACTATAAGTATAACATTTAAAAGTTGTTATCCTTGGTGATATCCTTGTTGTATATCATATATGCATTAATCCTATCAAAAGAACTCTGAGAGGCACTCATATAGGTTTCCTCAGGCCCCTAAAAATTTGAGAATGAAGTTTCTATCGTAGAAGTATATCATGAAGAGATAGAAACTAAAAAATACCAAACAATCAACTCATTCTTGGATTAAGAAAATTATTTCATTATATAAGTTCACGTAGACTTTTTTATGTATTTTTCATGACAAATGACCTTGATATGTGAAAACTTTTCATTAACAATTGATTAGGAATGAATGTCATTCTAGTCTGAACACTTTATAAACAAGGCCAGATTGTGTCTCACTTGTCCTTGTATGTATTTACACTATAGGGTTATGATAAGAGATATAAATGTCCTCTTAGTGTAACACCCAAAGCTTCCATGGTACGTTTCCCATTGAATAATGCAGTAGCTTGCGTTGTACGCGACATGCAGTTTTAACACACCACAACCATTCGAACTAGTCATTATGAATAGTAATACAAAGTTTTTGAAATTTTATAAATTTTATTTTTCAAAATGGACTTCATTTTTGAATTCCGAATATCTAAATTAACTTCAGGTGATTTTTTGGTATTTTTCTGAAAACATTCTATTTTTGATGAATAGTGAAAAACATTGTGTTATTGGTTAAAAATGACTTCTTATATAAATAACTATTTATCTTATTAAAATTTATTTTAGTTAAAAATAGACACATAATACCATTATACATTCAATTTAATTCATTGGAGTGATTATATATTAAGTTTAGATATATAAATATTTTCATTGAACTTTTTATCGTCTTTTACCCACCACCTAGGAGTATTTGAAAATTTACACAATACATAATTTACCACTTATGTGAGTTGAATTTATAAATCTTGAGAGACATGGTTTATATCAGTATGTAAAATTTGGATCAATAAAATGAAAATAATTTTTATGAATAGTAAGTTTCGACTTTTATTTACCGCGCTTAATAGTAAATATGGTAATTAAAGGTAAAAATGATATCATAATTACCATAACACATGTCCTAATTCTATTGGATATGTATAAATTGACCAAAAAGGAACCATAGAAATATAATATGATCCTCTTTGTCCACTTGGATTAGATTAGGACATTTATTATTATTTTATTTAAAGAAGAGTTAAAAGAGTAAAATTAAAAGTTTAATAACTGAACCATTTTTAATATAGGGTTACCCAATATATATTTGACTATAAATAATAATTAGAAAGATAAATAAACTTCCTACATAATTTTATTTTATTTATATTTTTTATACATTAAATAATGTAATTTATTGATGACACATTGATGATGGATTAATTACCTTATTAATAAAATATTGAAATAATTGATATTATAAATTTCGAAATAAATGTAAATTGAGGCTTCTGATGAATTAAACTAATTTTATAGGTTAATATAACATGTTAGGGTTGGATAAATACATTTTATTATAAGTGACAAAGTTTTTCTGGCTTTCAAAAAAATAAAATACTATCTAGTGTCAAAATTGACATAATTGCGTTTTTAAAACAACTACTATATTATTAATTATATAATATTTTTAAAAATATAAAATTAGCACTAAGGACATATATAAGCCAATATATATTAATAATGAACCACTTGGGGTTCTATTGGATTGTTATAGTATGTTTATTAACCATATTATTTAAAAATTAAAAGATACATGGTAAATGTCAAACTATTTAACTAAGTGTTGAATCTAAAAGATAAGGTTAATATGGTGACCTAAACCTGTCTAAAACCTATTGGTTGAGATCCTTCTTACCCATACATACCATATCTAATAAATAAATCATTTTGGAGCCATTAGATACCGAAAATGAGTTTATTATAAAATAATATTTGAAGCTTTTCCTAATGTGACCCTCATATCTCTTATAATGTGTACTTCCCTCTCTCTTAATTTCACACCTACGAAGACATTTGGATCAGCCAACCCCTGCACAAATATGCTCCCAAAATTACTCCCTTCATCCTATAGTCCATCCTTTGGTCATAAATCATACCTATGGATCCCTTTTGGTCAAATCAAAAGAAAGAACCTGAAGAATAGGTAAATATTTCTTCACCTATTTCAAGTTCTTTTCTTCTTCCACTTCCTCTTTATTTTTTGTTTACATTCTAGAATAATAAATCCCATATTTTCTATATAATATTATGTTATTAAGAAAATGTTACAACCATATTAATTAGTATATCCATCATATGAATGAAAAGGTCAACATATGTGCGTGCGTATGGCTTACCATCTCCTCGTCATGGTGTAGTTTGTTATTCAAACACTTTATTATTTCAATGGGTATAAAAATGAGTATAAATGATGTAAATAATAAATATAACATGTTAATGATTCTTTATATATGATATAACAACAAATTACATACAATTTAACCATCAATATTATGATATTTTCGCTCGTGCCTACGTACGGACTACCGTCTCCACGAACACGATGAGATTATTTCTCCATCGTAATCATTCAAGAATAATGTTAATTTTATGAATAAAAATATTTTTTATAAACATAATATCATTCTGTATATGAATCAAATACATCCTATCCATAAAAAACATGGCTTACATAACCAATCATATAATGGAAAATGAATCAGTTAACACCCGAAATGATGATACTACTGAAATATTATTAATAAAGCAATATTAGAGGATCATATATGATATCATATTTATGTATATAGTTCTTGTATAATTTAATAACAATTTTTTAATGATTATACAAGAAACTAATATACCATCAAATAAGGAAAAGTACAAGGTAAGGGTTAATTTCACAATATCTTTATTAGATGAGGTTGATTTTAGGTAAGTATCTACTGAGACATATTTATTATCCACGTCCATGATTCATAAAATAGTTTTAAATGGATTCTTTTTAAGTTAATTTTTACTAAAAATCATTTTAAATGTTTTAAATATATATTCTTCTAAACCTTTCTCATTGATGTCGATGTTTTCAAAATGGTTTTAATGTTTTATTTATATGGGCATGAATTTTTTAAGATTTTCATGCCTTTAAAATGATTCAAAGTGGTATGGAACACATTGATTCAAAACTATCTTTTAAAGAAAATCCTTTATATGAATTTTAAATTCATTCATGAAAAATGGATATTTCTCCTAAAGATATTTTCAGATCATTTTCAACTATGTCAATATCCTTTACAGGATATTATTCTTGATCAAGGATGATTTATTATGATACAAATATTCTATATTGTATTGAAGGTTTTGTAGTATGTTTTACTGTGGATGTGTTATTTTTATAACATTCATGGTTTATGGATATATTACTGAAATTTTTTATGGTTTTTTAATATGAATGTTTATGTTATGTTTAAACCTTTTCATATGAGGAATGCATTGGGCGTAGTAAGTGACGGGTGGAGCCCGCTATAGATCCTCGATGTATCTGTAGGTCCCATGATACAAACTAGTGTTTTGGAACAAGGCCTTGAAACTGTATTATTTGTAGTATTGGCATAAGGCCTAGACTATGTGGTTATTATATCTAGCATTATGCATCCCATCATTATGAAATTGGATATTGAAATTGCATGTGATTATGCGACTAGTAGAATATCCATGTGAATAAGTAAATGGAATTATTAGATTTTATCTTGGACATATTATGTTGAAGTTTATGATTAAATTTATTTGGTTTTAGTCTTATACATTTAATGAAATGTTTATGCTTATTTATGAAAGTTTCCGCTATATTGTTATCCCTAATGAGCATCTGAGCTCACCCCTTTCTTTGTTTTTTTCCAATGATGTGAAGAAGTATTTAATGGTTGAACTATTGGGATAGAATAAGGATATAAGAGTGTTCAAAGGAGACAAAATGTTTTTGATGTTTTTATTTCATGTTGTAATGTAAAACTTATGAATGTATCTAGTACATTCAAGGCTACTAAACAGATCAGTCTTTCAGGATTTGACCCCTTATGATCATGCCATGTTATGTAATAATGCACTGACTCTCAGTAACTGGGGTTAGGGCATTACAGTTGGTATCATATTACGTTTATTACAATACTTGGATACTAGATTTAGAAAAACTCGGAATAGAGAACACTACCCTAAGATAGAATTTGAGGATTAGTGTATAAGAACTTACTAGAATTTTGGTACTGTAGATATTTTGTGAGTTTTCCAAGAAATACATACTTGTTTGGACTCAAGCAGGTAGACGCACCTCTGGCACAAATGTTCCTAGGGGTAAAACAAAAAAAATGCTTTAAGCTAGAATCGAATGGGAACTGGTGTACAACAACAGGCCTTCTTGCACTCTTGGTTACGACACTCCCGAGGAATATGTTAAGGATAATTCTAGTTTTCATTAAAAACTATTATGAAGGGTTTATGAGTATATACTTCCCTAATGAAAACATTTTTATGATTATGGATTATATCCTTAAACAGTTCAATTTATGTTTACTATTTTACTAGTTTGGAATTATGCATTGCAATTCATAATGAAATATAGTGTATGCCATTGTTTAGAAAAGGAAACTAGTGGAATGAATGGAAACTGTACCAACCCACATAATCCATTTATGGATTTACCTACAACTCAAGATAATTATAGTGGTGATGGTGATGCAACTAGTGCAGATAAACTTATCACCATACTCGGACAACTCACTCTGGTTATGAATAATAACCTTACCAGTATGGAGCACCCTGATCCACAACTGGGAGGATAAATGTTATATCTCTTCATGAGGAAACAACCACCAACATTCAATGAAAGTACAAATAAAATAATAGCTAATTAATTGATAAATTACTTAGAGAAAATATTTCATTCTTTGGGGAGTAGTGAAAGGAAACATGTTTTCATGGAAGTTTATCGCCTCAAAAGAGATGAAGATCAATGGTGGTCATTAATCCAAAACACAAATGGAATATTAAGATTTATAGAATATGCAATGGAGGGAGTTTAAATATATTTCATTAGAAATATACTTTCTAGTGACCATCTAGAGGATATGGAATGACAATTTTTGAGTCTGAGACAAAAGGAGGATGAGAATGTCGCAAAATATGAGGCTAACATTACAAGGTTAGAAAGGAATGCATCATATTATATAAGTAACCAAAGGAGTAATATTGATCCATTATTTGTTGGGTTAAAACCATTTCTCCATTGAGCATTAGTCTTATAATCTTTCCCATCATATGAAGATGTTGTCTCATGTGATATCAAAATAGAAAAGGAATTATCTAAGTCATATGACTTTAATGAAAATAAAGATTATAAGAGATATATTGAACACTATGGAAATGTAAATAAGGGGAAGAATGGAAATGTTTAATATTCATCCTCTAGTAATTATAGGAAGAAACACCCCGGTACTTGCCTGAATGGAAAGGGAGTTTGTTACAAGTGGGGTGAAAAATGCCACCAAGATCGTGATTTCAAGGGAAAGAAAGAGGCTGTCAATGTTGAATTCTACAACTGTAGAGAAAAGAGCCATTATTATAATGAACTTCCTAATCTCCAAGGATACATTCCTCAAAAAAGGCCAAGGGAGAAAGGCCATGTTTTTGTGATCACTACTGCTGAGGTTGAAGCTCTTAAAGACGCATTGGCCGGTAATTTAATGGCTTCCTCACATTTAGCCAATGTTTTATTTGATTCTGGATCATCACATTATTTCATATCTTCCATGTTTTCTAAGAATATTAGTTATTTACAATTTCATTTATCTAGGGACTTGTCTGTCAACACTCCTAAGGGAAGTATCATTGCAACAATGTTTTTTGAATCAGTTCCCATTAAGGCATATAAATGTTCTTTATATGTTGATCTCATTATCATACACATGATTGAATTTGATATAATCCTTGGAATGGATTGGATTTCAGACAATGATGTGAAAATTTATTGTAATAAGGAGGTCAAATTTTTTGATGATGATAAAGAGTACCTAATCTTAAGAAAAGAAATGTCACCACTTGATACTTATCAAGATCCACCCCCAGTAGCTCTACAAAATAAAATTATTGTAGAGGAAGAGAATGAAATAACTATGGGTGAGGAAAATAATGCATGAATATAGTATGTACCTATTATGCGAGAATATGTTTTTGTGTTTCTAGATGATTTACCAGGACATCCTCCAGAACAAGAAATTGAGTTTTCCATTTATTTAATTCCTGGTTCAAGGCCCATATCGAAAACACCTTATAGAATGGACACTATGGAATTAGTCGAACTAACTAATCAACTAAAAGAATTTAGTAACAAAGGATTTATTCTCCCTAGTATTTCTCCATAGTGATCCCATATCATTTTCTGTTAAAAAGTAAGATAATTATATGAGGTTGTGCATTGACTATAGGGAGATCAATGCTATAATAATAAATAACATGTATCCCCTACCACTCATTGATGATTTATTCAACCAAATTCATGGATCTCAATAATTTTCAAAGATTGAACTTCGATATGGATATCACAAGTTGTGGGTGAAGAAGGAAGATATTCCAAAAACAGCATTTCGAACTAGGTATGGGCATTACCAGTTTACAGTAATGCCTTTTAGATTGACAAATGCATCCTCTATCTTCATGGATCTAATGAATATAGTTTTCAAGTAATATCTTTATGACATTGTAGTGTTATTTTCTAATGGTATTTTGGTAAACAAAAAAATCTATGAAAATCCTGAAAATCACTTGCGAATTATCATAAAGTCTATTCGAAGAAATGAATTATAAGTGATATTTAGCATGTGTCAATTATGGCTTCAAGAAATTTTTATTCTTGTCCAGATTGTCTCTAAATATGGAATATCAGTTGACACTTCAAAGACCAAGGCTATCCAGGAATGGCCAGCAGAGAAGAGTATACCAGAGGTATGCAGTTTTATTGGTTTAACATGTTATTATGGGAGTTTTATACAGAATTTTTCCTGATTGGCTAACCCATTAACTAATCTCACTCGTAAAGGGGATAAATTTGTTTGGACAAAAAATTGTGAAGAATGTTTTGAAGAAATAAAGAGAATATTATTTAATGATCCTATCTTGACTCTATCATTGGAGAATGATGGGTTTGTTATTTATTGTGAGGCTTCAAAGAAAGGACTTGGTTGTGTCCTTATGAATAATGATATTGTTATTTCATATGCATCACAACAACTATAATTAATGAGAAAAACTATCCCACTGATGATCTTGAGTTAGCAGCTGTAATATTTTATTTGAAGATATGCAGACACTATCTCTATGGTGAAAAATGATACATTTATACTGATCAAAAGAGTTTGATGTATATATTCTCACAAAAAGAACTCAACATGAGGAAAAGAAGATGACTCAAACTACTCAAGGATTATGAATTAACTATACACTACCACCCGGGTAGGGAAAATAAGGTGGAAGATGCTTTGAGTAGAAAGGATCATGGAGTTTTGAAAAAGATGAGAGTTGAAAGGGATCTTATTTTCATGGATCTAGTAAAGATAGATATAGGGATAACCATGGAAGGTGAAACATCAATACTTTTTCAAATGCTTTCCAAACCATATTTACTAGAATAGATAATGTGTTCTCAGACTGATGATGAGGAGTTCCAAAAGAGGATTAAAGCTGTAAATGATGGGAGATTTATTGACTTCATCTACGAAGATGGGATTTTAAAATTTGGGAAGAGACTTTGTGATCCCGATATACCTGATCTAAAAATGGAATTGTTGAATGATTCTCACAGATCCAATTTCTCTATACACCCTGGGAGCACCAATATGTATAGATATTTGGAGGAAAGTTATTTGTGGGACAACATAAAGAAGGATATTGCTGATTTTGTGTCAAGATGTATGTTTTGTCAACAAGTGAATGCTGGAAGGAAACAACCTAGAGGAGTAATGAAACATATTCTTATACCTGAGTGGAAATGGGATAATATTATGATGGAACTTTTTATGGGGCTACCAAAGTATCCTAGATGGAATGATGCAATATGTTTCATTGTTGATAATCATACAATGTCAGTACATTTTCTTGCTATTAGAGAAGATTGACCACTTGAATGTCTACCAAGAATATATATTAATGAAGTTGGAAGACTCCATGGTGTACCCTTATTGATTGTTTCAGATTGTAATCACTGTATTATATCATGATTCAGGAAATTTCTTCATAAGGCCTTGGATACTGAACTTCCATTAATCAATTCCTACCACCCTCAAACCGATGGACAATCATAATGGACTATTCAAACATTAGAAGACATGTTGATATCTTGCCCAATTGACATCCAAGGTATGTGTGATCAATATTTACCTCTAGTAGAATTTTCCTATAACAATAGCTTCCATTCAAGTATTTAGATGGCACCATATGAAGCATTATATGGAAAGAAATGTCGCACACCGACATGTAAGGATGATGTTGGTGAAAGAAAACTCATAGGCCCAAAACTTGTTGAGGAAATAATGGAAAACATGAAGATTATCCGAATCCACATCAAAGAAGCCCAAAGTAGGAAAAAGAGCTATACCGATAAGCGAAGGAAGGATTTCGAATTTCAAGTAGGAGACCATGTTTCCTTGAAGGTATATCCATGGAAGGGTGTTTTATGTTTCGATAAGAAGGGTAAATTGAGTCCCAGGAACATCAGACCTTTTGATATTCTAAAATGAAATGGAGTTGTAGCTTATTTTTTGGATTCCACAAAGTCTCTCCAAAGTTACTGATGTGTTCCACGTATCACTATTGAAAAAATACATGCATGACTCAATGCATGTACTCACCTATGAGAAAATTGATTTGGAACCTGATTTGTCTTATTGTGAATAGCCCATCAAGATTCATGATATATGAGAACAAGTGATGAGAAACCGGACAACACTTCTGGTAAATGTTCTATAGAGAAACCATATGATGGAAGAGGAAATGTGGGAACCCATGGAACTAATGATGAAGAACCACCAAAAAAATTTTATGCAGTAATATTTTAGAAATTTCAAGGATGAAATTATTTTAAATAGGGGAGAATGTAACACCCCAAGCATCCACAGTACGTTTCCCTTTGAATAATGTCGTAGCTTGCGTCGTACGCAACTTGGAGTTTTAACACACCACGACCAATTGAACTGGACGTTATGAATATTAATACCCACTTTTTGAAAATTTATAAATTTTATTTTTCAAAATGGACTTCAATATTGAATTCAGAATATCGAAATTAGCTTAGGGTGACTTTTGGGTATTTTTCTGAAAAAATTCATTTTTTGATGAATAGTGAAAAACATTACGTTATTGGTTAAAATAGACTTTTTATTTAAAGAATTATTTATTTTATTTAAATTTATTTTAGGTCAAAATAGATACATAATACCTATATAAGTTCTATGTAATTAATTGGAGTCATTTTATAATATGTTTTGATATATAAAAATTTTTATTGAACTTTTTACCGTATTTTAACCACCTCCTAGGAGCATTTGAAAATTTGAATAAAATATAATTTTTCCACTTTTATGAGTTGAATTTGAAACTTTGAGAGACACGATTAATATTTTTTAAGTAAAATGTTGTTGAATAATATGAAAATAATTTTTTTCGAATACTAACTTTTGACTTTTATTTACCATGGTTAAAAGTAAATAGGTTAATTAAGGGTAAAAATGCTATCATAATTAACATAAAACATGTTTTAATTATTTTGTATAAGTATAATTAGACCAAATAAACCTTATTAATAAAATTCTATCCTCTTTGATTCACATGTATTAGATTAGGAAATTTATTATTATTTTATTTAAAGAAGAGTTAAAAGAGTTAAATTCAATGTTTAATAACTAAACCATTTTTCATATGTGGATACACATGATAAAAATTCAAAAATAAATATTCATTAAGAAGATAAATATATTTCCTAAATAATTGTATTTTATTTATAATTTTTAGATATTAAAAATTTTAATTTATTTATGACACAATAATGATGCAGTAATTATCATACTAAGGAAATATTAAAATAATTGATATTATAAATATCCAAATAAATGTAAATTGAGACTTCTGATAAATTAAACTTATTTTAATGGTTAATATGACATTTTATGGTTGGTTAAATAAATTTTATTCAAAGTTATAATTTTTTTATGGCTTTTAGAAAAAATAAAATACTAAATAGTGTCAAAATTGACATCATTCAGTTTTTAAATTAAATACTATATTATTAATTGTTATAATATTCCTAAAAATCTACAATTAAGCCAAAAGACTTAGATAATGTTATATATATTAATAATTGACCACTTGGGGTTCTCTTTTCTTTTTATGGTATGTTTATTAACCATATAATATAAAAATATAAAGAGACATGGTAAATGTGAAACTATTTAACTAAGAGTTAAATCTAAAAGATAAGGTTAATATGGTGACCTAAACCTTTAAAAATCTATTGTTTGAGAGTTTTTAGACACATACCCACATTATAATTGAAATAAATTTTTTTTGGGCCATTAGAAACTGAAAATTGTTTTATTATAAAATAATATTTCAAGCTTTTCAAAAATTGACCCTCACCTCTCTTATAAAATGGTACTTCCGCTTCTCTTAATTTCACACAACCAATGCCTTTTGTCATGGGCAACCTCTACCCAAATATCCTAAAAACATTCTTCCCTTTATCTTAGAGTCCTTATTTTGGTCCTAAAGACAGCCTAAGGATCCCTATTGTTCAAATCAAAAGAAAGAACCTGAAGAAGAGGTAAATATTTCATAACCTCTTTCAAGTTCTTTTCTTCTTACACATCCTCTTTATTTTTTGTTCCCAATCAAAAAAATAACTCCAGTTTCTTCTATATACTGTGATTTTATTATAAATATGGTAAAAAAATATTCATTATTCTATCCATCATTTTAATGACAATGTCACCATACGTGCGTATGTATAGCTTACCGTATCAACGTCGTGGTGTATTTTTTTTATTCAAAACATTATTTATTTTTATGGGTATAATAATTAGTATAATTGATGTAAATAATAAGTATAAAATTTTAATGATTCTTTATATTTGATATTTCATCCAAATAAATATGATTTCACCATCAATATAATGATATTGTCGCTCGTGCATATGTACGGATTACAGTCTCCACGAACGCGATTAGATTCTGTCCCCATCGTAATAATTCAAGAATAATTTTCATTTTATTATTAAAAATAATGATTATGAACAAAATATAATTCTTTATATGAATCAAATACCTCTTATCCATAAAAAACAGGGCTTACGTAACCAATCATATAAAGAAAAATGAATCAGTTAACACCTGAAATTATGATACAACTGAAATGTTATTAACAAAATAATATTAGAGAATCATACATGATATCATATTTTTGTATATAGTTATTTTATAATTTAACAATTTTTTTAACTATTATACAACATTTTAACATACCATTTACTAATGTAATTACTAGGTAAGGGTTAATTTCACAATCTCTTTATTTTTCGAGGTTGTTTTTACACAAGTATCTACTGGGACATATTTATTATCCTTGTAGATATTTCATAAAAGAGTTTCCAAAGGGATTAATTTTAAGGGAATTTTTTATAAAACGACCTTTTAATTATTTTAAAGATTTATTCTTCTAATCCTTTCTCATTAATTTCCATGTTTTCAAAATGGTTTTAAGGATATATTTATACTAACATGAATGTTTTATAATTTTAATTCCATTAAAAATTTTCAAAGAGGTGTGGGAAATTTTGTACAAATATATCTTTTAAATGATTTCCTTTATGTGACTTTTAAATAAATTAATGACAGAGAAATATTTCTCTTAATTATTTTTACTGATCATTTTCATCTATGTCAACATCCTTTACATGATATTATTCTTGATCGGGGTTTTATTTATTATGATACAAATAATCCATATTTTATTTATGGTTTTGTGATATGTTTGACTGTGGATGTGTTATTTTTATACCATTAATGGTTTATGGAAAATTTTATGACATTTACTATGATAGTTTAAATACAAATGTTTATGTTATGTTTAAACCTTTTCATATGAGGAATGCATTGGACTTAGTATATGACGTGTTGGGCCCACTATATCTTCTCAATGCATTAGTAGGTCTCGTAAGACAAACTATTGTCTTGGAAAAAGGCCTTGACAAAATCGTATTTGTAGTCTAGGAACAAGGCCTAGACTAAGTGGTTATGATGTATAGCATTATGCATTCTAGCATTATGAAATTGGATATTGAAATTGCATGTGATTATTCGACTATTATAATATCCATGTGAATAACTAAATGAAATTATTTTATTTTATCATTTCCATATTATGCCGATGTTTAAGTTCAAAAGGCTTTTGTTATAATATTATACATTTCCTTAAATGTTTAGGCCTATTTATGAATGTTTCATCTATATTTTTATCCTTACTGAGCACCTGAGCTCACCCCTTTTTATGTTTTATTTTTTCTAGGATGTGAAGAAGTATTTAATAGTTGACCTGCAAGGATAGGATAAGTTTATAAGTGTGTTAAAATGGTACAAAATGTTGTTGATATTTTTATTTCATTCTATAATGTAAAAAATATGAATGTATCTAGTACTTCTAATGCTACTAAACTGATCAGTCTTTTGTTTTTTGACCCCCTGTGTTCATGCCAATGTTATGTAATAATGCACCGACTTTGGGTAACTGTGGATGGGGTGTTACACTTAGTAAGACCATGTTCATGACCGAATTCAGGGTACTAAAATATAATATAGAATTTATAGTTGTTCAGTAAGAAAACACCTTTATTGTTTTGATAGGAAGGCCTTAGTTACATCAACATAGTGAAATTCCCTGATCATACCACCAATGCCTAAAATATTGTTTTAATAGTCAAATTGAGACATTTTATGTTGATAAATACCTATTTAAATCATGTGAATCAAAATAAATTAATATAGGATTATATTATAGGGAAGAGAGAAAACCCATCATCAACATTTTTTCTCAAATAAATGCCCCAAATTCTTTACAGATGACATCAGATAATCCCTCCGACTAGAATAGTGAAAAATACTTGAGTCCCGTTATTCAATTCAAAGGGATGCATCCATGTTTAGATACATGTTTATTGAATAATATGTTACCATTCATAGAAAATAAATCTATCATCGATGGAGAAGACATTAAATATCTATAAATTGATGAAATAATTAATGAGAATTCCCCCTTTCCACCCCATGAGTGTCAAAAAATCAGCATCTCATCATGTGGGTTTGAATTATATTCTTTTCCATTAAATGTCAAAATATTGACTCCACCCTGGACACCGATAAATTTTATTCAAAACATACATATACCAATATAGTGGAAAATCTATAAGAGTAAAATTAGGAGGTAGAGGAAGGGGAGGAAGTCCTAGCAGATTTCCCTCTATCATTTGAGGAGGGTGTCTCTACCGCTTTTGATTAACCCAGAGAAAAAAATCTGGGTACAATATAAGATCCCAACAAACATTTATCAGTGAAACAATGGCTTCAAAAGTATAATATGTATATTCCAGATTACTGAATCAACATTAGAACATGTTATCCTAGAATAACACCAAAAGTCTATTCCTTGATCCAAAGGTGTCCACCCATCACTTGGGATTTACTGAAAACCATAGGGGATACAAATAGATAGCCAGAAGGGAACACCAAAATCATACATCTAAATATGATGTTGAAGTTGAAAAAGCTCATCAAGGTTGAATTTATTCAAGAGGGTCAATATCTTAAATGGCTTTCCAACATTATCCCAATAAAGAAGATGAATTGGAAAATCAGTGTCTATATCCATATAATAGATATCAGACAACACAATAGGAAAGATAACTTCCTAGTTACAATCATAGAGATAATGATTAAAATAATGGATTTTTATCAAGAACTATCCTTCATGGATGGATATTTTGTGTACAAAAAATTTATATGTCCCTTGAAGATGAAGAATACACCAACTTCAAGGTCCCCATGAAGTATTTCTCTATTGGGTATTTCTCTTTGTCTTAAACAATACTGGTGCTACATACCATAGTTCCATGCATCCAAACATCAAACCCTTCCTGGGAAAATTTATCGAGTTCTACATCAATGATTTTTTGTAATGTCCCTAAGGAATTATAACCATCATGATAATCTCAATACTGTCTTCAAAAATCTATGATAGCATAGCATGAAGAGGAACTGTTTGAAATGTGCTTTCATCATTCACTCATGGAAATATTCTTGGCTTCACTGTATTCCATCACAATATTGATGGAATGTCTGATAAAATAATGTATAGACATAGTATGTTAGCATCCTATAATATACAAGAGTTAAGGAGTTTACAAGGACATAATTCTTATTTCTGTTTCTTTATATCCATCCTTGTATGAATTTTTTTTCACTTAACTCAGTTGATGAAAAAGTTGGATATGTATCAAGGGACTATGGATGATCAAGAAGAATTTAACAACCTCAAGAAATACCTCTTGATCCCACCACTAACAATATTGTCCCTTGGGGAAAATAAACGCATTCTATATTAGACTTCCCTAGAGAAATAACTAATAACAATACATGAAAAAAAGATGGACACTAGGAATTAAAAGAACCTTTATTATCTTAGTTGAACCATGATCATTGGTTAGAATCATTATTTATATATCAAGAAGAGTTTCCAGGAATTAATATTTTCAATTTAGAAACCTAGTCAGTACTTGAATTTCCATGATGTCCATTTCAACTCTAGTACCAACCCATTCAAATATATCCATAGTTTTCATATATTGATATGATGTTTAACAAGGTTGGTAGTTATCCTATAGTATTTTGATATATATTTCATACCTAAAAATGAAATGAAATCTTAGTCCTTAATATTCTTTCTTCAATAACCTACTTCCACACGAACAACGTCTCTAAATATAAAATTTCATGATGAAGAGTTATTTTACTATTCAAAATGGCCCTTAGATTTGGGAGACATATTTTTACAGTGCATCTAGAAGCATAACATGGAATCGGATAGAAGACTGCAAGTTGAATAAATCCATTTTACAGTTCTTTCTTCTCTCCCCAAAAAATTATGTTTTTTTATTACTTTATGTTTTTAGAAAACTGTATAAATCATAACGCTCTATACAAACCCTCATTTCAGGTTTAGAAATGGTGTTCCAAATACTAATGGACCACTACAAGGTGAAAGGTGACCAATATTTAGTGATCGAATAGATCAATGTGGATTAAACTGTCTAAATGGAAGAGATAATCACTATTCCGGATTATGATTGAGGATTAATGGTAGAGTTTCCATTGGATCCAACATTGAATCACATCCCAAAATTGTTGAATTCCCATGATTATGCATTAAACAATGCATCTACAATATAAGTAGATCTAAAATGTGATGAAACAATCATCAGTATTGTGTATCACTGAATGGTCTCACCTTTTCCACAAGTCTTCATGAAAGAGATTGCTGGAATATGTTCTATACCCAAAAAATATGGTCCTAACACAATATAGATGATACCCACCATGTACTACCTTAAAAGTTTATTACTCCCATCAGAAAAATATTGAAAAGAGAAAATAAGATGGTGATAATCCAATTTCACCCATTATGATGGCCCAAATCACTTGAAATGATACAATAAGGGATACTCTTAGGGAGTCATTTTTAGGTGAATTGATAGAGAAAAGACTTATTCTATCATAATATAAGTTCATGTAAGAGCCTATAGTTTCCACTAGTTAACATTCAGGATCTCTTGTCAAATCAAGAGGTTGTAGTATTATCACCCAACTATGACAAATGATTGTACAAATTTTACAAAAAAATGTTATTAATAGAAGGTGCATGCCAAATGTATCCATTAACATCCAAAGAATCTAAAAACAACCAAATAATCCTTTTAATTTTCTAAATATAGATCATTCATTATTAGACTATATCCCCCTTCCATTTTTATCTAATACAAATACATTCTAACTATTACAGAGTTCTTCTACAAATGGGTGAGGAAATACCCATTAAATTTACGGGGAAAAAAACATCACTAGAATCACAATGGTCAACATAATTACCAGATTTGGTGTTGCACAAATAACACTAGCGGAAAATCAAACCATTTTTTGTTCTAATAAGTTGTAATTGTTTCATCGAGAGTATAATATCAAATCCAATCAAGTATCCTATTATCATTCAGGGACTAATTGATAAATATATGAATTCAACAAGGCCCTATCAAATATACTCATGAAGATGAGAAATGAAGATAAAAATATTTCTTGAATAGTTGTTGCATGCCTTGTAGGTGTACCAGACTACCACCCATACCACCACATGGGTGACACCGTAATCACTTTTTTACAAAATAGAAGCGGTCACGACCATTGAATTCCAATTTCCATCACTCAATGTTGTCATATGTGATTGACTATCCATGAATGTTCAATCTAATAAATTACTATATTAACTTGAGTTACTCAATAAGATAATATTGATGTCCATGAATCAATTGTAGGTGCATCAAAATATGATAGTGTAAGATTTTAAAAATAAGTCCCACATTCCTGAATTCCTCTAAGGATGGCCCTTTTTGGTTCTCATAGGTTTGATGATACTGGTAAAAAATACTCCAATGATTGAACAAAAGATTGAATGACCTTATTCTGTACATAAGGTCCATTTTAATATATCTTATTCTTTTATTTTTTGTTATGTAACGCTCATCATGACCCATAACAATGCACAAATTCTCACAAATCTCTTTTTTGTGACAATATGGTGATACATATTTGAAGCATGGAGTTAAACTGTGTAGTCTGTATTATTAGGAAACCAACAAAAAGCATGACCAATGTTCAATTTCACATGTTTATAAATTACATGACAATAATTTCCTTGCTGCATTAAAATAAAATTCATAGTGTCATGGTCAAATAGGAAAAACCTTAAAAAGGCGCACTATATTGACATAGTCGTAAGACTATAAACTACATGACATCAGAGTCTGACCTGTAGAACATTAAAAAACATTGCACAACATCCTAGTCCAATGATGTTAAACTGTACAACAAAAACCATGACACATGACGTCAAATGACATGGTTTTCATCCTTATTGCATGATATTAAAATGTGTACCGTTTTGATTAATTTTCTGAGAGGATCAAAATATTCAGTTTTGGTTTCCCTCCACACCATTATTCAAGAAATTTGTGTTCCTTTCTTCTTAATCAAAAAATATATGTAGTGCCCCTTGAGTCCCATGACCTGATCTGGCTATAATACTCCTTTCTTCAATTCAAGATACCTTCTTATTTACTACATGAAATTCAACTAAATGGAAAATGTTCTTACTACATGATGTAGAATTTCATTGTTCAGTTCCTTGTGGAATGTTGTAAAGTCGCATAGAATTTTTATCCATGGTTGAGTGAGTGACAATTATTGTTGTTGGTATCCTACCACACCATCATTCCATAACTATGTGTGGGTTGATTCTCATTATAAATTAGCTATGTAGTGATTCCTCAACCATATTTCTTAAGCCCTACAATACATATATAGAATAACGAACTCTATTATTTCCCAAGGAAAATCCTGATTGATATGGGGAACATTTTCTATAGAAATACATATATAATTATTCTTATTTAATGAGAAATATTGAGACGCATCGATCCTATATATTGGTCCATCCACTATAAGATACAATTTTCAAATGTCATCTCCTTGATTTACTCTACATGGTAAAATTAGCATTTTCCATTCATTTTTTATCACACAGTCTATATCACATGTGATATTAGGTGTTTATGTAAGGGTTTCTAAAAAAATGCATATCAGTGTATGAAAGAGTTACCTTGGTCCAAGATGAAATACCATAAAAGTTATTCCTTGGAATCCTTTCTTAATGACATAGAAATACATGGTTTTTGTCCCTTGAATGACATAAAACTTCACATAAATATGGTCCTCACTCAAGGGGACCACTATAATTAGATTTGGTCTCCCACCACACCTCTGTTCTTGAACTAAGTGCTGATCAATTATCATTTTAGTTAGATATAGAGTGATACCTTGGTTTTATATCTTTATACTAGAAATAGGGTTAAGGAAAAACTCCCCCTATTCTATGCACCTAATTTCGGATCCCTTATTCAGGGGGTCCATAATTGAAATAGAGATATCCCCTCCAACATAAAAGTATGATCTATAAAAAGGGAGTAGTCACTTCATGTCCAGTGTGGGTCTAAATGTATATATTATGCTTAGAAATATTCTTTCGACATGTCATACAACGAATCATGTAAATTTTCAGATCATTATAGTATTTCTCCAGTTACCAATGGTAGAATGTTAGATATCTAAGGAATTATTTGTCAGAGTATGTTGTAACATACCCAATAGTTCTTTTCATAGTGTTTCCCACCAAACATGTCAATATGACCGAAGAGTCCATTTCATGAATGTACAATAACACTCCACCAATGTATTTGCATTATTTAACCCACAAAATAGGGTTTACAACCATCATTATAGTCATTCTCAAGAGAAGCATCCTCAATATTTGTAATCCCTTTCAACATCACAACATATCCAACTATTTGTCCATCGTCCATGTCCATACCTCATATTATTTTCATGTGTCACATCTCATGATTTTAAAACCCCATTCTTTTGGTTTACCATTTACCTCCCTCATGTATGATGTATTTTAAAAAATATTGGATTAGCTAGGACTCATACTAGTCATCATTTCCATAATGCTACTATCTTATTCATATGACCCAAAAGTACAAGGCATGACATTATCCTTATCACATGATGTTCATCTTCACAATCTCCCATGAACCATATACATATTGATTCTCATTTAAATGAGATATATAATGAGACCTAAATCCTAAATCTTGGACTCATCCTTAGTAAAAATTTCCCCCTTCCATCATATATGTAAGACCTATGTATGGAAACACTTCTCTCTATTCAGGGGTTATTTTGTTAATAAAATGAGGGGTTATTTTGTTAATAAAATGATCTCTCAGTATTTAGAGACTTTCCTTCCACAGGAAAAACTCGAAGTCCAAGGAGAAAAAAATTTCATTAAGATTTCATTTATCGTTGAAAATAAAATTATTGATACCCAAGGACACCTACATCTTGATAATGTGGTAACATTACCCGGTTGGATTTGCCTAATTATTCTCACCAAAAAATCCTTTCAACAAGGGCATGTTTTTATTTGAATGTTTTCTAACACACCCATGTTGGTTTTTCATAAAGTCACCCATTAAACAAGAATATCAACTAGTGGAACATTTTTCTTCACGATAAACATCTTATATCTCTATAAGTCCCAATGACATTGTTCTTTCTCACATTTTTATCCCATCTGACTTTCTGAATACAAAATCCACCATATTATAGCTTACATCATTCACCCCTTCATACATGGAGATGGTGGAACATTCTTGATTCAATCACCATGGAATGGCCAAATGGTAACATTTTTGTCAGATCTAAAGGGACCTTAAATTATATAGTACAATTTCCACAATATATGACATTAAATTCATAATATAGTGTCCTTGATAACTTTAATTAAATTAAATAGAATAAAATTCCTAATCATTTGATGTTAAATTGTAGAACAAATTCCCTATTGTAAGATGATAATCTAAATGATCCATGTCTTTGTTCTATGATATTAGACTGCAAAATGGTTCAACCCTTATTAGAGAGAAGAATATCCCCATCTAAATTGGTCATTAAACAAAATATATCCACCATCATATAATCCAAATTAATTTAGGACCAATTTCCCATTCATAACTAATACCAATATAGATACTATCTTTATTATCAGATACCTTTCCTTGGAAAATCACTCTTTATGGTCTTGAAAAATCTGAATCATCACAAACATCCTAACCATTAGTAGTATAATTTCAGGATTCATGAGGATACTATTTTTTGAAGATCTAGTAAGATTCTATAGTTATTTTATCATTAGTCTACCAAAAATATTTTGTTCTTTTTAACTAGAGGATGTTTTTGCTTGATTATGTTATACTTTATGCTAGTCATTGTTTCATAAAATCACCCACAAAAGGATTTTTCAAGCAGCATTATATTTATATTTGGAGATTCGTCATATATTCCCATAATCCTTTACAATATTATTTTGGAGACTACTTTTTGAAAATTTTCCCTGACCATTACTCACATATATATCTCACATCAAGTATTAGACAAAGAAGTCACCAAATTGTGGCTAAAAATTCTCTTTTTTATTTTAATAATATCAAAACAGTATTGTTTAACCAAAATTATTTCAGTTATTATTCAATAAATCTTGGTCAAATATGTTCGACATGAAACATAAGTCATATCTATCTGGCTTGAAAGACATTGAAATAACAAGAAAAAGTGACAATGTATGCACTAGGTTAGATACCCTCAATGGGAACCCTAGAAAAAAAATGAGTCTTAGAACACTAGAACTATGCTCAGTATGGTTTATGTATGACTTGATCTGTGAAAACATAAAAGTTACAAAATATGTTAGGTTGAGAACCCCCAATGGTTATTCTTAACAAAACCAAGTATCACCCACTAAGTCTTATTCATTGGAATTAGCAAAAAATTATAGCAATGGAAGGAAGACTTAAACAAATTATCAGGTTGTTTATAAGAGCCAAAAAAAGTCTATATATTATTGATATGCCACATGGATTAAGAAAATAATTATATCATATCCTTATCCCTATCATCGTGGTCATGATTCATTGATTCATGTATTTTTTACTATGTAAAATAAATTAGATGTAATAATATAATTACCAAATTAAAAAATGAGGATGACATAGTTTATTAGATAGAAAATAATTTTAATTTTAGAACTAATGAAAATCCTGAATTATCCAAAAGTTAGAGCCTCTCTATCATGCATTAAAGAAGTCGATCAACATAACTCTTAATTTTCTAGACGACCTCTTTATCCCTATAACTATATTTTCAATTCTCTTCTTTCTTAATTAACATGGTCTCTTCCCCCTAGACGATTTCTTCTATCATGGTCATAACAGTAGTGGAATCCCCAGTGTGAGCTCCTCCAATAAAATGATGATTTTTTTGGAGATCCCTTTGCGATACATGCATTTCTTCTTGAAGGTGTGATATTTTAATGGCCTTTTCATTTATATGATTCTTATATTCCTTAAATTTCTTGTTGTAGATTTCCTCGATCTAGCATAATGAAACACAAATATCATTAGTGTTGATGATGATATTTTTTTGATAAGGTGTTGTTGTAGCTCATATACTCACTCCTATCACTGAATTATATCCATTATGGTAGTATGAATAATATGGTAATCAAATCCTCCAATCCCATCATTACAAACATGAAGGGATGTCTATGGAGTCACGAATGGAGGTATTATTAAGGAACGTCAGATATTATCATCCAGATGTCACTCTTGGTAGTATGGCGTGTGATACTAAGAAACTTTTATACGTCCAAGTCTTACTCAAAGCCACATTTAATGGGATAAATTGATTCTTTGGTTACTATACTCAATTATTTTTTTTCCATACTCCAATTGGGATACTAATTGTCTTGATTTCAAATATTGGATTAATTTCCATGGAACCTCCTCCCTCAGACCTTGTCATGAAAGTCGATGGCATTGCAAAATGGGTGAGGATAATTATTACCCTAAAATTTATACAAAATGGAATTTGTAGGGGATGATTAAATCAATTGGTGATTTTCAACTACTGATGGGTCAGTGGCTTGAGTGGATTCCTCCCGAACATTTCTAACCTCCTTGGTCTGAGTAGAAATCTCCTCATAGTAATAATTCATCCGAGTCTACCTAGAGTTAACCAATGGAGGCTCAATAATACTACCAACCTCATGATCTACTTGAGTTGGTGCTCCATTAATAGTGGGAGAAGTATATACCTAAAAATCACTGTTTTCACATCTACACTGAAATGTTCTCTATAGATAAAACTAAACAAATTGGGAATTAATTTTTATAACATCACACATAGAACTAAGTTTCATGGAAAAAATGACTCACATCGATGTAATTGATTAATAAATTTCTCAAAATCTCTTGAAGATGAGGGAAGATTATGATGTTCTAGAATTTTATCAAAAATTCATGTCAAATTTTCTTATGGAAATAATTAATTCACCATGCCCTATGGTAGTCTCACCCATGGCGACACCCAAAACATTGGGCTCGAGACCCATCCCAACACCCTCCTCCAAGAACCTAAGGCCACGAACAACTTCCTCAGGGATAGACACAAGGTCAGTACTAGTCCCCACAAGGTCCAATAGTGTGTGAGATGAATCTAATATATCGTGAGGTGTAAAAGGTTAGTAGTAGACATATGATACCTTATGATGTGAATGTGAAAAAACCATAATCCTCCTCCTCCTATACAGTTGAAGGAGAAAATAATGTATCCCCAATCCATGAAACATTCCCTATCAAAGGATCCAAAACATTGATAAGAATATTCATATTATTTGGTGAATCCCTTTTTGTTCTAGGAGGCTCATCCCAAATCCCCTTAAAAGTGTATAGAGAATGGTATTCTACAACCATAGACATGATTAAAAAAATTTCCTGAGAAAATAAAAAGGAAATGACACTGTGAGGACTGACCATCACTAACAACATGCTTTTCTAGGGGCATAATTCCTATTCGTTTATTTCTTTTTCAAAGGGGGAGGTTAGTACTAACCTCCTAAAAATGGTATCATTAGTAGTAATAGATATTCTAATAACATCTCATCCTCCATTGTTCATTGGCCTCGTTATATATCTCCATGTTCAGGAATCAATTATCTAGTTCCAATTGGGGTGCAAGTCGATCCATGCATCTGGGATAGGACCTCATCTAATTTCCCATCACCCCCCTACAAATTAGGGTGAACTTCATATCAGTAAAAACACTTTGTTAAAAATAATAGAACTGCATAAAAAAATAGGAAACAAGATAAGGACATCATACATCCTTGGGTTCGAAATAGTCATCCAATTCCTCATATAAATGGTGATCAACCCCTTAAATAGAACCCAATTTCAAAATGCCCCCACATTTTCTTGTCGTATGAATTTGGATTTTAGCTTCATAAATATGAATCACTAGTTACTGGATATAAATTCCCACCTTAGTGGGATCATCCTTAAAGTAAATAAAAGTTGGGGCTCAAACATATTAAATTTATTGAATCCTCGTCCCACCACAAAGAAAAAAGAATATGTCCTCAACATCAGAAGGAATGATCTAATGAAATTGGACTACCTCTGTTCACACATATTCCATGTATTTTCATTCTTTTTTTGATGCTGAATTTATATTCAATGGTTTCACATGCTTCCCAATTCTCTCTTTTAGGGTCGAAGGATGGGAAAATGGAAACTGATCCACCTCTCAATGATGATGAATAGACTGCCTCTTCTCAACCATAGTTATTGAATTTATTTTGATAATGAAATGCAGACTATACCATTAAAATGTTCATTTGGGTGATCTCAGGACCTCATCATATAGACCCTATGGGGGAGACAATGCACCATATTGAAAGGACATACCACCCTATGGAGGCTGTAGAACCATTCACCTATTGTATGATGAAATCTAGGCCTTGTCATACCAAGAGGTCAACCCAGAGGACGTGCTCAATGGATGCAGGTTAATTATAGATTAATTCATCTCCATCATTTTAATCATTCATAGCTATCGTTCTACCAATGGGTACCTATTTGATCAATTATGTATTTGATTAAATACTATTATTTACTACAAGAATTGGAACTACCATAAAAACCCATATGGAGAAAAGGCATCCCATATAACCTTTCAATCAATTTGGATCTCTAGAACACCATCCCTAAAAAAACTCTTGAATGATCTGTATTCATTACTAGAATTTTAATTATAATCGAATTTCCCAATTAGAGGATATCCATTTGAATATAAATTAAAATATTTGAATAGATTCATTATTTTCAAAGAATCACTTGGCTTCATTAAGATGGGAGTATAAAAAAATGGAATAAAAAATTGTCAAAATCTGTCCCTAAGAATCTAAACTCCACTTAACTTTATATATGAGTTAATGTGGGCAATTAACTATCCCCAAAATAAATTTACTGGACATACAATTTAGAAAGGGGACTTCCCCATTTGAATATGTAGCAGTCATCATTGAATATTCTCTAGGACAGGGCTGATAACCCTATGTGTTTCCTCTATTAAAGTTTGTTAAAAAGAAAATTAAAAATTCCCAAAATCATACCACTATTAGAGTTCTGAAAAATTATCATGTGGAAACATAGCCACATGGCTATGAATCATTTAAGATATGGATTTCTAGGTATTTCAGCCTTGGGTTCATACCCTCGTAGGTCATACTCACCCTTTTACCAGGTGGGATATTATTTTCTAGGAATTCCTCACTTCCCCATCTTCGACATAGCATTATACATTTTCAAGGGGGTCCATCCCACTCAATCTACATGAAATCATGCATCCATGATTCAGGATGGATACCCCCCCTCCGGAGGGGGTATTCATTGATAATGTCTCAAGATATATTTAGTAGCTCATGTTCCAGAACTGGTGTCCTTTTAGAATTGTCCTAAATCACTTTTAGTGGGATTAATTCATCGTACATATCTCCAAGGATTTTTGGATCATAGATCTTGTGGATATCTCGTTGAATTATATGATATTCATAGTATATTAGCTAAAAATTGTTCATTTATGGGCTCTATAATTTTAGCAATTATTAATTTATGTTTGTATTATTTAATATGTATTTGTAGTCCACCCAAAAGAATTATAAAATTAATACAGCTTTTAACTTTGTTTCAATGGAATAATTGGTCTAGCGCACCCAGTATGCCCAAATCCACTCAGGTTTTACATACCCTACTAAGTATAAGTCCCAATCTCACATCAAAACCTTCATCTTGTCTATATTGGAATAATAGAAGATATATGTGTAATAGTGAAACTTTTTTTCAGTAATGTGCATAATCAAATACAGAAAACACTAGATATGATGCATGATACAAGATATGGATGACGATTCCACGTTAATGCATGAACCAATTCTTGATATTTTAGTAGCAGTAAGTTTTCCATATTCTTTAAAACAAAAAAGTGGAACATAATTCTTAACTCTAGCATGATGACCTACTTTAGATGTTTGTGGCCCTAAAGTAGTTGATAGTCACTCTTTGGATACATGTGGGGATACTTTTTCGAATGATTTTCCATGACTAATTGAGTAGTATCACGTACATGATATTAGTTTGTATTGACAGTTTTAACCATCTCTAGGATTTTATTTCCATATTTTTCATTAGAATCCTTAGTCATCTGGGTATCCACTATCCTATGAGAAATCACTAATATTTTCATTAATAAATTTTTTTTTGTTTCGGAAAACATTCATTAGAAATTTTGAAATATGAAAATAACAATGGCTCTCATAGGCCACAAGCCCAAGTGACCACACATAGGACGCTCTTCCAAGTGTCCTTAAATAGGTCACTTTTTGAAGTTACATCACATAGGTTAGTATCCCATATTCACATGTCACTCAGATAGCTTCAAACCTAGTCTGTGTGAACAGTTATTTAGAAAAGGAAGCTGAAGAGGGAGGTCTATGTGAAATGATAGAGTGATGAGGGCAATGGTACAAAAGCAAGAAGAGAATACTGTGAGAAAATCATATATATTTATAGAATTTGGATCCCATGTGCATATTGTACATATAAACCATATATATATGAATGGCATACATGGATAACCCACTTTGATGACCTGCATAAACTTTAGGACATTTTCATCATTTTCCCTTACGATCTAATCATCTTCTTTTTATCATATCAATTCCTATAGGGGGATTATTTGAATCTTTGATTATTTATATGGATGAAATTGTATTAAATTAAAATACATGTTTTATAATAAAATAAACACATAAAAATAATTTCTACGGTAACATCCTTCAATAAATCCCCTTCATAAAGGTCCCCCTAGAGAAGAGTTGGCTTGCAAGGTTAACATGCACATCCAGTGGTGCTACACAATCCCAGATAGCCAGGAAACCCAGATTCAGCATGTAGGGAACACCAACGCATTAGCCTACATGAATGATCTATGCGAGTTGACCTATTAAAAATGGGTACCATATTATTCTATAAATAGGACCATGGGGCTCCTCATTTGAGGCGGCACAAAATCCCGTAAAATCCCAATGATCTGTTATCCATATTTTTTCTCCTTGGACCATAGATACTTTTTTGTTATCCCTTTGAGCATTGATAGAAGATGGAATTATTGGGGATAGTGGAATTAAAATCTTTCTAGGGTCTTAAATACACAACCCTTATGTAAGGATCCCTTTTATCCCTAGTTGATATGTACGAGAATGAAGACCACTTTAAAAAATTAGGTCCTATATGAGATCCATACGAAGACACTTGAGGAGATCCTTGGATCCTAGTATTATGTCTTTTCCATGTTTTTTTCTTTTTTGGTCCAATCCCAAAACACTTTTATTGTAACGACCCAGAGATTCATTAATGGAAAATCCCTCTTGATCCAGTTAAATGTCTCTTCATAAAAAAATGTTTTTATAAGATGTCAAATTCTTTGCTATTATGATAAGATTTTTGACCGTTGTTAATATAGCCGTTGAATAGTGATCACATGATTAGTATAAATATAAGGCTTTAACGAACCCAAGTTTACTCAGACAAAGGAAGTGATGGCCTCATCCAGTAGAATTTCCCCATACGAAGCCTATTTGTTAGAGCTCGGAAAAGAGGTGGCATCCTTGGGATTCTCCTTTGACCAAGCCCAAGATGAGCTTCATTATTTCAAGCTCAAACGTGACCGTCTACGGGAAAAGTGGAAGTTGATAGAGATTACCACTCGAGCAATGTTATCCGAGCCTCCCCAAGAGTCTGTCACCATCGCACACCTTACCCTTAGGTCTTATGCGGCTATTTTAAGGGGTTATGTAATAAATAAGTAGTACTATGTTCATGTACATTATTTTTTTCTATATAATAAAGAATATAATTTCTAGTCATTTTTGATACATTGTAAATAGTTTTTAAAGTACAAATGGTTTATTTAGTTATTATTTAATTAAGAAATCTATTTTATTAAATTAAGGGATTTTTAAATTAAATAATATTTTAATAAAATAATATTATTATTATTAAATTAATTTTTATTAAATATAAATGATCTTATAATTTTAGGAATGCAATTAAAATGTTATATTAAGGTTTGAAAGCCATTTCTGTCAAAACCCGTGAATTTTCGATAAATTAATCTATTTAGAAATTTTTTTAGATAAAATAAATGTCATTTTCAGAATCAGGATGTCGAAATTATCCAACGGATAATTTTTCATAATTTTCTGAGACAGTCAAATTTTTTGGTAAAAATTAAATACCGTTTAAATATATAATGTGTTTAATGACATCATAATGACCCAATATTCATGTAATAAAATACTATGATCTTTATGTTCGGCCAATATATGTTTTACCATTAAAATAATGTGATTTGGGGTTTTTTTTACTTATTTTTCAAATCATTAATGGACCCCTCAAGACATATTCAACATTTTGCCTTTTTAAATTAATTTACATGGGAGTGTGACTCACCTCCACATAAGCAACCCTAATATTTTAAGAAGTTCGGACTTGGGCCTTATAAAATATTGTTTTCCTCTTCCCTTTTCCAAAAACCATGGGCAAAAACCATGGGATGGTTTTTGGTTTGGATTAATTTAATTTAAGGGGACCCAAACCTAAATAATAAAGAATTCCCTCGCCTTTCCTATATAAACCCACACAATCTCCCACTTCATCCTCACTAAAATCCCTTGGAGTACGTCCAACCTCTTCCCTACTCTCTCTATAATCCTCCCAAGGTGCCCCAAGCTCCCATGAAGCCTCTCACAAGCCTCTCTCTAGCCTTTGGAAGCACACTTCCAAGTAAGGATTTTTTCTTCCTTTCTCATTTTTTTCAATTTTCTTTAAGTTGTATTTCCATTTTAATTTCAATTATGAATGTTGGGGTATGGTTTCGCACCTCCCCATACTACTATATTATTGTTTTAATGATGGTAGACCCCTTTCTCTCTCATTAAATTTCTCCCATGTACACCCGTTACTATGCCGAAATTCCGAAAGGAACTTCTCTCTCTTCTTTTACATTAAAGCAATAATTTTGTATCATGAATCTAAATTCCATTACAATTGTTGGTACATGTATCTATATGACCTCCTTACTTTCCATTACCTGTAAATGTGATGAGGAACCCCTTTCTCTCTCATCAACCATTTTTTATGAATCCTTATGTCACGCCGTTACGCTACCGAAATCGCACCGATTTTCTAAGCCAATGCCATTGTGTAGTGGATACCATGCCCATTTCTCCATAAAGGGTATCCACCTTTATGAACCTTTAATTATTTATTACAAAGTTTCATGTATGAATTCCATATTACTTTATCATGGAATAAATGATTATGTTTTATGAATCTATGTTTTAGGATCCATGTGGCACACTTATGCATGAAATGAAATGTCTAAGAAGTGTGCGGCCTTATAGCGCTCCAATGCATTGGGTAAAGTATAATATCATGATACATCATGTGCAATGAGTGTTTACTCATACTAATTCAATTTAAATGAGGGTTTACTCATGCTTTATGTGCAATGAGGGTTTACTCATGCTTTATGTGCAACGAGCCTTGGCTCATGCTAATTCCATGTTAAGTATTGTTGCAACATTTTCATGTTATGATTATCATGCTTTATCATGCCTTTATGTTCATTTTTCTTTTATGCTCTATTGATATTCCTATTGTTTAACATTTATTGTAATCCTCATGTTATTCCATGTTTACTCCCTTACTGGGCTTTATAGATCACCATTTTCTTATGCATGTCCTCAGGTTATCCCATGCAATTCTAAGTAAGAGGGAATGTATTGGTCATGTAAATGATGTTTTCAATAAAGATGTTTTATTTCATGTTTTAAGTTTTTATGTAATGATCCTAATCCCCAAAGACACTAAACCTATTGATCTTCTTTGGTGTATCAAGTGAAGTTTTTATGTAATAAATCATGTTTATGTTGTAATAAAAAGTAGGGTTGTCATAGTGAGTATCAAATGATAGGTTTAGTATTTTTGGGATTAGGAAACCATAGTAAAGCCTTAGATACAAGACTAAGTATAATAAAAACATCCCTATGTTTTGGTAAATACTAATTAGGTGGTTTATCGAACAAATACATCCCTATCTGGATACGAGCAGGTAGAGGCGGCTCTGGCACAGATGTATCCTAGGGGTAAAACCCGAAAACACCGCTTTGAGCTAGAATCCAACGGGAACTGGTGCATGACAACGGGCCTTGCTGAACTCTTGTTTATGACACTCCCCGGGGATATGTTTTGATAAATTCACAATCTTAGTATGAACCCTTATTAAGGGAAAAATTCACCTGAGAATATATGTTAGAAAGTAGATCATGAAAGGCCTATATTGAAGATTATAGACTCATGAGTTAAGGAATGGAAGTTTATTTATAAGTCATTGACTTTTGTCTTTGGATTACCCTTTATGTGTTACCCCTAACTTTCCTTTTATTCCAGCCAATGGCCAGTAATAGGAGGACTCGGGCTAACAACCATTGTGAGGATCAGTGTGATGACTATACTAATGAGATGCCAAATCCAACAAGAGCTAGAATCGTGAACTTTGTCACACTTATCTCTCAGCTAACTCAAGTTTTGAAAATAAACACGGGTCAAGAGGAACGTTCAACCCCCTTAAGAAAGAACAAGTTGCTATCGAGAGCTTCATGAGACAAAGGCTTCCTACTTTTAGTTGATCATCTGATCCCACGATCACTGAACAATGGATCAACTCCATTGAAAAGATATTCTCCATACTCCAATATTCTGAACAAGAGAAGGTTCTCCTGGAGGCTTATCGTATGGAGGGTGATGTTGATCAATGGTGGACATTGATAAATAATACAAAGCCTGAGGAGGAGATAGAGGCTTTGGAATTGAAGGAATTCTGGAAGATGTTTTTCGATAAATATTTTCTGCGCACGCTCCGGCTTATGATGAAAAGGGACTTCCTTTCCCTCAAGAAAAAAGATGAGGAATCCATTGGAGCGTACGAGGAAAACATCACAAGGCATGCCCGATACGCTTCCGGCTTTGTCGTTACCCCCGAATACATGGATGACCGCTTCTTTGATGGGTTGAATACTAGCTTGTGGAAAGCATTAGCGATCCATGGCTTCGACAGCTATGAGGAAATTGTCTGATGTACCCTCAAGGTCGAAATGGAGATTGGAGAATCAAAGTGGTATCATGGGGATAAGAAGCATACAGTGGAATTCAATTCTAGTGGGCCAATGGATAAATCCAACGGCGCTAAGATGTTCTAGCACCCCACTTGCCAAAAGTGTGGAAAGAAGCACCCTGGAAATTGCCTTAAGGGAACGAGAAAATGCTTCAGTTGTGGAAGAGAAGGGAACCTAGCTGTTAACTGTCGGAAAGAAGGACCCGCGGCTGCGATAGAGGAGAGGAACACTCCGTTTGAACCTCAACGCATTGTTCAATGATATAAATTCAAAGAACCGGCCATTTTGAAAATCAGTGCCCTAATCCAAGGGTTATCGGAGGAAACCAACAACCTCCAAGACAGAAAGGAAGAGCTTTTTCCATCACTTCTGCCGAAGTGAACCCCGAAAACGAAGTGGTGACAGGTACACTAGTTATTCATTCAAGAATAGAGAATGTAATTTTTGATTCAGGTTCTACGAATTCTTTTATATCTCGAAAGTTTAGTAGAATAATCCCAGAACCACCACAAATCATGGATGTAAGGATGTGGGTGAGTACGAAAAATGGGGCAATCATTGCATCCCATGAATATAAGTCCTCCCCTATTATAATCTGTGGATTGAATTTCCCGAAGAACCTCATCATACTCCCTCTGGTGGAATTTGATGCAATTCTTGGCATGGATTGGATTTCCTTATATAGAGCCAACATAAATTGTCGGGAGAGGGAAATCACACTCCATATGGAGAATCGACCCCCGATTCTTTACAAGTGTCAGGAGGAAGATGAATCTCCTTTAGCTCCATCATCTCAAGCATGGATATTGCTTCCCTATGAGCACACATATCTGGCTCAGTTGATTGAGTCCAAAGAAGAAACCATCCTTGAAGAAATGCCTATTATGAGGGAATTCGCTGAAGTGTTTCCCAAGGAACTGTCTGGTCTTCCTCCAAGAAGATATGTTGAGTTATCAATTGAACTTATACCTGGGGTTCTACCAATATCCAAGACTCCATATAGAATGGCTGTTGTTGAGCTTGAAGAGCTTAAGAAACAACTACAGGAGAATCTGGATAAAGGGTTTATACGCCCAAGTGCTTCACCATGGGGTGCACCAGTCCTCTTCGTCAAGAAGAAGGATGGGTCAATGCGGCATTGCATCGATTATCACAAACTTAATAAAATCGCGATAAAGAACAAGTATCCTCTCCCAAGAATTGATGACTTGTTCGATCAGTTGCTTGGTGCACAATACTTCTCCAAGGTGGACTTGCTGTCAGGATATTATCAAGTAAGGGTGAAGAAGGAAGATGTCTCCAAGACTACATTTCGTACAAGATACGGGCACTATGATTTCATAGTAATGCCTTTTAGACTCACCAATTCTCCAGAAATATTCATGGACTTGATGAATAGAGTCTTTAGAGATTACCTTGCCAAATTTATGTTAGTCTTTAGAGATGATATTCTAATATACTTCAAAACCAAGGAGGATCATGAGGAGCATTTAAGAACTATACTGGAGACTGTGCGCAAGGAGATGCTCTATGAAAGTACAGAAAGTGTGAGTTCTGGTTGAATGAGGTCTCATTCTTGGGCCATATCATCACAAGCAGTGGGATATATGTGGATCCCTCCAAAACAGATGCAATTGAGGGATGGACGAGGCCAACATCGGTAACTGATATCCATAGATTCTTGGGGTTAGCTGGATATTATCGACGATTTGTGAGAAATTTCTCACAATTTTCCAACCCTCTTACCAAGCTAAATCGAAAGGGAGTAATGTTTTCTTGGAGTGATGAATGTGAAGAAAGCTTCAAGGATTTGAAAAGGAGTCTTATCACTGCACTCGTGCTCACTTTACCCACAAGTGGGGAGCTTTTTATGGTATTCAATGATGCTTCGAAGAAGGTATTAGGATGTGTGATGATGCAGAATGATAAAGTGATATCCTATGCCTCAAGGTAGTTGAAAATCCATGAGCGAAACTATCCAACATATGATCTGGAGATGGCGGCTATGATCTTTGCCTTGAAAATCTGGCGGCATTATCTCTATGGAGTGAAATGTGAGATATATACTGACCACAAGAGTCTTAAATATATATTCACATAGAAAGAGCTTAATATGCACCAAAGGAGATAGATAGAGCTCATCAAGGATTATGACTGTTCAATACATTACCACCCTGGGAAAGCGAACAAGGTGGCAGATGCCCTAAGTAGAAAGGATCCAGCGATTCTATCAATGATAAGAATTGAGAAGGATCCAATCTTCTTAGACTTGATGAAGATGGATGTGGGAATCATAAATAAGGGAACATAATCAATAATTTGACAAATGATTGCTCAACCATCTCTTTTGGAAAGGTTAAAGGATGCTCAAAAGGATGATGTGGGAATTCAAGAAAAAGTGGAAGCTATCAAAAAGGGAGAATCCTCTGATTTTAATGTTAATGAAGAAGGAACTGTGCAGTTTGGGAAAAGACTATGTGTTCCATCATGTATGGAGCTCAAGAAGGAACTCTTAAATGATGCACACTGTTCAAATTTATCTATTCACCCAGGGAGCACAAAGATGTATTGAGATCTCTGAGAAAACTTTTGGTGGGATAATATGAAGAAGGAGATCACCAAATATACATCAAAGTGCGTGGTGTGTCAGCAAGTGATGGAAGTGAGGCAGAAGTCTAAGGGGATGATGCAACCATTTCCCATACCAGAATGGAAATGGGAAAACATCACCATGGACTTTGTCACCAGACTTCGAAGGACATCCAAAGGCAACAATGCAATCTGGGTTGTTGTGGATCATCTTACAAAGACTACACACTTCATTGCTGTTTGGGAAGATTTCTCATTTAATAAACTGGCACAAATATATATCAGGTAAGTGGTAAGGTTTCTTGGAGTACCAATATCTATTGTGTCTGACTGAGATCCACGATTCACCTCTATGTTTTGGAAGATTCTTCAACATGCTCTGAATACTGAACTGAATTTCAGTACGGCCTATCATCCTCAAACTGATGGCCAATCTGAGCGGACTATCCAAACACTTGAAGATATGTTGAGAGCATGCTCAATGGACTTTAAAGGAGGATGGGATCAACATCTTCCTCTGGTTGAGTTCTCTTATAATAATAGTTTCCACTCGAGCATCCAAATGGCACCATATGAAGCCCTTTATGGGAAAAGGTGCATAACACAGGCATGTTGGGATGAGGTTGGTGAACGTAAGCTGCTTGGACTAGAGATGGTCGAGGAAATGGTGGAGAAGGTGAAAACCATTTAGCAGCATATCAAGGCAGCCCAGAGTCGAAAGAAGGGTTATGTAGATAATCATCCACGATACCTTGAGTTTAAAGTTGGAGACATGTTGTTTTTACGCATATCCCCATGGAAGAAGGTCATGAGGTTTGAAATGAAAGGGAAGTTAAGTCCAAGGTACATCGACCCCTTCGAGATTATTGATCATGTTGGTGATGTGGCCTATCGACTAGCACTTCCACCTACTATGGCCAAGGTGCATGTTGTCTTTCATGTATCCCTCTTAAGGAAGTACATAATGGACCTTCACATGTACTCTCTTCTGAGGTGGTACAATTTGAAGATGATCTTTCTTATGAGGAGAAACCAGTGGAGATCATAGATCTTAGAGAAAAGGTTCTACGAAATAAGACAGTGCCCCTCGTCAAGGTGTTGTGGATAAAACAAAAGTTTGAATAAGCAACTTGGGAAACAGAGGATATGATGAAGCTGAGTTACCCACATTTGTTTTAGTGTGGGAGAAGGAAAATTTCGAGGGAGAAATTTCATAATGGGGGAATATTGTAACGACCCAATGTTTCATTAATGGAAAATCCCTCTTGATCCAGTTAAATGTCTCTTTATAAAAAATGTTTTTATAAGATGTCAACTTCTTTGGTTTTATGATAAGAGTTGTGACTGTTGTTAATATAGTCGTTGAACAGTGATCACATGATTAGTATAAATATAAGGGTTTGATAAACCCATGTTTACTCAGAAAAAGTAAGTGATGGACTCATCCAGTAGAATTTCCCCATACGAAGCCCATTTGTCGGAGCTTGGAAAAGAGGTGGAATCCTTGGGCTTCACCCTTGTCCAAGCCCAAGCTGAGCTTCATTATATCAAGATCAAATGTGACCATCTACGGGAAAAGTGGAAGTTGATAGAGAATACCACTCGAGAAATGTTATCCGAGCCACCCCAAGAGTCTATCACCAATCCACACCTTACCCTTAGGTCATATGTGGATAATTTAAGGGGTTATGTAACAAATAAGTAGTACTATGTTCATGTACATCATTTTTCTGTATATAATAATGAATATAATTTGTAGTCATTTTTGATACATTGTAAATAGTTTTTAAAGTACAAATGGTGTTTTTATTTATTATTTAATTAAGAAATATATTTTATTAAATTAAGGGATTTTTGAATTAAATAATATTTTAATAAAATAATAATAATATTATTAAATTAATTTTTATTAAATATAAATGATCTTATAATTTTATGAATGCAATTAAAATTTTATATTAAGGTTTAAAATCCATTTCTATCAAAACCCGTGAATTTTCGATAAATTAACCTATTTAGAAATTTTCTTAGATATATTAAATGTTATTTCCGGAATCAGGACGTCGAAATTATCCAACGGTGAATTTTTCATAATTTTCTGAGATAGTCAAATTTTTCGGTAAAAATTAAATACCGTTTAAATATATAATGTGTTGTATGACATCATAATGACCAAATAGTGATTTAATAAAATACTATGATCTTTATGTTCGGCCAATATATGTTCTACCATTAAAATAATGTGATTTTGTGTTTGTTTGACTTACTTTTCAAAGCATTAATAGACCCCTCAAGACATATTCAACACTTTTCCTTTTTAAATTAATTTCCATGGGAGTGTGACTCACCTCCACATAAGCAACCCTAATATTTTAAGAAGTTCGGACTTGGGCCTTAAAAAATATTGTTTTCCCCTTCCATTTTCCAAAAACAATGGGAAAAAACCATGGGATGGTTTGTGGTTTTGATTAATTTAATGTAAGGGGACCCAAACCTAAATAATAAAGAATTCCCTCACCTTTCCTATATAAACACACCCAAGATCCCACTTCCTCCTCACTAAAATCCTTTTTAGTTCGTCCAACCTCTACCCTACTCTCTCTAGAATCCTCCCAAGGTTCCCCAAGCTCCCAAGAAGCCTCTCACAAGCCTCTCTCTAGCCTTTGGAAGCACACTTCCAAGTAAGGGTTTTTTCTCCCTTTCTCATTTTTGTCAATTTTCTTTAAGTTGTATTGCCATTTTAATTTCAATTATGAATGTTGGGGTATGGTTTCACACCTCTCCCACACTGCCCTCTTATTTTTTGAATGATGGGAGATCCCATTCTCTCTCATTAAATTTCTCCCATGTACACCTGTTACTATGCCGAAATTCTGAAAGGAACTTCTCTCTCTTCTTTTACATTCAAGAAATAATTTTGTATCATGAATCTAAATTCCATTACAATTGTTGGGATAGGTATCTATATGACCTCCTTACTGTCCATTACATGCAAATATGATGAGAAACCCATTTCTCTCTCATCAACCATTTTTTATGAATTCTTATGTCACGCCGTTACGCTGCCGAAATCGCACCGATTTTCTAAGTCAATGCCATTGTGTAGTGGATACCATGCCCATTTCTCCATCAAGTGTATCCACCTTTAAGAACCTTTACATATTGATTAAAAAGTTTCATGTATAAATTCCACATTACTTTATCATGTAATAAATGATTATGTTTTATGAATCCATGTTTTATGATCCATGTGGCACACTTATGCATGAAATGAAATGTTTAAGAAGGGTGCGCCCTTATAGCACTCCACTGCATTGGGTAAAGTATAGTATCATGATACATCATGTTCAATGAGTGTTGACTCATTATAATTCAATTGGAAAGAGGGTTTACTCGTTCTTTATGTGCAATGAGGGTTTACTCATGCTTTATGTGCAATGAGCCTTGGCTCATGCTAATTCCATGTTAAGTGTTGTTGCCACATTTCCATGTTACGATTATCATGATTTATCATGCCTTTATGTTCATGTTTCTTTTATGCTCTATTGATATGCCTATTGTCTAACATGTATTTTACTCCTCATGTTATTCCATGTGTACTCCCTTACTGGGCTTTATAGCTCACCCTTTTCTTATGCATGTCCTCAGGTTATCCCATGCAATGCTAAGTATGAGGGAATGTAGTGGTCATGTAAAGGAAGTTTTCAATAAAGCTGTTGTATTTCATGTTTTATGTTTTTATGTAATGATCCAAAGCCCCAAAGACACTAAAATTCTCGATATTCTTTGTTGTATCAAGTGATGTTTTTATGTAATAAATCATGTTTAAGTTGTAATAAAAATCAGGGTTGTCATATTTATCATACACATGCCTACATACATGAATTTTTCCTAGTCTTCCATGGTCAACCTTGTACGAGACCTGATTGGCTCGTCCATCCTTCACCTACATGAGCCACCTCTCAAGCCCTATTTCAGAAAAACAATACAAGGGAACTTATTTATTTGGATCCCTCATTTGGGAGAGAAAAATTTGAAGCCTCCATAAAATCCTCTAGACTTGTAAGAACATGGTAAGATGAACACCAACATGTCTCTCATTCAGATATGAAATCACATGGTCATAGGTGTCCAGCATATATCCAACTTGATAGGTAGGGTCATAAGGGAACATGAAAATATCCATTTTGTGGTCACAGTGACCCTAAAACTGGTCGTGGTATCAAAGATCTCATAATATTGGATATGAGGGCTTTAACAAGTTCCATTTGTTATAATATCTAAGACCAGTGACCTCTGGTTGCAGTGGGAAGGAAGAGGGTCACACTTTTCATTCCCTTTGAGGATTTTTTGAATTATACTCCTCTCATCCACATGAACCAAATCTATGTAATTCCCCCTCTATAGTAAGCCACTAGCCTTTCTTGAATGACTACTCTCTCTTCATTTCTTCATTATTTTCCTTACCCACTGGCTATTTTTGGACGGGAAGTCATATATATCAATATAGGGTGCGATGATGGGAGGAGATGGGAACCAGAGCCAACTCCCTTACCCTATCCCCATGGGTCTTCACCTCATCCACATGGGGAAAATTAGATTGGGTGGTTTCCCAGATCTACCAATTCCTCTTTTTTCTCACCCAGAGAATGACTCAAATGTGATTAATGGTTTGTGGTGATCATGATATCTTCATTATCCCAAAAATTCGACCATCATATCTAGTGTAAGACACAACCAAACAAATATTATTCTATTAAATGTTATATTCCATGAAATCCAAACCTAATGGAATTCTCAAAAATTTTGGACCCAAATCATTCCTCTTAAAGGTCCATACTCCACAATGCGAAAAACATTCAGAGGGTCTCTATAGGCATAGGTCCCCAAAACTGAACATTATAGTCTTTGATTCTCCTTTGAATGGGATATATAGGAATCCTCAATAATGTCCAATCAAAACACCCCAAATTATATATACACAAATATATATATGCCACATTCTTAGTAGGGTTGTATCCAACCTCAGATCACTTATCCTTTCTAGTCTCCTTATGTTCTCTTGACATAAGTCCCCCAACAAATATTGGCTAGGGACCTTACACCTATGTTTCATTACCACATTATGTTAAACTTTAGGGTTTGGTCCTTATCACATGACCATAAAAGGTCAGATGTGTCATATTATGTGAAACAAAATTATGTGGGTTTTGATTCATTTTTCAAGTATATGTAGAAATATAATCTAATGTGTCTAAAACCAACATCAAAACAGCCCCCATCTCTATGGAGGACAAAAAACTTTAGAATTCCCCATTATGTGGCTCAAAACTACCATCATGGTGATAAATGATAAAATAATCCCTACTGTATTCGATAAAGGTTTCCATTGATGGAGAATATAATATACATAAAAATATCCCCATTAATTAAGAACCACATATACATGAAATATGACTCTAAATTAAATGAATTCAAATAATTTATTTATAATTCAAGTGTGACCCATTTCATACATGGTAATTAATGAAGGAATCAAGAACATATCACAAATCATTAAAATCATCCCAGCATAGGAATAAATTCAAAAAAAAGTGTGTGATGGTCCTAAACACCCATCCTCTTAAACAATGTGAGTTCTCAAGTACCATTCTCAATGTTTACCAATGAGAAACATCATTTGGAATATATGTCCCTAAGTCATCAAGGATATTAGAACTATTGGGTGTTTCCAGATCCCCGAATAAATCACGAACACAAATCATGGGGCCTGGAAAAGAGTTTTTATTCCTTATATATAGTATAGAGATTATCCCTAGGAAGCCTCCCGAAGAGAAGTGCACATAAAATTGTTCTGCACTTTTATACTAGGGTATAAGTTTAGCGTTTTTTGAATTAATCAATATGAATGTGAATGAAATGAAATTTTCAATTCATATGATTGAAAACTATGATATTAAAAGGTAGATTAGTGTTTGTTCAGTTTCCTAGTTGTAATGTTATCCGTGTTCAATTTAATTCAATCCTCTTCATCTGAGTTGATAAAAGTGAGATTCCACAATTTTTTTCTCTCACTTCCCTTGAGAAATTGTGATGGTGGTAGAAAACCTTACCAAGATATCAGTTTGGTCTAGTCTCCATCCATGTGAAAAAGAGTTGGAATTAATATCCCCAATGGACATTGGTGATACTCGATCGGGTCTTCTTTATCCAAAACAATAAAGAACACCCATTACCCAATTTACATTTTCAGATGATCCTTGAGTACTTCACCAATAATCCGTGGTCTAGTCCATCATATATAAACTGTCATTTAGTATAGGGGGATAAAAATCATTTACTAAAGAAAAAAATAATTAACAAAATTAAAATTGAGGAATGATCACACTTTATAATAAAATATTTTATTTCAAATTTAAAATAACCTTTAAGAAGAAATAAATTTCATTCAATTATGTCCAAGAACTCAATCATTACAGAAGAGAAAACCAAACCTTCTGCAATAACTCAAAATGCTTACCCCACCATGGTATGGGTAATTCAAGATGAACGGTGATGAATAAATAATTAAAAATCTATGGAAAAAATTTAAATAAGAGATAGAATTATAATAATTTATCCTCTTTGCTGTTTCAGAAGGAATTGGATTGAATGAGGTTATTTGAGAGGGAGGATCTCCCCTCCTTCTATATGATGAATTATTCCTCCGAAAGAATACACATTTTATCTAAAACAAATTACCTCTTCACGTATTTTACACTTCATTAATGTTGTTAATAAATATCGTGTATGTATCTCCTCAAAATTATAGTATATTTGGAAATGTATTTCTTTAGTTATTCCAATTTTAAGATTAAAATTTATTCTATCTAGTCAAAATATCCAAATTGAAAACCTACGTATTAGAATGCCATAATTTCTATGAAAATGTCCAATTCACATGTAATAACATTCATGAATGATGTTTATAAACTCTTTTAGGGTCCACCCAATAAATTTCATAGCAATTGGGCCTACCATTAACGAGATAAGGACCAGACACCAAAAATAAACATATCTGTAAATAGTTTTCATGGTCCAAATTGTGAACATATTTTGGGTTGCCATATGGTCGATTAAACATTTGGTCATGTAGTATGAAATGAATCCCTAGATTAGGTGGAATCCTAAAAATAAATAATATCAAAATTTTTATAAAAATATAATGGGTTATTTCCATAATACATAAATAATTTAAAACTATTAAAATCCAAATTCGGAAATTTTTACGATTAAGCTCAAAATACCACCAATATCATTAAATATAGAAATTTATCTTAAATAAACACTTCAGTTGGATTTAATATAATAAAATTAAATATATATTCATTTAACATATTTTATCTATCAATCCCCCCACACTTAGAACATGGACTCTTGGATAAGTAAACGTAAAAATTAAATCAAATCAAATCCAGAACACATACCGATGAGATCTACCAAATCCACACTGAGAAAACAAATATATCATGCCTCACAAAAAAATTATTCTCCGTTCTGAATTTAGATAATTTAATATATTTCCACTTCAGTATTTATCCCATGTATATAAAAAACCTGCATCATATGATTTATTTTCTCATCTCGCAAATCTAAATGTTCAACAAGTATTTTCTCATCCAAAGTCATGCAAAAGTCACCAAAGGATTGATAAATTCATATATCTCCACCCAATGTGAGTAAAGGAATTTTATTCTAATAAGGAATTTTAAGGGTTTTTCTATGGCTTTTGGTTGGTAGGATTTAGATGTTAAATATTTTAAGGTTGAATAAGGAGGGGCATGGATCTTTTTTTGAAGCAAAATAGCATGATTCTAATTTTCACTCATGTATGGTCTCCCTATATTACCCTTTATTTCAAATCAGCACCGTAATCATGAAAAATCAAGGAATGATCACTATATTTATAATTTCTCCAGCAAAAATTTTATCTTAAACAAATTTTTTCATGAAATATCTAGATAAGCACAACTTTATATCTCTATTTGAAGCTTTAAAAAGGGATAAATTCTTTTATCATAAAAGCATAAAAATGGAAAAAAATTTAAAAAATTAATTTCTTCAACTAAAGAGTCAACTCCTCATTATTTAATTTTCCACCCAATGTATTTCCAAATGAGTTACCACACTACAAGAAAGCTTCCCCCGCACTTATGTTCAACTTGATCATGCAATTTTACTTCAAGAAAATTTTGATAGATAAAATTTTCTTCTAATGTGGCTAACTTAATTGACTGTTTATAGATACTATGGGCTATAAGGATTAAATATACATGGTTGGCCAAATAAAAAAAGTATTTTCTTTAAAGTAGGTATTTAAATCCAAATAAATTCCCTAATCATATAAATCACATGTACCCCAAACATTCATGTTTTGACACGAATAAATCAAATTCTAGATAAATAACACAAGGTTTGGTCCTCCCAAGAAATTAGTTGAATGTAAATAATAGGAAAAAAATGGTTTAAATGCCTCATATATAAGTGATTTTAAAAAATAAGATAGTGAAATTTCTCATTTTATTTAATAGTCATAATAATTTTCATGAAATACGCAATGATTTTAACATGAAAAAAGTAATTTTTAGAAATTATTTATGATCTATTTCATAGAATAGTTTGGTTCACTCATTGAAATGGGTTTCAAAAATCAAAATGTGAATAATTTCAGCTCAGAAGTATTGAAAAATAAATAAATTTTACAAATAAAAACCCAAATATCTTAAAAACAAACAATTTTATTACGAAAATAGTAAACCAAACAACAAGTGATAGTCCAATCCTAAAAAGGTTCCCAACCCCACACTTAAATGACATAGTGTCTTTAGTGCATTAAAAGGGATTTAACATGAAAGGATATTTGAAAATGAATCACGTCATGAAAAAAAGTAAAGGATAGGTACAACCTATTGTAATTTATTGATAAATAGGTTATAAGAGTGTGATCTCCTCCACTGGATCTGATGGAAGGGTCCTAATGAATTTCATCAACCTATGACCATTAACTATGAATGGATCCTTCTATACGTCCTTCCAAATATTCACATCACCAAAAGGATATACATGAGTAACTATAAATAGACCTTCTCATCTAGAAATATGTTTACCTAGAATTATCTTATGTATTGAGTTGAATAACAACACATTATCTCTAGGATATAATTCTTTTGTTTAGATCATGTTGTCATGGGACACTCTATTTATTTCCTTGAAAATATTTGAATTTTCAAATTCTTCCCTTATAATTTCCACTAGTTGTTGAAACATCAATCTTCTTTCTTTCATAGCACTTTCAAGATCCAAACCCATCTTCCTCATATCCATATACACCTTATTCTCTGATTCCATAGGTAGGTGGAATATTTTCTTATAAATCATCTTAGATAGACTCATTAAAATTCGCGATTTATAGACCATCCAATAGGCACATAAGGTATCTTTCAAAATTTTACTACAATCCTTATTGTTTCATTAAAAGTCTTTTCCCTGATTTATTATATTTACCTGTTGGAAACATCAGCTTGACCATTAGTCTGTGGATGATAGGGATTTGTTGTTTTATGATGATCCTCATACTTATTTAGAGAAGTCTTCATTGTACAATTGAAAAAGTGTGTCCCCTACTTACTGATGATGTATCTAGGCACTCTAAACCTGCAAAATATGTTATCTCTAACAAAATCAAAAACAACATTAGCATCATCAGTCCTGATGGCTTTTGAGTCCACCCATTTGGAAACATAATCAACTAAAAAAATGATATAATAATTTACAAATGACATCTGGAGAGGTCTTATAATATATGTCACCTATATGTAAAAAATGTCACAGAAAATCAGTGGTTTTTTAGGAATTTCCCGCCTCTTTGAAATATCTTTCTAAGATAGAAAATTTTCACTCATTTTTTAAAATTTATGGGAATATTTAAAAAAAGTGGTCCAATAAATTCAATATTCTAAAACCTTATTTAATAACCTTTGAGGTCTTAAGAGGCCTCCATAAGCTAAAGTGTGAAAAACTAAAATGCATATTTCACTTCACTTTTAGGATAACATCTTCTTATTACATGATAATTGAAAATTGTCCAAAGAAATGGATCATCCCCAATGTAATCTCTAGATACAGTTTTCAGTATTTCAAATTAGTGATAATTGAAATGAGATAGGACTTTACATGTTACCAGATAATTAAACATTTCAGCATACCAAAGAATATCTCCTTCAATCATGTACAACTTATCTCCTATAATTTGATCATTCAGTGGGTCATTTTCTAGAATTTCAATTTCATTAGTGTTTGGAAGTATACATAACTGATCGACCACTTTGTTATCAGATCCCTTATTTTCCATAATTTTTAAATTTAACTCCTTTAATAATATCATCAATCTCACTATCCTCGTTTTTGCATCATCTTCCTTCATCATTCACATACAAGCCACATGATCAGAAAATATTATGATTTTAGTTTCAGTTAGATATGATTTAAAACATTCTAAAGTGAAATCAACTGCTAAGAACTCTTTTACCCTAATTCTGTAATAGAATTGGGTTTCATTTAAGGTTCTTGAGGCATTTGAAAAGAATTTTATCCTACCCTAAACTCACTACAAAAGGACTACTCCAAAAGCTTGTCTGGAAGCATCACAAAGTATCTCAATTTGTTCATTCCAATTTAGAGGCAGCATCACAGGTTCAAGAATCAATATATTCTTCATGTCATTAATGGATTCACTATATAGACAAGTGAAATAAAAATAAACATCATTCAAATATAATCTTGAGCGATAGATAGAAATCTTACTAAAATCTTTTATAAACATTATTTTTAATCCTGCATGTCCTAAAAACGATCTAACATGTTTCGCAGAAGTAGGGTAAGGGGAATAACTTATCACTGAAATTCTTGGTTTGTCCAAATTAAGGAATTTTTAGGAAATTACATGACCATTTAAAATTCTTCTCTTATCCATGAAATTTTAATAGTCAAAATTCAAAAAACAAATTATGGCAGGCTTTCAAAACATTTTCCAGATTTTTCAAATAATGATTAAAAAATGTCCAAAAAACTATGAAATCATCTAAGAAAACATCCATGAAATTTCCAAAGTGATCATAAAATATACATACCATTCACATATGAAATTTACCTAGAGAATTATATAATCCAAGTAGAATCGTTTTTATGAAAAAGTAATAAAGGGACATGTAAATAAAGACTTCTCTTAATCATCCGGAGCAATGGTTACCTAGATGTAACCTAAAAATCCATCCAAAAATAGATAATGAGTTCTTATTTCCAAACTCTATAACATATGGTAAATGAATTGGATGGGGAAATGATCTTTCCAAGTGACCTAGTTCAATTTCCTAAAATCATTGTATGCTCCCTAGATATATTGAATTCTCATAGGGATTAACCCACTCTTTTCATTCCTCACTGTGGGCATGCCTTGTTTTTTAGGAACTACCTGAATAGGGATAACATGCTGTGAATCTAAAATGGGATATTTGATCCAAGATTCAAAGATCTTTTTATTATTCTAATTTACAACCTCCATCATGGTGGGACTCAGACACTTTTTTGGATGTCTAATAGGTTTGCAATATCCCTCATGAAAAAATCTATGTGGGCATATTTTTGGGTTTATTCCTTAGATATCACCTATGATCCACCCTATTTCTTGGGAATTCTCTCCCAAAATCTCAATCAAAAAAATTTCTTTGGTTTTAGGTAGTTTATTTTCAAATAGAACTTTCAATTTCTCTCCCTTTATATGGTACACATATTTCAAATCATGAGGCTGTGGTTTTAATGCTAGTTTAAGGGGATGGTGAAGCGATAAAATTAATCCAACATTTCCCATATTTATAGGTTGGACCTTCTACACACAAGAAACAATATAATACTCCAAATCATTCAAAAAATAACCAAATAATATTGAATTTACCTCTTTTCCCCCATAAAATTAGAATCTACAGTGTTTTGGGCATTCACAAGTTCTTTAATGGAATCATTCTCTCTTAAGTATAATAATTCATAGCACAAGACTGATTATTCGATGGGTTCAGTACCAACATCATGAAAGAGTGAAAAGTGGGAGTGATCATCTGATGGGTACCTCATGGATTCAAAAATGTTGAATTGGACAGTTCTATCACCAAATTCAATGGTGAGTGTACATTTTTCAACATTGTTGTTTGTTTTTTATGTCTTCAAGAAATGTCTCCACAAAATAATGGGTGATTGTGACGTGCTCATATCTTTTTCCATATTCAACACATATAATTTACATGGGAATAAGAGATCTTCGAAAATCATGAGGACATCCTCAAGAACTCCAGCTATGATGGTTGTGGATCTGTTTGCATGTTGGACCACCACTCTTATGTGATTTTAGTCTCTCATCTAAAAATAAGTATATACTGGGTGAGGAAATACATTAATTTAATCACCTAGATCAAAAAAATCATTTCAAAAATTTAATGAACCAATGGTTCATGGAATGGAAAATTTCCCGAGATCAAGAAATTTGGTGGGCATCTGTGGTGGGATAAGGGATGAGACACTTCTCCTGAAGTTTATTATTTAATTCCCATTAAGTCATCTCTTTTTATAATAAATATAATTAAAAAATCATACCTTGATTTTTTTTACTACTTCATGTTCGGGGATATTGATTTCCACTATCTGAAATGTGTCCATAATTTCTTTTGAAGCATTTATTAATGTAATTAATTGATTAAATCAATATTGATGTAAATAGTGGGGGTAAGTGTTTCTTATCCCTTTGTTTCCTTTTCATTTATGTTTCTTATCTCTAATTTCATTACCCATCATTCTCATATTACTTTTATTCTCTTTGGTTTATTTTTATAGAAATTTTTGAATTTTCTACATCATTATCTCTCATAAGAGGTTGTATTATTTCAGGTTCATGGTTTGCTAGAGGTGGGATTTAATTTCCACATATAGTTATGATTTTATTTACATTCTCTTTATGATTTGTTATTTTCTAGGAAGGGATTTTTCTTGTGTTTTTAGACATGACTTCAATATAACTTCCCACCATGTCTTCTAGCTTATCAACCTTATCTTCTTGTCCCTCATACCTAGATTGTAGCTTTACCACAGATTCTTGTGTGCTAGTGGATGGTTTCTCATTTTTCTATAATTGAAATTGTTATGGATGAATTTATTGTTGTTATTGGAAGGCATATTTTTAGGATTTTTGGAATGGAGGGGGGTTATGGTATTGTTGCGGTAGTTAAAGAGGTTGTTGAGGTACTGGTTAGGATTGAATGATCTAATATAGTTTTTTTGGTTTCCATTTCCTTACTAGGATTGGGGTTGATGAAGTTGATTCTAATGGAGTTTACTTGGATATAAGGCCACATCATAGTATTATTTCTCTTTTATCTAAGGACACTAGTCATTATAATGAGTATAATAATAACAAAAGCTACATACATAAGTTGATGCTTGTTGTCCATTTTTCTGGGTTACAACTATTTGATTGAATAACCATGTGAGGTAATTAACTTTGGTTTCACTCAACATAGATGAATAATATGTTTTTAACCTTATGTATCCCCCTAGTTCTCATACCTCTTGATCCAAATTATTGTTAGTTTTGAACAATATTCTCAATCAGACCTTTAACGTCATCAGGAAACTGGTTGATCATTGCCTCTCCTGATGGGGATTCTTAATGATTTTTATCATTTTCAAGATGTCTATGGTATACAAAAGAAATTAATTGGTGTTCCTCTATTTTGTGATTTAGGTAGTTGGAAATAATCTTTTTTAAATTCTCCTTGTACTCACAGAGGTTCTCTCTAGTCATTTTTTGTATGACGTAAATCTCCTTTTTGATGGTAGTGATCCCGGATGTGGCAAAGTATATCTACATGAAGAATATTTTTAACTAATTTTAGTAACTGATATCCATTGGATTTATGTTTTACAACCATTATAAAGCTTCTATTTCAATTGGGAAGTTGAATTCCCTCTATTTTAATTGGTCTTCAGGTGCTCCTATTGGCCTGAAGCTTGAGAAAGTGAGGATGAATTCTTGCATGTGTCTCTTTGGGTCATCTCTTATAATGCCATGAAATTTTTTAATGATAAGAATCTTATTAACATGGGATTGAAAATTACTTAGGTATTTACGTGAAATGAGTTTTTAATTTTAAATTGAAAACCGAGGTGCACATAGATCGCCCAATGTTTGGTTGGGATTTCCAGCCATGATTATAGGTTTAGAGTGAACAATTAGAGTGTCACTTTAATTAGAGAGGTTTTTTTCCTCAAAATTGTATATAATTTTTTTCTTATATTGGTGAGTTTTATTTTAATTTTAGGATAAAATTGATTTAAATTATTTATTGAACCACAAGTCATTTTGTTTTGAAAAATCAATTTTTATTGTTAAGGAGCACTTCATCCCCAGAAATGATGCCAAGATTGAAAAATACCTATTTTTGGGAATGTAAAAAAAAATTATATTCCCAAAGTTTATTCTAGTGATTAACCCTAGGAAGTATCTTGAAGTAGAGTGCACACAAAATAGTTTGTCACTTTTAAACTGGGGTAAAAATAAAGTATTTTAAAAATAAATCAATAAAAAGATGATTGAAATGAAATTTTCAATTAAAATTAATAAAAAATATGATATTATAATGGTGATTAGGTTGGGGTAGGTTTCCCATTTTTAATGATATCACCATCCAATTTAATTCAATCATCCTCTTCTGAGTTGATTAATATGGGATTCCATATTCTTTTCCTCCAACTTCCTTGGTAAAATTGTGATGGTGATAAAAAACCTTACTAAGATATCATATTGGTATATTGTCCTTCAATGTAAAAAATATTTGCAATTAGTACCCTCAATTGGCATAGGAAATACCCTATAGGTTCTTGTTTATCCCAAATTGTCAAGAACATCCTCTACCCCATTTACACGTACTAATGATCGTCGTATTCTTCACTAATAATCCAAGGTCTATTCCATGGTATATAAACCAAAAATCATTGAAGGGAGATAATAACAATTTACCAAATTAAAAAAATAAATAACAAAATTAAAAGTCATGAATGATCAAATTTCATTATAAAATCTTCTATAGAAAATTGAAAACAACTTTTAAGAATAATTAAATTTAATTCAATTCTATCCAAGATCTGAAACATTACAAAATGGAAAACCAACCCTTCCCCAGTAAATCAATATGGTTAACAGACCATGGTAAGGGTAATCAAGATAAATAGGATAGAAGAATAAATTATAAATATATGAAAATGAAATGAAATAAAAGAGATAATTATGAAAAGTTTCCTTCTTTATTTTCCTGTAAGAAATGGGATGGAATGAGATGCCTTGAGGGGGAGGACTCCCCGCCATTTATAGACATAATTTTTCTCCTAAATTTGACACATTTTATCCCCGAAAATGACCTATTCACACATTTCACCCTTTATGAATATTGTCCAATAATACCTTCTCAGTATCCCCTCAAAATGGAAGTGTATTTGGACATGTATTCTGAGTTTTATGTTCATTTTATTTTGAAAATTTATTCTATCTAGTTAGAATCTCCCAATGGAAAATCATCAGATTAGAATGACTTAATGACCATGAAAACAGAAAACACATGCATAATATCCATCATGAAATATGTTTAATAACTAATTTTACATCCACCCATCACATTTCATAGTAATTGGGCCCACCATGAATGAGTTAGAGACCAACACCATAAATTGATTGACTTGTAAACAGTTTTTATGATTCAACTTGTGTACTTATTTTGAGCCTCCATATGGTCGATTCAGCTTGTGTTCAAGAAAGATGAAATGAATAACAAGATGTATAAATTTAAAAAATGAAATAATTTCACATTTTAGATAAATATAGAAAATTTTATTTCTATAAATCAAAACCAATTAAAAATAGTTAAAAATCCAAAATGGTCCATTATTATGATTACACTCAAAATACCACCAATATCATAAAATGCAGAAATTTAAATTAAAGTAACACATTTTTATATTTAAAACAATGAAATTTAATTTATATTTATTGAATATATTTTCTCTATCAATTAAATAATTTAGAAAATACCTGACAGAGACATGGGTGTTTTTGTTTTATGTGATGGTCATTCCACCAGAACCACAAAAATTCCATTCCAACCCCATGTTGAATTTGATGGTGAAAAAGGATAGAAATATTTAATATTATGGTGTGGATCATAAATTTATTTAATTTATATTAATCTAGTAGGATTTAGTATATATATATATGTATATATATATATGAAATTTTTAGGTTTCTAAAGTTTGTATAAGAGAATGATTTGGTTAATATTTGGAAACTAAGAAGAGAAAAAAATTAGTGAAAATGCATATGACAAGCCTAACTATAAGGAATCATATAATATTATTATAAATAATAGAGTGTGGTTTTCTAGTAAAATACATCCCAATATAGATAGTAGTATGTTGATGTGGTTGTGGATCAAATTCACCAATGAGTAATAACACTAAGTGGGTTGGATTTCATTTTTAACTCAATATTTACTAGTGTATGATAAGGGTAACTAAGACTAAAAATATAATTAGACACTACAAGGGGATATTAATGGAATAAATAACCTTTTTTATGGACCATTATGATGTATTTGAATGATTGATAATCATAGATGACCATGGTTAGACATTACATGTCATAGATTGATGAGAATGTGTCATGTTTTTACATCCAATAAATAATCTTCAATATTACATGATTTATCAGCATGATTATTGTTTCTCTTACTATGTTTTTTGTTTTCAATTATTGGTTATAAGAATAAGTAATCAATTTAACCATGAATGTGATGAACAATCCATATATTTTTCTCATTAAGAAACTAATTTTTATGAATGTTGGAATGAGAAATATTATTTCTACACATAGAAAAAATTCACAAGTAAATAATCATTTTGAGATTCCAAAAGAACAAAAGGGGGAACAATGTTCTATTGATTTCTTTATGAGGCACCTTAACCTTCTTTTGTTGGGTTTACTAATAATTTTTTTTAGAATTTGATCAGTTCCATTGATAATATATTTATTATTTTTTAGTTTGAAGAACAAGAATTAGTTATTTAAGAAGTTTATCATTTTTAATATGAAGTATATTAATACTGTTCTTCGATCAAGAACAGAAGAAAATGATAATAAATTGAAAATATGGACTGGTATTCATTTAGATGGAAATTTTTCAACAATTAGTTCCTTTTATTAATCATATGAATTTGGGGAAGAAATTAATTGATCTGAAGAATAAGGGTGTTGAATCCATTAGTACCTATGATGGAAAATTTTATGAATTTTGAGGTACACTTATTGTGTGTTCGTCCAATATGAATGTGGGAATGATCGATTCATCAGTGGCATAAAAACAAGTCTTTGAAGGGACACATCCATTAAAGACACCAGTAGCTATGAAAAAATCACTCTATGTGAAATAATGGTAGAACTTGATATTGAAGTTACCTATAAATCTAATGGTTTTGATATGAAAATAATGATGGAATTTAATGGACTCTCTCATAAGAAAAATAATGGAGATAAAAATGTGATATTTTCTTTACTCATAATGTGTAGAAGGAAACATGGAGAAATTTTTCTTCAGGGTACTGGTAAATGATTGATTTTTTTCAAGGAAGGTTATAGAGTGATCTAATGTGGACATAATTGGACGAAGATGTTACATAATGATTCAGAGTGAGATAAATCACCATAGAATTAAACACCCACACTCAAATGTTCCAAATTAATGGTGTATATTCATTTTGATAGTATGTTACCTAATCCAAATGTTAATGAATATGATAAATATAACTAAACTCTTAAAACAATAGAAATATAGAAACCTCATGTGATCAGTATTTTTGATACGGTGTATAATAATGATTTCGTAACGATACACTTACCATCCACTCTGGGAAATCTAGTGTCTTATTTGGTTTTAGGTTAAAAAAATTAATATTTTAATATCATTCTTAGGGCATCACAACACAACCTCAATGATTAGATGCTGAATAATTAGTGAAAACTATAATGGTATGATTATCATGTCATAAGTCTCTAATCACTCTCTAATAGATTTTTTTGGTAATTTACTTCTAGAAAAAATTATTCTTCAATGAGTTGAATTTGATGTTGTTTTTGGCATGTAATGACATTATTTATATGAATCCAATATCAATTTCCATGTAAGGGAATTAAAATTTTATTTTCCAAATCACTATATGATTTTCTATCATTGTAATGATAAATATGAGTGTCTAATCTAAATAAAAACCATTTTATCAATCAGTATTCCTATTAATAAATGGGGTTTATCTCAGCTGAATTGGAATAAAATCAAAATAGATAATATTTTTATCATACTACAGTTTCAGGTTTTTTTTAAGAATAGTTGCCAAGTATTCCTCTAAATTCTGATGATGAGTTTTGAAAAAGAATAATATACTACAACTACTTCAAGAACCCCTTATAAAATGGCCCTCGCAAAGATAATGTAATTTAAGAAGAAACTCATGGTTAATCTTTGTAAGATAACAATTCATCCATGTGTGTCACTATATGGTTCACATGTTTTTTTAGAATTATGATAGATCAAAGTTACATGGAATTGATTTTTAGGAACTGATCAAGATCAAAATCAAGAATAATTTTCCTCTACGTCATATTTATGGTATTTTTGATCAATATTGATGTGCTCAATACTCTTACAAGACAAATATTAATTATGGACACTATTAATAGAGTATAAAAATTGATGATAAACATAAGTCAGTATTCCATATGAGGTATGTAAACCATGAATTTCTTGTGATTGAATTTTGTTATACTATTTTACTCACTATCTTCAAGGATTTAATTAATAAATTATTTTGAGAATACCTTGATTTGTTTATGTTAGTATTTATAGATGATATAATTATATTTTCAAATAGTAAATAAGTTTCTGAATATCACTTGAGTATTTTAATAGTGATACTAATGAAGGTGGCTTTATTTGGTAAATTTACCATGTGTGAATTTTGGCGAAAAAAGTTTCGTCTTTTGGTTATATAATATCAAGAGAGGTTACAAAGGTTCACCCATCAAATAATGTTTTATTGATTATTAGTACAATCCAATCATTTTGATCAATATTTGTAGTTTTCTTGGTTTGAAAAGATATTATTGATGATTTTTGGTGAATTTTTCTTAACATTCTAATCCACACACTATATTAATTGATATGGGAATCAAGAACCTTAAATTTTTAAATTTTAAGAAATATTTAAGGAACAAATGTTAAGGTTATCAAATGAAAATATTCTTATACTACATTATATTATATGAGGGTCTTTAGTCTATTGAGATGTATCAATGATGGGTCTGGGATTAATTCTCAGAAAGAATGATATGATGATAACTTATTTCACATGAAAATTAATGGTTCGTTTGAAAAATTATGTAGATCATGAATTTTAGTTAGATATATAAATTTCTCTATTAAAATTATAGTGGAATTATAAAAATAGAGAAAATTTTTACTTATATAAAAATTATAAAGAATTAAAATATATTTTTAGTTTCAAAAATTTAAATATAAACCGTAAAAGATAGATGGATTTTATTAAATATTAAAAAAAATTGATGAAGATTTTGGTTCCTTGGCCAAAAAACCAAGAAAAAAAATTATAAAATAAATAGATTACAATATTATAAATAATAGAAATATATTACAATACTTATTATAAAGGGGGAGTAAATTATCAGGAAGATTTTCCAGCCAAATTATATTAAGATTGATCGCTTCATTGGATAGTCCATCAGAAACCTTGTTTGATTCATGATAAATATGTGTGATGATGAAGTTGATGTTGAGAAGAGGGAGAGTGCAGTCCATCAAACATGTGGTGATCCACTACGCAAGGTGTATCGCACCATTTCATATCGCCTTCATGATGGTGGTTGAGTCGATCTTGATCTAAAGGTTCTTCCAACCATGATTCTTGGAAAAATAAACGACATCAATCATACACATAATCTCCACCTCCAACAAAGATGAAAAGCCACAATTATGATAAAACCGGCCGAGGATCTGACCAAGATTTTTCTTGAAGGTGGAACCACATCCGGCAGGTCCCAGTTTACCTTTGGATGCACCATTCACATTGACTGTACTCCATCCATGGAAAAGAGGTCATTAGAAAACTTCAAAGGTATGTCAAGGTTGGAAGAAGATTCTATCAACATGAAGACGTCGTAGAATTCTAAAAAAGTTCACTATTTTTTTGCAGTGGTCCATTAGGAATGAAGCTATTTCACATATCGAAATGAAGATCCGCATTTGACCTACATTGTGGCTAAATGATCAATTGTTATGAATAATATCATTTCTATCATAACTTATCAAATGAAAAATCCTTGTAATAGCAGTAAGAAAATGGTTATTAAACTATTAAGAGCTATCCATATATTCATATATCATTAGTTGATATTTGATATAGATATAATTCAACCTTCTTTAGTAAAAATGTTAAACACGTAGTTCCAAAGAGGAGAATTAGTGGAACATGAAAGAAAGAGGTGGTAGGTATCTTCTTTGTGTTTAATACAGAGGCTACATTTAGAGCATATTTGAATACAATGTAATTGGAGACGATCATGCCTGGGGATCCTGTTCTGAGCCATACACCAAATAAGAGTGTGTCTGGATGGTTTGATTAATGTTTTATCATTGTTTTTAATCCAACCAAAATCACTTTCTGAGTTACAAAAAGAAAAGTTGTAAAAGTTTTTGTAATTGAGTATACAATTATGGTGAGGTTCCCAAATTAAGAAATAATTTTCATTAGAGAAAGGGTATTTGCTAATGGAATTCATAATGGTGTTATGAAGCTAATAATTTTGGGACTAAAAACCTCTCAGATAGAAAGGGTGGCATTCATAGGTCTTTTGTCTGGAAGGACCATGGAGATTAAAAGAGCTCCAGTCCAATTATCCAACCAAAATTTTATAGAAGAATCTCTAGAGACCATCAATCTAGTGTTGAACATAATAGAGGTAAAGGATTGATTTATGGATGGCCAAATAGAGAAGTTGGGAAAATTTGACTTTCCTTTCTTATGTGTTTTCAATGAATATATTTTTTAGAAAGGAAATGGAGTCAGGTTTATTGTAGAGAATATTCCATATGAGCCTGGATTGAAGAGCCTCATTGAAGTACGTAAGATTTTTTATTCCTATTCCACCTTTATGAATGGGTTTTAAATTGGTCGACTAGGGGATGGATACATGTTCCCTTTCCATAGTTCTACCAGTCCAAATAAATTTTTTTATTGAGATATTAATCATTTTTATTAGACTAGCAGGCCATTTGTAGACCATCAGAGTGTAAACAAAATTAGAAATAATAGTAGATTTGGTGGGGCATATTCTACCCACCATGGATATAGATTCTCCTTTCCATGAAGTGAACTTGGTATGAACATGGTCAAAACTAGTTGAGAAATTATAGGATTTGGGTTGCCCCCAAAAGAATGGGACACCTATGTATGTAAAAGGGAGAGAACCTTCTCTAATACCTTGTTCATTTATAACATTACAATTCTTGTTTGAGGGAAAGTATTTTCCAAATAAGACATAAGATTTTTTCCAGCTAATGGCTTACCCATAAATCTAATGATAGAGCCTGAGATTATTTTTATGTTTCGAATGCTTCTTTTATCACCTTGAAGAAAAAGAATAATTTCATTAGAATACAAAATGTGGATGGGGGCGTTCGCATTTCCTGAGACACGAATGGGATTGAGTTTTTTTATCAACATGATAAGTGATAAAAGAGACTAATAGTCTTCTATAATAGTGAATATTATAGAAGAGAGGGGGCCACCATGTATAACACCTTTGGTGAATTTTTTGTACCCCTGGGGGATCCGTTGAATAAAATGGAAATGGAGGCTGAGTTGAACAACATTTTGATAGTAGTGATAAACGTGTCATTAAGACCGAAATAATTAAGAACCTTGAAAATAAAACACCAATCCATGGTATCAAAATAATTTTTATGTTCAATTTAATGGAAATATTACCGACACTAGTTGCCTTGTTTAAGGTGTTAGTACAATCTGATGTAAGATAGATTCAATTTTGAATTGATATACCCTTAATACACCAAAATTGATTCCTAGGGACAATTTTTTCAGTGATAGGTGAATGTCTAATTTCAATTTATTTTTATAATTTTATAAAGTGTGTTAATGAGAGAAATGCTCCTAAACCAGTGAATTTATGAATCATTATCATCTTTAGGAATTAAAGAGAGTAATTGGGCATTTAGGCCATGAGGGAGAACACCATTAGAGAAAAAATAATTAACATATTTTCAAATATCAAATTGGATAATGTCCCAGTACTATTGAAATAATCCATTATTAAATCCATCAGGACTAGGAGCACTATCAGGATTAAGTCTAAAGACAGTGTCCTCAATTTCATGATCAAGAGTAATGTTAAGAGGAATGGTGTTGTCATCATTTTTTACCACCATAGGTATGATCTTATGTACTTAGTCCTTGGTATTATCGTGGCCATTAAAGATAGATGCAAAATAAGAGACAATAAGATTAGGAATATCATCATCATTCTCTAAAAGTCTATCACCATCCTTTAGAGAGGCTAGCATTCTGCAAGATTTTCTAGATCATTGAAGAGAGTTATAGAATTTATTTTTTCTATCACTATCAAATTTCCATTTAACCTTGAAGTATTGTTTCTTTATATACTACCTATAAGTGAGTAATGAATTGAGCTTAACTGAGATATTTACTTCATGGTTCAGATCTATATTGAAGTCAGATCTAGTATTAATATTATGAATTTGATTAAGATAATTTTCAAGAATAAGGATGTCATTTTCAATTTGTTTGGCATGAGATCTACACAACTTTTGAGAATCAATTTATGAGATTTTAATTTTAAAGTAAAAGAAAATGAATCACTGTTCTGTGTCATGAAAATCCAAAAATTCTTGATGATGTTAGTGCATTCAGTGTTATAGAACCATACATTGTTAAACCTAAAATGAAGAGAGTGTTTCTTACTTTTGGTGGAGACATTAACCAAAATAGGGTGATGGTCAGAGCAAAGCTTGTAGAGGTTAGTGCTTGAGATAGTGTCCCATTTATCTAAAGAGGATACGTCTGTGAAGGATCTATCCAATTTGGAATCAACAACCCTATTGAGGTGTTTTACATAACAGGTGTATTTGGCACCCATGAGATTTATTTGAATAATTATATTGTCTTCAATAGAGGTTTTAAATTCATTCATGGAGATCGTGGCAAGCAAGGGTCCAATTTTCTCACTTGAGTTGAGAGTTGCATTAAATTCCCCAGTTACAAACCATGGTGTGTTAATAAAAGAAGCTAAGTAGGAAAGGCCATCCCATAGGGGCCTCCAATCTTCATATATATTATTGGCATAAATAAAAGAGCAGAAGATATGAGTTCCGTAAAAAATAAAATCACAAGGGATTTCTTGTTCTGATATGTTAAAATGTTAACATTTTTGATAGATGAGTGTGAAATGGTCCAAAAAGAATAAAAATATGAGTAGTTTTCTATGGATCTAGTAAATCAGTAACCATATTGAAAAAAATTATGGTATTTAGAATACTAATTATCATTTGATTCAGAAATAGTAAACAAAGTTGGACATTGGGTGTTAATAATTCTTTATGAAAAATTATATGTGTCAAAGTTAGAGATACCATGAAAATTGAAAATTAGGATCTTCATTTAAATATATATTCAGAGTTATAACTCCCTTTTTTCCTAAGAATTTATATATAGAATATATTTTGATCTTTTTAGTGCTATTTGGGCTCTTTGTCTTATCCAGATTTCTTTTAGGAGTATGATGAGGAATGTTTGAATTACTAATTTTGGTATTATTCATAGATGAATTAGTGAAGGGGTTCAGCATATGTAAATTAATAGGTTCCTTTCTAATATTTGTAGTATTTTAATCATCTTGGTTAGTAAACTCGTTCAAAGATTGAGCATGCATACAAGAATGATCAATTACCTGGGCAGTACTAATAGAGGCACTAAAAAAATTGCGAGGATCTGTACCTAGAGGAGTTGAAGAAGTGTTGTCATGTGTGTTACCTGAGTGATTTACCAAGTTCCTCCCAGAGCAATCTAGAGTAGATTTTGTAGCATGTTTCGACCTATGAATATTTTCAATATGAGTGTCACCATTCGAGTTTGAATTCAAGGAAGGGTTACATGTGTTCTACTTAGATTCTGTCATCATAGCTATCTTGTTCTTCTTATCATGAGTATCAAGTATTGTGCCAACAAATTTTGATTCACACCCCAAAGAAGAAATAGGGTATGAATATTTTCCCATTTCAATATTTATACCATTAAAAAGTTCATTGTAAATGGATTTTGTTTTATCATCTTTAGTAGGGTCCCAAGGGTTATGCATTATAACAACATCTGTCAAGGCAGTATGTGTTGTAATATGCATGTCCTCTGGCAGTGTAGGGCCTGTATTATCTTCTGATTTTGTGTCTGAACCCAAGGGTGGGTTTGGATGGCCTCGCAAGCTATGTGAGATAGTTTTATTGGGTACTATCCCTACACTATCCAGAACACCAACCAGATGCCCAAATACCTTGTGAATTGTATTTATTTTATATCTGAATTTTGTTTATATTACAGCTCAAGATAAAATTGAATTTTACACGTGTGTTAGAGGAAACAATACTAATTTAGTTAGAAGTGACCATACCTTTGGTTCCATCATGTTCAATTTCATGACGCTATTTATTATCATTCATAACTAGGGTTAAAATCTCATTGAAGAGGTGAAGATAATTATTTTCCTCCTCCTCTACAAGGTCAGCCCTGGGGGCATTTAAGATATTGTTCAAATCCATTAATTAATGAGGTTTTTTCACCCATACCACATACATTCTTTTAGAGGATTATGGGATATCAATGGTTGGTTAATTTTTTTTTTGTTATTTTTCATTTCATTCCATTAATTTTTTAATGGTTGGGCCACTTTTTGTTTCTTAATCACCCGAAAATTTTCTATGGCATATCCAATGAGTTTGTAGACTCTAACGAATGGTGGTTTTCTATCATACCCTATCCTAATTTCCATTTTGTTTTTATTGGAATTGAAACTTATTATATTAGGAAGCTGTGAAGTAAGGTTGACCTCCACCATAACCCTTGAAAAGACACCCAATTCAGCATTCGGTGTTCACTGGTAAATTTTAATTGGAAAACCAATACAAGAAACTATGTTATTGATGTTTTTAGGATGCCAAAATAACCAATTCAACCAATGAAATCGAACCCATACATGTGCCATCGTATTCTAATAAATGTACTTGTTGAAAGAATATTCCCAGTTAGAAATTCTATGTAAACCCGGTTTAAGATGGAGGTAACCTATTTACATACTATATCAAGGTCAATTGCAAGTTAAAAGGTATGTGAAAATATTTGTGGCCTATGGGTATCAATTTTTATTCCGAAATACCCCAACAGTGTGAAATTATATGTTTTAAATCTAATAAGGTCCACGGTCGATCAACTTTGAGGTATGATATGAAGCCCAAGATGGAGAATTTATATATTAGAAAGTGTTGTCAGATCTCTTTTGGATCTAACTCAAACAATAATAAATCATCTTCAATCTTTTTAATAGAGGAGGATTCGTTGCTGTGTATTCATTTCCTTGATCTATAACATTGGGAGCATCTAAGAATGGGATACTTCTAAATCTACCCGCAATCGAGTGATTGGGTGTTCCATTGATCACTTTTTCTTCATTGTGCTCAGCATCGCCGCCCCGCCCATCAAGCATCTAAATCATGAAGTGGTGGGAGTCGATTATACCTGGCACAAGAAAACCAGACTTGATAGTAGAGAATCAAGAGTATTAAAAACTCTAATCATGAATAATTAGAGAGATATGGTCTCACATATCTCTAAATTCCATTCTCCTTTAGTCAAACAAACATTCCAATACTATTCACAACTCCAAATATTATAACTTCTTTATACAATACCACTATAGGAATTTAAACAAGGTGGATAATAGTTTGAGTTGAAGTGTTGAAGCTATTTTTCAACATTAAGGATAAAAAGTGCCCAAAATTTCTATATTTTCAAATGATGTAACTTGAAATGTTAATGGATGGGGAGAAATATTGTATTTCTCTAATGAGTGTTCAACTAACTATCTATTTGAGGATTAAGTATGTATAATAGGGAGATATAGGTATTTATATAAATGAAAGAAATGTTCCTATGACCAAACTTGATTTTGATGGAATAATAAGGTTTATGAACCAAGTATTTCCCCCGTCCAAACAATATTTGAGTAAGATTCACTTAGATTAAGCTCATACTTCATAATTCTCTATTCATCCTAGAAGTATGTAGATACACAAATATCTAAACAATTATTAATACTGGTTCAAAATGAAAATACATATAGTGGAGTATGTATCTCAGTGCATGGGATGTCAGTATATTAATGATGAGAGACAGATGTAAAAGGGGATTGTACATCCATTACACATACAATAATGGAAATGGGAAAACACCAAAATATTCTTTTTTGTCTAACATGCCAAAATATCTAATGGAAATAATAATATTTGGTTTATAGTCAATAACCCTAAGAAGTCATCACATTACAATACTATCAATGTATATTTTCTTCTGATAGTATTTGAATGATATATATTATGGAAGTGGTAATGTTTCATGGAGTACCATGTTCTGTTGTATATGACTGATATCTATGGTTTATCTTGATGGTATAGAAAATTATCCATCAAGATATAGATTTAGAGTTCAGTTTAAGTACTAATTATCATACACCAATAGATGGATAGTATGCGATAAAAATTAAAGTCTTAGAATATATGTTGGTAAATTTATCTATGGATTTTGAAGGGGGATATGATCAAAACCATCACCTATTTGTGTTTTAATAAAAAATTATTTTTCACTATGGAAATAAAATAGATCTTTATGAATCTATTGATTAAAATTGGGTTAGAACTAAAAATTTCTTGGAAGAAGTTTGATGTATAATTATATTGAGTCTTGAGCTAGCTACGGGAATGGAATAGAATTTTAGATCCATTCAACAACACATAAAGGAATCTTAGAGTCGATATTAAATTTTTGATGAAAATCAACGATGAAATATATAACTCAAAGTTGGTGAGAAGGTATTTGTATAAACTTTATCAGTAAATAAGGTTATCATATTCCTAAAAATGGAAAATATATGCCCTAGGTATATTGTCCTCTTCGAGATTATTAAACGAGTAGGGACAATGGATTATCATTTGGCACTTCCACTGAAGCTCTGTCATGCTCACAATGTATTACATAAATCACACTTGAGGAAGTAAATACATAATTCATCACATGTCTTAAAAATATATTTTATACCAATATATAATGAAATTTTATATAAAGAATAACAAGTATAAATATTATATTATAGTGATAAATTTCTACAGAATTGGATAACTCACCTATTTAATGGTCTCTTGAGGAATTTGAAATTTGATGAAGCTATATGGGAACCCAGTGATGTGATGAAATAATGATATTATAATTTATTTATATCAAATTAATAGACATTATATGGATAAATTAATTTTAGGGGGGTAATATAACACCACAATATTCTATTATACATTTTTCTTCAAATAAATTTAATTTATTCGACATATAGTGATACACACAAACTCCAGTCCAAATTAATCAAAATATAATACTCTATTATAAAATTACTGATATATTTTTATGTGAATATGAATATTTTTTTCAGGAAAATTATCTATAAATTATTTAGATAAATAAAATTTATTGATAAATAAGTAGTATATTTTTTGTAATGTAATTATATTCTTCAAAAATCCATTTTCATCAAAATGGGTTTTATTAATTTTTGTGAGAAAATAATATAAATTATTTTTTCTAATTTGAGACAATTTACGTAAAAAAAAGTAAATTCAATTTTTATTTTATTATTAAAAAAATTATAGTGTAAATTTTTGATAATTTTCATAAAATATTAATTTTGATGTGATTATTGAAAAACAAAAAAAATTATTGAAAATTTTATTTTCAATTTAAAAATTCACAATGTATGTTTTCATTTTAAAATAGTTTTAAAAAATATATTAGTTCATTTATATTATTATTAATACAATTAAGGTTATTTTTATTAATTTTAATTGTATATTGGTATAAAATGTATTTCACTATAGGAAATATTGTCTTCTAGAAAAAAAAATTCAATGAATTTTGAATGTTTCTTTTAAATTTAATTTCTAAAAATTGAAGAGATTGAATTTTATAAAATGAATTTAATATTTTTTTATCATCATTTTTAAAATTTCATAATGAATCCACATTCATTTTTGATTATAATAAATTGTAAAAACAGTAAAAAAATGTTATTGCGGTTATGGTTAAAACAGGTTTATTGATGGGTTAATCCAAGAGATAATGGAATGTTTTCAAATTAATCATATAAAAATAATAGTTTATGGTCCTATTTGAACATCATATTATCCCAAATTCTAATTAATATTTATATTATGCATTGATCTTGAGTATGGTATTATTATATATTAATTTTTTAAAGAAATTAATTGTGTGTCCTCTCTTTCCCTAATAAAAGGAAACCTATGTTCTCCCTTATTTAAAAGACATTTAGAAATATTACTCAACCAAAACCTTATTTATTATTTTATTAACATCATTGTCTAATAATTATAGGTTAGTTTCTTATAAAAATTCTATTCGAGGGATCCTAGAGATGGTATCAAAAGGAGGCCTACCAAACAAGAGGTAATCATTATACCCAACCACATTCATTTAATTTCTTTTCATACCTCCTATAAATATATAGAAGTTATCATAAAATAATAAACTATTTAAAATATATATAAAAAATATTTTTAATATTCTATAAAACCCCTTATCCAGTCTCAATTCTCTCTAATGGTAAGTAAATGTATCACTTGTGTGTATGAGTAGACAATATTCTCTACATAAGGATACAATTCATTTTCCATAACCATCATTCATGGATGTTTAATATAATGGGTTTAATATTTATATTTGATATTTTTGAAAAAATATTATTATTTAATTATAATATCATATTCACCTTCTTACCATCCCATCCATTGGAAAAATATTGTGTTGTTCATGGGTACGTGTGATCTCTTACTTCCACGAAGCGATGTGATTCATTTTTCATTTTTCATTTAAATAGATTATGATAATATTGATAATATATATATATATGATTATTATTATATAATTTTTTTCCTGGAAAAATAAAATAATACTTTTCTATCTTTCATTATTTTCATTAGAAATATAAAACAACGTTCATTCGTATGTAAGACCCACCGTCTCCATGAACTTTATAAATAATGTTTCTATATAAACTATTTGGGAATGAAACTAATTATTTATATAATTAAGATATATGATATTTAAATCTTGACAAATATTATATATATAATGAAATCATTTTCAAAGTACAAAGACCTGATGTACTATAATGAAACTGAAATGAAAAAAATGAAACATATCACACATAAAAAAGAATGATTTAATATGTTATTATAAAAAAAATTGAAATTTAATTAATAGAAAATATTTGATATTTTTTTATTTTTTTATATAATTATAATTATTTGTTATTTATTATCTGAGTGGTTAGAGAAATTCAGATGGAAGTCATACTTGAGGTAAGGGTTTATAATCTCAGAACATCTTCTTAGGTACGTATATTATGTTATGAACCTATATACTTTGATGAGGTGTATATAAATTCCCTTTGAAAACTTATATCATTGATATTATTATGTTCTTGATATTTATTTTTATTTGACTTTATTTTTTCATGGGGATTATGATTAAAAAGTTAACAAAGGGGTAGGGGAATTATGTTTCAACATCATTTCTGTTAGGATTGTTTATGCTTGAATTTACATTTAGAGAAATTAAATGATCCTTATCTAATAAAAAAACTCAATTTCTTCTCATCCAGCTGTTTCTATAGGTTACTTATTTTTCATTCATTTTTCACTCTCCAAGTACACAAGAAAACAATGGAATAATTTTTTCACAATAATTTTTATACATTTCTCCTATGATTTCTAAAGTATTTTTTACATTCTATAAGATGGTTTAAAAGGTAATATTCATATAATTATCAAAATGAGAAATTTTTTATTTTCTAATAAAATTATAAAGGAATATTAATTTTAAATTGCACAAGATGAATAATATTTTCCACCATATTTTCCTCTCATAGATTTTAAGCTTCCATTAAACATTTTCATTGTTATTTTTATAGAAATTGTTTTCGATAATGTTTTCGAAATAATTTGATTTTAATGAAGTGATTTAACAATGAAAAGGGTATTATCTATAAGAAATTTTGCATCTGATATTTTAATGTAATTTTAATATAATATAAAATCCTTGGATGTTACTTATGATATACTTGGGATTATATCCCATGATATCCTAATTATTTATTCTATATATGTTTTATGACTATAATGATGGTATTTTTATAAAACCAGTTTGTTTTCCTTGGGCTATGTTATGATAAAATGATGAAATGTTTATGGAACTCATTTCTTATCCATAGGTTTTGATATATGTTTAATGATTTATTATCATATACCTCACATATGAAAAAATAATCTTTATGTGATGTATGTGGATAAAATTACATATCCCTTCAATGATTTTGGTAATGATAGATATCTCATGAGATTATAGGAACATGAATGTGGAGTGAAATGAGTTTAGTTGAGGAGTATATCACCTTTTATAATCTCTATAGAGAACATTTACTAATTATATGATTGAATTCATTAGGAACATGGTCCATTATAATAGCATTGGAAGTGATACTAAAATAATTAAATTATTTTCTATGCCTATGTGTATTAAACACACTTATATATTATATCGATGTTGTACTATAATGGATCATATTCTCTAATTCATTTATGATTCTTGTCTTATAAACTATAATGATTTATTCCATGAATCATTATAATGATCTATAATATATTGTTTATTTTTTCGAATGATAAGTTAATGTTCTTAAAACCTTATGAACATTTAATTATTAAGTGATCATTGATATCTCTCATTTTACCTACACTAAGCATCTAACCTTAGCCTTTATTATGTTTACATTTTCCTATGATATTAATAATGGTTTTATATATGATAGGTCAATGAATGGTTATAGTGGTAAAGAACTATTTGAGAGATGATATAGATCTTATATAAAACAGTTATCTACTAATCTGTGTTTGCAAAGAAACAAAACCATTATAGTTAGCATGTAAATTATAATGATATAAAATTAATATTTTTCTAATATTATTTAATATCTATTTAGGAAATTTAAGTTTCACTATGTCACCTAAGGGCGACCTAGTTTAATTTCGTATCAATGTACATAGTCAAGGAAAGATATCAGTTTATAGGCCTATAGGTCTACTGATGATTACCATATGATACGATATCAATATACATCATCAAACTCTATATATGATGATATAGTGAAATCCATATCACTATATTATTCAAATCCAATTCAAAATAATAGCATACTATCAATGAGAGGGGTTAATATATTTATTATATAAGATTATACCAATGATAACTCTTCTAGTTGAAGAATAATTACAGTAAAGGAATTATCTTGTTGTGTTTTTTCACATATCCAATTAGTTGGATGTAATCAGTGACATTCTATAAACAATGATATTTCCATTAGTGTAAAATATATGTTTAACCATTTTTGCATAAATAGAAAATTTTCTTTATCCTCATCTATAAAAATTATATTTATCCATTTTGTGTTATCCTCTCCATATCTTCTATATTAGTTTTCATAAAATATCCTGATATCCAAAACAATAGATAAATGGTGTAGAAGGATTATTTTTTATCATTATTCTCTTGTATCATTTTCATTTTACCACATTTTATTCTTTAAAATATCCTACTAGGATTAGAAAATAAAATATAAATGTCGTTGTATATCATTAATTTGATTTCAAACCAAATATTTATCATTTGTAATAAAATATAAAATCCTAGTGTCCTACAATAAACAATTGAATGTTTCCATTCACCTTTCATACATTTATATCTTTATATCACTAATTTGTTCATGAAACATTTCAACAACAAACGTTTTCAAAAAAACATTGTTTTTTTACTTCAAATATAGAAAATAAGTTAGATGATCACTGCATGATTTTTCAATGCGTTTTCATAATAATTTAAAATAAAAGTTTTTTATATTATTATATTAATATTACTTACATGTCACTATAATATATTATATAACCAAAAAGAATTAGTGACTTTAGAAACATGCATATATAACCAAAAAGCTCCTAATATATCTAAATCATCACCCACAAATTTCTGCACAACTAACACCCTTCCCCGATGTAACAACCTAAGTTTGGATTTTTTTTAAAATTGATTATATTTATTTTATGGAATAAAAAATATCCCAAATATTTTAGGCATGAGCTGTAGAAAACACTGGTTTATCTTGAGTTACATGTAATAATGAGTTTTAACAATGCAATAATATTTTATCTACAAAGTGAGAAACAATTTTTAATCAAATCTGAATTTATTTTTATCCTCGATAAAAAATTTATTTTCTTAAAAAACCATGATATCAAAAAATGGTTTCAAAAAATATTTTAATAATCAATTATTATTTTAAAATAAAAATTTTATTCATTCTTTAATTGTTATAATTTTTTAAATGATTCATTATGAATTTTTCAAACAATTCATGTTTTTAATTTACTAAAAATGTGAAATGAATCATTGTTTCTAACAAGCATGAAATGAAGAACATTTATCCTTATCATGAATGATCACTAATTTAAGGCTTCAATTAAATGTTTTAAAGGTACTTTTCAAAGGAAATGTTTTCCTCAGTTTCCAAGAATTTTTTATATTATAAATAATTTATTTCAAATGGAAATGATTTATAAAATGTTTGATGTTTTTAAAAATAATTTTTAAGTAGGAAATGATATTTTCTTTAAGAAATTTTTTAAATGGAATTTCCAAATTATTTTCCATATAATATGAAATATATTGGTGTAACCTTTTCATTACTAGTTATATGATCCATGGATTTCATTAATAGTTTTTCTCTAAGTGGTTTGTATTTTGATGATGTGATTTTAATGAAACATGTTTCTATTCTATGGGTTATTCCATGAATAAATCATTTTTGAAATATACATCATTTCATTATTGATTCTATGATAAATTTAATATGAAAACATTTTCCTTTAAATAGTTTATGATATGATTAAATATATATGATACCAATTTCATTTAATGGGTTATGATATAATTACTTTTTGTGACCTTATGGAACAGATGAATATTGTTTTCATTATGTGAAACGTGGGACCTATATGTCATTCCAATTATCTATGTAAATATTTGTATCTAATCATATAGTGAAAACTAGAATGGGTAGTGAACCAAGTTTAGTATGATATAAGTGGAATTGGGAGTGAAGCTGGGTTAGTAAGACTAGGTCTGAAAGAGGAGTGATCCTGATTCAATAAGACATTACTGGAATGGGGAGTGAACCTAGTTTCATAAAGGTCATTTCCCACTAAGATAGTCTTGGAAGTGAGACTTGAAGAATATAGAAAAGTTTTTATATTCATATCTATATTCCAAAAATTCCATGTCTTATGCCAATAGTATGATCTCATGTCCAATTTTCACTGATTCAATTATGATTCATGTCTTATGAACTACCAATATTTTCTCCCATAATCATGATTATGATCTTTTATATGCATTGTTGGTTTTCATAATATATTTATCATGTCCTCATACCATTTTTCTAACGTTATTCTTATGTATCTCCCTTATTTACCCTTACAGAGGATAATATCACTCACATCTTATGTTTCCTTTAGGTTATGATGATATGTATTATGTTTGATATGACTATGAAGGGTGATTGTTGTGAATAACATAGGGTTAGATGATGTAGATCACTTATATACCGATGTTTATGTTTCCATGATTCTAAATAAACTAAAATTTTATGATCCTCATTCACGTGTTTGTGTAATTTAATGAAAACTCATTAAAAATGATGTAATATCAATGAACAATAACCCTGGGTCACTACAGTTGGAATCACATAATTTTTTTAGATAATATTTTGAAACCAGGATTAGAAAACCATAGTGAGATCCCAGAGGACATGTAAAAGGATAAGTATAAGCTTGAGTCAACGTATAAAAAAATATCATTGAATTTTTCTAATGGATATATAGAGTTGTTTCATATAAATAAATCATCTTATGGATAGTAAAAGTGGATGTTTCTTTGGAACAGATGTACATTGGTGTAACAGCTAAAAATAATACCATATTAAGATATAATAGGCTAGGAACTGGTGCATGATAATGGTCTAACATCACACCTAGTTTGACACTCCTTGGGGATAAACTTTTTAAATTTAAAAAACAATTTCTGAATCATAATAAAGGATTTAATTATAATATTACTATGAATTTTCTAGGATAAAACTATGGTTTCATAGATTAAAGAAGTAGATAATGGATTAAACGTAAAGGAAGCTCATTAATGTTGAGTGAGAAGTAAATTTCAATGATTATCTTTATAATCATGAAAACTTTATGGGATTCATAATAAAGAATAATGTCTCTAGGATCACAAAAATTTTAAAAGATGTTAGTCACATTATAATTCCAAATGAACAAAGGGAACATCAATTGATTGATTCCTTCATAAGATAATGTCTACATCCTTAAATGAATCCTCTAATCTACTAGTTTCTGAGAAAATTTACCATTAACAATAAAAATATATTTTATGTTCACCAATGTTTGAAAAATGAAAATTTAATTTTGGTTGTCTACAGTTAGCAAAGTGAAGCAGATCGATGGTCGAATCTTATCAATAATACAAGGAAATAAGATAAAATTGAATCTATGGATTAGGATGCATTCCAGAATATATTTTTCAATAAGGATATCCTTTTTACTCTTCTTATGAATATGTATAAGGAGTTCATTTAGATAGAGAAAAAGGATAATGATTATGTTGGTACTTATGAGGGAAATTTTTCTAGACATGCGAGGTACGCTTCAGGTATTATCATAAAATATGAATGTAATGTAGATCAATTTTTCAGTAGATTAATACCATGTCTGTAAATAGTTTTAGACTTATGATATTTTATTAGCTATTAATATATTTTTTGATAAGCTATCAAGTTGTAAAAGGAGGTTGGATATTCCTATCAATATCATGGTTCTGAAAAACAATGATGGAGTTCAAATTAATATATAAAAACCATGGATGGAAGAATACGAGATTTCATTTATTCTCATAGTGTGGGAACAATCATCGAGGAAGGTTCCTTAAAGGGAAAATTAAATTGTTTAAGTATATAAGGAAATATCATCGAACACATAGTTTCTGATGTGATGGGAAGAAATTACTTAATGATTTGAATACATAGAAAGTTGCAAATAATTACGTTAACTTACATATGTGGTTCAATTATATGGAGAACGAGATTTATTATAATGAGCTCCCAAAACTGAGGGATAATGATGATGATTCATATTTGAAACCTCTTTTGGAGATGGGTAGAGGGAATTTGATTTGATCATTATTTATGATGAGGGGTTAAATAATTTTGGTTAATGTTAAACAGACAAACCGTTATAGAAACTATAATGCCTTAATTTTAATTTAGATCAACCCATTATTCAATATATAAAGAATTTTATAAGAGTATGTATATTCCACACAAATTATTAGATGTTGAATTAGAAGAAAATTTATTTAATTATAAGGGGATCACATATAAAGTATATGACTATTATCCCATAAACATTGGTGGGAATGTGTTTTTTGAGAATCTTTTAATTCTTCCTCTAGTATAATTTGATTTCATTATATATATGGATTGTATTTCTATGCATAAATTCCACATTAACTTTTGAGGAAGGGATGTCACATTTGATATTACAAACCAACCTATGATAGTCTATGCATGTAAAGATATGTGCAAACCTTTGATAGAGAATTCATCTATTTTATGGGTATGGATTCCCGTTCAAAATAGATGTTTATCTCAATTGGTTGGGGGAAAACATGACATTGATGACATTCATAATGTTTATAATTTCTTGTTGTCTTTCTATAGGAGTTTCTAAATCTTCCAACAAAATGTGAAGTTTAGTTCTCCACAAAATTCTTACCTAGTTCCACACCATTATCAATGAATACATATATAATTTCCTCGATTTAGTTGTTGGAATTAAAGATGAAAATTCAAGAAAACCATGATAAAAGATTCATTCATCCATGTGTGTCACCTTTGGATACACGAATAGTTTTTGTTAAAAACATATTAATTTATGTGACTCTACATTGATGATTAAGTGACGAAAAATATCACAATTTATAACAAGTATCGTCCTCCCCATGTGGATTACATTCTTGATCAACTACGCACATCTCAATACCTTTCTATGATTGAAATCATTATTCATATCGCCAATTGAGTGTAACGAATGAGGAGATACCTAGGATGGTATTCAATGGAATGAGTAGAAACTATGAATATATTTTTATTGCTTTCGATCTAAATAATTACCCAACTATCATCATAGATTTAATAAATAGAGTAATTAGTTATTATCTTGAGCAGTTTTTGGTATTCTTTATAGAAGATATTTTAATATACTCAAACAAAATAGATGATTATTTAGACCATATGATAATTATAATAATGACCCTATGGAAGGGTAAAATATATTAAAATTTTAAAAATTTTGAATTATGGATGATAAATTTTTCATTTTTAGGTCATATAATATTAAGAGAGGGTATATAAATAGACCCATCAAAGGAAAAGCCTATTGAATGTTGTCGTAGACCAATCATGGAGACTCAGATATGTAGTTTTGATGGTTTATATAGATATTATCGATAGTTCGCAGAGAATTTATATTGCCTAACTAATCCTCTAACCAAGTTAACTCAAATGGAATCCAAGTTTCTTTGGAAAGATTAATTTTCTAAAAATATGAAGGAATAAAATAGATGATTAGTCAGTGCACCTATTTTTACATCACACTGTAGTGTAGAAGGGTTTGTATTTTATATTGGTGAATCCAATAAGTGATGGGAATGTGTTCTTATGTCGATGGAAATGTTTATAATTTATTCCTCATTAAAATGTAAGGTTCATGAGAACAATTACCTAACTCATTATTTCTTGTTATCATTGGTAATTATTTCATTAACAATATTAAGGAATTATCTTTATGGATAAAAGTATGATATATATACCGATCATAAGATTTTATATTATATATTCAAAGAGAACGGGTTAAATATGTGCCACATAATATGGTTTTATATTATTAGTGATTATGAATGCTCAATACATTACCACTCAGGGAAATGCAATATGGTTGATGATTATTTGAGTCGAAAGGATCCTGGTAGCTTATTCATGATGAGGACTAGAAAAGTTCCAATATTTCTGGATTTTCAAAGGATGCATTTGCAAATCCTCAAGGAAGGTATAAAATATAATCATTTTCAACTGATTGTTCAACCATATATCTATGTTTATATTAATGAGTTGTAGAAGGAATGTGTTGATAACCAAAGGAAGGATAAAAATGTTCCTGAGATTATCCTTGATCATGATGGAATGATAATGTTCATGACTGTGCATGTGTTCCTTCCATATCAAACATGAAGGAGTTTTTAGATGAAACTCATAATTATTCCTTATATATTCATTCTATAATCAGGAATATGTATTGTGCTTTGAATGAATACTTTTGGTGGGATGGAATGATGAGTGATATTGAAAAGTTTTTATGTCATAGCTTGGTATGTAAAAATTATAAAGATGAATGAATATAGTCTAAGTTTATGTTTCACCCATTATTGATGCCAAAATGTAAATGGGAAAACATCACCACAGATTTTTTCATTGTCTACCCAAAACATCTAAAGGGAATAATTCTATATGGGTTAGAGCCTATCAAATTATGAAGTCATCACATATAATCTCTATTAGATAAGACTTCTCTCTCGATTAGTATTCCATGATATACATTAATTTATTGGTAAGGGCCTGAGTTTTACCATAATGTTTTGGTTAAGACTCTGACCAGGCCATGATATAATGTTGAATTTTATCATTTTTGATCATCCTAAAAAAATATGGCCACTCTCAGTTAATAATTAGAACAATAGAGGGTATTTCAAATGATTTTTAAATCAACACCTTCCATTAGTTAATTTTCTTATAATAATATCTTCCCCTAAATCTTTTTTATGACTCTTTAGGAATCCATATATGGAATGAAATTTAGAGCTCCAGCATTCTGGAATGAATTTCAAGAAATAAATCTATTGGGATATGAGATATATAAAGAAATTTTAGGGAAGGTTAATTCAATTAATCAACACATCAAGGAAGCTCTAAGTGGGAAGAAAATTTATGATCATAATTTTTTGGGTGAGATATAATTTTAATTTGATGACAATTTGTTTATGATAATTTCTCAATGAAATATGGTTATAAGATTTAGGAAGAAAGGGAAACTAATATCCGTGTATATCAGTCACTTTGAAATTATTGATCATATCAGGATGATATCCTATTTCTTGGAATATCCACTGATTCTCCCTCAATTCCATGATGTGTATCATGTACATCTCCCGTGTAAGTACATGCATGATCCTTTTCATGCGATGAACTCAAAGGTCATACCATTGGAGAAAGATCATAATTATAGAGACAAATGATGGATATTATCGATTATAAGGAGATTTTTTTTTGTAAAACTGGACCACTCACCTAGAAAATATTTTTTTTGGAAAACCACCCATTTTTAGAAGGCTATATCAGAAACTTGAGGATATTATGAGGGAAAAGTAACCTAATTTTTTTGTAACAGAACGGAAAGTTTGAAGGGAGAAATTCATTTTGAGGAGGATATAATGTTACACACTATGTTTTCATGCAGTTTTATTCAAATAAATTTAATTTTGATTGATGCATTCAATTATACGTATCACTAATTTAAGATTTCACTACATAAGACATTATGTTATCTGGAATAACACACAACATAGAGTTTTAACAAAACCATGATATTTTATTAATATAATTGATTAAACATGAATGTAATAAAATTATCATTAAATATATTCGTATGAATATTAATAACTAAATTTTAAATAAAAATATAATTTTTTATTTAAATTAAACATATTGATAATAAAATACATAATTTTTAGAAAAGTATTTATAAGAATAAAAAATATCTCATTCTCAAAAACAAATTATGTCATTTTTTAATCAATAATAAAATCAAATTTTAGAAGTTTTGTAAAATGAATTTCATAATATAAAATTAATTTTTGAATTAAAATTATCAACATTATCCTTTGATAAATTTTTTTATTTCTTCTAAAATGTTTCACTTTCTGACGAATAGATAAGAATAGATAAATTTATTTTCAAACTGCCTTTTTTCATTATTTATATTCATAAATTGTATTTTAGATTAGTTTTAAAGTGTAAAATGTTAAATTATACATCTATTAAATAAAATAGTGGTCATTGGAATCAATTTAATATTGAATTTTTATAGCAAAAAATTGAGATCTTATGATCATTTTAACTCTAAAAACCCATTTTATCGTTATGTCTACATGATTAATATTAACTTTGTATTTATATTTATTTGGATATATTTTGTCAAAATATATTTAATATATGTAATTTTAAAAATAAATTATTTATAATTAGGAAAATTTAGTTTTTTACTATAATTAATTGTTAATTCATTATAAATTAATTATCATAGTTAAGGTAAATATGGGTTTACTGGGCAGTTAAACTAAAAAGATTAGGATAAAATGAACTTATACACTTGTCAAAAAAGTATTGAATATACATATTTCTTCCAATCGAACACTTTTTTTCTATAATGTTCAATTTTTGACACTTGTGTCATTTGAAAAATGTGGGATCACACAATTAATTTAAAAAATAACATGTTTTCCTCTCCCATATATATAAAAGGCCACCCTACCCACTCTTCTTCACATATTCAAAACCATTTTTCTGAGACCGGACATGAAAAACCCTCCCCAAATTCCCTAAAAATCATTATATATGACTTAATTTTGGACTAAATACATCATATGTATGTTTTTATTGTAGACCTATGGAGGATACCCGGAGAAGTGTTATCATTAATAAAGGAATGTCTATTTTATTGCTGCCCCATTCCCTTTAATTTATTAAATTTTTATGAAATTACAGTATCCAAAATTTATTATATGAACTTAGATTTTGTTATTTTAATGGAATTACCAATAATAACCTCCAATTACATAAAAATAAGATAAAAGTCATGATTCATGTGTACAATAGACTATTTCCTCATGAACTAATGTCAATCATTTTTCTATTACCACCACTTAGGGTAGGACATAGTGATTGAAATATTGTTTATATTATATATATATATTATAAATAAGATGTTATTATGATTATTTAACTATTATATCACACATACCTTCATACACTCCATTTTGTGGGAATATGATTACATCATTTGTGTGTATGACAGACTACCACCACGTGAAGTAATGTGATTCATTCGAATATTAAATGCAATGTATTAAGGATGTGTTTAGTAAAAGTAAATTATAAATATGAAAAAATAATTATACTAGAATGATAATATATATATACATATATCATTTACTTTTATTTTGTTCAATCTAGCAAGAAAATGGAAACAACATTCATTTGTACATAGGACCTACTGTCTCTAGGAACGATGAGTTTAATTTTCTATCACTAAATTTTATATATTTATATAAATAAAAATATAATGAATATATATTATATTTATTTAATATTTATCATTGTGATATGAGGGAACCATTAATAGTGTCACTGGAACAAAAATATAACAAATAAAAACATATTTGAAAACAAGTGGTTATTATCCCAAAGGTTACATTAACATGGAATTGTTAATAAATGGGTAATAACGGACATGATAAAATCATATATTACTGGATATATATTAATATTTTTCTATTACAGGTTAATAATAAACCTATATTTTATATACAAGATGTTTTAATTAGTACAACAGAAGTTAAGACTTATGCTAAGGGACTTAAATCTTACATTTATTTTCTATGAGAAAAATACCATATCGACAATAAGTTTTTCTTATGCGGTGAATATAAATCCCATGAATGTATTTTATGAATTTTAAAATAATAATTAGGGTTATTTAAATATTTATCTAGGTATCTCTCTTATATGTGCTTTATGGTACAAAGGTTACAAAATCCGTAAGGGGTTTTTTTCTCAATTCCCTTTATTTGAGATGCACGTTATGTTAAGTACCAATATTCATGGATGAGGATTGAAAAAAAACCATTTAACATGAAATATCATGAATTTATTTTCCTCATCAAAATTTCTGTTATGTTTTATCTATTTCCTTCATCCAGATTATGATTTATAGTTACCAATTGGTAATGAATTTATAATACAATCACATCATTTATCGATATTGTTTATGATTTTATTTCTAATGAAAAAAATAATATGATCCATATATGTAAAAAATCATTAATTTTCTTATACGATGGTTATTCATTATATCTCTATGTAATTTTACAATTTTTTCAATCTTTCATACATAAAATAATTGAATAAATGGGTTTAACTTTGGAAATAGTTATTTCTTTTACACCTAATGATAGACACATGTCAAATCATGGTTCCAAAACTATAAACAATGTGATAAAAATATAAATTAAAATAATTAAATATTTCAAATTTTAAAATATATATATATATAATATTATTTATCATTTTTCTATAGCATATAATGTTTCTTTTTTCTATGAAATTTTGGGTGCTAGATTCAAAATCATCAAGGAGAAATAATTCCAGTAGATCATCCAGGACAATAAGTATTCCCTCGAATACCCAGTGTTGGAAGGATTAGCATGAGAATAAATTGAAATCCAAGAGTACTTCACGAAATTTTTATCCTGGAATGGTCATGGTGGAACATCAATTTATATCAGATTATAAAAGTATAAAAGATCAGTTGAAATGGATTAAAGAGAAAATACAGATGATGAATATCCTAATGGAATAAAGAGTCTGTGAATATCAAGAAAAACCTAAACATGAACCAATGGTCGAAGTTGATTCCCTACTCATATTTTATATTGAAGAACACATGGGGGAAAATGCAGATATATGTAAAGATCCAATTCACTTATCTCAACATTTTTTTAAGAATATTGATGAAGAATATTTTTTTGGCTAAAGTACATATAATATATGAAAAATATATGGATGAATTATAGAAATAATATAAGGGGAAATATTTCCCTTATTTTTAAAAGGATGATGATACAACACCATTCAATGTATCTCTAGCATGAGAAGAAGATGAAACAACCCAAATGGTGAAATTTGAAGTGAATATGGTGGAGCTTGACTACTTATATAAATCCAATGAAATCCAACTATATGAGAAATATTACACTAAATAATAAATTAATGTTGATAATCATAAGTGAGATAATATTTTTATAAACACATTTCATTCTGATTTCAGTATATATTATTTGGGTAATAACTCCCATTTGTTTAAATTTTACAATACTTGTATATCTTTGTAGGATGAAGAAGAAAAGGTTTATCAATATAAAGAGGAATATATTGAGCTCCCTACACTTGTAGAAAATTTATTAGATAGAATAAATGAGGAGATAAAGATATCTTCCCTTGAGAAAATTCGGAACCAATAAGAGTACATTAATGGTAAATAATTTATTATTTATTCCTTATGTATTTATTTTTTTGAAAAAATGATTACAGTCAAACATTCCTTTTGATTATTCCAATGAGGGATCACACCTTGATTAGGAATTGGATAAAGAAGAGGAGGTTGTGAAAGCGTCAACCAAGAATGTGGACATATTTTTTTCCCTACCCCCACCATTCAAGATGAATATCATTCCAATTGTAGTGGATTTTTTATACCTTGTATATGAAATCCTCAACAAAAATTATGAAGTTAAATCCGGAAAGATGAAGTGTCAATGGTTCATCTCAAAGAAACTCCACCCACCATCATATTGGGGAGAACCTACTACAACTACCCATATGGATGTTTTTAAAAACCTAGGGCCTAGTTTTGGTGATTTATCCAGGATAAATACTTATATTATCATCCTATTTAACTTTAATTTTCTTATAATAAATTTAATATGATTTATTTCCTTCTTCTAGTAGGTTTTTTATATGAAACACTTAAGAGATGTACTTAACATTTATGTAAGAGAAAGTAAGAATGCACCTATCTATAAAACATTATTACATTATATGATTCAACTAAAATGCTTATTACATTTTAAATATAAATAAATTAAGTGAGTAAACTACATTTTTAGTTGTTGGGGAGGTAATCTTTGTAGTTTTGGATTTTTAAATTTCTTTTATCTTTTTTTCAATAAAAAATGATTTTCTAAATATTTGAAGTGTTTAATTTTTAGTTTTTTGGTATTTTTTAAAATTTGGAGATGAAAATATTCACTTTTAAATTTTTGGAACCCATTTCAATTAGTGAATAAATTTATTTTATGAAACTGATATTAAATGAATGCTGAAAATGTATTTTATTCATGTTCAAAACATTTAGTATTTCATGTTGGTCTTATATATTTTGAAACTCATGTAACATAGCATTGTCTAAATTTTAAAAAACACATTCCTACGAGGCTTATGACACCTTTTTACATATTATTAAAATTCCTCACATTTACTGAGAGAACCAAACCATACATTCTGTAAATAGATTTCGATTTCTTCCTGTCAAAAATTGAGGGTTTGAGGCACTTGTGTTTTAAATAAATTTTCATTAGTTTAATTTCACCTTTTCAATATAAAACTTTTTTATTCTATCGATACATGTATATTTAATCTTTTTATCCATTTGAAACAATTAACTAATAGTTACTTTATCCACACTACATGCCAATTTTAAATTCCAACCTACTATTGAAGTAAAATTGAATGATATAGTTGAACTTAAGTGTGTGAGGAATTTTTCATGTGGTGTGATAAATCATTTGAAGGTACATAAGGTATAAAATAAAATGATAAAGAATTGCGTTTTCTGCGAAAAACCATTCTAATGAAATATGTTCCTTTATGAATATTTTAAAGAAAAACGTTTTACATTTTTTGAGATTTTATGGAAAATGTTTCATCACTTCAGAGATTCAAAAAATAAATCCCAAATTTTATGATGAAATTTAAATAATAATTATTTATAATTGGAAAATGTATCGTATTTCCATAGTTTTTTATATTATTTTGGAGATGATGTGCTGCTAAATAGAGTGCTTATGAGACTATATTTGTGTTAAAATTAAAATCATGACATTTTTCTTCAACAACTCGAAAAACCATACTTCGGTCACAGTAGTTTTGACATATAAATCATAACAATAAAAAACCACTGAAAAAATTGTATAATTTTCAAATAAATGAATGTTATTGACTCAAATTTCTAGAAATATTTTAATTTACCATGCCTATAATGTATATTGAGTTTCATTTATGAGAAATGTCTTGTTGAAAATTAATATTTGTGGGGTGAGATACAATTCATGCGATTTATGTGTATTGTGTGCATAGAAGGATAATTTATGTGGAAATGTGTTAAATGATGTTAATAGATAAATTTAAATAATGGTTTTTAAGTATTAATATAATCTGTTGTTTATTACATTCAAATTAGTGGATCACATGATTATGTGTTTTGAATTTGTTTCAATTTAAATTTAAGGACTTATTTTCCATGAATAATTTATATGTGTGGAGAAATTGATAGAAATAATATTTTGATTAGTTTTAAAGTGTATTTAAATGATTCAATCCCTTTTAATTTATCAATTTGATCAGATGTGCATCATTTTTGGATTTTTAATTAATTTTTGTCTAAAATGGTAAAATTTCAAAATTTAGTAATATTAATAGTTTTATTTCACTTCCGTATTTTATACATAATATTTTAAATATTATTCTGAATATAGTTATTATTTATTTATAGGAATCCATGGTTCGTGGTCATCAACTTCTTTAACTAGACCCAAAACCCAATCAAACATCAATATGTCCAAACAAATCAATCATTTTGAAAAAATATTCAAGATGATATAATTGAAAACTACCCATTAAATTGGGATATTCCAAGATCGAAACATTAAAATGAGGTAATTCAAGTTGGAGATGAATTATAATGTGTAGGATCATGTGCACCCAAAATTTATTGGATAAATTCGATCATTAAGTAATCCATTTAATGTGCCCAATTGGAGGACAATGAAGGATATCCTCGGATTGAAACTTTTTTGTTGGGTAATATAGGAATAATTTTTTATGATTTACCAAATCATTAAATTTTTATTTTTTATATAAAACTGAATTTCAAACATCTTATCATATGGAAAGTTTCAGGTTTTTGGCCATATAGAGGGATGAAATGGAGAAAAATATTAGTTGACAGATTCTGGAGGATAAAATTTCATCTTTTCATTTTCTACATTTTGTTTTTCTATGTTTAATAATAGCTTCCTCTTACAACATATTTTTGTTTACCCATCACTTGGAGTGATAAAAATGTGATTGATTATGGAAGGGGAGGCTATTTTTTGCAATTTTTTAGTTCTTGAACATCGTGGAATAAAATATTTTATATCTTATGAAATGTTGATTACAATATCTAATAGTAGTTTTTATTATCTAAAATTATCTTATTTTCTCTTATATTATATTTATGATTTATCTTTTTTAAATTACCATTATTTAGAGCTAGTAGGTTTTTGTTTATATATGATGGAATATACCAGGTCTTAGTGGTGAAATATTCAATGATCATCAGTACATGTGTGAGAGTTGGTGATTTTTCTTGATTATTTAGGATTAAAAAGTCTTGATTGTGAATTTCCTATCTTAATTGTGGGTATTCAAATTATGCCACTTGAACATAGAAATGGGGTTATAATGAGATGAAGTTTTAGAATTTTTTATTCTCATCATCTCTTTTTTGACCAAGGGAGTGAGAGAAAATGATTTTGTAATATAACTTTTATCACTATAATAGAAGAGTATGTGATAAATATAAACAAGTATTTTGAGGAATTTGGAAGATCGACACTTACCTGATCAACCTTCTCAAATAATTTTTTTCAATATATTTCTTATATGAGTTCTCTTTATTATTTTTTTCTTTTGTTTTCAAAATCAAAAAATTTCAAAAAACCACCTTTTCTATATAATTAATGGTGATAGGTTGATATCTATGTGAACCTCTCTATATAAAACCTATTTTAACTATTAAAAGTATTTCTAACTTGGGAAATAATACTTTTTTCACACATGAGGACACAAACATGTCATAGTAATCACCTTAAATAGGGATCCTTTAGAATTGAATCATCACCACTCAGTTGCAAGATGTGTGGGCCTATGATAGAAAACCTTGTGAGAAACTCCTAGAGTGTATGCTTTCACTAACCAAATTATATTTTAAAAACACTATATAGGGTTCAATAATTATAGAAATTATTTTAAAAAAAATATATAGAAGAAAAATGACCATGGTAACCATATATTAAACAAAGTAAATCATATGCTGATTTGAAAGTACCATATGATAAAAAAATCTGGCATGTGGGAAGAATTATTTGAATTAATATTTTTCATGCATATTTTGGATATTATAATATCCATTTTCATTTTAGTTTTTAGTGTTAACATCCTCATAGAAATTTATCGGAAAAAGATATATAATTGAGAACTACTATGAATTATTACCAAATAAATTAACATATATAAATAGTTTATAATCTTCTAATATTTTTTTATGATGGAAAAAAGGTGAGTTTTCTAGTCTTACCTAATATAGTGAGATTAAAATTTTCTTGAAACTATTATCTATTTTCATTTGGGAGTGACATTTATCAATGATATTCAAGTATATTTTAAATTTACAAGGAATATTTGAAACATCAAAGGATAATTGTTCCAAAGATATACATTAATGTTATGGTAAAATATATTAAATAGTATGAATAAATATGTGATTTTATCGAAGCTTATATTATTGGGGATAATTATTAATGAATAAATGATCGAGGTACAGATAACTCTTATGTTAAATATAAAAAATACCAGTAGATAATAAAGTGGGATTTAATTTTTAATAAGTATGTTAGATAGTAATTGGTACAACTATTATTGAAAATTAATTCATGCTTTTTTGGTGTATTTTATCTCTTCTCTGGGATTATGATATATAGATATTGATTCATGAATAACTTTTTAATACCATTTTAGGGATAAATATATTGTTCATTATTTAGGGAATATATAATCTCATTGTGTTATAATGTCTAAGATTTTCATATAGTTTTTTTAAAAGGTATGATGTTGGGAGTATATGATTAGGGTATATACTTACCTGAGTCTATGATTGTAAGAAAGATCAATATTAGTTGAGGTAGGAAGAAGTATATTTTGAAATAATATATTTCTGTGATTATTGGTTTTAGAATAATTTGGGAATGTTCATAAAAATTTTGGATCTATATTTTATGGATTTTATTAATATGAATGAGATAACACAAGTTAAATTATCTTAATTTTTAATTAGAATAGTTTATGAAAAAATGAGATTTCTATAAGTTATACTGAGATTGATAGAGTTTTATCTATAATAACCAAAGGCTAGGATAATAAACTGAGAAATCATGTAATTATACCAAACTGGATAATTGTTTTTAATAATATAAACATATTTGAAGTCCTAAAAACACTAATGACGTGAAAGATTAAATTTTATAAAAAATTAGGTGACCAAAATGATAAATGAAAGAAGATTAAATTTTATAAATGTAAAAAATATGGGATGAAAAAAGGGGAGTAAATGCGATCAGTGTGGAGATGAAGGTTATAATAATTACAACTGTAATTGAAATAGATAAGATAAAAAATTCTATTTCTTCAATTGCAAGTGTTTTGGGAATTATTTTTCTTAATGTCCCAATACAATGGAATATAAGGGGGATACATACTAAAAAACTCTATAATATGAAAGTTAATATAATAATACTAATAATGTATTAGATAGTGTGGTTTGAATCAAGATTTTCTTTTTTCGAATGTAATGTAAGGTTTATCAAACTACTTAATTTTAAGTGGTATGATGATAATATAAATCCTTTTCCAGGTTTGTGGGAATGAATTAATTAAAAATCAAGAATAAAATCCTTGAATAGAAAACTCTGTGATGACATGAATGAATTAGATCTCTTTAAAAAGTTATTATACTTATTTTTTTTATCATAGATAAATCCCATTCCACGTCCAAAATAAACCCATGATCATCTATATATTGATGGATAATTATGAGTTATCAATATAATGTAATCATATCACAGGAGTCAAATTGTGAGGATTAAATTTATCTAAGGGGGAAAACATGTTAGAATTATTATCTATGATTACCTATAAATAAGTCAATGTCATTAATAACTTGCTACACATGCAACACAAAACATATTGAATTTTTTGATCTATTTAGACAAAAAATAAATATTTTATGTATGTCCAATAAAAACCAAATAGTTCAGTTATTATTAATTAATTTGTGTAACAATTTTGGAATTTTATATATCGAGAATAATGGTTATTTTTTATATTAATTTAATATAATTATTTTACAACAAGTGAATATTTTTATTATTTATTATTTTAAAAATTATTTCTCAATAAAACGTTTTATGTGATATAAATTTAAATTTCATGAAACATATTATTACTGATAAATATTTATTGATATTAACAATTATTTCACACTAATTTATTTGGTAAATTATTTGAAACATTCATTTTCCAATTAGAAGTGGTTGCTATATTATTTTATGATCGTAAAGAAAAATTAAATTTATAAATTTTCAATTTTCAATTTAAATAAATTTAAATTAATTTTTAGTTCTTCGTATCATAATTTACTTAATATGAATTATTTATCTTTTTTTGAAAAAGTTCATTTTTAGTTGAAGAATACTGTTTTCAAAAAACAAGTAAAATTAATGGATTTATCCTTTACAAGACTGAAATAGAATATTATAAATCCTTTTTTGTAATGAAATATTAATTTTATGAATAATAATTTATAATTAAAAATATAATATGATGTTAAAAATATTATGTCTCTTTTTTTTAGAACTAATTAAAATTTTAGTTTAATAAAAAAAACCCATTCATTATTTTCATTGAATCGTGTATTTTCGATGTATACTCATTTTTTTACTTACTTGAAAAAATAATATATATAATTTTATTATAATAAATATATTTATATCTATAAAATAATTTTCTAAAATAATTTAACTTTATATATAATTTTGGATCCTTGAAATGATATTTATCTAAAAACTATTTTTAGAAAATTAAGTGTATTTATTTTAAAATAAATATTCAACATATTTAGATACTTAATGTTATAAAATAATATTAAAATTTTACATTGGATGTATAAAATTATATCAAAAGTTCAATAATAATATATTTCATTTAAATCATTTATTTTGATTAGAAATTCGTCACCATTCTTAGAGTAAATTGGGGTAGAAGAAAAAATATTAAAACAAAAATACATAAAACACTCAATGTTGAAAAGAAATTATTGGTTGAGGTTATTTTTGACCAAAAATAACTCCCCATTATTATTTTTTACAATTTTCTATCTTTAAAACATAAATAATAACCTTACATAATTGAAAATGTAAGTGTAACTCACAAAAATACCCTTTCATTCAATTATAATTTTTTTTCTTATTCCCCACTTAAAGACTTTCCTATAATTATAATTTAACTATGTAACTATTTTATTATTCCTTATCAAGAACCATTTCTAAAAAACAATGTATTCTGGCGACCATTGGTATTTACAAAATATTTATTTCAATTGATACATCCAAGTTTAATTCAATTCAATAACATGAGTATTATCAACTACATTGATTTTCCTCTTAAGTATCTACAAAAAAAATTTATATAAAAAACATATGTAATGATATTATTATAATTTATATATAGTAATTTTATTATATTAATAGTAAATTCATTGTTTATTCATGTAACCTAGCCATTAAAAAAACATAATCGTCATTCATGTATTGTGTGGACTACCGCCTCCCAAACACACCATGTTTCGGTTTTCCTTCACCACCTTAAAAGGCTGGATATAATTATCAGACTAAAATATAAATATAATTTTTCGGATAATATTAAGTTTATTTTATGAAAAAATTTATAATCTACTAATGATATGATCAATAAATGATCATTTTTAATTTTATCACATAAAATAAGAACACTAAAAGGGTAACCATTTTTAAAATTGTGTAATATATTCATATGAATTATTAAATAGGAAGATTAATTCAAATTCTGATATATCACATTAATAAACACTATATATAATCATTATGGTTCTTTTATTATGATATTTTGACAAAACCACCTCTTAATCATTCATTAAGTCAGGGTATGTTCTTGTTTGTGTTAGTTTTACCTCTGAATTGAACAATACTATGAATTTATTCCATGAATGACTATGGGAACATTAATACTATTATGAAATAATATAATATTATAACTAATTACTTTTCTATATTTAGAAATTCTATATATATATTACATTTTTTGACAATGAATAATCCCAACATGGTTCTTATCAATCTCATCTTGAAGGATAAATACTAAAAAACTATTTAAATGAGTTTTAAATGTAATAAATAAATATAAAACATACATAATAGTAACTTTAATGGTCCATTAATTAGAAAAATCATAATATTAATATAAATAGACACCACATTTATGAAACCAGTACAAACAATAAAAACTATAAACACCCGATATGGATAATTGAAAAATTCATATAGATAATGACTACATAATAAGTGTATAAATAAAAATGGATATGATAAAGGTTATGGATTAAGTTATTAAGATATATATGTTAGTTATTAAATAGTTTAAATTATGTCCATGAATGTTGAGGATAAGAGTTAAGGTTTTTCATATCAAATTCCTCCCTTTGACATCTGTTTGGTATTTTTCACCTAGTTTCATTAATGTGGTGTATATACTAACTATTTGAGAGATGATATCATGAATTTTATTTTAATCATTATATTTGTTGATCAATTACATTCCCTATATTTCAAAGAGTTATAATTAAATTGTTACTCAATATGTAATGACTTTTTTAGTCTCAATGAGGATTCATTGAGACGTATTACATTTACTGAACCATGTTTTCTTTGTATATTGTATTGAGGTTACATGGATATATTTTAATCATATTAAATTTAGGTCATAGGATATACTATCCAAATCACATTCCTTTATTTATGTATCTATTGATTTAGTTTTTCCCCATATGTATGTTTTTTTAGTAACTCGACATTCATTCCTTGAGTTATGACCATTCTCATTAAATTTATTTTATATAATATGGGTATATTCATCCATTTGATTATATACTATATGTAATATCTCATATATTTTAGGGATATACATTCGAACCATATAAATGCTTTGAAATATTCTTCTCACCTATTGGGATATGTTCATTTAAAACCAACAACTTCCTTTCTCTATATGGCTTATAATCACGATTAATATATTATTAACATAATTTTATACTAAATAATATATATGGTGTGACCATCAGATATTACATAATCCTGATCAAATTATTTTCACCTTGAGTGAATTTTATTCTATTTAATTGGGAAAATGTATTTGAATTACATATTCTATTATTCAAATACGGATGATTATTGGAAAGTTTACTATGTATTATTTGGCCATCCAAATTTATTATAACTATGAGTTATGATCTTATTATCCCTTTTATATTGATGGGGAATATTATTTGAATTAATAATTATTAGTACCTATTTTATTTTTATATTTATCATTATACAGATAACTAATTTTTTTTTAATCAAGACGATGTTAAGGGAATCGTATGAATAGTTTTGATGACCCTTTTGTTGTATTCATTGGACATAATTATGTATCTGTTGAGGCTTGAAATTCAAAAGGTCTCAAAAGGCAATTTTTTTGGCAATTTTTTGATTCCTACCCAATTCTGTAATATTTATTGGTTTTAGTATCTAGGATAAGTAAATGTCTTATCATATGGCCTTTAAATTAGGTTTTTAATGTCTCATATTATGCATTCTACCAGTATGAGGGGTGTTTTATTGATCTTAGAATTTTAATTTATCATCATGTATATAGAATACTACAAGTATCAAGTTGATTATGTCATTAGGTTGTTTAACTTTTAATACTGAAATATTTTTCATTGTTTTTGTTATGATTATAGAAGTTTTAGGTTTCCCCTAAGCAGAATTTGATCTCAACCCTTCTCATGTTTCTATTTCCCCATTTTATAAATAGAATTAGAACATGTGACATTTTTAGAGGGTTAAAAAATTGATATAATTTATTTAAGATTTTAAAATAATCATTATGGATATTTTAGTTTCATATATTGTGGGAAAATATCTTCCTGATATAAATAATACGATATTTAATTTTTTATAATATTTCTTATTTATTTAAATTTATAAATATAAAAAGTTCCATTTGATGTAAGACACGAAATAACGATTATTTATTTTATAATTATTGCTGATTATATCTATGATATTACAGTTTTAACTAAAAAATATTGAAATGTTTGTGTTTATAGAAATATATCTAGGACTATATGTCTAAAGTTTCTTAGAATCTTTAATAATTTTTTAGTCACAACATTATTTATTTGAGAATTGGTTTATATATACTGACCATTACTCACCATTGAATCACAACTCATCTATTAAAATTACATGTTATAAAAAATAATAGCCAAATTCGATCCAATAACTCATCTAATAAAATTACATGCTATAAAACTATTGTAGGATTTGTTATTATACCTTACAAAACACCGGTAGAAACTTATAAACATAGATATTCCACTTTGATATGTGTTTTATCCAAATAGGTGTTGTATTACATCTTCAAATTGCGTGATTTTTTCTATGGGACTAGTAATTTTATTGACATATTTCCATTTATATTTGATTTGGGATAGGATATATCACATATTTTATATGTATAATCATGTTGAAATTTATTCTTATCACATGCTCTATTAGAAATAACAGTTTTTATTTGATACAGATTAGTTACATATATATCTTTCTTTTTTTTGACCCATTATCTCACAATCAATTAATGATTCACCTTTACCATTAATTTAATTGGTGAAATATTATTAACAGAATTTTTTTTCTTTCTCTATCTCTAATAATCCATTATTATGACCCACTACTCTATTCATGATGTTTCATGTTATGCCACATTTAAATTTATTGTGCACTAAATTTCCACAACACCAACAATATACTATGATACTACTTCTCTAATTTTCTAGTGTATCGTGATCAAATTTCAGGGGTTTGTACCACTCTATTTTTTACTGAAAAAAAAATCCTTTGGAAAACATTTATAGGAAATATATTCATACATATTCTCTCCTACACCTTTAATTCATTGGGTTTAGTAGTAATTTTTACCATTCATTATTCTTATAAATTTTATTTTAAACCTATATATAAAATTGATTTTGTATTAATATATGTGAAATTTTATAGGTTATGGGAAAAAAATTTCATAGAGGATTTTTATATTTGGATATAAGATGGTATCATTATCTTATTTTCACAATTATTTTTCTTCTTGGAGTAATAAATCTCAATGAAATATTATGTTACAATATCACATATTCTTGAAAAACAGGGTGTTATATTTTATGGTGATTCTTGAATCTTCAATTTTACCTCCAACACAAATTATATCATGGTGAGGGTGTTATTTTAATTCAAAATAAATATCATCATGTCTTACCAATCATAAATCATCATTTTTATTTGTTCACCATTAATTATTCTTGATTCTTATAATGAACTTCCAAGCTCATTTAGATTATTTTTTTGAACTGTAATTTCTAAGCTTTTACAGTCATAAAACATTTTTCAATTTTCCCGGATTATTGAATGAATAAATTTAAGAAATATTAGATGCCAAATTTTTATAGGAATACCATTGAAATTCATCTTTAATAAAAAAAACAACGGATTTATCCCCTTCTTCAAATAGTTTTGTGAGAATAATGCACTTTATGAACTTATTACATAATTAATCCTCCATTTCATAAACTTATTTTTATATCTATGATTTAATTAAAATATTTTCCTTTATTTCATAAATAATAAATTTCATTTCCTCTTTGATAACAATATTTATAAGTTCATTAATAATGGAATGATGATTAGTAAGTGATACATCATCATAATAGCTTGAACCATCCTCACTAGAATAATCATAATCAAAATAATAATTCCATTATTTATATAAAAAACCATAGGTAATTAATCCATGTGTGAGCATATGTTGATTGAGGTATTTAAATTGTCTATGTAATAGGATATCAAGGCTATTATCTTGAATAATTTAGTATAATATGTTCATGACATAGTGGAAATATTATATTGTGTTAATTTAATAATTGTAAATAATATTCTAAACTTCTGAAATAGGTGGTTAGAGATTGAATATTATTTCTTAAACTATATTAGTGATTAATTTATGAAATGAAAGATAAAAAACTAATTTCTTTTGGAATGGGAATAAATAAAAAATTATTTGTGCAGTTTAGAAAAACAATAATTAATTTTTTTTTGAGGAGTCCTTAAAAAATAATTTCAATGGATTATATGGTTATAAATTTATTTAATATGCAAGTGAGTTTATTAAAAAAAATAGAAATAAGGTTGGATATCCAGAGAACATCCTCAACCACTAATGTTGGACATTGGTCTACCATGTGAGGGGTAGTTCGACTTTGATGACTAGGTCGGAATGCGGCTTATAGAGAAACATGAATAGTAAAATAAAATCACACACATTATAATGTGGTCCCACCAAGAATGGATATATGTTAGTTGTGGAGGATTTATCCTTTGTTGGTATTAGTTGAAGGCTCGACTACGATTGGATACTCACAACTAAAAGTCAATGAGAACATGATTTCTTATAAAGTGGATACCATCAATCTTGATTTTCATTGTTTAATAAGAAAGTGCGAATCATAATCCCTATGTTTAAAATGATACATATAGAGTCTTGAAAGGTCAGTAAAATTGAATGTGGTTATTCTATCATCATTATATCACCTCCGACTTCCTAATGATATTTTGTCTCACATTATGAGACAAATGAAACCTAAATAAGAGCTATATCAAAATTCAAAACCATATATGGCTCTTACGTCGATGATTTTATTCATTCTCAATCATTATGAATCTATTTATGATATATATATCTTTCATTTGTGAATATATTTGAAAAATATAGTATCTTTGAGGAAAAAAAATTTAGTACATCTAAAAAAGTGTATATTTTTATGATGGATTTTTCATGTGATTATTATCTTTTTCACATTATGATTCATTACAAAAGAAGAAGTGAACCATATGGTGATTTGATTCCATAATCTTCAGAAAATGTGTGTTTTAACGAACAATTCATATGAATGTGAGATAATTTCAAAAATATTTTTACGAAATTCTATGATTTATAAGAAGATGATTGACTTATCATAAATTTATATAATTGAAGTTAGCGATCCTCAAGGAAATGGTGGTTTTCACTAAATATAAAAATATCATGGAATAGATGAAGGGTTTTGTTGTTAAAAATTTTGTTTTAGATGCACTAACTTTTATTAAAGGAAAATGAGCATTCATGGGTTACCCTAGACACAGGAAATATCAACATGGTGAAGATATATCATTTAAATAATACACTCTAACATGATCTATATTTTATGAAAAAAACTATGATTCCATCTATATATAATAGATACATATAGGTAGTGAAATTCTAGGAAGTTATCTACTTTCATGATGGAGATAAAAAATATCTACTTACTCACTTTTATGTGATAAATCATAGTGTATTATGTACATTATTACACAATGAGAAATAAGGAAGAACACATAAACTATCAATTATAAAGATGAATAACATCAAATGTGAGTCCAAAACCCATTTAGATAAATCTTGATATTCAATGATCTTTGTTAAGTAATACCAAACACATGTTTAGATTCTATGCTCATCACTTTTATGAAGAGAAATATACAGTAATGTGATCCCAATTTTCTCAGAAATAACTTAGGCAAAGAAGAATTGTGACATAGAGTACCTATTTAGGTTTTCAAAAGGAAGACAAAGCATGCATGTTCACTGAGATATAATGAATATGAAAAATATTCAATTGTTGATACTCAAATAACACTATATGGAACCTCGAGAACTTATGAGACATAAATTGAGAATAACATAAAATAATAAGGAATAAAATGGTTATATTCAAGGTTTTATTCAAATATAATGAACCATTAATTACATCATTCATTCATGAAGTGAATTGTAATAAATTTAGTTGAGGATTAATCATTCATGGGTTTAGAATTTTGAAACATGGTTTATTGAGTTTTGGGGTTATTATTCATAAATGAAATAATAATATAATAAAGGTAATTGAGGCAAGGATTTTTTATTTATAGAAGATGTTTTTAATATTCCTGAGTATTTATAATAATTAGGCTCAATCCAAGGAAGTGTTTCAACTATACGAGATAATTAATAACTTGGTATTCAATGAATTGAAAATTCCATTTTCATTTAAAGATAATTAGATAATAAGAAAGATCAATCAATTGATAATTAGTTTCCAAACATTGTGAATAGTCATACATGAGTGTACTAGATTTATTATGATTGGGGGAGGAAGGCCATTCTTATCTGGGGATGAAGTAACCATTAGATTATGGGATCACTATTTATGTAGATCAACAATATAGAAAATTATTATTGGGATATTTAACCTGTCAAGGAAAATATAATATTTTTGGGGTGTCTAACCAACATAGGTAGAGGAGTCACTTTCTAGTGCATATAACAAGGATGAACTGATGAATATACTAATGTTGGGTATAACTAGTGGTTTCATAAACCATTGTCATTGATGATAAGGTTATATTTTATAATATATATTAGGTTATCTAACAAATATTTAAATTTAGTGGTCTTGGTATTGATCATGTCATTACATTGTGGTGTACTCTCTCTTATTAGTTCTCTATAATAAGTGGGACTATGCGATATCATTGAGAGGATCAACAACATTAACGAGTTCAAGAAGTTTAATTTAAAGTTACTAATTCATAAAATTAAACAACATATTCACCCATATAAATAAAAAATACTTTTAAAAATATTTTGGCATGATTCATAAACATAAATATCCACTAATACATCACAAGGCTTGTAAAGTCCTTGTTTATTTAGAATACGTGGTTCTTAATATATAAAAGTATTCATCCTAATTTTATTTTTTATAGTGATCTTCTAAGATACATTTGGCCTCGTAAATGAGTACAAGAAACCATAGGAAAGAATAATGAAGGGGTTGAGGAAAATAACTAAATAAGGGAATAAACTTGATTATGAATGATAACATGTGGGTAAAAGGTTTAGAAATATAACATAAAAGTGAAGGCACAAAATTAATAACATGAAATAATAATATAAAGAACATAGTACCGTAATTTCTTGGAATTATAGAAAACATCGTATAAATTTAAAACATGATATATTAAAAAGATAAGACTAACTACCAAGTCAGCATAACATGGTGGATATAGTAACATATTGGATTGTATTCTCTATTTAATCCCATATATGATGGCTTACAAGACTAAAAGTTTTCCCAATACATTGGATGTATATATATTTCTAATCACACCCATCATATTATTTTAATTGAAATTCATATCTATCCCATATAAGTAGATAAATCATAAGTCATAACATAGTAATTACCCGTAGAAAAAAATGGGTTGCATAATATTTTCTCATAACATGATCCAAATTTTTTTATAATGAATTTATTTTACTGATGAACATAAGGAAATTGTTAAAAAATAAAAGGAAAAGAAAACAATATTTTTATATATGTGATAGAAATATATATATATATATATAGAATTCAAAAGAAGGTAAATAGATCAAATGTTTTTCGGATTGACCAATGGAAATACTATAAAATTATTTAAAAAATTCTTCAGGAAAATTACCATTTCACTTTGAAAACAACATATTGAAAAAGTAAAAAATCCAAATATATTGTGTAAATAATTTATCGGGGAAAATTAACATGGATAATTATAAAATAATCTTTAAAAAAATAATGTTCAAGATATTAGGTAATTTAATACATTCCTTATAAGTTAAAAAGAACATTCATTTCACACATTGGTAAAAGTGTCATAAAATAACATCATTAAAAAAATTACATGAAGATTCAATTTCATTTATTTGTAAAACATAAAACAAGGGTAAAATTTAATTTTAAAAATAATATTATATTATTAAATAAAATTAATTAATTTGTACAAAAAAATGATATAAATGAAAAATAGGGTTTTCAACCAAAGAGAGAATGATGTCTGATTTTATTAATAATATTTTATCAACCCTTATAAGTATGAAATATTTGTAAATGATGTAATTACATTATATTATCCTAAATAAAGGTTTTAGAATTAAAGATACTAGCTTTGTTCGGAAATTATAATATTATTTCCAATATTATAAATTAAATCATCAATAATACCTATTAATATTAAATTTAGACTTACATCCCTACAACTTTAGTAACATTTTAATAATATCTTTCCATGAATGAAGTGGGAAAATAGTAACATGAAATATCATGGATTATTAATGATTAATTAGATATTATGTAATGTGGAATTTTATACAACATTTAAGAGATTAGGTTTCTAAAATAACATGTGTCTCAAAGAAAGAATATTTGAAAAGAGACCCTTAAAAAGATCACACCATTAATGTAGGGATTAATTAATAAATTTTGAAGGTATATAAAATGTATATCCACAAAATAAAAGGGAAAACATAAAATAACCAATATTAATTACAAGCATAATCATACTATAACAAAATCAATGATGTGGAATTTTATCACAATGAATGTATAGTATGTTTAGAAACCCCTAACATTATGACTCCCTAAGGTTATGTGTTATTTAACCTCCTTTCCAGTGGATTTTAAAAAAATTATTAACTTATACTAGAATTATATTAATATTTATATTATCATATTTGGTCATTCAAAAAACCAATATAATTTATTATATATAACTTATATTCATTAAAATTATCATTATTACCTTCATGTAATGTGTTTATGACAAATGAATTGCATCACATCATGGGGTTGTAGTTTTCCATACACATGAATGACATTATAATTTATTCAATGGATTATATATGATATATTTATTTTTAAGAATGATTAACATGTTAGTAAAATAATATATCAAGATAAAAATTATCCTTTTTTACTATACACATAATGAATTGCTGAAAAATGATTCACATTGTTTTGCGAAGAAGTAGTCTATCGTACATACAATCGATATTATCATATTCCCTAAGGAATGGAATGTAAGAAGGTGTATGTGATTTTGTAATTATATATGTAAAATTATGTAATAGATATCATGTATAAAACTTAGTCATATAATTATATCCAACCATGATAAAAGGGGATATATAAAAAATTATGTCATTTCTCATGGTGGTAGTCCACTGTACACATGATCAAAAATTTCATTTCATATTTTATGGAATTGGAGGTGGATAAAAGTTATATATTAACATAATTAAATATATGTATATGATATATACTTGGGCTATTATATTCTGTGTGATAATAAATAATTTTTTGTGTAAAAAGAACGACTGAAAAGAAGAAGATTCTTAGTTAAGACAATTACCTTTGTTTAGAATAACCTCATTTGGAAATATTTTTAAGGCCTTAGTGTAGGTATATTACGATGACCAAAAACAAATGAAAAATAATAAGGATATTGTGGAGGTATTTTTATAGGGTTTAAAATAACAATATTTGTTGATAGGTTTGAGTAAGTGAAGGGAGGTTATTTTATTTTATTATTAGTTAAAGAAGACCTCCATGGAAAAAACATAAAAATTTCCCATTTGAATCCAAAATGATGTAGTAATTATTGTAAAAAAATATTCAAATTGAACTTGAATTTTAAGTTTGTATGTATAATGTCTAAATATGACCATAAAATATTATTTTTAAATGTTTTATTAGAAAACATTCCCTTTCCTTTAATAATTAACCCCTAGGTAAACCCATGTTTACATTGATCATGGTAATTAAATTTTTTATTAGTTTTCACTATTCATTATAGTAAAAAATTAATTTTAACATATTGAATAATTTACATTTTTATTATTTAAAATATTGAATTAATTTTTCCCAAATTAAAATCAAATAAGTGGTAATAATGTAATTTAAAATTAAAACCACAAAAATCTTAAAAATATAGGATTTCAAGAAATGTATTTTCAAGGGATTTAAGATTTAAAATTATCACTGTGACAAGTAATATAAATTATTAAAATTAAAATTAATAAAATAGAATTATAATTAAAAAATTTCATAAGAATGGTTTTTACTTCGGTGATTTTTTATTTAACTAAAATGAAGAAACATTGAACACATTAAATCAATTTTCATTAAAATATATTTTTAAGGCTAAGAATAAAATTAAACTAAAATACAATAAAAATATCATTTAAATATAATTATTTGTATTTAATATAAATAAATAATATATATTTTAATTTTAATACATGGTAAAATAATAATTGGATACGATTCATTAAAAATAAATTTCAATTTTATATAATTTATCACTCTCACGATTCACTAAAAAATTCATATTTTCCAATGAATTTGTAAAAAGAACCATAATTTTATATTAATAAGATTATTTTTATTTTTATTGTTTTTTTAAGTAAATTAACATACAATGCTACAAATAAATTTTATATTCTATGTAGAAATTTTAACCAAATCACCTATCAAAAAAAATCTGTTTTTTTTAATCATATTTTTCTTTAAAAATGTTCATATTTTATTGCTAATTAATTGATAAAAATTGAATTTATTTTATACATGTGTGAAACATATTATTTTCATAATAAATTTTTTAATATTATTAACTACTAACATAACTACTAGGTTATAATGGTCATATTAAAATTATAATATTTAAATAGAGTATCTTGTTTAGTTTAAACCTGGTGTTGTGTGTATTCCAATATATTGAAGAGATTTAATTTATTTAAAAATAAATATATTTCAATGTATTGGGGTGTTATATCTCTCCTTGGGAACTGGTGCAGGATGGAGTCCCACAAGGCTCGAACACTGTTCGTATTAAGAACAGGGTGATTCAAAGCCATTTCTTAGCTGTAGAACGTGGCGCGCACCTGGGCCGGTGGGGCCCCCCTCTGGGAGTCAGTGTTAGCAATACACGTTTGCATAAGAGCCTCAGCCTAGTTGGCGAGGACTCTCTAGGTACATCCAAGAGACCCGAGATCAAATCAGGGTGGAGGCATATTTTCCGGGGTACTGTAGTAGTACTGTAGCAGTACTGTAGTATGCACTATAGCAGTACTATAGTGGGCACTGTAGTAAAACTGTAGCAGGCACTATTCGGTACTGTAGTAGTTGGAACTATTCATCCATCTGGGCCTTTGGGCCAATGGTTTGGTCCTCGGGTCCTGCAAGGCTTTTGGGCCACCCAAGGCCATCGGGATAGTTGATTTTCAAGGTCTTAGGGCCTCCTTAAGGCCTTAGGGCCACCCCAAGGCCTTCGGGCCACATGAATGCAGGCCCCAGACACACTACATAAAAGGAGTAGCCCAAGAAGTGGATTCAGAGCAGGTGCGCTCACTAGAGTAAAGCCAAATGAATTTTCAGAATGAGATGGTATGGCTATGCCATCAGTACCAGCATGTGCTTGCACGAGGAGCCTAGCCAGATAGTCATGCAAAGGGGGGAGCTACTATCATGATGTAGATACTAGGGAGGGGTCCTTCCTTGTAGGTAGTCTGGTTGAATTTCCTAAGACCTTCGGGTCATGTAATCTCTTAATCCTATGGGCCATGTAATCTCTGAGCCTACGGGCCTTGTAATGGTTCCCCCTCATCCCTTGAAAGGGGGGTTATCAAAAAATCAATTAAAATTAAGGCCTTTGGGCCATTCAGGCAGGGTGTTATATTATTTTATAATATTGGTGTTTCATTTTATATAACATTATTTTATCTTTTTTAAAATCATTATGTGTTATATTCTACACCTTTAAATAAATTTCGTCTTCACAATTTAAAATTAATCACAGTAATCAAGGGTTTTACATTTGAAAATACCTTCTTTAGAAATCAAATTTATAAAAATGGTTAATAAAAATTTATCATGAATATAGGTAATAGAAAATTTGAAAGAATTTATATAACTATGTCTGCATAAAAGAAAACATTGGTGGAATGTGATGATATAGACATTAAAGAAAACTGTCAATAATTATGGAGAGTCATCAAGATCATTGATCATAACAACGAGAATGATCATGAAAAATTCAACATCTATAAAACCATATGTCTATACTGAATTTAAATAATAATGAATCATTATATATGATGGTAATAGGATAAAAAAATTCATGATCTTTTTCCAATTTTTTTGTTATTATAGCGAACACAATAAATTACTTAATTGATTTAATTATATTTTATTTACACACATTCATATTATGGTTGTGCTTCAATTTGTTTCCACTTCACCTATTTTACTATGGAATAAATATAAAATATGAATTTTTTTATTACTTAATCACTAAAATAATCTTCCAGCAAATATTATAGTCCCCAAAATAACTACAAGCATTTCCTCTTTTCCTTACATCAAATAAAATGGTCATAATAATTATTTTATTATAATTCAAAAATAATTAATACATCAATATTAACAACAAAAGTTCATCTTAATACATTCCCTATCTGTGTATCTTGGAAACCCATTAGCATACATCTGAAAAAAATATTATTAATCTTCCCAAATAATCCTATACATTAAACTGAAAGGTTATATATAATTCAACTAAATAAAACATCTTCTGACACATATCAAGTCACCTTGAAATCCATTTATGTAAACCATGAGAAGGGTATGTAAAAATTTCATCTTATGATGAACCATAAAATCATAAACCCATGATTGTATGTGTAGATCTTAAGATAATATAACAAGATGATATAAATTCTTCTAAAATTAAGAGTATCCTTATATGATTCATGATTTGTATAACCAAAATACCATAGGTAAAAAATTACTTCTACAATATAATTCATCGATCCTGACACATAAATACTTCAACCCTTTTACTTAAATGACTCGGAAAACATAAGTCCTTTCTTGGTCTAGGGACTAACCCATAGTTTAAGTCATTGAATCGGATAATACCCAACTTTCCAATATATATGTCATCAAAATCCTTTGAAATTCGGTTATGTATAACCTCTACTTCCACAAAGAAAACAAATTCCCCTCCATTTGATATATTCATCTTTTGGATTCCTACAACCTTCATGACACGTATAAAGTTGAATTTTATTTCTTATATGTTAATTACCAAATGAACATTCATAAAATCCCATATTCACCTTATTATAAATGTTAAGAATCACAACAATGTTTATGACGTTTATCATATATCTCAATAAATAATTAGTCTTAATTAGATCAACATCTGCTTCAGTCATCATCCAATTTGGTCGTATAAATTTACTAAAGATTCCCTCCCATTCAGTGTTAACATGATTCCTTATGGTTCCATCCATTGACTCAAATAAAAAAATAGAACTGTAATTAATAATAAAAGTGGGAAACCAAATAAAAATGGAAATTAATTTATAAGAATTTTAAATCAGGACAAAATATTTTAAATCTTAGACACCTTAGTTTTGTCCCAGTTCATTCATGGTCATCATAAATTTATATACTCTATGATAGTTTAATGTTTTTTTGAATTTTTAAATAATATCCCCCTATAGTGTCAAAATAGGTGCATGGAAAGGATTTTTTTCATGTACAGGGTAATTCTTGAGTTAATACCGATGACCATTTTTCAGAGTTAATACCCCTAGGTACATCTATTGTAGAACCATGTCAACTTCTAGTATTGAGATAGGGATGTAATTTCCTAAAAACCCCTCACTCTAAAATTCACCAAAATTCCTTGATATTTTCTAATAAATATACTTAAACATATACTTATCCTTATACATATCTGTAGACATATCTTTAGGGTTTTCACAAGAAGTTTCCAATCAAACATTCCAAATGATAACTAAAACGTTCCTATGATTCATAATATAATGACCCAATCCTTTTAAATATATTATTACATGATTCTCAATCATAAATATCTATTAATACAACAGGAGGTTCATAATGTCCTATTATCATTGCGATACTATTTTTTTGATACATAATTCCTGGAATTTTTATTTTATTTCATATAATGAGCTCCAAAAATCCATTTTATTTTCTAAATATGCATTGGATAACCTGGTGAATACATAAAGAAATATGTCTGGGAGCTAAAAATCCCAATGAGAGAAAAATTATGATAAGGAAGCAGAATATTTGATTCAAAAGTATAACATGAAATCATAAAATAGAAGGTACTTGAGTAATCACATGGAAGCATACTGTAAATCAAATTGTATCATAATATCATTAAATCAAAGTAAATGTGGAAGCAACATAAATCATGACCAAATAATAAGTCAAGGATAAATACCAAGATAAAATCACATGTTGGATAGCGTCTCATAAAGGATTAAGATAACTCCCTTATCCTCTACATGATGTCTCATGAGACTAAAAAATTATCCAATGTATTGGAGGGATATATTATTTCAGGCCCACCCTTCTTCATCATTTCATGTAAATTAATTTGGGTTGCACATAAGGAAATAAATAATAAGGAGTAACATAGTTATTTTCCATGGAACGAAATGGGTTGCGCAATTATTTATCTTAACCTGATTCAGACATATTTTCATAATGAATTTATTTGAGAGATGAACATAAGTCATGTTTTTTCCCATAAAAGTTAGAGATAATAATCTAGGTTTATATGTGAATGACACACATATATATATTTATAATCAATTCAATACATCAAGGGATATTGATGTTAATGAATATAAATATTATAAAATGATTGAATAATTTTTGGGGAAAATTACTTTAGCATAATGAAAACAACATTTTGAAGAAAAACAAAATTACATAAAACATTTTGTAAATTATTTTCATTGAAAATATCCATTAAAATTATAACATAAACCTTTAATAAAAATAATTTTCATGATGGTTGGTAATTCCAATAATGTAATATAAGTTAAACAAAACATTTTTTTAACACATAAGTAAAATAGTCAAACAATTCATCGTTCAGAAAAAGGAAAGAATACTTATTTTAAAAAAATTTCTATAAATTAAAAAATTGGTAAACATTACATCTAAATAATAATAAAATAGTACAACGTTTTTCAAATTTTTCATTAAAATATGGATATGAGAGGGAAAACGTGTTTCTCGCTGATGGGAGAATGATGTGGAATTTTTTTAAAACATTTTCTCAACCATTTGACGTACCAAATAAATAAAAAATTTATTAATAATTAAAAAAATAATTAATAACCAATTATTTATAATATGAGAGGAATTTATTTTAAAATTATCAAATAATTCAAAATAATGGAAATTCAAGGATTAATAATCCTGATTAAAATAATATTGAAACATAAACTAATACTGCTTCAGTAACTTCTAAATCATAAGTTCACCTTAATAATGTAGGATACTATTAACATAAAATATCATGAAGTTGGATGTATTAATGATATACTATGTAATGTGGTATTTTATACACAATTTAAAATAGATTCAGTCCTTAAAAGAATATGGGTCTCAAAATTGGTTGTTTTGATTTGAAACCCTTATAAAGATCATATTTTTGAAGTGGGGATTAATTAATGAAATGATTGTGTGAATCAAGTATAAATCCACATAATTTTTTTTGAAATAAAACATAAAATATTAAAATTTAATTACAAATATAAAATTATAATATCAAAATCAATGATGCGGATTCTTAACCGAATGAATGGAAACTGGTTTAAGAGAACCCTGACCTTGCACTTCCCTTTAGTTGAATGCTATTTTACATCCTATATAGTTGTTTTTTACCTGTTATTAACTTATACCAAAAGAATATTAACATTTATGATATCATATATGATCCTTTTATATCATATTTTTACTCATTCTTTAATAATATTTCATTATAACTACTGTTTTGATTATTAATTGACTTATTTTCTCATGCATGTTTTATCATGAATGATCTAAATCACAAACATATGATATATAACCACCCATGATTTTCATATAAATATATTGAATAATTTTGGATGAAATTTAAATATATTACAAAAGATAAATCTTGAGTATCATAAGGGTTCAATGAATTTTGAATCATTGAATAATAATCTACTTTTTCTCAAGTGAACTACACCATCTCTCACTAATAATTTATAATTGTAAACAAACATAGGAAAAAAATTATTACTAAATATATTCATATCCTAGGGAAAGGAAACATAATAAATATTGAGCATATATTCTCAATAATGGTAATAAAGAGACATATCAACATATCATGATCATAAATATATGATAATATGATATTAACATTTGAAAACAATACCATGAATATCATTGAATATAATCTCAAGTCATGGGATAAAACATGAATGTTTATAATACATGAATCATAGTAGAATCAAAGAACATAAACCATGAGAACCTTAAATTTTTTGAATGAATAAATTTTGTAAAGAAAAATAACTAGATAAAATCATTAACATTGTAGTTTAAGGATTATTTCCAAGGCTATCATAGAGGAATGAGATCAGTCCCTAAACTATCATTCTATTCAAGGTTCACTCCCAATATTATAATAGTGGAAAAACATCCATACTAAATTGAGTTCACTAAATTTTATAGTACCTTTTATCTCATGAGATATCAATATTTAATCAATTCATTAGACGAAGATATTGGTCCCACCCAACACATAATGAAAATAATAAATTTTCTGTCACAAGATCGCAAATCATAAATCCTATCAGAACCCATGAAACTAAGTGGGTTTCATAAGTATTTCAGTATATCATAACCTATAGAAAAAAATTGATTCATAATCATTCATTATTTCCTCAATAAATAAAAATTGGAAATATATGTGTATTTCAGAATCATTTTGTCATTATTTATACTATGTAAAAAAGAAGTGAATTAGAAACGAATTTAATCAATTTATAATTCATGGAAGAGAAATTTGATTCTTAAAAATATTTTTGTCATAAAAAAAACCATCAAGATAAATAATAAATATTGTATCATTTGGTAATATCCATATAAATTGTTAATTAAAATCAATGTATATAATCTTAGATAGAGAAAAATTATGATATGTAAATCACTTGGAACATTTATTGAGGAAAATATAATTTCATTACAAGTCACTTTTTAAAAATTAAATATCAATACAATAATTTTGAAATAAATTTACATTAAAAAACAATTGAATACATATTATTTAAGCTTCAAATAAAATAATGTTCATGGCATCAATAAATTCTATTAATGTCGTACAAATTAATATAAATATTCTTTTAAATTTTTTATTAACAGAAAAATGAGTCATCATTGGAAGATTACATCAATATTCATATAAAAATATTTTATAAAAAATACAAAAATGTGTAAAAAATTATTTAATGATTCATTTTTATAATGAAAAATATATTTTTTGAAATTTTGTTTTTAAATCATAGTTTTGGAAGAAAAGTGGGTTTTCGACCGAAGTGAAAAATGATGATTATTTTTCTTAAAAAAATTATTTTAAAATATTGAGTACATATAGAGAATAAAATGAAGGTAAAATAAATATTTAGAAACAATAACTATAGGAGATGAAAATATATGTTTTAATTGATATGTTAATAATATTATTTCATTATTGAAAGCTTAATTAAGAAAAATATCGATAAATGGTGAAATTGTAGCATAAACCCTTACAAAATTTTTAACATTAAATCATAAGCCCCATGAAATAATAAAATTAAATATAACTCATAATATCATGAGATTATAAAAATTCAGGATATTAGATTTCAATGGGGTCTATATATACAACTCATAAAAGAATATAGTTAAGTAACATAACAGTTGTCTCAAAGAAGGAAAATTGATAAAAAATTCCCTTACCTTACATCTTGAATTCATTATAACATATTAAACCCACCAGTATAATAAATATAAGTTTATATTAAATCTATTATATAATCCTAATTATATATATAATACCATGTATGATAGACTTATTACCTTTTATTATTTTCAATTGTCAATTAGAATTTCCATGTTAATCTCACGTTTCGGGCAATAAATGCATCGTTTTTTAGTATGTTTTGATTTATTATTTTCAATCATATTTCCCTGATTATGGTTCAATAATATATAAAATTTTATACATATCATATATCTTCAATATATATTTATTTATAGAAATCTATAGAAGTTATTGATTGGTAATATAAAAGGTTGTTTATAGAGACTTTAGGTTATATGTATGCGTGAAAAATGATTCCATTTTCATGACGGATTAAATTAAAGAAAAGTAAATAATATATTATCATTAAAAAAATAATTTCATATATATCATAAATTTTCATTAAATAATTCCATATTTACTTCTATGTAAACCATGAACTAATCGCATCACTTTGTGAGGTTGTAGTCCTTCTTACACATGAGCTACATTATCAGATTACCATAGAATGAAATTTAATTAGGTATATGTGATATAATAATTATTAAAAGTAAAATAATATATTATAAATAATATTTAATAAATTTAATGTAACATAATTTCTAGTCATGATACGTGGCGAGGAATAATAAATAACATTAGTTCATGAGGCGGTAATCTGTCGTACACACGAATGATTATTTCATAACCCATTTAATGGAAGAGGATGTGAATAATGGTTGTGACATAAAAATAAAACATCATAGTACATTGGTGATATTATTTTATAATATCATCATAATTGAATAATATTTTAAATATTTATAATAAAAAGGTAAAGAAAAATAAATAGTTAAAATCATTACCTGTTATTTGGATAATATCGTTAGGTTTTTCCCAAAGCCTTTCATGATTATCCTTTGGACCTCATAAAGTTATCTAGGATATGGTGAGGTATTAAAGAAATATATTTTTGTAGTTATTTTCAGATTTAATAGGTTTTCAATGAGTGAATAGGAGAAGATAAAGTGTTTCATTTTATAAGTGAGGAGAGTCGCACATTTGTAAATTTTTTAGATAAAAATGTGTGCACAAACTTTTCACAAACAAGAAGTGTAAAAAATGTACCATTCTATAATCATATAAGTAATAAGGCATGAATATAATAATAATATGGGATTTATACAATTTTATATGATATTTTCCACATATCATTTTAGTTTAATCCCTGGTAAACCCATTTTAACCTTAATCAAGAGAATTAATTTTTTCTGTTTTTATTATTTAATTTGACAAAAAAAAATATTGGACTTATTATAAAATATAAAATACTCTGATTCAAAATATTGAATAAATTTTTACAAATTCCATTGGGATAAAAGTTAAAATATAAGTTAAATTTAATCCCATATATGCAATGAAAAAGCATTTTTCCAATGGGGAAATGTTCAAATTTTTTAAAAGATTTTACATAAATATTCAACATGAAAATTATTCCAATGAAAAAAAATTTATTTATATATATAATAGTTATAATTATACATTTAAATAAAATTTAAAATAAAAATAAAACTAATAAATTCATTACAATAGAAGATTGTTTTTTATAAATATGAGTATTATTCACTATTCATCGAAAATATTATCTTTTCATAGAAATTAAAACAAATCACCCTATGATAATTTTGAAATTAAGATTAAAAAGATGTTGTTATTTTATCAAAATATATTTTTATGGATACAAAAATAAATTCATTTATTTGTTTTCAAAAAATAAAGGGAATCGTTTTTTGATAAAATATTATTTTTGAAATATATAAACACTTTAATGAATGTTATGTAATTTATTATTACTATGTTATATTTATATAAAACTATTATCAATAATATTTAAAATATTTTTATTCCGGGCCATTCCACCAATTTTAAGAGCTATGTAATAATGGTCAAGTATAAATAATAATATTAATAGTTTTTAACAGTTTATTAAAAATCAGTGTTTCGTGCAACACAAGATATTATAGAAATTAAAATTACTCAAAAACAGATTTCCTAATATCATAGGGTGTTGCATTATAACCCACATAAAAAGAACATCACATTAAAAATTCCCATATTGTGGTATAAAAAATGATAATTCTTCCTCATTACTTCCTCAAGTTCCCACATAGCACCTCAAACTGGTGGTTTCGGCAAAAAACATTGACCAGGTGAGTGGCCTTATTTCATTGAACTTTATCTATACAACATAGATTCTCTATAATTTGTTCCTCATAAGAAACATACTCCTACTATTGTACAACATCTAGGTTCATTACACTTTAAGGGTCAAGTATGTACATCCTCAAAAGAGACACATGGCACACATCATGGACTTCAGAGAGGTTTGGCGAAAGAGCCAATCGATAGTCAACCATATCAATACGATCATAAATTTCAAAGTGAATGATATATCTAGGGCCTACTGTCCCTTTATTCTAGAATCCCATAACCTTATTCAGTGGATATGTTGTTTTAAACACCATGGCACAAACTTCAAATTCTATACTACATTGATCATTATCATCACAATTTTTTTAATTTGTGTATCCCTTATGTGTTTCTGAATAGATTTAATTTATCTTGTATTTCATTAGAATGTTCAGTTCCCAGTATATATTTTTCTCCAACTTCATTCCAAAAAAATTGGAGCTCTACTCCTATATATGTAGAGGGACTCATAATGAGCCATCTGAATACTCATGTGAAATATATTATTGTATGAAAACTCTATTGGAGGAAGGTGTTGATATAAACCACCCTTGAAATATGTATAACTTGATCACAAAATATCCTATAGGGTAAGAATATTTCTGTTTTTTTGGGAATATATATGGGGATGGTTTTTATTATTGAAACTCCACTATCTACAAGAGAATGCTGATGACTTCACGAGAACATAGAGGTAAAACTCATATCCCAATCAAACAAATTGGAATGTGGTGCACCGGGTAACCATACCACATTATGAATTTATATTTTGTAAATCCAATCAAAATATAAGTCTTCTCTTCTAGTGATGAAGTGAAATGAATTTGAAATGAGGTTGACTAAAACCCATATATAATTATTCCCTTTAGACATTTTGGGGAGTCTGGTGATGAAATCCATGGTGATGTTTTCCCATTTCTATTCTGGTAAAGGTAATAGATGTAATGTCCTCATATAATTTTTTACCCTCAGTATAAACATGCTTACATAGTGTGAAATTAACTAGAAACTCAGTGATATCTCTCATCAATCCATCCCCCAAAATATAATCTTTCAAATACCTATACATACTAGTACATCAAGGATAAATACATAAAAAATGAGATTAAATTAATAAATCCTTCATCAAAATTGGTATGGATGGAACAAATACATGTTTCATGAACCTTATGATTTCATAGTTTTCATGTTTAAACTCTGAAACGAATTAACATTCTTTTATAGCTCTACTCCTTCCATATACACCTATATAATCTTCACATGGATGGATTTTTAGAAATTTAAATGAGAAAAATATTATTTTCCCCTTCCTTCGAGAATTCTATATCCATCATTTTCAAATATAAAAATATTTGATCTTTTATTATTCTTATCATAGATAATAAATCACGATCCTTTCAACTCAATGCATCGATGACCTTGTTCTCCTTCCCGCAGTGTTAATGTATTAGGAAGACATGATATTTTAAAATTTCTAACCATATTCTTGGGAGAATATTCAACTCCCTTTGGTAGAATATATATATATTAAACATTTTTGATCAATATATAATAATCAATTTTCCACATAAATATAATGTATGCATATCTTTAATGAAAAAATTACCCCAACTAACCCCAAATACCGTGTTTGATAAATTTTCTTTTTAAACCTTAAATTATCATGAAGTGTAATCTATAACCTTGTCACTACACATAATAACACATCCCAATTCACTATTTGATGCATCACTGAAAATTACATACCCATATCCACTACATGGTGATGTAATTATATGTTCAATGACTAATATTCTCATTATTTTGATGAAATATTCCTTGCATTCATCTATTTAATTTTAATGGATCCCTCCCAAATTAGCATGGTGAGTGGATTAAATGGCCAATAGAAATTATCCATAAAACCTTAATAATATCTATCCAAACAAAAAAAATAAGATCTCAATCACGATGATTGGTTTTTTCCATAATTCAATACCCTTCGTCCTTGATGGATATACTCATATACCATCACATGAGATTTTATGAAGAAAATTGATCCCTTTGAAGCCTAAATTCACTCATTGTAAATTTTCAGAGAACATCTCATTCACTATGGTCTATAGAATAATTCTCAAGTGATATTAATTCTCTTCCTTTCTCATGGAATAGAATATAAAAACGACTATGAATACTAACAAAAACTGATCAAGGTAATATTTAATTACTATATTTATTAAATCTATAATGATTGAAGGGAATTAGTAAGAAAAAATGGGATCAATATATAATCACAGTTTCTATACCAGGTATGAACTATTTTCAAGATTATATCCTCCTTCTAGACCCCTAATTCATGATATACAAAATGACGGTCAATCTTAGAAAAATATTTAGATCTGTGCAGTTGATCAATAGATTCATCATTAAAGGGAATCAATAACATGATCTTGATTTCTATATTGTTTATTTTGGGATAATCAATGCAAAGTCATGTCATTAAGTATTTATTTTTAACAAAATTAATCGGTGCATTCTAAGGGGATAGACATGGATGAGTGAAACCCTTTTCATGATTATCCTAGGGGTTCTTCTTTAATTCATACAACTCAATCAGATCCATTCTATAGGGATTTTATAGACTAAATTTGGAACCAGGTATGAGTTCTATTAAGAAATAAACATCACGATTTAGTGGAATAATAAGAAAGACTATGATAAATACATCAAAAAATGCTACACAATAGGAATATTATCGATGTTTAGTTTCTATGAAACCATATATGGTAAACTCCCCTTTTTAATTGGAATCCAAATCCGATAAAAGTGATGTTATTTATATCATAAGTTCATATTTATCATCACCCAGATATATAATTGTGTGTTGTTTTTTTATATCAAATGTGACATCCCTTCCTCAATATTTGATGTGGTATTTAAGTAGATAAATATAATCCATTCCTAAGATAACATCAAATTCCAACCTTATAGGATTGAAAATTGATACTATGAAAAAATTCCCAAAAACTTGATTTTAAGAGGAATCATATAATTGTGAAGTGATCATCATACAATTAGTGGTTTTCACTATTAATTATATGTCTAACTTTATGAGTGGTATCTTGATAACCCTATAAAACTCATCTAATATAAAAGTTTTTGTATATATAACGTCAAATAATAATTTAGAATTTCAATATTTGATGGTAACTATATATTTCACCATATAATAATCACACCTTCATTACAAATATTTATTTCATGATATTTACACTTTTTCATCAACATAAGAGGTTACTGAAATTGATATTCATCATTATCCTTGATATTTGGGAACTGGTTAGCAGTTTTTACATACTACATGCATTTGAAACATTAAAGGTATGTTTTTCTTCTTCTCTCCATGATATTTAGATTTTTTTGAACCGAAAATTCTTTTTCCAACAAACCCATGAGATTGGCAGGTAACTACAATCATCATTTACACAATGAGATCACATCTTATAGTAATCTCAAAGCTAATAATGTCTCTAATAGATAAATCCCTTTGGAGGATTGTTTTTTTCCAAGAAAAATTGATTAAACTTACATTTAGGTTGGTTGATGATACAAGAATCTTACATCTCATGTCCTATCAAATTTTCATTATAGGTTCTTACATATTCATAATCATTCTACATTATCTCAAGTATTTCCATATTTAATTATTATGATGAATACAAGGATTTAATTATGGAAAAATAATATATTATAACTCATAACTATTAATGGATTCAATATCATCATGTTCCCTTTTTTCTTGATGAGAGAATTTTGTTGATCAAATTCACCGTCCAAATGATTGACAACCAAAATAACATTTCAAATTTTGAATAGTAGATAAAATAAAATATTTTTTTAGTGGTACCGATAATTTTTTCAAAAACTAGAAGATCAATGGAACCACTAAAATAATTTCGAAATTTCTTCATGAAGGCCTCAATAAACATTATTCCCTCCATTGCTAATTCCGATTTTTTTATGATTTATATCTTGATAATGTTGTATGAGAGTAACATTTAGATTATACATTCAATCACCCATAACATATAGTTTCTCTAGAATAAAACCGTTTCATTATCTATTTCATTTTGGATTAAAATCATTCCTTTGGGTTCCTTTCATTGAGTAAAACAAAAACTCATATTGTGTGTAACAATAATCATAATTTAAAAAAATAGTTATGAAAATTCATTTATGTGATGTCTATATCATGATATGTAATTTTAAATACATGACACATATATTTTATCCTAATTTATTCATGGTCACTATCTATTCAAATCATTCATGACGGTTTATAATGAAAATATATGTTAACCAAAGAAAACCCCCCAAGTGTGTCAAACCATGTCTATAAGATGTTATACTGTCATCTACTAGGTAATTCTTGAGTTATGTCAAATTCCTCATTTTTGGAGTTATTAACCCTAGATACCTTTTTCTTGAGTCATGTCCACATGTTGTTTCTAGATAGTGATTTATTATTAGTCAAACCACATAATATAACGACCTAAAGTTTCATTAATGGAAATCCCTCTTGATCTAATTTAATGTCTCATTATGTTTATATAAAATGTCAAATTATTTGGTTTTATCTTAAGAATTTTGACTGTCGCTAATATAGTTGTTGAACAGTGATCACATGGTTATTATAAATATAGGACTTTAACAAATCCATTTTACTCAGATAAAAGAAGTGATGGCCTCATCTAGTAGAATTGGTCCATAAAAAGCCCTTTTATCAGAGCTTGGAAAAGAGGTGGCATCTTTGGGCTTTGCTCTTGACCAAGCCCAAGTTGAGCTTCATCATGTCATGCTCAAACGGGACCGTCTATGGGAAAAGTGGAAGTTGATAGATATTACCACTCGAGCAATGTTATCTGAACCACCCCAAGAGTCTTTCAACATCACACACCTTACCCTTAGGTCTTATGCGGTTGTTTTAAGGGGTTACATAACAAATCTCTAGTACTATGTTCATGTATATTATTTTTGTATATAATAATGAATATACCTCCTTGTCATTTTTGATAATTGTAAATAGTTTTTAAAGTAAAAATAGTGTTTGTAGTTATTATTTAATCAAGAAATATATTTTATTAAATTAAGGGATTTTTGAATTAAATAATCTTTTAATAAAATATTATTATTATTATTAAATTAATTTTTATTAAATATAAATGATCTTATAATTTTATGAATGCAATTGTAATTTTTATTAAGGTTTGAAATCCATTTCAGTCAAAACCTGTGAATTTTCGATAAATGTCAGTTTTTATTTTAAAAGTGAAAATTAACATATTTAGAAAATTATTTAGATAAAATAAATGTTATTTCTAGAATCAGGACTTCGAAATTATCCAACGGTGAATTTTTCATAATTTTCTAAGAGAGTCAAATTTTTGTGTAAAAACTAAATACCATTTAATTATATAATGTGTTTTATGACATCATAATGACCCAATAGTGATGTAATAAAATAATATAAGCTTTATGTTCTGCCAATATATGTTTTACCATTAAAATAATGTGATTTTGTGTTTGTTTGACATACATTTCAAAGCATTAATGGACCCCTCAAGACTTAATAAACATCTTGTCTTTTCAAATTATTATCCATGGGAGTGTGACTCCCCTCCACATAATCTACCTCATTATATTAAGACGTTTGGACTTTGGCGTTAAAAAATATTGTTTTCCTCTTCGCTTTGCCAAAAACCATGGGTAAAAACCATAGGATTGTTTGTGGTTTTAATTAATTTAACATAAGGGGTCCCAAACCTAAATAATAAAGAATTCCACCACCTTTCCTATATAAACCCACCCATTCTCCCAAGAAGCCTCTCTCAAGCCTCTCTCAAGCCTTTGGAAGCACACTTCCAAGTAAGGGTTTTTTCAACCTTTCTCTTTTTGTCCAATTTTCTTTAAGATGTTTTAAATTTTAATTTCAATTATGAATGTTGGGTTATGGTTTCACACCTCCCTCATACTTCCATCTTTATGTTTCAATGATGGGAGACCCCTTTCACTCTCATTAAATGCCTCCCATCTACACCTGTTACTATGCCGAAATTCCGAAAGGAACTTCTCTCTCCTCATTTACATTGAAGCAATACTTTTGTATCATGAATCTAAATTACATTACAATTGTAGGGACAAGTATCTATATGACCTCCTTACAGTCCATTACATGTAAATATGATGAGGAACACCCTTCTCTCTCATTAACCATTTTTATGAATTCTTACATCACGTTGTTACGCTGCTGAAATCGCACCGATTTTCTAAGCCAATGCCATTGTGTAGTGAATACCATGCCCATTTCTCCATCAATGGTATTCACCTTTATGCAAATTTACTTATTGACTATAAAGTTTCATGTATGAATTCCACATTTTTTTATCGTGGAATAAATGATTATGAATTATGAATCCATGTTTTATTATCCATGTGGCACACTTATGCATGAAATAAAATTTATAAGAAGGGTGCGCCCTTATAGCACTTCAATGAAATGGGTAAAGTATAGTATCATGATAAGTCATGTGCTATGAGTGTTGACTCATGTTAATTCAAGTGCAACGAGGGTTTACTCATGCTTCATGTGCAATGAGGATTTACTCATGCTCCATGTTCAATGGGCCTTGGCTAATGCTAATTCCATGTTAAGTGTTGTTGCCACATTTCCATGTTATGATTATCATTCTTTATCATGCCTTTATGTTCATGTTTCTCTTGTTCTCTATTGATATGCCTAATGAATAACATGTATTGTACTCCTTATGTCATTCCATGTGTATTCCCTTACTAGGCTTTATAGCTCACCCTTTTCTTATGCATGTCTTCAGGTTATCCCATGAAATGATAAGTACGAGGGAATGTAGTGGTCATGTAAAGGAAGTTTTCAATAAAGATGTTGTATTTCATGTTTTAAGTTGTTATGTAATGATCCTAAGCCCCAAAGACACTAGACCTCTCGATCTTCCTTGTTGTATCAAGTGAATAGTTTATGTAATAAATCATGTTTACGTTTGTAATAAAAGTAGGGTTGTCATAGTTGGTATCAGAGGATAGGTTTAGTTATTTTTTGGATTATGATTAGAAAACCCTAGTATATCCATAGAGACAAGTATAAGTATAATAAAAACATCCCTATGTTTTGGTAAGTACTAAGTAAGTGGTGTATCAAGGAAATACATCTCAGTCTGGATACGAGCAGGTAGAGGCGGCTCTGGCACAAATGTATCCTATGGGTAAAACCCAAAAACACCTCTTTGAGCTAGACTCGAACGAGAACTGGTGCACGATAGTGGGACTTGTTGCACTCTTGGTTATGACACTCCCAGGGGATATGTTTTGATAAATTCACATGCTTAGTACAAAACCTTATTAAGGGAATTATAAAAAATTCCCCTAAGAATATATGTAAAAAAGTAGATCATGAAAATTCTAGATTGAAGCCTATAGACTCATGAGTTAAGGAAATTAATGTTTATTTATAAGTCATCAACTTTTTTCTTTGGATTACCCTTTATGTGTTACCCCTAACTTTTCTTTTATTCCAGCCAATGGCCAGTAATAGGAGGACTCGGGCTAACAACAGATATGAAGATCAATGTGATGACCGTACTAATGAGATGCCAAATCCAATGGGAGCATGAATCACAAACTTTGTCAAACATATCTCTCAGTTCACTCAAGATTTGAATAGAAACATGGGTCAAGAGGATGCTTCAACCCCCCCCCCCCCCTAGGAAATAAAAAGTCACTATCGAGAGCTTCATGAGACAAAGGCCTCCTACTTTTAGTGGATCATCTGATCCCACGATCGCTGAACAATGGATCAACTCAATTGAAAAGATCTCCTCCATCCTTCAATGTTCTGATGAAGATAAGGTTATCCTGGCGGCTTATCGAATGGAGGGTGAAGCTGATCAATGGTGGACATTGAACAAAAATACGAAGCCTAATGAGGAGATCGAGGCATTGGAATGGAAGTATTTTGGGAAGATGTTTTTCGATAAATATTTTCCGTGCACCCTCCAGCTTAAGATGGAAAAGGGAATACCTTTCCCTCAAGAAAAATGATGAAGAATCTGTTGGAGAGTGTGAGGAAAACTTCACAAGGCTTGCATGATACACTTCCAGCTTTTTCGTTACCCTAGAATTCAAAGTTGACCGCTTATTTGGTGGGTTGAAGCCTAGTCTACGGAAAGCATTAATAATCCGTGACATCGACACCTATGAGGAAATTGTCCGACGTGCCCTCAAGGTCGTAATGGATATCGGAGAATCATAGGGGTATCATGGGGATATGAAGTGTAAGGTGGAATTCAATGCTGGTGGTCCGATGGATAAATCCAACGGTTCTAAGAAGATTTAGCACCCCACTTGCCAAAAGTGCGGAAAGAAGCACCCTATAAATTGTCTCAAGGGGATGAGGAAATGATTTAGGTGTGGAAGAGAAGGGATCCTAGGTGTTAACTGTCGACAAGAAATTACAACGGCTGTGACAGAGGATAGGAATGCTTCGTTTGAACCTTAATGCATTGTTTTTTGCTAAAAATGCAAAGAACTGGGGCATTTTTCAAATTAGTGCCCTAATCCATGGGTTTCAGAGGCAACCAACAACCTCCAAGGCAGAGAGGAAGAGCTTTTTCCATCACTTCTGCCGATGTGAACCCCGAAAACGAAGTGGTGACAGGTACTCTAGTTATTCAATCATGAATAGAGAATGTACTTTTTGATTCAGGTTCTACGCATTCTTTTATATCTCGAATGTTTAGTAAAACAATCCCAGAACCACCAGAAATCATGGAAGTAAAGATGTCGGAGAGTACGGAAATTGGGGAAATCATTGCATCCCATGAATATAAGTCCTCCCCTGTTATAATATGTGGATTGAATTTCCCTGCGAACCTCGCCATACTCCCTCTGGTGGAATTTGATGAAATTATTAGCATGGATTGGCTTTCCTTATATAGAGCCAACATAAATTGTCGGGAGAGGGAAATCACACTCCATATATAGAATCAACCCCCGATTATTTACAAGTGTAATTAGGAAGATGAATATCCTTTAGCTCCATCATCTCAGTCATGGATATTACTGCCCTATGAGCACATGTATCTGTCTCAGATGATTGAGTCCAAGGAAGAAACCATCCTTGAAGAAATTCATATTTTGATGGAATTCACTGAAGTGTTTCCTGATGAACTTCCTGGTATTCCTCCTAGAAGAGATGTTGAATTCTCAATTGAACTTATACCATGGGCATTACCAATATCCAAGACTCCATATAGAATGGTTGTTGAAGAGCTTGAAGAGCTGAAGAAACAACTAAAGGAGAATCTGGATAAAGGGTTTATACACCCAAGTGCTTCACCATGGGGTGCACCATTCCTCTTCATCAAGAAGAAGGATGGGTCAATGTGGCTTTGTATCGATTATCATGAACTTAAAAAAATCACAATAAAGAACAAGTATCCTCTTCTGCGGATCGATGAATTGTTTGATCAGCTGTGTGGAGCACAATACTTCTCCATGGTAGATTTTCGGTTGGGATATTATCAAGTAAGGGTGAAGAAGGAAGTTGTCCCCAAGACTGCTTTTAGTACAAGATATAGGCACTATGAGTTCGTAGTAATGCCTTTCGGACTAACTAATGATCCAGAAATATTTATGGACCTGATGAATAGAGTCTTTAAAGATTACCTTGAAAAATTTGTGGTAGTCTGTATAGATGATATTCTAATATACTCAAAAACCAAGGATGATCATGATGATCATTTAATAACTGTACTAAAGACTTTTCCCAAGGATAAGATCTATGTAAAGTACAGAAAGTGTGAGCTCTGGTTGAAGGAGGTCTCATTCTTGGTCCATATCATCACAAGCAATGGGATATCTATGGATCCCTCCAAAATAGTTGCAATTGAGGGATGGTCGAGGCCAACATTGGTAACAGATACCCGTAGCTTCTTGGGGTTAGCTAGATATTATCGACGATTTGTGAGAAATTTCCCATGATTTTCCAACCCTCATAACAAGCTAACTCGAAAGGGAGTAATCTTTTCTTGGAGTGATGAATGCGAAGAAAGCTTCAAGGAGCTGAAAAGAAGGCTTATCACTGCATCCGTGCTCACTTTACCCACAAGTGGGGAAATTTATGTGGTATTCAGTGATGCTTTAAAGAAGGGCTTATGTTGCGTGCTGATTCAGAATGATAAAGTGATATCCTATACCTCAAGGCGGTTGAAAACCCATGTGTGAAACTATCCAATGCATGATCTGGAGTTGGCGGTGGTGATCATTACCTTGAAAATCTTGCGGCATTATCTCTATGGAGAGAAATGTGAGATATATACTGACCACAAGAGTCTTAAATTTATATTCACATAGAAAGAGATTAATAAGCGCTAGAGAAGATGTATAGATATCATCAAGGATTATGACTGTTCAATACATTACCTCCCTGGGAAAGCGAACAAGGTGGCAGATTCCCTACGTAGAAAGGACCCAACGATTCTATCAATGATGATAATTGAGAAGGATCCTATCTTTTTAGACATGATGAAGATGGACATTGGAATCATAAAGAAGGGAAAATCATCAATCCATTCACAAATTATTTCTTAACCATCTCTTTTGGAAAGGTTAAAGGATGCTCAAAAGGATCATGTGGGAATTCAGGAAAAAGTGGAAGCTATCAAAAAAGGGAAATCCTTGGAGTTTAATGTTAATGAAGAAGGAATTGTGCAATTTGGGAAAAGACTATGTGTTACATTGAGTCCGGAGCTGAAGAAGGAACTTCTAGATGATTCACATAGTTCAAATTTCTCTATTCACCCATGGAGCACGAAGATGTACCGAGATCTCAGAGAAAACTTTTGGTGGGATAATATGAAGAAGGAGATCGCTGAATATACATCAAAGTGCCTGGTGTGCCAGCAAGTGAAAGTAGGGAGGCAGAAGTCTAAGGGGATGATGCAACCATTGCCCATACCAGAATCGAAATGGGAGAACATCACCATTGACTTGGCACCGGACTTCCGAGGACATCTAAAGGCAGCAATGCGATCTGGGCTGTGGTGGATCGTCTTACAAAGACTACACACTTCATTGCTATTCGAGAGGATTTCTCATTGGATCAACCAACATGGATATATATCAGGGAAGTGGTAAGGATACATGGAGTGGAAATATCTGTTGTGTCTGAAAAAAATCCAAGATTCACCTCTATGTTTTGGAAGAGTCTTCAACATGCTCTGAATACTTAACTAAACTTCAGTACGACCTATCATCCCCAAACTGATGGATAATCCGAGAGGACTATCCAAACTCTTGAGGAAATGTTGAGAGCACTCTCAATGGACTTTAAAGGAGGATGGGATCAACATCTTCCACTGGTTGAATTCTACTACAACAACAGTTTCCACTCAAGCATCTAAATGGAACCATATGAAGCCCTATATGGGAAACGGTGCAGAACCCCGGCATGTTGGTATGAGGTCGGTGAACGGAAGCTGCTTGGACCAGAAATGGTCGACGAAATGGTGGAGAAGGTGAAAACCATTCAGTAGCATATCAAGGCAGCCCAGAGTCGATAGAAGAGTTATGCAGATAACCGTCGATGAGACCTTGAGTTTAAATTTGGAGACATGGTTTTTCTACGCATATCTCCATAGAAGAAGGTCATGAGGTTTGTAAATAAAGGAAAGTTACGTCCAAGGTACATCAGCCCCCTCGAGATTCTTGATCGTGTCATGGATGTGGCCTATCGACTAGCACTTCCACCTACTATGCCAAAGTACATGATGTCTTTCATGTATCCCTCTTAAGGAAGTTCATACCGGAACCTTCACATGTACTCTATTCTGAGGAGGTACAATTGGAAGATGATCTTTCTTATGAGCAGAAACCAATGAATATCTTAGATCATAGAGAAAAAGTTCTATGAAATAAGACAATGCCCCTCATCAAGGTGTTTTGGAGAAACCACATGTTTGAAGAAGTGACTTGGGAATCGAAGGAAATGATGAAGTTGGGTTACCCACATCTATTTTAGTGTGGGAAAAAGGAAATTTCGAGGGAAAATTTTCTTAAGGGGGGAATATTGTAATGACCTAAAGTTTCATTAATGGAAATCCCTCTTGATCTAATTAAATTTCCCATTATGTTTATATAAAATGTCAACTTCTTTGGTTTTATGTTAAGAATTTTGATCGTTGATAATATAGTCGTTGAAAAGTGATCGCATGATTATTATAAATATAGGACTTTAACAAATTTATTTTACTCAGACAAAATAAGTGATGACCTCATCTAGAAGAATTTCTTTATACAAAGCCCATTTATCAGAGCTTGGAAAAGAGGTGGAATCGTTGGGCTTCTCTCTTGACCAAGCTCATGCTGAGATTCATCATTTCAAGCTCAAAAGGGACCGTCTAAAGGGAAAGTGGAAGTTGATAGAGATTACCACTCATGTAATGTAATCTGAACCACCCCAAGAGTCTATCACCATTGCACACCTTACCCTTAGGTCTTATGCGGCTGTTTTAAGGGGATATGTAACAAATTTCTAGTAGTATGTTCATGTATATTATATTTGTATATAATAATGAATATAACTCATTGTAAATATTTTTTAAAGTACAAATAGTGTTTTTAGTTATTATTTAATTAAGAATTCTATTTTATTAAATTAAGGGATTTTTGAATTAAATATTATTTTAATAAAATATTTTTTTTATTAAATTAATTTTTATTAAATATAAATTATCTTATAATTTTATGAATTCAATTGTAATTTTTATTAAGGTTTGAATTCCATTTTTGTCAAAACCTGTGAATTTTCGATAAATGTCGGTTTTTATTTTAAAAATGAGAATTAACATACTTAAAAAATTATTTAGATAAAATAAATGTTATTTCTGGAATTAGGACATCGAAATTATCCAATGGTGAATTTTTCATAATTTTATGAGACAGTCAAATTTTTGGGTAAAAATTAAATACCGTTTAATTATATAATGTGTTTTATGACATCATAATGGCCCAAATGTGATGTAATAAAATAATATAAGCTTTATGTTCGGCCAATATATGTTTTACCATTAAAATAATGTGATTTTGGGTTTGTTTGACGTACTTTTCAAAGCATTAATGAACCCCTCAAGAATTAATAAACATCTTGTCTTTTTAAATTATTTTCTATGGGAGTGTGACTCACCTCCACTTAAGCAACCTCGTTATTTTATGAAGATCAGACTTTGGCCTTATAAAATATTGGTTTCCTCTTCCCTTTTCCATAAACCATGGGCAAAAACCATGGGATGGTTTGTGTTTTGGATTAATTTAATACAAGGGGTCTCAAACCTAAATAATAACGAATTCCCTCACCATTCCTATATAAACCCACTCCAACTCCCAAGAAGCCTCTCTCAAGCCTCTATCAAGCCTTTGGAAGTACACTTCCATGTAAGGGTTTTTTCTTCCTTTATCTTTTTGTCCAATTTTCCTTAAGTTGTTTTTCCCTTTTTATTTCAATTATGAATTTTGGGGTATGGTTTCGCACCTCCCTCATACTACCCTCTTTATGTTTGAATGATGGGAGACCCCTTTCACTCTCATTAAATTCCTCCCATGTACACTCGTTTCTATGTCGAAATTCCAAAAGGAACTTCTCTCTCCTCATTTACATTCAAGATATACTTTTGTATCATGAATCTAAATTCCATTACAATTGTTGGGACATGTATCTATATGAACTCATTATTTTCCATTACATGTAAATATGATGAGGAACCCCCTTCTCTCTCATCAACCATTTTTATGAATTCTTACATCACGCCGTTACGCTGCTGAAATCGCACAGAATTTCTAATCCAATACCATTGTGTAGTGAATACCATGCCCATTTCTCCATCAAGGGTATTCACCTTTATGCACATTTACTTATAGAATAGAATGTTTCATGTATGAATTCCACATTCCTTTATCGTGGAATAAATGATTATGTTTTATGAATCCATGTGGAACACATATGCATGAAATGAAATGTTTAAGAAGGGTGTGCCCTTATAGCTCTCCAATGCATTGGGTAAAGTATAGTATCATGATACATCATGTGCAATGAGTGATGACTCATGCTAATTCAAGTGCAACGAGGGTTTACTCATGCTTCATGTGAAATGAGGATTTACTCATGGTCCATGTGCAATGGGACTTGGCTCATGCTAATTCCATGTTAAGTGTTATTTCCACATTTCCATGTTATGATTATCATGCTTTATCATGCCTTTATGTTCATGTTTCTCCTATGCCTTATTTATATGCCAAATGTCTAACATGTATTTTACTCCTCATGTTATTCCATGTGTATTCCCTTACCGGGCTTTATAGCTCACCCTTTTCTTATGCATGTCCTCAGGTTATCCCATGCAATGCTAAGTATGAGGGAATGTAGTGGTCATGTAATGGTTGTTTTCAATAAAGATGTTGTATTTGATGTTTTAAGTTGTTATGTAATGATTATAATCCCCAAAGACACTAGACCTCTTGATCTTCCATGTTGTATCAAGTGAATAGTTTATGTAATAAATCATGTTTATGTTTGTAATAAAAGCAGGGTTGTCATACATAAACACTTCCTTATCCAAGAATTAAGTTGTTAGACTATACTTAGGATAATCCTAATGGTAATCACTAACATTTCCGCATCCTAGTATCCATATGTTAACTAAACTTATCATCTGATACCAACTCTAATGACTCAGGATTTTCATACATAGATATTGCATCTTACTAGATGAAAATCATTAGATTGCACAAATACACTTATATAGATAATAAAGGTACAATTCCATTGAAAAAATGGAAATATAAACTACTAGTTCATAGGTGAACTACATCATCTCCCAATAGTTTTCTCATAACAATAAATATTCTTATAAAAAAACAAACATAATAAATTTATTAATAACCTATGGAAAAGATACATAAGAAAGGGTGAGATCAGATACTCAGTATGGGTAAATAAGGGAGATATCAATATATCATGATAATAATGGTATGAGAACATGAGAATAACATTTGTAAAATGTAAATTACATATCATAGTTCACAAACCTAAGTCATGGAATAAATATTGTAAGTTCATAAGATATGAATAATAAATGAATAAATAAACATGAACCATAATAACATAGTATTAGCATAAGGATAAGAATTTTGGTGTTAACAAAAGCAGATAAAATAATTCCCTTACTAATTCAAGGAACATTTCCAAGCCTATCAGAGTGGAATGGGTTTACTCCCTAAACTGTCCTTTTAGTCAAGGTTCACACCCAAGAATATCATAATATAAATATTCACTTACTGAATTTTGTACACTCCCCATTCCATTACTGTTTATATCATTAGATATCAATCTATAACCAATGCATTGGAGGGAGATATAGGTCCCTCCCATCATATAATTAAAATCATACATATGTAAAACACAAGATCATAACTCCTTCATCATATGATTACCAATGAAAATAACTGAGTTTTATAAATATTTCATCATAACATAACTTCTAGAGAAGAAACCAGATTTATAATCATTCAACATTTCATCACAGTACAACTTGGGGATAATTAAGATGGTTTAATAATCATTTTATCACGGCATAACATATAGATAATAATCAAGTTTCACTATAATTTAAGAATAGTTTCACCCATGGAAGAGATAAAGGTTTTACAAACATATTGTGATCGTAAACATAAACCATGAAAAAAATGAATAAATATAGTATCATAAGATCATATGCACTGTAAAGATTATTTAACCTCCAAGTAAGTCATCTTAGATGGAGAATTATTTTGAAATATAAATTTCATGTAATTTTTCTTTAGGAAAACATAATTTCGTTAAAAATTACTTTTTTAGAATTCCATATTCATAAAAAAAATTAAAATCAATTTCATTAAGAATAACGTAAAAAATATATAAATGAATCTTAAATGAATATAATGGTCACAAATTCAAGAAATTCCCTTCATGTCGTACACATTTAAACAATGAATCCATTCATTGTTTTTGTAAAAGAATAATATCTCGTGTTTCATAAATGACATGAAGATTAATTATAAAGTATTTTTTCTATATTTAAAAAATTGGTAAAAATTTCTTAAATAAATAATTTGTATAATATTGAAAACAAATTTTAAAACTTGTTTAAAAAAACTTTTTTTTGGAATTAAATGGTTTTTCGACTAAAAAGAGAAATAAAGACGATTTTTCTTAAAAGCAATATCTTCTGTTATTTAGTACATAAAGATAAAAAATTAAGGGTAATAGTCACGCCCCGACCCATCTGTAATTTCTATTTTATTATTATCTTGGGTTTTAAAATTTTTTTGGCGAGGTTCGGGTTGGATCCTGAACAAGAATTTTGAGTTTGTAAAAAAATGTGCATTATTGTGTTGACGTCGCTGAGCGACTGGGCAGAGTGAATTTTGGAGACCCGCGCGGTTTCTTCTAAGCAACGACACTATCCGTCAGTCTTCGGAAAAAATTTAAGGGAATCAATTTTTTATTTTATTGCACTATTTAAAATGGATATGGTTAATAATTTCAACTATAATTATGGTTTTAATTGGAGTTATTATTATTATTATTATCATTATTATTATGATTATCATTATTGTTATTATTATCATTATTATTATTTATTTACTTTATTTATCTTATTTAATTTTATTTAATTTTAATTATTTTAATTTTATTATTTCTTCCTCTTTCTTCTACTTTTTTTCTTCTCCCTATTTTGTTTGATTGTTCCACACGACTTCTCCCCTCCCCCCTTTTTCTGGATCTGGTCTCCTACCTAGCGCACCCCTCCTTCTTCTCCTCGCGCACCAGCAGCAACACCAGCTCGGCCCCTTCCTCCTTCCCTGTCGCGACCCGGAAGCCCACATCGCCACACCCTCCTGCTTCACCACACAATGCCCTGGTTCTCTCATGTCCGCCACACTGCACCACTGCACAACCACCCACAACTCCCCTGCTCCTACACACAGCAGCCTGCACCACCTGATCTCCCTCAGCCCGCACCCCTCCTGCCTTCTGCGCACTCCCTCAGCCCCTCGCGCTTCTCCGCGTACATGACCAGCCACCACTCCAGTCGGATCCCCGCCTCCCTGTTCGGCCCTCTAGCATGACCAGCTCCTTGTAGCTTACACACAGGCCATACCAGACCCCCTTCCTCCTTGCCTCTTGCGAGCAGGCATCACGCAGCGCTGCACCCTCCTGTTTCTCACACACGCGCCTCCTCCGGCCACCCTGCTCACCTCCTCTATGCTCGGACGAGACCCCGCACCCCCTTTTCACCATGTCATGCCTACTCTGAATGCGTCCCCTCAGCCTGCGTTTCACTGCTCTGACCAAGCACCCTGCTAGCGGCACCCCGAACTCGCGCCTTTACCTTGAAGCAGCTGTCCGACCGGCCTCCGGCGCTGCCTCCCCCATCTGGCCTCCTGCTTTGTACCATCATGCTCTCGTTGCTGGCCAGCCCCCAGCTCCTCCTGTTCGGGCACTGCCCCATCCTTTTTGGCCATGCGCGCCTCTGGTTGAGCCTCCTTCTAGCCGTCGCGCACCCGTCGGGCCTCCTTTCGGCCTCCGACTAACTCCGACTAGCTAGTTCCCTCCGGTCTCATGCTTTCCATTATATCATGGGACCTCCGACCGACCACGCACCCTTCCCAGCCATATCAGCCACGCACAGCCCCACCTAGACTCCATTTTGGTCGCTGAATGCATCTCTAGCTTAGTGCACCTCCGGTTCGATGGTGCGTTGCCCCGCAGACCTTCAGTCCAGCCGCACAGTCTCTGCGCGACCCCTTTGTCGCTCCTCGGTTGTTGTGCGGTGCCCTGTGACCCCCGTGATGCACTTACCGATAGCTGTCATGCACCCCTTGCGGATTCACTAACATCATTCCCCCCCCCCCTTCACTGCTTCGTCTAGGATGTGGCAGTCCCTGCTGGTGTGCACTGATCCTTTCCGATGGTCACGCAACCCCGCTGGTTGAGCACGTCTCCGTATTGAGGTAGAATTCATGCTACTTCTTCGTTGGATTATTGTGAATTATTTTTTTTTGTATTTTTAATTATTTTTGCAGGTGTTCAGCACATCGGCAGGGTGCTTCTGTGGTATTGTAGTCATGTGCTTGTGCATACTTGTGCACGAGTGTGAGACGTGCTGCATTATCATCGTAACAGAGGCGCGATTCGAGGTAGGTCCCCCACTGCACTCACCTTTAAATTTAGAATATATTAATTTCTTGATATTTTATTAATTTTAATAAATTGGAAATAATAGAAGATAATTAAATTTTAATTGATTATTTGGTGTAAAAAGATCCATTTATATTATACACGAGGCCTATAATATTTTCTTGATGAATGGACACCCAATAGTGAAAGAATTCCCATTTGAATTTTAAATATAATTCATGGAATTTAAAATTTTGTTTTAGTTTAAAAGATAAATGATTTCTTCTAAACAAGTGTTTTGGGTTTTCTTGAGAAATGAGGGTTTTCTTTAAAGATGGTGAAGGACTGTTTGGCACATTAATAAAATAAATTATTTTGGAAATACTCACTTTGGGGTTAGTAAGGGGTGATCTTTGGTGCGCGTTGATTGCATGAGTTGTGTGTGATATTTGTCCATCTTGACTGATTTATTTACATTGTGGACTCACCCCTTTTTATTGTATGTGTTGATATGGGAACTTGGCATAGTGAGTGAATCTTCTGAGAATGATTGTTGCACTAGTTTAGATTACACACTGGCTACTGGTCCCATTTCAAGGTAATACTGAGTTATTGATGCTATAGGGATTGGGCCCCTCCGTTAGGCCATACAGGGCTATGTCGAGCGTTAGGGCATTATGACATCATCGAGTTAGAGCATGCTTTCAGGATGAGTCAAATGTATAGTACGTTTTGGATTGTTGACGATCTCCAAGGTTCGACCCATATTTCCTTTAATGTACGTTTTTGCATGTGGTAGATGATTGAGAGGTCTAGTTCGGTAGATAGCCCTTGTGTGCCACTTTTTCCACTATCCTTAGTGTGTGTTGCGTGTTGTGTGGTTTTCCCTTTTTACTAAAAACTGAAAATTTAATTTCTAAATTTTTCGTAGAAATGTTTTAAAATTCAATGCACTTATTCCCTTCAATCATTAAAATTGTTTTTAAATTAAAAAGGGAAATGGACTGTTATTTACTTTATAAATGAAAGTGTGTGTGGAAGCCCATGTTTTATATAATTTCTTTCATACTTAGAATTAGTGAATTCTTTATATAACAATATGTGCATTGTAAATTGAATTAGTCGGGCCTACCAACTAAGTTTTAATACTCACGCTTATAGTGTTTTCTTGTTTTAGTTTCTATTGCAGGTTCGACTTGAGATTTCACGTCGTGGGTGAGAGTTGGTTGTGGATTGGTGAGTAACTCTCGGAGTTATGAGGAGTTTTGGTTGAGATCACGTTAGTGTGTTTTGTTGGTCATCCTTTCTTTTCAAGGTCATTTATTTACGTTGTGTTGTTATACTCTTCCACTGCTTTATTTATTTATATATCGAGAAATCATTCCCTCTTATTGAGTTTTGATGCCCAACACTAGTTTCTAGCCCGTGGGGATCGGGAACGCCCTTCGGGCCATTTTGTGGGCTGGCTCGGGTGACCGGTTTAGGGTCGACCCAAGTTGGTTCACGAAAAAATGGTATCAGAACAGGTCGGCTTCTAAGTGGACCTTGTTTTTCAAAGTAGCCATTGTTATTTGGGGTTGTCATGGTAGAAGGAGTTTAATTGTCGGGACTCAATGTGTATGGACAAGAAGGACATCATGAACCCTTGCTCGTTCCGATCCTCAGGTTACCATGGGATGTTCAGGTTTGTTAATGACTTTTGATTTTTATGGTTTGTTTGGTATTGGGAAATGAAATGAGAGTCAGGCAAGTGACCTCCATGTGCTCGCATGGTATGGAAATCTATGTGGAGCTGGGGACTTTACCCTAGAATACTCTTAGTGATGGTGTTGTGACTGTCGTATGACCTCCAACCATATGTTCGAGTCACCCATCAGTACTAGTTTCCTCTTGTGGATTGTTTGAGTTCTCCTTCTTTCCTAAAGTTGTTTTGAAAAACTCTGTTTGGTCCAATGGACTAATTCGGTTGGGTCCTTGGCTAGAGTGTGCCCCCATGATAAACCAATGTAGGTTTGGAATGTGGTTATGAGTGACCTCCCCAGTGTTAAAACCTTCAGTTGATCAATTAAAAGAGTCCCATCTTGGAATCAGGAACAAGAATCTATCTCATTCCTTTTTTTGTTGAGTGGATTCTCTCGCAGCGGAAGCATGGTGGTGAGTTGGACGTAAGAGGCTGATATGGACATTTTCAAGAATCATGTGTTGGTTGGGACCTGGGTAGAGATCCCTATCCAAGTAATCTTTCCCCACTTTTGCAGAGGTCATGTTCGGTGGCCACTGACAGTGTTGCAGACTCTATTAAATGCAGTAGTGGATGTCATGGATCCTTTTTGGGACTTTTGTTTTGACAAGTTGTATCTTTCCTTCGCGAGTTCTGGGCTTCTTGGTTTTGAACGAAGGTATTTCCCCCTATGTCGCTTTTTTCGTTGCTCACTGTTCCATGTGAAAATGGTGATGTATGGGCAGTTTTTAAGTCCCTGTTGTGGTAAAGTTCCATGTTGAGGAAAAGGGAGTCTTGGGAAGTGTTGAGATCTGTTGGTTCAGCCCAGAATTCGGTGTGGTTACTCGTGGAACTAGAAGGAGAAGTTTCATTCAGGAGTTTCAAAAGTATAGATGTGAGGTTGGATATGATTCAAACACTAGAGCTCTAGCCATAGGTCTCGGAGTGAAGCTGGCGCGTATTCCGGACCCCCCGCCCCGAAGGGTGTAATGGATTATTTTGACATCTAGTTTTTTTATTTGGATATTCACTAATCGGGTCCCTTGTAATAGGGGATTGGGTGTACGAGAGGACCCCTTGTTTTCTGTGTTGATCTGTGGTAATCAATCAAGCTAACACGTAGTCAGGTGAACCCCAACGGTGAAAAAGGGCCTCGTTTTAATCTTCGTCATTAGTGTGACATGATTCGTGTTCTTCTGAGGGCACAATGTTGTTGATATGACGATGGTGGGCCGTTCCCTCTCCCCCTTGTGGTGGGGGGGTTTTGGACTACCTGAAAAAAATCATCAAGTACGGTTAATCTTGTTAGTCTATATGGTGGGGAGACCCGTCGCGGGTCTCGTTGAATTCAGGTGCATTGTTTCTTATGGTGGGGAGTTCGTTCGGGCCTCCCCGTGTCAGGGTCAGAGTTTTTCCTCAAGTTTTGTTTTTGGTGGTGTTTAAATTGTTCGTGTTTTGAGGATGTTTTTCACATCATGGGAGTTTGTTGTTCGTTTGGATTGATCCACTGGAGGACCTTAAACGTTTGGGGGTGAGTGACACTTAAAGAATTTCTTCTTGGGTCTAGTTCTTATGGTGGCTTCCCGGTGATGGGAAGTGTTATGGTGAGGAGAATTGTCACGCCCTGACCCATATGTAATTTTTATTTTATTATTTTCTTGGGTTTTAAATTTTTTTTGTCGAGGTTCAGGTTGGATCTCGAACAAGAATTTTGAGTCTGTAAAAAAATGCACGTTTTTGTGTTGATGTTGCTGAGCACCTGGACAGAGCACCTTTTGGAGACCCGCGCATTTTCGCCCAGGTAAGGACATTATCCATCGGTCTTCGGAAAAAATTTAAAGGAATAAATTTTGTATTTTATTGGGCTATTTAAAAAGGACATGGTTAATAATTTTAACTGTTATTATGGTTGTAATTATAGTTATTATTATTATTATAATTATCATTATTATTATGATTATCATTTTTTTATTATCAGAAATATTATTATTTATTTACCTTTTTTTCTCTTATTTCATTTTATTTTATTTTATTTGTTTTTATTTTATTTTTTCTTGCTCTTTATTTTATTTTATTTCTTCTCTATATTTTGTTTGGTTGTTACACGCGGCTTCTCCCCTCCCCACTTTTTTCGGATCTGGTCTCCTGCCTAGCGTGCCCCTCCATTTTCTCCTCATGCACCAGTAGTAGTGCCAGCCCGGACCCTTCCTCCTTCCCTATCGCGAACCGGAAGCCCGCATCACCACACCCTCCTGCTTCGCCGCACATCACCATGTTTCCCTCCTGTCCGCTGCACTGCACCGCTGCACGGCCACCCGCAGCTCTCCTACTCCCACACACAGCATCCATCACCCCTCTAATCCCCCTCAATCTTCACTCCTCCTGCCTTCTGTGCACGGCCTCGGACCCTCGCGCTTCTCCACATGCATACCCAGTCGCCACTCCAGTTAGATCCCCGCCTCCTTATTTGGCCATCCTGCATAACCTGCTCCTTATAGCTTATTCACTGGACGCACCAAACCCCCTTCATCCTTTCCTGTCGCGATCAGGTAGCCTGCAGCACTGCACCCTCCTTCTTCGCCCATGCACGCCTCCTCCGGCCTCCCTTCTTGCCACTTCCGTGCTCATCCAGGACCCTGTACCCCCTTTGCACCATGTCCTGCCTTCTCCGGATGCCTCCCCTCAGCCTGTGCTGCACCTCCCTAACAACGCACCATGCTAGCGGCACCCCGAACCCGCGCCCCTACCTGGAAGCCGCTGTCCGACAGGCCTTCGGCGCTCCTTCCCCCATTTGACCTCCTTCTCTAAACCATCGCGCCCTCGCTGCTGGCCAGCCCCCAAGTCCTCCTGTTCAGGCACTACCCCAATCTTTTTGGTCGCGCGCGCCTCTAGGTAAGCCTTTTTCCGGCCGTCGTGCATCCGTTGGGCCCCCTTCTAGACACTGAGTAGCTCCGACTAGCTGGTGCCCTCCGGACTCGCGCCTTTTGTTCTATCATGGGTCCTTCGTCCAACCACGCACCCTTCCCAGCTGTATCTCCTTCTTGCACCCCATGCCGAACTCCTTTTTGGCTACCGAATGCATCTCCAGCTCGGCATGCCTCTTGTTCGGCAGTGTGTTGCCCCACAAACCTTCTGTCCAGCCACACAGTCTCTGCGTGACCCCTTTTTCGCTCTTCGGTTGTTGCGCGGTGCCCCGCGACTCCCGTGATGCACTTACTGGCAGCTATCACGTTCCCCTTTCAGACTCGCCGACATCGTTCCTCCCCATCACCACTCCATCCAGGCAGTGATAGTACTTTATGGTGCACACCCCTCCTTTCTGACGGTCACATAACCCCGCTGGTCGAGCGCGTCTCTATATGAAGGTCAATTTCATGCTGCTTCTTCATTGGATTATTGTGAATTAATGTTTTTGTATTTCTACTTATTTATCCAGGTGTTTCAGTGTGTCGGCAAGGTAATTTCATGGTATTACAGTCGTCGGCTTGGGTATACTTGTGCACGAGTGTGAGACGTGCTACGTCGTCATCGTAACCGAGCTGCGAGTTGAGGTAGTTCCCCCACTGCACGCACCATTAAAGTTAGAATTTATTAATTGCTTGATATTTTATTAATTTAAATAAATAAGAAAGAATATAAGATAATTAAATTTTAAATCATTATTTGGTGTAAAAAGAGTCGTTTATTTTATACATGATGCCTGGAATATTTTCCTGACAAATAGACACCAAGTATTGAAAGAATGCTCATTTGGTTTTAAAAATAATTCACGGAATTTAAAATGTAGTTTTGGTTTAAAATAAAAATGATTTCTTCTGAACAAGTGTTTCGTGTTTTCTTGAGAAATGAGGTTTTTCAATAAAGTTTGTGAAGACCCGTTTGGCACTTTAGTAAAATAAATTATTTTGGAAAAACTCACGTTGAGGTTAGAAGGGGGTGATTTTTTTTGTGTGTTGATTGTGTGAGTTTTGTGTGATATTTGTGCATCATGACTAATTGATTTAAATTGTGTACACACCCATTTTTATTTTATGTGTTGACATGGGAACCCGTCATAGTGAGTGAATCTTCTGAGAAAAATTGATGCACTAGTTCAGATTCCGCACTAGCTAGTGGCCCCATAACAGGGGAATACTGAGTTATTACTACTATGGGGATTGGGCCCCTCCGTTAGGCCATGCAGGTCTATGCCGAGCATTAGGGAATTATGACGTCATCGAGTTAGAGAATGCTTTCAGGATGAGTCACATGTATAGTATATTCTGGATTGTTCATGATATCCTAGGTTCGAACCATGTTTCCTTTAGTTTTTTTTTTCATGTGGCAGACGATTGAGAGGTCTAGTTCGGTGGCTGGCCCCAGTGTGCCAATTTTTCCGTTTACCTTAGTGTGTGTTGTGTGTTGTGTGGTTTTACCTTTTTACTAACAACTGAAAATTGAGTTTTTAAATTGTTTGCAGAAATGTTTTAAAATGAAATGCACTTATTCCCTTCAACCATTAAACTTGTTTTTAAATTAAAAAGGGAAATGAACTATTATTTACTTTAGAAATGAATGTCTGTGTGGAAACCCATGTTTTATATAATTTTATTCCAACCTCGAATTAGTGAATTATTTATTTAATGGTATGTGAATTGATAATAGAATTAGTCAGGCCTACCTACTGAGTTTTAATACTCACGCCTATAGTGTTTTCTTGTTTTTAGTTTCTGTTGCAGGTTCGAATTGAGGTTGCTCGTTGTGGATAATAGTTGGTTGTGGATTGGTGAGCGACTCTTGGAGTCATGAGGAGTTTTGGTTGTGACCCATTTAGTGTGTTTTGTTGGTCATTCATTATTTTCAGGGTCATTTATTTACTCTGTGTTGTTCTAGTAAATCACAGCTTTATTTATTTTTATTGGGCTAAATCTTTCCCTATTGTTGAGTTTTGATGCTCGGAACTAGTATCCAGCCCGTGGGGATCGGGAACGCCCTTCGAGCCTTGTTGCGGGCCGGCTCGGGTGACAGGTTCAGGGTCGACCCAGGTTGGTTCGTGATAGTAATCAAGTAATCCTTAAAAATAAACACATGTGAATAAAATATATTAGCTTATTGATAGATATATTATTATATTTTATCAGTGAAATCTTTATCATGAGAAATCTCAATAAATAATGAGATTATAAATAAAACCCTTAACAGTTTGGTAACATTAAATTGTAATCCCAATGAAATAATTAAACTAAAAAAAGGTAATAACATTATAATTAATAAATTCATGATATTAAAATTCAATTAAGCTATATATAGACCACAGAACATAATATTGGTTCATAACATAACATTTGTCTAAATGAAGGGAAATAGATACAAAAAACTCTTACCACAGGTCTCGAATTTCATAATACATGTTAAAAAATACGTTATAGGAATTATAATTTTATTATAAATATATTAAATAACCATAAATATATATATAATACCAAATATTATTTACTTTTGACCTTTTATTTCTAGTTTATTAACAACTCCATTTTAATGTCACGTTTCGAGAAATAAGTGGTTTTTTGTGTATTTTTTGATTTTTGTTTTTTTCATATTAATATTATCATTTTTACATTACCCAAATAATAGAAAAATACCATATATATTCAGTATATATTTATTTATATTAGTCCATAAATTTTGGAGATAGAAAGAGGAATAGACCATTCATGGAGACGGTAGGTCGTACGTACGCATGAATGCTTTTTCCATTTTATCAATTGAGTGAAATAAAGGTAAATAATATATTTCCATTCAATAATTATTATTATTTCATATAAAATATTTTCGTTGAAATCATCCTTATTACCATCCATGTGAAGGGGGAAGGATACACATCATTTCATGAATCAGTTGTCCACCGTAAACACGGACGACATTATCGTATTCCAACAAAATTGAAAGTATGACGGGATATGAAATATAATAATTATATAAGTATAATAATATAATAAATATAATTTATATACTTTTAATTAATCATTATATCCATCTGTGATTGGCAGTGTGGTAAAACCCATAACATCGGTTCATGAAGTGGTATACCACCGTAGAAATGAATGACTATTTCATGTCCCATTTGATGGAAAAGAAGATGGATATAGGCTGTGAAATTAAAATAATAGTATTTCAATATATTTTATATAATTTCTTTATTATTTAATCATAATTGAATAAATTTGAAGGTGTTATATGAATATGTAAAACAGAAACACAAAGTTAAAAGCCTTATCTCTCCTTCAAACAACCTACCTAGGTTGAACTAAAATCTTTTTTATATTGGATTTATGATTTCACAGAGGCTGATAAGATTTGTATATGGATTTATGTATTATATTTGGTTAGGTGTTGTCTGAAAGAACTTATTTTAGAAGTGTTAATAGGATATGAGAAGGGGAGTCCCTTTTTATGGGAGGTTAGTTGCACAATTATAATTTTTGGAAACAAAAATAAGTACCCACATTTTTTGTAGGAAACAAGGATCAATAATGGTTCATTATAAAACCCTACAAATTATATGGTTATAACACATCCTGAAAATTGAATTTGAAACTTTTTATATTTTATTTTACCTTTACCATTTTATTTGAAACTCGATAAACTGTTTTAACCTTAACCACAATAATTAATTATTAGATTTTTTAAAATTCATTTTGACAAAAAATTATATTGAACTTATTATATAATATAATTTATTATTATTAAAAATATTGAATCAATATTTACAAATTAAATTCAAAATAGTCAAAAAAATATTTAAAATTAACCCCGTAGACAAGATGAGAAAATAAGTTGCAAAAAAATATTTTCAAAAGTTTAAAAAGCTTGTATATTAAAATTCATAATTAAAATGATTACAATGACCTAGATTTATTTAATATATATACTTGAACTAATTTTATCCTTAATACCATTTTTAAAATAAATTAATCTTTTTCATTTTTTTCAATAAAAGGAATTTTTAAATATAAATAAATAAAAGCAATTTTTTGAGAAAATTGTATTTTTGATACTTATAAAGACTTTAACGAATATTATGTAAATTCTTATCAAGATGTTTTATTTATATAAAACCATTATAATTAATAATTAATAATTAATAATTATTTATACATATTAACTATACTATATTTAACTGTTATGTAACAATTTTCTTGTTTTAATAATATTATTAAATGTTTTTCGTAGTTTCATAAAAAATTTGTATTCTGTGAAACCCAAGATATTGATGAAATTATATTTATTCAAAAAAAATATTATATAAAATATCTAGGAATTAATATATATTTTGATATTACATTTATAAATATCATTATTATTCATTATATAATTCTTTAGAATCATTATTGAATTTTGAACTTGTAGAATGAACCACATCAATTCACGGAGATGATATGTCGTATGTACGCCGGAGCGATGTTATGATTTCATTAAAGGCTGAAAGGGAAAGGAATTGGATTGTATATTAATTTTATAGAATCAATATCAGGTCATATATATCACATATATTCACTTAATGTTTCTTTTATTACCTCCCATGTAAAGCTTTGGTGAAAAATCAATCACATCACTTTGTGATGCTGTAGTACACCATACACATGAATGATATTATCATTTATTTAAGGGATGGAAAAAATAAGAAATTATATTATATATTTATTTTATATAATTATTAAACTTTAATTAATATATCATATTAGAATCAAATTAATTTTCAATACCTTCCATGTAATGTGTAACTGAAAAACAAATCACATCACTTCATGAAGAAGTAGTCTGTTGTACACATGAGAAACGTTATCATATTCCATATAGAATAAAAAATAAGATGGTTGATATGATATTTAAAATCCATATGTATAATGATATCATATATATAATATTTCATCACTATATTCATCACTATATATATCCTTTAGAAGCATTTTTGGTAAATGAATTATGTCTGTTCCCAAGATGGTAGTAAGTTGTACACACGATCAATAGTTTAATCTCCCATTTGATTGATGTGGAGACGGATATTGGTTATTAAATTATCATAATAACATATATTTATATTGTATATAATGGTGTTAATATATTATTTGTTTGAAGAAAAAATTTATGGTTGAAAAAGAATAACAAAAAAGAAGAATCTCAGTTAATACAAGTAAAATTTCCAAGAAGAACCCCATTTGGACATCTCCTTAAGAACCCTATTGTTGGTATTTTTGGAGGAAAATAACATGTAGAACATGTGTAAGGATTTTTTGGACGTATCATTTTTAGGGGTTTTCCAAATTTTATGGATTTTTATGTGTGAATAAGATAAGGGAGTTGGATCCCTTTTATAAGTGGGCAAATGGAGAATCCTTGTAAACTGCTTGGACGTTTCCCAAAAAAAATCCAAAATGATTATGTTATTCCAAAGAAAAATTATTAAAATTAACTTATTTATTTTATTTTTTGATGTAAAAAGGACTATATATGTCAAAACAATAATTTTTTTTACACATTCTAAAAAAACATACCCTTATTTGTAACGAATAACCCATAATAGACCCGTTTTTACCTTAACCATAAGAAATATTTTTTTCTATTGGCACAATTGATTATGGATAAAACAATGATCAAATTATTAGACAATATATATTATTATTATTTAAAATATTGAATCCATTTTTAAATATTTAACTCACATAAGTTTACAAATTCTGTTTAAAATTAAACCCAAAGACGAGTCGAAAAATGGTTTCTCACAAAATGCATTTTTCAAGGGAATGATGATTTCAAATTTACAATATGACTTATAATATTAATTATGAGAATAAAAAATTAAAACCGTAGATATAAAATATATATATTTGATTTAAATTATTCTTAATTAGGGGTTACTTTAATTAATTAAAATTTTGTAACATTAGAAACATTATAAAAGTATTCAAAAAATATGTTTTTAATTGTAAGAATAATAATATATTATAATCCATTAATATGATATATTAAACATAATTAATTAGATTTAATATAACTACACAATCCATATGTAAATTAGAAATAAAATTATTATAATAATGTGACCCTATTTCTTGGAAATAAATTACTATTTAAAAAATTAAGTATTCTCATTGTTTATAAAAAATTATTATTTTCTGAAAAAATGATCCATTTAAAGAAAAAATTATATACATATGATGAATTAAAAAAATATTTTTGTTTCATAAATCATATTTTATACCATGTAAACAATTATATTAAATTCCCTATGTAAATAGCAATCAGACCACCTTTTAGAAAAATATAAGATTTCAAGAAAAAATTTATTTTTTTCTCCAAGAGGTTATTTGTTGAGTTAAAATAAATATATTAAATTGAAATTTTTATATACATGTGTAACCATGAAATTATCTTAATTTATTTACTCTCATTCATACCTAACAACATAACAACCATGATCTAATAGTCAGGATGAAATAATATATTTTAATAGAGAATCATATTTCGTTTAATCCCAATATTATGAGCATCACGAGCTATAAAAGTGATTGAATTTATTCAAAAAGAGATTTATTTTAATTTCTAAGGGTGTTGTAATCTCTACTGAAATGGTGTTTCATGTATAATATAAAATCTAAAATCATGTTCTTTTTAGAAAAATAATACGGTGTTACATGCCCCCTCTCAATGGTCAATCCAACATGGGGTTGGACAATTTCGATATCTAGAACACCTATGTATGAATTTGTCTTGGATGATAACTTATAACTAGTTTCATCCCCCAATAATATTTTTTAATAAATCCTTTCACTTTACCACTCATATTAAACTCATCAATTCTTTCCAATTTCTTTATTATATTCCACATATCCAATGGAACATTCATGAATAATTTGAACATTCCTAAAACTAGATCATAAGTAAGACATGAAATTATTCGTCCCATCATGGGTGTATGAGTAATTTTCAAACAACTATATAAATTTGGTCTATAAATAATTTTCATGTTCATATCTTCTTGGAAGATTTATCACAAAATGATTTTTGGAAAAATTGTTGATCTTATATAATTTATCACCAAAGTCTAATCAATGCATTAATAGAATTGGATAGAGAAAAAGTTGAATAAATCATACTACATTGACACATTTAAAGGGTTTTTATAGAATAAATGCATCATCATTTAAGATTTATAAGGTAGAAAAATTGACATAACCTTCTTCATTGAGCATCAACAGTTCACTATTTGTAAAATAAAATAAATATTTTTGTATTGTTTAATGCCTGAATGTTTAGTAAAATCCTTTATAGTTTCATGTAATAAGTTTTTGTTAAACCAATAAATATAATTGATTGGGATATAGTGTAGATATTTAAACAGATACAACTATCCTTCCAAGATGTATAACTAAATAAAATTATAAAGAATCATAATTTCAATTTATTTGAGTGAGAATCTTCAATATCAATGTGAAATATTATAGATTATTTTATTTTTTTCCATCACCCAAAATGCAATTTTTTTTTGAAAAATATGAATCCAAACAAATCCTTAATTTTACCAGAAAATTCCATTTGATTTATTATTATCCTATACCAAAGGTATTTTCTAAATTAGAACAACCAAAATATATAAATATACATAAAAAATCTACAATTATTAGAATTTTTACATCATTCACTCAAGTTATTTTCCTCATCCTCATGTAAAATTTTAAAATATTCATAATAAGTAATTCACAATATAATTATAGAAGGAATATTTTTTAATTAATTCCAATTAAATCTTCGTTTTATTTAATTATTAATTTGATATAAGATATATGTTTTCAACTCACCACTTATCATGTTTTTGAAACTATCCATGAATATTTTTTTAATCCAATTCTAAATCTAATTAAACCCCTTTTAATAATTAATTCTCTATTATTCATTTAACTAGGTGATTTTATTTTTTCATTTATCATGTCATGTAGTTAGGGATAAAAAAACGTAATTCACCTATTTTATTTAATAGATTTTTTATATAAAATAAGTTGAATCATTAATTGACCCATGTTCTCCATAATCATTTATCTCTCTACAGTATGTGTTATATTTAAGAAAATAAGGAATAAAGTAATCAATATTTTATAATTACAAATCATAAAAGTGTAATAATATATAACCTTAAAATTATAATACATAAACCAACTAAAAAAATTTAATTTATATCACATATAAGGAAAAAATATCATTAGATCTCCTTAAACCATTAATTTGAGTTTTATATAATTTATTTAATGTAAAAATAATAATAAATTAAAATCAAAATGTCTTTCAATTATGCACAAAACTTCTAAAACTATTCCAAAAAAATTATAAAATTAATTTTCATCTATGAGATATTATTTATATAAAATAATTTCTTATGGAATAAATCCAAATATTCAAATCATTACTTTTCAATCATCTACGCATATAATGAAAAGTTGATACATGTATGCGTACATTGATTAAATAAAAAACAATGATTAAAAAATGGGACAATGTGAATTCATAATGAAATTTATATCCGTAAATTATTGTGATAAAAATATTTCCATTCTGTTCACCGAAATCCATACCCATACACTTATACCAAACAATATTCCTAATGTTTTTATAATATAATAATGGATATAAAACGTATAATATGTGGAATTAAAAATTGGGGAGGTTATAACACTTCTATTTTATGATATATTTCATTACCCACAATTTCAACAGGGTTGTATCTTGGATAATTTTCTAAATTTTTATTTTCTAAATTTTAATAAACAAAAAAAATTGGTTTAGTGGGTGATAAAATTTAAAAAATCATAAGAGAAATTAATAAAAATCATCCTATTATTGGTATGCTTCTATATAGGGTGGAAATTTTATGTATTCATCCAATATATTTAGTAGTTAAATCCTTTAAGTTGTATGTAATTAAGTTTTTCATGGATTATCATTCAAAATACATCATTAAACATTTTACTAACTAAAATGAACTTTTTTTTCATATTCCAAAACTTCCACTTCTCATAATGTATATAAAATCAAACCATAAAATTACCCAAACCATTTTGATTTTAATTTCGATGGAAATTTATTCAATATATATTTGAATAATGGAATATAATTACCCTATTTGAACTAATGTTAAGAAATATATAAATTATTAAATACATTTTTTACTCCTAAATAGTATAATTTTCATTTCAACCGTGATGAATTATTTAAAATTAATTTAAATATAACATTCTCATTTATGTACATATTTTTGAATCATAATTCAGTGTTTTAACAACATAAAAATTATAATGATCAATTTCATTAATTAATTAAATATTATTTTACAAAAAATGATTAATAAGATGAAATAAAAATTAAATTATTGTAACATAACCAATTGGCTAATAATTAATCTTTATATTTGATAAACAATCTATTTTACTATTTTCTACGCTATTTTGTATGATATAAAATTAATGGATGTTAATTTAAAAAGTTACATGTCAATTATTTTAGGAATTATAATTTATCACCATCTAATGATTTAAAGTATAAAATTATTTCAAGGGCCTGAATTGCATAATTTTAAACAGAACATTGTTTTAACTTATGAAAAACCATGGAACTTCATGTTGGAAAATATTATTTAAACATAATAAATTCAAAACACCGACGTCGATTTTTCGTGTAATGCATATGCCTCTACCCCGTTTAAAATATAATTCATCACCACATGAATGTATTCATTCCCATTAGATGCATGGACTGATAAGATGAAATATAAAACCAATAAATAAAAATAATTAGTTAAAAATTCATGATTATGGAATATACTAGTTCCCATAATTATTCCTAACTATATAAAATCTATCATAATCTCTAAACAAATCAAGATTTCATAAATAAGTTAGGTGGAAATATACCCCATTAAAATACCATTCATTTTTTCTTCTCAGTAATTTTTTTAAATAAAAATGAATTATTTTTACGAAGAATCGATATTGTGTATTTGTAAGTTAAAATGTCTTCATTGAAATATATACCTGTAGTTTTTTATAAAAGTGGTTATTCCAAATAAAAAATAAATAAATAAATGATAAACATAATATTTTAATTCTGTGAAACATAATATCAAATAATGAATATTTAGATATCATTTGAGAAGTATGAAAACCATTATAACATTCTATAATAAATTTAATAAAAAATTATAATAAACAATATTTTATAAAGTATTCAAAACCAATTTGTTCAATACCATCAATGTGACATAACTTATTAGTGATAACGTTCTCCATTCCTTCCCTGCCTCATATTTTCGTATCAAAATGTTAAAGAAACATTACCAATAAATTATTATCATTGTAGTAACTTTATTAGTGAATAGATGTTTTATATTATAGTATTCAATATATAATATTACCTTTGAACTGTTAAGTATGACCAAAATGTTGTCAAAGAATAAAAAATATCTAAAAACATTCTTTGTTGTGTCGTAGTTTTTATATTCACCAATAACTTGTTTTTTTTGTTAGAACTAAAAAATATATTTCTACTATATATATTATAAAATATTAAAAATAAAAAATTAAATTTCATTAAACAAAATAATGAATTTAATGGTCCATTGTTGCCATATTATTATTTCCTAAAGAGGGGTTCAATTAGAGTTTTTACATAACAATTATTTTCCCTACATAAGGAATGTGAAGATTAGAAAATATATTATTGAATCAATTGGATATAAAATAACATATAAATATAGTAGGATATAATGTATGTTATAGTTACAACATAACTAAATCAATAAATACAAAATGGATAAAACATTAAGGGAAAAAAATTAAATTTTGTGATTGAGTTTTGGGTAATAGTCTATAAACTCCAAAAAAATGTTTATTAAGGGAAATAATAATTCCCATCATAGTTACTTTTTATTTTTCATCTAATGTGGGAAGATCAACAATTAGATCCAACGAAACTATTTTTTGAAATAGATATTCATTGATTAATGTATTTGAATAAATTTATCTTACCCTAGAGATACTTAGATAGTGTAAGATAAAATTTATATTTAAATAATTAATTTATTGGAATATTGGGGGAATATGTATTATCCCCATAACTTCATCATTCAAAGTGATTGAATGAAAAACATATTATCGCACAATCTCCAATGACAACAGCTGGAAGATTATTTATATCCTAAAAATATCATTGAACTCATATGTTTGGAATGAAGAGTTCCTATCTCTATGACCCATCAATCATAGGCTTGATAGAATCAAATTATTATAGTGAAAAACGAAGATATTTCTCAATAAACACCAATATCAAGTGTTTTTGTTTCAGAAAAAACACAAATAAATAAACAAAATTAAAAAACATTAGGTAGTATTTAACTCTAAAAGGATGGTCAGTCATCATATGGTCCAATATCTAGTCCTTAATATATCATTAACTATATATATAATCAAAACAATCATTTAATAGATATTTTAGGAACATAGGGACATCTATTGATTTTAACAAACATGGATTCTTCATCATGATGTTTTCCTCATTAATGTTTAGGTGACTCTTCATAATGTTTTTGACCATGAATAATCAGAATTAGCTATTAGAGAAGTTAGTAAATTGGAAGATAAAATATGATTCTCAAACATAAAAAAATCAAGTTTTTACAATGAATATGTATAGTGTATTTTGATTCATCCAAACAAAATATTTGGAAGATTTCATTTTGAAAAATGATTAAAAATATCCACATTTTAATAATAAAAAAGTTGATAAAAACTTGAGTAAAGTAAAATAAGTGTAATCTTTTTAAAATCATCATGTACATATATTAAACACACTCCCACTCAAAATTTGAAATATATTATGGAAATAATTCCACCTTAAAAATATTAAATCAAATAAAAATACTTTTCTTGATCAGTACCCCTCACTACAATAAACTAAACTTCTCCGTAAACAAAAATTTTAAATTCCTTTTAATTTACTAAACATTCTCCCGCTTTATGATTTTCATGAATAAATCATGGGTATTCAAGAAATATTAATATTAAACATGTTAAACATGTAAGGAAAACCTTGTATGAAAAATAGGAAAACATGTAAACCTTAACCCATGGTCACTGTGTAACAATAATATCAAATAGAGTTCTTATGATTATCCACCATGTTCAGAATAATAATTTTGGAAAACAAATTGATATATAATAATTACATTATTCAAAATGATGAGTTATTTTAGGGTAAATGTAATAATAACATTTAGGATAAAATGTACATTTTGAAAGATATCTCATGATGTTTAAAAATATTAATATTGTAACATCCTAGGTAAATAAAGAATAAAAAAATTCATATTTATTAATATTTTTCAATTAAATATTATTTTTTCTTTAAAGGGGTATTTATGTTCGATGGCCTACCTGATACGCAACAATGTGTGTCTTTGAAATCTTACGTTGCACAGTAACAATATAATATTATTATTTTAAATGGTAGTTAACGCCTAGCTATTATAATGGTGGGAATAGAAAAACAAACTAAAATATGATTATACATGTTTCCTAAAAGTTTTTACATTTATCCAATAAATTTTAGAGGCTTAAAATAAGAAAGAATATGATTTTAAGCATAAATGCTCTAATATTCATTAAAGGGTCGATTTACAGCCTTTTGATGGAGAACCTTTTTTAAATATATTTTTTGTCACCATTATACATTCTATTTGATAAAATATAATTATTCTTTAGAATGAGAACACCAAAATTTAGTGTGTGTAAATTTTTGGTATTTTTCGAATAAAGTTCATTTTTTATGAATAGTGAAAAATGATGTATATTAATTCAAAATCACCTTTTAATATAATTTATTTATATGGTTAGATTATATTTTTATTTGTTTTTAATGTTTAAATAGATTATATTTTTAATATTTAATCTAATGTTGGCCATTGGAAGTAATTTCACTATGAAATTGTTCATTAACAAGTATCAATCTTTTGATAGTTATTATTTCTTAAAAACATGCTTTTTGTTTTGACATTGGGATTTAATTATAACATTAATTAATGAAACTGATATGTTTTGAATTTGATAGAATATAAATCATTTTTGAATTTAGAATATCAAATTTAGTTTAGGGTTAATGTTTTGAATTTTTCTGAAAACATTCAATTTTTGAGTAATAGTGAAACAACTAAGTAGTAGTTAAAAAAAGGAATTTTTCATTTAGATAAAATTTTACCACTTCTATGAATTGAATTTAAAAAATCCAACATACATGGTTTTCATTATTAAGTAAAATGTTGTTAAATGGAATTAAAATAATTTTTGGTGAATAGAATCTTTTGACTTTTATTAACCAAAGATAATGGTAATTATGGTAATTTAAGGTAAAAATAATGATATAATAATATAAAATTACCTTGACACTTTTCCTAACCTTACTGATTGAGTCATGGCTGACCAAGGCAATCAATGGGTCAATTTTGGGACCCCATGGAGGCACTTGAGTAAGATACTGACATTAATAACTTTTTATTGAAAGTAAAAAATTGTCATTAACATGTATTGTTTTACTAAAACAATTTAAATTTTGGGTTATATAATTTATATATTTGAATATAAATATTCATTATAAATATAAAAATATTTCCTACATCATGGTAATTGTTTTATAATTTTTAGACATCAAATAAATAAAATTATTTACGACACAATGATGATGTAGTGTTTACGTCATTAATTGATGATTTAAATTAATAAGAAGATAAAAATTAAACAAATATATCCAAAACATGTCCAATTTACATTGGATGATTTTATTTCAAAAATGGGCCACCATATCATCGATATTAATGATTTTTTGTCCTTCAGAAACCGAAATTCATTATATGATAAAATAATACTTTTAAACTTTCCAAAAGAGCCCCTCCTCTCCCTTATAAAAAACCCTCACTTCCTTCCCATTTCCCACAATTATCAAGACATTTTTTTCATCCAAACTCTACTCCAATAATCTCTTAAGTTCCATCTTTTCATCCAAGAATACTTACATTGGGCAGAAAGCACATAATGAAACCCCATTGGGTCAAACCAAATAAGAGTTACCTGATATAAAGGCAACGTCTTCTCTTATATTATTTTCTTTAATTTTACTTCAAAAACCCTGTAAACTATTTTTACCACTTCCTTTTATAAAAATAATAGTATACTAAATATACTAGGATGATTTTATGAGAATCATTCGAGCTACAATTACACACACCTCCATCTAATGGGTAAAGAACATATTGTTTTTCTGGATGGTGAACTACTGCCTCACAAAACAATGATTTTTCCATTATATTCTACCGCCTCTAATGGTGTCCATTATTATAGATATTTATTTATATGTGATATATATTATATTTATATTATTTATATGATTCTTTATTTTTATTTATAGAATACCATTATGGTTTCTATTATGGGTAAACGTGATAATTTCATTTGAGGAAGTGTGGACTACCGCCCCCTTAATGTGATATGACTCGTTCATACCATAATGGAACATATAAAGGATGTAGTTATAGAAATTATATATGATATTATACTGGAATTATAATATATATATTTATCATTATTTTTTCATTCCATCAAAATATGAAATAAAAATGAATGTAGCGTTAATGCGTACGTACGACTTACTGTCTCCATGAATGGTGCATTTTATTTCTTACCACCAAATGCTATGTACTAATATAAGTACATGAATATAAATAATATCTAAATCATGAATATAATTCAAGATATAATTAACATTTGACCACATGAAAAAATTGTAATTATTAGAAGTTCATTTTTGACTCAAGTACCAAATATCGACAAAATGATCGTTATTAACATAAATGATTATAAAATGTTTATAACATGGTAATAAGTGATATAAAAGGAATAATAAAATTGAAAAATGTTATTAATCAAGAGGAAATTGAGTTAAATTTATTATTCAAGAGATTAAATAATGAACGGGTCAAGTCGGACGAGAGGTAAGGGAACTACGTAACCCAATTCCCTTTTTTGGGTTGATCTAATCGTTATTATTTATGTTGTTCTTTGTTTATACATAACATTATATTAAATGGTGTATAAAAATGCTTGAAGTTTCATTTAATTCAATGGGAATCTTTTTCTATGAAGCATTTTAATAAATGAAAAAAAGGAATGTTTTTTAAAGTACGTAGTGGCAACGACCTTTCCGCCATTGTGAGTATTGTTTGATCTTGGGATTCCTTAACAATATGTAATGTTTTTAAAAGGAAAATAAATACCATATACTCTATTACGTATTTTGGGATTGAAATTTATTTTGATAATGGTTTTTTATTTCAATATATTTAAATTATATATTGTGATTGAAACGTGGAAATGTTATCTTTCCTTTATGTTTGTTTTATGTGTTATGGTTCTTCGGAATTGTTTAATATAAGGGTTGTTCCCTAATATATATATATAGAGGGTGATCTCAAGATAATTTTCTAATTCATTGGGTAATGTGACAGAGGTTGACATTAATGTTTCTCCTAAGAGATTTTGGGAACATACTATGATGGGTATTCCAAATATAACTCCCTACGTAGCTGTGATAGCTAAAATGTATGTATTATACCGATGCCACAAGTTACCTTTATGATTTTTGATTACTATGTGTTATTCATAAATATTTTTTTTTCATTAGATATGTTAAAGTGATTATGTTATGTATGTATTGATTAACTAATGTATTCTTTCTTTGTTTTATAACCCTTAATGAGATTTTTATTCTCATCCCAACTACTGTAATGTTTTTCACATGACTATAAGATGAATTAGATCAAGGATGGGATCATGGAAAAGTCATTCTATCTTAAACGTGGAAGTAGACATGAATCTTTTTTCAAGAGTTTTTATTTTATGAAAAAAATGGAAACTGAGTAGAAGTGTTTACTTTGTAATCTTTGGAGATGTAATAGTTATGTCGTAATTCTCTGAAACACTAAACCTGAAAAGATCCTTAATGTGAACTATTCATTTAATTCAATATAATGTAATGTTTTAAGGCCCGATCCTTATAGTTGGTATCAATGGTCTATTTAAACAACTTTAGGAGTTAGGGTATTGTTAAATTAATATCCATAAATTAATTTATGTCAATATTGACATAATATAGCATTTAAAAATTACCATGTTGCATCACCTTAGATATTTTTGTGTTTAGAATGGTTGTCCATAGAGGAAACATGACAGCTTTAATGGGACAACATCAGGAGGAAGGAAACATTCCAAATCAGCAACCTGAGATGGTCAGAATCAGAACTAAACGGTTTGTTGCAGTGATGGTACAGTTGAATCACGCTATAAATGGTTGAGGTATCCATGCATGAGATCATCCAAATCAACCACAAAGGAACATGTCAGAAGTGGGGCATTTCATGAGGCAACATCCCCCATCATTTATAGGATCATCTGAGCCTGTTCTATGAGAAGCATGGATTAAAGAACTGGATAATATTTTTGATGTTATGGGGTGTTCATAAAATCAAATGATTAGTCTCATTGTTTACCGTTTTGAAGGTGAAGCTGATCAGTGGTGGTCGATGGTGAAAAATATTAGGGATAGTGAGGATATTGATGCTCTTGATTGGGATGAAATCAAAGTAATGTTTCTTGAGAAATATTTTCCAAAGGTGGTGCGTCTCAGGTTGGAAAAACAATTCCTAGAATTGAGGCAGGAGAATCACTCATTGGCTGCTTATGAAGCAAAGTCTACCAGACATGCAATGTATACTCCAAATTTCATACGAGATATTCATAGTAAAATAAACCATTTTACTCAGTATTAATTCCAAATTATCGAAGGGAATTAGCTTCTCGTGAGTGAAAATGTTTTGAAAAACATGTTCTATGTGTAGATAAGGTGTAAATAGAGTTTTCTGATGATCATGTGTTCTTTGAAAAACAACATATTAAGTGTTCAAGGGGGTAGGTGAAAGGGATGAAGTCTTCAAAAAAGAATTATGGTAAGAACCTTAAGATTATAGTTTGTGAAAATTGTGGTAAAAATCATGCTGGGTAATGTCTTTTGAATTCTGCTATGTGCTACCGATGCTATAAAATGGGATATAAGGCTCATAATTTTACTGAAAAAGATCAGTGTAATGGTAATACAAAATTTTATTTACAACCAGTAAGATGTTTTAATTGCAATTAAATGGGTCATTATGCAAATGAGTGTCCGATGAAGAACTCAACTAAGGGAAAGCATCCAGACTACAAGCAGAAAGGGGTGGTGAAATCTTTTGCAACTACATCAGCAGATGTTAGGCCATAAAATGAAGTAGTATTATGAACACTATTTGTTTGTTCTGATTATGTCAATGTGTTGTTTGATTCAGGGTATACACACTCTTTATTTTCTGAAAATTTTTATAGTGAATTGGGAATTTCGTCCCAAGATGAGAATCATATACTTATGGTAAAAACACCTAGAAGTAATGTTGAGTCAAAAAGAAATTATTAGAACCTTCACGTCCTTGTGTACGGAAAGAAACTACCTAAAAACCTTATTATTTTGTCTCCAGTAGAGTTTGATGTTATTATGGGTATGGATTGTCTTTCTGTTTATTATGCTAAGATTGACTGCAGGGATAAAGTGGTTTTTTTCAGGAAGATTTTTAGTTTGTGGACAATAATGAACCTTTACTTTTGATAACATATGAAGAAGCCGAGAAACTAGTAGATGATGGAAATGAATGTTACCTTGAACATATTGTTGAAAACAAAGTAACTATTAATATTAATGATGTGCTAGTGGTAAATGAGTACCTTGATGTTTTTTCTGATGAGTTTCCAGGTATTATACCTGACCGAGATGTTGAATTTGTTGTCGACTTGTTCCTGATGCTTTGACAATTCCAAAACCCCCTTATTGAATTGCTCAAATTGAACATTTAGAGTTAAAGAAACAATTGCAGGAGTTATTAGATAAAGGTTTCATTCGATCTAGCACATCATCATTGGGTGCTCCGGTCTTGTTTGTTAAAAAGAATGATGGTTCAATGAGACTTTGGATTTATTATAGATCATTGAATAACATCACTTTTAAGAACAAGTATCCTTTTCCTTATATTGATGATTTGATTGATTAGCTCCTGGGAGCTCAATATTTTTTAAAGATTGACATTAGGTCGGGGTACCATCTGTTGAAAGTAAAAGAAAAAAACATTCCAAAGACCGTGTTTTGTACGAGATATGGCCATTATAAATTTTTATTTATTCCTTTTGCGTTAACCAATGCACCTGCTGTATTTATGGATCTAATGAATAAAATTTTCCATGAGTTATTGGATAAGTTAGTGGTTGTGTTCATTGATGATATTTTTTTTTCCAAAAGTAAATAGGAACATGAATGTCATTTAAGGGTTTTCTAGAAAACCATAAAAGAAAAGAAACTGTGTGGGAAATTCAAAAATTGTGAATTTTTGTTACAAAAAAAATTCTTTCCTTGGTTACATTGTTAAAAAAATTGAAGAACTATTGATCCTACTAAAAAAAGTTGTTGAAGAATGGCCAAGACCCAAAAATATAACTGAGATCCTTAGTTTTCATGGTTTGGAAGGTTATTACAGAAGGATTGTTGAGAATTTTGCACGATTATCTAGTCCAATGACTATGTTAACTCAAAAAGGAGTTAACATTATTTGGAAAAAATAATGTGTTGATTGTTTTCAGGAATTGAAAAGAATATGGGTGAGTGCTCCAGTTTTGGCACTGCCTTCCAGAGAGGGTGAATTTTTAATCTACAGATATGCTTCGTTGAAAGGAATTTGATGTGTCAGTATGTTGAATGATCCGGTAATTTCTTATGCTTCACATCAGTAGAAACCTCATGATTTAAATTACGCTACACATGATTTGGAATTAGTTTCTTTTGTTTTTTGCTTTAATAATATAGAGGCATCATCTGTATGGAGTAAAATGTGAAATATATACTAACCACAAAAGTTTAAAGTATATATTCACTCAGAAAGAATTGAACATGAGACAGAGGAAATGGATGGATTTAATCAAGGATTATGATTGCAAGATCCTTTACCATATAGGAAAAGCAAATAAAGTGGTTGATTCTTTGAGAGAAAAATGTAATTCTTCATTAACCATGATACGTTTTGAATGAGATTTTTTGGTTTTTGATTTGATAAAATATGGAATAAAAGTTGTTGGTTCAGTAAGTTCTTCAATTTTGTTTCAGGTGTCAGTGAGATCATCTTTATCAGACAGAATTAAGCAAGCATATAAAGAAGATAGTGAGTTGCAGAAAAAAGGTAGAGTTGGTTCAGAAGGGTAAGTTGCCTAATTTTATCATTGATAATGATTGTGTTTTGAGGTTTGGGAAGAGATTATGTTTTACATGTGATTCATATTTTAAGAATGAGTTGTTATTTGAAGCTTATAGTTCTCTATTTTTATATCATCCCGACAGTTCTAAAATGTACATAAATCTTCGGGAGTATTACGGGTGGGATGGAATGAAACAAGATATTATTGACTATACTGTGATGTGTTTAACTTTTCAATAGGTTAAAGAAGACTGGCACTTGCCAAAATGGATGCTTCAGTCATTATCAGCACCAAAGTGTAAAGGGGAAAATATATCCATTGACATTGTTGTGTGATTACAAAAGACATCTCGAGGTAATAATGTAATCTGGGTTATTATTGATCGGTTGACTAAATCTGCTCATTTCTTTCCTATTCTAGATACTTTGTCTATAGATCTACTTTCTTGGTTGTATGATAATGATATAGTCAGGTTGCATGGTTTTCCCCTATCCATTGTATCTGATCATTATCTCATGTTTACTTTTAACTTTTAGAAAGCCCTTCATAAGTCATTTGGAACTAAATTAAATTTTAGTATAGCTTTTCATCCTTAATCAGATGGGCAGTCAGAACAAAAAATTCAGACCATGGAAGATATTTTATGTGCTCCCTCGATGGATTATTAGGGAAGTTTGGAGAAATATATTTCTTTGGATGAATTTTCTTATAATAACAGTTTTCATTTCCAGTATACAGATGGCTTCATTTGAGTCATTATCTGGCAAGCAGTGTCAAACTCCATCTTTTTGGGATGAATTAGGGGAAACAAAGCCGATAGGACTAGAATTGCTGGAAGAGATGGAATCAAAAGGTCAGTTGATTCAGAAGCACATGAGAATAGCTTAGAGACGACTAAAAAGTTGTGCGGATAAACAGAGGAAGGATGTTTCATTTGAGGTAGGAGATCATGTATTTCTCAATGTTTCTCCATGGAAAAGTGTGATGTGTATTGGTATGAAGGGAAGGTTGAGCCCATGGTTCATTGGACCCTATAAAATCCTAGAGAATGTTGGATCAGTTACATAAAGAGTGGCTTTACCTCCATGTTTATCCCATGTACACGATGTTTTTCATGTTTAAATGGTGAGAATGTATATGTCAGATACATCTCATGTTTTGAGCCCTGAGGTAGTTCAGTTGGAAGAGAATATCTCTTATGTGGAACAACCAAACCAGATTCTTGACCAAAGAGAGCAAGTGTTGTGGAATAAATTAATTCATAAGGTAATTTTTTTTAGAGAAACAATATGGTTGAAGAGGCAATGTGGGAATCTGAAAATTCAATGAGGGTTATGTACCCCCATTTATTTGATAAGTGAATAAAATTGCGAGGACGCAATTACCAAAATGGGGAACGATGTAACATCCAATTTAAATAAAGAATAAAAAATTTCATATTTATTAATATTTTTTAATTAAATATTAATTTTACTTTAAAGGGATTTCTATGTTCGATGGCGTACCTGATACGCAACAATGGGTTTCTTTGAAGTCTTAAGTTGCACACCAACAATATAATATTATTATTTTAAATGGTTGTAAACACCTAGAATTTGTATTGGTTGGAATGTACATAACTAATTAAAATATGATTAAACATGTTTGATAAAAGTTTTTCATTTATCTATTATATTTTAGAGGTTTAAAATTAGAAATAATTTGATTTTAAGCATAAATGCTCTAATATTATTTAAAGGGTCGATTTACAACATTTTGATTGAGAACCCTTTTTAAATCTAGTTTTTTTACTCTTTTATGTTCTATTTGACAAAATAAAATTATTCATAAAAAACTGAAGATCAAAATTTACATTGTGTAAATATATGGTATTTTTCTGATAATGTTTATTTTTTAATAAATGGTGAAAAATGCTGTAATTAATTTCAAAACTACCTTTTAATATAATTTATTAATATTGTAAGATTATCTTTTTAATTGTTTTTAAAGTTGAAATAGATTATATTTTTACCATTTAATCTAATTTTGGCCTTTGAAAGTATTTCACTTTGAAATTGGACATTAAAAAGTATCACTCTTTTGATAGTTATTATTTCTTAAAAACACGCTTTTTGTTTTGACAATGGAAATTAATTATAAAATTATTTAATGCAAATTATATGTTTTGATGTTTTTTAAAATAGATATCATTTTTTATTTGGAATATAAAATTTATCATACGGTGAATTTTTGTATTTTTTCTGAAAACATTCAATTTTTGATAAATACTGGAACCACTATGTAGTAGTTAAAAAACTAACTTTTTCATTTAAATAAAAATATTCTGATTCTGTGAATTGAATTTCAAAAAACCAACATACATGGTTTTCATTAGTAAGTAAAATTTGGTTCAATGGGATTAAAATATTTTTTGTTGAATAGTAACTTTTGACTTTTATTAACCGTGATTGAAGTTAATTAGGATAATTTAATGTAAAAATGATGTTATAATAATATAAAATTCCCTTGACACGTGTCCTAACATATTGGTTGAGCCATGTCCGACCAAGAAAACCCATGGGTCAATTTTGGGACAGCATGGAGAAACTTGGGTAAGATAATGACATTAATAACATTTTATTTAAAGTTAAAATAAAAATTTTATAAACATGTAATGTTTTAGTAAACAATTTTAATGTTCAGGTATATAATTCATATATTTTACTATATATATTCATTATAAAGCTAATCATATTTCCTACATCATGGTAATATTTTTATTATTTTTATACATCAAATAAATAAAATTATTTTTTACACAATGATGATGTAGTGTTTACATCATTAATGGATGGTTTAAATAAATAAAAAGATAAAAATTAAAACAATATCCAAAACATGTAAAATTCTTATTGAATGATTTTATTTTTAGTAGGGGCTGCCTTATCTTTGACTTTAATGATTTTTGGACCTTTAGAAACCGAAAATCATTATATGATAAAATAATATTTTCAAACATTCCAAAAGAGCCCCTCCTCTCCCTTATAGATATCCCTCACTTCCTACCCATTTCACACACTTCTCAAGCCCTCTAGGTCATCCAAATTCTGTTCCAAAAATCTCTCAATATCCATATTTTCATCCTAGAAGCCTTACCATAGGTATAAATAACTTTAAGAAACCCTTTTGGTTCAAACCAAAGGGAGTTACCCTATTTAAAGGTAACTTCTTCTCTTAAGTTCCTTTCTATTATTTTACATCTCAAACCCCCTAAACTCATTGTCTTCTTTTATTTTATAACAAAACCAGTATCCTCAATATACTACAATTTTTTAATGAGAAGTTTTCAAGCTACACTTACACACACCTCGATCTAATGGGAAAAGAACATACTGTTTCTTTTGACGGTGAACTACTACCTCACAAAACGATGATTGTTCAATTATCTCCCACTACCTCTAAAGGTTATTATTAAGATGGAACATTATTTATATGTGATATATATTATATTTATATTGTTTCTATGCTTCTATATTTTCCATTTATATCATACCTTTGTGAGTTCCATTATGGGTAAACGCGATAATTTCAATTCATGAAGTGCGGACTACCGCACCCACAAAGAGATATGACTCGTTCATACCATAAGTGGAACGTATAAAGGATGTAGTTAATGAAATAATATATGATGTTATACAGGAAGTATAATATACATATGTATCATTATTTTTTTCCTTCCATCAAAATATGAAATAGAAATGAAATTAGCGTTCATACGTACGTAGGGCTTACAGTCTCCATGAACTCTCCATTTCATTTCTTACCACCAAATGTTATGTACTAATATAAATACATGTATATACTGGATATATATGATATAAATAATTTATAAATCATGAATATAATTCTGGATATAATAAACTGTTGACCACATGAAGAACTTGTAATTATAAGAAGTTCATTTTTGACTCAAGAACCAGATATCGACAAAATGAACGTTATTAAATCAAATGATTACATAATGTTTATAACATGGTAATTAGTGATATAAAAGGAATAATAATCTTGAAAAAGGTTCTTAGTTAAATAAGAAATGACTTTAATTTATAATTTAGGATTTTAAATAACGAACAGGTCAAGTCAGACACGAGGTAAGGGAACTTCTTAACCTAATTCCCGTTCATTGGGTTTATGTTATCTTTATTATTTATGTTGTTCTTTGGTTTATACATGAATTTCATTTATATGGTGTATAAACACCTTTTACTTTTCATTTCATTTAAAGGGAATCTTTTTCTATGAAGCATTTCACTAAATGAAAAAAAGGATGCGGAGATAATGACCTTTCCACCGCCGCGTGTATTATTTGATATTTGGCTTCCTTAACAAGTGGTAATGATTTTAAAAGGGAAATAAATACCATATACTCTATTACGTATTTTGTTATTGAAAATGGTTTTGATAATGTATTTGTTATTTCAATATATTTAAATTATATTTTATGATTTAAATGTGGAAATGTTATCTTTCCTTTATTTTTGTTTTATATGTTATGGTTATTGGGAATTGTTTACGTATATGGGTGGTTCCATGACAAACCTTGGGTGGGAGAGACCATGATAGCTCTCCATTTCATTGGGTAATGTGATTGAGGTAAATGTGAATGTTTCTCCTGACATATTTAGGGAATACACTGTGATCGGTATTCCATATTTAACTCTCTACGTAGCTGTGATAGCTACAATGTAAGTATGATATGTATGCCACATGTTACTTTTATGATTTGGGATTACTATATATTATTCATAAATATTATGTTTTCAAGATATAAGTTAAAGAGATTATGTTACATATGTATTGATGAACTAATGTTTTCTATCATTATTTTATAACCCTTACTGAACTTTTTATGTTCTTCCCATGTTTTGAAATGAATTTCACATGACTTAAAGATGAATAGAGTCATGGATGGGACTAATGAAAAGTCATGCTATATAAAACATGGAATTAGACATGACTCATTTTTTCTACAGTTTTTATTTTATTAAAAAAAAATGGAATCTGAGTAGAAGCGTATACTTTGTAATCTTTTGAGATGTAATAGTTATGTCCTAATTCTATGAAACTCTAAACCTGAAAAGATCCTCACTGTGAATTATTCATTTTATTCAATATTTTGTAATGTTTTAATGTTGGGTCCTTATAAATATGCTTCAAAAAGATATACTTATTGAAGATGTACTAGAGACACCTTCAATATCCATTTTAAAAAAATATAAAATATATAATATCAAAATAAATATTTTTCATCGTTTTATATATTTCAAGCCTCCCACTTTCTTATGAATTTTCTTAATATTAGTCTAAAAATCATAAAAAAATAAAAAATTATCATTTATCGTTTTTCATACCCATATTTTATTTAAGGTATTCAAGTATTATAGAATATTAGTGTATGGTAAATATATCATCAATTTCATTATTAATTACAATAAATATGAGTATAATATCACATTTTCCTGTGTTCTCAAAAAGTATGTGACACTATTACTATTAAATAGAATAAATGTTTATATGAAATCATACATCATAATTGAATGTCAAAACTATTCATATTTCACCACCTTTTAATAATTAGTAAAAAATTGTAAAAAAAAGTACACATATGAAATTCGAATGAACATTCCATCAAAATTTACCTCTATTATGTGTATCATTGAAAAAAATATAAGTTATATTAAGCCACATGGAAAATCATCTAAAGATGGTTATTCATCTTATAGAAAGTCACATTTCTATAGAAAATATATTTTTTCCAAAATTTACACCCTATTATTTTAAATGATAGAAGGGAGGTCACTAAAATATTTGATGTTCCTTTAATAAGTTTAAATCTTTCATAACTTATATATATCATATATATAAATATAATTCAAACATTAACTGTTGCAGGGTTTGGTACATGTGGGTTTTGAAAGCCTTATTAGATAACATCACTAGACTGAAATAAGTCTGGGCACTAATGTTTTCTTTTAACGTACTTAAAGAGAAATTGTTATGTATTGAAAGATGAAATAACTTGGACATGGATAGTGATTTCTCTCAACACTATACTAGAAGACAATAAAACATCCAATCTTATTAAAAGTTAAGGGTGTACATTTAACATTTTCAAATAATTCCTAGATAAAAAAATCCATAATATGTGCTGCATCATTCTCTGATGAGACATTAATTTTAAATATTTTTTGGGAAATAATAAAAAAATCATTAGAATTACCCAATTTTTTTCTGAGTTTACTCCATGAAATTTGGAAATGAATGATGTAACATCTATATTTCTAAATTTGGTCTCATTTAATCATTTATTATGCATGATAATAGTTACATTGTTGACCTAGATGACATTGCATGTGAAAATTTTCCTATCATTATTTCAATAGTGGATAAATTTTTTATTCTACCAAAAACATAAAAAAAATGTTTTTAACCTTTCTAGACTATATAACATAGTAATGTGAAGGGTATTTTAGTGAATGGAAAATTATATTCTATTAGAACTGATATTGTTCATCAAACTTGTTCAGAAGATGATTTTTGATATTATATAATGGAGAGGAAGAGTACTTCTCAAAATTTTCATTTTTTAGATGGATATTCTTTTTCTCAGTCTAAAAAGAAGAAACATTTATTAATTATTTCCATTATTAAAGATGAATTTATAACATTTCTAGGTTTTTCGGCCAAGTATTTTTTTATAAAAACACACAATAATTTTATAATGTGTTTCACGTAAACATTTTTTCTATTCAATAGTAATAGCGTCACATACATTTCAAGAACACCTAGAAATGTGATATTATACTCATATTTATTATAACTGGTAATGAAATTGATGATATAGTTATAATACACTAAAATTTAAAAATACTTGAATACCTTAAATAAAATATGGGTATGAAAAATATTAAATGATAATTTTCTATTTTTTTATGAATTTAGTTCACTAATATTAAGAAAATTCACATGAAAGGTGGAGGCTTGGATTATATAAAAAAATGAAAAATATTTATTTATATATTTTATATATTTATTATTATTTTAACATGGATATTAATGGTGTATCTAGTACATCTTCAATAGATATATCTTTCAGAAGCATATTAATATCTGTACACATCATGATATATCTTTCAAAATGTACACATTATCCTAAATGTTAATATTAAAGAATTACTCTAAAATAACTCTTAATTATGTATAATGTAATTGGTATATACCACTTTGTTTTTCCAATTTATTATTCTGAACATGATGATTAATCTTATGCATTCTATTTGATATTATTCTTACACTGCGACCATGGATCAAGGCTTATATGTTGTCCTATTTTTATTACAAGTTTTGTCATATAAGTATAACATATTTATTATTAATATTACTTGAATCCCTATAATTTATTCTTGAAAATAAAAAGTGGGAGAATGTGTAGTAAATTAAAAGGGATTTAAAATATTGGTTTATGGAGAAGTTTTGTTTATTGGAGTGAATGATACTGATCAAGAAAGGAATTTTTATTTGTTTTCATTTTTATAAGGGGAAATATTTCCTTAATATATTGCATATTTTAAGTGGGAGTATGTTTCATATATGGACATGATGATTTTACAAACATTATAATTATTTTATTTTACTCAAGTTTTTATTAACTTTCTTATTATTAAAAATGGGATATTTTTAATCATTTTTTATAATGAATACTTCCAAATATTTTGTTTTGATGAATCAAAAAACACTATATCTACATTGTAAAAACTTGATTTTTTTATTGGAGTGTCATATTTTATCTTCCAATTTACTAACTTTGGTAATAAATAATTATGAATATTCGTGGTGAAGAACATTCTGAAGAGTTACCTAAACATTAAAGGGGAAGAAATCATAATGAAGAATCCATGTTTGTTAAAAGTGATAGATGTCCCTATGTTCCTAAAATGTCTATTATAAGATCGTTTTGATTATATATATATTTAATGATATATTTAGGACTAGATATTTAACCATATGATGATTGACCATCATTTTATAGTTAAATACTAACTAATGTTTATGAATTGTGTTTTTTTTTGTCTGTGTTTTTTTCTGATACAAAAGCACTTGATATTTGTGGTTTATTGAAAAATATCTAGTTTTTTCACTATAATAATTTTATTCAATCAAGCTTATGATTGAAGGGTCTTAGATATAGGAACTTTTGATTCTAAACATATGAGTTCAATAATGTTTTTGGGAAAGAAATATTCTTCAAGCCGTTGTTAATCTTCTAGATCCCATAGTTAATTTGATCTTCATATCTCATGCCTCTATTAAAATTTTAAATTTAAAAATCCAAAATATTGTAATTTCTAACAATTATCTATAAATTATTCAAAAAGATATTAATAAAAAATTCATTCATTCATTCTCTTCAATACTCATAATTATCGATATAAGAATTTGGTGGCTAATGAGAATTTATTATCTCTATAGTTATGATAGGAAAATTTTCTCTGAAAAAATAGAATAGTTTCTACTTAATACATATATACAATAGAAATGATATTTTCTCTAATTCAACATGTGCTCAGAAAAAGATTTATTATAGGGTTGGGGAATTGATGTTTTTAAAATCCAAACAAAATTTCCCTCATTTAGAAATATGAATTTAAGACTATATATGTTCAAAAAAGTTATATTGAAAATAAATAACAAATAATGAATAATATATTCTATAAAGTGATACAAATTAAGTGAGTGATACATTATTAAATAGAACAACAATATAAATAACAATATAGAATGTAAAAAATTCAATGATATTTTAGTTAAAAATCCATGAACTCCTAAAAAAGTTATTAATGGATATAATAGTTCTTATCCTAAAACACATCTCTTTTGATCAAGTGACGGGAGGTTTAATACCCATATCTGGGGGAAGTAAGTTTCAAAATAAAAATTCTTCTATCAAAGTATAAGATTCATAATCTATTACCCAAAAAAATATTTGATAAAGTCTGGATAAAGTCCAATCCCTCTAAATTGACTATAACATCTATGAAAGATGTTCATATTCCCTAAATTTATTCTATCAATAATATAAAAATAAAATGAATTCATTCCTAGTTATTAATCAACAAATATCGAAAGAATGGTCATATCCTTGAGACATCTTCACACACAAAATTTTCATAATCATTAATTCCAAAACTCAAAACATATTAATCAAAATCAGATCGATGATAAAAATTATAGAAGGAAATATTTATATATTACAAAGAAAATATCATAATCAAATAATCTATGATTATATATAATAATAATAATTAATGGAATCATGAAAAATTAATCATGTGTTGTTCTATAAAATAAAGGACAATAAGGATTTGATCTAGTAGCTAGTCTATATGATCGTAGTATAAAATCTTGATGTTGGGCATAAAAAACATATAACATATTATCAAGATACTTCAATATTTTCTATCACTTAAAACTAGATTTAATGATTTAACATGATATTAATCTTTATTATGGTTGATTCTAATCTCTAAAATGTTTTGAAAAATAACTTTTTTGAGTTGGTAAATATAATTTTTTGTATATAAGAAGATTTAAATAAATTAAAAACCATAAAAAACATCAACTAAGTTGATGTAAATTTATATTGTATTTTGATTCAGTAAATATTTGTATCGAGAATATATCATTCATAAAAAGTATTTGGTTGAAAATTCCCTGATGTAATGATAGGGGTGGAGATAAGTCCCGACATTAATAATTCAAAAAATTACATGAATCATAATTCATATTTATATATGGAGTCCAATATATAGGTAATTAAATCATCAACCATGAAAATTTCTAAAATTCATTTTAAATCTACATTATAACCTATTATGACCTGAAAATATTATCACAAATTTTGAAGAATAGGGTGATATGTTTTCCAAAAAAATTATATTTTTTTATCAAATTAAATCACAATATTATATATATTATGAATAATAAATACACATTATTTTCCTTGGGAATTTTTTTTCTTTATTAAGATCATTCATTACGACATATCTCGATGAGTATCTAGAATAAACTACCATGTTTCCACCTATAATAGGCTAGAGGCAGGCAATTAGTGCTGAGTAGGCATATCACACTGAAGTGAGGAATTAGATTCAAGTACTTGTACACATGAAGGCATCTCTAATCCCATACAATGATGAAATGTAAAATAAATGATAACAATACATTTATACATCTATATTCCCATAATTAAATTAAAATATGATGTTCATGAAATATTTACAAGTGAAAATATATAAGCCAATCCAAAACTGGAATATAATGTCTAACCTGCATAGAAGGAGGGGACTTCATTCAAATGAAAAATCGATATACACCATATTTGTTTTAGCTAAAACTAAGATCCACATACCCCAAACCCACCATGGACTCCATAAAACTATAAATCATATTCCTATGGAATGACATGTGTGGGAAGAGACTATACATGGAGGACTATAACAATTCATAGTAGGAAAAAAAAGCATAAAGAATAATCAGATCATTAAAAATAGGTATTCCAATCAAGATATGGGACATAACAATGAACAAGGATATCCCAGATATACTGATAAAGGAATATGGTTCGCAATAGGTCTCAGTAACTTCTAGACGAAAAACCACAGCAGGGCTTCAAGTTAACACTCATCCATGAGATCTCACCCCATGAGACCTATCGTCCCTAATAGAAATCAATAGATTGACAGTAATCATTAGGTATTTTTTTAGCCAATGGAATACCCCGCAATCTCATATGTCCCCCTGATTTGGGAATAACCACCCACTAAGATATATTTTCACTAACAAAACTGATCCTAGAGTTCATGCATATTAGTTTAATACATGATGAAGAGAATAGGAAACTGAGAGGGTTCATATGAGATTCACACTCCTTTGAACTAATACCCCATCATAAAGATCAGATGTTATTACACAACTAGGGGTCAATGCTCAAGAATCACTAGGTGGTATGCGACCCTATCAGAAACATCATTCTTGATAGGTGATCAAATCACATGTAAGTCTTTTTCAAACTAATTCTATAAATCGTATCATGGGAAAACAAGAATATTATGAGGATATCTTTGAGCCTCTCATAGGGATACATTCTTCAAGTCCTTGAGGTGTCTACGGTTTGATGATCAGGAATATATTCTGCACTATCCCCCATATAATTGGAGTAAAAAAATAACTCTAGAATATGTGAACTATCCCACACAAAATTTATGTTTGAGAAGCTATAGAGGGGTCACCATCTATGGTGATATTGAGATGATTCTATAAATCCTCATAGGAATGGATGAATAGAACACACTCAAAAAATACTAGTCTAAGGAATCTAATAAAAGAACAAAACAAAAAATATCTATGATGATAGATAACTCCAAACATTCCAAAACGAGTTCACTACATATCCCTAGGGAAGCCAAAAGTGTGTCACAAATCATGTAAATACATGTGTCTCACACTAACATGACAGAAAATTCTCCAAAATACATGGAATATCTCATGAGGTATATGACGTGTAAAAATCTCCCTAGTACATGAACTCTTGTTCTGCCTGTGGTCTTGTACACTCGGTCTTTCTCATGTAGTTGGTTGTGTATGAGTATATGGATCTTCCTATTAACTCTATTCTGCATGTTTTGTTCCAATGTGCATAGCATGTGGGGACACAAGGCCACCTATTCATGTACCCTTATACATGCTAATCCATCCACCATGTGTTAAATGACAAATGACATGGAGAACATGAATTGAAACCCTACATAACCTCTAGGTTTTGTAATATTGGTATAAGAAGATCTTTCTTTAAATGATTTTCACTATGTGTGAAACATATCACTACACAGAAACCCTAGAACCACACGGAGGGGACTGCACAAAATGTGTTCATAGGACTACATGTCATGTAATCTATTTTTTCACATAAACCATGGAATTATTCCATTGTATTATCATAATACTATATTCCAGAGATATACTATAATACAAAACCATTATTTGTGGTTCTGGGTTTCATCAAACCCTCTATCCCTTGTTGGGTATATTCAGTCCATATTTCCTACTCAAAAGACACTAGTTGTGGCACCTATTTAGTGTTTCATTCCAAAAAGGCTATTGTGATCCCCTAATCCAACTACAGATCTAGTACTATAATTGTGTACTATAACCACAACATAAAATATCTATAACAAACCTGTGTAGCAATCCATTTCACCATTTATCTGTTACACATGATCAGTCATTGGGTGTTAATGGAATCTTTTGACAAATGAAAATGAAAAGGATGGATTCATATAGTATGAGGAGAAAAAATCACAAAACAAATAATTAGTATTGAACCTCACCCAATGTTCATGTTGGACATTATTAGTTGACATAGGAAGATAAATTATTGGAATTAATTAAATAAAAAAATATCAATTCCTACATTATAGTAAGTAAAATTATTTTCCTGAATTAAACAATTGTTCTTAAAATTAACTTGTTAATTTTTTAATTCACATTAATCAATGGTAAATATAAATAGGAATATTTCCAAAAACAAATGTACTAAATTTTCTTGATAAATATCTGATAAATAAGGATTGACACTCCTTATCATTAACGATATGTACAATCTGTGTTGTCATTGGCGATCTTTACAGTACATCAATTATTGAACCGTGATCATGATGCCCACTAATGTTACACCATGATCTCATATTAATTAATATTGTTATGATTTTATCCCTAGGAATTAGTTATAAATGAGTATTTATAGAGGATATAATAGGTCGTTATGTCAATGATATAAAATAATTAAATCAATTTATTTTATTAATTAATTTTTTCTTGTGAGGACATTTTACCAGATTCCCAATGCTGATAAATATTAATTCGCTCCAAGGGTAAAACCTTGTATCTAAAATTAAAGATAGTCGCATATTTTAGGTCTGAGACATTGTTTGGGATTTATTCAACAGTTTTATGTAAACTTCATTCATGTGATATTAATATATTTATTATTTTTGATATGTCAATTCCCAAATCATCAGGGCCTCGGAATCAAGCATTTTTTCGAGTAGTTGGCTATAAAAATATTCCTAGAAATGTTACAAAGTATTAAACAAAAAAAAAAGATATGTTACATTATTCCCTTATACAAGGATTTTCATCTAAAAAGTAACATTCTAAATAAAAAGGTAGGGATACTAAGCACTTAATTGGGTATCCAACTGCCACAAGAACTCCTAATAGTTTTTAGGGCTGTGAAGAAACAAACTACCAAGGAAAATCGTTTTCCATGAATAAAAAGTCATTTTATGTTCACAACACCACTAGATCCCAGAAAAATGAAAATCCACACTCAAGTCCCATCTTATTAAGGTCGATATAATTAAATGAGTCATTTATATACCTCCCCAGCTGAGACATGTGGACAACACCATTAAACCAAAACTACCATGGTCACATATTTATGCAATACACCACCCCACTAACCCAACACAACACAAGGAAAAGGAAAGAGCCCAATAACCCTAGGTATAGCATAATTCCCATGTTAAATCACTAAGAATCTTAATTTTTATTGTCCTAAACAATTTTTTTTCGTAATAAATTCATGATGTTTCTAAGAATTCCATATCGGCCTTTCGATGAATTTCACTCTTACGACCATCACTAGAACAAAAATTGGTGACCAAGGGTTGTCACCCACTAGATCTTACTATAATAATATCAACAAGTATAGTCCCTTATAGATGTACCTAAAGAATATAATATTCTATGGTGGAGTGATAATCATAATTAAATGAAAAATCCAATGATGTTAATGATCCTCCCAACTATGGCCAAAAACCAACATGTGATCTTGAAGAATGTTTACCAAAACCAAAATGGTCCACTTCACCTGGCCCTGTTGCCTAGGTAAAACAAAGATATCAACTACAAATGAGTCCCAGAATTAATCTCACATCCTCTCCCTAATTTTACGTTGTAGTTAGTATCATATTCTATAACATTATAATGTGAATTCCATGAAACTTGACTACCACCTGCTCACACTAGTTTCTCGAACTATCCATGGACCTATATTTGTCATAATTGTAAAATAGGTAATACAGAAACAATTTATCTTCCAAAAATGATGCAAATCCCTGGGATACAAAAATGATTCCTATATATCATAGTATATTCTTACCTACAATAGACATACTACTAAATAAAAATAACATCCTCATCAAAACCTTCAACAATAAGAGTTGTGTCACCATCATTACTAGAACAAGGAATATGATTTTACAAAATTTTGAAAATAAATTATGAACATATCGAGTTTATATTTGTTCTTGAAGCATGAAACAATAAATATCACTAATTTATACCTCCCTAGATCTCTGACGAAGCAGATGGGAAATGACTATCGACTGGAGTTAAAAGGCATCATCCTCTGGTGTCTTTCATGCTCCAACATAAATACCAAGAACATAAGGATTTCATCAAATAATTCTACCATTAATATATCCAAGAATTTTTAAGTATATAGTTTATAAAAATCACGATTCTTCTATGGTTTATAACATTCCAAAGTGTATTCCCAAGAACTCAAAACATCAATAGTGGATTAAAAAGACAATTATGGTATATCCAACTCCATATGTAGTTAATGTGATAACATATCTCGAGGTCAAAATCTGAGAACCACTTTTCCTCAAACAATGGGATTAAGAACTCAATGATTATTAAGAGTGGATATTATTCCTCAGGACCCTAGTTCATGTGAAACCAATCCACACCCATTGAGAAGAAATCATTCTCCTCTCATGATAATGTCAATAGAATTCAATGGTGAACACATTATTTCATTGAAACCCCATTTTTTTGAAAACTACTGACTAAACCTTCATCTTACAAATTAAAATGGGTGAAATTAGATATTATATCCAAAATATTACGAGGAGTTCCCTGGTGAAATTCCTTATAGAATTATGACTATTGGTTAGGAGATAAAACCAAAACATCACTAGGAAATACATCATTATACTCCACCTTCAATATAGGAAAACAAAATCTTATTGCAACTAATTATCTATAGTTATCACAATCAATTTGATAAAAATACAGTCTTAAACTCCTACAAAATATCTCATCATGTTCATCTTGGGATCACTGATTATCAAATGAGGAAAAATATACCCTAAAAGATAAAAACCAATCCAAATTATCTAGTGGGAAAATCTGAGAATGCATGGTATGAAACTAGATTATACTAAGGAAAACATAGTTGTGTATCATTGACACTATGAATGGATTATATGAAAAAATCTATATCTCCTTCAGCAGTAATATCACCCTGATAGTAGAAGCATGTAATCACTAATCCCAAATGTATGAGACTCAGAAAAAGGGGTCGATAAAAAAGGACCCACTAGTATATCTAGGAATAGAACATTAGACATACCTAGGGATACATGGATCATGACTACATTTGATAACTGAAACATGGGAAGTGAAGACACACATCATACATCAAGACACGCTCAAAGCCTCTACGAGTTCCTACTACATTGAACAAACTATTTCCCCTTACTTATAATTTAACAAAAATATGGATTGATCCAACAAATTAGAACATTATAAGGAACTCAAAAACATATGTTAATGGAACTCATCATCTAAAACATGACACTATCCACTTTGGGACTATGTAACTAACCTAAACAGTTTTTTCATATCCAAATAACGTTTCTCGGTGTGGGAATTTTCCTTTTCTTTGTATGCCCAATTTCTTAATCAAAATCACCAACACAAGGCTTTACAAATTTTGTACATCTCCCTAGACATGACTCTAAAAAATGAGTCTAAAAAGTGTCTCATACTTGTTTATGTAATCAATACATAAAATATAGAAGGAACACATATCATAACTCAAGTCACCTAAGGATTATTAATGAAAATAATAGTCACATGCTTGTATCTATCTATGATTCTGACCACATGATTCCTAAAACTGGATTAGTCTTTATGGGGACAATGATGGTAACATAGAACCATATTTCCTATCACCTCCTACTTTTCCACTAGCTCCACTAAAATGTTCTTCACCCTATGGACCACTTCACTGAAGTCGTGCCTCATTCTAGGAAGTTCATCAACCCCCTAAATAAATGAATCACAATGCATTTCAAAATCCCAAAAGTTATTTCCACTTAAATTAAAATAATAAAAACATCTCATCCTTGATTAAATGATTTTCCCTGAGATCTTTGATGAAAAATATGTTATCAAGACTTTCTTCTCATGTCTACTATTGGTAGGTCTTTTTGACCTTGAACACCATGTGATATGTACCTAAGATGCTCCTGATAAGTTCTCAAACCCTAAACATCATCCCCCAACACTAAAAGAGAAATCCATGACATATTCGATAATGATTATTCATCCTAAAAGATTATATGTGGGACTATGGGTTAATCAATAGGAGAAAATCCCAATGGGTGGCCTTCTTGAAGAAAGACCACATTGTTCCTAACCCCCTTCAGAGTGGCCCTATCACTCATCAAGTTGTACTCTCTACTATACAATAAAAACCTAACTGGTGGTTATTATGTATATATCCCAAATGAGATAGTATCTTCCATGGTAAATGATTATATCTAGTGAGTTGATACAAGAATGACTTTCAAACCCAAAAACCATTTATATATAATGCATGTAGCAAAGTTTTCCCTGACAACTAATTCCAACATGGAATAAGTCAACAAGTATGTTATCAAAGATCTGGTGAATAGACATGTTCGCCACTGTACAAACATTGTTTACCTTGGGATGAGATCTAAACTTGTAACACATAACACTATTACCCTAATTCCCAAACCAAACCTCACATTGAGAAAAAAACACCAAACAATAATCATAGAATGTAACCACCCCAATAATACCACTATGTCACAGCCCATCCTAATGGGGCTTGAGCCACAAACACCCCATGGACGCCTCTAATAGGCCAAGGGATGCACCGATATAAATATGACATCCATTAGGGGAATTACCCTAATGTACCTATGCACACACATATATCTCCATGATTATACAATGATGATATGTAACATAACTAATAATAGTGAATTCATACATCTATAATACCATAATAAGAGTACAACATAATGTATTGGAATATGATACAAAGTGTCCAAATACCTACCCACCCAAAACTAGAAAACATTGTTTGACCTGATTAGATGGAGGAGACAATAGTCAAATGCAACCCCAGTATACACCTCAGTATTTATAGTCCAATGTATGATACACATTCTTTGATCTCTCCAAGGACTATATTAATAGTTCCATCATATGCATAATACAAGACATATGCGCGTGTATCCCATGCATGTGTTAATTTCACAATAACTAGAAGGACTCCCCAAATATTCAAAACATAAAGTATCATGTGTTGTTATCCCAAAAAACATAGGTAAGTCAATCAAGATATGAGATATAATGATAACCAACGAATTTTCCTGACATTATCCCAAATGACTTCAATTAACAAAAGTAGTCAACCATTGTTGGACATACATCCATTGTAAGGTTGGAAGGTAATAATTATCTAAGAGATCTCACTCCATGAGTCTTTATATTCCATATGGAATTGAATTTAGAGATATCATTCTTTTGGTATATCTAAGAAGTTGGCATATACCACCATCAAATAGGTCACACTTTTGTAGGAGGTAACACTCCCCATGATATATATACATTGAGGACACTCATCCCAGAGTTCACACTCATATGACCTATAAAAGAATAAGTACATAGTAAAATGAGATGATTCATTCCAGATACACACTTTATTAAACTTATACCCCATCAAAATATCAGATCTTGATACAAGAATAGGCGTGAATTCCAAGGGATCACCGGGGGACACCATACCCTACCAGAAACATCCTTTTAGATATGGAACGATTATGTGAATTTCTGAATTCAAAATGATCATTCACTGGGAAATTATTGAGTGATAGGACAAATAAAAATTCAAACGATGAATGCACATAAAACAGCAAGAGAAAATGAACAAAACACATAATTATAAATGGACCGTAGGAAATTTTTGTGATGGAATTGATTTTCTGTCATAGTAAAACAATATAATCGAATGAATTAAATCAAAACAATTTTAATTCTTATAACATAGGAGGATAATGAAAATACTAAATTAAAAAATTGATCCATTAAATAACATATTAGACGATTAATAATCATTTTTAATGTGTAAATTGGAAATGTTATAAATAATAAAAATATTCTACCTCAATTTTCAAAATTTTCAATTGAAGAAAGATTACATTTCATTGACATTGATTAGATCCAAAAGCTGGTTTTTTATTAGCGATATTTACAGTACTCTTATTGTTAATCCACATTCCTGATGCTCCCAATATTGCAACAAGATCTATTATCATTTCTTTGTGTTATGAGGATAACTATGGGAATTACTTATCATGGAAAATTTATAGTGAACAAACTAGTTCACTACATTAATGAAATAAAATTAATAAATAAATAAATTTACTTTATTAATTTTTTTCTATCACAAATTTTAACCAAATGACCAACTCTAAAAAAGATTAAGTAGAACCTACGGTACAACCAACATTACAAACTCAACAGTAGTCTAAGAGTTTTTATCTGATAATCTATTTGAGATTTATTCAAATTTTTCAATAAAATCATGCATGCATGATATTAATTTTTTTTAATATTAATAAAATATCAATTTCAAGATAACTAAGCCATATATTCTCACACTGTTTAGGTTCATGTTGCATGAAATAATCATAGAAACATTTTAAATTCACGAATAGAAAAAATGGACATTAAGGCATTTTTATCCTCTATAAATAGTTTTTTAGATAAATATTTTTGAGAAATATATATAATTTGAGGTAAAAAATCGTGTAATAATTAATTAATATTTCAAATATTTTCTCAACCATATCAGAATTTATAAGCATCATTAATTGTTAAAAAATTATTAGTGATTGAAATAGAATAAATTGAATCCTTCGATATAAAAAAATAATGAAATTGGATTTTTAGGTCAATATAACTTGGTTTTATGATGTAGAGGGAACTTAGTCTTATCATGAATATCTATATAATAGGTCGAAGAAAGAATGTTCGAATAATATATCTATCACCTAAATCAATGAATGTAAGTGAAAAATAATAATTCTATATGATTGAATTAAGTGTCTATTAGTCAATAAAAACTCAACAATTAGTTATAGATAAAATTAGAATAAACTCAAAGTTTTTAATTGATATTATAATAATAAATAACGTTTTTGTAATAAAATCTATATATATCACCAAAAAACTCTAAAATATTTTATATATGATAAAAATATTTAGAAAATTGGAAATTTTTAATACTATAAAATACTTTATTTTTTCATATAATCTTCTATAATATTCCAAATTGGATTTGACTATGTCCTTAGTATAATTTATCCATTAAAATGTATTCATTGATTCATTTTGTACAAAAAAATTGACATTTTAAGCAATTGTTTTATGTTATCATAATCATTAATAACATTTCTATCTATCTTCATTATATAAAAATAAAATACTGAATAGAAGTGTGGTATTAATTACCCTGAATGAATATCTCTTAAATTATAGAAATATATGTAGCTATAAACATAAAATTTTTTAAGTTTATGATAATAATGTGGATTTGTGGTGCCAATTATTTGAAAATTTATATGTAAATTATAATTTTAAAACCTGCATGAGGTATAAATTTTAAAATTTGTGTTTCCTATAATATAATAACAATATATTTTATTATAGGTTTTCTTTAGTGGATTAATTAATTATGAAATATTTCCTACAATTTCTAACTAAATAATCAATAATATCCTTATGAAGAAATCATACATGAAAACTAGTTTCATTATATCTGAGAATACATTTCTGTCTGACATTCCACAATCTATATGAAAATTAAAATTACCATATGTAATATATATAAAAACAAAAATAGTTTCATGTAACTCTATTCCTAGAGTAATTTGTAGTTCATAATTTTTATCAAGGTAAATTAGTAGAAAATATTTTTAGAGAATTAAATTACCATTGAAACCCATAATATCTATAAAAACATCCATATTTCATGTAAATATTTGATATTAAAATTTAGAATGAAACTATTGTAGGTTTATAGTCACTTATATCCAATTAAAAAAAAAGTACTTAGAATTACGTTTATATTAAACAATAAGAAAATCAGTCATATAAATATCTTATTTCTCCATAAATCGCAAAACAATTTATTTTTCATAAATCTTTTATATTTTTTATAGTTTTCATTAAATCAGCATGATAAAATATTTTCAAAAGTTTCACCATATTGTATAGTCAATTTTTTTATTCATTATAACACTATTTAAAACCATAGTGATTGAGGAATTTTTTTATTGAGAACTATTTAATACTATGTTCAATTATATCTTATTAAAAATTTATATTAATATATATAGAATTTTATACATTTAATATTCAATCCAATTTAGTTTTTCAGATATGTAATGTGTTTAATGTATTCTTACTGGTCTACAATAGGAAATTTTCCAACATGTAGACCAAAATTATCCCATTTTGATATCTTTTTATTATCACTATTCAAATAAGATTTATACTCTATATTTTTCCCTTGGATATTTAAAAATAATTTTTTAATTTTTAGTGGGATTAGTCTCCCTCATAATGTAAATTTTACACTTTATGCTATAGTTTCCACAACTCCCTTCCAATAATATCTTTTATGAAAAATCATCTCCTTATTTCATATTAAATCATGATTTATTACATTCATGTACAAAAAATAAAACCATAATGATTGCTAAGTCTACTGTATATTGGAATTATGTACATTATAGAATTTCTAAAATCATAAAATACATTATCTTTTTTGAATATCTCATTAACATGCTAGTATATAAAACATCATTGGATAACCTAGGGACATATATAAGAAATGGGTAATCTATAAAACCATGTAATGGAATAAACAAATAATTAAATGAAGGAAGTAATACATGTTAGACAATAGTTGATTAAATTGGTAATAAAAGGATTGAGAATAATAAATAAGAATAATTTATCATGATATAACTTGGTAATCATAAACGAAACACGGGAAATGTGGAAATAACTTAAAACACTGCACATAAACATAGGTCAAGAATAAATGACAAGAAATCATGATGGAAAAAATCACATGGTGGATTATGTTCACTCCATATTCCTATTTATGAAAATGAGATGAAAACATTACCCAATCCATTATAGAGCTATATTATCCCGAGTGCACCCACCACTTTCATTTCCTTCTCAAGATTATATGCACAATATAGATCATAAAAAATGGAATCATATGTCATCAAATTTTATCCCAGGATGAAGGATTTTTGAATACATACATGTAATTAAACAATAAAATATGTATAATTTCATAAATGTGAACACCCTTGATAAGAATTGGGTATGGGTATTCAATACAGATTTGTTTGGGATAGAAAATTAGGCCTAAATTTCGGAAGCATAACATGGGTGTATAAATGTACAAGAAAGGGATTAATGACATTTTAATGGTTATCTCATCGTTATGAACCATAGGTTCAGTATGAGGGATATGAAAGACCATATCCAAAATTTTGTAATTACTGAAAAATTGTATAAGATAATAGGTATACTTGAATAAAGAGGAGAAAGAAAAGAACCCTTACATTGAGATTGTGATTCCAATGGTTTGGGGGAGCTTCGTGAGAACATGGGGAACATAGAAATGTACCTAGAGAGTGTATATAAGTGTAAGGATGTTGTTAATGGATTTTAAATGAAGAGAAATGGCAGATTGGGTGGGTTTATATAGGAAATTAGTGGAGAATTCTTTATCATATCTCAAACTTATGTTTTAGACTCTATATAATAAAATAACAAAAAACCATCCCATGGTTTTTTCCCATGTTCATTGGAAAAGGGAAGTGGTTTTTGTTATTTCTTATGGATAAGAACCTAAATTATTAAAAACAATACCATTGTTGAGGTATAAGTGAGTCATACTCTTAAATAAATGATTTCAAAAACGTAAAATCTATTGTAGGTTTTGAAGGATTCATATAGGATTTATAAAATTAATAAAATAAAACATAAAATAAAATTGTTTTATATGAAAAAATATATTTGGACTTTTATAATATTTAATGTATTTATTACATCACTTTTGGGGTATTGTGAAGTCATAATAGGAAATATATATATTTATACCATTATTAATTTTTACCTGAAAATTCTATTGTCTCACACAGTTATGGAAAATTAGTTTGTTTGGTAATTTTGACTTCATGCTTTAAAAAATAATATTTATTTTATCAAAATATCTTTATGAATTTGTGAATTATAACTTTTTAAATAATAATAGTGATTTAGTGAGAAATGCCTATTTTTTACATAAAATTTTTTGAACCATATTAAAAATTACACTTGAATTAATCAAAATTAAAAAATAATTTATATTTAATAAAAATTATTTATTAATAATATTTCAAAAAAAATTCATTTATTTCAAAAATATATTAATTAGTCAAAATAAGTTTATTAATTGAATTTAAATATTACCCAAAAATAGAACATGTATTTAATTGAATCATAATATAATTTATTTATAAAGTATCTATGAAAAGATGAAAGTATATTCATTATTTTATAAAATATATTTATTAGTATAATTAGGTTCATGATACATATCCCTTTAATATACCATAGAAAATCCTAATTGTTAGGTATGTGATTGTTATTATTTCATATGGTGGTTCATCGTACATAGTTTGGGATGTGATCTAAATGAGTATTAAATTATTCCTTAAATGGTTTCAATTATACGTAATTTTTTTGATATAATAATGGGAATAGTAAATGGAATATGATAGTGATGTTTTCTCCCTTAGAAGATTTGATAAATTTGCATCATATGGTATGATCCAAATAGTTGTGTCTATCAATTAAATTAATTGTGTCAGATGGATTTTTCAAACCCATATATTTATAATAATCATATGATCACTATTAAATGAGAATATTATAAATTGTAGTTATGCTCATTAGTATTTTAATTATTATAACATAAAATCAAATAATTTTAGGGGTTATATATAAATGTAATAAAAAATTTAATCACAAAGGGGATTTCATTTATAAAAGTATGTGTCGTTATAATATTCACCACTCCAAAAATTTCACACTTGAAATTTTATTTTCATATAATAAAATAGATCAGGTTATTTTAGTTCCATAACCTCCTCTTTTTCCCAGGTCTCTTAATCAAACATGTTATTTCAACATAGCACTTTTAATAGGTTCATTTTATTATTTCTTAGAACATTGTCTCTACGATATAATATCTTCACCGGATGATCCTCATTTGATAGTTCAATCTTCATTGGTACCACCTATAAATTGAGTATATGTGAGGGGCCAGATATGTACTTCCTATATAGGGATTCATGGAACACATCATATACTTGATATTGGTTAGGCAGGAGTTCCAGTCCATATTCCATCACTCTGATTCAATCAAGGACATCAAAATGACAGATGTATCTTAGGCTAACCAATCCCTTATTTCCAAATGTCAGGACTTTCATACATAGATCTATGTGTGGGAAAACTATTTATATAATTTCAATATCTATGCCTCATTGATGATTTCTATCATATCTATTTATTTGAATCTATGCATCCTTGATGTGATGATGAAAGGTCATGAGATTTTCCACCATGTCCTATAATACATTAAGAAATAGTAGTTTGTGTTCTCTAACATCTTTCCCACATGTAAGTGTTATGAACCTCTTTTCAGAAATGGATTCATAGGGATCTATATCGATCGTATAGTGGAAACTAATATTAGATGAGAAGATAACTTGACTAAGATGTTGATCCCATCCGTTGAAGTCAATTATGCATATTCTCAACATGTCATTGATTTTATGGATAGTCTTCTCAGATTTAAAGCATGTTTGAGGGAGGTAATCCTTAATGATTTTAAACTTAATATATACTAAATGTTAGATACTCTTCAAAACCGTTGAGGAAATTATTGAGACTCAGTCTGATATAATTGATAATGGTTTTCCATGTGGCCTCACAACTTGTTGAATGTATATCCTTTTATGTTGACCAAGTTATAATACCTCTTTACTTGCTATGAAGTGAGCAATTTTTATAAGATTATCCACCATAACCCATATATCATTATATTCTTTTGATGTCTTTTGAGGAACAATGATAATGTCTATGTTTATGTTTTCCCATTTCTATGCAGGTATTGGAAATGGTTGCATCATCCCCTTGGATGTTTTCCTTTTATAAATTTAATTATTGACATACAAGACATATTGATGTATATTCCATGATCTACATATTCATATTCCCCCACCAATTGTTCTCTTAGATATGGTGACACATATTTATAATTCCTGGATGAATGGATAAGGTTGATCTTTTTGCATCATCCACAACTCCTTATTTGACATAGGTTTTGATGGCACACATAGTCATGACCCAAATATCATAAATCCTTATTCATTAGCATCGAAATATATATATTTTCATTATCATATAGCTTCCAATTTCTTTTGAATTCCCACATCATCTCTTTGATCATTCTTTATCCTCTACAAAACGCATGGTTGAGAAATCATTTTCGAATGTGTTGATGATGTTCCTTCCTTTTTGATTTCCACATTCATCCTTTTCAAATATTAGAAGATAGGATCCTTATCAATTTTAATCATGATAAGACTGTTGGATCCATTCTACATAAATAATTTTCCACTTTATTCACTTCTACATAATTGTAGTAGATAGAACTGCCATAGTCCTGGATCATCCCTAACCATCATCCTCCACACATATTCATCTATTTATATGTGAATAGGGTTATATGATCAATATATATTTCACACTTCTCCCTAAATAGATAAATCTTCTATATTTTCAACATGATGATCATTTTATAAAACTCTATAGTAGTTATTTTGTATCTTTATTTGTGAGCCACCATTTGTCATGAGGCATAGTATATCACATTTTCATTCTACATTAACACACTTCTGAAGCCCTTTTTATAAGCATCGTTGAATACCAAGAAAAGTAATCCACATGTGGGTGTTGTTAGCATAGGTATTGTAATAAAATTCTTTTTTCAACTCCTTAACGCTATCTTTACACTAAAAATTTTACGAAATCATTACCCCTTCATAGTTTTATTTTTTAGTTTTTTTGAATGTCCTATGAAATTTCTCAAAAAACTGATGATGGCACCTGTTAATCCATGAAAAATACTGATATTTATCCATGATGTTGGTGTCATCTATCCTTCAATTTATTCTATCATTGGAGGGTCCACAGAAATCCCATTTCTTGTGATATTATATACCATGAATGATACTTCGTTAATCCAGAACTCATATTTACTGTACATGGCATAAAACATATCCTCTTGTAAGGTATTGATCACGGTGATAATATTTTCATGACGTTCCTCCTTGTTTTGGGAGTATATTAACATATAATAAATAATGACTACCGAAAACATGTTAAGGTATTATATTAATACTCTCTTCATAAATTATATGATGATTGGTGTAGAATTAGTGAGTTTAAATGGAATTATGATGAACTCATAGTGTCCATATCTTGTTTGAAAATTATTCTAGGGGATATCCTACTTATTTAGGGAAAATGGTACTACCCAGACCATAAATCCACATTGGTTATTTATTGATATCCATAAATCTAATGAAAAAATTCATCAATATTTAGCATGAGATACTTATTCATTATCAGGATATTGTTGAGCTCGTGATAATTAATGCAAAGGAAGATTGACCCATATATCTTCTTGACGAATTAGATGGGTTTACCCCAATGTAACAACCTTCCCCATCTCATTGGATTTAGAGGGTGGCGGAATACTACTTGTCCTTAAGCGACGTTCCCAAGGCACCATAGACTAGAAATAAATTATGAGGGCTTTGAGAAACAATTGGGGAATTATTTTCCCTTGAGATACAACCATCCAACCAAAGAATCCACTAACAAAAATCTATATGATGCATGTCGAAAAAAACGAACCCATATATTTACAAAAGAAAACCAACTCTTCCATAACAATCCCACATGCCAAATAAAACCAAACATACTAAAACCATATTACTACACCGGGAGGAAGAATAAAAACACCCAAAGTAAATGTAGACACACTCCATAGCTCCACAACAAGTTCTGTAATTCCCCGACCCCATTTACCTAGAGTCGGTGCATTATTTTAATACATTGGTATAATTACAATGAATCAAGTCCTGAAGGACCGATCAGTTTAGCAGTCTTGGAAATTAGATTACATACATTAACATTACAATACACTTTCTAACATGCAACATAGCATAAATAATCCTTTGAGAATTCCATTGTTCCCTTAGCTTAACCTTGCATCTTAATCATAAATCACTTCTTGGGATCCTGCGAAAAATAAAACATAGAAAGGGGTGAGCTCAGATGCTCAGTAACGGTAAATAATTTAGCGGAAGTCATAAACTTTTAAGGAAAGATATGTAATAAAAACAACATCCTTTTTAAACATAAACTTGATCATAATATGGTAAAAAAATAATTCAAAAATTACCATATAAACAAGCACATGGATATTCTACTAATCAAATAATCACATGTAATAACTAATTTCATAATGAGGTAATGCATAATTCCAAACATTAATTTCTGTGTTAAGGCCTCATGCCATGACATAAGGGCTAACTGTAACCGGAACCCAACCCAGAGAGTCTCTAATAACCGGACACCAACCCGGAGTGCCTCTAATAACATGACACCAACCCGGAGTGCCTCTAATAACCGAACACCAACCCGAAGGGCTTAATTTTACCGGTCCCCAACCCGGAACATAATAGTCCAACACATTCATCTTAAGAAAAGTTTGTTATATAACATAAACTTTCATCTTAAAACTAACTTACGAAATGTCAATACTTTAACCATAAACCGTGAATGTCATAAAAATAACTCATCCATAGTCAAAGATATCACAAAAAACATCAATACAATATAGAAGTTTTGTATCATAGTAAATCAACTTCAAATAAGTTTAAAATCCATCAAAGGATGTTGACATAGATGAAATCAAAACTATTTGAGAGAAATATGTTTTTTAAATCATTTAAAAATCATATAATTATATAGAAAACCATTATTTTAAAAATATCCTTATAATATTGTAAGGGAATATTAAAAGGTTTAATAACGTGGGAGAATAACCTCACCCTCCGTATAAGTTAAAATAACATTCTTACCTTAATTTTGTCGAAAAGGTTATAAAGTAACTTATTTGGAAAATGACGGAAACATTCCTTTCAAAACATTTTATAAAAAGTCAAAAAAGGGTATAAATGACTTTAACCCATTGTATATTAAATAGTAAAAATGTTTTGAAATTCATTTTTAAGAAACATGGATGTGGATGATAAAGATTTCCCATCAGATAATTACGAATAAACAAACTCGGATAATAAAGAGATTGTGAAATTAACCCTTACCTCTTTGTAATCAATCGAGTCATATAAAAAATAATAAATAACCACAAAATAAAGAAAATAATATCATTAATATAAAGAGGATCAAGATAATACATATCAAATGGCAGTACACAATACACCAATGCAATAAATAAGTGGTGAACAATGAAAATCTCACGGAATTAAAAGTGAGATAATAATTCCCTTACCTTGAACTTTATTTTCGTCAAGGGTATGTTTAACCTCCTATATGAAGACTATAGAATGTTATTAAATTATACGAGAACCATATTAATATTTATAATATCATAAATTATTCACTTATGACTTTATATTACCCATTTAATAATAATTTCCTTGTTATATTAATATTTTGGGTAATAATCACTTTCTTTATCGTACGTGTTTTAACTTGTTACTCTTGATTTTATCACTTAGATCATGATTTAAATACTTAAAAAATATAAAACATGATTTATATATCATATATATTTAGAATATAAATTTGTATAATAGACATATATATGAAATGGAAAACACCGTTTATGGAGATGGTGGTCCTTACGTACGCATAAATGCTGTTTCTATTTTCATACAGTATTGAACGGAAGTAAGTTATATTTAAGTACATTATTACATATATATATAAAAATATATATTTATAGTATAATTATTATATCATATATTACATACTTATTAGTAATATATATTTTTATAATCGTCGATGAATGGTGAACTTGGAAATGAATCTCTTCGGGTCGTGGAGACGGTAAACCGTACGTACGCACGAGTGAAAATATCATTCTTTTGATATTAAAATAATATATAATTGGATGGTATATAATATATACAGAATACTTATCATGTTATATTTATTATTTACATTAATTAAACATCATTATTATACCCATCCAAATAATAGTGTATTGAATAACAATTACACCACGACGTGGAGCCGGTAAGCCATATGTACGCACGTATGGTGACATGTCATTCAAAGGATGGATATAATACTGAATATGGTTGTATCATATTTATAATACCATCATAGTATATATAAGATACTAGAGTTATTGTTTTATAATGGAAATAACAATGAAAGAAGAAGTGGAAAAAGAAAGGAACTTGAAAGAGGGTGGTCAAAACATTACCTCTTCTTCGGGTTCTCCCTTTTGATTAGGTCAAAAGGGCTAAATAGGTTGCCTTTTTGATAAAAATATGACCTCTAGGTTTAAGTGATGGAATTTGAGAGAATATTTGTTCTGGGTTTGGCTGAACCAAAAGGCTTTGAAGGTGTGAAGAATTTTTTAGAAGTGGTGTCCTTTTATAAGGGGAGGAGGGGCACTTTAGAAAAAACTTAAAGTTTTAATTTATAATAAATACATACTCGGTTTATAATGGATAAAAAGTTGATTATTCATATTATAATGTGGGATGGGTCTAAATCATTTCAACCAATAGATTTTAGACAGGGTTGGGGCATTATATTAACCTTATTTTTAGTTTTAACTCTTAGTTAATTAGATTAACATTTACCATGTCACTTTGTATTTTTATATTATATAGTTAATAAACATACTATATACATCCAACAGATCCCCAAGTGATCCATTAATGATACACCTATCATGATATAAGTCATTTTTCCAAACCGTTGATTTTTAGGAATATAATATCAATTAATAATATAATATTTTTTTTAAAAACTCATTTATGTCAATTTTGACACTATTCAATAATTGATTTTTGTTAAAGTATTAAAAAATTTATTAAATAGAAAAAAATAATTTACGCGATCCTATCATGTCATATTGACCAATAAAATTCATTTATGTCATCAAAACATTCAAATTATATTTATTTTAACATTTATAATACCAATTATTTGATTCTTTCATTAATAACGAAAATATTGCATCATTATTGTGTCAAAAATAAATTTAATTATTAAATGTCTAAAAATTATAAATAAAATAAAATTATATAGGAAATATTTTTATATTCTTAATTAATATTTATAGTCTAAAATCCAACATATATAACCATATTTAAAAAAAAATTCTAAAATATATATGCTTATGTCAATTTTGTATTTATTTTAACTTAATTAATATAAAGTGTCCTTATCACCTAAAAGTGGCTCAATGGGGTCCCAAAATATACCCAAATATGCGCATGGTCGGACATGTGTCATCCAATAAGTTTAGGACACATTTTAGCATATTTTATTATTATTATAATATTATTTGTTTGCCCTTATTTACAGGATTTACCCTTTAACCATGGTAGATAAAATATTTACCGAAATAATTATTCACAATGTCTAAAAATAAAAGTTACCTATTTACACAATTTGGAAATAATAATTCCAAATATGGAATCCATTTTTCCAAATTCAAAACACAGAAGTGGTGGAAATTAATTTAAAATTAATTCCCGTTGTTAAAACAAAAAAATGTTTTTGAGAGATAATAACTATCAAAAGATTGACACTTGTTTATGTCTGTTTTAATTGTGAAATTATGTAACATGACCAAAATTGTATGAAATGGTAAAATTATAATCAAATTATACTCTAAAATAACTCAAATTCATAATTTATTAGTATTAATTATATCGATTAAAAAAGTTGTTTTTTATTAAAAAATTTTAATTTTCACTATTCATCAAAATATGAAAGTTATCAGAAAAGTACCAAAATTTAACCCAAAGATAATTTATAAATTAATAATCCAAAAATAAATTCTATTTTACCAAATTCAAAACATAAAAGTTTCATTTATTAATTTAAAATTAACTCTCGCTGTCAAAACCAAAAGCCGTATTTTTTAGAAATAATAACTATTAAAAGTTTGACACTTGTTTATGTCCAATTTCAAAATGAAATTACTCAAAATTACCATAATTAGATTAAATGGTAAAAATATAATCTATTTATAGTCCCAACCCATTAAAATGTATAATTTAACAATATAAATTATTTTGATTAAAGAAGTTGTTTTCAGTTAAAATATAGTGTTTTTCACTATTCACCCAAATATGAAAGTTATCAGAAAAACACCAAAACTTTATTGAAACTAAATTATTATGTCCAGGTTCTAAGGAATATGTTAATTTTTTCAATATGAATATATAAACATTTCAAATATCATATTTAAAAATTCTTCACCATTAAAAGGTTGTAAAATTTCATTTTTGGAAAATACCTCTTTTTTCTGAAAACAAAAATTGAATTTGTTCTTAAATTATGTCTTAGAAACTCATAATATGGATTCTAAAATAATGAGGATAATATAATATTTCATATTCTGTTAATATTATTCATAACCGCTTTTGAACGACTAGTTTGGTTAGTCGTGGTGTGCTTGAACTTAGTGTTGCGTTCAACACACACTATTGTATTATACAAAGAGAAGCATACCATGGAATCTTGGGGTGTTACATTCTCCCCATATTCAATAAATTAAGTCCTACCAATTTGAAATTATTTTCCAAAAATAAAACTCTGAAAATTGAAAATACCTTTGGGAAAACCCACATCAGAAATTAGGTTAAGAAAATTTAGTCTTAATAAGAGGAAAAGGTAAATGAAAGGGTCACCACCAAATTATGATCTCGATTAGGAAAACATTGGTGGAAATTAGAGACATATAATTGGAGGAAAAACATAAATATTTATAGGTAGTAATTGAGGTCATCAATCACAAACAAGTGTAAAATTAAAGGCCTTGAATTCATCAATCTATGATGATTTAAAATACCATCGGTTCAACAAAACATATGGTATTAGGATAACATATTTTTTGTTTTAAGATCCCTTCACTGAAGTATAAGAATTTATTTCTTCAATGAATAATAGAAGAAGAAAAATATAAACTTGAAAAGTAGAGTCTCATACATTAACTAAGTTCTACCAAAAAACTCATCTTTCACTCTAAAATATAATAGAACTTAAAAATAATATTTTATTTATCCTATTCGTATAGGGTTTAAAAAAATGAATTTATAATTCACCTAGAAGAATGATTAAAAAAACTACATTATTCAATCCAGGACATCACATGGGTTAGTGGAAGGTGATAAACCCTTATCGCCCTTCGGTTGTGGGTTCAAGTCTCACAGCCTTGCCGGACGTGACGGGTTGCCGCCCGATCTCCAGGTTGTCCTTTTTATGGAAATCCAAAAATAATCGCAAACTAGAAATATCCAAAATACTTCTATCCAAACTCATAGTCCAAAATTTATAAGGTAGGTAAACATAATGAATATCCTTTTTCCACATAATAGCATGTGAACACCTTAATCAATTATTCTTTTAAAACACTACAAAATCCTGAAATACCATAAAACCTTATTGATTACATTCATCATCCCTTATTACTTATAGAATACTGGATATACACCTTCTATCCAAAATTTTTGTAAACTCCAACAATTATGGAATATAAAAATCATTAATCAGTTTCAAGGTAGTCAAGAATATCCAATATAATTTACCCAAATCAACCATATCTTATTCCAAAATCAGTACATCAATATTAGGACCATATTAAGGTTTATCTTTTCTTCAACCATGTAATTTCCAAAAAGTTTAACTTGTTGTTGAGTAACATTGATTAGTAACATAAAATATCAAATCCCAAATGAAATAGTACCGTAGTACAATCCTTATTTATTTCTATTACATCATTGATACAACACTTCAATAAAATAATTCCAAAATAACAACATAAGAACACTAGTCATTCCTCTTCATCCTTGGTAGTATCATAACATTATTTTTATCCAATAGCATCATTTGTGGCATAGTCTGATGATTGGGAGATTGTATAAGGCCCCAGCCTTAAACCTTACTTAAAATTGAGTTATTATAAGATTACAAATTGAGGATCTTTTCAGGTTTAGAGTTTTAGAGAATTAGATCATGAAACTTGCATTACATTCCACATTTTAAACAAAGTGGCTACATAAAAGACAGTATTCATTATTCCCATCATTGGAAACATATTGAAAATAAAACATGGATTCTTTCTTGACACATCCTTGACAAAATCATCACATCATGTACCTTTCCCTTGACCTGTGAAAAACATTTCACAAACTTGGGATGAGCATAAAAACTCAGTAAGGGATACAGAAAGAATGAAAACTATTAGTTTTTCAAACATCAAGTAAACCATGTATACTCTATAAAAGTAATACCTTCACCTTCATGAAGTAGTAAAAACTCTTCACTGAATATAGTATCATTACTTACCTTTTTGTAACCAAAGGATTACCATAAAACCCATAAAAAGAACACATAACATATATAAAGGTAACTTGGGACATAAACATACTTATGTGGAATAACCATACGGTCGACTTCCACACATATCACTTAATGGAATAGCCATACGACCAATTTCCATATATACTTAATGGAATAGCCATACGGCCGACTTCCATACCCAATGCATCGGAGGTTATAACGTAACCACCCGTCCTGGTATTCACGGCACCACCCGTCATATGGTTTATAACGTAACCACCCGTTAAAATGTCCAAGTACCAATATAAAATAATAAAACATAAAACCAATATAAAGTAATGATAACATTTCCACATCACATTATATCATAATAGAATCCTTTATCAAAACCATTTTCAAAACCATTTAAAACATTTAATAATGAGATTTTTGAATCAAAGTGTCCCATACCACCTTGAAGCTTAAAATTTTAAACCATTAATATCCATATAAATAAATCCTTAAAACCATTTTGAAAACATGGATATTAATAAAAACAAATAATTAAAACATTTAAAACGATATTTTGGTTAAAGGGGCTTTACCAAAATTAGGGACACTTGAATACAATAATTGAGGAATAACATTTATTCAGAACTTTATAATATCATGAGAATAAATGGATTCATGATATAATACTCCAAAGGACAGTATATACACCATATAAGAATGAATTGGTGCATAACAACAATGAACCCTCAATAGAAATGTCAAATGTGATGAAATCCCTTATAAAGAAGGTATCCTTAAATTAAGGACAAATCAATCTCAAAAATATGTGTGAAAAATATAAATACACCCAATATAAGTGGATATTTAAGTGTAAAACAATAAAAGGTCATTCACACATATTCAATGGATGACATATTCAATGACTACATGTTGAACCCAAAGAAATCGAAATTGGGTTAAAAAGTTCCCTTGACAGCCTAACGGCATCACATCAAAATGAGTTGATGAGAGATAAAAAGAGTATCTCATCACTTGGACATAAAATTTACATCAATAAGGATATATGAGAACATATCCCAACATAACAATATGTAAATTAAAAGACCCAACAAAAGAAGTCTTTTAAAAAAGAGGAGGGTGAAAGGATCCCTTACCGACTTGGGTATCTTTCAAGACATACACCCCATGAAAGAAGGACAATAGATCATTGTTGTAAATACTCATAAACGAAAGTATATTACACAAAGACTATAATAATGGGAAGTACATACACCACTCAATGGAATTTGTGGCAAATGTAGCATAAATCTCACGGGAATAAAAGTGAGATGAAAAATCCCTTACGAAAACTCGGCAGCCTAACGACGCCACATAAAACTTCTGAATATTGATTGATGAGATCAAATAGGGTTTCTCATCACATTACAATAAAATGTAAAGAAAGTGGAATATAAAATAACATCCCCAAACATTACAAAGTGGAGCTTAAAAGAAGTGACATAAAGGAGAGTACTTAAAAAGAAAGAGAGAGGTTAGATCTCTTACGAAAGTTCGGCAGCCTAACGGCGCCACTCAAAACTTCCAAAATCGATTGATGAGAGAGAATAGGGTCTCTCATCACATGAACATAAAAATTTCAGTAAGTTTAATATAAATGATCATCCCAATAACAAGAAAGATGAGCTTTAAAAGGAATGACATAAAAGTGGGTACTTAAAAAGAAAGAGAGGAGTAGGATCCCTTACCTCGTATCCGACTTGACTCGATCGTTCTTTAACGTCCTGAATAATAAGCTTGAGTTAATTTATACTTGATTAATAACTTTTTTTAAAGTTCATTATTCCTTTTATATCACTTATTTCTATGTTATAAACATTATGTAACCATTTAAGTTAATAATGTTTGTTTTCTCAATATTTGGTTCTTAAGTCGAAAGTGGACTTCTTAGAATTACATGTTGTTCATGTGGTCAAAGGTTCTTTATATCCAGAATGAAATTCCCGATTTGGATATCATATATATAATATATATCCATCATATACATGTATTTATAATATTACATAATCATTTAGAGGTAAGAAATGAAATGCACCGTTCATGGAGACGGTAAGCCGTACGTACGCATGAACGCTACTTTCATTTCTTTGTCATATTAATGGAATTAAAACTAAATGAGAGGTATGTATATTTTAATTCCAGAATTATATTCATCATTTATATATATCATTAATTATATATATCCATTATAAACATGTACTTTTAATATTACATTACATTTGGGGATAAGAAATGAAATGCACTGTTCATGGAGACGGTAAGCCGTATGTACGCATGAACGCTACTTTCATTTCTATCTCATACATTAATGGAAAGAAATAATAATGATATAGAGGTATATTATAATTCCAGTATAACATCATATATAATAACTTTAAATCCATCCTTTACATGTCCCACATATGGCATTAACGAATCACATCACTTTGAGGGGGCGGTAGTCCGCACTTCCTTAAATGAAGATATCCTGTTTACCCATAATGGAAACCATAAGGGTATGCCCAAAATGAAAAATACAGAAGCACAAAAAAAAATACAAAAATATAAACATATTATATATATCATATATAAAAATAGTGACATCATAATGGCCACCTTTGAAGGTGTTAAATGAGTATTGAACAATCATCATTTCGGGAGGCAGAATTTCACCATCCACGAAAACCGTATGTTCTTTAACCATTTGATGAAGTTGCGTTAGAGTGTATCTCGAATAAATCTTATAACAACATACTAGTATATTTAAGATACTGGTGTTGTTACAAAATAAGTAAATAAAAAGAGTTTATAGGGTTGGAGAAGCAAAATAAAACAAATGAACAAGAGAGAATGAATTACCTTTAAAAGTGTAACTCCTTTTGATTTGAGCCTAAAGTCTTCCTTTGAAAGGATTATTCCCAAAGAGAATCCTCTAGGATGAGGAGATGGATGTGGAGAGAGTAATTTGGAAGGGGTTGTCCCAGCCAAAGGCTTGAGGAGTGTGTGAAATGAGGTAGAGGTGGGGGCCTTTTATAAGAGGAGAGGAGGGGCACTTTTGGAAAGTAAAGAAATATTACTTTATTTGAAAATGTGTTTCGGTTTTAAAAGGACCCACATTGAAATAATTCGTGGATAAGGTGATAAGGGTTCGAAATACACCCATCCAATAAGTTTTGGACATGTTTAGTTCATAGATTTTACATTATCTTTCTATTTTATTTAAATCGTCAAATAATGATGTCATCGCTGCATCATTATTATGTCATAAATAATTTAAATTATTTAATGTCTAAAAATTATAAAGAAAATACTATTATGTAGGAAATCTTTTTATCTTTCCAATGACTATTTATAATCAAAAATATTATCTTTAAAACCCCATGTAAAAATTGTTTTCGTAAAACATCTCTTGTTTGTGTCATTTTTACTTTAACATTTAATAAAAAGTTATTTATGTCATTTCCCAACCAAAGTGTCTCCATGGGGTCCCCAAGTTGACCCATGGCTTGTCTGGGTCTGACATGACACAACCAATAAGGTTGGGACATGTTTCTAGGTCATTTCATATTATTAAAACATTATTTATACCTTAAACTACCCTAATTACCACTAATCGCGATTAAGAACTTAATAAGTTACTATTCACCAAAAAATTATTATAATCTCATTGAACCACATTTTACTTCTTAATGATAACCATGTATGTCGGATTTTTGAAATTCAAAACACAATGATGGAAAAATTTCATTTAAACGGAAAATCAGTCTTTATAAGTACTACTTAGTGGTTTCACTATTCATCAAAAATTGAAGTTTTTCAGAAAATTACCAAAAATTCACCCTAAGCTATATTTGATATTACGAATTCAAAAATGAATTATATTTTACAAAATTCAAAACATATTATTCACATTAATTAATTTAATAATTAATTCCCGCTGTTAGAGCAAATAGCGTGTTTTTATAAAACAATAAGTATCAAAAGATTGACACTAGTTTAAGTCTGATTTCAAAGTGAAATTAATTTCAACAACCACTATTGGATTTAATGGTAAAAATATTTTCTAATTTTAATTTAAAACCAATTAAAAATATTATCTAATCATACAAATAAATTAGATTAAAAAGTGGTTTTGAATTAAAATACAACATTTTACAATATTCATTAAAAAAATGAACTTTATCAGAAAAATACCAAAAAATTACACAAAGTAAAATTCGATGTCCCGATTATTAATAAGAGTTTATTTGGTCCAAAAGAATGTATAAGAGTGATCACAACTATATTTAATGACAGTTCTCCATTAAAAGGCGATAAGTGAACCTTTAGTGAAAACTAGGGCATATACACCTAAAATTGAATTCTTTCCGTATTTTAATCCTCTATCCTTTATTGGATAAATGTAAAAACATTAAAAAACATATATAATCATATTTTAGTTATTTATATCCATTCCCGCCATTACAACGGCTACATGTTAACTACCATTTAAAATAATATTATTTTATTATTAGAGTGCAACGTAAGATTTCCAAGAAACTCGTTGTTGCGTGTTGGGTACGCCATCGAGCATAGCGTCCCCTTTAAAATCATATCAATATTTTATTCACAAATATGGATAAATATGAAAATGTCATATTCTTTATTTACCTGGGGTGTTACATCCTTCCCCCCTTTTGGGAATTGCGTCCTCGCAATTTTAAAATTGCGCTTGGAAACATCCTTGAACGTCCCACATCGGAACAAGAGTCGGTAAAACAATCACTTTAAAATAAAGAAAGATAAGCACAGAGGTCACCCGAGTTAACCCATACTAGGATTCCAAGTATGAAAATATGGATATGGAGGAGAAAACAAAGGGTCGTGTTCTAATGGACAGTGATAGAAAACATGTTTAGGAGAAAGTTAACAATGAGAAAATCACAAACTTGTGATGGGTTAAACAGTATTCAATTCCCCAGTAGGAAAAGTTAATAGACAAAATTTTTGTTTTAAGTTACTTTTTATTGAGGAATTTATTCATAAAGAAACATAATCACTTATCATGTTGACTCTCAACTTTTGTTAGATTCCTTACACAAACTCATATTTTCTCCAAAAGGCGAGTATTTAGGAAGACTTGTTCAAATTAAGAGTACTATAATCAACTTCTAGAGAATTAACTAACCCCAAAAAAGATAACTATATAATTCCCATGTCTTTAGACTTTAACCAAAACCAATACCCCAAAGATTAGTACAAGATCAGATAACCCAGAAAAGGATAACCCATTAGAAAGAAAATCTATTCTTAATCTCCAAAATTTGTCAAACAAAACCCAAAGTTCAACAAGGATCATTCGATAAACAATTTGTCCATAAAATTCTTCAAAGCAAACCAATATAAGATTGAAACCCAAATGTTTGAAGGATTTAGTCACATAGTCTTCCAAGTTAAATCATAAGATTTATCTCCAAACAACATCTGTTGCTCCTAAAGTCTCGTATTGAAAAGTAATTAACCTAATCACATATCCTCCATGATAGGTTAATCATTTTCATAAATAACCCATAATCAACTTACTCTTAATTCATAAAATCATATAACTAAAAATAATCAGTTAAACTAACCAGGGACTTCACGTAGTCCAGTGGTAGGCGATAAATACCAGTCGCACTTTGGTTGTGGGTTCGATTCCCGCGGCTTTGTCCGACGCGACGGGTTGTCACACGGTCTGCGTGTTGTCTTTTTTCCAAAACTATATAATTCTTAAAACATTCCCCAAAACGAGATAAAATCTTAAAAAATAACCATAACATAATTTAACCTCAATTTTATCTCATGCCTTTCACTTTACATCATAATATATAATAACCCATAATTACCTCAAAAGTAAGGATCATATAAACCCTAATGGTTACCTTAATAATTATTACATGAATTTTCACATCGAGTTGGCCATCTCGTACATGATGCATTAGAGAACTCACCAAGGTTGAAGTGGTTGATCATGACTCCTTGATAGTTGGTTTAGAACAACCATGAGATTCCTCATTGAATCCCCCATCTCATCCAGTCTCTTAATCAGAGAACCACCACAGTTTCCTTCAAACCCATTGTCACTTTGGTGCCTGCTAGATCCAGCCATTTACTAGAACCAAAAAGGTCAGTGTGAGTATATCAACAAAACCATCATGTACTAATGAGTAAGATAAAAACTAAGATATACTTACTCATTCACTTTATCTAAAACTATGTCTCTTTCTGAAATCCTAACCATTATGGTAATGTCACTTATGCTCAAAGAATACCCTAACCTCTAAAGTTATCTAAACCGACCTTTGATACCAACTATAAGGCCCCAGCCTTAAACCTTACTTAAAATTGAGTTATTACAAGATTACACATTGAGGATCTTTTCAGGTTTAGAGTTTTAGAGAATTAGATCATGAAACATGCATTACATTCCACATTTTAAACAAAGTGGCTACATAAAAGACAGTATTCATTCTTCCCATCATTGGAAACATATTGAAAATAAAACATGGATTCTTTCTTGACACATCCTTGACACAATCATCACATCATGTACCTTTCCCTTGACCTGTGAAAAACATTTCAAAAACTTGGGATGAGCATAAAAACTCAGTAAGGGATACAGAAAGAATGAAAACTGTTAGTTTTTCAAACATCAAGTAAACCATGTATACTCTATCAATGTAATACCTTCACCTTCATGAAGTAGTAAAAACTCTTCACTGAATATAGTATCATTACTTACCTTTTTGTAACCAAAGGATTACCATAAAACCCATAAAAAGAACACATAACATATATAAAGGTAACTTGGGACATAAACATACTTAAGTGGAATAACCATACGGTCGACTTCCACACATATCACTTAATGGAATAGCCATACGGCCAATTTCCATACATACTTAATGGAATAGCCATACGGCCGACTTCCATACCCAATGCATTGGAGGTTATAATGTAACCACCCGTCCTGGTATTCACGGCACCACCCGTCATATGGTTTATAACGTAACCACCCGTTAAAATGTCCAAGTACCAATATAAAATCATAAAACATAAAGCCAATATAATGGAATGATAAAATTTCCACATCACAATATATCATAATAGAATCCTTTATCAAAACCATTTTCAAAACCATTTAAAACATTTAATAAAGAGATTTTTGAATCAAAGTGTCCCATACCACCTTGAAGCTTAAAATTTTAAACCATTAATATCCATATAAATAAATCCATAAAACCATTTTGAAAACATGGATATTAATAAAAACAAATAATTAAAAAATTTAAAACGATATTTTGGTTAAAGGGGTTTTACCAAAATTAGGGACACTTGAATACAATAATTGAGGAATAATATTTAGTCCGAACTTTATAATATCATGAGAATAAATGGATTCATGATATAATACTCCAAAGGACATCATATACACCATATAAGAGTTAATTGGTGCATAACAACAATGAACCCTCAATAGAAATGTCAAATGTGATGAAATCCCTTATAAAGAAGGTATCCTTAAATTAAGGACAAATCAATCTAAAAAATATGTGTGACAAATATAAATACACCCAATATAAGTGGATATTTAAGTGTAAAACAATAAAAGGTCATTCACACATATTCAATGGATGACATATTCAATGACTACATGTTGAACCCAAAGAAATCAAAATTGGGATAAAAAGTTCCCTTGAAAGCCTAACGGCATCACATCAAAATGAGTTGGTGAGAGATAAAAAGAGTATCTCATCACTTGGAAATAAAATTTACATCAATAAGGATATATGAGAACATATCCCAACATAAAAATATGTAAATTAAAAGACCCAACAAAAGAAGTCTTTTAAAAAAGAGGAGGGTGAAAGGTTCCCTTACCGACTTGGGTATCTTTCAAGACATACACCCCATGAAAGTAGGACAATAGATCATTGTTGTAAATACTCATAAACAAAATTATATTACACAAAGAGTAGAATAATGGGCAGTACATACATCAATCAATGTAATTTGTGGCAAATGTAGCATAAATCTCACGGAAATAAAAGTGAGATGAAAAATCCCTTACCAAAACTCGGCAGCCTAACGGCGCCACATAAAACTTCCGAATATGGATTGATGAGATCAAATTGGGTTTCTCATAACATTTCAATAAAATGTAAAGTAAGTTGAATGTAAAAGAACATCCCCAAACATTACAAAGAGGATCTTAAAAGAAGTGACATAAAGGAGAGTACTTAAAAAGAAAGAGAGAGGTTAGATCTCTTATGAAAGTTCGGCAGCCTAACAGCGCCACTCAAAACTTCCAAAATGGATTGATGAGAGAGAATAGGGTCTCTCATCACATGAACATAAAAATTACAGTAAGTTTAATATAAAAGATCATCCAAATAACAAGAAATATGAGCTTTAAAAGGAATGACATAAAAGTGGGTACTTAAAAAGAAAGAGAGGAGTAGGATCCCTTACCTCGTATCCGACTTGACTCGATCGTTCTTTAACGTCCTGAATAATAAGCTTGAGTTAATTTATACTTGATTAAGAACTTTTTTTAAAGTTAATTATTCCTTTTATATCACTTATTGCTATGTTATAAACATTATGTAACCATTTAAGTTAATAATGTTTGTTTTCTTAATATTTGGTTCTTAAGTTGAAAGTGGACTTCTTAGAATTACATGTTGTTCATGTGGTCAAAGGTTCTTTATATCCAGAATTAAATTCCCGATTTGGATATCATATACATAATATATATCCAGCATATACATGTATTTATAATATTACATAATCATTTAGAGGTAAGGAATGAAATGCACCGTTCATGGAGACAGTAAGCCGTACGTACGCATGAACGCTACTTTCATTTCTTTGTCATATTAATGGATTTAAAACTAAATGAGAGGTATGTATATTTTAATTCCAGAATTATATTCATCATTTAGATATATCATTAATTATATATATCCATTATATAAATGTACTTTTAATAGTACATTACATTTGGGGATAAGAAATGAAATGCACCGTTCATGGAGACGGTAAGCCGTACGTACGCTTGAACGCTACTTTCATTTCTATCTCATACTTTAATGGAAAGAAATAATAATTATATATAGGTATATTATAATTCTAGTATAAAATCATATATAATAACTTTAAATCCATCCTTTACACGTCCCACATATGGCATTAACGAATCACATCACTTTGAGGGGGCGGTAGTCTGCACTTCCTTAAATGAAGATATCATGTTTACCCAAAATGGAAACCATAAGGGTATGCCCAAAATGAAAAATACAGAAGCATAAAAAAAATAAAAAAATATAAACATATTATATATATCATATATAAAAATAGTGGAATCATAATGGCCACCTTTGAAGGTGTTAAATGAGTATTGAACAATCATCGTTTCGGGGGGGCAGAATTTCACCATCCACAGAAACCGTATGTTCTTTAACCATTTGATGTAGTTGTGTGAGAGTGTATCTCGAATAAATCTTATAACAACATCCTAGTATATTTAATATACTGGTTTTTTTACAAAAGTAGTAAATAAAAAGAGTTTAGAGGGTTGGAGAAGCAAAATAAATCAAATGAACAAGAGAGAATGAATTACCTTTAAAAGTGTTACTCCTTTTGATTTGAGCCTAAAGGCTTCCATTGAAAGGCTTCTGCCCAAATATAATCCTCTAGGATGAGGAGAGGGATGTGGAGAGAGTAATTGTGTAGGGGTTGGCCGAGCCAAAGGCTTGAGGAGTGTGTGAAATGAGGTAGAGGTGGGGGCCTTTTATAAGAGGAGAGGAGGGGCACTTTTGGAAAGTAAAGAAATATTACTTTATTTGAAAATGTGCTTCGGTTTTAAAAGGCCCCAAATTGATATAATTCGTGGATAAGGTGATAAGGGTTCGAAATACACCCATCCAATAAGTTTTGGACATGTTTAGTTCATAGATTTTACATTATCTTTCCATTTTATTTAAATCGTCAAATAATGATGTCATCGCTCCATCATTATTATGTCATAAATAATTTAAATTATTTAATGTCTAATAATTATAAAAAAAATTCTATGATGTAGGAAATCTTTTTATCTTTCCAATGATTATTTATAATCAAAAATCGGATCTTTAAATCCCCATGTAAAATTTTTTTTCGTAAAACATCTCTTGTTTGTGTCATTTTTACTTTAACATTTAATAAAACGTTATTTATGTCATTTCCCAACCAAATTGTCTCCATGGGGTCCCCAAGTTTACCCATGGATTTTCTTGGTCGGCCATGACACAACCAATAAGGTTGGGACATGTGTCTAGGTCATTTCATATTATTAAATCATTATTTATACCTTAAACTACCCTAATTACCACTAATCGCGATTAAGAACTTAATAAGTTACTATTCACCAAAAAATTATTATAATCTCATTGAACCACATTTTACTTCTTAATGACAACCATTTATGTCATATTTTTAAAATTCAAAACACAATGATGGAAAAATTTCATTTAAACGGAAAATCAGTCTTTATAAGTACTACTTAGTGGTTTCACTATTCATCAAAAATTGAAGTTTTTCAGAAAATTACAAAAAATTCACCCTAAGCTATATTTGATATTACGAATTCCAAAATGAAGTCTATTTTACAAAATTCAAAACATATTAGTCACATTAATTAATTTAATAATTAATTCCCGCTGTCAGAGCAAATAACGTGTTTTTATAAAACAATAAGTATCAAAAGATTGACACTAGTTTAAGTCTGATTTCAAAGTGAAATTAATTCCAACGACCAATATTGGATTTAATGGTAAAAATATTTTCTAATTTCAATTTAAAACCAATTAAAAATATTATCTAATCATACAAATAAATTAGATTAAAAAGTGGTTTTGAATTAAAATAAAACATTTTACAATATTTATTAAAAAAATGAACTTTATCAGAAAAATACCAAAAAATTCCACAAAGTAAAATTCGATGTCCCGATTCTTAATAAGAGTTTTATTTGGTCCAAAAGAATGTATAAGAGTGATCAAAACTATATTTAATGACAGTTCTCCATTAAAAGGCGATAAGTGAACCTTTAGTGAAAACTAGGGCATATACACCTAAAATTGAATTCATTCCGTATTTTAATCCTCTATCCTTTATTGGATAAATGTAAAAACTTTTAAAAACATATATAATCATAATTTAGTTATTTATATCCATTCCCGCCATTATAACGGCTAAATGTTAACTAACATTTAAAATAATATTATTTTATTATTAGAGTGCAACGTAAGATTTCCAAAAAACTCGTTGTTGCGTGTTGGGTACGCCATCGAGCATAGCGTCCCCTTTAAAGTCATATCAACATTTTATTCACAAATATGGATAAATATGAAAATGTCATATTCTTTATTTACCTGGGGTGTTACAGATTGGTTCACATAGTGTCTAAACTCCTTGTAGATGAATCATTGTACATTTGAAACCATTTTCTTACTCTTTTAGTCACGTACATGGTGTCCTTTTTCTCTACACTTATAATATACTCCCATTCCCTTCAAGAATTTTCCAAGGTGATTATTTCCACAGTTATCACATATGAGAAAATCCTTCTTTACCTTCTTCCCTTTATTTGTCCTTCTCTCTACCATCCTTTCCTTGTATGGCTTCCCTACAAATCCATAGGACTCAGAAAATACTTTACTTATCATATCCACACGTGATACTATTTCTTCATATGATGACAATACATGGGAGACTATTTCTCTTCAAAATTCTAGCTTAAGACCATAAAACATATGATCATTCTTACTCTTTTGATCATGCGTATTGCTGGAGTTCTCATTCCTTCTACTGGGCGCCATTTATAAACAATGGAATACACTAAATTAGTTTAGGAATAGAAATACCTTATCCCAAACTTGTAATACAATTAACATAAATTAAATAGTTTATGGATATAATCCATAATCATAAAAATGTCTTCTTTGAGGAATTATATACTCATAAACCCTTCATAATGGTTTGTAAAGAAAATGAGAATTATCCTCAACATATCCCTTGGGAGTGTCGTAACCAAGAGTGCAGCAAGGCCCATTTTCGTGCACCAATTCTCGTTCGAGTCTAGCTCAAAGTTGTGTTTTCGAGTTTTACACCTAGGTTCATATGTTCCAGAGCTGCCTCTACCTACTCGTATCCAGACAGGGATGTATTGCTCGGAAAACTCACAAAATTTCTACAATACCAATATTCTAGGAAGTTCTTCTATACTAATCCTCAATGTTTATCTTAGGGCTATGTGCTCTAATCAGATTTTATCTAAATCTAGATTCTAAGGTTTGTACTAAACTTCCTCTCATACCAACTGTAACACCCCGACCCCAGTTACCCAGTGTCGGTGCATTATTTTAATAAATTGGTATATTTACAAGGAATCATGTCCTGAAGGACCGATTAGTTTAGCAGTCTTAGAAAATAAATTACATAAATAAACATTACATTATACATTCTAACATACAACACAACATAAATAATCCATTGAGAATGCCATTGTTCCCTTAGATTAACCCTGCATGTTAATCATAAAACACTTCTTGGGATCTTGGAAAAAATAAAACATAGAAATGGGTGAGCTCAGATGCTCAGTAAGGGTAAATAATTTAGAAAAACCCATAAACTTTTAAGGCAAGATGGGTAATAAAAACAATAGCCTTTTTAAACATAAACTTGAACATAATATGGTAAAAAAATAAGTCAAACAATACCATATAAACATGCACATGGATATTCAACTAATAAAATAATCACATGTAATAACTAATTTCATAATAAAGGAATGCATAATGGCAAACTTTAATTTCTGTGTCAAGGCCTCATGCCAAGACCTAAGGGATAACTATAATAGGAACCCAACCCGGAGGGCCTCTGTAACCAGACTCCAACCTGGAGTGCCTCTAATAACCGGACACCAACCCGGAGTGCCTCTGACAACTGAACACTAACTCGGAGTGCCTCTAATAACCGGACACCATCCCGGAGTGCCTCAAATAACCAGACACCAACCCGGAGGGCTTACTTTTACTGGTCCCCAACCCGGAACATACTAGTCCAACACATTCATCTAAAGAAAAGGTTGATATATAATATAAACTTTCATATTAAAACTAACTTACAAAATGTCAATACTTTAACCATAAACCATGAATGACATACAAATAACTCATCCACAGTCAAACATATCAAAAAACCATCAATACATTGTAGAAGTTTTGTATCATAATAAATTAACTTCAAATAATCTTAAAATCCATCAAAGGATGTTGACAGAGATGAAATCAAAATTTTTTGAGAGAATTATGTTTATTTAAATCATTTAAAAATAATATAATTATATAGAAAACCATTATTTTGAAAATATTTATATAAGATTTTAAGGGAAGCTTCAAAGTTGTAATAACGGTGGAGAATAACCACACCCGCTGTTTATGTTAAATAATACATTCTTACCTTAATTTTGTCGAAAAGGTTATAAAGTACTTTGTTTGGAAAACGACGGAAAGATTCCATTCAAAACATTTTATAATAAGTAAAAAAAGGGTATAAATGAATCTAACCCATTGTCTAGTAAATAGTAAAAATGTTTTGAAATACATTTTTACGAAACATTTATGTGGATGATAAAGATGTCCCAGTAGATAATTACGAATAAACAACCTCGGATAATAAAGAGATTGTGAAGTTAACCCCAACATCGTTGTAATCAATCGAGTCGTATGAAAAATAGTCAATAACCAACAATTGAATAATTTAATATCATGAATATAAATAGGATCATGATAATTCATATCAAATGGAAGTACACAATACACCACATGCAATAAATAAGTTTGAACAATGGAAATCTCATAGAATTAAAAGTGAGATAAGAAACCCCTTACCTTGAACTTTTCTTTAGTAGAGGGTATGTTTAAACTCCTCTTTGAAGAAAATAGTATGTTATTAAATTATACCATAACCATATTAATTGTTATAATATCATGAATTATTCATTTAGGACTTTATATTACCCTTTAAATAATAATTTCCATGTTATATTAATATTTCGGGTAATAATCAGTTTCTTTATCGTACATGTTTTAACTTGTTACTCATGATTGTATTACTTAGATCATGATTTAAATACTTACAGAATATAAAAAATTATTTATATATCATTTATATTTAGAATATAAATATGAATAATAGACATATATATGAAATGGAAAACACCGTTTATGGAGATGGTAGTCTGTACATACGCATAAATGCTGTTTCCGTTTTTATACAGTATTGAACAGAAGTAAGATATGTGTATGTACATAAATAATTATATATATAAATATATATATATCCATTAGAATTATTATGTCATATATTAAATACTTTTTAGTAATATATATTTTTATAATTGTCGATGAATGGTGAACTTGGAAATGAATCTCATCATGTTGTGGAGACGGTAAACCGTACGTACGCACGAGCGAAAATATCTTTATTTTGATATTAAAATAATATATAATTGGATGTTATATCATATATACAGAATCATTATCATGTTATATTTATTATTTACATGAATTACACATCATTATTATACCCATCCAAATAATGGTGTATTGAATAACAATTACACCATGACGTGGAGCCAGTAAGCCGTATGTACGCACGTATGGTGACATGTCATTCAAAGGATGGATAGAATACTGAATATGGTTGTACCATATTTATATTAACATCACAGTATATAGAAGATAATGGAGTCATTTTTTTAGAATGGAAATAACAAAGAAAGAAGAAGTGGAAGAAGAAAGGAACTTGAAAGAGGGTGGTGAAAACATTATCTCTTCTTCTAATTCTTCCTTTTGATTTAATCATAAGGGCTCCATAGGTTGGCTTTATGATCAAAATAAGGCCACTAGGTTGAATTGAGGGAAGTGGAGAGAATATTTGGGTTGGTTTTGGCCGAACCAAAAGGCTTTGAAGGTTTGAAGAATTTGTTAGAAGTGGTGTCTTTTTATAAGGGGGAGGAGGGGCTCTTTAGGAAAAACTTAATGTATTAATTTATAATAAATTAATATTCGGTTTCTAATGGCTCCAAAGTGTATTATTCAAAGACTAATGATTTTATGGGTATAAATACTTTCAACCAATAGATTTTAGATAGGTTTGGGTCATTATATTAACCTTATATTTTAGTTTTAACTCTTAGTTAATTAGATTAACATTTACCATGTCACTTTGTATTTTTATATTATATAGTTAATAAACATACTATATACATCCAAGAGACCCCCAAGTGGTCCATTAATGATAAAAATATAATGATATAAGTACTTTGGACGAATATTATATTTTTAGGAATATAATATCCATTAATAATATAATATTTGTTTTAACAACTCATTTATGTCAATTTTGACATTATTCAATAATTTATTTTTGTTAAAGTCTTAAAAAACATTATTAATTCGAAACAAATTAATTTACGCAATCCAATCATTTCATATTAACCAATAAAATTCATGGATGTCATCAAAACTTCCGAATAATATTTATTTTAACATTTATAATACCAATTATTTGATTCTTTCATTAATAAGGTAAATATTTCATCATTATTGTGTCATAATTAAATTTAATTATTAAATGTCTAAAAATTATAAATAAAATTCCATTATTTAGGAATTATTTTTATATTTCTAATGAATATTTATAGTCAAAAATCCAACATAAATAACCCTATATAAAAAATGTTTTTCTAAAATATATATTCTTATGTCATTTTTGTATTTATTTTAACTTAATTAATCTAAAGTGTCCTTATCAACTACAAGTGGCTCCATGGGGTCCCAAAATCAACCCAAAGATGCCCATGGTAGGACATGTATCAACCAATAAGGTTAGGACACGTTTTAGTGCAATTTATTATTATTATTATTATATTATTTGTTTTCCCTTATTTACAGGATTTACCCTTTAACCATGGTAAATAAAATATTTACCAAAGTAATTATTCAAAATGTCTAAAAATAAAAGTGACCTATTTACAAAATATGGACATCCTGATTCAAAATATGGAATACATTTTTGCAAATTCAAAACACAGAAGTGGAATAAATTAATTTAAAATTAATTTATGTTGTTAAAACAAAAAAACATGTTTTTGAGAGATAATAACTATCAAAAGATTGAAACTTTTTTATATCCGGTTTAATTGTGTAATTATGTACAATGAAAAAAATTGTATTAAATGGTAAAATTAAAATTTAATTATACTTTAAAATCACTAAAATTCCTAATATATTAATATTAATTATTTCGATTAAAGAAGTTGTTTTTAATTAAATGTTTGTAATTTTAACTATTCATTAAAATATGAAAGTTATCAGAAAAGTACCAAAATATAACCCTAAGCTAATTTCAATATCCCGAATATAAAAATTAATTCTATTATACCAAATTAAAAACATTAAAGTCACATTTATTAATTTAAAATTAACTCCCGCTGTCAAAACCAAAAGGCGTATTTTTAAGAAATAATAACTATCCAATGATTGACACTTGTTTATGTCCAATTTCAAAGTGAAATTACTTACAATGACCATCATTGGATTAAATGGTAAAAATATAACCTATTTATACTTCCAAACCCTTAAAATATATAATTAAACAATATAAATTATTTTGATTAAAGAAGTTGTTTTCAGTTAAAATATAGTATTTTTCACTATTCACCCAAATATGAAATTTATCAGAATAACACCAAAACATTATTGAAACTAAATTATTATTTCCCGATTCTAAGGAAGAAGTTAATTTTGTCAAATTTAACATATAAAAGTTTCAAATATCGGATTTAAAAAGGCTTCACCATTAGAAGGCGGTGAAATTGCATTTTTTGAAAAATACTTCTTTTATTTAAAAAAAATGAATTTGATCTTAATTTATGTCTTAAAAACTCATAATATGGATTCTAAAATTATAAAGATAATATAACATTTAAATTTCAGTTAATAATATTCATAACCTCTTTTGAACGGCTAGTTTGGTAAGTCATGGTGCGCTTGAACTCAGTGTTGTGTGAAACAAATGCTATTGTATTTTTCAAAGAGAAGCGTGTTGTGGAAGCTTGGGGTGTTACAAGCTACATGATCCATGCACCTCAATATCTCCCAATCATCCCCATGAACCACTACCAATGAGATTATTTATCGTTACATGTGTCTCGAAATACATCATCTTCAAAAGAACTAAAGTGCCAATGTAGGGCGTGAGTAAAAATACTAATTAGGTTTTCCCCAAATGACATCCCTATACACACCTCTAGGATAAAACCGAAAGAATATTTATATAAAATAGTTTACATAAACATTCAATAGTGAAACAACTAACAACATACCAAAGACACCCTTACCCAGCCCTAAAAAACAATAGAATGCCACAACAACGCCATAAACTATATCCCCATGACGCATTAGCACAAAAAAATCCATCTATGAAAAAAAATCACAATAATGAACCATTATGATGGGACTTCCACCCATCCCGTTCACCCTAATATAAAGTAGCGGTGCTACCTGACCACTATCCATAATAGTGGTTCTTCTAGCCACTATCTATCTCCTTTTATAGTGATTCTTCCTGGCCACTTACACACAACCAACACAAGTCATAAAACTTAATCAACCAATAAGAACAAAATACCAAGTCCACACAAAAGAAAACCATTATTTCCATTACATGCCAATTCACATCTACAAATCACCCATTTATTGAAAACTCCCTTTAACAAATTTTCCATTCCCAACCACATTTCAATAAAAAATATCTTTATTTAAAACCATATTTCACAAAAACAATATTCATAATCAACCACAAACGAATTTAAAATCAATATTCTAAAATCACACCAAAAGCCCACTTTTTCAACAATAAACCATTTCTTCCAAAATCCCCAAATCACCCCAAATCGGTTTCCAAGAAACATCACACATCATTATCACAATTAATTTCAAGGAAAATATAATTGCAACTAAGTTCACTAATTCTAACCATGTGGAGTGATGAATGAAGCCACCTACCTTTAGGGTTCCGGCGAAATCGACCCACAAGCAACCGCACCCCAAATCTAGAAAAGGCACCATGGAAACCCCTTTACATATTATTCCCTATTATACAAAAGCCTTAAAATCAAATCCTAGGGAGACAAAAACCCTATATCTATATGCAACAGATGTAGAACTAGAAAAACAAGAAAGAGAGAAGAGTAGATATAGTGAAAACCAAATGGAAACCAAGAGAAGAGACATACCCAAGATGAACTACTATTAGACCACCTAGAAACCCCTTATAAGCACTTCCAAAATTAGTGAGAGATCCCCTCCAACCCTTGGGAATGGAAAATACTATGTGAGGATCGAGTGGGAGAGAGTTTTTAATGAAAATAGGCACCCCCGAGGTAGTACAGATTTAAAGAACCTATTTTTAATTGGTCGTACGGTTAGACGACAAGGTTTGGAAAACCGTGCACTGACAGTGCACACACCACTACCTCTAAGGATGGGGTCCACATGGTTTCCTCATACACTTGGAAAACCATGCGCAGTCCATTTGAAACCCACTATCTCCACCTACACGGCTTTCTGGAGAACCAGCACGGTATTCCCTACCCCTAGAAAAGCCTCCAAACATATTCAATGCCATTCCAAACTCTCCCAAACTATTCACAACTCATCTCAATCACTTTAAAGACATAAAAAGACATAAATAATTATATATACCTCAAACAAAGGATTCATCATTTTCCCCACCATTGGAATTTCTGTCCTTGGAAAGTAAAGAATCATTTCTTTACCGAAAGTTCATGGGCCATTGCTCGGTCATCTCTTTCTCCCATACCCAAGTCCCCTCTTGAATCTAACCATTCTTCCCTAAAACCTAGAATAGACCAATTATTTTACCACACAAGGATATCTCTTTACTATCCGCAATCTTTACTAGCATGTGCATGAAATAAGCATCTTGTTCTAGCTCAACATGGTCCTAACGAATCACATGGTCACAATCCGGCTGATAATTTTTCAACTATGATACATAAAACAGATTGTACACTACACTAAAAAATGGTGGCAATGAAAAATGATAATCCTCATCTCTAATCCACTAAAGTATTTTCAAATAACAATAATACCTCAGAGATAACTTACCCAGATTCTCAAACTGGCAATGTCCCATCCTAGGAGAGATTCTCAAAACACATGATCACACACCTCAAACGACAGCATTCATCGACGATGGTATGCATATGACTTGTGAAGACTTTGAGCCGTCTCCATCCTCTTTCTAATCAACTTGATATTTTCCTTATTCTCTAGGACAATGCTCAATCCGATCATCGAAGTCTCGCTTGTTTCAACCCAACATAGTGGAGAAAGACACGGACGACCATACAAAGCCTCAAATAGAGTCATATGTATTGAAGCCCGATAACAATTATTATAGGTAAACTTCACTAATGGTAAGTTACCCTCCCATGAACTAGAAAAATAAACCACACAAGCCCTTAACATATCATCCAAGGTTTGTATCTTCCTCTCAGATTTTCAATCCTTCTAAGGATGAAACACCATGATCATCATCAAATGTGTCACAAGGGTTTGCAGCAAGGATTTTTAGGAATGGTATTTGAACCATGTAACTCAATCTTATAAAATCAAAACTAAAACACTATGCCTCTTTACCACCACCCAAAAATTGATTTTGAACACATCCCCCACAGTATAAGATTCACGAATCAGGTTGAAATGGGATGAATTTGTGAGACAATCCACAATCACACATATGGAATCGTGTTTACTGACTATTATCTAGAGACCCATCACAGAATCCATTATTATTTTATGTCATTTACACTCTAGGATAGGTAATAACTACAAAATGTTTGCTGGCCACAGATGTTCTACCTTGACTTTCTCACAAGTCAAGCATCTCAAAACAGACTTTGGAATATCCCACTTCATACCATCCCACCAAAACTCTACATTCAAAACTTTATAAATTTTCTGATTTCCAGGAAGGATAGCCCACCTAGAATGATGAAAAGTCCTGATTAGTTCCTCCAACTAATCCACTGGTATAATCATTTGATTCTGAAAACTCAGAACAGAATTCTCATTTAGTTCAATGCTCTCAATGGTATCACCACCATTGAGTATCGACCCCATCTCCATACACTCAGAATCTGAGGCTTAGCCTCTTTAACCAAATCATACAAATAAGGAACCAATGAAATTGGAAAGAAGACTGCTCTGTCACACTGTTCCTCACATTCCAACTGAATGTCGGCTATGACTGATATCAACTGCCACTGATCATATACCTATTTCACCACTTGAGCATATGATTTCCAACTTAATACATCCTCCACCGAATTTCCCTTACCTGGTGTATACATTATTTTCAAATCAAACATTTATAGATATTCAATCCATGTCATTTTCCTTAGTTTCAAATATTAATGTGAGAAAATATGCATTAAGCTCTTGTCATTGGTAAACATTGTAAATTTCTCACTAAAGAGATAATAATGCCACGTTTTTAAAGAATGGACCACTACTGCCAACTCCAAATCATGTGTTGGGTTGTCCTTCTCATGAAACCTCAATTTCATTGAGCCATATACAACCACATGATCCCCCTATATGAGAACACACCACTATTCGGATCCCAATGCGTCACAATACACCGCATACCTTATCTGTGATTTTGGAAAACCCATGATTGGTTCTGATGTAAGGCGACCCTTTAACTCTTCAAAACATTTCTGGAACTTCTCATCCCATTGAAATGGGATATTCTTCTTTGTCAAAGATGTCATTGGAGAATCTAATCGTGAGAAATCATGAAAAAAACATTGATAATACCAAGATTTACCAAGTAAGCTCTGTATCCTAAAAACATTCTCTTGCAGTTTCCATGAGATGAAATCCTATATAGTTTCTCAATCAACTAAAACACCCCTCTCAGAAAAAACTTGTCCAAAGAAATGGACCTCCTATAAACAAAAGTCACACTTTGACAATTGGGAATACAACCGATGATCCTTGAAGATCCCCAACATGATCTCCAAGTGTTTCTCATGCTCTAACCTCATCCTCAAATAAACCAATATATAATCCACAAATACCCCCACAAAAGAGTCCAAATATTTCTGAAATATATGAGTCATCAATGACATGAACACCACTATTTCATTTGATAGACCAAAGGGCATAACCACATACTCATAAGGGCCATTTCTACTTCTGAAAGTTGTTTTTTGGAATATCATCCATCCTCACTCGAAATTGGTGATACCCTGGCCTCAAGTCAATCTTGGGGAACAACGGAGATCCCCTCAACTGGTCAAAAAACATCAATGCATGGAAGTGGATATCAGTTCTTTATCGTAACTTGATTAAGTCTACGATAATGAGAAGCAATGTTCCAACCACCTTTTTAACAAACAAAACTAGAGTTCCCCAAGGAGACATGCTAATATAGATTGACCCTTTGTTTTCTAACTCTTCTAACTCCACATTTAATTCCCGCAGTTCTGCTAGTGCCATTTAGTAAGAAAAAAGTGAGATAGGACTGGTACCTGGAAGAATATCAATCGTAAACTCCACTTCTCTCATTGGTCGAAACCCGGATAATTCTGTAAGAATGATGTCCTTAAACTAATCCACAACTTCTAGAAGAGCACTCTCCTCAAAAGCTTCTACCGAGGCCAACGCCATGGAATATAATTTATATAAGATCATGACAACATTTGGTCCCAACAAATCTGTTGCACCCATGTTTTCACTCTTTTCCTCGCTAAAGATATGTCTAATTCCTTCCTCTGTCAGAAAACTAATAATTTGCGCATAGAAATTGATTTGGTTCATAAACATTTCAAATCTATCTATTCAGAAGACTATATCATAAGAATACATCTCAAGAACTAAGAAATATCACATAAATTCAATGTCATCCACAACTAGAAAACATCCTCAACAGAGGAAGGATAAATACTCTCTTTGACCTAGAGGAGATAGTAGTTCCAAAATAGAAGGCATTATTTCAACATTTAAACCCATAAAATCAACAATGTCAGAATCAATAAAAGTATTCGAGGCAGCTGTATCAAATAAATCATTCATCAATATTCAATTTAAAAGAATTTTACCTCGCACTGTGGGTGGTCCCAACTAATTATCCACTAAAACATTCTCATCTCCAAACAGATGTGTGATTTCTATGTTCAACTCTTTTTTAACCCTATGAAACATCCATTTTTGAGGAGTGTCATGAACACCTGAACTCGAAGCATTATGACAATACCATTGGATATGTTCCATCTACTTGAAGTTATGACATTATTGAGGTTGTGCCTTAAAATCCTATTTGATGTGTCTTGGAAAAACTCACTAAAAGCATCATGGATTACACTTGGATCTCAGAGGAAGTTTTATCAATCTAGTGGTTTGATTTTGATGTGCTCCATGTTGTTATGAAAAGGTCTCTGTCATGCTCTTTCTCTTAGTGTTTGGGTTCACACATCCTCTCATGAGGACAATCATATTTCCATTACATGGGTATCTGACTGCGATAGATATCGAAATAGGTGTATCTAGTTTCAACCCAGACTGAACCATTTAAAAATCCTAAACGATTATTTAGGCCAACTCCTATTTCACCTGCGGCTCAGGTGAAACCACATTTTCAGCAACTTCCTACAATTAGTCTCCACGATGCTTACCTGGTTCCATCTCCATCAACACAAGAATCACCATTAGTCTCACTCTCTAGAAACTAATGGCTTAAAATTTCCATTTCTGTCACATATCCTAAAAAACAATTAGGCTTTCCACAATTTCACATTTCCCATGTTTCACCATTTTTGAAAATAACATCCATCATGTTTTGAAAATGAACCCATTTTCAAAATACCACAACCAATAAAATATCAAATACACACATTTGAATTAATTTATATATTTTCCATAGATCTATATATTCATACCATAACATAATCCATTATACAAATGGAAATCATCATCCTAGAGGGAAGTCATTTGTACCATGCATGTCATTCTCATCTCACTGGGTGCATCCACGATAATGAGATATCCAATGCCTATTAGTGTCTGTAAACACATATGGACCAAACTCTCTAATAACATGTAGTTCATCATAAAATAGTTAGCTACATCATTTTATGCAATACATTAATTGTTCCAAAAATCCTATGCCTTGCTACCATCCCAACTCAAGGAATATACCAAGAATGAAAGTCAACACCAAGACCAACGATCAATGCCAAAGGACTGAACAAATGTTATAAGTTGAAATCCAGGGATCAAACAAACTGATACCACATGTAACATCCTACCCAATCTCATTGTCTTGAGAGGGTGGAGGAATGCTACTTGGGCTTAATAGACGTTCTAAGGCCCCAAAGGCTACCAATAAATGTAGAAGGCATTGAGAAAAAATTGGGGAATGATTTTCCCTTGAGATACAACCAACCAACAAAACATTACACTAACAAAAAACTATATGATGTATGTAGAAAAAACAACCAAACCCATACATTAACAAATGAAAACCAACTATTCCATAATAATCCAAAATTCCATTTACAAAAAAAACATACAAAAACCAAATCAGAGCACCAAGAGAATGAATAATAAAGACCCAAAGTAAAATTAGACACACTTCACAACTCCACACCAAGCTTCATTCTCCAAGCACCACAACATCTCCCCAGCATCCCCACAAACCACTATAAATGTGATGATTTACCTTTACCTGTGTCTCAGAATACAACATCTGCAAATGTTAAAATGTGCCAAAGCAAGGTGAGAGAAAAAATACTCAGTATGTTTTCCCCAAATGACTTCCCTACACACACCATTAGGATAAAACCATTAGCATATTTATATAAAACAATTTATGTAAATATTAAACAGTGAAACAACTTACAACATGCAAAACATACCTTTACCAAGAAATAAAATACAAAGGAAAGCCACAAACATGCCATTAACCATATCCCCTTCATGAATTAGCACAAAAAATTCCATCTCTGAAAAGAAACACCTAAAAATGAAACCATTATGGCGAGACATCCACACATCTCATTCCCCCCATTCTCAACTAGTGGTGCTTCATGAAGAGAATCAATAATTGTGTTTCTACCGACCATAATCCATCACCTTTTATTGTAGTACTTCCCTCCCACTTCCAAACAACCAACACAATTCATAAAACTTAATCATCCAATAAGAACAAAGTACCAAGGCCACAAAAAATCACACCATCATTCCCATCACAAACCAATAAACTTCAATAAATCAGTCATTTATTGAAAACACCATTTAACAAATTTTCCATGCCCAACCACATTTAAATTAACAAGATAATTATTGAAAACCATAATTCACAAAGCATTTTTCATAATCAACCACTAATGATTTTAAAATCAATATTTTAAAATCACACATCAAAGCCTCTTTTTGCAATAATAACCCATTTTCCCCAAAATCACCAAATCCCCACCAAATGGGTTTCCAACAAGATTCACAAATAATTATCACAATTAATTTAAAGGAAAAAAAAATTAATTGAAAACAAGGAACCTAATTCTAACCAATTGGAGTGGATAATGATGCCACCGACCATTAGGTTTTTGACGAAATTCACCCATAAAAAATCACACCCCAAATTCAAGGAACGAACCACCAGAACTACTCTAGATCCACTTCCCTATCATCAAATAGATATTAAATAAACACCCAAGGTAACCATAACGCTATATCTACATGAAATAGAGGAAGATATTGAAAACCATGAAAGTGAGAAGATTGGATCTATAGAAAACCAAAGAGAAACCAAGAGAATAGACTTATCGAGACGAACTAACCCCAAACCACTATTAGACCCCTTCAAATCTCTTCCAAAATTTGTGAGAGAGACCATCCAAACCCTAAGAACTAAAAATCCTAAGTGAGGCTCGAGTGGGAGAGTGTTTTGAGAGAATAAAGGCAGCCCCAAGGGATCCTGAATTAAAAAACCCTATTTTTATGTTGTTGTATAGCTAGCCTTTGCAGTTTAGAAAACCATGTGAAAACTGTGTGCACGCCACCACCTCAAGATAAGGTGTTCACATATTTTCCTTGAACGGTTATAAAAACCATTCTTTGGTCGTGTGAAACCCACTGTCTCCCACTGCTCGTTTTCATATAGAACCCGCATGGTTTTCTGTAACCGTGCTCAGAACATGTGCCCTTAAAAATGCCTCAGAACTTATTAAAAATCATTCCAAACTCTAGAAACCCATTACTAACTCCTATATATCACTTTAAACCCATAAAAAGGCATTAAAAATTCTACATATCTCGTACCGGTGGTGCTACACCAAATGTGAAGCACTTGGTTATATGAACCATTTTATCAAATTCTCTTGTAGTTGTTTATTTAACTACTAAAGTTCCTCAAGAACAATTTTTTACAAAGTCTTGTATAATTGTATGTCCCCATGTATAAGATCAATATAAAATTCAACATCTCAATTATGAGGACGTATGGAAAATTCCTCGGGAATCACATGAACATGGTCCCTCATAATGGGCCTATTTTAAATAATGATTTTTCCTTAGGCTCAATAATTTTTGAAAGATATGATTTCTCATATGGAAATAATATCCAAAATTGAGATGTTACTTATAATGAAGATTTAACCATATAATTTCATATGTATAGAATTAGAGGAAGATTCATCAAATGGAGAGTGATTTCATTCTCTTAAAAATTAATTTTGGCTCTATATATGTAAAGAAAATGCATACATAGAACTGAATCAAATTCTAATAAAGTGGGTATGAAATATTATTCAAGGAACATAAACTGAAATATTTTTATATGGGGTAAGTTATATAATTGGGATGAAATAATGGAATCATTTGCCATTTTCATCAACATCTGTACTTATATTCTTTATGGTGGTGTATGAATAGTTCTTCTATAATTTTGTGATATAAAGAAATCTGTAAAACCAAAATAAAAAATAATATTTTCTAATCCTCGATGACTAACATGTGTAATCGTAACTACATTATTGTTGGCATCCACCACATAAGTTGTGATGGGAAATGATCTTCCTTACTGCCCTAGAAGTTGTTGGTTTTCATTGAAAACCCTTGGCATAGTGAGTTGGTTTTCGAATTTCCATGTTTCCATATATTTAATGAAATGAAAAATTAACTGAGGATTGACCAAAGAATTCATTTCCTTCATCGGATTAGTGGTATTATTCGGTCGATAATCGCTTATTAGTTGTCCTTCCCTTAAACACCTAAATCATTTCCTCTTCCCCCTTAGTCAATTTCTAAGGTGTTTCTTTCCATACCTTTGAAAAGTGAGATGTTAAAATTTCATAGCAAAGATAGATTTATCTATTGGAAAACTCGAATTAATCCCTATTTTTTTATTCATATCCCTATGATACCCTTGAGATTCTTTGATCTCTATTTCGTCATTTAAGGAACATTATATAATATTTTTCATAGATACAAATGTCTCTGATCACCATAGATTTTCATAGATTAGGTTATAAACCACCAAAGAACTGGTTAACTTTGCATTTGAGTGTAATGAAAATGCGAGTGGTGTATTGTGAATGCCTTGTAATGTTTTCCTAGTCCACCCTAATAGATTCATAGTCTTTTTTCTTGATAGAAATGAAATACCATTCCATTTTATATAGAAGAGTATGAAGAAAATATTTATCAAAAAACATTTTTTGAAATTACTTCCACTCGATTGCTTCAATCTATTCCATGGTATTGATATTATTAATCAATTTCAAGAACTAATCATCTTCTCCTACCATATTATAAATATCCATTAAAAACATATATTTCTCAATACATTAGAGGATATAGAAGAATATATCAATGGATTTGATCCATTGTTCCATGACTAAGGGAACAGATGATCAATTGAATTTCATCATCCTTTGTCCCATAAAAGTTTCAATAATTGATTTTTTTATAAAGGTATTTGGGTGTTCCTCCTTATCTCAATTTCTATTCATAACCCGAGTCAACTGGGAGAGTGTCATCTCAAATATTTTTAATACCACTCCCATCGAGTTGGGAATCACATTGGGGTATTCATCACATTGACCTTCACATTTATTTTTTTACTTGATTCCTCATATTTCAAGATATTAACTAGAATAAATGGTAAGTCAAGGATGATTATTTTTAAATTAGTAAATTCCTAAATGGGAATTTAATGACACTAAATAGTTAAAATAAAAAATTCAGACATTTACTTTTCATTAGAATATATAGGATTCAATCTAAGTTATTCATGATCTTTTTCTTAACATATATTGTTTTGGTATTTTTTATAATAATTATTTATAATGATCTTATGAATTTACCAATGTATATACCCTTATATTATCATACCTGGGGTGTAAAAAGTCCCATTTTCAAGCACTAGTTCCAAGTCGAGTCTAGCTCAACATGATGTTTTTGCGTTTAACCTCAATATACATTTCAACTAGAACTACATCGAATTTTAGTGTCCCGAAAAAGATTAAATTTCCTAATAAACAAAATTATTCTATACATAAACAATTTAGGGATATTTTATTATTATTTTTTATCCCTAGGACTTTTTCTAGAGTTTTCTAATCCCAATACCAAAAAAATATACTTTTCCTTTGAAACCAACATTAATAACCCTTGTCTTTATTAAATATAAATTAATTATTTATTATATTAAATTACACATAAATAAAATGCGAAGATTTAAATTTATAGTGTCTATGGGAATTAGGTACAGTACATAATAACTTGAAATATGAAATATATCATCTTTATTGAAAACTTCATTAACATGGTCATACTTGAAACTACACGGGATAACCTAGGGATATACGTAAGAAAGGGGTAAAATATAAATACAAGAAATAGAATAAACATTAAATACCATGAATAATGTAATAAATTTTGTTCAATAGGAATACCAGTGGGGAAAAAGGAGAGATAATCATAAACATGAACAATGAGGCATGATTTAACATGATAATCATAAAAGCAACATGGGAAATGTGAAGACAACTGAAAAGGCCGCGTCATAAACATTGGTCAAATTTAATAACCAAACAATAATGAGGGAAAAAAGTATCATGGTGGATTAGTATGACTCAATAATACCGTTAATGATGTCTCATGATACTAAAACATTTCCCAATGCATCTAAGTTCTATATAATTTTGGGTTCACCCGTAACATTAATTTCAGTCTCATGCTTTTATGTGCCTCATAAGTCATAAAACAAGGAAGCATTTTTATTAAATTTTATTCCAAGATCATTTAATATGGAATATATAAATATAATTCCCCATTTAAAAAAATATAAGTGCATAAATTTTAACACCATTGACAAAAATTGGGTATGGTTATTCACTACAAATTTGTTTCCCATGTAAAATCGTAGTTAAAATTCGGCACCATAACGTGAAATATAAATATTCATGAAAGGGACTAATGAGAGTAGAAGGAGTCTCTCATAATTAAGGAATCATAGGGTATGTATATGTGATATGGAGGAACATATCCCATCATTGTGAAATATAGAAAATGGGCATATGAAAATGATTATACTAGAATAAATTGAAGAAGGAAAAAAACCCTTACCTTGAGAGTGTGACTCCAAATGCTTGGGAGGAGCTTCAGAAGAACTTGTTGGAACCTTGGGAGGAATATATAGACGTTAATTATGTGTAATAATGTTCTTAGAATATTTTTAGTGAAGGGAAATTGTATCTTGTGTGGGTTAATATAGGAAATGAGTGGGGAATTCTTTATCATTTTTCAAACATAAGTTATGGACTCTGTAAAATAATATAACTAAAAAAACAAATTTTACCATTTTTTCCCAAATGGTTTCTACAAAATGGGATTGGATTCCATTTTTTTAATTCAAAGGGTTGAACATATTAATATATTACCCATGGTGATGTGGAGGTGAGTCATACTCTTAAAGAAATGATTTTTAAAACTCGAAATATATTATTATGTTTTGAGGATTCATGATGGGTATATAAAATTAACAAAACAGACATAAAATCACTTTATTTTTAATATAAACCATATATTTGATATTTTATACCATTTATAGTATTTATTACGTCACTTTTTCAGTATTATGATGTCATACTACAGACCATATAATAATACCGTATTTAAGTTTTACTTGAAAATTCGAATGTCATAAAATATTATGAAAAATTAGCCATTGGATAATTTTTACACTATGATTTAAAAAATAATAATCATTTTATCTAAATATTTTTAAAAATATGTTAATTTAAAATTTTAAAATAATAATCATCATTTATTTATAAATGATGGGTTTTTTTATAATAATAGTTTATGAACCCTTAAAAAATTATATTTGAGTGCTTAAAAATTATATGGTCATATTATTTATTAAACATTATTTAATAATAATATTTTAAAAAATATTATTTATTTTAATAACCTGTTAATTAATCAAATTAAATTACTTAACTGATTTTTAAAATTACCGGAAAATGTAATTTTTTTTATTGTATCAAAATCAAATTCATTAAAAAAGTAAAAAAATAATAAGATGAATATATATTCATTATTCAATAGAATATGTATATTTTTATTTTTATTTTATTTATACCTATTCTTTTAAACACTAGAAACCACCCTAAGAGTAATGTGTACAACAATGAGACTTTTATAGTGTGGTTTAGTGCACATGGTTTGGGATGTGATATCAACAAGCTTGATCTTTTCCTATAAATGGTTTCTTTCGATCTTAAGTTGTCAGATCATAGCTTCATCTTAGTTAAGATAAAATCCCAGATATTATATATCCCTTAATAGCTGTGATAAATATACTTCATATGGTACAATCCTTCTAGTTGAGGTCATCACTTTCATTGCCTTTATCAATTGGATTTGTCAAAACCCAATATTTATAGTAATTATATTATCACTGTTCAATGGATTTATTATCAATGGTAATGATCCTTAAAGGATTTTTAAATACTATAAAATAAAATCATGTAATTTCATTTGTTATATATATATATAATAATACATTATATCATAAGGAAAATTTCATTTATAAAATTCATGAGTCATTACATATTTTATATCTCTTGAGTAATTTTGTCTTTATGATAAACCCAATTTATATTCAATATTGTGTAAAATTCCATTATTATTTTGAAAAAATAATTTTAACTTGAAATAAACCTATCACTGGGTACATAATTTGTATTGAATACTATATAAAATTGATTTATTTTAGAGATATCAACGAAAATGTTTCATGAACTTCAAAACTATTTATGGGTTTTAGTGTATTCATCCAACGAACATGAAAGAGGAATAAAAACCATGATATTATGAATCTATCTTCAATAGTATCAATAATAACATGATGAATATTAACCAATAAAACTTTTATAGCCATGTAATAAAACTTTTACACATAAATATACAAAATATATATATCCCAAAAGTATCAAACTAATGGTTCTTTCCTCTAATAGAATTACATCAGCCAATGTGTCTATGTTCATAGTGTGAGGATTCATGATTAACTAAGAGGTTATAGTGCCTTATCAATGAAAAAAATATTTCCCATAATAAATATATTATTGGGTTTGTATGTATGTAGTTATAGTAAAACCAATAAAAAATCCATTCCATTTAAAGTCCATCCACAATACTGTAATATTTAACGTTTTTCATTAGACGTATCGATTTCTATCGTATAAAACATATAGATTACATTGCATTGGAGTATTTTAATTATATAAATTAACTAAAAGAACATCATCCCATAAATTAATAATCTCTTGAATTCATTACCAATGAAAATATGGGATGAATATATGGCAATGTCATCCACTATACTATTTAATGATATGTGATACACAATACCATGGTATACATTGCATGCATAAGAAACTATGTTAGTACCAAAACAAACCCGCTCTTCTATTTAAGGATAAATTTGTGACATAAACTCAAAATCTATCTTAAGGAATCTTTAGTAGAAACTCATACTAACACTCATGATACACATCACATTCATATTATTTTATTGAACATCAAATAATTATTATATTTTTTTCAAATTTCATAAAAGAATTAATATAATCCTTCACATTTATTTATATAAATTCTTTTTTCAATATTGATGTGTAAAATATATCCCATGATGAAATTTTAATTAGTTTTATGGTGATGATATTGACTTTCATTGGCAATACCTTGATAAATTTAAGAATAATTAATTCCTAAGATGTATCTATTTTAGAATGGGTTTATTTTGACATGTTTTAATCCAACATCTACTTCCCTGAAATCAATATATTTCATTGGATTTATGTGATTTTAGGTGATGATATATCAAAATTTTAGTATGTAGTATAATTATTCCCATGTACACCACAATAACATTACTATATATCATTTCCTTGGCTCTTTTGAATAATAACATGCCCATGATTTTTAATTTATGATAATAAACATATTATTTTTTTGGAAACTATATAAATTAAAAAAGAACTTATTTCTCTATAACATGTTTTGAGAATTAATTATAAGAATCATGTTTTAATTATTCAAATACGTGACTATTTTGTCACCATAATTCAAACTTGTTTCATTTTTTCTAACAATTTATCCCATTGAAGTGAAAATTTCAACAAAACAATTGTGAGAAATAATCAAAATTATATTAAGGAATTTATTAATAATATTATTGATATTGTTCCCAAGCATCGTGAAATGGTACATTTACTTTTTTAAGATATATGGATATTCTTGTTCTTAAATGTATGGAACATTCCGTGGGGGAATATGTCATAATCAATGCAGTGTAAATTATATACCATATATCAAGACTATTCTCTTATTATTCGAGGATATGTTTCCTTAATGTGTGCATATATACAATAAGGGAATAATCCTAGACTTAACTCATCATCCAACATTCCCTACAAGGGAATATATTTAAACATGGATATGAAATCATTATTGCAACAATGAGAATATGCTGAATAAAATATATTAAATGTCGGAATGTTTTAAGGATGATTATGATCCAATTAATAATATAAGGAAAAAGTAAAATAAGGAATCCTTTTTTGGATTCTATAAAAATGGCTTATATAAAATTTAATTTATTTTTAAATCAACCTAATTATACCTGGGTTTATTTTTATCTCACTATTTTTTTTATAATTTTCTAGAAAAGTATTACAAATTAAGGAATACGTTGAAAAGACTATTAAAAATGATCCATGTCTGCTCAAAAATTGTGTCTAAACTCATAGTTTAAAAAATTAGACCTAATCAATTATAAAAATTTAATAACTAAATATTGTTTCAATTTATTTATGTCTTAAAAATTAAAATTTTAAATTTAATATAAACATACATGTATATTATGATTCAAAAATTATAATACTCATTATCCCCAATAATGGTTCCAAATATGGGTGATGGGTATTATTCCGTAAACAATCTGTGTCACTTTTACAAGTGTGTGAATTTGAATCATTTCACAGAAACCAAAATGTATGAAATCAAATTCCACATAGATATTCGAGTCAATTATAACTAATCACATATAAAAAGTAAAACTAATATTTTAGTATGTTCTGTCTATGTAAAATTAATTTTTGATAATTAAAAGACAAGAATACAAAAAAAATAGAACTAGAATTAAATAAAAACATCAATTAATAAGAGGATGAGTCTTATTTTGATAATGTTTTGATGAATTTGGGGGTATATTAAAACTTTATGTGATAAATAATATTTCATAAGAGATTAATTATAAATAATCCCACTCATTACTATGCAACTTATTAAAAATAAAATATACTTTTTAGATGATTACCCTCACCTACAATGTTAAGTACACTATTTACTAGGATAACTAGTTTTAGAAACATTAAAATTATATTTTGGAAACTTCATATGATACAAAAATCCTTTAATTGTGCTGAACTTTCCTATGCATGAATTGGTTTTCACCTTCCTATTTATCACTTCATAAAATTAATTACTCAATGATCAAGATAATAATTATATTAATATAAAAAGAGAGAAATAGATGATATATTTATTAAATAAGTAATCACACATTCATTTAATCACACCCCCTTTCCCTCACCATTGTTCTAGACTCACATACTCATCATGAATACATAATCTAATAGTATAATATTAAATTATAGGGAATGGTGGTATTAATATTTTATTTTGGTCATTGGTATACCCCCATTGATTTTGGAAATTTAATTTGATATTGGACTATCTACCTGTAATTTTTCTAATATAATCATTAGTCTATTTTGAACATGGTTGTTTTTTACTTTATTTAGTTTATTATAGCTTGTTTCTCCACCAAATATTTTTATAAAATAAATTCATATATTTTATCACAAAAAAAATTATTTCCACATATCCTACCAATTGTTGCTTCCCACACTACTAGTCCAAACAAAGATTCCAAAATAGAATCCAGTTCCCTGAATAAGTCAAAAAGTTATGCATTCCATCACTTATACAATCAAAGTTATAAGGACCTATAATTAAACATTACATAATCTTGAGTGAAGTCAAGGATTCACATTGATGGTATTTACATGTTTTTAGTTTTAAAGAATTATTCCATAACTATTACATTACATCTATAATATAAAAATATAGACACCTATACACTATCCATTTTTTACAATAATAGAACTCTTAAATAAAATAAGAATTATATTTCTTGATAAAAATATTCTGGATTTATTATTTTCTATTACCTTTCCTTATACCCTGTGAATTTGTTTTGAGAAACATGGGATGAGCATTAAAATATCAGTAAGGTATATAAAATACAAAAAGAAAACATTATCCTATGAATTGATAAAAATCAATGAAATCATATTTTTTTCTGATAAAACATTATATCTTTAACATACCTCATTAAATCATAATATTTTTTATTAACTCATAGAAATCATACATCAAAAAGGTAACATGTGGAATCTATAAAATACTTACACTTTAGCATTCACAGCAATAAGGGGAGTTATGTTTTGAATTCCCATCGTGGTATTTTCCTTAAATATCTTCTAAGAAACATTAAAATTTACCTTAGTCAGGTAACCTAATTCATTGTAGAGCTATATCGGGATCACCTGCCCTCACTTTATCATGGAACCACCAGTATATGTCAGAAATTCCCAAGAATCGTATGTAAATCATAACACATAAAACAACCATAAAATAAGGATAACATTTCAACATTGCAATCAAAATATATAAGTTCAATATATTGATATAATCAATTCATTCTCAAAAAAAGTTCAATTCCAAAATTTGTAAAAAGGGTATATGGTATTTATTGTCATTTTAAAAATATTACGGATTGTTAAGGAAGAAAAATATAAAACAATGCTCACAGCGGCAGAAAGGTTATTGTAGCCGTATAAATTAAAAAGAAAAATTACTTTTTCCATTTAGTAAAACACATCGAAGGAAAAAAATATTACTTATGAAACTTTATTGAATAATATTAAAATAAAAAGTGTATAATTATACACCATATAATAGAATGTCATGTATAAACCAAAATATTCCTCAATGAAGGGATATTGAGACGAAGTCCCTTACAAAGATCACTTTTTTTATAAAATAGATTGATTATGTGTTTTCACTATAAATTGACATAATGAAAATATATATAATAGATAAGATATCAAAATTTAATTATCCCATAATCGTATAATGAAATAATCAAGAAGTAGAAGGTCAACCAAAAGAACTGAAATTGGGTTAAGTAGTTCCCTTATAAAAATTTAGTAGCCTAATGGTGTCACCTAAAAATTTAGAAAATGATTTGATGAAAGAGAAAATAGTCTCTCATCACTTGGACATAAAATGTACAACAATAAGGATATATAAGAACATAACCCAATATAATGAAATGGAAACTAAATGACATAACATAAAAACAGTATTTGACTAAAAGATGAGGGTAAAAGGTTCCATTACAAATATCATTTGGTTAATAAAATAGATTGATTATGTGTATTAACTATAAATCCACATAAATCAATTATAAATACTATATAAGATATCAAACATAATTTAAAATATAATCAAAGAAAAACCTAATCAAGAAGTAGAATATTATCTCAAAAAATGGAAATTATGTTATGAAGTTCCTTTACTTTGAGTACGACTTGTCTTGTTCATTATTTATCTCCATGAATAATAAACTTAAGTTTATTTATACTTTATTTAGAACCATTTTCATGTTTATTATTCCTTTTATATCACTTATTATCTTGTTATAACAATCATATAACTATTCATTTTTAGATCATCCATTTTGTCAATGTTCGGTACTTGAGTCAATGAAGAACTTGTTATAATTACAAATCATCCATGTGGTCAAAATTCCATTATCCCAATAATGTTAGTCATGATTTAAATTTCATATATATCATATATATAAAATATATACATTATATATTTATTATAATAGAACATAACATTTGGAGATATGAAATTAAATGCACTGTTCATGGTGATGGTAGACCTTACGTGCGCATGAACGCTACATTAATTTATTTTTCATTCCAAAAAATGATAAATAAATGATACATAGGTATATTATAATTCCATTATAATATCATATTTAATATATGTTACATAATTTCATTAAAACCATCCATTATATGTTCCATTTCTATGCTTAACAAGTCATATCACTTTGAGGGGACGGTAGTCCGCACTTCCTCAAATGTAATTATCATATTTACACATCATGGAAACCATAATGTTATGTTTTAAATACAAATTAGAAAATCATAGAGACAATATAAATATAATTTATATCATATATAAATATACTTCCATCATAATGCCCACTATGATAGGTGGTAGAGGAAAATTGAACAATCATCGTTTCATGAGGCAGTAGTTCTCCGTACAAAGAAACTATATTTTCATACCCAATAGATGGAGTTTTGTGTAAGTGTAGTTTGAATCCTATTATTAACAAAATACTATTATATTGATAATACATGTATTTTTATGTAATCAATGAATAATAATAGAATAAGGATTGGAGAAGGAAAATAAAGGAATGGAACATGAGAGATGATGTTACCTATAAATTAGGTAACTTCTTTTTGATTTTAGCCCAAAGTATTTCTGGAATAGACTTAGGCCCAAGGTAAGGAGTCTAGGTAGAAGGAAAAGATTTTGGAAGATTATTTGCGAAGAAGTTGGATGAGACAAGTGGCATGATAGGTGTTAGTATGTGGGTAGAGGTGGTGACCTTTTATAAGAGGAAGGATGGGTACAATGAACCAACCTTAACACATTACATAATATTGAATTGAATGAAGAATTCACATTGAGGATATTTTCAGGTATAGAATATTGGAGAATTATGAAATAACTATTACATCTCAAAAGTGTATAAAGTAGACACTTGTACTTAGTTTCCATTTTTTAACAAAATAAATACTCTTGAAAAAAAGAGTCATGTCTATTTCCAGGTTTTAGAAAGCATAACTTTTCCATGATCCCATCATGGACCCTATTAATCTTTAAGTCCTATGACAAACATTTCAAAATATTGGATGAGCGTAAAAATCTCAGTAAGGGTTATAAAACAAAGAATAAAAACATTAGTTCACCAATATATACATAACATAATCTCTTTAACATATCTCATGAAAAGATAATATTTATGAATAACACATAGTAATCACAAATCATAAAGGTATCTTGTGGAATATATATCATAATTACATTATAGTTATCATAGCTACGTAGGGAGTTACCTTTGGAATACCCATCATAGTTTATTCCCTAAATCTCATAGGAGAATCATTCACGTTTACCTCTGTCACATTACCCAATGCGTTGGAGAGCAATCTCAGGATCACCTACCATAGGATTATTATAGAACCACCCATATATGTAAATAATTCCCAAGAACCATAACACATAAAAAACATAAATGAAGGATAACATTTCCACATTTCAATCACAATATAAAATTTAAATATATTGAAATAATAAATCCATTTATCGATACCATTTTCAATATAAAAATACGTAAATGATTATATGGTATTTTTATTCATTTTAAAAACATTTTTTCTCATTAAGGAAGCCAATGATCAAATAATACTCACAGCGGTGGAAAGGTCGTTGTCACCGCGTACGATAAAAAGAAATACTCTTTTATTGTCATTCAGTAAAATGCTTTATAGAAAAAGGGTTTATTTATGTGCTTTATACCAAAAAGTTAGACTTCAAGGATGTATAGAGGTATATAGGGAGATTATTATAGTAGATTTTGGACAAAACAATTGGCTTGGAAAGTGTGAAAAAATTGGTAGAAAGTGAGGGCTATTTTTAAGGGAGAGAAGGGGATCTTTTGGAAAGTTTGAAAATATTATTTTATTATATAATAATTTTCATTTTATAAAGGTCTAAAAATCATTAAAGTCCAAGATAAGGTGTCCCATGTTAGAAATAAAATCATCCAACAAGAATTGGACAAGTTTTGGATATTGTTTTAATTTTTATCTTCTTATTTATTTAATTCATCCATTAATGATGTAAACACTGAATCATCATTATGTCATAAATAATTTTATTTATTTGATGACTAAAATTTATAAGAAAATTACCATCATGTAGGAAATGTTTTTATATTTGTAATGAATATTTATAGTTAAAAATATCAATTATATAACCCAAAATTAAAATATTTTTAGTAAAATAATTCATGTTTATGATATTTTTATTATTACATTAAATAAAAAGGTATTAATTTCATTATCTTACCCATGTGCCTCCATGGGATCCCAAAATTTACCCATGGATTTTCTTGGTCTGTAATTACTCAACCAATAAGTTTAGGACAAGTGTCAGGGTGATTTTATATAATTATAACATCATTTTTACCTCAATTTACATTAATTACCTTTAATCGTGGTTAATAAAAGTCAAAAGTTACTATTCACCAAAAAATATTTTAATCATACTGAACCACATTTTACTTAATAATGCCAAATATTTATGTTGTATCTTTTAAATTCAATTAATATAAGTGGTAAAATTTCATTTAAATGAAAAAGTCATCTTTTTATCTACTACTTAGTTGTTTCAGTATTCAATAAAAATTGAAAGTTTTCAGAAAAATTCCAAAAATTCACCCTAAGCTAAATGTGATATTCCAAATTCAAAAATGATATCTATATTACCCAATTAAAAACATATAAGTTGCATTAATTAATTTTATTATTAATTATCATTGTAAAAAAATGTGTGTTTTTAAGAAATAATAACTATCAACAGATTGATAATTGTTAATGTCTAATTTCAATGTAAAATTACTTCTAATGGACAAAATTAGATTAAATGGTAAAAATAAAATCTATTTAAATTGAAAAACTAGTTTAAAATAGAATATACCCATATAAATAAATTATATTAAAATGGGGTTTGGAATTAAAATACAACAATTTTCACTATTTATTAAAAAATGAACTTTATCGGAAAAATACCAAAAAATTACACAAAGTAAATTTTGATGATCTGATTCTAAAAAAGATTTTTATTTTTTCTAATAGAGAATATAAGAGTGACAAAAACTATATTTAAAAAGGTTTCTCCATTCAAAGGTTGTAAATCAACCTTTTAAATAATATTAGAACATTTATACCTAAAATCATATTCTTTCTTTTTTTAAGCCTATAAAATTTATTGAATAAATGTAAAATCATTTAGAAAACATGTATAATCATATTTTAGTTAGTTATGTCCATTCCCTCTAATACAAGGGCTTGTTACTAACTACCACTTTCAATAATAATATTATATTGTTAGTGTGCATCATAAGATTTCAAAGAAACTTGTTGTTGCGTATTTGGTATGTCATCGAACATAGAAACTCATTTAAAGTAAAATTTATATTTAATTAAAAAATATTAATAAATATGAAAATGTTGTATTCTTTATTTACCTAGGATGTTACATCCTTCTCTTCTTTTGGGAATTGTGTCCTCGCAATTTTATTCACTTATAATATAAATGGGGGTACTTAACCCTCAAAGAATTTTCAGATTGTCAGGTTGCTTCTTCAACCATATGGTTTTTCCACAAAACCATTACCTGATTAATTACCTTATTCCGCAACACTTGCTCTCTTCGGTCAAGAATTTGGTTTGTTTGTTCCTCGTATGAGAGATTCTCTTCCAAATAAACTAACTCTGGGCTCAAAACATGAGATGGATCTGACATATACTTTCTCAACATTGAAACATTAAAAACATTGTGTACCTAGAATAAACATGGAGGTAAAGCCATTATGTACGCAACTAATCCAAATTTCTCTAGGATTTCATAGGGTCAAATGAACCTCAGACTCATCTTTCCCTTCTTACCAAAACGCATCACACGTTTCCTTGGAGAAACATTGAGAAAGACATGATCACCTACCTAAAAAGATTGATCCATCATCTGGTCAGAGGAATAACTTTTCTGCCGGCTATAAGCTGTTCTCTTGTGCTTCTTAATCAAATGAACTTTCACTACAATCTTTTCTACCAATTCTAGTCCCGTCGGCTTGCTTTCCCATAATTCGTCCCAAAAATATGGAGTTCCACAATGCTTTTCATATAATGCCTCAAATGGAGCCATTTATATAATGAAATAAAAATTGTTATTATAAAAAAATTCAACCAAAGAAATATATTGGTCCCAACTTCCCTGATAATCAATTAAGCGAACACATAACCTATCTTCCAAGGTCTAAATTGTTCATTCTAACTACCCGTATGATTGAGGAAGAAAAGATGTAATAAAATTTAATTAAGTACCCAACGACTTATGAAGGCCTTTCCAAAAGTTAGAAGAAAAACTGGGATCACGATCAGATACAATAGAGAGGGTAACACCATGAAACCTAATCATTTCTTTAACAAACAATCAGGAAAGTAGATCTACAAACAATGTATCTCGAATAGGAAATAAATGGGTAGATTTAGTCAATCGATCAATAATAACCCAGATTGCATTATTACCTCGAGATGTCTTTTGTAATCTAACAACAAAGTCCATAGATATATTTTCCCATTTCCACTCTGGAACTGGTAAAGATTAAAGCATTCCTTTCAGTAACATGCACTCTACTTTAACATGTTGACAAGTTGAACACTTCATAGTAATGTCAATAATATCTCATTTCATTCCATCCCACCAGTAATACTCCCAAAGTTCTCTATACATCTTTGTACTGTCAGGATAAACTGAAAATGAAAAAAAATAAGCTTCACATAACAACTCAATCATCAACTATGAATCACATGTCATAAATAATCTCTTAAGAAACCTCAATACAAAAGCATTATCAATGTTAAAATTAGGAAACTTACCCTTCTGAACCAACTCTACCTTTATCTGTAACTCACTGTCTTCCTTCTGCTCTTGATTAATTCGGTCTGATAGAGATGATCTCACTAACACCTGAAAAAAATAGAATAACTTCCTGCACCAATAACTTCTATTCCAATGATCATCGAATCAATAACCAATGTATCTCTGTCCAAATTTAGCATAGTTAATGGAGCATTACCTTTTCAACTCAAAGCATCGGCCACTTTATTTTCTTTTACGGGATGGTAAAGGATCGTGAAATCATAATCCCTGATTAATTCCAGCAATATCCTCTATCTCATGTTCAATTTTTTCTAAGTGAATATATACTTTTATCTTGTGTGGGCAATATATATTTCACATTTTACTCCATGTAGATGATGCCTCCAAATTTTTAAAGAGAAAACAACATCTGCTAATTCCAAATCTTGTGTAGGGTAATTTAATTCATGAGGTTTCAACTGATGTGAAGTAGAATCCATTACCTGATCATTCTACATAAGGAAAAAAACCAAGTCTTTTCAATAAAGCATCATTGTAGATAATAAATCCACCCTTTCTAGAAAGAAGTTCCAAAACTAGAGCATTCACCAATCTTCTTTTGAATTTCTGAAAACAATCATCACATTCTTTTGTCCAAATAAACTTATCACCTTTTCTATTTAACTTACTCATTGGACTAGATAATCGTGAAAATTTTCAAAAAACCTCCTTTAATAACCTGCCAAACCAAGAAAACTACATATCTCAGTTATATTTGTGGGTCTTGGCCATTCTTAAACAACTTTGGCTTTAGTAGATCAATAGGTATGCCATTTTTTGAAATAATGTGACAAAGGAAGGAAATTTGTTGTAACCAAAACTCACCCTTGTTGAATTCCCCATAAAGTTTCTTTTCCTTTATGTTTTTCAATACAACCATTAAATAACTTTCATGTTCCTCTTTACTTTTGGAAAAAACCAAAATATCATCAATGAACACAACCATAAACATATTGAAGAACTCGTGAAGAATTTTATTCCTAAGATCCATAAATATAACAGGTTCATTGGTTAACCCAAAAGGAATATCTAGAAATTCATAATGGCCATATCTTATACAAAACAAAATCTTCAAAATGTTTGCTTATTTTAATTTCAACTGATGGTGCCCCAAACACAAGTTAATCATCGAAAAATACTGAGGTCTCTAGAGCTAATCAAACAAATCATTGATATAAGTCAAAAGATACTTGTTCTTAATAGTGATATTATTCAATGCTCTATAATCAATGCAAAGTCTCATTGAACCATCTTTATTTTTGAAAAACAAGATAGGGGGAACTGATGGCGATGTTCGAGTTTGAATGAATATGTTATCTAATAACTCCTAAAATAGATTCTTTAACTCTAAAAGTTCAATTTGAGATATTCGATAAGATGGTTTTAAAATTGTCATAGAATCATGAACTAAGTCAACAGTAAATTCAACATCCCAATCAGGTATAATACCAGGTAACTTATCATGGAAAACATCATGGTACTCATTTACCACTGGCACAACATTAATCCAAATTGTTCCTTTTTTTCAACAATATGTGCAAGGTAACATTAATTTCAATCTTTTACCAGTTTTTCAGCTACCTGATATGTTATCAAAAGTAATTGTTCATTCTTGTACAGAAACTGAAAATATTCCTGAAAAGAAACCTATTTAGCTCTGCAGTCATTCATTACATGATAAACAGAAACCCAATCCATACCCAGAATAACATCAATCTCTTCTATAGGCAATACAATATGGTTTGAAGGTAGATTCTTTCCGCACATAAGGATAGGAAGGTTCTTTTAATTTCTTTTTGTCTAAAAATTTCATCTGGGTGTTTTTACCATAAGATCATGATTCTTATCTTGGGATGGAATTAAAAATTTACTAGAAAATTTCTCAGTAATTAAAGAGTGTTTAGACCATGAATCAAACAACACATTGTTATAATATGAAAAAAATAGTGTACGTGATACAACTTCATTCGATGGCCAAACATCTACTGAAGTAGTTGCAATGGATTTCACCAGCCATTTTTTCTTGCAGTCTAGCTTCTTTCCCTTAGTTGAGTTCTTCGTCGAATACTCATTTGCATAATGACCCATTTCATTGCACATAAAAAAATTTACTGATTGTAAATCATATTTTGTCGTACCATTACCCTGAACATTTTCAGTACAATTAATGAGCCTTATGTCCCATTTTACTGCATTGGTAGCACTTACCATAATTCAAAAGAGATTCCCCAACATGATTTTACCACATTTTTTACAAACTGTGAACTTAAGTTTCTTACCATCATGCTTTTTTAATATTTCTTCCCTTTCGCATGCAACGTTGACCTCTTATTATGTTGTTTTTCAAAGAACACATTATCATCGACAAACTCCATTTCCACCTTCTCAACACATCGAAAAAGTTTTTCATTACATTTGATCTCACGAGAAGCTAAATCCGTTTGATACTTTGGATATAATTCTGAGTAAAAATGGTTTATTTTTCAATCAACATCTCATATGAAATTTGAGGTATACCTTTCCTGTCGAGTGAACTTTGTTTCATAAGTATCCACTGAGTCAACCTCTTGCCTCAATTCTAGGAATTGTTTTTCCAACCAGAGATGAACCAGCTTTGGAAAATATTTCTCAAGAAACATACATCTAAATTCATCCCAATCAAGAGAATCTATCACCTCACTATCCCGGAAATTTTTAACCATCGACCGCCTCTGATCAACTTCACCTTCAAAATGATAAATAAAAAGACTAACCTTTTGATGTTCTGAACACCCTATAACATCGAAAATATTCTCCAGTGAATTAATCAAACATTTTAATAGAATATGGTCAAATGATCCTCTAAATGGTTGGGGATGTTGCCCCATGATATTCCCTACTACTAACATGTTCCTTTGTGGTTGATCTAGCTGATCACGTGAATTGATAGCACCACCATTTATAGCCTGGGTAAACTATGACATCACTCTAACAAACTATTCAGTTCTGATTCTGACCATCTCAGGTTGCTAATTTGGAATGTTGTCTTCCACCTATTGTCGTCCCAACATAGCTTCCATGTTTCCTCTGTGAAAAAATGATCTGAACACAAAAATATATTGGGCAAAGAAACAAGGTAAACTGTAAATGCTATATTATTTCAATATTAACATAAATTAATTTATGGATATTAATTCAACAATACCCTAACTCCTAAAGTAGTCTAAATCGACCTCTGATACCAACTATAAGGACTCGACCTAAAAACAATACTTAATATTGAATTAAATGAAAAATTCACATTAAGGATCTTTTAAGGATTAGAGTTTTAGAGAATTAGGACATAACTATTACATCTCAAAAGAATAAAAAGTAGGCAATTCTACACAATTTCCATTTTTTCCATAAAATAAAAACTAATGATCAAAAGATTCATTTATAGTTCCATGTTTTAGACATCATGACATTTCCTTGATCCCATCCTCGACCCTATTCATTTTTATGTCTGGTGAAAAACATTTTAAAACATTGGATGATAATAAAAAGCTCAGTAAGGGTTATAAAACAATGAAAAAAACATTAGTTCATAAATACATACATATTTCATGAAATCATAATATTTATGTCTAACACATAGTAATCATAAATAATAAAGGTAACTTATGGTATCCATATCATTCTTACATTGTAGCTATCACAGCTACGTAGGGAGTTATATTTGGAATACCCATCAGAGTATATTGCCTAAATCTCATAGGAGAAACATTCACATTTACCACTGTCACATTACCAAATGTATTTGAGAGATATCTGGGTCTCACCCACGCAAGGTTTATCATAGAACCACCCGTATACGTAAACAGTGCCCAAGAACCATAACACATAAAACAAACATAAAGGAATGATAACATTTCCACATTTCAATCACAATATATAATATATATATATATTAAAATAACAAATCCATTAATCAAAACCATTTTCAATACCAAAATAAGTAAAAGAGTATATGGTATTTATTTTCATTTTAAAAACATTACATCTTGTTAAGGAAGCCAAAGATCAAATAATATTCAAAGTGGTGGAAAGGTCGTTGTCACCGAGTACGTTAAAAAGAAACATTCCTTTTTTTGTCATTTAGTAAAACGCTTCGTAGAAAAATATTCCCTTTAAATGAAATGAAAATTCAAAGGTGTTTACAAACTATATAAAATAAATTCTTCTATAAAGCAAATAACGACATAAATAAGAAAGATAAGATCATCCCAAAGAATGTGAATTGGTTTAAGAAGTTCCCTTACCTCATTTCTGACTTGACCCATTCATTCTATAATCTCATAAATATTAAATTAAAGTCAATTTATACTTTCTTAAGAAAATTTGTTAGTTTAATATTCTTTTTATATCACATATTACCATGTTATAAACATTATTTAATCATTTATGTTAATAATGATCATTTTGTTGATATTTGGTACTTGAGCCAAAAATGATCTTCTTATAATTACAAGTTGTTCATGTGGTCAAAATTTCATTATATATAGAAATATATTCATGATTTAAATATTATTTATATCATATATATCAATTATATACATGTAATTATATTTGTACATAACATTTGGAGGTAAGAAAAGGAATGCACCATTTATGGAGACGGTGAGCCGGACGTACGCATGAACGCTACTTTCATTTCAATTTCAAATTTTGATATAATGAAAAATAATGATACATACATATATTGTAATTCCAATATAATATGATATATAATTTCATTAACTACATCCTTTATACACTCCATGTATGGTATGAATGAGTCATATCACATTGAAGGGGTGGTAGTCTGCACTTCTTCAAATTAAATTATCGCGTTTAACCATAATAGAAATCATAAAGGTATGTGATAAATACAAAATACATATTCCTAGAAACAATATAAATATAATATATATCACATATAAATAAATTGAAATCATAATTTCCACCATTAGAGGCGGTAGAAGATAATTGAACAATCATCGTTTCGTGAGGCAGTAGTTCATCGTCCACAAAAATAGTATGTTCGTTACCCAATAGATGGAGGTGTGGGTAAGTGTAGTTAGAATCCTTCTCATAAAAACATCCTAGTATATTTAGGATATTTCTGTTGTTATAAAAGAAATAAATATAAAGAGTTTAGGGGGTTGGAGAAGAAAAAAATAGAAAATAACTTAAGAGAAGATGTTACCTTTAAATCATGTAACTCCCTTTGGTTTGGAGCAAAAGGGTTTCTTAAAGTGCTTTCTACCTAGGGTAAGGAATCTACTATTAAGATAGGTATCCTGGAAGCTTATTGGAGTAGATTTTTGACGAGATAAATTGCTTGACAAGTGTGACAAATGGGTAGGAAGTGAGGGATTTTTTAATGGAGAGTATGGGCTCTTATGGAATGTTGGGAATTATTATTTTATTATATAATGATTTTTGGTTTCCAATGGACTAAAAATCCTTAAAGTAGAAGATAAGGAGGCCCATATTTGAAATAACATCATCCAACAATAATTATAAATGTTTTTTATATGATTTTAATTTGTATCTTCTTATTTATTTAAATCATCTATAAATGACATAAACACTACATCATTACTGTGTCAAAAATAATTTTATTTATTTAATGACTAATAATTATAAACAATTACCATGATGTATGAAATATTTTTATCTTTATAATGAATATTTATAGTCAAATATATCAATTATATAGCCCAAAATTTAATTTTTTTCAGTAAAACAATACAGGTTTATTGTATTTTTATTTTTTACTTTTAATAAAAAGATATTAATGTCATTATCTTACTCTCGAGTGGCTCCATGGAGTCCCAAAAATTACCCATGGATTGTCTTGGTCGGCCATGACTCAACCATTAATGTTAGGACAAGTGTTAAGGTAATTTTATAATATTATAACATTATTTTTATCTTAAATTACCCTAATTACCTTTAATCGTGGTTAATAAAAGTCAAAAAATACTATTCACCAAAAATTATTTTAATCCCATTGAACCACATTTTACTTACTAATGACAACCATGTGTGTTGAATTTTTGAAATTCAATTCACAGAAGCTGTAAAATACTATTTAAATAAAAAGGTAATTTTTTTAACAACTACTTATTGGTTTCACTATTCATCAAAATTTAATGCATTAAGAAAAATTCCAAAAATTCACCCTAAGGTATATTTGATATTACGAATTAAAAAACAATGTATATTTTACGAAATTCAAAAAATAGAAGTTTCATTGATTAAATTTATAATTAATTCTTATTGTCAAAACAAAAAGCGTGTTTATAAGAAATAATAACTATAAAAAAGTCTGATATTAGTTAATGTCCAATTTCAAAGTGATATTATGTCCAATGTCCAGAATTGGATTAAATGTTAAAAATATAATCTATATACACTTTAAAAACCAATTAAAATGATAATATCACCATATAAACAAATTAGATTAAATGGTGGTTTTGAATTAAAATACAACATTTGTCACAATTCATTAAAAAATGAACTTTATCGGAAAAATACCAAATATTTACAAAAAGTAAATTTTGATGTTCCTATTCTAAATAATAATTTTTTTGTAAAATTGAACATATAAAACTGAAAAAAATAATTTTAAAAATGGTTCTCCATCAAAAAGTTGTAAATCGACCCTTTAAAGAATATTAGAGCATTTATGCTTAAAATCAAATTCTTTGTTATTTTAAGCCTCTAAAATTTATTGAAAAAATGTAAAAAAATTTGGTAAACATGTATAATCATATTGTAGTTATTTATGTCCAATCCCGCCAATACAATGGCTTGGTGTAAACTACCATTTAAAATAATAATAATATATTGTTAGTGTGCAATATAAGATTTCAAAGAAACCTGTTGTTGCGTATCGAGTACGCCAATGAACATAGAAACCCTTTTGAAGTAATATTAATATTTAATTCACAAATATTAATAAATATGAAATTGTTTTATTCTTTATTTACCTTGGATTTTACAATGGGCACTTTATGAAGGTATTGAAATATTATTTTATTATAAATTGATTTTCAGTTTCAAATGGTCCCAAACACATTTATTTATAATATAAGTGTTTGTCCCAAAAACCATTTATTTTTTGGGTCGAAAAAATCTCAACCAATAGGTTTTAGAAAAGTGTGTGTCACACAATTAAATTTATCTTATTGTTGTAAATGTTGGATAAAAACATTAACTCTTACCAGGTCTTCTTTCATTTTAATAATATACGGTAACTATATTTACAATAAAATTCCATGAGAACCATAAGTGGATTTGTAATTAAAATTTTAATATTATATAAGTCATTGGGAAAAATATTATATTTTTAGGACTATTATATCATTTTATAAAATAGTATTTGTTTTAAAAACTTATTTTTGTCAATTTGGACCCTATAAAGTAATTGTTTTTTATTAAATTTGCAACAACTTGATTCCTTTGAAACAATGGAATTAACTAAAATAAAATATGTTAATATCGTCCATTAAATTCTTATATGGAATCAAAATAACCGTATTAAATTTATTTTAATATTCAAAATAGTATTTATTTTAATCCTTTATAAATGAAGGAATCACTACATCATACTTGTGTCATAATTAAATTTCATTATTTAATGTATAAAAATTATAAATAAAATACCATGTTAATTTAATACTTTTTATATTTATAATGAATATTTATAGTAAAATATATGATTTATATAATTTTATATTAAAATTGTTTTAGTAAAAGATACATGTCTATGTTATATTTCTCTTTACATTAAATTAAATCATAAAAAATGTCATTTTCAACCCAAGTAGCTCCATGGGGTCATAAAATCGATCCAAAGATGGCCATGGGCGAAAATATCTTATCCCATAGGATTAGTACATGTTCTAGGGCAGTTTAATATTATTATAATATTATTTTTACCCTTATTTACCAGATTTACCCTTTAACCAACGTAAATAAAAATAATTGCAGATGTTATTGTTCATAACGTCTAAAAATAGATGGTAGCTATTCCCAAAATATGGAACATATAATTCCAAATATGGAATCCATTTTCCAAATTCATAACAGAGAATATGTAGTAATTAATTTAAAATTAATTTTAATTGTCAAAACCAAAAAGAGGGTTTTTATGAAGTAATAGCTATCAAAAGATATACATGTGTTTATATCTTATATAAAAGTGAAATGAATTCCAATGAAAAAAATTGGATTAAATGATAAAAATAAAATCCAATTAAACATTAAAACCAGTTAAAAGTATAATCTAACTCTATAAAAAATAGATGAAAATTCAGTTTTGAATTAAAATGCAGTATTTTTCACTATTCATTAAAATATGAATTTCATCCTAAAAATACGAAAATTTCAGCCAAAGTAAATTATGATGTAATTATTACATAGAAGAAGTTTATTTTTTAAAATAGAACTTATAAAATTGAAAAAAACTATATTTTAAAAAGGGTTCTCCATCAAAAGGCAGTAAAAATGCATTTTTAGAAAAATTATTCTTCTATCCGAAATATTGAATTTGTTTTTATATCATATATATAAAACATATAATATGAATTTAAAACATTTAATTGAATATATTACATGTAATTTTCATTAAATAAAAATCCATAAATAGTTATATGATTTTATAAACACAATTATTCTCTTTAAAATATGTCTTCATAACAACACAATATCTATATTCAATTGGTTTCTATTTTCTTTTCTAATAAATTTGATAACCAATTATTAATTATTTAATCATGCAAAAAGCATATTGAAAAATTCAATTGATACTATTCATTCACTCCATCCCAATGGTTAGGTGTTAACTACTATTTAAAATAATAAAATTTTTTGTATTATTTTTCAGTATAACCCAATGTTGTGTGTAATGTAAGATTTTGGGGAAACCTGTTGTTGCGTCTTGAGTATGCCGTTGGAAAAAGCATCCCATTTAACCATAAAATTAATAACTTATTGATTAATGTTAATATAAATTTAAAACTATTATTCTATAAATACATGGGTCATTACATCAATGCCCTATTTGGAAACTGTGACCACACAATTTTAATATTTGTCTTAAGAACATCATTGAAAATCCCACATCGTAAAAATAGTTAGTAAAACTATCACTTTAAAAGAAATAAATAGAAATAAAAAGGCCACACAAGATAACAAATTCTATGATTCCTTGTAAGAAAACATGGATGTGGAAGAGAAAATTAACCATCATGTTCTAATGGAGGGTGACAGAAAAAATGATTAGGAGAATGATAAAACCATGAAAACCATAAAAATATGATGGGTTAAATTTTCTTTGATTCCCCAGTAGGAAACGTAAAAACACATTTTTTTTGATTTATTTTCCTTATCATAATGTTGAGGAATTTATTTATGAGATTTAAAAGTAACATAAGGAAATATTCGTACATTTCAAGTGGAGTCTTATCTTTTAATAGATTTCTACCAAAAAATCATCTTTTCTCTAAAAAATGTGTATTCAAGATGAAATTTTCACACATAAAGCACTAGAATCAACTTTTAGAGAATCATATAATTTAAAAAATATATATTCAATATACTTCTTATGTATTTAAACATTAACCAAAACCAAAATGGTTAGTACGAGATCAGATAATCCCAAAAATGAAAAATCCTTTATAAAAATAAATACTACTCTTAATTTCTAAAATTAAACAAACAATACCCAAAGTTAAAAAAATACAATTCAACACACAATTTTCCCTAAAATTATTTAATATAATCCAAATAATATTGAAACCCAAAACTCAAAAGAATTTGATCACGTAGACTTTCACGATAAATCTTAACATTTTTCTCCAAATAACATCAACTACTCATAAAGTATCATGCTGAAAATTATTTAACCTAATCACATATTCTCCATGATAGGTTAATCATTTCCATAATTAACCTGAATCGCTATAAGCCCAAAATAAAAACATAAATTCTTCCAAAATAAAATTCAACCATTACTCCTCAAATGAAATCCCATAGTATTTTATTTTCCTAAATAATATAGTGTTCCCAAAAGAGAAAACATATTCCAAAATAACCATTATCTCTTAGTTACGAAATTATTTTACAATACTAATGACATCCATTTGATTAAGAATAAGTTCCCAAAATCAAATTATTCTTGATGCCTAATATTATTTAACTAAAAATAAAACGTTGTACTAATCATGAACATCACATAGACTAACGGTAGGTGATAAATCCAAGTCACACATCAGTAGTGGGTTCGATACCCATGGCCTTGTCTGATGCGATGAGTTTTCACCCTTCTTACAGGATGTCCCTTATCAAAAACTACATAATTATTATGACAAAAAATCATAAAAAATGACCATTATATGTTTTATACTCGAATGATTATTTATACCTTTAATTTTAATCCCAACTCATAATGACCTCAACATCATAATTATTAATGTCCAATATATATTAACATTTTATATCTCACCACCATCGGATAAAGTAAAACAATTCCCAAAAAAAGAACATAATACGTTGCTCATGGTGTCTACCAAGTTTCATCATCATCTTGTTCATGAAGTTAGAAGGTCAATTCATTGAAACAATGATTTAGAGAATCTTAAAAATAATTTTCATTCTTTATCCAAATACGCCTTGTACAACTTTAGTGATATGGGTGTTCACAGAAAAATGGTTTTGGAAAATAATCACATGTGACATATAGTTTCCAAACATCTTATAAAACTTGATTTTTATAAAGTAGTTGGACTGAGATGGAGTTAAAACTTTCAATAAAATTTCATTTTAAAATATCTTAATTATGTGCTAAAATACTATATTTTAAAAGTAATTATAAATAGGTTGTGCAAGGGTGTTCTTCTTTAGCACCTTTTTTAAAATCATAATATACTTGAAAATTTTATGGTATGGTAAAATATTTGAAAATACATTGATTATAACTATCTTTCTTTAAAATATGAGAATATTGAGAAAATATGATTTCATTAAATGCATCCCATGATCCAAGATGGTATCGTGGTATAGTGGATGTGTTTTATATCTCCAAAAACTGTATGCGAGGGAGTTGTATTCTAGAAAAATTTTCCAAATCATACAAACATGACTTTGTATGAATTATTTAATGAATGTCATTGGGAAGAGCTATGAATGTTGTTTTAGATCTCCCTCTTTCCATTTGTAATTGTATTTACATTAGTTGGAAAAGTTATAAAATACGGATTTGAATGAAAGAATTTACATAGAGACTAACCATGTGGTTATCAAAAACTCATAATCAATAAATAGGTCTAAATATTCCTGTTATACAACCTATAAGGACCCATCCTTAGACATTAAATAATAATGAGTTAAGTAAAGAATTCACATTGACTATCTCTCAGGTTTAGAGTTTAGATAATTAGGCCATAACTTTTACATTACATTCGAATATTAAAATGTAGACACTTATAATCTATCCTTTTTTTCAAATTAATAAAATTCCTTAAATAACACAGGAATTATTTACTTGATAAATGTCTTCTTGAATTTTTTTCTTTCTCTTACCCTTCCTTATAACCTGTTAAAAGCATTTCAAAAATGTGGTATGAGCATAAAAATCTTAGTAATGGATATAAAATAATGGAAGAAAACAACAGTCCCTGAATACATAAAAATCAATGAAATCATAATTTTTTACTACTAAAACATAAGATCTTTAACACACCTCATGATATCATAAGATTTGTGAATAACTCATAGAAATCATAAATCATAAAGTTAACTTATGGCATCCATAACATACATATAGAGTATCTTTTACATCTACATAGGGAGTAACATTTAGAATACCCATCATATTATATTCCTTAAATATCTTAGGAGAAAAATTAACGTTTAACTCCATCATGTTACCCAATGCATTGGAGGGATCTCTTGGGCTCACCCGCCCATGGATTATCATAGAACCACCCATATATGTAAATAATTCCCATAAACCATTACATAATCATAACACATAAAACAAGCATAAATGAAATATAACTTATATACATTACAATCATAAGATATCAGTTCAATATATTGACATAATCAATCCATTCTCAAAACCATTTTCAATACAATAATATGAAAAAAATTATATGGTATTTATTTTCCTTTTAAAAAAATTACTTCTTGAAACCCATTGGATGAATTGAAAATTAAATGGTATAATTATACACATTATAAAAGTATGTTGTGAATAAACCAAAATATGCCTCAATGAATAGAGATTAAGATGAAATCCATTACAAAGATCATTTTGTTAGAAAACTAGATTGATTATATTTATTCAATATAAATAAAAAAATTAAGTATAAATACTATATAATATATCAAAATTCATTTATCCCAAAATCATAGAATGACATAATCAAGAAGTAGAAAGTCAACCCAAAGAATGAAAATTTGGTAAAAAAGTTCCCTTATGAAAATTCAGCAACCTAAAAACGTCACTTAAATATTATGAAAATGAGTCGATGATAGAGAAATGGTTATCTCATCACTTGGACATAAAATGTCAAATAATATGGATATATAAGAACATATCCCAACATAATAAAATGTAAATTAAAATATATAACCTAAAATATGTATTTGACTAAAAGAGGTGGGAAAAATGTTCCGTTATAATGATCATTTTTTTAATAAAATAGATTGATTTTATGTATTCACTATAAATACACATAAATCAAGTATAAATACTATAAAATATATCAAAATAGATTTCTCACATAATCATAGAATGACATAATCATGAAGTAGAAGATTAACCCAAAGAATGGAAATTGGGTTATGATGCTCCCTTACCTAGAGTCCATCTTGTCGTGTTCATTATTTATATACCTGAATAATAGACATAAGTTAATTTCTACTTTCTCTAGAACATTTTTATAGTTTATTATTTATTTTATATCACTTATTACCTTGTTATAACAATCATATAATTATTTCTATTTATATTGGTCATCTTGTCGATGTTTGGTACTTGAGTAAAAGAAGAACTTGTTATAATTAAACATTTTCCATGTGGTAAAAATTCCATTATCTCTAGAATATTATCCTTTATTTAAATATCATATATATACATTATATTTTTTTTATAATATTACATAAAATTTCGATATAATAAATCAAATTCACCGTCCATGAAGACAGTAGACCGTATGTACGCATGAACGCTACATTCATTTTTTTCATATTAATGAAATGAAAAATAAATTATTCATATGTATATTATAATTAAATTATAATATCACATTTTATATATGTTACATAACTTCAATAACTCCATCATTTATACATTCCATGTATGGAATGAATGAGTCATGTCACTTTGTGGGGGTGGTAGTCTGCCCTTCCTCAAATGAAATTACCGTATTAACACATCTTGGAAAGAATAAACGATTGTTTTAAATAAAGATTATAGAATCATAGAAAAAATATAAAAAAATATATTTCATATATAAATATAGTTTCATCATAATGGCCACCATGAGAGGTGGTGGGGGAATATTGAACCATCATCGTTTCGTGAGGTAGTAGTTCGTCGTGCACAGAAACCATTTGTTCATATCTTTTAGACAGAGGTGTGTGTAAGTGTAAATAGAATAATTTTCAAAAAAAACATACTAGTATATTTATGATAATGGTCTTTTATGTAATCAGAGAATAATAAGAGCATAAGGAGTATAAAATGAAAATAAAAGAAAGGAACTTGAGAGACGACTTTACCTCTAAATCTGGTAACTTCTTTTGATTTGAGACAAAAGGCTTTTATGTATTTACTTATGTCAAAGGTAATGCTTATAGAAGGAATGAAGGGATTTTGGGAGATTATTTGAGTATCTTTTGGTTGGTAAACGTGGCTTGAGAGGTGTGAGTAAGTGTGTAGAGGTGGCGTCCTTTTATAAGAGGTTGGAGGGGCACTTTAGAAAGGTATTGAACTATTATTTTATTACAACTTGATTTTCGGTTTCAAATGGTCCCAAACTAATTGCATTAAAATATATTATTATTTTGGGTAGTAAAAATCTCATCCAATATGTTTTAGAGAAGTTTTGGTAACAAAATTAACCTTATATTTTAGTTTAAACGATTAGTTAAAAACATTAACTCTTACCACGTCTTCGGGCATATGTAACTATATTTAAAATAAAATGAAATGACAATCATAAGTGGATCATTAAAATAATTTTTAACATTATATATTTCATTTTGTCAAATCAATTATTTTCAGGACTATTATATCATATAATAAAATAGTATTTGTTTTAAAAACTCATTAATGTATATTTTGACACTACAAAGTATTTAATTCTTTTTAGAGTCATAAAAACAGGATTCCATCAAAAATAGGCATTAACAAAAAGATAATTTGTCAATATCATCATTAAAATTCCTTGATGGATTCAAAATAACCAAATTACAGTTTTTTTAATATTTATAATATCATTTATCTGAATCCTTTATTAATGAAACAATCACTACATCATCATTATGTCGTAATTATTTTTTTACTAAATAAAATTGATAAATAAAATACCATGATAAATGAAATATATTTATATTTATAATTAACATTTATAGTCAAAAATATTAGTTATATAACCCCATATTAAAATTGTACAAATAAAAGACACATTTTAATTTTATATTTATCTTTACATTAAAGTAATTCTTATAAAATGTCATTTTCACACCCAAGTGGCTCCGTGGGGACCCAAAAATGACCCAAGGATGACCGTGGTTGAAACTATCTCATTTAAGAGTATTAGGACATGTTTTAGGGTAGTTTAATATTATTATAATATTATTTTTTACCCTTATTTTCCCGATTTACCCTTAAACCATGGTAAAAATAATTACTTATATTAATGTTCATAATGTATAAAAATAAAAGGTATCTACTCCCACAATTCTGACCTTATGATTCCAAATATGGAATATATTTATCAATATTCAAAACACAGAAGTTGTAGTAATTAATTAAAAATTAATTCCCCTTATCAAAACCAAAAAGAGGGTTCTTAAGAAAAAAAACTATCAAAATATTAACATTTGTTTATGTCTAATTTTAAGGTGAAATGACTTCCAATGGAAAAAAGTGGATTAAATAATAATATCATAACCAAATTAAAATATAAAACCAATTAAAAAGTAAATACAAACTAAATAAGTAAATTAAAAGAAAAGGAAGTTTTGAATTAAAATGAAATATTTTTCATTATTCATTTAAATATAATTTCATCAGAAAAATTCCAAAATTTCATCCAAAAAAAATTTATGTCCAAATTATATAGAAGAAGTCTATTTTGTCAAATATAATGTATAAATGTTGTAAAATTATATATAAATAAGGGTTCTCCAACAAAAGGTGGTAATATTTCTTTTTTAGAAAACTATTTCTTTTATCTGAAATATTGAATTGGTTCATATATAATATCTAGAAAAAATATAATATTAATTTAAAACATTATTTTGAATACATAACATATATTATTCATTAAATAAAAATTCATAAAGTGTGATATGATTTTATAAAAACAATTATTCTCTTTTAAATATGTTTTCATAAAAACAAATCCTTTATTTTTAAATTGTTTATATTTCCATTTTTAATAAATTTGAGAACCAATGAATCATTATTTAAACATGTGAAAAACATATTTCAAAATATTGTAGATATTATTAATTCACTTCATCCAAATGGAAAGGAATTAAATAATTTTTAAAATAATATTATTATTACTGTATTTTTTTTTGGTATAACTCAATGTTGCTTTCAACGTAAGATTTTGGAGAAAACTGTTATTGCGTGTTGAGTATGCTATCGAAAAAGAATCCCCTTTAACCATAAAATTAATATATTATACATAAATATTAATAGAAATGAAACGTTATTATTTTATAAATACATGGGTCCTTACAATATGTGTACTATATAGTCATATATTTTCCCATTCCATTAATTTGTTCTTTTATGTTTTTGAGTTGTTGGAGGAGAGTTTCTATGTGATTCAAAGGAAATGTTTTTTATTATTTTTTGGGAACAAACATTGGGTGTTTTTTACATCACACCCTGGTTGGTATAGGGTTTTCCATGGTGATCAATTTTATTATGGTTTCCACATTACGTTTCTAGTTGTATAAATTTTATAGAGACCCACATCATGGATTTAATCATGGTGATTATTGAGATAATAGGAAAACTTCATGGTTTTATGGGTATAGTTTCATGATTGTTGGTGGTTTAATTGTGCAAATTATAGATTCATGTCATAGTCAATATGGATATACAATGTTATTGGTAAATTCCATTGTTATTTAAGGAGAAAAGATGGATTATAATAGAAGATCATGGTATAAACACAATGTGTTTTTTAATGGAGGTTAATTGAAAAAAAAATATAAAAGGATATAGGATAACCACACTAGGGTTTTGTTAGAAAAAAATATTGTTAAAAATTTAGAATCTCCATCACTTATCTTTTAAAATGTTATAATAAATTTATGACATAAAAGGTTGAGATTTCACCCTATATGAATTTGGTACCCTTAGGAGGATTCTTAAGTTTCGTATAGTCATGGTTTTGAATCAATATGATATTATTTGATCTCTATTCAATTCATTTTCCTTAAACTATTCATATACCAACATGATGAACATAAAAAATAATCCTAAGGATGAAAAAACGAAGGAAATATCATTTTAATGGATGATTGATGTAAATATTATAGAATATACGTTCATTTATAAATCACCAAAAACATATAGGAGTGGGGATAATCATGATTCCATGTTCATTGAATAATTAATAAAGGGGACTATAACATATATTTTATTCATGTAGAATGTTTTTTTATAATGTTTTCATTATGGTGATTATTATATTTCAATTTTCTCATAATATTAATCACATATATACTAACTGTAAATTTCTTAATAGGAAGTGGAAAATGTAATTGATCAATACTAATGGATCAAATGAAATTTCGGTAAAAATATTAGAAAATGTAAAGTTATATACGTTTGATTGTAATTTAAATAGGAGGATAAGAGTAAGGGACTATGTAATGATAAAATAGTATGGTCAGTTACATGATATTGATAGTGAATTCTAATGGGTGAATAGGGTTAAGATAAAATTCCTTCGATATTACAGTAATATTTTATAAATACTGAGACAAAATGAATAAGAAACTATGATTAAAAATATATGAATGAGAGAGTATGAATATAATATATATGTAATAGTTATAAAGGGGTGGTTGATGTTTGGAAATGGAATCTGTATAGTTTAATTATAGTTATTATGAATTTTGTAGCATATAATGGGGAAGAAACAACTAAAAACCCAGTTAACTATTCTACTGATAAGATCACCTAAAGTATGATTGATACATCACTAGATGTTATTATCAATAAAATCGTAGTAGAAGAAATTATCATCTCTGACAAAAATTCATCTTGAATAAGTATACCATATGAAGAAAGTAATTACACCCTACCCAACACACTAATTAAATCTCTCAAAAACCTCATCGGAAAGAACAAATTAAATATAAATTTAATTATAAAAATACATCACAATAGATGAATATATATATGAATAAGAACAAATGAGATAAATATAGTTGATAATATTTTGTATGTGAAATGGTAGGAACCATTATGACTGTATTGGTAATACAAATTGTATGAATATATGTTCAACTAACAAACAATGTCAGTACTATTTCATTACGTAATGATTAACATCCATCCAACGTCCTGAAGGACTTACAATTTTTATTATTTTGATAAAACCCCATATTAAAGGAAAAAGGGGAAACATAAAAAAACATCATGGATAGAATACAAATCACAACCAAAAGAAAAGAAAGTAAAAACTAGACTGAAAATATGGATCTCCCCTTACACAGTATTTAATCATGATGAAGCTCTCAACTATTGCAAGGCAGTTCGGCAAGCAAGTGTCCTTTGTCAAAGAATAGGCCTGATCTGATCGATGGATAAGTGTGCATGAATGAGACACAAAATTTCATTCACTGATATGTTCTTTAGGGTTGTTACCCACTTCATTGAATAGAAAAATAAATTAGTTATTTTAGTTATATATCCTTCACATGTTAATTAATATTCCTCAATATAGAATTTCAATATTGATAATTCGTAACACTATTGACCTTGACCACTTTTCATAGAAAAAACATATATATTATTCAGTCAATTAAATTAATTCCTAGACGTTCCCAAATTTTCTATACCACTATTTATTTCATTGAAATATATAAACATCAAATGTCATTGCTTCCCATGAATTGTTAAATTGGCACTGCCTTCATATAAATCCCAACATATTTTTGCTGACAGAAATTTTTGTAAATTTCAATTCACTCTTAAAATTATAGTGGTCTGAAAATAGGATTCTATGAATCATGATTTACATCACAAAATTATCTCACATGAATTATTTTTTTTCCTATTAAAATCTCTAAAACCTCAATATAATTCCTTCCATCCTCTTTTAGTAGTGTCTCTACGACCATTTCCTTATTTTTTTCATTATAGCCCCACTATGGTATAATGATACCTTATACTTTCCTGATTTAATGTCTTAGAGAAAATATCTTATTGGATTTTTTAAATTGTGATCTTATAGATATTGAAAATTTTCGCCTCTTTTATATTTATGATGAAGAGGTACATTTTGTTGATATGATTTTTCCATGTTTGGAAAACCATATTTTTAGACTAGTGTATTACACTTTTGATGTTATAGAAAAGAGTCACTCATTTATGAATTCTTACTAATTAATTAAGTAATTTAATTAACCAAACCATCTATTTACTATATTTTTTTCACATAGTTTTACTTAATATAACATACATATAGAGTCACATCATCACTTTAGTTTTTATTTGTCCTTATGTTAATATGAATAATATTATAATATTTTAATTTCTAAGTCTCCATTAAAGTCATCATCAAAGAATATGTATAACACATACTCTTATTTAATGCAAAGTGCCAAATATTCTAATCTTTTAAAATATATAAGGATCCAAATAATGATTTCCCAATGTTTTTTTCTTAGAATAGGCATAAATCTGCATACAAATCCCAATGAAAATGAAATATATGATAGAGTATAAATCATTACATACATTATAATTTCTATATCTGAAAAATAAGTCACATTACTTATGTATTCCTAATTATCTTCAATTCTATGTGATTATTCCTTGCATAGTTTGGAGTGCGTAAATAGATGGGTAGAAACAAATTTTAATTTGGGAATACCAAAAAAATCAATAATTTTAAAGATATAGTCCTTGTGATATAAAACAATAGTTCTAGTTTTTGGTTTCTTTCTATTCTCATGTCAAGTATATTTTTTTCATTCCATGATTTTTCATCTCAAAAATTATAGATAACATATTTTTTTAATTATTAAATATTTTGAAAATTTGGCCTGACCAGAAAGAAGTTATTCACATAAATAAAAAATGATATATCTTCCACTATACCATTAATTTTAGAAATAATATTGGTCAATGTTACAGCTACTATATCATTATTCTTTTATAAATGAGTCACACTTTTGGATCCATTTTTATGGTTCTTGTATCAGAAAATAAAATATTTACATAATTATACAAAATAAAATTCAAGTTACAAACATTAGGAAAACCTATTTAACACTTATTGTTTATTTCATTCTCTAAACCAACATTAAGTAAGTATATATTCACATTTATCTATACTATATATATATTCCAATTCCACCGTAATTAACTCTGATTGGATGGTAGTGTGTTCAACTAACAGTGATGAGATTTCTATGAAATATTACCCTTCCTTCTATTGAAACTCATTTAATACCAACCATTATTTGTAAATTTTATTTCCATAATCCACTTCCTTACTATAGTAAACCCTCATATTTTGATGTTATTTTTTACCCACTATAAAATCAATTATCACCAATGTTATATTGAAATTTAATGAATCCATATCCTAATGGATGGAAAAATTCCACTTCATAGAGTCACATTGTAAAGTTTACTCCTATATATTTTAGGGTTCTACACTATCCTTTAAGTGTAAAAATACAAAATCATGCACAAACCTCTTTATTAGTCATATGATTCTAGTTGATTTCCTCAACTAAATAAACTGAACTAGGCTACTTGGATCTGCTATTTTTTATGGTACTGGAACTTCTTGAACTTATACTTAATGGAAAAGGAAATCTAGTTCTACCAATTGAGATCGATCTACTCTAAATAATTCTTATTTTTAGGATGGGATTACTTATAGAATATAGTGCCTTGAGTACACACATTTAGAAATTCTTGTTTTTATGGATTAAAAATACTCTGATAAATGGATAATTAATCATTTTTCATCCTTTACTTTATGATCTTCCATGTTATATTCATTAAATTAAATTATCTCCTAAATTAAAACATCTATGCTATTTGGTATCCATTCCCAATTCCTATCCCACAATTGATATCCAAAATTTTAATCTCCATATACATGGAAAATAAAATATTTTGATTTTGATTTATGTTTATTATGTTCTTGATAATTCACATGTATATGTTCTAAATACCCAGCAATTAAAAATTCAAAAATATTAAATCATTTTCCAGACCATAGCTTCTATAGATGTTCATACCTAACCCTCTGTGTTGGCTATATATTTATGATATATTCTCCTATGTGAAGTGCCTCTTCCATTGTTTTCTTAAGCATTACCATTTGAAACAACATTATTAAATCTATATATCTATTTCAAATTAATATTGATTATTTTAGCTAAAAATTGTACTATGGTGTTCTAGTCTCCAATATCTCATGCCATATTTATATGGACCAACACTTGAACAATCCATAAATTATATATTGAGAAAATAATTATTTTATTTCAATCTTGAAATCATGTATGATTATTGTTTTAGATAATTATTTCATAACTATTTCTTACTCAACACTTATATTACATGTTCAGAACATCCTCTTATTATCTAGTTTATCATAATAATGAAAATATAAAAAAGAACACCTTTTGAATAATGAAAAATATTTTCATTTTTTTACATGATATCTCATTTGTTCCAATTTATACATACACCTAATAATGAACATTTAAAAATTTGTAATGAGAATAATAATTTTAGTAAGCGATATAAAAATAATAAGAAATAAACTGTTCAGTCCAATTTAAAACCATAATATCATAAATGATAGTTTTCCACAAAAATAATAATTTTTGATATTAAATAATCATTTACATTCCCATGAAATTAACATTACTAACCAATGATTTTCATAAAACAATTTATAAGAAATAATAAAGGGAAATAAAAAAATTTATTTTTTTATTAACCATGGGAAACCATAATTTTTTCCTAAAAATATACTTGTTTACACTAAAAGATATTAATCAATCCCTTAAACCAAAATATATTTATTATGAATTTTTTAAAGTCAAAATATTCCCATGAAAACTCATTTTAAATAATAAATATTTCATGTTGGTTACTTTGGACATCATATTTATAGAACCATTTAAAGAACCCTAACAGTTGGAATAACCATTATGATTAAATTGGAACATAATTTTCAAAATAACATTATAATTACACAATGCATTCAAGAGATATATTTCACTCACAATATCATAAATAATTTCAAAAGACTATAAAATGTATAAAACACAAATTTATAGAATTTCCTTCATCAAAATCATAAAAATATAATTTTAAACACATAATGAAATTTTGTTTAGACTTCACATGAAATAGAGAAAATATATTTTTCCTCTGATACCATTAAAAAACAAAAAATTATCAAAACATTGGGAAAATATTTTTATATGAAAATATCCATGTAAAATTGTAATGGAATAATCAAATAAAACAAATAAAATTATAGTGGGGAAATCATATCATGACGTATATATTAATATAGAACATTATTTTTTTCCTTTTTGTAAAGAATGTCATAATGTTCCATAAAAAATATAAAAAAAGATTATTTTTTGAAATAATTGACCTTTAGTAAGAAAGATAAATAAAATGACCAATATAATTATTTTTTTATTATATAAAAACATTTATAATATTTTTTAAGAACATAGACATGAACCAAAATGATTTAGAAAATAAATCCTTAGAACATTTAAAATGAGGTTTTTAAAGTTATGTGTCTCAGACCCCAAATCCAACCCATAAATTTTGAAATTTATCATTATGAATATTAAAATAATGTTAATTATTAACATTCATATGAATAGTTTTAATGTTTATAATTCTTTTTATTTCATTTATTATCAATTTATATTTAATTACATAATCAATTAATATCATTTCGTACGCTTTGATGATATTTATCTCATATTCCCTAAATGAATTCTATAGGTTTCCAATGGTCAATCTGTTCATTATTCAATAAAATCCAAAATAAAAATAATTAAATAATTGTAATTTATACGAATAAATTATAATTTTAAAACAAATAATTAAATATGGATATGAAAAATGATCTACGTTACAATCATTGAGATGGTTGGTCATACGTTCGGATGAGTAACAGTTCCATTTTTCAAGGAACATTATTGAAAGAAGGTGAATATTGTTTTATGTATATACAATAAATACTATATAATAAATAAAATATTAATTCTACAAGTTTCATTATATTTTTTTATCAAAGTTATGTGGTCATGAAAAAAATCGCATTGCCTCATGGAGGTGGTAATCTACACGTACAAACGAACTATGTTATCATTTTCCAGTGGATGGAAATGTAAGAAAATAGATGAAATATAATATTTATATAATTATAATTATTTAATTACACGTATATATGTATATATGTAAATTAAATGATAATAACTAGTTGTGAAAGGTTGTGATGAAAAATGAGTTACATTGGTTCACAAGGTGGTAGTCTCTCTTACACATGGATGACAGTTTGGTTTCCAATTTTATGAAAGATGAGAGATATTTTTTTCCATTAATATAACAATATCAAAGTATATGGAAGATACAATATTTAATTTTTAACCATTTATTAGGTTTAGGAACGAGCCCAAAATTCCACCCTACACGACTCCCGATCGGACCTATGGCATGGCCTAAAGGGATTTTCTGATCCCCAAAGGCTAGAAACTCATTCCTAGGATTCAAGAAACACCTATGGGAATGAAATTTACTATAAAAATAATAATAATATACATAAATCAAGTCAATATCAATCAATTAACAAAATATATTTCAAAATGTGTCTATAAACATGTTTAAAGTTTCATCCGATGTTAAAATCTAAAAGATCAAAGGGGACGAAGCCAAAAAAATCCACAAATATCCTTATGAAACAATGATGAACCACCCATATTCCATAGCCAACACTTTCCCAAATAAATATCCACCATCAAGAATATCTCCTACCGACTTATAGAGTCATTACATTGAATAAGGTAAAAAAACATGGTGAACATACACCCATTATGGTTTATACAGGGAGTGATATCACATTGCTATTAGGATGCCACCATCTGTTCCATTCATCTCCATTTTTTTTAAAAAAAATTACTTTTTAAATGAAAGAAAATAATTTTAAGTTTGAAATAATTTTTAGGGTTACTTAGATAGAGAATAAAAATGTATAAAAAGAAAATAGGTAAAACCAAACATAATCACCTTGGGAAACCCATTTGTAGCTAGGTGATGTAGTTACCACTAATACCTATACTCTCAGTGGTCATAAAATGGATATGATGGTTTGTTACCATTATTGATCCATCACTAATAAAAATCATTATCACTTCATAAGTTTGTGTTGTAATGCAATCGTGCTATTTTGGGAATTCAATTCATATTGTATATGTCCTTGTTTTATAACCTAGAGAGCCTAGATACCTATTTTATTTACCACATTTTTCAACAAAAAACATTATTTTCTCACAAACCAACCACCTCATAATAATTAACACCATCATCAGAAAAAATAAATTTTGGATAAATTTATACCAAGAATATGTTTTAGAGGAAAAATTTAATGGGGAATAATTAATTTACATATTATAGACATATATTTAAAGGTATTGATAACAATTAGGGTTGATATTACATTAATGAGATTGTAATAATAATATTAGTAGACCTTTAAAAAAAACAAGTTCTAATAAAAACTGTATTAAAAAGGTTTGTTAATGATTAATTTTATTTCAAGAATTTCCATCATATTTTTTGGATCGTTGTTGGAATTATATTAATAAACTAAAGATAAAGGGAAACATATATTCCATGGGGAAAAAATGTGTCTTTAAAGGATATAATTCATAATCCCATGATTGAAGGATGATAGTTTTTTCACATCTTCCACTAGAATATGTACTTCACTAGTTAATACGTAATTTTTTGTAGTTAAACTATTAGATAAATAAATATTAATTATGAACCATGTATCATTTCATTTGAGGTTTATAATATAATTTATTATATTCAGTAACTTGGGATAAACTTATTAGTTTGTAAAATAGATAAAGATTAAAGGAAATGATTTTCACTCTTTGTCGATCTTACGACCTATTAAAAGTTATTTTTTTGTGTTCCAGTCAAAAAGAATTTATTTTTTGGATATTCATTTCTTAGAGTAAGTGATGAATTGAAAATTAATCAATGAAAAACCAAAGGATGATATTATACTTATGAAAAATACATATATTATGTATGTATATTTACAATAATTCATTCCACTATAGGAAAATGATCCTGAAACATACAATTCATCCTTATAACTACATTTATCTAGAAATTATGGTATTTTAAATCATCATAGATTTATAGATTTCTATCCCTAAAAGTTACATTGATAATTAAATTTTTTATGATCAGTTATCTATAGTACTCTCTGTAATTATTTATTCCTTTTATACAAGTCCAAATATTTACTTTCCAACAATGTTCCCCAAATGGCAAACTTAGTTATTTGTTATTCCATATAACCTTTGTACATTCTAATCTCATATATTAAGAGGATATTTTACCATCCCTTCTCATTTTTTTGGATTTTAATGAAGTTATTTTTTATAATTGATCCCTTGATTATAAATATCATGTTAAAATTATGAGGAAGATATTTATTTAAGAAGGGTTGAATATAACACCCCTAAATTTTAAAATATGAACATAATATGTTATATTGTATTTGACATACAACACAAAGCGTATAAGTAAATATAAAATCATGTGGCATTATGATATAAATAATATTTTAAATAAATTTAATATATTATACTATTTAAAATACACACAAGTTTTAGTTTATCTCTATTATATGCAACAATGGGTTTTTTCAAATATTTGTGTTACACACAGTACAGATTATTACCGAACAATTGTATATATTACTATTATTATATAGTATGATAGTTATTACCGAGACATTGGAATAGTGGATAAGAATAGGATTGACTAACACATGAATATATATAGTTTAAAAACACGTTTTCTTTATTTATAAGTGATAAACAATGTAAATGAAAAAGAATTGTTTCTGAAAAACCTGTATTTCTTTAAAATGTGGTTTATTCATGCTCAGAGCACATATTTCAAAATCAAATTTTATCACTTTTTTAAAATTTATATAAAAAATATTCTTCATTTTTTAAATAATAATATAAAAATGATATTAGGGTTTATTTTGGGATCTTTCTAAAATGATTTATTTTTCGATGAAAAGTTAAAAAAATTGGATTTTAATTGAAAACTGTCATTTTGTATATATAATTTATAATTGTAAATTATATATTTTTTTTTTTTAAAGTAATAATTGTTCAATTATTTATAAATTATTACTTTTGAGGTCATTTAAATTATTTTATATTGAATATGGATATAAATTTTTTAAACATTTTTTCATTTCCACTTTAAAAACTTGATTTCTCATCCCATCTGCAGGATTAATTCTAAATCAAACATTTTTCCTTATGTAAATATAATTTAAAAAAACAGATTCCATTTTATATTATATAATATGTTCAAATTATTTTTTTACCATAATGGTTAGTGAAAAAAGTTTTAATTATTTATAGTGATTAAGATAAAAATGAGTTTTGCTGAGTTGTAAAACAAAGAGTATATGGTGTAAAAATGAAACAAAAATGTACAAAATCCATTTTATGTACATATTGTTATCCCATAACATACATTATCTAGAGTTGAAAATTATTTTGTGATGATATCAGGAAAATACATGGGTTTAACTAACTCTTTCAAAAAAATTAGAAGTATTTAACTCACCCCACATATAAAAGGCCACCACATATTCTATCCACATCACTCTATTTAACCAATTTTAATCATCCAATACATTACTAAATGTGATTAAATATTCCCTATATTTTTCCAAAAAGATTTATATTGGGTATAATCAAACATAGGATTAATTTAGTGCAAACCAAAAGAAGATACATGAAGAAGATACAATGTTCTTCAATGGACCTCTATATTTTACTTATTTATCCACCTTTTTAATTTTTTATTAATACATTATGATATAATGAAATTAGTATATTTAATATATTGGTATTTTTATAAAATATAATAATGACCTAAAACTATTTTTTTACTTCCGGAAAATTAGTTGTTAAATTATCATTTCTGTGTTTGGAGGACAACTGCCTCGCAAACAGCTATGATTATTTTTTCTATTTGATCCAAACAAAAATGGTTATATAGATGATTATAAAGTAAATATATGATATTAAAAACATATTTATACCTTTTTAGTCACTATATAATTTATATCATTTTACATTTCATTAGAATGTAGATCCAATCATGTTGCTCGTGTGTACAGGGGACTACAACCTCACAAAGCGATGTGATTCTTATTTCACGAACACTTAACATTGAAAGTGATAAAAATAATTTTATTTTGTATGTGTAATATAAATGGAATTATTATTATATTCAATGATATATTAATAATTATTTAATGATAATATAATCTTTTTTTATTTTCTTTTCATATACATACAAATGACAACATCGTTCGTGTACAGGTGGAATGTCGCATTTATGATGTGATTTGACTCTCTTCTCATCAAAACACCACATAGAATATATATATTTAAGTACATAATATGGTATATGTGATATTATTTTAAATATATAAATTTAAAATATTACTTCAGCCTTTCCATTAGGATCAATTAAAAATAGAAATGTTGCTCATATGTACGTACGATATACAGTCTCCATGATCCCAACATACTTCATTTTTCATAACCATAATTCATTATTGGTTTTAAGATAGATATTTATGTAAAAATGTTATTTTTTTAATGATTATTATTATGGATCTTTTATAACTATATAATATTTTCATGAACCATATTGTTCCTGCATAAACACTAATGCGAAAAAAATGAAATTATCTCATAATACAACTAAACTTTTTTCTATTTGAATATGTCATTATATGATAATATGTATAACGGATATATATTAAATTATGTTTTATTTCAAAAAATTTATTTTTATTTATATTAAATCACATAATCAATTCATTGACTAATTATAACTTTAACATTATAATCATTGTAAGGGACATTTCATAATATATTTCACTTTGAATTATTTATTATTAAATTCAATTTGAAATAAATAATTTGATAATTGTAAAATAACCCAATTAATTATATTATACTATTTTCATTAATTATTATTTTCAAGTAATTGTTCTATTTTTTCACTCATTTGTATTTAACATGTTTGTGAAATTATTTTTAAGAAAACAACAATTTATTTCTCTCTTTCGTTAGACATATTTTTTCCTACAAACCATGCTTTATAAAAATGTTATAAAAATGTTTTTATCCTTCAAAAATTATATTTCAAAGAAATATTACTTATTTATAATCTTTATAATAAATTTTAAATGTAATTTTATGTCATTTTAAAGACATCCCTCATTTTTCTTTTGCTGAAAATTTTAAAGGATACTACTCATTGTTTTCTAAATAATAAATGTTCTTAAAATTTATATAGTATGAAAGAAATGTTATTTTCAAAATTTATGACATGTATAGAACTAGCATCCACCATGAAATTAGATTCATTAAATCTTTATTTTCAAATTTACAAGTATCTTTTGAAATAAAATGAGTTTAAATGTGATTTTTAAAGAAAATTATTCTATAAATAAAATTAAAGATGAAAATGGTATTTTATATAGAATTATTGTTTAAATAAATTTTAATGGTATTTAAATTTTTAAATGAAACCTACCCCTTATTCTTAATCTAATAGGTTTATATTTTCTCACCACTGTCCAAAATTTTCTTCTAGATGGGTTATAATCATTTTAAATATGTAATGTATTGAAATTCAACCGCTTAATTCATTTCTTTCATCAATAAATTTCCCTTGAAATTTTTAATTAGCTGTTCTTATTTGATGTTAAATTTCCCCAAAATATCAATATTATTTTTCTTGTAAATGATTATTATATAAATATATATCATTTCAACATAAATTTTTATACATTAAATAAAATTTCATAATCTAGGGAAATATTGATTACTCTATATTCATTTCAAATTATAAATATTGGATGACAACACACATAATTTATTAATTAAATTGGTTACATGATATATGAGTAATGATTTGTATTTTTATAACAAATGTGGGGGTCGTCTATAGATATCCCTTTGATGCATCGGTAGTCTCATGGGAAGAATCAGTTGGATAACCTTAGTTATTATTTTTTACCTAGTATGTTATAAACCATCTTGTGAAAATTCATATTGGTAAAGGTACCATTTACCTGAGAAAAATGGATTACAATAATTAAGAAATGAATTAATTCACTATTGAGTAATTTCCATAAAAGATATTTTCACTATGAAATTATATATAGAAGAATTTCATTCACAGTTATTTTAATGGGATGTGTTTCAGTTATTTGTGTTACCATATCTATTATTCCTTACCGAGTTATGATAGTCCTTTTAATTATTAAGGAGATTATATTTCTAGTAATTTACTTTTCAATATTTTTTACATACTTCCTTTTTATTTTATTTATTATAAGGAACGTGTGTTTAGTTATTTACCTTTCCATATTGATTATTCACATTGATTCGGTATTTCGTATATTGTTCTTAACAATTACTGAGCATTTGATCTCACCCAAAAAAATTTCCCTTTTCATAGGATCTATTTAAGTATACTATGACTCATATGAAGTGATACTCATGATGAAAAAAAGTTATTCTCAGATAAAATTATTTTCTTAATTTTTGTATTAAAAATGAAATATAACACACATGTATATATCTAGATTACCAAGGCAACTAAATTGTTCAGTCCTTCATGATGTGATTACTTATATCTTTTTTCAATGTAATAATGTAGGCACCAGCTCTAGTTTACTAGGCTAGGGGTCACTAATTTATATCCATGTGTTTCCATTAATTTTTCTTAATAACAATTTACTTTACACTAGACAATTAGAATTAGTTATCCTTTTTAACTAGATGTTCTTCAATATAAATTCACTAGAATCAAAAATATTTTCTGTCAAACATCCCAATTTTGATTTTTCTTTCATCTAATTCCATACATGTATTGCTACCAGTTTTCAAAATATTATCTCCAAACCACCCCTCTAATATAATTTTTTGGTGGGATAAAATGATAAAAAATTGATAATATGTACTACCATCATGAACTCTAGAATTATGATTAGTAGACTATAAGATATTCAAACAAATATCAACATAAAAAACAAAACTCTAAAACATGCATTCCCCTCAACTCTTTATAACAAAATTAGGAATTCCCAACAACCTAACCACCACACTATGTCAACTGTGTGCACAAATCATAAAAACCATGAAATTAAATAAATATTAATATATGAAACATAAGGAAATAAAGAAGTAAAATAACATATGTGATTAATTTGATTCAAACATTTTCTAACATAAATTGGAGGAACCATTTCATCTTCATTTATATTGCTAGATATAAAAATATACATATAGATGAAAAACTCCATTAGTAATATTTAATTATATAATTATTAATATTTTATATATTAGGATTTATTATATAATCATTTGTACACAATGCATGTATCAAATACATAGTTCTATGCCAAGATACATTTTTTCAGGCCAATCGCAACTTCTTTTTATAGGAAACATAACTAGTTGTTTTGGTCTCACTGCCTATCCATATTCATTAAGAACCCCCCATATAGAATGTCACTATTTATTGCTAGTAACAATGTTGAAATAAACTGAATTCCCAAGTAAAAAAATCATTGATGTTTTTTATATAGATTAAATTTTATAGAGATTATGAACATTATAGAACACCTAAGATTTCATCATAAGATATAATCATCTGATGACACTATTTTCACTAAATAGAAAAACTACCTCTATCTATACATCAAGTCCATCCTCATACCAGTGATCAAAATTCTAGTAAAACTAAATATGATTCTTGGACATCTGATCTCCTAAGAATTATATGATCTTAATATGGTTTCTCAAACCAATGATTTTTTGTGTATCATTTAGAAATTTTGATGAGTGATATTACGATGAAATGAGAGGTTGGAAACCTTATAAATGGATTGTTTTTGAAAATTTTGAAGGTGTAGGAACTGTGATGGTGAATAATTGGTTGAGTGTGGCATAATGTGGGTAGAGTAAAATAATGTACTACCATGTGGTGTTCATTATTATACTATGTATTCTGGTTATGTATTATATTTCTTATGCCTTCTATGTTATTGTTATTATTATGTTGTGGATTATCAGATAGGGTTTACATACCATTGTGATTTTCTAATCATTATAATGATATGAAGTGGAAATTTGATACCTTCCATTGAATTTTTATGACATGGTTATTAAAAGGTTATAATATTTCAATATACTGATGATTCATGGTAGAAGGGTAATGTATTTCTTTTGATGTCATATTCCTAGTGATTTTTATGGATGATGGATTTTCAATTCCCTATATAGATATATATATTCCTATTGTTTTGTATATGTATAATTATATTTTAATTATTATGATATTATCTTCAATAGGATGGTAATTGGGTTATTATGGTTAAACATACAATCATTATATGTGTGTAAATGTTTAATATATATTAATATGCTAGTGGAAACAATATGGTTATGGAGGTGGATTACATATAATTTTGTTATATATATATATTTATATATATTTACTTTCTGTAATTACTATTCATAAATAATTAATAATTATATATCTATCAAAACTAGGAGGATTAATGGTAGATTTGTTGACAAAAAATAATGCCTACTTTTGTTGATTTTATATGGAGGTTGAAAATAAATTGAATGACATACAGATTTTATACATCTTATAAGATTATAGAATAATGATTCTGATACAATGGAACCATACAAGGTTATTTGTTTATTCATTAAATAGATATAAATTGAATTAGAGGGTGAATATACAAATAAAGTACATCCACTAAAGTTTCTATATATAGGCAGTTCTGAAAGATTTTATACCATCATATATTTATCAATAAATGATATGAATCAATGACTATGATTCTATATCATGATGTCTTGGAATGAATTTTATGGGGTATACTATTTCAATTCATTTATAAGAGGCCACTAAAATAAGTTTTTATATGATAGTAGAAATTTTGAAATACATGGAAGTGTTTTTGTAAGGGAATAACATATCACAACACAATAGTGTAGATCACAATGTCATGGATTCTCTATAAGAGTAATATTATGTTTGTGATGAATGTATTTTATTTGAAAGAGGATACCAAAATACAACTAGTTTTACATTTTAACACACTCAATCGTGTATGAATAAATTCTTCAATGTCATGCCAGAACATGTACCATCATGATACAATGATAGTTTCATGTGAATAATAATTTCTAATAAGGATGGGAGTAGGTTATGAAAGAGGATTCATGGTCATGTTGTATGAATTCCCAATGTTCCAAGAATATAAACACTGGGTTATGGTGAATACCCCATGATATTTGGCTATGGGCCCAGATTTTGATAATCCATTGGATGATGCTTCAAATTTTCATCCATGTCTAAAAAATTCAAGACATGTAGATTATAAGGGCCCAAACTTTTATTAATGGAAATTCCTCCTGATATAATTAAATTTCTTATTATGTGACATGGATATATAACATATGAACTTAATTGGATTTATGTATTTGGATTTCAAAATACCATTAATAATTGTGACTGTTTCTAATATAGACATTTAACATTGATCAAATGATTAGTATAAATATAAGGCTTTATCAAATCCAATTTACTTAGACAAATGAAGTGATGGCCTCATCTAATATACTTTCCCCATACTAAGACCATTTATCAGAGCCCAGAAGGAGGGGGTATCATTGGGATTCACTTTTGACCAAGCACAAGGTGAGCATTAACATCTTAAGCTCAAACAGAACCGCCAACGAAAGATGTGGAAGTTAATAGACATTACCACCAAATCGATGTTATCCGAGCCACCCTAAGGGTCTATCACCATATCACACCTTATCCATCAGACTTATGTGGGTGTTGTAAGGATTTTTTAAAAGAGAGCTTAGTAATATGATTATGTACATTATTGTTTTATAGATAATACACCTTCATTTTATTATTGTTACATTGTAAATAGTTTTTAAAGAAAAAATAGCATTTTTACTTAATTAAGAACTCCATTTTAAAGAATTAATGGCTTTTTTAATTAAATATTATTTGAATTAAATATTATTATTAAATCACTTTTTATATAATATAAATGACAATTTAATTATTATTAATAAGATTGTGATTTGTTTAGGTTTGAAAACAATTTTTGTCAAAACCCACGAATTTTCAATAAAAGTCAGTTATTATTTTAAAAGTAAAAATTCAAATTTAGAGAAAATTATTTAGATAAAATTAATATTATTTTTCGAATAAATATGTCAAAATTGTCCAATGATGAAATTTTCATAATTTTCTGAGACAGGTGAATATTTGTGTAAACATTAAATACCATTTAAATATATAATGTGGTTTATGACATAATAATAACTGAATAGTTATGTAATAAAATAATATAAACATTATATTGGGACAATATATGTTTTAACAATAAAATAATGTTATTTTAGTTTTGTTTTATTTATTTAACAATGCTTTAGTGGACCCTTCAAGACTAATAAAACATTTTACCTTTTTAAATTGATTTCATTGAGAGTGTGACTCAACTACACAAAGGAAACCCTATTATTTTAAGAATTTTTTCCATTGGCCTTATAAAATATTATTTTTCACTCACCTTTGGAAAAAAACCTGGGAAATAAACATGGTCTGGTTTGTGGTTTGGATTAGTTTAATGTGTGGTGACCCAAACCTAAATAATAAATAATTTCCACTCTTTTCATATATATACCCACCAAATATCCCTCTTTCTCTTCACTAAAACCCTTTTTGGCTCGATCAACCCCTGCCATAATTTCTCTACCATCATTAAAAGGCTCCCAAAGCACTCAAGAATGCTCTCTCGAGCCCCTCCTAAGCCTCTAGGATCGTTCTTCCAAGTAAGGGATTTCTTCCCTTCTCGTTTTTGTTCAATTTTCTTTAAGTTATTATGCACAATTATTTTCAATTAAAAATGTTAATGAATGGTTCAAAACCTCACCCATACTTTACTATTTATCTTTTAATGATTGGAGACCCCTTTCCCTCTCATTAATGCCTCCCATGTACACCTGTTACCAAGAAGAAATTTTGTAAGGAATTTCTTTCTCCTCATTTACATTCAAGAAATTACTTTGTATTATGCATCTAAAATTTTATTATTTATATTAGGACATGTACACATATTACCACCATAATTTCTATTTAATTAAGATATTATGAGACACCCATTTCTCTCTCATCAACCATTTTTATGAATTCTTATGTCACACTGTTATGCTACTGAAATTGCACTGTGATTTTCCAAGCCAAAGTCATTGTGATGTTAATACCTTTCCAATTTCCCTATCAAGGGTATCCACCATTATTCACATTTACATATTGATTATATAGTTTCAATAATTAATTACACATTCATTTATCATGAAATAAATGATGATCTTTAATGATTCCATATTTTATGATCCATGTAGCACATTTTTACATGAAATTAATGTTTTAAGAAGGGTGTGCCATGATATCCCTCCAATGCACTGGGTAAAGATTAGTATCATGATATGTAATGTGGAATAAGGGTTTAATCATTCTAATTCTAGTGCAATGAGGGTTTACTCATGATCCTTGTGAAATGAGACTTGGTTCATGAAAATACCATGTTAAGTGTTGTCGCCACATTTCCATGTTATGATAATCATGCATTATCATGCATTTATGTTCATGTTTCTATTTTCTCCATTGATATTTCTATTGCCTAACATGTAAGTTATTTTTGGGATTAGGGTTAGAGAAACATTGTGAAGCCTTATATATAAGAATAAGTATAATAAAAACATTTCTAAATTTTGGTGAGTATTGAGTAAGTGGTTTATCAAACAAATACTTCCATATCTGGATACGAGCTATTAGAGGTGGCTCTGGCACAGATGTACCTATGAGTGAAAATTATGACAAGGAGTTTTGGTCTTGACATGGGGTATCCTATTACACAATAATAGGTCTTGTTGAACTATTGGTTACGACAAACCCAGGGGATATTCTTTGTTAAATTCACAAGCTTAGTATGAACCATTGTTAAACGAATAAAAAAATTCCGCTTAGAATAAATGTTGAGAAGTAGATAATTGATAACATAGATTGAAGCCTATAGATTCATAAGTTATGGAAATAAAAGTAATTTATATTTCAACCATTTTTTGTCTTTAAATTACCCTTTATGTGTTTCCCCTATCTTTCCTTTATTCTAGCCAATGGCTGGTAATAAGAGGACTTGGGCTAACAACCAATGTGAAGATCAATGTGATTATTGTTCTAATGAAATGCTGAATCCAATGGGAGTGGGAATTGAGAACCTTGTCACAATACTCTCTTAGTTAACCTATGTTTGAAATTGAAACATGGGTCAAGGGGAATGATCAACCCCCCTTAAGAAGGAACAAGTCACAATCGATATCTTCCTGAGACAACATCCTCCAGCTTTTAATGGTACGTCTGATCCCTTAGTTGGTGAAAAATGGATCAACACCATTTAAAATATCTTCTTCATCCATCAAATTTCTGAAAAAGATAAATTTCTATTGGAATCTTATCATATGGAGGTTGAAGATGATCAATGATGGACATTGATTAAAAATATAAAATCCTGAGGAGGAGATCGAGGTGCTGGAATGGAAGGATTTCAAAAAAATGTTTTTTGATAAATAATTTCTACACACCCTCTGACATAATATGGAAAGGTACTTCCTTTCTCTCATGAAAACATATTTTGAACCCATTGGAGCGTACAAGGAAAACTTCGCAAGTCTTTCATGATACACCATCGGCATTGTCATTACCCACGAATTCAAGGTAGGTAGTTTCATTGGTGGACTAAAACCTAGCGTACGGAAATCCCAGGTGATTAGTGACTTTGATATCTATGAGAAAATTGTCTGATGTTCCATAAAGATTGAAATGGAGATTGTTAAATCTCAGGGGTATCAAGTGATTAGGAATAATAAGGTGGACTTTAATTCTGGAGGTCTGATGGATAAATCTAACAGTGCTAAGAAAACGCAGCACCCCACTTGGAAAAGGTGCAGGAAGAAGAACCCTGGAAATTTCTTGAAGTGGATGAAGAAATGATTTAGGTGTGGAAGAGAAGGGTACTTAACCGTTAAATATTTACAAAAGAAACATGTGGATGAGATAAAAGAGAGGAATGCTTTATTTGACCCTGAAGGAATTGTTAATTTCTTAAACTACAAAGAACTAAGGCACCATTCAAATAATTTCCCTAAGCCAATGGTTTTTGGAGGCAACCAATAACCTCCAAGGCAGTCAGGGAGATCTTTTACCATCACTACCACCGAAGTGAACCCCCAAAATGAAGTGGGGACATGTATTATATTTTTTAATTCATGAATAGAGAACCTAATTTTTGATTCTGGTTCTACGCGTTCTTTTCTATCAAGGAAGTTTTGTAGAATAATCCTAACACCACCACAAATCATGTAAGTAAATATGTCAGTGAGTATGCAAAATGGGGCAATCATTGCATTCCATGAATATAACTTTACCCAAATCATAATTTGTCGAGTGAACTTGTCATCGAACCTCATCATACTCCCTCTTGTAGAATTTGATGCAATTCATGGCATGGATTGGATTTCCTTATATAGAGCCAACATAAATTTCCATGAGAGGGGAATCACTCTCCATATAGAGAGTCTCCCCACCCCCTCGATTTTGTACAAGTGCATGGAGTAGGATGAAACTTCCTTAGAACCATAATCTCAAGTGTGGATATTACATCCCTATCAGCATGCACATCTAGATCAGATGATTGAGTCCAAGTAATAAACCATCCATGAGGAAATACTTATTGTGAGGCAATTCACTGGAGTCTTTCCCAAGGAAGTGTCTGGTCTTCCTCTAAGAAGAGATGTAGAATTCCCAATAGACCATATACCGAGGCTGTTTCCAATATCCATGACTCTATATAAAATTTCTATTTTTGAGCTTGAGGTGCTGAAGAAGCATCTACAGGAGAATCTAGATAAATGGTTTATACACCCATGTTCTTCTCTATGGGGTGCTCCAGTCGTCTTCGTCAAGAAGAAGGGTTGGTCAATGTGCCTTTGCATATTGTGAGCTCGTCAATATCATGATACAGAACAAATATCATCTACCATGAATTGATGACTTCTTCTATTAGCTATATTAAGAGAAATACTTCTTTAAGGTATATTTGCAGTCATGATTTTATAAAGTATGTGTGATGAAGGATGATATCCCCATAACTGGTTTTTGTATAAGGTACGGGCACTATGAATTCATAGTAATTCCTTTCAGACTCACAAATACTCCAACAAATATTCATGGATTTTATGTATATATATATTAGATATTACCTCAACAAATTTGTAGTAGTCCTTATAAATGATATTATTATACAATCCAAGACCATGGAGGATCATGTGGAGCATTTAAGAACTTTACTAGAGACCTTGTGAAAGGATGCGCTCTATGAAAAGTGCATAATGTTTGAGTTGTATTTGATGGAAGTCTCATTCTTGGGTCATATCATCACAACAATGGTATATCTATGGATCCCTCCAAGACTGCTTCAATCGAGGGATGTGTGAGGCCAACAACGGTAATGGATATTCACAGCTTCCTTGGGTTAGCTGGATATTATCGCTGTTTTGTGAGAAATTTCTAACGATTGTCAAACCATATTACAAAGCTAACATGGAAGGGACTAAATTTTTCATGGAGTGATGAATGCAAAAAGAGCTTCAAGGATTTGAAAAGGAGGCTTATCACTACACCCGAGGTCACACTACCAACAAGTGGAGAATTTTTTCTGGTATTCAGTGATACATCAATGAAGGGCATAGGTTGTGTGTTGATACAAAATGACAAATTCACTGCCTATACTTCATGGAAATTGATGGTTCATGAGAAAAACTATCCAACACATGATCTAGAGTTGGCTACAGTAATATTCTCTTTAAAATTTTGGAGGCAAAAACTCATTGGGGAGAATTCTGAAATATATATGGACCACAAAAGCATCAAATATATGTTCACACAAAAAGAGTTGAACATGAGCCAACGAAGATGATTAGAGATGATCAAAGAAAATGACTTCTCAATCTACAACCATCCTGGTAAGGAAAACAATGTGGCATATACTATAATTAGAAAGGATAATGCATCATTAACAAAAATGAGGATTGAAAAAGATCCAATCATCATAGATTTGCAGAGGATAGACATGGGAATCATTAAGAGAGAAACATCATCAATCCTTTCTCAAATGATTTCTCAACCATCCCTCATGGTGAAAATAATAGATGCTCATATAGAGGATGTGGAAATTCTAAAAAGGGTAGAATCTATCAAAAAAAGGAAATCTTCATAGTTTGTGGTTTACAAAGATGGAATTGTGAGATTTGGGTCACAATTACGTGTACCATCTGATCCATTTGTAAAGAAGGAGGTTCCGGATGATGAACAGAGCTCAACCTTCTCTATTCACCCAGGGAGAACAATGATGTATCATGATCTCCGAGAAAACTTTTGGTGGGAAAATATGAAAAGGTAGATTTCTGAATATACATCAAAGTGTCTGGTATCTCAAAACACGAAGGATGAGAGGAAAAGTATAAGGGTATGATGAAACCAACACACATACCAATATGGAAGTGGGAGAATATTACCATAGACTTTGTCACTAGACTTACTAGGACATACAGAAGAAAAAATGCTATTTGGGTTGTTGTGGATCGTCTAACAAAGATTGTACACTTCATAGATATTCCGGAGGATTTATCACTGGATCAACGGGAAAAAATATACATCAGATATGTGGTAAGGATGCATCGAGTTCCACTATCGATTTTATCTGATCATGATCCATGATCCACCTCTATGTTTTGGAAGAGGTTTTAACATGATCTAGATACTAAGATAAACTTCAGTACGACATCACATCCTCAAACTAATGGCTAATATAGGCGGACTATCCAAACGCTTTAGGACATGATGAGAGCATGCTCATAGCACTTCAAAAGAGGATGGAATCCCCATATTCCTCTTGTTGATTTCTCAAACAACTATAGTTTCCACTCAAGCATCCATATGGATCTATAAGAACGCCTGTATGGGAAGAGGTGAAAAACATCGGCATGTTGGGATGATGTTCGGGAGAGAAAACTCCTAGGTCTGGAAATGGTTGAAGAAATGGTGCCGAATGTTAAGACCATCCAGTACCACATTAAAGTAGCTCAGAGTCTAAAAAAGAACTATTGGTATAATAATCGATAAAACCTAGTGTTTTATTTTTGAGGCTTGGTATTCCTCTGTGTATCAACATGGAAAAGATTTATGAGATTTGGGAAGAAGGGAAAGCTTAGTCCAAGGTAAATCAGCCCTTTTGAGATCCATGATTGCATTGTATCAGTGGCCTTTTGACTAGAACTCCCACCAAACCTATCTCAAGTACATGATGTATTCCATGTATCACTCTTAATAAAATACTTACTTGAACCATTTCATGTACTCAATCCAGAGGTGGTACCATTTGATAATGACCTCTTCTATGGCGATAAGCCAGTGAAGATCATAGATCATTGGGAAAATGTTCTACGAAATAAGACAAATCCCCTTATCAAGGTGTTGTGGTGAAACCACATGTTTAAAGAAAAAATGTGGGAACCTGATGAAGTGATGAGTCAGAGTTACCCATATATGCATTAGTGTGGGAAAACAAAATTTTGAGGGAGAAATTTCTTAAGGGGGAAGATTGTAATGACCCAAACTTTTATTAATGGAAATTCCACTTGATCTAATTAAATATATTATTTTGTGAAATGGTTATAAAACATATGAAATTCTTTGGATTTATTTTTTTGGATTTCAAAATACCATTATGAGTTTTTATCTTTACTAATATAGACTTTGAACTGTGATCACATGATTAGTATAAATATAGGGCTTTAACACATCCAATTTACTCAGACAAAGGAAGTGATGGCCTCATCCAGTAGACTTTCTTCAAATGAATCCCATTTATCGGAGCTCGGAACAAAGGTGGTGTCATTGGGCTTCGCTCTTGACCTAGCCCAAGCCAAGATTCCACATTTTCATCTTGAATGGAATTGCCTATAGGAGAAGTGGAAGTTGATAGATATTACCACCTAAGCAATGTTATCTGATCCACCCCAAGAGTCAGTCACCATCGCAAACCATACCCTTCAGTCTTATGCCAGTGTTATAAGGGATTATGTATTGAGACCCTAGTACTATGATTATGTGCATTATTCTTGTATAGATAATATACTTTCATTTTATTATTGTTACTTGGTAAATAATTTTAAAAAGAAAAAATATCATTTCAAGTTAACTAAGAAATCTATTTTGATGAATTAATGGATTTTTCAATTTAAAAAAATTAATCAAATATTATTTATAAATTGATATTTATATAATATAAATTACTATATAATAATTATGAATAATATTGTGACTTTTATTTAGTTTTGCAATCTATTTGTGTCAAAAACCATGAATTTTAGATAAATGTCTCTTTTTGTTTTAAAAGTTAAAACTAAAATAAATTGAAAATAATTTACATAAAATTCATTTTAGTTTTGGAATCATGATTTATAAATTATCCAATGGTGAATTTTTCATAATTTTCTGAGATAGTCGAATTTTTGGGTGAAAATTAAATACCATTTAAATATATAATGTGTTTTATGACATCATAATGACCCAATAGTGATGTAATAAAACACTCTAAACATTATGTTCGGCCAATATATATTTTTCCATTAAAATAATGTTATTTTAGTTTGGATTTATTTATTTTACAATGCTTTAGTGGACCCATCAAATCTTATAAAAAAAATTACCTTTTAAAATTGATTTTCATGAGAGTGTGGCTCACCTCCACTTAGGCTACCCTATTATTTAAAGAAGTTTGGTGATTTACCTTATAAAATATTTTTTCCACTTACCTTTGTAAAAAACCATGGGATGGTTTGTGGTTTGGATTATTTTAATGTGTGGTGACCCAAACCTATATAATAATGAATTCTCTCTCCTTTCCTATATAATCATACACAAGCTCCAACTTCCTCTTAAATAAAAGCCTTTAGATCTTGACCAACCCCTAACCTCCTCTCTCTATAATCCTCTAAAGGCACTCCAAGCTCTCAAGAAGCCTCACTGAAGCCCCTCTCAAGCCTTTGGGATCACACTACAAAGTAAAGGATTTCTTCCTTTCTCATTTTGTCCAATTTTTGTTATATTATTATTCCATATTATTTTCAATTAAAAATGTTGGGTTATGGTTTTTCACCACCCCAATACTTCCCAATTTATGTTTTAATTAATATATAACAATTTATATCTCAATAATCCATGCCATGTACATCCATTATAATGCTGAAATTCCATATGGAATTTATCTCTCCATATTTACATTAAAGAAATTATTTTGAATGATGAATCTAGAATTCCATTACAGATGTTGGGTGATGTATCTATATGAACCTATTTCTATCAATTTCATGTAAATATAATGAGATTCCCCTTTCTCACTTATCAATACTTTTTATGAATTCTTATGTCATGTCGTTATGCTGCCGATATTGCGTCGATATTTGCTAAACCAAAGTCATCATGTCATGAATACCATGCCCATTTCTATATAAAGGGTATTCACTATTATGAATGCTTAATTATTGATTATATAGTTTCATGTATGAATTAGACATTCTTTTATCATGTAATAAATGATGATCTTTAATGATTTCAAGTTGTATGATCCATGTGGCACACTTACGAATGAAATGAAATGTTTTAAGAAGTGTGTGCCCTAATATTTCTCCAATTCATTAGGTAAAGATTATTATCATGATGCATCTAGTGAAATTAGGTTTTAATAATTATAATTCATGTTCAATGAGGGTTTACCCATGATTCATGTAAAATGAGCCTTGGATCCATATACTACCTTGTTAAGTGTTGTCTCCACATTTCGATGTTATGATAATCCTGATATATCATGCCATTATGTTCATGGTTCTTTTATGCTCCATTGATATGTCTATTTCCTAACATGTATTTTATTTTTCATGGTTTCCTTTTTTACTCCCTTACTGGGCTTTATAGCTTGCCCTTTTCTTATGCATGTCCTCAGGTTACCCCATGCAATGCTACGTACGAGCGAATGTGGTAATGTAAAGGAAGTTTTCAATAAAGATGTCGTGTTTCATGTTTTAAGTCATTATGTTGTTTTCTGAGGCCCCAAAGACACTAGAACTTTATATCCTCCATGATGTATCAATTTAAGTGTTTATGTAATAAATCATTATTATGCGTGTAATAAAGAGAAGGGTTGTTATATAGAAGAGGAAAGAAGGGTCATTAAAAATAGTATTGTTCATGTGGTAAGTAGTTTATTTTTTGTAGAGATCCCTACAACATTTTTTGGATAAATATTAAGTCATTGTACTATGGGGTGGGTCTTTTTTATTACAATGAGTCTATGATTTTTGGATATTTGGATTGTTACTCTGAATGTTTTATATTTAGAATTTTTATTTCTTGTAGATTTTTATAATTAATATTAACATAAAGACCACCCAAAATAGAGGATGTTTTACAATAATCTATGTGGTGTTGAATCATGTTAGGAAATAATTAAGAGATTCGTAATGATATTCGAAAGTTTATATATGATCTGGAAATTTATATTTAAATTTTAAAATATAAATAAATTTATTTATATTTTAGAGATATTCGAAATCAAATTTTCTTATTTTGATGGTAAAAAGTTGGTGGTAAACTTGTCTTAATCATGGAGAATTTAAATAATTAGAATTTATATATATAATTTATTTGAAGGTAAGGTTTTTTTAAGACTAAAAATTCTGTTATAATTTTTCTATAATTGGAATAATTGTTTTGAATGTAGTTTTCATTGTGGAGAAGATGAATGACATTCAAAATAATAGGTGCTAACAAAATATGTAAAGATGGATCTATTGATAGAGGATTATGTTGATCAAATTTGGAATATTGTATGAAGATACCCTTGAAAAAATTGATTTATTTTTATATCTAGATGTTGGAGGAGATTTGGTTGATGAAAAATAAAGATAATCCAATTTTTGAAATATTTATCATATATTGAATTTTGTTCTTTATAAAAATTAGAATTAAATTCATCATGAATTCATATAATCTTGAAAATATTAAAGAAGATGATAGAGTGTAATATGATAATTCTAGTGTGTAGTTTTAACTAATCTAGTGGTGTTTTTCCATAATATGTTGTTTATGTGGAATACATAGATTAACATTTTAATAGAGATTATTTATCATCTAGATATTAAAGAAAACACATTTAAATTTTGTGTATAAAAGACCATATAATCTGGATTTAATTAATTATTACAATAATACTTACTGTGATGATCATAAAGAGATACTATTATCTAAAAATGATGAAACTTTCTAGGAAGTATTGAATAGGGAACAAGTAAGAGGTTCTAAACCATGTAGTTTAGTTCTCCATACCTAATCCTTGTAGATTAATTTTACCTTGGATCAGAGTAACAGATGTATAAAAATTATATCCAATAAAATAGTATAGTCGTATATTTTATCACACAGTCACACTATTGTTGTGTGGTCTATGCATATTTACTAGTGTGGGGGAACAATCCTACATTCTCATGTTACATTAGATTTTCATTATCTGAATCAATTAATGAAATGGGTTTTAATGAGAATTCAGATTTGTTGTTATTCTCTCTAATTATGAAACAAGATTTGAGGGGACCATAGTTTTGAAAAGAAAATTTCTAATTAATAAGAACTATGATTCCCCCAATCATCAATTCAATGTTGTTTGAAAAGTGGTATAAAATCCAATATGGTTTGACTAGGTGATCAATTTATCCAATCCATTTTTATATCTATTTCAAAAATAAAATATTTAATGAATCCTTATATTTTCAGTTGTACTTGCATTAATAGGTAGAAAATGAGATGTATAAGTTTATTTAAATTATAAGGATGAGATCACATTATATGTGCATCATGGTTATGAATTAGAAGATAAAATTGAATGTGTACATTAATTAGATAAATAATTAATAAAGTTATATGTTGTGAGGTAATCATGAGAAATATAAATTATGCCAGTTCATTGTCTATATGTATAATTTTATAAGATATTATTAGTAATTCTGAAAAATAAATATATTAATGATACCCACATTATGATTAAATTATATTTTTTTTAATGTTATGGAATTATTGAATAAATATGAATAAGAATTTATAAATTCATTAAACAAGAAGTGAATGGGTATTAAAAAGATGAAAGCTCCTAAGTGGAAAGCTACACCTGTAAAGGTACGTGGGATTAACTATATTGAAATGTCTATTTTAATACTAGTTTAGAATATTATTATAAATATGAATATATTTATTGAAATTTAGTGATAGATGTAAGATATTAATTTATTGAATAAATAGAAAATACTTCATGTCCTCATTCTAGGGAGTTCTCTTATAGTGACCAATTTTAGATCATATCCTTAAATGAATGCATTGATCTATTAGAGATTCTATATTGAGTTGATTGTGAATTTTTAGTATTTTTTTTTGAAAATAAAATAAAATATATGAAATATATGACCATGAATTGATCCTTTTCTAGAATGGGTGAAAAAACAATCTGAATGTGGAAAACTTAAAGAACATATAAATGATTTACAATAAAAAATATATACATTAAAAAAATTATAAGTTAGTTTAATCCCTCTAAAACACATGTATAATTGAGGATAAAATCTTAGAAGGAATATGGACCAATGATAGATGGAATTTCTACTCAATTTTTTTAAATGAATATAATAATTAAATAGAATAAAATGAGTTAGAAACCATTAAACGGATGGGAGGAAGTCCCACTCATCGGAGTATCAACAAGTATTTTCTATGAAAGAGGAAATATAAAAATGATGATTAAATGTAATTTTTCTATTAAATAATGATAAAAATACTATTAAAGGAATGTAGATAAAAAGTGAAACTATTTTGTAGTTGTGAAAAACACCATAGATGTTTATTTAGAAATTGAAGCACTCAATTGTGGGAGAAAATATTCTACATCATATCAACCTTGATGTGACCACCAGAGATATAAATTTTTCAGAATTTGTTTTATTTTAAATAGACTTGGAAATATGATAAGTAATATTCAAATTTTAATGGATGGAGGATTCAATATCACTACCACATTTCCCTTGTTGAGGGGGTGATATTACGGACTGGAGAAGGATTTTTAAAATTGAAAAATAGGTTCACAGGATAAAATAAATATATAATGAAACAAATTTGAAGGTGAAATATGAAATAATAGTGGATTATTGAGCAATAAAATATTAGATATAATATAAATAAAACATGAGTAATGAGAAATAAGATTCCATGCCGGTGAGAAAAATTAATGGACACTTGAATAGTTAATTACTAATGATAAAAAGGCATATAGTTCTATAATGGAAGTTAATGTAATAAAAAAATTGTGAAATAGTATGTTGTTTCAAATATTTTATGATGTAGAAATAAGTGAATAAAAATTGAAGATCGATAATATGGAGGTGGATGTATGATAAAAGATGTAGTGATAAAAATCAACGAAAGAAAAATGAACAAGTGAATCTATTATTATAATAGAGTTGAATAACACGGAAAATAAAATATAGTATTCAAAAAATATCTTGAATGATGATTTTTAGGTTGTTTTATATAGATAACCAAAATAAATACATTGAAAAAATCTGGTTAAAATTTTTTGGTTCACTAAGATCAAACACATTCATACAATTAAGGGTTTCTGAGAAGTACCCCTACCCCATGTAATTATTTTTAATAATTGAAGCCTGTAGTAATTATTATTTACAGGGGAAATATAATCCATATATTGATTAAATTTTAATTTTAAAGTGGTATCATGGATATATTTGAAACACCATGTGGGGTAATATCATATCCCAATAAAATTAGAAGTATAATATGAGGCAGTATAATAATTTAATATATGTATATGTATGTATGTATGTATTACATAATTATAGATGAATAATTAATATGTTTGTTAATAATACATACCACATGACTATAAAAGATTATTGAATTTGATACAACATTCATAATCATCTTATTTCATGAAATATCTTGAGTATGTGTGAAAATGTTCAACCCACATTGTACATTTTTAATAAATAAATGACTTAAAACCATTATCTATATCATGGGTAATGTAAACCTAAGAAAGTGTGAGGATAGATGCTCAGTATCGGTAAAAATATTCGATATTATTAAATGATAATATTTGATCATAACTATAAGGGTATGCGAACATGATCATAACTTAGTAATGTCATATCCTATCAGTCAAAGATCATTAATATTGAATCATTGAATATGGTTGTTTCATAAATAATGAACTCATAAGAGTGTGGAATAATAAATAATCAATCATTAGATAAGGGAATATATCATAAGAATTAAATTTATGTTTTCATCACACAAATAAACATAGAAAATCATTTCCTTAGTTAAGGAATAGTGTTATGACTATTATTTTGGTGATAATTCCATATTGGAAATAACTATACAATCATTTACAAATATTTTATTAAGAGTAACATCAATCTTGATGTTTATATCATATCTAAGGATATTATTACCAGAACTTTATATTAAGAGTTTTTTTACCATTTTCATCATTACACAATACATAATAATGGTATATAAATATGGTCCCACACATTACATAATGAAAACAAACATATATGGGACACATGATCAAAAATTATTCATCATATCATTATATCATATATCGTGGTATGGAATTTTTTTTATAAACATTTAATCATTCCATCATAGAAAACCCTATCAAAAAAGAAAATATTTTCATAAAGATTTAATCATAACATTAATATTCCAATGGGAAAGCTCATGATTCTTATAATAGACCTTAATTAATCATCATTGTATGTCATGTAGAGAAATATAGTGGATAGTATCAGAATATCATATCCTTATTAATGTATAAAAATCCTTAAATAATGATGAATAAATGTGAACATAAATTTAAATGATTTTCCAAACCATTCTCTTATAATAAGATAAATAAAATTTTATTTTAGTAAACTTTTAATTAATAATCAATAAAATATTAAAAAAAATCAATTTGAAAATAACCATATAAATTTTTAAGGGAACAATGAATAATGATAACCGTCATGATAATTGTAAAATATGTTAATGTTTCGTAGTTTAAAAAAGGACATTCATTTCACACCAATGTAAAAATTCAAAAAAAAAAACATATTCAGAAAAACATATATTTAAAAAGAATATTTTTTATACCTTCTAAATTAATTTAAAAGGTAGTGAAAAGGGAACTATTTAAAATATTTCTTATATAGGTAAGATATTTTATAAAAAAAATTGAAGAGTATGAACATGTAAGAAAAAATAAATCTACCATAGAGGAAAATAGGTTAATATTTTTTAGAAACATTTTCGTGGTCATTTTAATTACCATAGTGGGGAAATGGTACTAAAAAAATAAGAACACTAGAAATAACTATATGAGTGTAAAATATATAGGGTTTATTTGATAATGATCTTATAACTTACCTAAATGTAAATTCAATAATAAATAATCCGAATTACAATTAAATTGTAAAATAAATATATTTCCACTTTGTTAATATCATAATAAAAACATCATGAAATAGATAACATTATATGTTTTTTAGATATCCATAATTTTAATGAGCAGTTTAATAAATTAATTTCATGGGAAATATATATACCATATAAATGAAACAAGTGGTGAATATGATATATGTATCATAGAACTAAAAGTGAGATGTGTAACCCTTACCTCAATTCAACAATTAATTTTTTTAATTCTAAAACATGTATACTAGATATTTATTTGTTTTATTTCTATTCCAAAAACAAGATCATACATGTAATTTTATATATTACTAAAATCATTGTTCCAGGTGACAATGTTTTTTATTTTCATTCATGTTTTACTTTAGAAAATATGTAAATTGTATATTGATTAAGCATATATGATCTTAAGATTGTAAATAATGTCATAATTATAATATTTAATCATTATATAAACTTTTATAATAATTTATATAAATCTTTGATGAATAATTAATTACATATCTTCCTAGAGACAATAGTATGTATGTACACATGGGAGATATTTCTGAATATGAATGGGTAGATAAAAATATATGTAAATTGGAATTAACCTTCATAGAATCATATTTTAGCATATATGTAATATATATTTTTTAAAATTACCCTTTTTATCGTCCATTTAAATAGGAAACGAAAACTAAATCACATCGCTTCATAGAGGTGGAAGTCAACAAGAACGTATGAGCAACATTGTAATTTTACAAAAAATGGATATATTAGAAGATTGGTATGATATTATATTTAATATATCATAAATATTCCATTAATATCATATATTGAAATTAAGTCCCTCAAAATAATAAATCATGAAATATGGTGATGGAAAATGAATCATATTTCTATATGGAGGCGGTTGTCCACATGTGAACATGAAAGACACATCAGTTTCCCAATTGGTTAAAAGGAGAAAGATAAAGGTTATTACATCAATATAGTAATGTATTAATAATTTGAAGATAGATATTTTATTAAATTTTAATATATTGGAAAGAAACTATGGATTTAAAAGAAGGAGTAAGATGAAAGAGGTTGACTAAAATGATTAGCTCCTCTTTGAGATATATCTTTTGGATTGCATTTCAAGGACAGTAGGGATGGAATTTTTAGATGAATATAACCTCTATAAAATTTATAAGTATGTTGATAATTATTTTTAGGGTTTTATTATCCAATGTTTTACAATTTGGTGTTGATAATAGAGGAAATGTGGTGTCATTTTAATTTAAACAACAATTTACAATTAGAATTTACTAAAATATAAAAATATAATAAATAAATTATCAGGTAAAAGTGGAACCATGTGACCAATTTGTTTTTAAATGATAGTTTAAGGTTGGAATCCCTTCATCCAATAAATATTTTATAGTTTTATGTTGAATTTTAAACATTATTTATCGGTTTAATTCCCTTTTAACTGAATTTAACCTTAATAGTATTAATAAAAATTTAATACTAGAAGGTTATAAATTTAATTTTATGGTAAATTATTAATTAAACTATTCATGGGATGACATTATAGACCATATCCCATCATAAATTCCCAATTTTACGATTATATTTTTTTAAAAATCATTTCATAACATATTATTTAACATAAAATATCATTAAATCCTATTTATGTAGTATTCACATATTTTTGGCATTAAATACACCAATAAATGTATTAAATTATAATATAATATCATCATCCAAAAATTATAAATTATTAATAATGAAAATAATTATTTGTGACCATAATTAATCAAATAATAATAGTTCTTATGTTTTAGAATCATTTAATTTTTATTTTTTAAAACATTCCCAAGCATTGTGTTAGCATTGTCTATGAATTTAATGTAATTATGAAATAAATAAAATTTTAAAAAGAAATTATCAAACCATAAATAAATAAATTATTTTCAAAATATAATTAAATATTCATTAATGACATTATATTATCCATATTTGAACATATAAGTGTAGTTAATAACAATAGAGGTACATTTTAGAATATTCCTTCACATAGAATAATATAATGGTCTTTATCAAAGAAAAATGGCATAAATATGACCAATTTTAAAATATATGTAGGGGTGGTCGAATTAAAATATTTAATGAGATACTAGAAATATTACGGATTATGATTATGATCCAATCTATAGTTTTAACCTTGTTTATCCTATTTTTCCCTTTCCTAAGGTGATAAATGTTACCCTGATTACTATTCAAAATATATAAAAAAGGTTTCTATTTACCAAATTTGATCCCCCTATTTCAATATAAGGATTTCATATTTTAGGATTCAATTTATATTGGTCTTATAAATCAATTTTAATACTGATACATAAAAAACAATGAAAATAAGATTTTAGATAATTTTTCTTTTTAATATATATATATATGAACTAATACAAAAATAAAATATAATATTAAAACCTATATAATTAATTAGACTATTTCATGTTAATGGATATTTATTCTATTTTATGGTAAAATATAAAACAAAAAGGGTATTTTGAATTTTATTATTTAATGAAATAAAATGATGGTTATAAAAAAATCCAAAGTTATCAATATTCACATAGAAAATCCCATTCCGAAAAATCAAAATATTTACAGTAAGATATTATTCAAAATGTGATTTAAAAAAATATATTTAATTCCTAGAATAAAATTTCCATATATGGTAGAAATTACTTATAATTTTCATGCACGTAATTCAATAAAATCCATGATTGAAGAAATTTACTTTTGAAAGATGAAATAAATTTACTAAAAAATGAAAAAAAAATTATTATGAATCAATCAATAAATTTTAATTGTTTAAAACCTTTTTATATATTTTTTATTCATGTATATTACTATTATAATCATCTAATTTAACTTTTAGTTTATAAAAATCACTTTGAAATGATATTAATTTTATAGTATATAATAGTTAACCAAATTCTCCATGTTGTGTTTTAAGAAAGCTATCAACAATTTAAAATATTTTTAAAGATAAATATATTATAAAACATTAGCTGTTACACTCTAACCAGATAAATAAAATTTTCCCTCACTGTTGTATATATAATTTACAAGAATTATTATCTCATGAAATAAAAATAAAATATGATGTAGATTCTACCATGAAAAATAATTTCATTTTTCACTATTAGGAAACATAAAATTTTAAAATTATGTATTTAGAAAGAAAATCTATGTTCCATTATAAGGCTCATGGGTTTCTTAAATATACCATAATGTTGGAGAAAAAAATTTCATACAATACTCAAAATAATTATCTTCCTCTTACTTGAGTTGAGTAAATATTTTACCTTCACTACTATAAACTAGACCTATACCAATAGATTTGAGATACACATTCATTTTGCTACAATAAAATGACCATATCCCAATGTTTCAGCCAAAACGTTGGTATATGGACCACAATTTGACCTTATACCAACTGTTTTGGTAAAACCATTGGTATAGGTTTGGGCTATATAAACAGTTTGTACAAAACCATTAGTATAGCTTCTATTTAAAGAACCTATACCAACAGCTATTCCGAAAATGTTGGTAAAGGTCAAAAAACTAATAATACGGAGACCAATGGTTTGGAAAACCATTGGTGTAGGTTTCTTGACATATAATGAAATATTTTATCAAATAACATTTCATAAATAAAAAATGAGTTTCTATTTAAAACAACACATACATATTTATAATATTATGTTTCGAAAAAAACATTTTAACTTTGTGGTTATTTAATTGAAATATAAATTAGAGGTGTGAGGTTAGCATCTTTGAAGGGGATAATATTTAAATTACCAATACCAATGGTTTTTAAAACCATTGGTATATTTATTTCATATTAACTATACCAATGGTTTGTAAATCATTGGTATATCCAACCTATAAAAATGGTTTTTCAAAACCATTGGTATAGTCTATTATGATGGAGGATAGGCCAAGGTCCACCCAAATAATTGGTATACCCTATAGAAATTGTTTTGAGGCCTATATAAATGGTTCAAAACTGTTGGTAAAAGTTTTTTTTCTAGTAGTTCGTCAAGGTAAGGAATATGATATAACATTGAGACATGATTTATTTACATACCACAAGAAAAATTTGAACAATTTATTATTCTTCAAACTGTTATCCATTTCATCATTATCCCATATTGTATATGAAAAATTAATAGAATAATGTTTTATATAACTAATTCCAAAAAATAAACTTTTAATGGGTCATGTGTTCCATAAAATATTAAAATGGAATTCTTCCCATCTCTTGATATTTTCCAAAGCTAAAAATATTTGGAAATTTTATATGATATAAATAAATATTAACAAATCCATAGATAAAATATCAATAATAACACCAAAATTTATTCATAAATCTTTCCATATATAATAATCTTTAAAAATATTCAAAAATGCGCTAGAAAAAAATTGAAATATATTTATTAGAATTATATGGTCACATATTCTTCTTGGACCACCAACTATTATCTATGAATAATATCAGTTGCTCATATAGTCATGTACATAAAATTTATATCTTAGAATCATAAGCACCACATAATAGGATGATTGTATCTAAAAAATACTAAATTGTTATAAATACTCAACATAATAATATAGGATTCCAAAAATTATTTATACCAAAACTATAAAATTTACATTATCAATATGAATTATTTATTATTACAAACTAAAAATTATTACCTAAACATCATGAAAATAATAAGCGTTATATATCCCTCAATAATTTCTTTTTCAAGAATATAACCTTACCACTAAATCAATATTCAATGTTATTGATACCATTCAACATATATTTATAAATCCATAAAGAAAATAATACGTTATAATAATACTTTGATGTTTCATGAATATTATAGCTAGAATATATTTGATAAAACACTTATACAATAATTTCCAATAATTCCAAAATATAAACACATCAATCTTTATACTTTAATGATTTTAATAGTATACACTATTTTTTGGTTTATTAGTTTTCCCTTAGTTTAGGGAATTAACTTGGATAATGTCCATGTTCCCTAAATATAAGACACTAAACTATAAATGATACTATAAAATTAACATCATCTTATTAAATCAAACTATTCCTTATACCATGTAAATTAATTTATCTATTACCTTATTTCACAACTATAAAAATTCTTCCTATTCCTTTAAGACTTTAACATAGGTACTTATTTCAAAATAAATTACATGTTAGAATTTTAACCCTCTTCCCACTACGGTATTCGTCCACTAAACTCCTGAGAGACACCATTTTTATCTTATTATTCATGTTATGTTACTCATCAAAGTTGAGGTTGTTAGTCGTATATTGAGAGAATGGATTTTCAAGATACAAATCATTCAAATTCCATATCCTATTTCTTTTCATTTCTCTTGGGGGAATTAACTACATCATCCATCACATTTATAATCACGTGTAACTATTTTATACCTCAATGATTGGGATGAATTTATAGTCCATTTGTTTCCATGTAGTATCTTTATAAAAAATGAATTATTATAATGTATTGCATCATCCATCACATTCAGAATTAAAATGATTCCACATGGTTCCTTATTTTTACTAAAACAAAAAACAACATAGTGTGAGTATTAATAATCACCTTAATATGTTATATAATCCTAAAAAATATCTTTTAGGATGTCTAAACAATGATTTATTCCTATTCAATATATGAAACCTTAGGTTTTACCTAGGAAATTAATTGTCTTCTTCTATTGAAATTATTCATTATACTTCGTAATGAAAAAGTTATTTAGCAAAAACATATCCATTTATAGTGTCTTCCTAGATGTACAGCCTTTGGAAGACTCGTTATGCACTTATAAATATCAATATAATACCTAATACCACAGATTTTAGAGTTTTTAACATTTGGTTTATTTGGTCCATAGTTTCATCCGCATGTCATTTTCTAGTAATTGATGAATTTTATAGGAAAAGGCATAAAATCTCAACATTTAAATGAATTTAATATGATATCATATATTTATAATTATCCCCTAGGTTTTTTATAAATTTATATAATTATAATATCCAAAAATAAATAAACCCAAATATTATTGTACCTACGGAAACCCTATCATTTTATAGAAATATATTAAATCTTTAATGATGATGATTTAATACATATCATTAAAATATATTCTTGAGGACCTCAAATTTTAAGTGTTATTGGAGGCTAGATACATAAACCTATTATTTCATAAATTAAGTTCTAAATTTTACACAATGTTCTACTCAAAATGTACACATCATAGACATACCCACCACAAAACCAGTCTTTTTAACTTGGGAATAAGACACATAAGAATGGGTGTTGTTAGATGAGAAGTAAGGGTAAACATAAGAGTTAACTATCATTGATTATAAACTAATAATAAATAAAAGTGTATGAGATGAATATAATAACATAATAAAGTCATGTCCACCAAAATAAAATATCTTTAATCCTGAATCAATTTATAACATTTTTTCATTATTAAATTGAAATACATATGAGTTAATAATAATCACTAATCAATCATGATCCATGAGAAAATTATGAAAGGATAAGAAATAATTTTATATCATACACATATGCCTGGAATATCATATCCGCAATCAAGGAACACTAGCATGAAAATAATTGTGAGCAAAGGCCCATAAATGAAAATCTTACCCAGTCATTTCCAACATTCTCTTATGAGTGAATTCAATCTAGTTTACTTCATCATCTATTATGATTTTATTAAATCCATTATATCATGGGAATTTCTTAACCTTTTCTTTATTTCCAAGTGAATTGAATCAAAATATAATTCTATCCCCAAGTCACTTAAAAAAATATTTCCACTAAAATAGCATAAAGTATTCATCTTATCTTCAAATAATAACCCACAAAAGGGATATACTTTTCGTAAAAATTTCAATGTTCGATCATATTATTTCCAGTTGAAGAGAAAACGTGTTTCATAAAGTTTTCATCATAACCAATATTATATCATGGGATATAAGAAATTATTATAGAATCATACATTAGTCCTCATCATCATATTCCATCTAGAAAAAAATTAAATTTCATCATATGATCATATCCCTAATAAGGAATAGAAATACATAAAGAATTTTAAAAAAGATGAAAAATACCTTTAGAAGTTCATTTGAATATTTCATTAAAAATTTGAGAATATAGCCATTTATTTTTTAAAATTTTAACAAAAAAAACCTAGAATAATGGGAAAATCCCTTTAATTGAAAATAATAGTGGAATATTGTAATTTAATCGTCAAATAAAAATGGTCATGATTATTAGATAATATTTTTATTCCATATACATCAAACAAAATTCTTTCAAGACTTTATAAAATTCAAAAATGGATTTTTCATAATAATGTTTCATAAAAAATTTCATTTTAAATATTTATAAATAAATTTAATGATATTTAAAATGAAACATTATAAATTAATTCATGCATGGGTAATAAATTTTATAAAACAACATTTAAGAGAATGAATATCTAAGGAAATTTACATCTGTCGATGAGGAAATAATGTTTCTGTTTCTTTAAAAGAATTTTATCAGTCATTTTAAGAACTAATGAAAGTAAAATGGTTAAAATACATAAAAACCAAAAATAACCATAGAATAGGAAACAAATATGGGGTTTATCATAAAATAATTGTATAATTTCTCTTAATATAAATTTAAGATTAAATAATCATGAATAAAATTAGATTGAAACATAAATCCCTTACCACATTGGTAATCATCGAAGAAAATCCCCATGAAATAGATAACCTTATATTTATTTTTAAATAAACATAATTTTCAATAGAATCATAATAAATTAAATGCATGGGGATTATATGGATGACATTAAATAAACAAGTGGTGAATATGATATATGTCTCACCAAAAATAAAAGTGAGACATGAAACCCTTACATCAGGTCTCATCTTACTTCATACATATTAAAACCCCATGTATAAAAAATATATTTGTATTGTAATCATATTCTAGATCCATTTATATTGTGACTCAACATTTTCATACATAGATATTACATCTATTTAGATAAAATTTCATTATATTATACAAACAAATGCGGGAATATAATAATGGTATAGTGAATTTTGAAACATGGATACATAAAAAATTGATTTCACATGTGAACTACATCATCTTTCACTAGATTATTAGAAACTATATACCCTTTTAAGTATATCAAAAAAATAATTTTCTTCAAAAATAGGTCAATGTAAACATATAACATATTTATATCAGATTCTTAGTACGGTTAAACAAATGATATACATAAGCCTAAAATGAGAATAATGATTTGATAATAGGAACATAAATTTTGAAAACCATTAGAACTATATCAAATATCATAATATTAAGTCAGTGAATAAATATTAGTATTTCATAAGAAATTAATCATATGGAAATCCATGATCATTATTCATGACGTAATAACATTGGAAAAATACATATAATTTTTTATTACACATAATCATAGAAAAACATATCCCAAGTAATCAAGGATCACATTAAAGGCTATCATAATACAATTGGTTATCTCTTAATACCATTATAGTTATCTATGTTCACTACCAATACCATAATAATAGAAAAAGTATATTACTAGACCAGTTTTACACCACATTCCATAAATGTATATATCATGAGGTATAAAACCTTACATAATTAAATGGAGATAGATATAGGTCTCATCAATAAAATAAAATAAAATCATATGTATGTGGGTGAAATGATCATAAAACATCAATAATATCAATAATCATGAAATTATATGGGTTTCACAAACATTTTATCATTTAATAACTGGTAGATAAAATATACATTTAATAATCATTTAATAATTTCATCATATAATTTACTCTAAAAAAATAAGCATTCATAAGGATTTTATCATGATATAACCAGTGGAAAATAAATGGGTTTCAAATACACATTATCATCATAAATAATAACCATCTATAGAACGAATAAGTGTGGAATCCATTGATCATAACCCCATTATAGAATAAGTAACATCAAAGGTTATCGCCTTAGATAGAAAATTACTTTGAATGATCACTTGGGTAATTTCATGAGGAAAATAAATTTTATTTAAAAATAAAAATAAAAAATTAAAAACAAAAGAATTTTTTTTTAATATATTATCTCAAAATAACCTTTAAATATTATAAATATATCTTTAAAAATAATTTAAAATATTTCATGAGAAAAATATCCATTATGATTTTAAAAAACCATTTTAAAACATAATAAATTTTAATAATGATTTTATTTTTACATAACCATAGAATATTATAAAGGAATCCCAAAAAAGTTATTGTACATGGCAAAAAATAAAAGTTTCACACTATACATCATAAAAAACATTTCATTCAATGTTTTAGTAAAATGAAAACATGAAGTCTTAAAAAAACATGAAGATTCCTTTGATTTTTTGTGAAAAATAAAAATGGTTAAAAATTACTTCAATAAAACATATGAATAATTTGGAAGGTATTTTTTAAAAAAAGTTTAGAAAAATTGGTTATGGAGAATAATATATTTTCGAATAAGGAGAGAAATAAGATAACTCTATAAAAAATATTTTGATCTAATGCGTATCTAAAGAGAGAAAAATGAAGAGAAAAGATATGTTTTAATAAAATAAATATAGTGGAATAAAATTAATTAGTTTATTGAGATATGTATCATGATATTTTAACATTGGAACCATAATCATAAATAACCCTATTAAACAACGAGATTGTAACATAAAATCATTACCACTTAGGTAACATTAAACGGTTTTCCAAATCAAAAAATAACATCAAATGAAATGTAAAATATCTTAAGGAAAAATAAATTCATTATATTATATTTTAAATAGCTTTTATATAAAACTCATCAAATTATATAGGTTCTTAAGATTACCTATGTCTCAAGGAAGGTAAATTGGGACCAAAATTATTTACCACAAGTATCGAATTCCTTCGTACACATCCAGAAATATTGTATTATAATTATAAGTTTATTATAAATTTAACATACATTATTAATTATATATATATATATAATACCATATATTATTTTCCTATGATATTTTTATATCTTTTTATTATCAACTCCAAGTTAATGTCATGTTTTGGGCAATAACTACATTGATTTTTATGTATGATTTTATTCCTTGTTTTTGGTCATATTAATCGTGGAGTGGCACTATAATATCCATAATTTTAAGCATGATATAAATATCATATATATATATATTATCTATTTTTATATTAACCCACAAGATTTATAAATACAATATGATATACACCAGTAATGGAGTTAGTAGGTTGTACCTATGCATAAACACTATTTTGATTTTCAAGATAGATGAATGAAAAAATTGTATAAATTATATTAAAATAAGATATTAAATTTTATTTAATATAATTAAAATAATTCCTTAAACCCATATTTTTTATATTTCATGTAAAGCGTTAATGAATCACATCACTTCCCTAGGTGATAGTCCACTACACACAAGAGCGACGTTATCATATTCCCACTTAATGGGAAGTATAAAGTTATATGTTATATAATTATTATCAAAATATTATAATATCATTAATGAAATATATAAATATTTAATCAGTAATTATATCCTTATGTAATAAGTGTTTAGGTAAAACAAATAACATTGGTTAATGAAGCGGTAGTCCACCGTACACACGAATGAAGATTTTGTATCTCATTTGGCGGAAGATGAGATGGTTGTAAGTATTGATCATAACATAAATAAATATAATTTTATGTTATTAAATTAATTTGTTATATCATTAAGATTTTATAATAATTTATTTGGGTGGATGATGAAATAAAATAAAACACTAAATTATGGGTGTTACCTCTTCTTTGGAATACTTCTTTTGGGTTGAACCAAAAGGATTCATAGGTTAGATATATGACCAAAATAATAATTATATGATGAAAGTAGGTAATTAAAGAAATTATTTGGGTAGGTATGGTATTAGGAAAATTGTTATGGAATTGTGGAGATTAGATGGTATGGGTAGCCTTTAATATGTGAGAGGAGTGGTACACTTATAATTGTTTGAAACAAAAATATGTACTCATATTTTTCTCAATATATATGGATGGAAAATTGTCCATTATAAATAATATAATAGATATGGTATATATATATATATAGATATAAAATTGGTGTTTTTAATGTAATGGGTCATTTTTAACCATTATTGTTTTAGTTTAACCCCTAGTAACCCAATTTTTACATTAACCGTGATAAATAATTTTTACAAATTTTTGAATAAATTATGGTATAAAATTAAGTTGAAGTTATAATATAATATATATGATAATGATTCAAAATATGTAATAAATTCTTCCACATTATATTCAAAAAAGTAAAAAATAATTGTCAATTTAAAATTAAACCCTCATACGCGATGAAAATGAATTTTTTCAAAGAGAAAATGCTCAAAAGTTGACAATGTTTTTATATTAAAATTCACTATTAAAAATATTTATGTGACAAAAATAAGATTAAATAATATAAAATTATGGTATCTGTAAATTTTAAAATATTTTTTCAAAAAAATAAAAATTATAAATTCTTTAAATGAAATTGTTGTTTTCAATTAAAACAAATATTTTTCACAATTCACTAAAAATTAATCTTTTATGTAAAATCCCAAAAACATTCCTTAAGTTAATTTTGAAATAATGATTTCAAAAATTCTATTTATTTTTTCAAATTAGTTTTCTAATTTTGTATAAAATAATATTTATTATTGTTCACAAAATAAAATATATATATTTTGTTTTGAGAAAATAGTATTTTCGAAACCTGTAAAGTCTCTTCTAAAGTTTATTTATTTTTTTAAATATATTTTATTTATATAATACCATTAAAAATAATATTTTAAAATTATTTATTACTATTCATATTTCTATGTTTTATATCTATATTATAACAGTCGTGTTTAGAAAATAATATTAATAATATATGACTTTTTTATGACTAAAATTTGCCTTTAACAAATGCTATCATGGAAAATTAATATATTCAAACAAATATTCATAAAGAACATGAGATTTGAGATTATATACCCATTAAAATTATTTTATTCCTTGATGTTTTTTACTCTGAAAAAAAAACTAGGAAATATATGTCACATTATTTCCTAAGGTTTGCATGTAGCTTCTTACAAATAGTGATTTCACAAAAAAACATTGACCCGGGAAGTGGTCTTATTTCGTAGGATGTTCTATCTATGATATAGAATATAAATTTTTTTCATCATAATCATTATCTTTCATTATAAACATTTAGTTTAATATAGGTAATGAATTATGTATATATTTCCATAGGAGAGAGATATGGAACAAATAATGAACATGAAATATGTATGGTGGTAGAAAAAAACTATAGGATACCATTACAATATGATCAATAATATTAAAGGGACTGATATACTAAGGTATTATTTTCCCATTCTTCTTTAATCTCATAGCCATATTCCATTAGGAAATTATTATACCCAAATTTTCACCAAATTCGCATTTTATATTATAAAGAATATTTTCAATAAAACTTTTCTGTTGTATTTGAATGTCCATGATGTGTTGCAAAATGGAAATAACATTCCCTACAATTTAATCTATTATTTGAGGTCCCAATAGACTTATTTATCAATCTTCATTTCATCATATTGGATATGTACAATGATTTTGATATAGATAGTCATACGGAGCCATATAAATGATCGAGTGAATACTATTGTTGTAGGGAAACTCAACTAGAGGAATGGGTTGATTCTAAACACATTTTAATTTAATAGTAAAATATCAGACTATATCCTCCAGGGTTTTAATTATTCTTTCATAAAGAAAATCTCTCTAAGGGTGATATGCAATGATGAAACGCAACTCTATATCCCAAGGTTGATGGGGATGTCATCAAAAATTCGAGGTAAATCTTGGATCACAGTTAGATATAATTTATTATAGCACCCTGACCCCAGTTACCCAGATTCGGTGCATTATTACAAAACATTGGCATGATCACAAAAGATCAAATCTTGAAAGACCGATTAGATTAGTATCCTTGGAATGACTAGATACATTCATAAAGTTTACATTACACCATAAAATGAAAACTACAACAATATAGTCTTCATAGTCCACACTCTTATCCCCTAATACTATCCCTGTAGGTCATTCATAAAATACTTCTTCACATCCATGAAAAAAATAAAATATAGAAAGTGGTGAGCTCAGATGCCCAGTAAGGATAACAATATAGCAGAAACGTTCACAAATAAGCATAAAAATTTAAGGCAATGTATAAATGAAACAAAATACTTTTAAACTTGAACTTCAGAATAATATGGTAGTAATAAAATGGAATAATGCAATTTACTTATTCATGTGGATATTCTAATAATCGAATAATCACATGCAATATAAATAACCACTTTCATAATGATGGAATGCATAATGCCAGACTATCGTAACCACATAGCCAAGGCCTCATGCCAAGACTACAAATAAGATTTTTTCAACGCCTTGTGACAAGAAACTAGTTTGTCTCATGAGACCTACCGATGCATCGAGGAGCTATAGCAGGCTCCACCCATCACTTATTAAGTCCAATGCATTCCTCATATGAACAGGTTTAAACATAACATAAACATTCGTATTAAAACTAGCATACAAAATGTAATTAATTTCTATATAAACAATGAATGGTATAAAAATAACACATCCATAGTCAAAAATATCAAAAAACTTTCAATACAATATGGATGTTTTGTATCATAATAAATTAACTTCAAATAAGCTTAAAATTCATCAAAGGATGTTGACATAGATGAAATCAAAACTATTTGAGAGAAATACATCTTTTTTTGAAATCATTTAAAAGTCACATTATTATAAAATAAAAAATTTACTTTGAAAATATTCTTATAATATTTTAAGGGAAGATTTGATGATTTTACAATGGTGGAAAAGAGCCGCACCCACCGTATAAGTTAAAAAAATACATTCTTACCTTAATTTAGTTGAAAAGGTTAAAAAGGACTTTGTTTGGAAAATGACGGAAATAATCCTTTATAAACATCTTATAAAAAGTTAAAAAATGTTATAAATGACTTTAAAAAATATTCTGTAAAATAGTAAGAATGTTTTGAAATACATTTTTTAGAAATAGGGATGTGGATGATAAAGAGGCCCCAGTGGATAATTACGTACAAACAAACTCGGATAATGAAGAGATTCTGAAATAAACCCTTAACTTGTACTTTTACTTGTTTGAGGGTAGGTTAAACTCCTTTATAATGGTGAAATAATTGTTATTAAATTAAAAAATAATCATACACATTAATATGATATCATATATGATCTTTTAACATTGCTTTGTTAATAATATCTTATTATTATCATTGTTTCGGGTGTTAACTTACTCGTTTTCGTTTATTTGTTTTATTATATAGGTCATGTTTATTATGGATAGGTTGTATATTATTCATATCCAGAATGATATCAAGTCCTTAAACATTATTTTTAATCATTAAATGAGAATTAGTCTTGAATGGATACGATGGGGAATGAATCTCATCGCGTTCGTGGAGACGGTAGTCTGTACGTACGCACGAGCGACAACATCATTATTTTGATATTAAAATAATATATAATTTGTTGTTATATAATATATACAGAATCATTATCATGTTATATTTATTATTTACAGGAATTAAACATCATTATTATATCCATCCAAATAATAATGTATTGAATAACAATTACACCACGACGTGGAGACGGTAAGCCGTACGTACGCACGTATGGTGACATGTCATTAAAAGGATGGTTATAATACTGAATATGGTTGTACCATATTTATAGTAACATCACATTATATATAATATAATGGAGTTATTATTTTAGAATGGAAATAACAAATAATGAAAAAGTTGAATAAGAAAGGAACTTGAAATAGGGTGGTGAAAACATTACCTCTTCTTTGGGTTCTTCCTTTTGATTTGGTCAAAATGGATCCTTAAGATGGATTTATGATCCCACTAAGGCCTCTAGGTTGAATTTATTGAAGTTGAGAGATTATTTGGGCAGTGTTTTTCCGAACCAAAAGGCTTTGAAGGTGTGAATAATGGGTTAAAAATGGTGTCCTCTTATAAGGGGGAGGAGGGGCTCTTTAGAAAGAACTTAAAGTATTATTTTATAATAAATTCATATTCGGTTTCTAATGTCACCAAAGTGTATTATTAAAATAATAATGTCAGTATGGGTGTAAATATTTTCAACCAATATATTTTAGACAGGTTTTGGTCCTTATATTAACCTTATCTTTTAGTTTTAACTCTTATTTAATTAGTTTGACATTTACCTTGTCACCTTGTATTTTTGTATTATATAGTTAATAAACATACTGTATACATCCAAGAGACCCCCAAGTGGTCCATTAATGATAAAATTATCATGATATATGTCCTTTGGCCGAACCTTAGATTTTTAGTAATATAATATCAATTAATAATTTAATATTCGTTTTAAAAACTCATTTATATCAATTTTGACACTATTCAATATTTGATTTTTGTTAAAGTCTTAACAACATTATTAATTTGAACTATATTCATTGAATCAATCCTATAATGTCATATTAACCAATAAAATTCATGTATTTCCTCAAAACATTCAAATTATATTTATTTTAACATTTATAGTACCAATTATTTCATTCTTTCATTAATAAGGAAAATATTGCATCATTAGTGTGTCATAAATAAATTTAATAATTAAATTTCTAAAAATTATAAATAAAATACCATTATTTTGGAAATATTTTTATATTTCTATGAATATTTTTAGTCGAAAATCCCTCATATATAACCCTATGTAAAAATTGTTTTGCTAAAAGATATATGCTTTTGTCATTTTTGTATTTATTTTAACTTAATTAATATAAAGTGTCCTTATCACCAACAAGTGGCTCCATGGGGTCCCAAAATCGACCCAAATATGCCCATTGTCGGATATGTATCAACCAATAAGGTTAGGACTCGTTTCAGGGTAATTTAATATTATTATAATATTATTGTTTTACCTTTATTTGTCAGATTTACCCTTTAACCATGGTAAATAAAATATTTATCTAAATAATTATTCAAAATGTCTAAAAATAAAAGTTACCTATTTAAAAAATTTTGACCTCCTGATTCTAAATATGGAATCCATTTTTATAAATTTAAAACACAAAAGTGACAGAAATTAATTTAAAATTAATTCCCATTGTTAAAACAAAAAGCGTTTTTTTAAAAGATAATAACTGTCAAAAGATTGACACTTGTTTATGTCTGGTTTAATTTTTAAATTATGTCCAATGACCAAAATTGTTTTAAATGGTAAAAATATATTCAAAATATTCTTTAAAACCACTCAAATTCATAATTTATCACTGTTAATTATTTCAATTAAAAAAGTTTATTTTAATTAAAATTTAGTAATTTTCACTATTCATCAAAATATAAAAGGTATCCGAAAAGTACCAAAAATTCACCCTAGCCTAATTTTGATATTCAAAATCTAAAAATGAAGTCCATTTTAAGAGATAAAATTTATAAAATTTCAAAAAGTAGGTATTACTATTCATAACGGCTACTTTGATTGGTCGTAGTGTGTTAGAATCTCGAATTTGCATACAACACACATTACTATATTATTCAAAGAGAATCGTACAATGGAAGCTTGGGGTATTACATTCTCCCCTCCTTCAAATAATTTCGTCCTCGAAATTTCTAGAATACTACCGCATGAAAAGACTCAGGTGGTTCTTCATCATTAGTTCCTCAGGTTCCCACGTTGCCTCTTCCATCTTATGGTTTCTCAATAAAACTTTTACAAGATGAGTAGTCCAGTTTCTCAGCACCTGTTCTCTTGTATCAAGAATCCTGATGGGATCTCCGCAATAAGACATATCGGGTTCCATTTCGAATTCCTCATAGGTGAGTACATGCATTGGGTCAGGCATGTATTTCATCAACAGTGATACATGGAACACATCGTGAACTTTGGAGAGACTTGGCGGCATTGCCAAATGATAAGCTACCACCCCAATTAGTTCTAGAATTTCGAATGGTCTGAAGTACCTGGGACTCAATTTAACTTTCTTACCGAAACGTATAACTCCCTTCCATGGAGATACCTTCAAGAAAACATGATCTCCTACCTGAAATTCCAAATCCTTCATTCAGTTATCGACATAGCTCTTATGCCTACTTTGAGCTGCTTTGATGTGGTTTTGGATTACCATCACCTTTTCTATCATTTCCTCCACCAGTTGTGGGCCTACGTGTTTTCTTTCACCAACTTCATCCCAACAGGTTGGTGTGCGACATCTCCTTCTATATAACGCTTCATATAGTGCCATCTGAATACTTGAATAGAATCTATTGTTATAGGAAAATTCTACCAAAGGTAAATATTGATCCCACATACCCTGAAAGTGAATTGATCAGGATCTCAACATATCTTTTAAGGATTGAATAGTCCGTTCTAATTGTGCATCTGTTTGAGGGTATGAGGCAGTTCTCAAACAAAGTTAAGTATCCAAGGACTTATGAAGACTTTTCCAGAATCTTGAAGTAAAATGGGTATCACGATCAGAAACAATAGATTGGGGTACTCCATGATGTCTCACAAATTCATTAATACATATTCTTTCTAGACGTTCAAGTGGTATATCTACTCTTATAGCAAGAAAATGTGATGACTTGGTATGATGATAAAAAATGAACAATATTGCATCGTTCTTTCTAGGAGTCTTTGGTAGTCCCATGACAAGGTCCATCGTGATATTATCCCATTTCCACTCCGGTATGGGAAGAGGTTGCATGAATCCTCCTGGCTGTTGCCTTCCAGCTTTCACTTATTGACAGACCATACATCTTGACACAAAATCAGCAATCTCCTTCTTCATGTTGTCCCACCAAAAATGTTTCTTCAAATCTCTATACATTTTGCTTCTCCTAGGGTGTATAGTGAAATTAGAGCTATGAGAATCTTCCAATAATTCCCTTTTCAGATCAGGTATATTTGGAACACAAAGTATATTTCCAAATTTCAAAATTCCATCTTCACACACAAAGTCACTCAATATCCCATCATTCACAGCTTTCATCTTCTTTTGAAACTTTTCATCATCGGTCTGAGAACTCTTTATCCTTTCTATTAAAGATGGTTTCGTAACCATTTGAAAAAATATTGATTTTTCTCCTTCCATAGTGATTCCCATATCCATATTTACTAGATCCATGAAAATAGGATCCCTTTCTACTCTCATCTTGTTCAAAACTCCATTATCTGTTCTACTCAAATCATATGCTACCTTATTTTCCTTCCCCGTGTGGTATTGTATCGTGTAATCATAATCCTTCAGTAGTTCAAGCAATCTCATTTTCCTCATGTTGAGTTCTTTTTGTGAGAAAATATACTTCAAACTCCTGTGATCAGTATAAATCTCATATTTTTCAATATATAGATAGTGTCTCCAAATCTTCAATGAAAATATTACAGCTACTAACTCAAGATCATGAGTATGATATTTTTTCTCATGAATTTTCATCTGTCGTCATGTATAGGCAATAACCATATCATTCTGCAGAAGGAAACAACCAAGTCCTTTCTTCGATGCATCACTATAGATAATGAACCCATCATTCCCCGATGGTATAGTCAATATATGAGCATTGACTAATCATCTATTCAATTCTTAGAAACATTATTCACACTCTTTTTTTCAAACAAATTTAACCCCTTTATGTGTGAGCTTTGTTAATGGGTTAGCCAATCGGGCAAAGTTATGGAAAAAAACGCCGATAATAACATGCTAAGCCAATAAAACTACGTACCTCAGTTATACTGGTTGGTTCTGGCCATTCTTGGATTACCATGTTCATAGAAGGATCAATAGAGATTCCAACTTTCGAGAGAATATGGCCAAGAAAATAAATCTCCAGAAGCTAGAATTTACACATTCTAAACTTCCCATATAATTCATGTCTTCTAAGATTCATTAATATAATGTGTATGTGATTTTCATGATCTTCGTAGCTTTTGGAATATACCAAGATATCATCAATAAATAACACCACAAAATAATCGATATATTCCTTAAAAACTCTATTCATTAGATCCATGAATATAGTGGGTGCATTAGTCAATCCAAAAGGCATTACTGTAAACTCGTAATACCCGTACCCGGTTCGAACTGTTGTCTTCAAAATGTCTTCCTTCTTCACACACAACTGATGGTATCCATATCGAAGTTCAATCTTTGAAAATTATAAATCTCCATGTATATGGTCAAATAAATCATCATTACGAGGTAGGGGATACTTGTTCTTTATTGTTATAGCATTGATCTCCCTATAGTTGATAAATAACCTCATAGATCCATCTTTCTTTTTAACAAAAAGAATAGGGGCTCCCCATGGAGAAACACTAGGGTGAATAAATCATTTATTACTCAATTCCTCTAGTTTTTTATTTAGTTCAACTAATTCCACAGTGTCCATTCTATAAGGGGTCTTCGATATAGGCCTTGATCTAGGAATTAAATCAATGGAAAACTCAACTTCTCATTATGGAGGATATCCAGGTAAATCATCCGAAAACACATCTACATATTCTTTCACAATGGGTGCATCCTCTATTTGAACATTCCATTCCTTCCCCACAGTCATTTCATTCTCTTCCTCCCCAATAATTGAATTTAATTAAGCTACTGGGGGTGGGTCTAGGTAAGAATTTGGTGGTGATGATTCAGCTCTAAAGATATGGTGTTACTTATCATCACCATCAAAAATTGTTACCTCATTCTTCTTATAATAAATATTTGAATCGTGGTCCAAAAGCCAATCCATACTGATAACTATATCAAATTAAATCATGGGTATGACGATGAGATTAGAAAATAAAGAACATTTATGTGCCCTAATGGGGACGGATCCACAGAACTTTGTAGCAATGATACTTCCCTTAAGAGTTTTAACTGACAACTCCCTTGTTAAATCAAATTGGAAATATCTAATTTTCTTATCAAACTTGGAAGATATGAAACAATGCAATAATACAGAATCAAATAATACATTTTCTAAACTTGAGGAAACCATTAAATTACCTGCCACCATGTCTTTTGGAACTTCTACCTTAGCATTAGTAATAGCATAAGCATGGACTTGATCCCTTGACATTTTCTGAGGTAAGTTCCCCTGACTCTTAGGATATTCATTTTCATAATGTCCCATCTCCCTGCAGTTGTAGCATTGAACATCGATGGCTTCTTTCTTCCCCTTTCAATCACGAGCTAGGTGCCCTTTTTCAACACACTTGTAACAGACTCCCATTCCTTTCAAGCAAGTACAAGGGTGTTTCTTCCAACATTTACTGAAGGATGGATAATTAAATTTTCCCTTCTTACCCTTATTTCCATTCCCATATTGATCAGCAGATCTCTTCTTCTCTTTCTTTGTATTAAATTTGTAAGACTTAGATAATTCCATTTCTATCTTGATAGCACATGAGACAATGTCTTCGTACGATGAGAAGGATTGTGAGACTAATGCTCGACAGAGAAATGGTTTTAACCCATCAAAGAAATGATCAATCTTACTTCTTAGGCTACATATATAATCTCTAGCATAACCTGCTAACCTTGTAAAGTTAGCCTCATACTTTGCGATGTTCTCATCCTCCTTTTCTCTCAGACTCAGAAATTGCCTTTCTATATCTGCTTGATGGTCACAAGGAAAGTATTTTTCTAAGAAATGCTCTTTGAACTCCCTACATTCCATATTTTATACTTCATCATCTTCCTTTGTGTTTTGAATCAATGACCACCATTGATCAACATCTCCAGTGTGGCGGTAAACTTCCATGATAACTTTTTCACTTTCACTACTTCCAAAGGCATGGAATATTTTCCCTAAGGAATTTATCCATTGCTCAGCTACTAAGGGATTTTTACTCTCATATAATTTCGGTAGTTTTTTCCTCCTGAAACGATCTAACATTGATCATCCACATCATGGATCAGGGTGCTCCATACGGGTATGATTATTATTCATAACCGGAGTGAGTTGTCCCAGTATGGTGATTAACTGATCCACACCAATTGCATCACCAGGTCCACTATAATTATCTTGAGCAGGAGGGAAATACCTACATGGAGTGCATGCATTGATATGATTTCCATTCCTTCCAATAGGCGCCATTTCTAAACAATGGCATAAACTAGATTAGTTTATGAATCAAAATACATAATTTCATACTTGTAAAACACTTAACATAAATTGAAAAGTTTATGGATATAATCCATAGTAAAAAAAAATATTTGAGGAAGTATATACTCATAAACCCTTCATAATGGTTTGTAAAGAAAATGAGAAGTATCATAAGCATATCCCCCGAGAGTGTCGTAACCATGAGTGAAGCAAGGCCTGTTGTCGTGCACTAGTTCCCGTTCGAGTCTAGCTCAAAGCGTTGTTTTCGGGTTTAAACCCTAGGTACATCTCTACTAGATCCACCTCTACCTGCTCATATCCAGACATGGATGTATTGCTCGAAAAACTCATAAAATCTCTAAAATAACAAAATTCTAGTAAGTTCTTCTATACTAATCCTCAAAGTCCATCTTAAGTCTATGTGCTCTAATCAGACTTTATCTAAATCTAGCTTCCAAGGTTTATACTAAACTCCCTCTGATACCAACTGTAACGTCTCGACCCCAGTTACCCAGAGTCTGTTCATTATTACATAACATTGGCATGATCACAAAAGATCATGTCTTAAAAGACCGATTAGTTTAGTAGCCTTGGAATAACTAGATACATTCATAATGTTTACATTACACCATAAAATGAAAACTACGGCAATATAGTCTCCATAGTCCACACTCTTATCCCCTCATACTATCCTTGTAGGTCATTCATAAAATACTTCTTCACATCCTCGGAAAAATAAAACAAAGAAAGGGGTGGGCTCATATGCCCAGTAAGGATAACAATATACCAGTAACTTTCATAAATAAGCATAAACATTTAAGGAAATGTATAACTAAAACAAAAGCCTTTTAAACATGAAATTCAGAATAATATGGTGGAAATAAAATGAAATAATTCCATTTACTTATTCACATGGATATTTTACTAATCAAATAATCAAATTCAATATCAATAACCTCTCTCTTAAAGATGGAATGCATAATGCCAGACTATCATAACCACGTAGCCAAGGCCTCATGCCAAGACTACAAATAAGATTTTGTCAAGGACTTGTGCCAAGACACTAGTTTGTCTCATGAGAGCTACTAATGCATCGAGGAGCTATAGTGGGCTCCACCCATCACATATTAAGTCCAATGCATTCCTCATATGAACAGGTTTAAACATAACATAAACATTCATATTAAAACTAGCATAGGAAATGTAAATACTTTCTCCAAAAACCATGAATGGTATAAAAATAACACATCCATAGTCAAACATATCAAAAAACCTTTAATACAATATGTAAGTTTTGTATCATAATAAATTAACTTCAAATAAGCTTAAAATCCATCCAAATATGTTGACGTAGATGAAATCAAAACTATTTGAGGGAAATATCTCATTTTTTGAAATCATTTAAAAGTTACATAATTATAAAATAAAACATTTACCTTGAAAATATTCTTATAAGATTTTAAGGGAAGATTCCAAGATTTTACAATGATGGAAAATAGACGCACCCTCCGTATAAGTTAAAAATAAGACATTCATACCTTAATTATGTCGAAAAGGATAAAAAGGACTTTGTTAGGAAAACGATAGAATGATTCCTTTATAAACATCTTATAAAAAGTCAAACAAGGGAATAAATGACTTTCACACATATTTTTTAAAATAGTAAGAATGTTTTGAAATACATTTTTTAGAAATATGGATGTGGATGATAAAGAGGTCCCAGTAGATAATTACGTATAAACAACCTGAGATAATGAAGAGATTGTGAAATAAACACTTACCTTGTACTTTTCCTTGGTTGAGGGTAGGTTAACCTCCTGTATAATGGTGAAATAATTGTTTTTAAATTATACAAGAATCATACACATTAATATGATATCATATATGATCTTTTAACATTGCTTTGTTAAAAATATCTTAGTATTATCGTTGTTTCGGGTGTTAACTTACTCGTTTTCATTTATATGTTTTACTAAATAAGCCATGTTTCTTATGGATAATTTGTATCTTATTCATATCCAGAATGATATCAAGTTCTTAAACATTATTTTTAATCATTAAATGAGAATTAGTCTTGAATGGATACGATGAGGAATGAATCTCATCGCGTTTGTGGTGACGGTAGTCCGTACGTACGCACGAGCGACAATATCATTCTTTTGATATTAAAATAATATATAATTTGATGGTATATCATATATACAGAATAATTATCATGTTATATTTATTATTTAAATGAATTACACATCATTATTATACCCATCCAAATAATAATGTATTGAATAACAATTACACAACGACGTGGAGACGGTAAGCCGTACGTACGCACGTATGGTGACATGTCATTCAAAGGATTGATAGAATACTGAATATGGTTGTAACATATTTTTAGTAACATCATAGTACATATAAGATACTAGATTTATTATTTTATAATGTAAATAACAAAGAAAGAAGAAGTTGAAGAAAAACGGAACTTGAAAGAGGGTGGTGAAAACATTACCTCTTCTTCGGGTTCTTCCATTTGATTTGGTCAAAAGGGATCCTTAAGTTGTCTTTCTGATCGAACTAAGGCCTATAGGTTGAAGTGAAGGAAGTTGAGAGAGTATTTGGGCAGGGGTTTTCTGAACCAAAAGGCTTTTAAGGTGTGAAGAATTGGTTATAAGTGGTGTCCTTTTATAAGAAGGAGGAGGGGATCTTTAGGAAAAACTTAAAGTATTATTTTATAATCAATTAATATTCGGTTTATAATGGCTCCAAAGTGTTTTATTCAAATTATAATGTGGGTATGGGTCGAAATAATTTCAGAAAATAGATTTTAGACAGATTTTGGTCATTATATTAACCTTATCTTTTAGTTTTAACTCTTAGTTAATTAGTTTGACATTTACCATGTCACTTTTTATTTTCATATTATATAGTTAATAAACCTACTATATACATATAAGAGACCCTCCAAGTGGTCCATTAACGATACACCAACCATTATATAAGTACTTTGTCCTATCCTTATATTTTTAGGAATATAATATCAATTAATAATATAATATTTGTTTTAAAATCTCATTTATGTCAATTTTAACAATATTCAATATTTTATTTTTGTTAAAGACTTAACAACTTTATTAATTAGAAATAAATTCATTTAAGCAATAATATCAGGTCATATTAACCTATAAAATTCATGTATGTCATCAAAACCATCAAATTATATTTATTTGATCATTTATAATACCAATTATTTGATTCTTTCATTAATAAGGAAAATATTGCATCATTATTGTGTCATAAATAAATTTAATAATTAAATGTCTAAAAATTATAAATAAAATACCATTATGTATTAAATCTTTATAGATTTATAATAATTATTTATAGTTGAAAATCCAACATATATAACCCTATGTAAAAATTGTTTTTCTAAAAGATATATGCTTATATCATTTTTGTATTTATTTAAACTTAATTAATATAAAGTGTCTTTATCACCTACAAGTGGCTCCATGGGGTCCCAAAATCGACCCAAAGATACCCATGGTCAGAAATGTATCAACAAATAAGGTTAGGACACGTTTTTGGGTAATTTATTATCATTATAATAATATTTTTTAATCATTATTTACCATATTTTTCCATTAACCATGGTAAATAAAATATTTACCGAAGTAATTATTAAAAATTAATAAAAATAAAAGTTAACTATATACAAAATTTGGACCTAATGATTATAAATATGTAATACTTTTTTCTAAATTCAAAACACAGAAGTGGAAAAAATTAATTTAAAATTAATTCCCGTTCTTAAAACAAAAACTGTGTTTTCAAGAGATAATAACTATGAAAAGATTGATACTTGTTTATGTCCATTTTAATTGTGAAATTATGTAAAATGACCTAAATTGTATTAAATGGTAAAAATATATTCTAAATATATTTTAAAACCACTCAAATTCTTAATTTATTACTGTTAATTATTTCGATTAAAAAAAATTAAAATTAAAATTTAGTAATTTTCAAAATTCATCAAAATATAAAAGTTATCCGAAAAGTACCAAAACCTTACCCTAGCCTAATATCGATAATCTGAATCCAAAAATGAAGTCCATTTTGAGAGATAAAATTTATATAATTTCAAAAAGTGGGTATTACTTTTCATAACGGCTACTTTGATTGGTCGTGGTGTGTTAGAATCTCGAAGTTGCGTACAACACACTTTACTATATTATTCAATGAGAATCGTACCGTGGAAGCTTGCGGTATTACATTCTCCCCTCCTTAAAATAATTTCATCCTAGAAATTTCTAGAATACTACTGCATGAAAAGACTCAGGTGGTTATTCATCATAAGTTCCTCAGGTTCCCACGTTGCCTCTTGCATCTTATGGTATCTCCATAAAACATTTACCAGATGAGTTGTTCGGTTTCTCAGCACTTGTTCTCTTGTATCAAGAATCCCAATGGGCTCTTCGCAATAAGACATATCGGGTTCCAGTTCGAATTCCTCATAGGTGAGTACATGGGTTGGGTCAGGCATGTATTTCCTCAACAGTGATACGTGGAACACATCGTGAACTTTGGAGAGACTTGGCGGCATTTCCAAACGATAAGCTACCACCCCAATTCATTCTAGAATTTCGAATGGTCTGAAGTACCTGGGACTCAATTTACCTTTCTTACCGAAACGTATAACTCCCTTCTATGGAGATACCTTCAAGAAAACATGATCTCCTACCTGAAATTTCAAATCCTTTCTTTGGTTATCGGCATAGCTCTTATGCCTACTTTGAGCTGCTTTGACGTGGTTTTGGATTACCATCACCTTTTCTATCATTTCCTCCACCAGTTATGGGCCTACATGTTTTATTTCACCAACTTCATCCCAAAAGGATGGTGTGTGACATCTCCTTCTATATAACGCCTCATATGGTGCCATCTGAATACATGAATGGAAGCTATTGTTATAGGAAAATTCTACCGAAGGGTAATATTGATCCCACATACCGTGAAAGTGAAGTGAGCATAATCTCAACATGTCTTTTAAGGTTTGAATAGTCCGTTCTAATCGTCCATCTGTTTGAGGGTAGTAGGCAGTGCTCAAATGAAGTTCAGTATCCAAGGCCTTCTGAAGACTTTTCCAGAATCTTGAAGTAAAATGGGAATCACGATCAGAAACAATAGATTGGGGTACTCCATGATGTCTCACAAATTCATTAATATATATTCTTTCTAGACGTTCAAGTGGTATATCTTCTCTTATAGCATGAAAATGTGCTGACTTGGTATGATGATACAAAATGACCCATATTGCATTGTTCTTTCTAGGAGTCTTTGGTAGTCCCATGACAAGGTCCATCATGATATTATCTCATTTCCACTCTGGTATGGGAAGAGGTTGCATGACTCCTCCAGGTTGTTGCCTTCCAGCTTTCACTTATTGACAGACCATACATCTTGACAGAAAATTAGTAATCTCCCTCTTCATGTTGTCCCATCACAAATGTTCCCTCAAATCTCTATACATTTTTCTTCTCCAAAGGTGTATAGTTAAATTAGAGTTACGAGCATCATCCAACAATTCCCTTTTAAGATCAGGTATATTGGGAAGACAAAGTATCTACCCAAATTTCCAAATTCCATCTTCATACACAAAGTCACTCAATCTCCCATCATTCACAGCTTTCATCTTCTTTTGAAACTTTTCATCATCAGCATGAGAACTCTTTATCCTTTCTAGTAAAGATGGTTTGGCAACCATTTGAAAAAATATTAATGTTTCACCTTCCATGGTGATTCCCAAATCCATCTTTACTAGATCCATGAAAATAGGATCCCTTTCTACTATCATCCTGTTCAAAACTCCATGATCTGTTATACTCAAATCATCTTCTACCTTATTTGCCTTCTCGTGTGGTATTGTATCGTGCAATCATATTTCTTGAGTAGTTTAAGCCATCTCCTTTTCCTCATGTTGAGTTCTTTCTGTGATAAAATACACTTCAAACTCTTGTGATCAGTATAAATCTCACATTTTTCACCATATAGATAGTGTCTCCAAATCATCAATGCAAATATTACAGCTGCTAACTCAAGATCATGAGTAGGATTTTTTTTCATGAATTTTCAATTTTCGTCATGCATAGGAAATAACCCTATCATTCTGCACAAGGACCCAACCAAGTCCTTTCTTCGATGCATCACTATAGATAATGAACCCATCATTCCCTCATGGTAGAGTCAATATAGGATCATTGACTAATATTCCCTTCAATTCATAGAAACATTCTTCACACTCTTTTTTCCAAACAAATTTAACCCCTTTGCGTGTGAGCTTCGTTAATGGGTTGTCCGATCGGGAAAAGTTCTAGAAAAAACATCGATAATAACCTGCTAAGCCAATAAAACTGCGTACCCCAGTTATACTCATTTGTTCTGGCCATTCTTGGATTTCCTTGGTCTTATAAGGATCAACAGAGATTCCATCTATGGAGAGAATATGGCCATGAAAAGAAATCTCCAGAAGCTAGAATTTACACTTGCTAAACTTCCCATATAATTCATGTCTTCTAAGATTCATCAATATAATGTGCAAGTGATTTTCATGATCTTCATAGCATTTGGAATATACCAAGATATTATCAAAAAATAACACCACAAAATAATTGAGATATTACTTGAAAACTATATTCATTAGATCCATGAATACAGTTGTAAAGACCTGCAAATTTCAAGGAAATTTTTTTCTTATTTTTCTTTGGAATTTTACAAGAGCGCAGCTTCAGACGGCACCTGATTCCGAGGCCCGGTGTGCCCGGAATCAATTTCCGAAGTTTGGCTCGGGTACGTTCAGTGAACGGACGAGCGGGTTTTTCTATCTTTTGAACCGGTGCCCGGAATCGAATTCTGAGGGCACCGATGAAATCGCAGCGCCGGTATTTGCTTAGAAACGCCTCTTCCGGAGTTGCGTTTGCTCAGACGTGGTTTTTAAATTTTGCGGCTTTAAGTCAGAATAAAATAAAGTTTGTGCGACAACTTTATTTTATTTCACTTAAGCTGCTTGGAAGCCACTTGAAGTCACTTAAAGGCGGCTTGAACTGAGTTGAACTGGATAGGATGCTATCCAGAAATATCCTACCCCCTTGGTAGGATATTTGTGAGGTGGGGCCCGCACGAGCCCCACCGTTTCTTTCGCTAAGTAACACACCCGCGAAAACCCGTCAAAGTAACTGAAAAGTCAACCGACGCGTTTTCTTTAATTCTTAACAGACCATTTAATTGGGCGGTTTATTTCGTGAATTAAATGGGCTGTTTCTTTCGTGAATTAAATGGGTCGTTTCTTTCGAATTGATGGATCGTTTCTTAACCGGTTTCGTGTGTTGGCATGTTTATAAAATAAGACCAACCTAAAAAATCCTTTGAAAGGATTTGAGAGGATCTTGTTTCTTCATCTCCCCGCGAAGAACGCGAAGAACGCGAAGAACGTGAAGAACGCGAAGAACGCCAGAGACCGGAATTCGACGACGCACGCCGAGATCTGCGACGTCGACGAGCTTTACCCACGATGTTCTTCGGCGACGCCTCTTCTTCCGCAGCCGATTCTCGTTCGGCAACTAAGGTAAGAATCAGATCGTTTAAATTATCCTTTTTTAAATTTCAATAACAACGGATTTAAATTAATTAAATCCGTTTGTTCTTGATCCGGAGATTGGCGACGCGACGCCGGATACCGCGACGACGCGACGATCCCCCCTTCTTCCGCGACGAGCAATCCCGCGACGATCCCTCGTTCGGCAACGACAGCTGCGAGGTAAGGGATGTTGGATTATTTTATCTTATTTCCCCCGTGTTTATTCTTTTAAAGTGAAGAACATGATCTCCGACAATTTTAATTTATTTAAAATTGTGGTTGATTATTCCTCCCGTGGATTATGACTAACGCGGAGGGTGCGGGTCTAACGAACAAGACCCGGCAACCCTCCGCCGATCTCCTTTGTTGTGCGGATATGGTGGACGACGACGAACCGTGCGGCAGGGGTGATCTGTTGATCCCGCAGTGAAGGTCGGCCCCCGGGAGGAGCAACGGCGCAGACGGGAAAGGAATCGGGCCACCGGAGCATCTCCGGCGGCCCGCGGAAGGCGGCGGCGCCGGCGACCGGAGGCGGCGGCGCCCGGCGCGCCGCCGTGGAGGAAGTCCGCCGCGGCTGAAGCCGCGGCGGCGGTGGCGGCCGGTTCCGCGGCCGCGCGGAACCGGGAACGGACGCGGCGGCCCGGCCGCGTCCGCGTGACAGGCGGCCCCCCGCGGGGCCGCGTTTCGCTTGAGCCGCGGGTCAAGCCCGCGGCGCCCTCCTTCGGCCGCTCGGCCGAAGCCGAGCCGGCCGGTCCGGTCGGCCGGGCCGCGCCCAGGCCGGACCGGACCCGGCCTAGCCGGGTCGGGCCGACCCGGTTCGGGCCGACCCGGTACGGCCGACCCAAGGGGGGGGTTCGGGCCGGGTCGCCCCGGGCCCAGAACCCCCGTTTCGGGCCCTCTTCGGTCTTTCGCCCATATCTTGGGCCTGGGACCTCCGATTGACGAACCGTCAGCGGCTACGCGATCCTTGGATCGAGACGGTCGTTTCGGTATATTATACTCAAGGTTTCGGAAGACTTTGGGTTCGGCCAGGTTGGTTCGTACACGAAACCAACCGGGCCCTCGGAGCGGAAACGCTCATAACGTGAGCTACGGATGTCCGATCGACGTACCGTCAGCTGTGGTAGATTCCTCTAAGTGAGACGGAACTTTTGGCATACTCCGCCCGAGGATCGGATACAGGCAGAGTACGGTCGGGTTGGTTTTGCCCTAAAAACCAACCGGGCCCCTGGGACGAAAATGCCAATAACTCTCAGACCGGGTGTCCGATTGACGCGCCGTCTGTCGCGTTGAGATCCTGTTGTCGATACGGAACTTTTGGATACATCAACTTCGGACTACGTGTCAGTTGATGTATCAGCCTCTCGGCTCGTGGAGCGGACCCTCCTAAACGAGCTCGCTTTGTGCGGGAACCCTAGCATTGGCTGTGACTTCGACGACAGAGCAGAGATCCTCCGTGGACTGCGACGACGGCAGATCAGAGATCCTCCGTGGACTGCGACGACGGCAGAGCAGAGATCCTCCGTGGACTGCGACGACGGCAGAGCAGAGATCCTCCGTGGACTGCGACGACGACTGTGCAGAGATCCTCAGTGGACTGCGTCGACTACTGCACTCAGCGATCCTACGTGGATCAGTGCTACCGGTTCTGTGTGAGTCACTGCCTACAGGTTCTGTGTGAGCCCGATCCTATGTGGGTCCTTACTGCCGGTTCTGTGTGAGCCACTGCCTACAGGTTCTGTGTGAGCCCGATCCTGTGTGGGTCTTTTGCGGGGGTTAGTACCTATCGATCCTTCGTGGGTCCGACGACTTAGATGGATCAGTGATCATCTTTGACGTCATCTGAAAAAGTATACCTGGTTGAGCTGAATCTTATGTTACTCTCCTTTGTGGATTGTGTTGAACTATCCTTTGTGGATTTACTGTTTACTCTCCTTTGTGGATTTGAGTCTTGCTTTCCTATGTGGATTGAGTTATTCTTGAGCTCGTGAGCAGAGCTAGAAGTGGGGACTTAGGTATATATATGGGCATATACCTAAGTCGAGTCAGATGTTACTTCGTGATTGCATCTTTCTTTTGTGCTATATCCTTTGTGGATTTCGGGAGACCTTCGGGGGTCTCGGGGTCCTTACTGAGTAGCTTGTACTCACCCCTGCACGGGCTATGCCCGCACCTTGTTGTGTTGGTTGCAGACGACGGACAGCGCTGATCACGGTTGGGGCGTGGAGCAGGACGGTACCTGGAGGTGGACCACTGGGCGGGACGTGCTCGGAGCGGACGTGGGACCCGAGGAGCCTGGAGGCTATCTGTACCCACCCTTCAGGTGGGATTGCCAGTGGACGACACGAGGCCGCCGTCTTTTCTTCAGTTGCTGTACTTTACTTTTCAGTTGTACTTTACAGTTGGGCTTGTATTTCCGGCCCCCTTTACTTTTCTGCACTTTACTTTCCGCTTGCTGACTCTGTGTGGTTGTTACTTATAAAGGCAATGCCTTCCCTGTTTACTAGGATTTTACGCCTTGGTGCTAGTCGCCAGCCCCTGGCCTATGGAAGGCGGGCTTGGGGTAGTCACGGCACGGGCCCCGAGGACGGGTCGTGACAAATTGGTATCAGAGGCGGTCGGTTCTACCGCAGACTCTGATCGTCCTTTCTTTCTACATGAAGCAATAGTGTTTAGTGTATTGAGTGTGGTTATCAGTTCAGGGAGCCCAGTGTTGGTGCGGCGGCCGACGTATCCATACACCAGGACCCTGACTCCTGATTTCCGACTTAATGCATGAAAACATTGATTGCGTGTGTGTTTCAAGTCTTCTTTGTGGTTACTTGTGTCAGCTCACCGGGTATACTGATCTGCTTATGAAAGTCTCAAGTTTTCCTTGTGATTACTTGTGCCAGCTCACCAGGTATACTGTTCTGACTGTGGTGCTCTTGTTCTCCATTTCAGGATGGCCCCGCGACGACAGCCGGCTAGGGTTCCGAGTGTAGGGCGCGACGACAGCCCACCGAGCGACGAGGCCTCGGTGCAGGGCCCTTTGCCAGCAGTGGCACCGGCGGTAGCTTTACCCGCCGAGCCACCGATGCTACCAGTACCAGACGCTGATGATGCACGTCGCCTCAGGGCACTGCATGAGTTTCAGAGCCAGCGACCGCCCAGGTTTCGCGGTGAGGCGGACCCCCAGGCCGCCGAGGACTGGCTAGAGGCGGTGGTACGGATCTTTAGGCTAGTGAGGACACCAGCGGATCTCATGGTGATTCTCGCAGTGAGCCTCCTGCAGGCGGCGGCAGGACGATGGTGGAGCCTGATGCTCCAGGTTCACGATGAGGCATCCTTGCTCTGGAAGGACTTCGAGAGCCTCTTCCGCTCTGAGTTCGTCCCGGCCACCCTCCGAGCGGTGCGCACCCGGGAGCTTCTCCAGCTGCGCCAGGGCAGCATGACGGTCGCTCAGTACGCGGCGAGGTTCACGGACCTATCTCGCTACTCGACCGACATGGTACGGGACCTCTTCTTCCGGGCCCGGACCTTCGAGCAGGGCTTGCGACAGGAGATTCGGGCGTCGCTGATCTCCCTCAGCATTCCGACCCAGGCGGGAGTGCTGGAGCGAGCCCTCCTGATCGAGAGCTTCCTGGCAGAGCCTTCTTCAGCGGCGAGACCTAGCGCAGGGCGACATGTAGCTGAGTCTTCGGAAGCAGGTAGCCGACGGATGACTCTCGGGTCCAGGCAGACCAGACCCCCACGCAGACGGCCTCAGGACACCGGCTCAGCAGTGCGAGGCACACAGCGGAGTGCCAGCCTTCCGAGAGGCAGGCTGTGCTACTCCTGCGGCGGGCAGGGTCACATGGCTCGTGACTGCCCGACTCGCCGACCAGAGGAGCAGCAGACGGTGGAGGGGCCACCCAGGCAGAGGCAGAGGGTCGACCGTGGCGGTCCGCAGGGAGGAGGCGGACGAGGCAGAGGAGCTGGCCGAGCAGCGGGTGGTGGGCGACGCTTCCAGGCTCTACCCCCACCACCACCAGGAGGGCCACCTCGACCACAGGGAGCTGGCGGGCAGGGGCAGGCCCAGCTCCAGGCAGTGGAGGCCTACGACCCCGACATGCTAGAGATGATTCGAGGTACGATCTGTGTCTATTCCACCCTTGCTGCAGTACTTATAGACACAGGAGCGAGTCACTCTTTCATAGCCTCTGCCCTTGTTCGGAGCTCGGAGATTCCGACTGAGCCGTTGGCTCGATCCTTACGGCTAGAGACTCCTACGGGAGCAGACTCGACGATTACGCACTGGTGCCGGCAGTGTGAGCTTACTCTAGGAGGCGAGAGCTTCGGCTGGGATCTCCTTGTAGCGGCGTCGAGGCCTTACGACGTCATCTTGGGCATGGATTGGCTATCCACGGTTCATGCCCAGATCGACTGTTTTAGGCGCAAGGTGCGATGTGTTCGCACCGACGGGAGTAGGTTTACCTTCACCGGCGAGAAGGGAACCTTTGCAGCACAGGATGGACTTCCGCGGAGGAGAGTGCAGCCCATCTCTCATCAGTTGGCTAGCCTCATCCTAGGAGCAGTGGACGTGCGGAGTCCGGCTTTTCCTGCAGTGGTGGACCAGTACGTGGACGTCTTTCCGGACGACGTTCCAGGGCTACCTCCTCGTAGAGAGGTAGACTTTTACATCGACTTGTACCCCGGGACAGCCCCGATATCTACTCCAGCATATCGGATGGCCCCCGCCGAGCTTCGGGAGCTGCGGGTACAGTTGGAGGACTTTCAGAGCAAGGGGTTTATCCGACCCAGTGTTTCACCCTGGGCTTCCCCGATTTTGTTCGCCAAGAAGGCGGACGGGAGCTTGCGACTGTGTGTCGACTATCGTCGCCTGAACCAGGTGACAGTGAGGAACAAGTATCCGCTGCCACGGATTGATGACCTCTTCGATCAGCTCAAGGGAGCGCGGTGGTTCTCAAAGATAGACCTCCGGTCAGGCTATCATCAGCTCAGAGTTCGAGACGAGGACGTGCAGAAGACGGCCTTCAGGTGTCGGTATGGCCATTATGAGTTCTTGGTTATGCCGTTCGGCGTAACCAATGCTCCAGCAGTGTTCATGAGCCTCATGAACAGGATCTTCCAGCCATACCTCGACCGATTTGTCGTTGTCTTCATTGACGACATTTTGGTATACTCGACGACTGAGGAGGAGCATGCCTACCACCTGCGAGTAGTGCTAGACACACTTCGAGAGCACCAGCTTTATGGCAAGCTCTCAAAATGCCAGTTCTGGTTACGTGAGGTCCATTTCTTGGGGCACGTCATTTCTGAGGCGGGAGTTGCAGTGGATCCCGCGAAGATCGAGGCAGTGCTAGCTTGGGAGCCACCCAGGAGCGTGACGGAGGTGCGGAGCTTCTTGGGCCTAGCCGGATACTATCGGAGATTCGTGCCAGACTTCTAAAGAGTTGCGGCACCACTCTCAGCTTTGACAAAGAAGGGGAAACCCTTCGTGTGGTCAGACAGATGTCAGCAGAGCTTCCAGGAGCTGAGACAGAGATTGACCAGCGCACCTATCTTGAGGTTGCCTGAGGAGGGAGTTGGGTACGTAGTTTACTGCGATGCATCAGGGACTGGACTCGGGTGCGTCCTGATGCAGGAGCGGGCTGTGATCGCCTACGGATCACGTCAGTTGAGGCCGCATGAGCAGAACTACGCCACTCATGACCTGGAGTTAGCAGCAGTGGTCTTCGCTCTGAAGACTTGGCGGCACTATCTGATGGGCGAGCGCTTCACAGTCTTTTCTGACCACCAGAGTCTCAGGTATATCTTCTCTCAGAAGGACCTGAACCTGAGACAGCGGAGATGGCTTGAGTTCCTCCAGGACTATGACTTTGAGATAGTCTATACTCCTGGGAAGGGGAACGTGGTAGCCGATGCCCTCAGCAGGAGGACGGGCATTCAGCTACTTGAGGAGGCGACGGAGAAGCTAGCCTCCTTACAGATATCCTTTGTGGATAGAGACGGAGCAACCTTTCTTCAGTCACTCACAGTCTCTCCTCCACTTCTACAGCGGGTCAGAGAGGCTCAGCGTGGGGACGCTGACTGTGAGACCCGGCGTGCACTGATATCTTCAGGTCAGGCGCCTGATGGCTTCTCCCTTGGAGCAGAGCACGACATCCTTTTCAGAGGACGTACCTTCGTACCGGTCGCTTTACGAGAAGAGGTGCTGAGAGAGTTTCACACTTCTCCCTTGGCGGTACATCCTGGAGTGGCGAAGATGTACCAGGATCTCAGGCGACAGCACTGGTGGCCGGGCATGAAGAAAGCTGTGGCAGAGTTCGTTTCTCGATGCCTCACCTGCCAGCAGGTGAAGGCAGAGCATCAGGTACCAGCAGGCTTGGTACAGCCCTTGGAGGTCCCGGAGTGGAAGTGGGATGGCATATCTATGGACTTCGTGACTGGACTTCCACGCACTTCCAGAGGTCACGACTCCATTTGGGTGATTGTCGACCGACTTACCAAGTCGGCACACTTCTTACCCATCAGAGAGCAGGGCTCAATGGAGAGCTTAGGACGTCTTTACGTCCAGGAGATCGTACGGCTTCACGGTTTGCCATCGTCTATCGTCTCCGATCGAGATGCTTGTTTCACTTCCCGGCTTTGGAAGGGGTTGCAGGAGGCGTTCGGGACGCGGCTCCATCTGAGCACAGCCTTCCACCCTCAGACGGATGGTCAGACGGAGAGGACCATACAGACACTCGAGGACATGCTCCGTGCATGTGTTCTCGACTTTGGTCGCAGCTGGGATGACCACCTACCCTTGGTGGAGTTCGCGTACAACAACAGCTACCACTCCACCATCGGGATGGCACCATACGAGGCGTTGTACGGCAGACCCTGCAGATCACCGTTGTGCTGGACAGACCCTGGGGAGTCAGCACTCGTGGGACCAGAGATGGTCCGAGCCACGACAGAGAAGGTCCAGATCATCCAGGAGAGGATGAGGACAGCTCAGAGCCGGCAGAAGTCATATGCTGACAGGAGGCGGAGGCCACTAGAGTTCGAGGATGGCGACCACGTCTCATTGCGTGTCTCACCTCGACGTGGTTTACGGAGATTTGGCCGAGGCGGCAAGTTGTCTCCACGCTTCATCGGGCCTTTCCAGGTCCTCAGCAGGATAGGAGAGGTGGCTTATCGCCTGGCTCTACCACCTCAGTTGCACCGGGTGCACGATGTCTTTCACGTGTCTCAACTGAGGAGATACGTGCACGACCCGACGCACATCATCGACTTTGGGGAGCTGGACGTGGACGATGGGGCGACTTTTGCGGAGGTCCCAGTGGAGATCGAGGATCGACAGGAGCGGGTCCTACGTGGGCGGTCGATTCCTCTTGTGCGCGTCAGATGGCAGCACGGGAACCTCCAGGAGAGCACTTGGGAGCGGGAGGCTCAGATGCGTGCTCAGTACCCCCATTTGTTCCCCTAGTTTTTGATGTATCTTTACGGGGACGTAAAGCCCTGAGGTGGGAGTAATGTAAAGACCCGAAAATTTCAAGGAAATTTTTTTCTTATTTTTCTTTGGAATTTTACAAGAGCGCAGCTTCAGACGGCACCTGATTCCGAGGCCCGGTGTGCCCGGAATCAATTTCCGAAGTTTGGCTCGGGTACGTTCAGTGAACGGACGAGCGGGTTTTTCTATCTTTTGAACCGGTGCCCGGAATCGAATTCTGAGGGCACCGATGAAATCGCAGCGCCGGTATTTGCTTAGAAACGCCTCTTCCGGAGTTGCGTTTGCTCAGACGTGGTTTTTAAATTTTGCGGCTTTAAGTCAGAATAAAATAAAGTTTGTGCGACAACTTTATTTTATTTCACTTAAGCTGCTTGGAAGCCACTTGAAGTCACTTAAAGGCGGCTTGAACTGAGTTGAACTGGATAGGATGCTATCCAGAAATATCCTACCCCCTTGGTAGGATATTTGTGAGGTGGGGCCCGCACGAGCCCCACCGTTTCTTTCGCTAAGTAACGCACCCGCGAAAACCCGTCAAAGTAACTGAAAAGTCAACCGACGCGTTTTCTTTAATTCTTAACAGACCATTTAATTGGGCGGTTTATTTCGTCAATTAAATGGGCTGTTTCTTTCGTGAATTAAATGGGTCGTTTCTTTCGAATTGATGGATCGTTTCTTAACCGGTTTCGTGTGTTGGCATGTTTATAAAATAAGACCAACCTAAAAAATCCTTTGAAAGGATTTGAGAGGATCTTGTTTCTTCATCTCCCCGTGAAGAACGCGAAGAACGCGAAGAACGCGAAGAACGCGAAGAACGCCGGCGACCGGAATTCGACGACGCACGCCGAGATCTGCGACGTCGACGAGCTTTACCCACGACGTTCTTCGGCGACGCCTCTTCTTCCGCAGCCGATTCTCGTTCGGCAACTAAGGTAAGAATCAGATCGTTTAAATTCTCCTTTTTTAAATTTCAATAACAACGGATTTAAATTAATTAAATCCGTTTGTTCTTGATCCGGAGATTGGCGACGCGACGCCGGATACCGCGACGACGCGACGATCCCCCCTTCTTCCGCGACGAGCAATCCCGCGATGATCCCTCGTTCGGCAACGACAGCTGCGAGGTAAGGGATGTTGGATTATTTTATCTTATTTCCCCCGTGTTTATTCTTTTAAAGTGAAGAACATGATCTCCGACAATTTTAATTTATTTAAAATTGTTGTTGATTATTCCTCCCGTGGATTATGACTAACGCGGAGGGTGCAGGTCTAACGAACAAGACCCGGCAACCCTCCGCCGATCTCTTTTGTTGTGCGGATATGGCGGACGACGACGAACCGCGCGGCAGGGGCGATCTGTTGATCCCGCAGTGAAGGTCGGCCCCCGGGAGGAGCAACGGCGCAGACGGGAAAGGAATCGGGCCACCGGAGCATCTCCGGCGGCCCGCGGAAGGCGGCGGCGGCGCCCGGCGCGCCGCCGTGGAGGAAGTCCACCGCGGCTGAAGCCGCGGCGGCGGCGGCGGCCGGTTCCGCGGCCGCGCAGAACCGGGAACGGACGCGGCGGCCCGGCCGCGTCCGCGTGACAGGCGGCCCCCCGCGGGGCCGCGTTTCGCTTGAGCCGCGGGTCAAGCCCGCGGCGCCCTCCTTCGGCCGCTCGGCCGAAGCCGAGCCGGCCGGTCCGGTCGGCCGGGCTGCGCCCAGGCCGGACCGAACCCGGCCTAGCCGGGTCGGGCCGACCCGGTTCGGGCCGACCCGGTTCGGCCGACCCAAGGGGGGGGGGGGGGGGTTCGGGCCGGGTCGCCCCGGGCCCAGAACCCCCGTTTCGGGCCCTCTTCGGTCTTTCGCCCATATCTTGGGCCTGGGACCTCCGATTGACGAACCGTCAGCGGCTACGCGATCCTTGGATCGAGACGGTCGTTTCGGTATATTATACTCAAGGTTTCGGAAGACTTTGGGTTCGTCCGGGTTGGTTCGTACACGAAACCAACCGGGCCCTCGGAGCGGAAACGCTCATAACGTGAGCTACGGACGTCCGATCGACGTACCGTCAGCTGTGGTAGATTCCTCTAAGTGAGACGGAACTTTTGGCATACTCCGCCCGAGGATCGGATACAGGCGTAGTACGGTCGGGTTGGTTTTTCCCTAAAAACCAACCGGGCCCCTGGGACGAAAATGCCAATAACTCTCAGACCGGGTGTCCGATTGACGCGCCGTCTGTCGCGTTGAGATCCTGTTGTCGATACGGAACTTTTGGATACATCAACTTCGGACTACGTGTCAGTTGATGTATCAGCCTCTCGGCTCGTGGAGCGGACCCTCCTAAACGAGCTCGCTTTGTGCGGGAACCCTAGCGTTGGCTGTGACTTCGACGACAGAGCAGAGATCCTCCGTGGACTGCGACGACGGCAGAGCAGAGATCCTCCGTGGACTGCGACGACGGCAGAGCAGAGATCCTCCGTGGACTGCGACGACGGCAGAGCAGAGATCCTCCGTGGACTGCGACGACGACTGTGCAGAGATCCTCAGTGGACTGCGTCGACTACTGCACTCAGCGATCCTACGTGGATCAGTGCTATCGGTTCTGTGTGAGTCACTGCCTACAGGTTCTGTGTGAGCCCGATCCTATGTGGGTCCTTACTGCCGGTTCTGTGTGAGCCACTGCCTACAGGTTCTGTGTGAGCCCGATCCTGTGTGGGTCTTTTGCGGGGGTTAGTACCTATCGATCCTTCGTGGGTCCGACGACTTAGATGGATCAGTGATCATCTTTGACGTCATCTGAAAAAGTATACCTGGTTGAGCTGAATCTTATGTTACTCTCCTTTGTGGATTGTGTTGAACAATCCTTTGTGTATTTACTGTTTACTCTCCTTTGTGGATTTGAGTCTTTCTTTCCTATGTGGATTGAGTTATTCTTGAGCTCGTGAGCAGAGCTAGAAGTGGGGACTTAGGTATATGTATGGGCATATACCTAAGTCGAGTCAGATGTTACTTCGTGATTGCATCTTTCTTTTGTGCTATATCCTTTGTGGATTTCGGGAGACCTTCGGGGGTCTCGGGGTCCTTACTGAGTAGCTTGTACTCACCCCTGCACGGGCTATGCTCGTACCTTGTTGTGTTGGTTGCAGACGACGGACAACGCTGATCACGGTTGGGGCGTGGAGCAGGACGGTACCTGGAGGTGGACCACTGGGCGGGACGTGCTCGGAGCGGACGTGGGACCCGAGGAGCCTGGAGGCTATCTGTACCCACCCTTCAGGTGGGATTGCTAGTGGACGACACGAGGCCGCCGTCTTTTCTTCAGTTGCTGTACTTTACTTTTCAGTTGTACTTTACAGTTGGGCTTGTATTTCCGGCCCCCTTTACTTTTCTGCACTTTACTTTCCGCTTGCTGACTCTGTGTGGTTGTTACTTATAAAGGCAATGCCTTCCCTGTTTACTGGGATTTTACGCCTTGGTGCTAGTCGCCAGCCCCTGGCCTATGGAAGGCGGGCTTGGGGTAGTCACGGCACGGGCCCCGAGGACGGGTCGTGACAACAGTGGGTGGATTAGTCAATCCAAAAGGCATTACTGTAAATTCGTAATACCCGTACCCGATTCGAACTTTTGTCTTCAAAATGTCTTCCTTCTTCACACACAACTGATGGTATCTATATCAAAGTTCAATATTTGAAAAGTATTGAGCTCCATGAATTTGGTTAAATAAATCATCAATACGAGGTAGGGGATACTTCATCTTTATTTTTATAGAATTGATCTCCCTGTAGTTGATACATAACCTCATAGATCCATCTTTCTTTTTAACAAAAAGAACAGGGGATCCCCATGGAGAAACACTAGGGTGAATAAATCCCTTATTACTCATTTGCTCGAGTTGATTATTTAGTTCAACTAATTCAACAGTGGTCATTCTTTAAGGGGTCTTCGATATAGGCCTTGATCTAGGAATTAAATCAATGGAAAACTCAACTTCTCATTAGGGAGGATATCCAGGTAAATCTTCTGAAAACACATTTACATATTCCTTCACAATGGGTACATCATCTATTTGAACATTCCTTTCCTCACCCACAGTCATTTCATTCTCTTCCTCCCCAATAATTGAATTTAGTTAGGCTACTGGTGGTGGGTCTAGGTAAGAATTAGGTGGTGATTATTCAGCTCTAAAGATAAGGTGTTCCTTATCATCATCATCAAAAATTGTTACCTCATTCTTCTTATAATAAATCTTGGCATCGTGGTCTGAAAGCCAATCCATATGGAGGACTATATCAAATTCAATCATGGGTATGAAAATGAGATCAGAAGATAAATAACATTTATATGCCCTAATGGGGACGGATCCACAGAACTTTGAAGCAATGATACTTCCCTTAGGAGTTTTAACTGACAACTCCCTTGTTAAATCAAATTGGAAATATATAATTTTCTTAGCAAACTATGTAGATATGAAACAATGCAATAATCCAGAATCAAATAATGCATTTGCTAAACTTGAGGAAAGAATTAAATTACCTGCCACCATATCATTCGGAGCTTCTACCGTAGCATTAGTAATAGCATAAGCTTGGCCTTGATCCCTTGGCCTTTTTTGAGGTAGGTTCCCCTGACGCTTAGGAAATTAATTTTCATAATGTCCCACCTCCCTGCAGTTTCAGCATTGAACATCGATAGATTCTTTTTTCCCCTTACAATGACGAGCTTGGTGGCCTTTTTCACCACACTTGTAACAGACTCCCATTCCTTTCAAGCAAGTGCCAGTGTGTTTCTTCCGACATTTACTACAAGATAGATATTTAACTTTTCTCTTATTACCCTTATTTCCATTCCCATATTGATCAGCAGATATATTCTTCTATTCATTTGCTTTAAATTTGTAAGACTTAGAGAGTTACTTTTCTATCTTGATAGCACATTGGACCATGTCTTCGTACGACGAGAAGGATTATGAGACTAATGCTTGACGGAGAAATGGTTTTAACCCATCAAATAAATGATCAATCTTACTTCTTGGGTTACATATATAATCTCTAGCATACCCTGATAACCTTGTAAAGTTATCCTCATACTTTGCGACATTCTCATCCTCCTTTTGTCTTAGACTCAGAAATTGCCTTTCCATTTCTCCTCGATGGTCACGAGGTAAGTATTTTTCTAGGAAAAGCTCTTTGAACTCCCTACATTCCATATTTGATACTTCATCATCTTCCTTAGTGTTTTGAATCAATGACCACCATTGATCAGCATCTCCAGTGTGACAGTAAACATCCATGATAACTTTTTCCCTTTCACTACAACCTAAGGCATGGAATATTCTCCCTAAAAAATTTATCCATTGATCAGCTACTAAGGTATTTTTACTCCCATTTAATTTCGGTAGTTTTTTCCTCATGAAGCGATCTAACATTGATCCTCCACATCGTGGATCAGGGTGCTCCATACGGGTAAGGTTATTATTCATAACCTTAGTGTGTTGTCCCAGTATGGTGATTAGCTAATCAGCACCAATTGCATCACCAGCTCCACTATAATTATCTTGAGCAGGAGGGAAATACCTATATGGAGTGTGTGCATTGATATAATTTCCATTCCTTCCAATAGGCGCCATTTCTAAACAATAGCATAAACTAGATCAGCTTATGAATCAAAATACATAATTCCATACATGTAAAACACATAACATAAATTGAACAGTTTATGGATATAATCTATAATAAAAAAAATGTTTTATTTGAGGAAGTATATACTCATAAACCCTTCATAATGTTTTGTAAAGAAAATTAGAATTATCATAAGCATATCCAACGAGAGTGTTGTATCCATGATTGAAGCAAGGCCTGTTGTCGTGCACCAGTTCTCGTTCAAGTCTAGCTCAAAGCGGTGTTTTCAGGTTTAACCACTAGGTACATCTGTTCCAGATCCACCTCTACCTTCTCGTATCCAGACATGGATGTATTGCTCTAAAAACTCATAAAATCTCTAAAATACCAAAAATTCTAGGATGTTTTTCTATACTAATCCTCAAAGTCCATCTTAAGTCTATGTTCTCTAATCAGAGTTTATCTAAATCTAGCTTCAAAGGTTTATACTAAACTCCCTCTGATACCAACTGTAACGCCTCAACCCCAGTTACCCAGAGTTTGTGCATTATTACATAACATTGGAATGATCACAAAATATCATGTCTCAATACACCGATTAGTTTAGTAGCCTTGGAATAACTAGATACATTCATAATGTTTACATTACACCATAAAATGAAAACTACAACAATATAGTCTCCAAAGTCCACACTCTTATCCCCTCATACTATCCCTGTAGGTCATTCATAAAATACTTCTTCACATCCTGGGAAAAATAAAACATAGAAAGGGGTGGGATCAGATGCCCAGTAAGGATAACAATATAGCAGAAACATTCATAAATAAGCATAAACATTTAAGGAAATGTATAACTAAAACAAAAGCCTTTTAAACATGAAATTCAGAATAATATGGTAGAAATAAAAAGAGATAATTCCATTTACTTATTCGCATGGATATTTTACTAATCGAATAATCACATTCAATATCAATAATCACTCTCTTAATGATGGAATGCATAATGACAGACTATCATAACCACATAGCCAAGGCCTCATGCCAGGACTACAAATAAGAGTTTGTCAAGGCCTTGTCCCAAGACACTAGTTTGTCTCATGAGACCTACCGATGCATCGAGGAGCTATAACGGGCTCCACCTGTCACTTATTAAGTCCAATGCATTTCTCATATGAACAGGTTTAAACATAACATAAACATTTATATTAAAACCAGCATCGGAAATTTAAATAATTTCTCCATAAACCATGAATGGTCTAAAAATAACACATCCATAGTAAAACATATCAACAAACATTTAATACAATACTTTAGTTTTGTATCATAATAAATTAACATCAAATAAGCTTAAAATCCATCAAAATATGTTGACATAGATGAAATCAAAACTATTTGAGAGAAATATCTCATTCTTTGAAATCATTTAAAAGGCACATAATTATAAAATAAAACATTTAACTTGAAAATATTCTTATAAGATTATAAGGGAATCCTTAAATATTTTACAACGATGGAGAATAGCTGCACCCTCCGTATAAGTTAAAAAAAATCATTCTTACCTTAATTTTGTTGAAAAGGTTAAAAAGGACTTTGTTTGGAAAACGACGAAATGATTAATTTATAAACATATTATAAAAACTCAAACAAGGGAATAAATGACTTTAACCCATATTTTGTAAAATAGTAAAAATGTTTTGAAATACATTTTTTAGAAACATGGATGTGGATGATAAAGAGGTCCCAGTAGGTAATTACGTATAAACAACCTCAGATAATGAAGAGATTGTGAAATAAACACTTACCTTGTACTTTTCCATGGTTGAGGGTAGGTTAACCTCCTGTATAATTGTGAAATAATTTTTATTAAATTACACATGAATCATACACCTTAATATGATATCATATATGAACTTTTAACATTGCTTTGTTAAAAATATATTAGTATTATCGTTGTTTCAGTTGTCAACTTACTCATTTTCATTTATATGTTTTACTACAAAATCCATTTTTTTATGGATAAGTTGTATCTTATTCATATCCAGAATGATATCAAGTCCTTAAACATTATTTTTAATCATTAAATGAGAATTATTCTTGAATGGATACGATGAGGAATGAATCTCATCGCGTTCGTGGAGACGGTAGTCCGTACGTACGCACGAGCGAAAATATCATTTTTTTGATATTAAAATAATATATAATTTGATGATATATCATATATAAAGAATCATTATCATGTTATATTTATTATTTACATAAATTACACATCATTATTATACCCATTCAAATAATAATGTATTGAATAACAATTACACCACGACGTGGAGACGGTAAGCCGTACATACGCACGTATGGTGACATTTCATTCAAAGGATTGATAGAATACTGAATATGGTTGTACCATATTTATAGTAACATCACAGTATATATAAGATAATTGATATATTATTTTATAATGGAAATAACAAAGAAATATGAAGTTGAAGAAAAAAGGAACTTGAAAGAGGGTGGTGAAAACATTACCTCTTCTTCAGGTTCTTCCTTTTGATTTGGTCAAAAGGGATCATTAAGTTGTATTTATGATCAAACTAAGGCCTCTAGGTTGAAGTGAGGGAATTTTAGAGAGTATTTGGGCAGGGTTTTTCTGAACCAAAAGGATTTGAAGGTGTGAATAATTGGTTAGAAGTGGTGTCCTTTTATAACGGGGAGGAGGGGCTCTTTAGGAAAAACATAAAGTATTATTTTATAATAAATTCATATTCGGTTTCTAATGGCTCTAAAGTGTATTATTCAAAGATTAATGTGGGTATGGGTATAAATACTTTCAAACAATAGATTTTAGACAGATATTGGTCATTATATTAACCTTATCTTTTAGTTTTAACTCTTAGTTAATTAGTTTGACATTTACCATGTCACTTTGTATTTTTATATTATATAGTTAATAAACATACTATATACATATAAGAGACCCCCAAGTGGTCCATTAAAGATAAACCTACCATTATATAAGTCCTTTGGCCTATCCTTAGATTTTTAGGAATATAATATCAATTAATAATATAATATTTGTTTTAAAAAATCATTTATGTCAATTTTGACACTATTCAATATTTTATTTTTGATAAAGTCTTAACAACTTTTTTAATTAGAAGTACATTCATTTAAGCAATCTTATCATGTAATATTAATCTATAAAATTAATTTATGTCATCAAAACATTCAAATTATATTTATTTTATCATTTATAATACCAATTATTTGATTCTTTCATTAATAAGGAAAATATTGCATCATTATTGAGTCATAAATAAATTTAATAATTAAGTGTTTAAAAATTATAAATAAATCACCATTATGTAGTAAATCGTTTTATAATTCTAATGATTATTTATAGTTGAAAATCCAATATATATAACCCTATGTAAAAATTGTTTTTCTAAAAGATATATGCTTTTGTCATTTTTGTATTTATATAAACTTAATTAATATAAAGTGTCTTTATCACCTACATGTGGTTCCATGGGGTTCTAAAATCGACCCAAAGATTCCCATGGCCGGAAATGTATCAACAAATATGGTTAGGACACGTTTTAGGGTAATTTATTATTATTATAATATTATTTTTTTATCTTTATTTACCAGATTTGTCCTTTAACCATGGTAAATAAAATATTTACCGAAGTAATTATTCAAAATGTATAAAAATAAAAGTTACGTATTTAAAAAATTTGGAACAACTAATTATAAATATGTAATCCATTTTTCTAAATTCAAAACACAGAAGTGGAAAAAATTAATTTAAAATTAATTCACGTTGTTAAAACAAAAACCGTGTTTCTAATAGATAATAACTATGAAAAGATTGACACTTGTTTATGTCCAGTTTAATTGTGAAATTATGTAAAATGACCAAAATTTTATTAAATGGTAAAAATATATTCTAAATACACTTTAAAACCACTCAAATTCAGAATTTATCACAATTAATTATTTCAATTAAATTTTTTTTAAATTAAAATTTAGTATTTTTCACAATTTATCAAAATATAAAAGTTATCCGAAAAGTACCAAAACATCACCCTAGCCTAATTTCGATATTCTGAATCCAAAAATGAAGTCCATTTTAAGAGATAAATTTTATAAAATTTCAAAAAGTGGGTATTACTATTCATAACGGCTACATTGATTGGTCGCAGTGTGTTAGAATCTCGAAGTTGTGTATAACACACATTACTATATTATTCAAAGAGAATCATACCATGGAAGCTTGGGGAGTTACATTGATTGTTGTAATCCATGAAACATTACCACTTATTTAATTTATATTCTAGAATTATGATCAATATATAATTCTTCTTTGATAGAGGTGATGTTTTTAAACTCTGTTTGAAGAATGAATTTAACCTAGATATAATTATTCCCATTAGATGTTTTGGAGAGACAAACAAAAAACCCATGGTGGTGTTTTCCCATTTCTATTTTGGTATAGTTAATGTATGTAGAATCTCCCTATAATTTTGTGTCTATACCTTAACAAGTTAACATATCATGCACTAAGATACAAACATTTTGATATCCCTCTTTATCGAATCCCACAAGAATTATTCCCTTAATTGTCTATACATCTTCATAATACTAAAATTATTTGATAATGAATAAATACTAGAATATCATAAACAATCCTTCATCAAATTAGGCATGTAGTGAACAAATACACGTTTCAGGAACCATATAATTTCATCATGATATGGGTTAAATTAGGGAATTCGTCAGACCTTCAATAGTAGCTCTACATATTCCTTCTATACCTATTAAATATTCACTTGGATAGAAGGTTGAAAATTCAATTAAGAAAGATATATTCTATCCCCATACTCAAAATTCCAATATAAATCCATTGAAAATACAAAAATATTGAATCTTTTATGATTGTCATCAGGGATATTCTATAACGATCCTTTCGACTCAATTCATCAACCACCTATTTCTATTTCATAGGGTGGTAATGTATTGAGTAGTCATATTCTCTAATCAGATATTAGCATTTTATTTAGGGAATATTGAACTCCTTCAATGTGAATATATACTTTAAAATTATTTATTAGTGTATATATATATATATATATCCTATTATGATAATACATACATATCGTTAATGAAAAAATTACCGTATCTAAATTTAAATCATGAGTTGGGTATTTTCCAGAAAAATCAGTTATTGTAATGAATAATGTCACATCCATTACTTATTTTAAATTTATTTTTCATTTAAATTCCATTTTTTCATTGTTTTTGTGGTTTTCCATGCATTTTGGTGGAAATGGTGGGTTTTCAAAATTTGGGCCAAACCATGAGGCCATTTCCAGATTTAAAAATAAATTTTGTTTCATTGATAACACCATTTTTAAAAATTTTACACCCATAACACTTCCCAGTTGTCATACTCTGGTATATTAAAATGACAATATCAATTTTTACCCCATAAGAATCTATAATAATGATGGATTTGGGTTTTTTATTAAGGTTTTGGGTTAGCACGAAAGCTCATTTCCTACATTAATGTGTTTTCTTAATTCATTAATATCTCATTCCATTTTTATAGTTTTTCAGTGATTCCAAATCTCACCCAAGACAACATACTGAATAAGAATTAACATTCTCTCCTCCCCCTATTTTGATCTAATATTCATCGCGTACTAGGTAGAACCTTCTTTGGATTTCTTAATTCATCTAGGTTTGAAGAGGTAAATTGATTCTTTCATAACACCTTTAGCTTTCAGTTGTTTTCATCCATTATAGTTATCACATGACCTAATTAGCATTATTCAAACATCAGTGTAATTTTTGGATATTTTTAAATTAATTTAATGGTGTATTTGTGTTGTTTTGTTAAATATATCTCTATTAGGTGTGTTTCCTCTCATGTTCCCCCCATTGTCTTAGTGTTTTCTGCTTTTCATGAGATTCTAAAATTTCCAGCATCTCGGGTTCATACCTAGAGTTTGATTTTTCATATTATCGATAAAATCTTGTAGATTAGGTCTTTATTATACTCCATTGTGGTGTGACAGTGGTGCAATTGATGTTTCTCACAACAGTTTGGAGATTTTGGAACAAATGGTAGGTGGTTCTATGTGTAAGCATCCTAATATGAGTTAGATTTTCATAATATGTATTTCTAACACGTTCTTCATACATTATGTTTGGTGTAATAACCATTTTTTGTAGTATTGATTATGTATTTAGTTTCAAAGATGCATATTTGTTTGAAACTATGTGTTTTTCATGTGTATCTTGTGTGCTGTTATTCGATGTAATTTTATAACACTTGACAGTGGTTTAATAAATGTTTCTAGGGATTCCAATTCTATTTTGGATTGTTATTGGTTTGATATTTTCCTAGAAAGAAGGTTTTGAAATGTGTTTTGTGTGAAAAACATGGTTATACCCTTTGGGATTGTTTTATGAAAATTGTAAATCATTTATTGAGTTAAAAAAAAGGGGAAAGGGATGTACATGTACTGTTCTGTTGAGTTTTTCACCTATGTTTCGTTTTTCAAAGGTAATGTGGTGATCTAATATGTCGAAAAAATTATAATGTTTTATAAATTTTTTAATGTTTTTATAGAATTTCAAGAAATCCACAATACACATTTGTGGGCTATTTTGTGTGAGTATGATTTGAAAAATGAATTTTGCATGTGAAAGGAGTATTGTATGACATGTATGTGATCTATTTAGTGGTTGTTTGATTTGGAATTGGTATTTTCATGTTAAAATTATATTTCATGGCTTCTTTAACTTTTCTAGGCACAAGAGGGAAACGTTGGGATCCATGTGGGTGGACGTGTACTAGTATGCTAGTGATCTCAAGGGGTTTCTCCCCAGTTTCAAGTATCAAGTTTATTGATGAAAACACTAACTAAATTATTATGATATTTATGATGATGATGTTTGGGAGCCACTTGGTTATGGGTATTATCCCTACTACTGGATTGTGTGCACCAGAATGGATATTCTGATGGTTACTTTTACCGAGATACGAGGTACTTGAGACCAATAGTGAGCTAGTGCCTAGGGGTTTTTTTCCAGTTTCTTATGATGATTAGATACTTTATGCTTACTATTGACACATAGTATGTTTGGATAGAAAATTCAGCAGCATTGACATTCTATCTAAATGTTTTTATTCTTTAAATGTGTTGTCATTCTATTCAGTAGTTTTGGCATTCTATAAGGAATGCATTTTTATTTAAGGTTTCATCTATTTAAAATTAATATTAGCATTTCATGTTTATGAAAACATAAAAGATTTTAGCATTTCAATGTTTATCACATGGAATATTTTAGTGGTGGAATCCTACTGGGATTTTTATAACACACTAATTAAACCTTTGTTTTTAAGTATACTTGGCTATTTTGTCGCAGGTTTGGTTAAAGATTTTAGTGCCAATGGTTTGGGTTTCTATCGGTACTTCATGGTGTAGCTTTGTAGAGATGGATTGATAAAGGTGCCTCTTAACAAGAGGAGGTTCTTGGGATGACCATTTTGGGTTTCTTCATTTGTTATAGTCTTTGATAACTGTTTTTTAATTATGGAATTCAATTCTGAATTTTTGTAAAATGTGGTTTGTTTTGAAAAATCCAGATTTGTTAGGTTGGATTTTTCTGTGGTTTTATGTTTAAAAACACAATTAAATCATTCCCAAATTCCATTTTGTGGTACCCAGGCACTTGTTCCAGCCCAAGGGAATTGGGAAGGCCCTTCAAGCCATGCCACAGGCCGGGTTGGGTGTTGGTTTTTTTGGGATCCTGACCTGGTTCATGACAAATAAGCTATAACAATTTCATATTTCATGTGAGAGAAACATAATCCCTTATTAGATGCATCACTATAGATTAAAAAGCTATTTAAATTATTGTTTAATGTAAAAAAGGTTTTATAACTAATATTCTCTTCAATTCCTTGGACTTTTCCTCACATTCATCCATAAAAGGTTCATGATCCTCATCCGAGATAAATTGGGGAGTAGAGAATATTTTTTTGAAAAATTCCAAACAAACCATCCATTATATCCCTCTAAACTAAGAAAATTATATATCTTATCCACTGTGGTTATTATGGGACAATATTAAATATCCTTATTTTTTGTTGGATTGAACAATATACCCTATCCTGAAATTTTATGACACAAAAATGAAACCTTTTCTAGCCAAATTCACACTTTGTTAATTTTTCATATTGTTTCCCCTTACATGAGTATTTAGTGAAATTATAAATTGATATTTGTGATAATCCATTATCATTTAATGTATAATAATATCAACTTTTAAGACTAAAAAAATTTTAACAATGAATTTTCTAAAGACTATACTCATTCTGTCTATTAAGATATTAGGGGATTAGAAGTACTGAGTGGAATAACTAAATTTTCATAGTGACCATACCTTGTATAAATTTTTTTATTGGGTATGTACTCCTTAATGAATATAAATTTATGATATCTAGATAATAGTTCAATCTTAGAAAATAGTTGATCTATCATAATTTATGATATTGGTTTCCAATACAAGGATATATGATACTTATTAGTGATCATGAAACTGTTCATCTCTTGATAATCTATGAAATGTAGAAGTAATCCATATTTCATTTAAAAAAAGATCATGTGGGACTCAAGGTGACACACATGGTCAAGTTAATCCCTTTTCATGGTTCTCATGGAGTAGAATTTTCGATTCCTTCAACTCAATCATGGAAATTATATAAGGAATCTTCAAAATATGTGACACACCATTTATGATATCTATTTATACACCAACTTTAATTTTTACTGTAAGGATAGGAACATCATCTTGAATGAAATAACATAACTACCACAAAATAGTTGTATCATTAATGGTGTGTTCCTCCCCATCCATCTGATATAAAATCTCTATTATGAAGAAGAATAAGAACCGATACAATTGAAGTTACTTCCATATAATGTCCACACATATCATCACACTAATAGACTATCAAAGGTTGGTTTGAAATATAAAACATGACATCCCTTCCTCAAAAATTATTGTGTGGTTTATGTAGTGAAATATATTCCATGTGTAAGAAAAAATCAAATTCAACTAGTGGAATAATGGAAATATTTATTGGAATCACACTCTAAGAAATGGAAAATGGAGAGGAATCACATGATTGAGATCAAAAAATCATAATTATTTGGGTTTCTTCTAATAAATATATATCAAATAATTTGGGTCGAATATTGATGAACATATAAAATTATACATATATGAATGAATCAGCAGATTGGGAGTCAAATAAGACATTAACAGTGCTTGTGTTGAAGATAAAATGTTCCTTTTACCAAATCATTATTGCACCCATCATGAGAAATAGTGATCACATAAGATTTACCACTATATATTATCTTAATCAGTCTATAATTTCAATCATCATAATTCACCTTCATATTTTGCCACTAGTTAAGATAATTCTCATACTTATTTCAATTGATACATTAGAGTGGGGTACTATATTTTATAGATCATTCTATTTATCTTTATCATTTGCTAACTTCTTCCCACAAGTTTGGTTATCCATTTCCCAATGAATATCCCTTATTTTCATAAAACATTTATTATTAGCTTAAATAAAAAGTCCTTCATATTATTTCAACAAATTGATCATAGAGGAAATAAAATCTTCTTCTCTACGTTGTTTTTAGACTTCTATGTTAATTCAGTTTTTCTCTTATTATCATATAAATGGGATTTATATGTAACTACAACCTCTATTTCAACCTAGATATAAAATCTAAAAATATCTCTATAGAGACTCGTGTATCTTATGGGAAACATAATTCAGAGTTTTGGTTTTATTCTACTAAATAATTTATGAACCTTACATTCATTTTGGATGATAATACCAGAATCATACCTCACAAGTCTTGTAAAATATTCCTCATAGGTACCAAATATGTCATCAACCATTTTTCTTTATCTTAAGGAACTTATTCTCCATCTTTATATAAGGAATACAAGGAATGTATTCTTAAAAAATGTTATTGAACTCCTCCCAAACCATGGAGTAAATTTCAACATGGTCCCTTATATTCATGATGAGAGTCCACCATTGATCCCCTTCACCTTATAAATAAAAGACAACCAAAATGAATATTTCATGTTCTAAACACTACATAACAGAAAATATCTTCTCAATGGTAATGGTCCATTCCTCAGTAAATATAGGATAAGTGGGTATACTAAAGGAAATGAAAATTTCCTCTTAAAGAAATCAAAATAACATTTTTTTCTCCATTTATCATTTGTACTTTTATCATGATGCATTACTTGAGTATGATGAGTGGGTATAATATTAAGATTTTTCATCCAATCTCCCATAACATTTTACTTCTCAAGAGTAAAATCATTTAATTTTTCATCATACTCATCATTAACGTAGTTAAATCATGTTACAGTCAATCAAAAAAATTAAATTTTATATATAAATAAAAAAATTAGGTCACCACGCAATCATGAAAAATAACATATCAGATGTCTGAGTCATGGAAAATTGTTTTTTAATATATTAAATCCAAGATTAATCCAACTTCATTAATAATCATCATATATTTCAATCCATCATGTTGGTTCATATTGATTTTGCGACATTACAAATAATATCCACTGAGAATTCAAACCATAGGGTATTTTATATTTTAATATGTGAAGAGATTGTGTGCACTTTTATAAGTGATGGGAGTGGCACACTAGTAATGTTTTCAAAGGAAAAATGTATAGCAAGGATTTTCACATGAAAAAATGATGAAAAATAGACAATTATATATCCTAGAAGTGATAATGATAAAATATGTCCATAAATTGGTAATTTTATTGGGTTCTATACATTTTTTACCATTATCATTTTTGTTTAATCCCTTATATTACAATTTTTACCCTAATCATGGTAATTTTTTTTACAAATTTTAAAATAATTATGGAAAAAATTAAGTTGAATTTAGTATATAATATAAAATATTACGATAATAAATATGGAATTGATATTTATAAATTATAATAACTTAAGTGGAAAATTTTAATTTAAAATTAAACCCATAGAATTGATGAGAAAGCGGTTTTCCAAAGAGAAAATTTTCAATAGATTAAAAAGTTTTTTATAAAATAATTAGAATGAAATTGATTCCACTAAACTCAAATTGATATATTTATATAAAATTTTAGTTATTTTACTTCAAAAATCATTTTAAATCAATGGGTGTCCTTAGAATATTATAAATAAATGAGAATTTTCAATGAATACTAGTAATTTTCACTATACACTGAAAAATTAATCATTTCAGAAAAATCCCAATAAATTCACAATAAGATAATTTAAACATTATTATTTTAAAACTGATCTTTATTTTATTAAATTAATTTTATTAAAGTTTTAAAAAAACTTATTTTGTTATTTTTCACATAAAGAAATAGTAAAATATTTCTTTTTGAAAATAGTATTTTCAATACGTATAACGACTTTTCAAAAAAATATTTTCATTTTTATAAATATGTTTTTATTATATAAAACCATTTTATTTACTATATAAAAATTATTTATTAAAATTAATTTTTCTATGTTTAATAGATAGGTTATAATAGTCACCTTTAAATAATAATATAAATTATATATCACAGTTTGTTGAAACACGGTGTTAAGCGTAAAAAAAGCTATCAGGGAAACATATTTTATTAATATAAATAAAAAATAATTTATAAAAACTAGGGGTCTTAAAATATTCATAAATATCATACCATATATGATTTACTTATAACATCTTTTCACGTGTTTATTAATAATTCTTCACTAAAACACTATTTAGAGTGATAATTATTATTTGCAAGAATATTTCAAATCAAATTTGATTATCCTTGCACATTGATAATGATATCATCATCTTAAAATATCCAATAATCTAACAGTTATAATATTTAATCACTATATAAACATTTATGACCATTTATATTGTACAGTGATGAAAAATAAATTATATGAATTTCTGGAGATGATGTTTTATAAATATGCACGAGTGATGTTTCCACTTTTTAATGTATAGAAAAAATAAATGTACATTTTAATCCACCATTATAGAATAATTATATTATCATAAATTTATTATATAATCACTAATATTTCCTTATTATCATCCATTCATATCAGAAAAGAATATTGGACCATATCACTTCATTGAAGTGGTAGTCCATAGGTACGCTTGAGTGATGTTATAATTTTAAATCATATTTCAACTTAATAAGTTATAGAAGATATTATAAATATATAATCGTAAAAAATTAATCAATAAAATTTATAAACAATACATACATCATAAAAACTAACCATTAAATATGGTGATGGAAAATGATTCATATTTGTATATAGAGGCGATAACTCACACGTGCACAAGAGAAATAGTTTCAATTAACATTTAAAGGAATAGAGATGGATAAGTGTTACTAATTAAACATAAAAATATATTAGTATATATTATCCAATTATTTAATTATATTGTAATGGTTGTGATAAAATTCAATTAAGAGGGGAAGTCAAATTAAAGAGACTAGTGAAAATAATAACCTCTTCTAAAAAATATCTCCTTTTGTACACTTATCATGGACCCTAGGGATGGTATTTTGTAATTATAGGCACCATAAAAATTGAAATAAATATGTCTATAATATATTTTTAGGGTTTTATTAAGTTATATGGCTTAATGGAGTTTATAGATTATAAGTGAGGTCATGTCCCATTATATTAATTTAAAGGAAACTCTTTGAATTTGTTAAAAGATTTAGATATATATAAATTAGTATCCCATAGAAAGTGGAACCAAATAAAAAATATTTAAAATATTTTATATGATTAATTTTAAATATATTCAACCAATATAAGATTTTCTATATTATGTGCTATTTTAAATAGTATTTTTTTTGGTTTAACACATTTATTAACCAATTATATCCTTAACTAGTGTCAAAATATTTTTAATACTATTGGGTTTTAAGTTTACTTATATGGTGAAAACATGCGAAACAATTGTCAATGTATGATATTTTAGACCATATCCTATCCCACTTATCCACAATATATATATATTGAAATCAGTTAACAAAATATTATGTAACATAGCATACAATTAATGTCATTTTAAGACCTACTCAAAAGTTTTTACATTAAAGAAATTAAGATAGGTATGGAATTAGAATTTAAACTATAAATCAGTAATGCCCCGATCCCAGTTACCAAGAGTCGGTGAATTATTATATAACATTTGAATGATACAAGGAATCATGTCCTGAAAGACTGATAAGTTTAGTATACTTGTAAGTACTAGATACATACTTAAGTTTTACATTACATCATAAAATAAAATGACAACATTCTGTCTCCTTTTAACACATTCATATACCTTAGACTATCTCTACAGGTCAGCCATAATATACTTCAGTGAATCTTGGGAAAAATAAAACATAGAAAGGGGTAAGATCAGGTTCTCCGTAGGATAACAATATAGTGGAAACTTTTATAAATAATCATAAACATTTAAGGAAATGTATAAGACTAAAGAAAGTGCCTTTTAATCAAAATATTTAGTATAATATAGCAATGATAATTCAATTAATATGATTTAATTTTTCACATGGATATTCTACTGGTCAAATAATCACATGTAATATCAATAGTCAATTTTATAATGATGGAATGCATAATGTTGAATATCATAACCACGTAGTCAAGGCCCCATGCCAGGACTACAAATAAGATTTTTTCAAGGCCTGGGGCCAAGACACTAGTATGTCACATGAGTCCTACCAATGAATCAAAGATCTATAATGGTTTCCACCTATCACTTACTATATCTAATGCATTCCTTGTAGGAAAAACATTGAAACATAACATAAACATTTGTATTAAAACAACGATAAAAAATTTCAATACATTAATCATGCACTATGAATGGTATAAAAATATCACATCCATAGTCAAACATATCACAACACCTGCAATACAATATTGAATATTGTATCATAATAAATCAACTTCAAACAAGCGTAAAATCCAATAAAGGATGTCGGTAAAGATGAAATCAAAACTATGTAAGATAAATATCTCTTTCTATTTTGAAATCATTGAAAAGCCCTGTAATTTTTAAATAAAAAATTAATTTTGAAAATATTCTTATAATATTTTAAGGGAATATTTAAAAGTGTTGTAATGATGGAGAATTGCCTCACCCACCGTGTAAGTTAAAAAAACATTCTTTCCTTAATTTTGTCGAAAAGGTAGCAAAGGAACTTTTTTGGAAAACGATGGAATGATTCCTTTATAAGCATCCCATAAAAATCAAACTAGTGTATAAATTAAATTATCCCATAGTATAGGAAAGAGTAAAAAATGTTTCAAAATGCATTTATAAGAAACATGAATTTTGATGATAAAGAGGTCTTATTGGATACTCACGTATAAGAAACCACGAATGATGAAGAGATTGTAGAATTAACCCTTACCTTAAACTTTTCCTTGATCGAGGGTACATTAACCTCCTGTATAATATTTATATAATTTTTATTAAATTATAAAATAACGACATATATAATTATGATATCATATATGATCTTCTAATATTTCTTTGTTAATAATATTTCAACAGTATCATTGTTTTAGGTGTTAAGTAATTGGTTTTCATTTATATGCATGGTTACGTAAGACTTGTTTTTATGGATAGTGTGTATTTTATTCATATTTAAAATTATATTATGTTTTTAAATATTATTTATAATCATAAAATGAAAATTATTCTTGAATGGTTATGGTGGGGAATGAATTTCATCACATACAAGGAGACAATAATGCTTACGTACACACGAGCGACTATATCATTATATTGATGGTGAAATCGTTTGTGATTGGATGGTATATAATATAAAAATAATTAATAACAGGTTATATTTATTATTTACATAATTTATACTCATTATTATACCCATCCAAAATAATGAAGTGTTTGAATAACAAACTACACCACAACGTGGAGACGGTATGTCGTACGTACGCACATATGATGACTTGTCCTTCATAGGATGGATATAATAATGTATATGTTTGTACCATATTTATAAAAACATCAATGTATTCATAAATTATTGTTGTTATTAATTTTTTATTGAAACAAAAAATAAAGAGGAAGTCGAAGAAGAAAAAACATTGAAAGAGGTGGTGAAATTATTACCTCTTCTTCAGGTGTTTCCTATTGATTTGATCAAAAAGGATCCTTAGGTTGGATTTCTAATCAAATTAAGACCTCTAGATTGAATTGAGGATTTTTAGGAGGATATTTGAATAGTTTTTCTCCAGTCAAAATGGCTTTGGGGTGTGATTTTGAGATAAGGGAATACACTTTTATAAGAGAGGTGAGGGTTACTTTAGGAAAAGCTTGAAATATTATTTTATTATGCAATCATATTCAGTTTATAATGGCTCTGAAATGATTTATTTAGAGGCTAAGGTGGGGACGGGTCTACACAATCACTACCAATAGGTTTTAGATAGGTTTATGTCAACTTATTAACCTTGTTTTTTAGATTTAACTCTTAGTTAAATAGTTTAACTTTTACCATGTATTCTTATATTATTATAATAAATGGTTAATAAAATACTATAAAAATCCAAGAGAACACCAAGTGGAAAATTATTTATATATATAACATTATCTATGTACTTTGGAAGAACATTATAGTTTTAGGAATATTATATCAATTAATGATATAGTATTTGTTTTAGAAACTCATTTATGTCAATTTTGACACTATTTGGTATTTTGTTGTTTTTGAAAGTCAAAAAACCTTATCACTTCGAAAAAAAATTATTTAATCAACCCTAACATGTCATATTAACCTAAAAAAATTAGTGGAATTCATCAAAAGTCTCAATTTAAATTTATTTCGATATTTATAATATCAATTTTTAATCATTAAATAATAAGGTAATTACTGCATCATCATTGTGTCATAAATAAATTTAATAATTTAATTTCTAAAAATTATAAATAAAATACCATTGTTTTAGAAATATTTTTAAATTTATAATGAATATTATTAGTCTAATTTTTCTTATGTATAACCCTATATTAAAAATTGATTAGTTATTAAACATTGAATTTAACACTTTTAACTCTTCTTTAAATAAAATAATAATAAATGTCCTAATCAAATACATGTAGACCAAAAGGATCATATGATATTCTTATGGTTTATTTTGGTCTAAATAAACTTATAAAATATAATTATAACATGTTTTAGGGTAATTATCATATCATTTTTACCTTTAATTACCCTTTTTAGTTTTAATCGTGGTAAATAAAAATCAAAAGTTACTATTCCCCAAAAATCATTTTCATCTTATTGAACCTGATTTCACATACTAATGTAAACTATGTCTCTCAAAGTTTTTAAATTCAAATAAAATTTTAAGTAAAATTACGTTTTATGCAAATTTTCAAATGCTCTTAGAAGGTGGGTAAAAGATGGTAAAAAGTTCAACAAAATTTTATATATCTAATATTATTATAAAATGAATCTAATGAATTATAATGAACATATATAGGTATTATGTATCTCTTTTTACCTAATATAAATTAAAAAAAAACTAATTATTTAAATAAAAATTCGGTTTTAAAAAATAACGTAGTGTTTTTCACTATTCATCAAAAATTGAATGTTTTCAAAAAAATACAAAAAATTCACCCTAAGCTAATTTTGATATTATAAATTAAAAAATGAAGTCCATTTTGAGAAAGAAAATTTATAAAATTTTAAAAGTGGGTATTACTATTCAAAAAGTCTAGTTTGATTGGTAATGGTGCATTAAAACTCCAAGTTCCGTACAACACAAGCTATTGCATTATTCAAAGGGAAACGTACTGTGAAAGATTGAGGTGTTACATTCTCCCCTCTAAATAATTTCTTCATCGGAATATCTAGAATATTACTGAATAAAATGATTCAGGTGGTTCTTCATCATATGTTCTTTGGGTTCCCACATTACCTCTTCCATCTTATAGTTTCTCCATAGAACGTTCACAAGAGGAGTCGTATGATTTCTTAGTACTTGTTCTCTAGTATCAAGAATTTTGATAGGATCTTCACAATAAGACAGATTGGGTTCCAGTTCTATTTCTTCTTAGGTGAGTACATGTATTGGGTCGGGCATGTATTTTCATAATAGTGATATGTGGAACACATCATGAACTTTGGAGAGACATGGCATCATTGCCAAATGATAAGCTACAACTCCAATTCGTTCTAGCATTTTGAGAGGTCCAATTTACATGGGACTTAACTTTCCCTTCTTACTGAATCGTATAACACCCTTTGATGGAGATACCTTCAAAAAAATATGATCTCTTATTTGAAATTTCAAATCATTCCATTGGTTATCAACATATCTCTTTTCCCTACATTATACTACTTTGATGTGGGTTTGGGAAACCTTCACCTTTTCCATTGTTTCCTCAACAAGTTCTAGGCTTATGAGTTCTCTTTCACTAAAATCATCCCAAAAACAAGGTGTGCAATATCGTTTTCTATATAACGCTTTATATGGTGCCACCAGAATACTTGAATGGAAGCTATTGTTATAATAAATTTATACCATACGTAAATATTGATCCAACCTACCATGAAAGTCTAGTGAGAAAGATCTCAACATTTCTTCTAATGTTTGAATATTCTGTTCTAATTTTCCATCAGTTTGAGGGTGGTAGGTAGTGCTCAAACAAAGTTTAGTATCTAGGGTCTTATGAAGACTTTTCCTGAATTTTAAAGTAAAATGAAGATCAAGATCAGAAAACAATCAAAAGGGGTACTCCTTGAAGTCTTACAACTTCATTAATATATTGTCTTTCTAAAATTTCAAGTGGTAAATCTTCTATTATTGAAAGAAAATGTATTGACTTGGTAAGACGATCCATGATGATCCATATTACATTATTCCTTCTAAGGAGTAATTGGTAGTCCCATGACAAAGTCCATCATAATATCACCCCATTTCCACTCAGGTATGGGAAGAGGTTGCATGGCTCATTTACGATATTGTCTTCCAGCATTCACTTGTTGACAAACCATACATCTTGACACATAATCAGCAATCTCTCTCTTCATGTTGTCCCACTAAAAATGTTCCACCAAATATCTATACATCTTAGTGCTACCCTGGTGTATAAAGAAATTGGTGCTATGAGAATCATCCAATAATTCCGTTTTTAGATTAGTTATTTCAGGAACACAAATTCTATTCTGAAATATCAAAATCCCATCTTCATATAGGAATTTGATCAATCTCCCATCGTTCACAGCTTTATTTTTTTTCAAACTCCTCATCATCAGTCTAAGAAATCATTATCCTTTCAGTTGAAGATGGTTTGGTAACCATTTGAAAAATTATTGATGTTTCACCTTCACTGGTTATTCCCATAACCATCATTACTATATCCATGAAATTGGATACTTTTCAACTATCATCTTATTCATAACTCCATGATCCTTTCTATTCAAAGCATCTTCCACCTTATTATCCTTCCCTATGTGGTAGTGTATAGTGAAATAATAATCATTGTGTTGTTCGAGCCATCTCCTTTACCTCATGTTCAGTTCTTTTTGTTATAAAATATACTTCAAACTCTTTTGATTGGTATATATCTCAAATTTTTCACCATATAAATAGTTTATCCATATCATTAAAGAAAATATTACTACTTCTAACTCAATATCATGAGTGAGATAATTTTTTTCATGACTTTTTAGTTGTCGTGATGCATATGCAATAACCCTATCATTTTGCATAAGGACACAACCTTGTCCTTTCCATGATTCATCACTATAAATAACAAACTCATCATTCCCCAATGATAGATTAATGATAGAATCATTGACTAATCTTCTCTTCAGTTCTTTAAAACATTTTTCACATTCTTTTGTCCAAACAAATTTAACCCCTTTATGTGAGATCTTGTTTAATGGGTTTTCCAATAGGGAAAAATTATGGATGAAGCCCTAATAATAACCTGGTAAACCAATAAAATGGTGTACCTCAGTTATACCCATCGGTTCAAGTCAATATTGTATTGCACTTGTCATATATGTATAAATAGAGATTCAATCCCTAGAGACAATATGTCTATGAAAATAAATTTCCTAAATCCAGAATTCACACTTGCTAAACATCCAATATAATTCATTTCTTCTCATGGTTTTCATAATAGTGCACAAGTTATTTTCATGAACTTCATGTCTTTTTTAATATTCCAAGATATCATCAATAAATACTACTACAAAGTCATAAAGATATTCCTTGAAAAAAATTCATTAGATCTCGGAAAACAGAGGGTTTATTAGTCAGGCCAAAAGGCATTACTGTAAACTCGTAATGCCCATACCTGGTACGAAATGTTGTCTTCGGAATGTCTTCCTTCTTCACAAAAAACTGATGATATCCAGATCAAAGTTCAATGTTTGTAAAATATTAAGCTCCATGAATCTGATTGAGTAAATCATCAAGGCGAGGTAGGGGATACTTGTTCTTTATTGTTATAGCATTGATCTCCCTTCAATCAATGCACAATCTCATAGATCCATCTTTCTTCTTAACAAAAAAGAAAAGGGGATCCACATGGAGAAACATTAGGGAGAATAAATCCTTTATCACTAAATTCCACTAATTTTTCCTTTAATTCCACTAATTCTATAGTGGCCACTCTATAAGGGGTCCTCGATATGGGCCTTGAACTAAGAATTAAATCAATGGAAAACTCAATTTCTCATTCTGAAGGATGTCCATGTAAATCCTCTCGAAACACACCAACATATTCTTGTATAATAGGTATATCCCCTATTTGAAAATTATTTTCCTCTCCCATAGTTATTTCATTATCTTCCTCCCAATAATTGAATTTAGTAGAGCAACTAGGGGAGGATCTAGATAAGAATCTGGTGGTGACGTTTTTGATCTAAATATAAGGCACTCCTTATCATCATCAAATAATTTAACCTCTTTCTTCTTACAATAAATTTTCTCATCATGGCCTGAAATAAAATCCATACCATGTATTATATCAAATTCAATCATGGTTTTGATGATGATATCAGTAGATAAAGAACATTTATATTCCCTAATGGTAACTGATTCAAAAAACATTATCGCAATGATACTTCCTTTAAGAGTTTTGACTGACAACTCCTTTGTCAAATAAAATTGGAAATATCTAATTTTCGTAGAAAACTGGGAATATATGAAACAATACAATGACCCATAATCAAATAAATAATTGGCTAAATTTAAAGAAACCATTACATTACTTACCATCACGTCTTTCGAAGCTTCAACCTCAGCGGTAGTGATCGCATAATCTTGGTCTTGCTCCTTGTACTTTTCTATGGTAAGTTTAATTGTCTCTTAGGACATTAATTTTCATAATTACCCATTTCTATACAATTTTATCATTCAAAATTGAATTCCTCTTTCTTTCCCTTGAAATCAAGAGCTTGGTGTCCTTTTCACCACACTTGTAACAGGCTCACATTCCCTTTAGGAAAGTATCGAGATGTTTCTTTCCACATTTACCACAGTATGGAAATTCAAATTTTCCCTTCTTCCCATTATATTCAATTCTATAGTGATCAGTAGATCTCTTCTCCTCATGCGTTTCTTTAAAGTCATATGACTTTGATATTTCCTTTTTTGTCCTGATAGCACATGAGACAATATATTCTTATGATGAGAAGGATTGTCAGAATAATTATCAACTAAGAAATGGTTTTAACCCATCAAAAAATCGATCAATATTAATCCTTGGGTTACATATATAATCTACAGAATTCCTTTCTATCCTTTTAACCTTATCCTAGTACATTGTGACATTTTATTCCTCCTTTTTCTTCAGACTCAGAAATTTCCTTTTCATATTCTCTCAATAGTCATGAGGAAAGTATTTTTTTAAAAATAGATCTTTAATCTCCATCCCTTCCATATTTTATACTTATTCATCCTTATTTTTTTTTGAATTAATGACCACCATTGATCTGCATCTCTCGTGAGGTGATAAACTACCATGACAACTTTTTCCCTTTCACTACTCCCCAATGATTGAAATATTTTCTCTAAGGAACTTATTCATTGCTCAGCAACACATGGATTTTTAGTCCCATTGAATGTTTTTGGTTGTTGCATCATGAAGCGTTGTATCATTGATCCTCCGCATTTTAGATTAGGGTGCTCCAAATGGGTAAGATTATTATTAATAACCTAAGTGAGTTTTCCCAGTATGGTGATAAGATGATCTGCACCAATTTCATCACCATATCCACTATAATTATCTTGAGTAGGAGGGAAATCCATTAATGGATTATGTGCATTGATATGGTTTCCATTACTTCCACTAGGCACCATTTCTAAATAATGGAATATACTAGATTAGTTTATAAACCACAATACATAATTAAAAACATATAAAACACTTAACATAAATTGAATAGTTTATGGATATAATCCATAATCATAAAAATATTTCTTTGAGAGGTATATACTCATAAATACTTCATAATGGATTTTAAATAATATTTGAATTATCTTAAGAATGTCCCCCAGGAGTGTCGTAACCAAGACTACAATAGGTCCAGTTTTCATGTAACAGGATACCCCGGGTCAAGCCCAAAACACCTTGTCAGAGTTTTCACTCTTAGGTACATCTGTGCCAGATCCGCCTCTACCTGATCGTATCTATATAGGGATGTATTTCCTGTATAACTCACTAAATCTCTATATTAACAAAATTCTAGAAATGTCTTATATACTAATCCTCAATGTCTATCTTAGGGTAATGTTCTCCAATCAGAGTTTTTCAAAATCTTGCTTCCAAAGTTTGTTCAAAACATCCTCTGATACCAAATGTAATTCCCGACCCTAGTTACCCAGACTCTATGAATTATTACATTACATTGGCATGATATAAGGAATATTGTCCCAAAATACTGGTCCGTTTAGTATCCTTATAATTACTAGATACATACTTATGTTTTACATTACATCATGAAATAAAAATACATTATGTATCCTTTAAACACATTCATATCCCTTATATTATCCCTTTAGGTGAGTCATAATATAATTCATCACATCCTTGAAAAAATAAAACAAATAAATGTGTGATATCAGGTGGTCAATTAGAATAAAAATATATAGGAAACTTTTATAAATAATCATAAACATTTATAGTAATGTATATGACTAAAACACAAGGGTCTAAATGACATTAACCCTTGTTGAACAGGTCATAAATGAAATTGATTGGAAAATGACGGAAATATTATTTAATAAACATAGGATAAAAAGAAAAAAGGGTATAAATGACTTTAACCCATTGTTTAGCAAATAGTAAAAATGTTTTGAATTACATTTTTAAGAAACACAGAAATGGATGATAATGAGGTCCTAGTAGATACTCACGTATAAACAACCTCAAATAATGAAGAGATTGTATAATTTAAAATTACCTTGAAATTTTACTTGATAAATTGTATGTTAACTTCATATATTATATTTAAATCATTATTATCAAATTATACAATAACCACATATATAAATATGATATCATATATGATCTTCTAATATTTCTTTGTTAATAATATTTTAGTAGTATCAATGTTTCAGGTGTTTACTGATTCGTTTACCTTTATATTCTTGGTTACGTAAGAAATTTTTGTTATGGATAGGATGTATTTGATTCATATCGAGAATTATATTATGTTCTTAAACATTATTTTTAATCATAAAATGAAAATTATTCTTGAATGTTTATGATTGGGAATGAATTTCATCGTGTTCATGGATACGGTAATCCGTACGCACGCATGAGCGACAATATCATTCTATTGATGGTTAAATATTATGTAATTGGATGGTATATCATATATAAAAATCATTAACATTTTTTTAATTATTTACATTATTTATACTCATTATTATACCCATCCAAATAATGAATTATTTGAATAAAAAACTACCCCACGACATGGAGACGGTAAGCAGTATGTATGCATGTATAGTGACTTGTCATTCATAGGATGGACATAATGTGGAATATGGTTGTACCATATTTATAATAAAATCATATTATTCATAAGGTATTGGATTTATTATTTTGGTGTGGAAACAACAAAGAAAGAGGAAGTGGAAGAAGAAAAAAACTTTGAAATAGGTGGTGAAATTATTACAGCTTCTTCAAGTGTTTCCTTTAAAGTTGATCAAAATAACTCCATAGGATGGAATTCATATCAATGTAAGGAATATAGGTCAATGTGAGGGTAGTTGGGAGAATATTTGAGCAGGTTTTGGTAGGGGAAAATTGCTTTGGATTTATGATTTTTAGAGAAGGGGAAGTACCTTTTTATAAGAGAGGTGAGGGTCACATTAGGAAAAGCATGAAATATTATTTTATTATACAATCATATTCGGTTTATAATGGCTCTAAAATGATTTATTTCGAGGCTAAGGTGGGTATGGGTCTAAAAAGTCTCAAAAATAGATTTTATATAGGTTTAGGTCATCTTATTAACCTTATCTTTTAGATTTAACTATAAGTTTAATAGTTTAACTTTTACCATGTATTCTTGTATTATTATAATTAATGGGTTTATAAACATACTATTAAATCCAAGAACCCCAAGTTGTTAATTATTGATATAAATAACCTTATCTACATACTTTGGCTGAACATTATATTTTTAGGACTATTATATTATTTAATAATATAGTATTTGTTTTAAAAACCCATTTATGTCAATTTTGACATTATTTGGTATTTGTTTTTTTAAAAGTAATAAATACATTATAAATTACAAAACAATTTATTTAATAAACCCTTAAATGTCATATTAACCTATAAAATAAGTGGAATTAATCAAAAGTCTCAATTTAAATTTATTTAGATATTTATAATATCAATTATTTTATTCTTTCATTAATAAGGTAATTAATGCATCATCATTGTGTCATAAATAAATTTAATTATTTAAGGTATAAAATTTAAAAATAGTATACCATTATGTAAGAATTATTTTTATCTTTCTAATTAATATTTATATTCCAATTTATCATATGTATAACCATTTATTAAAATTATTTTAGTTATTAATCTTTCAATTTTATGCTTTTAACTTTTCTTGATATAAAATAATAATTAATATCCAAATCTAATATATTTGGTCCAAAAGATTAATATTTTATTCCTAAGATTTATTTTGGTCAAAATGCACTTATCTAATTGAATTAGGACATGTTTTAGGGTAATTATAATATCATGTTTTACCTTTAATTACTGTGGTAAATAAAAATCAAAATCTACATTTCAAAAAATATATTTTTATCTTATTGAACCACATTTTACTTTTTTTTTGTCAACCATGTATCTCGGATTTTTTAAATTAAATTCATAGAGGTGATAAAATTACATTTTATGCAAATTTTCAAATGTGCCTCCACGGTGGGTAAAAGACAGTAAAAAGAATAAATAAAATTTTATATATCTAATATTATTAAAAAAAGACTCTAATGAATTACATTGAACATATATAGTTATTATGTATCTATTTTTACCTAATATTAATTTAAATAAAATAAATAATTATTTAAATAAAAAGTCGGTTTGAAACAATAACCTAGTGTTTATCACAATTCATCAAAAATTGAAGGTTTTCATAAAAATTACAAAACTTCACCCTAAGTCAATTTTTATATTCTGAATCCAAAAATGAACTCCATTTAAAAATGAATTTTTTTTTAAATTTTAAAAGTGGGTGTTACTATTCGTAACAGCTAGTTTGATTGGTCTTGGTGTGTTAAAACTCCATGTTGCGTACAATGCATGCTATTGCATTATTCAAAGGAAAACGTACAGTAGAAGAATGGGTGTTACATAAACCATAAATTATACATTATTTTTAGGTATAAAATTTTCATGGCACTATAATTCATCCAAAATATATTACTTTTGTTATTATAAATTCTTTTACATTTATTTTTCGACTAATTGTGTTGGCACGATGTCTTTGTTGTGTAAGAATTTATGATAATTATAACACAACTAAAAAGTAAAATTAATTAATAATAATGAAAATAAAAAAATAATTTTCAAAATTATATTTTATAATCATTCATAAAATGTTCTTATCTATATGAGAGGATATAAGACAAATTATAAGTAAGATAGTGACATTTTTTTATTTTACTTCACAAAAAAATAATTTAAAGGCCTTTAAAAAAATAACCCAAATGAAATATTTATGAATATAATAAAGGGTTTTGGAATAAGATTCATCCAATGAAATATACATATGTTTATGGATGATTTTTAAACCTTAATATATTTTTTTCCTTATTTATCCAATTTTACCAATTATGATGTTCATTAATTTTTCCACAATTACTATTTATAATGCCTAAAAATAAAATATAAATATATACCAATGTTTAACCTCATAATTCCTAATATGGAATTAATCTTTATATTTTAAATTTCTATGTGGAAAAATCAATTTTAATAAAAATTTATAACACATAATGAAAATAAGTTCTTAGAAAATTGTTTTTGGTAAAATGAAAATAAACTTATAAAAAAATAAAATATAATGTTTATTCTAATGTAATTAATAATAATTGTTATAATTAATGGAAAAAAATTTTATTTAAATATAAAATTTTATATCTAATTAAAATTTCATATTATATTATTTAATTAAAATAAATTATATTATTACAAAAATCATTATTTTTCAGTATTCACTAGATGAAATTCTTTTTAGGAGAATTCCAAAACATAACCATAATATAAAATTGTAATGATGATTTCAAAAAATGCATTTAACCCTTAAATTATAATTTTGAAATATGGTAGAATGTATTTATAATTTTCATTGAACAAAATAAATTAAAACCATTTTTGAAGAAAATATTTTCTTAAAGAAAAAAATCACTTTACTAAAAATACAGTACATATTTATTATGAATCAATAAATAAATTTAAATTATTTATACCTGTATAGTTATATTTAATAACTTCAATATTAATAATCGTATATCTTCATTCAATTACAAGGTTATAATGTCTTATTTAAATAATATTATTTTTTAAATATATCACAGTTCATGTAGTATTAAGTGTTTATTTTTTATGAAATCCATCGAGAATGTATAATTTATTTAAAGATAAATATATTGTAAAATATTTTTTTACCTAATATGAAATAAAATGTGTCTTAAGAAAAATTGAAATTATATCTTTATTAATGAATGTTTTCATATGGTGATGAAGAAACTTAAATGTTTAAAATATGGAACTAATATTCAATGGGAGTGAAAACATTATATAAATTATCATGTGGTATAAAGAAAAATTAAATAATCAATAAATGATGTTAGTATATGTCCAATAGATACATAAATAATATAAAATTTTACTCCAATGGTTTTAATCAATGAGTTGTGACAAATATCATATGTGTTTCCAAATAAAATCAGATTTTGGGGATTCACAGTGTTGGGTTTTCAAATGATGTTCACCTAATATAGAGAAGTGTAAGTGCATTGTTATTAAATAAAGAATATAAACTAGAAGAACAATCACAATATTTTCATAAAAATTGATATGCATTGGTTTAATATATGGTATAACTCAAAAACCTATTTCTTTATTCCTTATTAACTAATTGTTTTGTGTGCATATGATATATATTACAAGGATACCTATTTAATAATGTTAACGATCTAGTTTCATTTTTTAATGGATATAAGTGAGTAATACATACAACATTGATGTTTTTAATTGATAATCTCATTTCATAAATTCTGGTCTATATCAATACTCTTAAATGGTTGGTTTATGACTCATTTCAATTTTTAATTTCCCCCCGAAATTTTTTTCACTACAACATTTGATTAAAGATGTTTACATTATTTAACAAAGATCTAAAATTAAAGATGAAAATTTAATATTCGAAAATATATTTAAATGTTGATCAATATTCATTGATAAAGAACATTCTAGTGTCAGGAAATGAGGGATATTGTTTAGTAAAGTATAAATTTACATGAGGGTAAAATGGAGATAAATGTGTACTATACAGTTATACTCTAGAGATGAAATTTATTTAGAAGTCTTGTAAACATAAAAAAGGTTCTGAAGATAAATTATCAGTGGTTATTAGGGCCATGATTATTGGATGTAAAAAAGGGGTTTGAAAGTGGATTATATTTTTATTTCATTCAAATGGGGGATTACTAAATCGCTAAATATAGAGTTCAAAAAAGTAGTTATTGAAATGGAAATATATTGAGGTTTTGAGTATATATCAAAGGTAATGTTAGTCTATATAAATATGGTGTTTTTTACAGGCCATAGGAAGTGGGATTCTTTCATGTAGAGTATGTAGAAAATAGGAGTATGAAGAGTTATTTCCTGAAAAATATGGTGATTTTTTTACTTATAAATGTTATAATAAATTATGATAATACACATTTTAATTTCAATAAGGAATTTGAATTTTAAAAAAAATGTATGATGAACATAAAATAAACACCCAGTAGATAATCCCTTTAAATATTATTAATAAATGGGGAGAAGGAATAATGCATCATAAATCAATAATATTGAACATGGATAAATAATTTGGACATTGAAGATGTATTTAACATTGTATTTTTAATAAAACATTACAGGGTTGAATGATTCAACTAAGAGGTAACATGTTGGAGTTGTTGACAATAAGTAGCATGTAGTATTCTTGATAATAAATTGAGGTTGAAAAAAAATTAGAAACATTATGATATACTGATAGAGAAATTAATGTGAAAAATGGTTGCATTTACATAGGAACCATACATGGTTATATAGCGATACATGAAATTGATAAACACTGAATGACAAGATATGGATTATAATGTAGTAAGGCCACTGATGTGGCTATATAGAGACAATTTTAAAGGAAATACTAACATGGTATATCTATATAACAAGTCAATGGGTTCATGAATTTGATATATATTTAGATGGAAATAAAAAAATATTATAAGATGAATTATGAGTACTTTTATTTAATATGGATGAATAGGAATTGAAAACATTCATGGTGGAATTTGGAGTAGAATAGAAGTATTGTGGTAAAGCAACAATAAATAACACATTACCGATGTACATCACACTATCATGTATTTTGTGAATGTAAAATATGAAGTAATTAATATATAGATTTTCCATGATGGTGGATACCATGTCACAACTGGTCTTTTATATGAATAAAATCAAGAAACTAAAAAACAATATCTAAAGTTCAATGCTAAACATATACCATCACAATGCATAGATAGATTAAAATGAATGAATGTTTATGATAAGGGTAGTATATTATTTAACAAAAGGATTCATATTAATTCCATAAATATATCAAATACTCCATAAATATGATTATTTTTTCTATAGTAAAGGCCCCAATAGTTTTTAGTGGCTATAAATTATTATGGCATATGGGATCATGAAAAGTTGGTATACCATGCCAAAAGTGTGTTTAACCTCAATATCTGAAAGGGAGGGTCAGAACACAATATTATTGGTTTCAACATAAGTATTGAATTATTATGTAGAAAACCATGAATATTTAGTTGCCTAAAGAAAAACATCATTCACTATGATGTGGATAATCACATGATAATGGGCTCATGATTTCTATAAATTTTGGAGACTATGTTGTAATGATTCATGTAATTATATAATAATTTTTTTAAATATTGGAATTAAATAGTAAAATTCATTATAAATGTATAATGAAATTAGTATCAGTTATTGAAATTTTAGAATTTAAACTTATGGAATAGTAACACAGCATTCTTAATAGTAAAATAACCATTCGTAATAGTAATTTGGCCAATATAATAGTAAACTCACCTAAAAAAGTATAAATAAAATTTATACAATATATAAGTGAAAATATGATATATTTATATCACAAAAAAATGACATAATTTGTTTGAAAATTGTAAATTAATTATTGGAATTTTTGTGAATCATAAATATTTAGTTAGAATTTAAAATTAATATAATGATTTAAAAGAAAATTACATTTCTTAAAATATATAAATAAATTAATATTTTATTTTCTTTTGATTATTATGTATATTAATGAGAAATTTATTAGTCTTCAAGGTGTTATTAGATCAGTTATAGTTTTAGAATTTGTATTTTTTAATGAATTTATGATTTAAATTAAAAAAATTATCATATTTGGAAAATTATTTCCATAAAATGGAGTAAATTATTAATTCTACACATCGAAAAATTGTTGGGATGTGTTTTTGGGATTTTTCTAAAATACATGAATTTTTTGTTAATTATAAAATACGATAATTTATGGTATTCAAAAAAACATTATTTTTGATTCATAGATGATGTAAGCCCAAAATAGAGAAATATCCATCATAATGATAAAATATTTTCAGATAATTATCAAGCAATTCATAGTCTTGAGCAAAAATAATAAACTAATGATTATAATAATAAGAAAACACCCCTCTCATCCACTATAAAAAATACCCTTCACTACCTTTTCTCCTCACACCTGAATGACTTGTAGCTTATTTATTTTCTAACTGATTCCCTTCCCAAGACTCATCCCCATGTCTAAGACTTACTGGTCATGCAAAAAGTCCAAAACCAAGGTCATTAAGGAGATTCAAAAGAGTTATAATTCAAGAGAAAAAATCCTCTTTCATTTTCATTAATTCTCTATTAAATTCATTTTCATTTCATACATTCTCTTTACCACCCCGTATCTAAGGGTCATGAAAACTCCAATATAATATATATGTAATTTAATTTTATCATGTTTATGTAAAAATTTATCATCAAACTCCTTCTCCTATATCTTTTATTATAAAAAAACATCGTATATGATTTGTCGGTTTACCAACATTATGGATGATGTGTTCTCAATTTTCAATACATCCTTCAAGTATGTTCATAAATCCATCAATATGGTTACGTATTATTTTATTATATATATTATATGTTATTTCATTTTCAAGAACCATTACATAAACATGATATTAAATAATATGATTTATGTTTGGGAAGTTCATAAAAAAATAAACTAATTCATTCTCATTAATGTTTTATCTAATGATACATTATCTTATAAAAAATTGATAAATGGTTTAATTTAAAATTATGGAAACATTTTAAAACAATTTCTTTTTTACTTATGTAGTTATTATTCCATTATACATGAAAACCCATAATGAACCAATCAGGGAAACCATGAATAAAACTCACCTGAAAAAATGGAAATAAGAAAATATTATTAATAAATGGGAGGAATTTTGTTACTAATAGATAGTATAAGGTGTTATATATATTAATATATTTTTTAAAATAATAATAACTCTCTTTAAATCATTATAATGGAGGTTTGAACCTTTTTTATGTAAGATGAATCGAAGGAAAGGGAATTTATAACCAAATTTCCATTCATTGGGTGAACCTAGTACCTCATTGATTATGTGGTACTAGGATTACATCGAAATTTAGTTTAGATGATATTATGTTTTATTTTATGGCTGTATAAATTATACACATATTTTATTCTTTTTATTAATTATAAATTCAATTATATGATATCTATAAGAGACTTTTATTTATAAATTCTCCTTTAAATTTCTATTTTAACAAAATTTAAAAGGAATGATTTTATGATGAATGTATTATTATTTTACTATTACGTTTTGGTTGTCTGTAATTTTATATAATTAAGAGTGGGGATCTATATCCCTTTAAAATTCATTAGGTATGTTTGTATTGGAGGTCGAATGTATGTTACTGAATTTATATCTGTGATGGACACACCATAAGGTAGCAATGAGGGTTTCACTGTAAGGTAGCAATAAGGATTATATTGTAAGGTTGTTGTGAGGGTTACAGAACATATGTTATCTAGAAGGGTTTCCATATTAATTAATTATTTTTACAAGATACCTTTATGTTATTAATAATTTTTTCTATTTAAATCAATTGTTTTCACTTTGTATGTGTATGATACATTATGAGATATAAGTATATATTGTGAAAATGTTATCATATGGGTATAAGTACACATGGATTAACATTTTATTTCCTTATTTTCATATCCCTTAATGAAATTTTCTGTGATTGTCGCATGTTTTTTAAAAATATTTTTCACTATTATTAACTACATGTAAGAGAAAGGAATAAGGAAATTTGAATGTCGTGAATAATTGATGTTTTCATAAAAACTATTGTATTTGGGAAGAAGTTTTTAATATTTGAGTAGTACCCACATTGTATTATTTTGGGCAGAAATATGTTAATAATTTCTTAATTTTCTAAAACACTAAACTAAAATGATGGGAACATAAATAGTGTTTTTTAGTTTAATTAATGATATGATGTTTTGTTTATTGTTGGGTCCCTATAGTTGTTATCAGAGGAAAGTTTAGATAAAATTATGTGTCAGGATGATAGAATACCATAAAATATTTTTATGTTGAAATGATATAGCATTTGAAGATTACCATGATTATTTATATAAGATATGTCTCTTCATAATGGTTTTCCGTAGAAGAAACTTTCAAGGTGAAGTTGAAAGGAACCAAGAGGCTAATACCGTCCTGAATCTGCAACTAAGAATGGTAGGGATTGGAACTGAGTAGTTTGTGAAAATAATGGATCAGTTGACATAGCATATAAATGGTGGTGTGATCCATGAAGAAGAAAAACAAGAACTACCACAATGGACCGTGATGATAGTGGAAGATTTTATGAGGCAACAATATCCTTATTTCATATGGATCTTTTGACATAGTGTTTGCAAAATGGTAGATTAAATCCCTTTAAAAGATATTCAATTGCATGCGATGTTCAATTAATTAAATTTTTTGTCTTGTAATTTAATGTTTTGAAGGTAAATCATACTAGTGGTGTTAAATGGTGAAAATGTTAGGGATATAGAGGATATTATTGACTTTTATATGGATGAATTTAAAAATATTTTCCTTGGAAAATATTTTCTTATAGTGTTTGAACAAAGGCATGAAATTGAATTCCATTTATTAAAACAAAAGGATGAATATTAAGTGGTCTTGTATGAAGAAAACTTCATTGGATTAGAAAGATATGTAAAGACCCAATAATTCCATATAAATGTTTTCTTTGGATTATTTGGGATTATTAAGAGTTTGTGAAAATTTATGGAGCTTAATTCCAAGGCCAGGTGTGCCTGGAATAGATTTTTGAACTTTTTTAAGGTACGTTCAGTAAACGCATGGGTGGAATTTTCTATCATTGAACCGGTTCTTGGACTAAAAATATGAGGGCAATGTTGAATCGACATTGTCGGGATTCACTTAAGGGAATGTTAACTTTGACAGTAGTGGGTCAGGTGAAAAAGTTATTTTTTATAATTTTTAATGAATAATAAATAACATAAAAACTCCTTTTTTATTTTCTACTAATGGTTGGGCGGTGGTGGCAGGACCGCTGAGTTTTCCAACCATTTAATGGCTCAACCCTTTGTTTTTCTAACCACACCGTTGAGAGATTAAAAGGGTCATTCATTAATGAACCTCATTAATCAGTCATTGTGTTAATCATCCATCACCCTCAATTTAAAGGAGTACCAAGTTTGGGTTATTGACACGACAATGACGAACCTCTGGTGAAGTACAGTGAAATCTTCCACCCTCGATGGACAGAATCTTGGACAACAACGATCCAGGATTGACGAATGTCGGTGACTTCAATGAGCAAAGATTCTTCTTCCACAGCCGCAACATCATCCAATGGTTCATGAGGTAGTGTTTTGTTTAAAATCAAGTGAATTGATCCTTTTCCCCATTCTTGAAAATATTGATTAATCATGGATGTTTTTAATGGGTTATAGTTGTCCATGTGATGTTTTAATTACTTCTGATTCATATAATACTAACGCGAAGGGAACGTGTCAAATGAACAAGGCTCGAACCCTCCGCTACTATGGATTTTGACACGTTCCTGGGGTGTGGATTTCCAAATCTATGGAACTTCGAATCTGGGTGCCACGCAGTGACGATAGGAACCTGGGAGGACCATAAGAACATTTAGAAGGGAAATAGGACCACTGGTTCTCACCTGTTGGCCCGTAGAAGATATGCCGGCACGGCACCAGCATGGTGGTGCTGGTGACCGGCATAGGGGGCTGATAACGGAGGCTGGAATCTGTCGTCCATAGTGGCATTGGGTGGCACCCCATCGCACGCTATATATGGGAGTCACGAAATCGAGCAGCGATGGTAGCAGGGTAGCCGAATTTCAGTCGTCTGCATTGATAGAAGGTATCATGCTATCGCATTCCACGAGGATGTGGGTGCATCTTCAAATATGCGGTGGACTCAAAGAGACCTGCACCCAATAGGTCTTTATATCAGGGAGGCGGCTATGCCATTTCAAATGTTGAATGACTTTTCAGCCGTTTTGGAAGGGGGATCAACCCCCTCCGCGCGGGTCACCCAGGTCGCGGACTACCCAGTGGGATGAGCCCACTACAACCCCGCCCTGCCTTTTTAGGCCAAGCCGGGTCAAACTTGGGTCAGACTCGGACTGGGTCAGGTTGGCCCATGACAGGGCATTTGGGACCAGACCCAGAACCTTTTCGGCCCAGATACGCATAAAAAGTCATATCTCACAAACCAAACGTCTGTTTGGTGAACCATCTATTTTGCTGGAATCCTTAGAATGAGATGGTCCTTTTGAAATGCTCCAAATGACTTTTGATGAATGTTGAAGTGAGACAAGGTTTGATCGAACCCAAATCCAATCGGGCCCTCGGCACTTAAATGCCTATACCTCTCAGACGAGGGTGTCTGATTGATGTGTCGTCTATTGTGTTAGAACCCTTATGACATGATGGATCATTGGGTTAATTTTTCATAGAACTTCATGTCGGTTGTAGTATGACCTATGTCTTGAGTAGTGGATCCTCCCAGAATGAAGCGTACTATGATCGGGAATCCAGTGGCTGACTGAGATGTGAATAATGAATACTGATCATGTGTTATCATCACCTATAAATCATGTGGGGATCATCACCTAGTGATCCAATCTTGATCAGCACCTAGAGATCTTGTGTGGATTATCACCTAGAGATATTGTGTGGTTCAGAACCTAGTGATCCTGTGTGGATCTACATGAAGAAATCCTCTATGGATCATCACCGAGCGATCCTGTGTGGATCAGTATTAGAAACCTTGATAGAATAAGATTATTTAGATTTACGACTAATCATCTATACTTCTGTACTTAATTTATACCTAGTTTGAGCTGACCCATTCTCTTTGTGCTTTGTGATTGAGATCATGCCATTTGGTTTTCCTTAGTGGAATCCTAAAAGACCTTCGAGGGTATCAGGGTCTCTTCTAAGTATTGTTATACTCACCCCTGCATGGGCTTCACCCAGACCTTGTTGTGTCTTGTGCATATGATGAATAGCTCGGTTGAGACTATAGGAGCATGTACCAAGTGGTACACAGAGGTGACCGGTTGACGTAAAGAGCAATGGATACGAGTTGTACCTACATATCATGTTGGATCCTTGGTGGATGATCACATGAGCCATTTTTATGTTTTCTGCTATAGTTATAACTTTTCAGTTGGGCTTGTATTCCAACCCCTTTACATTCAGTACACACTTTTACTATTGATGTTTTATTTTTTAGGTTCATCTTGTTGAGTTCTTGGATTGTGTTTTTTAGAGGTTTAATGGCAATGCCTTCCCATTTTATAGATATTCCTTTCCAATGTAAGTCTCCATCCCCTGGTCTATTGTATGCGAGATTGGGGTAGTCACAGCACGGGCCCCGAGGGAAATTTTGTGACAAAGTGGTATCAGTGGGTTCAGTTCTATAAAAGAAATGGGACTTTGGACTTTCAAATGGAGAAGTAGTGTTATGTTTCATGAGTTTGGTTTTCAGTTCGAGAATTTTAGTGTTGGTGTGGCAGTCAACATATCCATACACCATGAACCTGAATTCAGGTTTTCAACTCAGTGCATGAAAACACTAATTACATGTGTTTTGGAAATGTTATATTATTATTCATTTTAAAGTTAGCTCGCTAGGTATAACTTATTGACCATGGTACACCTGTTTCTTTCAGGATTCTTTCATGTAGGAAACCATCCTGGATTCGAGAGAGGGTACATGACGATGGCCTACTGAACGATAAGGATTCAATGCAAGGCCCTATTACTATGTTGGAAACTTCGTGTGGTGTTCCAATAGCACCAAAAATCAGAGGGTAGAAGTTTCCACTATCCCCATTGGCAGATCATTAACACTGACTGAGTGTGTTTCATGAGTCCCAGAGATAGAGTCATCCATTTTTTTAGGCGAGATAGATCCCCAGTCAGGAGGGGACTGGATTGAGGCTGTGGCATGATTCATTCATTCAGTTGAGATAGCAGCAAATCAGATGGTGATCCTAGCTGGTAGCCTATTCTTGGGCATAATAGGGAGATGGTGGAGTCTGATTCTCCAAGCACATAAGGAGGAAACACTCTCCTGTTTGTACTTCAAGACCCTCTTTAGGACGGAGTTTGTACCAGTGAATTTATAATTATTGTGTATCTTGTAGTTTCTAAACATACAAAATGGTAGTCTATGAGTGGCCCAGTACTCGGCGAGATTCACTAACCACTCACACTACTCCACCGACATTGTACGAGATCCATTCTTCAGGGCTCAGACCTTTGAGTGGGGTCTTCAGTGGGAGATAAGTGTGTTGATGATATCACTCAATATCCCAATTTAGGATGGATTTCTTGAGTGAGAAGTATTGATAGATAGCTTCTTGGCAGAGTAGGCACCGACGGTGAGAGCCACCACTAGATGATAGGTATTCGAGTCATCTACAGTAGGTAGTAAGAAAATGACATAGAGGTTAAAGTGGGTCAAACCTTTCATTGGATGACCCTGGGATATAGGGTCGGAGGTGTGGATCTCACAAGGTAGAGGAGGTATTCTAAGGACTCAATTCTATTAATCGTACGATGGACATGGACACATGGCTCGCGACTATCTGACTCCTCGCATAGACGATTAGCAGATGGTCGAGGGACTGTCGAGGCAGCGGGTGAGGTTTGTTCGAGGGGGTCTTTGGGGAAGCAGATGTTTCAAAGGAGTATGTCGTACAGTAGGTGGTGGATGACGGTGTGAGGATCTACCACCACCACATATAGGTTGTCCACCCCGACCACAGGGTTCATGGGGATAGGGGCGAGCTCAAATTCATGCGGCAAAGTCCTATGACCACGGTTCTCCAGAGATGATTAGAGGTATGTTTTGTGTCTATTCCACCCTAGTTGTAGTTCTTATTAACCTAGGTTCCAGTCATACTTTTATTTCCATGATACTCGTTCAGAGCTAGGAGATTCCGATAGAGTCGTTGGCTCAATTCTTACGATTAAAGACTCCTACAGAATAAGATTAGATAATTATAGACTGGGGTATTCAGTGTGATCTCACCCTAGGAGGCAAGAGCATCGGTTGTGATTTCCTTGTAGCAGCGTTGTGGCCTTATGATATAATCCTGGGTATGGACTAGAAATCCACATTCCACGGTTAGATTTATTATTTTAGGCACAAAGTGTGGTTTGTATATGAGGATGGAATCTGGTTTTCCCACACCGGTGAGAAGGAAACCTTCCCAGCATAGGATGGACTCTTCCAAAGAAGGGTACAGCTGATCACTCATCAGTTGGCTAGCCTTACCATCCGAGCTGTTGACGAGAGTATTATGAGTTATCCTGTAGTGGTGGACCAGTATGCTGATGTCTTTCTGAAAATGTTCCAGGAATACCTCCTTATAGAGAGGTAGAATTCTATATCGACCTGAACCCCAGGATGACACTGATATCTATACCAACATATCAGATGTTCCCTGCAGAGCTTCAAGAGTTGTGAGTACAGTTGGAGGACTTGTAGAGGAAGGGGTTCATAAGGCCCAGCGTTTCCCCATGGGCATCCTCTATTTTTTTCTAAGAAGGCAGATGGGTGTCTAAGGCTTTGCATGGATTATCGACTCCTTAAATAGGTGACCGTGAAGAAAATTTATCCACTCCCAAGGATTTACAATCTCATCAACCAACTAAAGGGATATCGATGGTTTTAGAAGACATACCTCAGACTAGGCTATCACCAGCTTAGTGTACAGGATGAGGAAGTATCAATGAAAGCCTTCAGATGTCAGTATGGCCATTATGAGTTCTTGGTGATGCGCTTCGGTGTTACCAACACTCTAGCAGTGTTTACGGGGCTCATGAATAGGATATTCTAGCCTTGCCAAGATCGCTTTGTGGTGGTCATCATTGAAAGATTATTGATATAATTGGTGTAAGAGGAAGAACACAACATGCAGCTACAGATAGTTATGGATACACTTTGATAGTACCATCATTATGTAACGCTCTCAAAGTGCCAGTTCTAGATACGTGAATTCCACATCTTGGGAAACATTATCTTGGAGGCTAGGGTTGTAGTGGATTTAGAAAGAATAGAGGTGGTGCCTGCTTGGGAGCCACCCAAGAGTGTGACCGAGTTACATTGTTTCCTAGGATTGGATGGGTATTGTTGGAGATTCATACTTCAATTTTCCAGAGTTGTGACACCTATTTCATCTTTGAAAAGAAGGTACGACCCTTTGGGTAGACAGAGGGATTCCAGTAGAGTTTTATGAAGATGAGGTAGAGGATGACGAGTTCCCCTATCTTGAGGCTACTAGAAGAGGGTGTTGGGTATGTAGTCTATTTTTACACATCATGGACCAAACTAGGTTGTGTCCAGATGTAGTACTGGGTGGTGATCAACTATGGGTCAAGGTTGTTGAGACAACACGAGAAAAAATACGATGCCTATTACCAAGAGCTAGCAGCAATGGTCTTTGAGCTGAAGATGTGGTGGAACTACATGATGGGTGAATGATTTACTATTTACTCTGATCACAAGAGTTTCATGTATATCTTATCCCAGAAGGACCTGAACCTGAGATAGCAGTGATGGATGGAGTTCTCTAGGAATATGAATATGAGATAGTCTACACTCCTGGGAAGGGGAATGTATTTGGAGACACACTAAGTAGGAGGTCTGGTCTACCGTTACTGAGTGAGGCGACATAGCAGCTATACACATTACATATATCCTTTATGGATAGATATTGAGAAGCATACATCCGGTATCTAATAGTTACTTCCCCACTCCATCAACGAGTTATGGAGGCATAGTGTGGGAATGAAAACTGTGAGGATAAATGTACTCAGATATCCTTCAGATGAGTTCTTGATGAATTTTCTAAAGGTGAGGATCACATAATATTCTTTAGAGGACGCATTGTGGTACAAGTAATTTTGTGGGAGAAGGTGTTGATGGAGTTCCATATGTCCCCTTTGGCAGTACATCATGGAGGGGAAAGGATATACCATGACCTCTGACATCAGTACTGGTGGACAGGGATGAAGAAAGTGGTGGTGGGTTTTGAATCACGATGCCTCACTGGTTAGAAAGTGAAGGATGAGGATTAGGTACGAGCTGTCTTAGCTCAGCCACTTGAGGTACTAGAGTGGAAGTGGGATGGAATATCCATAGACATTGTAACATGGATACCACGTATGTCCAGGGGCCACGATCCCATATGGGTGATCATTGAACGACTCAATAAGCCATCCCACTATCTACTCATCTGAGAACAGGGATCAGTAGAGGCATTGGGACACATCAACGTGCAAGAGATTGTATGGAATTAGGGGATTCCATTGGCGATCATCTCAGATTGTGATGAAAGTTTTATATCCCTCTTTTGTAAGGGGTTGCAGGAGGTGTTCGGGACTCAACTATGCTTGAGCACTGCCTTTCACCCTCAGACAGATGGTCAGACAGAGCAGACCATACAGACACTCAAGGACATGCTTCGTTCTTGTGTCCTCAAATTTGGCTGTAGTTGGGAGGACCACCTACCATGGGTGGAGTTCGCATACAACAATAGTTACCACTCCACCATTAGTATGGCTCCATTTGAGGCCTTGTATGAGTGACCATGAAGATCACCACTATGATAGATAGACATATGAGAGTCATCACTTAGGGGTCCATAGTTTGTATAGGATATCATGGAGAAGGTGTAGATCATCCAGGAGAGAATGAATACTGCATTGAGTCGGTAGATGTTGTATGCCGACATGAGTGGGAGAACCTTTGATTTTTAGGATAGGGACAATGTTTTATTATGGGACTCACCTCGACGAGGATTATAGAGGTTTGGTCAGGGTGGAAAGCTATCATTGAGGTTCATTAGACAATTTTAGTTCATCGGCAGTGTAAGTGAGGTGGAGTACCATCAAGATCTTCCCCCCACAGATGCACAAGTTTCATAATGTGTTCCATGTGTCGCAGCAGAGGAAGTACGTGCATGATCCATCACACATTATCGACTAGGTTGAGCTTGAAATCAACAATGGTGCAATGTTTGAGGAGTTCCCGGTGGAGATAAAGGATCAATAGATGTGGGTCCTTCGTGGGTAAGTGATTCTGCTGGTGCGAGTTCGTTGGCAGAATTTGAATCTCTAAGATAACACATGGGAGCGGGAGGCTCAGATATGTGCATAGAACATCCATTTTTTCCCTTAGTTTTATTTTTAGCTTTTAGGGACGAAAATACCCAAGGTGGGGAGAATATAAACACCGAAAAATTTCATATAATTTTTTCTTTGGATTTTTTGGGATTATTTCAAGTCTGTGAAAATTGACGGTGCTGGATTTTGAGACCCAGTGTGTCTGAAATGAATATTTTACCTTTATTTATGGTATATTTAGTAAACGCATGAGGAAAAATTTTCTATCTTTTAACCACTTCCAGAATAAAATATCTGAGGGCACCATTGAATCCACAGTGTCAGGATTCACTTAAAGAAATCTTAACTATGACTGTAATAGTTCTAGAAAAAAGGATTTTTTTTGTGACTTTTTAAAGAATAATAAATTACCTTGATGTTGATATTTTATTTTCTACCAATGGTTGAGTGGTGGTGGCAGGACCACTGAGTTTTCAAGAAATTAATGACTTCACAATTTATTTTTTTAACAACAGCATTGAGAGATTAAAGGGATCATTCATTAAGGAACCCCATTAATATCTCGTTCTGTTAATCATCCATCCACCTCTATTTAAATGTGTCTCGGGTTGGGGTTATTGACATAGCATTGAGGATCCTCAGGCAAATTACCACGAAATATTCCACCATTAACGAACTGAAGCTTCGACAACAATGATCTGAGATTGATGAATGTCAATGACTTCAACGAACATAGATTCTTCTGCCATAACTACAACATCATCCAATGGTTCACGAGTAGGGGTTTTGTTTAAATTCAAGTGAATTTTTTATTTTACTCATCCATGAAAATAATGACGAATCACATATGTTTTGAAGGGGTTATGTTTTATCCATGTGATGTTTTAATTACTTCCTCTTCCTATAATGCTAAGATGGAGGGTGTGGGCCAAATGAACAAGGATCAGACCCTTTGACGCTTCTAATTTTGACGCAGTCTTGGGGGTGTATTTCCAACTCGATGAAAATTCGAATTCGAGAGCCTCGCAGTGAAGACTAAAAATTTGGGAGGCCCATAGGTGCATTGAAAAGGGAAAATGTACTGCCAGAACTCACTCAGTAGACTGCGGAAGATCAGTCAGTGTGGTCAGCCGTGGTGGCAGCGGGCGGCGCACCGCCGCGCATTGTGGAGGGGAACCACGACATCTTGTCGCGGTGGCAGTAGGGTTGTCATATTTCAAATGACCACATTGATGGGAGGAGGCGCACTATAGTGCACCGTGGGGAGGTGATCGCTGATTCAAAGTTATGGCAGAGGCAAAGGGACACGCGCCCCATGGGTCCTGCTGGTAGGGAGGTGGCGCCATGTGGCGTCACTCTTTCAAAAGACGAATAGATTTACAGCTATTCAGGAAGGGGGAGAGGCCCCCTCCATGCAGGTATAAATATTCATGGATTAATGTTTTATTTCCTTCATTTTATATCTTTTATTGAGAATTTTTGTGCTCATCCCCAAGTTTTTTTAAATATTTTTCATAGGGATTAAGGATGGTTAAGAGAAAATAAGAAGTAATGATTAATGTTTTGAAGAATTCCTATTTTATTAAAAACATTTGTATTATGAAAGTAATCGATACAATTCAGTGTTACCCACTTTTAATGATTATGGGTAGACATGTATGAATAATTTCTGAATTTTCTAAAATTATAAACCAAAACGTTCTTTGGAAATGTATATAGTTTTTTCTTGTTGAATAAACTAGATTATAAAATGTTTAAGGTCAGGTCCTTATACATGCCATGATTATTTTGGAATTTTAAAAATGATTCATCAACTTGATTTATTAGATATATTGTTAATATAATAATCATACTACAATTGTGGATTTCATTCTCGAATCTAGGTTATGTTCAATAATGTCATGATATAATTAATATAATCACATTGTCTTTTGATATTTTTAAAATGTCTTGAAAATTATGAGGAAAATTTAGAATAAAAATATATTAATTGATACTTGGGAAAAAATTTCAAACCAATTGGGAAATTTTAGAAACATTAAAATATTTGATACACATGGCATAACCATAGATCATCGGAAGAACAATAGTTGTTCCAAACAACTTATTATAGGGTTAGATTATTTTATGTGTTTATAAAATATGGTAAAATAGTTCGTGAAGAGGTAGATAATATTTTATTATTTTTGTTTTCATAGATAATAAGATGAATAAAATTTAAAATCTAGGTTATGAGAATGGATGATAATAATATAGTTAGATAAAAAAATCCATTTATAAAATCTGGTACGTTGAATGAATTTAACCATGAATAACATTTTTCTATTTTTCTATATGTCTATATAAGGAGCTAAATTTGATGAAAAACATTAATAATACCATTATAGAAGTATTTATCATATATATATAACATGAATATATATAACAGAGACATATCCATTTACAATAAATTGATATAATCTACCTGAACGTGAAAAAGAAAGAAAGGCACAAAAAGAAAATTCCTATATAGAATTTTTTTTATCCAACATATTAATTCACTATTATGTGGCTTGTGCTGAAGACTTATATTAAACATAAAATTTAGTAATAATTATTTCTTATATAAATAAAATAATAATATTGAATTGGGGTTCAATAGTGCTTCAAATATGGATTTTATAAAAAAATATCACACATACAATACTAATCTTTAAAATACCCTCATATATATAAACTAATGAATCCTTATCTAAAGAAATGGGTGTTTTGGGAAGAAAGAGTGAACATTGGGCAGTACATCACTATCCCAAAACCTTATAGAGAACATTTATCTTGGCTTAAGACAAAATAATATTTAGAATTATATACAACAGACAAGTATAATAGTTCATTTTAGAAGAATGAAACACTGTTGGTATGTGCTAACTATACATAGCCTTGTATGGGTGAGACAAAGAAAATTATAATTTTCAATGTACATTTAATTTTTATAGTAATTAATGGTCTTTATGTGAGTTTTTTTTCTAGGAGAGTTAATATTGATCGTTATTGCTTCCAACTAGGAAATTAGATCCAACATGTAATGGGTTTTGAAAATAATGTTTAGAAGTGAGAAACAACCTCATTCACCCAAATATCACATAGAATTAATTAAACTTGGTTCCAATCATATATCATTAAATGAAAATTTCATGTCCTTATTATCAAAATAGTGTAAAATTCAGTGGAGGGACCTACTATATATATAGGTATGATCACCATATTATTAGTTATTATTTTCTTATTTATAGGAATATTTGGAGGGTGTGTGTGAGAGTAATTAGTTCAGTTAAATTGTGATCTCACTTGGATTATGTGGATTCAATTATTATTGCTTTCCCTGTATGGTTATCAGATGATATTCAAGATTTATTAGTTATTGAAAAAATCGTTCATTTGTTTTATATTTTTGTTTATTTAGTTTTTTTAGTCATTTACTTTTTATAATTAAAAGTATAATTACTACAATGTTTTTTTTGGTTTATATAATTGGGTCTAGTCACCATGATTTAACCTATTAGAGGCTGGCATAATGGATCACTCATGGCCACATTACTAGTATAAGAGTAGCCCTATTATGGATTGGTCATGATATAATGGTATTAGAGTGATTTTTATTATCTGTAAATAGAATTTAGTATTAATTAAGATTTAATGGTCTAGTATTTGTTTCATCATACTTAAACAATGTATTTGAATTATACTAGGGAATCCAGATTAGATTTTACATACCCCCTTGTATTTTGAGAAAATTATCAGATTTTTTTTATCACCATTGGATTGGTGTTGTCGTGTCAATGGGGATGTCATATAGGAATATGTTTATGAATCCTATAGTTTTCTCCCATGATTATCATGTGTTGTATGTGACTGATTTATTATTATATTAATAATGAAATTCATAAAAAAATATTCCATATTTTTATCAATGGAAATGATTAAGAGAATTTATATTATTTAAATAATATGTTAATTCTATGTTGGAAATATATAGGACAAATTATAATGTTTATATTTTGAAAAACCATATATTTTATTTGTCAAACATGTTTTAAGGTAAAATATAAAGAGTATGATATGATAAAATGAAATTATATATTCAAATATTCTAATTAGATGGCTGGGAGAATATTATAATTATGTTAATAAAATAATTATAGGTTTTTATGACTGATTACATAATGGAAGTTTTTTCCATTATTGATAATGTGGTATATAATAGAGCCTCATATTTAAATAGACATATACATTGATGGATTGAGGTGGTACAGATGGTGGAATAGATTTTAATGTTTTTTCGAGAGTGAAAAGATATAATTCCACATTTTTTAAGAGTTCCCATTTTTATTGGTGGTATAAAAATATAATTTTGGTTGTATGGCTAGACCTTGGTAAACTGTAGTCCAAGTGGTTGGTATTTTTTATTGGGTGGTGATGTTGAGTTATGTCAATCAATTTTAAATGTAGTTTATTTCATAGACTATATATTATGGAATGCTGGCACACATTTTGGAGATCCATGATCAGGAATGATATTATTGAGATTGTTCCCTATAATGGGTTATTTTGACAAAAATATTTCTGGCTCCATGGTGGATTATTCCATGGCCTGGAGGTAATTATCCCATGATGAATTCCTGGTGTTTAGGATTTTTTGGAGGATGATATTGAGATTGAGGGTTGTATGTAATTTTTTCATGGATAAAAGTTATGGTTAACGGATCATGTATTATTTATAAGTGACTATATATTTTTATAAGAAAATTTTATTTTTAAACGAGTGAAATAGTTAAAAAAAATTAGGGTGTTTTTATTTTGAATATCGAGTGTCACGAACTAGGTCGAACTGCCACCTGACCTGATACATGAATCAACCCGTGGAAGGGCCCGAGAGGTGTTCCTAATCTTATAGGGCTAGAAGGTAGAACTAGGTATCAAATATATCATTGTATTAACTATTTATACCAATAAAAACTAGGATCTAATAAATAAAATAGAATGCGTCAAAATTAACTTAATAGAAATAAATGCATAAATATATCCAAATAGAAAAAACATAGAACAAAATAGAAACTATAAAGATGAGAAAATCAACATGATAATGATAAGATATCCACTTGAAAAAATAGTCACCACCAACTATATGAACAAACTCTTCCAAAGGAAACATGAACTAAAAACATAAACCATAAAAATAGCTCATGTTTACCAAAACTGTGAGGCACAATTAGGGTGGGAGCTTAATGTGTAAAGTATGTAATCACCACAGATTCCATAGATTTCCTTTCCCAAAATACCATAAAATATATTTATAAAATCATTAAAGAAAATAATTTTTTATCCTTAATAATAAAAAACAAAAATTTATAGGAAAGGTCATTTTATATACAATGCACACACTTATTCTCTTTTGATAACAGTTTTCCATTACAAACACAATTTGTAAACCAAAACCAAAAAAAGAATCAATAATACCTGATTAAAAGAGTCTAGATTGAAATTAATGAAAATATAAAAATCTGGTGATTAGACAGTAGAATAAAATATGATATATAGATAATAATCATAGTAATTTACTAAAAATCTCTAAATCAATTAACATACTCAATTCAGACTCATCTGTCAGCATATGGTGTAGATTCATAATAAATAAAAAATAAGCTCCTCTAAACTATCCAATATAGTGGCTCATCACACGTAGAATCTCCACAAATCTAGGGGTACCAACCCTTCTAATTGGGGTAAATAGTCAATTTTCACTCAGCCCTCTAGATAATTTCCCAGAATCCAATGATAATATTATGTGTTTAATGGAGAGGTCCTCGCATGAATGGACCAAAATGAATCCCATTACCATTGTGCTTTCCCAGCCTAAACACTAACACCACATATCCAATATCCCTATCCTTTAAGGGTACACTATATAGGTTCCAATATCATGTCAAGTAACACACAAGTTCCAACTATTCCCTTACATCATATGAGATTTTAAACAAATTTCCAAATCGTGAAAAGATTCCAATCCATCAATTAGGATTTTGAAACTCATCTATGTATCCAAAACCATCCCAAAAACTATGATGAAACCATATGACCCACTCAATGGTTCCAAATGGGTGTTTATCTCAATTAGGGACCAATTCACATTCCAAGGTGCCAAATGGGGAAATATTTAAAAAACATATTTAGTACCCATATTTAAATCATTTTAAAATTGATAAGCAATTTGGAAATCATTAAAGATCCATTAGTGTATTAAAAGAATAATTAAAAATAGAGTATTAAAAGGATATGAAATTTTAGAAGGAATGTGCTTGGAAAATTGGGGTTTAGGGTGAATAACATTTAAAAATACCACTATCATTTTTGACCCACCTATGGACTTTCCCACATAAAAAGGATTATCCATAGTAATCCATAAATGTGCCAAGGGTTATAATTAATGAAATAAATTGAGTCTAAAAAATCATTTACAAGGGTTTACACACAAGTATCAATCCAAAAAAGGCACCTAAGGCACACACAATGATCAATTCATGGTGAACTATATAAGAATATATCACCAAGGACAACACAATCACAAAGTCTCCCAACGTCATTTTAAAATATCAACTGACATTTTATCAAAAAACATACAATCATATATATGTTGAAAAAATATAGTAATCCTTTGAAATCCCATTTCAACAAAATTCCCACACGAAAACACCACAGTATTTAAAAATATGATCATAACTCGAAATAAAAATATTTTAAATTAATTAGAATGGATCAAGAATCACAGAGAATTATTCGTAAAGGAAATGGATGGAAGCACATACCTCAATGACATCTTGATTCTAGGAAACTCCAAGGGGGGGAAAATGAGGTTCAAGTGATTATCTGATCACTCTAGAATAATAAAAAAACAAGATAAAGATCAACCATGGATTCTATGGATTATCCAAGAAAATATCCACATATGGAAAACCAAGAAATAAATAGATTTGAAGAATAATAGGAAATGTTTTTCTAAAATTCCAATAAACTCACTGTAAAAGCATGAAAAGACATCAATAAGAATTGATGAGCCCATGTAGGGAATCATGGGTGCTCTTATAGTGTGTTTGGGTCATGCAATGTGGGAGGACCTGAAATGGGGTTAAAAATAATAAGATAAAATATATAATTTAAAATATTTAATGGTCGGGTAAACTCTCAAGCGTTGGCCTTGGGGTTTGATAAACTATGGGTCAATCATTCACACCATACTAGAGAAAAGGTATTCCCAACACGATTTCTATGCACGATTTTGGAAAGAATGCACCAACCATGCACCATAATTCAATACAAAATTATAGAGTCCCAAACATGTTTGCCACATGGTTTTATTAAACTATGCATAAGTCGTGTTCCATTCCCTTGACAAAAAAGTCACACAGTTATTCATTGGGGTTTCACATTTTTCCGTAATCCATGATCAATCAAAGAGAGAAAAATCGTGCACTGATAAATTGAACTAGAAATGAACTCATCCTCAACAATTATCACTATTAACCCTCAAACTGTTCACACAAAAAATCACTATCCAACAAGACACCCAATACCTCTAGAACTCAAAAATTCTCACCAAGTCCTTGACATGAACGCCCAAAAAATAATCCAAAATCAATAATACAATAAAATAAATAAATCGATGTTTGGGTTCGAGAATTATCACCCCCAAAATATTTACATCCCCTAAAATGTCGCCCATCCATATGAAGAACCAGCCAAAAAACAAAATGAGATGATTTAGAACAAAACAATAGTCCATGGTGTGAACTTTCCCTTGACATTTCACAATAGACATGTTATAAAAAACAAGAACAAAAGGATCTATTGATAATGGAATAAGAGAGTTCTTCACTCAGTAAAGAACCCACTTGAACCCCACCAACACCAGGATACAGAAATCCCCACATAAATAAAACCCTGAAGAAATACTGAATTCTATGAAAGGAACTTAAACCAAAACCAGAAACCAAGCAATGATTCATTTTTTTTATAGAGTAAAAAACATCCCACAAGTGAGAATAAAAAACTATCCAAAAGATTCTAGGAAGACATAGGAAAGAACATATAACAAATACTCACATTCAAAAATCCATAACCACTCTTATTACAAGGGATAGAGACCAAAATACTTTTAAGACAAAAGTATGGTCATACAATAGTAGACAAACTAAAATAGAGAAACACCAACCATATCCACTATAAAACTGGAGAAAAATGTTGGGAAAATGTTTCATACATCCTTAGTGATTCCAAACTGCATGAAAAACATCACTATGAGGTGAGTGGATGGAGACCTGTTTTATTGACGGATCGACTTCCATGTAGTTAGGAGTTGAAACCCTCTAAATGGAACATCCTTTTATAGAAAATCCAACAGAATAAATTATCTAGAGGAGCCAAATGGATGAAACAAAATTATTCCATTGTATTATTATGATAAGGTTGTTTCAAAATCCTAAACCGACTGCACTGAAATTACATGAGTGAATGGTTCGATGAATGAGAAGACAGAACCAATAAAAGAGATTTTTGATGAATGGTTTCATCTTGAACACACCTCCCTCTATAAGGGGAAACTTCATGATTTGTAGGATAAATTAGTTCATAAACCACCATAAACTATACTCTATGAGACAAATTCACTATAAATTCCTCTTTGACTTACTTCTTAGACCAGGATTCCCAGATAAAAGGGATCTCTTCTTGACCTCTGGATGAAGACCCCATAAAAAGAGATTATCTTTCAACTAGTCCCCTATTTCTTCATATAAAGAAAATGAACCAATTACTTGAAGAAATAGACATACACCTTCACTGTCTAATGGATTTTCTGAATACCAATGATATATACCACACTCCTCATCTTTACCTCCTCCGGATTGAACCATTTGATAAAAGTGGTCCTAAAAACCCCCAAAGTGTGCCATCCTACTGAAATTCTAGGATGATCACCTTCCACTAATCAAAATATGGACCCTAAAAATTACTCAATACTACATGAAATATCACACGTTTGAGGTTTTTAAATGAAATGAAGACACATTCAATGTCATAAAGTCTCTCTATAGATTCTCAAAATCCTTTATTACCATGGAAAAGTTCAGAAAAAACAAAGAATATTATGATTCTTCTACCCCACTCAATGTCTAGGTAGGGATAACAACCAAGAGTGACCCATTGAAAACCTTTGGGACCTTTTTGTGATAATTCCATAATAATTAAGGAAAACACTAGATTGAAACAACCAACAACACAAAAGAATAGCATAATCAAAAACAATCATCTCTTAAGACAAAATTTCTAAAACGAAGAGAAAAAATCCTTTTTCAAAACCATTATTTTCATATCACATTCAAAACCACTTTCCCCCAAAGGCCACTTTCAAAAAGTGAAAATTGATTTCCAAAATCAACCCACAAACCAAGTCCCACATTATGAAAAACAATAAAACCCCAAAACCATTTTCCTTTATAAATCCTTTATCCAAAAAAAACCTTTTTCATTTAAAAATAAATGTATGCTAGGAAAATAAAAAAAAGCACCCTATCCAAAGATCCAAAATATGGAACTAGTGACAATAAAGAAACTCCATCACATGGTTTGGTAGAACATGACCTAAAAAATAAAAATCACTTATAATATATTGAGCTACAAACCCATACCCACATTGGTCACCACTCCACAAAAGACCACCATGTACTGCCATCTCACATCCCTTTTCATTCCATATCTAACATAACTAATGAAAATGACTTAAGTCCTAGACTACAATTAGAAGCATGGGAATCAGGAAAAAGAAGGGTTAATGAATTCCTTCACGTACCTACCTCTTGAGTCCCAAATTTTCTTATATATAATCTAACTAAAACCAAAAATAATAAAGGGCTCATTTATTGCTATTTTGACCATGAACCAGGATGGGATTCTATTTGAACTGACACCACACCTGGCATGTGGAAAGGCCTAAGAGGCATTCCCAATCATTTCCGGATAGATACTACCATCTACCATCAAATATATCATATTTGGACCATTTTTTTCCAATAAAAAATAAGATAAAATAAAAAAAACATCACAATATATAATGAAATGTATAAAAATTAATAACTAAATAGGTCCAAATATAGAAACCACATAACAAAGAAGAAACTATAAAGAATAACCAAAACCAACCACTACTGATGTGATTCCATGTGACCTAATGGTAACCAAAAACCATTTGAAGAAACTACTCCAAAATAAAAATAAAAATAGAAACTTCAAAAAAACAAAAGAGCTCTAGTCTACCTATGCCATGTGGAATATATAGGATGTGAGAATTATCCTACCAATAGACATGAACCCAAAAGTCCATTAATTTCCCTTCTTAAAACATTAAAATAACACTATTTTTAAATAAAAAAAATAAAAATATGATTTTATCATTATTAAGACAAAATAAAAATTTATGTCAATGAAAATTTGAGAAACAACACACACACTATTTCTATTTTGAAAATATATTTCAATTAAAAACACAATTTTCAAACCAAAACCCAAAAAAGAATCCATATATAAAGATAAATATGGGGATATGTTTAAAATAATGAAAATAGAACAAGCAGGTAATCATATAGAATAATAAAATAGAAAAAATATAAAATAATAATGTGCATTTCCTAAACATATCTACACATAATTCCTTGATGTACTATGTTCAGACTCACCTGCAAGTGTATGATGTGTCTCCATAGTCAATAACCAAATAGATTCTCTAAACCAGCCAATTCAGTGGTGCATCCCTCTCAGACTTTTAGAAAATCTAGGGTGTAGCAACTCATTTAATCAGGGTCAATACAAAACCATCACCCAACACTCTATATGATGCACATGAATGTCATTATAATAGTATAGAGAGAATGTGTAGGTACTCACATGCATGGCTCAAATTGAAACCCACAACCATTATGATTTTCTTTCCCAAACATGGACACCACCCAAAATATAACCCTCTACATGGAGGTTCCACAACAAATGTTCCAATCTCACAAAAAGTGATACACAAGTGCTAACTAGGACTTCACATCATATGATATTTGAATCCACTTTCCAAAACAAGATAAGTTTCCAATCGTTAGTTTAGTATTTACAAACCCAAATTTTTTTCCACAACTATGATGAAACCATATACCACACTAAACATTTCCCAATGAACCTTTATGTCTTTTATGGACCAATTCACATTCAGAGGTTCCAAATTGTTTAAAATTTTGAAAATGTCTTCAAAACCAACATTTTAATCATTTTGGAACTAAGGAGCCACTTGGAAAACATTTATAGGCCATTTCGATATTATAAGAATACTTTACAAAGGGGTTGGACAAGGATAAGAATTCGGTAGAGGTAAATTGATTTGAAAATCAAGGTTTAAGGTGAAAATATTATAAAACATCCATTATTATCTCAATGACTATCCATAATTGAAACCTGGGAACCTATGGAATTTCCCATATCCAAAGGATTATCCATAATAACCCATCAACGTGACAAGGTTTCTAATTAATTAAATATAAGGACCCACCAAAATAATTTTCAAGGGTTTACACAAAATTATCAATCCAAACAAGGAACCAAAGTCACACACCATTCCCAATTAACAATGAAATAAAAATACCAAAACATAACCAATTCCAATAAAATCCTAAAGAAAAAAAAACTCAATTTAAATGACCAATTTGAATTTTATCAAAAACCATACATGCATATATGTGATGGCATTAATATAGAAATCCATTCAAAGTCTATTTTTCACAAAATTTCCCACATGAAAATACTAAAATAATTAACAAAACACATCCCAACTCTAAATAACACATTTTTAAATTAATTCAAAGTGATCAATCATCACATAGAATTCCTTAGAATAAAAAATAGGATAAAACACCAACCTCAATGTTGTGAGAATGAAACGAAACTTGTAGGGATAAAGAATGAGGCAAGAGAGAAAATCCACACACTATAGAACCAAGGGAAAAATATGAACATCATCCCTAGCTTCATGGGTTTGACCAAGAAAGAACCCACCCATAGAAAACTGTTAATTCAAGAGAGAAGAAGAAGAATATAAGAAAATTGTCCCAAAAATCAAGAAACTCGCATTAAAACCATGACGAAGAATCCATGGGTGAATGAGAGAAAAGGTGGGAATCTTTTTATCTTCCATGGTGTGCCTTTTTCATGAAATGGAAGGAAATTGTTAAATGTGGTTGAAATATGATAGAGAAAATATATAATTTTTAATTTTTAATGACCTGGTAAAATCACATGGTTTTTCAGCATGGTTTGACAAACTGTGTGCCAACCATAAGCACCCAACTAGAGAGAAGTGACTCCCACACTATCTTGCGATAGAGTATGGGAAACCATGTGCCAAAGGTGTGTATGCATTATATAAGATATTACTGAACCCCTCAAATTCGTTCCATATTGTTTACTCTAACCATGAGAAATACATCCTCTATTCCCATGACACCAAAAGTCCCATAGTTACTCACTAAATTAGAATGGTTTTTTCCAAATTGGGATCAAGACATGTAATTAATATTGTTAATGTATAAAATGAACTTTAAAGGACCTTAGCCTCAACTGGCTGGACAGCTAATCCCCTATCCATTCACACAAACTATACATAAGCTAAAATCCACCAAGAAACTCCAAAACTCAAAAATTATCATCTACGAGTCAACCAAATGTTCTACAAAAAGATCCAATATCCATAAAAGAATAAAATGAAATAAAAATAAAGGTCAGGTTGTGACAACAAGGTTTATAGATCCTATTTTCTAGATAAAAATATTATTCAGTAACTCCATCAACTTTTTGTGGTGTGGTTATTTGTGTATTATTATAAATTTGGACATCCCCTCCCTTGGACAAATCCTTTTTAACATATTACAACAATATTAAAAGTCGATGATTGATATTGTATTATTAAATACCCTACTATTTCTTCATAATCCCCACCCTCATGTGGTCTATTTCCTATCAATCTTAGGTTATTAAAGTATTATCAAGGTGTTTTTAGCATTCAATCACTGGTTATTTCCTTCTTTATTCATGTTGGGTTGTTAAAGATTCATTAATGTATTAAATTCATAATTTAATGTGTATTCATTGTATTCAAATAGTAATACTAATTTAATTATTTTTAATGGATGTTTTCAATTTTTCATAAAATATTATAATCATGAAATGATGTAATAGGTAGAATGATATAATATATAGTATAAATTGATAATATAATTGAAATTTACAAATTATTTAATCAAATAGAATTGAGAAAATAATATAGAGGAAAATATGGGTTACATATTTTCATTTTATTTTGTTATATAATGTTGATAAATATTGAATTTAAACTCTATGGATTATCATGGGTTTCTGTGATCTTTTCAATTATTACTAATATATTGGGTTTGAAGGAAGAATAAGGTAATGAATAAGGAATGATGTAAATTCATAGACTATTTAGGCTTGCTTGAGGATTTTTAGAATTCATTAATAGGGAAATGAGGATGTTTTGCAGACTATAAATTTGGGTATTAGAATGAAAAATTTATATCGGTTGACATTTTAAGATGGATATTACAATACTATATTTGGTATACTTATTATATATATATATTTTAATGATTCCAGGTTATTTGATATGGTTATTATCATATGAAAATGTTAGAAGATTTTTTGGATGGTTATATTTTTGTTGAAGGGATATGATACATTCTATGATTATTTGTTCTATGAGATTTGTTTTTCCAATAAGTTGATGTGGATGAGGGATATTGTATTCCCACCATAGATAAAACTATGATTATTGGTGTTGTGTCAAAATTTATTTATTCCTACTGTATTTCCATCATCCCAATTATGGAGGTAGGTAATTATTATGGTCATATATAATATTTATTAATATTACAATATCTTCATATACTAACATATAATCATATTAAGTCATCTAAATCCTATAATTAATAAATAAAATAATTCCTTATACCAAAAAAAAAACAAGATCTGGTGAATTAATGATACACTTTATAAATTGGATTTCATGTCAAATTTATTAAATTAGACATAAAATTACATAAATATATTTTATAGAATAAATAATAAGTCTCTAACATTCCCAATACCACTTTGGTTTACTATTTTATTGAATTAAGAAAAACTTTACATAAAAAAACCAATTCCATTCTCATAAAATGGATATTTTTTTCAATTATACCATGAATTTATTATTTTATAAAATTTCATTAACATCTACAAAAAAATCTACATTCATGGTTCCCTTATAAACATGTCATACCCAATATCCTTATCCATAACCTTATGAAAATGGATATATAATAGGTGATATCTTAAATAGGTTCTTAAGTTAAACATTAGTGTTAATAATCGAAGATCATAAGAGATAATAATATGATCAACGAGAATGAGAACATAATAAAACTTCATAGACATAAGATATTCATATTACACCAAAAATTGCTCATTTTTCACAAATCATTGCATAATTCTATGAAAAACTGAATTGAAATGTCATATAAATCAATAATCACTATCCATGTGAAATAATCTAATTCCTAAGAAAACCATTTTATCTCTTATAAATCCTAGAAAAATTGAAAATTCAATATGTGATATTATATTCATCATACCATGTTAACTCATATTTCACCCATAATGGTATATCATGGAACTAGTTAATTTCAATAATCATTTCTATATACAATAAATAATTTCAAAATGTATTTTAGAGATATATCCATGAAATATATATAATTACCTATAATTTACATTAATAAAAAAAATGAAAATAGATCATTGGGATATGAATTGAACAAAAAAATCATAAAAATAACCATATCTCTTTTATATCTTGATTAACTAGTGGAAAATAAATGGGTTTCATGATAATTTTAGAAAAATATTATCACTACAAATCCATAGAAAAGAGTTTGAATATATCTACTGAAAATATCACAAATTAATTATAGTATTCATTAATGGATATTGACACATAAGAAAAATACCATTGAAAATATAGTTTTAAAAAGAGGAAAACATTTTACAGTGATAACTATAAAAAATTAAAAATTCACTAAACCATGGAAAAATTATTTTCATTGAAAAAATATTGAATATTTTAAGAAACATAATAATTAAGAAATAAATAGTTTCTGGAAAAAGTGACGAAGTTTCCACATACTGTGATAATAATAAAAATTATACATCTTTCATTGCAATATAAATCTCATAAAAAAAACTATCATTACATCATATCTTTCTTAACCCATTGAAAAGAAACAAGTTTCCAAAAAATAATTCAAATATCATCCTAATATTTATGAAGAATGAAAGTGGAGAGTTTCAATATAATATAACCATAGAGAAGAATAAAAACCATTAATGTATTTTGACATAAATGAAAAATACCTTTATAAAATAATTACAAATATAGTTTAAAAAATAAGAAAAAATATCATTTTCTTTTGGTAAGCTTTAAAAAATTCAAATAATAATTGAAAAATTATTTCTTTGGAAACTCATGTAATGTATTAATTGAATCTTAAAAATAAATAAGTGAATTTTTTTAAAAAAAATTATCAAGTTGTAATGATTTAAAGAAACACTATTTTCATAAATTTGTAATGAGATTCAAAATTGACCCATGTAGAAAATATTAAGAATATTTTATTAAACACCTTTTAAATTATATTTTAAAAAATAGAAAAAAATATTAAGAAATGATTTTATTTTAAACATAAAATTATTGAAATTAGATAAAATACATGGTTATGAAAGAGAAAGATTTTAGTATAAGAAATAAATTTTTAAAATAAATTATAATAAATAAAACCTCTTACGGATTTCTAAATGACTAACCATTTGGAAATAAATAAATTTATAAGGAATGGAAAATATATTTAGGATATATATATTCATGTTATTATATATAAAAATGGTAGTATATAGATCATATGAGTGAATATAAGTGCAGATTTCGAAGCATGTATAAGAAAATAAAATTTGAGATGAAACACCATTAAAATATTTATAACACCTAAATGAAAAATAAAATGAATGAAAAAAATTTATATAGTTATGAAAAAAATGATTTCAGTGAAATAATGTTTCAAAATACATTCATGGTACATTAATTACACCATATAAAAGAAATCATAGTGAACATTATGAAACATATATCAGCGAATTGAAATTGAGATAAAGAAAGTCTTATAAAGGTCATAACATTTGATGTCGGAATCAATCAGTGAAGTGAAAATGTGAAAAAAAGTAAACCTGAGTGAAAATAAAACTAAAAATAAAAACATGTTGTAACACACATAATATTTTCTTAACATATTCAATGTGAATGTGATATAACCTAAATACTGGAAATTTAATTAATAATCACCTTACCTCAAAATTCTACTTGATTTTACATTCTATATCCTCTACTATAATAAATTATTAATTAGTTTAAATATACATTAGAAACATATTTATATTAATCTAAAATGTTACAAGTCACTTATTATTTATTATTTCCAACTTCTTTATACTTCATTATTATAATAAATAATTTTGTTTTAACTATTCAATTTTCCACACATGTTAAGATTCGACAGTTCTAGTAATTAAACTTTGTTCATGGTTTCACAAGCTTTATAATGCTCATGAATATGTATAGGATGTTATTTATTCCATTTTTTTCCACTCTCACATAATAGAGTAGTTTTTATCGGTCCAAATGAAACACATAAAAATTACTTCTTCGATTATTATAGAATTAATAAAAGAAATTAATTTATATGTGAAAATAAATTTGAATATTACAGATGAATAATTTTAAAAAATATATTAAATTAACCATTTTACCATTTTTTCATAGAGGCGATTGTCCATTCTTACCCATGAGAAATTATTACATTTTTCAATAGATGTAATGGTAAGAAGATTGATAGTGTTTTATATATAAATAATAATAAAATTTTTTAAAATATTATATTTTTCCCTAAATTCATTTTTTAACAATCCATGTTAGGAATTGGTTGGAAACAAAATACACTATTATTAAATGCGGCAGTCCGCACATACACAAAAATAATGTTTTCATTTTTCCATGGACGGAAAGAAATTTAAAATTTGGTTTTACTCAACCTAATAACATATAAGTATTTTAATGGTACTAATTTTATTATATTATTATGATTAAGAAATATTTTAATGAGGGGGAATAAGCTAAATACTTTAAAGACTGTGGTTTGATTATATATCTCTTACTTGAATATCACATTGGAGACAGATTGAGGATTCAATGATTTGCCTTTTTTGAAGGGAAAATTATAGGGAATGGATAATGGTGTTGGTGAGGTATTTTCTTATATATTGGTTGATATAGAAAGATTAATGTGTGTAGATAAGTGATGAGAGTATATATCCTTTTATATGAGATATGAGTGACACTCATGTAGATAATCATTATGTTAAAATGATATTAATTAATTTTTCATGTTCAAGATCAACAATATATCCAAAATATAGATTTTTGGATAGGTTAGGATATTAATTCATTAATTAAAATAAAATTTCAATAATTTTTAGATATATTTACTCTCTTATCCTTATGTTTATCCCCTATCATTTTAACCTTTACTAGGGTTACTAACATTTACAATAGTGACTAAATTTGTGAACAAAAATGAAATTGAAAATATCAAATAACTTGAAAATTTTGATTCTAAATGTGGTTTTTCTAAAATATTAAATTTATAGTGGTCGTAAAAATTATATTCAATATAAAGACAAAAAACACAATTATATTTTTATTTAATTTAGTTTTTAAACATATTAAATAATTTACACCAAAAATCATTTATAGAATTTATCCACATGAATTTTATTAGATTATCCAAAAATTATTTAATGTGAAATAAAATACAATAAATTAATTAATTTATCTTCATAAATACATAATTTATGAAAAGGGAGAAAAAAATTTTATTATTAAAATAACACAATACTTAGGTGTCACACCCCAGCCGACGTAATTAATTTATTTTATTATTTTCATAGATTATAATTATTATTTTTGTGCTCGAGTTGAGTCATGTTTTAAATTATAGAGTATATGTTAAAAAGGGTGCATTTTATGTTTGGAAAATTCTAACACAACAGAAGAGCACAGTTTGGGAACCGTGTGGCCTTCCTGTCATTGAAAAAATAAAAATACTAATTTAATGATTAATTAAATGAAAATATTATTATTATCTATATTAAATGTTATGAATAATATTATAAAAAGGTGTTGTTTATATTATTATAATTAATAATGAAATAAATATTATTAGTTTTTTATCATTATAGTAGCATTATTATTATTATTATTATCATTAATAGTTCCTTTTGGGTTTTAATTTATTGATGAAAAAACATTAAATAAAAAAATGGTGAATCCCAAATGCCATGGCCCTCCCCCTACCTCACGACACAATCCATAATACTCCCTATCTGTGTTCATCTCCTTCTCAGCCGCATGCTCCGACAAGCTCAACCTTGTCTCTCCATCCCCAAATCCACCGCAAACAACAGTTCTCTCTCTGATTGAATTGCCTCACTGTCGTGAGATTAACCAAAATCCCCCGACACTCTATGTTCTTTTCACGCTCCCTCAGACCCACATCCTATGACAATCAACCTCACCGTCACTGCCCCCCTCATCAGTTTCACCCAGTTACTAGCATCCTCTCCCTCCAACAACAGCCTTCCCCCTTCGATAAGGGTTCGTGTTTTGTGTGTTCTTTGAGGAGGGGGGTGTTCGGTTTTCCATAAACCCTTATTGTTGGGGCTCAATTTATTGAATTAATCCCTCAATGTTGGTTTGTTTTGGTAGTGTAGGGTTTTATTCCTCTTCTAGAGAGTCTGTTTGAGGTTCTAACTAGATCTTGTACCAGTTTCTGGTTTGTAAAGTCTTTCCACTGTGGTTCTGAGGTAGGTGTTTTCTTGCACTTGCCTCATAAATTTATGAAACTCTAATTTCATTACTTTTTTACCATATTTATGTGATAAATATTATACTTAAATATTTTAACTATTTTGTTTTGTGAAAATGGTACTTTGAACCTTGTTTTTTACTTAATTAAGCTTGTTTAACTAATTTTCACATTCATATTGTTTGTTTAAATGCTTAGATTGATTTTATTAGTGGATATTGGTATGTAAAATGAGGTTTGGATTTTCCAATGATTATTTATTAATTTAAATTAATATTTTGGTGTTTTCGATAGTGTTTTAATTGCTTTTAATTTAAAATAAAGTGTAATTGTGGATTTTTAAATTAAGTTCATGTGGAATGTTGAATTAGGACCCAGTTGGCATTTTATGTAAATTGGTTTCATTTTGAATGTGAGATGTAAATGTTTTGAATAATTTTTATAATTGTTTTTGAGTAGAAATAAAATTATTGACAGCACTTTTGAAAAGTGTTTTCATTTTGGGATAATAGTTTTTTGTGTATGTTTAAGGGCCTATTTGGCAATTTCCTAAAATTACTGAAAAGTGTTTACTATGAAAACCCTCGTAGGGTGTTTCTATGCCTTTATTTCATGCGATGGGTGGGGATTCCTTGTTGGGGGATTCAATGGATCCATTTTTTGGGTACTTCAGCTAGAACCCTTTATAATTATTTTATTCTAGGGCATGAGAATAGATCTAGGGGAGACTCGAGGTGAGAACTATTATGCATTATTATTATACACCTTGTGATTGGATGCTTGACTGGAATTGGTTGTCTCACCCCCGTTATTCAAGAGACATAGAAACCTAGAATATGGAGAGAATATTCTATGAATAATTGTATTGTTGTAAGTCAATCTACTGACTAGTGGCTCATAATAGGTGGATATAAATTTGTGTTTATTACTATGGGGTTCTCCCCCAGTTTATCCCATGTTAAAATGGCTGATTTTATTGATCGTTTTTATTTCATCATGTCTGGCATGATACCAAAGATGGATTCTCCTGGATTAGTGTCATCTAAACCATTCTCAATCTCTTGGGTTCACTAATGTTCATTACGTTAGTAATTTTTTGTTATTATGACATACTGGTATGGTTATTTCCATTTCCATTGTAGTATGATTACTGTTGTACATTCTTGTACAGTGTTTGTGTAGTAAGGTGGTGTGTTTATTTTAATATGGTTTTTAGAAAAAAAATCATGAAAAGTGTTTCATTATCTTATTTTTGTATATTAAAATATAGACACCCCTCTCCCCTTGAAAATTTTAGTATCTCACTAATAATAGGACTTTGGTTTTGGAAATAAAATGGGGAAATAATTTATAAATTCTATTTGAGTAAAATATATAGAAAAACATACTTTTATAGATTGTGGTTCAATGTTGAAGTTGTTTTTAAATAATTTTAAAGTTAGTACATTGGGAAATAGAATGTGGTGATAATCTATTGAGTTTTAATAGTCACACCTATAATTGTTTTCTTTTTTTAGTCCTTGTGGAGGATCAATATTGGGTGTGTTCTCCTTGGGTGATTTTTTATCGTTATGTTAGAGAGTGGCATGTATGGTCACAATGAGATAGTTGTTTCCTCATTCATTTCATATAGTTTTGTTTTTCATATATATTTTCAGTTTCCAATTTAAATGATATTCAGTTCAGTCTTGTTTATATTTTGGAGCTGCATGTGCTTTCATTCTACTAATTAGTTTATGTTTTTTTATAGGGTGAAATAATTTCCTTGTTTTACTCTATTGATTCCAAGCCTCCTATCGTCGACCTATGTGGATCAGGATCACCTATCGGGCCTTTCCGCGGATCGGCTTGGGTGACTAGTTCAGGGTTGACCTGTGTAGGTTCATAAAATATTGGTATTATAGAAGGTTGGCTCTTAGTGAGCCTTTCTTCTCAAAGATCCCTTTTCTATTTTGGGATGTCAAGGTAGATGGAGAAAGAATGTCAAAACCCATGGGGTTGGTGCAAGAATAGTGTTGGAAACTCTTTGTAATTTTGAACCTTGGTTTTCAATGGGATTTATGCCTTAATTAGTTTATTTGGACTTTAGGTAATGATTTGTGATTGGGATATGTTAAAGGGATTTGAGCTAATAGTTCTCAAAAACTAACATGAACTGGAAACCCATGTGGAGATAGGTTCATGGTCTTATAAGGATTTTCATGTTGGTTAAGTTTTTGTAATATGGCCTCCAACCATATGGCCAAGTCACTCACCGACAATAGTTCCATTTTTGAGTTATTTTGGTTATCCTTTGAATTCTGAAAAGTATTTGAATTAGATAATTTGGTTTTTGAAAATGTTTGTTTAAAATGTAATGTTTAATTTAGGGAGTGTTTAAAATGAAATTGGATGGGTTTTAAACCAAATGAATTTTAAATTGGTGGGTAGTGTGTCTTTGGAACGTACATTATTTTGTAATGGGATGAATGATTTTATTTGTGAAATGATTTTGTTTTGTTTTTGACTTAGTTGTTTTCATGGGTGCTCACATCCATGGTTTTATATGGAAATGAGGATTATTTCTTAGTATGGCATGGTGGATTGGTTCTTAGGGTGGCATGAAAATATTCATGTCAGTTAGGCTCGATTAAAAACCAATGGTGAGGGTGAAAATATACCAGTTTTGTTATTAAAATCAAAATGTTTTCAGAAAAGAGATCTTTTTATTAAGAATGGATTGTTTAATTTTATTTAATGTGGGTATTTTATGTGGTATTCATTCTTGAGGGTTTTTTGGAGTTGTATTTTATTTTTATCTTGAAACTTTTTGGACTAGTGGTTGCCCTCATAGAGCTTTAATGGGTGATCACAGTGCGGATGATCAACCTAACAATTTTACTCATGAGTCTAAGAAGCTGGAACCACCTCTTGTTTATGGACAAGCATACCCTTCCATAGAAGAAAACTAGATGAAAAATATAGAAAGGAACTTTTTCCTCATCGAGTTTCCTGAATTGTTGAACATTAAGTTTGAAACTTTTATGATTGAAGGTTCACTGTGGATGTGGTGGAAGTATGTGTCTCGGAAAAAGCACTGAGAAGATCTTACTTGGGTTTTTTCAAGGAACTTTTCATTCATTAGTATTTCTATTAAAAATAAATTGTGGGGAAGGGGATGTAGATGTTTTTTTGTTTCAGGGTGATGGATTAGTGTTGGAGTATTTCCATCACTTTGTGGACCTTGTCCCTTATGATTCATGGTATATCAAAGATGATTTCGTGAAGAATCGACATTTGGAGGTTGGGAGTTTTCCCAAACTGTAGTCAATTGTGTTAGAGTTCAGACTAATTTTGTTTTCCTATATGGTGAGTCAATATTTTCATGTTGAATCCATGATGGAAGGAGTGCATGAGGTGGTCCTCCCCCCTTCAATTCCTTGGAGAAGTTGGGAGATTTTCAATAAGGAGATGACTAAGAGAATGAATGTAGATGGAGTAGGTAATGGAATCAAATGGTCTATGGATCATTCATTAACCTCTTCGTAGAGATAGATCCTCATGTGTTATCAGTGTAGAGTTTCAGGTCATAAAAGTCCATTGAGTACAAATGCCCTAAACCCCTACCAGTCTTGTAGACGCTTGGGTAACATGCAATGATTCTGTGGGGGCGTCGCTGGAAAGAATCACAAAGGGAATTCTCATAATTGATTTGTTGTTTGGTTTTATTTAAAGACTCCTATGTATGTTTCTTTCCATTATAAGGTATTTCTTGTCCTGGCAATTGTATTGATCATGAAACAGGTTATGAAATCTATGGGAATGTTTTGGGACTTTTGACAAATTGTTCTTTTCAATTCCCATGGGGTCTTTATTCCAAAATAATGTCCTTTATTTTCTCTAATAAAATGTTTTACGTTTATTATTGGTATTATCCAAACCGGACAACTAGGTAGGTGATGCCACATCCATCAAAGCTCTATATAAAAGGCCTCACAGCGAATCTGAGGAATATTAAGGAACCTCGGGGGGTTTAAGATGTTTAGTTAAAGTTGTGCCTCAATCATTATGGTGAGATGGTTCTATAATTTCTGTTGTGTTTTCTCCATCACTATAAATTTTTTATTTTCGCAAAGAGGTGGTGGACATACCCCACACACAATGTATTTTGTTATGATTTTTTGGAAGTGAGTTCTAAGAGAGTGTCCTTGCGTGGACCGCCTATGTGAATCAGGTGTGGTCTTCAATTTCACTCGTCCTTAGGTGAAAAGTCATGGGTGGTTGTTGGTGGTTGTTCAATGGTCCAATAATTGGGCCCCTTTCCTCCTCGCCCCATGTGGTGACAATTTTTGGTCCATGTGAGATGTTTTTTCTTAGTTCCCATCCCCTCCATTCGAGAGTGGGTAGTTTAAATGTTCATGTTGGATTCCTCTTAGCCTGAGTTGATTGTCCTGCATGGGAAGGGAATAGTTTTGGGATCATGATAAGTTTGTTATTGGTCTCTCTTAGTTGGTTAATATAGTGAGGAGAAGCACCACAGGTCTCGTTGAGTATTTTTAAGATGATATCAATTTCTAGTTGAATTATTATGGTGGGGTCCATTTGAACGTCCTCTATGCTGGTGATTTACTTCAGGCATCAGGGTTATGTTCCACTGATTTTCATTGAAAAGTACTCATATGAGAGGTTGGATCAAATTTCTATGGGTTCATTAGGTGTTGATCAATAACCTGGAATGTGTTGGGAATTTCTGGATACAGAAAGTGTTATAGTGGGGAGAATTGTCACACCCCAACCTGTGTAATTAATTTATTTTGTTATTTTATTGGAATCAAATAATTTTTTGGGGGATTGATTGGAGTCCCATATTTATTTTTATATATTTTTTTAAAAATAATTGTGTGTTTTCAGTTTGGAGGAATCTGACGTTGGGCATAGCACAGTCTGGGAACTGTGCAGCCTTGCCCAAGCCACCATGCAGCCTGCCTATCATCAAAAAATAAAAAAATTAATGACTAATGAAATGAAAATATTCTTTTTATAATTATTAAATATTATGAATATTATTATAAAATTTTATTTATTATTGTTATCAAAAATGAAATAAATATTATTAGTATTTTTCACATTATGGAATAAATATTATTATTATTATTACTTGTTCTTTTAGGATTTTAATTTAAATAAGAAGAAAAAATAAGAAATGATGAACCACTATGGGGTAGCCCCCCTCCTACCTCATAACACCCCTCATCACACCCCATGTCTAGGTTCCTCTCCTCCATAACCACATGCTCTTATGAGGTCAGACTCGCCTCTCCTACCCTGATCCCACCCTGCACCTCCGCTATCTCCCTACATCAATCTAATCACTGACACATTGTAACCCATGACCCACCAGCACCCCCTGTTCAGCGCACACCACCTATGAACTATGGCCTATAGAATGAAACCTCAAAACTGTTTCCCCCCTCACTGTAATATCACCTTTTTCGGTGTCCTCTCCCTCCATGGATGGCATGCCCCCTTCGGTAAGGGTTTTTTGTTTGAGTGTTCTTTGAGGGGGCTACAATTTTTCTTAATCCCCCATTGTTCGTGTTTAATTTATTATTTTAATCCCTCAATTTGTTTTTATTTTGGTAGTGTAGGGTTGGATTCTTCTTCTAGAGCACAGGCTTGAGGTGTGAACGAGATCTCGCACCAATTTCGGTATTTCATTATCTTTATACCATGGTTTTGTGGTCGGAATTTCATTTCACATTCCTCGTAAATTTAAGAAACTATGATTTCATTCTTTTCACACCATATTTATGAGATAATAAATGTATTTTAATCATTTTATTATATTACTTGTTGTTAAAATGGTACTTTGAACCTTGTTTTGACATAATTGAGCATGTTTAGCTAAGTTGTAAACGATTATTGTTCCATTAAAGGTCTGATTGGATTTTAAAAGTTGATATTAGCATGTAAAATGATGTTTGTATTTTCTAAGGACTGTCTATCCTGTGAAATTTGGATTATTGGGTTTTTTATAGTGTTTTATATGAATATTAATTAAAAGAAAGAGTAATTGTGTCCTTTTAAACTGGTTTAACGTGGAATGTTGTATGATGGACTGTTTGTCATTTTCATATTAATTGGTTTTGTTTTGAATGTGAAATGTAAATGTTTTGAAGAATTGTTATATATGTTTGTGTGTCTATGTGGTTTTCTTAACACCACTTTTAAAAAGTGTTGGAATTTTGAGATAACATTTTGTTTCTGAATGTTTAAGGGCGTATTTGGCCATTTCTTGAAATTACTAAAAAGTGTTTGTTGTGAAAACTCTCATTGGGTGTTTCTCATGCCTAGATCTCATGAAATGGGTGGGAGTTCCTTGTTGTGGGATTCAAGAGATCCATTGTTAGGGTTCTTCGGTTGGAACCCTTTATAATTGTTTTATATTAAGTCATGAGAATGGTCCTAGGGGAGACTCTGGGTGAGACATGTTGTACATTATTATTATACACCTGGTGATTAGATTCTATTTTTTCATCATTTGGTTCACCCCCATTATACATGAGACATAGGAACCTCCCATATTGTGATAATATTCTAAGAATGATTACTTCATTAGTAGTCAATGTGTTGAATAGTGTCCCATATTAGGTGGACTTATGTTTGTGGTTATTGAAATTGGGGTTTCCCTTATTCTTTCTTGAGTTAGGTTGTCAATGAATATTGAAAATTTTGATTTCATAATGTGTGGAATGCTAATGGGGATAGATTCTCTAATTTTTTGTCTTATATATTATTCTCAATCTCCTAGGTTTACCTATGTTTGTTGCCATACTCAATTTTCAGTGATTTTGATATACTTGTACGGTTATTTCTATTTCTCCTGTAGAATGATTAATGTGGTACCTTCTTGTGCAGTGTTTGTGTAGGAAAGTGGAGTGTTGACTTTAATAAGGTTTTTGGAATTTTTTTTTTCAAAAAACGTTAATCATTATATTTGGTGAAGATTGAAATATAGACACCCCTCGACCTTTGTAAATCCTAATATCCCACTAATGGTAGGTCTTTGGTTTTTTAAATAAAAAGGGGAAGCGGGTTGTACATTGATTTTGAGTAAAATATATTGAAAACATAATTTTATAAATTATTGTTCAATCATGAAATTTGTTTCCTTAATTTTAAAGCTAGTGAAATGGGGAATTGAATATTTTTCTAGCCAACTGAGTTTTAATAGTCAATCTGATATTTTCTTTCTATTTTTTGTCCTTCTACAGGGTCCAACAAGGGTGCATTTTCTCTATACATCGTTTGATCACTAGGTTGGAGAGTGACCATTGGGTTAACCCAGAGATAGTTGTTTTTCCATTCAATTAGTGTATTTTTGTATTTCAGCTGTGTTATTAGTTTCTTGTTCAAATGATATTCCATTTGGTCATATTTATATTTATGAGCTGAATGCACATTCTTGTTACAATTTTGTTTTTGTTTTGTTTATTGGGAAAAATTGATCCCATAATATACTCTGTTGATGCCATGGAACATTTCACTAGCCTGGGAGGATCAGTAATGCCCCTCAGGTCTTGTCTCATATTGGCTCGGGTGACCAGTTCACAGTCAACTGAGGTTGGTTCATGACATTAGGATTCAAAATGTCAAACAGAGCTGTTAAAATTCAATGAAATATTTATAAAGGATTTACTTTACTTCATATATATTTATATATTTTGTATATAAAAGGATCCATAAACATTAATTTAATTTTTAAATCAATATAATTTCCAAAAAAAGTGACATTATTTTCGAAATCATTACTACTAACTAATCATAAAGAAAAAAATATTATTAGAAATTCTAAATAAAACATCTTAATATAATATTGACACAATTTATTCAAAAATTATGTTCATTTCATTAAATTAAAAATATAAAATTCATAATAAAATTTAGTATTAATATCTTTTGTTTTTGGTATTTATTATGGTTTTTAACATTTTGATGAAGATTGTGGAGTAAAGATAATTATAAAAAGATTATTATGTATTCATTTAAATCGACATGATCCTAGTAAAGATGAATAATAAATATTTCTGGGAGATATACTCTATGTCATTGATCCTGTATTCCACCATTGGAAGTGTTTTTGTGGGTTGCCTTTAATATAGTAAATGCAGATAAGTCATAGTGGATTTAAAGATAATATTTATAAATGTTATTTTAATTTTAAATAATTATGACACCATGTTATAGGGAAATAGTTTGTTCATCAATGGTGGATAAGTTGTTGAAAATAGGTCCAGCCCAAATACTAGGTCATTTCGAGTATCCAAACTTTCCAGGGAAGAAATTGAAGCTCAATTAAATTAATGGAATATGGTCACCATGCTAAAGAGAAACATCATGGTTCAGTTATATGAGTTTTTAAAGATGTACCATTTCATAGGGACGAAGCATGGTGAAAATTTTATGACATGAGTCTGTATGAAAGGTAATTATTGGTGTGTTAATTTGTGTGAGGTTGTTGAAATAACATTGAAATTTTTAGGGACATTTTTATGTGGGATTCAATTTTTACAGTCAATTTCATATGAATAGTGTAATGGCCTGGACCTCCCTGGACCATTCCTGTTCAAAAATCAGCTGTATGGGGTGTTTCGGGAGGTTATGGTGACTTATCCCCAACACTTTTCCAAATTTCCATTCCTGTGAACAGTTCCAATGGTGAGGTTCCAACAGTGAGGTTCATGATTAGTGTTTCCAGAATGGTGAGGTTCCAATGGTGACCTTTTTTTTGGGAAAAAATCCCTCAAGGTATCATTGAATCATTTTTGAGGTGATTGTGTTTGTTGACAAAGTGGACATTTGTGATGTGATTGTTGACGAAGCAAAAAAACATTGTACAAATTTGTTGTCAAAGAGGATTTCATGGTGGAATGTCGAGTTCAAGAGCTGAGTTCAACGATCCATGTTTTATTCAAGAACGTCGACAAGAGGAATGGATGATCTGGAGGTGGTACAAAAAGAATAGATACAAGGTGGTGTCGTTTTCCAGTGTTTTCCAAATTTCAGGGCCTCAAAATCAACAAAATGGATAAAAGTGATTTTGGCAAAGGGACTTGCGTGTCGAGGTCTTGGAAGAGAAGAAAATTGTGCGCCATATGTTTTTCAAGATCATATCATCAAAATATGGCAAAGGAAGAAGGGTATCGCAAGTATTATGTTTGGTCGCGCAAGTACTTGTGCGCCGTGAAGAGACTTGAGCGCTGATGCCTTGGAAGCTTGAGAACTTGCGCGCCTGTTGTTTTTCAGGATCATAAATTCAAAATATGGAAAAGGAAAGAGGTTCACGCAAGTTTTGAATTAGGTCGTGCAAGTGACATGTATGAAAAGAGTCCTGCGCGCCGAGACTTGTGCGCCAAGGAGAGACTTGCGCGCCGTCACGCAGGGGTGACCAAATGCCTATAAATACTGGACCACCTCTCTTTATTCTTCACCGTAGTTCAACACTTTGAGAAATCAAAGCTCCCGTCACGCAGGTTTGGTGGTCGCGCAAGTGGTGTGTGGGTCGCGCAAGTGAAGTTGCGCGCCGGTGGTTGAAGTTGCGCGCCACTGTGAGATGTTGTGCGCCGGTTGGAAATTGTGCGCCAATATTGGTTTGGGCGTAAAAGGAAGAGAGTCGTGCAAGTTTGGTGTTGGGGGAGATTATGCCGCGCAAGTGTCTGAGGTGGACTTGCGCGCCCGTTGTGACTTGTACTCCAATAATTGCGTGCCTAGTTAGACTTGCGCGCCAAGTAAAGTTTATTTCCAGCAGCGATTTTCAGGCTTCATGGAAGCTGGAATTTTTCCCGATACCTTCGGTGAAAAGAGATATTCATGTACGGGTTAAAGTTGTACTTCAAAAGATCATCTACATACAGTTGAAGATGCATTCCTTCATTCAAATGAAGAGACCTAAAGGTCTATAAACTGTGAGTGGATCCTTTCCGACGCAGTGAGAAAAGAAAGAGGGAGAAGGTGATCCTCTCCACCGGTAGTGAGCCAGAGAGATAGAAAGAGGGAGTGACCCTTGGGAAAGCAGTGAGCTGACCCTAAACTTTGTAAAGGCAGTGAGCCTTGGAATAGAAGTGATCTTTCCTAAACCTTATATCCACATCTAGTGAAGAATAGTGGAATTTGGTACGACCGAAAACTTGTCCGCATATGCTCCTTGGACGTAGCCCAGTGAGGGTGAACCAAGTAAAAATCTTTGTGTCTGCCTACTAACTTCCCTGCATTGCATTTAATGAATCATCATCAGATAAAGAAGAAAGTAAGTGATCTTAATAAACACACAAGTGAAAACAAAGTGACCCTTGTAATAAAGAGGTCAAGATCCAGTAGGGCAAGAAGAATATTGAAAAAGAATATCCATACCCTGACTCACCCCCCCATGCTCAGGGTATATAGGCCCCTATTGGTCCTAACAATTGGTATCAGAGCGAAGGTTGCTTTTATCAGATTTGTTTGCTCTGACTTGGTGTAGTTGATCTGTGTTGTTAAAGAATGAGTCTGCTCTTATCTCGGTGAGCCATGGAAAGGTGAAAAACATTAAAGAAGAAGCAGAAGTTAGGTGGTATTCCTCAGTGTGGAAGTGTGTATGGAAAAAGTGTGATTCAATTAAAAGAATCAAACCGCTTACTAAAGGAAGGTCTGGATGAATCTGATAGGAAAAATATTGATTCACTCAAGCATGATGTAGGAATGAGTGAAGTACATGAACTTCAATGTGATATTGAAACAAGTGATGATGAAGAAGAAAGAATAGAAGGATGAATAGATATGAAAGCTGAGTTAGAGGCTTCTCTTGAAGGGATGGATGTATGGAGATCCAAAACCAAGAAAGCTAACAAATTTGTTCACGATACCAAACCCTATATGCAGCAGCAGGAACAAGAGAAGTCTGAGTTGATGGATAAAATTGAAAAACTCAAGTTATCATCACCAGAGAACTTAGAATCAGTTGGTGAGTATAAGCTTAAGATTTAAAAACAGAAAAGGGAGATCGATGGCTTGAATAGAAAAGTGAAAGATCAAGTCAAGTGCATCGAAGAACCTGATATTCCAAGTGACGTTGGAAACACCGATGAAATTAAGTGTAAATACATTCGGATCCAAGCACTGGAAACTGAGATCAACAAGATAAGAAGTTTGAATCAAAGACTTCTTGATGTAGCTACTGATCTAAAGGAAAAGAATGATTCTCAAGGTGAAGAACTTCAAAAGGTGGATAAAATGAAGGGCAAACAAAAGTCTGTTGATTATGAAGAGAATAAAAAGTCAGATGAAGTTCAGAATCTTAAAGATAGAAATGATGATCTAGAAATACAGTTGTCTGTAGAAGTTCGGAAGAATCAAAGGCTACATCAAGAGAACGCATGTTGTTCTGATTCTGTTGCTCAAGAAAAATTGAAGGTAAATGAGCAAAATGACATGGTTGATAAGTTGAAGCATGAACTGGAAGATGAGATGAGTTGTGGAAAGAATATTAGAATAGAACTCAATTCCCAACTTGAATCAAGGGATATGAAGATTCAAAATTTGGAAGAAGACCTAGAATTAGTGATGAATGATGTGGAGAATCCAATGCTAGAGGAAAGCCTAAAATGGAGGATGCCCTGCACTTGCTATTTGATTATCTTTTTGTAGGTGATGATGAAATGAAAAGAAAATTTTCTATTTCTGAAAAGAGGCAGGGACAAATTTTCTCAGCTCAAAGACCATACAGTTTGGGAAAAACTGTTATTGGGTTTGATGAATCCCCTTTCGTGCATGATAGAAAGAGAGTTGTGAATAGTTCTAGAAGTGGAGAAAAACATCTAGCTGTTGGAGATAGACCTAAGAGAACTATCTCAAAAGGAAATGATGACATGTGCTAATTTTGTGGGATTCATGGCCACACATCAAGCTTCTGTTCAGAGGCTCTGAAATACATCTCAGGCTGAGAAAATAGAAACTTTGATAAACCTGAGAATAAGAAGAAGTGTCATGAGAAATCAGAGCGAAGAGTCTCTCAATGTCAGAGTAATAACTCAAAATTCATCAACATCTTGATAGGGAAATGATGAAATGTGGTATGCCTTTGATGAAAAATGTTTTATATATTCTAATTATGGGCATTTGGCAAGACATTGCAGCAAGAAGAAATCAAGAAAGGAAAAGGGACTCGAAAGGAGATTCTCAACCCCAGTGATGTATAATGAGAAATTCTACACTGGGAGACAAAGTGATAGGTTTGAGAATATGCTAAGAGCCTCAGGGGAATCACATGGAGCTGAATGAATGGTGTATCAGTCACCTCCTATATCATACTCACAACAGCTCTCAAGGAGAGAATGTGAACAAACATGGAAGATTAAGGGGAGAACTACTCCAGCTGTGATAAAGAAGAATGAACATTCAATGGAGGACCCACCACCAATTCAAAAAAGGGTAATGACTCATAAATCTGATAAAATGCAGATAAACAAAGAATACGTTGAAAAATTCACAAGTCAGGTGCCATAGAGAGGACTGGAGGAAAAAGTAAAATCCCTACAATGGTGGAAGAAGGAAGGGAAGATGGAAACAAAATAGATTCCAGTTCAGAGAAATAATCAAGGAAAATGGAATTTTGGTAGAACATCAAAGACAGAAATGTGTACTAGTGGGTTTAAACCCCAAATTGCATGAAATGCCAGGCCTGCAGAATCATCATATCAGAAAATGACTCAGCATGCAGGTAATGAATTCTTAGTTATATGGCCAGAGCAGTTGATGTTGGATAGGCAGCTAGAGGAAGCAAGAAAGGAGTGTGTTGCACTCAAAGAAAGAAACAAAAGATTGACCCATCATGACCAAATGCAATCCTCATCTTGAGGAGTCTGGAATTCTCCCCTCTCCTTATGTATATAAATGAAATTAACTAATGATTCATGTGTTTCAGGTTTTAGGGAGATATTATCCAAGGGGAAGTGGCATATAAAGATTCAAAGTGGAGAAGTGATGTGCCCCAGATTTTTAATTGGCTCAAATCATGTACAACAGTTGAAGAAGAAAGGGAGAAACAGAGCACAATAGGAAGTGATTATGTTATTAACTTCATCTCTTGTTTCCGACACCGATTTTCAACTCAGTAGGCTTAGAGATTTTGTTAATGGATCAATTCCGATTGGAATATGAGAATAAATGATGCATGAGGAAAAGAATGGTTATGGGTCTATACAGTTGGGCCTAACAGATGGAAGAGTTGCATAACACAGGGGGAGCATTCTATATCCTAATCAGATGCATGATCTCAATATGATATGAAGGATGAATGTTTATGCTCATGAAGAATGCTTGGTGGAAAAGAAGAAACACATAGGTTTTCATGATTATCTATTTTGTTCTAAAAATGTGGTATCAACTGACTGATTTCAGGATACCAAGAATCTGTGAGAGAAAATCAAAGGTGTGTCAACAAAAATCTGAGAGAAGATGTTCAAAGAAATGACATCATTGAACAATGACACAGAGAAAGGTAGCTGAAAGAAATGAAGCCACTGAAAAATGAGTCAGTGAACAATTTCCTGAAGAAAGTGTTGAGGAAGAAAAAAACACAGGGGGATAAAAAGTGGCTGATGTTGATTCAGAAGAAGACACTGATGATGAACAAGAAAGTGAAAAGTATGTGTCTACAAAGGAAGCCAAAGAGATGAGCTGAAACTGATAGAAAGAATATCATTGTTGATCAGGAAGCTCCAGTTTAGAGAAAAATAATGAAGTCACTACAGCAGACATCATTCTTATCTCAGGTAGAGCCGAAATGCTTTGCTGATGCAGCTGAAGATGAAAACTGGGTCCAAGCTTTTAATGAAGAGATTGACCAGATTGAGAAGAACCAGACATGGGATATTGTTTCGAGGACAGTAGATAAGAATTTCATCAGAACTAAATGGGTCTATCACAACAAGATGAATGAAGATGTAACAGTGATTCGGAACAAATCACAACTGGTGTGCAAAGGATTCTCCCAAATAGAGGGTATTGACGTTGATGAGACATTAGCACCAATATCAAGGCTGGAGACAATCAGATTATTTATAGCCATTGCAGTGAAACATAAGTTCAAAGTTTTCCTGATGGATGTCAAATCAGCATTCTTGAATGGAATTTTAGAGGAAGAAGTGTATGTCGAGAAGCCATATGGTTTTCTAATTCATGAGGACGAGAACAATATTTGTCGGCTAAAGAAGGCGTCATATGGGCTAAAACATGCACCGAGAGCATGTAATCAACGGATGATGAGGATGGTCTATAAAGAAGATATAATATTTGGAAGATCAGATGAAGCACAATGCAAACATTTTTCTGAATCCATGAAACATGAGTTTGAAATGTCTATGATTGGGGAGAAAATGTTTTCCTTGGTCTACAGGTGACACAGGGAAGGAATAGAACATTCATTTCTCAATCCGAATATGTCAAGGGGGTCATGGAAAGATTTGGAATGAAGAATTACAAAGAGATGAAGACTCTGGTTGCTACCCGGATGAAATTATCAAAATATGAGGATGGTAAGGCAGTGAATATTACAAAATACAGGCAGATTATTCGAAGATTTCAATACTTTACTACAACAAGGCCTGACATTATATTCGCCACATGCCAAGTAGCGAAATATCCGATTAATCCCAAGGAAAGTCACATGCTCACAGTGAAAATAATACTTTAGTATATCATGGTCATGATGGATTTCATCTTGACATATACTGATAAATCTCAAATAGAGTTATTGGGATATACTGATGCAGATTGGGTCGGTTCAGCGGATGATAAAAAATCAACGTCAGGTGGTGCATTCTATCTTGGTGGATTGTGTATTTTGTGGCTTAGCAAGAAGCAAGATTGCATTTCATTGAGTACCATGGAGGCTGAATATATTTCGGCCACTCAAGCATGCACACAGTTATTGTGGATGAAGCATCAGCTTGAAGATGTGGGAGTTGAAGTGAAGTCTCCAATCAGAATCCAATGTGATAACTCAAGTGACATAAATATTACCAAAAATCTTGTCCATCACACAAGGACAAAGAACATTGAGATAAAGTATCATTTTATCAAGTATATAGTTGATCAGGTAATCGTGAAGTTGGAGTATGTGCCTATAGAACTACAGGTTGTAGACATTATGACAAAGGCCTTACCCAAGGAAGCATTTGAAAGGCATCGACTGGCTTTGGGAGTTCAGTCAATTCCCCGCTCTTGAAATAGTGTGGATGTGGAACTACCCCCCCCCCCTCCCTAAGGTATGATGTGTGTTTTTCCCTAATGTACTGATATGTGTTCTCCACTCTGTTACAGACTGCAAAGGCGTGACCTTTGGGTTCATTGACAAAGGGGGAGAAAATAGTTATTGTTTAAGGGGGAGATAGTGTGGAGACTTGATAAATCATGAATGATATGGGGAGAAGCTGACAGGTGGGGAAGCCAGATAGGGGGAGTTGAAGCTAGTTGAACATTCTTAGCTAGAGCTTAGCTTGGACAACACAAAAAATAGGGCTAATGAGGTTTTGAAGCTGACAAGAGTTGAAGTTGTGTGAAGAAAGGGGGAGAGTATTAAACCTGACGATTCTATAAGTGATCGATCAAAGACAAGATATCACGACAGCTGAGGATTGTGAAAAAAGCAGAAGAGTGGTGTAGAAGAGTAGTGTTGGAATGAAGTGAGAATATTTCCAACAAATTGGTATTCCAAAAATTGGTATCAGTATGATGAATATTGGTATCAGTTAAATGTCAACAATGGGTGTAAGAGATGAAGTGATTCATTGATAAACTTTTCATTTACTCTTGTTTCTCATGTCGAGCATTGCTCAAATGGGCTTAGAGTATGTGTTGAGTAAATCCTTGATCTGTGTCAGAATCTCAATGAGGTGAATGGTGGATGAAGAATTAGCGATGTATCTTTTCATAGAAGAGTTGTCAATAAACCCAAATGGGGAGATTGTTGGGCAAAAATCCCTCAAGGTATCATTGAAACATTTTTGAGGTGATTGTGTTTGTTGAAAAAGTGGACATATGTGATGTTATTGTTGAAAAAGAAGACAAACGACATACAAATTTGTTGACAAAGAGGATTTAATTATGGAATGTTGAGTTCAAGAGCTGAGTTCAACGATCCATGTTTGATTTAAGAACGTCGATAAGAGGAATGGATGATCTGGAGGCAATACAAAAAGAACAGATACAAAGTGGCGCCGTTTTCCAGTGTTTTCCAAATTTCAGGGCCTCAAAATCAACAAAATGAAGAAAAGTGATTTTGGCAACGGGACTTGCACGCTGAGGTCTTGGAAGAGAAGAAACATGTGCACTATATGTTTTTCAATATTAGATCATCAAAATATGGCAAAGGAAGAAGGGTCGTGCAAGTATTATGTTTGGTCGTGCAAATACTTGCGCGTCGGGAAGAGACTTATACGCCAATGCCTTGGAAGCTTGAGAACTTGCGCGCCTGTTGTTTTTTAGGATCAGAACTTCAAAATATGTCAAAGGAAAGAGGTTCACACAATTTTTGAAGTAGGTCGCGCAAGTGACATGCAGGAGAAGAGACCTGTGCGCCGAGACTTGCGCGCTGAGGAGAGACTTGCGCGCCATCGCGCAGGGGTGACCAAATTCCTAAAAATATTGGACCACCCCTCTTCATTCTTACCCAGAGTTCAACACTTTGAGAAATCAGAGCTCCCGTCATGCAGGTGTGGTGGTCGTGCCAGTGGTGTGTGGGTCACGCAAGTGAATTTGCTCGCCGGTGGTTGATGTTGCGCGCCACTGTGAGAAGTTGTGCATCGGTTGGCAGTTGTGCACCAATATTGGTTTGGGCGTAAAAGGAAGAGAGTTGCACAAGTTTGGAGTTGGGAAAGATTGTGCTACGCAAGTGTTTGAGGTGGACTTGCGCTCCCGTTGTGACTTGGGTGCCGATACTTGCACGCCAAGTACGTTTTATTTCCAGTAGTGATTTTTGAGCTGTGTGGAAGTTGGAAGTTTTCCTGATACCTTCGGTGCAAAGAGATATTCATCTACGAGTGAAATTCGTACTTCAATAGAGCTTCTATAAACATAATAAGATGCATTCTTTCACGCAAATGAAGATACCTACAGGTCTATAAACTGTGAGTGGATCCTTTCCGACTCAGTGAGGAAAGGAAGAGGAAGAAGGTGATCCTCTCCACCAGCAGTGAGCCAGAGAGAGAGAAACAGGGAGTGACCCTTGAGAAGGCAGTGAGATAACCCTAAACTTTGTAAAGGCGGTGATCCTGGGAATAGAATTGATCTATCTCGAACCTTGTATCCACATCTAGTGAAGAATAGTGGAATTTGGTACGACTGGAAACTTGTCGGCGTATGCTCCTTGGACGTAGCCCAGTGAGGGTAAACCAAGTAAAAATATTTGTGTCTGCCTACTTACTTCCCAACATTGCATTTGAAGAATCATCATCAGATAAAGAAGAAAGTAAGTGATCATAATAAACATACAAGTGGAAAAAAAGTGACCCTTGTAATAAAAAGGTCAAGATCTAGTGGGGCAGGAAGAATATTGAAAAAGAATATCCATACCCTGATTCACCCCACCTCTCAGGGTATATAGGCCCCTATTGGTCCTAACATTTTTCCTTTACCAAATTTTGAGTTCATGAATAGTATTTCCAGAATGGTGAGGTTCCAACAGTGAACTTTTTCTTTTTCCAAATTTTTGAGTTCATGAAAATTGTTTCCCAAAAGGTGAGCCTCCAATAGTGAGGTTCACGAGTAGTGTATCCAAAATGGTGTGGTTCCAATGGTGAGGTTCATAAACAATGTTTTTCCTTTTCCATATTTAGAGTTCATGAATTGTGTTTCCATCTTCCTACAATTTTTCCCCTTTAACATTTCCTTTGACGTAAAATTCATTTATAGCCTAGTTTTAAGGACTCTTAGGCTAATTCAAAGTTTGTACTCCTATATTAATTTCTCCTAAGGATCATGATATTTTTACTTGGTCGAACCGTGTCATTTAATTTGATCCACATTTAATGGAAAACCCATCATATCTTAAACCACTGGTCCATTAAATATTATAACGGGATAATATATCTTCCTCCCTAAATCTTCCTCCTTGTTCTTGGGTGTGAGACGCATGACCATCCTGTTTCATTCCATAGGAGTTGTGAAATCAAACTTTCTTACTAGGATTTTTTTGATCTTTTTTTATGCAACCAAGAAATTTCGATTAGTCTTTAATATAAGGTATTATCCATTTTCATTATTTCTTGTTCATCTCCTTCTTTCTCATATCCCATTTATGGAATTTTACCCCCGTGTTTCTAATGGTATTTTCAAGGGTGTTTATCGATGTGGTGGTGTCTCTGCATCCTCTGGTGGATTCAGTTGTCATAAGGGAGGAGATCATAACCCGTTGTGTGTCTCATTCTCATATAATGAATTTCAATATGTATTTGAGGTACGGTATTCATTGCTTCTCTTTTCGGTTACATTCAACTGTAGAGTTAGCATGTTTTATCTTATTAGATCACAATGAATTTGGCAAAATAAATATTTTAACCAGATAAATGAATTGAAATTGATCGTATGGTATAGCCTCTTGTTTTTCTATATAGTGTGATATCTATTTTTTCTTGCTTAGATTTTTCATTATCGATGGAAATTCGTAATGAATGTAATGAAAAGATCCATGTAAATGATATCTTTCCTCTTGTTGAAATTTGATGTTAATCAAATTGGTGTAGTGTGAATGTTTAATTATTTGTGATAGCTTACTGATTAGGTTTCCCAAATTTCGAAACTATGAATAATAAATTGGTTATTCCATGATAGATTAAAGAACTAGTTGTTTTATAAAAGATAAATCATTGTAGGGTTATGAGTTACCCTTTTCTTGTTTAAGGTCCTAGATCCCATTCGATATGACCGTTATTTTCCTACTACTTTTGTTGTGATGTGAGCCTGGAAGGATATTGGGATATGTGGGGGTAGGGAGGCTGACTGGTTGTGGCAGTAGATGACACTTAGAGTGGTGAAATGCATTGGTTAATGCATGTGGGTGTTGGAGAGGACACCATGGGTGATGGAATGGCTTGGATTTGAATTTTTGGATGCAAGATGTTTCTTTGATTGGTTGTTTTCTTTACTTTACTCACAGCTCAAGGCAGCTGGTCTTGCTTACCCTTATTCTGAAAGGGGCGAAGTGTTGTGGGGTATTCCATGTTCTTTCCGTGTCTAGCTTCTCGAGATAGGAGGGTTCTACACTCTTGCAATAGGTGGAAAAGACTCAACGGGAATTTCATCTACTCACCGTGTTGATCCTCCTTATGATTAGTGGAATTGAATGTTTTTCTATAATGCTTAGGAATATTGGAATGTAATGATGTAAATAAATAATTGTATAAATTATATCAACCCATGGGGTTGGAGCTTGCTATGACGCAATGATTAGGACATCAGACTTTGGGTGTGATGATAATGAAATATAATGTGGAAATTGTTAATGGATAATTAATTTTTAAAGAATTAATTAACGTAAAGTGGAACCGATAAAAATGGAATGAAGTAATGTAATAAATAACTCTAAATGGTTTTGTGCTTATAGGATACCTAGTCTTATAAGTGGCAACCGGGAGTCTGAGATACGTCAGTTATAGTTGATTCCAAGACTACGTTATTCCCATAGTGTGGTTGTGAGGTATATTATATTTTGTAATTTTGGTGTTTCTATATTCTACTCCATAATTTCAGTTAGAGAAACTGACTCCCTAGTATTCTGAGCCCTAGAGGGTGTTTTCCCTAACATTCAGGTGGGAGGATGGATGGCTGACTACCCCCTTTGGCCCCGTTCTCTTCTCTTGGTAGTTACTTATATGGGAACACATAGTGGTTAGTTTTCCCCATATATGTGTGAAGATGGCTGTAATGGATTTTGTTTATTCACACATATATATTGTGGATATATTATTGTATGGACTACTATAGGTGTAACATGTATTGGATGTGATTGATTGAAGAATCTTACATGGTTTGTGAGATCTAATGGATTGAGGTATAATACCCGACGTATGATACACGTTATGTGAGCTATGGAGGCATCTATAAACTACCTGGTTACTTTTCATACATATATATGGTGGTTTTTTTGCACGATGTACATGTTGGAGTGCTTCTCCCAAGTGTCTGCGGGGAATCCTTTTTGGAGAGAGATGCTTAGGACATACAACTTTGGGGCAAATAGGAAAAACAATGGGGAAGTAGTAGTGGCGTACCTTTGATATTATTTATTATATTATATACTTTTTTATGAGTTAGATAGTGAGAGTAGCCATGGTGAGGCTGGAAACTTATTATACATGTTTAGGTGATGAGTTAGTTTCAGTTGTGGTTCATTGTGCTTCAGCATGATTTCTTTACTTTCGCATGAGATTCTTCGGGGAGGATCCTACTGAGTATACTGTTATACTCACAATTTGTATATATATATATATTTTCCATGTCACATGGAGAAGGATGGAGATCAATCTAGTTTCTACGAGCTTGGGGAGGCAGGAGATATTCGGGCTTGTGGTTTCTGTTGTTTTTACATTCTTTTGGGTACTTGAAGTTTTCCCCTCATAGTTTTAGTAGTATTCCATGACATTACATATGTGCACTTGGGTTTTATTTTATATTTTATTCTGAGATGGAATTGGTTGGTGTCTATCTTATCTCTCTCTTTCGCATCTATTCTCTTAGTGGGTAATTCCTCCCATTTGTGTGTTTATTATACACTCGTGGCTAGTTTCCAACCCCGAACCTACTAGTGGTTGGATGCATGGGACATTATCTCCCTTCCCACTTTTCCAGCCCAGGTGGGGTACAAATTGTGGGGAGGGGGTTGTGACAGAGTGGTATCAAAGGTCTGGTTAGGAGATAGGATGGAGTATGTTGTTGGGAGTAGGTTAGGTTGCACTGTTTGGTAGGGAATAATTGTCAGTCATGTTTAGTAAGTGATGTAAACACTAGAGATCGGCTAAGACATAGGCATTTATGTCCCCCTATGATCTGATGTATGGACCATTAAGATTACAATGGCTACTAAACGTGATGATACTAGTTTCTATGTAGAGATCTGGGAAGGGTTTATGCATCATTCTACTCTATTCCTGTGTTTAAATTGGTAGACCTTGGGATTGTTTAAAAGAAAATGAATAAAATAAGACAATTAATTAATTAATTAATATCGAGTCTCCCATACATCAGGTTTATGAACTCTACCTATTTTTGATTTTCAGGTATGGCACATGGTTGACATCCTCATTAGGATCGTATAGAAGATGTCTAGTAGGATACGCCATTAGATCGCCTCCTTTAGAGGTTGATGATGATAAAACTTTGAGGAGGTCACTTCAAGTGTTTCAGAGGTAGATTCTACAGAATTAAGAGGTCTCCCTTTCAGATGAAGTCATTGAAGACTGGTAAGAGGAGGTCAAGATAGGATTCAATTCGATCTGTGCTCAGAAAGAGCATTGGGTTTTCTTTGTTGTGAATATATTGCATGGAGCATCGAGGCAGTGGTGGTTCTTGATCATTGGGGATCATGAGGAGTCAGCGATCTCATGGGTGGAGTTCCGAGAAAAGTTTAGAGTTGAGTTTCTTTATTCAACCGCAATTACATCTGGCTTCTAGGAGCTTCATACCCTTTGATAGGGGAGCTCCAGTGTGCGAGCGTTTGCAATCCATTTCAAGAACCTCTTATGATATACATCGGACCTGTTTCTAGATGAGGAGTCCAGGGTGATGCACTTCGAGGAGGATTTGCAACTAGAGATCCAGTGTCAGGTCACCACATTTATGTTGAAGACATATAATGAGGTGCTAGAAAGGGCATAGCTCTTCAAGAAGACTTTGGATAGAATTAGATCATCACGTGAGTTGAGTCATCATGATTCCTCATGAATCCGAGCTGTGGTTCGGGATTCCCGAGTTTTAGGGAAGAAGAGTTTACATTTGTCCGGGGATAGGTCCCAACCGTGAGCATCTCGTTTCTCTAGGGGAATCATCTCTCTGGACAATGCCAAGGGATCAGGAACTTGTTTTTCTTTTGTTGGTCGAGTTCATCAGCAACGAGAGTGCCTAAACTTTTAGAGCATTCATCGTGCACCAGGTGTTCCCATCCTGGTTCCTCCATTGAGGCAGTTCTAGTAGATGCAGCAGAAGTGGGTTTCACCACCTTTAGATCATCAGTGGGTAGATGGGGCAAGTAGATGATAGACCTGTGATGCTCCCCATCCTCAGAGAGTAGAGTGTGGTCATGGTGGTGGTCTTCATCAGGGTTAGAGAGGTCATGGAGGAGGTCATGGAAAGCTTCATGCTTTAGCGTTGCCATCTCCAGGAGGGACAGATGTCGTTCGAGGTACCCTTTTCATGTTTTCTACCTTGGTTTATGCCATTTTTGATTCAATAGTTGAACACTCCATCATATCCTATACCTTTTTCCATTCTTTGGGACTTTAGGAAGAGAATATTTCAGTGCCCTTTTCATTGAATATAGAAATTGGAGGCTGAGCTGACTTGTTTGAAGTGTGTAGAGACTGTGAGCTAGTGTTGTGGTGGCACCTCTATTGGGGAGATTTCCTATGTTTACGAATACAACCATATGATGTCATCCTTGGCTTGGATTGGTTGTATTCGGTGTAGGATATTGTGGATTGCTTCAGGATGCATGTTGTGTTTTTCTTTGAGGATGGAGAGCCAGTGGTGTTCGTTGGCAAGTGAGACCCTCGGATGGGTTAGAGAATTGTTTTATCCCTATCATCCATGATGGTTGAGCTGATGCTGAGTTCTTCAGAGGTTCAGTAGTTTTTGTTTCCTAGGGATGTAGAAGAGTACCCAGATGTCTCTCCCGAAGAGGTTGTAGCCTTACCCCCTCAATGAGATATCGAGTTTGGGATCATGTTAATACTAGGAGCGTCTCTTATCTCTACGTCTCCATATAAAATATCCCCATATGTGTTACGAGAGCTATGTATATAGCTTAATGGTCTATTACAGTATGGTATTTTTTATCCTATATTGTCACTGTGGGGTGCACCAGTTTTTTTCGTGAAGAAGGATGACAACAGTTTAAGGTTCTGTGTTGATTATCATCACTTAAACAAAGTGATAGTGAAGAAGCGCCATCCTCTTCCATGAATTTATGATTTATTCGATCAACTTAAGGGTGATAGATGGTTCTCAAAGATCGATTTATGGTCACGATATCATTATATGCATTTTATGGATGAGGATATCTCAAAGACCGCTTTATGTTGTCATCATGGGCATTATGAGTTCGTTGTAATGCCGTTCTTTTTTAAAAATGCTCCAGATGTGTTCATGGGAATAATGAATTATGTGTTCTGTGAGTACCTAAACATGTTCATTGTAGTTATCATTGAATAAATCCTTGTATACTCCACATCTGGAGAAGATTATGCAGAGCATCTACACACCATTTTGGGAGTTCTTTGTCAACATCATCTGTTTGGGAAGTTTTCAATGTGTGAGTTTTGGGCTCAAGAAGTCTCTTTAATGGGGCATGTGGTCTCCCAGCGGTGAGTATCTATGGATCTATCGAAGACAGAAGTAGTTGTGTCTTGGGCATCCCCCAAGACTATGTCAGAGGTGTGATGTTTCCTTGGTCTTGCATGCTACTATAGGAGGTTCGTTGTCGATTTCCCTCGAGTTGCGACTCCTCTGACAACATTGACCAGGAAGGATCATGAATTCATATGGAATAGTCAATGTCAAGAATATTTTGAGTATCTAAAGGAGAAGTTATTAAGTGCTCCAGTTCTTTGTCTTCCAGCAGAGGGAGTTCTGTTGGATGTTTTATGCGATGTTTCACATCGGGGGTTAGGTTGTGTTCTGATGGAGTAGATATCAGTTTTTTAAAATGGGTATCGATAGTTATATCCCCAAGAACATAACAATGCCACCCACGATCTTGAGTTGGCATCCGTAGTGTTTGCTCTAATGTTGTAGAGACATTACCTCATTGGTGAGTGCTTTGTGGTTTTCAACGATCATAAGAGCCTGAGGTTTGTTTTCTCCAAGTGTGACTTGAATTTATGAAAATTTTGTTTGATGGAGTTCTTATAGAAATATGATTTTGAAATATCATATACACCTAGAAAGGGGAATGTTGTAGCTGATGCACTGAGTTGGAAGTCCCGTAGTGATACAGTGCTTAAATCTGGTGAATCCTATAGAGTAATGGAAAAAAATTCAACATTACATCTTGATATGGGAGAAGTTTGGGGAAGATTTTGTCTTTTTCATATGATGGTGTAGTCATCTCTGGTGAAGAATGTGGAAGATTCCTATTTGGAGGATGTAGATGTGGAGGTATGGAGAGACCGATTTGTTTGTGGCGAGGCCCCAGATGGTTGGTCTGAGGATGAATAAAACTGAGTGTTGTATCATGGAAGGATATTTGTTCCTTTGATGATGTGAAAGAAGGTTCTCAGAGAGTTCCATAGTTCCCCATTAGCAGTGCATTCGAGCGTGAAAAATATGTACAGAGCCTTGAAGAGATAGTTTTTGGGGCTTGGGTTGAAGCGTGTAAGTGCGGAGTTTGTGTCTCGATGTACAGTCTTCCAGAAGATGATGTCTGAACACTGTGTTCTGGGTGGTCTACATCAGCCATTAGATATTCATAAGTAGAAGTTGGAGGACATATCAATGGACTTTGTTACTGGTTCACCTTATGCTTAGGGAGGACATGATTCTTTTTGGGAGGTAATGGGTCATTTAAAAAAATCATCCCACTTCATAACAATCACAGAGTGAAGCTTAGTGGATGTTTTGTCAAGGTAGTATCTGGAGGAGGTGGTGAGACATACTAGAGTCCCAAGGACGATCCTTTCTGATCGAGATACTCATTTTACCTCTAGGGTGTGGAAACATCTCCAGTATGTATTTGGTTCTCATATATGCCTTATCACTACTTTTCGTCCTCAAATGGACGGTTATATAGAGCGAACTATTCAGACTCTTGAAGAAATGTTATGCTATTGTGTTTTGGATTTTGTAGGGTCGTGGATGAGGCACTTAGCCATGGTGGATTTTTCTCACAAAAATGGTTTTCACTCCACCATCAGTATGGATCCATTTAAAGCCTTCTATGGATGACCGTGATTTCTTGGTTTTGTAGACTGGGGTCGGAGAGTCAGCAATTCTTGGACCGGAACTAGTATGGAATACAACAGAGATCATTTAGGTGATTTGCGATAGGATGAAGACAATGAAAGATCATTAGAAATCATATGATGATCAAAGTAGAAGACCCTTAGATTTGAGGTTGGGGATCACGGGTTTTTGAAGGTGACTCCCCATTGTGGGAAGTGAAGGTTCTCTTGTGGGAGAATGCTTTCACCCCAATTAGTTGGGCCTTTCGAGGTGTTAGCTCGTGTTGGAGCTGTGGCATATTGAGTAGCACATCCCCCACAGATGATTTAGATACATGATGTTTTCCTCATATTACATCTTCATCACTATCTTCATGATTACTCTCATATCATCTATTGGGGAGAGATTTATGTTGATGATTATGCGGCCTTTGGGGAGTGACCTATGGAGATCCAATACCGCAAAGAGAAGGTGTTGTCTGGTCATTCTATCCCCTTCGTTCGTGTCTTGTGGTGACATGGTGTCATGGAGAAGAGTACATGGGAATGTGATTCATATATACATGATCATTACCTATATTTGTTTGATGTTTAACTCTTTTCAAGTATCGATGTAGCCTTTGTGGTTATGGAACTTTCATGTTTATAATATGGATTTTATTTTGTTTCTTCTTTTATCTTGCTCTCTTTTGAGCGGTATCTCGATGGGTGGTTGTTCAGACCCTGTTTCATTTTCCCTTTAGATGGGATTTGAATTCTCGAGGATGACAATGTTTTGAGAGGTATCTGATGTAATGGTTTGGACCTCTCTAAACTATTCCTTTATGAAAATCAGGTGTATGAGGTGTTTTGGGAGTTTAAGGTGACCTATCCCCAAAACATTTCCAAATTTCCATTTTTGTGAATAATTCCAATGGTGAGGTTCATGAATAGTGTTTCTAGTACTGTGAGGTTCCAACGGTGACCTTTTTCCTTTGATAAATTTTGAGTTCATGAATAGTTTTTCTATAATGGTGAGGTTCCAACAGTTACCATTTTCCTTTTCCAAATTTTGAGTTCATGAACATTGTTTCTAGGATGTTGAGGTTCCAATAGTGAGGTTCCAACGGTGAGGTTCATGAACAGTGTTTCTAGAATGGTGAGGTTCCAACATTGAGGTTCCAATGGTGAGGTTCATGAACAATGTTTTTCCTTTTCCAAATTTCGTGTTCAAGAATAGTGTTTCCAAACTCTTATTATTTCACCCCTATAACATTTTTTTGACGTAATATGAATTTAACGCCTAGTTTTAAGAACTCTAAGGTTGATTAAAAGGATGTATCACCTATATTAATTTCTCCTTAGGATTAGGATGTTTTTACTTGGTCAAATTGCATGGCTTAATGTGATCCTCTTTTAATGGAATACCCATCATATCATAAACCACTGCATCGTCAAATATTTTAAAGGGATGTTATATTATCCTCCATATTTAATCCTACTTGTTCTTGGGTGTGATACGCTTGAACATCCCATTTCGTTCTGTAGGAGTTGTAAAATAAAATTTTCCTCCTAGGATTTTTTTCCGCTCTGTTTTGATGCAACCAAGAAATATCGATCAGTCTTAGATATATGGTAAGATCTATCTTCATTATTTCAAGTCCATATCCTTCTTTCTCCTTTCCCTTTTATGGAATTTTACCCTCATGCACCTAATGGGATTTTATTGGGTGTTCGCCGATGTGGTGGTGTCTCTGCATCCTCGGATGGATACAGTTGTCACAAGGGAGGAGTTCGTAACCTGTTGTGTGGAACATTATCATATAAATAATGTCAATAACTATTTGAGTTTGGGGATTCATTTCTTCTCTTATATATTACGTGAAACTATATAATTAGCATGTTTTATCGCACTAGATCACAATGAAATTGGATTAATAAATATTTGAACCGGATAAATAAATTAATATAGATAGTACGTTATTGCCTCTTGTTTATCAAGATAGTGTGATATCAATGCTTTCTTGCTTACCATTTTCGTTCTCGATGGAAATTGGTAAAGAACGTAAAGCCTGAATTAATTTATAATCATTTGGCTAAATATAAAGAGGCATGTTAATGAATCTGGTTCTTCTTGTTGAAATTTGATTTTAATAAAAATGGGGAAGTAAGCATGTTTAATTTTTTTTGATATCTTACTTATTAGGTTTTCCAAATTTGGAACCAAAAAATAATATATCGATTAATCCAAGATGGATTAGAGAACTAGTTGTTTGATAAAAGATAATTCATTGTTGGGTTCTGAGTTACCCTATTTATTGTTTAATATCCAATAGCCCAATTGATTTGATGGTTGTTTTCATGCTGCTTGTATTGTGATGTGATCCTAGAAGGCTGTTGTGATATCTGGGGGTAGGGAGGCTGATTGGTTATGGCTGAAGATGATGCCTAGAGTGGCGAGATGCATCATTTTATGCATGTGGGTGTCAGAGAGGACACCAGGGATGATGGAATGGGTTGGATGTGAATGTTTTGATGCTTTATATTTCTTTGAATGGTTATCATCTTTACTTTCCCCACTCCTCAAGGAAGATGGTCTTGCTTACCCTTCTTCCTAAGGGGGTGAAGACACATGGGGTATACCATGTGCTTTTTGTGTCTATCTTCTCAAGAGAGGATGGATCTACACTCTTGCTATAGGCAGCAAAGACTTGGTGGTTAGTTCATCTACTTATTGTGAAAATCAACCTTGTGTTTAGTAGCATATAATGTTTTTCTAGAATTCCTAGGAATATGGGAAAGTAATGCTGTAAATAAATAATTTAATAAATTATGTCAACCCATGGGTTTGGAGCTTGTTGGGACCCAATGTTGCGGACATTAGATTTTGGGTGTGATGCTAATGATATATTATGACAACCCTGCTTTATATTACATAATTAAACATAATTTATTACATGAACTTCACTTGATACGACATAGATGATTGAGATGTCTAGTGTCGTTGGGTCTTAGGATCATTAAACAACAACTTAAAACATGAAACATGCAACATATTTATTGAAAACTTCATTTACCTAATCACTACATTCCCTCGTACTTAGAATTGCATGGGATAACTTGAGGACATGCATAAGAAAAGGGTGACCTACAAAGCCCAGTGAGGGAATAAACATGGAATAAAATGAGGAATAAAATACATGTTAGACAATAATAATATCAATATAGAAAAAGAGAATCATAAACATAAAGTCATGATAAAGCATGATAATCATAACATGGAAATGTGGCAACAACTCTTAACATGGAATTAGCATGAGTCATGAATAATTGCACATAGAGCATGAGTAAACCCTCATTGCTCATGGAGCATGAGTAAACCCGCATTGCACTTGATTTAGCATGAGTTAAAACCCATTTCACATGACTTATCATGATACTATACTTTACTCAATTCATTGGAGCGCTTTCAGGGCGCACCCTTTTTAAAAATTTCATTTCATGCATAAGTGTGCCACATGGATCATAAAACATTGAATCATTCAACATAATATTTTATTCCATGATAAATGAATATGGAATACATACACAAAAAACTTTAAATAATAATTAAATGTTCATAAAGGTGAATACCCTAGATAGATAAATGGGCATGGTATTCACTACATGATGACTTTGGCTTGGAGAACACGGTGCAATTTCTGCACCAAAACAGCATGACATAAGAACTCATAAAAATGGATGATAAGAGAAAAAGGGATGTCTCATCATCTTTAAAAGACATGGACAGTAAGGGGATAATATAGATACATTTACCAACAAATTTAATGGAATTTAAATTCATGATACAAAATAATTTCTCGTGTGTAAATGAGGAGAGAGAAATTCATTTCGGAATTTCGGCATAGTAACGGGTGTACATGAGAGGCATTTAATTATAGATAATGTGGTATCCAATCATTCAAAAATACAGAGGGAAGAATGGGGGAGGTGGAAAACTATACTTCAACATTTATAATTGAAATTAAAATGGCATTGAAATTTAAACAATATTGAACAAAAATGAGAAAGGAAAAAAAACCCTTACAAGGAAGTGTGCTTCCAAAGACTTGAGGGAGGATTGAGAGAGGATTCTTGGGATATTGGAGAACCTTGGGATGATTCTAGAGAGAGGAGGGTAGAGGTTGGACAAACTCCAAATCCTTTTAGTGAGGAGGAAGTGGGAGATTTGGTGGGTTTATTTAGGAAAGGTGAGGGAATTCATTATTATTTAGGTTTGGGAAACCTCACGTTTAACTAATCCAAACCACAAACCAGCTGTTGAAACTCCTTTTTCATCACATAGTCTAAAGATTGGATAAGTGGAATATCTTAGCTCAAATTGATTCATCCGTTGAAGAAAATATCAAAAATTGGCAGAGGGATGAACAAGGAGAAGATTTCCCATAAGTAGTGCAAGTTTCCTCATAGGCGCGCAAGTCCACTTGCGCGGCGCATTATGGTCGCGCAAGTGACTTGCAGGACCTAAGTGATAACCACCCGGGGTCTTCTCCTGCCTATAAATAGACCCTGTGGGCCCCCCATTCCAGAGAGGATTTTTTTCCAAAAACTCAGATTTGAGCTCCCGGTGCCCTAGTCTCTTCTTAAAGCTTCCGGAACACTTCTAAGGTAATTTCTTACCTATAACGGAAGATCTAAAGAGGGGGATGAAGGACTAAGTGTAGAAACTCATCAACACTTGCGTGCCTAGGTGGCCAGACCTTAAGGGAAATGGACACACTTGCATGCCACCTTACTCCTTCAATAGAACCTACGTGCCCATCTCCTGGAAGAACCTCAGGAGGATTCTAAAGGCCTTAACCAAAAGTCGCTCAAGTATTACCCTGCTGGTTGAACACCGCACAAGTACCCAATTTGTCGAATAGGTATACCTGCATGACCAAGACTTGCGTGCCCACACAGTACCTGCGCGCCTTCCAGGACTTGCGCGCCCATGCCTTTCTTGGTGCCCTTCTTGCCCATTTTCCCCCTCTTGAGACATTCCACCTTTCATATTAAATATTTAGTCTTCAAGACACTCTTCAAATCCATTTATGGAGTGATTTCTTGATTTAACTTCTTTATCTGAAAGGAATTACGTGAAATATCCCTCAAAGAATAGTGATTTACACATCTTTATGTCACTAAAGATTGAGATTTCATTCAATCAACCTCATCCTTTAAGATGAGAGATCCCCTAACCTGGGCCTCCTTTTCAGGAGTAAGTCCCAGTCATAATTCCTTTAACCTGGGCCTCCTTTTCAGGAGTAAGTCCCAGTCATAATTCCTTTAACGTGGGCCTCCTTTTTAGGAGTAACTCCCAGTCATAATTCCTTTAACCTGGGCCTCCTTTTCAGGAGTAAGTCCCAGTTATAATTCCTTTAACTTGGGCCTCCTTTTCAAGAGTAAGTCTAAGTCATAATTCCTTTAACTTGGGCCTCCTTTTCAGGAGTAAGTCTCAATCATAATTCCTTTAACATGGGCCTCCTTTTCAGGAGTAACTCTCAGTCCCCTAATTTGGGCATCCTCTGCAGGAGTAAGCCCCAAATCCCTTAATTTTTTCAAGTCTCTTAACCTGGGCCTCCTTTTCAGGAGTAATCCCCAGTCATAATTCTCTTAACCAGTCCTAATTTTCCTTTGATCTAGGATTCCTTTTCAGGAGTAAAACCCAAATCATAAGTCCTCTCCTAATTTGGGCCTCCTTTTCAGGAGTAAGCTCCAAAGTTAGAGTATTCAAAATCTCCATAAAGCACATATACCTTTATGGACCCTGCTCATGGATTTATTCCCTAATGTAAATCCTAACCTTTCATTTATCTGGGCAGTCATACATATATAAGCCCCACATTATTTCTCATGATTGCATCTTTCATGGAACAATTGTCTAATTTTTTACCAATACCTCTTTTTTCTCTCACCAAGCATGGCTCACATGATCTTAGAGTGTAAAAGTAATTATGACATCCTTCTTTGATCCATCAATCATAAACATCATACTCCCTTACTCGAACTAAGTGGGTTCTGATTCCTTTTCCAAAAGAAAGGATACGTAGTTAGCCCATCTACGGGTTTGATCCCATATCTGAAATAATCCATGTCCTTCTGATTGACAATAAACTTCAAGTGCCCCACTGAGTGGCTTTGAAACCAGCATGGTCATCAAAATGACCGAGAGACTTTTATATAAATATGCCGAAGGATACCATTGACCAGGAATCTTTAATAAATACAGATGATTCTCTATCGATGAAGAACCTCGAATACATTTAAAAGATTCTCTAAATTTCGTACATATTTTATCATTGATTGTATGATATAAAGGAAAGATCATTTTATACTTGGTAATGTAATAATTATTCACGAACATAACTTAAATCTATAAATAGAGTCCCAGAATAGACAATAATTCCCCTCAAAAAGGTGTGATGAGTCCGACCTCCCATCCTCTCGACCAATGCAAATTCCTAAGCCTCGTTAGTCCAAAAAGTAATGAGTGCCTACCTTTGGAAAGTAGGTCCAAATGGATGTGGAATCATTGGATGTTTCCGGTTCTACGAACAAACCCGTTTGAAACCGATCAGAACGTTTGAACCTCCCATCAAGAGGTCATCCCCGAATTCCGAGGGAAACACCATCCCATGGGTTTTGCCCATGGTTTTTGGAAAGGGAAAGTGGAAAAAAATATTTTATAAGTCCAAAGTCTGAACTTCTTAAAATAATTAGGGTTTTTATGTGGAGGTGAGTCACACTACCAAGGAAAACAATTTAAAAAGACAATATGTTTAATAAGCCTTCAAGGGTCCATTAATGCTTTGTAAAATAATTCATAAAAACCCAAAATCAAATTATTTTATTGTTAAAACATATATTGTCCAAAAATAAGGCTTATATTATTCTATTACATCAATATTGGGTCATTATGATGTCATGAAACACATTATATATTTAAACGGTATTTAATTTTTACCCAAAAATTTGACTGTCTCAGAAAATTATGAAAAATTCAATGTTGGATAACTTCGAAATCTTGATTCTAGAAATAATATTTATAATATCTAAATAATTTTATAAATAAGTTAAATTTCACTTTAAAAAATTGACATTTATCAAAAATTCACCGGTTTTGTCAAAAATGGCTTTCGAACCATAATAAAAATTACAATTGCGTTCATAAAATTATAAAATCATTTATATTTAATTAAAATTAATTTAATATTAATAATAATATTTTATTAAAATATTATTTAATACAAAAATACATTAATTCATAAAAAATATATTTCTTAGTTGAATATTAACTAAAAACACTATATGTGCTTTAAAAACTATTTACAAGGTAACAAAAATAAAATGAAAGTATATTCGTTATTATATACAAAAAATAATGTACATAGACATAATAGTAGGGTCTTGTTAAATAACCCCTTAAAACACCCACAAGACCGAAGGGTGAGGTGTGTGATTGTGAAAGACTCTTGGTGTGGCTCAGATAACATTGCTCGTGTGGTGTTCTCTATTAACTTCCACTTCTCCCGTAGGTGGTTCCGTTCGAGATTAACCTATTGAAACTCAGCTTGGGATTGGTCAAGAGTGAAGCCCAATGATGCCACATCTTTTCCAAGCTCCAAAAAATGGGCTTCATATGGAGAAATTCTACTGGATGAGTCCATCAATTCCTTTGTCTGGGTAAATTGGATTTGTAAAAGCCCACATTTATACTAATCATGTGATCACTATTCAATGGCTACAAAAGAAATGGTCACAATTCTTAATGGTATTTTAAAATCCTAAAACAAAATAAGTTCATATGTTGTATAACCATTTCACATATAAAGACACTTAATTAGATCAAGAGGGATTTTCATTATCAAAGGTTTGGGTTGTAAAAATCTTCCCCCCTTAAGAAATTTCGCCATCGAAATTTCATTTTACATTCTAGGCCATAAATAGATGTGGGTACTTTTCCTTCATTGCTTCATCCAGTTCCCAGGTTGCCTCTTCATACTTATGGTTTCACCATACTACCTTGAACAGATGTGTAGCCTTGTTGTGTAGAACATTGTCTCTACAATCCAAGATCTTCACTGGCTGCTCCTCATAGGAAAGATCATCCGCCAACTCTACCACCATGGAAGAGTGTACATGTGAAGGTTCTGTTACGTACTTCCTTAATAGGGATACATGAAATACATCATGTACTTTGGTCATGGTAGGTGGAAGTGCTAGTCGATAGGCTACAGCCCTGACACGGTCAAGAATATTAACAGGGCCGATGTACCTAGGACATAACTTCCCTTTCTTTCCAAACCTCATGACCTTCTTCCACAGAGATATGCGTAGAAATACCATGTCCCCTACTTTAATCTCAAGGTCTCATTGACGATTATCTGCATAACTCTTCTGTCGGCTTTGGGATACCTTGATATGTTGTGGAATGGTTTTCACCTAATCCACCATTTCTTCGATCATTTCAGGCCTGAGCAGCTTACACTCACAGACTTCATCCCAACATGTCGGTGTTCTACACCTCTTCCCCTACAGTGCTTCATAAGGTTCCATTTGGATTCTCGAGTGGAAACTGTTATTGTAAGAGAACTCAACCAGAGGAAGACGTTGATTCCACCCTCTTTTTAATTCCATTGAGCATGCTCTCAACATGTCCTCAAGTTTTTGGATAGCCTGCTCAGATTGGCCATCATTTTGAGGATGATAAGCCGTAATGAAGTTCAGCTCAGTATCCAGAGCATGTTGAAGACTCTTCCAAAACATCGAGGTGAATCTAGGATCATAGTCAGATACAATAGACAGTGGTACTCCCTGAAACCTTACCACTTCCTTGATGTAAATCTGCACAAGTTGATCCAATGAGAAGTCCTCTCGAATCACAATAATGTGATCTGTCTTTGTAAGATGATCCACAACGACCCATATAGCATTATTTCCTCTAGATGTCCTTGGAAGTCAAGTGACAAAGTCCATGGTAATGTTCTCCCACTTCCATGATGGTATGGGTAGTGGTTGCATCATCCCCTTAGAATTTTGTCTCTCAGCCTTCACTTGTTGACATACCAGACACTTTGATTATTATTCGGAAATCTCCCTTTTCAAATTGTCCCACAATAAGTCTTCTCGGATATCATGATACATCTTTGCACTCCCTTGGTGGGTAGAGAAGGTTGACCTTTGTGCATTATTCAATAGCTCCTTCTTTATCTCTGGATCATATGGTACACATATTCGCATCCAAAATATTACAACTCCTTCCTCATCAACTTTGAAATCAAAGGATTTCCCATTTCTAACAACTTACACCCTTTTTTGAATTTCCACATCTTTTCTTTGAGCATCCTTTATTCTCTTCAAGAGGGATGGTTGAGAAATCATTTGAGAAAGGATTTATGATGTTCATACCTTAATGATTTTACTGTCCATCCTTTGAAAATATAAAAAGATAGGATCTTTTTCAATTCTCATCATTGATAAAGATGTAGGATCCTTTCTACTTAGAGCATCTTCCACCTTGCTTGCCTTACCAGGATGGTCGTGGATTGAGCAGTCATAATCCTTGCTGAGCTATATCCATCTTGGCTGGTGCCTATTAAGCTCTTTCGATGTGAATATATATTTGAGACTCTTGTGTTCAGTATATATCTCTTATTTCTCCCCATAGAGATAATGCCACCATATTTTCAAGGCAAATATCACAGCCGCCAACTCCATATCATGCGTTGGATAGTTTTTCTCATGGATTTTCAACTACCTTGAGGCATAAGCTATAACATTATCATTTTGCATCATCACACAACCTAATCCCTTCTTAGAAGCATCACTATACACCACAAAGAGTTCCCCACTTATAGGGAGTGTGAGTATTGGCATAATGATAAGCCTATTTTTCAGCTCCTTGAAACAATCTTCACATTCCTATGTCCAGACAAACATTACTCCCTTCCTTGTCAGCATGGTCATTGGGCTTGACAACCGTGAAAATATCTTCACAAATTGTTGATAATACCTAGATAGATCCAAAAAGCTATAGATCTCCATTAAAGAAGTTGGCATGGGTCACTCTTTAATTGCCTTCATCTTAGTAGGGTCCATAGATATCCCATTACTGGTGATAACAAGCCCCGAGAACGATACTTCCTCCTTCCAGAACTCACATTTATTGCACTTTTCATACAACTTCTCCCTTCTCAATGTTTTTAACACAGTTTTCAAATGTTCCTCATGTTCTTCCTTGCTCTTGGAGTATATCAGAATATCATTGATAAAGACTACCAAAAATTTGTCGATGTAATATCTAAAGACTCTATTCATCAAATCCATGAAAATTACCAGAGAATTACTGAGTCCGAAGGGCATCACTATGAAATCATAGTGTTCATACCTCGTTCAAAAGGAAGTCTTGGGAATATCTTTCTTCCTCACCTTTAATTAGTTTTATCTCGAACAAAGTTCTACCTTAAAGAAATAATTGGACCCACAAAGCTGATCAAACAAGTCATCTATCTGTGGTAGGGGATACTTGTTCTTTATCGTGATTTTATTGATCTCACGATAATCAATGCAGAGGTACATTGATCCATCCTTCTTCTTGATAAAGTGTACATGAGCACCCCATGGTGAATCACTTAGGCGTATAAAACCCTTCTCCATATTCTACTCTAATTGCTTCTTCAACTCTTCCATCTCTACGGTGGCTATTCTGTAAGGTGTCTTTGAGATTGGTAGAGATCTAGGGATACGTTCAATTCAGAACTCAATCTCTCTATCCAGTGGAATACCTAGAAACTCTATAGGGAATACATCAGTGTAATCCCTCATGATGGGCATATCTTCAAGCATGATTCTCTACTTTGACTCAATAATTTGAGCTAGATATGCTAGCTCATAAGGCATCAATATCCACACTTGAGACAATTATTTGAAAGGAGATTCATCTCCCTCCTTACACTTTTAAAGAATTGGAGGATGCTTCAGGATGTGAAGAGTGATCTCCCTTTCCCGGCAGTTGATAGTGGCTTTGTATAAAGATAGCCAATCCATTCCCAATATAGAGTAAAACTCTATTAAAGGAAGTATGAAGGGATTTTCTTAGAGGTTCAATCCACAAATGTTAACCAGGGAGGAGTTATAAACCATGGATGCAACGATTTCCCCATTCGTTGTTCTCACAGATTAAATTTTCTCAAATTTTGAGGTGGTGATTGATTTGTTCTCCTAAACATGAAAGATATGAAATAATGCATAGAACCATAATCAAATAGTACATTCACTATTCCTGAATGAATAACTAGCATACTTGTCACCACATAGTTGTCCAACTCGACATCAGCAGTAGTGATAGCATAGGCCCTTCCTTGTTGCCTCGAAGGTTGTTGTTGATTTCCTCTAACAACCCTCGGCTAATGGTAATGGTTTACATAATGACCAAGATCCATGCAGTTGTAACACTGCACTACCAGCTGAGTTTTGATCTGAACCTTCCTTTATTCTTCAACATTTGTGGGATTTTTCATGTCCCTTCATCAATTCTTGGCCTGATGACCAAATGTTTTTCATTTGAAGAAATTCCTAGATAGTTACCAGGATTTTTCTTCCCACAATTTTTGCAAGGGGAAAATTCAGGAATCTTTCCATCATGGGATTTGTTTGATAAACCACCAATGTTGTTCTCCATCTTTTACTTCTTTTCACTGGGCCCAAGAGACCACTAAGAGTCTCCAATATCCATTTCAACCTTGAGGGAACAACAGAAAATATCCTCATAAATGTCAAAGTCTCGAATCACCAACAATTTTTATAGACTTAGATTTAGTCTCTAAAGAAGAGATTCACCTTGATTTCGGTGTTCATGAAAAATCCAGAGATGTACCTTCCAAGACTTGTAATGGTTGCTTCATACGCCATGATGGGCTCATCTTCCTTTTGCTTGAGTATGAGGAACTCTCATTCCATATTTATATGGATGGTTCGAGGAAAATATTTGACGAAAAATATCCTCTTGAATTCTTCCCAATTCATGAAATCAATTTCCTCATGGGACTTTGTATTCTTAATCAGTGTCCACCACTGATCAGCTTCCCTATCAAAACAATATACCGCCAGTACAACTTTTTCTTCTTCCTAGCACTAGAGGACAGAGAATATCTTTTCAATAGAGTTAATCCATTATTCTGTGAGTAGGGGATCAGAAGATCCTCTAAACATGGGAGGCCTTTTCATATAAAGGATTCTACAACAACATTTTCTTTTCCTAGAGGAGGAGGGAGTTCCGCCTGATTCATGTTATTATTCATAATTCGAGCCATCTGATCAAGTACATTCATGATGTTTTGAGAACCCACTCCTATCATATCATGCATATCATTAGGGAAATCTTCACATTGCCTATCAAATTGGTTTTTGGAACATGTTCTCATATTTTCTACCATTAACTAAGAAAAATAATGTATAATTAGAGGTATATAATACTTATCCATTGAGACTGAAAAGGAATCTTTGAACATAAAAGTATAAAACTATAAATAAGAAGTATATCCCAACTTGTGATTTCATAGGTTCAATGTATTTTATCCTCAATCTCTTTCTTAACTTATATTATTATGGGATATTTTTTGTCCCTTAATAATGGTTTGTACTAAGCTCGTGAATCTATCAAAGAAGATCCCCTGGGAGTGTCTTAACCAATATTATAGTAAGGCATGTTGTCGTGCATCAGATCCCATTTGAGTCTAGCTTAAATTGGTGTTTTCGAGTTTTACCCCTAGGATACATCTTTTCCAAAGCTGCCTCTACCTTCCCGTATCTAGACAGGGATGTATTTGCTCAATAAACAACTTACTCAATACTCACCAAAACATAGAGATGTCTTTATTATACTTAGTCTTGTCACTATGGCTTTACTAGGGTTTTCTAATCTTAATCCCAAAAATAACTAATCCTATCCTCTGATACCAACTATGACGGCCCTACTTTTTATTACATAATTAAACGTAATTTATTACTTGAACTTCACTAGATACAACATAGAAGATCGAGATTTATTGTGTCTTTGGGGATTAGGATCATTACATAACAACATAAATCATGAAACATGAACCATCTTTATTTAAAATATCCTTTACATGATAACGACATTCCCTCATACTTAGCATTGCATGTGATAACCTGAGGACATGCATAAAAAAGGGTGATCTAGAAAGCCCAGTAAGGGAATAAACATGGAATAACACGAGGAATACAACACATGTTAGACAATAGGAATATAAATAGATCACAAGAGAAGAATAAACATAAAGTCATGTTAAATCATGATAATCATAACATGGAAATGTGGCAACAACTCTTAACATGGAATTAGCACGAGCCAAGGCTCATTGCACATAGAGCATGAGTAAACCCTCATTGCACATGGAGAATAAGTAAACGATCTTTTCACTTGAATTAGCATGAGTAAACACCCACTACACATGGCCTATCATGATACTATACTTTTTCCAATGCATTGGAGCGCTATCAGGGCGCACCCTTTTTAAACATTTCATTTCATACATAAGTGTCCCACATGGATCATAAAACATTGAATCATTCAACATAATCTTTTATTCCACAATAAATTAATGTTTAATAAATACATGAAACTCTTTAAAAAATAAGTAAATGTTCATAAAGTTGAATACCCTTGATAGAGAAATGGGCATGGTATTCACTACACAATGACTTTGGCATGAAAAAACGCGGTGCAATTTCGGCAGCATAACGGCGTGACATAAGAACTCATAAAAATGGTTGATGAGAGAGAAAGAAGTGTCTCATCATCTTTAAATGACATGTACTGTAAGGGTGTCATTTAGATACATGTCCCAAAAAAATTTAATGGAATTTAGATTAATTATAAAAAATAATTTCTTGAGTGTAAATGAGGAGAGATAAAAAAAATCGGAATTTCGGCATAGTAACGGGTGTACATGGGAGGATTTTAATGAGATAGAAAGGAGTCTACCATCATTAAAACATAAATAGGGCAGTATGGGGGAGGTTATAAACCATAACCCAACATTTATAATTGAAATTTAAAGGGCATACCAATTTAAGTAATATTCGACAAAAATGAGAAAGGAAGAAAAAACACTTAATTGGAAGTGTGCTTCCAAAGGCTTGAGAGAGGCTTGAGAGAGGCTTCATGGGAGACTGAGGCACCTTTGGAGGATTCTAGAGAGATTAGGGAAGAAATTGGATGAACTCAATAGGCTTTTAGTGAGGAGGAAGTGGGAGATTGGGTGGGTTTATATAGGAAAGGTGAGGGAATTCTTTATTATTTAGGTATGGGACACCTCACATTAAATTAATCCAAAACACAAACCAGCACATGGTTTTTGCCCATGGGTTTTGGAAAAGGGAAGTGTAAAACAATATTTTATAAGTCCAAGGTCCGAAATTCTTAAAATAATGGGATTGCTTATGTGGAGGTGAGTCACAATCCATAGGAAAACAATTCAAAAAGACAACATGTTTAATAATCCTTGAAGGGGCCATTAATGCTTTGTAAAATAAGTCAAAGAAACCCAAAATCACATTATATTAATGGTAAAACATATATTTTCAAAGAATAAGGCTTATAGTATATTATTACCTCACTATTGGGTCATTATGATGTCATAAAGTACATTATATATTTAAACGGTATTTAATTTTTATTCAAAAAATTGACTGTCTCAAAAAATTATGAAAAATTCACTGTTGGATAATTATGACATCTTGATTATAGAAATAATATTTATTTTATCTAAATAATTTTATAAATAAGTTAATTTTCACTTTTACAAATAAAAAATGACATTAATCGAAAATTCATGGGTTTTGAAAAAAATGGCTTTCGAACCTTAATAAAAATTATAATTGCATTCATAAAATTATACGATCATTTATATTTAATAAAAATTTCTTTAATAATAATAATAATTTATTAAAATATTATTTAATAAAAAAATCCATTAATTCGTCAAAATATATTTCTTAGTTGAATATTAACTAAAAACACTATATGTGCTTTAAAACTATTTACATGGTAACTATAATAAAATGAAAGTATATTCGTTATTATGTAAAAAATATAATGTACATAGACATTGTACTAGTGTCTTGTTAAATAACCTCTTAAAACACCCGCATAAGACTGAATGGTGAGGTGTGCGATGGTGATAGACTCTTGGGTGGCTCGGATAACATTGCTCGTGTGGTGATCTCTTTAAACTTCTACTTCTCCCGTAGGTAGTTTCGTTCAAGCTTAACCTGTTGAAGCTCATTTTGGGCTTGCTCAAGAGTAATTCCCAATGACGCCACCTATTTTCCAAGATCCAACAAATGGGCTTCGTATGGAGTAATTCTACTGGATGAGGCCATCGCTTCCTTTGTCTGAGTAAATTGGTTTTGTTAAAGCCCATATTTATACTAATCATGTGATCACTATTCCACAACTACAAAAGCAATGGTCACAATTATTAACGGTATTTAAAAATCCAAAAAAAAATTACATAAGTTGTATAACCATTTCACATATTAATACATTTAATTATATCAAGAGGGATTTTCATTAACAAAGCATTGGGTTGTTACATATATAATGTGCTAATTGGTAATGGTTAATTAATGTTTAAAAAATTAATTAACGTAAAGTGGAACTGACAAAAATGGAATGTAGTAATGTAATAAATCTCTTTAAATGGTTGTGTTATTATAGGATACCCAGTCTTCAAAGTGGTCATTAGGAGTCCGAGAGACATTAGTTGTAGTTGAGTCTAAGACTAGGTTATGCCCATAGTGTGGTTGTGAGATATTGTATATTCTGAACTTTTTGTGTTCTTATACACTACTCCAACATGTTAGTTAGGGAAACTGACATCCCAGGGATTCTAATCCCTAGGGAGTGGTTCACCTAACATTCTAGTGAGAGGATGGATGGCTGACTACCCCCTTTGGCTCCGTTCTCTTCTCTTGGTAGTTACTTGTCCAGGTAGCCATAGGGGTTAGTTTTCCCTATATATGTGTGTATAGGGCTATAATGGCTTGTGGTTATTCACACACATATATTCTAGATATAGTATCTTGTGGAATACTATAAGTGTAACATGTATAGGTTGTGATGTGTTGAGGATTCTTACACCGTGTGTGAGATGTAATGGATTGAGGTATAATACCTGATGTATGATACACGTTATGTGAGCTATAGTGGCTCCCAGAACTACCTAGTTACTTTTCTTATGTGGATGTGGTTGTTTTGTTGCACGAGGTGCATATTGTGGTGCTTAACATAGGTGTCTATGGGAAAGCCTTTTTGGAGAGAGATAATTAGGATGTGCGACCTTGGGGAAAAGTGGCAAACCGGTGGGGAAGTAGTAGCGGGGTACCCTTAATATTCTTTCTTATATTATATATTCTTGTATTAATTACTTGGTGATAGTATCCATTGTGAGGGTGGGAACTTAGTATACCTGTTTAGGTGACTAGTTAGTTTCACTTTATGTTCACTGTTCTTTATCATGCTTTCATTAATTTTTCACGAGAGGCTTCAGGGAGGATCCTACTGAGTATACTGTTATACTCACCCTATGTATATATAATTTTTTTTCAGGTCACTTGGAGAAGGTTGGAGATCAAGCGAGTTTCTACTAGGTTGGGGTTGTAGGAGTTATTTGGGATTGTGGTTTCTGCGGTTCTTACATTCTTTTTGGTACTTTTAGTTTTCTCCTTTAAGTTGTAGTAGTATTACATGACATTACATATGTGCACTTGGGTTTTATTTTATATTTTACTCTGAGGTGGAATTGGTTGGTTTCTATCATATCTCTCTTTTTCTCATGCGTTCTCTTAGAGGGTAATGCCTCCCATTTGTGTGTTTACTATACCATTGGTACTAGTCACCAACCCACGGCCTACTAGTGGCAAAACTCGGGGGACATTATCTCCCTTCTCACATTTCCAGACCAGGAGGGGTACACTTTGTGGGGAGGGGTCATGAAAAATTGGGACCATGCTATAGATTTCATCAGTAGTAAAGCTCGTGTAGTTCCTATGTCCCTAGAATATATGGGGTCCCTATTTGAATGAAATAAAGATACACCACACTCTCTTTATGTGGAGGCTTCCACTCTGTACATATCACATACATTGTGGCTAGTCGAGATGAAGAAGGACATATGATTTTTATTCTAAAATATTATATGATTCCATAAGATACCCAAAAGGGATGAATCGATATATTTTAATGTGTTTAATATATATCTTATTGAGATCATTTGTGTAACACCCGAGACTTTTACAAGAAATATTTTGTTTTTATTTTATATAAATCATCAAAGAAATCTTTCACTACACACAACACTAGCTTGGCTTTCATTACACGCAATTGCGACCTTCCTTGATAGCATGCATCGTACAAAATACCGAGTTTCACTAAACAACGACATGCTATTAAAATATTATTAAAACTAGCCGTTATGAATAGTAATAACCACTTTTTGAAATTTTGTAAATTTTATTTTTCTCAAAATGGACTTCGTTTTGGGATTCAGAATATCAAAATTTTCCTAGGGTTAAATTTTGGTATTTTTCTGAAAACATTCAATTTTTTATGAATAGTGAAAACACTAGGTCACTATTTAAAAACCGAATTTTTATTTAAATAATTATTTATTTTAATTAAATTTGTTTTAGGTCAAAATTGATACATAATACCTTTATAAGTTTAATGCAATTCATTGGAGTCATTTTATAATAATTTTAGATATATAAAAATTTTATTGAACTTTTCACCGTCTTTTACCCACCTCCTAGGAGAATTTGAAAATTTACATAAAACTTAATTTTACCGCTTCTGTGAGTGGAATTTCAAAAATCCGAGAGACATGGTTGATGTCAGTAAGTAAAATGTGGTTCAATGAGATAAAAATAATTTTTGGTGAATAGTAACTTTTTACATTTTTTTACCACGGTTAAAAGTAAATATGGTAATTAAGGGTAAAAATGTTTTTATTATTACCCTAACACATGTCCTAATTCTATTGGATAAGTGTAATTCGACCAAAAACAACCTTAGGAATAAAATATGACCATTTAGGCCCACTTGGATTAGATTAGGACATTTATTATTAATTTATTTAAAGAAGGGTTAAAATAGTTAAAATCAATGTTTAATAAGTAAATAATTTTTAATATAGGGTTATACATGAGATAAATTAGACTATAAATATTAATTATAAATCTAAAAATATTTCCTATATAATGGTATTTTATTTTTAATTTTTAGACATTAAATAATTTAATTTATTTATGACACAATGATGATGCAGTAATTATCTTATTAATGAAATATTGACATAATTGATGTTATAAATACCAAAATAAATGTAATTTGATACTTTTTATGAATTACACTAATTTTATAGGTTAATATGACATTTTATTATTGATTTAATTAACTTTGTTAGAACTAATCATTCTGTTATTATTTTCACAAAAATCAATTACTAAATAGTGTCAAAATTGACTTAAGATAGTTTTTAAAACAAATATTATATTATTAATTGTTATTTTATTCCTAAAAATCTACGGATCGGACAAATGACTTATATAAGGTTATATATATTAATAATAAAAAACTTGGGGTTCGTTTGGCTTGTTATAGTAAGTTTATTATCATTATACTATAAGAACACAAAAAGACACCGTAAAAGTAAAATTATCTAACTTAAATATAAATCTAAATGATAAGGATAAAATAGTAAACTAAACTTGTCCAAATTCTATTGGATGAGATAGATTCTCCCCATCCCCACCTTAGCTTCTAAATAAATCAATTTGGATCTATTTAAAACCGAATATGGCTTTATAATAATATAATATTTTTAGTTTTTCCAAAGGAGCCCCTCTCCTCCCTTATAAAAGGGAACGTCCTACCTCTCTTCCTCACACCACTTTGAGCCTTCAAGCTCGGCCAAACCCTACCAATTTCTCCTCTCCACTTCCCTTGAAACATCCAAGAGGTCCTGGTCTTCTTCAAAGACCAATTTTAGTGCCCTAAAAGGAGGTCTCAAAGAAGCGCTTCAAAGAAGAGGTAATGGCTGTTACCGATTCATTCAACTTTATTTCTTCTTCCACTTCTTCTTATTTAGTTGTTTCATTATGAATTAATAACATAAGTATCACTCATATACTGATATGTTATTATAAGTATGAAACAACCCTTTTCACCATCTATCAATCCTACGGAAAACGAAATCACCGCGCGTGCGTACGTACAGAATACCGTCTCCACGCCGTGGTGTAATTTATTTTCCACAACCACCTTACTTGGATGGATATAATGGTGTAAAGAATGAATATATATGATTATTGTAAAGTGATATTGATTCTGAAATAGTATACATACACTCCAATACAATTCCACGATCATGGGAACGATATCATCGCTCGTGCGTACGTATGGAATATCGTCTCCACGATGTGATGCGACTCATTCTACATGATTTTCATTTCATAATGATTACATAAATGAATTGAGTGAATAAATATGATATATATTAAACTAATACCATTATGGAAATGTGGTATCTATAACCTAAAAATAAGAATAAGAATTTATTCGAGAAAACACGCATAAGAACAAAAAGTAATAAACACCCGAATAACAAGTAGAAATGAAATATTACTAATAATAAGCTAAGAATATGACCATATATGATATCATAACAATGATTATGATTATGGAATAAGCAAATGACATTATTTAAATCATTATACAGGAGGTTCGGACACTTACGAAGCAAATCGGACCTAAGGTGAGGGAAATATCAAAATCTCATTTTTATCCGAGATTTTTTATACTTTGGAATTTACTAGGGTGTATTTTATCATCCACATCCATGTTTCCTCAATATTTAATATTATTTCCATCCACCTAAAATTTTTTAAATCCAATTTTACCCTTCGGTGAGTTTTTAGTAAAAGATATGAAAAGAATCTTTTGTCGTTTTTCGTACGAGGTACTCTTTGACTTTTCTGACAAAAGTACGAGAAGAATGTTTTTTTTAACTTATACGACATGAATGGATTTTTAAAACACTATTTCCAAGAAGCTTACTATACAAGATTTCATTTTTATTTTTAATAAACTTTTTTTAGTTTAGAATTCCATGACATGTTAAGAAAGGAAAAGTGTTTTTGAAGTAGAAAGGATATTTTCCTCAAGAATGGAGTTCAAGTGTTTTATCAAAATTATTTTCCATCTATGATAATAAAGGGTTCTGTTTCTATCCCTATTATTACGTTGACTTGATTATGTTGTGATGGAATTATAGTTATGAATTCCTTTATCTTATATGAATTGTTTTATGATGTCACAATGTTTAAGAATCCCATTTTTATTACATGGGTTATGCTATGATGTATGGTTTATGATTTTGTGGCACACATATGAATGGTATCATTATGAGATGGGTGGGACCTTTATCTTTCTCCAATGCATTGGGTAAAGATTTTATATCATATGAGATAGACATGGATGGAACGGTAGGTTAAACCGGTTCAGTGAAACAGGACTGAAACGAGGAATGAACTCGGTTCAGAAATGGACTTTGTCCACTATGATAGTCTTGGAAATGAGTCTTGACTAATAAGAAATGATTTTCTATGATTATGTGTGTATTCCACAAAGATTCATGTTTTACATTATGATTATTGTGATTACAATTCACTACCATGATTTATCCGATGTTATGAAATTATGATCTCTTTTCCAGGGTAAGATTTCCAAAATTTTATGTTCTTATGAATATGATGTGATTGATATTTCTTTTGTTTACCCTTACGGAGCATTTGAGCTCACCCTTTTTTATGTTTTCTTTCCCTAGATCAGGAAGAAGTTTATTAAGTACGATATTCCAAAAGGGACTATAGAAATGATGAAATAAATGGGAGACAATGTACATGCTTTATGAACCAGTTGTTTATGTTTCCCAATTTCTAAAGACACTATACCTATATGGTCCTTTCGTGGTTTTGTTATATGTTGTAATAAGTGTACTTCAATTTTTATGTACTAACATTGTAGGTAAAGTATGGGTCGTTATAGTTGGTATCCGAGGAAAGGTATAGTCAACCTTTGGAAACTAGGATGTGAAAGCCTTAGTAAGAACCCTAAGGATAAGTCTAAGCATAGAACATAATCTTAGTGTTTTAGAAATGACCATGAATAAACTATGATAAAACCTTAAGTGTAAAATTTTATTCTTGATTATGTGGTTTTCCTATTCTAATTTGTTTTGTTCACACTATTCTTCTTGGTTTTAGTCAATGGATGGAACCCGAAGGAACCGTGTTAATGCGGAATGTGACAGGCAATGCAATTATTATCCCCCTGAGCAACCAAACGTTATGGGAGCTGGAATGAAAAATCTTGTACCATGCTCACACAACTTTCTCAAGCTATGAATCATGCATTACTTCCAAATGAGAAAAGGAAGGAGCAACATTCTGTTGAATCTTTCACGAGATAGCGTCCACCTTCATTCAGCGGGTCTACTGATCCATTTGTTGCTGAAAAATTGATTAGTACTACTGAAAATATATTTTCAGTTCTTCAATGTTCTTTTCATGATAAAGTCATCTTAGTAGTGTATCGTTTGGAAGGTGATGCTGACAAATGGTGGAATCTTATCAAGAATACAAGGCAAAGATATGAAATTGAGTCTATGGAATGGGATGAGTTCAAGAACTTATTTTTCAATAAGTACTTCCCTCGTATTCTCCGAACAAATATGGAGAAAGAGTTTCTTGAACTAAAGAAAAAGGATGATGAATATGTTGGTACTTATGAAGAAAATTTTACAAGACTTGCAAGGTATGCTTCTGTTATTATTATCCAACCTGAGAGTAAGATCGATCGATTCTTTAGTGGCTTAAAACCAAGTCTTCGAAGGGCCTTATCCATATGGGACTTCAATAGCTACGAGGAAATCGTTCGATGTGCTCTCAAAGATGAGATAGAGATTGAAGTAACCCATCAATCATATGGGTTTGATAAGAAGTGGAAAATGGAATTCAAAGGAAAATCTAAAGAGCACACTGAAAAGAAGATGAGCTTTCCCTTATGCTCAATGAGTGGAAAGAAACATGGAGGGAGTTGTCTTAAAGGGAAAACTAAATGGTTCAAATGTGGAAAGGAAGGTCATCGGGCATTTCAATGCCACAATGATGGGAAGAAGATGTCTAATTATTCAAACAAATGAAGGGATACACATAATGAACCTACTACACTTCAATGTTACAAGTTCAAGGTTATGGGGCATTATGCCAATCAATGACCAAATCCAAGGGTTGATGATGATGGTTGATGTCAAACTCTTAAGGCTAAAGACAAAGGAATGTCACATGTAATTTCTATCAGCGATGTGGAGTACGATAACGATGTGGTAAAAGGTACACTTACCATACACTCTAAAGTAGAAAATGTTTTATTTGATTCTGGATCCACCCAATCTTTTATTTCTGAAGAATTTTTTAAGGGTGTCGTCGTATTACCTCAACAATTAGATGTTGAGTTAGTTGTGACAACCCCTAATGGCACAACAGTCGCATCAAATGTTTATAATTGTTCTCTGATTAAATTTTGTGGGAAAGTGATTCCTGAAAATCTTGTGATCCTTCCTACAGTGGAATTTGATGTGATTCTTGGCATGGATTAGTATTCTCTATATGGAGCTCATATAAATTTCCAAATAAGAAAAGTCACATTTCATATTCCAGATCAATCTTTGATCGTCTATCGATGCAAGGATTAACATAACCTTCCAGTGGAAATTTATTCCATCTTATGGGTCTTGATTCCACTAAATGAAGGTTATTTATCTCAAATGGTTGGTGAGAAACTCACGATTAAGAATATTCCCATTGTATGGGAGTTTGATGATGTCTTTCCAGAGGAATTTCCAGGTCTTCCACTAAATCGTGAAGTTTAGTTTTCATTAGAACTCGTACCGGGTGTTTTACCTATTTCAAAGACACCTTATAGAATGGCCCCAATTGAGTTGCAGGAATTGAAGAAGCAACTCCAAAAGAATCTTGATAAATGGTTAATACGCCCTAGTGCATCACCTTGGGGAGCACCTGTTCTGTTTGTTAAGAAAAAAGATGGATCAATGAGACTCTATATTGATTATCGAGAACTTAACAAGATCACTATCAAGAACAAATATCATCTCTCGCGCATTGATGACTTATTTGACCAACTACACAGAGCTCAATACTTTTCCAAGATTGATCTTCATTCAGGGTGTCATCAATTAAGGGTCCAAAGGGAGGATATACCAAAGATGGATTTCCGTACAAGGTATGGATACTATGAATTTATAGTGATGCCATTTGGTCTTACTAATTCCCCTGCTATCTTCATGGATCTGATAATTAGAGTCTTTAGAGACTATCTTGATCAGTTTGTGGTAGTCTTTATAGACGATATTCTTGTATATTCAAAGATCAAGGAAGAACAAGAAGATCACTTGATAATTATATTTAAGACCCTGAGAAAGGATAAGCATTATGCCAAATTTACCAAGTGTGAATTTTGGCTTAAAAAAGTTTCATTTTGGGTCACATAATCTCAAAAGAGGGGATATATGTGGATCCAGCAAAAACAGGGGTTATCGAAAGATGGTCAAGTCCAACAATAGTAACTGAGATCTGAAGTTTTCTTGGTTTGGATGGATATTATCGACGTTTTGTGAAAGATTTTTCACGATTATCTAATCCTCTCACTAGGTTGACTCGGAAAGGAGTTAAGTTTGTTTGGACGGAGGAATGTGAAGAGAATTTCAAGGAGTTGAAAAGAAGGTTATCCAGTGCACCTGTGCTCACACTTCCTTGTAGTGGAGAAAGGTTTGTGATCTACAGTGATGCATCCAAGAAGGGATTGGGGTGTGTTCTTATGCAAAATGATATGGTGATAACTTGTGCCTCACGACAGTTGAAAATCCATGACCAAAATTACCCAACTCCTGATTTGGAGTTAGCTGTGGTAATCTTTGCATTAATGATTTGGAGGCATTATCTTTATGGAGAAAGGTGTGACATTTATACTGATCATAAAATTTTAAAGTATATTTTCACACAAAAGGAGCTGAATATGCGCCAAAGAAGATGGTTGGAGCTAATTAAGGATTACGACTGCTCAATTCATTACCACCCTGGGAAAGAAAACAAGGTGGCAGATGCATTAAGTCGACAAGACCATGCCATTTTATCCATGATGAGGATCACAAAAGATCCAATATTTATGGATTTACAAAGGATGGATCATGGAATTATAATGAAAGGGGAAAATCGTATCTTTCTCAAATGAATGTTCAACCATCTATACATGTTAAGATTAAAGAGGCACAGAAAGAAGATGTAGAGTTATATAAGAAGGTGAGAAATGTTCCTGAATCCAACCTTGATTGTGATGGGATAATAATGTTCAGGAATCGGGTTTGTGTTCCTCCCATCCCCGAATTAAAGAAGGAGCTGCTGGATGAGGCTCATAATTATACATTCTCTATTCATCCTGGAAGCACGAAGATGTATAGGGACCTGAAAGAGTACTTCTGGTGGGATGGCATGAAAAGAGATGTTGCTGAATATGTCTCTCGATGCTTGGTTTGTCGGTAAGTTAAAGCTGAGAGACAGAAGTCTACGGGGATGTTACAACCATTACCCATACCTGAATGGAAATGGGAAAACATCACTATGGACTTTGTCACCGAACTTCCTAAAACATCCGAAGGCAATAATGATATCCGGGTCATAGTTGATCGTCTTACAAAGTCTGCACACTTCATTGCTATTAGAGAGGATTTCTCTATGGATCATCTTGCCAGGATATATATAAAGGAAGTGGTAAGATTGCATGGAGTACCACTTTCTGTTATATCTGATCGGGATCCGATGTTTACCTCAATGTTTTGGAGAAGTCTTCAACATACTCGGGATACAAAGTTGAGTTTCAACACTGCTTATCATCCTCAGACAGACGGTCAGTCTGAGAGGAAAATTCAAACTCTAGAAGATATGTTGAGATCTTGCTCTATGGATTTAAAAGGTGGTTGGGATCAACACCTACCTTTGGTGGAATTTTCTTATAATAATAGCTTTCACTCCAGTATTCAGATGCCTCCTTATGAAGCTCTCTATGGAAAGAAATGTAGGACTCCAACTTGCTGGGATAAAGTTGGGGAAAGAAAGCTATTAGGACCTGATCTTGTTGATGAGATGGCAGAAAAGGTTCGATCTATTCAACAACACATAATAGCGGCTTAGAGTTGACAAAAAAGTTATGCCGACAACCGAAGAAAATACTTAGAGTTTGAAGTGGGTGATAAAGTTTTCTTATGAATATCTCCCTGGAAGAGGGTCATGAGATTTGGAAAGAAAGGAAAGTTGAACCCTAGATATATCGGTCCTTTTGAAATTATGGATCATGTTGGGAAGGTAGCTTACCAATTGGAACTTCCACCGAATCTCTCTCAAGTTCATGATGTGTTCCATGTATCTCTCCTGAGAAAGTACATACTTGATCCTTCACACGTACTCAGCTCAGAAGTTATACCACTGGAACAAGATCTTTCTTATGAAGAATAGCTGATAGAGATTCTCGATCGTAGTGAAAAAGTCCTACGGAACAAGACCACTCGCTTGGTGAAAGTTTTATGGAGGAACCACCAATTAGAAGAAGCTATAGGGGAGCTTGAGGATATGATGAGGGAGAGGTATCCTCATCTGTTTGTTACAAGTGACGAATTTCGAGGGAGAAATTCATTTTAAGGGGGGTAGAATGTAACACCTGAGACTTTTTTAAAAAATATTTTTTTTTAATTTATATAAATCATCAAAGGAATCTTTCACTACACACAACACTAGCTTGTCTTGCTTTACACGCAATCTCGACCTTCCTTGATTGCTTGCGTCGTACGTAATACCGAGTTTCACTAAACAACGATATGATAATAAAATATTATTAAAACTAGTCGTTATGAATAGTAATAACCACTTTTTGAAATTTTGTAAATTTTATTTTTTAAAAATGGACTTCGTTTTTGGATTCAGAATATCGAAATTAGCCTGGGGTGAAATTTTGGTATTTTTCTGAAAATATTCAATTTTTGATGAATAGTGAAAACACTAGGTTACTATTTAAAATCTGACTTTTTATTTAAATAATTATTTATTTTAATTAAATTTATTTTAGGTCAAAATTTATACATAATACCTATATAAGTTCAATTCAATTCATTGGAGTCATTTTATAATAATTTTAGATATATAAAAATTTTATTGATCTTTTCACCGTATTTTACCCACCTCCTAGGAGAATTTGAAAATTTACATAAAACTTAATTTTACCGCTTCTGTGAGTGGAATTTCAAAAATCTGAGAGACACGGTTGATGTTAGTAAGTAAAATGTGGTTCAATGAGATGGAAATAATTTTTGGTGAATAGTAACTTTACTTTTTTTTTACTACGGTTAAAAGTAAATAGGGTAATTAAGGGTAAAAATGTTATTATTATTACCCTAACACATGTCCTAATTCTATTGGATAAGTGTAATCCAACCAAAAAACAACCTTAGTAATACAATATGACCATTTATTCCCACTTGGATTAGATTAGGACATTTATTATTAATTTATTTAAAGAAGGTTTAAAATAGTTAAAATAATATTTTAATAAGTAAATAATTTTTAATATAGGGTTATACATGAGATAAATTCGACTATAAATATTAATTAGAAAGCTAAAAAGATTTCATACATAATGGTATTTTATTTTTAATTTTTAGACATTAAATAATTTAATTTATTTATGACACAAAGATGATGCAGTAATTATCTTATTAATGAAATATTGAAATAATTGATGTTATAAATACCCAAATAATTGTAATTTGAGGCTTTTTATGAATTAAACTAATTTTATAGGTTAATATGACATGTTATTATTGATTTAATTTACTTTTTTCGAACTAATAATTCTGTTATGAGTTTTACAAAAATCCATAACTAAATAGTGTCAAAATTGACAGAAAATAGTTTTTAAAACAAATATTATATTATTAATTGTTATTTTATTCCTAAAAATATATGATTCGGACAAATGACTTAGATAAGGTTATATATATTAATAATAAACAACATGGGGTTCTTTTGGGTTGTTATAGTAAGTTTATTATCCTTATAGTGTAAGAACACAAAAAGACACGGTAAAAGTAAAATTATCTAACTTAAAGTTAAATCTAAATGATAAGGTTAAAATAGTAACCTAAACTTGTCCAAATTCTATTGTATGAGAGGATTTATACCCATCCCCACCTTAGCTTCTAAATAAATCAATTTGGAGCTATTTAAAACCGAATATGGCTTTATAATAAAATAATATTTTTAGTTTTTCCAAAGGATCCCCTCTCCTCCCTTATAAAAGGGCACCTCATCCCTCTCTTCCTCACACCACTTTGAGCCTTCAATCTCGGCCACACCCTGCCAATTTCTCCTCTCCACTTCCGTAGAAACATCCTAGAGGTCCTGGTCTTCTTCAAAGCCCAATTTTAGTGCACTAAAAGGAGGTCTCAAAGAAGGGCTTCAAAGAAGAGGTAATGTCCATTACTGATTCTTTCAACTTTATTTCTTATTCCACTTCTTCTTATTTAGTTGTTCCATTATAAATTAATAACATCAGTATCACTAATACACTTATATGTTATTATATGTATGAAAAACCCCTATTTCACCATATATCCATCCTAGGGAAAATGAAATCACCGTGCATGCGTACGTACGGAATACCGTCTCCACGCCGTGGTGTAATCTATTTTCCACGACCACCTTACTTGGATGGGTATAATGGTGTAAAGAATGAATATATATGATTATTGTAAAGTGATATTTATTCTGAAATAGTATACATACACTCTAATACAATTCCACGATCATGGGAACGATATCATCACTCATGCGTACGTACTGAATACCCTCTCCACGATGTGATGCGACTCGTTCTACATGATTTTCATTGCATAATGATTAAATAAATGAATTTAGTGAATAAATATTATATATATTACACTAATACCATTCTATAAATGAGTTATCTATAACCCAAAAATAAGAATAATAATTTATTCGACCAAACATGCATAAGAACAAAAAGTAATAAACACCCGAATAACAAGTAGCAATGAAATATTACTAATAATAAGATAAGAATATGACCATATATGATATCATAACAATGACTATGATTCTTTAATAAGTCAATGAAAATATTTAAATAATTATACAGGAGGTTCGGACACTTACGTAGAAAATCGGACCTAAGATAAGGCAAATATCAAAATCTCATTTTTATCCAAGATTGTTTATACTTTGGAATTTATTGGGGTGTATTTTGTCATCCGCATCCATGTTTCCTCAATATGTAATATTATTTCCATCCACCTAAAATAGTTTAAATCCAATTTTACCCTTCGGTGAGTTTTTAGTAAAAGATATGAAAGGAATCTTTTGTCGTTTTTCGTACGAGGTACTTTTTGACTTATCCGACAAAAGTACGAGAAGAATTTTTTTTAACTTATACGGCATGAATGGATTTTTAAAACATTATTTCAAAGAATCTTACTTTACAAGTTTTCATGTTTATTTTTAATCAACTTATTTTAGTTTAGAATTGTATGACATGTTAAGAAAGGAAAAGTGTTTTTGAAGTAGAAATGATATTTTCCTCATGAATAGAGTTCAAGTGTTTTATCAAAATTATTTTCCATCTAAGATAATAAAGGGTTCTGTTTTTATCCCTATTATTACATTGATTTGATTATTTTGTGATGGAATTATTTTTATGAATTCCTTTATCTTATATGAATTGTTTTATGATGTCATGATGTTTAAGAATTCCATTTTTATTACATGGGTTATGCTATGATGTTTGGTTTATGATTTTGTGGCACACATAAGAATGGTATCATTATGAGATGGGTGGGACCTATATCTCCCTCCAATGCATTGGGTAAAGATTTTATATCTCATGAGATAGACATGGCTGGAACGGCAGGTTAAACCAGTTAAGTGAAACAGGACTGAAACGAGGAATGAACTCGGTACAGAAATGGACTTTGTCCACTAAGATAGTCTTGGAAACGGGTCTTGACTAATAAGAAATGATTCTCTATGATTATGTGTGTATGCCACAAAGCTTCATGTTTTATGTAATTATTATTGTGATTACATTTCACTACCATGATTTATCCCTTGTTATGAAATTATGATCTCTTTTGCAGGGTAAGATTTCCAAAATGTTATGTTCTTATGAATATGATGTGATTGATATTTCTTTTGTTTACCCTTACTGATCATTTGAGCTCACCCTTTTGTATGTTTACTTTCCCCAGGCCAGGAAGAAGGTTATTAAGTAAGATATGCCAAAAGGGACTATAGATATGATGAAATAAATGGGAAACAGTGTAGACGCTTTATGAACCAGTTGTTTATGTTTCCCTTTTTCTAAAGACACTATACCTATACGGTCCTTTAGTGGTTTTGTTATATGTTGTAATAAGTGTACTTCAATTTTGAAGTACTAACATTGTATGTAATTTATGGGTCGTTATAATTTGGATATATTTGGAGCATTGAAGTTGATCTAAATTTTTGTAATCTGAAAGCTAAACCATAGAGAATCGAGAAAAGTTTTAAAGTATAATTGAGATCATTTCCTACACTATAATAAATGATTATAAACTATATTACAGGTATATAAAGGTATGTTTATTCTATAGTTCATGTAATCAAATTTTATCTAGTAATGCATAGACAAAATCACAAATTATTACAGAGTAATTAAGGTAAATATTAGAATAATTTAACTACAATTTACTGATCCTTAAAAATCACACCTATTTGGTAACAAAGAATTGATGAATCCTAATAATTTAGATGAATAAATGAATTACCATGACCCTTGGATCAACTAAAAATAGATGAATTTTATTCATTTACACACAATTGTCCCATGGTAAATAGAGATGATTAATCAAAACAATTTAATAGTTTCAGAGAGAGTCAGAGAGGAGGTAATTTACACACATTCAATAATATTTAATGTTTTGAATATTTTGTATATTTCAAGAGTTTTATTTTATTATATCATTCTAAGAGTTTATAGAAAAGAGACACCATTCATGGTGTATTCAAAAATTATAATCTCATAGATTAAAAGTGTGTCATGTAAGGAGTAATGATTTTTTATTTATGATGAGAGGTGGTGAGATTTGTCTATTTGTTCTAATAGTGAGGTTGGAGGGTTTTTGTGACTTCTCAATTATATATTACAAATTAAATTAGTTCACTTCAGTGTTTTCAGTGTGTAGGAACATTTCATTTTAATTCTTATTAAAGTATCCCAGTTGGGGTAACCTAAGTTAAATATATTTTTTTTAATAATGTCATCACAAATAGAGTGAAAACATGGGAGATATTGAAGTGTTTTGAAAATAAAGAAAAATATAATTATTAAGGGAATTATGATTTAAATCACAAATATTCTAATTCCCCTCCCACCTCTGAATATTATCCTTGACAGTGGACCTACTATTGGCATCTGAAAACAGTTTGGGGTTGGGGAATTTCTCTCCCATAAGTTTCTTAGAAGTAGTGGTTGTTGATCAAAATTTCATACCAATTATCAAAGGAAACTTTATCCTATTGTGGAATAACATATTGTGGCACTAAATTCAGTCATTTGTGGATGGATTATTACACGACATACATTTATGATATATTATCTAGCATGAAAAACAAGAATTTATCTGAAAGATCCCACAATGAATTGGTTTTGTATTCAAATGTTTTCAATGTACCAAGGGGATCTCCAGCCCAAAAATATATACGTAAGCGTTATTCCCTAAAAAACCGCTCATTCTATGCTGGAAATCACCTTAATATTTATGAATGTGATTCCATATTTAGAGATGAAAAGACGCAAGTGTTTCGGAATAAATTTAATGAATTTTGGACGATCGAAACCTAAAAATTCGATACATTTTTTGATCAATAAAATATTATTGGGGTATTTATTCATTTCCATGGTGAAAATATTGAGGATGAATTTTTTTTTGAAAAGGATATTTATCATACTACCATCAAATTTTAATGTCATGTAGCCATTCATAATGATAAGGATTCAAAATAAGTATATATATACATCCACCACTATAAAAATTTCATGTATGAAATAATAAATGATGAAAATGATTCTAGGGTGAAAAAGAAATCATAGGAAGTTTAATTCATAACGATTATAAAAATGTAACTCAAATAAAATCGATAAATTTATGTGGTCAATTAAGAAATATCGTTCCTTTCCTATAACATTATACATAAAAAATTTAAAATCATAAGAAATCATATACTTTATTACATTCATAATGGTACAGAAGGAAATAACAATTTTTAGGGATTTAAAAATTATGAAGATGGCGATGATGAATAATCTATGAAGAAACCCCTCATGGGTGACCATCATATGTGAAAAATCAATGGAAATTATTCTAGAATAATAATCAATTGTATCATGAAGTCGAAATATCATATGAGTTTTATGTATATTAGAATGAGGATTTTACTTACCTCAATGAAGATGATTTTGTAGATATTAGTGACAAACCAGAAGTTCAAGACAGTGATACTAAAAATGATGATCTTTTGGGAAGATTCGATCACCTTATTGAACTAACTAAAGCCATTGAATAAATTGGAAAATAAATAGATAAAAATTATTTTTAATTCATTTTTTCATGAATCAAATATAAATATGAAACAAATAATAGGAATAAAATTAAAACTATAATGAATATATTGAATGAAAATAAACCTGTATTGTTTGAAAATAGAAAAGGGGATGTTGAGATCAGTATCAAGGTGGAATAACATTCCTAAAACATATATTCATTGATAAATACTAAAATACTTAAATAATTTGAAAAATGGATAATTCTTTTGTGATGAAAGTGAAAGTATCAAGAAAAAATCCACCAACCAAACATGAAATCAGGTTTTGCTAAGACACAAACCCAAAATTCTTCTATAGAAGTCCTTGGAGTGGATTCTGAGGAGAGTTTCCTCATCCAAACGGTATAGTGTTTTGAAAATAATGGGAATGATACTATGAAACATGATCATAAGTGGTAGACAACCATGCATCATAATTTACCCAAACAAACCACTCCCTTAAGGGAAATGGGCATGAGAGAATCTCAATATACTATTGGTTAAGTATAATAGGATGAAAAGATAGAGAAAATATTAGGTATTATTTCTATAGAAAATTAAGGAACATTAAGTATGTGTGTTCCATTTAAATTAAATTTTTTTAGAGACAATCAATACAAAAAAATATTTAATAATTTTCTTATCATTTTCTTATGATTTTAATTGTTATATATTTTGGTGTCATATCCTTGGGTAGAAGTCAATTTATTGGGCGTAATGGTTCAATAGAAAGTGTCCCAGGATGTTCAAAAATGAGTAAACTGGAATATAAGAACCTTTAAAAACATGATGTATACTAAAAACATTTCTTTAGTGTCACATGATATAGATGAAATTTCTAATCTAAGAGTGTAGTAGAGATATCAATAATCATAAGAGGTTCATAAATTATTATAAAATAATAAGGAAAGATATAATACAGAATGTATTGATATAATTATATTGATAGAAATGTATTCATCTGATTTATGAGTTTTGGAAAATGGATGTACCTCAGAAATGATAAGAAAAGTAAATATTATCATTAAATTAAAATATGAATAAGGAAGAGTGGTCCTTTTAGTAATAATGATTGAATTAAGATATTAAGGTCTTAGAATTCCAAGATTGGTGGAATGGATTTAACGAAAATAAATGTTCTTATAGTGGAAGAACATAGATTGAATCTGATAAGATTGAAATATTTTTGTGATTCAGGACATGCTGATAGATTTAGAAATATGCTGTGTATTGTTAAAGCTCTTGATGGATCAGTTTTTCCATATAAAAGTAGATTTATGGGATGTAATTATCTAATTATTGATGAAAAAATATTCATTATTTATAATAATTAACAAAATATGCTATGGCACAATCCACTTTGGCATTTGATTTAGAAAAGACCATGTCAAATATGGTGAAAAATAATAGAGAATGTGAAATCCCCATCACCACATGTAATAATACTCATACAAGTGAATCTTGAAAAATAGTGTATTTTCTGGAAGATATTTAATATGAATAAGATAAAATCACCAAGAGTTTCATTACTTGTTTATGTTGAGTTTTTAAGACCAATCACTCATAACTTTGTTAATAGTAAATAGTATTTAGTATTGTTTGTGGATGATTTCACTAGGATGTCTGGGATGATGATGATCACATAAAAAACTTATGTGGTTAAATATAATACTCAATACTGAAGGGAACATGAAAACATTATTTTCGTAAATTTTTCAAATTTTTGAACAAAAATTTTTATAAAATATAAAAATACCCAAGTTGAAGAATATCTGAAACATCCTAGGATTTAAAATTATGATTTAGTGGTGAGAACTACTCATCATACTAGAGTTTTTAAAGAAGAAATTGTATTATCAACAATATGGAGAAAAATATGCTTGTTGAAAAGTATCTAATATATAAGTATTTGAAAAAATATACTATAATAGTGGTATATATCTCAAATGAGTCATTTTTACATAAAAATAAAGTCAAATCTTTATGTTAATTTTGTATATAAAGGATCAAATACAAAATAATTTCATGGGTGTTTAGAAGAAAGTATTTTATTATTATCTTATAAATGAATATAACATTTGAAGTATGTATATATATAATGGTAAATTTCTTTTATATTTTCCTAAAATTGTTGCACCTATATTCTTAAAGAAATTAATTGTAAAAATTTATAAAATTTGTGAATTTTTTTTTACAAAAAAAATAGGGAAATCATTTAATATCAGTGATCAAATTTCAACTATGAATGAGTATAACTAGCAATAAAGTAACCCAGTTGTCATAGAGGAAAGTGAAAGAAGATGCAACTAGATCTGGGGGAGTTCCGGGGGATATAATGAACTCCGGATCTAACACTAAATGATTTTAGGGGATTTCATCTTTATTATAGTTAATTTTTTTGATAACTTATATTACACACAACTCCGAGCTAAAATGAAACAATGATATATGATTAATATTATTATTTAAAAAGAAAATTTTCTTTAGCAATTAAATTGATGGTTAGGAATAGTAATTACATTCTTATGAAAATATATTATTTAATTAATTTTTAACAAATAATTTAATATAAATATAAAAATCAATTTAATAAATAGAAAATGTTTTTATAAAACTATTATTTTTTCCAAAGTGGTTTTATCTTAAAAAATTAAATTATATACTATTATTGAATGATATTAGTTAAATAAACATGTAATATTTTCAACATAATGTTTCAAATTTATCCAATATTTTTAGAAATGATAGAATTAGGAATCAATTTTTTACACATAAAAATCCATATTTTTTAAAGGTATTTTTTCCTATTTTTGATTGCTGGCTTATTATAAAATAAGTTTTAGACACCTTAATAAATTATATTTTAAAAAATAAACCTATTATTGGAAATTAGAATATAAAAATATACTTTGTTTTATTTTTTTATTTTTTTCTGATAAGTTTAATATTTTGATGAAGAGTAAATAAATCTAGTGAATTTTAATTGAAAACACATATTTCATCAAAATAATTTATACTGTTAAATTATATTCTTTATTTTTTTTAAAGAATAAATAGATCCTCTTTTTATCATTAAATCAAATTTAGGTCATTGGAATCAATTTCACATTGAATTTAGATATAAAAACATTTCAATCGTTTGTACATTTTCATTTTAAAAACTCGTCTTCTCGTTCCATAAATGAGATTAGTTTTAATTAATCATTATAACTCATGTGTAATGAATTTTTTAAAATATATATCATATTTGGAATAAGTTTTTCCAAATTATGTAAATAGGTTTCTTTTATTTTTAAACATTATTAGTAGTAACACTGGTAATGCTTTTACTAACATGGTCAAAAGATAATTGAGTAATTAAGGGTAAAATATAATATTATAAATATTTGAAACATACCCAGAAACATATCCAGATTTCATTGGATGAGTTTTTTCTGACCAAAATCATCCATCTTCTAAGATTACGACCTTTGTAATATACATCTATGAGAGTATGACATTTGTAATATTTTAGTTAATAACAAGTTAAATATGTCACACTAATATCTTTAATAACTATACCATTTTTATTAGAGGTTAATATAGAGGTTAAATTAGACTATAAATAGTAATTTCAAATATAAAAAATTTATATTCATCATGATACATTATTTTTAGTTTTTAATAAATAAATAATAACCACAAGGGGTTATACAATGATGATTTAATAAATATTTAATTAATGAAAATATCAATTAAATATTATTTTAGATATTAGAATAAATAAAATTTGAGATATTTAATGTATTACATGTATTTTATAGATAAAATTTACATGTTAGTGATATGATAGAACTTGTGGTTCAAATATATCTTGGTTTCTTTATTTTTTTAAAATTTACTGTAATGAATACTATCAAAGTATTCATAAATATTATATATATATAAATAATATTTTATTAAATGAAATAATATTAATAAAAATATAAAATTCATCCAAAATATTTGAATAAAGTTTAAAACTACAATCAAGGATCATTTATTATTTTTGGGCATTTTATAGTAACTGTATTGACCATCAATGAGTAAAAACACATGTTGTCGCGGAAAGAGTTAAAGGGTTTAAATAAGGGTTAAAGCCAAACGATAATGTTAATATTGATGCCTAAACATATGTAAATATTATTTTTGAGATTATGTTACCTATACTCATCTTAGATTCTAAATAACACACTGTGAAGATATTTACAATACAAAATTAGTTTATATTAATTTATCATCATGAGGGATTCCAAAAGTGGCCCTCACCTCGATTATAAAAGGGAACCTCATCACTCACATCCTCACACAACTTTGTGCCTTATAGAATGACCAAACCAAGACCATATATCCTACCATAATCTATAGACATGTTTTGGTGGACCTATTATTCCATAAATTCCATCCATATATCCATTTATAAGATATCTAAAGGATGTATTCCAAAGAAGAATGTAATAGTTTTTACAAACTCATTCATGTTCATTTCTTATTCTACATCATCTTCATGTGTTGTTTCCATTATAAAGTTATAAATATAGTAATTTATATATATTTATTGAGATTTTTTTATGATTATGGTATATTTATATTCCACCTCTAATCTATCATAAGAAAAAAGAAATCCCCACGCTTGCGTACGTATGACATACCGTCTCCATATCATGATGCAATTTTATTTTCATCACCATTTTACCTAAAAGGGTATAATGATTGAAATAATGGATATATATAACTTATGACATGATATTTGTTATGTATAATTAATATACCATCCATTTTCTTAACCATTCAACATTAAGACTATTTCTCATGCGTATATATGGCTTACTGTATCCACAAAGTGATGTGATTAATTTTCCATGCCAACTATTAATTAATTTTTATAAAAATATATGTAATAAATAAATATTATATCTATGAATTCAATATAATTATAGATATGAAATAAACATGTCATACACAAAATAAACAAGACTTACATGACAAACCCATTATAGGAAGATGAATCATTTAGGACCTGAAACAATAGTAATAATGAAATACTATTAACAAAAAATATAAAAAGATCATATATCATAAATATGGTTTTGGTACAGGTATAAATTGAAAAAATAATTAAAACGTTATATTGTATGTTAAATCATGTTCAACTAATGAAATTTTTAAGGTAACGGTTATTTCACAGTCTCATTGGTATAATATATTGTTTATGTTTAAGTCTTGGCTCGATAATTTTTTTATCCACATCCACATTTTCTAAAAAAATTCAAAATTATATTTACTTTATTCTAATATTTTTTATTTTCATTTTCAACCATGTTTTACTTTTTATAAAATGGTTTGAATGAAATCCTTTTTGTTGTTTTCCAAATGAGGTACAATATGACCTCTTGGACAATAATATAGAAGGAATGTTTTTAACATGTAAGGATTGAGAGGATTTTATCACCATTAGGAAGATATATTGTCTTGAAGATTCCATTACAAATTTAGAAGGCTCTCCTCCCTGAAAATGTTTTATTTTAAATTTCAAAACATTTAAATTAATATATTTTTTTAAAAAAAGTTCTATTCATCTCAAGTATTTTCATGGATATTAGTAAATTATGTTCATCTATGACATCATACTTTGTTTAGTTTTATAATTCATTAAGTTTGTTCTCTTATGATATCATATACCATGTTTTATTAAATAGTTTATTATTCATTTTAAAATGGATGTGCTAATTTGATACTATTCATAGTTTTTGGTAAAATTATTCTCATTTCATATGCTAGTTTTTCAATAATAATGTTTATATTGTTAATTTTCCCCCTTTTAATATGAGGAATTCATTAGAATTAGTATTTTAAGGGATTTTCCTTCTATTTCCCCTAGATGAATCACTAAATCTAATTAGAAAAGATATTTTATGTATTGGTGGAGGCCTTACCCATTTATGTGTGGTGTCTTGGCCGAATCTTTGAAAGTATGTTTATGATATCTGAAATTATGCCTTACCTCATTATGAGATTAGTTATTTATATTCATAGTGACTGCTCGATTTGTAGAATATCCATGTGATTATTTATATGGAATTATTTTATTTCCTTTTATTATTTCTATATTATACTCAATATTATTTTTTAAATTTCTCTTGTTTAAGTTATACAACATTTATTAATATTTATTCTTAATTATTCATTATAACATCTGATATATGCTAACCATTACTAAGAATATGATCTTACCCGTTACTGAAGTATTATTTTTCCATGATTTTAAGATATATCTTATTACTGATATGTAGGGTTAAGGCAAGATATTATTTATGATCTGAAAGTATTTACTATATTGTTTGTGTTGTTTCAATTGTAATTTATGTTTCAAGTGTTTAATCTTGTTTCCAAAAATTTTAAATTGATTAGTCCATTTGGAATTAAATCATGTATATGTGATAATGTAATAAAGTGAGGCATCGGAACCCGACTACAAGGGTCAGATTCATTACAGTTGGTACAAGATAAATTTAGTAGAAACAGTGGGATCTAGATTAAGGATAATATATATTAAAGAGTGGAACCAAGTGATAGAATTTGGAAATTTATTTAAATAAACTTATCATAGGGTTTAGATACTTGTTTAACCAAAAATTGCAATTTAGGTTATGAGATTCACTATTTATGATATTATAAATTTGGATTCATAATGTAATGCTCTATTATATTGTATGATATTTTTTAGGAATGAAACATAGTGTAAGTAATGAAAACTATATCAATACATGTAATCTATATATGGATTTCCTCTTATGAAACATAATGATGTTGGAGCTGGAACTGCAACTGGTGATGAAGAAATTATAAAAATATAGAGAAAACTAACTCAGATTATGAGTAATAACCTTATCCTTATGGTGACTCTTAACATATAATGTGGATATTCAATGTTTGTATACTTCATAAGACAATAACCTCAAACATTCAATGGGACTATAAATCCCTTTACAGTTGAGAAATGAATATCTTCCATAGAAAAGATATTTTCTCTTTGGGTGTAAGGAATGGGAGAAAGATGTCGTGTAATTTTATCTTCTATATTGAGATGCATATTAATGTTGTTCATTAATTAAAAACCCTATAGAGGATGAGGGAATATAAAACATTTAATAGAAGGATTTTATGAAATTTTTATTAGAAACAGAATTACCTCAAGAATAGAGAGAGGATATGGAATGAAAATTTAAAAATAATAGGGAAAAGAGGATTGGAATGTTCCTAAATTTGAAGACAACTTCAGAAGGTTAGAAAGGGATTCTGTAAACAACATACACAACTCAAAGAGTTATATTGATTTTTTCTTCGAAGGGTTAAATCCATTACTCCAAAAGGAATTAATATCCCAAAATTTATTATCATACAATGATATGGCATTATGTGCTATCAAATCATAGAACAAATACTCAAATTCATATGAAATTGAGGGAAATAAAGAGAAGAAGATAATGGTGAAGGAAGATATGGATAAAATGAAAATGGTAAATAATTATTTTCTTAGATTCTATAATTATAGGAAGAAACACCTTATTACTTGCCTGAAGGGAATGTGAGTTTGTTATATGTTTTCATTAAAACATCACTATGCTCACAATTGTAAGGTTAATAAAGAAGCTATAAATGTGTAATGTTTCAACTATAGGGATATGGGACACAACACACATGAATTTCTTAATCATCAATGAAATATAGCTCTGAAAAAAGGGATCCAAGATGAGGTCCTGATTTTACTACAGTATAAGTAGAATAATTAATATATTTGTGTTTTTGGATTCAAGAATTATGTTAGTATATTTTGTTTACAATAATCATTATATACATAAGGATTATATAACAATACATATTCTTTGAGGCTTGGTAAGCTTGCATGTTTTCATTAAGTTTGTAAGGTGATCAAGTTATTCTAATATTTGGTACATGAAGAAAAATATTTGTATTATATAATTTGGGTAAAATATAAAGTTCATTTGATTTTGAAAACATATGAACATTCCTTATAAATATTTGGACTTTGAATTAGGAAAATTTATTTTCGATGGGTATTAATGTTTAGTTGAATTATGTTTAATATAGGATGTAATTTTTTTGTTAAAGTATGTGTTATCAATTTTGGTAATATGAGATAATCATTTTGGTTTCTATAAATATTTAAAAGATTACGAAATGATGCATGTATATTTTTATTCATCAAAGTGCCAGACGCATGAAAAATTCATTTCAAATTTTCATTTATAGGTGTAATGGATGAAGAGAAAATATATCTAAGAACAACATCATGATTAGATCATGATTAAAAAATGAAAAGAAATAAATTAATTGATTATATGAAGAGTCAAACAAGCCTTCAACTCTAAGAAAAGGATTTTAGTAAAAATTTATCTATTTCTTTACATCAAATAAATCAGTGGTCTTTTAACTGAAAGAAAATTTATGGTTTTATGATTAATAATATTCCTAGGACCATATTCACTATCACTCTCTATAAAAACATGATAGTTACTTTTATCTTCCACAAACAAATTTTCCTACATGGAACCCTAGTAGGTGTTATCTCAGGTAACCTTCTTATTTCCATTTGATTATTTAAATGTATAAGTTTCATTAATTGTATTTATGATGTGGGTTTTCTACAAAAATATTTTCAATTATCAACCTTTGATTTATGAATTTAAATTTAAAATTACGATATAAAAAATTATTGAATGATTTGAGAATGTAACACCCCATTATTTTATGTATATCATCTTTTTTATATTAAATCATTCAGATATCTTTCATTGCACACAACACCGAGTTTAAATGAAACCATGATATATAACTATTTCCGACGCTTTCGCCGTGGCGCGCACATCCATCTATGAGGATGTGCTGTTGTGGCCCCGCATTCCCACTTTCCAATGGTGGGCGGCACTAGCTCCTTGTTCAGGGACATTTGCTTCTTGATCGAAATGGGATGATGGAATGTCGGTTCTTCCTTCTATGGATTCCTCCTCAGAACTCACCACCTAGTCCGGGTCTCCCTCATATACTTAATACGTTGTTCGAGAAACTCTTCCCAGTGCCATATTTTCATGGACACCCGTTAATTACCTTGCTTCTGTTATGACATTCCAATGGGTCTGGTCAGGGAAGAAACCTTCAGTTGGGGGAGTAGTCACGTCGAGGCATCATTAACGTATCTGAACGCTGTAGAATTGGCGTGTCTATCTTTTGTCCCTTATTATAGGGCTTCTCGAGGGCGCGGAAGCCCGAGGAATCCCACATCGAGCGCAGGGAATCATATGACATCGGCATCTATCTGAGGTTTTCCTCATCTTCCTATGTTTAACACAGGGTATGCCTCATGTTTAACCTCCAGTGGAGATATATCGGCCTAATCAGAACACTAGCTGGAGTGGATCAGATTTAGGAATCCCTCTTTGGGGAATGCCGATATCGGGGCCAGCCCGTGGGTGGTTTTCCGAATACTATGGAGGAGAATGGTGTGGCATGATCTGACTGGGATGTGATGGCCCAGGTGAGAATCAGGATGGAAGATGGAGAATTGAATGAAGTGGAGGGGGGATGAAATGGGACTATCTCAAGGGTGACAGTGAAGTTGGACCTGAGCCTCAAAGAGACCTCCTACGTATCCCCGTGGTAGGGAATCAAAGTCCACGTAGTTCGAGATGAATCCGGTTAACCGATGTGAAGATGTACCTTGGTCAGATGAGTGTTGGGCTTAAACCTCAGGGGGGCTTCCTATGTACTATTCCTTTGCACGGATGAAAGTCCTTGTAGTTCGGTTATACAGTTTAACATCATGCGGGATGGGGGTGAACTAACATGAATGTGGTCGGAATGACTGGGTGGTGGGCTTGAACCTCGTGAGGCTTCCTACGTACCATGTCTTGACATGGATCAAAGTCCATGTAGTTCAGGATGGGTCGTTACACAGAAACCAAGGGGTATCAGAACAACTGGATAGTAGTGTCACAACGGATTACCGCTGGATGGGGATGCAGTTTAGCGTCATGCGGGACAGGGGCGTGTTGGAGAACCGATGTGAAGTTGGACCTTGGCCCGATGGGTATCATCAGCGAACCGAAGTGAAGGTGGACCTTGGTCTGGTGGGTATCATCAGTGAACTGACATGAAGTTGGACCTTAGTCAAGGTGGATGGTGGGATTGCACCTCGGGGAGGTTTCCTACGCACCATGCCTTGACATGGATCAAAGACCAGGTAGTTCAAAATGGTGTGCCGGCGAACCAACGCGAATGAGGACCTTGGTCCAAATGGTGTGGGGCTTACACACTAGGCTACCCAGGTGTTGGTGAAACTACGTGAATTTGGTCGGAGTGACCAATGGGTGGTGGGCTTGAACCTTGTGACGTTTCCTACGTACCATTACTTGACTTGGATCAGAGTCCTTGTAGTTCAGGTGGAGATAGTGGGTGTCGGTGAACCAACATGAAGAAAAGACATTGGTATGATAGGTGATGGATTTGAACCTCAGGGTGGCTTCCTACGTACCATTCCTTGACATGGATCAAAGTCCTTGTAGTTTGGGATGGTCACAACGGCTTGTCGCGGGGGCTGGAATGCGGTTTAACATCATGCGGGACAACATACAGTTTAGCATCTTACTAGACGAGGGAATACAGTTTAACATCATGCTGGATGAGGGCATACAGTTTAACATCATGCTAGAAGAGGACATACTGTTTAACGTCCTGATAGATGAGGGCATACTATTTAAAGTCCTTCTGGACGAGGTATTGTCATGTCCAATGCTTTCTCTAAGCCCACGTGAGTCGTGCTCTGTGTGAGAAACAAGAGGTAGCAGAGACATGACGATCACGTCGTGAAAGGTGCGTTCGTGAGAAGCGAAGAGGGGATTATGTGTTAGGTGGCCCATGGTGCCGGGACTTACTCTAGGATGGAGGCCCATGGTGTGACAAAGCACTGCAGTAGATGGATTCGGGACCAAGGATAGAAGGCGCCTCGTTCCCTATCGCGCCCTCCACTGACCTTGGCAGTGGGGAAGTATGGAGGTGCATGGGTTCTACCTTCCGCAAGGGGGACTAGGGGGGCTACACCCTAGGGAAGCCCTTCCCCAGTGGACAAATACCGCTCCCAGAAGGAGGATATCATCCCCTGTGATCCAGAAAGAGGATATCATCCCCTGTGGAGGCTGGGGGAGCGCGGAGAATGTCCGACCTGGGGGGACCCTGCGTGCGAGGCACGGGGTCAGATCATAGTTTAACGTCATGTGTTGGGGACAAGGTGCTTGGCAGTTTAACGTCCAGCAGCTCGGACGAGGTGGGCTTACTCCGCACCCCTAGGGATTACATGACCGGTAGCCTCTACTCCTTGGGGGTGGGAAGGTACCGACAATGCCGTAGTAAAAGTGGGACGTGGAGCAAAACATCGAGGGGTCCATGTTAGTGTGTCTATGTGAAGAAGCAATAGCTGTTATCATGCCTATGCGAAGAAGAATTAGGAAAGGCAACGATGCGAGTGGTGTCGTCCATGGGACTTTGAAATCACATCATTTAGACCTTGAAGGTCGCACGGGAAGAGGAATTTCCAAGAAAAGGGGTGTGTTTCTCGAATTGGAGTGCATTGGCCTTAGCATGGGGTAGGGGTGCGAATGGGAGGTGTTTCGTGAAGTGGATGAGTGTTCGTGGAGCACTACCTCATAAAGGATGGTACTGCTCAGCAATGGGCTTCGCGAAATATAGTGATCCTGCCTTGGCATATGGATCACATGTACAACATGGGTGTTTCGCGAAGCATAAATGCTCCGCGACTACCGGGGTCCCCTAGGGAATCCCCTTCCTTTGAGAATTCCCTTAGGCTTTGCGAAGTGAATCCCTCTCAGAAGAGGGGCTCAAAACGATATTAGGAGAAGGCATCTCGCAAAGCAAAAATACCTCAGGAGCTCATGATTCCTGAGGCGAAACGTGCTTCGCGATTCGGGAGCTGAGAAGCCGAAAGGTCGAGTCGTCCATCCCTAGAGCTCAGGGGGAGATTGGTATTTATAGGGAATGGGCGCCGTGAAGCAGAGCTCATGCGGTGTGAAGGGGGACTCAGCGGCTTCGTGGAGGGTCGCGAATGGAATGCTGTTTGCGGAGTGTTACCGCCTTTGCCGCTTCGCGGTAGGTCGCGAACATCAGGCCGTTCGTGGAGCGTTACCGCCTCTGCCGCTTCGCGGCGGGTCACGTTGCTTGGGGGAGCTCTGTGTCTGGGCCTCATGAGGCAGTGTGCGGTCTTATTTTCCTTCTTCCCTTTGCGTTCAATATTTTGGCACCAAAATTCCCCCCCCCCTCATACTTGGAGCCACGGAGTGATCAAGGTTCGAAGTCTGAGGGAAAATTGCCAAAATAATCGTCCGTTTGCAGGGCTGGTTCGCGAGGCGAGCACGCGGGGCAGCCGGCTGCAACTCGGTCCGGACGCGCTGCGCTGCTCCGCACAGGAGGGACATTCCGCGAAGATCCCGGGTCGCCTCTTATAAATAGTGGAGGCTAACCCCTCTTTTTTCCTCTCATGCCTTTGTCCTTTTTCACTCTCGACTTCACGAAGCTCCGTGTAATCTGCGTCTAGTCTCCACGAATCGAGCTTCACGGCGAACCGTGGGTATTTGACTCTACAACTGTGCCAAGCGAACTTCTGGATGCAATACGAGGCCTAGCTCCACATCTTGGCTTTGTGCCCGAGCTTCGCGAGTGACCTTCGCGAACAAACTCTGTGACCCGATCCAAAAAATTTTCATGTTCCGAAACCATAATGGTACATCAAGAGGCTGTGTTGGGGGTTCTTGCAGAAGCCGCCTAGAGGGATGAGATGGAAAACTTTCTAGGACTTAGAGAGATGGTATGAAGTCACTCAGACCATAATTCTTTGATAGAACTGCAATTAGAGAGTCAGAAAAACTATCTGTTGTGCAAGAAGCTTCCCTTGTATGGCTTCGGGCTAAGGGATGATGTCTTCATTCCTGAGACGAGTAGGGATGAACCAACTTGCTGGTTCAGGAGAATGTTGTGCCAGCACCAGTGGTTTCAGGTGGCCTATGTTCATGCGTTAGAGGACATCACACCTGTCACCACTAACTGTCTGTACAACAATCTGAACAACACCAATGGGGAGCTGCTGCAACCGGAGACGTCCCATCCCATGTATCGTACCATACTAAAGGCAGCTCTGCAGGATCCGAAAATGGGGTGGTCCAACAAATGGGACCTGCACCAGGGTGGAAACTTTACCAATGAATGGGCATGGGCCTACTGGGTAGGTGCTTCATGCGAGGAGTTCGGGGCCGATTTGAGGAGAGTGGGCCTGTATGAGGCGGCATGGGCCTTCCAGTTCCACATTTATCAACCAAAACAGATGATGCCAGAGCTTCTAAGTATATGGTCATCTAGGACCAACACTTTTCACCTGCACCATGGGGAGGTGGGCATCAGTCTGTGGGATGTCCATCAGATCTCATGGGTCCCGATATTGGGGTCCATGTATGATGAGTTCCTCCCCATCATGAGTGTGTGGGAGGATCCGGAGCAGATGCAATGGATGGCACTGGGATTGATGGCACTGGTCCCCAGTGAGGACAAGGAGGCGGTGTGAGACGTCCACTTTAAGAAGTGGTTCAATCAATTTATGAACTTCCCAGTTAATCGCGAGTTCCACCTAAGGCCTCTAACATGTCCGAAAGGGGCTCAAAGGGGTAAAGAGAACTCGTATTGGCGGCTCTTAGAGGACATCCAATGGAATACTTGGGGTTACAGTGTTAGCACTGAATATCAGCCAATAGTCAGGCTGGCGGCGTTCATTGCGGACCTTATCTGCGGTGGGATCCTACTAGTGAGGGATACCAACATGGGGGTGTGGCCTAGCTCATTCATCATGGCGTCCATGCTAGCCAGGGGACGGCAGGTCAATTTGGGGATTCCAATGCTCTCCAAGCTGTACCAGATGCTTTGGCACGTTAGCGAGGGCAAGAAGCCAACGAGGATATGCGGGCCCTTCCAACTTCTGTACGGGTGGATCGTAGCGCAAATTAGGGGGGTTTATGAATACCCAAACCATATCTTGCCACTGTGGTCAAACTTCCGCGCCTCCATTATGAATGCAGCCGGGAGTTTCCCATTCAAGCTACCCATATCGATGGTGCTGAACCGAGTGTGGAAGGCGGATGAGTTTAACTTCAACCCGTTTCCATTGCCAACAATGGTACTTACTGACGACGGGTGGGGAACAGAATAGAACCGGGATTATCTCCTGGCCTTTCGAGGTGGAGGTTTGGTGGCACGGTTTTACTGTGAGCCACTCTACAAACCTTACACCCCACATTGGTTCGCGAGGCAATTTTGGTGCCTGCAGCGGCTGACCCCGCAGGTCTACTGGGAGGTGCTTCATGAGGAGCACCTGTGTGTAATGAGGTAGATGTGGCTCATGTTCACACGGGAGGACGGGAAAATGTGAATGGAATTTCCTCCATTCACCACCGCCTTCGTATTGGTGAAGGAGTATGTCATTAGTTGGGAGGAAGCTTATCTGGGGGAGATTCAAAGGCAGCCAACCGTTCGGGCTGGTGACGGTGGGCCTCCCCTGTCCCAAGTTCGGGGTTAGAGGGCAGCAAGGGCCTCTCTCGGTGGTGGGGCTGTCGTGGTGGCGAGACCTGCACCTGCCAAGGATGCGGCTGCAGCGGCAGATCCAATAGTGGTAGTGGACTCGGTGGTTCTGGAAGAGTAGTACCATCCGGAGGGGCGGCCATTGAGGGGGTTTCGTAGGATATCCACTCAGGCACCTAGGGAGTGGTTGCGCCACATCGACATCCCAGATGATGCCATCTTCCCGGAGGCCTGGGACATTTGGGATGTTAATTGGCAATTCCTCAGTCCACCCGAGATGTGGGCACACTTGAACCGTCTTGGGATTGAGTTACCGGGCATAGGCCCAGTCCGGGCTAGTTTCACGGTGCCTCCGGTGGAGGTAGAGCAATACATGAATGAGCTGAAGGAATACTTTCACTCCAGCGGTGTCCCACGCCCAATGACAGACCAGGTGAGGGTACTGCTGGATCAGAAAGTTCCCCCACAGCTGTCAGCTACCGATCTGAGGGAGCGCTTCCCCCTGCCAGAAGAACCAGAGGAATCCTCTCAAGAGGATGAGGCTAGCGGAGGGAGCCCGTTGGAGGAGGGCGAAGTCGGAGATCAAGACTTAGATTCCGATGATTTCGCGGAGGTCCTGGAGTTAGAATTACAAATTTCCTTCCACGGGGTCCGTTCTCAGGCCATCATGGATTTTTTACCAATGTTTGAACCGTACAGGAGGAACTTGTACGCAGGCCTCGCTATTGCCCTTTGGCAGGTGATGACACAGGACCTTCAGAACCTGCACCTACGGCCGCGTACAGCTCCGTGTCTGGCAGGGCTAGAGTACCTGAGGTGGATTCTACAGAATCTCCAGACCATCCAATAGTATACGGAGGGCCACGCCTCAGGGTCACGACAACATCGACTCTAGAGCAGCACCGGGAGTTCGATCTTCGTAAGTTTTATTCACTGGTTTCATTGCTGTAATATGTAGATCATGCCAACTAACGTTCATGTACTTCTCTATCGTATAGTTCTCCGACTGGCATGGGCTGCTGCGGCAACGCTGTTTAGGATGTCTGGTGGCATCCCTCCTAGGGTAATGCCGGTGATTGTGGAGATAGTTCCCCCACCTACCCGAGCTGCAGCACACACTATCATGGCAGGTCCACCAGCAGGGTCATGCCCAAAGATATTGAGGTGGAGTCCGATAATGAAGATCAACCGGCTGACCCAAGTCCCATCGCACCTACTCCGACACCAGATGTCACACCGGAATCAACGCCAGATGTGGATCCTACTGAGGACTTCTTGCGGGCGTATCCAGCATACGAGCCTCCCAATCATGCGGACTGGGATAAAACAGCCTCTGATGAAGAAGACAGTAGCATAGTCTGTCACCAAATGTGGAATCTAATCACATTATTTATCAAGGACACCCCCAAGTGTCATGGCTGAATGAAATAGACAGACATCGCTTGCGACTGCACGAACTATGCGCTGGGGGAGTGGATACCCAACATCCTCATGCGCTCATCCGAGATCTCATGGATGACAAGATCCGGGAGTATGATTGCGGGCTCAGTGTGGGATGGCAGTAGATGAAAGTGACAAAAATCAAGAATTTCCAGGAGGATGAATGTGAGGTTCAACAGCTGCTGATCTAGGCGGATGAGCATTCGGCCTCTCTCAATGCACAATCTGAGCTGATCTTGCGACTGAAGGCCTAGTTGGCAGAGGATGAAGAGCGTATGAGGAAGGCTTATGGAGAGATGGCTGCCATTTAGGCTGACATAGAGAGGGCCCAAGTAGAGGCTGACGAACTACGCCCCATCGCTGCTGAGGAGGAGCAGGAGCTGAGTCAGCGGCAGCAACTCCTAGATGCCACAAGTCAAAGGGGGGCGGTGCTGCAATGCTCTTTTGATGGGGTAAATCCGTCCATGGGGGGAGTCGACCCCCGAGTACTGTAACAATTACAAACCCTTTAATGGTACTCTCGTGCTTCGATTTTCTTCTTTCTTTGAATGTCGTAGCATGCACGATTTCCACTATTTGCACTGGTTCATTGCATCCTTACAATGTTTTCGGGACGTCTGACAACAATTCCCTAATCTCACGTGGGTCAGGCCCGATATGAGAAATAAGAGATAGTTGCCTCATCGTCCCACCTAACATAGGAGTGTAAACCAGGCCTTGAGCATCTGGGGTTTGGATAACCGGTCCAGATTTCCGGGAAGTAGGAGAGACCTGACTGGAGAATGAAGTTCTTAGAATATCCAAATTACTATTTTCTCAGTGTGCTATTATGCACGAACGGTGAAACACCAGGGGAGCTGAAATTGGTCTGAACATATGGAAATGGGAAGCGTGAATCACAATAACCAAGATTTGGAACACTGTGGGGATGGCGTGACATTAAAGGACAACCGTTAACCATGGCGGAAAAATGGTATCCTTACTGTGTTAGCCTGAAATGGGGATAACAAATGAGGGTTGACCGTTGACCATGTTCAAAACACAAGACCATGTTGAAAATGTTGTTGATCAATCCTTCAGGACGTTGGCCCAGGATAGTAGGCAGACCCTAGGTCGATCATCCATAATGTTAGGGGGTCCTTCCATACATGACCAGTCTTTCGGAACGTTGTCCCAGGACGGTAGGTGAGCCGATGCGGCATGGTATCTGGCCATTAGGGGGTCCCATTAGACATGAAAGAGGATGGGGATCCGAATAAGGGGTACGCAAAGCAGGGAATATGGATTGATGGTTTGTTCGAATAGAATCCAACAATCATGTAATTACACCACCGCGGTGGGAGTACGCCAGATGGGCACATCAGTTTGATCATGGATCATTCCTTCTTTGAGATAGGACCTCTCTGGAGAGGGGGTCTGTCACTTCCCAATATAATCTTGGGGCATCCTGAACTTGTTCAGGGAAGAATCACAGTTTAGTGTCATGAGCTGAGGATGTACGAATTCATGTAGTTTAACGTCATACGATAGGATGTGGAGTGAAAGGGAAGAGCCCATGGAGTAGATGGTGTGGTAGTTATAAAACCGATGTGAATGAGGACTTGAAGTCCATATCACACCACCTACACCCAGAGGAAACTCTTCAGGGCGAGGGACCAATAGTAAGGATTAAGATGGGTCCGAAGCAGAGTGGTCAGACGTTCCTACTTACCCCATGATGATGGGAATCTCTCCATACGTAGTTCTGAATGGGCGATGAGAAGCCTGGCCATGTTTGTACACATCCTGCGAAAACTACTAAGCCCATTAAGTCATGCTCGGTGTGGGAAACAAGAAGTAGTGGTGGGACTTTCCTGACATAGAAAGGGGCAGGATAGGGTGAAGGGATGCTCGGTGAATACCGGACCCATGATACTAACATGTCCATGTGGCACACCTAGATGCACGAAGAGATGGAGCCGAGTATGTTGGAATTCCACTTGAACATGAGGAAGTGGAAATGTGTGAATCATGACGCTTAATATTTGGATCCCAATAATGGTGGCGTGACGATTGAGGATAACTGTTAACCATAGCGGAAACGCAGCATCCATATCGCGTTAGCCTGGAATGGAGGCAGACACATGAGGGTCGGCCGTTGACCATGTTCAAAACACGGGACCATGTCGCAAATGTCGTTAGAGATCCTTAGGGACGTTGGCCCGAAACGATAGGAGATCCCTTAGGCCCAGCATACATGGAGAGCCCTTAATCCTAGAATCCATGTTTTTCGAGGGTGATTTTGGATGTGTAAGAGGATGAGGATCCAAATAGCGAGCTCACGAAGCTTGGTCATTGGACGAGGGGAATGTCTCCATGAAAATCCCACACTTCGGGCTCTTTATCAAAACACATCTGAACATGAAAACGAGACGTATTAGATAGAGGGAGAAGAGTCCTTTCCCATAGGGTGATCTTAGTTTAGGGTCGTAGAATTTGGACCATTGGTGGGAGGAAACACATGAGGCACGTGGCGGGGTAACTCAGACACTTTACATGAATGGGAACTGGGGGTTCCGACCACCATGTGCTTCTCGGAATGTTTTAGGTTGAGGGACCGAAGATGAGAGTTGAGATGGGCCCATGGGGAAGTTCCCTGGTGCTCCTACGTATCTCATAAATATTATAATCAAGCCGCACGTAGTTCTTGAGGACGGGACGGTAAGGTACCAGTGCCAGGGAAGAGGGGGAGTGCAGGCATGGCCCTTACACCAAAAGAAGCGGATTTCGATAAATCTTGTTTGTCCTTTAGGGTGAGTGGGTTTTTTTTTGTGAAGCAACAGGCCTAGGGTAGCAATCCCTGGTGTCTCCACAAGAATCAATCCATGATAGGCATTGACAAATGGCATGTCATGTGACCAATACCCAACGTGACGTCCTCTACAAAGAGGTCATCACAATGCAGTGCCGTTTTTCGTCACGCGGCCATGACGATAATGTCACAATTTAGGGTCGTGTGATAGGACCAAGCATGCATTTTAACTTCATGTAGCACCAACGTAGAAGTGACGATACTAGGTGCGGAATGCATATGGTATCATGCGACATAACCGAAGTGGATGGGAACATGATCCCAAACCACACCGTACACAATTCTGAGATAGGATACTCGGGCCAAGGGGCCCGAATAGGGGAGAGAAGGAAAGGGGCATGAGGAGCCAGCTCCCTGGTGAGCTGGAATCAGATACAAGACGTACGGGTGACCGATCACATCTCGTGGGGATGAGGATCGACCCGTACACATCCCTTAATAATGATCTTAGTTTATGGTCTTAGAGCGTGGACCATAGGAGCCCCGAAAGACGTCGTATTGCAGCTTTGTTCCCCTAACGTGCAAAGGTGCACTGAGGGATAGCGCCAAAAGTGTCAAGATTCCACCTGGACATGATGGGGTGGAACATAATGTGAATAATGCAACCAACACTAAAGGCCTGAAGGGGATAGCGTTACGACAGAGTATTACTACTGACCATGTTCGCGAAACAGCATGCTATCGTGTTAGCCTGAAATGGGGACAAACAAATGGGCATCGACCACTGACCATATTCGCAACACAGGATTTGTATCAATTTTTTGTCCAAAACCCTCGGGGGTGTTGACCCATAATGGTAGGAGAGCCCTTGGGCATTGTATGAAGGCCGTTCTTGGGGGACCTTCCGGGTGTGAAAGATGATGGAAGCCCGAATGAAGGGGAGCACGAAGCTTGACAAGTGGAAGGAACATGACCAAGTTGAATCTGACACTCTTGGTTCTATACCAGAGTACTCTTAACACATGGGCAAACCACTACAAGGGGTCGAGGGACTCAACCTGAGGGTGTCCAAGAGATGGAGGATTCTCGGGAAAAGGGGTCATAGTGCCAAAAAACCTATATCATTTCTATATATCCCCCCCTAAGAGAGTGACAGGACAAGGGGCCTAGGTGACCGGGAGATCGGGAGATCTCTAATAAGTAGGGCTGAGCCCGATGTCTAGACATTCGGGTGGCCCTACATATCCCCAGAGGATGGGAATCAAGCCATACGTAGTTCTTGAGGGTGCCTTTTAATGTCGTGTGGGGAAGGAAATAGGAGGGCTAATTCTTAGAATTGGGTGCACCTGGTGCGGCTATTGCAAACTCGATGTGGATGGGGACGTAATCCCGCATCGCACCATGCAGTCCCATAATCATGTTCCCGAAGGAAGGATAGTAGAGACAAATTAGATGAACTCAAACTGGACCAAAAGACAGGAGGTTTGGGCATTCCTACATATCCCATGAGGATGGGAATCAAGCCAGACGTACTTCTTAGGATATCTAAGTTTATGGTCTTAGAGCTCGGACCATGGATGGATGACACTTTCCAAGTAAGCGCAGACCTCGACCTGATCCTTAATCCCACGTGAATTAAACTCGGTGTGGGAAACAAGGGGGGAAGATCCTTACCGCAATACCCGAAACATCCATCGAGGGGAAGTTGGTAAAGTGCTCTGAAAGATGCTTGTAACATGGATTTGTTCCCTTAACATGCAGATGTGCACTAAGGAATAGTACCAAGAGTTTCGAAACTCTACTTGGACATGATGAGGATGGATAACGATGTGAATCGTGTAACCGACATTTTGGGATTAATGGGGTTGGCGTGGCGATGGAGGATAACTTTTAACGGTGGTGGAAAATATAGTCTCCACATCACGTTAGCCTGAGGTGGGAACAACAAACGAGCATCGACCGCTGACCATATTCGCAACGTGGGATTTTTATCGATTTTTTGATCGAAACCCTTGGGGGAGTTGGCCCGTAACGATAGGAGAGCCCTTGGGCATTGTATCCAGGCCGCTCTTGGGGGTCCCTCTGGGTGTGAAAGATGATGGAAGCCCTGATAAAGGGAAACACGATACTGAAAAGCAGGTGCAGACGTGTCCGAATAGAGTCCGACATTCCAGGTAACTAAAACAGAGTACCCTTAGACACATTGGTGAATCTCCAGAAAGGGTCAACAGAGTCACTCAGGAAAGGTAGGCCAAGGGGCCACCATGGGACAGAGATTTTCGGAATATGGGGCTAGACCCAGAGCCTAGACATTCGGGTGAGCCTATGTATCCCATAAAGATGGGAATCAATCCATACATAGTTCTAGAAGATACCCAGGGGCAGGATATCCTAATGAGGGTGTGTACGATTCGGTGAGTAAACCGACGTGAATGAGGACATAATCTCGCACCACACCATACACTCCCAAGAGAGTGAACTTGGGCCAGGGGACCGAAAAGGCCAAGGGGCCTTGGTCAAGAAGGCCTGACCAGCATGCAGTTTATCGTCTTGCAGTAAGGACAAGGGGAGGATAAGGTGTCTTGTCTAGGGATGTGTGTGGCATGGTAAGTAACCCGACGTGAATGAGGACATAATCCCACACCACACTGAAAAATCCCATCATAGAGAACCTAGTCCAGTGGCCTGATGGTTGGCCCTATCTGGAAAGAGTTCGACACTTTGGGACGAGGTAGAACATATCACTACACTCGATGTTTGGGACTTCCTGGGGGTGGAAATGAATATCCGGGACACTGTTGACCATGTTCGAAACACAACATCCCTATGGTGACCTGATATGGGAGAAACAAATGAGCATCGACCGCTGACCAAATTCGAAACGCGATACCTGTATTGGATTGTTTCTCCAAAACCCTCGGGGGAGTTAGCCCGTATCGGTAGGAGAGCCCTTGGTTGTAGTATCCAAGCCGTTCTTGGGGGTCTCTCCGGGTGAGGAACGTGATGGAATCCCAGTCAAGGAGCGGGTGAAGCATAGCTGTACCCATCCACAAAAGAGGCGAACATCTTCAGGGGGGGCGTACAGCCTAGTCGAGGCTTGCTCGACGTAAGTTGGGGCACCAGTGTGCACCCTGCCATATATCTTGGCCCGAGGGAAGATTTTGGCTTTTGGGCTGGGCCAATATACAAAATGTATGGGCATTCCTATGTATCCAATAAGGATGGGAATCAAGCCATACATAGTTCTGGAGGCCATGCAGTTTAACGTCCTACGATAAAGACGTGGGAGAATAGAAGAACGAGAGTGGTCACATGGTGCGACCATTATAATCCTCGTATGAGCAGGTTAGGGAAGCCTACTCCTCATCATGTAAGGATCCTCCAAGGAAACTATACCCAGGGGACATTCAAAGAGAAGGGCTCAGGGCTGGGCTCATGAAGGGATGTCTGAGCGTTCCTATGTATCCCATTAGGATGGGAATCAAGACATATGTAGTTCTTGAAGCACAGTTTAACGTTGTGCTAGATGATATGTATTTTACGTCATGTAGGATGAGGGAGACATCTCATTTGGGGATTTGTATGATACAGAGAGTAACTTGACGTGAATAGGGACATAATCCTACACCACACCGTACAATCCCACAAGAGAGTCTGAGTCGAGGAAGGCCATAGGGATTGAGGCTAAGCCTCGGTCAGGGAGGCCTGACTGGATTGCAGTTTAATGTCTTGCAGTAAGGATGAGGGATAGAATCCCAGAGAGGCTAAGGGGCCTGAGTCTAAGCCTCGGTCAGGGAGGCCTGACTGGCTTGCAGTTTATCGTCTTGTAGTGAGGATGAGGGCCAAAGGCCCGGAGAGGCCAAGGGGCCTAAGGCTGAGCCTCGGTCAGGGAGGCCTGACTAGCTTGCAGTTTAACATCTTGCAGTGAGGACGAGGGAGATCTTAGCTTAATGTCATAGAGCTCGGACCATTTTGCAGTTTATCGTCTTGCAGGACAATATCCCAGTTTTATTATCATGCAGGACAGTGGCGCAGTTTAAGGGTCATGCGGGACCGTAATGTGTAGTTTAAGGTTGTGTAGGACCGTACTGTGTAGTTTAGGGTCGTGCAGGACCGTACAGTTTAAGGTCGTGTAGGACCAAGGGCGATTAGGAAAAGTACTGCTTGAGGAACTTGGCGTTGGTGGGAGGAGTTATGTGATCACCATCCGGGGTTACCAAGGAGTATGCTCCATTGTGGTAAACCTTATGGATGACGTAATGTCCTTCCCATTTGTGCTCAATCTTGGGCTATTTCCGGCTGGGAATCATTGGCACTCGAAGGGCTAACACTAGGTCACCTTGCAGAAAAGAGCAAAGGCGAACCTTCTTGTTGAAGGCTCTGGATATCTTATTTTGATGTCTTTCCAGATTGTGCAGGGCACGAAGCATGTTCTCATCCAGTGCTTCCAATTCATCTAGATGGATTTTAGCAACCTTATCTAGCGTCTGCTGGTCATAGACTACAGTGCGTAATGATGGAAGCTGGATCTCAATGGGAAGGACGGCCTCAGTCCCGTACACCATGGAATATGGGGTCACCTGGGTGGAATTGCGAGTCATCATCTGATAAGCCTAGAGGGCATTGGGGAGCTTGCATGGCCAACTTTTCTTTTTCTGACCAACCATTTTCTGCAGAATGTTATAGAGGGTTTTGTTGAATGCCTCGATCTGTCCGTTCGCCTGCGCATGATAACGAGATGTATGGTTCGAACGGATATTGTACTTGGCGTACAATTTTTTTAGCTCAGCTGCTCGGAAGTTGGTACCATTATCGGTAAGAACAACATGAGTGACTCCAAACTAGTGGATGATATTGGAGCTCACAAAGTCAACGATGGAACGGGCCTTGACCTCTTTAAGTGGAACTGCCTCTGCCCACTTGGAGAAGAAATATGTAGCAGTTAGGATAAACCTACACTGGCGAGCTGTCACCGGTGGATATGGTCCCACGACATCAAGTCCCCACACCGTAAATGGCCAAGAATACTTGGTGGAGTGGAGAGGCTCTGGAGGCCAATGCAGGATGTTAGCATGAACATGTCACATGTGGCATGTTTTGGAAAACTCGATACAATCATGGATTGTAGAGGGCCAGAAATACCCCAACCTCCGGAACTGATGGGACAGCTTTGGACCAGCTTGGTGGGCACCGTAGGAACTGGTGTGAACCTATTTCATGACCTGAGAAATACCGACTCCTTGAATGCAACAGAGGATAATACCATCGAAGCTCCACTTATAGAGGATCCGATCAAGACTGGGATTTGTCTAAAGGGTAAACTGCAATGCGCGGCGTCGGACTTGCTCACGCTCGGCCCGATTGTCCGGGAGGAAACCATTTTGGAGATACTTGACAAAAGGTACTCTCTAGTCGGAAGTGGCCTCAACCACTGTGTCTGACAAACCTGGGGCCCCTGATGTAGATGGTCCGGTGGTAAGATGACTTACCCGTAGAACTTCATTGTCTTCTAGGGTGACAGGGGAAATGACTCTCCGGTGTGCCACATGTATGATCAAATCATCTTGTTCAGGCTCTACGAGTGATGCAGCTAAGCCAGCCAAAGCGTCTGCTCGACTGTTCTGTGACCGAGGGACATGGGTAACCTCCAGTCAGGAGGAGAACCAGGCCATTAGATAGAGGGTGTACTCCAGCAATGGTACAAGTTCCAGCTTTCGGACGACATAGTCTCCATTGACCTGCTTGATGACCAGTTCAGAATCCCCTTTCACATGTAGATGGGGAACATCGATCTCAAGGGCCAGCTCAAGACCAGTGATGAGAGCCTGGTACTCTTCCCCGTTGTTGGTGCCGCCTTCCGACAACAGGAATGAGTATGGCAGAATAGCTTGCGTTGGGGTGACGAAGATGATACCTAGACCCACTCTGTTGAGCTTAGGATCGTCGAGCCTCTTACCGGTGGGGCTCCGGGAGGCACCGTCGAAGTGCATTTGCCAACATGAGACGACATTGTCAACTGAGAGGATCGCCTCATCAGGAATATCCAGATATAGGGATTGATCCGCAGAGGTTGGATGAGTAGCAAAGAAGTCTTCCAATGCATGTCCCTTGATGGCCTTCTGAGGCACGAACTTGATGTCGAACTTCTGGAGGATCACCACCCACCGCGCTAGTCAGCCAGTTAACATAGGGCGGTTCAGGATGTACTTCAGTGGGTCAACCCGAGAGACCAACTGTACCTCATGGTGCTGCAGGTAATGCCGCAAATTCTGTATGGAAAACACGAGCGCAAGGAAGCTCTTTTTGATATGGCAGTATATTATCTCCGTATCAAGGAGCATGCGGCTGAGATAGTAGAGGTTGTTCTCTATCCTCTCATTGTTCTTCTGGGCGAGAAGCATGCCGAGGGACCATTCCATGGTGGGCACGTAAAGGACAAGTGGCTTTCCGGGGACGAGTGGCATCAAGACCGGAGGTTTTAGCAGATACTGCTTGATTTCCTCGAAGGCGGTCCAACACTCTTCATCCCATTCATAGGTGGGGCCTTTCTTCATGAGCTGGGAAAAAGGCATACACTTGCCAGCCAAATTCACAATGAATCGGTGTATATAGGCTAAGTGGCCTTAGAGACCTCGAAGCTCCCGAATATTTCTCGGGGGAGGCATTTGGCTGATGGCCTTGATCTTTTCTAGGTCAATCTCAATGCCCCGGTATCTAACAACAAAGCCAAGAAACTTCCCAGAGGTGACCCCGAAGGCACACTTTAACGGGTTCATCTTCAGGGGGCGGGAACGAAGGAATGCGAACACTTTCTCAAGGTCTTTGAGTTGGTCTTGGTGCTGGTGATATTTGACCACTAGATCATCCATGTTGCATTCCACTAGCTTCCTGAGAATCTGATTGAATATGTGATGCATGGTCCACTGATAGGTGGAACATACATTTTTAGGCCGAATGGCATAACCCGGTAACAAAAAGTACCTTGGTGAGCCCTGAAGGCAGTGGACTCCTCATCCTCAGGGTCCATCTAGATCTTGTTATACCTGAAATACCCATCCATGAAGCAGAGGGCTTGGAACCCGACCGTGGCATCAATCAGCAACTCTATCACCGGGAGGGGAAAATCAACCTTCGGGCTGTGACGATCGAGATAGCCGAAGTCGATGTAGACTCTGATATGCCCATTCTTCTTCCTAACTGGGACAATGTTGGAAAGCCACCTGGAGTACTGGACTTCCTTGATTAAGATGGATTTGATAAGCTTGTCAACTTCGACCTCAACCATGGCACCTTGAGAAGGATGCATCTTTCTGGGAGGCTTCTTGACCCCGTGATGGTTTTCTAGAAGACCAAGGCGGTGAATGGATACCTGGGGATCTAGCCATGGAATATCATCGTACCACCAAGAAAACACATCACGGTGCTATCTAAGGAATTCTATATACTGTTGTTTCTCCTCGAGGGGCATGACTGCACTGATCAATGTGGGTCTCAGATCTGCCTTGCTACCAAGGTTCACCTGTACCAGTTCATCAAACGTGGTAGATACGCCTTCTTCAATGGTGGGGGGAGCATCCTCCAGATCCTCCTCTCCACCCGTGGAGGGATTTCCCACAGGGGGAGCTAATTCTGAGTTATCAAACCCTGATGGGAAGCTGGTACCAGCCTAGATAGTAGTGGTCATCATATCAGGAGATCCATGCGCCACTGAGACCATAGTGATGAATGCAGTCGATCCTATCCCATCTGGCCTTAGGCCCAAGGGGAAACGTTTGATGACATCAAAGTAGTAGTGATGCGTTGGCGTGATCCTGTTGATTCCAGCCCAGCGGAAGAGACACGTATGACGTACCGTCATTGCCATAAGCCTAACATTCTAATACGGCACAGGGGTAGGAGGTTCCAGGATCACCTGAGCCTGGTTGGTGTAAGATTACGAGGTGATTTTCCACCATCATTTGGACATGGGAACATGCCTTTCTCTCATACCTAAAATAAAAAAACACTGCCCCGTGTCGGGGGTCATGGCCTCCAACCGATGGATCAGGAAGATGTAGGCGTCATCCAGGCCTACCCAGGGATCCCTTATGACTGGGGCAGGTTCATCCTCACTTGCTAGGATTTTATTATCCTTGATCTTGTAATAGCGGGCGTCCAGATAATGGGATTCACAAGAGGCGAAAGGAGACGCATCTCCCTAGAGCACGCTTATTTGACCATAGAGGGAGTACTTGAGGAATTGGTGATACGACTAAGGTACCGTTGCATACAGATGGAGCCATGGACTTCCCATCAATGCATTTTATGAAGTGTCCTGGGAGATAACCATGAACTTGGTGCTAGAAATTAGGCCATCGAACTGGGTCTTCAAGCAGATATTACCAACTGGGGATTGTTCGGTCCTGTCGTATCCCTGGATTCTGAGGTTGGAGGGAGTTAAATCAACCTCAGACAAACCCAGCTTTTGCAGTGTCCGAGTCGGGATTAGGTTAATCCCAGAACCCATGTCAATAAGATAGTGGCAGACTTCCACGCCATTGAACTGTCATGTGATGTACAGTGGGTGAATATGCCCATGTATGGGAGGGTATTTGTCTTCACCGGAGAATCAGATAACTTCCTGGCATTTGGCATTCTCAATTGCTTCAGCATGGGAGGCTTCTACAGTTTCTACCTCCGTTTAAAACTAGAGGGGGCTCCTTAGGGCCTCGGAAAGTGCTTCACGCATTTCAGATAACAGGAAAAGAGCCTCAAGGATAGAAAGACTTGCTGGAATACCGACCAGGTGCTTCAGTACATCATACTTTCATGCCAAACGCGAGCCTCTGCTTATAATAGGTCATTCCCCAGTTGTAAGCATAGCGGGTCTTGCTGGTTGAACCGGCAGCTGGCTGGTACTGGGTATATCCCACTGCCTACTAGTTGAGGCCTAGAGAGTAACCCCCGGATTAGTACTGGACAACGGAGATTGGCCTATAGCAGGGCAAGAATGTTCGTGGTACGGACGAGGCAGCTCTTCCTGGTCTAGTAGCTCGAACGGCAGTGGAGATAGATCTGAGGGCACCAGATGAGGTCGTGTGTGCTGAGCTTCGTGCTAAGACTGCTGTCTGGTTTCAGTAGCATGCACGACCTATCTAAAAGCGCCCGCCGATGTGCCATGACGACCCATGTGGTTTCGGTTCTGATAATGTTGACGTCAGCTGGGGACGTTGGGGAGGTTCGACTGGCGTTCCCCCTCGTCGGGATTCATATAGGGATTTACCAGATCCACGGTATTAACCGAAGCGTACCCCTAACTGTTGATCGAAGATTCATCCACGGCTAGGCGTATCTGGGAGAAATACCCATCTCAGGGGGCATGAAATCACCAAGAGTGCGGGATGACGACGATAGTGGTGGAGCACGTTGCTTCTTCTTGCCCCATCATTGTTTTCCCTTTTTGGAAGAGGTTGGTTGTGATGACGATGCAGGGATACTGGTCTCATCTTATGAAGGCTCCGTCTGATTCAGGCGTGCCCGAATGATGCCATGGGTGCAGGCGATGGTTTTACGGGCCATACAATCATCGTACTTCTGGGACCCACAGCTTGGAACTTGCTGCCACTCGCATTTGCGGTCACTACCGATTTCTGACCCTACGAAGACACCCGCCACTTGTGTCAGGGTCGGGCCCAACCTGACTATGTTGTTGTCGACTTGGTCTTGAAGCAAGTCTTTTAACAAATAGCACTGCTTAAGGGTGTTCCCCAGAATCTGATGACAGGTGCAGTAGTTGGGGTGATCGGTGAGATTCGCCTCTATCGGCCTTCTGCACTCGGATAAACGCACAATCCATTGCTCTAGAGCACTTCTAAAATAGCGAGGGACCTGATTCTCGTTTAATGAGTAAGTCTGGTGCCTTCTTTCCAGATAGGGGGCCTTGGGAGCCTGGCCATGATGAGGGACCGAAGGGGACTACCAAGGAGATGGAGGCTGATTGTCCCGCCTAGGTGGTGGTGGTGCATTGCACGGGGGAACCTGTCGGTTCTGAGGTGGTCGCTACTGGGCAGGAGCCTGCGCTTGAGGTGGAGGGCCTCTACGGAGTTGTGGGACCGGCACAACAGGCAGTAATTCTAGCTGCCTGGGGGCTTCTATTTGGGCCACTGCGGCGAGTTCGGCTCTGGGAGCCCTCCTGGCTGGGATCACAGGGGGCAGCAGATGTGCCTGACTAGCCTGTTGTAGAGCTTCCTCGAGGCGCTGAGCCTTATCTGGGAAATACTAGAACCCTCCGGGGTAGTTCTGGGTGATCAGGGAAGGAACCTTCTCTATTTTAACATTCCCTACACACAACGTCAGTAACTGCTCCTGAGTCAGTGGAATGTCGAGGGAGTATTTAATCCCCTTCCATCGGGCGATGAAGTTCGTGACTCGCTCATCAGGACTTTGTTTGCATTTGAAGAGGTCTGCGATGCTGGTCTTTCGCGTGGTGGAGCTCAACTGGTATATGAATTACCGAAGGATATCCTCCCAGCTGGTCACTGATCTGATAGGGAGCTGGCTGTACCAGACAAATGCATGGCCCTCCAATGTCTGCACAAAACATTGGAGCTTGGCGGCTTCCTGCTGTGCTGGGGTCCCCAAAATGGGGCCACACCTGGAGGAAAAATGATCCAAGTGCTGTGGTGGGTCCCCAGTCCCATTATAGGGCGAGAAAGTGGGATTCCCAAAACCTGGGGGTGCGGGCATATCGTCCACCCACGTGGGATATGGCTTTCCATCTGGTGGGACTGCCACCTACCGCATTTCCAACGCCTCGAGGCGGGCGATTAGTGCCGCCATAGGATCATCCGGGTGGGGGTCCCTGTCTTGATGGGGATCCCTAAATACAAGTGTGTTTCCATGCTCTTCGACATGATAAACAACTTCAATGGATTATGGAGCGACTGGTGGAACGACCCTTGGAGCGGCTGGGGGAACACGGGCTGGATTCCTCAGATTGACTCGCCGTTCAGGAGGGTTTGGTGAGAGGTATCACGCCTTGTTGTCGTGAGTTATGGCCTCTGTCTTATCCATGGCAGTATCATGATCAGGGTCACCAGAAGGCATATCTCTAGGGGGGGTTGTTCCTGCCCCTACTGCCCCGGCTTAGAATCACCATAGTTGGGTCGCCTCTCGATAGCATGTTCGGCTAAGAGTTCATCAACCAGCCTCTTCTGATCAGCAAGCTGCAGGCGTAACGCGGCCTTCTCGGGGTCTTCGTCCATCTACTATACAGAGGTAGACGGGTCGGAGTGCTTGACGATTCCGACATGCTCTTTACCCTTACCGGCATTTCGGCTGAGTAATAGTGACTCTGTGGGCACAAGGAGGCCAATAAGGTTCCTCTGGTGATAAGTAATTCTCCCTAATGGATCAAATAATGGTGGTACACCCTCAGGGGGTATGTCTCCATCGATAAACTCCAGCTCGTCCTCTTTGACCACTATGTCAGCTGCATGGACCGCAACCCTTCCTGGGGGCATGACCTCAACATCGCATAAAGAATTGGGCTATCGTCGGATAGGACTGAAGAGGAGGGTAGCATACTGTCCCCATCCTTGGACTTTCACGTGGGGGTATCTTCCCTGAAGATTGTGCAGAGTACCATGAAACTTTGAACCCATTTTTGTTGGAGGACGCTCTGGCGACCTGGTCACTCAGGGCGCTGGGCCACAGGGAGTGCGATCAAATCAACCACACTGCATTGATCGCCAATCTCCTTGAAGTGCACTTGGATCCTAGGGTATAGTACTTGTTGATAGCGAAGAAGAAAGTGTGTCACCCATAAGGTTTGAATGAAGCACTCAACTTCCCCTGGGGTGAGGGATTCCGACACACAGAAGTTCGGTGTTGCCACTGGCCATAACTTCTCTGGGAAATGGTCCACTGCAAGAATGTTCCAGAAACTCTTGGGCTCAGATTCAGGATCTGGCCCCATATTGCCCCATTCGTCAACCGGGGGCGGGTGAGGGACTAGTAATGGTACTGAGGCGGACCGCTGGTACAATAAACTAGGTGGCGGAGAATACGGTGAACGAGCTGACTGGCCGTCGAACTTTGGGCCATCCTTTGAAGAGTAAGGTGACCTAATCACAATGTCCCGATATGATGGGATGATTGCCACAACCCTTGGCGTAGTAATTCTGGTTACCAGCGATTGGTACCCTTGTCGCTCAGCTGCTGTCATTCCCCAAAATAGCTCTCTGTGATCACTGGTTGACGTAGAGGGCGCTTCTGGTGACGACGGTGGTGACTATACGGTCGGGACTTGCGGGATTCCCACAATTTCCTACTCCTGGATAAATCGGAAAAGAGAAGCGAGAATCCGGTGGACCTCACATACTGGAAGGATGAGGCTGACGCGCCTTGTTCCTACCCCGATCCTTAACACAGAGGAACATGGGTAAGGTTCTGATGCTGAATCGCATTCTGCATCAAAATCCGAGAAGCGGGCCTGTTTGATCTCCCCCCGGGCCTTCCTAGGATTCTTCTTGTGGCAATGATGACCCGCCCTTCTACCCCTAGACAGCTCTTCGGGACAAGGTTGATCCCTGACATGTAGTCTCGGGGCCGTGCTGACGCCGTGGTGGAGAGGAATTCCGCTTGAGACAGCCGGGGTGCGAGGGGCACCGGGTAAAATGTCGAAGGGAACATGGGGAGGACCTCTATGGACAACACATGAGTGGGAGAAACTTATGTTGGGACTGGAGGGAACATAGGGAGGACCTTTTTCATTTGTGGAATGAATGTAGGGAGGATCCCCACATTTAAGAGATACCGGATGGGCAATGCATTTACATCGACGGTTGGGGGTAGGAGGAGCAATTCCATACCCAGTGTAATGGTCACGGGAAAGACTTTTGCGCCGAGTGTCACTTCCGCGGGGTAGGTCTTCATTTGGGTCGGGGGTAGCACGGGGAATACCTCCATGAAGAGCTTCGGAGCGGAGAAGGCCCATGCTCTGTGGAGTGGTGGTACGGGGAAGACCTCCGTACAATGTGACAAAACCGCAGGTTGGTTCGCGGCAATCACCACTCGGGCCTGCGACCCAGAGAGTCGACCCAGCCTATCCGTGGGGTGGTTGGGCCTCGATCTTGGTCGAACAAAGGAGTGACCCTTCTCAGTGTAAGCAGGGACTCCACGATGCACGTCGGCAGTGGCTCAGGCCATAGTAGCTGTCGACGTAGATGCCCCTTGACGGGTGCCCTCAACTCAGGCCCAACACTGGCATTGGTTCAGGTGAGCTGGTTTAGGTGGCGCAGGGGCATAGCCGACCTGCTCCTTTGGAAAAGTCGGACGGCGGCGCAGACGTGGCCGGTTAGGGGCCCTTGCCTGGAGCCCTTGGAATGGGGCCCTGATCAGGCAGAGCCGGACATCACCCACCTCATTAGTGTAATGCAGGGAGTTGTTGACGCATTCCGAGGATAGGCTCCCGAAACGATTGAACGTTGGGGAGGGGAGCAGGGGATCCCTGTGTGGCTCTTGAGGGTGGCGTTGAGGGTGGGGCCTGGACGCTTCGAGGTCCAGGCGGGCCATATCCCGAGTTGGGATGACCCCTTCCTCCTCGTACCTACGTACAAGGTCGCTGATCACTCTTCATTGGATGATCTCTGAAGGGGAGAGGGGATGTTGGTGTCCCACATTCATGGATGTGGATGTCGTTGTGGCGGGACTGGAGCCACACAGAGCGGCTGCGCTGGTATTGCCCAAGCCCCTACGTAGGCGGGTGGGTGATGATCGTGTCTCTGTAGCAGCAACCTGATTCCTGAGAAGTAGGGAGAGTAACTTATCAATATTGCGAGGAAAAGAGTTCGAAAACCAGTTCCCCAACGTTATTTCATCTTCTGTGGTCGGTGAGAGGAATCCACGCCAACACATTGGAAAACAGAATGCCCCACTTTCTACTGCCCCAACTTCCGATGAGTTTCACACTAGGCTCGCTATTTTCATGGCGAGGCCCGGAACTGGACATCTGGATTCGGTGATACGTCAATCTACTAATGTCTCAAGCACTACTAATATACATATTGAGGAGAAGAACTTCACGTCGGGTTCACTATTTCTGTTTTCAAGGCTTTCGCTGAGGCGCGCACATCTGTCTGTGAGGACGCGCTATTATGGCACTGCATTCCCACTTTCCAAAGGCGGGCGGCATTCGCTCCTTGTTCAGGGATGTTTGCTCCTTGAACGAAACTGGGTGATGGGATATCGGTTCTTCCTTCTGTGGATTCCTCCTAATAACTCGTCACCTAGTCCGGGTCTCCCTCATAGATTTAATACGTTGTTCATGAAACTCTTCCCAGTGCCATATTTTCATGGATGTCGGTTAATTACGCTGCTTCTGTCAGGACATTTCAAAGGGTCTGGTCGGGGCAGCAACCTTCAGTTGGGGGAGTAGTCACGTCAAGGCATCATTAATGTATCTGAACGCTGGATAATTGGTGTTTCTGTCTTTTGTCCCTTATTATAGGGATTCTCGAGGGCACGGAAGCCCAAGTCATTCCACATCGAGCGTAGGGAATCATATGCCATCGGCATGTATCTAAGTTTTTCCTCCTCTTACTATGTTTAACACAAGGTATGCCACAAGTTTAACATCCAGTGGAGACGGATCGGCCTGATCAGAACACTAGCTGGAGTGGATCAGATTGAGGAATCCCTCCTGGGGGAATGCCGATATCAGGTCTCGCCCGTGGGTGGCTTTCCGAATACTACGGAGGTGATTGGTGTGGCATGATCTCACCGGGATGTGACGGCCTGGGTGAGAATCAGGATGGATGATGGAGAACTGAATGAAGTGGAGGGGGTGAAATGGGACTAATTCAAGGGAGACAGTGATGTTGGTCCTGAGCCTCTAAGATACCTCATATGTATCCTTATGGCAGGGAATCAAAGTCCGCGTAGTTTGAGATGGTGCTGGGGAACTGACGTGAAGGTGGACCTTGGTCTGATGAGTGTTGGGCTTGAACCATAGGGAGGCTTCCTACGTACTATGCCTCAACACAGATCAAAGTCCTCGTAGTTTGGTTATATAGTTTAACGTCAAGCGAGATGGGGGTGAACCGATATGAATGTGGACGGAACGACCGAGTGGTGGGCTTGAACCTCATGAGGCTTCCTACGTACCATGCCTTGACATGGATCATAGTCCACGTAGTTCGGTATGGGTCATTACACTAACATGAAGGGGTATCAAAACAACTGGATGGCAGTTTCACAACGGCTTACCACTGGATGGGGATTCAGTTTAGCATCATGCTAGACGGGGGCGTGTTGGAGAACCGATGTGAAGGTGGACCTTGGCCCGATGGGTATCGTTAGCGAACTGACGTGAAAGTGGACCTTGGTCCGATGGGTATCGTCAGCGAACCAACTTGAAGGTGGACCTTAGTCCAGGTGGATGGTGGGCTTGCAGCTCGGGGAGGTATCCTACGTACCATGCGTTGACATGGATCAAAGACCACGTAGTTCAAAATGGTGTGTCAGCAAACCAACGTGAATGAGGACTTTGGTCCAAATGGTGTGGGTATTACACACTAGGCTGCCCAGGCATTGGTGAACCGACGTGAATGTAGATGGAGTGACCAATGGGAGGTGGGATTAAACCTCGTGAGGTATCCTACATTTCATGCCTTGACATGGATCAAAGTCCTCGTAGTTCAGGTGGCGATAGTGGGTGTCGGCGAACCGACGTGAAGAAAGGACCTTGGTCCAATAGGTGATGGATTTGAACCTCAAGGAGGATTCCTACATACCATGCCTTGACATGGATCAAAGTACTCATATTTCGAGATGGTCACAACGGCTTGCCGCGGAGCTGGAATGCGGTTTAACATCATGCGGGATAGCATACAGTTTAACGTAATGCTGGACGAGGGCATACAGTTTAACGTCATGCTGGACTAGAGCATACAGTTTAACATCATGCTGGATGAGGTCATACAGTTTAACTTCATGTTGGATGAGTGCATACAGTTTAATGTCATGCTGGACGAGGTATTGTCAGGGCCAATGCTTACTCTAAGCCCATGTGAGCCGTGTCCGGAGTGAGAAACAAGAGGCAGCAGAGACCTGACGATCACGTCGTGAAGGGTACGTCTGTGAGAAGCGAAGAGGGGCTATTGCGTTAGGCGGCCCATGGTTCTGGGACTTACTCTAGGATGGAGGCCCATGGTGCGACAAAGCACAGCGGGAGAGGGATTCAGGACCAAAGATGGAAGGCGCCTCGTTCCCTATCGCGCCCTCCACTAGCCTTGGCAGTGGGGAAGTACGGAGGTTCATGGGTGCTACCATCAGAAAGAGGGACCAGGGGGCCTACACCCTAGGGAAGCCCTTCCCCGGTGGACAAATGCCACTCCCAGAAGGAGGATATCATCCCCTGGGATCCAAAAATAGGATATCATCCCCTCTGGAGGCCGGGGGAGTGCAGAGAATGTCCGAGCTGGGGGGACCCTGCGTGAGAGGCACGGGGTCAGATCATAGTTTAACACCATGTGTTGGGGACAAGTAACTTGGAACTTTAACGTCCTATAGCTCAGATGTGGTGGGATTACTCCACACCCCTAGGGCATACAAGACCGGTACCCTCTTCTCCTTGGGGGAGGGAAGGTACTGGCAATGCCATAGTAAAAGGGGGGTCGTAGATCGAACCATCGAGGGGTCCACGTTAGCGTGGCTATTCGAAGAATAAATTGCCGTTAGCGTGCCTATGCGAAGAAGCATTAGGAAAAGCAATGCTGCTAGTGGTTTCATCCATGGGACATTGAAATCATATCGTGAAAACCTGGAAGGTCCATGGGAAGAATAATTTCCAAGAAAAGGGGTGTGTTTCACGAAGTGGAGTTCCTTGGCCTTAGAAAAGGGTAGGGGTGTGGATGGGAGGTGCTTCGCGAAGTGGAAGAGTGTTCGCGGAGCACTGCTTCGCAAAGTATGGTGCTGCTCAGCAAAGGACTTCACGAAGTACAGTGATCCTGTCTTGGCATATGGATCACACGTACAACATGGGTGTTTCGTGAATCATAACCGCTCCGCGACTGCCCGGGTCCCCTTGGGAATCCCCTTCCCTCGTGAATGCCCTTAGGCTTCACAAAGGGCATCCCTCTCGGAATAGGGGCTCAAAACGAGGCAAGGCGAAGGTGTCTCGTGAAGCAAAAATACCCCATGGAGCTCATGATTCCCGGGGCGAAGGGTGCTTCCTGATTCGGGAGCTGAGAAGCCGAAAGGTCGGGTCGTCCATCCCTGGAGAACAGGGGGAGCTTGGTATTTATAGGCCGGGGGCACCACAATGAAGAGCTCACACGGCACAAAGAGGGACTCAGCGGCTTCGTGGCGGGTCGCGAATGGCAGGCCGTTCGTGGAGCGTTACTGCCTCCACCGCTTTGCGGTGGGTCGCGAACGTCAGGGCGTTCATGGAGCGTTACCGCCTCTACTGCTTCGCGGCGGGTCGCGAATGTCTGGCCGTTCGCAGAGCGTTACCGCCTCTACCACTTCTGTAACACCCAAGACTTTTATAAGAAATATTTTGTTTTTATTTAATATAAATCATAAAAGGAATCTTTCACTACACACAACACTAGAATGGCTTGCTTTACACACAATTGCAATCTTCCTTGATAGCTTGCGTCGTACGCAATACCGAGTTTCACTAAACAACAATATGCTATTAAAATATTATTGAAACTAGCTATTATGAATAGTAATAAAAACTTTTTTAAATTTTGGAAATTTTATTTTTCAAAATGGACTTCGTTTTTGGATTCAGAATATCGAAATTATCCTAGGGTGAAATTTTGGTATTTTTCTGGAAACATTCAATTTTTGATGAATAGTTAAAACATTCGGTTACTATTTAAAATCCGACTTTGTATTGAAATAATCATTTATTTTATTTAAATTTATTTTAGGTCAAAATTGATACATAATACCTATATAAGTTCAATGTAATTCATTGGAGTAATTTTATAATAATTTTAGATATATAAAAATTTTATTGAACTTTTCATCGTCTTTTACCCACCTCCTAGGAGAATTTGAAAATTTATATAAAACTTAATTTCACCACTTCTGTAGACACGGTTGATGTCAGTAAGTAAAATGTGGTTCAATGAGATGAAAATAATTTTTGGTGAATAGTAACTTTTTTACTTTTATTTACCACGGTTAAAAGTAAATATGGTAATCAAGGGTAAAAATGATATTATTATTACCCTAACACATGTCCTAACTCTATTGGATAAGTGTAATTCGACCAAAACCAACCTTAGGAATAAAATATGACCATTTAGGCCCATTTGGATTAGATTAGGACATTTATTATTAATTTATTTAAAGAAGGGTTAAAATAGTTAAAATCAAAGTTTAATAAATAAATAATTTTTAATATAGGGATATACATGAGATAAATTAGACTATAAATAGTCATTAGAAAGCTAAAAGGATTTCATACATAATGGTATTTTATTTTTAATTTTTAGACATTAAATAATTTAATTTATTTATGACACAAAGATGATGCAGTAATTTTCTTATTAATGAAATATTGACATAATTGATGTTATAAATACCTAAATAAATGTAATCTGAGACTTTTTATGAATTACACTAATTTTTTAGGTTAATATGACATTTGGTATTTCTTTAATTGACTTTTTTAGAACTAATCATTCTGTTATGATTTTCACAAAAATCAATTACTAAATTGTGTCAAAATTGACATAAAATTGTTTTTAAAACATATATTATATTATTAATTGTTATTTTATTCCTCAAAATATATGGTTCGGACAAATAACTTAGACAAGGCTATATATATTATTAATAAACAAAATGGGGTTCGTTTGGCTTGTTATAGTAAGTTTATTAACCTTATAGTGTAAGAACACAAAAAGACACGGTAAAAGTAAAATTATCTAACTTAAAGTTAAATCTTAATGATAAGGTTAAAATAGTAAACTAAACTTGTCCAAATTTTATTTGATGAGATTATTTAGAACCATATCTACCTTAGATTCTAAATAAATCAATTTGGATCTATTTAAAACCGAATATGGATTTATAATAAAATAATATTTTTAGTTTTTCCAAAGGTGCCCCTCTCCTCCCTTATAAAAGGGAACATCATCCCTCTCTTCCTCACACCACTTTGAGCCTTCAAGATCGAAAAACCCATGCCAATGTCTCCTCTCCACTTCCCTAGAAACATCCTAGAGGTCCTGGTATTCTTCAAAGACCAATTTTAGTTCCCAAAAAGGAGGTCTCAAAGAAGCACTTCAATGAAGAGGTAATGTCCATTACTGATTCTTTCAACTTTATTTCTTCTTCCACTTATTCTTATTTAGTTGTTTCATTATGAATTAATAACATCAGTATCACTCATATACTTATATGTTATTATAATTATGAAACAACCCTATTTCACCATCTAACCATCCTAAGGAAAATGAAATCACCGCGCTTGCGTACGTACGGAATACCGTCTCCACGTCGTGGTGTAATCTATTTTCCACCACCACCTTACTTGGATGGGTATAATGGTGTAAAGAATGAATATATATGATTATTTTAAAGTGATATTGATTCTGAAATATTATAAATACACTCCAATACAATTCCACGATCATGGGAATGATATCATCGCTCGTGCGTACGTACGGAATACCGACCTCACGATGTGATGTGACTCGTTCTACATGATTTTCATTGAATAATGATTACATAAATGAATTGAGTGAATAAATATGATATTTATTACACTAATAACATTCTGTAAATGAGGTATCTATAACCTAAAAAGAAGAATAAGAATTTATTCGACAAAACACGCATAAGAACAAAAAGTAATAAACATCCGAAAAACAAGTAGCAATGAATTATTACAAATAATAATCTAAGAATATGACCATATATTATATAATAACAATGAGTATGATTCTGTAATAAGTCAATGTCATTATTTAAATCATTATACAGGAGGTTCAGACACTTACGAAGCAAATCGGACCTAAGGTAAGGGAAATATCACAATCTCATTTTTATCCGAGATTGTTTATACTTTGGAATTTACTGGGGTGTATTTTATCATCCAATACATGTTTCCTCAATATGTAATATTATTTCCATCCATATACAATTTATTAAATCCAATTTTACCCTCCGGTGAGTTTTTAGTAAAATATATGAAAGTAATCTTTTGTCGTTTTTCGTACGAGGTACTTTTTGACTTTTCCGACAAAAGTATGAGAAGAATGTTTTTTTAAATTATACGGCATGAATGGATTTTTAAAACATTATTTCCATGAATCATCCTTTACAAGTTTTCCAGTTTATTTTTAATAAACTACTTTTAGTTTAGAATTGTAAGGCATGTTAAGAAAGGAAAAGTGTTTTTGAAGTAGAAAGGATATTTTCCTCAAGAATGGAGTTCAAGTGTTTTATAAAAAAAATTTCCATCTAAGATAATAAAGGGTTATGTCTCTATCCATATTATTACATTGATTTTATTATGTTGTGATGAAATTATTTTTATGAATTCCTTTATCTTATATGAATTTCTTTATGATGTCCTGATGTTTAAGAATCCCATTTTTATTACATGGGTTATGCTATGATGTATGGTTTATGATTTTGTGGCACACATAAGAATGGTATCATTATGATATGGGTGGGACCTATATCTCCCTCCAATTCATTGGTTAAAGATTTTATATATCATGAGATAGACATGGCTGGAACAACAGGTTAAACCGGTTCAGTGAAACAGGACTGAAACGAGGAATGAACTTGGTTCAGAAATAGACTTTGTCCACTAAGATAGTCTAGGCAATGAGTCTTGACTAATAAGAAATGATTCTCTATGATTATGTGTGTATGACACAAAGCTTCATGTTTTAAGTTATGATTATTGTGATTACATTTCACTACCATAATTTATCCCATGTTATGAAATTATGATCTCTTTTGCAGGGTAAGATTTCCAAAATGTTATGCTCTTATGAATATGATGTGATTGATATTAATTTTGTTTACCCTTACTGAGAATTTTAGATCACCCTTCTGTATGTTTTCTTTCCCCATGTCTGGAAGAAGGTTATTAAGTAATATATGCCAAAAGGGACTATATATATGATTAAATAAATGGGAGATAATGTAGACGCTTTATGAACCAGTTGTTTATGTTTCCCAGTTTCTAAAGACACTATACCTATACGGTCCTTTCATGGTTTTGTTATATTTTGTAATAATTGTACATCAATTTTGAAGTACTAACAATTTATGTAGAGTATGGGTCGTTATAGTTATTATCATAGGAAAAGGTGGTAGGAATGTATTCTATCCTTGGGAACTCTCACATGTGAGCGTTGGATGAAGCATGGATCTCCTCCCAAGGGCTTCATGAGGAAATGGCTGCCACTGGGGATGGTGGTGTGTCCCGCCCAAGGGGTGTATCCTCCCATGGACTGCCCTGATAGGTATCAATTATAATCCACTGGATGTAATTCCAGACGGTTATAGTTGGTATCAGGGGAAAGTTATAGTCAAACTTTGGAAACTTGGATGTGAAAGCCTTAGTAAGAATACTAAGGATAAGTCTAAGCATAGAACACAATCTTAGTGTTTTATAAATGGCCATGAATAACCTAGGATAAGACCTTAAGTGTGAAATTTTATTCTTTATTATGTGGTTTTCCTAATATAATTAGTGTTCCTCACACTATTCTTCTTGGTTTTTGTCAATGGATGGAACTCGAAGGAACCATGTTAATGCGGAATGCAACGGGCAATGAAATGATTGTCCCCCTGAGCAACCAAATGTTATGGGAGATAGAATGAAAAATCTTGTATCCATGATCACACAACTTTTTCAAGCTATGAATCACGCAAGACTTCCAAACGAGCAAAGGAAGGAGAAACATTCTGTTGAATCCTTCATGAGACAGTGTCCACCTTCATTTAGTGGGTCAACTGATCCATTAGTTGCTGAACAATGGATCAGTACTACTTAAAAGATATTTTCAGTTCTTCAATGTTCTGAACATGATAAATTCATCTTAGTAGTGTATCGTTTGGAAGGTGATGCTGATCAATGGTGGAATCTTATCAAGAATACGAGGCCAAGAGATGAAATTGAGTCCACGGAATGGGACAAGTTCAATAACTTATTTTTCAATAAGTACTTCCCTCATATTCTCCAAACAAATATGGAGAAAGAGTTTCTTGAACTAAAGCAAAAAGATATTGAATCTGTTGGTACCTATGAAGAAAATTTTACAAGACTTTCAAGGTACGCTTCTGGTATTATTGTCCAACCTGAGAGTAAGATCGATCGATTCTTTAGTGGCTTAAAACCAAGTCTTCGAAGGGAGTTAGCCATAAGGGACTTCAATAGATACGAGGAAATCGTTCGATTTTCTCTCAAAGTTGAGATGGAGATTGGAGTAACCCATCAGTCATATGGTTTTGATAAGAAGAGGAAAATGGAATTCAAAGGAAAATCTAAAGAGGGCACTGAAAAGAAGATGAGTTTTCCTTTATGCTCAAAGTGTGGAAAGAAACATGGAGGGACTTGTCTTAAATGGAAATGTAAATGTTTCAAATGTGGAAAGGAATGTCATAGGGCATTTGAATGCCACAATGATGGGAAGAAGATGTCTAGTGATGTGAACAATGAAAAGGCTACACATAGTGCACCTCCTACACTTCAATGTTACAAGTGAAAGGAAATGGGGAATTATGCCAATCAATTCCATAATCCAAGGGTTTTTTATGATGATCGATGTCAAAAAACTCTTAAGGCTAAAGACAAAGGAAAGTCACATGCAATTTCTATCAGCGATGTGGAGTACGATAACGAAGTGGTGAAAGGTACACTTACCATCCACTATAAAGTAGCAAATGTTTTATTTGATTCTGGATCCACCCACTCCATTGTTTTTGAAGAATTTTCTAAGGGTATCATCATATTACCTCAACAATTTGATGTTGAGTTAGCTATGACAACCCCTAATGGAAAAACAGTCGCATCAAAAGTTTATAATTCTTCTCCGATTGAAGTTTGTGGGAAAGTGCTTCCTGCAAATCTTGTGATCCTCCCTATAGTGGGATTTGATGTGATTCTTGGCATGGATTGGATTTCTCTATACGGAGCTCATATCAATTTCCAAAGAAGGGAAGTCACATTTCATATTCCAGATAAATCTTTGATCGTCTATCGATGCAAGGATGAACATAACCTTCCAGTGGAAATTTCTTCCATCTTATGGGTCTTGATTTCCACTAAATGAAGGTTATTTATCTCAAATGGTTGGTGAGAAACTCATGATTAACAATATTCCCATTGTACGGGAGTTTGATGATGTCTTTACGGAGGAATTGCTGGGTCTTCCACCAAATCGTGAAGTTGAGTTTTCAATAGAACTCGTACCAGGTTCTTTACCTATTTCAAAGACACCTTATAGAATGGCCCCAATTGAGTTGCAGGAATTGAAGAAGCAACTCCAAGAGAATCTTGATAACGGGTTCATACGCCCTTGTGCGTCACCTTGGGGAGCACCTGTTCTGTTTGTTAAGAAGAAAGATGGATCAATGAGACTCTGCATTGATTATCGAGAACTTAACAAGATCACTATCAAGAACAAATATCCTCTCATGCGCATTGATGACTTATTTGACCAACTACGCGGAGCTCAATACTTTTCCAAGATTGATCTGTGTTCAGGGTATCATCAATTAAGGGTCAAAAGGGAGGATATACCAAAGACGGCTTTCCGTACAAGGTATGGACACTATGAATTTATAGTGATGCCATTTGGTCTTACTAATGCCCCTTCTATATTCATGGATCTGATGAATAGAGTCTTTAGAGACTATCCTGATCAGTTTATGGTGGTCTTTATAGACAATATTCCTATATATTCAAAGATCAAGGAAGAACATGAAGATCACCTAAGAATTATATTGAAGACCCTGAGAAAGGAGAAGTTTTATGCCAAACTTACCAAGTGTGAATTTTGGCTTCAAAAAGTTTCATTTTTGGGTCACATAATCTCAAAAGAGGGGATATCTATGGATCCAGCAAAAACGGAGGTTATCGAAAGATGGTCGAGACCAACAACAATAACTGAGATCCGAAGTTTTCTTGGTTTGGTTGGATATTATCGATGTTTTGTGAAGGATTTTTCATGATAATCTAATCCACTCACCATGTTGACTCAGAAAGGAGTTAATTTTGTTTGGATGGGGGAATGTGAAGAGAATTTCAAGGAGTTGAAAAGAAGGTTATCTAGGGCACCTGTGCTCACACTACTGTGTAGTGGAGAAAGGTTTGTGATCTATAGTGATGCATCCAAGAAGGGATTGGGGTGTGTTCTTAAGCAAAATGATATGGTGATAGCTTATGCCTCACTACAGTTCAAAATCCATTAGAAAAATTACCCAACTCATGATTTGGAGTTAGCTGTGGTAATCATTGCATTAAATATTTGGAGGCATTATCTTTATGGAAAAAGGTGTGACATTTATTGTGATCATAAAAGTTTAAAGTATATTTTCACACAAAAGGAGCTAAATATGCACCAAAGAAGATGGTTGGAGCTGATTAAGGATTACGACTGCTCAATTCATTACCACCCTGGGAAAGCAAACAAGGTGGCAGATGCATTAAGTCAACAAGACCATGCCAATTAATCCATGATGAGGATCACAAAAGATCCAATATTTATGGATTTACAAAGGATGGATCTTGGAATTATAATGAAAGGGAAAAATTGTATCTTTCTCAAATGAATGTTCAACTATCTATACATGTTATGATTAAGGAGGCACAAAAAGAAGATGCAGAGTTACAAAAGAAGGTGAGAAATGTTCATGAATTCATCCTTGATTGTGATGGAATAATAAAGTTTAGGAATCGGGTTTCTGTTCCTCCCATCCCCGAATTAATGAAGGAGCTGTTTGATGAGGCTCATAGTTATTCATTCTCTATTCATCCTGGAAGCAAGATGATGTATTGGGACTTGAAAGAGTACTTCTGGTGGGATGACATGAAAAGAGATGTTGCTGAATATGTCTCTGGATGCTTGGTTTGTCAGCAAGTTAAAGCTGAGAGACAGAAGTCTAAGGGGATGTTACGACCATTACCCATACCCAATGAAAATGGAAAAACATCACTATGGACTTTGTCACAGGACTTCCTAAAACATCCAAAGGCAATAATGCTATCTGGGTCATAGTTGATCATCTTACAAATTCAGCACACTTCATTTCTATTAGAGAGGATTTCTCTCTGGATCAGCTTGCCAGGATATATGTAAAGGAAGTGGTAAGACTGCATGGAGTACCACTTTATATTATATCTGATCGGGATCTGAGGTTTACCTCAATGTTCTGGCGAAGTCTTTAGCATACTCTGGATACAGAGTTGAGTTTTAGCACTGCTTATCATCCTCAGACAGACGGTCAGTCTGAGAGGAAAATTCAAACTCTAGAAGATATGTTGAGAGCTTCCTCTATGGATTTCAAAGGTGGTTGGGTTCAACAACTACCTTTGGTGGAATTTTCTTATAATAATAGATTTCACTCCAGTATTCAGATGGCTCCTTATGAAGCTCTCTATGGAAATAAATGCAGAAATCCAACTTGCTGGGATGAAGTTGGGGAAAGAAAGCTATTAGGAACTGATCTTGTTGATGAGATGGCAGAAAAGGTCCGATCTATTCAACAATACATAAGAGCAGCTTAGAGTTGAAAAAAAAGTTATGCTGACAACCGAAGAAAAGACTTAGAGTTTCAAGTGGGTGATAAAGTGTTCTTACGAATATCTCCTTGGAAGAGAGTATTGAGATTTGGAAAGACGGGAAAGCTGATCCCTAGGTATATTGGTCCTTTCGAAATACTGGATCGTGTTGGGAAGGTAGCTTCCACCGAATCTCTCTCAAGTTCACGATGTGTTCCATGTATCTCTCCTGAGAAAGTTCATACCTGATCCTTCACATGTACTTGGCTCAGAAGTTGTACCGTTGGAACAAGATATTTCTTATGAAGAACAACCGATAGAGATTCTCGATCGTAGTGAAAAAGTCCTATGGAACAAGACCACTCTCTTGGTGAAATTTTTATGGAGGACCAACCAATTAGAAGAAGCTACATGGGAGCTTGAGGATATGATGAGGGAGAGGTATCCTCATCTGTTTGTTACAAGTGAAGAATTTCGAGGGCGTAATTAATTTTGAGGGGGGTAAAATGTAACACCCGAGACTTTTATAAGAAATTTTTTGTTTTTATTTTATATAAACCATCAAAGGAATCTTTCACTACACACAACACTGTCTTGGCTTGCTTTACATGCAATCGTGACCTTCCTTGATAGCTTGCGTTGTACACAATACCGAGTTTCACTAAACAACGATATGCTGTTAAAATATTATTAAAACTAGCCGTTATGAATAGTAATAACCACTTTTTGAAATTTTGTAAATTTTATTTTTCAAAATGGACTTCGTTTTTTGATTCAGAATATCGAAATTAGCCTAGGGTGAAATTTTGGTATTTTTCTGGAAACTTTCAATTTTTGATGAATATTGAAAACACTGGGTTACTATTTAAAAACCGAATTTTTATTTAAATAATTATTTATTTTATTTATAATTATTTTAGGTCAAAATTGATACATAATACCTATATAAGTTCAATGTAATTCATTTTAGTAATTTTATAATAATTTTAGATATATAAAAATTTTATTGAACTTTTCACCGTCTTTTACCCACCTCCTAGGAGAATTTGAAAATTTACATATAACATAATTTTACCTCTTCCGTAGACACGGTTGATGTCAGTAAGTAAAATGTGGTTCAATGAGATGAAAATAATTTTTGGTGAATAATAACTTTTTACTTTTATTTACCACAGTTAAAAGTAAATAGGGTAATTACGGGTAAAATTGATATTATTATTACCATAACCCATGTCCTAATTCTATTGGATACGTGTAATTCGACCAAAAACAACCTTAGGAATAAAATATTACCATTTAGGCCCACTTGGATTCGATTAGGACATTTGTTATTAATTTATTTAAAGAAGGGATAAAATAGTTAAAATCAATGTTTAATAAGTAAATAATTTTTAATATAGGGTTATACATGAGATAAATTCGACTATAAATATTTATTAGAACTCTAAAAAGATTTCCTACACAATGGTTTTTTATTTGTAATTTTTAGACATTAAATAATTTAATTTATTTATGACACAAAGATGATGTAGTAATTATCTTATTAATGAAATATTGACATAATTGATGTTTTATATACCCAAATAACTGTAATTTGAGACTTTTTATGAATTCCACTAATTTTATAGGTTAATATGACATGTTATTATTGTTTAATTAACTTTTTTCGAACTAATTACTCTATTATGATTTTCACAAAAATCAATTACTAAATAGTGTCAAAATTGACATAAAATAGTTTTTAAAAACAATATTACATTATTAATTGTTATTTTATTCCTAAAAATCTAAGGCTCGGCCAAATGACTTAGATAAGGTTATATATATTAATACTAAACAACTTGGGGTTCTTTTGGCTTGTTATAGTAAGTTTATTAACCGTATAGTGTAAGAACACAAAAAGACACGGTAAAAGTAAAATTATCTAACTTAAAGTTAAATCTAAATGAAAAGGTTAAAATAGTAAACTAAACATGTACAAATTCTATTGGATGAGATTATTTCGACCCATACCCACCTTAGCTTCTAAATAAATCAATTTTGAGCTATTTAAAACAGAATATGGCTTTATAATAAAATAATATTTTTAGTTTTTCCAAAGGTGCCACTCTCCTCCCTTATAAAAGGGAACCTCCTCCCTCTCTTCCTCACACCACTCTGAGCCTTCATGCTCGGCCAAACCCTGCCAATTTATCCTCTCCACTTCCCTAGAAACATCCTAGAGGTCCTGGTATTCTTCAAATACCAATTTTAGTGCCCTAAAAGGAGGTCTCAAAGAAGCGCTTCAAAGAAGAGGTAATGTCCGTTACCGATTCTTTCAACTTTATTTCTTCTTCCACTTCTTCTTATTTAGTTGTTTCATTATGAATTAATAACATCAGTATCACTCATATACTGATATGTTATTATAAGTATGAAACAACCCTATTTCAGTATCTATCCATCCTACGGAAAACGAAATCACCGCGCGTGCGTACGTATGGAATACCGTCTCCACGTCGTGGTGTAATCTATTTTTCACCACCACCTTACTTGGATGGGTATAATGGTGTAAAGAATGATTATATATGATTATTTTAAATTGATATTGATTCTTAAATAGTATACATACACTATAATACAATTCCAGGATCATGAGAACGATATCATCGCTCGTGCGTACGTACGGAATACCGTCTCCACGATGTGATGTGACTCGTTCTACATGATTTTCATTGCATAATGATTAAATAAATGAATTGAGTGAATAAATATGATATATATTACACTAAGACCATTCTGGAAATGAGGTATCTATAACCTAAAAATAAGAATAAGAGTTTTTTTGACAAAACACCCATAAGAACAAAAAGTAATAAACACCCGAATAACAAGTAGCAATGAAATATTACTAATAATAAGCTAAGAATATAACCATATATGATATCGTAACAATGATTATGATTCTGGAATAAGTAAATGACATTATTTAAATCATTATACAGGAGGTTCGGACACTTATGAAGCAAATCGGTCCTAAGGTAAGGGAAATATCACAATCTCATTTTTATTCCAGATTGTTTATACTTTGGAATTTACTAGGGTGTATTTTATCAACCACATCCATGTTTCCTCAATATGTAATATTATTTCCATCCACCTACAATAGTTTAAATCCAATTTTACCCTTCGGTGAGTTTTTATTAAAAGATATGAAAGGAATCTTTTGTCATTTTTCATATGAGGTACTTTTTGACTTTTCTGACAAAAGTACGAGAAGAATGTTTTTTTAACTTATACGCCATGAATGGATTTTTAAAACATTATTTCTAAGAAACTTCCTTTACTAGTTTTCATGATTATTTTTAATCAACTTTTTTTAGTTTAGAATTGTATGACATGTTATGAAAGGAAAAGTTTTTTGAAGTAGAAAGGATATTTTCCTCAAGAATGGAGTTCAAGTGTTTTATCAAAATTATTTTCCATCTAGGATAATAAAGAGTTTTGTTTCTATCCCTATTATTACATTGATTTGATTATGTTGTGATGAAATTATTTTTATGAATTCCTTTATCTTATATTAATTGTTTTATGATGTCATGATGTTTAAGAATCCCATTTTTATTACATGGGTTATGCAATGATGTATGGTTTATGATTTTGTGGCACACATAATGGACATTGTCCACTAAGATAGTCTTGGAAATGAGTCTTGACTAATAATAAATGATTATCTATGATTATATGTGTATTCCAAAAAGCTTCATGTTTTATGTTATGATTATTGTTATTACATTTCACTACCATGATTTATCCCATGTTATGAAATTATGATCTCTTTTGCAGGGTAAGATTTCCAAAATGTTATGTTCTTATGAATTTGTTGTGATTGATATTTTTTTTGTTTACCCTTACTAAGAATTTGAGCTCACCCTTTTGTATGTTTTCTTTCCCCAGGTCAGGAAGAAGGTTATTAAGTAAGATATGCCAAAAGGTACTATAGATATGATGAAATAAATGGGAGACAGTGTAGACGCTTTAGAAACCAGTTGTTTATGTTTCCCAGTTTCTAAAGACACTATACCAATACGGTCCTTTCATGGTTTAGTTATATGTTGTAATATGTGTACTTAAATTTTGAAGTAATAACAATGTATGTAAATTATGGGTCGTTATAGCTTCACGGCAGGTCGCATTGCTCGGGGGAGCTCTGCGTTTGGGCCTCACGAGGCAACGTGCGATCTCCTTTTCCTTCTTCCCTTTGCGTTCAATATTTTGGTGCCAACAACAACTTATATTATAATTTAAAATGAGATTTACTCCTTTCCATTTAATTGGTTGATATGAATAGGATTAAATATATTATTAAAATATATTATTGAATTCAATTATTACCAAATAATTAAATGTAAATATAAAAACCAATTTACGATAAAAGGAATGTTTTTATAAAAACTATTATTATGCACCAATGGTGTTTTATCATAATAAATTAAATTAATTACTATTAGTAAATTATATTAATTAAATTTATATTTATTAAATTTAATCTATTATTTAATATTCATCTTATTCTTTTATATACATGAAAGAAAAATAAATCATACTTTTATGCCTAAAATCCATATTGTTATAATGGCAGTTTGGAAGCCTTTTATAAGGGCACTAGTTTTAAATTTATTTTTGGACAGTTTTATATAATATATTAGATAAAATAAACTTATTACTTTAAAAAAGATTATAAAGAAATATTTTGGTTGAGTCTTTGTTATTTTTATGATAAGTTTCATTTTTTAATAAATAGTAAAAATATGGGAATTTAATTTAAAAATAGATTTTTCTTCTAAATAATATATAGTTCAAATTATATTTTATTAGTTTTAAAGTATAATTTTATCATTTTAATTAGGTAATCCAACTTTGGTCATTGGAATCAATTTCACATTGAATTTGGATATAACAACATTTCATATTTTGATTGTTTTTATTTTAAAAAGACATTTTTTCCATCAATAGAATTAATTTTAAATTAATTACCACAACTAAAATGTTTTTAATATTGAAGAATGGATTACATATTTGGGATCAGTGGGTCCAAATTATGTAAATAGGTTTCAATTATTTTTATACACTATAAATAGTAACAATATTAATTTTTGTATTAACACATTTAATAGTAAATCAAGTAATTAATGGAAAAATAACAATAGTAAAATTATAAAAATATCCTAAAACTTGTTAAAATTTAATTGTATGATTGGGTGTCAATAAAAACAATGAAAGTGCATACATACAGCTTACAATCTCCATGCTATAGTGTAATTTTATTTCATAACACCTTTACATGGATTATTATAATTATGGTAATAGTGGTTATATAGAGTACTTTAGAAATGATATTTATTTTATAAAAGTATTATACCAAAAAGTTCCTTACCCTCTCACAATTAAGGGAATGATATCATTTCTCATGCGTACGTATGACCTACCATCTCCACGACACGATGTGATTCATTTTCCATGTTAGATATTAAAAATAGATTATATAATGATTAAATATTATATATATTAACATAATTTCATTCTGGCGATGAATTAAATATATCCCATGCAGAATAAACATTTCTTACAAGACAAAACAAACATAGGAAAATGAAGCAGTTAACACCCGAAAAATTGGTAATAATGGAATATTATTAACATAATGATATAATATGATCATATATGATATCATAAATATGGATATGATCATGGTATAAATTAATAACATGAATTAAAAAATTATACATGAGGTTAATTCATGATCAACTAAAGGAAAGTGCAAGTTATGGGTTCTTTCTGAATGACCTTATTATTCTAGATTGTTTATGTTTAAGAATCGATTGTGAAATATTTTCTTCTATGTACATGTTTTAGAAAAATGTTTTCAAATATATTTTTACTTTTATCATATGATTTTTTAATTTACTTTATTCCCATGTATGAATTTTTATAAAATGGTTTTAAATGAATCTTATTTTCATTTTCCAAAGGATGTAAATTTTGACCTTTTTTACAAAAATAAAGAATGAATGTTTTTAAAATATAATGTATGAGAAGATTTTATTGTCACCATGATGCCTTAATTTATTGAAGATTACTTTTCAAATTTACAAGTTTCCTTTCAATGAAAATGTTATATTTTAAGCAGAAATCATTTTTAAATAAATAATTTCATTATAAAAACAGGGGTATTTATCTCAAGGGTTTTCAATTAATTTGTTATATATTTTCCATCTTTGTCAACATATTTTATTTAATTTTATGCTTCATTGAGGTTTATCTAGTATTTTATCATTTCCCATATTTTATTAAATGGTTTATCATCAGTTGGAATGTGGATGTTCTATTTTGATAACATTCATGCTTAATGGTATGTGTATTCCCATTTAGAATAATAGGTTTTCAATATGAGACTTTATATTGTTTATGTTTCACCCTTTTCATATATGGAATGAACATAAACTAGTAAATAATGGGAGGGGTCTGCTATATCCCCTCGATGAATCAATAGGTCCTATGAGACAAACTATATTGGGTATTGACTAAGGCTTTACCTGTTAATCTATGGTGTCTTGGACAAAGACTTGACAGTATGTTTATGAATCCTAAAATAATGCGTTCCCACATTATGAGAATCATTATTGATATTCAATGTGGTTTTTTAATTATTGGAATTTCCATGTGATTATTTATGGGTAATTAATTTATTTTCATTTATGTATCTATATTATACTCAATATTATGTTTTTAATGGATCGTGTTTTAGTTATACCCCTTAAAATTATGTTTCTACTTATTTTTTCATAATTTCATCCATTATACACTGAACATACAGAGAATATAAGATCAACCCTTTCACAAATGTTATTTTTTCTGGATTTAATGATGTATATTATGATTTATATGTAGGGATATTCAAAGAGAATATTATTTCTCTCAAAGGGTTGAGTATGTTTTATTTTATAGTTTCAATTGTAATGTATTTTTCAATTATGTGGTCTAGTTTTCAAAACTACTAAAGTAATTAGTCATTTAGGAGTACAATACTATATCAATATTAATTTAATAAAGTAATTCAATAATTGTCAGCTACTGGGGTCAGTCGGAATTACACAGAAAGTAGTTTTGATGATGAAGAAAATATAGTAGGGACAACAAGAACCACCATAAAATCTGGCAGAGCTGTAATCACTAATAGAAATATCATTGGTGACTGAACAACATATATTTAAGCATTAATAATGAATACACAATAATATATTTCATATGTATTTTAGGTGGAACCAAATTATTTAAATGAACTTTTTATATATGAATGTTTGGTTAATGAAATGCATGGGGAACATAACCAGATTGAGAAAATAAAGACATGGGAAGTTTTATTGAGGCTATAGAATAAGAATGTGATAAAAGAAAATTGGTTTTTACAATGTAATATTAATGAATATAGAATTTTATTCATATAATAAACAACATCTTGTATACAATGGATATTCTCATATTAAAGAAATTGATGTTGGAGAAATAATTTATCTAGTGGATTTGCATGAATCTATATGATAATTATTTTCATGATCATGAAAATGGTTATTCAAGTGTACAGAATTGATGTCCAATAAGAATTCTTATATGGTGTTCTTTAAAAGTATGTCTTTCAAGAGAAACCACATGACATTATCATTTAGGATGACAAGAAAAAAGTATGTCATTTGAATAAAAATTTTTATGGGATAAATTGAATCAAGGGCTTGGTACTCATAGAAATATCAGTACCTTGGAATGATTGATTATCATAGATTAGGGATTTCTTAGAACCTCTATATCAAGAAAGGAACAAGTATATTGATTTGAGTTCTTATATATATTGATTAAATCATCATTTCAGCTTGGATAACACTCAATTCATGCATTCTTCATAATAAATGTGGTGAACATGCAAGATGTCACTTATTAGAAAAATATCATTATTTGATTATTTTAAATCCATTTGAAGAAAGAACATTAAATTTATTTCCATAATCAAATAATCCGTGGAAATTATTAATTTTTTTAAAATGGGATATTCAAATCCCATAGTAACCATGATGGTGTTTGGGATGAAATTATAAAAATATAGTCAAGGAAGGGAGGTTGGTGTGACTATTTACTTCTAAATTAAGTAAGGTTTATTCAACCTTTTAGACACATGAACTGATTTTTTTTGTTACCGGTCAGGAAGATAGTTATGAAGGGTTTCTAGGGGAAATTCAAATTAATATTTTGAAGAATATATATTGATATACCAATTAAATAGTTTATTTTAGTTTTATTACTATACAAATTCATTGGAGACAATTGATATAGGAATAAGTTGAGTATGGAAAAAACATAGACCTAGTTACCATGAACCTTGTGTGTAGCCAAATGTTTCTACACATCCAGTAAAATTAAATCAAAACTTCATGAAGATTGATCATGTGTAGTAAAAAGAGGCCTTTCACTTATGTTCAGAAATAAAATCCAATGTGGTGAAGTGTTCCGCCACTGGAACTTTTTTTTCCAAAGAATAAATTCTCGATTGTGGTTAGGCCAAGCACACATACATCCATCTCAAAAGTTGATATCCCTCCCCTATGAAGGATTATGATGTAGGGAAAAATAGCACATGACTAAGCCAAATAAGTCATTATTGAAGAAATTAAAATTGTCTGTATAATATATTTTATGGGATACCCTTGTCGACTAACTGGATACCCCTCCCCTCAGATTGAGTTAATGTATTTAGAAATTAAAATTTTCTCTATAAAATAAATTATTGATGTAAAGTAAGTTAAAAATTAATTCCAATGTCCCCAAATGTTTACATGGGACCTATTTTTCGAGGTCAAAAATCTAGAAAATTAAAATAAGCGAGAGTTTATCCAATGATAGGAATATGCAATCAAATCTAATCCAAATTCAGAGGTGGAAAATATTTTTCTAACTGATAAGGATTCTAGGGAACTTGGATTGATCATGGATTTGAATCCATAAGATAGATTACAAACCCAAAATCACATAGATATCATGGCATATAAACACTCTTATTCATTCATTCCGTAATAATATAGCTTCAAAGGTGGAAAATCATGGCATGCCTGATGAGGATAATTGATCATTGGTTATTTTGATGATCCAAGATGGAAATGAATAATATTTTTTACCAAATATACCACTCTCATCTAGAAAATATTATTGGAATAATAAACCAAATTTAGGCTGGTATTTCTATGTTGAAATGTAGATCCCTTTTCACTAAAACAATATTTTGATAGGTCTTTGTTCTGCTGATAATGGTGGGGAATTCCTCGAGCATGATAAATATTATATTGAAACAACTTCATTTTATGGAAATTATGAGGGTTTTCAAACTGTTAAATATTAGGATAGATTTTTTTTCCTGAGGAGTAGTTAATGTAATATTGTGGCTACAATATCCAAAGAGAGGAAGAAAAAATTAATTGTAAAAATAGAAAATATAATGTGATTGTGGTATAGTAATGATGGACTATAAAAGGGTCAAATATCTTTTATAATGAAGCACCTAATTTATAATTTTCATTGAAAATGGAATTTCCCCACATCCAAATCCCTTTGACAATAACCTCTATCCTATAAAACCTTATTAAATAGAATTGAAGAACTAAAAATGATCTTTAATATAAGGAAGGCCTTAGGATGGGGATCCATTAGGTACACCTTGATCTCACCAAAATTTCATGTCACCAACATGGAACATCTATATATATTCAAGCATGAAAAAACTCCACCTCTTCATAAGATAGGAAAACCACCAGATCACAACCCAATCTTTATGGGATACTTTTAAACTATTTTTAAGAATGTGGAAAAAATTGGATCAAATGTTAATTGGGGAGCTTCTTTGGAAATAGAATCTTGTATTGACTATTGAAAACATTTTGATGTTCCAATTGATATATTTTCCATCACATAGAGTATATACACCTTCAATGAAAGTGTGACAATTAATCTAGACATATTAATTTTCCAAAAGTATTATAACTTTTCATCCATTGTTATTTGTTTTTTCGCAATCCATAAAGACCACTCATATCAAAACCTCATAATTATTAAAATATGCTCTCAAATAACAAGGTTATATCCTCTCCATTTTAAAATCAATAATGGTTAATATGTTACTCCTAGATGTAGGGAAGTTGATCATGGGGATTGGAGGATTTTATATCATTACATCCCCTTATAGTCACTTGCTAGAAAATTAATCTGTACTAAAGGAATATTAAGGTAATGGAGTAGGAAATATTTCATAATTCTATATCTTGAAATAATAGACACTAAAGAAAAACATTCATGCCCCTAAATGAGAAATAAAATATAACATTACTACGTTAAAGAAGGAATATAATCCCTCTCCAAACATGATGACATCTTAACTATGAAAGAATGGTTGGAGTAAATCTTACTGAATTTTATATGGTTGAATAATTTTGATATTAAATCAAACCTATTCCCTCAGGTTCAAAAATAAAAAAGTGTAAGGAAGTGTAATTATCACCACTGAATTAATGAATTCCTTTACTATTCTAAAAAATAATTACGAATATATTGGTGGATAATTTTATGGTACTTTATTATAATAATGTTGTGTAAAACAACCAAAAAATTATTGATAATACCCCCATTTTTTTAGGACCACAAAAACCAAGCTATCATCATGGGCCGTCCAAAAGTAGAATACATAAAAAAACTCATTTCTCTCTTAATATGGTCAGTGTAGATAGCCAAAATGGATTCACTAATAAATTCTTATTTTTCTATTAGGACATCATCCATGAGGATGTAATAAATGTGTCTTGTGAATTATAAAATCGTAATTATATTTTTAATTGGATTAAATAAAATTTTAGTTCATTGATTCCTAATAAGTAGAAATTGATAGTGATTAAGTACATTATATAGCTTTCAATTGGAAACACCTTTCCCAAAATTATTACTAAATTCATTGTGAATCGGATGTGAGGAATAGTTAGACATCATTACCAAAAATAATTTTTTCTTCGTACATGGGATATGCTTCCATATTTATTTTTTTATATCCTCTGAATGTGTCAATATAATGAAGAAGAAAATGATGGATAAAAATTTGGATCTAAAAATTGATACTCAAAGGAGTTTAGTACTCTTAAATGGAGCTAAATTTTATCTATTAATTGGAAACCTAGGTTCAAATTTTTTTATCAGATTAATCAACATCATTCTCATCTCTACAAGGCTCTACATTCTAACAAATGGACTAACTAGAGTATTCATTCCGTGAACTAGGGGGTCAAACAAGGAGAACAACTCTCAAGACTCCCCTTAACTATTTTTTAGGACTATTTGAGAAGAACCCTTAATTTAAAATATCAAGTGGGAATCTATAACAAAATAAATGCTAGAAGAGGATATTGTACTCCATAAAATCTCATGTATATTGATTACATTATCTAGATTAGCCAAGCTACATCTGAGACCACTACATCTATTGAATTATTTTTTCTCACTATGTGGAAATTAAAGGGCATACCATTAGTTGGGATAAATCATTCATTGTATTTGGGGATGGAGTTCCCATCACTATATAAAAAAGGATTAGTAGAATTATTGAGGTGATGGGTGGATCCCCCTAATTTACATACACTAGAGGACACTATTTTTTTTTGGAACAGTGATAATTTTTAACTTTGGAAACATATGCTATGGAATGATAAATAATTTGGCTTGCTAGAAAGGGATGTTCCTGATCTAAGATGTAATGTTGATCTTGGTAAACTCATTGATCACCAAAAAAATTGTACTCCTCTCTATGCAGATTTCCTAGAACAACCATGAATGATTAGTAAACCATGATCATGAATATTATCTAGACTACATCCATCCATGAAATTAAATTTATATCTATTTATTATAAGGAATGAATCAATACCATTAAGATGGTTGGACGTGACCTAAATGATCTCAGGAACTTTTATAATGGTATTCTGAACAAATTCACATGGATCATTCTAATGTATAAAATACCTTACAATGATTTTCATTAAAATAGTTTCACTACATGGATGATTGATGATGGATGGATAGCATCACTATAATGGATCATCTATTTGATCTATAATTAGGCCCTATTTTAGTTACATAATATATAAATCAATGTGTTTGGTCAGTAGGTATTCAAGTCTAAATAGTTAGAATAACACCTAGCGAGGCATACCCTTGAAATACATTTTGGTTATCCCTCCAAGAAGGCATAATATGTCTATTTATGGTATCCTTACATACAAAAATTTATTCGATGATATTTTCCACTCCCAAATTGTCTTGGACAGAAAAATGTCTATTTTTATAGACATAGACACTTTTTTTATAAACTAAACATTGATGATCAATTTATTCTCATGGAGTCAAATAAATATACAATGTGATGGATCCATTATGAAACCACAATGGTTTTTGAAATTCATGACAACCATTATATATCCTTCATGTATTCCTCAACTTTGGATGACTAGGGAAAATAGGCTAGATAGCCATGATCAATTGAATGTAGGTAGACAAAAGATTTTTTATCCTACCATACATGATTGAGTTCTAAAAAAAATGTGAGAAACCCCTTTATGTTTTGATACATTGTCAATGATCATTGTAATTATACTGGAAATCTATTTGGATGTAGTATTTGACCAAAAATCCATATGAGAGATCATATGGTGTCCATCAATGAGGATAGAACGAGTTATGAGGGGGAATAACCCACTTTTAGTGTATATGGTTTCTATGATTTATTATATTTGGAATGTAATGAAATTGTTCATTTCAGATAATATCTCCCCTATCCATGCAGGCATCCATGCTCTGCATATAGAGGATAATTCCTATTTAAAAAATGGATAAATAGACCCATAGTGAATAGTTTTATAGAATATAACATCTTAAAACAGATTGGTGTTGAAGGAAGGAATATGAAACCCACGTTCCTCAAATATTGTAATTTGATTTCACTAATATACTCATGGATAAAGGAAAATTATGATGATTCAACCGTCACTTTTTTAGGATCTATGCTTTGTGGAGGCATATTCCACACTCAACATGGTTTTATAAAAAAAAAATTCATCAATATATTAGAATCATAATTTATTATGATAATGAACTATGATCCATGATACATGCCACAAAAAATGATGTCCATCATGATTAGAATTCTCCCTAGATTGATTCTGAATCTGATAATTATTTTTAATCATTCAAGCATAGAACCTGTACTATTCCTTTGAAAACAATACCTCATTGGATTCATAGTGTTAAACTAGCCAGCCATCTCAATTCTAGTGTATAACATGCTTAAGGGAAGATAATAAAGTAATATATTCCTTGGATATGAGAGTGATCATGGGAACGTGTTTGATGTTTTCCTTCAGGATCCCTAACCATTGTGTAGTAATAGTGGATATATACATATAGGATGAGATCCAGTCCCATTATTATAATACCATTTTTAAATATTGAATTGCATATTTTCAATTTTTAAATATATTTTATGATTGACTTCAGCTGGATCATAAATCTTCTTAATAGTATATAAATTCTCATGAGCAAGTGATGGGATATATTGATGTGGATTGGGAGGGTTTAAATGATGACCCAAAATATACTTTAGAAGGTGTGTTCTATCTTGATAGCTAGTTTATTTAATGGAAACATATAAAAGTATAATAACATGTCATTTTATAATGTATGGGATGAATATATCATGGTGATTAATTCATAGAATCATCTGATATGGATGCAAAAATAGATTAAAAATATTAGTATTGATGTGGTTCATCCAATATTAATTATGTGTGACAGTCCATGTGCTATAAATAAGAGATAAAATACTATTAAACACTCACATATAAAGAACATTGATGTTAAATATCATTTCATTAAGGATTATGTGGTGAAAAAATTTATGACATTGTTGTATATTCTTACTCAAAATTAAATTGTTGAGATTATAAAACAAACTCCATCCAAGATGGATTTTGAATGAAATTTGTTGGCTCATGGTGCCTAACTGAATCAATATCTATAAGTGTTCTCAGTGATAACACCCAAACTCCCCCATGGAAATTTCACCTTATGAAATGTATGATTTCATTAGAAATATTTTTTCCATTATAGCTAAATTTATTTTGTGAATCATTTAGGATGTGTTATTTGGGTTATTTGATAAAGTGGGGAATGTATTCAAGACCCCAAACCTCCACAGTTACCCTTATTTAGAATAAATCATACAAGAGATATAATTACCCCTGAGATCGACTTTTAGTAGTCCTCCGGTTGGTGACTAGTACCAAGGGTATAAAAAACTCACACATCGAAGGAATTATAGTCAATAGATAATTAAATATTGAGAGATAATATATTATCCTTAAAGATACTCCATGACATAATATAAAATAAATTAAACCAAACACATCCCACAATGCATGTGTAGATTAAAAAAATACCATAATTATACCAATAAATACCAGTAGAATTGTTCTAATGAAGTGAATCTAATTAAAATCCAACGTTCAGGAAAGTGATGTCTATATTGATCCATAAAGTCCTCTTAAAAACCTATAAAATATATTATATATATGTTGGGTGTTCATAAAATGAAAACCAAGTAGAATCATATCCAATGTCTCTTATGAATATGTGAAAATAGCTTACCAATGCACTGGTGGGAAACCAATAGATCCAACAACACATATGTAGGTCAACTAACCAATAACTTCCTCACTAAGGATTGTGAAACAAATAAAACATTAATTTATTGGAATGTGATAAGATTAATATCAATAAAAATGGTTCCCCACACCACTTCCCACTGATTTTCCACTCCCATACCCCAACATATTATGTATTTTCACTACTATATCTTCCATACAATAATCCTTACAGAATACACCTCGGTAACTACATCATGCCAAACACCACACATGAAATTGACTGTGTCTTCCTACATGAAGATACCAAGTAAAACAAATTCACTAGGAACCTCATGTTCAACTATTCATCTTATCTATATTCTATTATAACCACTACCATTGCAATGTCAATAGGGTATCATGAACATAAAGTACATCAATATCATGCCCTCCCATATACGATGCACAACACCCACAAAAAATCACATCATCAATCACATCAATCATCACCTATAGTGAACAATAGACTTATGTCTTTCATAGATCAAGCAAATGAACCACTCCTGAAATAGATAGTAGTGAATATATGGTATCAATCCATCAATATTCACTATCGTGTATGTAGGAAAAGATTCTCAAAACCATTTGTTTATTGGAACATATTACATGGTGCGAGTGGAGTGTGCATAGAAATACCATTCAGAATATAATATACAATTTTTACACACGCAATCCCAACCTATGGGTACATTAATAGAGTACTTTCACATACCAAAAACCTCACCACCAAGCCTCTTAACATTCAACACTTTTACTTCCAGTTTAAATTTATAACACCACAAGAGAAATCCAAAATGAAGATCCAAATTCCACATTATTTTATAAAATAATCCCATTTTATATTCTATAATTACCAACCATCATCTTTTCTTTAAGAATAATATTTTCACACTAAAAACAAACTCTTCAACCATAAATCCCATTTTAATTCAAGAGTTTTTTTTTCCATTTATAGCCAAAAAATTTTAATTTAATTATTAATATTACATTCCTTTACTACATAAATCTTTTACAAAAAATGGAAATGAAACATCCAATCCCACACATTCCAATAAGCCATATGCACTGACAACTACATCTGATAAACACATCTAATCTCAGCCACATGCCATCAAAAACACTAACCATAATTTAGGCTCATCACAAATACCAAAAATCACCCAACCATATAATATGATCACCATATTTCAGAAACACTACACAATACAATATATTAACCACACGACACTTTTTATATAACAGATTACCAATTAAACAATCGGGATTTCATAAAATTTAATTAAATTTCTTAAAGGGAATTATCACAGGAAGTAAGTTTTAATGTGAATCTAATTAATGAGATGATTATAGGTCCTTAGACATTTTAATGTGTGTTTAATTAATGAAGAAACCACACTATGGTTTATGAACTTCAACAATCTCAACAACACAATAATCCTCAAAAAAATTAAAATCTATGAAAATAATAACTTGAACATTAAAAAATCCAAGAAAATATCCAGAATAGAAATAATCATGTGATTTTACCATTCAATATAAATTTCAGTTATTTAATTTAATTATTCATATTAAGCCAGTGTGTACCATCTCCTAATGAAAAAACCATAATAACTCCCACTTATACAACTAGAAGAAATATGATGGATCTCGTCCCCAATTGAAAAATATATGTAAAACACACAAAATCAGGGCTCCATCACGATAATTTTCAATTTAATCACTACCAAATTTCTACGTTGAACAATCCACCATAAAAAACCTAAAATAGTGTGAGAAAAGAAAAATGAAATCTTGAATGATTAAAAATGAAAATAAATGATGAAATTGGAATGGTGAGATTTACCTCGATCTAAAGAAACCAGGATGAAAATTTTGAACCAAAAAGGGGTTTAATCTCAAAGAGAGGTGATTATAGAAGGGAAAAAATGATTAGGGTCTAGACAATGGTCTTTTAAAGGATTATAACTTTTAAAAAGGGCGTAATTGACCTCTTATTTATATAAAATTATTGTTGGACACCACCAGTAACGTTGAAAAACATAAATAACCCTATTGGTTCCTGTAAAGTTGTGATATGACTCCTCTAAAAATGATCTAGTTTTTCCAATAATTTGAAAAATTATATTTTACTTATACCATATTTCTGATGACGGAATGTGACAAGATGTGGTCAATTTTCCACTTTATTATAGTGAATGACACCATGCCCTTGAGCCAAATAGCCAGCCAATTTACCATTACCAAGCCTAAGGATAAATCTTGGTGAGTCTTGCTTCCCTATTTCAAAGATGAAATCCATAAAAGAGCCACTTCGGGTGACACACCTTCACTAGTGAATTTATAAGATAGTTGTGGAACGATGGCCAACCAACATGCCCACCAAAATAGATTCCCGATCCATTTCAAAAGTAATGGTTCCCCAATAAAAGTAAAAAATAAACCTAATCCATCTATATCACCACCAAATTCTCCTAAAACTGCTCTCAACCTCAAAAAAACATGAATGGATGATGAGGTCTGGGCCATTATATCATATACACATCAATTAGTTCATATTCTCAAAAAAACAAACAAACCCAAAGCACAGAAGGAAGGGAAGGGTTTGGAAAACTATACCATGAGAATACTCTCTGGGATCTCATTATAACTAAAAAAAATCCATCACTTCACTCCATACCAAAGAAAACATAAATCCAAACATCCACCCACACCATCATCTCAGCATCTACACAACCCAAGTGAATGACCACCACAACCATAACATAACATTATCCCATGAATATAAATATTGTAAATATTCCTATAATATTGAGATATTATCCATGTTTTGTGTCATTCACTCACTCACATGATTATAAAAAATGCACAATATAACATTTCATGATTAGGGAATGGGGTATTCCGCTCTTCATATATTGGAATCCTTAACACATATAATTTTATAAATGTAAATATAATATCTATTAAAATAATAAGATTCAATAATCATATAATTATTGAAAATAGGGAAATAAAAACTCAAAAAATATCTAGGTACTAAGAATTAATTAATGCTTCACAGTCTAATGTAGTCTCCTCTATCCCTCGTGCCTCTAGAGCACACAAACTATGGGAATGGCCCATCCACACCAGACCTTCTCTAGATGATTCTGAATCTCTTATGATTGTTCCATTATGTTTTTTTCATCCTTAATATAAAAATATATTCAGGCAATGACAAGTGAGTCATTGTATGGATACTCAAATAGTCGAAACACCTAGAAGAGTCCAGGGACCTTGTCCATTTTTAAAGGAAGCATCGACCGTTATACCACCTCACCAAAATGATCAAATACCTAAAATGGTCCAATAAAAAATGGGAAGAGCTTAATTCTACTTCTAGACCATTGATTCCCTAAATAGAATGATATATTTATGAATCCATTGTATTACACGAAAAAAACACTAAGGGACACCTCTTCTAATCGACATACAACATCGGTCAATCCTATGCAACATTTATCCTTTCCAAAACCTGGTAAACCTTCTTTGACATGATCTTCACTGCATCAAGAACATGAACTAGTGACTCAACATCATTTTTCTAGAATAATAAATGTCATCATTAATACTTATATAAATACACAAATGAGTCCACATAGAGAGATGATTTGTTTCTTTTTTTTGTAAGTTAATTCAATGAAATCTAAGAGCTTTTTCCATGATCCTTAGAAGTCCAAGAATCACACCAATAATATGTCCTCCATTTTCTAGATGGTTTTCTCTATCTACCCATCCATTTAAGGGTGAAAAAACTATTGAAAATTAACTAAGTACCAAAACCATGTGTCAATATTGTCCAGAAACGTGAGGTAAAATTAAAATATCAATAGTAGACAATGGAACATGTAACTCAATGATGATGTAAAACCACATCCTCATACCTCCTTTCCTAATTATACATACTGCTACACTCCTAGATCATGAGGAATTTGGTTGACTTTATAAATTGATACACAATTACCCTAATGGAATCATATTCTACTTATCCATGAGGTAACCTTATGATGATTTCCATTGAGATGGAATCCCACTTCTAGTCATGAACATCCAAAGTATGAAACAAACTTTCTAGAACATAGTGCCCTGACATTAGCTACAAGAACATGATACATTATTCCTCAAACATTTCCACCACCCATTTCTTCATGTTATACTGAAAATAAATCCTCAAACCATGGTACATATTGGAAATTACTGTGTATTTAGCTAAATATAATATATAAAACTGATTATGTACTCCCTCTCACATCACCTACAAAACAAAAAAAACCTACCCAGGAACAACATTCAGTTCAGACCATAATTTTACCATCGCTTTAGAGAATCACCATGTCTGACAAAATTTCACATCAAATATACCATTATGTCTCCCCACTAAGACTCATCCAACTTATTGATCTAATAAGATAGCCATGTCATTTTTAAACCCAAAACTAGATCGTCATTTACCCTTGAATAGTCATGTATGGATTCCGAATCCTACATATCCTCCAATGAATAACTAGACTCTTAAAAAATATTTTGTGGCTTACTTCTCTATGCATCATCTGGAACATTCCAATTTCTTCACGAGTGGGAGATCTTAATGTTATAATCAGGGAGAAATACCATCCACCTGTATTTTCATTAATTTTTTCATGTTAATAAATGATATATCTCAAGTAATGTAAATCATTGATGTCTAAAAATAATTACGAGATGAGTAAATTTAACTATATAGTTGGGGAAAACATAGACACTAGTAGATCTAGATCATTGATGGAATAGTTATTCATTTTCATACATAACTTCCTAGACCCATAATAAATCACCACCTTCTTCAGTATCAAGTCACATCTCATACCCCGATGGGATAAATGAAAAACCAATTAAAACATCAAACAATATTCTTGAAATAGAGGCACAATAGAACATATTTACCTCCCCTTAAGTTATTAAAATTCTACTTGACACTGATATGTAAATATATAATTATTTTCCATACTATTTGGATCCATTAACGTGGCGAAAATAAATAATAATGTTTCCACAAACATTTAGAAATATCATTGGTGATAAAGGAAACTATGACCTCTCCCACATTCATCATTTTATCCCTAAAAGAAATTGATTCGGTATTTAATAGGTCTAAAAATTTACCATTCTAGGACACCATATTCCTAGAGAAATGATCCTCTCATATCTAGAACATACACTTCTACAACGTTCCATAAAGATGGTGTTGTCGGATGGCATGTAAGATGGATCTGAGATGATCATCATGTTCCCCCTATGACTTTATGTAGATCAAGTTGTTTTTGATGAAAATAAATCTAAACTGATCTACAAACACATATAACATATAATTAATTATTCCTTTGAGTAATGATGCATATTCATGATAATGAACAACATGTCCACAAAATTGAACTGCCAATACATATTCTAGATGGAATTCTTCAAGATATATTTTTTTTAACTATAATATGTTGATATCCAGACCATAGATCGATCATATTGAACCAAATAACTCATTTAAACATATCAAGAAGTTGATCAATCCTTAGAATAGGGTCTTTATTCTTTACTATCACCAAATTAAACCTCTAGTTTTCTATAAATAGCCTTAGGCTACCATCATCATTATGGGAGAAAAATACAAAAGCACCATAAGGAAAGACATTAGATCAGATAAAACCTTTTTGTTTTAGATGAACTTTTCAGATCATAATGTCCCATAACATAGAGGGTTCCATCCAATAATGAATCATCGAAATTGGAGAAGTGTCTGTATATAAGCTTATCCCAAACTCAATATAATGTCAAAGGGTTAGTTCCACTACCTCTAAAGAAATAACATCTATAAATTCCCGAACATATTTGGGAGAATATACTATTAAAACATAAATTATTTCCCCAAAAACACATTCATCAATGAATGAAGGATCTCTAAATGTATAATACCCAACTGAAAACACCGCACACCGAAAAAAGAATCATGTAAAAATTCCATGACTAAGAACATGACCTCCCTTCAAAAGAAGTTTCTAACTACATAAATAGAATAAAACAAGTAGATTCATAGGATGAAATCATATGACTATATATCCTTAATCAAAAGGTCACCAAATGAATTATACTCCCACCTCACTAGTCTACAACCACAACACACATAAAAAATGATAGTATGGACTCTGACCTGTGTAGTCGACACTAGAGGCTTGGGAAGCCTCACTATTTGTTATCCTAGATCACAGAATACAGTGGGTGAGATAAATGAGTTACAATCTCTCGAATCAAATAATGAAAAATAAGGGTCGATAATAATATATTCATTCATAGGATTATCTCTAGAACATCTAGTGCTGACACATATACTACATGTAACATACTATGCCTCTCTTCCCTATATTATTTCCAATAAACATCTCAATTAAAATGCTTAGGTTAAGGTCCCCTTGGATATGGAACATCTAGAAGTCATCCTCCACCAACCCAATATTCTCTTGATGGAGCATAAGACTAATTCTCCTATAGGTGAAACAGAATCATTGATGGCTGCTGCTAAAGCTGATATTGAACTTTACCACCTCCACTATGTTGAGATATGAGACTTTTTGGAAACTCATTTTGAAAATGAACATAACCTCCACAAGAATATTATAATAGACAAAATTCATTAGATAAATCACACAAACTTATTTCCCTATAAGGTTTTAAATTATGCTACTGAGGTCAAATCCCCACTGGTTGAAACAATAAAGGTCCTAGTTCTTGATATCTGAAACTAAAAAATATTCTTCTTGATGAGATTTATTGGTTCCAAAATTGAGGTAACTCTCCAAAAGAGTGCATGAAATTGATCACCTACTTCTTCTTATGAACCTGCATGTATGTCAACAATATAAAATGATTCACATAAAAGATATATTAAAGGGATGAGTTCCTCCTAAAGATGTCACTCATGAGACTCTTCATACCATAGAATGTATGGGGTGGATCCTAGAATATCCTTGAACTTGATACTGACATATCAAACTTACATTCTACCCTATTAAATAGAGAGAATAAAATTCTTCTTCATGGACTTGGTTGATAGTAAGAACTCCACTTATAACTCCTTCTAAAATTATTCCCTCGGAACATCTTTCTTTTTCTTCACTGTGGAATACAACCCCCACCACTAATGTGTTGCGCCCCTGAGCCGACATACTTCTAATAATACCCAATACACAACCCAGGCCTAAATCAGACTGACGGAGATCTAGAGATCCTCAATAGGGTCCTCTTTATGTGTATTAAAAACTATAAACTCAAACTCCACCAAATAATTCCACTAAATGTAACATAACATCATCCACCATTAATCATCCTAGTCAACCAGGTTGAACCTTTGGTGGTGAACCATTTTATCTAACTAAAACTAACCACACTAAACCACCCACAAATGAAAAAGTGGAGCCATAACTAAAATATAAAACAAATACACTCTAAGCCTAGTAGTATATAATTTTTTACATTTCATTAAATTATTTCATTTTAACTTCCCTTGATCACCCCTTTCAGATAAGAATACAAAAAATCAGGATGCATGTACCTCTCCTAGGTCTTTATCATGCAAGGTCCACTATCAGGCATAGTCATTATTTAGGATCGGAGTCTATATATTGGATCATGAGGGAACTAAAATATGTTTTTCTATCTGGTCTCCCCTAAACAATGTCATTCACCAAGATTAACTGATATCTTCATCAAATAAATCTAGAAATACGAAAATATCCAAACAGAAAATTACATCCAATGTATCAACGTGTCCTTTGATTCTACGTTGTCATTGTCTATTTCATCTATTGGTACCCCTTCTAGTCCAACAATGAAGAATGAAAGATAATTGTCCCTAATTCTAACCATTACTTGTACTCATGTTGGAAACTAGCACAGAGTGTATACAAATATCACACACATATGGTATTATCATAATTAATGAAATTAGGATTGGGTGATAAGATATCATTCATGAAGAAATTCCATGATATATTTAAAATTAAAATAAATAAAAACCATACCACATTATAAGTGGAATGTATATAAATATTAGTAGTCCCCAAATAAATACCAAAATAATGGTTTTAAAGTAGTGACTCATCAACAACTATTAAGAATGAGAAATTCATGTCCATATAGGTCCCCAAATTCCACAATGAAACCTAAAAAATCGTTTCTATATGCATAGTGTGAACATAATATGTATACATAGTTGGATCGTACCAAAATATCAGGAGGACATTTGAAAATAGAATACTAAGGAACTAATTAGAAAACATCAGAACCAAAAACATCATTGCATGTCAACTAATCAATCAAATATACCCCAAGGCATTCTCACTAAATAATTAGGAAAATTATACTATAGTAAGAATAACAATGAAAAATGTGTACCCCTAACCAATTTCCAATTACTTTTTCTCTCAATCACAAAAAATGTACGAACCAGCTCCCCCATATATTATGTTTAGTAAACATTCATGAAGAACCCTCGTTAACTAAATCATGTGAAGCACCCCATGTGAAACTAGATATCTCACTCCTCACAACAACACATGGGAAACCCAATCATACCATGAACTCTGCGTGAAACTAGTCATCTCCTCCATATTCACTCTTAACCACTATCATAACTAGGGCAGTAGTGTATCATATACAGAAGTAAATCTAACTAGTTCCCTCTTCAATCCATATGTTTCACCCACTATGAATCGCCCCATGAAACTCACGAATCATAATCTCTAGTGACATTTTGACTTTTAGCCATCACAATCCATTTATAAGAACATTGCCTGGAAGAGAGAGTGGGGGAAGAGGATATATCCATCCATCCATCCATGAAAAAAATTATATTGAAAAAAATAACCACCAAAAAATTAGGGTGTCGAGAGATATTTCTCAACATGGATGGTGTGTGTAATAATTAAAGTGAAAATAAAATATATAATAGTCACATATACAAGACTAGCCTATTGGTTACTAAAAGAGTATTTACATAGTTCACTACATCACCACAATGCCTCAGAACCTCCACCACTTTCACTTCCACATTTGAATGCATAACACCATAAAATAAACAACCAACTACAATTCACATTCAACCATACTTTTTATGATAATACATTTATTGAGTCACTAAATATCCACCAACATCATTAATTAAGAAAATTTATTTCACGGTAAACTTCATCCAATTTAGCCACACTTCTCGTTTTAATTCATGTATTAATTATCCATTCTTGGCCAAACAATTTTTATTTCACTATTAACATTTCATTCCATTATAACAAGAAAATTATCCAAACACAAGGAAAATCATCTCATCTCATGCATGAAACAAGACCCATTATCTAATCACTACATCTGAAAACCAAAACACATCTCAACTACATGTCATCACAATGGAACACCACAACATCCTTTCATCGCAATTACCACACATCACTGCCACCATACAATACGATCATTGGACCTCAAAGCTGCCATAAATTAGAACATACTAACCCTAAAAACCGTTTAATATAAATTATTCCAAAAAAATAAACAGGAATTCATTATAATTATTTTAATTTTCTCAATTTAATTCTCATACACGTCGTGGTTCTATGTGAGAACAAATTAACCATATATACATTCCTAGACATTTTCATGTGTGGCAAGTTCAAAAAGAAATCAGAATAATTTTTATCCACATCAGAAATCTCAACCACGTAAAAACATCAACAAAATCCATTTCTGAAAAAAAATAACTTTTTTGTTTGAGAATATAATAAAAACATAAGAACAAGAAACTACAGAAGATTTATCCCTTTCCGCTTCAATTTAATTAATCCATTTAATTATTTATATTACACTAGTGGATACAATTTCCCATATGAAAAACCAAATAATGATTCCTCCCACATGTATAAATAGATTAAATACGAGGCATCTCCTACTATAAATTAAGTATCAAATGAAAATTAAAAAAATAAAGGATCGACAACAACCATTATCAAAGGATCTATCACTAGAAATCTATTCAAAAGAAGAATCCATTATTAACCAAATAAAATAGATGGTTATTCTACCAGAGTGAACATGTGGATATATGATATTGAGAAATTAAAAATGGGAAGGGTTATAATTACCTTAATCCAATGAAACCAAGATGCATGATACAAATGAATCCAGGGGTTTAAATCTCAATGAAATGTTACTAGAGAAGGATAAAAATAGAATGGGTTATTCAAGAGACAAGGGAATGTTTGTGAATCAATGAATGTGGGTATCCCACCTTCTATTTATAAGAATAACCCATCAGACTACACAATGATGTGTTGAACATACATAATTCATAGTCTAGACCATGGCATGGTAAAAATGTTGTGGTTCCTCCACCATGTACAATGACATTTCATGACACCCTAAATCCAACAGCTAACCATTTTACCCTTACCAAGACCAAGACTATAATGTGGTGAGTCACCCCTCCACATTATAGATAGTAACTATTTGAAAAAAAAATCAACATCGACACCACCACTTCATTAGGAAATTTAGATGTTGATTGTAATAAAAATGTATACCACTAAACCAACACTCCCACGAAAACATCACCTAATGATTCCGTAGATTTTTTCTCTTTATAAGGAGAAAACAACACCTAATGATTCCATATCCCCACTTAAATCTATAAAAACATCTCCAATAATTATAAAAATAATATAGAGGGTCCGGGATGGTTTAAACCATTAAAAACGTAGTTTTTTGGGGAGAAAGAAAAGGGTTTCATGAATTTTCCCTATCAAATATAAGTATTTCTCAGAGTTTCCCTATATATAGAGGGGTATATTTTTGTTAAGTATGTGGGAGTGTTTGATGGAATATTTGGGGTAGAATTATAGAAGAGTAGTTTGGAAGTCATGAAGTTCAATATATTGTTATCATAAGGATTGATGTGATTAAATATTGTTCCTCACACTGAAATATTCTTGTTAGCATATCATTTGTGTTATGAATCGTAAATTCACTCCGTATATCAGATAATCATGTGGTGAGGTTTAAGACTGATCTATAGAAATATTTAATTACAAATGTGTTGTTAACAAACTAGATAGTAATATTTTTGTCACAAATCCCTTTTATTTATTTATTTTATGTGCTATCATATTGTATAATGGTTTGGAGTTGGGGTGATACTTAAACGATTGTTATAGATTTATCAAAATTCATATAACTAGGTGGAACTAAAGAATTAATCTATTTGGGAGGTATACACCACCCTAAATATCATATATTTAACTATAGGATGTGTTTGTTTTTGGAATTCTATGCCATAATTCACAGGGATATTTCTCGATGGCTTCAATGTAAGATACATAATAGTTATTATATTTATATGCCTTAGGATACCACAATGATAGACCATAATTTAAATAATAATTATGGTTAGGTTGAGAAAAAGTAATTTCAACTCACAATCTAGGTTCATTTGAGTATAAATCAATCCAAGGTGTAATGCCTCGACTCTAGTTACCCAGAGTCGGTGCATTATTACCTAACATTTTCATGATCACAAAAGATCAAGTCTCGAAAGAACGATTAGTTTAGTAGTCTTGGAAACAGTAGATATATTCATAAGTCTTACATTACATCATAAAGTAAATAAAACTACAACAAAATCTTGTCTTCACATCCCCTCCTACAATCCCTGCAGTTCATTCATAAAAATACTTCTTCACATATTGGGGGAAAATTAAAACATTGAAAGGGGTGAGCTCAAATGCTCAGTAAGGATAACAATATAGCGGAAACTCCCATAAATAAGCATAATCATTTAAGGGAATGTATAACTAAAACAAAATCCTTTTATACTTAAACATTAGAATAATATGGCAAATATAAAATCAAATAATGTCATTTACTCATTCACATGGATATTCTACTAGTCGAATAATCACATGCAATATCATTAACCACATTCACAATGAGGGAATGCATAATGCCAGACTATCATAACCAAAAAGCCAAGGCCTCATTCCAAGACTAAAAATAAGATTTTTTTCAAGGCATTGTTCCAAGACACTAGTTTGTCTCATGAGACCTACTGATGTATCGAGGAGCTATAGCGGGCTCCACCTGTCACTTATTAAGTCCAGTGCATTCCTCATATGAACAAGTTTAAACATAACATAAACATTCGTATTAAAACTAGCATAAAAAATGTCAATACTTTCTCCATAAACCATGAATGGTATAAAAATAACACATCCACAGTCAAACATATCACAAAACCTTCCATACAATACAGAAGTTTTGTATCATAATCAATCAACTTCAAATAATCTTAAAATCCATCAAAAGATGTTGACATAGATGAAATAAAAACTATTTGAGAGAAATATCTCTTTTTTTAAATCATTTAAAAGTCACATAATTATAAATTAAAAAATTTACTTTTAAAATATCCTTATAATCCTGTAAGGGAAGCTTTGATGATTTTATAAAAGCGTAAAATATCTGCACCCATCGTATAACTTAAAAAAGACATTCTTACCTTAATTCTGTCGAAAACGTTAAAAAGGACATTGTTTGGAAAATGACGGAAAGATTCCTTTATAAACCTCTTATATAAAGTCAAAAAGGGTATAAATTACTTTAACCCATATTCTAGTAAATATTAAAAATGTTTTGAAATACATTTTTTAGAAACATGGATGTGGATGATAAAGAAATCCCAGTAGATTATTACGTATAAACAGCCTCAGATAATGAAAAGATTGTGAAATATACTCTTACCTTATAATTTTCCTTAGTAGATGGTATGTTAACCTCCTGTATAATAGTTAAAACATTGTTATTATTTTATACAAGAACCATATACATAATTATGATATCACATATGATCTTCTATTAATGCTTTGTTAATAATATTTTAGTATTATCTTCATTTCAGGTGTTAACTTATTCATTTTCTTTTATATGGTTTGTTACATAAGGTGTATTTTTTATAGATAGGTTATATCATATTCATATCCATAACGATATAAAGTTCTTAAAAATTACTTTTAATCATCAAATTATAATTATTCTTGAATGGATACGATGGATAATGAATCTCATCGCGTTCGTGGAGATGGTAGTCCGTACGTACGCATGAGCGACAATATCATTATTTTGATATTGAAATAATATATAATTGGATGTTAAATCATATATACAGAATCATTATCATGTTATATTTATTATTTACATGAATTACACATCATTATTATACCCATACAAATAATAATGTATTGAATAACAATTACACCACGACGTAGAGATGGAAAGCCGTACGTATGCACATATGGTGACATGTCATTCAAAGGATGGATAGAATACTGAATATAAATGTACCATATTTATAATAACATCACAGTATATAGAAGATACTGGATTTATTATTTTAGAATTAAAATAACAAAAAAATAACAAGTGGAAGAAGACAGGAACTTGAAAGAGGGTGGTGAAAACATTACCTTTTCTTCGGGTTCTTCCTTTTGATTTAATCAAAAGGGCTCCATAGGATGACTTTATAATCAAAATAAGGCCTCTAGTTTGAAGTGAGGGAAGTTGATAGAATATTGGGGTAGGTTTTGGCTGAACCAAAAGGCTTTTAATATGTGAATAATTGGTTAGAATTAGTGTTCCTTTATAAGGGGGAGGAGGGGCTCTTTAGGAAAAACATAAATTATTAATTTATAATAAAATCATATTCAGTTTATAATAACTCAAAAGTGGATTATTCAAATTATAATGCGGGGATGGGTCGAAATCCTTTAAACCAATTGATTTTAGACTGGTTTGGGTAATTACATTAAACTTATATTTTAGTTTTAAGTCTTAGTTAATTAGATTGACATTTACCATGTCACTTTGTATTTTTATATTATATAGTTAATAAACATACTATATACATCCAAGAGACCCCCAAGTGGTCCATTAATGATACACCTATCATGATATAAGTCCTTTGGCCGAACCTTATATTTTTAGGAATATAATATCAATAAATAATATAATATTTGTTTTAAAAACTCATTTATATCAATTTTGACACTATTCAATATTTGATTTTTTTAAAGCCATAAAAACTTTATTAATTCAAAAAGAATTCATTTAAGCAATCCTATCATGTCATATTATCCAATAAAATTCATGGAATCCATCAAAACTTTCAAATTATATTTATTATATCATTTATAATACCAATTATTCGATTCTTTCATTAATAAGGAAAATACTGCATCATTATTGTGTCATAAATAAATTTAATTATTAAATGTATAAAATTATAAGTAAATTAAGATTATGTAGGAATGCTTTTTATCGTTCTAATGAAAATTTATAGAATATAATCCAACATATATAACCCTAGGTAAATTTTTTTTTTCTAAAAGATATATGCTTAAGTCAATTTTGTATTTATTTTATCTTAATTAATATAAAGTGTCCTTATCCCCTACAAGTGGCTCCATGGCGTCCCAAAGTCGACCCAAATATGAAAATGGTTGAACATGTATCAACCAATAATTTTATTATACGTTTTAGGGTAATTTATTATTATTATAATATTATTTTGTTACTTTTATTTACTGGATTTACCCTTTAACCATGGTAAATAAAATATTTACCGAAGTAATTATTCAAAATGTATAAAAATAAAAGTTACCTATATACAAAATTTGGAAATAATGATTCCAAATATGGAATCCATTTTTCTAAATTCAAAACACAGAAGTGGAATAAATTAATTTAAAATTAATTCCTGTTGTTAAAACAAAAAGTGTGTTTTTAAGAGATAATAACTATCAAAAGATTGACACTTGTTTATTTCCGGTTTATTTGTTAAATTATGTCCAATGACAAAAATTGTATTAAATGGTAAACGTATATTATAAATATACTTTAAAACCACTCAAATTCATAATTTATCACTGTTAATTATTTTGATTAAAAAAGTTGTTTTTAATTAAAATTTAGTAATTTTTACTATTCATCAAAATATAAAAGTTATTCGAAAAGTACCAAAATTTCACCCTAGGCTAATTTTGATATTCTGAATCCAAAAATGAAGTCCATTTTGAGAGATATAATTTATAAAATTTCAAAAATTTGGTATTACTATTCATAATGGCTAATTTCATTGGTTGTGGTTTGTGTTAGAACTCGAAGTTGCATACAACACACTCTACTGTATTTTTAAAAAAGAAGCGTACCATGGAAGTTTGGGGTGTTACATTCTCCTCTCCTTAAAATAATTTCATCCTCGAAATTTCTAGAATATTACCGCATCAAAATACTCCGGTGGTTTTTCATCATAAGGTCCTCGGGTTCCCACGTTGCCTCTTCCATCTTTTGGTTTCTCCATTGAAGTTTTACCAGATGAGTCGCCCTGTTTCTCAGCACTTGTTCTCTGGTATCAAGAATAATAATGGGATCTTCAAAATAAGATAGATCAGGTTCCAGTCCTAATTCCTCGTAAGTAAGTACATGTGTTGGGTCAGGCATGTATTTTCTCAACACTGATACGTGGAACACATCATGAACTTTGGAAAGATTTGGAGGCATTGCCAAATGGTAAGATACAACACCAATTAGTTCTAGAATTTCAAATGGTTCGATGTACCTAGGACTAAATTTACCCTTCTTACCAAAACATATAACTCCCTTCCATGGAGATACCTTCAAGAAAACATGATCTCCTACCTAAAATTACAAATCCTTCCTTCGGTTATCAGCATAGATCTTCTACCTAATTTGAGCTGCTTTGATGTGGTTTTGGATTATATTCACCTTTTCCATTGTTTCCTCCACTAGTTCTGGGCCTACGAGTTTTCATTAACCAACGCCATGCCAACAGGTTGGTGTGCGACATCTCTTTCTGTACAATGCTTCATATGGTGATATCAGAATACTTGAATGGAAGCTATTATTATAGGAAAATTCTACCAGAGGTAAATATTGATCACACATACCCTGAAAGTCATGTGAAAAAGATCTCAACATGTCTTCTAAGGTTTTAATAGTTCGTTCTGATTGTCCAACTGTTTGAGGGTGATATGCCGTGCTCAAATGAAGTTCAGCATCCAAGGCCTTCTGAAGACTCTTCCAGAATCTTGAAGTAAAATGGGGATCACGATCAGAAACAATCGATAGGGGTACTCCATGATGTCTCACAAATTCATTAATATATAGCCTTTCTAGATGTTCAAGTGGTAGATCTTCTCCTATAGCAAGAAAATGTGAAGATTTTGTAATATGATAAACAATGACCCAAATTGCATCGTTCCGTCTAGGAGTCTTTGGTATTACCATGACAAAGTCCATTGTGATATTATCCCATTTACACTCAGGTATGGGAAGGGGTTTCAAGACTTCTCCAGGATGTTTCCTTCCAGCTTTAACTTATTGACAGACCATACATCTTGACACAAAATCAGAAATCTCCCTCTTCATGTTGTCCCACCAAAAATGTTCCTTCAAATCTCTATACATTTTTGTGATCCCGGGGTGTATAGAGAAATTGGAACTATGAGAATCATCCAACAATTACCTTTTTAGATCAGGTATATTGGGAACACAAAGTCTCTTCCCAAATTTCAAAATTCCATCTTCATACACAAAGTCACTCAATCTCCTATCATTCACAGCTTTAATATTCTTTTGAAACTCTTCATCATCGGTCTGAGAACTCTTTATCCTTTATAGTAAAGATGGTTTGGAAACCATTTGAAAAAGCATTGATGTTTCACCTTCCATGGTTATTCCCATGTCCATATTCACTAGATCTATGAAAATTAGATCCCTTTCAATTCTCATCATATTCAAAACTCCATGATCTTTTCTGCTCAAAGCATCTGCCACCTTATTTCCCCTCCCCAGGTGGTATTGTATCATGCAATCATAATCCTTGAGTAGTTCAAGCCATCGCCTTTTCCTCATGTTATGTTATTTCTGTGAGAAAATGTAATTCAAACTCTTGTGATCAGTATAATTCTCACATTTTTCACCATAGACATAATGTATCAGTATCTTAAAAGCAAATATTACAACAGCTAACTGAATATCATGATTAGGATAGTTTTTCTCATGAATTTTCAACTATAATGATGCATAGGCAATAACCCTATCATTCTACATAAGGAAACAACCAAGTTGTTTCTTCAATGCGTCAATATAGATAATGAACCCATCATTCCCTGATGGTAGAGTCAATATAAGAGCATTGACTAATCTTCTCTTCAGTTCTACAAAAAATTCTTCACACTCTTTTTTCCAAACAAATTTACCCCCTTTACATGTGATCTTCGTTAATGAGTTATCCAATCAGGAAAAATTCTGGACAAAATGCCGATAATAACCTGCTAAACCAATAAAACTGCCTACCACAGTTATACTCACTGGTGCTGGCCATTCTTGGATTTCCTTGGTCTTGGAAGGATCAACATAGATTCCATCCTTATAGACAATATGTCCAAGAAAAGAAATCTCCTGAAGCCATAATTCACACTTTCTAAACTTCCCATATAATTCATGTCTTCTCAGAGTCTTCAGGATAATGCGCAAGTGAATTTCATGATCCTCGTAGCTTTTCGAGTATGCCAAGATATAATCAACAAATACCACCAAAAAATCATCGAGATATTCCTTGAAAACTCTATTCATTAGATCCATGAATACAGAGGGTTAATTAGTCATCCCAAAAGGCATTATTGTGAACTCATAATGCCCATACCTGGTTCGAAATGCTGTCTCTAGAATGTCTTCCTTCTTCACACACAACTGATGGTATCCAGATCTAAGGTCAATCTTTGAAAATTATTGATCTCCATGTAGTTGTTCAAATAAATCATCAATGCGAGGTTGGGGATACTTGTTCTTTATTTTTATAGCATTGATTTTCCTGTAGTCGATACATAACCTCATAGATCCATCTTTCTTCTTAACAAAAAGGATAGGGGCTCCCCATGGAGAAACAGTAGTGAAAATAAATCCATTATTAATCAATTCCTCTAGTTGTTTATTTAGTTCAACTAATTCCACAGTGGTCATTCTATAAGGGGTATTCGATATAGGCCTTGAACCAGGAATTAAATCAATGGAAAACTCAATTTCTCATTCTGGAGGATGTCCAGGTAAATCATCTGGAAACAAAACAACATATTCTCTAACAATTGGTACATCCTCTATTTGAACATTTTTTTCTTCACCAACAATTATTTCATTCTCTTCCTCCCCAATAATTGAATTTAGTTGAGCTACTAGGGGTGGATCTAGATAAGAATTATGTGGTGACGATACGGCTCTAAAGATAAGGTGTTCCTTATCATTATCATAAAAAATGGTAACCTCCTTCTTCTTACAATAAATTTTTATATCATGCTCCAAAATCCAATCCATACCAAGGATTATATAAAATTAAATCATAGGTATGATGATGAGATCCGCAGATAAAGAACTTTTATGTCCTCTAATGGGGACTGATTCGCAATACTTTGTTGCAATGATACTTCCCTTAAGAGTTTTACTGACAACACCCTTGTTAAATCGAATTGGAAATATCTAATTTTCTTAGAAAACTAGGAAGATATGAAATAATGCGATGATCCAGAATCAAATAATGCATTTTCTAAACTTGAGGAAACCATTAAATTACCTGCCACCATGTCTCTCGGAGCTTCAACCTCAGCAGTAGAGATAGCATAAGCTTGGCCTTGATCCCTTGGCCTTTTCTGAGGTAAGTTCCCCTGACACATAGGACATTCATTTTCATAATTTCCAATCTCCTTGCAGTTGTAGCATTGAACATCGGTAGCTTCTTTATTCCCTTTGCAATCACGAGCTTGGTGGCCTTTTTCACCACACTTGTAATAGACTCCCATTCCCTTCAAGCAATTACCGGGATGGTTCTTCCCACATTTACTACAGGATGGATATTCAACTTTTCCCTTCCTCCCCTTATTTCCATTCCTAGAGTTATTAGCAGTTATCTTCTTCTCTTGCTTTGCTTTAAAGTCGTAATACATAGAGAATTATTTTTCTGTCTTGATAGCACATGAGACAATATCTTCATACGACGAGAAGGATTGTGACACTAATGATCGACGAAGAAATGGTTTTAACCCATCAAAGAAACAATAAATATCACTTCTTGGGTTACGTATATAATCTCGAGCATACCTTTCTAACCTTGTAAAGTTAGCCTTATACTTTGCGACATTCTCATCCTCCTTTTGTCATAGACTCAGAAATTGCCTTTCCATATCTGCTCGATTGTCACGAGGAAATTATTTTTCTAAGAAAATATCTTTGACCTCTCTCCATTCCATATTTTATACTTCATCATCTTCCTTTGTGTTTTGTATCAATGACCACCATTGATCAGCATCTCCAGTGAGGTGATAAACTTCCATGATAACTTTTTCCCTTTCACTACTCCCCAAAGCCTGAAATATTTTCTCTAGGGAACTTATCCATTGATCAGCTACCAATGGATTTTTACTCCCATTGAATGTTGGTGGTTGTTGCCTCATGATGCGATCTAACATTGATCCTCCACGTTGCGGATCAGGATGCTCCATACGGGTAAGGTTATTATTCATCACCTGAGTGAGTTGTCCCAGTATGGTGATTAGCTGATCAGCACCAGTTGCATAACCAGCTCCACTATAATTATCTTGAGCATGAGGGAAATCCCTACATGGGGTGCAAGCATTGATACGGTTTCCATTTCATCCACTCGGTGCCATTTCTAAACAATGTCATAAACTAGATCAGTTTGTGAATCAAAATACATAATTTCTTACTTGTAAAACACTTGACATAAATTGAACTATTTATGGATACAATCCATAATCATAAGAAAAATGTTTTCTTTAAGGAAGTATATACTCATAAACCCTTCATAATTTTTTGTAAAGAAATTTATAATTATCCTAAGCATATCCCCCACGAGTGTCATAACCTAGAGTGCAGCAAAGCCCATTGTCATCCACCAGTTCCCGTTCGAGTCTAGCTCAAAGCGGTGTTTTTGGGTTTTACCCCTAGGTACATCTTTTCCATATCTGCCTCTACCTGCTCGTATCCAGATAAGGATTTATTGATTGGAAAACTCACAAAATCTCTACAATACCAAAATTCTAGGAAGTTCTTCTATACTAATCCTCAAAGTCCATCTTAGGTCTATGTGCTCTAATTAGAGTTTACCTAAATCTATATTACAAGGTTTGTAATAAAAATCCTCTAATACCAAATGTAAGTCCCAACCCTAGTTACCCAGAGTCGGTGCATTATTACATAACATTGTCATGATCACAAAAGATCAAGTCTCGAAAGACCGATTAGTTTAGTAGTCTTGGAAACACTAGATATATTCATAAGTCTTACATTACATCATAAAGTAAAAAAATTACAACAACATCTTGTCTTCACATCCCCTCATACAATCCCTATAGGTCATTCATAAAATACTTCTTCACATCCTGGGAAAAAATTAAATCATTGAAAGGGGTGAGCTCAGATGCTCGGTAAGGATAACAATATAGCAGAAACTTTCATAAATAATCATAAACATTTAAGGCAATGTATAACTAAAACAAAATCCTTTTAAACTTGAACATCAACATAATATGGAAAAGATAAAATGAAATAATGTCATTTACTCATTCACATGGATATTCTACTAGTCGAATAATCACAATCAATATCAATAACCACTTTCAAAATGATGGAATGCATAATGCCAGACTATCATAACCACATATCCAAGGCCTCGTGCCAAGAATACAAATAATATTTTGTCAAGGCCTTGTGCCAAGACACGAGTTTGTCTCATGAGACCTACAGATGCATCGAGGAGCTATAGAGGGCTCCACCCATCACTTATTAAGTCCAATTCATTCCTCATATGAACAGGTTTAAACATAACATAAATATTCGTATTGAAACTAGCATACGAAATGTCAATAATTTCGCCATAAACCATGAATGGTATAAAAATAACACATCCATAGTCAAAAATATCACAAAACCTTCAATACAATATGAATGTTTTGTATCATAATCAATCAACTTCAAATAATCTTAAAATCCATCAAAAGATGTTGACATAGATGAAATAAAAACTATTTGAGAGAAATATCTCTTTTTTTAAATCATTTAAAAGTCACATAATTAGAAAATAAAACATTTACTTTGAAAATATCCTTATAATATTGTAAGGTAATCTTCGAAGATTTTATAATGGCAGAAAATAGCCACACCCACCGTATAAGTTAAAAAAGATATTCTTACCTTAATTCTGTCAAAAATGTAAAAAATGACCTTGTTTGGAAAACGACAGAAAGATTCCTTTATAAACCTCTTATAAAAAGTAAAAACAGGGTATAAATGACTTTAGACCATATTCTAGTAAATAGTAAAAATGTTTTGAAATACATTTTTATGAAACATGGATGTTGATGATAAAGAAATCCTAATAGATTATTACGTATAAACAACCTCGGATAATGAAGAGATTGTGAAATAAACCCTTACCCTGTACTTTTCCTTAGTTGAATGTGTGTTAAACTCCTGTATAATAGTTGAAAATTTGTTATTAAGTTATAAAAGAACCATATATATAATTATGATATCATATATTATCTTCTATTAATGCTTTGTTAATAATATTTTAGTATTATCGTCGTTTTGGGTGTTAACTTACTCGTTTTCTTTTATATGATTTGTTACATAAGGCATGTTTGTTATGAATAGGTTATATCATATTCATATCCATAATTATATAAAGTTCTTGAACATTACTTTTAATCATCAAATTTTAATTACTCTTGAATGGATACGATAGAGAATGAATCTCATCGTGTTCATGGAGACGGTAGTCCGTACGTACGCACGAGCGACAATATAATTCTTTTGATATTAAAATAATATAAAATTAGATGTTACATAATATATAAAGAATACTTATCATGTTATATTTATTATTTACATGAATTACACATCATTATTATACCCATCCAAATAATAATGTATTGAATAACAATTACACCACGACGTGGAGACGGTAAGCCGTACGTACGCACGCATGGTGACATTTCATTCAATGGATAGATAGAATAATAAATATAATTGTACAATATTTATAATAACATCATAGTATATAAAAGATACTGGATTTATTATATTAGAATTAAAATAACAATTAAATGAGAAGTGGAAGAAGAAAGGAACTTGAAAGAGGGTGGTGAAAACATTACCTCTTCTTCAGGTTCTTCCTTTTGATTTGATCAAAAGGGCTCCTTAGGTTGCCTTTCTGATCCAAATAAGGAATCTAGGTTGAATTGAGGGAAGATGAGAGAATAAGTGTTCAGGGGATGGATGAACCAAAAGTCTTTGATGGTGCGAATAATTGGTTAGAAGTGTTGTCCTTTTATAAGGGGGAGGATGGGATCTTTAGGAAAAACTTAAAGTATTAATTTATAATAAATTCATATTCGGTTTATAATGGCTCCAAAGTGTATTATTAAAAGTCTAATGTGGGTATGGGTATAAATTATTTCAACCGATAGATTTTATACTGGTTTGGGTCATTATATTAACCTTATCTTTTAGTTTTAACTCTTAGTTAATTAGATTGACATTTACCATGTCACTTTGTCTTTTTATATTATATAGTTAATAAACATACTATATACATATAATAGACCCCCAAGTGGTCCATTAATGATACAACTATCTTGATATAAGTCCTTTTTCCGAACCTTATATTTTTAGGAGTATAATATCAATTAATAATATAATATATGTTTTAAAAACTCGTTTATGTCAATTTTGACACTATTCAATATTTGTTTTTTGTTAAAGTCTTAACAACTTTATTAATTAGAACCAAATAAATTTAAGCAATCCTATTATGTCATATTAACCAATAAAATTCATGGATGTCATCAAAACATTCAAATTATATTTATTTTAACATTTATAATACCAATTATTTGATTCTTTCATTAATAAGGAAAATACTACATCATTATTGTGTCAAAAGTAAATTTAATTATTAAATGTATAAAAATTATAAATAAAATACCATTATGTATTAAATCTTTTGATATTTCTAATTAATATTTATAGTCTAAAATCCAACATATATTACTTTATGTAAAAAAAAATTTCCTAAAAGATATATGCTTATGTCATTTTTGTATTTATTTTAACTTAAATAATATAAAGTGTCCTTATCACCTACAAGTGGCTCCATGGGGTCCCAAAATCTACCCAAATATGCCCATGGTCGAACATGTATCAACCAATAATATTAGGACACGTTTTAGAGAAATTTAGTATTATTAAAATATTATTTTTTACCCTTATTTACCAGATTTACCCTTTAATCATGGTAAATAAAATATTTACCGAAATAATTATTCAAAATGTCTAAAAATAAAATATATCTATTTACACAATTTGGACTTCCTGATTACAAATATGGAATCCATTTTTCCAAATTCAAAACACAGAAGTGGCAGAAATTAACTTAAAATTAATTTCCATTGTTAAAACAAAGTGTGTTTTTAAGAGATAATAACTATCAAAAGATTGACACTTGTTTATGTCCGGTTTAATTGTGAAATTATGTCTAATGACCAAAATTTCATTAAATGGTAAAAATATATTATAATTATACTCTAAAACCACTCAAATTCATAATTTATCAATGTTAATTATTTCGATTAAAAAAATTGTTTTTAATTAAAATTTAGTGATTTACACTATTCATCTAAATATAAAAGTTATCCGAAAAGTACCAAAATTTTACCCTAGGATAATTTCGATATTCAGAATCCAAAAATTAAGTCCATTTATAGAGATAAAATTTATAAAATTTCAAAAAGTGGGTATTACTATTCATAACGGCTACTTTGATTGGTTGTGGTGTGTGTTAGAACTCGAAGTTGCGTACAACACACGCTAATGTATTATTCATAAAGAAGCATACCATTGAAGTTTGGGGTGTTACACAAGGGTACATGAATGAGATAAAATATATCCCTATAATAGAGTGTAAACACAAGTGATAATAGGCATGGGTTTGTTCCATCTCAAGTGAAGGTGCAACCTAGGTGTAGTGAGACACCTTGGAGAAGTAGTCGTGGCATGGGTTAGTACCACATGATATTTATGGAATGTCTATATAACAATGTGGTTGATATAAAGTTGTATTTCCAACATAATATTTGATATTTGATTTATAAAATTTTTGTATGTGAAAATACATGTGACTAAAAAGTAGAGACTATCTACATAGAGGCTCACTAAATTCCAATATTCTTGGAAAATTCATGGTGAATATTACATTGGAAAAAATATATGAAATTTTTTGTATAAGTGTTATATTATGTAATATCATTATCCTTTAAATCATGGAAACATTGGATTATTTGTTATGAATGATTTTTTATCTTGGAAAACATATACAATTTGATGCTAGAGAAGAAGGTTCTAATGACACATGTATTCATGTTATCGAAAGAGATCACACAAGAGATGTGGGAGTGTTGCGGTATATCTAAATGTCATAAACCTAGTAATATTTAGGACATTATATCTTAGGGATTTTGGACATACCATAGAAATTAATTATTCTTATTTCATTTTTCTTAGTAAGTGATGTTATGTTATAATTAATACACAAAAGGGTAAGGATACATTATAGAATGGGTATCTACTCTACAATTTAGTAGTTATAGTCAAACCTGGTATTTATAAAATGTAGTCCAGATTAGGATTTGATATCATCAATTTCAATTATGTTGTCATTAAAAAGCACAATCAAATTGGAATGACACAAGGAATTATCCTAAGAATATTGGGTATTAAATTATTTATCCAATCCCTTGGATAAAATTAAATTGGATAAATCGTTTTCATCCATACACAACCATTATAGGTTTATTAGAGATGATTAAAAATACATGTTTATTATTACATATGGAGTAAAGGTAATGGAGATTTACATACTTATTAGTGAAATGAATATTGTAAAGAAGAATTTGATTGTTGGAGTTTCATTTGGATGGAACCCCATCAAACAATGAAGAAGACACACAAAATTATAACTATATTTTCAAATTATTATCTAATGGTGATGAATGGTTTCATAGAAGGATCAATTAGTACCCATTTGAGATGTAATGTGTTGAAATTTTCCCATTTATATGAATAGTGAGTTTGAATGGTTTCTGTAACCACTCTATTGTGTAAAACGAGTATCAATAATAAACACTAATGTTTTTAGTGTATAAGAACATCACATTTCCATTCTCCTTGGACTATTGGTGTTTGGGTGAACAAAATAAAATTTATTAGGTAGTTTAATTCTTTTATCTCTCATAAAGGGAATGTATGGTAGTGAATGAAGTGTTCCTCAAATAAATTGAACAATATATTTATTAAGGACCTTATGATATCAATCTCCTATAACATGATACAAAACGTATGTTTATTATCCAGGATAAGGGGTCAATAATTTTAGATTTTGAATTAAATTACATAATATAAATAAAAAAACTAAATTTATTAGGAAAATACCATATAACCATTAACTATAATTAATTTCATTTGATATGAATTATAAATTAAAATAATGTTATTATAATAGTTCCATCATAAAAATATAACATATTATCATACTAATATTCTATAAGTGATTAATTTATTTTATTTTGATAAAACTCAAAACACTTCAAAAATAGTGATTCAGTGTACAATAGTTTTTAATATTAAATATTTTTCATTATTTATACTATAAATGTAAGAATTTTAAATTGAATCATTTCATTTTATTTACTATAGGTTTAATTATTCTTATTAATATCTTAATAAAATTAATTTAATGTGACATGAATTATTTTAGTTTAGTGTTGTGTATAACATATGATTTAAAAAATAGTATTATTAATTTAATAAAATGCATTCTGAAATCATTGGGTGTTATATTTTCCCCTTAAGAAAATTTGGTAATCTAAAATGCAATTTTTATCACCAAATTTGTTGTATCATTACATAGAAATCATATATAAATTTATACATGATAAATAATTTCATGGTCACTAATTAAAAAACCTATAATTTTTTAATTAAATATTTCTAGAATAATTTTTCTATCATTATATAAATAATACTTATGAATGAGTTTTAAAAGCCTACATTGTGTCTATGTGTTCTTTTCTAAACATGACTTGGTAGATTTATCTTAATCTCTCTTCATTTTGATGATTTATTTTACCATCCAGGTAGAGAATGATAAAATATATTTAATTGTTTTATTTTAACTTCTATAACTGTAATTTATTGTTTAAATCATTTAACACTGGAACAATGAATAACTAAGTTGAATTTTTCTTCCATAATGCATAAAAGTCAACGTTTAAAGAATTGTTTGGTTCCAAAATATATATCAAGAAATTCCTCATATTTCTATCTGATAAATGAAAACCAAATGGCATGTATTATAATGAATAAACCATTATATGGAAATTTAGTAATTGAATATCTATAAGATCAATATAAATAATAATAATAGTGGTTTAAATTAAAACATTTAAAAATTGTCTAAAACACTTCAAAATGTATCAAACCAAATACAAATATCAAAATTCAAAAAAAAGATCACATATCCTACCAAAAAAATAAACATTAAATTTATTTAAAGATATTAATAACTAATAAAGTCATATTAAAAATATCTAATTCCCTAATCTAATATTATCTAAAATATACTTTCCTAAAATAACATGACACGCCATGAAATAAAACCATATAAAATCAAATACATTTTTAAAATTTAACACATTCAATATTCCTTAAATAATACCAACCACTTTTAATGAAAATATTTTACTTTTTAAAAATTTCCCATTCACAAAAATAATTAAATTCACCCCAAAAATTTTATCCAAATTAACCGAAATTATTTCATCATAAAAGGATATATTAATCGTAATGGTTATTAATAAATTTCATCATATATCCCAAAAAATATACTAAATTTCTTATTAAATAACCACCAAAATAAATCACATTTTAAACCCAAGGGTTACATATTATTCAATGATATATTAAAACCTAGAAAATATCTCTCAATATATCATTAATCACCATAAAATCCCATTTTTTAAATCTTGAAAATGGTTATATATAATTTAACTAAATGATTGACCTTAAACTAATTAACTCATAATATATTAAAAGACTCATGATAGATCCTCATATAATATCATCATAAACTATAACATTTTCTAAAACCTCCCATTGATTCCCACTATAACACCCTCAACCCAAACATCAATATCTAGTGCATTAAAAAAACTATGTACCTACTCTATTTAATATCATATGAAGTGGTTCAAACCTAAAAAACCATAATTATATTTTCCAAAAAAAACTCTGTCCCTTTACATTCGAGAGACTTTTTTTATTTATATTTGTAGAGAATTATTAAAAAACTTGTTTCATTACAAAATATATGCCTCACTCATAAAAAAGAAATATTTTTTATTTTACCTAAAAAAATTTATTTTATACAATGTCTTCAACATATTTGATAAAATTAACAACACATAACACCCATGTAGACATATATAACTTCATAAAATTATTCATAATAGGGGAAATTGAAAGATTAGAGGGGTAATATCAAATGATTACTATGTGTAAAAATATGTTTTAACAATTTATGATCAAAAGAGATCATAATATGATTATATGGTTATTATAACATAATCAATGTTCTTGGAAAGAACATATACATACCCCTCAAAAAATAGATCACATATCATGAATTTTGGCATACAGTTTTGAAATAACATAACTTAAATGTTTCTTGATTCAAAAATAAAGATCCCTGAGAAATCATATTTTTTCCAGTAAATCCGTTAAAACTGAAATAAACCATACAAATACTATAAATTAATCTTGTGACATTATATTAATCATTAATGATCACTCATATTTTTCTCGTAATGATATAACTTATAACTAGCTAATTATAATCATAATTTCCATATAGAATAAATCATTACCCAATGCACTAGTGATTTATTTCCTAGTCTGACACATCATTATATAAAATTTAAATGACCAATAACAAGATAAAAAATCCATTGGGACTAAATTTGATCATGAAAAACAAAAAAATATCAATTATTCCTTTATATGTTGATAAACCTGTGGAAATGAAACGATTTTCATATAAAAATATATTAAAAATTTAATGATAATCTATCCAATGAAATCAATATTATGGGATAATTATAAAATATTACCATATAAGATGAAAAAAATTTAATGGATGTTGATATATATGAAAAATACCATTATAAAATCATTAGAAATATACAATGTAAATTCAGAAGAAAAATATTTTTATTATGTTCATCATTAAAATTGAAAACATCATTGAAGAATGGAATATTAATTTTCTTGGGAAAAAAATAGAATATTTTAATTGAATATTATGAAATATAAAATGATATAGATTCAGTTAAAAGAGATAAATTATTAAAACAAATAAAATCATTTCCTAGTTTTGTAAAGAGACTTAAAAGTGAACCGTGTGAAAAATAGAAAAATGATTACTCAAAAATTATTCAAATGTGGGTAAAAGTTCATGAAAAAATAAAATTATTATATTATTATATTTTATAAAAGAATAATATTTTAAAATGATGAATTACATGGACATGGAGGGGAAATAGTTATGTTAAAGAGTTTAACACATCGAAAGGAATGATATAAAATATAAACTCTTATGGTTATTAAAATAAACAACTGTTATGAAAGAATAAACGTGATAAAGAATATATAAGAGAATTTGTATAAATTGATTAATGATATTATATTTAAAATAGGATGTATGTATAACATATTAATTAAAATAGGTGCATAATTCAAAACGTGTCTCAAAGAAGGAAATATAAGATGAGGAAACATTCCAACATTAGTGAAACTTGAACCAAAAATCCAATGAATTAAAGAACATGATAGGATTATATGAAAAACATTTTTTCAAGGAAATAAAATTTCAAAATACCCTCATTTGGTATTATGTAAACTGCATAAAATAAACTATTATGATCAAAATGAAACATGCCTAAGGGAATTAAAATTGAGACTGAAAACTCCTACAAAGATCATAACATTTGAAGTAAGAATCAATAAATGTAGTGAGTATGTGAGAACATTTAAATCCAAATAAACCATGTGTAAATTAAACCTTAAAAAATCATATTTCATAACAAAGATAATCATAGCATGACATAGTCAATGAAGAAGTGATTTTACCCAATGAATGAAATTAAGCTAAAAATCACATTACCTCAAAATTATTTATGGATGGGAAAACTATAAACCTCTATATAATATATATATATTTACTATACTTTTCAATAACAACCTAATATATAGTTTTCATACTTTATAACATTAAATTATAATTTATTATTACCCTTTTATAACTGATTCATTGATGAAATCGATATTTTAATTTTGGATTTTCAATTTTCCACACATGTTCTGATTCACTGGTTCTAGTCCTTGAAACTAATTCCTGATATCATCATTTATAAAATTTTCATAAATATTTATACCATGTTCCTAATGTATATTTCAGGTTCCATAGTCTCTTTTTTGAAATTATGTTATATTTTCCATGAAATGATTAAAATTTCAATTTTCCTCAATTATTAAATTAAAAAATTGATTTTGTTGATAAATATATAGTTGAATATTACCAAGCATGAATTATGAATAGATCCTAAATTAATCATTATTATATAATATTACTATTTAATAAAATTCCTTAATCTTTCATGATGTTGATGTTATAACAAAGTTAGTGCTGGTGGAAAAGTTGACCCAAATAATAACATGTCATTATAATCGAATGAGTATGAATATATTATTTTATAGTGATATTATATATTTTATAGAAGATTATTTTTTGAAAAATAGTTTATAAAAGGGATAAATTTATTGATTTATAGTTATATGAGGTCAAAAAAATAAAATGAAACGTGATAAGTTGCTTTATACAATGCGTCTCAGTATGCTCGTACTAGGCTATTAAACATTGTGATGACATTTAATTCTAGTTAAATATATTGTGTTTCCAAATTATCTTTCTAGAAAAATAATAATGTTATTTAATTCATGTTTATTTTTTCAATCCATTGATAAAACCTTCCATATATTTTGGTAATGAAAAATTCAGCATCCCTTTTAACTGATGCGGTAGTCTACACCTATGCGTGGGAAACATTTTCACATTTCAAGGGATATAAAGAGAACGAGGTAGAAAATAATTTATATTCCTTGAATAATTATCATGTTATGAATATAAAATTTATTCCCCAAATTTATCATTATAACTATCTATATGAAGTGGTAACGAATAATGAAATATATCATCCAAGGATGTGGTCATACACTTCTTCACCCAAAGAATGTTTTGACTTTTCTATATATGGAATGAAATTAGTTAAAGGTTCTTCAAAATACAAACTAATTTTTTTATTATACTCATACATATTCATTATATATTAGGACGTTCCATGTATATTTTAATGACATAGATGAACAATAAATGTAACTTCCCCATGCCAAAATCCACTAAACTAGTGCATCAAGTCAAGTCATCACATGACCTCAAACGCACCTCCCCATATGCCAGAGGTTCCCGACTAACAACGAGGGTCTAATAAGTTACTTTCGGAGACTATACCCTCTATATCATTACAATTCACAAAAAAAAACCTAATATAAATAGAGGAAACAATATGAACCAATATTCATGTATAACCAATAATTCCCCAAACGGGATACAAACCCCAATAAAATACAACCATGTCATGTTGTACTAATAGTGCAAAGTGAAAGTACCCAAAATAAAACAAATAGTCAAAACTCTAAATAGGTCCTGACCCTAAGTCCAGGTCTTTATCCATTTACATCACAATCCCAACTCAACATCCAAGAGTAGGGCCTTCACCTGTTTCCTGTCCTTCAGCCAAGAAGTCTAATGGGTTACCCAACGACGGCCCGAGGAGGGTGTGAGTACAAAACATAGTAGGTCGCCACCAATGGTGTCTAGAAAAATATCCAGCCTAATAGATATTGAATAAAAGTAGAAAATAAATAGTATGTATGAAATGGAAATTTTGGGTGCCATTAGTTAACAAGGTTCATTTAATTCCGGACTAGCATTTATCCCAAATCCATTTCATTACATAAGCCACTTTGATAACCTTTTCCATGGGTTATGCATAATTATCATCTATTAACATGTATAAAGAAGTCAATCATAATGAATGGGAGAAATAAATCAAGTCCCTATCTCACTAGGGATCCACATATTACATAAACACATTATCCTCACCTCAAAGCCTCAGTCCGGGTGGAATGAATTTGTTAGGGGAATATCACCTCTTTCCCCTTCCCTAACCCATGCATTTTTTTGTGGTGTTTAGAGCCTCAATATAAATCTACCCATGGGAATAAGACCTTAACTCAATACCCCACTATACCAAGCCATGTGTACATGCTTATTTATCAAATCAAAACTATCACACCACAACACATCACAATATAACCAATGCCATTTAAAATCACAATGCATAACAAACAACATGGGAATTAATACAATGTCCTAACCCATTAATACATTTACCATTTAAAATTCACATCCATTAATCCAAATTCCAATTCTTGTTTCATAACACTTTAATTGTAATCAACAACCCCTATTCATTATCCTAATTCATAAATGACCATTCATTTAGCCATTTAAACCATTTATCATTTCACAAGTATTCAATCACTTAGGTGTTTCAACTACATTTCTCATATCACATAATCTAACAACTTATTACATTCCACCATTAGGTGTGCCCCAACTCCCATTTATTAACCCATTCAACATATTCATCCACATTCTTATTAAAATCCATTAACATACTCCCCCTTTCCCATCCCATCATTTAATTATGAGTTCACCCTTTAATATTCCTTAATCCTCTTAGGAAATTCTAACTAAAATTCATCAAACAATTGAAATAATCCCATTCGGCAAAAATTTAAAGATTCCAATTCATGTAAAACAACCCCTTCTGCCTAATCACCATAGGAATATCTATTATTATTCAATTTACATCTTAATCTATCATTAAATGTGTTCTACATGGGCTTCAAACTTTACTCATCAATCCATTACGTAACCCTACCACTCTCTATGTCCGGGATTTTCAGCGCACCCCATTGGTGGGCATAAAATGGTCATATCATCCTAAACACATACCACAGGGATCTTGAGGGTTTCAAATTGTCACTTAGATACTCATTTTTTTCAAACACTACAACAGAACCAAGAACACCAAATTCCATGCACAAATCCAAAACAAAGCTAGGGGATAAAACTTGTAGACCACATAACTCAAATCCTTTGGTGAACCTACTCTTAATCATCGCCTTATATATAGATTCAAGCACCCCTTGAAGCCCCAACCTAGTTTCCACTGGAAAAAGAGGGTTAAAGTGTTTCAAAAGTAGATGGAAGAAACTGAAAACCCTAATTTGAAAAAGATAAGAAAGAGGAGTAGTGGACTTACCTGGGGCTTCGACCCACAACCAACAGTCCTCCAAATTACCTAGTATCAAAGGAGAACCACCCTTGAGAGATCTTGGGAGGGTTTTTTCATTCCTAGGTTTCCAAGGAGGAAGGGGGAGGCAAAACCGTGTGAACTTGAAAATCCCACAGTGGTATTTTAGTAATTTCATTAAAGTTTCTTGGCCGCAAGATTTACCCACATGGCTTAGCAAACCGTGCGCAAACCATGCAAAAGATACTACCCAAAAATAACCCCCCTCCTTCTCATGGTTTCCTAGGAATTTTAGATGGTTTTTTATATCGTGTGCAAACCATGCAGATTGCTACTACCCTCACGTTCTCCCCTCACATGGTGTGCCAAATAGTGCGCAAACCACACATATTTCCTGGAGATCCTCTTCCCCCAACCCACTTCATGTCTGGAACCCCTAGAACACCCCCAAGCCTTCTAAAGGACTTGAAAAACACTAATAAAACCACAAATGATAGTACTAAGAAAAAACATAATCGAAACACAGTTTGAGAAAATCTAGGACCATACAACCTTCCCGCCTTATAACAGCTCGTCCTTGAGCCTCTCTTCCAATCATTACTATGCTTATATAACTAAAGGCCATCCCACTAGGCCTTCCTATCCATTTCCAATTTTCATGTTTCTGATTTCACATCACAATGACCATATAACATGAATTAAGGGCACGAACATTCCCTAAAATCCTTCATCACTACAACCACAACACAGTCTGTAAGATCCTCAAGGATTCATTAACTTCAACAATTATCACAATGGGACCATCATGGGGGAAACATAAGAGATGAAACCTAACTCACAACACATGAAATGTTAACACACATCATCACATTATCACGGAGGAACCAATCGACACCTCATTAGCCTGATCCTCTATACAACACATGATCCAAATCTCTTGGCATCATTTTCCACTATTTTTAAAACTCCAACAGTGACCTAAACCCAATATCTCCAAAAGGAAAAAATTGATGCTTCCAACATTGTTTCCCAAAGATTTCATTCCACAACTATACAACGGAACACCACCATAGGCTCCTGGGTACTCATCCATATAAACTAGTTCCAAGGATCCCTACTAGGGATAACTCACCTAAATGGTGAATAATAAAGTCCTTTTATCCCGAAACATTGATCACATCATCATCCAACCATTTATCCAGTATGGTTCTCTCCACCATTTTCGTTTACCTGGAACCTCCACTTTTGACAAAATACCACCAAAACTCAACACAACTTTCCCATTTCCTAACATGTCCCAACTCACCATGCCCAAGCATCCATTGGGAATTTCCTTACATTGGAACCCAACCGCACTGTCAAAACCATCCGCGATGACATTCCTACACTATCCATCTGAGAACTAAGATCATCTTGACCTCACTCAGGTATAACATCATTTCAAAGGTGCATTCCATTACAACATGAACCCAGAGGTGGGTCACTCCCACCACACCAATTCATGTTTACTATCCCAGGCCTAACCCCACCTTATTAGATTATCCCAGAACACCCACCTTCTATTGATGGTACACTAACCCCTTCTCTCACCTTCCCAAGGTTATTATTGACTTCAAGCCTATCATTATCATCCCACACACCTAGTGAGGTCATTTATTAAATATTGGTATAATTCCATCATCACGTCACTACCTCCCTCTAAACCATCATTGGTCTTCACCCTTGGCACGACACCATATACATGGCCATAGTTCACCCAACTTCCCAAAGCTTCAAAACCACATAAGGGAAAATCACCTAAGTCTAACCACAATCTTCTTTGGAGTTATAGGACCACAAATTCTCTTTCCATAACATTTTTTCATATCAATATACACCCTTATATGACTCATCAGAGACATCACAAGATTAACTTGGAACCTCCCTGAGCTTAAGCGAACACATGGCTCATCAGACACCATATCCAAGGCCCGCAGACCTCTCCAATGAACCTGAAATGCACCTCTTAGGTTTCTCATTGGTACCCTGTTGCCACTATGTCGACTTGATGTTCTCTTATCCACGTTAAAGACTGAATTATCACTCCCCACCTTGAGTGTTTTGTTTCCACTGCTTTCAAGAGGTATTCCAATTACCACATATTATACCCAATCACAAAACAAACCCCAAACGTAGACATTTCTATCAAGATTTTTTCCAAAACAAGAAACAAAAGACACCTAGTGCCTATTCAAGGTTTCCGTGAACAAAACCCTAGATTTTTTCATCCTTTGGTTCATCCCAGAGACCTCACCCAAATCCATTTGGGTGCACTTTCCACCATCAAGATCTAAATACACTGTTTTCTTGAGTGTAAACTTCATAATGTCCCTCAACTAACCATACAACTTCATTTATCTTGGCATGAGGTAGAGCTTCTCAATGTACCTGGGACAATGATAACATATTGGGAATTCTAATAAATAGATTAGGTACACTAAGAAGTCGTTGAAGAACACCACCCCCAATGTATCCATTTTTGATGTCGAACTATGGTGCATTGTGACCTGCCAATGATTTCAGGCCTCCCTTCCGAACACATCTCATAAATAATTGACCACAACCACTCAGGTGTGACTTCCATCTAGGTTAAACCATTACTCCACAACCAAACCACCATGTATTCATAAACCAATGTTGTATGTGGCCCTACTCCCACAACACGACTCAAGTTCTTCCATTGGATCACTGTCGGCTAACAACCGCCGAACAACGGTCAACCACATCATACACCCAATGAACTCTCACAAAACAACCCCATCTTGCATATACCCCTCGCCTAATTACTTACCTAACCATGTATCATGGTTATTCATCCTCATCATCCTTGAGGCAGACTCCATATCTCACCCAAAAACTAACCCATTAATACTAAAAAGTTCATCCAAGTGACCACCCTCAACATGTTGTCACCATCGAGTGAATGTATATAACCAAAAATCGAGTGGAACCACCATCCATCAACCTTCCCATATAACTTTCTAAAAATGACCTACACCATGATACATTCTGAGTTTTACTATCAAGGTCCAAAACATCCACATGTGCGACACAATCTCCAAAGACATATAAACCCCGACATACCTCTCTCATAGGCCACCATGAAGGTTGAATGATACCTAATCCCTAGGCAAGAGTCACAACCAGGAGAATTCGTTGGTCCTCTATAAAAACCATACATATCATTACATGAACAACACAATGGTCATGAATGGAACTGCCACTCCCATTATGATGCACCCTATGTCTAGTGAACAAAACAACCATCGACTTTAGGTTTCATGCCAAAGGTGTACACATTCCTCGACACTATGAGAAAAACTTCCTCTCCAAGATTCAAGACACAAATCACAAGGTCTCTACTAACAAGGTCACAAAGACCCAGGCGCCATCCTTATGTTCTAGTATGCACTTCGTATGGTCACAAGCCACGATTGTTTCCTCACTCACACTGTCGATCAACACCTCGCAACATGAAGTCCAGAACCCTACAAAGGGTTCCCTAAACACACCCCGTAGGCCGTATAAAAACATACAAGGCCACAAAATAAAAATCCAAAGTCAAAACTAGATCAATCTCACTAAACCAACCCACGAATACAGGGGTCCAACTAACAACAAAAGGGATACACACTATTGAACTCAAAAATTCTAATTTTTAAACTTATCATTCAGTCAATGCTTTAATGAATGGCTGATAGGATTTTACCACTGATGAAAAAAGGTATCACTCTACCATACTTAAATAACCCATTCCCCATGATCTATCCCAATAGTAATCATCACACTTAGAAAACTTCGCACTACAATTGTTACCACAATCATGGTTAACATGTGATTACAAATTCACTCAATCACAAGTCATTCTTCAACACATCTTTGACCGAATTCTTATTTTACAAAATGATTCCTTTCCTATTAGTCATATTTACCATTTCACAACATGTTAAAATCATCACATTAACTCACTTACAGATTTAACTAGGAAAAATTCATTAACAATTTTACCAAAATTATGCAACTATTTTTCTTTTAGAAACAAAATCAACCTCTAGAACTTATCACATCCCAAAATTTTAACACGGACACAAAATTTTGTTATACATGATATTACTTAACTATTTATTCCCATTATTTTCATTCACCAATAGTAATTACCATTATGAAGCATCATTTTCTTCAAATTTATAAAGAAATTAAAATTCATTCTACTTTTTATGCCTCACAGACCCATCTCATGTGTGTACCAATAATGATGCATGCCACCTATATCCATAGGTGCTTGAAAGGATGAATGAATGCACAATATTGTTCCATTACATAAATGAGAAAAATATCCTAAATTAGTCACATAACACAACATGTTTGTCACCCAACGGTGAAATATCATTCAACTGTAACAACACACGTCATGAAAAACAGTTCCCACCCATGGTAAATTGGGTTTTCCCCCATACATGGGTTAACTAGTCCTAAGAATGAGCTCATTAACAAGGCCAGACACTATCCTAATCTCTTTTCAACCATCCCTAGATAGTAATAATGGTAAAATAACTAATCTGATATCACTTTGTAACATCCTTGACCTGGATTCCACTAAACTGGTGCACCGATCCAAGTTGTCACATGACCTCAAGAATGCCTCCCCGTATGCCAGAGGTTGCAGACTAGTGGTGAGGGACTAATAAGTAGTGTGGGGAAACTATACCTTATTTATCAGAGCACTCCACAACAGAACACCATATAAATTGTGGAAAAAATATGAGCCAATAAGCATGCATAACAAAACATTCCACAAACAGGGTAAAAGCACCAATCAAAGACAATCATGTCTTGTTGTTCCAGTAGTACAAAATGAAATACAAAAAATACAACAAATGGACAAAACACTAAATAGTAACCAACTAAAAGACCCAGTCCTTCTCCATGTACATCCCAATCCGAACTCTACATCCTATAGTAGAGCATTTTCCCTTGTCCTGACCTAGAACCAAGAATTCTGCACGGGTACCCAACGGAGGTCCAAGCATAGTGTGAGTAAATAACATAGTAGAAAAATACCAACGATGTCTACAAAAATTTCACGTCTAATAGATAGTTCATGAAAGTAAAAAAATAAATGGAAAGCAAGAAATGGACATTTCAGGTTCCGTTAGTTAACAATGTTCATTTATTTCATGACTATCATTTATCCCAATTCCATTTCATAAACCATATTCATTACAAAATCCATTTTCATCATTTTTTACATTGGTTGGCCATAATTATCATCTACACCTGAGTATAATGAAAACAATCACTATGAATAAGGGAAATAAATCAATTCCTTATCTCACTAGGGATACACATATCACAACAACACATTATACTCACCTCAAATCCTTAGTCTGGGTGGAAGGAAACTATTAGGGGAATAGATCCTTCATCCCCTTCCCAAACATGTTTATTTTGGGGTGGAGTTTAGAGCCTTAGTCTAACACGACCCATGGGTGTAGAACCTCAAGTCAGTACCCCACTATACCTAGCCATGTGCGTATGATTATTTATGAAATCACCATAATCATACAACAACAAAAACATAACATAACGAATTCCAATGTAAATAACAATTCATAACAAACCACATGGGAATTAATACTATTCCATAACCTATTAATACATTTACTATTTACAATTCATATCCATTTATCCAAATTCCCATTCTCATGCCTCAACCCTTTACGTGTAGTCAACAAACCCTATTCCTTATCCCAATTCATTAATGACCCTTCATTTACCCATTTAACCCATTTATCATTTCACAAGCATTCACCCACTTATGTTTTTCAAGTACAATTCTCATATCTCATAACCCAACAACTTATTACATTCCACAATTAGGTGTGTCAAAATTCCCATGTATTAACCCATTAAACAAATTCATCCATTTTCTTATTATAATCCACAAACATACTCCCCCTTTCCCATTCCACAATGAAATTATTAGTTCACCATTTTATATTCCCTAATCCTCATAGGCAATTCTAACCAAAATTCGTAAAAAATCGACATAATCAAATTCAACCCAAATTTCTTGTTTACATGTCATGAAAAAAAATCCATTATTCATTATCAACCTAGGAATATATATTATAATTCCATTTACAACCTAAGAAACCATTAAAATAGTTCTACTTGGGTTTCACACTTCACATGGAAATCATTTACTTAACCCAACAACTCTCTAGGTCTGGGATTTTCGGCACACCCCATGGGTGGCCCTAAAATGGTCATGTTATCCTCAATGCATCCCACGAGGATTGTGAGGGTTTGAATAGGTAACATAGACACCCATTTTTATCGAACAATTCAATAGAACCATGAACAGAAAAAGGGGAAACAAGAACACTGACTTCCATGCACAAATCCAAAACAAATCTATGGGATAAAACATATAGACCACCTACCTCAAATCAACTGATGATACACTCTTTATCATGGACTTATATCCAGATTAAATCACCCATTAAATCCCCAACCTAATTTCCACAAAAAAAAGTGGGATTTAGGTTCTCATAAGAAAATTGAAGAAACCACCAAACCAAACTCGAAAAAGATAAGAATGTGGAGCATTAGACTTACTATGGGATTTGATCCGCAACAAGTGGTTCTCTAAATGGAAAAAACTCGATGTAGAAGCATACTTGGGTGCCCTTGGAAGGTTTTATTCGTTCCCATGTTTCAGAGGATGAAGGGGGAGAAAAATCCCGAGTGAAATTAAAATACCCAGGGTGGCATTTCTATACTTTATTTGATGTTTCCAGGCCACATGATTTACCCGAACGATTTGAAAAACTACGTGCATACTGTGTAGAAGCTACTACCATAAAGTCACACCCTTTCACCTTTTCCTGGGAATTTCTCAGGGTTTTTCAGATCGTGTGAAATCCATGCAAATTGTTACTACCCACATGGTCTCCCCTCGAACGATCGGCCAATCCATGTGCAAACTGTGCAGATTTCCCAGGGAGCCCCCTATTCCCTCTTTTTCATGTCCCAAATCCCCGAACCACCCACTCATCCATTTCAAGGACTTTGAAAAACACTTATCTAGCCAAAAAAGGAGATTCCCAATCCAAAACATTAACAAAACACACTTTAATAAAATCTGTGACCTTACAAAAATCATGAATGATCTTGGTTAAACATATACATCTTCAATGGATAATCTCATTTGAAAAACACACTAAGGATTATTGGATTGGAATTTTGGGATGAAAATAATCTGTATGACATTAATAGGGTTACTATGAAGGTATTTAACAATATCCCATTTTAACAATGGTTTGCAATGTGCATGAAGATATGAGTAGATGATATGTTCGTATATAGGTGTGGGGGGTTTCACTTGTATATATATCCATAACCGTAAATTATTGTAAATTTTCATTTCATTTCCAAGATTAACCACATCAAAATTTTATGAATATATGAAAATTAATTGTTGAAATACACTAATCCCATCAAATTTTTTATATTTTTAGTGAAATTTCAAGCTATATTCTATAATTTCACCCCCTCTTTACCCCCTTTCATCCATTAATGTGATGATTATATTTTACCATGGAATCTTAATATTATAAAAAAATAACCATGTGACCTAATTTTAAAATCCTGATTTCAATTATAGAAATTTTTTATAAAAAAAATAATTTATAAATTTTCCCAAATTTTCATTTAATATAAATATTAAAAATCAATAACTTTATAGGTTATTATCTTTATTAATAAAATGAATTTATATTGAATTCATATATATAATTGATCCCCATGAAATTTTTTTATTAATAAAAATTGAAAATTTATAATACTTACTATAAAACCAAATGATAATTTCGATTTTAAAATAAATAATTCATTAATACTATAATAAAAATCATTTATTAGAATAAAAAAATACTTAGGTTTCAAAATGCCAAGCATAGGCTTATAAATTCAACATAATATTGTTAAATTATTTATACAACATATTAAATATATTGTTTATAGAAAATATGATTTATAAACAATTATGCCATTTTTATTCCATAATTATTTCATAAAAGTTACTATATTTTCAAAAACGTTATTTTTTAAATATTCATCTGAAAATCAAGTATTTATAAAAAAACTCACCATAAATTATTTTTGAAATTATGACTTTAAAAATGAATATAATTTGTTAAAATTAAAATTCTAAAATTCTAAATTTATATATTTTACATGAAGATATTAAATATTAAAGAAAAACCTTTTATAGAAAAAATATCCTTTTAAAAATTATATATTCTTAATCATATTTCATATAAATTACTTATTAGATGAATGTTAATATATTATTTCATTCATTGAAATATTAAATATTATCATAATCATCTTTAAAAATTAATACATTTAATTTATTTTGATAAAATACACAACATATTAAAAATAGGCCTTGAAAAGAAACCATTTTAAACATTAAATCATATTAATTAATTACCTTCAAAATGATTGCATTTTTAAATTATCATTACATTTTTATTTATTATAGGGTTTATAATAATTATAATAGTTATTAAAACATTTATATAATTTGAAATGGATTGTTTTGTCTTGGAATTGCACGTAACATAAGCTATCAAACTTAATAATATTTGAAGGAAAGAAATATTCCAAAATCTCAAGGTGTTATAGAAATGATAAATTTTAGGATATCATTCCAATATAATTTTATTTAACCATATAATGGATTATGAAAATTTTTATCTTCTTAGAGATTACATGGTCATGTATGATATGTTTGTCATTTTTTCCTACCTATATAGCTAAACGTAAAAAGGAACACTAAAGTGGACTCAATGATAATTGAAGTATAGATATTTTATCACTAATAGATATGTTTTACTTTAAAAGGGGCCATCATTTTAGTGGGAGCATAATTATAAAATCCCTATTTAAATTATTTTCAAACATGATACTCATTTTATAAAAGATTATTTTATGGATAAAATGAATAATTGTAATCAAACATGACATTAATATCTATATTTGTAAATGAGAAAATTAAAATATTAAACATCAAAGACATGTAAATGAACTTTAGAATAGTTTTGAATTATGATTTTAAATTAATTATGTTAGATAAAATCCATCCATGTTATAAAAAGAATGATTTTGTTTTAAAAAATGAATCTAGATTATTGTGAGAATTATAGATAAATTCCCTAGATATTCTCAAATGAATTATATTAATACAAGATAACCGAAGTAATTTTATTCCCTACTTATATACATAATATTATATGTTATATAAAATGATTTATAGTCTCTAGGGTCTTAATTAAGGATTTATCTAGTTGTGGAATTCATTATATAATGATTATAGAAAAAGTTATGACAGTACTGTTGAGTCTAAAAGAATTTTAGTTTATTTGCATAAAATATTAAGGATAATTATGTATAAAATGGGATGCCTAGGCTCTGGTTCTATGATGAAAATATAAAATTTTAAAATTTTAACTTGGAAAAGAGAATAATAATGGTTTTTTTAATTTTATAGCACGATCACTGAAATAAAAATTAGGTTTCAAAAATGAGAGGTTCCATTTCAATTAGAATCTGTATATTTCATAATACATGTTGGGGTTTTGAGATACCCCATAAAGAATCAATGTCTATCATTAATGTTATAGAAATTTGTTGTCATATTTTGATTGGTATATGGTAAAAATTATAAAATATACAAGTGTTGTATATATGTATATGAATTCAAAATAAGGAGTGATGGTATGATCACTAATTATGAATTTATGTAATTAAGACATGGGTTTTTATATCAAATATATAAATGCAATATATTATATTATATATTTAGTTGATGAAAATAAATATTGTCTATTTTTACCATGAAATAATCTTATATGATATGAGAAATTATTGTAATTAATAGTTTTTATATAAAATTCATGATGGTTATGATGGTACTGATGTGTGTTGAAAAATAACATTGGTTGATGATTAAAAAAATTAACCACTTATATGATGAGACTTTTCATCTTCGGTAATCAAATCCCGAAAATGTTATAAGGTTCACACATAAATTTATAGGAGAAAAAAATAAATTAAAAACACATAACATTTGGATCTGAATCCTTTATCAATATATGATTATCAGTGGAGATTTATTCTTAAAGTATCCCAATATGAATCCATTTAGATCATCTACACATACTTCAAAAATCTGTTGGTACATCAATCGTCAAATTTTGGGTGCTAGTGTGGAGATTTGATGATACCTTTAACATCCCAATGATCACCACATAAATTTTTATTTCAATGAAAGGAGATCCACATGATCTGATAATCTGGGATGACAACTTCACACTCTAAAAATAAGGTTAGTATAGAGGGGCTATAAAAATATCTCATTGAAAAGTGGTTGTGCGAGAACCTCTTGCCTATTTAAAGTGGATGCTCAAATACCTGGAAAGAATTCTATGAACCCCATATATTTAATTTCCCCTAAATAAATAATTATGATGAACTAAAATATGTCATAAATACAATATATATTTTATCACAAACCTATAATGTATATTAAATATATTATGTGATCTAAATGAGTAATTATCTCAACTTGAAATTCCTGCTAATATGAAACGAACCTGGAATTTTAAAATAATATTCATTTAAATAATATTTTATTGTATGGACTAAATAACTTGTGAATACATTTAATAAATAAATTCAATAATATTATTCATTTATTGAATAATATGAATTTATATATTCCTTTTTTGATCGTACATCCTTAGAAAAATCTCATACTCCAGTGTTAGGGTCCACCATGACCAAGATACCTATCCAAATAAACATGGATGATTATTGAATGTAAAATTTTGTATCACCCTCTAGGTCATTTTTTCAATAGTAGTGAACATAATCCAAATTCAATGAGTGGAGTATGGCAACCCATCAAGGCCCCTACAAAGATAATGAATAGTCATTTCAACGATAACCAAACTATGAACATGCACTGTGTAAAATAATCTCTTTACCTTTACAAATCTCATAATGTAGGAATCACACCGATGTCATCATCAATCCTTGTTTTTTGTCTAACTAGATTTATTTACCCTCAAATATATTGGAAAATGACATATAATGGTACTTCCATCCTCATCAATCAAGCCTAAGAAATATTACTTTCTCAGCAGAGAAGAAAAAAATTGTATCTTAATCATTCAAGAAATGTCATGCAACCACTAACCAACCAAACAAAAGACAAATCTCAATTATTTCACTAACATGGTCTTTTCCTTCCATTAGTTTACGATATCAACTAGAACACATTGATAATGATCTCATTTGAGGAGACTAATACATGTGTATCTATATAGGAACAAAAATTAAAACATGAATCATGTGGGGTTCTTATTAGTGGGTTTATCCTCCTGATCTCAACTACTAGACACCACCAATAGTGAACATCATGAGAAGAAGTCACGATTCTAAATATCCCCAAGCACTAAATAGTAAAAAATCAACTGTGTCCAGCTGATATGATGTATCTTGACCATAAGACATATATTGATGATTAATGTCATAATATCTGGAGGTTATCATTATATAAGGGGATCTTCAATAATCATTTTATATTACAAATAATATATGAAAATTACCAATAAATAGTGTATGAGGAAATATATACACTATAACGGTATGTATACATCATGTATATCTTACTATACAAATGATATGGTAATCAAAAAGTATTATATGGTTGGGTCTAGGGAACCCACTGTTACAAAAATCCAACTTGAAATAGATTAAAATTTCTAACCATCCCAGTTAAATATCACATGGTAAAGATCAAATTTCTTCTATGTCACGGCATTAGTTGCGGGGTCTTCCAATATATCCCCACTTGGAAATTCAACTATTTGAGACCCCACCTCATTGGGTAAAACATCTCCAGATACTTTATCCCTGATTGAATTAACTTTTCCACTATCAAAGCATTATATCATGGCTATTAATTGTAATATAATTATTATAATGATTCATCATTACTTATTAGGTGTGATTCAATGATATCGAACATATCATTTCATTTAATAAATGATTCTTATTAACCTCAGATGTTGGGATGTACTCAATATTTATAGGTATGGTTATCACTGGCCTGTATGAGATCATCTCTCTAATTCACCTAACCTCACTATGATATTAGATCACATTAATATAAAGGAGGAATTTTTGTGTCTCATATAAAACTAGTATCCCTTTTTATCCACACACCATGTACATATCCTTTGTACATTCCCAATTAAAATCAGATAGTTATGACTTCTTCACATGACGTTCTCGGGGATATAATTGATACTTCCCTACTATAAAGTATAGTCTTGAAATATAATATCATTTATATATCATAGAATAGATAAATGATCTGTCACTAAATCATATGAAATTATACTCACTAATTTAATCTCATCAAATTCACATGCATGTTTTCTTGGAGGGATTTTTGTAATGTGACATTGGAAACAATTCCCTCCTTAATTTTACATCTTTTATTTCTCAAAATCATGTCAATATATGTATGACTGACTTGGTCAAATAAAATATTGGATCTAACTCACTAGAAAAGGTTACCTAGAACATAGGTTGTTTATTTAAGTGAATAACTAGAGAATTAATTTTGACCATGTCTTAATTAACTTCAATACAAATTTCAGTTTTCTATATATTGTTGAATGTATTTTACATAAAAAAATTGGAACACCCTCTAACTTATGGAAGAAACATGGAACATATTCATTCGAAATGAATATTCAATTATCTAGATCATTACATTAATCCTAAACTAGATGTTAGTAACCTTCAACCCTGTTGGAATTCTATGATGTCACAATCCCTTTCTGGTTGCATCGAATAGACACCTTCCTCAATTGGTGGTCATAAAATAAAATTCAATATACAATGATCACATAAAAGAGTTTGGACAAGTTTTGTTCTAATGGATTTTGGAATAACACCTTTTTATGACCAATGAAGTCTTATTGGTACAACACGTGTACCATCCATGTATCATCTAACTTGAATACTGATCACATTATTAAAAATAATAACCCCCTTGCGCATTGATACATGAAATCAATTATTGAATTTGAATTGATCATTTAAATATATTATAATTTCCAAATACTACCTAATTTTAGGAATTATAATTCAAGATGAATAATTTATTACCGACTGTAGTGAATATAAAACCATTACTATGGTTTCAACCTTCCTACGGAATATGTGTCTACACAACATTTCCCTTCCATGATCTATTGGGGAACATATTTATATGCCAACAATTTATGCATCAATTCCACTGACTAATCCCAGGGAAATATTTGCCACACTATCTCATGTATAAATATTCACCCTTATATAGAAATGTAGTGAACTACATTAACTATCACATTTCAATCATATATATTTGTGTAATATCCAAATAAAACATTACGATAAATTATTTAGATTGTAATTATATTTTTCATTATGCAATATTGTTTATATATTAAAAAAATCTTTTCATCTTGACACATGTTCTTCTGAAAATGGATTTCAATCCTAAAAAAATTGTTATGATATCCATTTTCTATGATAGTTGGCGTATGGTTATGGAATTTCATCATTATTTTCCAATAATTTCATGAAATATATTTGATGTTTCTTCAAGTTGTGATTTTATACTACTTACATAATGACTCTGATATATAAAATGTGTGTTTTTGGATTTCTGAACATAATATTTTATGGATCAAAGTTAACATGTAAAACCCATCATCGATCCTCCTTATACAAATCATTTTCGTAATGTGGATAAGGTAATGTGAGTTTAGGAATTAATCCACACTACATTATGTTTATTTATGATTTCTTGGTAATGAAATTCGTTGGGATGTTGGCCCGAAACAACTCAAATCTTCAATCAATGAAAATAGAATAATTCACTTTTATATTCCACAATTAATTAAATGAATTGTATGATATATATTTTCCATTATCATGCCCTTGTAATTGACTATTATATTTCCAAAATAATTTTAAATCATTTTGGCATACCTTTATTTATAAAGTTTTCTTTTCCCAAAATAAATAATTATATACATCTATAATAACAAAGGTGTTTAGATCTATTTAGTCTAAATATAAAATGTGGTATGTCCTTGACATCCACTTTTTTTCCCAACGAGATAATTAATAATATTTCAAAAACTCGGTAAATAAGTCTTTCATTTTATATTTATCATGTATAGACAATGACTCATGTACCACTAAACTATCAGTCTAGTGTGAAACACATTAAATGAAATTCATTTGTGAACATGAAATAATGACTCCTTATGTCCAAATGACATAATAGATATTTTTTTTTGTTATTCTCAAGAAAATTCTTTTAAGAATCAACCCTTATGAAATATAGATGTTGTGTACTTATCACCACTGATATAAGAACCACCCATTATCAACCACTTGGATAACACACCATACTTATTTTAATGTTTTTATACTTACATGGTTACTATATTTTGATATAGACATGTAATAAAAATATTTTAATTAATACCCAAGAAGTATAATGGAGCCATTACTTATAACTAATGAATATACAAGAAGAATAAGTGATTAATTCCTTCTATAATTCAGTTCAATGTGATTAAACATCCATAAATTTAATTCATGATATGAGAAAAAGATAACATGTTGTTTAGTACCTCTCGTTGAAGGATTTTATAAAGGTTCCTTTGGTGTTTTTATTTCCATTGTCCTTATCACGTTGCCTTTAAACTTGTTCGCCAAAATAATTAATGGTTATAATTTAATTAATTTTTTATTTACTTGAAGAACCACACCTAAAAATAAATAAATTATATACTTAGTCCTGTATGATTTTTAATTTTAAACAAAACTAGATTTGTTATGTGAAATAGATATAAGAATGGTATATCTTCAAATATCACAATACATCTCTCAATTTACATATACTCAGTGAAATCATCACATATTCATATTTGGATTCACATTGCCATTGTAATCTTCATAGATATTAAACTACATGTTATTTCATCAATTTCCTAATGTAGTATCCACCACTCACATCATATGTTGATGATAAAATTATGAAATAACTAAAATTTGGGTCTTACATGAGTCTCCTCTCACCATTTTACACCCTCATTTCCATAGGTTTCTTAATAAGTATTGGTGACATAAGCTCCTTGAATTTATGATATTGTAGTATTGCAAGTACATGTACTAGACATAGAAATTCCTACAAGTTTTTACATTTACAATGTAAAATATCTATCATAGTTTATTTGTGGAATTAATTTTAATTTTCTAGAAAAATAAAAGTATCATATTTAACATTTATATTGATTACCGTTTTAGACAATATAGATTAATTAAATAAACCATGAACTATATCCCACAATTTTATATAATTCTAAGAACCCTATTTAATAGAATTAGAATACTATATTTGTTGAGTATTTTAGTGGAAATGATCCATGAACCCCCCCCCCCTCATAATATACAAGCATTGTCTATGACATTACTCATATGTTTTAAGGGATGAGTTTGATAGATCAACCACCTTAACATGCAATTCTTTGATTTGTTGAGTGAAGTCCCAACTTCTAAAATAAAAAACATGATTTTCTCAACGCTATCCTATGAAGGTTAAACAAGCTACCATTGGGTACTTTTTTCATCCAAAATATATTCATTCAACCCACCACTCTCAAAAGAACACCTTGGTAGTAAGAGGCACTTTCATCTCTGGTTGAGGAGTACTTTGAACATCAAGTATTATTCACAAAAAAATTAATTACAATGATTAAAAAATTAATTTTTCTATGAGTGTTTTATTATTTTTCTGATGAATGTAATTCATTTCTATTAATTTGAGTCATTATATGTTGTAATAGAAAAAATGAACATTAATAGAAAAAACATCAATAATTCATGAATTTTACTGTTTATTAATTTATGTATTTTAACACTGTTTTCAAATTCATATAATAAAATAAATTTATACAGGAAATAAACTACCTTAATGGTCTTGATCATCAAAAAATGGATTATCCATTTAAACAAAATGAACCAACCATTACCTAAGGTAATATACTTGAGTCATATCTTCACTCATGATGCAATTCGTCCCCATCATGAACGTCCATTGTTCATTTGTATTCTTCCTCATCTAGTTAGGTTTCATGTCAAATATCATCTTTGTCAAATATACATGAATACTCACATGCATGTGATGAGAACTAGTAGAGGTATATATAATAAATAAAATTAGGTGTGTATTCCTCTATTCATATTGACCAGAAATTAATGACAATGCACAAACCATCTTAATTATTTACAATTAGCGCACTCAATTATAAATAATTAATTTAAATTAAAATAGACATATACATGTTAGTTATTTACTCGAGACCAGTCAATGGGTAGATGTAAAAGCATAATAAAAATTAAATTGCAATAAAATTAAGATGGATAGTATTTTAATAAAATATAATAAATTGATTAAATTAAAATAATTTAATTACATTTGGTCCCAAAATTCATATAATCTTAATTCCAAAAGTAAATTTTTTAATAAATTTTTTTCGTAGACAAAATTTATACATTTCTTCTGGGTACTAAAATAAAATAATTTTTACCAAAATTAATATTTAATTTAATTTAAGTTATGTCCAAAAATTTGTCAATTAACATAATTAATTTAGGTCAAATTAATAAATATTCAAACCCTGAAATTCTGCACGAGGCCTTAGTAGGCTCGGTCCTCCCCACATAGGTTCATTTCAGGCCATCCAATGTACGTCCAAGGTATTTATGTGCTAGGAAGTTTCACCCAAACCAGCTTCCCATCAATCAAATTTGATCAGGATCAGATTAGACCCCATGGGACTATGGTAGAAGAACCTATCTGTTGGGAATCCCATAAGGGCTCTGATTGGGTTCTAATTGTAGTGGGAGTCCATAGGTGGTGGATCTACATTATGTTGTATCGACCATGAAGGCCGGAGAGATCCACCCGATGGAGATCCAACAAAGGCTGAACTATGGTGGATGGTGGATTCGGGTCTTGCCAGTGATGGTGTCAAATGACTCCATATATAATGGATCTAGCCACTGGGTGGGAGTGCACGATCAATGGTAGCGGCGGAGGGTGATCGTATGAGTATCCCCATGATCTCAATCGAGGCTGGATCATGTGAAAATAGGGTGTGGGGCGATGGATCAGGACTATGTGGCCATGACGGGGCTCATCCAGTAGAAGGAGGTTGTGGTCCGGTGAAAACACAAGGAATGAGTTGTGAGTTTTGGCCGATTTGGCTGTGGATGACAGAGTTCACTTGAAATGGAGGTTCCAGCGTGATCTGGGCTTCGAGGGTACTTGAGATGGCTTCTCTAAGAAGGAAGCGGCCTTTCTAGTCCTCCTACAATATGAGAGAGATGTTACAACCCTAGATACTTGAGGTTGTGGTGGTTGTTTCTCCATGGGGATGAAATGTGTTCGAGTGACCACCAAACGGGGATGCCTCGTGGAAAAGGGAAGCGAGGTGGTTGTGTGGTCTGGCGGGAAACCACGTGTACACTACGGGAAAGGGGTCATGCGAGGGAGAAGTGGGGAGAAGGGGAACCCTCTCATTTGACCTCATTTTTTTAAAACTAATTTCCAAGAAACCCTTTTGTATTTTCATTTTTCATAATAAAAATAGGATATTCCCATCAAATGTTTCCACACCCTAGCTTTTTTGTTTCAAAAAAAATTCTCAATGATTAATCCATATCCATTAAATAAATATAATTATAAATACTATAATAATAAAATTTATTATAATTAAATAAGAAATTGATTTTTAGTAATTCATTTAAAAAAAGTAATTGTTAAATAATTTTGTATGGAAAAAGTATTCGTCCTCAAGAAAGAACTATTTCGGTCACCGATTTTTATTGAAATTCTAGAAACTTCATTTCATCAGGTAATAAAAACATAATATATATATATATATATATATATATTCTTCATATTTATAATACCCTCAAAACCCATGTTTACAACCAGTACTACAAATTTTGGATATCCATAATGTGGACGTTCTAAATCGGATCGAGGTATGGTATGTTCCATTGGGACCAAAATTAAACCTTCTCCTCTAATAGCCCGAAGGCCTTCATTTTTTATTGATTTTAATAATCCACCTTTCAAGGGATGAGGTGGAACCCTATTACATGCCCGTAGGCCATATAGAAACCAATGAACGTAGGCACAAACATTACATACAACCTAGACTAACAACTTGAAACTGCTCCTCCCCACCATCTTCATCTTTGAAATCATCTCTTCACCTCCGCATGGCTGTTCGGCTAGGCATTCTCGGGCATGCACAGGCTTATCCCGATGGCAGGTGTCATACCCTCTCATTCTTGCAATCCGTTTAGCTCCTGCTGTGGTGAAAGCTCCTTTGCTCATCCTCCTTGTAGAGCTTGTTCCTTGTAGTTTGGTCTGGTTTGTATCTGCAGGTGACCCGAAGGCCATAAGGATTGCTCGAAGGCCCAACTGACCTGAAGGCCTGGGTTCCCGAAGGCCAATGAAGGACTCGGGGACCAAATCTGATGCCCAAAGGCCCAAACGGGGGCATATATCCGGTTTCTACAGTGCCAAACAGTGTCTGCTAAAGTACTGCTACAGTTCCCGCTACAGTGCCTGCTACAGTGCCCACTACAGTGCTACTACAGTCCCCCCCCGGAAATCTTGCCTCCACCTGGTTTTGATCCCTGGTCACTTGGATGCACCATTAGAGACCTTGCCAACCGGGCTAAGGCTCATGTGACAAAATTAAACCCTCTTCTTAAATTTGATGAAACATAAATTTTCTTGCCACATATAATTTACACACTTCGTATCATAAATATTGAAGGTACTATGGTAGGACAAAAATGTTGATATGATGAGAATTTCAATGTTTTCATCATATAGAGAATGAGACTTGTTGTATCAGATGATCTGATCGTCGACATAGTCCAATGAACTCACATAAATTAAATGGACGAAAGCATAAAATAGAAACAATTACCTTTTCGAACTGAATCCGTGCTCGATATCTACTTGTCGTAGGTGATTTCCGTTTAAAATATCTAATATAGAATCACTCTATATTTTCCGCATTCACTTCAAAAATCTATTGGAACATCGATCGTAAAATTCTATGTGCTAGAGTGGTGATTCGAGGATACTTCTGATGCCCTGAAAATCACCACATCATCATTCCATTGATGCATAGAGACCAGCTTGATCTGATCACCTGGATAGAGAGAGTCTCTCTCTAGAAAGAGGTACAGGAGAGAGAGGCTCTTAAAACATTACATTGAATAGTTCTTCTGTGAGAGCCTCTCACCAATTTATAGTGGATTATCAAATACCCGAAAAGGGTTTCCTGACCCCTGTATATTTAAAGGGCACTCAATAGATAATTATGACAAATTAAATGCATCCTAAATATTATTTTTATTTTATAACATACATTTAATATATATTAATCATATTACATGACAAAACCAATTCATTAACTCGACTCTAAATTCCTACTAATATTAAACAAACCTGGAATATTAAATTAATATTATTGAAATAATATTTTCTCGTATTCACAAAATACATTGTGAATACATTTAGTAAAAAAATCAACCAAATTATTCCTTATTTGAATAATATGAATTTTTTTATTCTTTTTGTGATTGTACAACCTTTAAAAAATCTATGACTCCCATGGTGGGTCCCACCATGTCTGATATACCTCCTCAACTGAATATAGAAAATTATTGAATGCACAGTTGTGTGTAAACATATAGGCCCTTATCTCCATAGTAGTGAATAGGATCTACAGACCAAGAGAGGAGTCTAACAACTCATCTAGGCCCCTATAGATATAAGGAATAATCATAAAAGCCACAATAACCAATAATCATGTACTATATAATATAATATATGTTTAATTATATATCTCATAATGTTGGAAACACACTTGTTCCATCGTCATTCCATGCATTATTTTTTATTGATCTAACTAGATGGATTTACCCATCACTACCTTGGACAATGACTTATGAACGTACTACCACCCAAATCAACCGGGCCTGATATATATCACTTCCTCAAAATAGAAGCGAAAAAATATATCTTGAGCTTTCATCCAATGGCATTCCACCATTGGCGCAATAAACCCAAGATACCTCTCTATGATTTCATTATCATGGTTTTTTCTATGAATCAATGTACATAAGAAAATGACACATGTTGATAATGATCACAAGTCAAGAGACTAATACACATGTTTGTATATTCGAATAACCAATGAAAACGGAAACATTTGGTGATCATATTGGAAGTTTTTTCTCATGATCTCAACAAATAGAGATCACTAAATGAAAAATTCATGAGAATATACCTTAATGCTTGTGATCCCACAACACTTAAAAGTAAAACATAAACTATGTCCAATCAGTATGATGTATCTAGACTATATTAAGTTAATTTAACGATAATGTCATACTTTCTTGATGTTCTCATTATAGAACATGATATGTCATATTATTTTTATATGATAATTAAACTATAGTCATTACCATAAATTTATGGATTCATAAGTATATATACTATACTGGTAAGTATGAATCATGTATATCTAAATGTACACATAATATGGTAATAAAAAATTATGGTATTGTTGGGTCTAGGGAACCCACTATTACAACACTCCCTCTTTCATTAGTTCAAACTTCCTAACCATCCTTGAAAGATCTCATATGATAAATTTCCTGATTTTTATGAGTCATGGCTTTTAGTGATGGTTCTTCCATTTTTACACCATGTTTTTATTCTGCTATGTGTAACATAACCTCATTAATTAAATGATCGAAATTGATGTAAACCTCGAGTGTATTCCATTTTTCATTGTAAAAACATGTCATCTTGGATAGAACTAGTATTATAATTATCATAATGATAAAACATACTTACTTGGTGTGATTCCAAGAATTTGAATAAATCATTGCATTTAGTAACAACTTCTTAGCTGCCTTAGAAGCTACAACATACTCTGTATTTTTAGAAATGGATAACACTGGATTGTTTGAGATCATATCTCCCATTCCATCATACATACTACGATATTAGATAACATTGATCTAAGGAAGTACAGTTTTTGTTTTCTTAGAAACTAGTATCCATTTTTTCTTATATACCAGTTTCATATCCTTTGTACTATCCCAGGTTCAATCATATAGTTGTGACTTATTCACTTGCAGTCCTCTAGGTTATAACTGACTGTTTCCTATTATAATGTTTATTTTGGATATATCATATCTAGTACATAACTTAGCATTTGTTATTGATCCATCATTGAAGCGTATTTAATTCCAATCACCGATTTAATCTCCTTCTATTTCCATGCATGTCTTCTTAGAGGGATTTATGTTAGGTGACATTAGTAACAATTATCTCTCAAATTGTTCAAACTATTATTTTTCAATACAATAAAAATTTAAGTACGATTGAATAGGTCCCATAAACTATTAGTTCAACCTCATAAGATCATGTTCTATAGAATTAAGGTTTCCACTTTAAGTTAATCATGGGAGAATTACTTTCATACAAGTCTTAACTAACTGGAATACAAATTTTTATTTTTCATTTTTTTCCGAACATATTTTACATGTAAAATAATGGAGCTCCCCCTACCTGATGGTAGACACATGGAAAAGATTATTTCTAAATGAATATTCTATGATCTTGTTTCATACTTCAATCCTAAACATGAATTCAGTAACTTGAAACCCTATTGGAATTCTATGATGTCACCATCCATTTCTGGTTGCATCGAATAGAAACCTTCCATGATTGGTTGTAATAATATAAAATTCACAATAATATGATCACATAACATAACTATAAAATTAAAATTATAATGGATTTAGGAATAAATAATTGGTATAAAGAATCATGCATTATTGGAATCATGCACATACAATCCATGTATCATCTCACTCATATACTCACTATAGTATACAAAATTATAAAACCCCCTTGTACTTTGATACCCCAAATCCATTATTAAATTTAAATTAATCTTTTTAATCATAGAAAATTCTCAAATACATCCTACTTGTATGAATTATTATTCATACGGAATAATCTATCACTAGTAGCATTGAATATAAATCCATTATTATTGTTTCAACCTTCATAATAAGTATGTGTCTCTATGATGTTTCTCTTCCAAGATCTACTGTGGAACTTGTTCTTATGAAAACTATTTGTGTGTCACTCATGTTGACTAAACCTAAGTTAATATTTCTCTCACTATCTAATTTAGAGTTGTCAAACCTTTTATAGAATGAAATCCCATTACCTGAAAATCACTATTTAATAATAGGGATTTCGGTAATATCCCAATAAAAAATTATGATAACTTCTTTAGATGAACATTCGGGTTTTTCTGATGAAAGGTTTTTTATAACCTAAGAAAATCCTTTGAATCTTAACACATGTTCTTTTAACAAGTGATTTCAATCATAATACAACTACTATGACATCCATTTATCACGACTCTTGGCATATGGTTATCAGATATCACCATATTTTTAAATTACATCATCAAATATAATGGATTTTTTTTCAAGTTGAAACATTGATACTACTTACAACATGTCTCTGATGTATAAACGATTCATTTAACTGTTTTTTCATGATAAATTTAATTGATAAATTTTAACATGTAATACTAATCATAGCCCCCCCTATAAAACAATATTTTGTGACTTGGATAAGGTTATGTGCATTTTAGAATTACTCCATCATACATTATATTGATCGATGAATACTTGGTAATGAAATTCTTCAACAAACCAGCCCAAATAGACAAATATATATTGACTGTTAAAATATAATACATCATTTTCAAATTCCATAATTACTTAAAGGAATCTTATGTAATATATTTACCACTTGATTAGCCTTGGGATATTTCACACTCTTTTTATAGACTAATTCTTAATTCATTCAGGCATACCAATATTTCTAAAGGTTTATTCTTCAAAACTAAATTAATATAAATGTTTATAATACCTATGGTGTTTATGTATACATAGTCTAAATAGAAAAGTGGGAATATCATTGACATACACTATTAGTTTTACTTGACAATGAATTTATTTACACAACATCATAAATAAGTCTTACAATTTATATTTAGCACGTATTGCATATAATCAAATACAACTGAATTCTTGGTTGATTAAGAAAAAGAAAACAACATTCAATCCTTAACCTAGAATAATATAGCCTTCTTTCCAAGGAACACATGATATATATGTTATGATTATAATAAAAAAAATTCTACTAGAATCAATAACATGGAAATATAGAGGTCATGTATTTCTCAATGCTGACATATGCACCACCATTTCTCAACCATCTGGGGAACAAAACATACTTATTGAAATGATTCTATACTTACTTGATTAATGTATTTTGATACACACATGTATTAAATATAATTTAGTTATTATAATGAATTAAAATAGAAACACTGCATATAAGGGATGAATCTACTAGAATAATAATTGATTACTTACTTCTTTAATTTTGTTCATTATGTTTAAACATCCACATATTTTTTCATTAAATGAATAAAAATTAACCACTTATTTATTAACACTCTTTTAAGGACATCACAAAGTCATATTGGGTACTTCTCTCTTCATTGGCCTTATCACCATGTCTTTCAATGATTCACCATAAGAATAAAAGTTTATACTTTCTTTAATTTCTTATTTACTTAGTGAACCTTAAATAAAAGGTAATGAAGCGTTTACTCTATAGTGTTTATTTTGTTATTTAAAATGAAACTGTAGTAATAGGTGAAATAATTGTAAGAATGAGAGGTCTTGAAAGATAATAATATATATTTCAATTTACACATATCCAGTGTAATAATCACATATTCATATCTTTCCACACTTTATGATTGTGGGCATATTGTAGATGAGACAATATGTTATACTATCAATGTCTTGATGTAGTATCCACAACTCACATTGTGCATTGGTGGTAGCATTATGAAATAAACATCATATGTGTCATACATGAGTCTCCTATAAGAACTTTTACCCCGATATTTCTGAGGTGTCATAACAGTTATTGGGGACACCAACAACTTTAATATATGACATCATATTATTTCAAGTTCATGTACTACACTAAGAAATTCATGAAAATTGGGATATTAACTTTGTCTAATATTTAATGCAGTTTATTTGTGGAATTACTTTACATTATTTACAAAACATAAAACTATCATATTGTAATTTCTCTTCATTATCGATTAAGACATTATGTATTAATTAAATAATTCATTAACAGTATGCCAATATTTTAATGAATTCTAGGAACCCTCTATACTAGAATCAGAATACACTATCACTTGAGTGTTCTAGTTAAACAGATCCTTGAACATCCCTCATAGTCTATAGGATTTGGCTATACCACCACTCATAGAGTTCAGTATAGGCAGTTGACGGTTCAATCACAATAAATTGTGGTTTCTTGATCTATTAAGTTAATTATAATCTTAACAAATCATAAACATTATTTTCTCAACACTTTTCGTTATTGTTGTAGATTGATAGACTTCGGTTCTTCATTTCTTCTAATATCAATTAACTCAACCCACCACTCTCATAAGAACTCACTGGTATTAAGAGTCGCCATCATCATTGGCTAATAAGTACCCCAAAACTGGGTTTTTTTTCAAATTCAAATGATGGATAAAGTTTAACAACTTAATATTTTTTTAGGGTTTTATTATTCTTATTGATTAATATAATAAATATCTATTAATATTGGTCATTTTATATTATATTTCTCACAATAGAATATTAATAGAAAATAATTCATCGATTATTTATGTGGATTACTGTTTATTATTTCATGTATTTTCCTGTAGTTATAAAATGCATATAATGATAAAAAAGGTCATAAAGGGAATAAACTTCCCAACTGGTCTTGAGCATCTAAAACATATTGATGCACTTAAACTCAATGGAATAACCATGAACTAGGGTTAACATAATTGAGTCATAAATTGACTCATGATGTAGTTCATCCCTGTTTAGTATATCCAATACTTATCTAGATTTTCCCTCATCTTGGTAGGGTCCACGTCAAACATCTTCTTCATCCAACGTACATGAATACTCACACGCAGGTCAGGGGAGCTAGATGCTCAATATAAAACAAATAAAATTGGGCATACATGTCCTTATACATATTGATTAAAAAATAATGACAATGGGGAGACCTTATTAATTATTTACAATCATCCCACAATATTATAAACTATTCATTTATATGAAAATAGACATATACATTCTAGTCAATTGCTGAAGGCCTGTCAGTGGGTAAATTTAAAATAGTGATAAAAAATAAATTAAAATAATTTAACGTTGTCTGAAATTTTAATTAAATTAAATTAATTTAGAAAATTAAAATAATTTAATTATATTTGGTCCCTTTTGCAATTTATCATTTATTCCAAATATTAAATTAAATTTTTTTATTTATTTTAATAAAAAATAAAATTAATTTCTTTTGGGTATTAAAATATTAATATTTAATCCAATATTAATATCTAAATTAATATAATTTAACTGAAAACTTAAATTAATTAACATAATTAATTTAGGGTAATCAAATAAATATATAGACTGAAGCTCTCCGCAAGGGCCTAAATGGGTAAGGCCGAACCCGCACATGCTCATTTCGAGATGTGAAAAGACAGGTCCTCCCATACCTCTATCTAGTCAGGGACATATGATCATCCCAAGATCATACGTATTGAGACTAAGGTATAGGTACCAATCCACTAGCCATCCCATTGAGGCTCTGATGGGGTGCTGATTTCTATGGGAGTTTGAGGGAGGGAACTCTGTGTCTAGTCATGTTTAGGAAAAGGAGGTGAGTGAGATCCAGCGGTGGCTGGAAACATGGTGGACAACAGTGGTGGGGATTGTCGGTGACGATAGCGAATGAGGTCAGATATCATGGATCTGGCTGCTAGGAGGGACTATGCGGTCAAAGGATACGATAAAGGGAAGTTTCCTTGATGTCATAGTGAGCTCAGTGGGGGTTGGATATGACATTAACGAGGAACATGATACTGGATAAGGAGAGGGTTGATGCAGTGGGGTACTTATGAGATATGGTGGTTATAGGGAAAACAAAAATATCATTCTGGAGTAGTGAGCATCCACTGGTATAGCTACGGCCGAGTTTGTTCGCTCGAGATGGAGGAGCTAATGAGATCTAGGCTAGGAGAGGACGCCAGATGTCTTTTTTGGGAATATTGCAGCCTCGATGGTCTGCCTTTAGTTGGAGGGGGATTTACTAACCTTGTCTACATGAGATGAAAGTTGGGTCGTTTGGTGGAGACTAGCGATTACACCATGGGAAAGGGGTCACACAATAGAGAATATGCGACAAAGGTGACCTCGCAATTAAACTCGTTATTTTTTAAAAACAAAATCATAAAGAAAAACCATTTTTATATGTCATTTTACTGACCTTTAAAAATAGGATATTCCCATCACATTTTTCCAAGCCCCAACATTGCTATTTAAAAATATTTCTCAAGGATAAATCCATCGCCTTTAAATAAATATAATTATAAATATTACAATAATAAAAAAATTATTAAAATAAAATTATAAAATAATTATAATTATTTCATTTAAAAATTAAATATGGATGAAAAAAAAAATATATAAAAACTATTTTTCCAATGGAATGAACTATTCTAGTATCCCGTGTTTATGGAAATTCCAAAATCATATTTCCATTAGGTTATAATAGCCTATATATAATATATATTCTTCATATTTATAATACCCTCAAAACCACAGTTTCAATCCATAATAAATATTTTGGATTATCATAACTTCGATGTTAAAAATCAGATCGAGGTGCGATATGTGCCATTGGGACTAAAATTAAACCCTTTACAAAAATTTGAATACCCCTAATTTTTATTAGATCAGATAATTTATTTTGTCACTATGATATGAATTGTAGGTATCTGGGTGCGCAACGAATTATCATGGGTTTTATATATAAAATTTTTCATTATTGGGATGATGAGATTTATCCTCTACGGTGATACAAGCCCCAATACGATCCAAGGAACTCGAATAAATCAAAGAGAGAAAAAAATAAATTCAAAATTCATACCTTTAAATGAATCCGCACTCAACATCTTCTTGTCATGGGTCATTTTCATCTTGAAGGATCCAAATTATAGTCTATGTAGATCACCTGAACATGCTTCAAACAACTACTAGAACATCAATCAATGAATTATAGGTTCTAGTGTGGCAATATGATGATACATTTGATGTCCCAATAATCACTACAACAATGTTCCTTTGATGAGTGGAGATTATGTCAATCTAAATGCCTAAATTGAGAGATTCACTCTCTATAAAGTGGGATATCATATAAAGGCTCGAAAAATCTCACTAAGAGTATTCATTTTGTGAGAGACTCAGATCAATTTATAGTGGATGTTCAAATAAATAGAAAGGGTTCCCTGAATCCCACATATTTAACGTTGACTAAATAAATAATTATGAAAAATTAAACTACAACATAAAATTTTCTTATATATCTTCATCATTCTCTAATATATATTAAATATAATATGTGATAAAAGTAATCCATTTAATCAACTCAAAATTTCCTAAAATTTTAAACAAATATAGAATATTAAAAAAATATTTGATAGAATAATATATTCTCTTATTCAATAAATACCCAATGAATCCATTTAATAAACTAATTCAACCCAATTATTATTTACTTTAATAATATGAATTTATTTATTCATTTAGTGATCATACGTCCTTGAACCAGACTCCAGTGGTGGGGCACACCATGTCTGATATAGCTTTTCAACTATATTAGGAAGATTACTGAATGCGCTATTGGGTGTGATAGTCTAGGCCCTTATAATGATTTTAATGAATAAATTCCACATACTATGAGAGGATTCTATCAACACATCAAGGACTCTAGAGAGATAAGGAATATTAATAGCAATGAAACCCAACCTATGAACATGAACTATGTGATATAATCTCCACGTCTTTATATATCTCTTGAATAAGGATGGACACTTATGTCATTGTCCATCCTTGATTTATTGTTTCTTGATCTTGACAGACGAATTTACCCATGATTTAATTGTCCTAGGACATATGAATCTACTACCAACCTAAAAAAACAAGGTTCAATATATATTACTTCTTCAACATTGAAACAAAAAATTCTATTTTGATCATTCAACCAATATCATACCACCGTTGACACAACCAACACAAGCTACATCACCACGATTTGATTAAACAGTATTTTTCTTGCATCAAGGATCGCGATCAATTAGAATACATTAATAATGATCTCTAGTCAGGGGACTAGTACACATATCTATAGGTAGGAACAACCAATGTCATGAGAATCATGTGGAGTTCCTATTAGTGGGTATATCATCATGATCTCAACTAATATAGATCATCGAGTGATAACTTATTGAGAATATTTCTCCATGCGTATGATCCCCAAGCACCTGAAAGTGATACATAAAATATGTCTCATATTTATGAGGTATCTACACCATTGGGAATATATTTAAGATTAATTTCATAGAATCTTGAGGTCCTCATTTTAATTTGGGGTTTGCTATAACCTTATGATAAGACAATTAATATTTTGAAATTAACATTAAATAGTGGACCCGAAAATATATAAACTATAATGATATGTATATATCATGTACATATAACTGTACTAATGATATTATAATAAAACATTACTATATTTTTGGGTTTAGGGAACTCACTATTACAATGTGTTATTCATGAATGAAATATATATTCTTGATCTAATTCAATAACATGTTTATAAAGAAGATAAGGATAAAAGGAGATTTATCCAGGATAAAGAAGTCCATCCATGATATTTTTCAAAATACAAGGGATACAATTCCCACCACTTTTCAATTGATTCATTTAATGAAAAAAAATTGAAATAATTTTCTAAACAATCAAGAAAATACTATATGGGATACGGGTGTTAATAGTTTGTTTTTTTTTGAATTTTCCCAATAATAGATATAAGTGTTTTCTTCCTAAAAAAGGATATTTTCTATTATAAATATATTTTTGGGAAAATATTGTTTCTCAATTTCTAGAGGGAATATATATTAACTTTGATTAGTTAAAATGGAAATAAAAAATTGATTGTTTTAGTGAAATTTGTATTAAAAGCTACTTTATATCCTAATAGAGTTTATGGTATGTTGGTAAATACTAATATCAAATTTAATGAGTTCTATTTATATTATTTAATAATTATGTTAAATAAATGTTAGAATTTAATGGTTACAAGACGATGATTCTAAGCATAGAAAGTGTTCCGAGTAGACAATTGATGTTATGAATATCATAACATTTGATGTTGTGATATAATGATGTGTGAATACAATATTCAAGGAGTATAAAATTTGGATTATTAATCTAAGATATTTATTTTTGAAAAAATATTTCTTCATAGATATTATTTATTAATGTAGTTTAGTGGGATGTTTCCCTAAATGATAACAAAGAAGTGTGGAAAAAATTAGAAAGGGATATAATGTGTTTGATAAAACTCTAAAAGTTTGAAAATATAATAATTCATTTATTATCTATAATATGAGATTTGATTAGATGAGTTTATATATATAGTTTTTTAGTAAACTTAAATTATTTTCTAAATATAAAATATTTCATTATATAAAAATTTATTCCATACTTTATCATTATTTTATGTTGGCTACATATATTAATGATGTGAAATGACAATTAGCCACTGAAAGCATGAAGTAGACTTGTCCCTACATAATGGACATCATAGAGTATTATAGGATGTGATGATGTAACGACCCAATATTTTTCAATGGAAATTAATTTCTTATAAATATTTGATAATCACATGAAATCACAACCTAATTAACTACTATTTTCTATGTGACCCTTAAAACGTATGTTTGTCACTTCTGTGATGTGAATTTTAAAAATCTGACATACACAGTTGGAATCAGTAAGTTATTTGGAGTCCAATAAGAAAAATTTAATTTTCGGTGAATAGTATCCTACCCTTATAAATAGTGACATATCTTTTTGAATAGTAATATACCCTAATGAAATGTAACCTTACCTTTGATAGTGTATAAATAATATTCAAGTGAAAGTACGATATACCTATGCTTTAAAATAAGTAAAAGAATGATTTAAAACCGTTTTTAGAATAAAATATGATATTAATTAATTATTAAAATAATCATATTTAGAAAATTATTTTTAAAAAATGGACTTCATTTTTGGATTCTAAACATCGAAAAATGGTTGGGGTGATTTTTTGAGATTTTTCTGAAATACATTAAAATATCGTATATCAGTTAAATATATTATTCATGACATCACAAGTGATGTAATCTGACTTGGTTCGATCATAAAAGATAAAATTACTATTCTTGGTCATGTAAGACTCCTTATTCCTTGTCTTATAGGGAAATGATAAATTAATGAATTTTATATTAAGAAATCCCCTCTCTCCTCCACTATAAAACCCCCCTCTCCCTCCCCCCTCTCTTCACTCCTCTCTAGCCTTATGCCTTCTCCAAATTCTATCGATATATCCTCCCAACCTCCTGTCCCACATCCAGAGAACCTTGTTCTCATAAAAAGACCAAAACCTCTCATTTAATTAGGCTCTTAAGGATTCTTTGTTCAAGAGGTAAATTCTTCTTTTTAATTCTTTATCTTTCCTTTCAAGTTCATTTGTTTTATTTTTCTATTACCTATTGATATCCAAATTTTGTGATGACCCCAGTACCTTATATATACTTGAATATTTTCATGATAGTGCAATAAGATATCATCATCTCTCTCTTTAACTTTCTTTTATACTATCAGCAAGAACACCATCCGAGATGTGTCAATTTACCACATTTAAGGACGATGGGATTTTGATTTCTATTACCATTATCAATTATGTTCATGAAACCATTGTTTTTAGGGTTTAAATAGTTTATTATATATGTAATATAACCTATGTAATGTTCTGCAATTACTTTTTACAAATGGTATTAAGTTATAAAGAAAAATGAGTTTGTTGTAATAAAAACCCACAATTTAACTGAAACAGTCTTCATTGAAGATATATATAATAATTCATTATCATACCATTTATCCAAATTATATAAATTACCACTAACACCTATGTATGATCATAAATAATATTCAAATTCAATTCTAGAGATTTATGTGAACTCCATTACTTAAGAACAAGTGAACTGATTATGAAAATGAAGAAAATGAACAATGCATAACGACGAAATTCAATATAATAGCTTATCAATAAGGGAATAAATGAAATAAATAGAATTATGATAAACTAAATATAGGTCTAATGGGTTCTGAAATAATTTATTAATAAGTATAATTTCATATTCCAGGAGCTTAAGTTCAAGAGGGGAACACATTTGGAGTTAAGGTAAGAGTTTTTTCCACCCGAACATCCATTTTCATTCAGGTTAAATTTATTGTCTAATTACCTCAATGAAATTCTGGAATATTATTATGAAATCCTCATAGAATCTGTGTGAGTGTTCTATATATTTTTACCAACAATAACCCTTCCTTATTTTTTGGATAGTTACACATTCTAAAAGGAACATTCAAAATTGTTTTCGAAATACAAGCTCAATCTATTGGAATTTCTTTAATTCTTACCTATTTTAAAGGGCACTCTATAATCTGTTTTTTGGAAACCATTATCTTTATAAAATCACTCATTTTATTAGAAAACAACTATCTTACTTTACTTCTGGTTTTATACAAATATTTTTCCAAAAGAACACCTCTTTTCAAAGTAAAAGAATATTTATCTCAAGATTTACTCGAATACTTTATAAGAGTATCTTCATCTATTTCAACGCTCTTTTTAATTATAATATATTATTGGGATTAGTATTCTATGTTAGCATCTTTCATATTTAATTTAATGTTTTATGATTATTTTGGAAATTTATGTGCTATCTTAAAACCATTCATCAGTTTACATCAAATGGTTAGTGTTTTTCTTAATGTTCGGGGAATGCTATTTACATTTCATAAATTAGTTTCAATATGAATGTGTATGTTGTTTATGTTTATCTTCGTTCATATGAGGAATTAATTAGACATAGTAAGTGTTGGGTAGGGCCTCCTATAGCCCCTCGGTGCATCGATAGGTCTCATGAGACAAACTATGGTCTTGGCACAAGGCCTTGAAAAAATGATTATTTATGGTCTTGGAACGAGGCCTTGCGGTATGGATATGTTGTCCCGCATTAAGTATTCCCTCATTATGAATATATTATTGATGGTTCATGTGGTTATTAAACTAGTAGAATACCCATGATTATGTTATGTTATGGTAATATTTACTAATATCATATTGCTTCCATATTTTGTTCATGTTTTTTTTAAAGGGTCGTGTTTTCAATTATTCTCCATATCTAATGTTTATGTTATCTTCCACTGTATTTATTACCCTTACTAATCATTTTAGCTAACCCATTTTTTTATGTTTCATTTCCACCAGACAATAAGAATTTTTTTATGAATGACATGCTGAAATAACCTAGGAGTTATGGAAGTTGTCTAAGGAGTTTCTATGTTGTTTTTCATTTCATGTTGTAATGATGAAATTATGTATGTATCTTGTTTCCAATATTACTAAACAACTCAGTCCTTCGAGATTCTTATGCCTTGTTTGTAATCCAATTTACTCAATAAGGAACCGACTCCAGGCAACTAGGGTCGGGTCCTTAAAGTTGGTATCAAAGGAAGTTTAGAAGAAAACATGGAAACTAGATTTAGAAAACATAGATTAAGAATGAGTCCCCATGATAGTATTTGAGATTAAACAAACAAGAACGACCTGGTATTTTGGTAAGGAATAGATTATGTGTATTTTTCAAGCAATACATCTCTGTCTAGATATGAGCAGGTAGAGGTAGCTCTCGCACAGATGTACCTAGGAGTGAAATCTCCAACAAGAAGTTTCAGGCCTGAACCAGGGTTTCCTGGTACACGAAAGTGGGCCTTGCTGCACTCTTGGTTATGACACTCCAAGGGGATATTCTTAGGATAATTCACATTTTTTTACAATCCATTATGAAGGATTTGAATGTAAAATTTTCCTCAAAGAAACCATTTTTGTGATTATGGGATTAGGCATGCATAAGATTTCAATTTGTGCTCAGTATTTTGTTAAGTTAAGATTATAAATTATGATTCATAACCTCATCTAGTGTATGATGTTATCTAGAGATGACACCTAGCGGAAGGAATAGAAACCACACGAATGCACATATCCCCTATATTGAATTCCCTCTGATGAAAGATAATGATGTTGGCTCTAGTGCTGTGACTGGTGCTAAGAAACTCATAACTATACTGGGACAACTTACTCAGGTTATGAATAATAACCTTACCAATATGGAGCATCTGGATCCACCATGTGGACGAGCTATGTTTGATCTATTTATGCGACAACAACCTCCACCATTCAATGGGACAACAAACTTGTTTGTAGTAGAGTTTTGGATATATTCCCTTGAGAATATATTTCTCACTTTGGGATGTAATGAAATAGAGAAGGTTATCATGGTAGTTTATCATCTAACAAGAGATGTGTATTAGTTGTGGTCATTAATCCAAAACACAAAGGAGGAGGAAGAAATAGAAGTGATGTAATTGAGGGATTTTAAAGAAATATTCTTAGAAAAATATTTCCCTTGTGAACTATGAGCATATATATAGAGACAATTCATGAATCTGAGGTAGAAGGAGGATGAAAATGTTTCCAAGTATTAAGAAAAATTTTCAAGGTTGGCAAAGAAAGTTGCAGACTACATATATAATCCACGGAGTAAAATTTATCGATTCTTTGATGGTTTAAAACAATTCCTCTGAAGGGATCTAGTCTCCCAAAGATTCTCATCCTATGAAGATATAGTATCAAGTGATATCAAGACAAAAAATGAATTCTCTAAGTCTTATGACTTTAAGGGATGCAATAGAAGAATAATTATACTGAAAACACTGGAAAAGGAAATAAGGAAATGAGGATGCAGAGAAGAGTTGAATTTGTATCATGCTGTAATTGTGGGAAGAAACACCCTGACACTTGCTTGAAGGGAATGGAAGTCTGTTACAAGTGATGAGAAAAAGGCCATCTATCTCAGGATTATATGGAGAAGAAAGAATCTACCAATGTTCTATTCTAAAATTGTGGGGATATGGGACATTATGCACATGAATTACCTAAGCGTCAGGGAAATTTTCCCCAACGAAGGCCAAGGGAGAAAGGCCAGGCTTATACAGTCAGAACTATAGAGGTTGAAGTTCCTAATGATGTGGTAGAAGATACATTGATTGTTTCATCCAACATAGCTAATACATTATTTGATTCTGGATCTTCAGATTCATTTATATCTTCTCAATTTTCCAAGAAAAATAGATATGTCCAATTTTATTTAATAAAGGCGTTATCAGTCAAAACCCATGGTGTATGTATCATTGCAACAAAGGCTGTTGATTAGTCCCCCTCCGGACACATAAACATTATTTAGTCACTAACCTTATCATCATACCAATGGTTGACTATGATATAATTCTCGATATGAATTGGCTATAAAATTATGATGTGAAGATCTATTTCAAGAATAAAGAAGTTAAAATTTCTGTGAATGGTGTAGAATCCATTATTTTTAGAGCTGAAACCTTACCATTTAATTCTCATCTAGATCCACCCCTATTAGATCTACTAAATTCAATTTTTGGGGAGCAAGGTAATGAAATAAATGGGTGTGAGGAGAATAATTTACTGATAGATGATGTACATATTGTGAAAGAATATGTTGATTTTTTTCCAGAGGATTTACCTAGACATCCTCCCGAACAGGAAATTGACTTTTTTATTGACTTAATTCCTAGTTCAAGGCCCATATAAAGACCCCTAATAGAATGGAAACTGTGGAGTTAATGAAACTAAAGAAAAAACTAGAGGAATTGAGTGATAAAGGATTTATTCGACCTAGTGTTTCTCCATGGGGAGCCCTCATTCTTTTAGTTAAGAAGAAAGATGGGTCTATGAGGTTGTGTATTGACTACATGGAGATTAATGCTATTACAATAAATAATAAGTATCATCTGCCATGAATTGATGATTAATTTGATCAACTTCATGGATCCCAATATTTTACTAAGATTGATCTTTTATCAGGATATCATCGGTTTCTTGTGAGGAAGGAAGACATTCCAAAAACAGAATTTCAAACTAGGTACATGCATTATGAGTTAACTGTAATGCCTTTTGGACTAACTAATGCACCATCTGTCTTCATGGATCTAATGAATAGTGTTTTCAAAAATTATCTTGACGACTTTGTAGTGGTGTTTATTAAAGGTATCCTGGTATACTCTAAAATCCATTAACATATTGAAAATCACTTGCACACTATTCTGAAGACACTTAGAAGAAATAAATTATATGGGAAGTTTAGAAAGTGTAATTTTTTGCTCTAATATGTTTCCGTTCTGGGCCACATTGTCTCTATGGATGGAATATCTATATATCCTATGAAGACAAAGACTTTTACATAATTTCCTACTCAAAATAACGTAACTTAGGTACATAGTTTTATTAGTTTAGCAGGTTTTTTATCGGTGTTTCATTCAGAAAAGTGCCTATTTAGCCAGCCCAATGACCAAGCTCACATGAAAATAGGATAAGTTCAGATGGAAAAAGGAATGTGAAGAATTGTTTGAAGAATTGAAGTGGAGGTTAGTTAATTCTCTGATCCTAGACCTACCATCAGGGAATGCTGGGTTTGTTATCTATAGCAATTCATCAAAGAAAGGACTTGGTTGTGTCCTTATGCACAATGATCGAGTGATTTCATATGCATCTAGGTAGCTAAACATTCATGAAAAAAACTATACAACTCATGATCATGAGTTAGAAGCGGTAATATTTTCTTTGAATATTTGGAGACATCACCTCTATGGAGAAAAATGTGAGATATATATAAATCATAAGATTTTGGAATTTATATTCCCATAGAACGAACTCAACATGAGACAAAGGATATGGATTGAGCTACTCAAAGACTATGATTTCACAATACACCACCACCCAGGGAAGGAAAATAAGGTAGCAGATGCTTTGAGTAGAAAGGACCATGGAATTCTGAACAAGATGAGAGTTGAAAGGGATTATATGTTCATGGATCTAATAAAGATGGATATGGGAATTGTCAAGGAAGGTTACACATCACTAATTTTTCAAATGGATGTCGAACCTTCTCTATTGGAAAATATAAAAAGTTATCAGTTTGACGATGAGGAGTTTCAAAAGAAATTAATGCTATAAATTATGGGAAGTTGACTGACATCGCATTTGAAGGTGGCATTTTGAAATTCGGGAAGAGGCTTTGTGTTCCCGCTATTCCTATGATAAAGTGGGAACTATTGGATGATGATCATAACTCTAATTTTCCTATGCACCCTAGTAGCACAAAGAAGTATCGAGATCTCTGAGAAAACTTTTAGTGGGACCATATGAAATGGGATATTGCTAAATATACATCAATGTTTCTAGTACGTCAATGAGTGAAGGTTGAGAGGAAAACGTATAAGGGGATGATGGAACCACTACCTGTACCAACATGAAAGGTGGAGAAAATTACCATGGACATTATCACTAGACTTCCAAGGAAATCTAGAGGAAACAATGCTATATTGGTCATTGTGGATCATCTTACAAAGACATCTCACTTTATTGCGATTTGAGAGGACATTCTCATTGGATCAACTTGCACAGATTTACATCAAAGAAGTGGTAAGGCTGCATGGAGTACCACTATCTATTGTATCCAACCGTGATCCAAGATTCAACTAAATTCTGTGGAAAATAATCCAACATGCTATAAGAACTAAACTGGACTTCAGTATGGCCTATCAAACTCAAACTGATGGCAGATCTGAGCAGACTATTCAGACACTGGAAGACTTGTTGAGATCATGTTCTATGGAATTCAAAGGAGGATGAGACCGACATCTTCCATTGGTTGAAGTATCCTAAAACAATAAATTCCAATCAAAATCCAAATGGCACCATATGAAGCCTTTTATGGGAAAAGGTGCAGAACATGGACGTGTTGGGATGAAGTCAGTAAGCATAAACTACTAGGACCAGAAATGGTCAAAGAAATGGAAGGCAAGGTGAAAACCATTCTGCAACATATCAAGGCAGCCCAAAGTCGATAGAAGAGTTATGCGGATAACCATTGACAAGACCTTGAATTCACAATTGGAGACCTGGTATTTCTACGCATATCTCCATGGAAGAAGTTCATGATGTTTGGGAAGAAAATAAAGCTATGTACTAGGTATATCGGCCACTTTGAGATCCTTGATTGTGTCAGATATGTGGCCTATTGAATAGCACTTCCACCTACGATGTCGAAAGTACATGATGTCTTTCATGTATCCCTCTTAAGGAAATACATACAAGACCCTTCACATGTACTCTCTTTAGAGGTGGTACAGTTAGAGGATGATCTATCCTATGAGAAGCAGCCAGTGAAAATCATGGATCGTGGAGATAAAGTTCTACGCAACAAGACTTCTCATCGGGTCAAGGTAATATGGAGAAACCATAAGTACGAAGAGGACACATGGGTACTGGAGGAAGTAATGAAGGAAAAGTACCCCACCTGTGTTTGACCTAGTTTCTAAAATGAAATTTTGAGGGCGAAATTTCTGAAGGGGGGAAGAATGTAACGACCCAATATTTTTCAATGGAAATTCATTTCTTATAAAAATTACATAATAACATGAAATCACAAAATATTTAACCTCTATGTTCTATATGACCCTTAAAACATACGTTTGTCACTTTTGTTATGGGAATTTTTAAAATATGACATACACGGTTGTGATTAGTACGTTATTTGGAGTCCAATAAGAAAAAATTAATTTTTTGTGAATAATAACATACCCTTATAAATAGTAACATACAATTATGAATAGTAATATACCCAAATGAATAGTAAACTTAACTATGATAGTATATAAATAATATTCAAGTGAAGGTATGATATACCCATTCTTTGGAATAAGTAAAAGAATATTTAAAACTGTTGTTTTTAGAATAATTTATGATTTTAATAAAATAATAAATTAATCATATTTATAAAATTATTTTTGAAAAATGGACTTCATTTTTTGGATTCTAGATGTCAAAAAATGGTTGGGGTGAATTTTTGGGATTTTTCTGAAATACTTGAATTTTTTATGAATAGTGAAATACGGTAAAATACTATATATTAGTTAAATACACTATTCATGACATCACAAGTGATGTATTCCCAATTGGTTTGATCATAAATGTTACAAATACTCTTATTGATCAAGGAATACTCACTATTCCTTATCTTGTGTGAAAATAATAAATTAATGAATTTTATATTAAGAAATCCCCTCTCTCCTCAATTATAAAATCCCCCTCTCACTCCCCCTTATCTTCAGTCATCTCAAGCCTTGTACCTTCTCCAAATTCTATCCAAATATCCTCCTGAAATCCTCTCCCATGTCCATCATTCCTCGGTCGAATAAAAGACCAAAACCTCTCTCTTAAAGAGGTTCTCAAGGAATTTTCGTACAAGAGGTAAATTCCTCTTTTCAATTCATTGTCTTTCCATTCAAGTTCATTTGTTTTATTTTTCTATTACCTCACCTTATAAAATTTTGTGATGACTCCATTAACTTATATTTAATGGAATGCTTTCAATATAGTGGAATATGTTATCATCATATCTCCTTTCTACCTTCTTTTATACTAGCAGGAAGAACACCATCCATGATGTGTCAATTTACCACATTCAAGGACGATGGGATTTTGATTTCTATTATCATTATCAATTCTGGTCATGAATCCATTATTTTTATGGTTGAAACAGATTATTATATATGTAATATAACCTATTTAAGGTTCGTTAATTCCTTTGTACAAATGGTATTATGTTATAAAGAAAAATGAGTTCGTTGTAATCAAAACCCACAATTTAACTGAAACAGTTTTCATTAAAGATCCATATAATAATTCATTCTCATTACATGTAAAAAAATTATATAAATTACCACTAACACATATGGATGATCATAAAAAATATGTGAATTTAGTTCTGGAGATTTACATGAACTCCATTACTTAAGAATAAGTGAACCGATTATGAAAATAAAGAAAACGAACATTACAGAACTACGAAATTCAATTTAATAACTTACGAATAAGGGAATAAATGAACTAAATAGAATTATGATAAAATAAATTCATGACTAATAGGATATGAAATAAGTTATCAATAAGTATAATTTCGTATTTTAGGATCTTAAGTTCAATAGGGGAACACGTTTGAAGTTAAGCTAAGGGTTTTCCACCCGAACATCCATTTTCATTCAGTTTACTTTTATTGTATAATTACCTCAAAAAAATTATGTTATATCTTTATGTAATCCCCATAAAATCTCTTTGAGTTTTTTATATATATTTACCAACCATAAAACTTCCTTATTGTGTGGATAGTTACACGTTTTAAAATGAAATTTTAAAATTGTTTCTGAAATACATGCCCGATCCGGGGGTATTTCTCTAATTCTTAACTATTTTAAGGGGAACTTTATAATATGTTTATAGAAACACTTTTCTTTATAAAACCACTTGTTTTATTATGAAAATACTATATTACTTTACTTCTGGTTTTATACAAATATTTTTCCCAAACAAAACTTTTCTTTTCAAAGTAAAAGAGTATTTATCTCAAGATTTACTCGAATACTTCATAAGAGTATATTCATCTATTTCAACACTCTTGTTGATTATTATGTATTATTTGGATTAGTATTCCATTTTAGAGTCTACCATATTCAATTTAATGGTTTAAGATTATTTGTCTATTGATGTGATATCTTAAAACCATTCATTAGTTTACATCGATTGGTTAGTGTTTTTGCTTAATGTTTAGGGAAAGCTATTTACATTTCATATATTAGTTTCAATATGAATGTGTTTGTTGTTTAATATTATCCCCATTTTTATGAGGAATGAAATGGACATACTAAGTGTCAGGTGGGTCCGGCTATAGCCCCTCGGTGCATTGGTAGGTTTCATGAGACAAACTATGGTCTTGGCACAAGGCCTTGACAAAATGCTTATTTACGGTCTTGGCACAAGGCCTTGATGGTATGGATATGTTGTCCCACATTATGAATTAACTCATTATAAATATAGTATTGATGGTTCATGTGGTTATTCTACGAGTAGAATACCAATGATTATGTTATGTTATGGAAATATTTACTATGCTCATATTTTTTCCATATTATGTTCAAGTTTATTTTTAAAGGCATGTGTTTTCAATTATTCACCATGTCTAATGTTTATGTTATCTTCCACTGTATTTCTTACCTTAATGATAATTTGATCTCACCCCTTTCTTATGTTTCATTTTCCTAGGGCAGGAAGTATTTTATTATGAATGACATGATGAAATAACCTAGGAGTTATGGAAGTTGTCTATGGAGTTTCTATGTTGTTTTTCATTTCAAGTTGTAATGATGAACTTATGTATGTATCTTGTTTCCAATAATAATAAACTACTCGGTCCTTCGGGATTATTATTCCTTATTTGTATGCCAATGTAATCAATAAGGCATTGACTCTGGGAAACTGTGTTCGGGTTCTTATAGATGAAATGTGAATATTAGATTTATTTGGGATTCATATAGAGATATATATTTTATCATCTTAGAAAAAATAGGTTTGGTACACTGGATGATGTTTTATGTATTCCACAAAGTGTGTCATACATTATGTTATTGGTATACTGAGGGTGAATATATCATAATTAATATAAATACATGAGGTTGGAAAGATACATATCTTGTAAATTTCATAATTTGATATATTTCTTATCCAATACACCAGGTTGATCTAGCGAGTGGTTAGTTTGGTATGTTTATGATCATGTCATCGATTGAGGATTAACAGATATGAGACTTTTCCTCTCATATGATGAGTAAGAAAACTAGGTCCTCAATTGAGTTATTCTATGAAATTGCTTAAATGTAAACCCAAGTAATTTTTTTATAATATATCATTTTTTAATTAATATTCATTTTAATATTACATGTGAATATACATTTATAATTCTACAAATGATTTTATTTAATTTTTCTATCAAAAATGAAATTTTTTATTTTAAATAAATTATTTTCCATAAATTATTTAATATTATGTAAATGTTAAATTAATAATTTTAAAATTCGAATTTGATAAAATAATATTTAATTTTTTATTTCAACAAGTACAAATCCTCTTAAGATAAATTTTTCATAATTTTCAAAAAAGTATATTTTTTTGTGAATAATAGAAATATGATTTATTTTAAAGAATATATTTTATGATTATTATTTTTTTGAATATTATTAGTATAATTAATTAATTAAATTCCAAAAATTATTATTAAAATTATATTAGTAAAATATAGTAAATAATTATGAAATTATAAGGATCACTATATTCATTGGTCATGGTTAAAGAATATTTTTTTATTTGAAAAACATTTTTTATAATATATGGGTTATTTAAAAGTTTTATTTTTCATATATTTATTATTACTTTATTTAAATGAATCATTTATATTAATATTAAAATAAATTACCTATGATTAAATTATTAGTATTTTGTAAGAAAATTATATAAAATTATTTTTATGCTTTAAAGGAATTTGTTAAAAATTGTTTTTCCCCTTATTTGTACAAATATAAAATCACTTATTATTATATACATAAATTCAATATTATGAAATGAATTTCAGATTTTGAATCTGAATATTCAAATTTTGTAATAATTTTATATTTTTATTCATTAAATTAAATTACCTAGGTAAAAATTTAGTCGTTGAAATTAATGTTAAATGTGGTATATGATTAAATTAATTGATAAGGCCACAAATATAAATAGTATTATCTCTTTTTAATTTGATGAGTGAATTTTCAAACTAAATTAACCTATATTATAAATTTGGATAATTTGGTTCAACTTTCTTTGAGTATAATATTTTTTATATGTTAAGGAGAGCTATTTTTAAAAGAATGTCACTCCATTAACATATAAACTGATCCCTTCAAAACCTTACTTCTCTACACACCGTAAGGATAGTAGATCAAATATGAATTGAAAAAATACACCCCCAACTCTATTTCCACTTTCTAAAGATTCTAGTATCACTAATAGTGCAATATAACATGGCTTATGGAGAGACCTAAAGGAGGATACCTAAGAAAGATATAATTATCATAACTGAGTTATTTCAGGTTTTATTATTTTCCACATCATCAAAATTTATTATAACCACTCTAATATAGTGATACTAGTATCATTAGTATACTAAAGTTTCATTAGATTGATGGAACAACCATTTTTTACCACATGTAATCCATTTTAAAATGAAAACACCACTTGTGTTACATTCAATATTCATTTTCCTTGAACAATATATTACATTATTAATCAACTCCTTTCATGGATGGGTATAAAAAACAATTTTATGATAGGATATGATATATATAAGTTTATTAAGATTTTAGAAAATAATTTTGATATTTTATTAATAGTCATATTAATAAATGTTCATTGTAAAATTTAACTTCTTAAATTAAGCTTATCAAGACACATTGTAAGTAAATATTTATTACCATTCCCTTTCATCTATCTTTTTCATCTACCACTTCTTGAATATGATTTTTATTGATTATATTTTTCTAAAAATATGAAAGTCGATTTAAAGTAGATATTATAAAATAATATATTTTTACTCATTTGACAATTATAATGTGGCCATTGTTTATAGTTTTTACCACCTATATGGGTGAAATTTTATTTTCAATAGTAAGAATGATTTAGAAATATTTAAAATGGTAATATTATACAAAAATAAAAAATTTAAGATGTTTTATGATTATATAATTCCAATATATCTTTTTAAATTTCCTAATAATATAAATTATTTTTGAGAAATTTTTATTTACAAATAAAATCTATTTTTATGCATTTTGCATGGATCGTTCCCATAAGTTCGATAATATGATCATTTATAATGACCTGAAATTTTTTATATTGAATTCCAATTCTGATTTTTTATTTTTTAAAATGTTAATGAATATAGTATTAGACACATTAAATTCATTATATTAAAATATATATTAAGATATAAAAAAAAATTGTGTTAAATATGAGTAAATAAAAGGTTTGAACCAAGATATCATACATGAATTTTTTAGTATAACATATATTTTTTATTTTTAGTAAAATATATTGTTATTAGTTTTAATTAAAATTTTATTTTCATAAAATAGATTCATTAAACCTGAACTATTGGTTTCTATAATTTTATGAAATCATTGCTAATTTTTCTAAGGGTCAGAGATTTAATCATGCCATACAAATTATTATTATTCAATATATAAAGACCTTATTTTGAAAAAAATTAAAATATTTATATAAAAAAAAATTAATTTTATATTTGGAATAATCACATAGAAACTCTAAAATGGTTTTGTTTTATGGGTCTTTTAATGAATTTTTTTAGTGAGTAGAAGAAATAATTATTTATTACTTATTTGCAGTAAATATTTATTACATATAGTAATCTAACATAATAAATTTTTTCTCATATTTGTAAATAGTATAATTAAATACAATTAATATAGTAAATTTCATTTTGGGGTACAAAAATAAGTTACTGTTGTAAAATCTAGGCACCACTATAATGGTTAAAATGTGGTAAAAATGTTAAAATACGATGTAAACATCAGTAAAGGTCATTTTTAAAGGGGTTGGTGGGGGCTCAAATTATTTTATCTGTTATCTTCCACATTAATTATCAATTTTTGTTATACATTATTAAAAAATGAATTACATTTTTATATTTTCAAATTATATTTACCAAAATGTTAGTCCTATCACCTATAAAAGGAGCCCTTTACAACTACTCTTCCAAAAACACCACAAATATTCTTTTCTCAACAAAATTATGCCAAAATATCTAACAAAAAATAACACCATGTCTTATTTGATTCTATCTTCTGGGAAGACCATTTTGTGTTTATGGTATATTTTAAGAGAGGACATACAAATGAAGAAGTAATGTTCTCAACCATGCTCTACTAATGTTTTTTTCTTTTTCCTCCTCCAATTGTATTATATAAAACATAATAAAGTGACATAACTTTCATAAATATACAAAATTTTATTTAGTTAAGGGGATATACACTACCTATCATACTCTAATTAATTATAAAATTCAAATATCATCATGTTATGTGTTCAATACCACCTCTATGGAAAATAAGATTCTTATTTTATAATCACCACCATAGCTATTTATAGTAAAACAATTTGATAAAAAAAATTATAATAAGAATAATATAACTTATTTCATGTTCTATAATTGATGAATAATCATTAGAATAAATAAATCAAATGTAGTTCACAATGGTCAGTAAAGTCACATAGATAAAAATTCCATTAAATAATAATATTTATATTCAGTAATTCAGGAATATTGAATTTTAAAAATTCTATAATAACATGAAAATTATTTCATTTCACTTTTTTGTGTGTAAATTTTGAATAGATATTCCATAAAAATCATCAAATTAATGTGGCCTTGGAATCATGAAATGAATATTATCATGACAGTTAGAATAAAAATGATGTCTTAATAAAATCATTATAAATGAACATATATGAAAAGTAATAAATCCATTATATATGAAATTTTATGGAAATAAATTTCATTTATAAAATTATATTTATTATTAAAAAGGGTAGATGTGTGATCCATGTGAGGGAGGACCCAAGTTAAAGGATCCACCAAAGAACCATATTTTATTTCAGGCAATACATTATATATCAAAACCTCATTTTCTATCTATATTAATAAAATTTTTCCCTTATATAATATGTATATATGTTTTTTATAAATATTACTTGTATATTTTCCATTTATTTTTTGGGGTTATAAATGTTATATAAGTTTCCATTAATGTCTTGAGTTAAAATGGGCATGCTTTAAAGAAAGTTTTCTAAAAATTATTCCTTTTCATATTTAGATCTCTTAATATTTTTTAACGATTCATGAATAAATAAATGTATAAATATTTATTGGGAAACCATTGTGATTTGTTTCTATTTTAAAATAGTGGTTCATGGGCTCACCTTTGTTAAAGTTCCATTCCCAATTTATTAAAACAACGTTTAAGTGGTTCATTTCCAAACATATATATCAACCCTTTATTATGAAATATTCTTTAAATAGTTTCCATATTTAAGGCCCATGAATCCAATTAGATATATGAATATTTAAAAGGTTTAATTATTTTTTCTCTTGGAAGTATTGATGAAATAAGCATAGATTATATTTCCTTACATGACCATGTAACCCATTTCATTATCTTTCATTTTCTTTATAATTATACTTTTCTTATTGTTTCCTTATAGGGAATGAATATGCTTGTACATGATATAATGGGATGGGAGGGAAATTAATTGTATATCACTCTATTGAATTGGGTATTTTTTTCTCATGATATACTATGTATAATCCATATATAGAAATCCCAGAAAAATAGGTTTTGTTGTCTTGGAAAGAGACCTTGACTAATGCATATAATTTCTTATTTTATAGTATTTAAACATTATTATGATTAAATTTATATTGGATTTTATTCTAACCAATCGTTTGTGTGTTGGTATTTTTGATGTTTTTTTCTGAAGTAGTTACTTATATTTAATACAAGGTGATGTGGGGATGTTGGTTCAAGATTTAATGAAAAGGTTCTCATAGATGTTATAGTAAGTAAAACACAAATATATCCCTTTATATCTCTATATATCACATAATAGGTTTTGTGAATTAATATATTTTTACAGTATACTTATATTTGTTTTCAGATTATTTGTGGTCTATTTGGTGTTTAATTTGTAAATTTGGTATATTTACAAGTGATTGAACGAGATAAACATTAAAATTTTCATGTGAATTTAGTGATTCGGTGGAGATGATGGGTCACACTCAAATTAAAATTATAAATTATTCATTTCAATGTATTTTTTTGGAATCATGTAGTTATAAATTAAAATATTATGGATTATTCATTAAATAAATTAGAATAACATAAAATTTTAATTTCTAAAAGGAATTTTTTTTCTAGTCTTTATTAAATATTTGGTCCATATAAATAGTTTTTTTGGTGGTGATGCCTGATTTTTTTGAGGAAATAGAAGGAAAATTAGGTGTTCTGAATGTTTCCCATGAGTTCAAGTATGAATCATGCTTTGTTAAGAGTGTCGTTGAAAATGAATGTTCATAAAATAAAAGTAGATTGTCACATAAAGTCTATCATGCGGCTCATGCAATAAATAACATGGTTGGAGGAAGTGAGTATATGATTACTTGATGAAATATATGGTTATATGTTTTTATTGGTTAGGTCACCATGAATTAGAAAAATTCGATTTTAGAGTGATTTTTTTGGAATAAACTTTAGGTGATGTGTTATTCATACAGCGGGTATAATAATGATATAGGACATCAAGGATGGAAGGATATGTATTTGTGAGTTCCATGGAGGTTATCACCTATCATTTTAATAGAAATAAAAAATTATTAATAACTCTATTGTATATATTGGACAATAAATACTTTGATAAAGAATTAATTATGTATTATTCTGAGTAAACAGATGATTAATGGAGTGAAAAGGCTATAATTTCTCTGATATATGGGTTATGTGGGGACCATTTTTATGATATTTATATCATGTAGTGAGTATGATATTAATGATTTTGTGTACATGATTTGTAAATAAAGTACATGGAATAGGAATGTGGTTTTAGTAAAGGGTCCACCTAATGAAGTATGTGGTATGTAGGGTTGAGTATGTGGTCATTAGGTGGAGTATGTGGTTTTTTGGGGGTTTTAACTTATAGGGGGGTTGTAGGCTGTGGTAGTGATATGTGAGGTAGAGTCTCTAGTCAATGAGGCATATTATACAATCCACATGGTGTGTATACTTTGGGCTACAATATGTGATGTTACTTTTCAGACAGTAAATTCAAGATGGTATTTTCACTAAAAGATCTCATATGGATATTTCGAAAATCAAAGAGAATATATGGTGTTGGTGAGTGATAAATGGATAAGTGGAGAGTCATTATTGATTCCATTGACTTATCTTGTTTGGTTTAAGAAGTGAAGGATCATAGTATAAAGATAAATTATGTTTTTTCATATCTAGATATGGATGAGGATATATAAAAATTGGACATTTTTAGTGTGTAATTATCCCCATTTGGAAATGTAGTGATGATAATATCACATTTTTAATGAAAAATTCTCAATGACCACATTTTTGAATTAATGTCATGTTTAATTTATAAATGTGTGTGAAAAAAATCAAAGTACTACATAGAATTGAATTTAGATATGAGATGGAAGACAAGACTCAATATCACAAAGACAGACCACCACATCCATTATCTATTAAGGTAACCTATATTTATATAAACATGGAAGATGCATCACTAAATTATTTTGTGGGAGATAAGAATAGGTTGTGAAAATTTGTTGTGTAGTGATTTAAAATAAAATATTATAAAGGTAGTGACCCCGTGATGTATTAAATATAGTAGAATCAATTTTAATCCCTTAAAATTGTGATTCATTTTGGATTCTAGTAGAATCAAAATTTCATTGGTGTATGATCCGTAGAATATCCCTTTTTGGTGAATCATGTAAACTATATTTTTCAGAATCATGCTTTACTTTTATTTATGTTTTTGTTTGTTTTGGTGATTCCTCAATTAATAAAGAAATGTTGAATAGAGTTATTACCATGGTGGGAAAAAGATCCAAAAAATACTAATATATTAAATATAAAATTTTATTTTATCTGTCATCTAGATTCACTAACACCTTCAAGGGTTTCCTAAGGTATAACAAGTGGTCAAAGTGAATAATGTTTTCTCTTTGTATTTAATCTCAGAATTTTGTATTTTATTTTATACATCTTGATTTATGTGTGAGGTCTTTGATTTAAAGTATAATTTTTTAGTGGTTTGAATAAAGTAATTATTATGTTTCTATATTCAAATGAAAATGATATTATGACGATTTTAAAATGAGATAATGAACTAACCTAGTATAATGAGTGAATGGGTAATTATAGAATGTATAATGATTTTAATATAGTTTTATTTTATGTGGTTTAAAAGATACAAATCGCTGTGATTAATTCAGTGTAATTTTGAAGGATATGGAATATTTTAACTAAAAAAATATGGAGTGAAAGTAATTCTTGATTTCAATCTATAGATAAGTTTGGAGAACTGGACATCATGAGAATCCAATGAAAAGGTTTGGGGATGGAATCCTTATGACAAAAAGAAAAAAGAATATGTGGAAGATGATAGATCCTATGATGATAAAATCACCAATAGATATTGAATGAATTACTAATCACATAGAATATTTATCAAAGTTTATCATAAATATTTATTAACTTGACATGGTGATTGAGATTTTAAATGTCATGATTGAAGAACAGTGAAATAAGACTAAGTAACTTGAAGAAGAAAATACTACATATAAAGGAATGAATTTCATGGATCCCTTTGATGATGACATTGATGGGAGGAAATGTTTTAGAGGATTTAGTGATGACGTTTCATTAATTTCATATGATTAACAACTGTTGATGAATATCTAGAAAATAATTAAATGGAGGGAATAGTTAATCTGTCTAAGGAAGGAGTGGAAATTATGTATGGTCTTCAATTCCAAGAATGTTCATACTAAGACCATAAAAAAGATTCATTCACTCCCTGAAATGATATAACATGGTGATATCATATAGGATATTTACTATGGAATCATTGCATATTTTTCCAATAAAATAAGGTTATAGAGAGAGTAGAGGTCTCTATGAATATAGACATAATAAAAATGTGTACTATGTTGAAATAAAAATCTGAGTTACTTTTAGAACATGACCTAGAAATCAAAAATAATTGTCCATAGAGAATGATTTAAAATTGTGAATTATACGTCTCAAGACACAAAATAAAGAGAATTGAAATATCAAAAGGAATTTTGATATAGGATGAGGAAAATGACATATAAACTAAAGAAAATTGATTATAATATTAAGGAACCCGATTTAAAGCACAAATCCTCAAAATAAATATATAAAAATATGAATCTCTATATTGAATCATCTTCAAGAATAGTAAACATAGAAATAATCAAAATTATGGAAATAATAAGATACTGAATGAATCATGAAATAAAGTCTCTAGGTGGAATATATGGATAAATTGATACTTCTTTTGATGTTGGGGGAATGGACATGAAGAGTTTATGTCTTGATTACTTGAATCAAAATTCTATAAGGAAAATGTTGGTATCTACATGTTAATATAATAATGGAAATACAAGTTATTCATTTAATAAAGGATGACTGACACGTTCTAATCATGTTCATAAAGCTAAAATGTCTATATAGAAGAATTAATATAGGAATATGAGGCCATAAATAGGCCCCCAAATCATGTGTAATATAAGGTAGATGGTTATCCAAAGAAGATACTAATCAAGGTATAAAATAGGTTCACTGATCTAGAGGGAAAACATAGAGTACAATGTAGGGTGAATGGGTATATAATTTTTTAACCTCACACCATCCCTATTAGATTTAAAAAAGGGATATCATGATGAAAATGATCAAAGATACTATAGTTTTGTGTAAAAATGATATGAAAATGAAGAAAACTTCACCATGATAGAAAATATTTTTGTTGGATATTATGAAAATTAAAAGGGAATTCCTGGAATAATTCTTTAGTGTATTCAAATTTCTTTCCACAAGGTGATATGTGAAAGATATATAAATATCCCTCTAGTGGAGGAAGAATAATAAGAAGAAGATCAGGTCTACAAGGTCCACACATGAAAATAAGATTGAGAATGTATGTAATGTATGCTTAGTCATATTGTATGATTTGATAGAATTAGCAAGGAATATTGAACAACAATAAATGAAATAAAGTTCTTCTATTTCAACTCAAATGTACCAAAATCAATGAAAGTATAAAGCCAGAGAATACACCTAAAATGAAAATATTATTTCTTAATAAGATTCAATACGGTGGATGATAGGAAGAGAACTATAATTCAAGGGTTAGTCTACCATGAGTGAACATAATCATATTCTTGATTATTATTGAAGAACCCCTCTCCCCATGAATTTAAATATTTCAAATATATATTATATAGTTTATGAGATTAATGGAGAGACATGGTCAATAAGTTATATAGGGTAAGTGTGAACAAATATGTGAGATAGAAGATGTGGATATTTTAGACAATGCATATATTATTGAGTAGAAGGTAGATCTGATCTAGAAAATAAATAAAAAATTATTTCAATTATAACCCTATACCGGTATTTTACAAAAAATATTATTTTGATTCAAGCATTGAAAGTGGTTTGAATATTGCATCTGAGTCAATAATTTCTAGATATTAACCAATTTTTTATTAAATCAAAATACAAAACTCATGGATTTATAGGAATAATTATAAATTTTTTAGTTCCTAAAATAATATAGAATCGTATCAGAACCTTAGGAAAGGAAACTAGTGGGATCGTGATGAATCTTTTACCATAAAGTGGGATATTTTCATTACACAAGTTGTAAAAGACTACTAGAAGGGGACGAAAAAAATAATAGTGAATAATTATCATCTTTTATATGTTCATGTTTTTTAATGTTCTAATAATATGGTATCAAATAAATATTTATTGGAAGACTATAATATATGATAGGAAAATGGTATAATCCTCAAATGCATTTAAATGATTAAAAATTATCTTAAAATATGGTGATAATAGATGATGAAATTCTAGTTGATTTTATCTTTAGTTTTTAATGAATATTTAGACTTATCTGAAGAAAAAGTGTTTCCCTGTGAAAAAATTATAAATTCATCATGATGTATAATGATTTTATTAAAAATAGTGGAATTATTTGATCATATATTTTCCTTTCTGAGATAACATGATGTGATAGAGAATAATAATAATTTCATGTTTCTTGAATCCATATATGTATGTGAGTGACATTGACTTCATTGACATTTTAACATTGAATCAGGTTTCCTACACCAAGATTCATCTCTATAGTCATAATCGGTATGTTGATGAGTAGCATTACAGTTCATAAATTCAGTGATTTAAAATCCATGTAAAAAAGAAAAGATATCTATAAGGGTGAAATGATTCAAAAAATTGAAGGTATTAATCAAATCATTTTTTGAATAACCTAAAGATCCAATGGTTTAATATGCTATCAATTTTTCATGTTCTAATAATAGTCGTAATTTATCATGAAATGAATTATTTGACACAGGGAATGATGATTTAGTGAAATTCCATTCATAATATTCTAGTGGTAACACTTTATTATTTCTATGGTGGTGAAATATATGGCTCCTTAATAGTTTTGTTGGTACTATGCTCTATCATCAATGGGGAGTAGTGATTAGAGAATTACCCCTAATGTAATTTGACAATAAAATGCGTATTTAGGTAGAAACTGTGAAACCCTATCGGAGGAGGGAGCATGATGTAAAATTCTAGATATTAGGGAGCCTTCCATAAATTGATAATATGTTATAATGTTTTTGGTATTAAAATGTGATGTATGATTTATAGTAGTATTTTTTAAAAAAATTAAATGGGAATAATGTTCCAACTAAGAGGTCGTTTGTTAGATTTGTTGACAATGTGGATGAATCAAGTCATTTTTCAATACCTAGTGGTTTTAAGTTATTCATTGATGATCTGGGTAATAGCTTTCCATTGAAGTGTTGTTGATGAAAAAATGGATATACCTTGTTATCTCCAAATATAATTCAAATGGTTTGTGCCATGAAGAACATTTACCATAGAGTGGCCTAATTTTTGGGATCATTCGAGTTTATTTGGATTGTAATTTAAAATATAATATGTGTAGAAAAGATGGATCAGGATGAACATTCATATGTTATGATTATTCAAATTTCGTGGTCTAGATAATGGGTTTCACTAATAGTTTGATTATAAATGAATCACAATGAAAGGGGCTTGATAGAAACATATATTTATAAATGATAATTATATTTATTAGACATCATTAAAAATGGTAGACGATAAAAATGATGTTTGAAAATGTAGTTATTTTCTAGTTTATGGGAAATAATAATAAAAAGTAGTGTTTTGGGGGTGAAGTGTGATTTGTTTGGGGAAAGCAAAGGCTACCATTATGGTCCATCACATAACCTCTGTGGTCAAGTCTGTGAGACACATATTTTATCCCATGGTTTGAAAGGAATATTAATTTTTGGAATGGAAGATGTCTCAACAATCTAAGCATGCAACATGAGTAGTTTAGAACATAGATAGTGGAGGTGAATATGTAGATCTTCAATATACTATATGGTCATAAGAAAGTATTTTTACGGAATAATGATATTTTATGATGTGGTGTTAGATAGGTATTTTTAAAAGGATATTGAAGTAAAATATTTTTATATTTTGTGGTGTACATATATAAGATAGTACTACACAGTCATAAGGTGGAGTATTTGTGAGTTCTACAAAGGCTATTTTCAATGTGCTTATTAGTAAATCCAAAGGCTTAAAAATTGTATCATATTTATTTTAATATAAATACATGACTAAACCATTCAATATATATTTATCATATAAATGTCAATATCCATAGATAGATGAGATAAATATCATCTGTGTGGTTTGGAGTGTAAGAGGAACTATTCTAGGATATTATAACCATGTAGTGTGTAAGAAGATTTTGTGGTTGGATACATGATCTATAGGGCCATTAGGTGGTGGATGAATGGGGCTTGTGATTGGGGTTTTCCTAGTGGAGTATGTGGTCCATATGGTTTTGTACATAGAAATTGGGTAGAGAATATAGTCTAGTAGTTTTTGTACACAGATGAGGATGTGAACCTTTAATAATGAATCATGTGATGGGTTACATAGTATGTGAGGTGTAGTACAATCATCGTAAAGAGTATATTTAGAGGAATATTATCCATAAAGTTACATCATATAAGGAAGAATTGGGTTGGTATTTTCGCCTAAATATATCATATGGGAACTCCATTTATCAAAGAATATATATAGAGTTAGTGGGTGATTTAAAAGAAGTAGGTGTGATCCATATATGTTTTCATTGAATTATCTAGTCTGGTTCAGGTAGTTATGGATCGAAGGAAGAATAGTGAATATCTACTGTCATATCATGCCATGGAAGAGGACAGAGGGAAACTTGGTTATTCCAATGCGGAGTTATAATCATATGATGTTTTTATGCTGAAAAAATAATGTGTAATACACACACTAAAATCTCCAATTATATTTTTAATTTCATTTTTAATTTAATAAGGAGAGTGTGATAGTGTTGAATAAAACACACCATCAAATTCAAATCTACGATGCAATTGAAGTCTCAAGATGGATAGAGAAAAAACACTATTCTCATTATCAATTGAGGGCACCTAAAAGTGTATAAATTGTAAAAAATTGTGCCCTAATGTAGGGTGTGTTATTGAATAAGAGTTAGTGTGCCTTGGGTAAGGAGTTACTAAAAAAAAAATCTTGTATTTTTAGTGGTCCTGGAAAGCGGTAACAGTGGCCAAAACAATTGTAAGCTACGCAATGAGGTAAGAATAACGGATTGTGGTATGAACAACACATAATTAGTGTATTCACCATATACTACACATTTATATTGTATGATTTAAAATATAATTTATTATGTTCCTTCTTTACATTTTCATATATATTATTTTATTTCATTGATTTCACCATTGAGAGTGAATGGTTGAGTATAGTTTCATCCAAGATGGGAACATGAACCAAAAGGAAATTTAAATAATTAAATAGAAATGATTAATTTTTTGATCACCCAAATTCACCACATAATAAAGTACAATTATGTACATTTATCTGATTTTATTTATAAAATTACTCTTTATTATTTTGTATAATCAACTTTTTTATAACATTTTATGATTTTTGACTCAGATATCATGCTTCATTAATAGGTTGACCCACTTATAGAGATCTAATGTCCTCCCATTACATTTTATGTTTTTATAGGGTATTAAATATTGTAATATGTGTCCAATGGTATTTAGGACTAAATTATATATATCCAAATAATGAAGATGTATTTTATGTTTTTTTAGATTCATTATGTGTAAAATATCTCAAATTCAATACACCTCTATATCATTATTCTATGTTTTATATATAATAATTATTAAAAAGCATGACATTAAATGAGTATAAAACTATATTTTTTTATGGAAATATGGAAGTATATCAGACACATTTATTAAATTTTCATGAATATATAATAATAAAAAAATGAGAATTATAAAAATGCAATTATAAATAAATAATCATTGTTATTTCATCGAAACTACATTATATTAATGAATATTCATTTAAAATTTAATATTACACATCCTATTAAAATTTTAAACATGTGTAATAATCTAAAAAATGTACCTTGAAATATATTTATATTTATTATTGAACCTATTTATGACAAATTTTTAGAATTACAATGACACAAATGTTTTTTGGAAATTATTAACTAAACAACCCCAAACAACCCAATGTGAGCTATTATAATTTAATAACATAGTGAACCATGATATAAAATGAAATAACAATAATAATAATAATTATTATTATTATTATTATAAATATAAATAAAATGGTTATAAGGAAAGTAAAAAATTAATATAAACTCTTATTCAAGAGGGAAGATAATTATTCAAGTGAGATGGGACTCGAGGTAATGTATTTTTCAACTAAACATTACTCTAAATTTTTTTTGTTATCCATTCAATTACATCTCCTCCATAATAACATTATAATTTTTTATTTTAAAAATGCATCCTCTACTTACCCATGATCTCATAAATTCCCTAAGTATTATCATTAACATTATTTTCTAATGTTATTATGTAATCATATTAATTTATATTTTTTTTATTGGGATCACTTTTTGATTAATTTACACATGTGGGAAAAATAATTTTTTCTTAAATTTTACTATATGAACTTCTTTACCATCATCATTTCTATGATTCATTATTTATCTTCCTTTCAATGTTCCAATATATTTTCAAATAAAAATCTATTCTATTTTTTATCTAAATATTTCACTTTAATGAGTAATCAATGAAATTCATATTTCCTCATATATTCATGTGACAACTATAATTACTTATTAATATGGGATTGAATGAATATTTTATGATTTCTATAATGAAATTTCAAGATCCCATTTGTTTTATTCGTGTTAAGTATCTGTTACACTATATATGGTGATGTTTTGGTCCATTATATGCATTTAATGCATTGGTCAATGATTTTATATTCAGATAATATTTTTTCGAATTAGTTAGGTAGGTTACTCCATTATAAGGGTGATTATAAGTGTGATAAAATTATGTTCTATAAGTTAAACATCATGATTGCGATTTTATTCTTTATGATTTATTACAAAAAAATAATTTATGAAAATATTTTAAGAAAGAGGATAATTTTATTGGTATGTATGTGATTATTTGAGATTAGTGTCTATAATAAAAAATGTAAAAAAATTCATGGTTATTCATGGTTTTCTATTAAATGAAACATTTCATTTATTTTCATTCTCCATACTATGATTTATGTGATCATATGATATTTTTATATGATTTCAAAGGATTTAAGGGTGAGTATGAACAATAAGAATGTCAAAAATTCAATTGTGAATATTTTTTTAAATAATCATGCATGTCAAAAATGTAATAGGAGAGTCAACATAATAACCTATTTTTGTGAAAAAATGTACATCTCGTAAAATTTTACACTTTCTAATGTGATGATTTTCTTAATTCTATATAATTTAACTCCTAAAAGGTCCTGGGAATTTTTGAAAATTAAATACTTATTATAAATCAAGTAATTAAATATTAGGTTGGTACAAGCTACTATAGTTTGTATCAGAGCCGGGAATTGATAAATTTAGGAGCTAGGATGTTTCCATAGGAAGAAAAATGATGTTTTTATATTTTTTTATCAAATTGTTAAGAAATATTTTATGATATATTTTTGGGTTTCTATAATAGATCATCAAGTCAATGTCTATTTAAGAATGGATTACATAGTATTTAAAGGGTTAATAAATTAAGAAGGACAATGAAGAAAATATAATTTTTATAAGTATCCTAAAATTATTATAGTTTGAGTTGAGTAGTTTTTCCTTAGTTAATTTTACTAACAAAGTCTATAAATGATGATTCCCATGTAATAGAGAGAACTAATTCTTAGTAAAGGAACATTTTAATGGTAGTGTATTTCCTTAAAGAACAGCCTCATGATATTAATAGAACCTCAGACCTAGGGATAACTGAATGATGGATAAAATATATGGAAAATATATTTGATGTTTTGGGTTTTCAAGATAATCATATGTTATCCATTTATAATTACCATATTAATTTTATAATTATTATAGGTGGAATTTAATTATAAATACCATGAAAAATAATGAGATTGATACCATGGAGTCGAAGGTATTTGAAGATATTTTTAATGAAATATTTTTATGAAATTAGCTTGAACTTGTGATGGAATTTATTTTTATAGGTTAAAATAAAATGTGGAGGAATTAGTTGATTCTTATAAAGATACTTGTCACTTAATGGATAGTTATGTATAGAGTTTTATTTGGGGAAATAGAAATATACATTGAAGGATATTACATAATATTCAAACAATGTTTAAGAAGTGATTTTTTAACTCATTAATTTAATTTTTTTAGGAAATTGTTTTTTGGTATAAGAAAGTTGAGATGATATTTTTTGAAATTTATAGATCTCATAACTATAAGTATAAGAAGTGTCCATGCATTCATGAAATGTCGATCCATTCATCTATAAAATGTGATTGTAAGAGAGTCAATTTCCATAATTTTATAACAATAATTAATTTTTATGTCCATTGAGATTAGGGAATTGTTATTATAAAATTAAAATCGGATATTCATCTCATCAATAAAAAAAAAGTGAAATGATAATGGGGATACTATAAATAGTTTCAAGGAAATGAAGTGTTTTAATTTTAATGAGATGGTTGTTTTTGTAAATGAGTGTCCAATGTTATATATGAAGGATTGAAGTAATGAAAAACATTAGTAGAAGAGTGTGGAAAAGTAATTTTCACTTACAAGGTAGACGATTTTCCATAAAATAAAGTGCTGAAAGATAGAATACTATGTTTCTAAATTCATGACAATGTATTATTTGATTTTTAATCTACACATTATATTACTTCAAATAAAATTATTATTTAAATATAAATATCACATTAAGGAAAAGTGAAAGAACAGTTAGCAATAATGTATTATAGATATATTAAAGTAATAATGAATTATTAGAATCTTCTTATTATCATCCATAGAATGGGTTTTCATGAAAATATTGATTTCTTACACATAGTAGAGTTTCAAATTATTTTGGGAATAGATTTCCATTTTCTTCAATCATCCTTCCAATAATTGCATAGAAAAGTAAGTAATATTCAATATAAAAATGGTTTTTCGTTTTATATATAATATCATATTCATAAATTTGATAATTCATCAACAAACTAATAAATTTATTAACTATAGAGGTAAACAATATCATTATCATATAATTAAAAATAAGGTAACAATTCAACTTACTAGTGTTCCTATAGTAAATTAATATTTAAATTTATTTACATATAATGTTCCATGTGTTATTCTATATTTCAAGGTAGAATTTACTATTGACTAAATTTTTGAGTCTGAGATAATTTTAGAATCCTTTATTTAATGGCTCTATTATAGCTATTAGAATTGAAAAAGATATTATAAGAATTACTTTATATGGGTTTCACTCAACCTAGAACATAACATTGGGGTTAAACTATTTTCTTATATAATTATAGTTACATTAGTATTTTAATTGATTATGGTGAACTCAATAACATTATTATTAAAAATAATTATCCTTTAAATATTATTGTTGACTTGATTTATCACCTCTAATGTTTTCAAGAGATTTTCAAAATTTTCTTAATGATTATCTTTCCACTTCTGAAGTAAAAAAATAGGATATTCAATTTTTTACGTTTAAAACATTGTATGGCCCTTATGAGTGTTCTATTATTCCTTTTATCTTGTAAAATTCACATTGTGTATTTATAGATCTAATGAATAGAGTATTCCATTAGAATTTAGATAAATTAATAGTGGTATTTATTGAAAAAATCATTTTATATTTAAAATTTTACAAGGATCATTATTAACAACTATGGATTGTTCATAAGGCCTTTATAGAAATTAATTTCCATTAAAAATTATATAATGTTAAATTTTGGTTAGAGTAAATTTAATTAACCTAGAATATTGTAACTAAATACAGTAAAATATTTGATATTTATAATAATAACATAGTATAAGAGTAATAGTGACCAATTCTTTCTAATTTTATATAAAATCTAATTTTCATGCATCAGTGAGTCATTACTAATTAATTGTTGAAATCATTTCATTGTTATCTAACACACTAAATTAATTAACTTGAAAATAGAGTTATATTCATCTAATTAAAGGATTATGAAGATTTTTTTAGAAATTAAAAAGAAGATGGATAATACTATAGTATTGGAATTTCTATCAATAAATGAGGCATTTATTATTTAATGAAATGATTTATTTAATAGAAATGGATTGGTTTTGATGAAAAATGATCATTTATTTAATTTACAACATGAAAGATGAAACCTGATTAGAACAATTATCCAATGAATGATAATGAACTTTATAACATCTGATATTTTAAAAAAGGTGGGAATTTTTTATTTCAAGTTAAACAGTCGTTGAGTTTTTCTTTTTTCCATAGACCTTGGTGACCAAGACTTTATGTTGGTTGATTCTATTCTAGAAAGGAAGTGGAATAAGGTTCAAATCATGGAGGATGGCCATATAAATGATGTTTATTTAGATACGTGATGTGTATTTATAATACATGATGTGAGGTGGTCCGTCTAGACTCCATACATGTTATCAATTTGTTTATTCGGGAGGGGAAAACCCTAAATAATATATGGAATTTATATATAATACCCTTGGGTAAATTTCATAACAAATTTTTAAAGGATTGAACATCTTATTTCTGGAAGGACCCTCTTTTCTACCTCATGCACAACAACGCATCCTCTATTGGAGGTCCTATATGCCTTACCAAGGCTGTGATTCTTCTCCTCATTCCCAGATCTGTTTCCTTGTCCATCAATCAAATTAGATATACAATAGTAATATCCTCATTCCTATTCCTTCTTTTAATCATTTGTCTCAATATATTTTGCACTATTTTTCAAAAATATAATATTCCCAAATTTGAAGTATTTTTTACATTTTCTCATTTTCATCCTTTCTAACTCAATTCAAAGGCCAACAATGGATGAAGGGTCACATATAAACCAAATGTCGGTGGTATAGTTTTTTTCCACAAATGTATCATTGTATTATATTATGAACCCATGTGTCAAGCATTAGACTCGTTTAGCAACACATCCAAAATGATTAATGATTAAATTTACTGGTTTCTATTGACTAATCTATCCCTAGAAATATTCAATTCATTTTTTGGAAGATTTCCTCAACATGATCCATACCTATTGGTGAACCCCTTATAAAAAAATTGAGAGTCTTATTCTTTATATCCAAATTAAAATACTTTTAAATTGGGTGTGTGAATCTAATTTTACTATGTGCCTTGAATAGTGAATATATCTAAAGGGATTATAGACCATGAGTATCAACCAGTATGATTCATTCCATAGCACGTTTTATTTGAATTGAACAAATAGTAAAAATTGATTAAAGTATTATGATTTCAATTCCTTGTTAAATGGTATGAGTTCATGATCGTTAAACCATAACATCATTTCATGTTGAGGGAGATATAGGGGTCCTAACAAAAATACACCTTGGATAGGATCGTATTTCATTATAATTGGATCTTATAAATGAATATTAACTTATAAATAATGATATAAGTTTTCTTATGGTATAATACCTTAGAGTGGTCATTAAGTGGATGACATACCTACCCATGATTGATACCAGTTCCCAAGGGAGTTACCTTGGATGGGCTCAGTAGGATATGTGGTTATACCATTCCACGAGTGATACTTGGTCCCCTATGTGGTATACCAGATATGGGTTCATATGGCCATTGTTTACACTATATTAGGGGTGATACATGAGATTCATTTTACGGTTCACCTTGGATGGAATATTAGGGTAATTTGTACATATAGTGCTCCTTGAGCGATACATGGGCCATATTTATGGGCCACCTTATATGGGTTTATGATACCAATAATTTTGAACTGAGGATGTATTTATACATCCACCAATCCAAATCACATTCTTCAGTTTGATCATTGTTTACACTTCACTATCAGACAGTCTAGATTTGTGTTCCAAATAGGTATATTAGATTACCTATGATATATATATATATATATATATTTATTTAAATAAATTCACTCAAACACATGGATATATGTATATATATTATCATCACATGTTGGAATTATTTAAGAGATAATTAGTTTAGACGGAATCCAGTAGTATCAATCTAGTACCCCATGAAGAGCCTGGTTTGATGTGGTTTATTTATTTGTTGTCATGTATTTCTTATTTATCTTTACATGTATCATTTTTATATGACAAATATTGATTGTTCTACAAATTTTTTATTGTGACATATTGAGTTTTAACATCACACTATTTTGGAAACCTATGGTGGTGAAATATACTTTATAATTGTATGTATAGATAAAGGGATGCACCTAGCATTCAATGATTTATTATCACTATTGGTATAAAGTACAAGAGTAGGAGGTTTAGCCTATTCTCATGTTGCTCATATCAGATGACTTTTATCATTATATATTTTTTTAGCATGTTATATATGCCTATACACCTATATTCTATGTACTTCCTTTTTGTATAGCATCATTCCATGATCATCAGTATTGTATCTAATATTGATTTAGCTTATTACTATTCATTTATCAGCATGGTTAATCTTATGATCCTTAATTTTTATTTCTATTTAAACTACATTTCATAATTATTCCCCACTCTGATACACCCTAATCAATAAGGAATAGTCTCCAAACTGACACTCCATAGGCCCTCACTACTAATCAGAATATTCTAGGGTAATGGGAGTCATGATTGAGGTCATGTGGCCAATTGACATGGGGTACCTCTTAAATGAATTCATGTTGGGAAGCTATAAAGTTGTTTTAGAGCTATTTTTTCCTTTTGAAATACTACATGGGTTTTATAATAGAGACTTATATGTATCCTAATTTGTTAATGATCATGTACCTATGAGTAGTTAACCCACATACAATGGAAACATGAATTACATGGGATGAGTTATAGTTATTTTGGGTTAGTTACTATTATAGTTATACTAATTTATCTATGTTGTTATAAAAATGATTTGTGACACTATTATTTCAATAATAATTATTATTAAATTCCATTTAAATAGGTCTAGTATAGAAAAGAGGTATCATATCATGATTCATTATAACATGCATTGGTTGTATTTCTTATGATTGTTAGAAGTGACTTGATTATTATATATGGAAACGTTTTAATGTTTCATTGAGGTATAAAATAAAGGGATTGATTAATGTGTGCCTATCAATATAAATTATCTTTTCTTGTACAGATTGATTATCACACCTTAATTTACAAATTATTCTATGTTTGATCCATGAAACATTGGTTCTATTGGATGAACTATTAGCTGATTTGATTACATGAATTCCAATTGTAATTTATAATGAATGTACATATATAAGTTGGGAGTGGTGATTCATTTAATAAAATAATTATATATGACATATTAAAACCTAATATATGATATAATTATTAGGATATATTTATTTGATGTACTATTTTGAATTTATAAAGATTGTGGGCCTTTATAAATTATGAATGGTGATGCATCAAACCCGACAATGATATCTACATTCAAATAAATGTGTATGTGATTAAAAAAATTTATAACTTTAAATAAAAATGGATTCCATTTAATGGGTATTAAAACTACACATTAAAGATAATTTTCTCCTATTCCATGAAATTTACACTCCATATATTCAGATCTATATTGTGTAATGTCAGACATTTACATTGACTTAACCTTAGTAGTGTGAAGTAGGAAGTGTCCCTTGTGACTTTTTTGATCATCCTTATAACATAAACTAGGAATTAAGAGTATGAAGAGAGGTGTTACTCATTTATAAAAATATTTTTTGTGATAAATGTATGTTATCATTGATCTTATTGGATGTTACACATTATATGAGGTTTTTGAATGAAATTTTAGAGCTATTCTTCTACAAAATCTTTGAGTCTTGTGTCGTGAGGGTGGTTGAGACCATGCTATGGAGGTAGTGGGCCACGATACACCAATATTACCTCATGTAGTTCTATATGAGGTTCCTCTTTATATTCCTTCAATGGGCATAGAAGATCTGTTTTATGAGATATTATTGTGATTTATTCTATCTGTACAGGGATCTCTTTGACCTACCGCATCTATGGAAGAGTGACACGTGACATTCTATAAGTGTATACTCCTACCTTCATGGGGTATGACATACCTAAGGGAGCTGATTCATTCATAGAGGACATGTTATCAATCTTATGGAATTTGTAGATATCTCTAGAGTGGATGACCAATCTCGGATCATATATTCTTCAAGAGTCAGAAACAAATTGGTGTTATTTCATCTATTAGGTTGATCGTTATCATAGTATGGTTTGGGAAGACTTTTAGATAGTTTTCTATGACAAATTATTTCCATAGGAACCTTATGATGTTCCTTTATGAGAGTTTATTCATATAATTTAGGGATATATGCCCGTGATGGAGTATTCCCCTCATTTTACAAATCATCATTATTTTTTGCTGGCACCGACCGATGACATGTTGATGATTGTGAGATAGTTTGAGGATGAGATTTTAATCCCATATAAATGCATGTGAATTTTCAATGGCTAACCGCCGTTTCAATGATAGTGAACCAGTCCCCAATCACAGGGTGGAACTAGAGACTAGATGGAAATATAAGTCAGTGTGGTTCAAAATTGCAAGAGGGAGATAATTTGTCTAGAGATAAGGAACTTCATATTCAGGTTGCTCATGGGGGAATATCCATTCAGATGACGTGATCTAACTATTATGTGGTGTTTCACCAATGTTTCAGGATATTCTATAAGAATCCCAGTGTACAAGGGACCCAATTGACTGTTGTTCCTATGGAAGTATGGGTCAACTTTAGTGTTTCTCCAAATTTTTCGCTTGGGTTCCTAGTGATAAGGGATATGTATGGACATTGAATTTAGGTTCATGATTGTTATATCTACTTCATATAGTGAGATGGTATACTAATACTTGATCAAGCTAAGGAGGTTTTTGTTCTTGAGGTAGTTATACATCAGAGAAAAAACTCCATAATATTGGAGACTATCATACATACCACAAACAAAACTTTTGATTATATACAAATAGTAAAAATATTTTGTTATTTTATTAGTCCTTATGAATGCACCAATATTTTTCATGGCACTGTAAAATCATATTTTACACCAATATCTATATTCTTGTCTGGTAATATTTATAGTGTATATAATAGTGTATTCTCCTACTAGACATGACTATTAAAAATATCTTTAGCTCATGTTGAATACACCATTTGAGCACTAGATGTATGATAACATCACCAAATTCCATTTTTTGATTGATAAGGTTCACTTATTGGGAAAAATCATTATAGAGGTAAGAGAGTATGATGACCCATAGAAGGTAATCATGGTGTAATCCTCGGAAAATCCCATGAATTTCCTTAATATATATTGTTTCTTGGGACTGGGTGGATATTAGATGTATTTTATTTAGGATTCATCATGCCTAAATGTTTCACATATATACATGAATAAAAAGGGTGTGACGATATTATAGTATGAATCCTATGAGGCAATATTTAATGATATGAACTGGAGACTGACTTTAGTGTCGATCCTGATTCATCCAAACTATATGTTTTATTGTGATTCTTCAGGAATTAGGCATGGTGTAGTTGTAATTCACGGAGATCAAGTTATATAATATGGTTCCTTCATAATGAGACCTCAAGTTATAAAGTACCCTATTCATTTCTTTAAGCTAGATGGTTTGGTTTATGTATTATACTATTGGATACATTATTGTTTTGGGGAATGGTTTGTTATCTAAACATATTATAAAATTCTCAAATACATAACCACGCAACGTGAAAATAATCAGAGGTAGTGATATTGGGTAGAAAATATTAAGAAAATATTCTTTTATCTTTCTTATACACTAAGAATATTGAATACAATAGTTTATTCCCGAAGCTCGAAGACTCATACAATGTTTTTCCAAGAGGCTAGTAGTGAGTAGGAGGTGATGGCCCAAATTTTGGATCTTTCCTTAAGGTTATGGACTATCATGTGAAGCCTTTTTTTAGAATGTTTAGAAGAACCATAGTCCCCAATAGAATGGGTAAGTTTGAGATATATTTACGATCCTGGGGTCTTTTTCCTAAGGCAGAGTTTGTCTCATGTGATGACCCAACACCTAGATGGGTTTTCGATGAGATTTTTACCCTTCACTTTCACATGCACGTTTTGGTGCCTATACAAATATGATATGAATTTACGTGGGAATATCATGCCTCTAGCAAGGATTTACACCATGGGATTATGAATATTCATCTAAACATGCATCTTCAGTATTCACGGTCAGGTATAGAGAGGCATATTATAGGTTCTATTTGTCTGTGTTGCACCTATAGGTAGGTGAAGGCTAAGAACCATTGACCTGGTGGTTTTTTTTCCATTATACATTCCTGAGTGTAAATGGGATGACGTCATATGGATTTATTGATGGGTTTTCTAAGATCCCCTATAGGAAGTAATGTTTTATAGGTGATCACAGATAGATTAACCAAGTTCACATGCTTCGTACATATGTGAAAGACCATCTCAATTGATGATATTGGGAGGATTTATAATTGTGAGACTATGAAACTTAATGGTATTCCACATTATATCATACCAAATAGAGGATCTATGTTTATTCTGGAATGGGATGGAGAAGTCACTTTGTTCATAGGTACTTCTATGTACAACATGTCACTCATAGGCTGACTGCCTATCTGATCAGATGATAAAAGTGTTAGAGGACTTGTTTCATGTATGTGTCCATGATTTCAGAGTATCTTGTCAGAAAAATAAGCTTTTGATATGTTTTCCTACAATAACATCTTAAATTATACTATTCAATTGGCTCCATATGAGGCCCTTAACGGTTGGATGTGCCACATTCCCAGTTTCTAGTTAGAGGAATGTGAGGAAATTCTACGAGATCATGATCTCATTCAAGTGATTTCAGAGCAGTTATAATCGATTTAGAAGTATATTATTACAACTCTATCTAAGAATAACTATTATGATGATTCTTTTCACCAACATCTAGTGTTCAATTTAGGACATTTGGTATTAATGGGTGTTTTTAACGATTGTCTCATATAGAGATTTAGATATAGAGAATTTTATCACCTCATTATTGTGATCCTTAAGAAATCATGGAGAGAGTCTGGATGGATTCCAATGTGATAAATTTACCATTGAGGTACTAGGCCATGCACAAATTTTTCCATGTTTTGATGCTTCACCATTTTTACTCCTACACAACTCAATAATTTTATCATGGAGATATTGAGTTCGAGGTAGATGTGTACAATGAGGAGAATCTGTTACATATATTTTAACAAAACATGAAGAATCTATAAGGGTGATCAGTTCCTCTAGTGCAGTCTATATGGAAGCACAACCATTTACTAGAAGATACATAGGGTAGATAGGATGATGTGTGTGCTCATGGACTGGAGCATTTCTTCAACAATTATTTACCACCCTTGGTATGGAAACTTAGGGATGAGTTTTCTTATGTATGGGATATTGTAACATCCTATAGTTTTAGAAAGTTATTAATTTTTAAATTCTTGTCCAAATATTGTTGAGTTTTTCCTTCCTGGATTAGTCCCTGGAAACTGTTCCTTTAGGCTGGTTATATTGCTTTAGAAAAGGTAGTGGTAGATGGGATGGAGCCTAGTTGTAGGCCAAATATGTGATGTGTAATAAGATACATGAAATGTATTTATAATAAATAAAGTTTATTGGTTTGTACATACCCCTTTTCACATTGTGGATTTGTTTTTATGGTAGGATAAAAACCAAAACAATTCATGTAGTGTACATATAATAGGCAATGTGTAAATTTCATGACCAGTTTCTAAAAATGGTATAACCCTTTATTTCTAGTAGATACATCTTTAAGAGCCCTCACATAGTATGTAATCCTCCATTTTTACTCCTCCATTAACAATATTGGCCTTTTAAATTCTCGAATATCCATGATATGTTTCCTTCATCACTGGCCATGTTGGATTTTCAATGGTAAGCTCCTCATTCCTTTTCCCTCTTTTTTTTATTTGTCTCACTGTCTTTTGTAATATTTTAGTGAAAGATAATACACCCTATTTTCATTACTTTTCCCTATGTTTCCATATTTTATATTATAACTTGATTCAAAGGACAACAATTGATGGGGGAAGCCTGTAAAAACTTGAATCTTCATTTCGGGTTTGGATATTTATTTAGGTTGTTTTTGAGAAAAAAAGAAGTTTTAGAAAATTTCTATGTACACACCGTGTACTCCAGTGTACCCACCGTGTACCCAATTTCCACGATTAACCAGGTACTGGCTGGGTAATGACCGAGTACATAGCCGTGAAAGGTAACCGGGTAGACCGCCTAAAGTGGGGCCCTATTGAGGCTAGTACACAATGTGTACATTAAATAAACACATAGTGTACTTTTCTTTTTAATCATTTAATCGGTGTTGGGTTGTATCTAATATCTAGAAAGTCATTTTTCGAACCATGGTTCATCCAAGAGTGATCGAGAGAGAAGATCAAAGTCTAAGCCATCGTTTCTCCATCCAATGTACGATTCAAACTCAAGAGAGTGCATCAAAATCCCACCTGTGAGTTCTTCTGTCTTCATTATCCTCTATTCCTGATTCCACTTCTCTCATGAGTTATTCAAGGATGAATTTTTTTGACATTTTGGTAGATCAAAGATATTATAAAATGATTGAACGGCTGATTTCTATATTTTTCATCGTACTACACCAAGGTATGTGTTTTGTGCCTTTATTTGACTATATTGGATTATATATGCTTTAAGTGTTGAATACCCATGTCGGGGTATTGTTTATATTTTATTTTGAACCTATTTAACACCTTCTATGGTTTGGTTATTGATTAAGGTTTTTTTCATATGTATAATATTTCAGACCTTGGTTTATGGGAAACCCATGGGTGTGTTCCCTCGTTTGATTATTATTGGCCATTTGGCTTAGGATGCCTATAAGGCATACCTTGTTTTCCATGCCATGAGTTGTTTAGAATGAAGTTCATTTGTTATATGTGATGCCTATTTTTATTATTTGATTAAATTTGAGCTATGTAGTGGTTTGAATTACATGTAGATCCTTTAATGAATGTTGTATGCATACTGATCTTTGAATGGACCATGAGAGCTTTAGACCGGGAAAACTGTGGGGGTTTCCATGTTTATTTACATAGGACTGTGAGAGCCTTAGTGTAGGATTTGTCCCAGAAGGTATTGATTGTGAGAGCTACCCAGAGGTTTTTTATGATTATTTATACTTTGTGGACCCAGAGTGTATTCACCAGGTGAGCTACCTGGATGCCGTTTATAATTTATTGAAGCTCTGTTGACCTAGGTGTATTGACCGTGAGAGCTACCCAGGTGGTCATTTTTATGTGATTATTTCCATGTTAAACCAAATGGTTTGGACCGTGAGAGATTTCCCAAAGGGTTTTTGTGAATGATTGAATGATTATGATGAGCCTACCCAACCAAAACACAAGCTTGGACTCGGTCTTACCTATTTGTTTAGATGAACTTCTGAGATATTTTTTGTTATTATTACATGGAGAGATAGAAAGCTTAGGCTAGATCCAATGATTCATTATTCAATGTCATGAATAATTATTAAAATAAAATGAATATAACTTAAAACTATAAAATTGTTTACTTTTTAGTACTTCCTAGTCTATTTCTTCATTTCTTCATATTACCTACTATATATATATTCACTGACAGTCAGAGACAGCTCTTTTGGTGGTTACCTACTTGGATTCGTCTCACACCCTATTTGGGTCATGCGTTTGGACCCAATAGATTATATGGCTGCAGGTATAGATAAGGGAAATCACCCTTCTTCATCAGGTACTTGATTTCCATTAGACTTAGAGAGAATGAGACCAAGCTGAGTCTTGCAATGCTGTTGGAGTTTACTATTTTTTGTACTTTGGTTTCCGTATTGTTTTTCTAGAATTGTGACTTGTTTGGATTCCTTCCTAGATATATGTGACATGAATCATTAATTTATATATGTTGTAGTTGTTTATACATCAGTGTCACAAACCATCCCAGGTCGAGCCCAAACTAGTCACCTGAGCTGGTCTACAACATGTCCCGAAGGGCGTTCCCGATCCCCACGGGGTGGAAACCAGTTCCAGGCATCAAAATTTAATCACTGAGAATGATTTTTCCCATAAAATATAAATAAATAAACAAAACTATAAAACTGGACTCTAGCACCGGAAAAGAAATAATCAGACAACTCAACAAACATCCAAGTGACCTTCCAGGTCACCTCCCAACCAAAGGCTAACATTTCTTTAATGATGAGCATCTCGACCAATAAAAAATGAGAAAATGAAACCTATAAATGAAATGATAAAATAGGTGTGAGCATTAAAAATGCTCTGCAGGGTTTCCAAGATAAACTAAAGAATCCAAGAATCTCACTTCCCAAAACAATCTAATGACACAAGTTTTAAATATAATTATTAATGTAGGTTTTTTCACATTTTATAATAAGCGAAATATTTTTTCCATTTGAAAATACAAAAAGAAAAAGACAAACCATTTCCAAAACCAGTGGCAAATTTCGAATGAAAACCAAAACTAGTGATACCAAAATCGGGCCAATGTAAAACAAGTAGCCACAGCTAGATATAGGTAAACTTGTATGAAAGAACATGAATAAAAAATGAAAATAATTATGATACCATGGGTGATCCTATACATCCCTAGAAACCCCCTAGACATACTTGGTTCGGAACCACCTACCTGCATATGGTGAAGCTGCTATGTTTATAACCGACTGGCCACCCTATAACTGAACAATCTAAGGGAAAAGACCATCGGGAATGACAACCAATCTTGGGGTACCAACCCATCTAATTGGGGATGACCAATAACCATAAAACTATCATCTAAAAGACTCTTATGAAACCATGATTCTTATAATAATACTATGTAAGTAGGAGGCCGTTTCACATTAGACTCATCTCACCACACTTTCCTATCCCAAACACAGACACTCTATATGATAACCCATAAGGGATACCCCCTATAGTGGTGACCCAAATATATATATATATATATATATATACATAATATCATCAAAGGCGCCAACTAGGTCATCATCCCATGAAACATTTAATCCATTTCATAAAATGCTCAATGTTTCTAACTAGGTATACACTTTTTCCAAAACACAGTCTCCTTTAAAAGTTAGTACAAACATTATCCTTGGGATAAAAGTTACAAATAAGACATTAATTCAACATGTCTAAATACATTTACCCAAAAAACATTTTCAATTTATCTTTTAACTCATGCCAAATTATTCTTTATGGAAAAAGGGTCCGAACATGAGGAATAACTTGAATTCCATATTTAGAACCCACACAAAAGACACAATCTCCTTTAGAAAAATAAGTTCCATTTATAAAACAGATCTTTCATGAGAACCCCAACTTAAGACATCACCTTCATTTACTGACACATCCCTATGTGAACCTTGTGCACCCATGAATTTACCAACATCTAGTGATACACAAACAACCAATAATTCCCTTTATACAATTTACATAAAAAACCCATTCCATTAAAAACGATTTCCTACCACCCATCATATTTTGGAAACAAAATCCACCCCATTCAGAATCATTAAACTTTTCCGAAAACATTTTAACACATTTAACAAACCATACAATTTCAAAACTATGTAATCTAGACAAAATTTTCATCCAAATAAAAATTTCAACAAAAATGATAGTGCTAAGCATTTTATAGGAACCCATAATCCTGCTTTAAAGAAAATTTGTCAATTAGAAGGAACAACTTAGGTTCCAAAATCCTAAAAAATACATATGAAGATCATTAAAACATACTATTAATAAATTCAATCATCCAAAAAACACCACAATAAACTAATTGTGTGCCTTATGAAGGTGAAAATCATATTTCTAATTTTTTTCAAAAGTAGATTTGGCACCTAAATAAACAATTCAGTATGGACACATATATGAATTTAAATTAAACATGATAAATGTAACAATAAAAATGCATATCTAAATAATTCCATCAATATCCTTTTTTAAAAAAAATTTATAAACATATAAACGTGTAATAGACTAATTAGGTATATTGCGATGATGCATATCAAATAATCAAATAAAATAATAATAAAATTATAAGAAACAAGAACCAATGAAATGCTTTGGAAAGTTATATTTATGGATTTTCTTACCTCAGGTCAAGTGAAACTGTGATAGGACCCTGACATAAGGAAGAATACACCCAAGGGAAAATATGCACATCCTAGAAAATGAGTTAAAAAACACAAATAAAAACATTAAGCATTAGGGTTTGGATAAAGAAGAGAACCCCTAAACATTGATGTAAAAACACACCAGCGAGGAGGTTCACTACCTGAACGGTGTTGCTGGTGAGGGGAAACATGGACACAGAAGGGAAGGGGGGTCGCTCACAGTAGAGATATAGATGGATTGTAGGGGTGTGGTCAGAGAGATAGAGGGAGTAGGGATCGGTCCATCAAGAGTGGGGCGTTTCGTGACAGAATGGGAGGCCAGAGGAGGCACTCCTGGCTGGGAGTCGCACGCCTATGAATGGAGAGGGAGATAACACCAGAGAGGTCAGTCAGACAGGGAAGGCAGTACGCTGGTGAGGTCAGCTGGACAGAGAAGGCAGCGTGCTATTGGGGTTAGTCGGGCAAGGGAGGTGGTGCGATGGTGAGGGGACACCTGGACAAGGCCAGGGAGGCTGTACGAGGTGCCAGTTAGAGTGGATTCTGGTAGAGGGTGAGCCTAGGAGTCGGCCTTGCTCATGGTGTAGATGGAAGATTCCAGAATCCAGAGGGATGGGGCATGGCCTAGCTGGTGGTGGGGTGGGGTGGTAAGAGGGAGGTTGGGGGTATCAGCCGGTAACAGGAGGGCGAGGCGGCTAGGGTGAGAGCGGATAGGCCGAATGTGCGATGTGAGGGTGGGCTAGTTCTAGGGGTCGATGCTAGGTGGAAGAGGGAAAAGGGGAACAAGGTGGGGGATCCACTGTGTGTAGAAGGTAAGGGGATGGAGGGCATAGCTGGGTAGTAAGGGATTCTTATTTTTATTTTATTTTATAATAATAATAATAATAATAATACCAGAAATAATAATAATAAAAATAACAATAGTGAAATTAATAATAATAAAAATTAATAAGAATAAGAATAATTATAATAAAAATAATTATTTAAAACTACAGTCACAATAATTGAAATAATAAATATACCATTAATATAATAAAAATAATTTTAATAACAATTTTAATCATTTTCCTTTTAAAAAACAAAAACAAAAACAATAATAATATTAAAACTAAAATTTAATAACCATAACCATAATAATAATATTTATAATACAATAACAAAAATAATAATAATAAGAATAAAGTGCAATTGCATGACACCTGGACAGACTGCCCGGCTACCGCCAACCGTGTAGTGACCGCGCATGGGTCTGAATCCTAGTAAAATCATTAAAAATCAAAACATTTAAACCATGACCATACACAAACCTTGGCGTGAGACCCCAAATCCAAGAAATAAACAAAATTAATTTAACAATTCAGGAGAGAAAATTCTCCCCACTGAAGACACTTTCTACCCCTAGAAAGTCACCTAGCCGAACATTAGACAAAACAAGAATCCTTGAAAGATTAAAACCGAAAGGAACCACAATACAAGATAATAGGAGAATACAATATAGTTCTCCCCACCATAAGAACTCAACTAGTATGAAAGTTTAACACCCAAACATATCACCACTAGTGGGGGAGGGGCACAAGAACTCCCTATCGATCTAGAATAGCTTCTATTGCACGAGCGAAACAACATATCCACTAAAACAAGGAACTCTCGACCCAGAACCAAAACTCCGACACTCAAGAAAAACCTTCGAGAAGAACATACCACAAGAAGTTATCCCAAGCATAACCCCAAATATCAATTCTTCCATAGCTTCTTACATCTTCAAATGAAAACTTTTAAACCAAGTTAAACCCAAATAAGGTCAAAACACACTTTTAATAAACTTACAACTATGTCAAAACACTAACAGCATAAAGACTATAATTAAAGGAATTTAAATGTTCCACTGCCATCACGGAACACAAAACCCAAACCAAGGCTTCACACCCCCCAGTAACTCCTCACTACATGCGAGATTCACCCCATGACTTGTAGATGGGGCTCTGATGGTTGAAGAATCTCCATCCTCATAGTCAAGAATAGTAATCATTTGGTAACATCTTCTTCTTCAGGAGACGCTTCCTTGAGAACTTCTCTAGATGACCCGGACACCCGCAATGATGAAACATCTTCGAAGGAATGCGACAAGACGGCTTCACGTGCCCGAACTGGCCACACTAGTGGCACACCACTGAACGGTCCTACAGGCTAGGAACCAAAATCACTACAGAGGACTCTTTATGAACATGCCTTTCTCGTACATCCTTCCTGCCAGATGGGGAACCCTCATGAGTAACTTGATATACTGGATTGCCAACAATCTGTGCTCCAGAGACCAACTCAACTAAGAATACCTTATCCACTAACTTAACAAAATGATTGTCCTTAGAAGGGAGGTCTTGATCCTTGTTTTCTAGACGAAGACCCCCAAAGAAGATAGAATTCTTCATAAAATCCTACGATGATACCTCTAGATAAAAGGACACGAGTTCCTTGAAATGGTCAACATATTTCTTCCCTATCTGTTGGCCCTTTTTAATACACATGATCTCTTCCCTTTCCATCATCTTCAACTCTTCTGGTATAAACCATCGGACAAAAACAGATTTAGAGATATCCCACATCATCCCAACTTGCATTAATGGTGGGGTGAACAAATCTGATTCATCTAGAGATGGGACTTCAAACTGACCCTAAACAGCACGTACTCTAATAGCTTCAAGAGTTCCCAATATCCTGAAGATGCGCTGGACCTCTTTAAGACAATCTGTTGCCTTTAACGGACCTAGATCAACATGAAAGTTAGGAAATGTTCGAGAAGAACCAAAAACTGGCCGTGACATATCAAAAATCATGGGGAACGTTTTGGGTGGCATTTTATGAAAAACATATAAAACACAAAGCCAAAACAAATATCAAGCCGAATCGACATCATTGAAAGTGACTTCATCCAAAAATAGGCAGATCAAAAACCCAAAAAATACAAACACAACCCAAAATTGCCTTTTTAAAATCCACTTTTCATTTTATATTTCAAAACCGCCTTCTCTTAAGGCCACTTTATAAATACCAAACCCACTTTTCAAACCAAATTCAATTTCCAAAATCACTTCCCATTTTTAAAAATCACTTTAGAAAAAGAAGGTCAAACCTTTAATTCCATGTAAACACCCCAGTAATCCCATGATCGTTTTCACATGACTTCATCCACTTCAATCTTTACACACCAACACACACTTCCCATGCATTCCCTTAAATGTGAAAACTTTCATAAAGAGTACCCAAGGTGGTACCCAAACCATTTCTCTACCAATTCTGAGAAAACTCCCGATTTTTTTGACCAAGAGCATTCAATGTTAAAACCCATTTCTTGAATTCAAAGCCATTTAAAATAAATCATTCTCATTTCAAAAACCCTTTTTCATTTTCAAAGGCACAGTTACACCAACCATAACCATAACGACAATCAAGTTTCATCAAACTACTGGTGTGAGGGACTAATAGTCATGCTTAACTTGGAAACATTGTAGTGGGCCCTACCCTAAGTAAGCTTCAACAACTTGGAGGAACTTAAAAAATTTACTCAGACTCCACATGGGTCAATACTCCTTATAAAATCATGATGTAACATAAACTTTCTTCCATTGTCATCCCTCAATCTAAAAAAAACCATAACAAGACAAGGACTCTATTGCTGAACTACCCGATGTGAATTGAGGTTTGGAGCGAGTGAGGGTTCATGTTGTACTTCTCTTACCTACCTCTTGAGCCCTGACAGTCCTAATCTCCATCTACCGAACACCCTAAATAATAAGGGTCCCCTATGATATCATTTTGTCACAAACCATCCTGGGTCAACCCTCAACTGGTCACTCGAGCATGTCTTCCACATGTCCTGAAGGGCGTTCCTAATCCCCACAGGCTAAAAATTAGTGTCAGACATCAAAATTTAATTATTGGGAATTATTTTTTCTATAAAAGATAAATAAATAATCATGAAAAAACAAAAAAATAAAACTGTAATCTAGTAGCAGAAAATAAATTAACATACAACTCAACATACCTCCAAGTGACCTTCCAGGTCACCTCCTATACAAAGGCATACCTTGCTCAAAAAATGAGAAATTCAGACAAGAAACCCTGGGAAATGTAAAAACAAAATTGAAATGATAAAATACACATGAGCATTAAATATTCTAAGTAGGTTTGCCAAGTTAAACCACAGAATCCAAGAATATCACTTCTCTAAAAAATCCAATGACAAAAGTTTGAAATATAATTATTAAAGTAGGATTTTTTTATTTTAAAATAAGTGAAAAAATTTTCCCATTTAAAAATTCAACCTAAAGAAAAACCATTTCCAAAACCAACTTCCATTTTCAAATTAAATTCAAAACAAGTTATACCAAAACTGGGCCAATTTAAAACAAGTAGAGAGGGCAAGATGGAGGTAAACTAGTATGATAGAAAGTGAAAAAAATGAAAATAATTAAGTAACCATGGGTGATCCTAAACATTCCTAGAAAATCAATGGACGTACACGGTTCAGAACCACCTATTGGTGTATAGTGAAGCTCCTAAGTCTATAACCAAATGGCCACCCTATAACTAACCAATCTAGTGGAAAAGTATGCATGGCCTAACAACCATTCTAGGGGGTACCAACCCGTCGAATTGGGGTTGATCAAGAACTACCACTCAATCATTTAAAAGATTCCCAGGAACCTATGATGGTTATAATAATAACATTTAAGAAGGGGGATCTAGCATGTCTGACTCATCTCACCTCACTTCACTACCCCAAACACATACACTCCATATGATAACCCTTATGGGATATCCCCTGTATAAAGGTTCCCCAACACACACATCCACACACACATATCATATAATCAATGGTTCCAATTAGGCCATTATGCCATTAAACATTTAAACTATTTCATAAAACACTCAATGTTTCCAACTGGGCATACACTTTCTCCAAAACACGATCTCCTTTAAAAGTTAGTACAAATATAATCCTTGGGAAGAAAGTGTCAAACAAGTCTTTAATTCAACATCTATAAATACCCTTACCCAAGACACCATACAAATACCAAATTAAACTCACTCAAAATTTTGATTTAAGTCTAAATAGGAAAAAATTGAGGAACACCTTGAAATACATTTTTATAACCCAAACAAAATACCCTATCTCATTTATAAAAATAAGAAATATTTATTAAAAAAATATTTCAAGACAACCCAACTTAAGGAATCACCTTCATTTGTTGACACATCCCTATGTGAACCTATTGCACCCATGGATGCACCAACATCAAGTGATACACCAACAACCAATAAGACCCTTTAAATCATTTCCATAAAACACCAATTTCATTAAGAACAATGTCCAACCACCCACCTTATATAAGAAACAAAAACTATCCCCTTAGGAATCATTAAGCTTCTCCGAAAACATTTTAACACATTTCAAAAAACATACCATTTCAAAACAATACAGTCTAGAACAAATTTACATCCAAATAAACATTTCCCCAACAATGTGAGTGCTATGCATTTCATAAGAACCCCTAATCCTACTATAATGACACACTACCAATTAGAAAGAAAAACTTAGGTGCCAAAATCCTAAACAATACTTATGAAGATCATTAAAACATACTTTTAATAAATTCAATCATCTAGAAAACACCACAAAAAACTAATTGCGTGCATTTTAAATGTGCGAATCATATTTTAAAAAATTTCAAAATAATATTTTTTACCTAAATAATCAATTAATTAAGGACACATATAAGCATTTAAATCAAACATAATAAATTTAACAATAAAAATTTTTGGCTGAATAATTGTATCAAAATCCATTTTAAAAATAATTATAATAACATATAAATGTGTGATAGACTAATTAGTTACAATAAGATGATGAAAATCAAAAACTCAAATAAAATATTAATAATAATTGGAAGAACCAAGAACCAAAGAAATGCATTGGAAAGAAAGATTTATCGACTTTCCTACCTCATGTCAAGTGTGAATGTGACAGAACCTCAATGGAAGGAAGAATACGCCCAGGGGATAATATACAATGCCTAGACAACAAGTTAAAAAAACAAAAATCACAACTTCAAGCATTAGGATTTGGATACAGAAGAGAACCCCTAATGATTGATAAAAAAACACACTAACAAGGAGGTTGGCAGCAAGATGGGTTTTGCTAGTGAGGGGAAACATGGCCAGAGAAGGGTGGTCATTGTCGGTAGAGATGCATATGGAGTATAGGGGTGCGGTCGGAGTGAGAGAGGGAGTAGGGAGAAGGCCACCGGGAGTTGGGCGTATCAAACTAGAATGTGGGGCTGGATGAGGCACTGATGGTCAGGAGTCACCCGCCAACGATGAAGAGGGATATGGCACCAAAGAGGTTATTTAGGAAGGAAAGGAGCTGCATAGGTGAGGTTAGCTGGATAGGGAAGGTGGTGTGCTGGTGAGGATGTCTGGGAAATGGAGGTGGAACGATAGTGAGGGGAGACCTAGCCGATGCAGGAGAGGCTAGAAGGGGTGGCATCTATAGTAGCTATTGGGAGAGGGTGAGGCAAGAATTCATCCTTTCCAGTGGTGCAGATGGTGGTGGCCGGAATCTTGAGGGCTAGGGCGTGGCCTGGCTGGTGGTGCGGAGGGATGGAATGAGGGTGGTCAGGGGTAGTGGCTGGGAATAAGAAGCAGAGGTGGCAGGGGTGAGTGTGGATGGGAGGAAGACGCAAGGTGAGGGCGGGCCAATGCTGGGGGTCGATGCAAGGTGGCTGAGGGTAAAGGGGAACCATGAGGGGGCACTGATGCATGCCAAAGGAAAGGAGATGGGGAGCCAGGTAGTTACGGTTTCTTAATTTTTTTTAGTTTTATAATAATAATAATAATAATAATAATAATAATAATAATAATAATAATAAAAATAAAAATAAAAAAATATTAAAAATATTAAAAACAAAAATCAAAATAATTTAAATAATAATTATACCATTAATACAATAATAATACTTTTAACTACAATTTTAATCATTTTTCTTAAAAACCAATAATAAGAATAATAATAATATCAAAATTTAATAACAATAACAATAATAATAATAATAATAATAATAATAATAATAATAATAATAACAATAATAACAGTAATAATAATAAGAATAATGAGAGATTGCATGACACTTGAGCCGACTGAGTGGCTACTGCCAACTGTGTAGTGATTGCGCACGGGTCTGAAACCCAGTAAAATCATTAAACGTCAAAAATTTTAAACCAGGACCCAACCCGAACCTTGGAATTAGAACCTGAATCCTAGAAATATTAAAATAAAAATTAATTTATAAATATGGGTGTGATAATCAACCTTCCGCTGTTTACTTCTATTGTATATTAGTACTTCTTTTTGTATTGTTTTCTATTTGTTTCAACTATGTTACTATGAAAATGAGGGAATTGTTTCCCCACTATCACACCTATGTCCCTCACTACTAATCGGTAGCCTTTGGAATTCAGGGAAATGTCATTGAGGCCATGTGCCCAATTGGGTACGGGGCACCTCGGGGCGGCACCTGGAACTATGGCATTACAAAGTGGTATAAGAGGCAGGTTCCTTTCTGCTTTGTCATAATGTTTGGAGCCTATAGAATGGCATAGGAAGGAATGGATAGTTGGTAATAATCTGTGTTCAGGAGTAGCTAACTCATGTACAGGGAAAATCCATGTTACCTTGAATATTGTAATTTTTTTGGTTTTGCAATTATTATAGTTTATTTTATTTCATTGTTGGGTGATTCACTTTTTTTACACTGTTATTATTGATATTGTTGAAGTTCTATTTATATTGGAACTTGGTGAGATGAGTGTATTCCATATCATGCATCATATACACAGTTGTTAGAAATCAAATGTCATTAATTATTGTCATTCCATTTAGGGTGAATTACTGATTGCATGCTGTTGTGATAGATGTTGTTCTAGATATTCATGTTATTATGATACAATACCTACTATATCGATTGGGTACTGTCATATGTATTGTTTCATTTGTATGGATTCCAAACATTGGTCCTTGAGGTGTTGTGGTCCCTCTTGGATCAAAATTTGGTGGATCATGTTGATATTTTAAAAAAATTCAAGTTTTGAGATGAATAAGGATGCCAGACATTGATTCGTGGGAGTATGAGCTCTCATGTGTCGAAATTTTTCCAGAATTGGACACAAATTTTATGTTTTTAAGGGTTTTAGAGAAGTTTATGTTGCTTACTGTCTAGAAACCCATACAACACAGTGTGTGATGTTATGTACAAAGGCCATGTGTTCTTCTGTTCTGGAAGAAACATCTTTTCTTAAGTACACGCCGTGTAACATATTTACACGCCCTGCAGTCTTTAACCATGTGACAAACTATTTGAGAAGAGACACGGGTTTGGGAAACTTTTGGTAAAACATGTCGTGTCTATATTGTACACCACATGTGTAAAGAACCATGCATATGACCGTGTGACCAATGAAATGAGTGGATGAAACATAGGTTGTACATATCGTGTCTAGCTTGTACACACCTTGTAAAGCCGACCATGTAACCTACCGCATGACCAATGACACAGGTAGAAGGAACTGGACTAGTACATGCCATGTCTAGGGTGAACATGCCGTGTAGTGTAACCGAGGAGAGAACCGTGTGGTTCTAGCTATGTAGAAGTACCTGGGAAAGAGGGAAAATTCAAGTACATGTATTTTCCTTGGAGGAACACATTGTGTGTATCGGTGCTACATGACTAGGTTTGGAAGAGGTACACTCCTTGATAAAAGCCTAATGTCACACACCATGTAAGGGTTATACACGCCCAATAACCGAGTTTTTGTAAAAAAATGAATGTTTTGTCTCTTATCTCTTCTTAAACATATGGGTTATTGTTCATGATAATCTTAAACTGAGGTGTATGCTTGACCTTGCAGATTCATTCCTCTAAGACATCCTCCGGTTGTAATCCAGATACATGGTGATTAATAGACACCAGAAAGGATATATTAGGGACTACCAGCAGATACTCTCATCGTGCCTATCTTGGAAAAAAATGTTATACCAGACAAAGGTGAAGCTGCATAGTTTTGTGATGGCTTAATGAGGATTATACAGATTTTCCAGGGAGCACCACATCCTACCCCAACAATGGAAGAGTTTAAATGGGTGTTCCAATAACAACATCCTCCAACTTTTTTAGGGGATGGAGGATCACAAGCTATAGATTCATGGTTGGAAGCTATTTTTGCTATCACTGAGCACCGGGAGGTGCCTCTAGAGAGGAAGGTGAAACTTGTTATGTACATGCTACGTGATTCCTCCAAGAGAATGTGGGATGTTCTCACATAGGTGGGACATCATTTAGATATTTTTTGGGAAGAGTTTCATAGAACCTTCTATGATTACTTCTACACTGAGTAGTTGAGGACTAATCAGGCCTGAGAGTTTATGCATTTGGATCAGTGGGATATTTTAGAGATGGTGTATTCTTCTTGCTTCATGGAGCTTCAGTGCTTCACACCTGGCCTAGGAGGTGATGAGTTATATTTGGATAGGAGTTTTAAGTATGGTCTCAGGTGTGACATCTGGTCGCAGGTGAATGTATTCATGATGACTTCAATGATTGCTTTAGTGAACCGAGTTCTGATTACTGAGCACAATATGAGGGATTTGGGAGATTTGAATCAGGAAGGATTAGCATCCATGTCTTGTACCTCTTCCATTGATGGTAGGAAGTGTCACATTGATCCTTTACGTGGTGATACCAGTAGTAGGGATGTATCTACAGGTAGCTAGGTGAGGTGCTACCAGTGAGGGAAGGGTGGGAACACGAGACCTTAGTGCCCGAGAGACCCAGTTAAGTACCGAGATTATGGAAAGAAGGGTCATATTTAACATTTTTTCTGGTTTTCCTCACTAACAACTAGTGAGAGAGGATCATTTATGACTCCGCATTCGTGAGTAGGACTATCGATTTCTATTTAGTCAGAGAATAAGAGTTCTTCATGATATTCAGGCTGAGATGGTAGTCATGGACATGGTAGCCAAACTGTAGTCTTTCAGAAACATTAGGGTGGATCAGCTAAGGGTAGTCAGGCAGGGTCACATGGCCACAGTACATGTCATACTTTTGTAGTGGAGTAGACCTAGAATGAGCATAATCCTGGACATTCTATGGTTAGATGTGTGATTCTAGATGGCTTTGTTTTAGCTTCTTCTCTTTTCAATATAAGTGATTCCCTTAGTTTTATATCTATTTCAGTTTGAAAAGCTTTAGGCTATGCATCTTTACCTCTGATGGTGTTATTATGCTAGACACTTCATTGGGTCTTAGGGGACCAGTGTAAGTCAGTGCAAGGAGTCCCATGTTGAGGTTGGTGGGTGTAATTTATTATGGTACATCTATGTTATAGATATGACAAGATTATATTTCATTCATATAATGGACTAGTTAGTCTCTTTACTGGACTTTTTTGACTACTATCGTTGTAGGGTGAGTTTCACATCACTAGAAGGTGGGTCCTTTCTTTACAAGGGAAAATGGGATGTCCAAGCGAGTAGAGAATGACCTGAACATCTTGGTTTGGGAGGAGTTAAAACCCATATTACTATTTTATATCAGGATGAGAAAGAGATGTAGCAGATGGAATTTCCTCAAGTGGTGGATCATTTTAGTGAAGTCTTTCCTAATGACTTTTCAGGTTTACCTCCGGATCAAGAGGTATATTTATCTATTGATCATGTTCTAGGAGTGTAACCAATCTCAATTCCTCCTTATATGATGGCTACACCATAGTTACAGGAGCTTAAGAAGCAGTTTGAGGAGTTTCAAGAAAAGGGTTTCATCCGACCTAGTACTTCTCCATGAGGTTCTCTTATCCTTTTTGCGAAGAAGGTCTATGGTACCCTATGAATTTTTGTGGATTATCAAAATCTGAACCATATGATAGTTATGAAACGACATCCCTTTCCTGGGATTGATGATCTCTTTGATCATATTTGAGTATCCCAGGTATTATCAAAGATTGAATTGAGATATAGTTATCATTCGTTGTGTATTAGAACATCAGATATACCTATTACATGATTTCAGTGCAGGTATGGTCTATTCTATTTTTGGATAATGTCATTCGGTCTCACGAATGCACAGGTTGTTTTCATGGCACTGATGAACTGAGTTTTCCATCCTTATTTGGACTCTTTTGTGGTGGTCTTCTTGGATGATATTTGTGTGTACTCTCACACTCAACATGACCATTCCACCCATCTGGAGATCATTTTAAGTACATTGAGATAACATCAGTTATATGCTAGGTTCTCAAAATTACACTTTTGGAGGGACCTAATTCACTTCTTGGGTCTTGTTATCTTAGAGAAAACAGTATTAGTAGACCCAAATAATGTGAGATAAGTAGTTTCTTGGGAGAAGAAAAAGAAAATATTTGAGGTACAGAGTTTTGTGGGGGTGTTTGGCTACTAAATTCTCTTTATAAAGTACTTTTCACACTTACCAGCACCACCAAAAGTCCTGAAAAATAAGGGTTTAATGTACATGTGGACATATTTCTACGATTCAGCCTTTCAGGAGTTGAAATGGAGATTAACTTCTACAAGAATACTAATTTCTCTGGATCCGAGAAAGAGTAACACCATTTAATACTATGTGTCGGGTATCAGGTAGGGAGAAATTCTTATGAAGGGAGACAGAGTCATCGCACACATGTCTCACCAGTTGATTAAACCTGAGAAGAATTACCCAAGCCAAGATTTCTAATTAACTTCCATTGTGCATGCTTTATGTTGAGGGATACATTATCTTTTGGTAGATAATTTTATCAAAGTCATTTACCACAAAAGTCACATGTATATCCTTACTCTGCGTGTTTTGAAATTGAGATAGTGAAGGTGGGTTGAGTACCTTTAGTATTTTTACTTTGATCTTGCCTACACACCTGGGAAAGGAAATGTTGTGGTTGATGCATTAAGAATGATGACTCAGATACAGGTAGTTCATGAAACCAGAAGTGAGTGGCAGCTTATATATCTGTTCTCTAATATGGATTTTTAGGCGCACAATAGATAGGGGTAGATATTTATTTATCCTATAGCTATTACCTCTACTCTTCTTGATTGAGTGAAAATGAAGAATATTTCTGATTCCGAAGGCCTAGTCCTACAGGAGAGTGTGTTAGGAGAGGACCCTACTCCTGGGTGGACCATAGGCAATGATGAGGTCTTTTGTTTTCATGGACACTTATTGGTGTCATCAGACACACATGAGGAGTTGATATGAGATTTCCATTCCTTAGTTTGGCCAGTTCATCCTGGTGTCTTATTATATGTTCCACCTGTCATCAGTTGAAGGTGGAGCATCATTGGCTAGATGACCATTGACAGTAGTTACCCATTCCTGAGTGGAAGTTGAATGATGTCGTGATGGATTTTGTGACGAGTTTACTGAGGTCACCTCAAGGTAATGATGCAGTTTGGGTTGTTGTTGAAAGACTCACAAAGGCTACACATTTCTTTCTGATCAATGAAAACTTTAGTTTTTATGATCTAGGAAGGTTGTGCATCTAAGATATTTTATGTTTCAATGGGGTTCCACACTCAATTGTTTCATATAGGGATTTCTGTTTTACTTCTCGTCTCTCGCAAGGACTACAAAGGGCTTTGGGTACAGAAGTAATTTTGAGTACAAATTACCATCCCCAAATAGATGGATAGTCCTAGCATACGAATTAGGTTTTGGAGGATATGATTCGAACATGCATCCTTGATTTTGGGGGTTCTTGGGAGACACACATACCCCTATTAGAGGTACCCTACAATAACAGTTTTCAAGAGATGATTCAGATGGAACCTTATGAGGATTTGTATGATAGTTCAGGCCGATCACCCCTATGTGGGTTATAGGCAGGATAGTTAGCTATTCTAGGACCTCATATTTTCCAAGAGACTATAGAGTAGGTGGAGTTAATTTGGAAGGGGATGGCTACAACACATTCTCACCCGAAATCTTATGCTGATCGGCGGAGAAGAACTCTTGAGTTCAAGGTTAGAGAATAAGTTTTCGTACGATTCACATTGAGGTTGGTACACAAGAGGATCAAGAAACATGGGAAGTATTCATCGAGATACTTTAGGTTGTTTGAGGTTTTGGAGAGACTAAAGACAATTTCCCATCGGTTTTAGTTACCTCAAAGGTATCAGGCTATGCACGTCGACATTCAAGTTTCTCATTTATGGAATTATTTTTTAGACGTGTATCATGTTTTCAACCTAATAAGGTTGTGTTAGAGGTGGATGAATCCTTTGAGGAGAACCCTATTCAGATTTTGGATTGAAACACGAAGGTTTTGGTGTGGGTGTTATGGCAGCATAGACGAGTACAGGATGAGACCTGGGAGAGGGAGGCTGAAATTCGATCGTAGTGGCAAGAGTTGTTTGAGGTTTCTTATTTTCCACACTTGGAAGGGAAATTTAGGGACGAATTTCTTTAATGGGGGATGTTTGTAAGAACTTGAATATTAATTTCAGGTTTAGATCTTTATTTTGGGCTGTTTGGAGAAAAAATGGAGTTTTAGAGAATTTATAATTACACGCCGTGTACTCCTGAGTACACACCGGGTACCCCGTTGCCACGTGTAGCCTTGTACTGGACAAGTAATGGATGAGTACATGGACGTGTAAGGTGACATGGTAAACCGCCTAATATGGGGGCTGGTTAAGTCTAGTATACGACATGTACATTAAATGAACATGAAATTTATTTTCCTTTTTAATCATTGAATCGGTGTGGGGTCACGTCCAATCTCCAAAAAGACATTCTAACCTTGGTTCATCCAGGACTGACCAAGAGTGAAGATCAATTTCTAAGACACCGTTTCTCTATCCAAGGTCTGATTCAAACTCTGGTGAGTGCGTTGTAATCCCACTAGTGAGTTCTTCCTTCTTCTAGATCTACTCTTCTATATTCATCATCTCTCATGAGTTATTCCAGGGTGAATAGTTGTGAAATTTTTTTAGATCTTAAAAGATTTATGTTGATTCAAGGAATGTTGTTCCAGATTGTTCATTGTACAACATAGAGGTAGGTGTTTTGGGCCTTTCTTCATTTGTCTTGGATTATATATGTTTAAAGTGATGAATACCCATGTTGGGGTATTGTGTATTTTGGATTTTGATCCTATTTAATACCTGTTATGGTTTGTTTTTTTATTAAGGGTTATTTCCTATGAATAATATCATATAACCTTATTTATAGGACACCCCATGGGTGTGTTCCCTTGTTTGATTGTTATTGGCCATTTGGACAAGGTTTCATATACGACTAACCTTGTTTTCCATTCCTTGAGTTGTTTATAATGGAGTTGATTGGTTTTATGTGATGCCAATTTTTATTTTTTGATTAATGTTGAGACATTTAGTATTTTGAATTTCATGTAGAGACTTTAATGAATTTTTTATGCATGATAAACTTCCAATGGAAAATGAGAGCCATGTACCAAGAAAACTGTGGGGGTTTCCATGTTTATTAACAAAGGATCATGAGAGCCTAGGTGTAGACACTAACCAAGGGGTATTGACCCTGAGAGCTACATGGAGTTAGTTTATGGTAATTTATGTTGTGTGAAACCAGAGGGTATTGATCGTGAGAGCTACCCAGAGGTCATTCATAATTTATTGATGACGTGTTGAACCAAGGGTATTGACCGTGAGAGCTTCCCAGGTGGTCATTTGCATTTTTTATTTATATGTTAAACCAAATGGGTATGACCATGAGATCTTTAATAGAGGGTTTTTTTGAATGACTAAATGATTTTGACGAGCCTACCAAGCCAAAGAACATGCTTAGACTCAATCATACCTGTTTGTTTAGATGGTCTTCTGAGACGTCTATCGTTACTATTAAACGGAGGCATACATAGATCAGTATAGATCATTTGATTCATTATTCAATGGAAATAATTATTAATAAATGAAAATGAATGTAATTCAAACTTGTAAGATTGTTTACTTGTGAGTACTTCCTAGTTTACTGCTTCATTTCTGCATATTACCTAAATATATATTCACAGATAGTTAGGAACAAATATTTTAGTGGTTGCCTACTGGGATTCGTCTCACACCCTATTTGGGTTTGGATTTTGGACCCAAACAGAAAATATGGTTGTAGGTATAGATAATGGAAAGTGCCATTATTCATCAGGTACTTGATTGCTGTTGGATCCGGAGAGAATGGGACCAGGTTGAGGTTTATGATGCTGTTGGAGTTTACTATTTTCAATACTTTAGTTTCAATATTTCCTTTCCATAATTGTGACTTGTTTGAATTATTTCCTTGATACATGTGACATGCATAATTTTTTATATATGTGGTAGTTGTTTATACAATCAATCTTTCTATTTTTACTTATGTTGTATGGTATTATTGCTTCCACTACTATTTTCTATTTTTTCTATTGTGTTACTCTTCCAATAAGGGAATAGATTCCCCACTATCACACCCATGGACCTCACTACTAGTGGGAAGCCTCTCACATTCTGGGAAATGCACTTGAGTCCATGTGACCAACCATGTATGGGGAACTTTTGGGAAATACATGAAACCAGGACATTACATAGTTTACCACCAAATGGTAGGTGGTAAAGTTGTTTTCCATAATGACCTATGGTATTTTTTCATGCCCCATTGTGTCACATGATAAACATTTCAGGTGATGTATCCCAAATTTTTAATGAATAAAATTAATTGTTTCCCAATGACTAATATAGACCTTGCTATAGATGAATTCTTTTCAGGGGATGAATACCATGACATGAGCCACAAATATGGTTTTTTACCTTATTAATGTATTGAAGGATTTATGCATTGGAACCGAATTAAATTTATTTTATTTTGGGTTTGTGGATCGACTTGTAATTAATTCATTAAAATATGAATAGATCTAAAAGTGATGACATGCCATGTGTTTTTCCCCTATGTCTCGTGTCACAACTTGTTTAATGTGTCTTAATTAAATTTTAAAAAGTAAAATGATTATAAGGCCACGTTAAATTTTATATGTTCTCAAATGTTAAACCATACATTTATTTCATGCTGAGGGAGATAAAAGGGCCCCAACCTAATGATTCCCTAGATGGGATTATCCTAATTTATAATTGGAACTTGTAAATGAATTTTAATACATAGAGTGTGATACATGGATTCCTTTGGTATAATACCATGGGCGATCACAATAGGAAGATTACATAACTAACCTTGTGTAATATTGATTCTTGGTGGGAATTACAATTGATGGGATCAGTGGGAAATATGATTATACCTGGCCATGAGAGATAATTTCCCCCATATGTGGTATACATAGGATGGAAATACAGGCTCATGATTTACACCATTTTAGTGGTATTACATTCGATTTATTTTATATATCCTCATAGAAAAATGCTTACAATGATATGCATTTACAGTATTGCTGGATTGATTGTTGGGGTCCATATTATAATCTCCTTGGAAGAAATAAATATTCTAATCACTAATAATTGATTATGGCTTTATACTAAGTTAAGGTTGCATCTTCCAAGACGAACCAGATGTTTTAGTTTCGTCCTTTTTTACACATGACTATATAACAGTCAAGATATGATTTCTATATATGGGTTCCATCTTAAAAATGATGTATATATATATTAAATTACTTTAATATATATATACACATTACATGCACATGTTGTAATTTCATTAGATACATCCTACTTAGGATGAAGATGGTAGTATTTGTCAGGTATCTGATGTAGATACCAGTTTGATGTGGTTTATTTATTAATTAACCTAATATTATAATTTACCTACAAGAAACTCATTTTTATATTGATAGAGTTGATTATTTCTGATATCATTGTTGGGGGATTATGAGTTTATCTCACACCCTATTCGGGGTAACAATTGTACCCAAATAGACTTCGTGACTATAGAGACTTAGGGAAGTTACTAGATTCAGATGTTTGATTCTCAAAACTAGAAGAGATTATGAGAGCATAGGACTGGTCCTATGCTTGTGATTCTAATAGAGGAATCATTCAGCCTTTTTTTCCTTTGATTATGATGTTATATATACATCTACCCATGTATTCAAGGAATATTAATTTCTCATATAATCATGGAATTACCATCAATTTTGTATCTTCTATTGATTTACCTTTCTCGTATTTATATATCAGTATGGTTTGTCTTTAGATTCTTCTTATTTATTAATATTAATCACACTTACCATTATTATTCACCAATATTCTACACTATGATAAATAGTTAATATTTTCCTCATATACACACCCTAGGTCCCCACAACTAGTTGTAATCCTCAAGAATATGTGGATGAATTCTTGAGGTCATGTGGCCAACCGCCATGAAGAACAACTTAGTGGATTCCATGTCAGAATTCTACAATAATAAACCTGAAACATTTTATATAAAAATTTCTAGTACAAATTTCATGGGAATAGATGTAATATATATGGATCATAAATTATTAAAGTATGTATTCACTAAACAGTATTTGGACATGAGGAATATAAGATGATTATAATTAAAAAAGGATTATGATTTCATGATTCCCCGTTATTTGGGAAAATCAAATTAGCGGTCAAATTCCATTGTTTATAAAAGATAATATACCATCAACCATATTATTTTTAATATATGATGAAATATTTAATGATTTAATGAGAAATAGATTTGATGTTTTTTATCTAAGAAACTCTTTTTTATTGGCATAGATACTATTACAATTATCCTTGTTAGATAGAATTAATTATTATTAGATATAATATCATAGTCTATAATAAAGTCTCTAAATAGTTATGAAAAGGTTTTTTCCAATGTTTAATATTGAAAAATAAGGTTTTGTAATACCTAAATATATGTTACATATTTCGAGTGATGTTTATTTGAAAAAACAATTATTGAGTGATGCTCACGACTCTACATATTATGTTTATCTTGTTATCACTATGATTTATAAATATCTTCGGAAAAAATATTGGTATGAATGAATGAATATTGTTATTTCAGATTATAGAAATATTTTTTAAAAATTTCAAAATGAAAAATCCGAATATAAAAAAACAAAGGGAATTCTCCATCTGTTGAATTTTTTAATTGAAATGGGAGCCTATATCTATGGATTTCACGATGGGATTACCCAATACATCAAAATTTAATAATGAAATATGGGTAATTTTTAATAGTTTGACTAAATATATTAATTTTATTCTTAATTTAGATAATATTAATTGAAACCAGGTTTCTTGACTCTATCTTATTGTGATAGTCACATTATATGTTGTTCCTCTCTTTATTGTACTTGATAATGATCATGAATTTACATCCACATTTTAGAAGGGACATGAGAAGTTTTGGGGTATCAAGTTATGATTCAAGACTAATTTTCATCCTCAATCTGATGAAAAAAGAGAGTATAAAATTAAAACATTGGAATATATTCTCTATAATTTATTATTAAGTTATCTTGGAGGTTGAGATCAACATTATTTACTAGCAGAACTTTTTTCTAATTTTTTTCATTCAAGTACACATATGGAACTACAAGAGGAATTATATGGAATATTGTGTTAGACACTACCATATTTAGGTGACTTCATGAGAAGAATTGTTTTTGGATGGAATTGGTAGATGAGATATTTAAAAATGTAATTATGATTCATTACCATATTAGAGAATATTATAGTAGATAAAAGATTTATGTTATAAACTAGAGGAAATATATATTAGTTGAGATATGGGACTATGTTTTTCTTAAAATATATCAATGGAAAGGCATGATTAATATCATTATATAAATAAAATAAGCCTTTTTTTCATATTAAATTCATTAGAAATTGAGATCAACAATTTATTATGTATCCTTACACCAATGTGCATATTTAGTACATGTTGTGTTTAATGTTTCATTGCTATAGAAATTTATAGTTGATGGATCACATATTTTGAGCCATTATGTTGTACAATTAAAATATTATATTCCTTAAGGAAAATATAGTGGAAATTATTTATCATATATTTTAGGTTCTTTGAAAAAATTTGTCTCACTTAGTTAATGTTTTTTAGAAGTTTTATAACATTAAATAAGCATCATGTGAACATGGATAAGCTACATGAGAATAATATCTTATTCAATTTATTAGTGCATGAAATTGTGAGTTAAAATTTTATTTTTTTGTCAAATAATGTTATATCTCATGTAATTTTTTGAATAAAACTAATTTTTAATGAATATTTACTTAATTGTATTATTTTCATGTTCATTATTATTCTATTAAAAAATTTATATATGTTGTCAACAAAAATTGAAAAGGTTTATATCCTTACTAATTGTTTCCCATTTTTTGGTGTCATTGAGTTACACCGAGATATCATGGATCATTCCAATATTTAACCAGGTTCTATTAAAAATGAAATTTCTAATTTTACCATTTTCCACATGGTTTTTATTCTGGTTAGGACTAAATATTCTATTCTCATGAACACTTTTTGGGAGATCCCATTGATTCTATCCGAGATAAAATTAAATGTGAAAAGAATTGTACATAGTGCCCTAATCCATTAATGATGTGGTGGAATCATCAAGACACACCATTTCATCATGAAGGGATATATCATATAATTAATTTATAATAGATTCTTTCATGAGGTGGAGCTTTGGCCGATGATTCATGAGATAAAATTCATTGTCTATTTTGGATGGAAATTCATCTAGGTTGAATCAGAATGAACCATTTTTTCCAAGGACTACGATCAAAATAATGAATGAACCTTAGGGGAAACTTTCATATTGGATCACATGTCTTTGAGATACTGATGAAATACCCATATATGTGGCACATGTATATAGATAAGTAAATACAGTAGCAAATAAACTATCCAAGAAAGAAATTATTAAAGTTAGTTTGATGTGGCCCTTTTTTATCCCATGTTATATATCATATTTTTTGGTTTTATATACTATATTATAAATTCATTCCCATTTTGATCCCACTTAGCAACAATTTATTCGTACTTTTCTATTTATAATAATTTTCTATGGTTGGGCATGCACAGTCCTGAGTTTTTCTGATTTAATTATTTTACCTATAATATATGATTTTATTAAAAATAATTTTTTTAAATTATATAATATTAATTTTATAAAATTGAAATCATTTTTTATTCCATAATTTATATATTACATTAAAAATAATTTATGTAATTTTCTAAAACAGTTGATTTCTAGGCCAATAATAAAAAAACAATCAATTATAAAACGTTTTTTCATAATTTAATATTCTTGGGAATAATTTCAATACCATATATTTATAAAAATCATATAATTATTAGTAAAAATAAATTATTAACATACTATAATTTATTATGTTATTATAATGAGTACTATATTCATTGTTAGTGGTTAAACAAAAATTTTCTTCTTAAAAAACATTGATTTTTTTGTATATTATATGATTTATCTAAAATTGAAAATTCTCAAATATTAATTATTCGTTTAGGTAAATTAAGAATATATTTTTTATTAATAAAAATTACAATTCATTCAATGATTAATATGTGTCAATAAAAGTGTATTTTCTCATTTTTATTTTTTAAAGGAAATGTTTCTAAAAATATTTTCTTATGTTATGTGTACTTATAGTAATAATAATTTTAACCACATATTTAAATTGAATTTAATATTTATTTTTCAAATTTGGAATCATCAAATTAAAATTGGATAAAATGTTTAACTTCCTTTTTATTCAACATAATAAGTTATCTTGGTAAACATCTAGCCACCATGACAACCTTGGTTGAGTCAATACATCCACAAATACATATTAAAATATCATTCCCACATCCTAGAAATTATTTTACCACAAAAAGGAAAATATAAAAAGTCTTAAGGAGATACCAAATAGAGGATATATGAGGAGTATGTAATTATTTTAACTTAGTAATTTTAAGATAATTTCTTCTTCCACATCCTCCAAATATATTAAATCCATAAAAATGTAATTAAATTAGTATCATTAGTACAATAAAATGATAGTATATATATAGAGATATAATTATATACTTCCTTCACATCCATTTTAAAATGAAAACATTTACTATGATGTGTGTCGACTATCACCTCAATGAATGATGTATTTCATTTTCAATCATTGCATTACATGGTTGGTTCTAAATATATATTTAATGAAAAAATATTAAATTTATATCATAATTATTTTACATTAAATATAATTTTCCATAAAATTAATCGCATTAATAATAAATGATAATCGTAAAATTTAATTTCCAAAAAAAGTATATTGATAATCTTTTTATGTAATAACTTATTATTATTCCATTTAATTTATCTTCATCCTATACCTATTATGGAATATGTTTTATTATTTTAATCTTTTTTAAATAAATAAGTTTTTTAAAAATTTATATTTTTCAATACCCTTATATTTTAAAAGAAGAATATGTTTCATATTATACACAACACACAACAATAATCTGTAATGAGTATAAAATATTATTATCTAAATATGATTGTTTTAACATGTTAGTTGAATTGGATAATTGAAGAAATCTACCCACATTAAAAAATATATGTATAAATTTTGTACTCAATAAAAATGTTTTTATTGTTGCTTATAAAACAATAACTCTATTTTTAGTAGTCATTTTATAAATTAAACACATTTTCATCAAAGATAATTTTTTCATTATTTTTTTGAGAATATATTACACTTAATTTATTACACTAATAGAAACTTTATTTGATAAAAATGAAATTATAATTTTAAATAATCATATAAAAATTTTCTTACTATGAAATTTTAGTATTTTACTAAGAAGGACTATTTTTCAATTAGTAGAGTGAAATAATGATTTTATAAAAAAATGTCATTTTTCAAGTATTAAGAATGTTCCGATTCATTTTTAATTTATTTAAAAAATTTATTACCACATTTTTATTTAATAATTATAAAATTAAATTATGCAAATCTATATTATTCTTAATTTTGTTATTAAAAAAATTCAATAAATAAAATATATTTTATTATAGAAAACTATTTTTCTTCATGTTTTGTGTGATTATATTAAAATTATATACTAACTATTATAAAGAATAAATTTGATAAAATTTATTTAATATTTTGAACCATAAATATTTTTTTTAAAATTGGTCAACATTATTTTTGGTGATCATATATAGTAAGCATGGTATGAATGTTACCATCGTGGTAAGTGTACAACAGTTAGATAAGGATAAAACAATGAAACATGGATTCAAAATCTCTGCTAAACAAGAAAACATTTAATTACAAAACTTATATTTTAATGAATCCTTCATATATTCTAATATATGGAATTTTGGAATCATTTTTCTTGGATAAAGAACATTATATTATTTTTTATTGAAAAATTCCAAAATGTATCTTCCCTATTTTTAATATCTATTATATTTCATGATAATGATAAAAAAAATTAATGAATGGTTATAAATTTATATTCTTTATATGAGTAATTTTTTACGATAGCAATTTATTTTAAATTTTTCATCATGAAAAAATAATATGAAAATCTAAATGAACAATGGCATAGCCCATGTACAAGCGGTTGAAAAATCAATTAAATTATTTCCAGAACTTACAAAGTATTATTTTTTGGTAAGTTATGGTGTTACATGAATTTTTTAGATAAAATATATTTCTTATATTAATTTTTTTAAACTACATTACTGTCTTGATAGTTTTTTTGAAATACAATTATGTGAATAGTTCAAAAAATCAAATTATTTGTATTTTATGTTAAATAATATTTTCTTAAAATATTTATAATTTTATAAAACTTATCTTTTTAAAATTGAAAGGGTAATGGTTTATAATATCATTAATTCTCTATTAATAGCTTAATTTTTGATTTATTTTAACATTATTGATCCATAGTGAGTAAAAATATGGGCATCTCAGTAATTGTTAAAAGTGTTAGTGGGAGGTGAAAACTAAGAGATAAGATTTAAAAAATCTCTTAAAATTGTATAAATGTTATTAGATGAGATTATTTTGACTTATTTTCCCCCTATATTCCAAATATATTAATTTATTATGAAATTTTCATGAAAATTCATTTATATTAATTTAATACCTTAAGTAATTACAATGGCGCCCCTCTCCTCTCTTATATATGGACACTACCCCTCCTCTTTTACTCACACATTATTATCCATTTATACTAAATAATATCTAAACAGATAACATCGAATAATTGATCACTGCTTACTAAAGGATCTAAAATATCCTAAATACCTACATATAAGTCTTATAGTTTTAGAGAAAAGAGGTTATTCAATGATGAGGTAATCATCTTAACCGAGTGTTTCCATTTTACTTCTTCTTCTTCCTCCTTCAATAATAAAATAACCATTGTAATATAATAATATTAGTGTATCCCATACATTGATATTTAATTATGTCCATATCACAACCATATTCATCTCATTTTCCAACCATATGGAAATGAAACCATCATTCATGTGTATGTGTGAACAACCGCCTTGTGAACTAATTAATTAATTTTTTAATCATCGCCTTTCAAGGATGGAAATTATGATAGATTTAATGTATATATATATATATGATATTCCTGAAATAATTAGGATTATATAAATATAATATATTATCTATCTTCATACCATAATAATTTTTAAAAATGTAATAATAGAATGTGTGTATGAATTAAATATGCTCTACACGAAACGATGTATATCCTTTTTCAAGTGCCCCCTTTCATGAACAATCATGGGGATAAAGTTAAAGAATTTATTTCATTTTCATAACATCATTATGATTATGATATATATATATATATATATATATATATATTATTTTCACTATTTATTTTACATAAAAAAGTAAAAATATTTCTCATGAGTAAGTGTCGACTACTACCTCTTCCACCAATGTATTTTGTTTTTATGACAAAATATTATGTATGGCTCTTAAATTTGATTTTATGTACATAAATGTCAAATATTATATGATTATTATTCTATATATGATGGAAAAATGTCCTCTTTTATCATGATAAACATAAAAATGTATTAAAAACAATTAAGAAATGAATAACCTCAAAATAAAATATGTCGACTTAACCATTTATGTAATTAAATATTTCATTAAAATTTAAATATTAAAATATTTTAATATAAATATCATTTTAGATAATGTTTATGATACACAACGTCAATTTTAAATAAACTACAAAATATTATATGACCCTTATAACATAACCATTAAATATGAATGAATGAATATGATAGACTAAATCATGATATATATATATATAATGTTATTAAATACATTCAATTTTTTGTTAGTTATTAAGAAATAATCACCCATTTTTTGTAGTCATTTAATTCATTAAAAAGTCTTTTATTCACAAATGGGTTTTATTTATGTTTTGTGAGGAAATTATATAATTAATTTAACGAACATTTTTAAAATTTTTACTTGTAAAAATGATTTTTTTAAAATTTTCACATAAAAATTATCTTAAGGTGAAACTTGGGTATTTTTCTAAAAGGTAACATGTTTTCAATAAATAGTATAATTAATGATTTTTATTGAAAAATGTATTTTATTTTAATATATTTATAAATTAAAATTATTTTTTTATTTTAAAATTTAAAGTATTTATTTGTGATTAAAAAACCATATTATAGTTTTTTGATTAAATTTTATACTATTAATATATATAAAAACTAGTTTTTACTGAAAAAGACATTTATCTGAAAAAATGTTTTTCATCGCATTTTTTTGGTTTGAATTTAAATTATATTTTATAAATTCCATTTTATGAACCATAAAAAAGGATTACATTTTAATAAATACGTAGTGATTTTTTTTAAAATAATCATCTTTACTTTTTTCTCATTATGAAAAGTGAACATTATAATCAATTGTCATCTCGGTATGTGTAAATCACGTAATTATGGTTAAAAATAACATGATAAGAAATAAAAATTAAACTAAAACTTTAAATTTTCCTATATATGTGTGTTTTGGCAGTTTTCATCCAATTATCTATAATATGGAATCATGGTTCCATGTCTCATTGATTTTTTACTTTATAATATTGATGTGAATATAAAGAAAAAATTTCACACTCTTGCTTTGATTAACTATAAAATTTTTTCATATGAAAAGAGGGGATATAGGAAGTTATATGTAGTCAATATAATTATAAATTATTTTTTATCGTGGTAATTTATTTTTAATCTTTAGTTATTAAGAAATTAAATTATAAACCTACACAGCACTAGCGCAATAATAATGTAGTTAATAGAAAATAAAATAAATGATATTTAAAATATTTAAAGTAGTATAACTTAAAAGAATTAATGTTATCCATTTTTTTGGATAAATAAGAAATTTTAGTAATTTTCAAATTGATTATATTCAAATTATATTGTTTTATTAATGATATTTATTTCAACGAATTTGGATAGTTCTAAAATTTCCATTAATGATATTTTATGACAATAAATATTTCATTATTTGATTGAAAATAAGTAAAAAACCTACATTCAGCCACATAATTTTTATATAATTTAAAATATAATACATTTTATATTTATGAATCCATTTTCTATTTATTGTAACTATCTTAAAACTGAATGTGTAAAAAACAATGTATCATGGTATGTGTGAAAAGGGTTAACGAGGGGTTAAAACTAAATATTCGGGTAAGACCATAGTGTACACATGTAATTTTTTTTCACGATTAATTATCAAATCATGCATTTCATAGATTATAATATTAAAAATTTATATCCATTTGAATATGGAAATTAATTTATATTTATTTAATGTATTTAGAAATTCCAAGTGTTCCCCTCCCCTCTTGAATGATTGGGAAACTTCGATACTATTTTCATGTCAATTTAAAATCTTTATGTCTTTTACAATAACCATCCCAATACATTCTTTAACTCCCTACACATTTCTTAGTTTAAATGGTTTGACCATAAAACCATCATAGGAATTATTTTTGTGTAACCCATAAGAGGTTGTTTTTTAGGAAGAGGTATAGTTATCAACCATGATTTTTTTGGTTTGTTTTAATGACACCTTAAATTATTATTAAACTGTACTAAAATAATAAATATAGCATCTAATATATAATTAGATGTCATTAATTTAGTATCCTAACTAATATTCATATCCAACCTCTATCAAATGGGAATAGAATCCATCATTCATGATTACAAAAGACTACTGCCTCATAGACCAATGTAGTTCATTTTTAATCACAAAATCTCAAGAATAGATATAATGGCGTATTTCATGTATTTATATTATATTGATGAAATATTTTTCATTATATAAATATAATTTTATAATTATTTCCCTACCTTTTCATTATTTAAAAAATTATAACATCGTTCATGTGTACTTATGGACTTCCACATATGTGGAGTATTGTGATTTGATTTTCATCACCACATCACATGGATGATATATATAAGTGTTTATTATTATATTTTTATATAATTATCATTTATTAAATATAAAATGTTAATTACCATATTTACATAATTATAATTGAATATGGAAACATTAATCATGCTTATATATGACCTACCATCTAAATGATAGTAACATAGTTAATTTTTCATAAAGAACATTCATTATTATTATGAAATGTAAAATTTATGTATAAAAATTATAGTTATGAAATTATTAATATTATATAATTAATGTAATAATGATTTCATTGACCATAATCATCCAACAAAATCCATTTGATTTTTGTGTACCAAATATCATCCAAACGTCCGACGTGAAGCTAATTAATCAAATAATTAATTATAGAAAGACAAGAGATATAATTAAAAGAATAATAAACATGAAAATATTTATTTAAAGGGTTTGTAATTAATATAATTTTATTATTATGGATGATAAATAATGTACATGATGATTCAGACTCGAGTTAAGAGACTTCATTTCAAAAATTCCCTTTTAAATCTTTCCCTTCTATTTATTTTCAACCATGTCCATATTGTTTAAAAATATATATCATTAATAATTTTAAATGGAAATAAAATATTTTTAAATGAAATTTGAAATATATTTGTAATTTTTTGAAATGTTTTTAAATGAAATCTTATTATGTAATGTTTTTAATTTCATTACAAAATACAAAAGGAATAAACTATTTTAACATATATGGTAAAAACTTTTCCCACCAATGTAACCACTAATATTTTGGATTTCTCATATAATTTATAATATTTTATTTAAATAAAAAAGAAAATTCCCTTCATTATATATATTTTATTTTCAGAAATGGGGTTTGAAAAATAATGGTATTTCAATATCTGAAAGTATTTTTCATATGGGACAAATGAGTTTTTTGATGGTTTCATGATGGAAGGAGACATGCATAAAAATGCCTATTCATGATATGTTCATTAGAATGTTTTTATGATAATGGGTAATCTTGATAAATATTATATGATAGGTCGATCCCCATTGTAGATTATGATGAATGGGTGATCATGATATAGCTTATACAACAAGTGACCGCCCAATATAACTCTCCAATGCAGTGTTTAATGATTATTTTCTTAGGAGAATATGTTATAATTAAACTATAAAGTTTTTAAAATTTTTAAAGGCTATATAAAGGTTTTATAAAGATTATTTACCAATCCACTGAACTTTACTTTATATGTTTTCTAATGATTTTTCCTTGATATAATTTTATTTTAAAAAAGTATGTTAATCATATTCAAAATGGATGGATGACAACCCTTAAGGGTAATAATCTATGTTTCAAACCAAATTCATGGCTTCTAATGTTTTCCCTAAAACAATCATGCTTATGAATTTTCTATTATGTATTCTATTATAGTATTTTATGAAAATATTTTCGTATTAAATCTGTTTTCATGGAGCTCAATGATTAAATGGAAACTCTTTTTAGGAATCTATTGTTTGGAAATATTCTAATTGATTTGTTTATTTTTATTTTTATATCCCTTACTTAGATTTCTGTGTTTATTATATGTTAAAAAATAATAATTTTTTCAATATGGGTAATGGTAAATACAAAATCAAGGTGAAATTCATGAATATTTTTCATAAAAAGGAAACATGGTTTATTTTAAATGATTTATTTTGCGATAAAAATGGATACTAATAGAATAGTTTATTTTATAATATATGGGTTTTTTCATGGAAGAGTTATAACCTTATTCTATAATGTATAAATCTTTAAAGATCATATGAATTAAAAATTGTGAATTATTATCTAAAACATTATATTATGTAATTATTTATGGTTAGCTATTTATTATTGTTTTCATAGGATAGTTTAGAAAACATTAGAAATTTTGTTGTTTTCATTTGAATTTATGTTAAGAGTTATAGATACCATCATGGTTTTATAATTTTATGTTTGATAATATTATTAAGGGATTAATAAATCATTTTGCGGTCTTAGGTGATGGATTTTATGTTTTTAATGATATTTTAAGATATTATTTTTAATTATTGTTGATGTTTATGTAACCCTTAGGTATAATATGATGAATTATTTTAGAAGAACATGGTAACATTTATGCGAATGTTAGTAGAAATTTATGAGATAAATTTTGTGGTTAAAACAGTTTTTTATTTTTAATTTTATTTATGTAATTTTTTGATGATTTGATGGTAAATGTCTTATATAATTTTAAGTGTATTTAATTTGACGGTCTATTTATATTTTAACACAAACAACTAATTTTGTGTTCTAATGATGTCTATTTCAACATAATAATAATCCTTCATCAAGATGGATGGAAAATCATGTCACACCACTTTCTTATCAATACTAGATGATTTTAACATCAATATCATCTAAAAATATAGTTCAGCCGATTTTGAATACATTTGTGAAATCTGATTCACCTGTAAGAAACTAATTCATATATGCAACAACTTTTTTATTATAAAAAAATGAATAATGAAATATCATTTATTGTTATTTTAAAAAAAATCATCCATCCTATTCGACATGAGAATTACCACTACGTACTTGAAATTTTCTTTTTCGGAAAAATGAATGTTCCACTGAAGGATAAAATCAAATATAAATAGCATAAAGGAAGACCGTGATATATATATTTATAGTACGAACTATTTTCGTTTATTAATTTTTAAAACCATTATTGAGATGATATTTTAGGACCATAAGGAAATATATTATATCATTTAATAAGATGAATAATCATGAATAATGTTATATGAATGCACTTCAATAAAGTATGTGTTTATCAATGATATTCTAATATATCATAAATATTAGGAGAATTAAGAAACATTCTATAGTATATTTTTCTCAAATGTTTTAAACATATGAAATAGATACCTTTTAAATATACTATAGTGGAAAGGTGATAATATTTGGAGGAAATAATTTAAGGTCACATAATAAAGAGTTAAATAAACCTTTGAGTTAATATATGCATTATTATATTCAATTATGATTATTTTTTTTGAAAATGAGATTTATAAAAAAGATTTCAAGATAAAAGATGTTTTCATTCTTAATGATATTTTTAGGTTTCTCATTGTATTATTGGAAACATTATAGGAATTATACTAAAATATTTGTAGTAAAAAATGATAACTTTTCACATGAAGCAAGGTTGTAGGGCTTGAACCCACCACCAAAGTGACAAAATGGTGCACCACCTACCGCTTTGATACCTGACATACAAGTTAGTATATTGATGTTGTGAATATATGTTTTATTTTAGATATTACTTCTGGATTGAAAAAAATATTAGGTGATTAGTGATTAATTTTATTTTAGTATAAGTTCACAATTTTAGGAAACATATACGAATGAGGTAAATAAATTTTATTTGTATAACTGTTGATTTTTTTAGCGATAAAATTTAAAATATATTTTAGAATCATATATTATTTTTATGTGTCTTAATTCTTATTCGTGTAATTTATGAAAATAATTACCCTATCTTTTAAAGTATATGACTATGAAATATAAATTATTTGTATGAGTCTTCAAGAGTGAGTTCCATGATTTAGAGATCAATGTTGGATAAATATGTAATAAATGAATTCTACTATTTTTGTTTCAATATTTTTTAGGAATATATAGATGAATGATAAGGATAGTAATGTGTATAATTATTTATTTTTAACATTGGATATAACTATTAAATATTTGAGATTAATGTATTATTTATTATGTAACAATTTATTCATTTATGTATTTATTTTATCATGTGTTAACTATTTTAGTTTTAGTTAATTTTTATAAATAACATAAATATATTTCTATCATTATATGGAATTATATTACTTGATATAACCTGATTATAGTTCTTTAGGCATGAAAATATTATTCTTTAATACTCATCATTTGGAGAAAAAAATGATATTGTGGTAAAAAATTGTTAAAGATTAAATTATAATTATCATGTTTGTAAATTACCTTATTTTAATAATATATATTGTAATAAAATTTCTCATCACTGGGAAAATGATATCGAATAAAAATATTATCATGTTATGTTTATTTCTGATAAATTAATAGTCTTGTTCACACAACCTTTTTTAGGTTTTTGTGGCTATTATCTTTTACATGATCATTAAATTTCATTTTATCGATGATCTATGTCACTCTCCATGATTATTTGTTCAATAAATAGTTCTTATATGAATATATTTTAACTTCCCACCTATAATTTCCTATTGGAATCCTTTTGTATGTTATTCTAGATGACATTCATACTTCCCTTTATCTATTATCAAAAGGACATTTGTTTTTCAAATTTTAAGATGTGGGTATTCAATAAAGTTGTTTTTAAATGATAATACTATTATTACCAATCCCAAGTTGAAGGGGGTGGAGAGAATGTAATATCCATATATTTTAAAATAAATACATTGTTGGATAACATAAAAGATAAACAACTCCATCATTTAATGAATTAGAAAATCTTATATGACTGTTATTACTGACCCGCTGAATTATTCAATAATACAATTTACCAAATTAATAAATATATTTAATTTACATAAATCAATTCAAATTTATTTATTAATTCATCGGAATCAATGAGAATAATTTTTATAAACTCATTTTACTCATAAAATATATGATTTTTTAAAAAAATGGGTTCTATTTCATTCCGTGATAAGATAAATTAATGAATTTTAAAAAATTATAAATTTTATTGTATAAAAATTAAATAAATTTTTAAATCCTCATATCAAGATTATCCTTTGGATAAATGTGGAGATGCTTTTGCGAATATTGATTTTTTCAATTAATAATTAAAATACTAATTTTTATTGAAAACTATATTTCATTTTAAAAGTGTTTATTAAGTAAAATTCTATTTTGGATTAGTTTTTATATGTAATTAATTAAAAAATTTTAAATATAATCTAATTTTACAATTTTTAATTCATTTTTTTACATTAATTTATTATTAAAACATTTTTTATTTTAACACGCATTTTCCTAGAAAACCTTTTTTCATCATGTTTTCCTAGTTTAATCTTAAATTATAATTTCCATTTATTTTATTTGAATCTTGAAAAATGGATTATTATTTATAATAATGAGCTCCAAATTTATCAAAGTGGTAAATTTTCTTTTTTAAATTATGAATAGTAACTTTAATAATTTTTTTCACCCCCATAAGGTAAAATTGTGTAATTATGGAAAAAAAATAAAATGATAAAGACTGGAAATAAACCTAAAAAATTACATTATCTTATTAGATGAGTGGTGTTTGAAAATTTACATAGAAGAATAAAAATAAAGGAAACATGGGTCCATATTTCAATTTGTGATCATAATAATATTTAAGTGAATATAAATAAAAAAACTCACAATCTTGCTTTGAATAATTATATTATTTTATATATAAGGATTAATAGAGTATATTTCATGTTAAAAATGGTCATTTGAAATATAAATTAGTTTTTATCATGATATTTTATTTATAATTTTTATTTACAAAATAATAAACTTAAATTTTTACACAACATAGACACAGTAATTATTTAATTAATAGAAAAATAAAGTAAATGACACTATAAAATATAAGGAAACTAATATAATTTGAAATAATTATTATGACTCGTGAATTTTTTGTATAAGGAAATTTTTTTTGGGAAGCTATAATTGATTTTACTAGAATGATTTTTTTTATGATGTTATTAAATATATTGAAAATGAATATTTTTAGAATTAACATTAATGATATTTTACAATAAATATTATGTTATTAAATGATTTAAAATTTAAAAAAATAATACCTTCATTCGAGTAATTGGTATATCATTTAAAATATAATTTTTGCTCCATTTATGGGACGTTTTTCCATTTATAGTAACTATACTGACCCTCAATGTGTAAAGAACTTTATTTTCATGGTAAGTATGAAAAGGATTCATGGGGGGGGTTAAAACCAATATAAAAGTGTAAAAACATAATATGAAATTGTAAAGAAGTTCTGTTATGATATCATTTCTAGATATAATGATATTATAATATAATATTATCAATTTTTAGTAATTTTAATTTGAAAAATAATTTATTTTAATTTAATATTTTATGAAATTCCCAGATTTCTCCTCATCTCTATTATAAAAGGGCACCACCTTGCTAATTTTATTGAAACATAAAAATATTTTGGTTTATCAAATTCATTCACAAATACCTTATTTACATACGTAACCATTCCCTAGAGACCTTTTTATCAGAAAACCAACATTGTAAAGATTTTGTTCTAAACCATTAGATGATGTCTAAGAAAGAGGTATAGTTTTTAATTAAGAATAATTATTTTGTTTCATTTTATAACTACATTAAATATTAATAAAACAATTTTAAATAATTAAACTAGTGTCTCCCATATAATAATATATTATTTTTTTAATGGAATAAACTATATCCATCTTCAATGTCTATCAAATGTGAATGGAATCCACTGTTTGTGTGTAAGGTGGACTACGACCTTGCAAACCATTGTAATTTTTTTTCCAACACCAATTATCTGGGATAGTTATAATTATGGATTTAATGTATATATATGATATTCATGACATTTGTTTCATTATATAATGATAATATTTCAAGTAAATTTATTATTTTTATTTCACTCAAAAATCATAACGTTGTTCGTTAATATGTGTGGACTACCACCTTGATGAATATATATAATTAACTTTCATGAAAACATCACATGTAAGAGATATATATAAGTTTATAATATGATAAATATGATATAATTATCATTATTGAATGATAAAATAATACTTTTTTCTTTTTATTATTTCCATTTAATAATGAAAACCTTACTCATGCGTATATAGGAATTATCGTATACATGATTGTAACATACTTCATTTATCATAACAATATTTACTGACTCATTTTAAAAGATTGATTTATGTACAAAATTATAATTATTTCATGATTATTATTCATTATATTTTTGATGAATTACCTTGTTGACTATATTCAACCTACCAGTGTCATTTTGGATTTACCAATCGACAATTGTCAAAATGCCCAATGTGATCTTAACCTATTATGTAACAAATTATAGCAAGTAATGAGATAGAAAAATATAATAATTAATATGAATGGTTTTATTATGAATTTAAATAATTAACAAAATTTTACTCTTCACGATGATAAATAACACATGGAATGAGTAATAATTGAGTTAAGATGATTTCTTTTAAAAACAATTTTATGAAATTCATATTTCTATATATTTTTATTCCATATATTTATTTAAAAAATAAAAACTATTTATTAATATATATATAAATGAAATAATTAAAAATAAAATTTTATTTATGTTCGGAATGTTTTTCAATGGTTTTAAAAGGTATAGTTTTATGAAATTCTTTGATGTTGTTTACAAAAGATATAGGTAATGTTTAATTTTAACATATATGGAAAAAAGGAAATTTCCCACCATCATACTCATTATTTTATTTTTGACTTTATTTATAAGTGTTCATTTTTTCCTCATGGGGAAACTCTTTTCCTTCCTTCTCGGTATTTTTTTAAAAAATTGGTCTTTGAAAAGAAATTGTATATCAATATTTGAAAGTGCTTTCCATATTTGGGAAATAGTGTTTTCATGGGTTTCATGATGAAAATGTGAAATTATTAAAATATCTTATTCATGGTATGGTCCTTAGACATTTTTTATGATAACAGTTGATCCTGATATAGCTTATACAATGGTTTTCTCCCCATTGTATCTCATGATGAACTGGTGATCCCAAAACAAATTATATGATGGGTGAGTACCATTATATATCTCTAATGTATTGGGCATTGAATAATATCTCTCTAGAATTATGTTGGATGTTGACTATATCGATATTTAAATATGTATGTGTTATGTAAGGGCTCTATGAAAATGATTTTACAAGTCCCCAAAATTAATTTTAGTTGTTTTATAATGAGTTTTCATATTTATTTTATGATTTTAAAAATTTATGATAATTGTATTTTTTTTTTTAGTAATTAATTACTCCCGTTAAGGGTATTTCTTATGAAAATGTTATCAATCGGTTCTAATGAATTATATGAAACCCAAATGGTTATTATTTTATCATTATGTTTTCTTATGAAACGTTTGATGAATATTTTTGGACATTAAAAATGTTTTATTGTGATAAAACATTAAAGGAAAACCGTTAAAAGATTTTTGAAGTCATGGCTAAAAAATTTATGGACTCATGGTTAAAACATTTATGTTTTATAAACTCAAGACTTTAAATTGGACTAACAAGTTTCATTATTTTACTTTTTTTATGTACCTTAGTGAGTTTTTTTTTCTCTTCCCACATATAAAAAACATTTTTATTGGCTTTAAGGTGGGGTAAGGGAAAATTTGAAGACATGTTGAAAGTCATGAAAACTTTTTAGGAAAAGAAATCTTGTTTTGTTAAAAATCTTTTATTTTTTGGGAGAAATGGATACTGAGTATGAGTGTCTAATATTTAACAGAAGGGGTTTTTATAAATGATTTACTAGGTAATTGTCTAAAATATAAACTATAAAAGATCTTCATAAATTACTAACATGAATTAATGAATAAAAATCTATATTATATAATTATTTATGGTTGGGTCCTTATATAAGTAAATGAAATAAATTATTTAATGATAATGTAACAAACAAGTAAATGTTTTTAAATAACTAGTTAATTATTATATTTTTATAATACTAGATTTAAAAGATATACATATAAATTCTATACTTGAGGAATGGAGTTTATTAAATCAATTTTTATTCATTGGGTTATACTTCTACTTCCCTGACTAAGTTATTCTATAATTATGTGTAAAATAAAATCTGATTTTATTATATTTCATATCAAATTGTTTTATGTGGTTTTATAAAAAATGACTCCATGATAAATTATCCCCTCCATGATATGATCATTTTATGGATTATTCATCTAAATATTGTTTCATTGAGACACCATTGGTATTATGCACCAAAATTCAACAATAAGGTGAGTATAATAACTATTTAGATATTATATAATGAATGAATCATGATCATGTTATTTTATGTTAATTTTATGTTATCTCTTTCAAGAGATACTTAGTCAAATGTTATAAAAGGTGGAAGGGTTTTCATGATGTAAATTTAAATTCTAGGAGAGATATTTAATGTCATGCAATATGCTTTATTTCATAAAGTGTCCTTACTTCCTAGTGTGTTAATATTGAAATATTGTATCTTCAAATTCATGGAATATAAAATCCATTTCATATTATTTATTCTAAATTCATTTTATTCGAATATTACCAAATAGGTAAAAAATTTATATTAAAATATCATTACTTTTTTGATTGTTTATGTTCAATGTTTCTTCGATGTAAATTTTAGAAAATTATTTTCTTAAAAAATAGAAATAATCATATCCTTTAGTTCACCATGAGGATTACAGTATTTCATTTCATTTTCCTATCTTTGGTGCGTAAGGATATCAAAATAACATTGTTATAGACAAACCAACCTTAATTTTCATTTTGGTTGGGAATATATTCTTTCCCATATCCATGGTATTTAAATATTTATAGAGAATGTTATTTTATATGAATCATTGATTTAAGAAATTAATTTTATACTATATTTTTCATTATTTAGAATGGTTTATAAGGAATATTTTTCCCTTTTTCCAACATGGTAATTTTGGGTTTTACCAGAAGTGTACAAGAAATATTTGTTTTATAATTTACCAAATTAGTGGACTTTATCATAGGCATAACAATTATTTTTAAAAAAAATTATTTAATAGTATCCATGGTTGTTTTTAAAGAAAATAATTATCCAAGTATTCTTGAAATATTTATAAAATATTATAAAATTAAAGGATATTTTTCAATTTTTACGCTGAAATATAATTAATGTTAATTTATAAGTAATTCTAATCTTTGGAGATAAACCACACTATTTTATTATTATATATTATATATATTTTGAAACGATACCATACTTATTCTTTACCTATATTTCTCATGATTTTAAAAGATATTTTGATATAACCTGTTACTTTTTTATGGGTTAATAAACCCATAAAGGTATGAAATTTATTTTCAAGGTTGTTATATTGAAAAGTAAATGATTATGAATTTTTTCTTCATTTTCTTGTATATAGAAACAATAATGAATGATTAATTATTTATTACATTATTATCTATGGATGAGGGGTTACATTAAACTCTACGAATGGGTGGTTAAATTATAAACTAAGGAATGATGGGTCGATTATAGCTCTATGATGAATTGGGTAAAATGATATAGTTAACTATTATAAGTATCTCTTAATATGTTATGTAGTTAACAGTTGTTTGTTAATATTAAGAGATAATAGTGCTTCTGAATATGAGTAGCTCTTATGGGATAATAGAGTTTTTATTCAATTGTTACTCTTAAAATAATGTTGAAATAATCATATTTATGTGATTCCAAAATGAACGTTTGATGTTTCATGTTACCATAATCTTGTCTTTATTCTTGTAATAAGTCAAATGTCTCAATTAATTACAGATAATTATCAAATATATCATGATTCTTAACTCATATGTATCTTTACTTTGGTTAAATATTTATACAATATCTTATTTTAAATGTTTTATGTTTTGATGGGTATGAATTATCTTATGTCAATATCATATTCATTGAATATGTTCTATAACCCTATTCTCATCATATGCTCATCAAAGATATTCAAATATTAAGGAATTTGTTTCTGTTATATAGAATTTAATATCACCCTTATAATGTTTCTTTTCCCCATGTTATAAGGAAATGTTATATTTAATATATTTCTAGAAGGTATTCAGGTTGGATATTGTGAATATTTCAAACAGAATATTAAATTATTGATATGGTGGATAATATTATAACTTAAATTCATGGGAACTATTACGTAATAGTTTTCCCAAATGTAATAAAACTCTCAACCTAAATTTTCATTAGGTATTCAAGTGATCCTATATTTCTGTTTGATATTGTACATTTTATAAGGCTAAATTTGGTTCAAATTTATTGGTATCAAAGACATAAATGTAAAGAATATATTTTTATCACTAGATCCAGGACTATGAGTTAGGGACTTTTATTGTTGGTGTCATATTACAGTATAGATAACATTGTAAATTAGGACATGTTCATGTGAGGTTAAATTAAGAGTTTTGGATACCATCATTACCTTATATGTTTAAGATTGATTATATTTTTAATTGAACAAACACAATATGTCGGGTTTCTAATGATTATATATTAAGGTGATCAATGAAATTTGATATAATTTTCATTTGTTTGAGTAATATGTTACCCTTTGATTAATATGAAATATTATTTCAGAATAATTTTATTAATTTATTTGGGATCTAGGATGAACCATGTTACAGAACATTTGATGATAACTTTTCTTAATATGTTTTTTGTTGATATTAATTAAATAATTGGGTTATTTAATAATGGAATGATTTATGTTCATCCTTTGGTGTTACATTGGATGTTTTAGAATTAAATGTATTATATCATCATATGAAAGTTTCTCGATTTATTTTTTATCTTACATTGTTCTATCCATTTTTGATTTAGTAAATATAATATTATTATGTTTTTATCCATTCTTATATCCTATTATAATTTATAATTCGATTCTTGGCATATTAATGATTCATAATAGACACACTCATTAAGAATATGACATTTGTTATAAGTGAAAACATTTTTAAACACACAACCATAGAATGAAATTTAATTTATAGATTTCATGAAAATCATGTAAGTATATTTTATAATGTTCTTAGTTAAGATAATAAAACAACCAATTATAAGTAAAACATGTTATCTTATCGTAATCATTTCAGATGAATTAATAGTCTTATTTTTATTCAATTTACTCATGATTTTTTTCATTAAATTTATCATGATCACATTCTCTATCCCTACCTATCACTATTTGGAAATAAATTTTTTCATAAAAAATAATATTTTAACTTTTTTATTAAACTTATTCATGTGTTATTCTTGATGAAATTCATTTTTCCCTTTCCATTATTTTAAAAGAGGTTTTATTATCCCTTTTTGATTATCTAAATTTTTAGCAATGTAATATTCAAAAAATTAAAGAATTCAATTACCACGATCAAGAGACAATTGTGAGGATGAAATTTATTTAAAATGAGGATAAGGTAATACCCATGAATTTTGAAAGAAGGAAATATTTGACATCATACAAGACATAAAAGAAAGATCATTAATGAAAATAAAATTTTATTATTTAAATATGATCATTATAAAAAAAGAAATTGAATTCACATATATGAATATATAAAAAAATTACAAACAATATTTATATATTTATTTATAATACAAATATATTGATTATTGTTTTTCTAAAAATCACTGAAATTTTGGAAAAGTAATTTTATGCATAAAAAATTCAATTTCTTCAAATACAATATTTTTAATTCAATTTGTGAGTGAATATGATAATTAATTAATACCAATTTGAGAAATAAAATATTATAAAAGTGCTAAAAAATTTAAATATTAACATAAAATTTATCTTAGTGTGAAATTTTGTTTTTTTTTTTGAAAATGTTGTTTTTTCAGTAAATAGGGAGATATAATGATTTTATAGAATGTTGAAAATTAATATAAAGTATTTACAAAGTTTCATTTTATGTGAAATTGGTTTTAGAATTTCATTGGTAACTTTTTATTTAAAAATAATCTAATTAATTTCATTTTTATAATTATAATAATTCATTTTTTAGAAAAACAATTTTATAGCTAAAAATGAATTTGAATAGAAAACCAATTTCATCATGTTATATCGGATCATTTTAATAAAAATTTATTATATATATAAGGATTGAATTTTATTAACTAGATTCCATATTTGGAATCATTATTTAAATTTTTGGTAAACATATCGACATTATTTTTTGTCATAATAAATAGAGACATTATTAAAAATGTTGTCACTATGGTAAAGGTAAAATGGGAAGAATAATGTTAAAAATTTGAAATATGGCTACATAATCATCCATAAATTCTAAAATATTTCATTTTTATGTTTAATTATACTTCCCCATTCATATATTAAAGAATATGGAATTTTGGTTCCATTTTCATTAATTAAATACCTTTATAATATCTTAAGTAAATGAAAATCCCAATATGTCTATTTTCTTCTTTTAATATCTATTTTTTTTAAAATATGAAAACAAAATATGAGTTTTTAAAAAAAATTATATTTAATATGAATACTTGTTTTATGATGTATTTTTATTTTTATTTTTTTGAGGATTTAATTTCCATAAATTCTTGTGCAACATCGGCGTAGTGCCTATGCAAGCAGTAGAAAAATCAAGTAAATGAGCTCAAAAACATGCAATGTAATATATTCATGATCATTAATGGTAATAAATATATTTATTAAATAAAAATAATGTATTGATGATTTTTAATTTTTTATATTTTAAACAAATTAATCTCTTTACATATTTCAACATTAGTTATGAAAATAGTTTTGAAAATTATTTTAATAGTATTTTAGTTAAATATTATTTTATTAAATAATATAAAATTAATAATAAAAATTATTTGGCCATGTGAATTTTATATAGTCTTGAAAGTTAACCAATATACATTTTTGGGTAATTTATCCTTTTTAGTATCATTCTTAACCCCAATATAGTAAAAACTGTTATTATTGTACTTGATAAAAAGTCAATGACAGGATTAAACTAAGAGATAAGGGTTAAAAAATCAGGAAAGATTTATAAATTTTATTTCATAATATTATATTGACTTATATTCATCCTATATTCTATGTAAATCAATTTTTTTGTAAACGAATAGGTAAATTAGTTTACATTAATTTAATACTTTATGTAACTCCAAAGGTTCCCCTCTCCTCTATTATATAAGGCCACCACCACTCCAGTCATACTAACACATCATTATCTATTTAGCATGGAAAATATATAACCAAATAACACTAAAAAATTCATCCCTATTTCATATAGGTCAATGTCTCACCAAAATACCATCCTAAAAGCCTTAAGGAGTAAGATAATTGAGGTTCTTTAAAGAGGAGGTAATCATCTTAACCAAGCCTTTTCATTTAACTTCTTCTCTAACCTCCATAAATCTTTTATAAACATTATAATATAAAAAAATAAGTATACCCAATGTATTTATATTTTATTCTGATAAATATAATAAACATATTCATAACATTTTCTATCAAATGGGAAATGAAACCATCATCCAAGCGTATATATGATCTACTGCCTCACAAATCAATGAATTTGGTTTTTCATCACTGTAATTAATGGATGGTTATTATGATGGATTAAATTTATATATATATATATATATATATTATTAATTGTATTATTATAATTTTTGAAATATAATATATCATTTATATTCAAACCATTCCAATAATTGAAAACAGAATCCTCACAACTGTGTAGGTACAAACTACCATCTCCCAGTAGCGATGTACGTCATTTTTTCATGAACCAACTATTGTTGAACATTATGTGGATTTATTTAATAAATGAATTTTATTTTTATATCATGTTAATAATACTAAATAAAATAATATTAAATTTTTATCTTTATTTTCCATCAAATTAAAAGTAAAAACATCACCCTTATATACGTGAAAAATACCACCTTAATAGATGAATTTTTTTATTTTATAGGACCACGTTTCATCGATGGATCAAATATTTTATTCTATATACTAGATGATAATTATTTCATGAATATTTTTCTTTATACTAGTGAAAAGTTATCTTTTGAGCATTGTAAACCTATAAATTTCATTGATCAATTGAGAAAAAATGTTCTCAAAACAACCGACATAAACCTATCCTGCTAAGTATTCAAATATGTCATTGAAATAAATGAAATAAATATTTTAGAGATACTGTAATAAACTTAATAATGGTTTTAAAACAAGTAAAGTATTTATATAATTTTATTATTCAGGTGTTAAATCCAAATATAGCATGTTTCCACTCAAGGTAATGGGTTTCTTAACCCAATTTCCATTCATTAGGATTTACATCAAAACTATTCACCGTATAATGAAATATTATATGTGAAATGACATATTATTATGTTATGTTATATTTAATTTTTTTCATTTTTTTTACAATTGTTAAAATTAATAACCCCAAATATGAAATGTAAATCCATTGATATGATATTTAAAAGGATTATCCCCCTAAATGTTGTTTCTTTTATACATGTATGGTATTATACACCTACAACCTTTTGTAAGGACTACATGATTCCAATTGAGATATAATATCATGAATGATTTTTTTTTGTTTTGATATTTCATTTTCCTTGTAATTTATATCTTTCATGAAATATTTGTTAAAATTTTACAAAATTTGTAATGGTTTTTATTGACTCAATATAAATTAATTGAGTCATAATTCATTTTATGGATGATTTATTATTGTATATGGTTTAAGTACCTCCATATGAATGAATATTGAAATATTACCTCTTCTGATTCATTGTATATATAGATTGATTTCATATTTTTTATGGATTTTTTTTGGAACGTTACTTAAGTGGTAAAGGTATTGTTTTACAATATTATTTATTCTCAGGTTTTTTTATGTTCAATGTAAATTTTGTGAAAATAAATTGACATTATTTTCTTAAAACACATGTATATTCTTGTTATATGGTTATTTATATGTTTTATATTATTTCCTTTCAATTTCCCCCTCATTGGTACTTAAGGATATCAACATATATTTTTTAGGGCAAAACTGGGTGTGTTTCTATTTTTTACTCAGGAATATTTCTTCCTCAATATTCACGATCACTTAAAAAAATAATTAACTTTTTATTGTATATTAATAAATTATTTTTACAATTTATTTAAAACAATATTATACTTTCTATAAAATGTTTTAAAAGGAAACTTTTTATTTATTCCCAACATGATAATTTTTTTTTTATTAAATTTGTGAAAGGGAAGTCTATTATAAAAGTTAAAAAATTAATGTATTTACTAACATTATATATATTAAATTATCTGAATACTGAATTATAATTTTATAGATTTATTTTTAGATAAATTTCTTTTTATAATATTCTAGAACTTTTTGTGAGATATAATCAAATGAAAAATGATTTTTTTTCTAGTTTACAATGAAATTTCATAAATTGTTTTAATGGTATATTTAAACTATGGGAGTATATATTATATTTTAATACTTTAAAAATTGAGGTATGTTCCAATGATACCATTCCTATTATTTATTTTTATAAATTTTGATTACTTTAATATCTTTTTTAGGGAACATGTTTCTTTTACAGTGGTTAATCTGGATAAAATGGATTGATGGTTGTTTTAAATTTAGTTATATTTATAGATGAAAGCTTTTAAATTATTTTTTTTAGTATATCGTAATTTTTAAAATTTATGAATTATTGACACATTTTTCTATTATTAACCATGGTGGTGTGGTAATATTATAATGAAAGGAAAAGTGGTTAATTTATAATCCAAGGACAGGTGGGAATATTTTTTCCCCGAAATGCATTGGGTATAATGATGGACTTAACTATTAAAATTTAATCCAAAGATACAATATACATAATTTTTTTCTATTAATCTAAATTATTGATAGATTACTTTAATATAGTTATCTCTTATGGGATGATAGTGATAAATATTTTTGGTTACTCTTAAGAGAATATTGTAATTATCCAGTTTATGAGACTCCATTATAATTTTCATTGGTCCATGGTACCTAAACAATTTATTATTATAGTAATTAGTTAAAACGTATCCTTTGATCAAGGATTATTTTTCCATGACTCGTTATTTTTTACCTATATTTCTATCAATTTTTATCAAATAATTATTTGGTGACTCATTTTTTTCTGCTCCAGGTTTTGACATGTATGAAATAACTTATGTTAGACTCAGCAACATTGAATATCTTCGCATACTCGTGTGATATTCTTAATATCAAATAATTTATTCAAAATTTAATGACTATTTTCACTAATATTGATAATTTGAGATCACCATTCTTATGTTTCCTTTCCCAAGGATATAAATAATGATGTTATATAATATATTCTAGAAGAGTTTTTAGTGGGTGTTGATGAAGTATTAATATGGATTCATAAAATATGGGTATAGTGGAAAAAATGATCAATTAAAAACATGGTTATTTTTTTTAAGATCCTTTCCTAATTCTATAAAACTATAAACCTAAATAGACCTTACGTTCGTATATGATCCAATATTTTAATATTATGTACATGTTTAGGATAACTAAAATCGGGTCAAAATTATTGGTATCAAATCTTGAAACATAATTATATTATTTTTATCACCAGATATGGGAATGTGGCTTTGGGGATGTAATATATTATATAATAATATATTATTACGCATTTGATCATTATAATGTATTCATATTTGGGTCAGTTTTAATACTAACATGACCAACGAAACAATTTTAATGTTATGAATGATTAAAAAACATAAATAATAAGAATATTATGTAATAATGATGAATTTACAGTTTTAAAATTAAAAAAAATGGTGATATATCTATTTATAATTTCTAATAAAAATATTTTTTTAAAAAAAAATCAGTATCATCAAAAAAGTGTTTTTTATGAATCCCACTTGAACTATCACCATAAGGTCACTAATATTGTCATAGGATTGTACAACTATATCATACACATTTATTAAATTTTCATTAATACTCTATAATAATGAAAAAAAATCATCATAATAATGGATTTATAGCCAATAGTAATGGTTATTTTATCCATATAAAATAATTTTATTAAGGAAGATTCCAATAAAATGTTACTATTACATGTCCTATTGAATTATTTTAATTATAAATTAATGTGAAACCTATACCAGGAGAAACATATAGCTTATAAAACTATTTTATAAGGAATTTTTTCCATTTTTAAATATACCAATACTCTTTCAAAAATTATGAACTGAACGACCCCAAAATTAACAATGGGGACTATACCATTTTAGTAACGAAGTGAAACCTGATAAGAAATGAAATTAAATGAATAATAATAATGGAATAAACATAAAAAGGTTATTAACAATTAAAATAATAAATAAAATTTCATTCTATTTGAGGGTAAAGCACATATGAAGAGGGTAAGTGCTTGATGTAAAGGATATTTCTTCTAAACCATACGTTATATTTTTATGTTGTCCTTTATACTCTGTATCATCCATGTACATGTCAATTAATTTTAGTTATAAAATATATTATCTAGAAATAAATTATTTCTTTTATAAATTCCCTATTATACATAAATTTAATTACAAAAGTTTTAAATTAATCTTTATAATGTCTTTAGTAAGGGACACTTTTGACTTTTTTACCAAAGTATAAAAAAAATATTTTTAATCATGTTCCATGTTGTTTAATTTTCCCTATATCATGTGCATGCATCCATAATAACATTACATTCTATTATTAGTTGGTTTAAAAATATATATATTATTTCTTTAATGTGACATTTTTATTTTAATAAGCTATCAAAGAAAGTGATATTTCTTATTATTATTTTCTCATAACTATATGTAATTATTCTTATGGATCAATATGAATGTTTGAATGTGTCTAATGATGAAATTTAATAATCATATATGTTTTATTCATGTTAAGGTTAATAATAATAATATAAAATAGTTGGAGGGTCTATTATATACCTTCAATGCATTGAGTAATGATTTATTCATCAATGAAAATATTTCAGAATTAATTGGTTATGTAATTCCATTCTAAGTGTGATTATATGAGTTATATGAATATGATATCCAAAGTAACACTCATGATTAATATTCGTACATTATTCATTCTTAATGAATATTTAAAATATTTAGGCAATGAGGGTGATTTTGTGAATAAGTATGTTTTATTTTAACGTTTATTAAGAAGCAATGAAGTAATTTCTCCTCTGTATTCATATTTTTCAACAGAATAATTAGTTTCCTTTATTTTTATATTGCTTATTATCATTATGGTCTCATTATACACAATAAAATTATTTCAAATGATTTATGGAAGTTTATTAAATATTACATGTTCAAGAATTTAGTTATGATGAATTTCTATGAAAGAATCACATGTTTTAATAATGTGAATGGATAGTAAACTCAAGATCCAATGTTTTTGGAAAAGTGTACACTCTGTGAAATATTAAACATTTTAATTTAATTATTTTCCATTTCTTATAAAAATATAATCCAAAAAGGTTATGATAATTTTAGTAAATTTTATCCTTATTATAAATCATATAATTAATGGTTATTTCAATATAAGATGTTATATTACGACTATCCCTTCATAAGGTACAGGTGATGTAATTAAATATTTTTATTAGGGTAATTTCATGTTTATGACTACTTATGTGGAAAAAAAGATATGTGTTCATCCATGTAAACATTACATAATTAAATAATTTTGAACAACTGAGTTGATTGTATATGGTTGAAATATTTTGTTTCCCATGTTCAGTCAATGACTTGGAAAATGGGATTATATGATTATTTATAATTATATAGGATTTATTTTATAAACATAGTTATAATTTTTCATTTTGATGACATCTATAATTGTAGATCCCTGTATATTTTTTTTGTATTGAAATTTTTATTGACGCTTCTATTTTCTTACATTTACAGATTGCGAATTCATAATTACTTTCAATAAGGAAATAACTATGGGGTCAAATTTAGTTCTTTTGAATGTGAATATTTTTTTTAAATATATTTATAAAAAAAAATTAGAGTGACCCTAAAATTAATTTATAGAAATAAAAATAAAATTTATACGTATTTTCACAAACTGTAATATATTACGTACCATGTGGTGAAAATTAAATTATATATTCAAAAATTAGTCCTAAAAGATATTCAAATGGAGTTTTTTTTATCTTTTTCAATGTTATTGATTATGATTTTATAAAATGAAATTTATCTATGTCCATGAGGTGTTAATGAATGTCAGATATTCTTGAAAATATTCCTAAAAGGAAAAATAATGGTGTAGGGGTTTTGACCATAGCATGGTTTGTGTTTGGTTAAATCATATCATGGTGAGATTCAACATGTCTTTGTTCTTATCATGGCAGTATACATGATATGATATGATAAATGAAATACCCTATTTATTCTACCTAAATCTATCATATTCATTCTTTTCATTACTAATCTATGAGTTTAAGAGTTTGATCATCCAAATTAATTATTTAGACATTAAATAATTAATATAAATAATGATTCATATGTTATAGATATTGTAACTGGTAAAACGTTTTTTATGGATATTTTATTTTTAATAATTTATATAATTTCCCTTAATAGAGATTTAATTTTTTAATTAATGAAAATATACATTTTAAGATTTAATTTTAAAATTGAATGAAAGTTCTTTTTTTTGTAATTATAACATCAATATAGTAATTTTGTTATCACATTTTATCTATGGTGGATTTTTATTATAAATTTTAAATTTTATTTTTTATTAATTTTTATAATTTTTTTATTAAGATCATGATATATAGAGTAAACATTAGGATGAAGGAAAATAGAAATTAATGTAGGGCTGGGCTTAATTCCGTATAATTGACCCCATTTCATAAATTCACCCATAAATTCTAAATTATAAATTGTATTTTAATTAAATTTTTTTAGGTTTAAGAAAATATATTTATATAATTCAATTCATTATGAGTGAATAAGTTTTAACATGGGATAGTGGTTTAAAACATAGTTCAATATGAAATAACATTTGGATGTTGAGTGATGCATGTTAACTTTTTGTCATTTGAAACCCCATCCCTCACAAACAATTTTTAAAAGTGATTTTAAAATAATTTTGATGGTTGGGTAAGTATTAGGTATGTATTTTATGAAAGGGTTAGTAATATTTCACTATATAAAAATTTTAAATAAGGCTGCCTTAGTGTAAAGTTTTCTTCAAAGAAGACACTCATCTCCCACTTCTACGTAGTATTAATTTTCATTTTTTCTTTTAATCTCTTTTAATCATCAATAAAAATTATTTATACATCATTTTAATCTTTTAATATTGGTGTTTGGTGCTATAATATATGAGTGGTAATGATATTGGGTTATAACCTTTTCAACCCTTTCTTACCCAAATAATCTCCAAGATGATAATTCCACCAATGGATGAGTAATTATTTATGTGTTTAATCAATGTATTTCTCCATCTAAGACTTGTTTTAAATACCTATAACAAATATAATAATTAATTGATTCTATAAATCTAAGATAACTATAATCATTGTCACATTGACCATGAGGCCATGATTCTGTGAATCACTAGAGGAACACATTAATAGTAAATTATAATCATCATGGGTTAGATTCATTAGGTTTAGATCTAATAAAAAGACTAAGTAAATATCATTTATAGAGTGGGGGTGGTATATCAATTTTTCAATTATTATATGTTTTATTTTGGAAGATAATCAATGTATGGTTCTATAATTAGTGGTATCAAGGTTAAAATAGTTTTTGTGGTCATGTTTTATTCCTTAAGGTTTGGAATAATGAAACTTGGGAATAATATTTGAATGAATATATTTATAAGGAATAATAAATAATGAAAAATTAAGGGGTTAGTTTGATCAACCAAAATAATTCACATTAGTTCTTTAAAATTATTTTTAATATCATTTGTTTCATTTTTCTTGTAAATAACTCTTCCAATCCCCTCTCTTTTATATAACTTTTTTATCTATTTTTCTTGATTATTTTTACATTTAACTGGATGTATAATTCACATCTTTATCAAGATAAATGACCTTGTAAAAACACTATGTTGCACATTGTAAAAAAAATTCACAAATATTGTTAGAGTGACTTTGAAATAACATATCAAATTCGAAATACGTCTAAGGAGGAATTTATTTTGATCAACCAATTTTAGAAATGTTATTTCTTTCTAATTAATATCTGGTTTCTTTTATTCTCCTCACATTTTATTTCTCTTATTCATTACCTGCCACTTCTTCTTTAAACCATTAATTGAAACCTCATGTGACTATATTTTGGACCACTCCTTTTTCATTAAATTTATCTCTATAGTTGATTACATGATCCAACCACGGTGAAAATTGTCAACTAGACCCAGAGATCAAATGAACCTCAAAGGAATGAAAGTGAAAATCTCAAAATTCAGGAATTATCAAACATAACTTATATCATTGTTTCAATCATTATTAGATTAGTGACCACAATATCTCATATCATATAAAATATGTTGTTCATAATATAGATACCCTACTAGAAAATGGACTTATGCTAATAGTTTTGAATTTTTTTTGTTATAGGTACCATAAAATTATACTATACAAACGGTATTACTAAAATTGTAAGTATAAATTCAATAAAATGACTTTATACTAATGGGTTGTCCAAAACTGTTAGTACAGGTTATGGATATACCAATGGTTTTGCTAAAACTGTCGATATAGTATCTATTTAATGACCCTATTCAAATCATTTTGCTAAAACTATTGTTATAGGTCCTAAAATTGAAAATACCTACACCAACTATTCGTATAGGTATTTCTTATTTATAATTAATTACTTTATAAAATATAATTAAATACATAAAGAATAATTTACTTATATATTTATAATTATCTAATTATATTTCAATCAATCTTTGTATCATAGTTTTTATGTCATTGAAATAATCAGTGGTCTGAGGATCAAAACCAGCTGAGGTTTCTTTTGAATTACATATAAATGGGGTTCATAAATCATTGGTATAGCCACCTATACCCCTCATTTCCCAAAACCATTGGTATAGGTCTATACCGATGAAAGAAAATCCAACGTCTACCGAAACTATTGACATATGATTCTTTTCCAATAGTGATACAAACAACTATGAACTTGAAGGAACTAACCAAGAGGTAGCTAACCTCAATGTTAATTATCAATCAAAATTCCCTGCATATCCAACATTGTAATTATATATAGATCTAAAATCATGGTTATTTCACATTCTCCCAAAATTCCACAGCCTCTATAGTCGTAATCCAAAAAAACATCTTAAAGAGTTAAATATAGTTGTGTTAAATTATAAATGAAGAAATCTCTCTGAAGAAAAAATTAAATTAAGGGAATTCCCTTTATTACAAGATAGAACTAAAAAAATGGGTGTATTAACTATAGCATGAATATATTATATATTATAATGATATGAAACATATTTTGTTAAATATATTACATCCAATATTAAGGGAAATAGTAGCTTGAAATGAGATATATGGAATCCTAAATAAAAAATGAGAGTTAATGTTTAACTATTGGGAGTGGTTAAAGAAGTTATATTCAAGATAACCAAATAAAAATTAGTGAGAAAAACTTTATCCAATACTTCAATGATGGTCTCACACCCCTATAAGGGATTACAATGGATGTTGTTGAAGTATGAGAATTAGTTGAAATAAACATGATAAATTCTCAAGAATTGGATGAAAAGATGTCATAAAAATATAAAAAATTTGGTGATTGGCATATAATTATTATAATGGGAGTATAATAGGTATGTACCCCTACTCTTGAACATAACCTAATTGATACTGGGATCGATGAATTAACCATTGTGTTGAGACAAATATCCATTACTCAAAAAAAATCACCCACTCTAGTGACACATTTTGGCATTTTTACTACACATGATTGTCCAACACATTATTACCCATAACAACAACATACAAGGTTTAGTGGAATTATATTCCTAGTGATACCATGACACCAATAAAAAAATAATCCCAAAAAATTATGTATGATTCCTTCCAAAAAACATATAATCCTAGATTGTAATATCACTCAAATATAAGAGGTAGCTCTATACAAAAACAAGGGGATAATTTTCAAAAAAACATCTATCAACCACCACTATACTAGAAAGGTTTTAAAAAAACATAAAAGTGATTTGAATCCAAAGAATCAACATTTTAAGAATAATGGAATCCCCAACCAATGGTATATTCTAACACTGATTATATTTTGAATGAAATTGTTCTTAATAAACAGGAGTAGTTGACGAGTCAACTTGTTGTGTTGAGGTAGTTAAGTATAGAATTGGGCCAGTATTCCAATACCATACAAAAAATGTTATATTAGAACCCGAGAAACCCTCCCTATGAACCCACTCCAATTACCAAGTGGATTTTTAGTGTTATCAAATAGAGTGTGAATCCAGCATGAAAGAGAAGTGTTCCGAGTATTCCACCATGATTCACCCAAAACGACTATCCTGGAATCCTAATATCCCACTCAATCTCAACCAAACTCCTATCCTAATTAAGGAATGATGTCACACATCCATAATAGGATTCTTACCCTTATCTACACCTGCAATAATGTAGTCTCCATGGGTACCATAGGTGGCCCATATAGGGTATGAGATAAATCTCTATATGCCACCACCAACAATGTCCGTAAATATCCAGTCTATGTATATCACATGGTAGTGTTCCAATATAATAAAGTCAATATTGAATAAAATACTAAAAATGGGTCGGTTATGGCTCTTTAAGGAAACTAAGAAGACACTACCAACTTTAGCCTATGTTGGAATAATATTGAACAAGTATCATGGAACATAATTCCTAGAATCACATTTATAAGGGACGATATGGCCTATTTCATATTTATTAGATAATCCATGCATGATATCACATCTATTAGGGATTATATTCCCAATATCATAGTAGTAAAGGGTAATGTATGCCTAGTATCACATAATAGGGATTCCATTCCCGGATTCACAGTAAGAATTATCATTATCATATAGTATCATAAGGGACATCATGCCCATATAGTATAACACGAGATTTTGTACCCATATAGTATAAAAAAGGATTCCATTCCCATATAGTATCACATGTGACATAATTACCATATATCATCACAGGGGATTTCATGCATGTATAGTATCACAGGGGACATCATACCCATTTTCCATATTCATCAAGGGTCATCATGTTCATTTCATACAAAAAAGGAGAGATGGAATGCCCGTTCATATATATATATATATATATATATAATTCTTAAGTTCCACCATTCCAATAAATTATTATTAAATATGATCATCATGCTGACACCAAATTAGTAATATTATCCAATTTTTTAGATAAAATTTAAGGCATAACTCACAATTAATTTATATTTAATAATGAAAAGCATGTGACCATTTTCTAGTTTAAAAAAGTGATGTGGGATTACAAATCACCTCAATTAAATTAACTAATGTTGGAAATTGTGTTATCCATGATATACCACACCATTTAAACCATATAAAATTGATATCACCATTTATAATTAAAACTAAACAATCTAATATGTTCTTTGGTTATATACTCATGGAACCCAAAAAGGCATGTAAGAGGGAACTCCATAAGGGATTTCTCACTATGAGGTCAATAACTCAACATTAATGTGGGTATTAATAAGACTTTAGGGTCCATGAAAGGAAAAAATCAATACATTTTTAATTTACAGAAAAAACGTGGTGAAAATGACATGTTGCATAATAAAACATATTATAAAACATTAAAACTTTAGGGATAATTAATAGACCACATAAATTGTGCTCATATAACTATCCTCATATTTTATATTACTTTATTTTGAATTGGAATGGATGAAGTCGAATGATTGAAAAAATTACTTAAGAATAGGGAATTTGAACATGCATGCTGATAACTTGACTGAGAGAAATAAAAATTTATAATGGAGAAAAGTGAATAAAGATCGTACCGGTGGATATCCAATGTGATCGGTAGAAGTTGAATCAGACATGAGATAGAGAAGTTATAAAGATTACTAGGTTAGGATTCTATAGAGATCTCATAGGATAAAAATTCACCCACAATGTAAAATGGAAGAAATTAGAGGAGGGGTAGAAATTAAATTGGATTTATGTTCAGAAATGTAAATTCACCCAAAAAAACAGAGGTGGACGGTATGGCCACACTGTTGGAAAAACCATGCACCAGTTGTGCTAAGCTAAATTCCTTAGAAGGGGACCTGAACAGTTAGGCCAAATTGTTTTGGAAATCATACACCAACCGTGCAATATTAATATTATAAAAACTATTGAGTTTTTTCATGGTTGTTCGGTTACTAATATAGAGTTTGGGAAAACAGTGTGCCCTACTCCACCCAATTCTCCAGCCCCACACGGTTAAGAGAGACAATGTGGGTTTGGTCTCCTGGTATCTACAAACCATGTTTCCTAGTGCTTTTCTCCACTTACTATGTTCCTATGGTCCACAAAATCCATGTACAACCCCTAATTGTTTATAACCTCATTATGAATCCATATTAGGTCTAAAATAAAGGATTATAATAAATTTAAAAGTATATATGCCTCGAATAAATATCGTGTTATGAAAATATTCATATTAAACTCATTCCTCTTCTAAATATAGTATTAAAAACAAAAAATATATTTTGAGGGAATATATAGAATATGTTTTTAGAAAAATTCAAGCATGTTGATATAAACAAACATCTTCTGGAAGATTTTATTAAATTCCCAAGGGTTTTCTAAATTATTAAAATGAATTTTTACCAACTGAAGAAGGATTAGGGTAAATATAAGGATCAATCATGGAAGAAATGTGTCAAAACACATTCCACCAACCCATACAGTTCCAATTAAGGGAAATGATACTAGGTCATTCACAATCTCATACACTATAGGGTACTTACCATATTGTGATACTCCATGTGATTTTGGAGCATTCCTAAATGTAGTGCCTCAATCATTTTTATATTCTTTAAATATTAGTGGGTTAAATCTGATGGGAGTGTTGATTCAATTATCAACTAGAACTATAGAATATACTATGAAATTTCACAGGGGTTTACATGATGAATTAAAATACATGAACTTTCCTACATATTTATATGTGTTTAACATGGTAGAATTTAATGAAAATTGTAATTCTCCAATTATCAAAGGTAGGATCTTTCTCAAAACATTTTAAATGATTATAAATGTATATAAGGGTACACTTTCCATGGAGTTTGGAGATGAAGATGTGATATTTAATTTTAAAGACTCCTTGAAGTACTACTTAGAGGATCATTCTATTTTCCCCCATTTTGAAATATCATATAAAAAACACCAACATTTTTATTATCCAATTCTAAGAGATATTATAACAATTTTATTTAGTTTGATGTCTATGAGAATTTCCAAACACAATTTTAATGACCACACCTCTATTGAAAATTATTTTTATGTGTATTAATATTATAATTATAATAATTTTTTCTAATTATTACATGGTTTTTAATTATGGTGATAGATTAGATGTATTATTCTATAATTTTCATGCGGCCTATTTGGATATTGATTTTCATTGTGCACATATTTTATTTTATTTGATGTCTTAATCTATACATCACCCCTAAATTTTTTACTCATTTTTACTTATTTTATTTAATCATTTTCAGTCATATAAGGGGCTATTTAATTCAATTCCTCCTAAATAATACAACCAAGGTTAGACATTGTGCTATAATTAGTAAAATTAATCATATTTTTCTCATAGTGTGTGACAATGTTCGTAAAATTTAAACCATTTATGGGATACAATTGTTTTTGACATCCCCTTTTAAGACATGATTCATCTATTTTCTTCACTCATAATATATTAAAAAAATTATGTAATTTTTTATAAACCGTCATTTAGTAAAAAATGATATTTTTGAAAAATAGGTAATAGGTTTTTTCATGTCTCATCGTAAGGGTTATTTGTTTATTTATATCATTATATACCTAAAGAATATCTTGAGTACTAATATCTTTAATACATAACAATTTTACTCACTTATTTTTCATTATATGTTAATAAATTCCATCAATATGATTCCATATTTCAAAAATAGATACATAGATTTCATGAAGGCATTAAAATGGTGACAACTACATTAAAAAATAATTATCTCCAAAAAAATCACAGACATCATCCAAATAGAAGTACAAGAATAGTGTGAACTTGTTGTTACTGAAATTAAGGGATTGTATATATATTTGGATTCAAATGATATTTATTTAACATTTCATTCAAATCCAATTCATAAACCTATTGTTTTGTTTACATAATCGGATCCTGTTATTTCCTTGGTAATGGATAATGATAATGATTGATTTACAGACATTGAGGAGAATATGGTGTGGGAATTTGATGATGATGAAGTTCCAAGAATAGTGAAATATTACTTGAATAACAATAAAATTTAAGGGTATTGGGTAGGATTGAATTCCTCATATTTTTATATATAGAAAATATATATGTTAAATGATTTTCACCATTCTTTTTATAATGAATCAAAACTTTTGGAACAATTCATTGATGTTTTGAAGGAAACCGCATAATATGTGGTGGTTAAAGAAGAAGAATAATAACATCATAAGAATCTCATAGTGGTTTTATTTATGCCACTATACATACATCAACATCTACTAGTAAAAAACATTATAAAAGTGGGTAGGGAGTACGCCTTCTTCTCTCCCCTCCCCCAATGCTTATTTAATTTCCATATTTTATAGATGGGATACTTTTTCTACATTTTATGGGGTATCTAATATTGGTACCCACTAATGGTTATCATAAGAATCAAATGTGGTGGTTACTTCAAAACAACATAATCCAACCTTATATCAAGAATTATAAGTGGTATCTTCCTGGTTGTAAGATGTATAATCACAATACCTATTTTTGGATGACCTTTGATTATATTTTCTTTTATAAAATTAATTTTTTCATTATATTTAAATTATTTGTTTATTTTTTTTTAAGTTTTGTAATTTTTTACTTAGGATCATAACTAAAATACACTAAAATAAAACACAAATTTGGTGGTATCTATCATTCTTACTTGATTCATAACCTACATTTGTAAAACATGCTTTAATTCATATGTGTATTTTTATTTATGTGTTTGTGGGGGGGGGGAGTTGATTTATTCTATCATTTATAGGATTTTTATTGTGTTTCTTATTTTAAATTTTCATGTCTAAAAAAAGGAAAAATTATAAAAATAATGTCACATGATCATTACTTCCATTGAACCAATTGAAAATGAATGTTGTCTATATAAAACCTTATAAAAATATAGTTATTCATGTGAATTTTTAATGAATTGTTTGTACACTTTAGTGGAAATTAAAATTGATCAATGATATGTTTTATTGCGTGTTTATGAGGAATTTTATATTTTCACATCACATATTATGGGAATTTCATAGGAAAATTGTGTCATTTACTATATCCATAAAAAATGACATAGAATCATGAATTGTGATTTTCTAATACCCAATTTAATGCGTAGATATTTCATATAACATTTTTTATCTTATAACATGGTCCCTATAATTTTTTTTTCTTTTACAATTAGTTCAATTACACTATGAGATTGAAAAATTAATGTGTACCAGATATCTGAGATTTAAAGCTCCTAAAAAGAATTAAAAAGAAATAATCATAATAATATATATAAGGGTGATGAAATGTCAAACAAATGGGGATATATGGGTTGGTATCTTAGGGATTTAATTAAAAAAATGATTACTTTTGTGGGTATTATAATATGATTGTAAAGATATAGGATTTTTTGAAGAATAGAATCAGGAAAATAGAAAATATTTAATTGACCGCAATATATTGGATACAGGGTGGAGAGAAAATCTTGAAATGCATTCCAAAAACCCACATGAAAAATTATTTCCATTGGCGACTAATTACTGATTCAAAATGACTAGTTTCATTGAACTCATTATATTTTGTTTGTATATAATTTTTGTGTTAATTAATTACTGATCTTTTCATATTGACATATTTTTGTCTTTCTTACCATGATCATATTGTAATCATTGATTGAGTATTGTCAACATGAACCATTTTTGGATTACATGATAAGTAGTTTATCCAAGGAGTGAAACTGAGTAATTTTGGGGGAGTTGATAAGGAACATTTTTTTTGAATAATTATTGACAATAATTTTAATAATTTCACCATATGGAGACTTATTTTATGATTTAATATAAATAAGTGTTTTGAGTTTGAATTTGTAAATTACATTAATATTTCTTCTTTACAATTTTATCATCACCTTAGAAAGTTTTTAATAAATATTTATCTATTCTAGATATATATTTGAAATTTTCTAGACATATTATACAATAATTTTATTTCCTTTTTATTTATTCCATAAAATATGGATTTCATTTTCGGAGGGTCTAAAATGGTAATTAATGAAGGGATGAACTGAATTTGGTATATTATATCCTACTATAATTATTTAGGAATAACATCAACAATAATGATTTGGGTTGGATGAAATTTAGAGATATGTTAAAGAAATAGATTTAAATAACTAAATTCAACTAGAGTGAGACATTGTTTTCAAGGGTTTATTGTCTAAAATGTGGTTTAAAATCGACTACATTTAGAGCAGGATTGATACATGGACACTTTTTAGGAATTTGAAACTTTATCATAGAAACACCTTAATTAAATTATATTTTCCCACATTTTGAGTGTTGTTAGGGGATTGGGGAAGGTTTGGTTGAATGGTGTGGTTCCATTTCCTTATCAAACCTTTTTTAATAAGTATGAGTTTGTAATGAGATATCATTTTTGAAGGACTTCCTCTCTGACTTATACAATGTGTTACATTTATTTTGTTAATGTAATATCTTTTAATATTCAATAAAATTATTTCTTATTCAATGAAAATCTTTTTATTTTGGTTCTTGGATAGGGAATCTATGAGTGGGGATGATATTGTGTTATAATCTTTTCTGTGGTTTATTTTGAAAATTGTATACATTATGATTATTCCCCAAATGGGAGAGTAGTTATTTATGATTTTGATCTTGTTGTTTCCTAATAAATTAAATTATTTAAACAAATATACAAAATAAAATTTAAGAAATTAGGATTAATGTAATTATGTTTAAATGTTTGATCACTATAATTATGGAAAATTTAAAAGTGATGATGGGATTGTGTGAATTTATTTAGAGGCACTATAATTCTACGATATAATCAACACATGATTGATTCATGGGGAACATTTTTATTCAAAAAACTAATGAAATGATAATTTAAATATTGGAGGTGCTATTGTTATTTTTCAGTAATATTATGTAAGCATTTGGATCCCATTCATTGTAGAGTGTCATGATTGGAAGTGTCGATGTTAGCTTCTGGTTTATGGTGCTTTTTTATTATATAGTATATGGGGTTGAATCATTTAAGAACTATAACTAAATTAATTTAATCATAAAGGATTATGATTAATTAAACATTAAGGGGTAGGATCGATATACCTAAATCATTCTTATTGGTGTTTTTAATGTATGTGTTCGATCATTAGTTCCTTTTTGTATTATAATCACCCAACCAATACCCCCTATTTTTTCCAAACTTTCACATCTTTTATTTGTTTATTTATATCATATATGGGATATATATTTATATTTTTCCACAATAGAGATGACATATGTCATCTAAAGTGTTGCACTAATAAAAGTTTCACAAATATTTTGATTTCACATACATAAATTATTCTCTGTAACAGATGAAATAATTTTTAATCATTTTGGTGAATATATATATATTTTTAGAATAAAAATATTATTTATGGAGTACTTTAAAAATTATGCCATGTTTATTTATTTGATGATCTGAATAAATTAAAAGTACCTTGAATTTAATCACACCATTGGTATCATTTCATTCAAGAATTCGAATTAGAAGACTCATGTGTATAAGATTATAAATATTCAAATAGGTATTGAAAACATTAGTTTTTCTTTATTTATGTAATTAATTATAAATTAAATGGTAGATACCATGGTGAAATCATTTTTCTATTTGTTTTAAATAACCCTAGAGCATTTTTTATCCCCTCTAAAACCTTACTATTCATATGTAATAACTATATAAAGTATGAGGAACCTATTTTAGTTAATTTAAAAAGTGTATGAAGTATGTAGAGATAATTTTAAACTATTTTTACATAGTTAATAAGAACTTAATTCCACTATTTTGGAGTTGGTTATATAGAGTGGAACAATAGTGGTGGGTGCAATATTATGGTGAACATGATGTATCTTCAGGGAAGTGGGATTTATATAATGAGTATCTTCATGAAGAGTTTTTTTCTTCTACCCTTTGACCATATTTCCAACACATGAAAATATATATATATAATAAGTAATTTTAGGTGTTTAGGAATTTTGAGTGGTGTTTATGATCTACCAATGATATTATTTTGTGTTTTTTATGAAAATTGATCATACCACAAAAATAAGAGAGGATAATAACCAAAATTTCAATAGAAGGTTACTCCATTTACTTCAGAATCATATAATTAATTTATTAAATATATAGAAATAATTGAGAATTTTTATGACTAAAATAACTATATGGTATATAATAGATGACATTAAATTATAGTACATAGTGCAATCACAACAAATTGATAATCAATTTTTAGACAGTTGGGTCAATTTCATTGGAATCCTAATTTGCGATTCTCTAAAGATAGTATCTCATGACCCTTGAGTGGATGTATTGTAGTGGTTTATATTTATTTATAGTTACAATAAATTATATTTTTATATCTCAAAATTACATGATAGGAAAACATGGAACTATGTATAATGTGGCATCATATGGTTCAAATGTTTAACTATAATATCCACCTTGATATTTTTTTCAACATCAACACAAAAAATCAGATATACCTATAATATTGGATATATATATTAAATTCAATCATAAGATAATTTAATTTTCTATAGGATAAGTTAATGAGTATGGTACGAAGATAAGAAAAATTGGATGTGAGGTAGAAGTTCCTGTCGTGGTCAACATTAGGCTGTATATATTGACATGTAAGAAGGACCTGAGGTGTTGAAAGGTGTGATATATGTATTCATGGATTTTTATTTTATTTTATTTGATATTTTACATTTCAAGCATTAATTAAACCATGGTTAGAAAGTTTATTGGACTTATTCATCAAAATACTTCATCAAACACATGTGTTGCATAAACTAATTATAAATATGTCAATGTTAGTTTAAGTGATCCATTGGATTGAATTGGTAATTAGAGGTTCTCATTTAAAATGGGTACTTATCCTATTATACATGATACTAAAAAATGGAATAATTGGTTTGGATTAGTTATACGTAGTGTGATCCATTAATTATTTTTATTTAAGTAAGGTGACATTATCTATGATGAATGAAGATCAAATATTGTTTTTAGGAAACGAGATCACAAGAATGAGTCCTGGAATATGGAACCATAATAAATTACTTCTGAACTTGTAACATTATTTATTTATATTTTAAATTGTAGTTGATGTATTTTCTTATATTAGTGATGGATTTAATTTTTGAATTAACAAATGAGATTAATATATTACATTTTCTATAATGTATACTGAGTAATTCTATTGATATAAATGTTTTTTTATCTTAATGTTCTTTTTGTTCATTATAAAATATGAATTCATATTGATGATATATTGAAGATGGATTTTATTCAGACTAGTGTGTCTCAATGGGGTGCTCCAATGATTTTTTTTAATAAGGATAATGGAGGTATGTGTTTTCAAAACAATTAACATGGATTAAATATAGTAATATAGAATAATAAATATCCCTTACTGAGATATGATGATGTATTTGACTAGTTGATGGAATCTAGAGTGTTTTAAAGACTCTTCATTAATTTGTGTACTATAAAATGGAGGAAAATATGAATATATACATATGATTAAAAGACTACATTCAATTGAAAATATTAAAATTATAAATATTTTATAATGAAAATTTATGCATGAATGTAAATAGTATTGTTTGATAGACTGATGCATTGGGTGTCTAGATCTAATATTCATCATTTTTTTGTTGTGATTATTAATTATATTTTATTTTATTAGATAGTTGTGGAGGATCATGGTTAGAATTTACATATGGTTTTGGAACCCCATAATTTGAATTAACCTTATGGGAAGATTTTGATGTATGTGTTTTGGGAGTGTGATGTTCATTTCCTTTTTTATTTCATTTTTCATCATGAAATATTCATGTCTCCTTCTATGATTAAGTGGTGCTTCATTTTAAAGTACAAAAGAATTTATCTAAATTTTATAATTTCCTTGACATAACCTAATAATATAGAAGGTTTTTATTTGAATATAATATTTTTAATAAAATTTATATGATTAAACCAAGAATTTTTTATATTTTATTTGGTCATCGTAGTTTTAGTTGATTTTTTAGTGCTTAAAATAAAATTTGACTAGCACAAACATCTTCACCTTTACATGGAAGGAGTAATTTTGCATATTTATTTTGATTATTTATATAAAAAATTATGGTGTTTGTTGATATAGAAAAGGGATGTTATATCCTTAGATCATAGGTAATTGTGACCTCACTAACACAACCTCACTACTAATGATATTTAGTTGGTAACTATGGTGTTTGTGAGAAAGATACCAAGAAATTAAAAATATATGGATTTATGTATAGAATTTAAAAACCATTATATATTTCACTATATGTTATCACAGAAAATATTTGAACCTCTATTAGTGATGATGGGTAGAGTTTATTAATAAAAATTATTTAAGGATTTTATACTCTATGAAAAAAATAGGGCTATTGATTCTGTAAACATGAGGTATTGTAGATATTTTTTAATTATTGAAATTAAATGAATATAAAAAAGGGAATTTCAAATTATCATGTGGATTTGGGAAAAGGTAGTGGTGGGGCCATTTATTATATATGCAGTTTTGGAGAACTATAAATTATAATAGAATCTCAATTGGGTGACATATTGTTGATGGTTCAAAGGGAGAATATTATTCATGGTGACACTGTTGAGGGATTGTTGGAAGATAAAAAAATTTATTATACATTCATGGAAATATATTTTATAAAAATCATTTGTTACATGATTTATAATGAAGGCATAAAAGATCCATGATAGTGTTATATTTGTGTTTTTCGAAGATGAATTTTATGTAGTAGATTTGTTGTTCATATAGGAAGAGGTTGGTGGTATAATTTTTATCTCGATGTAATTTTTATCAATGTATAAAGATTAAATTATGTTATTCTTTGAATAAAATATACTTTAAATCGTTTAAAATGGATGGGGTATGATATCTTGACACATTTGTATGATAGGGATTTTACTGGTGTCAGGATGATATGATTCCATATTGGAGGTTGTGGATTTTTTAACCAAGTCATCTCACCTTAGCAGTTAATAAGTGGATTATAGTGGAAATATTTTCATTGAAATATATAAAAGAGGATGTGGTCATAATGATTTTTTATTGAACAATACCTAGCTCATTTTTTAGTATCGAAGTCACATGTCCCAATATAGAGTAAAATTATTATTAAACCACTGTAAATAAACATTAATTTTTTTACATATACAATTGGTAATTGAAAATGGTATTTACTTTTGTGTAATTGTTCAATTTTTTTAGCTACATGTATTTTATGGATTAGTGAATTTTTATTAATAAATAGAAATTCATTCTACTAGCGTAATCATTAATATCTCATAATTTGGATATAATATAGAAACTATGAAATTTTAGTTTCATGGAAAAGTGGTGTTTTTCAACGGATAAATATATGTTAGGTGATTAGTTGATGATCCATAAACATAGTGGTTTTAGGTATTTATTTTAAAAAATAGTTAATCATACACTTAACTAATAAAAAAATATCAGTTCATTGGAAATAAGGCATTGGCATACCCACATGGAAGTGTGGAATCCATGTAGAGGTGACATGGAAATATATAGAGATGTGTTATTAGTTATTTTATTTTTATATATTTTACTGGGTGTTAGTAGAGGATTAATTTTGGGAAAAATAAATGAAGTGTTATAGGGATTTATTATGGAAGATTATGGGAAATAATATTTACTTTCCATATAAAATTCATGGGATTCCACCACTGAAAATTTTCAATGTATTTTCCACTACTTTATCTCTTCTCTATCATTATAAAAATCCCATAAAGAAATTCATCTTCCCCCTTCATACAGTGGGTAAGGGTGTTCTTTGTGATTTTTAGAGTGGTATACATAATGAAACCATGATCAATAGTGGTCAAACCATAGGTTCCAAATTTTATTTAATGTTATTATGAAAATATTGTTTCCCAAAGGTAGGACATGTGATCATTTGTTTCACCTCATTTCTTCATTCATTCAATATAACATATATAATAAAATTATTCATAAATTACTTCTTTGTAGAGAAATTCTAAAAAATGAAAAATGATTAATGAAAGAAATATAATATTGGAATAATTAATCAATTATAAAAGAAATTTCGTACCATTTAACATAAAAAATGGTAAAAAAACATTATTATATCATATATATCTAATATCTATATACTATATAAATATATTAATGGGTTTTTAATTTTATGATTCATTAAATATTAATAAATCTATATTGACACGTCTACCTAATTTTATTAGTTTTTTAGTTTTTTAGATGAGTTGATTTTTTTAAATCCATAAATTCATGATTAAAAATATAAAATATTTAAATCATGCAGACACTAAACATGGTGTTGGTTAGAACCTCGAGGCGGCACTAAAAAATGAGGGTAAAACTGAGAAGCAATTAAATTCCCAGGAAGAATGGGATCTAAAAAAGGTAACTTTGACACTTAGTTATCATATCATGATAATCATATTAACATCATTAGCATTAGTTTATATTGTAAAACATTCAGTACAAGAGTTTCTGGCATATACAGGTTGTTGAAATAGGAGAAGTTTTATAGATCCCTATACACGAATGAGTCATAGTGTCAAACATGAATTCACACTATGAATGTTCGTGAAGCCTATAAAAACAATTTTCTTCCACAGGTCGATACAAAACTTGAATTGGGAATTCAACACATGAATGTGATCCATTAGTAGATATAAAAATCCACTATTTTAGTTAATTTTGTGCTATTAGATGCAAGTTTGACTCAAAAAACTCTAGCGATGACTTTTAGGAAAATAATTTAATGTTTCCACATAATGGAAAATAATTTATGTTTGTGGATCATAGAGTTCAACCATTTAGAGTCTTCATCTAAAAGTTAAAACCTAGAAATTTATATTTTGTTTTATGTTTTTACCCTATTTTTTCATTCCATTTTGATGTATTGATTTGATGATTATTCATTTAATTACATTCTATTATCTTCAACAACATTATTATAGGATGACATTTTTCCACCATCATCTCTCAACCCATGCTGATTAGCTAATCCAAATTAGGTAGATCAATTTTGGTAAAAGGGGGTTCCAACCCCTATATTATGATTTATCTTAACATATAAAACAATGTTATTATTTAGTATCATGTTGTGATTTTATTATTTAATTTTTATCCATATTGAAATATAAATTGTAGTGGTGGATGAGCACCATCAGTGATAATATAATTATTTCATGACAATTTATATAAATTTTACTTCAAAATTTTAATTAGGGTTCAATGAATTATAGGTAATTTAATTCATCTGACCATGGGATTTGATATTCTTAGATAACATTCATGAAACTCACATTATTGATTTGGAATATATTTATGATTTCATAGTTATCTGATATGATTTTTTGGTGAGTGAAGTTGGATAATATTTAGAAGAACCACCCTTTGAAACTAGATTCCCACACACTTATTGTATTACCCTATTTCAATCTATATATTGGTTATTTTATTTCTATTATTTAAAGTAGTATTTAATTAAGTAAATTAAAATTGGAGAGATGGAATATTATTTGAAGTGTTTTATTTACATTACCTGGTCTTCATGGGATCAACCCCGTACATCCCCATTGTTATAACTTTATATGTAGTGTATTTTGGAAAAAATAAAAATTTCTTATTTGATTTACCATTATGTAACTACTCACCAAAATGGTTTCATTAATTCCACATGGGAAACTAAAATGATAAAAATATATTTTTACTCAAACTAAAAAATATACAAATGCATAACATGAGGGATGTGTGTGGTCGATCGCGTGAATAGTAGGGAATATAACAACCACTATAAAAAAAACTTTTGGAATCCTATATTTTAATTGAATTAACTAAGTCCAAATTTAATGATATAAAATGAAATAAACAATATACAGATAGAATGATTGTAAGGGAAGAAGATATAAGGACTATGGTTTGAAAGGTAGGTTTTTCAAAAACTAATTCAACTTCACTCATATATAAATCACATACTATAACTATACAATCAAAAATATAATTTAAATAAACTTTGTTTTTTTTGAGAAAATTATCTTATCATCTCATCATTCATGGTCAAATGAATTCAAATAACTAGAATACGATATGCCAAAATTGAAAATGTATAATATTAATCCAACTAAATAATAATTAATTAATTATCAATTCTATGATATTTCTCTTCCACCACTCAGCACACTAGGTAATGGATACATTGTATAATAAAATAAATAATTAAATGGAAGAATTAGAGTAAAACATTACTTTTCGTGTGATGATATGTGATGATATATAAGTATGATTCCCTTTAACCTGAACCAATTTACCGTATTGGGTTAGGACTATCATCATAGAGTGATCACTGGTGAAATATGAACCAAAACACAATGTTCAATATCATACAAGATACTCCAAAATGGCTTAAACAAATGATTAATTTTTTCAAAAAAAACTTTATCACCTAGTTGTTGGAATAGAGGGAAGGAATAAGATTAAATAAATTATGGAAATATTTGTTTACACATGTTTATAAGATTAATTAATTAGAAACCAATTAATTATAAATGAAAATAAAAACTAATTGAATATAAAGGATGTTTTTTATTAAAAACCCATTATTTATGTAAATAATGACAATTTATCATAAAAAATTAAATTAATAACAATTAGTGAAATATATTAAAGAATTTTAATTTTTTTCAAATAAAAATTTTTAAATCATCCAATATTTTTTAATGTATTAGGATAAGTATAAATTAAATTTTGACAATAAATAGTAATATGTTTTTAAAATATAATTTTGCTTCCTTTTTATTGTGAACATATTTTAAATGTATATTTTTAAAATATTATAAATTTTATATGGATAAATAATTTTTTTTTCTGAAATATTAATATAAAAATTATCTTATGGAAAATGTTTGGTATGTTTTTCACAAGTTTCATTTTTGGATTAATAGTAAAAAATACTACATTTTAATTGAAAACTACTTTTTCATCTAAATATTATAAATAGTTAAATTTATATTATATTGTTTTTATAGTATAGTTATTTAAAACATATATAAATAATTATAATTTAGGTTATTTTAATTAATTCACATTGAAAATTGATATAAAACATTTCAATGTTTTAAACATTTCACTTTAAAACCCCGATTTTTCGTTCTATCTATGAGATTAATTTTAAATAAAATTTTTCAAATTATATGACTTTAATTTGGAAAAATATATTCCATATTTGAAATAATTTTTTACAAATTAGTTTATAAGGTCAATTTAGTATTTATATTTGACAATTTTACCCTGGTAAAAAAATTATTTACGGATGTATTGTTAAACAAATGTAATTGGTAAAAGTTAAAAGGGAACAAGATTAAAATACCTAATAACAAAAAATTTAAAAGTTTTTAAGGTATAAATAGACCCTAAACGTATTATAAAATATTAATTTTTATTAATATTCATGTAATTCAATTCCACATCATCGTGGTTGTTTTTAAATATAAAATAATCATTATTTACTAACTTAAAACCCACATATCCTCAAGTATAAATTCCATCGATCACCACCAAATTTGACTGAAAAGAATTTTATCTCCTTATTTATATGAAAAAACTATCCACTTAAATTTCCCCATGACCTAGGTATTATTGTTTCATCAAAATACCAATTCTAAGGCCCTCAATGTTCCTTCAAGTAGTTGATATTCGAGAGGTAATTTTTCCAAAGTACCTCTCTTAATTTATTTTGTTTTTTTACTTTATCATCACATCTTTAATTCATAAAAGAATTATTAATACATAATAATGTTTATACTTGATTTTTATGTTTTTAGTATAATATCTCATAACTATATCATTTCTCATCATCTCTTATTAAAATAAATGAAACGATTTTCCAAGTTATATTGGTTTACCATCCAATGTGGATGATGATTTTCCATTATTCATTACCACCTTCATGGATGGTCATAAACGTTTAATCATGGTTAAGTAATATTTAAATAATTATATTATAATTTATTTAATGTTTTGGAAGAAATATAGGAACATAACAATAAAAAAGATGAAACTAGACTGTGATGTTTGTAAAAACCTCAAAAATATAATAAACATTTATTATTAACATTTTATCTAATGGATTATCCTCATGTAAGAAATAAAAATGATATATGGGAAAATTAATTGTTATTAATGTTCATTAATACTATTCCACCACATTTTTGGATTTTTAATCCCATTTTTAAAGAATAACCCCAATTATATAGAAATGACTCGATCATGAAACCATGAAATAAACTCAAATGAAACCCCGAAAATAATGAACTATTATTAATGAATGGTTTATAATATGTTATTAAATAATAAATTATTTTGTTATAAATATTAATATAGTTATATAATGAGTTAATAACATTATTTATTCCAATATATATCAGTTTTTAACACTTTTGAAGGTTTCCAAATGTGTAGTAAGGGGGTTTCTTAACTGAAATTCAATTATTTGGGTGAAACTTATATATCATTATTATGTACTACTATGATTATAGGTGAAATTAATTTTGAATATTATATATTTTATTTACAATTTTTTATGTGGATTTAAATTTTATACACATTTTTTATTTATTTTATTTATTTACACTTCAATAATTTGAGATTTATTGAAAATTTCCTTTTAAAAATTATCTTTATAAAATTTTTCTTAAATGTATATTTTCCTAAAATTTACATGTTTTCTAAATTATTTACAATTTTTTAATATTATAGTTTTAGTATTTAAATTAATTTCCACTTAGGTTATACTTTTCACATTTTTTTTGAAATTAATCATTTTTATGTTTTTTAAAAAAGGTTCTTTGTGACTTTTCAAAAAAAAAATTAGAAGGAATGTTTTGTTTAAATTATAAGTAATGAGTGGGTTTTCTAAAAAAATCTGCTTTAATGTTTTGATGATTCATTTAAAATTTTAAAATTTTATTTTCTAATAATATATTACTATTTACGAGTGTAGAATTTCTGAAAATTGAAAATTGATTTCAAAATGGAAAAGTTTTCTTCATCAAGAATATTTCTTTTATAAAATATTTAGGTTTTATTCTTATGTTATGGTTCATGGAAATTATATTTGTGAATGGGTGGTTCTTTGATAAAGCATTGATGGGTGATACTTTTATTTATCTTCAATTCATTGTGTATTAGGATAGAGTTAACCGGTTAGGATTCTCCAAAGAGAGTTTAAGAATAGAGTTGTGAGGATTATTCCAAATGTAACTATGATGGTTACCAATTATTTATCTAATAGATATAATGATTTTTAATAATGATATGGAAATTTAGTTCCCAATATTCCTAAACATATTTTGGATTCTTAATAAATATTTTTCATAAAAATAGTTTTATTTTCAAAATGTATGATAATGATAATTTTGAAAAGATGTTACTTTTTTTGAATAAAATTAATGTTTTTATTAAATTATTTTATAGATTTTCACTAGAAATTTATTTTCCAATATTTAATTTCCCTTACTGAAATTTTATTCTCATCTCAATTTTTAGAATGTTATTCATATGGTAAATGATATTTAGGGATGAGGATAACGACATGATAAAAACTGTGAATATTGGACATGAGAAGAAAAAATGTTTTATTATTAAAACGTTATGTTCTATGAAAAAGTGTGTATAAGTGTCTAATATACAATATTCATATTTTTTTATGATTTATGTCATAATATTCTAAAACTCAAAACTGAAAAAATTCTTCATTTAAAAAACTCTATAATATGTAATGTTTAACACTAGGTCATAAAAGTTGTTATCAAAGGATGGTTTAGAAGGCTTTGGAGAATATGATGTTTTTTGTAAAGTTTTATTAGGAGATAGAGATATCATCTTGGGTTTAAATATTTAATATTCATTATATGTTTAAAGATGAAACACCCCTTTTATTGTTTAAAGCGATTTATTCAATATAGAATAATAATATTTTTTGAGATTGGTTTTATAATGGTAAATCATTTTTGGTATAAAGGGTTTGAATTTTAATGTACTTTATAGTTTATATGGGTATAATCAATAAAAATAATATATCAATTTTACTATATAATAATTAATTCCATGTTAGAATGATGTTCTTTTCTAAAGATTAAGTATTATTTATCATGATGTAATGAAAGTGATCATTTACAACACTCTTATATTTTAAGGATGATTTGAGGATCAATATTATTTAAAAATATTTATCAACTGATTCAGATATATTTAAAAGTAGTAAAATCACCTATAAGAAACTATCTTAAATATCTAATAAATTTTTTCCCAAAAATAATTGGTTCATTTTATCTTTTTTATTTTATTTTAAAACCTCAACTGTACTGACTCCCTAAAAAAGAATAATCCCATAAAGGAAATTTCTATTTACTTTATAGGTTGTGTGAATCATGTTAGAAGATAAAGAGGATATTAATAAAATCTTGATTTATGGATTTAATTTAAGATTTATTTTATTATATTCTATGTTTGAAAATTTTTGTGATGATACTAATTAATGATACAGATACATTTAATATAACTAAATGTTGGAATAAAGTATTGACGAATATGAATACAATGCATATTTAATGGTTTAATATGGAATTGGAATGAATTGTGTGTTTATATACTATGTTTTAAAATTTATTATATATTTGTATATTAAAAATACTATGTGAATCTTAGAATTACTGTGGATTTTTCTATAGTAGGTTTTGTTTTCATAAATGTGGAATCATATGTTAGATGGAATCAGTAACTTTGAAAAGTTATAATTTTAAGGTATATGTAACCCTTAATTTATGATATGAAAAAAGGTTATTTGTGGTAAAATTCCTTTAATTTTGGTGTTATTATGTTTAAAAGAATTTATAGTTTTTTTGTTTATATGGAATTTGAATTTTAGGTAATTATGGATTCATACTTTTTTGGATGAAAAACATAATGTATGAGATAAGTGTTAATGTTAAAATACATTAATGTTATTTTCATAATTTTTGTGAAAGTTATATAATTTTATAAGGATTATATTCATTTATTTTTTTTAAAAGGGGAAACAAGCAAGGTGGGTAGAAACCCATCACATCTGGAAAGGCTGTGAGGATCGAACTCAGAATCAAATGACGACAAAGGTGCATTGCCTACAACTAGAATACTTGATATCTTGGTTAGCCCAAATGTTTGTCTTTAATCTATCTATTAGATACTGGTTATGTTTATTTTGGGAACATATTTTTATTTTTTTTACAACCATGAGATTGGGAAATGATTTGGCAACTCAGTGATTAATGTTAGTTAGGATGGTTTTCACTATTTTAGGAACCCTATATAATTTTAGTAAACATAATAATAGTGGATTTTATTCTCAAAATATAGATTATTTTATCTTTTGGATACAGATATGATTTATAGGGATTTAGGTAATTTATTGAAATGAATAGTACATATTTATGAATATGTGATTAGGGAAATTACATTTTTTTGTTAGAGGTTAATATATTTTGATATTATTTGAAGATAAATATTAAATTTTTCTTGGATGACTATCTAATTGAATCCTTCTAATTTTTTTACTCCATGTTTTAGTCAAGAATATTTAATGATATATTAGGGATATATAATTGTTGAATAATATGTGTTGAAATATGGGTATTAATTTTTTATTTTTGAGATTAAAAGTAGTTTTTATTCATATAAAGGTTAATTATTTTGGGAATATAATATATTTTTCTAACCATTTTATTTTTGGTTAATTATTAAAGATATGAGGTGTATATATTTATATTTTTATATATTTAATGATCTGAAGGAGTTGAATATGAATCTTCGAGAATGAAAATTTATATTGAATACTCATTGATTGGATAAAAGAATAGATTGTGGTGGAAATTGATTATTGGGTGAAATTACATTTGTAATGTAATTATGTTTCTGCATGTTATCAGTATAGGTATAAAAAATATGTATTTACTTTTAGTAAATTATTTTGAAAAAAACATTATCTATTTACATTTCATACTGATAAATCAATGGACTTTCAATCCATTATAAATTTATGGTTATTGACAAGTTAAATTTATCATAATATTGTTCTCTATTGCTCTCAACCAAAACATGAAAGTTAATTTTCTATTTCATTTTTATTTTTTCCTACATAAGGACCTAGTATGTTTTATCTAAGGTGAACTTCTAACTTTCCTTTCTCACTTTTCAAATGGAAGTTTTATTGAATATTTTTCTAATATGGGATATCAAAAAAATTATTTGGAAAATTAAATCCCATAGTATTTTTATTATAAGATAAATTTATAGGGAAAAGTTCTTAGTGGGGGGATGTAATAGTCTTAGGTTTTAAAAGGAGACACGATGTTCAAAAACATTCATGATATGCCACAACATGAGTAAAAAATGATTTAATAATATTATTTAAATGTGATCACCAAGCCATTAGAATGGTGGGAATGAATGATAACAAATAAATTTTTAATATATAAGTTACACAAGATTATAAAATGAATTAATTGGTAACCAATTAAATATAAATGAAATTAAAAACCAATTGAATATAAAAGTTTTTTATTAAAAAACTATTTTCTGAACATAATAACCTTTTATCTTAATAACTTAAAATGTGAACAATTATTTAAATATTTTAATAAATTATATATATGTTTTATATTCTATAAATTCTTTTTAAATTGATCTCATGCATTTTATAGTCTTAATATAAGAATAAATTCAATTTTAGTCATAAAAATCTATATTTTTTTAAAAGATAATTTTTCCTCCTTTTGATGTGGAACATGTTTACAATCAAAAGATTGAAAATTTTATGAATTTTATTTAAAAAAATAAATGTAATTTTTTAATGTTTAATATAAATATGATCTTAGAGTGATTTGTTGGTATTTTTCTGAAAAAAATCATTTTTTAATAAATTGGGAAAAATATTTCATTTTAATTGAAAACATCTTTTTCATATAAATAATTTATATATTTTATTTATAATTTATATTGGTTTTATTTAATAGTTTGTTAAAATATATATAATTAAATACAATTTTGGTTATTGGAATCAATATTATAATTAAATTTGATATAAATACATTTAAAAGTTATAAACTTTTCAATTTAAAAACCCTCTTTTTCATAGTGTATACATGATTTTTTTAAAATATAATTTTACCAAATAAGTAAATTGAATTTGTTAAAATTTAAAAAATATTGAGAATTATAATTTAAAACTTTGGTTTTAAGATCAATCTCATTTTTTGGTATGAAAAAACTATCATGGGAAAAAATTAATTATTGTGGTATAGGTAAAAATGAAACATGTCAATCATAAAAGGGAAAAGGCTTAAAGTATATAAAAAATACTATATTTAATGTTTCTATGAGGTTTTTTTGACCCAAAAATCCTATAAAATGTTAATTTTCATCCAATGTCATGTATTTTAATTCCATATGAATGTGGTTGAAATTAAATATAAAATAATCCTTATTTAACCACTTAAAACACACATCTCATCGCGTATAAATACCTCACTTCACCACCCTATTTCAAATAAAAATAATTTTAACTCTTAAAATATCTTCACAATCCTATATTCATAACAAAAAATGTCTCATTCTTTCTGGTCTCACCAGAATACCAAATACATGGCCCTTAGGTGTTTATCAATGAGGGGATACTTAAGAGGCAATTTTATCAATGTACCACTCTTAATTTATTTTATTATTTTAACTTGTCCTCAACCATTCAATATATAAAGCCAAATTAACTCCATAAATGTTTATATAATAGAGTTTATGTTTATAAATGAGTATCCATGAGGCATTGACATGCATTTTCCAGAATATATTCTCTGTAGGAGCCCCATTCATGTCTGCTGTGGTGGAAGAATGAATCAGACCGGTGATCACTGAAGAGATTAATAGTCAGCTTACCAAATATGTGACAGACGATGAGATTTTCTTGGCTCTAAGACATCTTCATCCCACCAAGGCTCCAGGACTGGGGGGGTTCTACACCCTTTTCTTCAAGAAATTCTGGAACATTATCGGTCCTCACATCTGCAACATGATTAAAAAAATCTGGGCTGGTAATACCAGCATTGCGGCCATAAATGAAACTATCCTCATCCTCATTCCCAAAATTACGAAACCTATTTTGATCCCTGACTTTCGACCTATCAGCCTCTACAAATTCTCTTACAACATCTTTTCTAATATTCTTGTCAATCAGCTGCGACCTTGGCTTCCTGATATTGTCTCTGAAAATCAAAGTGCCTTCGTGGCGAAGAGACTGATCACTAATAATGCGATTGTGGCCCATAAAGTGTTTCATTCTATGAAATTATGCACCACTGCGAAAAGAGGAACCATGGCCTGGAAATTGGATATGAACAAGGCCTACGATAGAGTGGAATGGCACTTCTTAAGAGTCGTTTTATAGAAAATGGGTTTCTGTGCAAAATGGACAGATATGGTCATGCACTGTGTCTCGACCGTCTCTTTCAAAATCAAGGTCAATGGGGAGCTTATAAGAGATTTTTTCCCATCCTGAGGCCTTCACAAGGGAGATCCCCTCTCCCCTTTTCTCTTCATCCTGGTGGCTGATGTTTTTTCTAATCTTATTTTCAGGGTTGTTTCTTCTACGTCTATTTATGGAGAAAATGTCTGTCGATCTATCCCTCTAGTGTCACATATCTTCTTCGCTGACGACTGCCACTTTTTTTCCAGAGCTACAATTAATGAATTTCGGGTGATCTGTCAAGCGATTCATCAGTACGAGAGGGCGTCTGCCCAAACAATCAATCATGGAAAATCAGAAATCTCCTTCAGCATAGGGGTACCTATTTCTAAGAGGGATAAACTTTGTGCATCAGCTGGCATCCATATGGTTGATAAAAATCAGAAGTATCTCGGGCTCCCCACAATGATTGGCCTATCCAAAAAACAAATCTTTGCATCTATTATGGATAGGATGGTGGAAAAAATTCAACGCTGGACCCCATAAAGAATTTCTACAGATTGAAAAGAGACCCTCATCAAAGTTGTCATCCAATATGTCCCTAGCTACTTTATGTCCCTTTTTAAAATCCAGGTGGCCATCGTCAATCAGATCCATACATGTACTGCTAATTTATGGTGGGGGAAGAACGATGGTAGGAATCAACCTCATTGAATGGCCTGGGAGAACCTCTACAAACCCAAATCAGAGTGTGGGATGGGGTTTTAGAATGTTCCTCTCTTCAATGATGCACTTTTGGCCAAGCAAGTATGGCACCTTTTTAACCACCCATCATCTCTATGTGCATGAGTTCTATGAGCTAAGTACTTTCCCCACACATACTTTCATGCCTCCTCTCTTGGTCCCCGCCCTAGCTTCCTCTAGAGAAGTATTTGGGGGCCTAAAAGCTCCTAGATAAAGGATTGGGCTGGAGGATTAGGAATGGCTCATCTATCAAAATCTGGACTGACCCTTGGCTCATTTATAAGGATGTTCTGCGGGCTATATCCCCTGCCCAACCAGGTCTTGAAGACGCCACTGTCAGCTGCCTCCTTTCCGATCAGGGACAGGGGTGGGATGTGGAAAATATCCTTGATTGGTTCAATGAAAGAGTTCAAAGAATTATCCTTAACATTTCCTGGGTACCAGACGCAGGCCCTGACCATATTTTCTAGATCAATGACTTCTCGGGTGAATACATAGTGAGATTTGGCTATAGACTTGCTGTTGTAACTAATTCAGTCAGCTGGGATGGGGGACCGTGGAAATCTATTTGGAAGCTCAAAGTCCCCCAAAAAATTCTCCAATTTTGGTGGCAGGCTTTCTCGGGCATTCTCCCAACAATGAGCCTTCTCGTTTACCGACATATGGCTAGTATCATTTTTTTCCTTTCTGCCCGAACACTCCAGAAACTGCTCTGCACGCTATTGTTTACTGCCTAGGAGTGAAGGATATTTGCCATCATTGGGGTCCAGGTTTAGTTGCTTCGCTTTCAATAGCCTCTGAACTTCCTGATCTGCTGACGTGTTGGTGCTCCTCTCTCTCTTCGGTGGATGTAAGCTCACTTTTCACATTGGCTTGGATTATTTGGGCCTGGCTTAGCGATGCTGTTTTTAATCAAGCTCACAGACCTACCAAATTCTGGATTGACCAGGCCACTTATTGGATTGAGGGCTGGAAAGGCCACAACGGATTTTCTTTGCCAGGTGTTCCCCCCTCCCATCCCGCCCACTAGAATCCCCCAATGGAAGGGATCCTCAAGATTAATGTTGATGTGTCTCTTCCGAAGGATGGGCTTGTTGCCCTCGACCTCCTTTCCTAAAATCATATGGGTCAGATTCTTGCTGCTAAATATAAACCACATCAGGCATTCTAGGAACTGGTAGTTACTGAGGCCATGACCATCCTTTCTTGTTTGATTCTCGCTTTGGAATGTGGATGTTGTGATATCATCATTGAGTCTGACTTCCTCATCGTGATCGATGCTATTAATCACAACGACGGCGACCTCCAGTCTTTTGGCATCATCATCAGGATAATTCTCCCTCTTCTCAAATGCTTCTCATGTTGTACCTTATCCTTCACCAAAAGGGATGGAAACAACGCAGCCCATCATCTTGCGGCCTCATGCCCTTTCGATTCTAACCAGCTCTGGTTGGACAATTTCCCTTCATGGCTTAGAATGTTTACTTCTGCTGATCTTTGTCATTAATGTTATATGCCTTCTTCAAAAAAACTAATAATTTTTTAATTAAATCCTTAAAGAATAGTCATAAAAGTGTAAATTTTGATTAATATGATTGAAATGAGAATATTGTAGTCTATTTCATGTTCTATAATTGATATCCACATAGAATAATAAATAATAAGAAACAATTTTGTGATGTTGGGAAACCCCAACAAAATAAACTAAACATTTATCATTAATGTGTTATCTAATGAATGAAACTCAGGTAATAAATAAAAATTATACATGGGAACATTAATATTTATGTAATTTCATTAATACTATTATATTCCACTTTTTTTGTTTTAATCATATTTTATAAGAATATCCATAATTATACACAAATTAATAAATCATGAACCCCTGAAACAAACACACACAAAACCATGAAAATACTAAATTATTATTAAGGAATGGGTCATAAGATGTTATAAATTCATTAATTAATGAATTATAAATATGGTAATAATTTTTTAATGAGTTAATAACACCATTAACACACTATACATGAGGATTTAATACTTTTTAATGAAGTCGATATGAGGTAAGGGTATTTTTTAACCCAAATTCCATTATTTGTGTTAAAAATTTATTTCATTATAATAATACTTATGAATTGAATTTTGTATAACCTATAATTTATTATTAAAACATTAGGTTTATTTACTATTCATACAAAAGTTTTATTCATTTTATTAATTCCCACTTCAATGATATGGTATTTATAATAGAATTTGATTTAAATTTTTTCTTTTTAAAATATTCCGTAAGACTCCCATTACCTTCCATGTCCATTTATTTTAAATTATTTCAATATATGTTTTTAGTTTTTTTCAATGATTTTTTAAATCCATTTCTACTCATTTTTTACTTTTAAAAAAATGCTTTTAATAAATTATTTCTTCCATTTTCTAAAAAAGGTTATTAATATCTTTTCCAACAAAAATATGGGTGGAATATTTTTTTAAATTATATTTAATGAGTGGATTTTTCTAACATTATATAGATTTAATATTTTTAATACTTTTTTATAGTTTTACAATTTTATTTTGAAATACGTTTCTTCCATTTATGACTGTGCGACTTTGTGAAAAATGAAAAGTTATTTTATAATGAAAAGTTATTTTTGAGAATTTTCTATGGGGACTGGAAATTACATGTTAAAATGGGGACATGTGATCCTATTATATTTCTTCAACGCATTGGATAATTGGATGATGTTAACCTGTTAGGTTTGTCATAAGAGTTTTTAGAAATTGTGCTCTTGTGATTATTCCAAATGTAAATATGATGGTTATTCCTTGTGTTGTTGAGAGAGTAACAATGTTTTTAAGTGTGATATGGAATTGGATTTCTAATTTTACCTATATATATTTTTATTCATGTTAATAGATTAATTTTTAGTAGTTAAGATAATGATTTGTTTGAGAAGATGATTATTTTTTTCATATAAATGTATGTCTTTATGAGAATGATTTTATGGATTTTCTGGGTTATAATATTTTTCATTATTTTGTGTACCTTACACATATTTTTTCATTATCTATATTTTTAAAATGTTTTTATAAGGTAATGTTTAAATACATGAGGATGAGGAAAAGATTAATATTTTAAAGACTTATCGTGAAATGAAATAATGTTTTATTATTAAAATTTTCTATTCTATGAAAAAAATTGAGTACAAGTGTATATATTGTATTATTCATGTTGTTTTGTATGATTTATTTCCTATTTATCTAAAACTATAAACCAACTATATTATTGTAAATGTAAAAATGTAGATTCTAATTTAAAATAATTAGAATTTTTAATTTTTAAGAGTGTTTCCTTACACATAAACCTTCTATAAAATCCCATGGAGATCCCTTTTGTAATCCTCTCAAGATACAACATCAAATTTCTTCCTTGAAAACCCCCTCCCCACAGTCATTCAATTTAATATCTTTGAAAATATATTTTTTCTATTGTAACGGATAAATTATGATATTAACCTCGATCAATCATAACATGGTCATCCATTAATTCTATATACTAATAAGGATAAATGTTAATGTGGATCTCAGCATAACATGGATCATTAATAACATTATATAATAATTTTAAAATTTAATTTCATTTTTCATATATCTTAAAATATATCAATGAATGTTCTAGTTTCTTGACATGTCTAATGTATCAGTCAATAAATATTCTCAGAATGAATAGTTTTTTTCCATAATCTTTTATAAAAAAAGAATATAAAATATTTTAATTAAGAAATGGTCAGAAAATCAATAATCATTTTTTTCAAAGAATGATTATAAGAATCAACATAAATAATGTAAATCCTATGAGAAATAATTTTTAAGAATCCAAAAATTGATGTCAGTGTGTGAATTTTAAAATTTCCATGTATATACTATTAACATTTTTGAGTATGACCTATAAAATTTTCTAAAATGTTAAAAATAAATTCCTAAGTGTCAATATTTCCAAGATTTAAAAATACAAGGAATTTTTTTTTTCAATATTTTTATATCGATCTAATTTATGTAAATTTTTGTAAACATTCAGATTACTATAATTAAAAAATGATTAAAAACTAACAATATAATTAAGTAACAATATATGTCTTGTTAGATGAAGATAATCTCTTGTTCTTTATTTCATTTACCATTTTTTCCTAGTTGTAGCTTTATATTTGAACATAAAAATCAAAAAGAAAACATGTGAATATATATTATCCAAAATAATTATTAAACAAATGATAAATTAATATAAAATGGTAAGATTTATTAAAATAATATAAAAAATTAATTCTATTTCCTAGATTTTTTTAAATCATGGGATTCCTCCTTGTAGAACTAAATTATGGTATGTAGCTAGAAATTTTAACATTATAGCATAAATGGAGGGTTTTATTACATTATTCAATCTTGTAATAAAACCGTCTTATAATTCATATCATCTATAAAATTTAATATCCCTACTTCATTGTTTATTCTTGACTACTACTTGTGGTTGGCTGTAACTTGAGGTCATATTTAATGAAAATACAATGAATTAAAAATATGATTATATTTTCTAATTCTCTTACTTCTATACCACTTCTTTCATCTTTTCATCATTTTTGGGTATGTATTCTTCCTCCCCCACATTTAATTTAGTTTTTATCTCAAAAACACCAATGTGTTTTCTTTCCTCTATTATTTCATTAATGAGATCATTTTTGTTCTTCAGTTTGCCTTTTTAAAATTTTTTAAGGGTATTCCCTACTTCTTCCACTCTGGGAAGTCCATTCCATTCATAGAGTATTTCTTTATTGATCTTCTTCATTTCTATGGAGTTTTCCACTTCAACATCACAATCCTCTCTCTCCTCTATCTTCCAATCAATGATTAACATCAATTTTTTTCTTCATATTCTAGTAAGATCTAGAGGTACTCTTATTGTTCTTCAGTGTCTGATTATTAGTGTATAAGGGATGTTTGGTTATTTGGTTCTTCTTCTTCTTAATCCATAGGTTCATCATTTTGATATAAATTTTCACACTCTAAACATTCTTCTTTGTTATATTGTTTTAAATGTTCATCCATTGTGGATTAAACAATATTGAATTACCCATGCCCATTTTCCTCTTCATATTCTTATAACTATTCTACACCTATATTAGAAATGAATTGTATTTTACATAAAATGAAATTTAAATTTCAAATAATTGAAAATATGTGAGTGGTCAAATCTCTATGTTCACTAAGTTTTTTATAGTTTTCATCCATCCCCTTATCCATCATTTTAAATTTATTTCATAAATAATGTAGCTAGTCTCTCTTATAAGTGCTATTCTTGAGGATGGTGAATATAATGATATTTATTATTGTATATATTATACCATGAACTACATTAGTAGTCTTTAAAATTAGTTTATCCTCTATAGGATTGTTAAATTTTTTTTCTCAACTACTAATATTAGAATTCATCATATCCCTTAGAATATAAATCATTTTTGTAACCTAATTTTTGTGACCACCCATCACAATTCAATATTTCCCATATAATATAACCCTATATATATTTAATGTACTCTGATGATAGATTGGAATAATAATGATATGAAATATATTACATCCTTCCTAACACGAATAATATCCAAGTACATAAAATTGAAAAATAAAAATGAAATTAGAATAATGAAATAAAAATGTAAATAGAAATGGGATAAGAAACGTATTTATACTAAGAAATATATATTGAGTAATTTTACATTCTCTACTGATCATCTAGAACAACACCAAAAAATTGATATTCCCAAGAATTTTTGTTAATTCCACAGAGAAAATTAAATTACAAATTTATATTGTTGCTGGGCTAGAGTAATTACAATGGAATTACCAAAAAGAAGTATGAGGTTGATCCCAAAAAAAGAATGGAACATAGATATAACACTTGAAAGAAGGTTGGGTAACCCCAATTTTAATTTAATAAACTAACAACTAATTTAATGAGTCAATGTTATTTAAAAATAATGTAGATATAAATATAAGAAAAAAGAGAGAGGGACTCTAGTTTCCAATAGTGGGTTCTTTAAAATTCAATCAACATCACTTATATCGAAGTCATATTGGATAAATGCATGATCATAAGTATATTTTAACTAAACATGGTTATTTTCTAGATAACTATTCTTGCATATCAATCATCTAGTTTGATAAATTGAAATGACTATAATCCATTAATACCATATAACTTAAACTGATGTGTAAATTTAACCCAATAACCAATAACTATTTATCCATACCAAGATGGTTTTCATCCATAACTTTATATGCTAGGTAAGTGTTAGAGTAGAGAATACAACAAATAATTAAATATCAACACAACATATACCAACAAAATTGTTGTGTATGTAATGGGAAATCAGGACACACTGGTACACAAACCCTTTAATTAGAAATGATATCCCAAATATGGATTATCTAATCATTATTAGATGTCTATAGATGATGAATAAAAAAATAAAGATATGGTAGACTAGATGAAATATATTTATGATAAGGGACTATAATTAAATTAAAAATAATCCAAATGTTATAGTAAAATAGTAACAATAAAAACATGAAGAAAAACATAAAATGAAAAATAGTTTATTTTTTTGAACCCTAGTTGTAACCTAACAGTGTCTAAAATTCATATTTAGTGAATATAAATGGATTTAAATTGATGGATACCATTAATTTATAAACATCGAAGTCACCACTATTGTTTTTAGTTTTAAAAATGAGGTCAAAACCTTGAAATAAGCCAAATAGATGCGGTTTTTATTTTCCTATCGACACCATTCATGTAGTGAATTTCCTATTCAGGTTGTTTATCAATCATCAATCAAAAATAAAAAAATTATATAATTAATGAATTTTTTTATTTTAATTCCTATTTCATTTTATGAGTCCTTCATTTCTAATATACTTTAGCCCATATCAACTTCTATCCTATTGAGCATCCTAGAAAAACTTGTTTTGAATCTTCGACACTATGAATTGATGATCAAAAAATGAATAAATAATTTTATGATGTTAAAATTGATATTCTCATCTGCTTTAAATAATCTCAAATTCATCAGGGGTATTCTTCCCCACATTAACTTCATCTTTTTTTAGGATTTTATGTTGCGACACTTCATATCGTGGCATAATGAGCCTACATAATCTCAAAATTATGTTCTTTCGTTCATGAATGTACCGAATTCACAAAAACATTGAATTTACTCTAAAACAAAAAATATAATGAATTTAGGCCAACATGTAAGTATAAATCAATCAAAATTTATTGAAAAAATCATTAAAACCAATGGAAATATATATAAAAATAGATATAAATTATATTACATGAAACAAACTCTACTTGAAATGCATAAATTATTTTCAAAAAACCCTCACATATCAGGAACCCCAATGGATATTCTATGTATATTGTATTCAGATGAATTTGGAGGCTACGGTACATGATCATCCTATCAGAGTTTGTTACACACCCTTCACCCTGCTGGGACATGCACTATAAATGGCAGTTTATAGTACTCCATAGAAATTTCCCCCAGAGTATATATTTTATACATATGATTAGTGTACACTAATAGTATTTCCATATATAGTATTATGTCACATTTATATTCATAACATGATGTCTATATTAGAGGAATTTATTTGGTGTTGTTTTTATAGTTTCAAAGAGGTTTTGATTTTTGAGGGAAGATGATAGGGAAAACACGTCCTCAGTAACCCTATTATAGAACATTTATTTCTAGGAAACATAAACTTTCTATATATAGTGGATTAGTTAACACTGTTTTATTATTTAATAATTATTCCACAAATCATGGAGTTGGTAATCCTTTCAGAAAATACACACTATATACAAGAGGGAATGGGTCTGCCATATGGGTTGGGGGCCCACAATGCTATCAAAATCTTTGATGAATCACAGGTCTCCCAGTATTACTCTAATTATGGACGATTTCTAAGTAAAATATATGTGATATTATAGATTATTTTGGTTCTAAATATCCTCATGTAAACTAGAATCATTAATAATTATAGGTATCTATAAAGATGAGTTATGATTTTTTAACTACAATGTTAGGATTAGAAGTGATTCCAATACAAATTTATAGAATTTTGATATGTTTATTTTGTGGAACATAATTTTTTAGATGAAGTGGATCATGTGATTTTTTAGGTTAATCCAACACAAAATCTAATAGAAGCTGAAATATGGTTGTTTGAATATTATCTTTATTTCACATGTTCATCAATGAAGTTCGACATGGAGATGAGCTAAGAACATCAGACACACTAGGTCATTCATTGACCTATGAGAAAAATGGGAAATTGTATTATATAATTCATTAAGGAAATAATCTATAATGAAATGAATCTTCCATATTTTTATTTAATATTTTCGTATAAATCCTTAATTTTTTTTACCATATATCGTTCCATTCTGTAATATCTCTTTTACCAAGGGTTTTCAGTGGAAAATTTATTCCAACATTCTATTTATATTTTAAGGCATGAAAATTGGTGTGTTGAAACTATTCGATACATATGTTTTTCCCACATGTGTTGTGTCTTTGTAGATGACGTACTGTTTAATGATTGTTTTAGTGATCTAGGAGACAGAGTTCTTTTTTATTATCATATTCTCAATGACACATGTTGGTACATGACAATTGCAATTGTTGTTGGGAGACCCTCCCCAAGAGTAATTGGATCATGGTAGTATTGAATAGTTGTTGTTAGATAATCCATTGTAATATAGTTTGTTTGTACATTAATATTGATTTTAGTTTTGGGTTATATTATACATATTTAAATATATATATATATATATATATTGTAGGTTTTTATAGGATAATTCGTCCCCTATATGATTATGATTTTGTATCACCATCCTATACCCCCTATCCTTTTAGAGTGACGATTGAGATTACACACTAATCTAATCGTTAGTTCTGGATGGGTCCTAATGGGTCTAATTATCACTAAATTGTATCAGATTAATTCAAGTAATATGTATAGTGTTTGTATAATTTTTTGTGAGTTTTGGATTTGGAATTTAGTGTAATGATGTTATAATTTATTTTCATTTGAGTAACACACCAAAGAATCCTTTTCCATTGAGGTGAATAACATATCTTTTCACTTACTCATTGACAATTTAGATATCACCATAGAACCATGTGTCACTGATCATGGTCTATTCAAGATGGGGTTTCCATCATATTACGTTTAGTAGGGGTATTAATATCCTTCCAATTTTATCTCACCTAGATATTCTATATCTATCTTTCGATAATCCTATCTAATCAAGGCTTCCACCCATGGAAAGAAAACTCATATATAGATACATATTATAAGAGATGATCTAGAACCTAATAATACCTCGACCGATATGATAAGTGATATTCTATTGAAATACATAATTCATTGAGAAATATCCATTCCCCATTATTATATAAATTTAAATCTCCCTTTTTTATTAGTGAATTATTTTCGGTAGAAAAAAACGATGTTCCTACATAGACTAATGAGACAACTCACATGTAGAGTACATTATGGGGGATCCATTAACATTGTATTCTTGGAATATAAGACAATATTATCACTCATCTTATAGAATGTGGGATTTAGTTACTGACTTTAACATTTTTTCTTATTTATAAACTTATTTACTTGATTGTGATTTCTTTCTTTGTTTTATAATGCCACAATGAGACAACAATGAATAATATTTCTATGAAACTCAAGACACGACTACTCTACCATGGTTTGGTTATTAATAATTTTTCAGTATTTTATTCCATCAAGTGACAATTTAATGATTCAATTTGATGATATTCTAGAAACTTCAGGGGAATATAGGACCATGTCTATTTAGTTTTTGAGAACTACAAACCTAATGATGTACTATTATGTCAAAATTCCTAATTTTTTTTAAACAATGACATTATTATTAGAGATTATAGAGATAGAAAATATGATATGTTTGTGATTAAATACACCACCAAAAAAAATACATCCATTAAGAGTGAGTTTTTAGTTTAGAGATTACTGGGAGAGGTGTACCCTAGTTTTGGGATTAATCAAATGTTCTCTATAGTGGGAGATACAATTGGGACATGAAGATGAACTTTATGTTAATTTTAATGTTCAGGAGACACACATTCCTATTATAAGGAATTATGTATGATGGGTATGTTTTTTTGGATGAAGAGTTTTTAGTGTAGATGTGGAAAGTTGGGGATGATTTTTTGATCATATTCCACTTATACCACACTAGGATAATTCATACAAAACATAGTGTGATGATAGTCAGTGGTACTGATCGATGAAAACATGGGACTTATGTGACCATATGACATTTGGTGTTGTATGAGGTAAAATTCATATTCGTTCTCTAAAAATAGTTTTGATTATATATATTTACACTTGATATTCATCCTAAACTATTTGTTCATGAATAAGAGATTATAGGGGAGATCTTGGACATACCCATTTTTGCCTGAGAATATCCACTTATAAAAAGAAATATCTCTCATAATATTTTTGGGAGTGACTTTGATCATGATGGAGGAATATATCATTCATGTGATTAAATCATGGTGATGATGATACCCCATGAAATTATCCATATAAATGATTAATTATATGTTTCTATCCTTAGAAAATGGCAATAAGTAGAGTAGACAAGGAGATGTCCACCTCAGCGGGGAGAAGGACTCCTAACATTGATGAGTGGAGCTAAACCTCAGGATATTGTATTAGATTACACACTAGGTGGTAAGTTTAGATTATTTTTTTAAAATGTGTTTCAATGGATTCAATTATTGTGATTATGAATGAATGCATGGAAACATTAGGAGGGAGGACCAATGTTACACCTTTTCTTAATACGTATTTAGGTACCATTTTTTATTCTGAGTATAAAAATGGGCCTTTATAATGATAGATGTTTTGATAATCCATTAAATATGGGTAACAAACTAGTGGAACAGTGGATAAAACCCTATAATTGAATTCTTTGTTCGGTTTATGGAGATAATTCATGAATAACTATACTCAAAGTGGTAGAAATTCACTTTGAAAAAGGGGATGTTTCTCACCCTATATTGATTATAGAATTTCCAACCCTTCCTCTGTGTGAGAGTGTTATAGAGTGGTGGTATCGATTGAGTTATTTGAAAACACTATATATTTTTGGTATGATGAAGGTTCCACCCCCATTGGGGGTCATAGAATTGCATCAACTTCCCTAAAAAGGTAATGGTTTCACCCATTGGAATTCATGTTAGGTACATAAATGGAAATTTTGAGTTGGGATCCACCCAAGAGAGTATATTCCTATATATAATAAATATGGTATAATTTTTAAATATTCCCATTATATAGAAAATCTATATAGGGAATAGAGGATGTTTCTCCATGGGTTGGGTTTTAGTCTGTTAAATTTTTTAGGTGTTATATTTGGATCTAGATCTAATAATGTTGTGTAACATAAATATTTAGGACATACCAGAATAGATTATGGTATAATATTTCACCAAAAGGCAATGGTGCGTTTTTTGAAAGCTTCAGGTGGATTGTGTTATTTCTTAATATTTTCACCAGCATCGTTGATGATGAAGTGACAATATTTCTTTTGTGATGTAAATGGAGGTTCATGAATGTTGACTTAAATATGTAAAATTCACCTCGATGTTTGAGGAATTTATTTTATAATAAATGATGTGTAAACTATTTCATTTAATCATGGGACATTTGTTCTAACTCGTTAATGATAGTGTAACACCCCAGGTAAATAAAGAATATGACATTTTATTATTTATCCATATTTGTGAATAAAATATTAATATGACTTTAAAGGGGACGCTATACTCGATAGCGTACCCAACACGTAACAACGAGTTTCTTGGGAATCTTACGTTTCACTCTAATAATAAAATAATATTATTTTAAATGGTAGTTATCATGTAGCCGTTGTATTGGAAGGAATGGATAGAAATAACTAAAATATGATTATATATGTTTTTAAATGTTTCTACATTTATCCAAAAAAAGATAAAGGCTTAAAATACGGAAAGAATTCAATTTTAGGCGTATATGCCCTAGTTTTCACTAAAGGTTCACTTATCGCCTTTTGATGGCGAACCGTCATTAAATATAGTTTTTTTTCACTCTTATACATTCTATTCGACCAAATAAAACTCTTCTTAATAATTGGGACATCAAAATTTACTTTGTGAAAATTTTTGGTATCTTTCCGATAAAGTTCATTTTTTAATGAATAGTGTAAAATGTTGTATTTTAATTCAAAACCTCTTTTTAATCTAATTAATTTATATGATTAGATTATCTTTTGAATTTATTTTAAATTTAAATGAGAATATATTTTTACCATTAAATCCAATAGTGGTCATTGGAATTAATTTCACTTTGAAATCAGACTTAAACTAGTGTCAATCTTTTGATACTTATTGTTTCATAAAAACACGCTATTTGCTCTGACAGCGGGAATTAATTATTAAATTAATTTATGTGACTTATATGTTTTGAATTTTGTAAAATAGACTTCATTTTTGAATTCATAATATCAAATATAGCTTAGGGTGAATTTTTGGTAATTTTCTAAAAAACTCCAATTTTTGATGAATAGTGAAACCACTAAGTGGTAATCAAGCAAACTGATTTTTCAGTTAAATGAAAGTTTACCACTAATGTGTATTGAATTTTGAAAATCCGACATACATGGTTGTCATTAGTATGTAAAATTTGGTTCAATGGGATGAAAATAATTTTTTGGTGAATAGTAACTTTTTTTCATTAATCGTGAATAGACGTAATTAGTGTAATTTAAGGTAAAAATGATATTATAAAAATGTGAAAACACCATGAAACTTGTCCTACCCCTATTTGATGAGTCATGGACGACCAATACAACCCATGGGTCGATTTAGGGGACCCTATGGAGCCTCTTGGGTGAGATAATGACTTTAATACCTTTTTTTAAATAAAGGTGAAAATGGCACTAACATAAATTGTTTTACTAAAACAATTTTTTGAAGGGGTTATACTAATCATATCTTTGTCTATAAATACTATTTGGAAATATAAAAAGATTTACTACATCAGGATATTTGTTTTATAATTTTTATACATTAAATAAATTAATTTAATTATGACATCATGATGATGCAACGATGACCTCAATAATGAACAGTTTAAATAAAATGAAACGGTAATATAAAATTTACGACCTACACATGTCCAAAAACTATTAGATGGAAATATTTCGAAGCCTTATCATCTTATATTCGAAATTAATCAATGTGGGACCTTATAAATTCGAAACACTTTTGAAAATAAAATAATAGTTTCATGATTTCCAAAAGTGCCTCTCCTCTCCTCTTATTAAGGCCCCCACCTCTACCTCATTTCACACACTCCTCAAGCCTTTAGCTCGGCCATCCCCTGACCATTTACTCTCTCCACATCCATCTCCTCGTCCTAGAGGATTCCCTTTGGGCAGAATCCTTTCAAAGGAAGCCTTTAGGCTCAAATCAAAAGGAGTTACACTTTTAAAGGTAATTCATTCTCTCATGTTCATTTGTTTTATTTTGCTTCTCCAACCCCCTAAACTCTTTTTATTTACTTCTTTTGTAACAACACCAGTATCTTCAATATACTAGGATGTTGTTATAAGATTTATTTGAGCTACACTCTCACACAACTACATCAAATGGTTAAATAACATATGGTTTCCGTGGATGGCGAAATTCTTCCTCCCAAAACGATGATTGTTCAAAACTCATTTAACACCTTCAAAGGTGGCCATTATGATGTCACTATTTTTATATATGATATATAATATGTTTATTCTTTCCTTAAGCTTCTGTATTTTTCATTTATGGCATACCATTATTGTTTCCATTATGGGTAAACATGATATCTTCATTTTAGGAAGTGCGGACTACCGCCCCCTGAAAGTGATTTGATTCGTTAATAACATATGTGGGATTTGTAAAGGATAAAGTTAATGATATTATATATGTTATTATACTGTAATTATAATATACTCTTATATCATTATGATTCCATTCCAGAAAATACGAAATAGAAATGGAAGTAGCGTTCATGCGTACGTACGGCTTACCGTCTCCATGAACGGTGCATTTCATTTCTTACCTCTAAATGTGATGTAATATTATAAATACATATATATGATGATTATATATGATATATATGTTATCCAAATCATTAATATCATTCTGGATATAACGAACCTTTGACCAAATTAACAACATGTAAGTGTAAGAAGTCTATTTTTGACTTAAGAACCAAATAATGACAAAATGAACATTATTAACTTAAATGATTACATGTTGTTCATAACATGGTATAAAAGGAATAATGAACTTGAAAAAATTTTCTTAATCAAGTAGAAATTAACTCAAGTTTATTATTCAGGAGATTAAAGAATGATCGAGTCAAGTCGGACCCGAGGTAAGGGATCCTACTCCTCTCTTTCTTTTTAAGTACACTCTTTTATGTCATTACTTTTAAGATCATCTTTCTTGTGATTGGGATGCTCTTTTATATTAATCTTACTGTAATTTGTATTTTCATATGATTAGAGACCCTATTCTCTCTCATCAATCTATTTTGGATGTTTTGAGTGGTGCCGTTAGGCTGCCAAATTTTCGTAAGAGATCTAACCTCTCTCTTTCTCTTTAAGTACTCTCCTTTATGTCACTTCTTTTAAGCTCCTCTTTGTTATGTGGGGGATGTTCTTTTATATTCCTCTTTCTATAAAATTTATGTTAATATGATGAGATACCCTATTTGATCTCATCAACCCATTTTTGTAAGTTTTATGTGGCGCCGTTAGGCTGCCGAGTTTTCATAAGGGATTTTTCATCTCACTTTTATTCTCGTGAGATTTATGCTACATTTGCCAAAATTTCCTTTGAGTGGTTTATGTACTGCCCATTATTTTATTCATTGTGTAATATACTTTCTTTTATGAGTATTTACATCAATGTTGTATTGTCCTTCTTTCACGAGGTGTATGTTTCGAAAGATACCCATGTCGGTAAGGGAACCTTTCACTCTCCTCTTTTTAGAAGACTTCTTTTGTTGGGTCTTTTAATTTACATATTTTTATGTTGGGATATGTTCTCATATATCCTTATTGATGTAAATTTTATGTCCATGTGATGAGATACCCTTTCTTTTATCTCTCATCAACTCTTTTTGATGTGACGCCGTTAGGCTGTCAAGGGAACTTCTTATCCCAATTTCGATTTCTTTGGGTTCAACATGTAGCTATTGAATATTTCATCTTTTGAATATGTGTGAATGACCTTTGATGATTTTACACTTAATATCAACTTATATTTGGTTCATTCGTTTGTCACACATAATTATGTAATTGATTTATCCTTAAACCAAGGATACCGTCTTTGTAAGGGACATCGTCTCAATCTCCTTTCATTGAGGAATATTCTGTTTTATACACAACCTTCTTTTAGACGGTGTATAAACCCCTTTGACTTTTACCTTTATTCAAAAGGAATATTTTTTATACGAAGTGTTTATTAAACGACAAAAGGGAATGTTTTTTTCGTACGTATCCGGAAACAACGACTTCTCCGCCGTCGTGACCATTATTTGAGTTTCGGCTTCCTCTATAAGCAGTACCTTCTTTTTAAAAGAAAAATAAATACCATGTTTTACTTTTCTTCTATTTTGGTATTGAAAATGGTTTTCATAATGTTTTTATATCAATGTGTTGTATTGATATCTTGGGATTGAAAGGTGTAAGTGTTATGTTTCCTTTATGCATGTTTTTTTGTGATACGATTATGTTGAGGTTCTTGGGAATTATTATGAATATGGGTGGTTTTGTGATAAAATAAGGGAGGGTGAGCCCGATATAGCTCTCCAATGCATTGGGTAACGAGAAGGAGTGAAACGTTAAGGTTTCTCCTAGGATATTTAGGGAATATACTGTGATGGGTATTCCAAACGTAACCAAGAGGGTTACTCCCTACGTAAGGATGTTATGAATGCCTCAAGTTACCATTATGTCATATGATTTCTATGATTTTAAGAGGTATGTTAAAGTGCTTATGTTTTATGGGTTAAGTATGATTTCATTCTTATATATACATGTACTCATGTTTCCTTTCCATATTTTTATATCCCTTACTGAGCTTTTTATGCTCATCCCAAGTTTTTTTTGAAATGTTTTTAACAGGTCAAGGGAAGGGTACATGATGTGATGATAGTGTCAAGGATGTGTCAAGAAAGAATCCATGTTATATTTTAAATATGTTTCTCTTAATGGGAAGAATGAATACTTTCTTTTATGTAACCACTTTGTTTAAATGTGGAATGTAATGCAAGTTTCGTGATCTAATTCTCTAAAACTCTAAACCTGAAAAGATCCTCAATGTGTAATCTTGTAATAACACAAGATTAAGTAAGGTTTAAGGCTGGGGCCTTATAGTTGGTATCAAAGGTCGGTTTAGATAAATTTAGAGGTTAGGGTATTCTCTAAGCACAAGTGACATTACCATAATGGTTAGGATTTCAGAAAGAGTCCTAGTTTTAGATAAAGTGAATGAGTAAGTATATCTTAGTGTTTATCTTCCTCATTAGTACATGATGGTTATGTTGATATACTCACACTGACCTTTTTGGTTTTAGTAAATGGCTGGATCTAGAAGGCACCAAAGTTACAATGGGTTTGAAGGAAACTGTGGTGGTTCTCTGATTAAGAGACTGGATGAGATGGGGGATTCAATGAGGAATCTCATGGTTGTTCTAAACCAACTATCAAGGAGTCATGATCAACCACTTCAACCTTGGTGAGTTCTCTAATGCATCATGTACGAGATGGCTAACTCGATGTGGAAATTTAGGTAATAATTATTAAGGTAACCATTAGGGTTTATATGATCCTTACTTTTTAGGTAATTATGGGTTGCTCTATGATATGATGGAAAATGAAAGGAATGAGATAAACTTGAGGTTAAAATATGTTATGATCATTTTTGATGATTTTATCTCATTTTGGAGTATGTTTTAAGAATTATATAGTTTTGGAAAAAGGACAACATGCAGACCGTGTGACAACCCGTCGCGTCGGACAATGCTGCGGGAATCGAACCCACAACCAAAGTGCGACTGGTATTTATCGCCTACCACTGGACTACGTGAAGTACCTGGTTAGTTTGACTGATTCATTCTAGTTATATGATTTTATGAATTAAGAGTAAGTTGATTTTTGGGTTATTTATGAAAATGATTAACCTATCATGGAGGATATGTGATTAGGTTAATTACTTTTCAATACGAGACTTTAGGAGCAACTGATGTTGTTTGGAGATAAATGATACGATTTAACTTGGAAGACTATGTGACTAAATCCTTCAAATATTTGGGTTTCAACCTTATTTTGGTTTACGTTGAAGAATTTTATGGAAAAATTGTTTATCTAATGGTCCTCGTTGAACTTTGGGTTTTGTTGGACAAATTTTGGAGGTTAAGAATAGATTTTTTTTTTATAAAGGGTTATCCTTTTCTGGATTATCTGACCTTGTACTAACCTTTTTTGTTTTGGTTAAAGCCTAAAGACATGGGATGTATATAGTTCTCTTTGGTGGATTAGGTGATCTTCTAGAAGTTGATTATAGTACTCTTAATGCGAACAAGTCTCCCTAAATACTTGTGTTTTGGAAAAAAATGAGTTTGATTAAGGAATCTAGTAAAAGTTGAAAGTCAACATGATAAGTGATTATTTTTCCTTATGAATAAATTCCTCAATAAAAAGTAACTTAAAACAAAAATGTTGTCTATTAACTTTTCCTACTGGGGAATCGAATACCATTTAACCCATCACATGTTTGTGATTTTCTCGTGGTTAACTCTCTCCTAAACATGTTTTCTATCACTCTCCATGAGAACATGACCCTTTGTTTTTCCTATATGTCCATATTTTCATACTTGGAATCCTAGTATGGGTTAACTCGGGTGACCCTTGTACTTATCTTTCTTTATTTTAAAGTAATTGTTTTACTGACTCTTGTTCCGATGTGGGACTTTCAAGGATGTTTCCAAGAACAATTTTAAAATTGCGAGGACGCAATTCCCAAAAGGGGGGAAGGATGTAACACCCCAGGTAAATAAAGAATATGAAATTTTCTTATTTATCCATATTTGTGAATAAAATATTAATATTACTTTAAAGGGGACGCTATGCTCGATGGCGTACCCAACACGCAACAATGAGTTTCTTGGGAATCTTACATTGCACTCTAATAATAAAATAATATTATTTTAAATGGTAGTTAACATGTAGCCATTGTATTGGAGGGAATGTATATAAATAACTAAAATATTATTATATATGTTTTTAAATGTTTTTACATTTATCCAAAAAAAGATAAAGGTTTAAAATACGGAAAGAATTCAATTTTAGGCGTATATGCCCTAGTTTTCACTAAAGGTTCACTTATCGCCTTTTGATGGCGAACCGTCATTAAATATAGTTTTTTTTTACTCTTATACATTATATTGGACCAAATAAAACTCTTCTTAAGAATTGGGACCTCAAAATTTACTTTGTGTAAATTTTTGGTATCTTTCCGATAAAGTTCATTTTTTAATGAATAGTGTAAAATGTTGTATTTTAATTCAAAACCTCTTTTTAATCTAATTAATTTATATGATTAGAATATATTTTGAATTGGTTTTAAAGTGAAATTAGAATATATTTTTACCATTAAATCCAATAGTGGTCGTTGGAATTAATTCCACTTTGAAATCAGACTTAAACTAGTGCCAATCTTTTGATACTTATTTTTTCATAAAAACACGCTATTTTCTCTAACAGCGGGAATTAATTATTAAATTAATTAATGTGACTTATATGTTTTGAATTTTGTAAAATAGACTTCATTTTTTAATTCAGAATATAAAATATATCTTAGGGTGAATTTTTGGTAATTTTCTAAAAAACTCCAATTTTTGATGAATAGTGAAACCACTAAGTGGTAATCAAGCAAACTGATTTTTCAGTTAAATGAAAGTTTACCACTAATGTGTATTGAATTTTTAAAATCCGACATATGTGGTTGTCATTAGTATGTAAAATTTGGTTCAATGGGATGAAAATAATTTTTTGGTGAATAGTAACTTTTTTCATTAATCGCGATTAGAGGTAATTAGTGTAATTTAAGGTAAAAATGATATTATAAAAATGTGAAAACACCATGACACTTGTCCTATCCCTATTGGATGAGTCATGGACGACCAAGACAACCCATGGGTCGATTTAGGGGACCCTATGGAGCCTCTTGAGTGAGATAATGACTTTAATGCCTTTTTTTAAATAAAGGTGAAAATGACACTAACATAAATTGTTTTACTAAAACAATTTTTAGAAGGGGTTATAATAATCATATCTTTGTCTATAAATACTATTTATAAAGATAAAAATATTTCCTACATCATGATATTTTTTTATAATTTTTAGACATTAAATAAATTAATTTTATTATGACATCATGATGATGCAACGATAACCTCATCAATGAACATTTTAAATAAAATTAAACGATAATATAAAATCTAATACCTACACATGTCCAAAAACTATTGGATGGGAATATTTTGAAGCCTTATCATCTTATATTCGAAATAAATCAATGTGGGACCTTAGAAATTTGAAGCACTTTTGAAAATAAAATAATAGTTTCATGATTTCCAAAAGTTCCCCTCCTCTCCTCTTATAAAAGGCCCTCACCTCTACCTCATTTCACACACTCCTAAAGCCTTTGGATCGGCCATACCCTGACCATTTACTCTCTCCACATCCCTATCCTCATCCTAGAGGATTCCGTTTGGGCAGAATCCTTTCAAAGGAAGCCTTTAGGCTCAAATCAAAAGGAGTTACACTTTTAAAGGTAATTCATTCTCTTATGTTCATTTGTTTTATTTTGCTTCTCCAACCCCCTAAACTCTTTTTATTTACTTCTTCTGTAAAAACACCAGTATCTTAAATATACTAGGATGTTGTTATAAGATTTATTCAAGCTACACTCTTACACAACTACATGAAATGGTTAAAGAACATACGGTTTCCGTGGATGGCGAAATTCTGCCTCCCGAAACGATGATTGTTCAAAACTCATTTATCACCTTCAAAGGTGGCCATTATGATATCAATATTTTTATATATGATATATAATATGTTTATTATTTCCTTAAGCTTCTGTATTTTTCATTTATGGCATACCATTATTGTTTCCATTATGGATAAACACGATATCTTCATTTTAGGAAGTGCGGACTACCGCCCCCTGAAAGTGCTTTGATTCGTTAATACCATATTTGGGATGTGTAAAGGATAAAGTTAATGATATTATATATTTTATTCTACTGTAAATATAATATACTCTTATATCATTATGATTCCATTCCAGAAAATACGAAATAGAAATGGAAGTAGCGTTCATGCGTACGTACGGCTTACCGTCTCCATGAACGGTGCATTTCATTTCTTACCTCTAAATGTGATGTAATAATTTAAATACATGTATATAATGAATATATATGATATATATGTTATCCAAATAATTAATATCATTCTGGATATAACAAACCTTTGACCAAATTAACAACATGTAAGTGTAAGAAGTCTATTTTTGACTTAAGAACCAAATACCGACAAAATGAACATTATTAACTTAAATGATTACATGATGTTCATAACATGGTATAAAAGGAATAATGAACTTGAAAAAAAGTTCTTAATCAAGTATAAATTAACTCATGTTTATTATTCAGGATATTAAAGAATGATCGAGTCAAGTCGGACCCGAGGTAAGGGATCCTACTCCTCTCTTTCTTTTTAAGTACACTCTTTTATGTCATTCCTTTTAAGCTCATATTTCTTGTGAGTGGGATGTTCTTTTATATTAATATTACTGTAATTTTTATGTTCATATGATGAGAGACCCTATTCTCTCTCATCAATCAATTTTGGATGTTTTGAGTGGCGCCGTTAGGCTGCTGAATTTTCGTAAGAGATCTAACCTCTCTCTTTCTCTTTAAGTACTCTGCTTTATGTCACTTCTTTTAAGCTCCTCTTTGTTATGTTGGGGGATGTTATTTTATATTCCTCCTTATATAAAATTTATGTTAATATGATGAGATACCCTATTTGATCTCATCAACCCATTTTTGTTAGTTTTATGTGGCGCCGTTAGGCTGCCGAGTTTTCGTAAGGTATTTTTCATCTCACTTTTATTCCCGTGAGATTTATGCTACATTTGCCAAAATTTCCTTTCAGTGGTGTATGTACTGCCCATTATTTTATTCATTGTGTAATATACATTCTTTTATGAGTATTTACATCAATGTTGTATTGTCCTTCTTTCACGAGGTGTATGTTTCGAAAGATACCCATGTTGGTAAGGGAACCTTTCACTCTTCTCTTTTTAAAAGACTTCTTTTGTTGGGACTTTTAATTTACATATTTTTATGTTGGGATATGTTCTCATATATCATTATTGATGTAAATTTTATGTCCATGTGATGAGATACCCTTTCTTTTATCTCTCATCAACTCATTTTGATGTGACGTCGTTAGGCTATCAAGGGAACTTCTTATCCCAATTTCGATTTCTTTGGGTTCAACATGTAGTTATTGAATATGTCATCTTTTGAATATGTGTGAATGACCTTTGATTATTTTACACTTAATATCCACTTATATTTGGTGTATTCGTTTGTCACACATAATTATGTAATTGATTTATCCTTAAACCAAGGATACCGTCTTTGTAAGGGACTTCGTCTCAATCTCCTTTCATTGAGGAATATTCTGTTTTATACACAAGCTTCTTTTATACGGTGTGTAAACCCCTTTGACTTTTACGTTTATTCAAAAGGAATATTTTTTATACGAAGTGTTTATTAAACGACAAAAGGGAATGTTTTTGTCGTATGTATGCGGCAACAATGACTTCTCCACCGTCGTGACCATTATTTGAGTTTCGGCTTCCTCTATAAGTTGTACCTTCTTTTTAAAAGAAAAATAAATACCATGTTTTACTTTTCTTCTATTTTGGTATTGAAAATGGTTTTCATAATGTTTTTATATCAATGTGTTGTATTTATATCTTGTGATTGAAAGGTGGAAGTGTTATGTTTCCTTTATGCATGTTTTTATGTGATACGATTATATTGAGGTTCTTGGGAATTATTATGAATACGGGTGGTTCTGTGATAAACTAAGGGCAGGTGAGCCCAATATAGATCTCCAATGCATTGGGTAACGCGAAGGAGTGAAACGTTAAGGTTTCTCCGAATAGATTTAGGGAATATACTGTGATGGGTATTCCAAACGTAACCAAGAGGGTTACTACCTATGTAAGGATGTTATGAATGCCTCAAGTTACCTTTATGTCATATGATTTCTATGATTTTATGAGGTATGTTAAAGTGATTATGTTTTATGGGTAAAGTATGATTTCATTCTTATATATACATGTACTCATGTTTCATTTCCATATTTTTATATCCCTTACTGAGCTTTTTATGCTCATCCCAGGTTTTTTTGAAATGTTTTTCACAGGGCAAGGGAAGGGTACATGAAGTGATGATAGTGTCAAGGATGTGTCAAGAAAGAATCCATGTTATATTTTAAATATGTTTCCGTTGATGGGAAGAATGAATACTGTCTTTTATGTAACCACTTTGTTTAAATGTGGAATGTAATGTAAGTTTCATGATCTAATTCTCTAAAACTCTAAACCTGAAAGTATTCTCAATGTGTAATATTGTAATAACTCAAGATTAAGTAAGGTTTAAGGCTGGGGCCTTATAGATAGGATAGGTAAATCATAATGTAGAACTTAGATAAAATGTTACCCTATAGTTCTTCCGATGTTGGTATAAAACCATCATTGATGTATTTCATTAAAGAATATAAATAAGATAGTTTATTCTTATGTGATAAATATACGATATGATCTTAATGGTGATGAGTGTAATGATCCCCCATAATGTTCCCTTTGTAATGAATAATAAAAAAGTCGATGCCAATGGTTTATGGTTTTAATTTTTCTCATTTAGATGGGTAGCCTATGGGAATGTTATACATAATGAGTGTTTTGGTTTGAAGAGACTCAAAAGCAGCAATATAATTAATTTTATAAGGAGGTGCTTTATGAAAATCATGATTTAATTGTCATTGTGATATAATGGTAGTTTAAGGAATAATTTTTTAGGTGTGTGTAGTGAATGAAAATATCACATCCTTACATGGTTGTTTACTGAGTTTTATTAAGACCTTTAAAACCATAGGAATATAACATATATGTGAGGATGGGTTGTTTGTCCACATGAGTTGTTTTTATGATCTTCCCAATTAGCATATCAATTTATTTTCTTTTCACGGTTTAATATGTTTAAATATGGAGAGTGTGTAGAAACATAAATATTTTATTGATCGAGACATATATCATTATTTAGTATTTTATGTATTGGGTCTCTAAAAATGGTTAAATAGAAATTTCACTATAGTAAAAAACCATATAAATATTTTATTATTATATTTTTCTTGGAGAATGGTATATACTATTGTGTAAAATTTTAGTAAATTTCTAATATAAATATATTTTATTGAATAATCATTATTTATTTAAAATTAAATATTCATTTTTCATGTTCAGAGAATAGTATATCTAAAACAACAAATATATTTAAAATTGTGACATCACTTTTTTGTTTAGAAGGAAATGTTTTACATAAGATATGTATATGATATGCACTAGGGTGTTGAGCCCTAAACTGAGTACTTTTTTGTCTCTATTTAAAACAAATGTTAATTTTACTCTTGATAGATAGTGATAGAATATAAATTTTATGGTTATAATGAATTAACATATCCATGTGGACATGTGGTGTAGCATTTAAATTTAGAGATATATGGGTACTGATTTTTTATTTTAAGGAAGTTGAATGGGTGTTAGATAGGGGTTTATGAGTGGAAATTTTACGATAGCCTTATTGGGATTTATGAGGGAATTTTATAGAATGAAATAATTTTATTCACTTTCAAATTTATGGGATTCCAAAATTGAAAATTTTTATGGGAATTTTCATCTCATTTCTATTAAATATTTTGGTAGAATAAATTCATTGAGAAATATTTCACCCAAAATTTTCATAATAGAAAATAGTTTCCTTCATGGTTAAATCTAGAATAAAACTAATAGCGATAGACATCGAACCACACATTCCAATGATGATTATATATTTTAGAGATGAAATATAGTTAATGAGGTAGGAAATGTGATAACTTTTTTCACTTCATTTATTTGGGTATTTTATAATCCCTCAATATGAAAATTCTTTAAAAATTTCATTTTTAGGGAAATTTAAAAAATATAAAAATTATTATTTAAATGAATAAAATAAATAAATATTTAATTAATGATAATAGAAATAATTATTTCCCACAATAATCTCATATAAAATTAATTTTTTATATTTGATGGAATCACATGGAAAATTCAATTAAATTTTTTATTACGATTAAAGAATTTTTTCAATAAATGATATACAATTATTAATGTTTGATTATTATAAAGGGATAATTTGATATATTATTTTAATGATTATAATTTAATTAATATTATTTTTCTAATGGACAATTTCTTAAAGGATCAAATAATTATTTCGTCAAATAAATGGGAAAAAGGATTTTAAATTTTATTTCATTCATACCACTTAATTATTCAGGTCTAAAGATATCATTATTTTTTTGACCAATGGATTTTATCTTATTATCAAAATATTAAACATGAATTATTTTTTAGTAAATAATAATAAATGTTAAATTAAAATTAGTATTTGAAATTCCAAATTTTGATAATCATACAATAATCAATTATGAAAAATGATCTATATAGATAAATGGTGATGACAATTGTTATAAATAACCCCTTATTATTATTTTCTTTCACATCATTCCACATTCACTTATTTACATAGAATTCAATATTTTTTGGGGTGGTCTGGCTTCCTATCGGTCACTATTATTTGTTTACATTACTCTCAATTCCTCAAGACATTGTTAATAAATATGTGACATAATAGTGGATGATGATCAATATTATATGATTTCATTTTTTATGTTTATCTTTTATGATGTGTATTTAAATGATGAATTGTGTTGATTTGAGACATATTCAAAGCTCAAGTGAGGTTTCATGGAAGTTTTGAGTGAAATAGAATCCATAAATATTGGAGTTGAACCCAAAGCTAAAGGTGATAAAGACTTTAATGTTAATGAATCACTATTTGATGTGTTCTATAATTTATCTTAATGCGTGGAATTTGATCCATCATCATACACCTTATATGTTTGTAATTATGATTTCTATGTTATGTCAGATGAAATTTAATCTCAATAATCTCATAGTGTGTCTCAAACTCGGTGGAGTTAGAGTTTTATGTGATTATAAATATCTATTTTTTAATATGGATCAAACAACACATATCTTAGGAATGGTGGATCAGACTGTAAATTCTAAACATTTCTAGTAGTTTCATAAGATCCACACCCCATTTTATTTGATTATATGACATGTACTTAGTCACATGACATTGAATCTTCTAATAATACTCTCCTATGAGTATAGAAGACCTCACATGTTGTGTACCTCTTTGGAAATTTTATTTATATTAGATTCAAATAATTTTTTTGAAAAAAAATATGGACATCGTTTCTAAGTTTCATACAATGCATTACCTCTACTGAATCACATTGTGTACGAGGCAGTTTTTGGAACTGCTCATGTTTTCCCTCCAAGGTGTAAATTTTGAACACTTCAATAGTACATTTTTCTATTTTTATTCATATATAACATTATGTAAAATATACCTTCTTCATATATTGTTTGTATTATAGAAGTTTATGAATATAGTTATTCATAGCTCCGTATAGGTGATTTCATGTGGTAGTAGATAATAAGAGTAGCCACAGGGTCGGTAAGCCTCTTGGATAATATCTATCTCTAGGTAATTGGTACAATATATATATCTATTATAGTAGGTAAGACTCTTATAGGGACAAATCATTATTCATCCACTCATGTAGTTTTCAAGCCTCTTGGACAATTAACACTACACACGATGTGACACATGCCTTTTATAGTGGTTCATAACCCTCCTAGCCGACTAATTCATTTGTAATTCATGAGTCCCCCAATACAACTAGTATGGAGAGATTATGTTGAGGTAAAAACTATAAGATATTTTAGGTTCATTGGGATTGTGATTACTCTATGTAATCTAAACTTTTTCATACTATCATAAATATATAGATCTAAGATATGGAAATTGAATTCCATTTCATTAATCTTTTATATTAACACTCCTTAGTTCAAGTGTTATAAAACTAGGATTTTATGGAATTTTATTCATTAGAAAAATTTGAACATTGATCTTTTGGGTTTATTTCAACAGATGACAAAGGGGTATGTGGTGTCCAACAGTTTGAGAATTCTTCATATTAATCTGGACCAACACTGAGTTATGAATTTCTGTTGCACTGTTGAATTTTTACCCACCTAGTCTTAAATTAATCTATGTGGACCTATATTATTTTATGATACGACTCAGTAGGAATCTTATCTATGGTGATAATAATCTTCCCAATGTTCATGTGTTAAATTCTTATAAAGAATATATGGTTTTACCTTATCCCCATCATTTTTAGTTACTCTCTTGTACCATTAGTTTTGAGTGGGATTATAGTTCTATATTTTATTATGTATATGGATGATAATGATTTTCTATATTAATAATCATCTATATATATCCCATGAGACCACACATGTTGTGTGTATTAAGATGATTCACTATTCAAATATGTATTTCGTGACCAAGGAGAAAGTTTTTTTATACTGGACACATTATTGTTGACATATGTTTGTACTAATTTGTAATGACACAAAAATAAAAAAAACACCCTTATGAATTAATATTTTTCTTATTTATTATTTTTGTAATTTAAAAAACATCCATCAAATCTATTTTTTATACTATTATAACATATATTTGTAATTTTACATGAAGTCTTAAATGAACATTATGAATCACAACCATTATTTATATTACCATTTTACAATGAACATTAAGATTAATATACATGATGGATTATAAAAATCAATTTCAAATAGAAGGAATAAGTGATGGTCCCATCTATTAGGATCATACATTAGTAATTCCATTTATCTAATATTATATGGGAGATGAAATCATTGGGATTTACAATTTATTAAGTCCAAGATGATATTTAACATCTAAATCTCATGAAAACCCCATTTATGAGAGAATTTAAATCTTATAGATATCACTACTATAACCATTTTTTATAAACCACCCTAAGAATGTATTCTGCTCATACACATTACCACTAAAGTGTTTGATGGTGTAATAAGGGGATATGTATCTATGTCCTAGTAAAATGAATTAATGTAATTTATCCCTAATGGTAAGATCATGGTTATCTTAATCCCTTATCGTTTTTATTATTTAGAATTCATTATATAATGATCCCAATAAAAAGTATATTTTGACATAGGAAAACCAAAATTCTATTTTTGGAAGATATATAATTTCAATTAAAACACTCTTTTATGACAAAAAATTGAATTTAAAATAATAATTATTGTCCTGAAATAGTATTACACAACACTTTTTATTTTTATATAAATGGTTGTGTAATTTAATAAAGTCTCAGGTAATATTTATAATGTTTAGAATGTTTTTTGTGTTTTAAATAATAATGTTTTCAACCAAGAAGAAATTTTATTTAAAAATATTAAATTAATATAGTTAATAAGTTATTTTCCAAAAAATTAAGATCATTTTTTAAAATCAATACTTTAAAACTATTAAACTATGATGGTTTCGAAATTTAATGTGATGGATTTTATATTCAGTAAAAAATAAATAAGACATAAATATACAATTTTTATAATGAAATTATATCATATAAATGATATCTAATAGTTACTATAAAATGAATAAGTGTCGCAAAATAGTTTTTCCCTATGAAATAATATGTTTTCAAGTAATTTGTTTCATTTTTAAACCAATAATTTATCCTAAAACAAATATATTATATTTTAAGGTTCAAAAAAGAATTATTTAGGAACATGAATCAAACGGAAATAATTAATGGTATTATTTTAATTATTTTGGATATTAACCTAATAAAATATTGTAAACCATTCTTATTTTGATGAAACCATGGGTAAAACTAAGGGGATGGTTTTTGGTTTTAATTGTTTTTTTAGATAGTGTCCAAAACCTTTGTTTAGAAATAACGGATAAATTTATCACCCTTTTAATATAAATACCAACCCAATCTCCCTTTATTCATAACTAAAAATCAATCATGAATGAAGTTTCTATACCTTACCCTCAACAAATCCCCCTTGTTGTTCCCAAACTACTAATAAACTCTTCCCCTGAATTTAGAAGTATCCTCTAAAGTAAGGGATTATCTTTCTCTTTCACTTCATTCGATTAGATCCAATATATCAATCATTTTGAAGCTCAATTTATTATATATTAAAAATATCTATCTACAGTCTAATTGGTTTTCTAATAATGATATATTATTTATCCCAACTCATTATAAACTTCACCAAAGTTGTTACTATTTCGATGTAAGGGATCGCGTTCTCTTCTTTTCCATTCATGCACTTTCTTTTTATTAAACATTTGTACATAAATGGTTAATGTTGAAATGTTTTTTATACATCAATTTTCAAAATTTATAATTCCCAATTAATGATATATTACCTTTCAATCTCATTATCCCCATCCCTCATCCTTTGTAAAGACACGATATTGATATGAAATTATACTTTGATTTTCTATGTTGAACTATTGGGTTATGAATACACCTCCCCATATCCTCTCATATTTTCTCACCTAGTTTTACTTAAACTTTATTTAATTAGTAATTCCATGTTTTCCACTTAAAATTCATAATCTTTGGATTAAGATAGATGAAATATGTTCTTATGTTGTGAGATCCATTTGGAACAGAAACTCAGGTAAATGATATGAATATTATTCTTCCAAAACATTGGGTGTGGATTTAATCCCATGTGACACAATGAATGAAGCAAGTGTGGTTATCATTAAAAAACTATTCTATGATTTCATAGAAGCTTTCATTGACTTGTTATAATTAGAAAATGTTTTATATTATTTCCACATTTCGATGTTTTTTAAAGATATCATCTTATGTCATGATTTAATATGAATTACCACCTTTATAAATCCCCATGTTATGCCTCTTGACTCACATATACTACATTACATCATGTTGTACATTGACTACTCCCTTTATGGGGATTTATACCTCATCCATTTCTTATGTATGTTAATGGGTTATTTAGTACATTATTATAAGTTCAATGGAATGTAATGGAATTTTTGGGGAATTAAATAATGTATTTTTATGAATCATAAATTCATTATGATATGTACCTAATTACCCATTAAATGTAGGGATCTTGATTATTTTTAATTTTATTATGTGTATCATTATATAATAGATCATGAAATAAAGTTTATAAAATATATATGATGTCATATTTTGTATCGTATAAATATCATGTTATTTTTTGGACTTGGATTAGATTTTATGAGCTAAAACCATAAATATAAGGAAAAAACAGAACAAAATAATAAACGTATAAAAATAAATCTAAACAATGTAAATTTTAAGATTGCATTGGTTTTCAAAGAACATACAACCCAATATGGAAACTATCATGTGGGTGCAGTTATGGAATAGATGCACCTAGGGTTAGTAACTTTGAAAGGGATCATTGTGTATTAACATGAACTTTACATATTTCATGGAATATATTTCTATGATATAGTAATAAGCCAGACACTCCCATAGGATGTGATTTGGTTAATCATGCTATTTTTACATAATATTTTAAGGGAACAATCTTGCCTGAGAAATTTAATGTCAAGAAATAGACCATGTATAACATATATAGAAACCTAGAAAACAATAGGTTCATCAATACATTTCATTTATAGGTTATCCCTATAATGTTAATAAGCCCCCTTTAATATGTTTAATTGTTTTGAAATTATCATACCTAATTTTCTTTTATTTTATTCAGTGTATGGGAATATGAGGAACTAAGTCAAAAACACATGTGATAGAAAATATGATGACTTCCAAAATTATATTTCCAACTTAATGGGAGTAGGGATTATGACCATCATGAAAATACATAGTCCATTAACTCATGGTTTTAATAGGATATATAATTACATGGAATACCCCCACCCCATAAGAAATGGTTTGTTTCATTTGATAACCTTTTGTTGAAAAGGCCTCTGAATTTTTAGTGAATATCCTAATGAAAAAAATGAATAATGGATCAAATCTATTGACATGATCATCTCTATCATAAAATTATACAATTAATAGAAGAGAATACTATATGCATATCGATTGGTGGTAGAGTATGATCAATAGAACTCGTCGATAAATAATATGAATCCTAAGAAGAAAATCGAATTGATTGATTAGAAAAAAATCATGAATATGTTATTCAATAGATATTCGCCTCTCATTATATGCCTTTAAATGGAGAGGGAGTTACTTGGAATCATGAAAAAGGAGGATGAATCCAATGGGTAATGTGATAAAAACATTAAAACACTAACCTGATACAACTTCATCATTTTCAATGACCACAAAGGTATATCAAAACACTTCCTTATTAGGATAAATCAAAATTTATGAAATTATTGCTATTATGGAAATTCATAATTATGAAGAAATTATTAGATGTTCTATAAAATTCAATTAAAAATTTTTGAATATAAAGTGACTCATGGGGTGTGACCTCCTGACTTGGGTGCCACTAAACGGTGCCTCGAGCCAATTGGCCAAATTCCCTCAAGAAGGCCTCTTTGTATGCTACATGGTGCCGACTAGCAGCGAGGGTCTGGTAAGTCAGTCTGGGGGAGATTGTAAACCCTTTTATCAGAATAAAATACCAATGGAAGAAAACAACAATAATGATGTATGGAAGAGTTTAAATAACCCGAACAATACCATGTCATATAATATTTAAAATAAGAAAATACATTACTCAACTGAAAATTAAAACATGCTATGATAATGAGAATGTCATGTCTTTACAAAGAAACTAAATGTAAAGACACGACCACTCATAAGAGGGACCAGAACCATGTCTGGTTCCCTCTCCCACACTCCAATCCCAAATAGAAACCTCTCATAGGGCCTTTCCCTTATCATGTCATATAGAAACAAATTCTACTCGGGTGCTGATTAGGTATTCCAAATAGGGTGTGAGTAAAACTCAGTAGGCCACCACCAATGGTGTCTAAAACATGTCCAGTGAAAATGTAACGCCCAGACCCCAGAATCCCAAAGCTCATGCATTATTTTAATACATTGTCATGATTACAAGGAATCATGTCCCAAAGGGCCGATCAGTTTAGTAATCTAGGAAAATAGATTACATACATGAATGTTACATTACATATTAAATCATAAAACACAATATAAATAATCCATTTATAACTCCATTATTCCCCTAGAATAACCCTACATATCAAATATAGTACACTTTTTGGAATCCTGGGAATAAAACATAAGAAATGGGTGATATTATATGCTCACTAATGGTAAATAATTTAAATAAAGATATAAAATTTTAAGGAAAAATGAGTAATAAAAAAACGTTCTTCTAAACATAAACTTAAACACAATATGGAGAAAATAAATCAAACATTACTATATAAACATGTACATGAATATTCTACTACTCAAATAATCACATATAATAATTAATTTCATAATGAGGGAATGCGTAATGCCAGACATCATTACCACATAGTTAAAGCCTCGTGCAAAGAATACTAATAAACTTTTTATCCAGGCCTTATGCCAAGATAGTAGTGTCTCTCATGAGACCTACCAATGCATTGAGGGTCTATAACGAGCCCCACCTATCACTTACTATGTCTACTGTATTCCCCATGTGAAAATGTTGAAACATAACATAAAATTTCATGTTAAAACTTTCATATGAAATTTCAATACTTCAAACATAATCTATGATGGGTATAAAAATAGCACATCCACAGTAAAAAATAACATAACTCATTTGATAAAATATGGAAGATTGTATTATAATAAATCATCCTTAATCAATAATAATATCCAGTAACGAATGTTGACATAGTTGAAATGATCAGTAATTTTTTTGAGAGAAATATCCCTTTTTTAAAATAATTTAAATGTCACACATTTATAAATTATGACATTTAAAAGATATTTTTAAATCAATATGTCCTATACCACTTTGAAACTTTTGAAAGGAATTAACATTTTAAATTAATCATGTCCAGATAAATAAATTATTAAAACCATTTTTAATACATGGACATTAATGAGAATGATTTAGAAGAATAAATATTTAAAACATTTAAAATGATGTTTCAGTTAAATAGTACCTTAAAAAAGTAATTTTGAAATGCCTTTTATGAAACATGGACATGTATAATAAATATTTCCCAAAAAATACAGACACATAAATAATATCAGATAATAATGAGATTGAGGAATTAATACTTACCTTGAACTTTTCTTTGGTTGAGGGTACATATAACCTCATGTATAATGACTATAGTATGTTATTAAATTTATAAATAACCCTATTCATATTTATTATATCATACATGACTCATTTATGACATTATACTACCCATTTAATAATGATTTGCATGTTAAATTAACATTTCAGGTAATAATCACTTTCTTTATCATAGTTGTTTTAACATGTTATTCTTGATCATATAATTCAGATCATGATTTAAATACATACATAATATAGAACATGATTTACATATAATATATATTTAGAATATAAATATGTATAATATATAGATTTATGAAATGAAAACCACCATTTATGGAGACGGTAGGATGTACGTACACATAAACATTTTTTCTATTTTCATATAATATTGAACAGATGTAAGTGAATAACATATATGTAAGTATATATATATATCCAGTTTCATTATTATGTCATATATTACATAATTATTAACAATATATACCTTTATAATCATGATTGAATGGTGAACCTGGAAATGATTCTCATCACGTCGTGGAGACAGTAAGCCGTATGTACACATGAGTGATGATATAATTTCATTAATTATTAAAAGGTGTTGAATTGTAAGGTATGTTAATTGTACAGAGAAATTAGAATGTTATTTTCATTATTTATATACATATTACTCATCCTTATATCTTTCTAAATAACAAATTTTTGAACAACAAATTACACCACGACGTGGAGATGGTAAGTTGTACGTATGCACACATGGTGACATTATCATTTTTAGGGTGGATAGAATAATGACTATGGTTTAAACATATTTATAATTACATAAAATTATGTAGAAGGTACTAGAGTTATTATTTTGGTATGTAAATAATAAAGAAAGTGAAAGTGGAAGAAGATAAGAACTTTGAAACAAGTGATAAAATAATTACCTCTTCTTTGGGTATTTCTTTTTTATTTCAACAAAAAGGCTCTATAAGATGACTTTATGATCATGGGAAGGACTCTATGTTGACTTTAGGTATTTTGGGAGTTGTTTTGGGCAGGTTTTGGCTATTCCAAATGATGTTGGAGGTGTGATTTTGAGATAAGGGAAAGTACCCTTTTATAAGAGATGTGGGGGTCACTTTAGGAAAAGATTGAAATATATTTTTTATTATAAAATATTTTTCAGTTTCTAATAGTTACAAATCAATTTATTTAGAAGATATGGTGTTTATGGGTCTAAATCCTCTAAAAAAATTGGTTTTAGACATGTTTAGGTCACCATATTAACCTTATCTTTTAGATTTAACTCTTAGTTAAATATTTTGACTTTTACCATGTCCTCTTGTATTTTTATAATAAATGGTTAATAAATGTACTATAAAAAGAAAATAGTAACCAAGAGGTTAATTATTGATATATATAAGCTTATATAAGTCCTTTGACCAATATTTAAATTTTTTAAAATATTATATCAATTAATAATATAGTGTTTGTTTTAAAAACCCATTTTTGTAAATTTTTACACTATTTGGTATTTTTTTTTTAATTCATAAAAAATTTATCACTTTGGACATAATTTATTTAATCAATCCTAAAATTTTATATTAATATATAAAATTTGTGTATGGTATCAAAAGCCTCAATTTATTTTTTTTATATTTATAATATCTATTATTTTAATCTTTCATTGATAAAGAAATTACTCCATCATCGTTGTGTCATAAATAAATTTACTTATTTAACCTTTACAAATTATAAATAAAATACCATTATTTAGGTAATATTTTTATCTTTATAATGAATATTTATATTCAAATTTATCTTATATATAACTCAATATTAAAAATATTTTAGTCATTAAACATTGAATTGTACACTTTTATCTCTTCTTTAAATAAAATAATACTCGATGTTCAAATAAAATATATGTGGACCGAAAGGGTCATATTTTATTCCTAAGGTTGGTTTTGTTCGAAATACACTTATCCAATAGAATTAAGACATGTTTTAAGGTAATTATAATATCATTTTAACATTTAATTACCATATTTACTTTTTACCATGGTAAATAAAAGTCAAACGTAACTATTTACCAAAAATTAATTTCATATTATTTAACCAAATTTTACTTAATAATTTTAACCATTTATTTGGATTTTTAAAATTTAATTCACAGAAGTGGTAAAATTATATTTTATGCTAATTTACAAATGTGCCAAGAAGGTGGTTAAAAGACATTAAAAAGTTCAATAAAGTTTTATACATCTAATTTTATTATAAAATGACTCCAATGAAATACATTGAACAAATACACTTATCATATATATATATTTTGACATAAAATAAATTTAAATAAAATAATAAATTATTTAAATAAAAAGTTTGTTTTAAACTATAACACAATGTTTTTCACTATTCATCCAAAAATTGAAATTTTTCAGAAAAATACCAAATAATCACTCTAAGATAATTTTGATTTTCTGAATTCAAAAATGAATTATATTTTACCAAATTCAAGACATATATTTTTCATTAATTAATTTAAAATTAATTCCCATTTTCAAAACCAAAAAGTGGGGTTTTAAAAATTAAAAACAATAAAAAGATTGACATGTGTTTGTTTCAAATTTAAAAGTGAAATTACTTTTAATAAACAAAATTGTATTAAATGATAGAAATATAATCTAATTATTATTTCAAACCATTAAAATTAATAATTTATTACTATAAATTATTTCGATTAAAAATGTTTTTTTCAATTAAAATTTAGTATTTTTCACTATTCAACAAAATATAAAAGTTATTAGAAAAGTGTCAAAAATTTATCCAAACTAAATTTTCATGTCACAATTCTAATGAAGAATTTAATTTAATTAAATTGAATATATAAAAGCATCAAATATTGGTTTTAAAAAGGGATCACCATTAAAAGGCGTAAAATTGCTTTTTTTTAATACTTCTTTTATCTCAAAAAATTGAATTTGTTCTTATATTATGTCTAAGAAACATATACTATGGAATCTAAAATTATATGGAGTATATAAAATTAAAAATTAAGTTAATTCTATTCATAACATATTTTTTAACGGTTAGTTTGGTATGTTGTGATGCGCTCGAACTCGGTGTTGCGTGTAGCACAAGTTATTGAATTAATTTGAAGACATAACAAAATAACAAATCTTGGGATGTTACATTATCCCCCAATAAATAAATTGTGAACATTAAATTTAAAATTGTTCTTAAAAATAAAAGGATAGACATAGAAAAATACCTTTTTGGAAAACCCACATCGGAAATTGGGTCAACAAAAGTTAGTCTTAATAAGAGGGATAGTGAAATGAAAAAGTCACCACCAAATTATGATCCCGATTAAGAGAAAATTTGGGGAAATTATAGGCACATAGTTGGAGGAAAAACATAAATATTTATAGAGATTCATTGATGTTATCAATCACAAACAAATGTAAAACTGAGGGCCTCAAATCTATCAATCTATGATGTTTTAAAATATCACCGGTTAAACAAAACAAAAGGTATTAGGATAACACCTTTTTTGTTTTAGGATACCTTCCCAAAAGTTTAAGAATTAATTTATTCATAGAATTAGCACTACTAGAAATGTGGGTATTAGCGACCGCCAAAAGCGGTCGCTAATGCCCTTTAGCGACCGCCCTGCGACCGCTTTTGGCGGTCGCAGTTGCTCCGTCGCTATTAATCAATAGCGACCGCCAATGGCGGTCGCTAATACTGTCTTTGAAAACCGACGAAAATTTTGTGCCCATTGTATACTGGGGCGCACGTGGGATGTTCGGATGGACCCCGAGCTTCGGTCGACGGCCATGGAAGATCCACGGTGGCCGGAGGAAGGGAGGCGACGGGGTGGCGGCGATGGGAGGCGACGGGGTGGCGACGAGAGACGACGGGAGGCGACGGGGTGGCAGGGTGGCGGGGTGGCGGCAACGGGGATGACGGGAGGCGACGGGGTGGCGGCGACGGGGGTGACCTGTGGTGGCGGTGCGGCGGCAGGAGGTGCGGACGATGTTGCAGCGAGTTTCATCGAAGAAGACAGTGCGGGGGGCGGGAAAAATCCCGCGATTTTCATTTCAGTTGTAGAGACCGCTTTTGGCGGTCGCTAAAACTATCAGTAGCGACCGCCAATGGCAGTCGCCCGCTATGACAGGCGCCGAAACTAAAATATCTAGTAGTGTAGAGGAAAAAATATATACTTGACTAGTAGAGTTTCATCTTTCAACTAATTCCTACCAAAAATACATCTTTCACTCCAAAAGATAATAGAATTCAAAAATACTCTATTTGTCCTAATCATTTAGGGTTATAAAAAGAATGAATTTATAATTCATTTTTTAGACTATTTAAAAAAACTAATTATACATACAAGTATGTCACATATTCCAATGGTAGTTGATGCACCCTTGTCACCCTTCGGTTGCAGGTTCAAGTCTCGCAGCCTTGCCAGACGCAATGGGTTGTCGCCCGACCTCTGAGTTTCCCTTTTTATAACAATCCCAAAATAATCATAAGAAAATATCTAACCTTAACAATAGTATCCAATGTCAAAATTATTTTATTCCAACCTTTTGACTTATCTAGAATACTTCTGTCCAATCTCACAGTCCAAAACTTATAAGGAAGGTTAACACAATGAAGATCATTTTTTCACGTAATAACATGTGAATACCTTCATCATGCATTCTTTTAAAACTTGTTGACACCCTAAATTACCATAAAAACTTATTGATCACATACATGCTCCCTTATTCCTTATAGAATTCGGGATATTTTCCATGTGTCCAAAAATATTTTAATCTCCGTCAATAATGGAAAAAACTAATAATTAATTAATTTCAACATAGTCAAGAATATGAAATATAATTTTTCCAAATCATTCATATCTTTTCCCAAAATCACTAACTCAGTATCAGAACCATATTAAGGTTTACCATTCCTTAAACCAGTTATTTTCCAAAACATTTTTCTTGCAATTGAGTCACTTTTCTTAGAACCCTATAATCTCAAATCCTCAATGAAATAGTACTACATTAAAATACTTATTTATTTTCATAATTCATATAACCAAAACATCGTTGATACAACACTCAAATGAAATAATTCTTTAATAAAAACATAAGAACACTAGCCTTTCCACTTCATCTATTTTAGTATCATAACTTGATTATTATCAAATAGCATCATTTGGTGCATACTCTTATGTTCTGGACATTGATTCGGTTAGTGTCCCAACTCCTTGTAGATGAAGCATTGTACATTTGAAACCTTTTTCCTTATCGTTGAAATCACATACTTAGTGTCCTTTTTCTCCACACATATAACCAACTCCCATTCCCTTCAAACATTTACCATGTTTAATCTTTCCATAGTTATCACATATGGGAAAATCCTTCATTCCCCTTTCATATTATCCATATTTCTCTCTACCATACTTTTCTTCTCTTACTTCCCTTCAAAGCCAAAAGACTCAAGTAATTCCTTACATATATAATTAACACATGATACTATTTCTTGACATGTTAAGAATATGTGGGGGAATATTTCCCTTACAAATGTTGGCTTAATACCATGAAATATATGATGCTTCTTACTCTTTGGATCATGAATATTGCGGGAGTTATCATTCCTTCTACTGGGCACCATTTCTAAACTATTTCATACACTTGGTTAGTTTATGAATCACAATTCATAATTCCAAACTTGTAAAATACCTAATTTAAATTGAAAATATTATGCATATAATCTATAATAATAATAATAAAAATCTTTGAGGAAGTTTTTACTCTTAATTCCTTCATAATGGCTTATAAAGAAAATGTGGATTATCCTAAGCCTATCCCCCAGGAGTGTCGTATCCAAGAGTGCAACAAGACTTGTTGTCGTGTATCAGGATACCCTAGTTCATGCCTGAAACTCCATGTCTAAGTTTTCACTCCTAGGTACTTTTGTTCCAAACCCACCTCTATCTACTCGTATCCAGATAGGGATGTATTTCTTGGAAAATACACAATATCTCTACATTACCAAAATTCTAGGTTTTTCTTCTATACTAATCCTCAAAGTCTATATTAGGATAATTTTCTATTTTCATAGTTTTTCTAAATATAGTTTCTAATGTTTTTACTAAGAATTCTATAATACCAAATGTAATTCCTCGACCCCAGATGCCCGAGGCTAGTGCATTATTTTAATATATTTGTATGATTACAAGGAATCAAGTTCCGGAAGACCGATAAATTTAGTAATCTTGGAAAATAGATTACATAGATGAACATTACATTACACATTCAAATATAAAACACAACATAAATAATCCATTGAGAACACCATTATTCCCCTAGCTTAACCCTGCATATAAAACCTAATACACTTCTTGGAATCCTAGGAAAACAAAAAATAATAAAGGGGTGATCTTAGATGCACAGTAAGGGTAAATAATTTATTGAAGGCCATAAAATTATAAAGAAAGTTATATAATAAAAACAACATCATTATATACATAAACATGAAAATAATATGGAGAAAATAAATCAAACATTACCATATAATCATGAACATGTATATTCTTCTAATTGAATAATCACATGTAATAATTAATTTAATAATGAGGTAATTCCTAACGCCTGACATCATTACCACATAGTCAAGGCCTCATGCCAAGACTACAAATAATAGTTTTGTTAAGGCATTGTGCCAAGACACTAGTTTGTATCATGAGACCCACTAATGCATTAAGGGGATATAGAGGGACCCACCCATCACTTACTAAGTCCACAACATTACTCATATGAAGATGTTGAAGCATAACATAAACATTCGTATTATAACTAGCATACAAAATGTCTATACATCTACCATAAGCCATGAATGGTATTAAAATAGTACATCCACATTCAAAAATATCATAACTCATTTGATACAATATGGAAGATTTTATTATAATAAATAAACCTTAATCAAGAATAATATCCAGTAAAGAATTTTTACATAGTTAAAAATGATCAGTAAATTGTTTTTAGAGAAATATCTGTTATTGTAAAATCATTTAAAAGTCCCACAGTTATAAAGGATGTAATTTAAAATATATTTTTAAATAAAAGTGTCCCATACCACTTTGAAGCTTTTTAACGGAATTAACATTTTAATGCAATCATATTCGTATAAATAAATCCTTAAAACCATTTTGAAAACGTGGACATTAATGAGAAAGATTTAGAAGAATAAATATTTAAACAATTGAAAATGATGTTTTGGTAAAATATTACCTTAAAAAATAATTTTGAAATTTCTTTTATGAAACATAGACATAGATAATAAATATGTCTCATAAAATACTTACACATAAATAATCTCAGATAATAATGAGATTGAGGAATTAACCCTTACCTTGCACATTCCTTTGGTCGAGGGTACATATAACCTCTTGTATAATGACCATAGTATGATATTAAATTATAACATAACTATATTAATATTTATTACATCATTCATTATTCATTTATGAAATTATACCTCCCATTTAATAATGATTTCCATGTTAAATTAACATTTTGGGTAATAATCGCTTTTTTTATTGTACGTGTTTTAAGTTGTTATTCTTGATCATATCATTTAGATATTGATTTAAATAATTCTAGAATATAAAACATGATTTATATATAATATATATTTATAATATAAATATGTATAATTGACAGGTATATGAAATGGAAAACACTGTTTATGGAGATGGTAGGTCGTAAGTACGCATAAACGTTGTTTCTGTTTTCATATCGTATTTAATAGATATAAGTGAATAAAATACATGTAAGTACATAAATACACATATATATATATATATATATCTCAAGTATGATTATTACGTCATATGTCGTATACTTATTAATTATATATATTTATAATCATCATCGAATGGTGAACCTGGAAATTAATCTCATCTCGTCATGGAGATGGTAAGTCATACGTAAACAGAAGCAGCGATATCATTTACTTAACGATTAAAAGGTGTTGAATTAGATTGTACATTAATTTTGTAGAGAAATTATCATGTTATTTTCATTATATAATTACAAATTACTCATCCTTATATCCATCCAAATAACACAGTGTTGAAAAACAAATTACACCACGACATGGAGGCGGTAAGATGTATGCACGCACGCATGGTGAAATTATCAATCATAGGATGGATAGTATAATGAGAATGGATTAACCATATTTATAATAAAATCACATAATTTATAAGGTACTTAATTTATTATTTTGGTATGTAAATAAAAAATAAAGATAAAGTGGAAGAAAGAAAATAACTTTGAAAGAGGTGATAAAATAATTACCTCTTCTTTGGATGTTTCTTTTTGATTTGAACGAAAGGGCTCCATAGGTTGGCTTTCTACTCAAGGGAATGCCTCTAGGTTGATTTGAGGAAAGTTGTGAGGGTATTTTTCAGGGTTTATCAGAGGCAAATGGCATTGTAGAAGTGATTTTGATAGAGTGGGAAGTGCCCTTTTATAAGAGAGGTGACAGTCACTTTTGGAAAATTTTGAAATATTATTTTATTATAAAATCAATTTCAGTTTCTAATGGCTCCAAATTGATTTATTTCAAGCTAATGTGGGGTTGGGTCGAAAACATCTCAAACAATAGGTTTTAGACAAGTTTATTTCACCATAGTAACCCTATCTTTTATATTTAAATATTATTTTAAAAGTTCAACTTTAACCATGTCCTCTTGTATTATTATAATAAATGCTGAATAAACTTACTATAAAAATCAAAGAGAACCCCAAGTGGTTCATTATTTATATATATTAGCTTATCTAAGTCCTTTTACTGAAGGTTATATTTTAAAAAATATTATATCAATTAATAATATAATATTTGTTTTAAAAACACATTTATGTCAATTTTGACACTATTTGGTATTCTATTTATGTTAATGTCATAAAAACATTATCACTTCAAAACAAATTATTTAATAACCCTTAACATGTCATATTAACCTATAAAATTATTGTATGGCATCAAAATCCTCAATTTACATATATTTACATATTTACAATATCAATTATTTTAATCTTTGATTGATACTGTAATTACTACATCATCATTGTGTCGTATATAAATTTAATTATGTAACCTTTGAAATTTTTAAATAAAACACCATTATGTATGAATTACTTTTATATTTATACTAAATATTTATAGTCTAATTGATCTTATTTATAAACCTATATTGAAAATGGTATAGTCATTAAACATTGAATTTAACACTTTTAACTAATATTTATATAAAATAATTATAAATGTAAAAATCTAATCCAAGTGGACCAAAAGGATCATATTTTATTCCCAAGGTTGGTTTTGGCCGAAATATTCTTATCCAATGGAATTAAGACATGTTTTAGGGTAATTATAAAATCATTTTGACTTTTAATTACCCATTTATCTTTTAACCGTGGTAAATAAAAGGGAAAAGTTACTATTCTACTAAAATTATTCTCATCCTATTGAACCAAATTTTTCATATGATTTCAATCGTGTCTCTCAGATTTTGGAAATTCAATTCACAGAAGCTGTAAAATTATATTTTATGCAAATTTTCAAATGTGCATAGAAGGTGGTTAAAAGACATTAAAAGGTTCAATAAAATTTTATACGTCTAATTTTATTATAAAATGACTCCATTGAATTAAATTGAAATTATATAGGTATTATATATCTAAATTTACTTATAATAAATTTAAATAAAATAAATAATTATTTAAATAAATAGTCAGTTTTAAACAATAACCCAGTGTTTTTCACTATTAATAAAAAAAATGAAATTTTTCAAAAAAATATCCGAAATTTAACCTAAGATAATATTGATATTCTAAATGAAAAAATGAATTATATTTTACCAAATTAAAAACATAGATGTTTCATTAATTAATTTAAAATTAATTTCTTTTGTCGAAACCAAAAATCGTGTTTTCAAAAAGTAAAAACTGTCAAAAGACTGCCATGTGTTTATGTCAAATTTATATGTGAAATTACATATAATGATCTAAATTTTACTAAATGATAAAAATATATTCTAATTATACTTCCAAACCATTCAAATGCATAATTTAACACTATAAATTATTTCGATTAAACAAGTTGTTTTCAATTAAAATTTAGCATTTTCACTATTCATCACAATATGAAAGTTTTCAGAAATGTACCAAAACTTTATCCGAACTAAATATTTGTTCCATGATGATAAATAATAATTTAGTTTCATTAAATTAAATATATAAAAGTTTCAAATATAGTTTTTAAAAAGTGGTTTCCATTAAAAGGTGGTAAAATTTCATGTTTTGAAAAATACATCTATTATATAAAAAAATGAATTTGTTCTTATATTATATCTAAGAAACACATTATATGGATTATAAAATTATATAGAGTATATAAAATTCAAAATTCAGTTAATATTATTCATAACTGCTTTTTGAATGGCTATTTTGTTAAGTCGTCGTGCGCTCGAACTCGGTGTTGAGTGTAGCACAAGTTATTGAATTACTTTGAAGAGATAACATACTATGAAATCATGGGGTGTTATAGAATAGATATTGTATGTAGTATGATGAAGTATTAAATACAATTCATATCAAAACAGTTATCACATTTTTATTTAATCTTTAACAATCACATTAGGCTAAGTTTCATATCATTTTTCCCATTCGAATCATCATTCATTATTATCATTCATTTGGTGTTGAATGTCATATAAAGCACCTGAAATCTCATTCAGTGTAGGTCTCCATTCCTAACACTCCATATCTCATTCAGTGTAGGTCGTCATGTTTAGAACCCCAACATCTCAATATTGAATAACTATTGGGGAGGAATGCAATGTTAGAGCCCCAACATATAATCTGTCCAGAATGCCTTATCTAGAATAAAAAAATAGTACCCATTTTATAATTCTTTAATTGAAAATAATTAGCCACAACATTCCATTACTAATCCAATGATTAGTTAAACATTTCAAAGTCCATTAGTCAACTTGAGAAGAATCTAAGCACATAACCCAATAATTAATTCATCAATTAATCAATCAATCAAAACAATCCTCATTTCATAATTAATTCATTTCAATTAATTATCCATATAAAATCTCAACTTGTTATCATTAATTATTACAGTTAATTATCTTTGATCAACATCATGGCTCATAATTAATTATCATAATTAATTATCATACATATCCAAACATAATTTCATAATTAATTTCCCTGAATTAATTATTTTATTATAATCAATTCAATACCTAAATTATAAAATCTCAACCCATAAAAAATCTATAAATAAATCTCTATTTGTGAAACCCCACTTTATTTGTTCCATGATTCAATTATCAATTAATCACCAAGGAATCACAAGTCAATTCCACCTTCCTAATTACTCCAATATAAGAGATCGATTATCAAGGGAAGCTAGAAAATCCATAAACTCACATTCACATATCAAAACCATGAGTATGGGAGTTCGATTTAGACCACCAACCTTATTTTATTGATGGATATAAGCCCTAAATAAATCCCCAAAATCCGAGTGGCACAACATCATCGATGAAGCTCTAGATCTTAGTCCCTAAACCAAAATTTTGATCAAATGCATCAGGATCTTGAAAATATAGATCAACATCCACAATCCAAGATCTAGATCAAAACTCATTGGCTTAGATACATGGAAACAATGGATATCTTCCATGAAAATATCAACTAATGAAAGTGTAAAGAAAGTTAGAATCAATGAGATGAAATCCACTTATCAGGAAGAGAGTGAATATTCAATCCAGGATTTCAATCTTGATGAACGATATTCAAATCACCTTGGAATCCCTCCAAAAGTCTTTAGTATAACCTATAATGTGTAAAACCTGATCCAATGTCAAAATATGGAAGTCTTAGTGGTTTGTGTGTTTTTAAAATACATTTTTAGGTAACTAATCCCACATGCATGGTTTCCTGGGTAGGGTTTCGTGGTTAGGAAAAACCGTCCAACAACCGTGTAGACCTCTATTTCTAGTTGTGAACATTTTTCATTATTTAGTTTCACGGTTAGTCAAACCATTCGCAAACCGTGAAGACCTTTTTATCCAGGTTTTCATGGTTGGCATGGTTTAGTCACATGGGTTTTCAGACTGTGCGCAAACCATGTACAACCCAGTTTCCATTATATTTTCATGAAACAATGCACCCAAATCCACTACTCCAAATCAAAGGTACTAAAAAACCTAGAAAGTACCTGAAAACGTGTCCAAGATGACTCCCGAAAAGGTTGGTTTGTTTCCATATCCCCACCTTATAACAGCTCGTCCTCAAGCTATACTCCATATCATTCCTAAGATTCTGGGCCAAAAATATTTTTCCATTGAGCCCACATGTCTTCTTCCTATTCCTTAGTTTCCCCTTTAACAATTCCATGTTTCCATAACACATTAACTAATAGCACAGTTGTTCCTCATAATACATTCTCACTGAGACCCAGCACATATATCAGATGCTCCCCAAAGGACGCATCTATCTCAAGGTTATCCTCTTTCACATCAATAAATTTAGAATGTTCGGGGTTATACCTCCGTAGTTTTGAAACATGGAAAACATCATGCATATAGGTGAATTTCTATGGAAGGGATAATCGGTACACCACTGGCCCCATTCTCTCAAACACCTAAAACCTTCTTAAAAACCTGGGTATCAACATGCACTGCCACCATATCCTATGGTGACCCAATCTTGGGACCACCGAAATGAATACACAATCACCCTCTATAAACTCAAGGGTTCATCTCCATCTATCAGTCTACAACTTCTGCCTACTTCGAGTGGTAGCCATATATTTCTGAATCAACTGAACCTTCTCCGATGTCTCCTGAAAGAGACTAAGTCCCAACAACTCTAACTCATCCTCCTCTAACGAACATAGCAATGATATATATGGTATACCATAAAGTGCATAATATGGTGTCATCTGTATAGTTTCCTGATAATTGTTATTATAGGAGAACTCTACTAAATCCAAGTTCTTCTCCCATGAACCACTAAAGTCAAGAACGCATGATTGAATCAAATCATCTGACACCTGTATGGTTCGCTCTGACTACCCATCATTCTGTGGGTGGAAGGCTGTATTTAGAAAAAACTATAAACCAAGAGCCTTCTATTTTCCCTGCCAGAATCACGATATAAAGTGCAAATCGCGATATGAAACTATAGTCTATGTCACCCCATGCAAAAAACTATCTCCCATACATACAGTTCACAAAATTTCACTTCTGTAAAGGTTTCCATAATAAGAAAGAAATGTGCTACCTTCTTTAATCAATCCACAACGACCCAAATTGCATCCTTCTTCCTAAGTTTGTTTGGAATTCCTACCCTGAAATACATATTTACGATGTCCCACTCCCATTCCAGAATATGCAACGACTACAATAGGCCTATAGGTCATTGATGCTATGCCTTCATATGCTGGTAGGTGAAACATCTTGTTAGGAACCCTATTATCTCTGTTTTCATGCGTGGCCACCAAAACTATCATTGTAGGTCACTGTACATTTTTTTCACCCCAGGATGTGCCTCCCACATTGCGGCATGAAATTCTATCATGAGTTCCTCTCACATAATCATAGGCACAACAACCTGATTTTTCACAAAGATGTTCTCATACTCATCTATTATCTAGTATGAAGGTGTCTCCCCACATTCAAGGATTTCCCTTGAGGATAAACACTCTAGATCCTCATACTGCCTATCCCTCATCCATATATAGAGTGTAGACTCCACTGCTACAGAAACTAGGTTTATCCTCTTATGACTCTCCTGAACTACCACATGCATTTTCTCCAGAAAATTCATCATCTTACACTCTACAGTAAACTCATATACCAACTAAGTCTGATTTTTCCTACTCATGGAATCAGCCACACTATTCCACTTTTTAGGTGTTTATGCTAGTTCAAAACCAAAGCACTACATATAATCTACCCATATTCGCTTCTGATGGTTCAAGTCACGCTGTGAAAAGATATAATTCATGATTTTTTGATCTGTAAAAACTGTAAACTTTTTACCCAAATGATAGTGTCACCAAAACCTAGGAGCATAAACAACTATAGGAAACTCGAGGTCTTGCATAGGGTAATTCCATTCATGTGGCCTGAACTACTGAGACACGTAAGCAATGAATCGATCCCCTTGGACAAATATAGCTCCAAATTAGATCCCAGAAGCATCAAAATACACCTTTTACTCCTCACCCGACTCAGGTAAGATAAAAAATTGGTGCCAATGTAAAATGCTTCTTCAACTCCTGGAAAGCAATCTCACATGTTTTTTTCCAATAAAAAATTACCTATTTGTTTATCAAAGCTGAATGAAGTACTACCTATCAGGATAAGTCTTGGATGAAACTCCTGTAATAAACATCTAATCCCAAAATGCTTCGGATATCAAAACAATTATTGGGATGATCCCAAGAAATCACTTCATGTACTTTTCTCAAGTCCACTACCATACCTTCGTCCGAGATGATATTCCCAAGAAAGTGTACCCTACCAATCCAAAATGACATTTATATATCTTGGAGTACAACCAATGATCTCTCAGTGTACCTAGGACGATGTCAAGATGTTGTGAATGATCATCCTGAGTCTCATAGAACCACAAGATGTCGAACACAAACACGACAACAAACTGATATAAGTATGGATGTAAGATCTTGTTCATCAAGTCCATAAATACTACTGCAGCTTTAGTCAACCCAAATGACATTACAAAAAACTAAAAAAGGACATACCTACTTTTAAAATAAGTTCATGTTATATCAGAGGTTTGTACTCTCACCTGATGATACCCTGATCTCATATCGATCATTGAGAACAAAAAATCCCCCTACAGTTGGTCAAACAGATCATTGATATGTGGAATAGGTTATCAATTCTTCACTATCATTTTACTCAACTTTTGGTAATCGATACACAAGCATAAAATACCATCGACCTTCTTTGCAAACAATACATGTGATCCCCAAGGTGACGTCCTTGGATGAATACACCCTTTATCCTCCGACTCTTCCAACTGCACTTTGTTCTATTGAATCTCAGTTGTTTCCATTCTGTAAGTTGGAATAGATACTGGCTCTACACCAAACATGAGATGAATAGTGAATTTTACATCTCTCTCAGGTGTCCACCCCCATATGTCTTCAGGAAAGAAAATATGAAACAGTTCTAATACTTGTGGAAGGACATCTTGCCTACTAATCCCATCATCCTTCAAAAATAATAGCAACATGTGATGTGATCTCTCCTAGTTGATGTGTAGTTGGACCATCTTATCCTGCATGGATATCGTATTCTCCATGATGAACATACCGATAACCCTTCTGAGATACAAAGGTCACTCTCATATTGTCACAATCTATGTGGGCTCAGTATGTAACCATCTAGTCCATCCCCATAATCTGTTCAAAGCATATTATATTAAAGACATAGATATCATAAATAATTCAATACTCTCCGATCTCTAGTGAACATCCCTTTCATAAATAGAATTCCCTACATCGTGTTCCCAATGGTGTTTCGATATCCATCACCCCACCTACGAACTCCACCTCCATGCTCAAAAAATTAACAAGATTTGAAGATATAATGGAATGAGAGGCCCCAGTATCAAACAAGGAATTAGATAAAGTATAAGAAACTAGAATAGTACCTGTCACTATCGATGGACCATCCTCGCTCTCTAAAAGTGTAGGATGCACTACATGTAACTTTTATACCCCTATTCAGTATGGTGTTGTCTGAATCCATTGAGTAGAACTACTCTGATGATATGTGAACTCATACACTGAATCACCACGTCCACTACCTCTACTACCTATGACCATAGAGTTCTAGTTTCAAGGCATATATGGTGTAGAAGACCCACTTCCCACACTCTTCAACTGAGCAGCCACTCCATCAGCATCAACTTTCCACTTCTTCCAGAAGAACTTTTATAGCTTTCCCATCTTTCCAAAAAATAGGCACTCCACTGAAGGTTGAGGACAATGTGTTTGATAATTTCCTTACCCTCCGCATTGGCATCAAAGCACATGAGTAAAATCTGGTGCAACTGATCCTCCTGGTTGTCCACCTTGCTTTACACTGTCCATATTAAGGTTCTCGTAACGGTGCATCCTTCTCTAAGAATGAATGCTCTTTGATCATCTAGTGATAACTATATGTGTAGTACTAGAATCCTCCTTCAGGTTCCCCAGTAAAATGAGATCTTGATTACCCAGTTTTGATAATTTCTTCAGCCTATAGATATTTACCTTGGACTTAATTTAACACATAATCCCATCCTAAAATAATTTTGATGAAGAAGCCTCATTAGCCACCAAATCTGGAAAAAAAACACAGTAAATTTCTGAAATGTTTAGTGAAATCCATTATAGACATTCTTTCTTGGGTCAGATTCATAAACTCTTAATCCTTATCAGTTATCAACATCTTTGGATATAAGTTCTCCAAGAAATTCTCCAGAATATCCTACCATAACATATCACCAGTCTATCCAGATCATACCTAAATGTCCCACTAGTGCATCACTGAACCCCGTTTCATATAAGAATCCAACTTGACCCTCCTCTTAGACGGAGTCTCAAAATAGTCATGTATCGTCTTTATTGATTCAATCTAGAATTTAACTTACTTAGGTCCACCCTCCCCAAGAAAAGTAGGTGGGTGATGCAGTTGAAACTCCCTTGTCAACTTATAAATTATTTTTTGAACCCGCCCTGGGTCCCTCTCAAGGAATTTCATGAAATTCTCATTATACCCTCGTAACGGTTCCCCTTCCTCCTCAGCTTGCACTAATTGTGCATCAAGTTCCCTGTCTGGAATTTCATTCTAGGCCATACCCCTCGGTCTCTACCTCAAAAAGCATCATGGAGGCATATCTATACAAATCCAAACAAATGTCTTAGGTCTCATAATGAAACCTTATAACATTTATGTAAGAGGAGGAACCAATAAAACAAGTTTCAACATGTCATATCTCCCTTTTCTAACCACATGGTCGTCACTGAGGCCTTATCACTACCCTTAACCATCACACTCATAAGACTTGGTTAACAAGGGTGCATTCATTCTCATTAATAAGTTCTACTATTAATCAATAATATTATCTCAAATTAATTAATTCAACAATTAATTAATTAATCATACTCATTTCATCAACCAGGGTTCTCATTAGACACCCATTTAATTTCATTTGGCATCAATATTTCAATCTCAGAACATGGAAAACCGTTCAAGTTCAACAACTGACCCATAAAATATTTTCCCATGAGTGCCTAGAATGATGTATGTCACGTTCACCTGAAGTGCCTAGAATGATTCACACAGACTCAAGTATCATGCCTATTTATGCCACAAATCAAAATTCAATAATTGAAAAAACCAATATCACATCACACCACATGTGAATCACCCATGGTGAAATAATATCCAACTGTAACAGCATATAGAAATCACAATAATCCCACCCAGAGTACTCCGATTTTCCCCTATATAGGGTTTGCAACTCCCATGCACGAGCTCATTACTAAGCCTCGACTCTTCCTAGTCTCCCATCTATCCTTCCCAGAACAATAAGAAAAAATAAGAAGAATGAAAATAAAAATCATATGATACCACTTTTTGATGTCCCAACCCGAGTACCACTAAACGGGGCCTCTGGCCGGTTGGCCACTTGCCCTCAAGTGCACCTTCTATATTCCATAGGGTTAAAACTAGCAGAGAGGGCCAGGTAAGTCATTCTTAGGGAGAGTATAACCACCTTTATCAGAATAAAACACCAACAAAATAAATGAATAATATCCAATTAGGGAAGTGTATTAATAAACAAAACAATAACATGTCATATGATATTTATAAGAAAAATAAAATAAAATACTCAAATAAAAGGTAAAACATGCTATGACATTGATAATTTCAAGTGTCTACAATGAAACTAAAATAAAGCACACAATGACTTCCAAGCGGGTCCCAAACCACACCTAGTTCCCTCTTCCATGCTATATTCCCAAAAAACAACCTATCCTAAAGCCCTTCCCCTATCATTTCCAATAACAAAAAAGCCTACAAGGGTTGCGATCTGGCATCCCAAATAGGGTGTGAGTAAAACTCCGTAGGCCACAACCAATGGTATATAAAATATGTCCAGAAATAATACAGTGTATGAAGTTTTATGAAGCAATAAATACAATGCATAATTAAATAGTTATCACATTGAAATTTAATCTATAATCATCACATTAGGTCTAATTTCAATTCATTTTTCCCATTTGAATCATCATTAATTGTTATCATTCATTTCTTATTTATCATCATGTCAATAACCCCAAATCTATCTCAGTGTATGTCACCATTCCCAACACTCCATATCTTATTTAGTGTAGGTCATCTTACCTAGCACCCCAACATATCAATATTGGATAACTATTGGGAAGGACTGCAATGTCCAATTTACAACTTATAATTAGTCAATAACACCATGTCTTTCACAAGGAAATCTCATCAATTTAATCATTCGTTAAGTCACATGAATTATCCACATCATTCGATTACTAATCCAATGATTAGTTAAAAATTTCAAAGTCCATTAGTTAACTAAACAATTAACTAATCATATATACCATTAATTAATAGATTGGATAATTAATCAATCAACAAAATCCTCATTCAATAATTACATCCACACAATTAATTATCCATATCAAATAAAAACTTCTCAGAATTAATTCTAAAAATTAATTGTCATTGATCAATATCATGACTCATAGTTAATTCTTATAATTAATTATTATACATATCCAAACAACATTTCATAATTAATTTCCCCAATTAATTATCTTAAAGAAATCAATTCAATATCTAAATTACAATATCTTAACCCACGACCAATATCTAAAAAAATATCTATTTGGGGAACCCCCCTTCGTTTGTTTGATAAAATCAACTATCAATTAACCACTAAGGTAATCACAAGTAAATTCCACATTCCCAATTATTTTAATTTAGGAAATCAATTATCAAGGGAAGCTAGTAAATCCATAAACTCACATTGACATATCAAATCCACTACTATGGGATTTCTCTTTTGACCACCTAACTTGGTTTATTGATGGATATTTTCCTAACATTAATTCCTAATATCCGAGTGGAACAACATCATGGATCAAGCTCTAGATCTAAAACCCTAAACCAAAATTAATATCAAAGACATCAAGATCATGAAAAAATAGGTTTATATCAACAATCCTAAATCTATATTTAAACTCATAGGTTTATATCCAAGTAAATTGTGGATATGTTCCATGAAAAGATCATGTAAGGATAGGGTAAATAACGAGAGAAGCAATGGGATGAAATCCACTTACCATGAAGAGAGAAGATCCTTAATCCATGTTTTTGATCTTGAAGAATGATGTTCAAATCACCTTATAATCCATCCATTAGGCTTTGGAATCACCTAGAATTTTTTATTCCCAAGGAAATGTTGAAATATGGGATTCATGGGGGTTCTGGTGGTCTTAAAATAGATTTTCAGATAATTAATCCCATGTGCACGGTTTCTTAGGCATAGGTGGAAGTTTAGAGAAAATCAGGCACCAACCATCCAGACATATCTGTCTAGGTTTGAATGGTTGGCACGATTTAGTCGTACGGTTTTTCAACCATGCGCAAACTATGGGTACCTCTCTATCCAGGTTTTCATGGTAGGCTTGGTTTAGTTTCACTATTTTTTTTTACCATCCACAAACCATGAACCACCCACTTTCAGTTAGATTTTCTTAAAAAAATCACCTAAATGCACCACAAGCCACTAATCCAAAACAAAGGTACATTAAAACCTCAAAAAGTACCTAAAAACACAAACAAGGTGACTCTATAAAAGGTTGTGATCTTACATGGGACTAGTGATAAGAAGTGAAGAATAAAGTTAAATTATGAGGGAGTGATGGAGATTTCTCAAAATGTTCAGAAATTCAACATCTATATTGTCAAAAGTGTGGGAATAGGAATCTGAGAAGTTTCTAGATTGAGATATATAAAAACTAGAGGATTTGGAAGGGGGACTATGTTATTAAATTCATAATAGAGATAATTAAACCCGATAATGCGATGTATTAACATAAATTTCTATTCATCCATCAACTAATTTTCTAATGCTTCAACTATAAAAAATAAACTATAAAAACTGATGCATTGTAACAAGGGTTGTCAATGAAATACAATGAAAACAACCTATAAGAACGAGATATAAATGGTGATCATTTGAATTCAAAACCATTGTGGTGGATCCTAAAAAATTTGTTATGATTAGTTTGAAATTTATTCTTTATATAATAGATAAAGAAATATTTTATTTTGGTTCTATATAATCATCCATATCACGCATGATTAGTAGAACTATTCAAATAAAAAATCTACAAATTCAAGTCATGTTATTTGTGAAAATGTAATATGGGTCAATTATTGTATCTCAAGAATATAAATTCTCTCTTTCCAATATTGGTAGGATAAATTTCATAGAAAATATTGTGACACTCACCAAAGATGTATATGAATTTATCCTATGTATGGATTGTATTTCCTTAAATATAGAAAATAATAATTATTGAGAGAAATAAATCACACACTATATCGTGAATTAACCTTTTATTCTATATAAGTGTGTGGGGGGGTGGATATCCTTTGGAATCATCATTTCACCAATAGATATTATTTATTTATGAGAAAGTGTATCTAAATCAAATAATGGAGACCTTCGAAAAGATAATCCATTGTTACATTACTATTTTAGGATAATATATTGATGATTTACTTGAGGAATTTACTACAAATGTTCTTAACCCACATGTTGATTTCTCAATAAAACATATACCTATGGATTTTCAAATATATAAGACTCCATATAAATTAGAAAATATTAAATACTAAGAGTTTAAGAAGAAACTACAAGACTATTTGGGGAAGGGTTTATTTACCCAAGTACATTACCAAGGGGTATATTAGTCTTTTTAATTAAGAAGGATGATGGGTTAATGATCCTCTCCATTAATTATCCTATTCTCAACAAGATCATGCTATAGAAAATGTATCATATACCATAGATTAATGAATTTTTAAACAAAATATATGTTTTTAAGTACTTATCTATGATAAATATTCAATCAGGATATTATCATATAATAGTGAAGAATTAGGATATCCCTAGTAAATATTTTCATATATGGATTAACCACTACGAGTTTATAGTGATTCAATTCAGAATCAAAAATGATCTAGAAATCTTCATGGGCATAATGAATAGATTCTTTATGGATTTAAATGAAAAATTAGTTGTAGAATTTTAGATTATATTTTTTCTACTCCAAAATTTATGAGGATCATGAGAAGAATTTATATGAATTTTTAAATACATTGAGATGGAAAAACATATATGATATGTATAGTAAAAATGTGTTTTGGATGGAGAAATTACAATTCCTTGGAAATATTTTCTCAAACAACATGATATTTATGGATCTTTTAAAGAGAGTGGAAAATGAATGATAAGACAAAAAAAATTCTATTATGGATATTTATGGATTCATTATATTTGATGGGTACTATAATTAATTTGTGAAAAACATATCATTATTTTCAATCCCAAAATTTAGTATGACTTAGAATAGAGTGATGTTTTTATAGAATAATGAATGTGAGTAGATATTTAAGGAGATAAAGAAGTGGATATCAATGAAATATTTATCACATTAATGACCATTAGGGATAGATTAGTTAGCTATAATGATTCAAAAAAAAAATGGGATGATTAGTAAATAAAATTGAAAATTTGATTGCCTATTCATTATGCCAATTACTTTTCCAAGTGTTAAACTACCTGATACAAGATCTAGAATTGTATATAGTTTTTTATGTATAGAATGTATTGTGGAATTACCTATATATTTAATGATGCGACATACATAGAAATCATAATATCTTGATGTATATATTAACAAAAAAATTAGATCCATATGATCCTACAATGTAGGTTAGAGATAATCATGGATTATGAGTAATTAATCCATTACCATCTTGGGAAGGAGAAAAATGTGGTAGAATTTTTGAGTGGAAAGGATCATACACCCATATCCATGATAAGGTTTGAAAGTGATATACTAATATTGTTGTTAAAAATGAGGGACTCTAGGATCATAAGATAAATTCCATACATTCTTTGTTGACCTGAATGGCCCGAAGGCATTCATTTTTATTGATTTTTGATAACCCCCCTTTCAAGAGATGAGGGGGAACCCATACAAGGACCGTAGGCTCATAGATTACATGGCCTATAGGCTTAGGAGATTACATGACCCGAAGGTCTTAAGGAACTCAACCATACAATCTACAAGGAACTGCCCCTCCCCAGCATCTGCATCCTGATAGTAACTCTCCAACTTTGCATGACCACCTGGCTAGGCTTCCCGTGCAAGTATAGGCTGGTACCAATGGAATAGACATAACCTCTCATTCTAACAATCCATTTGGCTCTACTCTAGTGAGTTCGCCTGCTCTGAATCCTTTTCTGGGGATGCTCCTTTTTTGTAGTGTGTCTAGGGCCTTCATTCACGTGGCCCAAAGGCCTTGGGGTGTCCCTATGGCCTTAAGGTGGTACGAAGGCCTTGACAATAAACTATCCTGAAGGCCTTGGGTGGGCTGAAAGCCTTGCTGGACTTGAGGACCAAACCAGTGGGTTGAAGGGCTAGATGGATGAATAGTTCTGGCTGCTATAGTACTGAACAATGCCTGCTACAGTACAGCTACAGTACCTAGAAATAGGTCTCCACATGGATTTGATCTCGGGTCTCTTTGGTAGCACATAGAGAGTCCTAACCTACTGGGATGAGGCTCATGTTCCCCTAAATTCTTTATTAAATAAATTATAAACAATCCATTGATGGGAGTATCAATAAAGCCAAAAAAAATGATGAGTATCTACAGATAAATTTAGTGAATAATCAGTAGGCAATCTTTAATAATGGAATAGCTATAACATTTAGAACCTAGAAATGATTCCCATAAAAAATGACTGATGGGGGAAATTCTGGATGATTTCTAAATATTATCAATCTCTATTCATCCTTGATCCGCATAGATATATATATCTGAAGAAAAACTTCTAGTGGGATAAAATGAAGAGGAAGATTTTAGGATTTGTATCATGTTTCTTGGTATTCCAACAAGTCATGGAATAATGAAAAAATCACAAGGATATAAAGAAACAATTTTCAATAGTAGTATTGAAATGGGAAATCATAAATATTGATTTTATGATTGGGATTTTTATAAATCTGAAAGCCATAATTCCATTTTTGTTTTAAAGTAACCACATTTAATTTATATTAATGAATATTTTTCAAATGACCAAATCATTATGATAATAATACAAGAAGTGGTGTGAATTCCATGATAATCACTCTCCATTTTTATAATCAAGATCCATGGTTAAACTCAAGGTTCTGGAGAATACATTAGTAATATTGGATATATAGTACAGTTTCATCATCATTTATAACACATAAAAATAAATTCAATCTAAGAGAACCATTAAAACTCTAGATGATATATTTATATCATGTTCAATGGATATACAAGGATACTATGATCAATACCTTACACAATTAGAGTTCTTATATAATAATAGTTTTCATTATATCATTAAAATTGAACCATACAAGGTTCTATACGGGAATATGTGTTAGGCTCTAACATCGTGGGATGCATTTAGTAAGACAATGAAAATGGGACCTGATCCTATATAAAAATTTAGAGAGAATGTTGAAACCATTTAGAATTATATGATATCATGACTAGTTGAATGAAAATATACTTTGAAAATTCTCAATGATACAACAAGTTGGAAGTCAAATATAAGGTTTTCCTTCATATATCGATATGGAAGAATTTAATGAGGTTTTAGAAGAATTGAAATCATAGTCCTAGATACATCATCCCATTTAAGATCCTTTACAACATTAGAGTTGTGTCACATATATAATAACTCCCACCCATTCTCTCTCAAGTACATATTGTGTTCTATATATTTCTCTTAAATAAGTAAATATTATAATCCTCACATATAATGAATTAAAAGGTTGTTAATTTTTAGAATGATCATTCATATGATGATAATTCAATGAATTTACAATATCATAGAGGAAATGTTCGGTTAATCATGACAAATAACCTGGGAAATGCACAATGGTGGAACCACAAGTCTGAAGAGGCAAGATGGGAACAAGATGATTGGTTGAAATAGTCGTATCATCATCTGTTTTAGTGTATGATAACGAATTTCATGGGAGAATATTTTAAAAGGGCATGAAGAAAGTTACGAATCATACTTATATAATTCAAATTTTACAAATTAATGAATATAGGCCATATTAAGTAATGTTGTTATATAAAAAAAGTCACTATATGGAATTTATTATTTTGGGTCATTATAAAATATATTCATAATTTGATTTCAATTTTAAAAGACCATTAAGAATAATAAACATTGTTAATGTATCTATTTTATATTAAAAGTTAATATTGATATATATTATGGATTATAATAAAATTTAATTTTAATAGAAGGAAGAAGTGATGACCGTAACTAGTAGGGCCATTCCCTTTGAAGCCCATTTGTTGAAGCTTCTATGTGAGATGGAAACTTTGTGATTTTAAATTAAGAAAGACTAATCCATGATTCAAAAATTAATAATCAATTGAAACCTTTTATAGGATACGTTTAATCATATGTGGAACATATCTGAAGCCATATTTGTCGAAACACACAAAGAATGCACTACAATAATAAACATTTTCATTAGGGCGTACGTAGGTGTAATGAGGGGTAATATATATGGATTCCAATTGTATGAATTTTTTTATTATATTTTTATTAAAAAATAGTGGTTATATTAGTCCCATAATCATTATGGTTCTAAACAAATAATTGTAGAACTAGTTTAATAAAAATTACATTTTGATTGAAAGAAACAAAAATTGTATTATTGGGGTCTATATAATTCTTTTAAAACATTAATTTTTGATAAAATCATGAATATGAAATAATATATATATATATTCATATTTTATTAAAATTAATGTGTTATTTTATATATGAATTTAAATGTAATTTAATTAAGTCCCATTTTATTTTTATAGGGGTTAGAAATTATTTATGTAATAAAGAATAGTATAATTTCAATAAATAACTATTTTCATTTAAAAATTTGATATTACAATATTTATAAAATTATTTTGGTTAAATAAATATATTTTTTGAAATTGTCACATTGAAACTATCCAATAGTAAAAACTTCATAATTGTATGAGACAAATGATTTTTTGAGTAAAATTTAAATGTAGTATAAATATATGGAAATTATTATAACATCATAATGGTATAAAAGTAAAATAATAAGTACTATCAAAGGAAGATAATACTTAAAATAGGTCTCTCATTTAAAATAATTTTTCTTTTATGTAATTTTCTTATTTTTGAATTCATTTAATGAACCCTTCATAAAATATATTTTCATTTATTATTTTAAAAAAATTTATTTAAGAACATGTCCTACATCAACATCATGAATTGTAATATTATAATGATTTGTCATTATTTCAAAATAAAATATACTGAACCATTTATATTCAGAAAAAATAGTGGTAAAAACCAGGGGAGGTTTTTTTGTTTTTATTATTTTATTATATAGTCACATAAACTATGTTCTAGAAATTATTAAGTAATTTCCCCCACATTTTCAATAAATAACTTCCCAAATACCATTAAAATTGACTTCAAGGCATTAATATATGAGTTTACTAAATGTATCCCTCTATAGATCCATCCTAAGGTTTTCCTATGATCTTAAGAAGATCCTCCCAAGATTTTAGAAGAAACCTCTCAAGTAAGGGATTATCTTACTCTTTATTCATGTTCTTGATTTATATTAAGAATTTTAAATATCAATTTATTATATTGTAATAAATATCAATTTTTAGTAAAATGTATGTTCCATGTATGTATAATTATTTATGACCTCTCATTATAACCATTACCTAAGTTTTTACTATGATGAAGTAAGGGATATATGTCTCTTATTTTTCAATCAAGAACATTCTTTGAAATAATCCATTTTATTTAGAGTTAATAATGTCTTCATAAGTTTTTTAAATTTACATTTACTATATTTATTATTCCCAATAAATAAGTGACCACCTTTCACTCTCATTAGTACCTTATATGAATCTTAATGTACACCTATTGTGCTGCTAAAATGTTCTCGTTATTTTCCATGAAAAAAATTTGTGTTGTGAATTATGATTCCTATTTCCACTCAAGGGTATTCAACTAGTTGTACCTATCCTTCATTGAATTTCTATTTCCATGTTGGAACTCTCACCTGTGAATCATGGGATTAAAATTGATGAATTTCAATATAATGTTGTAAATCTATGTTGTACAGAAATGTATATTCATTATATGAATATTATGGGTGGGCCCATATTTGAATTTCCCTCTAATTAATTTTGTAATTTTTTCTTCCCATGAGATTCCACAAATGTTTCAAGGGAATATATAATAAAAATAGACTGGTATGATGTCTTGGCATTTTTCCTTAATGCTAGCTTTTGATGTTAGGTTTGATCTAGTTTCCACATTTATATGATTCCATGATGTTATATTATTATATACCACTTTAAAGATTATTCCCACCATTCTATGTCACTATTTTATGCCTCTTGACTCACATGTGATGCTTCAAATTATACTAGAATTTTATTATCCCTCACTAGTATTTATAGCTCACCACTTTCGTATGTTTTTCACTATGTTATCCAATGAAGTAATTGAAGATCACTAGTATTTAGGATCGTGTTATGGTGTTTTTAAATAATGTATTTTTATCATTTTTTGCAATTATTATGATAACTACATAATTACATTAAGACATTATGCCTATCAATTCATTGGTATTATATTATGTGTATCTTTTTTAATATATCATGAAATAAATTTTATAACAGATATGACTAGTTATATCAGGGGTTCTAGTTGTAGTTATGATGTTCCCAATCCGAATATAAGTATCACTGAGAGGGGGAGGGATGCATCAGTGATATATTTTTCTTCTAATGTTTCCTCCATTTATTGAAACATACTTCACCTCTTGTTAATGACTTTCTTCTATACTGAACACACAGAATCATAGGAACACATGATTTACTAGGTTCACTACTCAACAAGAGTAGCTACGTCCTTGATATGGTACAAAAAAATCAAGTACCCCACAATACACTATAAAAAAATCCTTTGATGTGGAGTACAATGAGTTGGATATACCCTTACACTCATGTAGAACTTGGAAAACAATCCACAAGTGCATGTGCACCCTCTTAGCACAAATAGGGAATTACAATATTTTAGGGCTTCTTTACAATTGACTAGGTGTATTCTATGAAGTACAACTCTTCACATTCCACCCCAGAATTATGTAAGAACTCCCTTACACACAACTGAATATGTGCGAAGACCCAAAATCATTCATTCAATGATTATGCCATGCATGAAAGATTTATCTTTTGTGGCGGGACAACTCTTGCGCGCAACTTCAATCTTGTGTGCAGATTCTCATTATTGTGCTCAAATCTTCTTTTTTTTCACGCACTCTCCTTTTCTTAATATTTTTCCTTGCCTCAGAGCTCGGAATTTATTAATGTGTCGAGCACTAAATATTTGATGGGGTCACCTCTAATTTATATACCTCATCATCCCCTACATGAAAAAACCACAATGTTTCGCGCAATATCATGATGTGTCGCGCAAAGCCCTATTTGATGTTGCATTGAGCATGTAAGTCTCTATCGCACAAACATCATTTTTCACACACTTCATGAATCATTCACACACTTCCTTCCATTTCAATTTTTGGAAGTTTGCTCCTCAAATCATGCCTTTCACGCAACATTCCAAACGTCTTGCAAGATCCTGACGTGTCGTAGAAAACCCCATTTGACGTCGCATTGGGCACGTAAGTCTCTTTCGCGCCAACATCATCTTTCACACACTTTTTGAATCTTTTGGGAACTTCATGGATTTACTTTTTTTCGATGTTTCGACCTCGAATCATGTCTTAGGAACATGTTCCAAAAATACCTTCATTCTTACGTGAAAAAACCAATACTTCACGCACACATCGAATCTTTCGCACACCTTCCTTCACCAAAAACACATTTCTCCATTTTCTGATTTTCGGCCCCTAAAAATTTGGCAAACACTAGAGAACAGTTCCACCATCAATACTACTTTGGAAAAAACAGCAATGATGCTTCATTATCATTTTATGTATTAAAAAAACAACTTCTCTCATCACGAACCACATCTATCATCATATATAGTCTTTGATCGAACACAGTTATCATCGTCATATTTTCAATGGGAGGAACTAAATCTTCCCAATCTTCCAGCAACATCATTCCTTCCAATAAAAACTTTATATGACCGGCATCATCGTTTCTCCCCCTTCCCTGCATAAGGCTTGCATCACAAGTTATCCAAACTTATGATTTTGTGAAATACATATCAGCAAATAATCATATGATTTTCAATTCCTTTGCAAAGTGAATTGATTTATCTTTATTGCCAACCAAAGACAATACTCTATAACAAAATAATCTACTTACTTCATTCTCCATCCATCTTAGTCCAAAAAATCTCCCCCTTTGGATTTTGTGGTCAACCACGATTCATAAATCACTCAACTTTGTAACCTCATGAAATGGATCACTTATTAACAATTCTAAGACTACATGAGCTAACTCATTTTAGGAGGTAAGAATTATTGATAGCCAAAACCATGCTTTCCAAAAGCAGTGACTATGAAAATTCAAGATCATATCTCCTTAGCCTTCCTTAGATCATCTTAAAAATTTCTACTTTATCATTATTAACTTCTTCAATTTTCTTGGAATACAACAACATTGTTTCCTATAACCACTCTAACAAATAGTTATAATAGTTCACACACATACAAGCTGTATTCACAACTTACCCACAACTCCCCCTCTATTCATGCTTTCATAAGGATAGATTTATGAAACAATTCTACCCATTAACAACACTATCCAAAGGTATGATGGGAGAGGGGACATAAATAGATACTTCAAACTTGATGAAAATGAGGTTGGACACCCATGTTCAACATCAATTTTGCAAAAGGTTCTTTCAGTAAAGGTTTTGTAAATATATCAGCAACCTGTTCATATGTAGAAATGTACTCCGGCATCAATTCATTCTTCTCCACTAGATCTTTGATGAAGTGTTACTTTATATTAATGTGTACTGAATGAGAATGTTTTACCAGATTTCATGTAATATTGATTGCACTTAGATTATCACAACCCAAGAGAAAGGGTAGATTTACTTCAACAAGTAGAACTTCTAACTAAACCTTCATCCACATTAGTTGAGTTCCAGCTTGAGAAGAAGCAACGTACCCAGATTATGTTGTTCTAATAGTTACTGAATTATATTTCTTGGTATTCCAACTAATACCACTTTTCCCTAGAAATAAAACTCCACCATATGTGGATCTTCAATCACCAACATTTCTTGTCCAATCAGCATCTAAATACCCAAATAGATCAATATTTCATAAGCCATCATACCTGATTACAAAATTGGTTGTGGCTTTGATATATCTAATAATTAATTTTCTAGAAATCAAATGATATTCTTTAGGATCACTCTGAAATCTTACACATGAAGTGAAAGTATAGACGATGTCAGGTCTTAAGGCATTCAAATATAACAAACTTCTGATCAACTTTTGAAACTCTTTTTGATCAACTTCCTTTCCATCTACATCTTTAGACAACTTGGTTCCCACTGAAATTGGTGCGGACACTGGTTTCAAAATTTCCATTCTAAGCTTCTCCAGATGATCTTTAGCATATTTTTCTTGAGACAAAAAGATGTGATTCTTCTTCTGTGAAATTTTTAGCCCAATAAAGTATTTCATTTCTCCTAGCATGGAAATCTGAAATAACTTCTTCATTTCTTCATCAAATCTCTCACACGATCTTTCACTATTCATAACAAATATAATTTCATCAATATAAACAATTAAGATTAGTGAAAACTTCTGACAATCCTTGATGTAATGATTGTTGTCAACTCTACATTTCCTAAAATTCAACTTCCTCAAGAAAGTATCTAATTTAGAATACCATGCCCTTATATCCAATTTTATCTCATAAAAATCATTCTTAAACCTACACATATAACCTTTATTCTTCCTAATAACAAATCCATAAGGTTGATCAATGAAAACTTGTTCATCGAGGTCACCATTCAAGAATGCAGATTTTACATCCATTTGAAAGATTTTGTATCCTCAATGTGCAGCAATAACAAGAAAGATTCTGATTGTTTCTAATCATGCCACTGGAGAAATGGTTTCATCAAAATAAATTCCTTCAATTTGTGAATACCCTTTGCAAACCAATCTAGTTTCATTCCTTATTGTATTACCTTTTTAATTCATCTTGTTTCAGAAAACCCACTTTGTACTAATAGTGTTCTTGTTGTCTATCTTGGGTACAAGTTCCCAAGTATTATTGTTCTCTACCTAATCAAACTCTTCGTTCATAGCATGAACCCATTATGGATGCTCAAATGCTTCATTTACATCATTCTGTTCAACTTTAGAATAAAGAGAAATATGTGTTATATAATTCTTTGTTCTTCTTGTTTGAACCCTCCAATGCTGATCTCCAATAATGTTCTGATCCTCCACTTGTTTCCTTTGCATAGGATGAGTTGTTCGAACTTTATCCTCATCACTCAAGATTTCAGAATCAGATTACTCTTCTTGATTATGATTAACATAGACTGTAGCATTATCAAAATCATTAACAAAATCATATATATCCTTCTCAACTTCTACATCAACATATGATTTCATTTATTTCTCAACATTTTGAAAAAACATTATATATAAATATTTAATAAATCTTCATGTTTTTTGTTGATACATCTATATCCTTTTCCTACTAGAGAATAGCCATGAAATATTCCACCATCTCCTCTTTGTTCAAACATTCCAAGGTTTCCACCCTTCTTCTTTATAATGCATGGACTCCCAAAAACTCTTAAGTGTTTTAGACATGGGGTTTTTCTATAGAAAATTTTGTATGGATTCATATCGGAGTTTGGACTATTGAAACATTGGTTTTGAATATACAAAATAGTGCTCATGCTGTGCCTCTAATAAAAATGAGAAAGTCTATGTTCATGTAATATAGGTATCCCCATTTCCCCCAGACTTCGATTCTTTATTTTAGCAACCCCATTTTGTTGAGGTGTGTATGGTGAATTGAACTCATGTCAAATTCCATGCTTCTAAAGATGATATTCAAACTCTTTATTCTTATACTCACCACCATTATCAATTATCAACTTCTTCACTGAATACTCACATTCCTTATCTGCTTTCCTCCTAAAACACTTAAACCTTGTCAGAGCATCTGACTTATGTCTAATGTATATAACACACATAATGCGAGTAAAGTCATCAATGAAAGAAATGAAGTAATTATCTCCATTGTAAATTGCTTACACATTGGTCAACAGATATCAGTGTGTATGAGTTCCAAGGGTCTTTTTGAGAGAATTTCATCTCTTTTATAAATAGAGTTTGTACTCTTCCCTTTCTCACAAATAGTGAAACACCAATCTCTTCTTCTTGATAAATCAGAAAAATATCGGACATTATCTCACATTGATAACTTGATCATATTTCTCTGACACATATGTCCCAACCTTTTATTCAATAACTTATTTTCATCCACCACACCCATGTAACAATAGTTATTAACTTCCCCAACATGGAAAAAATTCCATCTTGTACATTGGCCTCTTTTAACTGCATTTCCATCATTTACATTTTTCACAACAAATCTATATTTTCTAAAGATAACTTTGTTGCCTCATTACAGAGTTGTGACACACTTAGCATGTAATGTTTTATCCAATCAACATATAGTTTTTTCCTAGATTTCATCTTTTGTTTTCCAATGATGGCTGATCCAACACCTTTGATCCTTAGAGATTCATTATTTCCAAATGTCACTGTTCTTTCTTTAAAGTATTTCACATTCTTCATTATCTTTAAGTATCCTATCATATGAGAGGAACAACCATTATCAAGAATCCTTGGTTGTTCTAATTTTTTATATTTCAAAGAAGTTTTGATAATGAGATATTCTTGTTTTTCCTTTTCTTCCACTTTCTTTTGTGCTTCCTCTGATTTCCTAGTCATGTCAATATGTTCTGACCTAACAACCATGCGCTCTTTATTTTCATACTTATCAAACATGTCCCTTTAATATTTTATAAATTTTGGATTCTGTGGATTATTAAGAAACTTTGGTTTCTCTGGTAACACACTAAGGCATGCCTTAGCAAGACATGTAGGTCGATCACTTCATTCAAAAATATTTTCTAGTGGTTGGAACCTGTTCTCATCTTTCACCCCAAACTTCCCAGATATATTCTAAATTTTTTTGGAGATTTTCTATTTTTAATGGATTGAATCCCTCTCAATCCTTGTATTTCAAAAATTGTAGAATAGTTATTATATTGTTGGTTGAACCAACAGATATTTTCCATGTGTCCAAATCCACCACAATACCAAAAGTAGCCATAGAATGAATATTTTTTTGGAAACTTCCATACTGACCGGAGTTGTGAACATACATCTCAGCAATATTCTTACCAGAATCTTGCTGACAATCAACCTTCATATATAAAATTGTAACTTTCATCTTTAGCTAACATTTATATTCAGTTACACTGGAACCAGAAGTGGTATATATCTTTCTAGACTCAATATTTCTAGATGCTTATGATTTTTTAGTATTGATAACTTTGACCACATATGTATCCTTTCCAAAATTTATCTTATCAGTACCCATTCTATCTTTCTTCTCAATCTTTGAAGACAAATTTTGTTGATCCTTATTAGGCTCATTCTTAGAAAAACATTCACCAACTTCGGTAATAGAATTTTTGAACTTTGTGTTCATTTCCTCAACTTTAGAATGATTATGTTGGATATGTTCCAACTCATCTTATTTTGCCTTCATCATTGCTTCCAGATAATCATTATGATTCTTTTATCTCTCAAGAGAATTTTATAGATCCTCAATCTCATTTTAATATTTTTCTTTCTTGTCATGAAAATATGTTTGGTCATTTGATGAAGACTTTTCATTTGTAAATTTTCTGTTTTCCTTCTCAAGCCTTCGGATCTTTCTCAAACATTCCATCAACTCTTCTTTCAGATACTGTTCAAGTTGAGTATCTTCTTCTTTAGCGCTACTGTTGTCATAATCGTCATTATTCACTGTTGCCAAAAAATTACTCTCTCTAGCTTTCTCAGTAACAAATTTTCAGGTTCGGTCTCACTATCATCATCTTCTTCATTTTTTGACAAAAAAGCTTCTACATTTTGATTTGATGAAATTTTTATTCTATCCTCTACCAGAATATTTATCTTGTCCACCCCGTTTCTTCAATGACCTTCTTGGTCTTCTGTCGTCTTCATCACTATCCTAATATTTCCATTTTTGTGGGAAATTATCCGCAATGTGGCCAATAATTCCACATTCAAAAAATTTCAAAGGGAGTTTCCCTTTATATTTCATGGTGCCTCTTTTAACATTTTTAGAAAACACGGTTAATATTTTATCAAAATTATGACATACCTCGTTTTCAGAGTGTGATTAACCATCATTTTCTTCAATATAGTTTTTTCTTTGACTTATCTTTCATTGCAGCCTTGAAATACATTTCCCTATCATCTTTTTCTTTTCTCTTCATTGTCTTCTCCGTTCTCATTTCATAATTTATAAGAGTGTTATACAAATCATCCAGAGATAATGTTTCAGGGTCTCTGTCTTAACTTTATCATCAAATTTGTCGGGAATAATACTTAGGATCTTTTCAACAACTGTTGAATCGTCCAAATTTTCATATAGAGCTCTGATTGTACTAATAATATCATTGACCCCTGTAAATAAGTCTCCAATAGATTCAGACACTCCCATTTTTATATCTTCATACTTCTGCCTCCATATTTGCTGTTTAGCCATCTTCACTTTTGTATTTCCTTCATAGATGTTCTTCAGCTTATCCCAAATTCCTTTAGCTTTAGAAACAACTTTAACTCTCAAAAAAACACTCTTAGAAAGAGATGAGAATACTTCACTTTTACCTCTTCCATCATTCTCAAGATTCTTCTTATCAACATGTGTATGAGGAACCTTATCATCAATAGGAGGAAATCCATCTGTTGTAGTTTCAAGAACATCATACCCAAGATCATTATATCTTTCCAGATATGATAATTCTTTCCTTCAAATATTGTAATCCTCTTATAGTTCATGCAATTTAGATTCTCCATCACAACTTCTGTTCAAAACATCAGCAAAGAACAAGCGAAGGGATCCTCCCTCTGATGCCACTTGAAGTTACCAATAATGATCTAAGTATCACTGAGAGGGGGACGGGGTGAATCAGTGATATATTTTTCTGTTTATTTTTCCTACCATTTTTTAAACAACCTTAACCACCTATTAAATAGTTTCTTCTCTATTACACACACACAACCACATGAACACCAGATTTACAAGGTTCACCACTCAATAAGAGTTTCTATGTCCTTACTATGGTACAAAAATAATCTAGTAACACACAATCCACTAGAAAAGAAAATCTATTAATGTGGAATAAAATGAGTAGGATATACCCTTACACTCAGGTAGAACTTGGAAAACAATCCTCAAGCACATGTGCACCCTATTAGCACAAATAGGGAATTACAGTATTTCAGTGCTTCTTTTCAATTGACCAGGTATATTCTCTAAAATACAATTCTTCACTTTTATACCCAGAAGCTGGTAAGAACTTCCTTACACACAACTGAACATTTTAAAAGACCCTAAATCTTTTGTGCACACTTTTAGGCTTCTTTCACGCTCCTTTTATGCCATACATGCAAGATTTGACTTTTTTCATGGAACACCTCTTGCGTGAAACTTCAATCTTGCATGCAACTCTCTTCTTATGTGCAACTTCTTTTTCTTGTGTGCAACTCTATTTCTTTCCTGCACCCTCATTTTCATAATATTTTTTCGTGCCTTAGAGCTTGAGATTTCTCTATGTGTCTAGCACTACAATTTTGAGGGGGTCACTATTAATTTATAGACCTCGTCTACCTATGCATGAAAAAAATCGAATATGTCGTCGAAGATCCTAACACGTCACTCAAAGCCCCATTTGGCGTCCCATTGGTCGTGTAAGTCTCTTTCGTGCCAACCTCATTTTTCACGCATTTCTTGAATCGTTCACTCACATCCTTCTATTTACATTTTTTGAATTTTGTACCTCAAATCATGCCTTGCAAGAAACAATACAAACATCACACAAGATCCTGACATGTCATGCAAAACCCCATTTGATGTCTCATTTGGCATGTAAGTCTCTTTCGCGCTAACTTCAAGTTTTGTGATCTTTTTGAATCTTTCACGCACTTCATGCCATTCCCGTTTTTTGATGTTTCGACCTCGAGTCATGTCTTGCGCTCAAGTTCTAAAAACACCTTCAATATTTTGTGCAAAAACTAATCTTTCAAGAGCACTTCTTATCTTTCGCGCACCTTCCTTCACCAAAAACAAATTTCACCATTTTCTAATTTTTAGACCCAAAAATTTGGCAAACACTAGAGAATGATGCCACCTTCAATACTACTTCAGAAAGAACACCAATGATGCTTCATTATCATCTGGAATATTAATAAAAAAACTTCTCTTATCATAAACCATATCTATCATGATATATAGACTTTGATCTAACACCTTTAGCATCGTCATATTTTCAATGGGAAGCACTGAAACTTCCCAATCTTTCAGCAGCACAATTCCTTCCAATGAAAACTTTTTATGATTGCCATCATTATTTATCCCCATTTCCTTTAAAAGGATTTCACCATAAGTTCTCATAACTTATGATTTTGTGAAATACATATCAGCAAAGCATCATCTTATTTTCAACTCATTTACAAAGTTAATTGATTTATCTTCTTTGACAATAAAAGACAACACTCTGTTATAAAAGAATCTTCTTAATTCTTTCTCCCTCCAACTTGGTCCCAAATTGTTTTTCATGAATACTAATGAGTCCTAGTAAAATGTTGTCACATGTATTCTCTTATCAATTTAACCCAATATGATGAGTTGGTGTTCCCTTTATTCACATCTCATAGTGTAGTGTTATCGAGTTTATTGATCATCTATCAGCATTACCTATGGAGAATATAATTATATACTTGTTATTCTTGAATCTACTAATATAATGTTTAGTTCTTTATTTATATTATTTTTCATTTCTTAAAATATTCTACACAATTACATTCATGTATATTTTAGGTTTTTATATGGTAACGTGTCACTTGTAAGATTATAAAATCTTGGTTCTAGTCATCAACTACTATTTTGTTGGACATATTCATGGGGTGGGTCCTTGGTTTATTAGTATATTAGAAGGGTTCTGGGTGGGTTATTCCATATATGAGTTGGTAAGGCTTCATGGAATTTTGAGAATAATCATTTCACACTATGAAACTTCTTTAACCATGATGATTTGGAAGAGATTGCGACAATATATTCACGATAAACCATTATTTATATTAATATAACTTCATAAAATAAATAAGAACATAGATTAGACTATCAAGAATGTAACATCATCACCTGGGAGCCACTAAAATGATGCCCCTATTTGGTTGGTCAGATGGAATCAAGCACCCCTCCCCATATGCTGGTGGCTTCCTACACGAACCAAGTGTATAAAATTGTATGGTGGGGAGACTATAAAATCATATCACAGTATCAAAAATGATATAACCAAAAATAATAAATAACATAAGCATAAAAGATAACTGATAGCACAACATAAGAATGAAATGATAAGAAACCATTGAAGAATAAATATAAAAAATCAATAAATATAATCATTTAATGGGTTGAGTCATATACAAATAGATTTCATAAAATTGTTATGTAAAAAATTGGGGAATAATAGGGGTAAAGTGTAAATGTGTATAAAAAGTGCTATAAAAAGTAAAAAAATACTGAAAGACATATCAACTAGCATAGTGAGCATATGATATATCATATTATCCTCCTTTCTCCATGAAATTTGAAAAAAAAATCAAGCATCTATAATAGGTTGATTTCTGTTATCCATACCTACAACCATAAAGTCTGCCTGAGTGCTAAAGGACCCTCAGATTGGGTGTGAGATAAACTCAATAGGTCACCACAAATATAAGATAGAATAATCCATCCAGTGTATATAATATAGAAGGGTGTAGGTATAATAGAAAAATGTAGTTGATGAAAAATGTATTGTCATCATAGGATCATATAGGGCACCTGGTTGAATCTACATTATTTGGAATATGATAGAATAAGTATGATCTCTGTTACTAAGTGAGTCCATTTACAAGAAATGTTACATAATATAAATATATATACAAACAATATGTGTGAGGAAATATATAAAAATATACATGGATAATAGGTCCTACCTTGACCTGGGGTGTAACTCTAGCATCAATGCATAGTTAAATGAGCTATATGCTCTAGCAAGGGTACTAGCCCTGAATCTCAGGGGAATGTGAGACATCCTGCTCGTCACTCGACATAGTTGGGTGAGTAGTCCTGCATAACACAAGGGATAGTGGGTTGTCTCACCACGCCCAGAACCTAATGAAAGGTAATTTGGATGGTCATACCCATCATATAAGTAAACAGTGTGAGATGTCATGCCCAAATCTCAATGTAAGAGAGCATGAAAGTCTATTTTAAAAAATTCCACTTTTCATTGTCTAACAACCTATATCCATGGCCTAATTAAAATATTCATAAGGAATTTATTATTAATCAACCCAATATAACCATGGTCTCTAGTAGTTAAATAAATCATCATCTATTTATAACACATGACTTGGTCTTTCCACTAACTTCCATCTAATTAAATTAAACTTTTTAATTTAGGTTTCATGGAAAACCAATGTATTGTCCCACCAAACAACATAGGAAGTGGTTTGGTCAGTAAAAAATTTAATTCAAAGATGGAATTTAATACAACACACTGAAAGGAGAATAATTTAGTGAGGTAAACATCATCTAACCACTTAACAAATCTATAAGTGTGTATAAGAACAAAATTCAATTAATCTATAAATGAAAAAACCATTTACGGAAACATATTGAATGATTCAGGATGCATCAAAATTCCATAAGATATAAATAAATATAAAATTTTATGGAATATTACTAGACCAACTACCATAGGCTCATAGAACATTCTTCATCTCATACCAATATCAAATTTGATGTAGGATGGGTGAAAGTAAGAGAAATGAAAATTCTCTAAAATAGGGAATATCATCTCACACTAAAATAGTTCAGAATATAGATTGATAATATATGAAAATAAGTTCGAGAATTATATATTTTACCATTAGTTATCCAATGCAACTCAAAGTGAAGGAATCAGAGTCTGCACAAGGATATGGATTTAAATCCTAACTATAGAGGAAGAGGGACCTTCTAATGAGAGACAGGGGGTTCTTTCTAATGGGGGAAAGAAAAAAGTTGTGAGGCCATTTTAAAATTTAATGGAAAAAGAGTCAATTCATCCAAATTTTAAGGATGGGAACTGTTTGGAATCCTGGTTTTCCAAGCCATACGCCAACTGTTCACCAACACTGTCTATAGAAAGCCACCCCTCGACCAGTTAGTGTTCTATAATAAAAACCCTTAAAAATCATGAAGAACACCTCTAACTATAGTATATTATTAGTCATATTTTCATAAGGACAAGTTCTATCTCATTAGTATAAATTTGTACCCCTCTATCATTATCATAAAAACCTTTAACGGTTTGGCCAAACAATGCCAGATCAGTTGCACAGTTTGTTTATATAAGGCACATGGCATGCTTCCTCTAAAACCTGGAGACCCGAGTTCCGAAAAAACATTGAAAACTATCAATATCATTCATAGGACATATTTAACATATATTAGTATTAAATAATGGATTTAAATTGGAAAAAATGATTTGTACCTTCCTAAGAAGATATGTTTTTATAACATACCCTACTTAAAGAAACTCATCACTATGTTCCCCTTCTATGTGAAATATGGTATCCTCTTAGAAAGGATCTACACACTGGGAACATGATTCATACACTCACTCCAAGGTCTCATGATGGACTTGGAAATTCTTCAATGGAACACACGCTATGGGGAATGATATACCTTAGAGTACATTCATGATTTGATAAATGATGTCCACTTGCTACTTCTCAAAATAAGCATCCAGATATAACACAACCTCATCATGATGTAAAATATGCATCATATCTAGATGATACCAATAGAGATGAGTCATGTCAAAAAGGCCATGCATATACTGGTATATCTATGTAATTAATATCCTGTAATCCACTTGTATGATCCACTATAATATCTCAAATGGTTTGATGAATCGTCATCCTTTCATACCCTACCTCCTAATCTATCGCTAGCCTATCAGGGATGATACATTTAAGAAAAACAGATACCTGACCCCGAACTGAAGAGGTCATTAATGGTGGTTGGAATATGACTACTACCTAGACATAATGGTCATCATGTTCTTCCTAATTAGTTGAAAATACTCAAAAGTCTCCTATTTGAGATTTTTTCCAAGTAGTGTTGCCTCACCTACCTCTAATCATCATAGACTCGATCATCATCACCTACAAAATAATTAATTGTAAGGATCCAAGATTATGGTATAATGAATTTTATTATTTTAATTAAACTCAACTAGGTATATATGTTTCTCTAATGAACCCCCAATGTTGAGGAAACTTGCTGGGAGCATGTCATATAACATATTATTTGTGCACTATGTCTCCTCAGTACATGGGTGATAGGCCTTTCTAAGAGGCACTTATATAACCAATACCTTCCATAGCTATTTACGTAAACTTGAAATGAAATGATAATCCCAAGTAGACATAATTGGACATGGAGCTCAGGGAAGGTGTATAATATCACTGATGAATAACCATCCTTGCACATAAACTCATAAGGACTCTTAAGTAGGAATGAAATTATGGACCTTCATCAATTGATCAAAAACATCCAAAACAATATCATTTAAAAAAGGGAATGATGTAAAGCCCCTATGGTAATCCTTGGTGAAATCTTCCCATATAAAATTATGAATGGACAACAGTTGTAAGAGTCCTTCAAGTCACTGGCATTCTATCATCAGCTTCAGACATGTGGAACACTGATAAATAAAGCTTACTATCTCCAATTTTATACCAGGAAACCTAATGGTATCCCATCCTCAAATAAATCTTTGAGAACAACATCAGTCATTAGAGATGATCAAATAATTTATCTATTCGAGGTAGTGAATACCAGTTCATAAATGTCTATTTGTTAAACCATTATTAATTCACACAAATATTGATTGTACCGTCCTTATTCTTATAATAAAGTACCTATGAAGCCCATGATGAGGTACCAAGTCAAATAAAAACCATATCCTCATGGTCTTCCAACTATATCTTGTGGTCTAGAATCCCTATAGGATCCATCATATAAGGAGGATTGTATATTTCTTCGACTCCAAACACTAGATCAATAATGAATTCTACATCTCTCATTAGAAGTAAACTTGAAATGTATTCTGGGAAAACAACCATGAAATAATGAAAAATATAAAAAAACACATGTATCTTTCCCTGATCATCCATAAATAGAATAATTATTCGAGCAGTCACCCTTTTTAGGCCCTGATGATCAAGTCGGTCCCAAGTCGCATTTAAATCCCATTCTCCCTTGTGAACATATCCACTTCAATCTAGTGAAATAAACATAACTTAATTTTAGTAATAATCAATATAATATAGATAGGTAATAATGAAATTTATCTTAATAATTACATCATATGATGTTACGTAGCGGATGAAAATATACTCTATGAATAAATAACCACTTATAGAAAGGGGACATTACTTACAAGGGTGAACACCCTCTATTCAAATACCCAATAACGTATCAAGTTTTATCTCGCCAATTAAGTACTATCTTCTGAGGAACATACCCTTTAGAATTTCAATAGATACAAAATATTTTGATGAACTTATGTCAATAAAATTTGACACTATAGTAGGGGATACTAGAATAGTACCTTAGACAGTAGAAGGTCTAACACTTTTCCCCTTTGGTAAAAGTTTCACTTCAGGTAACTATCCTAAAACACTTCCTTGACATACAACATGTCTAACCTATTTAGGCCCAATCTCTGGGAACTGGGAAACCTGAGACTGGTTCTCTATTCCATGACCACCTCTTCGGCCTGAACGACTGGTCATATTTTAGCTACCTAGATAGTGATGTTCTACTGGAACTTCTCCATAACGTGGAGTTGATGTGGATCATATATAACTATGAAATGGTGTGAAATCCATGAAGAAGAATGGAATATGGCCCATCATGTAGTAACCCCTACATTAAGTTGAATCTTTCAAGAACTTGGGTTTCAGGTGTCTCAGTTTCTAACACAGATGAAATATAAAGAAATTATCGGTAAAAACTATATTTCTACCACTAACCCTATAAGAATACTCAAAGTAACAATATCATCCACTAGATGAATTACTTCCAGGTATAGGAGATGAACCACCATGGATCACACCCTTATCATCCTTAAAATTCCACTTAGTAATGAGGTACTTGTTGACTATCTCTGAAATAGTAGTCAACTAGAAAATAGTAACCTACAGTCTGATGGGGTATACAAGTCCATACTCAAATCTCCTTGTTGTCTTGATATCATCAGCAGCTAGATTCACTGTGAATTGCTACAGGTTTGATAAATAGGCTGAATATTCAATCACCAACATGGATCCCTTATGAATGTTCATGAACTCTATAGCTCGATCATCCCTCAATATCTGTGCAAATACTTAATCATAGAATATCCCTTGGATATCCCTCCATATCATACCTCATTGTCAGTAACCCTGAGGAATGATATACCACCATCTCTTGGATTAATTGAATTATAAATTAGCTTGATCATTACCCTCCTCCCTGGTGGTGTCTCCAGAAGATCAAATATAAAAAAAAACAAGGATTATAGCATTGTTTTAGAAACCTGAGGACCCCCATCCCCCAAGATTGTGGAAGGATAGTACTGCTGAAATACCTGAGTCAAATCATTCATATTGAAGGTAGGATGAGAAAATACCCTTATAGTATTCATCATAAAAAGGATTCCCACTCAAAACTAAGAATCAATGCCCAAGATGGTAATAGTAGGTAGAGCCATTTATGGTACCATAAGAGGTAAAACTAGTGGATCAGTTCCCACCACCTTGGTTGCATGGTCGTTATTGTCCTTCTGGCATACAACTCGAGACCACCATTGTTTCATGTTTTGAAAATGAAAGAATACACACCTTATAAGAGAATATTTATACAAAAGGATCATAGATACATAAAAGGATAGGTACATATACTTCATATAGAAAAGGTTACACCCCACTTCTTGCTCAAAAACCTAGGTTTATGTAACAATGAAAGGCCATATAAATCCAAAATAAATGTAAGAGACACCCATAACTATCCACTACTAAAGATAGGTTTGGATCTAGCTGTCATATAACATGTCTAAGGTCTTGGTACATTGAGTTTGATTTGGATGATATAGAGGAAGACACACTTTAACATGAAATTAGTCTATGTATTTAATTGTTACCATTTAATTTAATAGTTTTAGAATCCATTTTAGTTTGCAAAATTTTCTACATAAAAATTATGGTATAATTAGATGCATCACCATTCCCTATTTATAAAATTCATACTCCTTATAATTTGAAATTTCCCCTTAAATTAAATAAGACCAGGAATTTAAATCCTATATCTGATGGTAATAGGCGAGGAAAAATGATTATATTAAATTAATTACCACTCCAAATTTATAGAAGTACATTCTTCATAAATTACAATTAGAATTTAGGAATTCTAATAAACTAATGGTTCCATAAAAAGTATTACAGGTTCATGGATCACACATTTCATAAAAGGATAATTAATCCATCATTATCAATCATTACATGTAATAAACATTTATATTGATGTAGAATATTTAATTAACCAAATTATGTCATCCATTGAAAGAATCATTATCTAATTTTTATATACAATTCTCCATGAACTACCAAAAATCACAAAAAATATAGGAAATGAACAAAATAATCTAAATATTTTATGGAATAATGCATGAGATGTAAATCTTCAAGTGCCTAATACGATACATGGGATGAAATATCATCTTCATTACAGTCTAAGGAGAAGGATGTCCATAATATTGATGTCAACAATAAAAATATAAAATGACATGTCAATAAACCAGTAGTGAAATCAATGAAATGGTAACAAGAATAAACCAAAACAACAATAAACCATCCAATGTAATTTAGGTTTACCATAATCATGGGTATGATACTACTAGGTACATGCCCATTACCAAATTTGACACATTACTAGACTCCTATCTAATAAAAAAATAGTATTATTAAAGGAAGATAGATTCTATGATACCAATTTGTAATTTCCAAAACTGAGAGACACTAAAGAGGTAGCCTAATTTGGTGTGTTATATGGACTCCAGAATGCCACCCCATATACCAAAGGGTTCCGACTAGAATCAAGGGTCCATTGCGGTACAATGTAGAGACTATACCATCATATCAGAGTAGCACAATGGATACAACTAGAAGTAATAAATAGCATAAACATAAAAGATAACGAACCAAAAAGTTAAAACAGGAATAGATAATAAAATGTGGATGTATAGACATCCAAAAAACTATAACAATAATCAATCTATAGGCTATGTCATAAAGGAAATTATTTAATTGAATTTCATTGTGAAAAATTGGGGAATTCATGGGATATAATATACCAGAATATACAATATTCTATCACTATAATTGTGAGTGTGTGACCTGTTCTCTTCTTTTCCTTGACGCATTCTATAAGAAAAGAAATTTCAAGAATCATTAAAAGTGTCCATTCCATTATCTATACTGAAAAACATAAAGTCTTCCTAGGTGATAGAGGAGACTCGGATAATGTGAGATAAACATAGACGGAAACCACTAATGATGTCTAGAATAATACAGTGTGTCTAAAAAATATTACTGTGACGATATAATAGACAATAAAATATGATAAAAATATATACCAGTCAACATAAGTTCCTTTATGACACCTATAACTCTCAACCTTCTTCGGTATAGGCCAGAATAATTCCTATATATGTTAACATTTGAATCCATTTATATGTAACTTACATAATATGTATACAAGTATATACACTATATATGTGAAACAAATATAGGAATATAAATTTATAATATGTTCTAGTTATACCTAGGGTGTAACATAATTGTACAGACATAATCAAATGATTTATAGGATACATCAATAGTAATAGACCAAAATATATTAGGAATGAAATACGACATGCTCATTGCTCAAGATAGTGGGGTGATTCATCATTACCAACACTTAATATAGTGGGGTGTGTCACCATGACTAGTTCCTAATGCAAGGGAACATGGAACGTCATTCCCATCATCCATGTAAATTGTATGATATTCCATTCATGAAATCTAATATAAGGGACCATGAAAATAAATTCTAAACATTTCCCTTAACTATTTTCCAATGACCAATATCCATGTTCTGATAATAATAATCAAAATGGATTGATATGTAATCAAACCAATCTAACCATGGGTTCCAAATGTTAAATAACTCATCATCAATTTATAACACATGATGTGGCCTTTCCACTCACATCCATTTAATTAAATTCAACCCTTTAATTTAAAAGTCAATGAAAACCAATTAATGGTAAAACCAAACCACATAGGATGTGGTTTGTTTAGTCAAACAATTATATCAAAGGGGTATTTAATTTAATATATCCAATTAGGTGAAAAAAATGAGTTACAAATCATCTAACACTTTAAAAAATGCTTTATGTTCCTATAATAACATGTTGACATTAATATAATATGTAAAACAACTTTTTATGAAGCCCGAAACAATATATGAAACTAAACGTGATGGAATATTCTATAAAAACATATATTAATTTAGGGGAAATTATTAGACATCCGACATTGGATTATGTATTTTTCTTTCACCCGATACCAACTTTACATTTGATGTAAAATAGGAGATAAAACAAATAATAGTCAATTTTACTTAAATTTTGATCATTAGCTAAAACAAAAATATCATTGAAGATGAAGGGAGAAACTAATAAAGGGACGATGAGGATTAAAGAGCTTCTTGTTACCTATCAAAATAATATGATGAAAAAGGATGAAGAGTCCTGATGAGTATATAGACTCAAATCCAAACCATGGAGGAAGAGGGAGATTCTAATGATAGAGAGAGATGGGTAGGTTTTATCCACTACATGGAATGAAAAAGGGGTGATTACCTCAAAATATCTAAGGTAAAAAGGTCATTCTACTACCCCTCACATGACTAATAGATGGTATGACTAACCATGCAATGCCCATCCATAACCCCAATGAATCTTCTCTGAGAAAATTCACATGACCATGAAACAAGGGACACATATTCTAGTCTAACCATTCATCCCACTACGTCTATCAAAAACACCCCACAATGTTTGGCCATACCAAGAAAGCTCCAATGCATTGTTGGGTCAAAACCTATATGAGTATTGGTTTCTCCAAAACTCGTAGATTTGGGATCATAACAATCCCGAAACTCTCTTGATCCCTTCATTTTATGATACGGGATATTTGATAGGGTAAAAATGGATTTAAACTATAAATTGAATGACCTATACGTTAATAATGAGTTGGGACATTACAAATACATTGGAGGATAGACTTTGGTAATGTCTCATTGAATATAGAGGATCTTGAGTAAAGAATTTATTTTATTTTTGTGTTCCTAAAATATTAATTATAATTTGTCTACTGGAATGAAACCTTGTGAGGCATTCACTAGATAATCAAGAGGATTTCCTTGTAAATAGGGTAATTATAAATATTCATTAGTTATTTGACTAGAAATTGTGTATGAAATGATAGAAAAATGAAAAATATTTTTAGGGATGATGAAGGCTAGTTACTTTCATAAAATAATTTATATGGATTGAAGGATGATAATCATGAATTTAAATGTTATTAATCATGTGTTTCTTATTGAATTTATATCTCACGGGTATTGAATGTTTAGGGGAGTTAGTAAGTTATCTCCATGATTTACCATACCTTTTGAGGTAATGGAAAGTATTTGTTAAGTGGAATATATGTTGTAACTTCTACCCAAGTTGAATATAGTTCATTAAATTTTCCCTAAAATTTATATTTTAGAGTATCTTCATAACGAATCATATTCCATATTTCAGGGTGATTTCAATATAGATGTTGATGTGATATTTTTGTAGTTTCCTATTGAGATATAGAATTTCAATGAGAAATTATTTTGAGGATTTATCATTAGATTGGTTCATTTATAATGTAGGAATGGTGGATTAAATGAATATACACCAGAGTGAGATTCATAGACATATTATAAATATTCAAAGTTTTTTTAGTTTTTATCTTATATAGTGACTATAGATTATTATTTTTATTTTATTAAAATAATTAATCTTTACTATGAGTTTAAATATGACATAATAATTGTGATATTTATTTCAGAGAGTTAACTTGTGATATTTTTTTTCATGGTTTCTTTAATAATCATCATTTTAGTTTCAATTCATGATGAAATAAAATAATAGAAAGGTATTTAATGCAATGAACTAGATTTCTTTGTCCTATAACTTTGTATATTTTATGTGTGGAGGTGGAAAATCATTTTTAAGTGTGGTTAAAATATAAAAAAAATTAATTTATAATATTTAAGGAGTCTATTATGTTGTGGTGTTCTTAAAAAGTTTTGGGGATCAAAAGTCTGGTGGTACGTGGTCTACGATCATGGTGGTTGGTTTATTTCTTATTTCTTGATGATGGGTTGAATATTTACATTTTTAATGGAGTTTGTGATGTGGTTTATAGTTTTTTTTCATGGTGCTAACTATTTTAAAGGTCTTGGTTTTAGTTTTAGATTTTTAGATCACTATATTCCACAGTGAACATTAGAATGGTCATTTTAATTATCATTTGTTTTTATTTCATGGTCTACAAACATTATATTTTTGTGATATCACGGGGGTTCAAAGGAATTAGAAGAAAATGAAGCGGTTTTTCAGATATAGGTTGTTGTTGTTATTAGATTAAATGGAATCTGTAAAGACCACAAATGTGTACTAAGTTATTATATTATATTCTTTGTGAATGTAGATTTCAAAAGAGTGAATGAAATTGATAGAGATAAGGTTTCATGGATTTTAAATATTTATTTTGTTGAATATGGATTGATTGAATAGCACCATAATGTAGTAAATAGATAAACATGTTGTAGTATTGAAATTTTAGTTATATTATTAATTTATCCATTCAATAGACCATCTATTAGTTTGTTTCCACACTATTACACACTTTAATAGTGTGATGTTTAGTTATAGAGGGTAGAGACCTCAAGAATATTTCTTAAGATTGATTTTGTGTGGTTTATTTTCCTTATAATCCATGTTTGGTTAAGGATACTATGAATTTCATTGATATTCAATCAGTGGTTTCTTCTTCTCCTCTAAAAGGTATATTTTTTAGAATTCATTGATATAGGGGATTCTAACATGACTTTTATGCATGTTTTTGGTGATTATATAATTTGGATGATGTGACCATTTTTAATAGATGTTTTCTTCTTCGAATTAAATAAATTTAATCATAAATTAGAAAATAGTGGTAGAATAATAAAGAATATAATGGAGACTGATTGCATAATTGAATTGATGATATAATTGGATTAAAAGAGTATTGAGAACATCAAAATGTTTATAATATAGATTATACATTTACATTAAATTTTTTTATATGACATTGATGTATCAAGAATTTATTCTTGATTGATAAATATTTTTTTGTAATATCACTACACTATCATATTTTGAATAAGTACAATGTTATGAAAAACGAATGATGAAAATTAGTTTACTTTGAATATTTATTTTTTAGGATTCATTATATATACTTAAAAATTTGGTTTAAAATAAATCTATCCTATATAGACTGCATAACACACTACACTGGGACTTAAAGGAATTACGATATTCTATAATAATATTATTTTTTAAATATAGCCATTATAATACAACAATTTAATTTTATGAATGAATATAAAAAACACATTATGAAATAAATTTTTAAATATTTTATCCAAGAATTAATTTATTTATCTACTCATAACAAATATGAGTTTTATTTTTATTAATGTCATTTTATGCATCTAAAAAACATTACTAAAAATGGTTTATATTTCAATTTAAGAAAGAATAATTTAATTAATTTATAAAACTTTTTAGAAATTTAATTTGATAAAATTGTTATCATTTTGAAATAAAATTTTTATTTAAGGAATAATATGAATTTTTCATGAAATTGTTGATTTTTGAGTGAATTGGGAAAGTTTCTGATTTTATTGAAAATTTTCATTTATTTTCATGTATTTATGTGAATAGTTATTGTAGTGGTTTTAATACGTTATTAGTTATTTTTGATTAAAAATAATACAATTATTTACATTTTGACCAAAATTATTCCAAATTTGGATAAATAACATTTTTTATACTTTAAAATGAATTATTTTGGAAATTTTTCTTTGTCGCATTTTGTGAGTTTATATTAAAGTAATTTAAAAATTGTATAGGAAATTAAATATAAAAAATAAATTATATATTTTTAACTATAATATCCAAATAATTTACATAGATAACCATTATGTTGTTTTTTATAACGAATTGTATCCATGGAATATATTTATCACCATAGTTAAAATAAAATTATGTTAACTAGGGTTGAAAATAATGTGATAATTAATTAAATAAACCCTAAAACATGAATTTTATATATTTAATGGTTTTAGTTTTTCCAAACCCATTTATAATTTCTAAATAAAGAATATTTGTCCAATTTTTATATGATAAATACATTTATATGATTTTAAGCAAGGAATAATTCCAAAATGTCACTTTCATGATTCCAATATATATAATATGTTTTGACATGTATAAAAAAAATCAGTTATGGATCATAATGGTTACTTTAAATATGAATAATATTTTATGATTATATATTTTTATTTAATTTTTAATGATGAAATAAATGGTTATGCAAAGCTGACACATTGATTCTATAGGTAGTTGGAAAATCACATAATTGAATTAAAAACATAAAGCTAATGTTTTGTTGGACACATTTGTTGTAAAATTATTTAAAAAAATTATTAGTGATGTTTTTAATGTTTAATTTCAAACTATATTACCATATTAATAATTTTATAATGTCGTTTAATTGAATATTACAAAAAATGACATTAATGGTATTTTATGTTAAATAATGTTTTCATAAATGATTTAAAAATTCATAAAAATATTATCTCTATACATGTGAATTAACAAGGAATAAAATTAAAAAAAACTACACTTATGGGTAATATTTCCTTTTACTATATCATTAATAACCCTAAATATTGAAAACATTCTTACTATTGTATTTCTTAAAGGGGTTGATGTGAGATTACATATAAGCGATAAGGGTTGATACATCACCCAAAATTTTATAAATTTATTTTTATGGGCTTAATTTTATTTATATTTACCCAATATTAAAAATATAACAATTTTATTCCACATGTAAATGAAATTTAGATTATATTAATTTAATACATTAAGTAATTACAAGGGTTCCCCTATCCACACTTATAATAGATTAACTCCATCCTCCAATACTCACACATCATGAGAAATGTTTCTCTATTATGATTCTACAAAATACCATAAATAAAAGTACTCATTACATATAGGATCTGGTATTATCAAAAGGAATACCTTTAAAGATTAATGTGAAAGATAAAGTTCTTTTCTGAAGATGTGGTATTACTCTAAACTGGGAATTTTTGTCTTACATCCACATCCTTAAATCATATTAAAAATAGATGATACAATAATATAAATATCTATAAAATATTTAACTTTTATTTTTATTATTAAATAACCATTTTAGTCTCATATTTTTTCCTATGGGGATCCAAAACATTGTTTGTGTGTACGTATAGACCACTTCCAACACGAAGTGCTCTGTCTAGTTTTTCATCATCACTTTAGAAGGTTGGTTATTATGATGAATTTAATAAATATATATGATATTAATTTCATGATTAATATTCTAGAAATATAATATGTTACATATCGTCTTACCATTTATACCCAAAAAATGATAATGTCATTTATGCATATGTGTGGATATCTGCCTCCACAAAGCATTGATATTTATGTTTTATATACCACTTTTATGTTTGAATATTTTAAACATTAAATGTCCTATGTACATCTATTTTTGAGTTTTTATATATTTTTTATTTTATTTACGGGGTTTCCTGATGTCGGGGGTCAAAACATGAGTATTGGAAGAAAAATGTCCTAGTTCATGGTTGGCACACAATTAATCTAACCACATGGATGTCTATGTGAGGGTGTCTAGTTTGAGGAGATTTAAAATTTTTATAGTTCTATTTATGGTCTTCAAAATATTCTTGGCATATGGTAAACCATGAATTTTGATTTTTGGGGATACTGGAGCACATGTATATATGGTACATGATTTTTATAATTGTGAATCCTAACCATGTGAGTTGTCTATGTCATTAAAATTATTGATTTAAATAAAAATGTCCCTAATGTTTCATTAACCACTTTGGCCTCATTTTATCTCCAATTAATTTTAATTTACTTTCTAAATATTGGTATATTCTCCTTTTTGGATTTTCGTGGATTTTCCTAGTATTCAAGTGTTTTCTTCTGGAGATAATCCAAATTATTATAGATTTATCCAAACCCCCCTGCCCTTTTATGGTTCTTCCATTTCCATGGATATGTGAAACACAAATGGGTGGAATGCATGAATCCAATTATTTTAATGAGGGTTTTGGATTTTTTATTCTGGTTTTGGGGTGTAAGGATATCTTCTTCATAAATTAGGTAGATGACATCAAAAGTGATGAGGTTGTAACCATTTGGAGGTAGGTGTATATATTTAATGGTTTTTTCCATGGTGAACATTTATATTCATGACTTTTATTATTGATAAATTTTCATTATAATGAATTAATATTTTCTTCATGTTTTTTGTGTTCTATGGTTTCACATTTTCAATTTAAGGATTAAAGTGGGTTTTCTAAAAGAAGGTGGCTTATGTGAGCCCAAATTATTTAGTAAAATGGATAAAATAATTTTTATGGGTTTTAATGGGATTATAAATAGGTCTTAAAATTTTATTTTCCTTGATAAAAGTGTTAAATTAAAATTGATCTATTTTTAATTAAATTTCCTATGATATCACCTTTGATGCATGACCCTTGTGTTGTGGTTTTTACGGATTGAGTAGCACATGTGATATCTATGGTCTTAAATATTCTTGTTCAAGAGGCCATGAGATCCATTAGAGGGGTTGTGTAAGGGAGATTCAATTTTTTTTAAAAGGGATTATGCGAGCCAGTGAGAGGAAAAATGATAGAGCTTCCACTTTTTATCTAAGAAACTGGGAGAGCATTGGGAGGAGAACATGGTGAAAACATTAGATATTCCAATTTCTATCCATTAAAAATATATATTTTATTTAATCTCACATTATTCACATATTCTAAGTGCCATTGGTGCACATTACTCTTGTCTCATGGGATAATATGCATTATGTGTTGAGATAGTTAATTTTATTAATGTGAAATCATGTGTTAGGAACATTTTCATTTATTTGGTTATTAGAAGATGATAATTTTATTTTCCCCTAAAATGATTTTTTGGTTAATTTGATAATGTTTTTTTCATAGATTTTAATCTTTGTCTTGAGTCGTGTAGATAATTTTTTTTAAATGCCTATTTTTTAAGAAATACAATTGAATTTCATGGGATTGATTTTAATAATAATTTCTTCAAAGTGAAATTTTTTTAGAAAATGTGTTTTAAAAACAATTTTATTATTTTTCATGGTAAAATTAGTATTAAATATATTCATTGTGTTATCCTTTTTATATTTGTTCCATAAAACCTACATATTCCATTGGGACATGTATTTAATTTTTTATATGAGGAACATGTAATGGAAAGGGAATTTTGAATATAGGTGGCCCTTTAGGATTACAATCATCTGTTTTTTTAGTGGAGAGTCTGTATGACTTAGTGGGTTCATGAAGAGATGTTTGTAGTTTTTTTCATTTGTAATGCACGTATTGGTCAAGTATGGTCTTATTAATGATTTTTTGTTTATGATCTTGTGACATGAGATACCATGTATATGTCCGATTATGGTGTTATTTGTTTATGACGTTGTCTTGTTGTTTAAGGAATCTATTTTTTGTCATTACTATGTTAGTGATGATGTTATTGCATACTTGTTGATGTTAATGATGATGTGGTGTACATACCATTTAATGGATGGTTCATTCATATTTTACTTGTGTGAAACTGTTCTAAAGAGATTATGTGTTATTCAAAGTGAATGTTTCAAGCCCATCATAATCAAGATTGAGATGCATCCCATATGGAATGCCAACTTGGGAGATGGGCAACTATGGGAAAAACCGATTATTGCGACGGGTTATTTGTGACGGGATTTATTCCCGTGGAAAAAAATCCGACGAAAAGTGTATTTGCGATGGGAATATATTCCCGTCATAAATTTTCAGTTATTTACTACGGGAATACAGGACTCGTCGCAATAGATATGGCACGGTTTGCACGCCAAAACGCGAGAAGCCTATTTGCGATGGTCGCCTTCTACCTGTCGCAACTACCCAGCCGCGGTAAATGCTATTTGTGATGGGTAAATCGTCCCATCAAAAAAAAATTGTCGGCAGGTTTTATTTGCGACGGGGCCCGTCGCTAATACCGGCGGAGGTAAATAAGATTTTGGGATGGGGATATCCGCTTGTCGCTAATGGTATGTCGGTAGGTAGCTATTTGCGACGGGCCCATCGCAAAACCACTTTTAACCACTGCCCGTAATTAATGCGGGAAAAGGTATTTGCAACGGGATCCCGTCGCAAATAATCTAACCTACATATACCCCCACCTGTTTTTTCCAAATCATTCAGATCTCTCTTTCTTTCTCTCTTTAACTTTTAGTTCTAAGTAGAAAATTTTTTTCGGTTTACTTTTTTCTTATGAGAAGAGGAGAGAAGGAGTTAGAAGGCGTTCATTGCTTCAAAATATCGAACATATTTATGATTTTTTATTTTTTAAATTATTCTTAATTGTTAAATTATTTTGAATTGTTATTTTTATTTTTAATTGTTATTTTTAATTTTTTTTAATAGAATGTTTAGTAGTTATATAATATAATTAGATTATGTGGAACCAAATAATCCTTGTCTGGATACGAATAAGTAGAGGCGGCTCTAGCACAGATGTACCTAGGAGTGAAAACTCTGACAAGGTGTTTTAAGCTTGACTCGGGGTAACCTGGTACATGACAACAGGCTTTGCTACACTCTTGGTTCGACACTCCCAGGGGATGTTTTGGTAATAATTTGAAATAATTATATTTAATTAGAAATAATTAGAAATAATTATATTTAATTAGAAATAATTATAAGTAGTTATATATAATTAGAAATAATTATATTTAATTGGAAATAGTTCTATTTAATTAGAAATAGTTATCAAATTAATTAGAAATAATTAAAATAATTATCAAATAAATAAGAAATAATTAGATTTAATTAATTAGAAATAATTAGAAATAATAAAAATAATTATCAATAGAAATAATTAGGAAATTGGAAATAATTAAAATAATTAGGAAAAAATTAAAATAATAAGGAAACAATTAAAATAATTAGGAAACAATTAAAATAATTAGGAAACAATTAAAATAATTAGGAAACAATTAAAATAATTAGGAAATAATGAAAATAATTAAGAAACAATTAAAATAATTAGGAAACAATTAAAATAATTAGGAAACAGTTAAAATAATTAGGAAACAATTAAAATAATTAGGAAATAATTAAAATAATTAAGAAAAAAACTAAAATAATTAGGAAACAATTAAAATAATTAGGAAACAATTAAAATAATTAGGAATCAATTAAAATAATTAGGAAACAATTAAAATAATTATGAAACAATTAAAATAATTAGGAAACAATTAAAATAATTAGTAAACAATTAAAATTATTAGGAAACAATTGAAATAATTTTGAAACAATTAAAATAATTAGGAAATAATTAAAATAATTAGGAAAATTAGCAACTACAATTAAGATAATTAGAAACTACAATTAGGATAATTAGCAACTACAATTAGGACAATTAGCAACTAAAATTAGGATAATTAGCAACTACAATTAGGATAATTAGAAACTACAATTAGGATAATTAGCAACTACAATTAGGATAATTTGCAAGCGTGATTGACCGCTCATCTACCTCAATTTTCTTTTCATTTGTGTGTTGAGGCTTGACAGGAAACTTCTGCCTGCACATGTAATATTTTCTTTTACTGTCAAAATTATCAACCTCCTCGCCTGCATAGAGGTGATGAGGTTTATAATTTTGATAGTAAAAGAAAATATTACATGTGGAGGCAGAAGTTTCCTGTCAACCTCAACACACAAATAAAAAGAAAATTGAGGTAGATGAGCAGTCAATCACATTTGTTTTTTATTCAATGATTGATTAAACACCCGACCTATATGCATATATTCGCATTACTAATTAGTAACATAATTAGTAATCTAATTAGTAACATGAATAGTAACATAATATAAAATATTATATTAATCTAATATTAATAATTAAATAATAATACTATTATAATTATTTTATTATTATATTATTAATATTTATAAAAAAAATATTAAAATTATTAAAATTATAAAAAATTTATAAAATATTACAATTATCAATATTTCAAACATGTTTTGCTCTATTCATAACATGTTCAAATCTTAAAGGGTCGCCAATTTTCAGGTCATGACCAATAAAAATTTTGCATCAACCGTGTCCAATTTAAACTCTATAATTGTCCTTGCTTGGTTGATCACCTCGCAAGTAGCGTTTCAATAGGACAACCCAAGTCATGTCTTTCTCATCTATAAGATTCATATCACATTACTTTTTACATAGACTATTGTTTCTTGAAAATTTAAGGGAAAGATACTGAAGTTCTCTTAATTTTTCAAGGAAGAATGATCTATGTAAAGGGTCATGTGAGATGATTCTTAAAGGAAAGAACGACATTACTTATGTCTTCCTATTGAAACACTACTTGCGAGGTGATCAACCATGTAAGGACAATTAGAGTGTTTTCATTGGACTTGGTTGACGCAAACTTTTTATTGGGCAAGACCTGAAAATTGGCGACCCTTTAAGATTTCAACATGTTAAGAATATAGAAAAATCTGTTGGAAATATTGAGATTTCTAATAATTAGTAATAATTAATAATAATTATTAATAATTAGTAATAATTACTCAAAAATCAAATAAATTCGGGTACATGGTTATAAATTGGCACAATTTCCAGCGGATTGGTGGCTACCTTTTTCTCAACGTCTCATATCTTTGCTACTTTCTCCCACTAAAATCAGTATGAAAAATGTGCTCTAACTAATGTTAGAGAAATTTTTTCATACAGATTTTAGTCGGGAGAAAGTTAAAAAGTGATGAGTCACCAAAAAAAAGAGGCTCTTTTACCTGACGACTCATCTCATTGCAAGGAGATGGGTCATCAGGCAAAAGAGCTGTCGACAATCCGTTGGAAACAAATAAGAATAATTATTAATATAATCTCCACAAAGATGATTACAAAATTTTATTTCATTATTCAAGCATATTTCATTTTTCCAAGTACTGCTAAGTATTTCTAAATTAATAATAATTAGTGGGGATTATTACAAACTAACTGTGTCACCTATAATTATTGGTAATTACTAATAAATAACTGTAATTATGTATCTTCTCTTTATAGGATATTGTTTTTCTTATATAAAATTATTTAACAACAATAATGGTTTTAAATTTTGTAGAAACATATATATGAATATGGAACAAGGAAGTTGACATCAATCATTATTAGATGATCGTGCTTGGATAAATCAGCATAGAAATCCAAACGGTTCTAGTTTAAATCTTATATATGTTGATGGTGTTGAAGCTTTCTTATCATTTGCATCATCAAACCCGGAATTTGTTTCAGAAGGGACAATTAAGTGTCCTTGTAAAAAATGTTCTCTGAGAATGTTTGAGACAATTGACATCGTTGGGAAACATCTATTACGTTATGGTTTTCAATTAGATTATATTTTTTGGCATCAACACAGTGAATGCAGTTTTAGAGAAGATACTAATAATTTGATTCCAGATCCATCACGTTTTCAGAATTTAGTACATGATGTTGCAGGGTCATCCGTTCAACAAACTGAAATCGAGGATGATGTTGATTTAGCTCCCGAGTTGGCACCATCTGAATTTGCTGAGTTGTCCAGGTCTGCTGAGGATTCATTATATCCTGGTTGCAAGATAAAAAAATTAGAAGCAGTTGCAAAATTTATGGCTATTAAATCAGATAATGGAATGTCAAATAACTATTTTGATCAGATATTTTCTTTGGTCAAAGAACTGTTACCTGAAGGAACTGTGCTGCCTGCTAATTATTATGAGAGCAAGAGACCGGTTCATAATCTGGGCATTAGTTATCAGAAGATCCATGCATGTTCAAATGATTGCATCTTATATTCTGGTGAAAATTATTCATTGGATAGTTGTCCCACATGTGGAAAATTGAGGTATAAAGAAGCTCAATCAGGGAAGTCTAGATTGATTCCTGTAAAACAGTTAAGATATTTCCCGCTTACACCCAGGTTGCAGCGTTTATTTATGTCTCAGAACACAGCGACAATGATGTCATGGCACAAAACCAATATTTCAAATGGTAAAAGCATGATTCATCCATCTGGTGGTGATTCATGAAAACATTTTGATCAAGTGCATCCGTCTTTTTCTTTAGAATCCCAGAACGTGTGATTGGGTCTTTCTATTGATGGTTTTTTTCTATTTGGATCTTTTGGTAGTCAGTATTCATGTTGGCATGTCTTTATAACTCCGTACAATTTACCTCCATGGATGTTGATGAAAGAGCCTTATATCTTTTTGACTTTATTAATCCTAGGACATCCAGAAAATAATATTGATGTTTATTTGAAACCATTTATTGATGAGTTAAATTCATTTTGGAGTTGTGGTGTTGGTACATATGATGATGCTGCGAAATAGAATTTTATAATGAAAGCTTCTTTGATGTGGAAAATTAGTGACTTCCCGGCATATGGCATGTTATCTGGTTGGAGTACACATGGTCCAAAATCATGTCCTTAATGTATGGGAGACAACAAAGCATTTATGCTTGTGAATGGAAAAAAACCTTGCTATTTTGACTGTCATCACAGATTTCTTCCAATCGATCATCCTTTTCGGAGGGATAAATCTCATTTCGGAAAAGGTAGAATTGAAAGAGATGAACATACAAAAATGATCTCAGGTACAGAGTTACAATCAGTTGTATTTTCATTACCTTCAATCACTTTTAGACCGACAATAAACCAACAGAAAATTCATGGCTTTGGGAAAGAACACAATTGGACAAAACGGAGCATTTTTTGGAATCTGCCATATTGGTCTGATTTTTTGGTCCGACACATGTTGGATGTCATGCGTATTGAGAAGAACTGTTTTGATAATTTATTTCATACTGTTTTGGATACACTGGGTATAACCAAAGATAATGTAAAGGCACGATTAGATCTTACCCAAATTTGCAGTCGACCAGAACCTGAATTGTTTGAAAATGTCAGATCACAGAGATTAATGAAGCCAAAAGCATCTTATACACTGACCAAAGAGAGTCTCTTATTATTTTGTCATTGGATTTCAGATTTGAGACTCCCAGATGGCTATGCATCCAACTTGGGCAGATATGTTAAAAATGGTCATATTACCGGATTAAAAAATCATGATTGTCATGTTATAATGGAAAGAATTATGCCTATTAGATTAAGAGGTTTATTGAATTCTAATATTTGGGATTCGATAACAGATATATCATATTTTTTCTGAGACATGTGTGTGATGACAACAGACTACGATGCACTAAGAAAACTGGAAGAAGATGTTGTTGTAATTATTTACAAACTAGAAAAAATCTTTCCATCGGCTTTCTTTGACTCAATGGAACATTTGACATTACATTTTCCAAATGAAGCAAAATGTGGAGGTCTGGTTCAGTTTCGATGGATGTACCCATTTGAGAGATGCATGCAGAAATTGAAGAAAAAAGTACGTAATAAAGCATCAGTTGAAGGCTCAATTGCTGAAGCTTATTTGCAAGAGGAAATTGCTTTATTCTACTCTCATTATTTTGAATTTGAATATCCCTCAAAATTTAACTTCATGGGTCATAATGAGGGGAATATTGATGATTATATGAACAATCAATTATCAGCTGTCAATCAGCCCGAACTTGGCTTTGGTGGAGTTCATGATAAATGGATTTCAGATGATGAACATCATAGAGCTCATACATATGTTCTACTCAAATGTAAAGAAATTTCACCAATTGTACAGTGAGTTCTCTTATCCCTTATTCTATAGATTCTATTACAGTAAATTAATCATATTGTATTTGTAGGTTATATGATGATCATATCAAGAAACAATTTCCACAAATTACAGCAGCTGGCTTAGAAGAACGTCGGCAAAAAAAAATTACCTACTGGTTTCAAAAACTGGTAACGTATATTATTTTTTGGTTTTACATATAAAATCAATTTATTAATTGTAATAGTGATAAATTTTTTACAAATTTTCATGTATCTATACATGCTGACAAGATTGATAGTCGATTGCGTATATTGAGTATCCCACCATCCAAAATGGTTAAATCTTATAATGCATATGTGGTGAATGGTTATCGCTTTCATACACGTTCATATGGGGAATCAAATAAAACAACGAATAGTTGTGTTTGTTTGAAGGGATCACATCATAGAGATATTGAAGATGAATTTTACAGCATGCTTGAAGAAATTATTGAACTGTGTTATTTGGGACAGAATTATGTAACAATGTTTAAATGTTGATGGATGGATACTGAGAGAGGCTTGCATGTTCATCAGACTCATGGAATTGTTGATATTAAACATAAAAGTATTCTAGTAGTAAATGAACCATTTTTATTGTCTTATCAGGCACATAAAATTAATTAGGCAACATATTGTGCTACTGCAAAAGAGATGGACGATTGGTGGAGTATAATAAAAGTTAAATCTCGAGAAAATCAGTTTACTCAAACTGAATGTGGTTCCACTGAAGTGCAAGGAAATGAAAATTTTCATGACACTCCTAAAAACACATCTTTTTCACAATGAGACATGAATATCAAGGATGGCACCCCACAGTTAAGGGTCGATGGTGACGATGTATTCAATGATACAACTGAATTTGAAATGACAAGAGATGATGAAAGTGAAAAAAATATAGAAATTGATGATGTTGATGAGGAAGATGAATACATTGACATTTAAAACTATGAAGATGATGATGAAGATGAACATTGACACGGTAAAATGCTGGTTAGAATCGTAACAAATATATATTTATACATAATAGTTATTTTCAACTGTTTGCTAATAATAATCATTTCATGTTTAAGATGGACTCAGAAACGTATCTTCAGTTGCTAGAGGCTGAGCTACCTATGGATGATGAGGATATTGAGTCATCTGACCCTCGGGCTATTGTCACTACAGGGAGCACTTAGAGGGGGCGTGGTCTTACCAGACTGATGATTCCAGATCCTATCCCCGAGCGAAATCCACCTCTTGGATTCGATGCGCACATGTGGTGGTATGGTAACCTGTGTATTTTAGTTATCTTTCTTTATAATTTATTTATATTCTAATTTTTTTATTATTTGATCTTTTTCCACAGTTTTACGCATATAGCTATTGGACAGGGGAGCTCTATCTTGTGCAGTTATTTTTCTCAGGCCTAGCTCACATGGGATCAGATTCCCGCTGATGTGCAGGCCACCATGTTCGATCATTGGCTGGTACGTAATTAAATATTATTTATTTTGAAATTTAATTAATTAATAACTTTATATTAGGGTTTACGGTATCTCGTCGACGAGAGAATTCCTGCCACTATCCACGCGACATGGGTGGTGTTTATGTGTGACCGTTTCCGTCAGTTTTTCCATAATTTGAGAAAGGCGGCTATGAGGAAAGTCGGAGTCACAGAATTTGATGAGTCCTATAGATCCCACCAACCAGAGTACATTTCAACTCATGTTTGGGATTGATTATGTACACACTGGTTGGGTGGTGGGTCGCAGAGGAGATCTGCATTGGGTCGACAGAATTGGGGGAGACAAGGGGTGACGCATCGAGCCGGTAGTTGTACATTCAGTGCGCATAGAGAGTGTATGGTAAGTATTTTTTTTAAAATTTTATACAACTTTAAATATTAACAATTTATTTTATATTCATATATGAAGCTGAGCAGCCCGGTATTACGACGTACGGTGTTTATCGGAGGATGTACACTGATCCGGCTACATGAGAGATGAGAGGTGACCGCCAGCGTCAGATTGTGGTCAGTATTATTTTATTTTTTGTTTGAAAATTAAATGAATATAATCTTTTCATTATTTTAATTTCTAATTGAAACTTAAGCAGTCATATGAGGCCGTGACCTCTCAGACACAAGATGAGAGTCAAGACGAGACGGGTGATCAGACTAGTGCCCGCCATTTTGATGAGACAGAATGGATGCAGGCGACCTAGTATGGCTTCGACAAGGGCCAAGTAGTTGGTATCATCTCTAATTTGACTCATGCAGCTTATTATGGTACTGTTGCGATGTCGGCGTCCGACTTGAGAAAAGATCGTAGAGAGGCATCATCTTCTACCTCACAGTATCAGGAGCAGCTGCATTCTCAGAGTGAGCTTATAGAGGATTTGTGTCAGGGGAAGCAGCAGATGCGTCAGCAGTACGATGAGGAGATGCGTCGATGGCAGGAGCAGATGCGTTAGCAGGATGATGAGGAGAGGCATCGATATGAGGAGAAACATCAGGAGAAGATAGAGTACATGTGTCGTCTGACTCCTAGTTTAGGGATTGAGTTTCTTCCACCACCTCCTCTAGGTCCTCCAGATTATCCACCCCCCAGTGATTTCTTTACATGTAACAAACATTTGAGTTCATAGTTTATTGTCATATTAACTATTTACAATTCCTCTTTCATATTGGTATGAATATTGCATGTTTTAATTTGTTTTTATTTTTTTAATACTTTATTACTTATTAGTATTATTTTTAATGTCTGTTTATTTTAGTAATATTAATTTTAATATTTTATATTTGTTTTTAATATTGAGTAGTTTATAATTTTATAATTTTAATAATATTAATATTATTAATATTATTTTTTCATAAATATGTATGTTTATTTTAATAATAATAAAATTATATTAATTTTTTATATTATTAATATTAGTATTATTCTTATATAATATTATATTATTTATATTCATATTATTATAATTTTTTGTTATTAATATTTCATAATTATATTATATATTTTTATTAATATTAATATTATAATAATATAATTTTTTTATATTATTAATATTATTATTATTATATACATATTTTAATAATAGTATTATTATATTAATTTTTTATATTATTAATATTAGTATTATTATATAATATTATATTATTTATATTCATATTATTATTATTATATATTAATATTTCATAATTATATTATATATATTTTTTATTATAATAATAGAATTTTTTATATTATTAATATTATTATTATTTTTATATAATATTATACAATTTGTATTAATTATTTTAAATTTTTTTAATTTTTTTTAATATTTGCGAAGGGGTGTCCCGTCATAAAATATTTCTTTTACTGTCCCACTTGCAATAGGAAGAATAACCGTCGTAAAAACTATTGTTGTGACGGTCCATCGCAAATACCTACGTCGCAAATATTTCTTAAATTTCCCATTTGCGACGGGTCAGAAACCCATCGCAACTAATATATCTATGACAGCCCGTCGCAAATTGATTTTTTATATATAAACAAAAAACAATTTACGACGGGGGAAAAATACCATCGCAAATACTATTTTTGCTATGGGACCGCCGAAAAAACAACTATTTGCGACGTCGTTTTCTACAACGGGCGATTTGCGACGGAGCCCCATCACAAAAGGTCTTTTGCGATGAGATCCCGATGCAAATCGCTCATCCCAAATATTCCATTTTCCGGTAGTGGACTAATTTTACATGAATATTTTGAATAATAAAAGTATCAGTGTCGTTATTTTGTTGGGGGTTAGTGGTAGACTTGATCAAGGATCATTGAGACCATGGTTGTAGGGATATAGTGGTGCCTGATGGCTCTTCTTCATGTCTAACATTTAGTTTCCTATGGTGGAAATTTAATTTTTCATATTTAAGTATGGATATTGGTTTGGTTTTTTTATTGAGATTATGTTATTTTACAGGGTTTGATCTAATTTTTTGGGTGATTGTGGGGGTTATTTTGATTTTTTTAGTGAAAAAAGAAGTTTACAAGAAGCGTATGGTTATGGTACATGGTTAGTAATAATAATGAAAATAAAATGTGTCCTTGAATATTACCTTCTAGAAGAAAATTCATAGTTGGAACATGGTTTCCCTATCAATGCACTAGAACAATGTATATCTGGTAAAAGTTTAAAATTTTAAAATTTCTCTACTTTTTGTTTTGAATCTGTTATTAATGTTAATTTTGTTTACTGAGACATATATTAATGGATTATTTTGGTTTGATTTTTGAAGTTCGATGCTTTATTGTGTATTTATTAAGATTGATTTTGGTGTTTCTTATACAATTACTCCTAGAAGGGCCTCATCTTGGAAAAGGTAATGTAATGAAAATAATACCCAATAGGTTAATCCTTAATTAAATCCATATTTGGTAGATTTTTTGATTCATACAATCCAATTCATATTCATGATGGTCGGATGAGGGAAATCATAGATGATAGATAATGATCAAGATTAAACATTGAAAAATCCACTGATTATCTAGGAAAACAAAGGATCCAATGAGTTTGATGATTGGTTGGATCACTTTGATCAGATCATTATGTTTCTATTGAACCATGAGACCGCAATATTTAGATTATACATATATATGGTATAATGGACGAGTAGGAAATGTTGGGAGTCTTTGGTGTTTGAATTATTTCCATGGTAAATAAAGATATGGTCTGAAAGACATGCAATGGGGGGTCTATCAGGGATTGTAGACATTGCTCCTCATTAACACCCACCAGGTCACTAGAATGTTGAATTTTTACATTCATTTTTATTTTAATGTTTAAATTTAATTACAAGGTTATGGTAGTGAAAAACAATATCTTTTTTTGGTGAAATGCCAAGGCACATAGTTAACACACAATTTGTATAACCAAGATTCCAAAAACGTGAGGGCATCCTAGTTTTTGAAAGAGGGGTCATTCATGGTTTGAGCATGATTTTTTGTACCATGTGACTCCCAGGAGAAACCGTGTATTATATTTTCGTGTGGAATGAGTTACCTTCATGTTCATCACACGACATGACTAACTATTTTACCAAACTGTGTTCCCTATCTAGGCAACATAAAAATTGGTTTCTTAAAATTTTAACCTAGTATGGTTTTCCTATTTTGGGGTCCCATTTTCCTACTGCATCATTTGAATATCCTTGTCCCTAATGGTGGATCTCTCACTCTCTCCTGGTGGTGATATCCCTTGAGATCATGGTTCTTTGGCATGAGGCAATCCCTTTACTTCATGGTTACGTTGTCCTTCCCCATTCTCCTTATATATTGATCCATTTTTTTATATGTGTGGAACCATAGTGGGGGTGTTGGCCTTATATAGTTTATGTAATATTGGAAATAGTTTTTCCCCTAATGGATTATGTCTCTAAGTCATTCTTCTACCTCTTCCTAGTGGTTGTCATTATATGTGAAGAGCTTTACATCGAATCCAAGGAATGTGTCTCAATTTAATGTTTTTCTATGTATTACCTTAATAATTATGAATTTAATTTGTTAATGTTCATTTAGATTCTGAATAAATGACTTATGGTTGATTTTAATCCCATTATGGATGTGTTTGACTATTTATTATAAAAATTGGGTGCTTTAATAGGGGCTCTAAGTGGTCATGACATGAATAAACTCAAAGATCTTGTAAAAATGGATACAATGTTATTTATGTAATTGGTAGTATTTATAATCTAATTTTAGAAATTAATTTTCCTTGGGAAATATTTTTTTTAAAATGGAATTTTCGATTGTAAAATGGCTTGCGATATGGTGTGTTGATATATGAAGTTGTTTGTGATCAAGTTGGCATAGAGTATCACATAGGTTAAACAAATTTTGAGTGAGGTTTTTTTTCAAGGGAATGTGTGAGCCATCATAGAAAGGACCATGACATCCTCTATTTTATTATGTTTTAGTGGTAGTGTTATCAACCAGAGTGAGGACTGTGGGATCCTCAAATTTAGGTTACCTAGGGTCCATGAAATATTTTTGGAGGAAATACATTGGGAGATTTGATGTTAGTTGATGAGAGTCCATGAGATTTCATGGAGTTGGGATTAGTGAAGAAGATGAAAGAATAAATTTATTAAGATAACTAGGATTATTATTTCGTCACTTATGATAGGTTCGATCATTAGATCTAATGGTTCACTTTACTTATTCTATATTGGTTTATATGTTTCAAGCATTTTTTAGTTGCATTTTGATGTGGTGAGATGTATTGTTACCCTTAACAATCTTGTGGTTATTTTATAATTGTATTATGATCATTTTCATTATTACTTGTTGAGTATGATGATCATGTTGAGACTTGATAATTTTTTATTGGGGAAATGGTGGAAATAGATTTGGATGACATGTTTTTTGTCAAATGGAAAACCTATGGGATGTCAAAGGTTTAATTGAAAATAGTATATTTTCAAAGTGATTCAGTTTTCAAAATGTTTCCAAATTAATTTATTGGTTTTTAGGGTTAAATAGTTAAATAAATTCATTACGGTGTCACACATGACTTTGTTCTTGACACCTTTCCTGATCCATTATATGTTTGCATACATTGTTTGGTAGGACATAAGTTTGGGAAATGGCCCCATGTAACAACTTGTATCTTCTTGATTACTTCTATCCAGTGTTACACAGAAGATACATTCCCCCATAGGAATTATTTCATGTGGATTTGTTGTTTTTTTTATACTTTCGAATGTCTGTTTCATCATTTTTATAATTATTCCCCTTTATTTCGTGTCTTGTGATTTGTTTTGAGATACCATGTGTATGTCCAGTTATGAAATGACATGTTCATGATGTATGTGATTGATTATTGTATCTTCTTACCATATATTTTTAAATATGGTGATATTATCTTGAACATAACATTTTATGGATGGTTCATGCTAGTTTACTAGTGGAGGAATTTATCCCATGTGATAGTTGGTTAAGCACGATGATTTTTTACAACTTCTGATGATTAGAAATTCACTTCTGGTCATATAATTTTATTACATGGATGACTAGTTAATTTAATCTATGTTGGATCATAAAAATGGAAAATGATCAAATTTTTATTTCGGTAGTTATTGGTTGAGTAGAGTTACGACCATTAGGACACAAGGGGTCAAAACAAGGTTGTTCATAACAAAAACATTTTCTTGTCGAACATCGAGTTTCGATGGGTTTTGGGGTATTGTGGTTAAATTTTGGGATTAGTTATGGGTTATTTAGATGTTATTATTATGTATTACATGGTTGGTCCTTAGTATTATAGTTAAACCAAGGATATATTTATAGTTTTGGGTAAAACAAGGATGTTTGGAGGTGGCACACAGTTTTTAAACATGTTTACTATTAATTTTTAATAGCTCATGCAACCCTTCATTCCAATTCCATTATTATGTGAAAATAAAAATTATGTTACCAAAATAAGAAATATTGTGATATAAATAGGGATTTTGGTGTTCTTTCACCTTATTCATTTGGAGTTACTTGTGATTCTAGTATTGTATATTTATATACTTTTTGGGGGTTTCATTTTTTTGATGTGGTCTAACATTAAATTGTACATAATGAAACTATTGTTTTGGATTTTTTAGATAATTTCTCTGATAATGAAATTTTCTAAGAGTGAGATGGTGAAGTAGAGAGTACCCCATAGGAGAACCCTCCTCTTAATCTGTTTTTGGTGGATCTAGTGAGTTGTATTGTTCATATCTTAGGCTATGTGGGTGGTCATGAGTAATCATGGACTATATACCTTGACCAAAATTTTAGGAGGCCAAAATATAATAGTGTTTGATACTGAGAAGGGAACCAATGAACTCAAGTAGTTCTTGGACTGTTTCAACTAGATACTTGAGTTTAGAAAGACCCCTAAGTCTTCTAAAGTGTTCTCTTCCACATATGTTATGTAAAGACCATGTATTAAGTATTTAAAATCCATAGTGAATTAATGGAGTATTGGGGATCTTACATAGACCACTATAAAGGTGTTCATTAATTAGTAGTTATTCCAAAATACCATGGGATTAATAATGGACCATATGTTCTTGATGATTGGGCATGGTGATTGTTCAATGATGCAGTGTGATGATAGATTTACTAAGCCAGTTCATGTATCCTTGTATCTCCTAATGAATGATTACCTTAATGCTTGGTTTTTTGAGATGGCATTGATTCAAGAGATCATATATATACACATAATACTATTTATACCAACCTATTAGCAGTGTTTAAATGGGTAGTTATGGAAAAGAATATTTTACTAGTAAGACAAGTTTCATTAAAGTTCCTTTAGTGGGTGAAATCCATAGTTCTTAATTGGGATAGATAAAGAAGTGGGATAATTCTTAGAGATATAGTGGTTAGAGTGTTTAATGGTCTTTAGGTTTAGTTCATATCTTGTATTTGAGTAATGATCATGTTGTTTGTTACTAGTTTGGGAAGGTAGGACAAACCATGAAATTTTCTCAAAGATTATAAGGATAGGCCACAGTTGTGAATATTTTGGGCATATCCAATGCTTCTTTCCATTAGACTCTCGAGGGAGCAGTTTAGGCTTTGATTTTTCATAGGGATGTCAGGTGATGTAAGAGGATTTCACGGGTGGAGGATCACTTCCTCTTACAAAAGGTGATTCTCACCTAGGGAATAAGTCTTATTTCATGTATGAGCTAGGGTGTCTCTATGTATCAGTGGTTCTTCCGAAGGAATCAGACTCTTGGACCATTATCATAATATGTATGATGTTCATTTATTATTCCATGGAAACAATTTCATTTTTCACTGGTGAATTCCTTTATTAATTTTAACATAAGTTGATTGATTCTATTGGTATGAGAGTTGAGTTAAGGAATTATGTTATATATTTTTTAACACTATTCTGTAGGAATAAGAATAAAGGATTCAAGTTCAATGAGATTCTTGTTTTGGTAGTTGGTTTGGGGGTCATTTGGGCCATCCTTTTTTGGACCTATACATTTTTACCCTACTATTATCATCAATTGGTTAAATATGTTTATATATCTAGTTGACAATTATTATCATAAGTTCTAGTTCCTCACTCTCGATGGGAGCACTCAATTCATTCTGGGTTACTGGGATCCATGTTGGCGAGGGTTGGTCAAGTTTCATTAGAGTTGTGGGATATTTCATTCTAGTTGTATGATTTTTTATTGCTTGTATTGAGTAGGGTTTATAGGGGTAATATTACATTGAATGTGGATAGGTACATATATGTGTGTCTATAGGATTACTCTGGATTTCCACCATAGTGGGAGGATTATTTTACAGACAATATTATCCCTGAGATGAGCTAGGTATCCTTACCATCTTATCGGATTACTTCATCCGAGTTGAAGGAGTTGAAAGATCAACTATAGGACCTCGAAGGGATGGGTTTTATTGATCTCATCATTTCACCATGTGACTCACCAGTGCTATTTGAAAATAAATTATATGATATGAATAGAATATTTATACACTAGTATAATTTTAAATATACGAAAGAGAAGAGTAAATATGCACTTCTTAAGATTAATGGTCAATTTGATCATATTAGAAGGGACCATTATTTTTCATAGATTGGCATAATATTAGGATAACAACATTTGAGGGTCTAGGTAGAGGATATTCTAATTACCACTTTTCAAAACTGCTATGTAGAGATTATTATTTGGATATCCCATTTTCATTAGAAATTATCTTACAATTTTCATGAAATTGATGAACCAGAACATTCCTCTCTTTTTTATTCCTACATAATTCTGTTTTTATATTACATATGGGTAAATGTAAAGATAAAAGAGTAGTTATTTGGCCATATTGTGCTTGTTTAGGGTGTCTTGAGTGAGTATAATTTATATTCATTATGTTCCAAGTTCAATTATAGGATCTAGGTTATAAGGATTTTGGGACATGTTATTTCCGAGGAAGGAGTGGCAGTGGATCAAAATAATGTTTGATAAGTTGTGTCTTGGGATCATCCAATTAATGTGTTCTATATCTATAGTTTTTTGGGCTTGGATCGGTATTATAGAAATTTTTTCCTCGAAATCCCTAGGATTACTTATCCCTTGATATCCTTAACCATTAATGGGGTTAATTTTGTGTGGTTTGAGAAGTTCTATACCTTTTTTGAGTAGTTGTAGACACATATAGAATGCACACCTATTTTTATTCTTTATGACATTGAGAGAGATTACACGGTGTGTTTTGAAGATTTCTCTGTGGTGTTGGGATGTGTGCTGATGTAGGATAACCATGTGGTGGAATTCTATTCATGATAGATACACACTCTTGATAAGAATTTTCCTACCCACAACCTATAATAAACAACTATTATGTACACATTAACAACATTTAAACACAATCTCTTCGAGGTGATTTTTACATTTTATTTGGATCATAAGAACATGAAGTACATTTTCACCTAGAAGAAACATAACCAAAAATATATATTCTAGTTAGAGTACCTTCATAATTTTCATTTCAAGATCATATATAAACTTCCTAAGGGTAATTTAGTCAATAATTATCTATGATATGATCTACTAGATAAGGATTTTCAAGTTTCACAATATGGGTGGTATTAGATGAGTTTTCTTGCAGATCAAAGGCTAGATGTTCATGATGACAGTGGGTTTGTGTTCCTATTCAGTGCGAAGGTTATACATTCTCTTATCCATTGGGGTAGGATTAATCTGGAATCTAACATAGAGTTCATGTAGTTTAAGAGTACTATAAATGGTTTAAATTACTCAAGTGATAAGTCTCGGTATCCTAATGGATTTATTTTTTAGAACCAGAAGGTTGTTCCCTCAAGACTAAGGAAGGATGTGATGTTAGAGGCACGTCATTATGGTCATGCCACTCACCTTAGGGTGTCCATGATGCCTTATACCAGGGGGGGATCTATATTGGTGTCTTGGGAAGAGACTTTCTACAGTGAATTTCATTTCCATGTGTTAGAACATCCATTGGATCGAAACTATGTTTCAAAGGAATTCTAGACTATTACAACCACTTATTATTACTATATGGATGTGGGAATATTTCAATATGAATTTAATTATCTAGAAACTTCATTATTTGTACAGGAAACATTCAATATCATTTATTAGCGATCATCTGATGAAATCATCTCACTCTCTTCCCATCAAAAATTCAATGAAGGCAGAATGTTATAAACAACTACATATTCAATAGGGCCTTTAGATTCATGTAGTTTCATCAGTGATAGTGTCAGACCTAGATTGTAGTTTTATATATCTCATTTGTAAGGGACTCCAATAGGATTTGGGAACCCTCCAAATGTTTAACACCACATATCACCTTCAAATTGATGGTTAGAATATATGGACTATCCAGAAACTCAAGGATATGTTATTGGAATGTATTTATTGTTTGTCATGTCTCATGGGTGGGAAACTTGTCATTGGCCAATTTTTTTTATAATAACAGTTATTAGGCCTCGATCAATATTTACCCATTTGAGGTGTTGTGCCCCATCAATCCCCATTATGATGGGATGAGGAGGTAGATTGATCCTTATAGAAACCTAGACATATTAAATACGCATATTAAATAATTTTTATGAATACTTATTACATTACACACCCACACTCCTCATGACTATAATTGTTTAGTGACTTTGAAAACATGGAATACAATATTCTAAATTTGGGGGATGATCATCAATGTCTCCTAGAATGTTCTTCCCCCTTTAGTACTATTTATAAATATACCATAAATAAACCATTTTTCATAGCATGGGGAAAGGAAACATAAGAAAGGGTTAGAACACAACCTCAACAAGGGTAATCAATGGGGATACATATGCCTAAGAAGAAAATTAGTGTATGATAAAATAATGTTAACATTTGAAAACCATAACCTATATATCAAATAATATAATCTAGAGTCATGAAATAAATATTGGATGTTCATAAGAAAGGAATCATAAGGTAATAAGAGATAATGATAAATGATAGTATAAAATTGTAATAAGACAAATATTTGTGGTATGCACATTAGTTAATAACACTTTGAACATGTATAAATAGAGACATGTTCACTCAATATGTTAAGGACATGAAAACATTCCCAGAGAAAAAAATACGAACATGGAACAAAGTCCATGGTGAACATTATGCAGATCAAGGATAGTTCCCCATAAAACACTATGAACATGTAATCAGTTTCATTCATAAAATTGTGAACATGTAATCAAGTTCTTACATTAGACCAAGATCATGTAATAAGGTTCACAAATAACATTATGAAGATGAAATCTGGTACCCACATAAAATCGTGAACATGTAATCAGGTTCAGGCTTAACATATTTACTCTTGAATTATCTATATTTATCTATTCAATTTGTAACATCATCATTTTTTAAATTATAAAAAAATCCACTTCTGTTAATAAATTACAAGTATTCCATGTAAAAAATTAATTTTTAACACTTGTTTATTTGGCATTACGAATGGACAAAACCTATGTTTAATACATTGAAATATACTACGAAATATTCTCAAAGTTAGGAACTATGTTAGCATGGGATTCTGAGGCCCGTAGACCATCGATGTTGAAAGAATAAAAATATTAAATATATTTTATTCATTAGAATGTATGTTTTTTTAAAATATAAAATAACTAAAAAATGGTGTATCATACTAGAAATTTGAGACAATTGTTTTGTCTAAATCAAGGGATTTACCCTAGGAATGGTATAACATTAATATGCATTACATGTTTGACAACATCGCATTTGATAATACCCTTTTAATATTTAAATAATTTATTATTCCAATTTTTTAATAATAAATAATTAATATACATCAATCGAAGTGACATATAATAAATTTAATATCATGCTTAGGTACAGGATGTGAGGTTTACCCTACGAGGGGTATAACATTTGTGAGCATCATAAATATTTTTAGATCTCACTTAAGTATGATTAAATTGGTTTATAAATATTTTCTTAGGTAGTTAGAAATAATAATAATAATAATGTTATTATTATTATTGGTGTCAAATAAAAAAACTATAATATACATCTTTAATTGATGATGGTGTTATAGTGGTAAATATGAGTGCCAGAAATATTTAACATGATATTATTAGTTGGGAAAATTAATGAAAAATTAGAGGTAAAGATTAATATATTAATAGTTATTGGTATTTAGTGGTTATTTTTTAAATTGTTATGTTGGAAAATATGTTAGAGATTTAATGTGGGATAAATAATAATAATAATCATGATGATGAAATAATAAAAATAATATTATTATTATTGTTATTGATAAGTTGGGAAAATAATATTGTTTTATATTTATAATGCATATAGATATCGAATAAATAAATAAGTATATATATAAATGTGTGGGTATATATTTATGTGGTTGAATAAATGTGTTCAGGAAAATATATATATACATATATATTTATTTATTTATATATATATATAATATGTGTATATATTTTGTTAGAGATATATATATATATATACACTGGTTTTTGCCTTATATATAAATGATTCTTAAATTATTTATTTAATGTCATGTCAAATCGATTTTTTAGGGAGAATTAAAAAATAAATATTTTATTTTGTTGGAGACGTTGTATATGAAGCCAGGTGAAGGAATTTATTCCCAATGCATTGATTTATTTATCATTTAATAAATGTATTAATTACATTTAATAATGGAGGAATTGATAAAAATATGTATATATAAATAGATATTAGAGAGGGTCTTAATTGTTGTGCAGAGACGCCCCCCACATTTTTCCCCTATACACAACATCACCCTCTCTCTTATCCCTCTCTCTTATTATTCTTATTTATTTTATATTTATTATTTTCCAGAATATAAATAATCGATATCTCTTACAATATAGATCGGATAAACACATTTTTTGGGTCATTGGGTTTTTCTCTAAAAGAATAATTATAATAATATTTTTTATTAAAAAAGTAAGGTTTAGGTGGTGAAATTAAACTCAAACATAAACCCTCATCATAATACTTCCTTGCGCATAAGGTAAAAAATTGTTAACTATTGTTCATGTCTTATACATGTTTGTGACATGATTTTTTAATGTGCGTGTAGCCGTATAAAGATCATTCCTTCAGTGCATGTTTTATAGTTTACTGGCATGATTGTTTTCATGCATGTGTTGATGAATGACATTCTTGACATTAAAAAATTTTATATATGGGATATTTGAATGATTATTGGTGTTTGTACATAGCCGTTGAGACTGATGATTGATGTTATATCCAATGTGGTTTGTCTATGTGTAACCATGACTTATGCTTGTGTTTCAATTATATGGATCATTTGTATAGTTATATTGGATGATTGAAATGATATTGACCTACCATATTATATACATGTTCACATATACTGGTTTTCTATTATATTTATGCAGGTAGTGTTATATAAATTATCCCCTTATGAGAGGGATGTGTGAGATATTGAACAACACGTACATGGGCTATGCCTTCTGAAGAATTTATCCAACATGTTTTGTTAATTATAACATTGTGGAGGGGGATGTGTCTGACATAACTTGTGATATTCATCTGACACTGTGCTGAATTTGGTATTTTTCTCTCAGTATGGTGCCAAAGTATGTTGAGATGGTTCTTGAGGAACTGGAATGTGTATGGTATGTGTGTGATATATCATTTTCATATCATTAATATTTTTATATGTTGATTACATACAATTGTGTTTTTTTATGAACTGATGATAATGGTTGTTGGTGGGTTACAACAGAGTCTTGTACTCGCACCCTACATTGGAATTTCAGTGTTCTTATAGATTGCATGACTAGGGGTATGGCAAAGGGAAAGGGCCTTATGGTGGATGGTTGAGAAGATGGAGAAATATGATTCTGATGTTTCTGGACAGAGTTTGATCAGGGACACCAGCTTCAATTTTTATTTTACCAGCCAACCCCATACCCAGGATCCAAGTTAGGTCCAGTTGTTGTACCATATATGCCATCATTCAGTTCCAGTATGTATGAATATGATTATTTATTTTATTTATTTTATTTATTTGTTTATTTATCAGTTCTATAAGATAATACATAGGGTATATTCTCCACATTGTGCACCTTGAGTCCTTCACTACTAGTTAGTAACCTCTAGCGTATGGTGAGAAAAACTTGAGGTCATGTAACATTCCGGCTGGACATGTTTGTTTGGGTTGGGATGATACATCATTAGAGGGAGATTCAGGTCCCACCCATCACATATCAAAACCCATATTTATGTTTTACATAATATAAAAAAACATTCATAATATCATAACCCATGGAATGAAATGGGTTTCATAAACATTTCTTCTAGTCATAACCTATGAAAAGAATGAAGGATTCATAGTCATTTTATAAATTAATTATATCATAAAAAATTAAAAGAATAAGTATTCATAATAATTTTATCATTGTATATCCCATTAAAAAGAAATGGTTTAAAAACATCTTGTAATAATAAACCATTTAGAGAAAGAACCATAATGGTATGCTAGCTTTATATCCCCAAAAAGTATACATTTTATCAAATTATGTAATATTATGTGGAAAATTATTTTTAAATATAAATCACTTGGAACATTTATATTAGATAATAAAATTCATTGCAAATCACTTTTAAAAACTAAAAATTCATAAAACATTTGGGAAAATATTTTTTTTAAACAAATATGAAAACATAAAAGGTTGAATGAAAAATAATTTAAAACATTTAATGAGGAAAATATTATTACCACATTTAAAACACATTATAAAATTCTCAATGTTTTTAATTTTTTTAGAAAAACTTGTTTTGGTATAGAATGAGTTTTTGACTGAATAGATGAATTCTATTAAAACATTCTTTTTGAACTCTAAAGTACATAAATTGAGAAAAATGAATTTAAAACATGTATTCTCATGACATAATCATATGATAATAAAAATCAGGATTTTCTTTATCGATATATCATAATATGTTATCATTGGAATCAAAATTAAATAAATTATGATAAATAATGAGATTAAAACATAAAACTATTAACAATTGAGTGACATTGACATTTAACTCCTATGAAGGGATAATAATAATTGTAACATAAAATATCAGGAGGATAAATAATTTGTTAAAATTAAATTTTATTGTGTAGTATATTTAAAAAATAATAATATTGGAGGATAACATTACATATGTCTCAAAGAAGGAAAATTGAGAAAAAAATCACTAAGAACTATTGTAATATCTTGAATCATAAACCTCATGAAATGAAGATTCTCTAATGTAATTAAAAAACCCAATAATATTCAGGTTAATAATAATACAATACATCCATGGAAAGTATATATTCCATTTAAATTAAATATTTGGTGAGTATGGGCTGTGTCTCACATAAGAAAAAGGTGAGACAGAAATCCCTTACCGTAAGTATCGACTTCCTTGAAACTCATTCAATACTATGGTATAATAAATATAAGTTTATTATACAAAATATTAATGAAACATATTTATATATATAAAATTTATCATTTACTTAATTCATATTATTACCCATTGATTAACAATTCCATGTTAATGTGTTGTTTTTGGTTATGACTGCTTTGTTTTTCACATATATTTCAATTTGAGGTTTTTTATCCTCCTAATTTTATCATTATATCATCACCAAAATAATTTTATCCTTTATTAAAATTATATATATATATTCATTTTATATGTATTAAGAGTAATCCACATAATTTATTGAAAAAAAATGAAATACACCTTTCATGGAGATGGTAGGACTTACGTATGTGTAAACATTTTTTCCATTTACATGATGGGGTAAATGAAAGAAAGCTAAATGATAAATTATCAAGAAATAATATTTTATATTTAACATATTTCATATATTTTCATTAAAACCATCTTTATTATATTCGATGTAATTTTTGATAGAATCACTTCGCTTTGCGAGGTGGTAGGTTATTGTACTCATGAGCGACATCATCATACTACCAAAAAATTTCAAAAATAAGGGTATGCTTGATATAATAATTTTAAAAGAATTATAATTTTAAATATATAATATATAAACAATAAATCCATCATTATTTATAACTATGATAGGTGGTAATCAAAAAGCTAGAGACATCGGTTTGCGAGGGGGTAGTCCACCATTCACATAAAAGATGATTTTATAACCCATTTTATTGAGGTAGAGATAGTTTTAGGTCATTAAATTAAAAAAATATCTCATTTTTTAGATTACTGTTTGTTTATTATATCATAATGGTATAATATTATTTTTAGTATTTCGAGAAAGAAATAAAATAATAATGCTCGTTGAAGAACGTTAACTCTGCCTTAGGTATCCTCTTTAGGGTCACACCAAAAGCCTTCTTAAATTGTATTTATTCACAAAATAAGTCGTGTAAAATTATTGAAGGGAATTTGGGATGTAATTTCTTCAGGTTATATTTGATCGATAAGGGTTTTAATGTGTGAAGAAGAGAGGACAGTTGGTGACCTTTTATAAGTGAGGTGAGTGGCACACTTATAATTATTTGAAAATATTCTAACATACCCACATTTGTATCATTGAAAAATCCAAAAACAATTGATCAATTATAGAACCTATAAGATATAATGTCAAAATATGTGCATTATATTAGTTTTTTACAAGTTTGATGGTTAATTTTATCACAAATATTCTTAGTATAACACATAGGTAATTCAATTTTTAACTTAACTACAGTAATTAATTTTATCTATTTTCACTATTAATTTTGGTGTAAATTTATGTGGAAATATTTGATAGTATAAATTATTATGATTCCAATTATTTAATGAATTTTTACAAATTAAAATCACATAAGTGGAGAATTTTAAATTCAAATTAATCTGACAGATGCAACATGAGAATGAGTTTTTAAAGAGAGAATGTTCTAAAGATTGTAACACACACACACACACACACAGATATATATATATATATTCATAATGTAATTGCTTAAATTTTAATAAAATGTAATTATTGATTAATAAATGAAGTAATTTTACTTTAAAATCAATTTGAAATATAATTATCCTTATAAATAAAATAATCCAAAATGAAATTTTCAAATTAAAATTCATTATTTTTCACTATTTATCAACAAATGAAACTTTTCAGAAAACCCCAAAAAAACTTCCATTATATAATTTTGAAATTTTGATTTTGATAATTAATTTTATTCTAAAAAAATAAATTTTTTAAATTTTTTTAAAACAAATTTTAAAAAAATAAATCAACATGAAACAAAAATGATTTATAGATAATTGCATTTTTAAGTTGAAAATAGGATATATTCTTAATTATTTTCTATAAAACCCATAATATGAATGTTTAGAATCTTATTGAATGTAAGATATAAATATTTCAATAAAATAATTCACAAATTGGGGTGAAAAAATGTTTTTTAATAATGAAAAATATTTTTTTCAGCAATAAAATCTTGTTATATTCAAATAGTTATTATTTTCATTTTTAATTAATTATTCATCAGAGAGTTAATATTTTATACATAGGTAAAACATATTATAAAAATTTATTTATTCTTTTTAATACCCTCTATTTCAATAGATATGATATATAAATCATATTTATGAATAATATTTTAATAATGTTACAATTTTTATTTAAACTTAGCGATGCATGCATCACAATCTAAAATCGGTGTTATGTGTAATGAAAACTATTAAAAAAAATTAAATAATTTGAAAAAATTATATTTTATAAAATATTAGGATTTGAAATTATACCCCCTTAAAATGATTTTTACGCCCAAAATTCATCACTTATTTTCCAAAAACTAATAATACCTCTGCCTCATTACATCATGAGGTTCCCACACAACATCATCAAACTGGTGTTTTTTCCACAAAATGTTAACCATGAGAGTTTTCTCATTTAATATAAATTTATAATATCAATGCATAATTTCCATTTATTTTTCCTCAATGTAATTTTCATTCTCTAGTGGTTTGAACTATGGGTTTACTACATGTCACAGATTAGGTTTGTACATCCCCATGAAGGATATATAGGACACATCATGTTCTTGGGAGAGGTTTAGTGGAATCTGAAACTTATAATCTATGGACATATATGAAAAATAATTCTTATGGAAATAATATAACTCAGTTTTAGTTTTCCCTTATTTATTCTATGATGGAATAAATAGAAACACCCTCTTGGAAACATCAAATTCATGGTCACATTGACGATTATCCGTATAACATTTATATAAACATTATGATTCCCTTATGTGTTCATTAATGGATCGTACATTATCTTCCATATTTTAAGAAAAATTTAATCCCATATATTTCATTTTAAAATATCACTCTGTTATGTTAGATTTATACACTTATTTCTATAAATATATTCATAATGAACAATTTGAATGCTAAGGTGAAGGATATTTTTGAAAGAAAAATCAACATAGATGATAGTGTTCATAAAAAACACCATACAAATCAATATAATGGGATTGTATCTCATCCAAAAAAAATTTAATTATTATCTCAGATTGAGAATATGTCTAAGAAAGATATTTAGTGATGAAACTCACCTCTATGTCAAGATACTATTTAAGCATTTTCCAAAACATCAAGGTAAATTTTGTCTCCCAAGAAGATAAAATTCAATGTGGTACCCAAGAATCCTTAAAACTTCTTTAGTATCATAGAAAGAGGATCCATAAAAAAATATTATCCAGTAGCAAAGGACTATTTTTACTTCATAAGGGGATCAACTACAAAAAATTATTACATCACTATCAATGATATGATAAACCCTAAATGTTAAACTACATTCAATATTATGTCTATAAAAAGGTGTTCTCATTAAATATATTTCTCACTAAAACATATACGAAACAAAATGGTTGTATTGAAATAAATGTCTCTTAAATTATCTTTAATTTCGACCAACTCAAATCACATAAAACATAAAATGGGGTGTTAATGACTTTAAAATATTGATAAACATTAATCTTGTAAACCCATGATAGTATCCATAAATTTTACGATAATCTTACATAGATACAAATACATTTACAAATGTTAATTCATCCATTATTAATTATATAATCTCTTATATCCTAGAGAAAAAATTTCATTGGAAACATAAATTCATCCTTCTATAAATAGAATATTAAATGTTATTTAATTATTCAAGAATACATGTAGAGGGAGATAAACAAATTAAATTTAACTAAAGGGTGAACAATAATATTGTAATAGGGATAATTCATAAAATATAATATATGAAATTAAAAAATTTCATGGGGAGGTTATGTGTGTCACAGTTATCATGAATCAATTCATCTATTTTCATTTATTTAATCTCATTTTTTCCTTTGTATTTATAGGTTTATTTGTATTATCATTCATATCATTCCTTTAATTGGGTAATTTATTAACATAATTCCCAAAATCCTATATCTTGAAATAGTAATGGGTGGGTTGTTCAATTTTTTTTTGAGATCTCCCCCCATTCAATTCATTGAAAAGCCTCTTCACAACACTTCTAAATTCTTTTTGTCAATGGCTAGATCTACTACACCAGAAACATCTTCTTGTTACATTTAAAAACTATGCAATGTACTACTTCTTAGACTTTTTGGTATTAATAGTATGAAATTTTTATTCCCCCCATGTTACATATCCTTCGATTTTCCAAGGAACTGCATTCTAATTTTATTATAACTAGAATATAGAGTAATTCAATATTCTACTTCCACTTTTAGTGCACATAGAATGATTTATTCATAACATCCAATGCACCTTATAGATAATTCCTATCAAATATTCGGTTTTATGACACACAAAAATCATCCAAACATATATTTTGATAGCAAGATAACACCCAAATAGTGTGTCTTATGTCCTGAAAAAATTGATTCATTGGAACCAATAGGTTTATAATCCTTTTATTTATGGTATATGAGTTCTTTAAGAATTATTTTATGAATAATATGAGGAAATATCTTATTGAAAAATAATCTTTTAATCTTATCCCACTTCATTTAGTCAATTCCTTCTTTTTTCCTCTTATTTTGAATAATATTCTACCCAGGATTTTCCTCACTGTCCAAATGGTAGAAACCAAAGTTCTTTTTCCATGTTATGAATATAGAAGAATATAGGATATATATTTAGTGGTACTATTCCATTTCTCAAAAATAACAAATTAGGGAAACCATTTAATAAAGGTGGTTGATTCCTAAAAAATGAATCAATATAATTTTCTTCCCTTCTATTCTCAATGTCATATTCTCCATGATTCACAACTTCTGATTTTCTTAGCATAACATTGTGGATATTCGTTTCAGCTCCCATAATATTCATTACATCAAGAGGAAAATCATTCCAATGTCCATTTTATTCTCCATTTAAATAGTTATTTTGTTTTATAACCATTAAATCAAATAAAAAAATATTTTTGGAAACATTAATCAAGGTAGGAATCAATATAGTCATGAAAAATAAATTATAGGGTGTCTAAATCCGGAATCCTTTTTCTCAATCTATGAAACCTTATGCATAATCTAGTTCATTCATGTTCATTTTAAATTTAAATCCTTCAAGATAGTATGAATGAATTTTACTACTTCCAAAGTGTATCCCCGAGTAGTTTCAAACCATGTGTGCAACAATGAATATTTTTGTGCATCTAATGATGATCGATTATAGCTCAATATTCCATTTTCAGAGTTATTACCACAAGTTACGTCAATACCAGATCCACATCCACTTGTATTGTCCATATTAGGATTTAATTTTATGAAATCCAACTGTTGTATCCTTTACCAAAATATAAGGATATTTTACTATACTTTGACTCATACTATTAATTTTCCTTACGGAAATCTCAAGACATATCTATTGAAACATCCCTAGAGATCTCACTAAATGTTTCTCACACTAGTTTCCAAATGATATGTAAATATTTTATTTTTACCAATTATAGAGACCATGTATTATCATACATGGATAATACATCCTTTTTTATGAATATTCAATACATTAGAAAAACACATGCCTGAGGACCATATTAGTTTAGTTCCTTCAAAAATTTGGAAGACAATCTTATTAATTTGGCCATATATCATAAATGAATCCCTAAATGATCTTCCCCATTTTGTACACTTCACAAAAATAACACACATAAATATTTATTCATCACATATGTAAAGGCAACACAAAAAGTAAGATCTTATATTGTTAGTAAGGGTAAAAAAGGGAGATATTTAAGCATAACATGAGAATAAGAGTTTGAGAACATGAGGATAACATTTGAAAACCATACCATGCAATCAATGGTAATAATATTGAGTCATGGAATAAATAATGGAAGTTCATAAGACATGAATCATAATATAATAAAGGAACATGTTCCATGAGAGTATAATATCAGCATAAGAAAAATATTTGTGGCATACACATCATCTTATAACATGGTGATCATGTATAAATAGATATATGTTCACGTATTAAGTTAAGGAATTGAAATCAGTCCCTCGCATAAACATATATACACACAACCAGTGGCACACATAACATTATAGACACGAATGAGAGTTCTATTCATAACACTTTGAACATATAATTAGGTTTTCACGTAACATTTTGAACAAGTAATCAGGTTCCCATATAATAGTGTGAACATGTAATCAGGTTCTTTCATAACATTGGGTATAAGTAATTGCATTCATACATAACAATTTTAAAATTTAATCAGTTTCACACATTATATATTTACTCATGAGTTTTCTATACCAACCCAATTTCTAGAATGCAGTTATTAGCCCAACACATCATATAATGAAAAAAATATTAATGTGTTCCATAGTATCACAAAATATTATTCAAATCATAAAAAAAGAAATGAAATGGGTTTCATAAACAATTAAACATATCATAAACTAATTAAAATATATAGTTTTAATAGTCATTACATCATTTCATCATATCATAACCCGTGAAAATAATCATGCTTAAAAATTATTTTATTTCAGTTTAACCCATGGAAAAAAAAGGTTTCATAAAAATCATCCTTTCATAAATCATTCAGATAAAATTTTTGATTTGTATCCATAGTTTATATCCATGGATAATACTATGTTACTTCAATGTAATTTATCATAGATGAAAAATAATTTTAATGATAAATCACATAGAATATTTCATGATGAGAATAATTTTTTTTTCAAAAATCACATTTTAAAAATAAAAAAACATAAAAGATATTATAAATCCTTTTCTTTCTTTAATAATATTGAAAAATTTTAATTTAATCATTAAAATATTTTAAAACATTCGGTAGGAAAATATCTATTCAACTTTTAAATAACTTTTTAATATATTACATATTTTGAAAACATTTTTACAATACATGGTTTTGGAGGAAAAAGGGTTTTCAACTGTAAAGATAATTTGTTCTTAAAACCATACTTTTTTAAATCATGAGTAAATAAAGTTAATAAAATTATGGTAAAAAATTTTTTATAATGAAATAACCAGTGTGTAATAAAATTCATGTGTTTCTTGAAAGTTATATTAGAATATTTCTTCATTGGAAGCATATTATTAAAAAAACATCATAAATTATGATATTGTTACATAAAAAACATTCCACATTGGTAAAATTGAAATAAAATCCCCATGATATAAAAATGAACTGAATATTAAATGATAATGATGATAAATAAATTCATGAAATTTCATATCAAATGAGATGTTTTTACAACTCCTAAAATCATTACATAACATATGTATCAAAGAATGGGAATTGAAAAAATAATACCTTACCACATTGGAAATCTATTGTATCATAATAATCATTGAATAAATATACAAAAATGGATATATAAATAAAAAAAATTCATGAGAAAATATAAAAAATGAATCTATGGGTATTATATACTCCACATAAAATAAATAGGTGGTGAATACGACAAGTGGCTCATAGAAGTAAAAAGTGAAACATAAATCCCTTACTCTAAGTCACAAAATCCTTCTCACGTGTTCAAACCTTCTGAATAATAAATATAAATCTATTATAAATATATTATGAAATCATACATATTTATATCATTGAATTTATTATTCACTTAGGCCATTTTTTACTGTTTTATTCACAACACCAATTTAATGTCATGTTTTGGGTAATGACCTCTTTGTTTTTCTTATATGATTTGATTTGTACTTATTTTGGTACAACTATATTGATCATGATTTCATAACCAAGATAATATTATCCATTATTTACATATCATATATATTACATATGTATTTATTTATAGTTTTCCATAAAATTGAGTTATAGAAAATGAAATACATTTTTCATGGACATGGTAGGTCATATGTACTCATAAACTATGATTTCATCTTTTTATTGGATTAAAAAAATAATGGTAAATGATATATTATTATTAAAAATAATTTTAATCTAATATAAATGTAATATGGTCATTAAATACATCCTTTTTTACCATCCATTTAACTGTGAATGAATCACATTTCTTCTCAACACAATAGTCCATCGTACACAGGAGTTATATTATCATATTCATATAAAATGGAAATCAAGAGGTATTGTGAGTTTTAATAATAATAGAATCATAATAATATGATAAATAATTATAAATAATAACAAATAATCCATTTTTTTCTAACTATGAGAGGTGGTAATTGAAATATGAATGACATCAGTCCACAAGTGGTAGTCTACCGTACACACAAATGATGATTTTGTAACACATTTGGTACAAGTAGAGAGAGGTGTAGCACATTAACTTAAAAAATCACAGTATATATAATATAATGTGGTTATTATATAATTATTATATAATAATAATAATTAATGGTTGTGGAGGAATAAATAAAATAAAAATGCTCATGGAATCACAGTACAGTTTTTCGGGTAACCATAATAATTTTTCAACGAAAGCCTTCATTGGAGGATTTATTCCCAATATAAGGCTACTAGAATGAGGGGAGTGAATTTATGATGTGATTTGGGTAGGAATTGGTTGAACAATAAGTGTGTGATGGCCTTTATAATAGAGGATAGTGGCTAGCCTTTTATAAATTAGGTGAGTGGCACACATGTATGTTTTTGAAAAGATTCAATAATACCCATGTTCTTTTTCATTAAAAATACTCTAAAATTATAAATTCCCAAACATAGATGAGATAAGGTCTAAATATGGTTAGAAAAATATTGTTTTAATTGGTAGGTAATTTTAACCCTTATCTTCTTAGTTTCACCCCATATTAATGTATTTTTTCATTAACTATTATACTTATTTTTTTATTGTTTTATCTAACATTTGTGGTAAAATATTAATAGTACCTTATAAATATTATTACTTATTCTAATTCCAAATATCAAAACAATTATCCAAATTCTATTCATATAAGTAAAAAAATTAATTTAAAATTAATCTCGTAGACACAACCAAAAAGCGGGGTTTTAAAAAAATAGTTCACATAGATTTTATACAGAAATTAAATATAAAATGGATTAAAATTTCATAAGTAGGATTAATTGTGGAATTATTGAAATATTTTAACATTAAACCCATTTTAAAATATAATTTATCCTTACACATAATATTAATGAAAGATCGGTTCTAAATTAAAATTTATTATATTTCACAATTCAAAAAAATTAATCTTTTTAGAAAAACCCAAAAAACTACCCTAAGATAAATTTTACATGAATATTTATCAAATTCTTATTATCTTATAAAATAAATTGTATATAATTTTTAAAAATTTATTTTAAAATAAATGTACAATATGTAATAAAAGTTCTTTTTAGAAAAATGCATTTTTAAGAATAATATTGGATTTATTATTTTTTATTTCCTAGAAAATATATAAGATTAATTATAAATATTGGAATGAATATATAATTATTAAATTTAATTAAAATAATTCACTAATATTTTATCTAACATGTTTGTGCATTAAAAAATTTGTTTTTTATAAAAATAATTTCTTTATTTTCAAAGGGTTATTATTTATTTTTTAATTAATTGGCTACCAAAGAATTAATATTATATACATGTGTAAATAATATATCATAATTTAGTTAATATTATTAATACCCTCCATTCCAATAGTTATGTTATAAATTTTGTATTAAATAATATTATTTTAATAATATGCCACATTTTGTTTAAACTCAGTTTTGCATGAAATGAAAGCTAATCGAGGTGTTTAATGTAATGGAATCTACTAAAAATTGTAAATTAATTTAAAATATATATTTCATAAAATATCATTATGTTAAAGTCCTTTTTTGGAATTGTCCTCATAAAGGAAATGAATGACAAAAGGCAGTTGATTCATAAATGGTTAGAGACATCTCAAATCCCTATAAGTTATATACTTCGTTAGAGTTTCAAGTTGGTGTTCATGTGTTTCTATGAGTATCAATTCTACATGGAAACTAACATTTAGGAAATAAGGTAATGTTTTCACCACATTATGAGGACTGTATAATGTTTTGGACTATCCAGGGAAGGTATCCTATTGGAAGGATTTTCAACTGTTGTTGAACACAATTTATGACACGTTTCGGGCTTCTCAACAAAAAATACTATTTAGACCCATATCATGTACTAGAGTGGGATGATTTAGATCTATATACTGATACCACTTTTTTGGATGATCATGTTCTTATAATTAATGTTTGGAAGAAGTTTCTCAATGGTATAATAATTTGGAAATTTTATGAGCTCTCTAAATGTGGTTGTGATAGCCATGAGACATAGGAGTGAAACATTTGGGTGAGGGAGGAGTGGCCTCACATATTTTTTTTCTAAGATATCCTGATGAAATTTAAGGGGAATAAAGTGATATAGTGGGAAGTTTGGGACAAATTTTGGGTCACTAGAACATTTACCATTGAGTGTTATTTATCAATTTTATCCCTAATCAAATTCATGGGTTTTGAGAGTGGGAAATGAGGGTTTTTTAGAAGGTGGACCAAGGCGTACTATTAGTGAATAAATTCTTAAACCATGAAACCAATCATGTGAGGTTGCTACTAATTTTAAAATTTGGGATTTACATGGACTGAAAAAAAATTAGAACCATGAGACACTCAAGTGTAACCATGAAACTCATTTTTGAGTGGATCGTGGTACCCACATGGTCGGAGTGTAACCTGACTAATTATGTAGAAAAGAGTGAGGCTTATTTAGGTCACACAAAAATTATACCTTTTTCATTTTACCCCTATTTTCTATTTAGTATTTGAGGGCTCATTTTCACCCTCATCATATTCAACCCATTTTTCATGATAGTGGAGCTCTCCCACTCCCTTATTTGAGATTTACCATAGAGATCTAGGTGTTTTAGCTTTAGGAAATACTCTTTGATCATGGTTTATTCCTCTTTCCCCCTTTCCAATTCATATTATTCCATTTCTATATAGGTTTTGAAACCTATAGGAGGTGTTGGAATAATGTGTAGTATGTAATGGTGGAATTTCTTTTCTTATTACTTAGGTGTGTGGGGTATTCATCTACCTCTTCTATGTGGTTGTCGTCGAAGGCAATGAGCTTTGGATCAAATCTGAGTTCGGTGTCTCTACCTAAGGATTTTTTTACATGTTTTACCTTTAAATATATGATTAAACATTGTTTTTTATTATTTAGTATCAAAATAAAAGTTTGATGGTTGATTTTTATCCCATGTATTATGTGTTTAATTTTTTTAGAAATTGATTTCTTAATGGTGGTTTTCTTAGTGGGTGTGTCTTGTATACTCACTATTTGCATATAATTATCTCAAAGGGTTTCAATGAGTTTTGATGGATTTAAAAATTGGTTTTATGGTATTTTTTTACCATAGGAAATGTTTTTAATGGGAATTTTTTATTGAGAAATAGCTTGGGATATTTTGTGTTGATATAGGCACTTTTTTGTGATCATACTGGCATGGATTAACACATGGGTTCATAGGGGTGTGAGAAAGTTTTTTTCGAGGTATTGTGGGAGGATTTAGAGGGAGGGTTGTAAGAGCTTCCAACTTTGGTATCTTATTGACAATGAGAACATTTTCCTATGAATACTATCTAAGATTTATTGTTTGTTCCTATGTTACTATGAGAGATCATTGAGTGGGGTATAGGGAAGACTGTGAAGGAATCCATTTGGTGATTTAGGTTGAGTAAATTCTTACTCACTCATGGTTGGCCTAATGGTTAGATATATAGGTGCACATTACTCATGCAAAATTGGTTCACAATATTTATGTATTCTTTATGTCCATTTTGATGTGATGAGATGTATTATTCCAATTACCTTCCATATAGTTTTTTAATATTAGTATTACAATAATTTATATTATGCCATGTTGTATTTTTTGACATTATAGACTTATGTTTTTTATTTGATCCATTTCAGAAATTTCTTTCGAAAATAATTTATTCTGGAAATGGAAAACCAAGGGTATGTCAAAATATTATTTGAAAATTGTATATTTTCAAAGGGGTTTTGTTTTTAAAATGTTTTCCATATTGTTAATTAGGTTTATGGGTAAAATAATTCAATATATTAATGGTGTTATCCTACTAGGATATGCATCTCATACCCTTATTTTCTCTTTGGGGGATTGCAATCATCCTTTTGCTGGACACGGGTAAAGGTAAGGGAATAATGTACTTGGTTGGCTCGTCCTTATTACCATAATCTAGTGTATTATGGAAGATACATGGAATCATAGAGATTGGATTAGGTGGATTAATTTTTGTTTACTTTTAACTATTATACTGTTTGGTTGGGAGATTTTTTTGATTTCAATTTTTTTGGGTTTTTTTTATTTTTTGAGATTCCATGTATATATCTACTTATGGTATGTTCTGTCTAATAAATTTGTCATTTTTATGGTATCTTCTTACCATATTTTGATGACTATAGTGAAATTGGTTTTTAAATCCTATTTTACTGATGGGTAATATGAGTTCAGTAATGGAGAAACCATTCCATGGATTTAGTTGGTTATACTCAGTGCATGTCAATAAAACATGGCGAACATGAATTCTCTTTGGGTCATGATGTGTACTGGATCTACTGATAGGTTATGTCAACACTATTTGGATCATTACCACATCATTTAGTTAGAATATAAATCATAAAGAGTCTCATCAAGCTAGTGGTTTGTTTCTCCAGTAGTCATCATGAATTATTCCAATGTATTCTATTAGTCCTAAAATGGCCATCAATAATGTGTCTGAGAAGGCTAGTCATAATAACCCTAGCTACCTTGAGTCTCAAAGTTTTTACAACTAGTATAGACATTTGTGAAATCTTCTGCTTTTCATTTAAGTTTCTACATAGTAGAGAGATGTTGGATCCACATTCTTAAAGGGTTCTTAAGCGTAGACTAATTATTCAAAGGGCGGAGGATCCCATTTCTAGTGAAAAGTAGGTTCTCACAAAGTAAAAAGGTACTAGAGTGGGGATGTGTTAGGATTTCTTCTTAGTGACTATGTGAAATAATAGAACTCATATTATGGGACAAACACTATTATAGGTATGGTGTTTACTACTTCTTACATGGAATCTATTATTTTTGACATGGTTTCATGAAATAATTTTAACTTGAAATTGTTTATTGATTCAATGGATATTCATGAAAAGTTTATGCCTTTTGTCATGGATTTTATTAACCCTTTAGGTTGGAATAAATAGGATGGATTTTAGTTTTCAGAGTTCCTCATTCTAGGGGTGGATATGGATTTCATTTGGATAGTCCTTGCGTTGAACCTAGATGTTTTCTACCTCATCATAATCAGGGATTGGTTGATCATATTCGTGTTGACTGTTGACTACTACCACCACATGTTCTAGTATCAGACTCATGATGGGAGAAATAAATTACTTTAGGGTAGATGGTATCTGCGACTTAGGTGGGAAGAACAAGTTACTTTAGAAATGGTCTTGATGTCATGCCATTATTCTTGGTTTTTCATTGATTCCTTAATGAAAACATTAGATTGTTATCTTATGATGGTCTTGGTTAGATACATATATGTTTTTTCAATGGATTTTCTAGGTTTTAGGCCTAGTGTGGGGTACGTTTTACCATTTATTTCCTCCCTAGGATGATCCCCATATCATTACATTCATACTGAATATATCCAACTAAGCTAAATTGGGTAAAATTCTTGTTTGAGGACCTTATTGAAAAAGTATATATTCACCCATGAATTTCCCCATGGATTTCAACAATTTTATTTTAAATTAAGTAAGTTGAAATTTTCTATATTTTCATCTATTATTGTATGGTTAATCCAATTACTATAGTAAGAAAATACTAGTTTGCAAGAATGGATGATCTATTTGTTCATCTCATATGGTGTTGTTGGTCTTAAATGATGGAATTGAGATCTGTATATAACCATTTGAGTGTATAAGAATAGGATATCTCAATTAAATTCATCGGAAGTAGGTGAGTTAATATTTAGTGTATTTTTATTCTATTTTGTCATACAATCGATCTTGTGGCCTTTATGGACACAATTTATCAGTTATTTTACTAATTTCTTTACTCTATTGATGTTGTTTTAGCTGACAAAATATTGGGGTACTCCGATGTGAAGGGGGCCTCTGAGTACCTTATTAATGTACTTTTTGGAGTCCTGATATATGTTCATATATATTTGATGCATTCCTAATTCATGTTTTGGATTAAGGAAGTAAATTTATTAGGATATGTGATAATATAAAGAATAGTTTCAGTGGATCTTGAGAATTATCTATTTGTTTTTCCACTGGTCAGGATGATGAATTTGTTAGAAATACAAATATTTTTGGGATTGGGAGAGTATTATAGTTTTTTTGGGGGATTCCCCAAGATAAATTTTCCATTTTAAAATATTTACCAAGAAAGTTTTGACGTTTTATTGGGATGATTGGTGACTAATTATTTTGATCAGTTGTATATTTGTTTGACATATACAGTAGTATTGATTCTTCTTAAGCCTTGGAAAGTTTACTCTATGTTATATAATGTCTTTGTTGATGGATTTTGATATCTATTAATCAATTATGACAATAAAGTGTCAAATGTGTCATATAATAGATGCCCACCTTTTTGGAATTATCCAAACCATGAACAAGAGTTGTTGGTCATGATATATGCACTCAAGATATGGTAATATTAAATCCTCAGGAATCATTTTACAGTTTTATTAGGTCAAAATAGCCTAAATTACATATTTACTTTGAGGTATAAGAACTTGAATAGAGATATTGGGTAAATAATTTTTATAATTTTGATTTTGACATTCCATATTAACATGGTAAGGGGAACTTACTCACTTATGTTTTTGGTGGGAATCTACCAATTTTGAATATTTGTGAATTAGTTTATGAGTGGGGTTTGATGATATTTTTTATCGATCTATGTGGGTGTTTTTCTATTTTAGTGAAGGCTTTTAGGCACAAGGGTTTGGTTTGGCTATCTGGTGTCTGCTATCCTGGTGGTGTTTCTATCGAAGGGGATGGAGTTACTGTTGAAGATCATTGCTCTTTGTCGACAACCTGGCCGATCTAACTCTGCTCTTACTTCCTGATCATCACTCGCATGCCATGTCAGTCTGGTGCATCAATTTTCTCGATGGTTTTGGGATGTTTAGTTTGATCAGTTGTTGGTTTTTGAGGAGGTGCGACTGATGCAGGATTCGTTCCTTGGGGTTTTTGATGGATTTGGCTGTTATTGCTCCCAATGTTCATGCTGGTCTGGAAAGGTGGCTGTGGAGTTTCAGTAGTCTTGACTGATGTTCTTCGGTGGAGCTTTTCTTGGTGTTGGTCTGGTTCTCAGCGTTGTTTTTCCTGTTGGTTGATGGTCGACAGTTGCGTTTTGAAGGATGTGTGATTTTTCGACGATGACGATGGTGCTTGACGATGACGATGGATTCTGACAGTTGTTCCTTGAAGGCGATATTGTACGACGAAGAGATTGATTTGTGTACGAGACATGAGGTGGGATGTGGGCAGAGGAGGTGATGATGTTGTAGTTTGAACTTTGAATTTTGAACTTTGAATTTTGAATCTAGTTTTTGTGGTGTATGAGCCACATTGAATGGTTGTGTAAGGTTCCCACTTTACTCAAAAGTGGTTTATCAAAATAAAAAATAAAAAAAATGGATTCTGGTGGAGACCTTAAATGATTATTATTAGTATCCCAAAGATTCTATATTATTCATGAATAAGAATATAGTACCTTTGAGCATGATTTTGGAGGTTATAAATGAGGGGAATCATTCAAGTTATGTCATGCAACTTTGGTATCCCAATATGTCATATACAATTACAGATGGGTATTGGTAGCCCATGATGAGATGTGCAATTATAGAAATTATTTCCTACAGTTTGATCTTCCATAGAACCAAATTTTGGAATGTTAGAAGAGTTGGATTGATGTACCCTATTACTATTACATTTTAGAATTGGGACAAGATTAGGATGGATTTCATGATTTGACAATATTTTAATGTAAGTGGGAATGATTATAAATGGGTGATTGTCGACCATTTGAAAAAATCATGACACTTCCTTCCCATAAAAGATTCAATGGATGTATAAGATCTCTGGGACCTATATATTGTGTCACACCCTGATGTTTTAATTTATTTTTATTTTTATTATTTCTGGGCTCCGAATTCTCACGTCGAGGATCAGACTGGGTCTCGGTGAAAAATCTTCTTCGTTTGATATTTTTTGTGGGTTTTGGACCGTGTGCAGTCACCGCACGGTGGGTGGTAGCCGTGTGGTCATCTTGGGTGCCACGCAACCGTCTAACGATAAAAATAAATAAGAATTTATGTAAATAAATTGGGTTAAATGTTTAAATTGTAATAATAATATTATTATTATGTAATTGATAATTTTATTATTAATGAGGTGTTATTATTGTTATTATTATTTTTTATTTTTTTATTTTATTTTCATTAATTTTATTATTATTATTTATTATTATTTTCATTTTATATTATTTTTATTTATATTGTTATAATTATTAATTATATTATTATGATTACGATTATTCTTATTATTATTATCACTATTATTAATATTAATATTATTATTATTATTATTATATCATAAAATGATTTTTTTCCTAACCCTAATCCCTTCCCCTTCCTGTTTGCGCCGCAGCCCGCACCCCCCTCCCCTTTCCTTCTCCTGCATGCAACGCTGCAGCCACGGCCCCCCGCCCTCCCTGGTTCTCCTGCTCGCGCCCTGGCCTCCACTCCTAGCATTGATCGCCACCGGCTCCCACTCACACCACCTCCCCCCCCCCCTCTTTCACCCCATGTGGCACTCCCTTTCCCTTGGCCTCCACCAGCGCGAGCCTTCCCCTCCACAACTCTTCCTTGCACCAGCCCAGCGGCCGCCGCCGCCCTCGCCGTCCTGCAGCTACTCCGCTCCCAGCGCCCAATATCAACTCGCCTCCAGGATTTCCTCATGCGCCTGGACCTTTGCTCACCCACCACCCTCATCCAGCGACAGTGCACTCGTCCCACGCCTCTGGCATGCATCTCAGCTTTGCCCCTTCTTTTCCCTCCCGGCCTCCGTAGTAGTCCCGTTGTTCTGTTTGTGATCCAGCCTCCTACCACCCATGACCCGCGATCCCCTTTTTCCTCCAGCACGCACAACCCCTGTCCAGTTTCACATCTCGGGCAGCCCCCCCCCCCCTCTTTGGTATTATTTTTCCCTCCTTCCTTTGATATAAGGTTATTTCATGGTTAGAGTCTGGTTTTTGTGCGCAAATCCTTAAATGGTGTAACCACCTTTGCTGTGTTGAGTCAAATTTCATCTTCTCATGGATGCGTTTGAGGTGCGCATCGGTTCTTGCTCTGTTTTTCAGACATTCTTCATCGTTTGAGGTGATATCCCTCTACCTTTCGCTTTAATTTTAGAACTACGTTGATCTCTTGTGGCTGCTTGTTTCTCATGGGTTAAATAGTTGACCATGATGTTATTTAATAATTTTAGAATGCTTTTCTTGCTTCTTTTTTTCATGATTTGGGTTGGTTATGATGTGAGAGTTGTGTTTTAGAAATGGGGCAGAGGTTTTCACGTGTTGGTAGATGTTTTTTTTGGAGATGGGTTGGATTTTTTTATATACCTCTTTTTTCATTCCCCTTGAATGTATTTTTATAAATTGTTTATGTGGTTTTATAAAATGTGTGAATAGTGTGAGAAATGTGGTAATTTGGTTTTGGGTGTGTAAATTCGGGATTTTCTCTTTGAAATTGTTTTACAATTTTTTTAAAGTGGTTTATTAAATCGTATCGACGGTACGAGTTTTGTTTTCAATGTAGGTCGAGGTGGTTCTTTTGTGTTGTTTGTTCGTTTGGATTGTTTTAAGTCCGTGTTCATGTTTTTTCATTTATCATTACGGTTGCAGTGCATTGGCGGGGTAACCCCGCATTACCGCGATCATCGGTTTGTGCGTACTTGTGCGCCTGTGCGAGGTGTGTTGTGTTGTCGCGTTTGAGCTACGAGTCGAGGTAGGTTCCCATTGCACTACTTTTTAAAATTTAAGTTACATTATTTCTTGCTGTTTGTGCACACCAATTGTTCAAATTAAATATTTTATTAATTTTAATAAATGTGAGATAACATAAGATAATTAATTTTTAATATAAGACAATTAATTTTTAAATGATTATTTGGTGTAGAAAAGAGCCGTTTATTTTATACACGACACTTGAAACATTTTCTTGATGAGAGGACACCCATTATTGAAAGAATGCTCATTTGGCCTTTAAACATAATTCATGGAATCCCAAATGTAGTTTTGGTTTTAATGATAAATGATTTCTTCTCAAGCATGAACAATCATTTTGGTTCTTTTTAGAGTAGTGATTGTGAAATGCATTTAATGCTCGTTTGGAACATTATGGAAAGTGATGAAAATGTTTTGATAAAAACCCTCCTAGGACAAATCTTTTTCCTTGGTTGCAATTGATTTTTTGGGAGGCCGCGCTTAGAGGCTCCCGGGTACTTGAGTAGTTTAAAGGAAAGAGGTTGTTCCATGGAGTGGCTCGGGGTGATTCCTATTGTGCTGTGTATATATGTGTGTGTGTGTGTGTGTGTGTGTGTGTGTGTTTGTGTGTGTGTGTGTGATTGGATGCTCGGTTGGCATCGGTTGGCTCACCCCCTTTCCAAACACTTGAGACATGAGAATCTGGCATATTGAGAGAATATTCTAAGAATGATTGCTGCACTTGTAGGTTATGGTACTGACCAGTAGCCCATAGTAGGTGGATATATTGGGTTTATTACTATGGTATTTTCCCTTGACCTACCCGAGAGAGGATGGTCAAGCCTATTGTGCGTTTTGATTTCATCGTGACATGTCAACAAGGATGATTTCACATGTATTGGTGTCTTCTAGTTTATTCTCGATCTCCTAGGTTCACCCATGTCTATTTGTCTTTTGTTTCTTGTAGTAGTGATTATGATGCTCATATGTATACCTATATTTCCCTTGCTGTGTGTTTCACTTTGTGCATTTTTGTTGTATTTTTTTCCTTTGAAAGTGGGAAATTGCTTTTGATTAGGTTTCTAAAAAATGGTTTTCAAATAAAAGTGTTTAATCCTCATTGTGAAAATTTGAAAAGAGTAAACATCACTTTCCCTTTCTAAAAATCCATTGACACTAATGAAATGAATCCAAGTTTAGAAATGGTTAAGGGAAATGGTTCATACTTCGTTTTTAAGCAAAATAATTAGAAAAACCTAATTTTTATATTGTAATTAAAACTTGAAATGATGTTTTTTTTATTTTAAAGGTAGTGCATTGGGAATAGATATATGGCTAGCCTACTGAGTTTTAATACTCACTCCTATAGTGTTTTCTTGTTTTTAGTTCTTTTACAGGTTCCAGCTTCAGTTGTTCGCATTGAGAGACGTTGGTTGTGGTATTAGAGAGTGACCCACGGGGTCACGTGGGGTTTTGGTCGTGGTCAGGTTAGTAGCATTGTTGGTTGTTCTTTTCTTATTTTCATTTGTTCTATTTATTTTCTGCTGCTTAGTTTATTTTCTTTTGGGACAAATCGTTCCCACCTGTTAAATTTTGATGCTCGACACTAGTTGCCAGCCCGTGGGGATCGGGAACGCCCCTCGAGCCATGTCGCGAGCTGGCTCGGGTGACCGGGTTAGGGTTGACCCGGGTTGGTTCGTGACAAAATGGTATCAAATGAGGCTATTATTATTTGGGATGTTCGGTAGGTGGAGATTTGGATTTTTGGGATTCGATAGGTAGGTATGGGAAGGATGTCATGAACCCTCACCCGTTCTGCACCTCGAGTCGCCAGGGATAATCTGGGAATTGAGTCATTGTTTCATTCTGGTTTGTTTTGGATTGAGGGATGACAACGGAGGTAAACCAATGTTACATCGCAATCTCACATGGAGTAGTGACCCATGTGGATTTCAGGTACACGGTTTTAATTCATCCTAGTTGTTGAGGCTTACATGGGGCATGACCCACTACCATGTCGCCAGGTTAAGTGTGACTGCTAGTCCCTCCGGTGGTTTGATGCAAGTTGAGTGTCATTTTTGTTATGGTTGGTGCAAGTGCATTTTTGGAAGTGAAAAAGGGGTTTTGAAAATGGGGCTAATTTCTTTTAAATGACTTTAAATTTATGAAATGGGTTTTAAAACTGAAATCTTTTGTTTTGGAAAACTGTTGTTTTCTTGGAAATTGGTCAAGAATGGTTTGGGGTGAAACCTGAGGTACTCCTTATGAATGTTTGCACATGTGTGAGGATGCGTGGAAAGTGTGTGTTGGTTCATATGAATGAAAGTGGATGAAGACATGTGCAATGGTTTATGGGATTACCTAGGTGTGTTTGAAATTAATGTCTTGACCTTGTTTTCTAAATTGGATTTTAAAATGGAAAATGGTTTTGGAAAGTGATTTTGGTTTGAAAAGTGGATTTGGTATTTGGAGAGTGGTCTTGGAAGAAAGCAATTTTGAAAAAAAAAGGGTGGTGGTTTTGGAGTTTAAAATGGAATGAGAATTTTGGACAGAGAATTTTGGGTTTTGTTTGTGGTTTTTTGGTTTTTGAGCTGGTTGTTTTTTGGATGATGGTGCTTTCAATGATATTGCTTTGATTTGATATCAGTTTTTGGTTTAGTGTTTTATACATTGTTCAGAAAATGCTACCTAGAAAGGTCCCCAGAGTTTCTGATAAGTCATGCCTAGTTTTTTATCCTTCTCGGATGTTGTATGTCCTTTATGGTGATTGGAGTCTATTAGAGTCAGTGCAATGGCTTGAAGAGGCCGAGCGCGTCTTCAGGGTATTGGGAACTCTTGAAGCTGTTAGAGTTCATGCCGTTTTGGGTCTGTTTGATGGTCCATCTCTGGATGAGTAGGAGTTGTTCTCCCTGCCATCACTGCAAGTTGGGATAACGTGGGATTTCTTTAAAGTCTTCTTAGTCCGATGGTTTATACTTGAAGAGGGGAAGACAAAGAAAGTGGAACAGCTCATGCGTATTCAACAGGGCCAACAGATGGTCAAAGCGTGTGTTGACAATTTCAAGGAACCTATGCCTTTCTCTGGAGGTAGCATCACAAGATTTGATGAAGACTCCTCCCTTCATCAGGGGTCTTTGTCCAGAGATCAAAGAACATGACCTCCCTTTTTTGAGCCATCATTTTGAGAAGTTGGTACATGAGGTTTTTTTAGCTGAGTTGGTCTCCGGAGCGTAGACAGTTGACAATCCATCGTATCCAGTTGATCGTGAAGGTCCCCCATCTGGCGAGCAGAGTGGGTTAGATGGAACTGTTTCTAAAGAGTCCTCTATAGTGAGTCTGATTCCCAGTTAGACAGATTTCCCAATGGTGTGCCATCAGTGGGGACATTTAGGGCATGCAAATCCATCATGTCACACCCCGCCGAGGACGTTCCATCATTGCAGGTGTCTAGGTCATCTAGAGAAGTTTTACAGGAAGCGCCATCTGAATAAGACACTCTGACTAGAAGGATAGAGTGCCTGACTGTGAGGCAGGAGATGCTTCAACCATCAGAGCCCCAGCCATAGGTCTTGGGGTGATGCTCACGCGCAGTCAGGAGTTGTCGAGGGTGTGAAGCCACAGTTCAGGTTTTGGTGTTCCGTGTTGCCAACGAAACATTTAAAGTCCTTCTGTTATCGTTATTCCACTACTAAATTTTTGGGCATTGTTGTAGGTCCATTGTTTTGTTGTGAAGTTGGGATGGAAGTGTTTTTTGTAATCAAAACAGTCTGGTTTATCTGAATTATGATTCTATGAATCGTACGTTTTTATTTAGAAGTGTGTATGAACCTTGTATGGGTTAATCACTTTTTGACTGTGTTCGTTTGGAGGTGTAAGTGTCGATGGAAGGATCGAAGTTTGTAGTAATGCTCGAGTTTACTTCTTGGGTTAAGTTCTGTTCGGAGGTTTTTCTCTTGTGTTTGGGCTTTCTTTGGTCTGAGTTGAGAGTTCCAAGTTTTAGCGGAGGTGTTGTTTCTCTCATGCTATAGAGGGTAGTTTGGGTTAGTTGGGAGTTCCCGCGTCGACCCCCTTCTCGGGGTGGTATGGTTGGATGTTAAAATTTGCTCATTAGATGATCTCTTGTGGTGGGGAGAACCCTCTCGTGTTCTCTTGTTCTCTCGTATTGTGGTTTCTTTCGGTATCAATCAGGCGTGGATTCTGGTTTTGCCTATCATTTAGCTGGGTGACTTTTTGGGGGCATAAAGTGTCTGTGGTGGGGAGAATTGTCACACCCTGATATTTTAATTTTTTTTAATTTTTTTTATTTCTGGGCTCCGCATTCTCGCGTCAAGGATCGGGCTGGGTCCCGGTGAAAAATCTTCATCGTTTGATATTTTTTGGGGGTTTTGGACCGTGCGCGGTCACCGCACGGTGGGCGGTAGCTGTGTGGTGAGCTTGGGTTCCATGCAACCGTCTAACGATAAAAATAAATAAGAATTTATGTAAATAAATTGGGTTAAATGTTTAAATTGTAATAATAATATTATTATTATATAATTGGGAATTTTATTATTAACGAGGGGTTATTATTGTTATTATTTTTATTTTATTTTTTATTTATTTTATTTTTATTATTTTTATTATTTTTATTATTATTTTGGTTTTATATTATTTTTATTTATATTGTTATAATTATTAATTATATTATTATAATTATGATTATTATTATTATTATTATTATTATTATTATTATTATATCATAAAATGATTTTTCCCCTAACCTTAATCCCTTCCCCTTCCTTTTTGCGCCATGGCACACACCCCCCTCCCCTTTCCTTCTCCTATGCATAGCGCCACAGCCACGGCCCCCCTCCCTCTCTGGTTCTCCTGCTCGTGCCCCAGCCTCCACTCCTAGCACTGCTCGCCGCCTCCTCTCGTCGTCGCCGGCTCTCACTCAAACCACCTCCCCCCCCCCTCTTTCACCCCATGCAGTGCTCCCTTTCCCTCTTCCTCCACCAGCGCGAGCTGCCCCCTCCACAACTCTTCCTTGCACCAGCCCAGCGACCGACACCGCCCTCACCATCCTACAGCTGCTCCACTCCCAGCGCCCAACATCAACTCGCCTCTAGGATTTCCTCCTACGCCTCAGCCTTTTCTCTCCCAACACCCTCATCCAGCGAAAGTGCGCTCATCCCACGCCTCTGGCCTGCATCTCAGCTTTTCCCACGCCTTTCCCTCCCGGCCTCCGCAGTAGTCCCGCTGTCCTGCTTGTGCTCCAGCCTCCTCCTATCCACAACCCGTGATCCCCTTTTTCCTCCAGCGTGCACAACCCCTGTCCGGTTTTACATTGTTGGCATCCCTCCCCCCTCTTTGGTATTCTTTTTCCCTCCTTCCTTTGATAAAGGTTATTTCGTGGTTAGGGTATGATATTTGTGTGCAAATCCTTAGATATTTTAACCACCTTTGATGTGTCGGGTCAAATTTCAGCTTCTTGTGGATTTGTTTGAGGTGCGCATGGGGTCTTGCTCCGTTTTTCATACATTCTTCATCATTTGAGGTGATATCCCTCTGCCTTTAGATTTAATTTTAGAACTATATTGATCTCTTGTGGCTTGTTCTTTCTCGTGGATTAAATAGTTGACCATGATGTTATTTAATAATTTTAGAATGCTTGTCTTTCTTCTTTTTTTCATGTTGTGGGTTGGTTATGAGGTGCGAGTTGTGTTTTAGAAAAGGGGTGGAGGTGTGCGCATGTTGGTAAATGTTATTTTTGGGAGATGGGTTGGATTTTTTTATATACCTCTTTTTTCATGCACCTTGAATGTATTTTTATAAATTGTTTTTGTGGTTTTATAAAATGTGTGAATAGTGTGAGCAATGTGGGAATTTGTTTTTTGGTGTGTAAGGTCAGGAGTTTCTCATTGAAATTGTTTTATAATTTTTTTAAAGTGGTTTATTAAATCGTATCGACGGTACGAGTTGTGTTTTCAAAGTAGGTCGAGGTGGTTCTTTTGTGTTGTTTGTTTGTTTGGATTGTTTTCAATTTGTGTTCATGTTTTCTATTTATCTTTGTGGTTGCAGCATGTTGGTGGGGTAACCCCGCGTTACCGCGATCATCGGTTTGTGCGTGCTTGTGCGCCTGCACGAGGTGTGTCGCATTGTCGCGTTTGAGCTGCGAGTCGAGGTAGGTTCCCATTGCACTATTTTTTAAATTTTATGTTACATTATTTCTTGCTGTTTGTGCACACTAATTGTTCAAATTAAATATTTTATTAATTTTAATAAAAGTGAGATAATATAAGATAATTAATTTTTAATATAAGACAATTAATTTTTAAATGATTATTTGGTGTAGAAAAGAGTCGTTTATTTTATACAGGACACTTGAAACATTTTATTGATGAGCGGACACCCAGTATTGAAAGAATGCCTATTTGGACTTTAAACATAATTCATGGAATCCAAAATGTAGTTCTGGTTTTAATGATAAATGATTTCTTCTCAAGCATGAACAAGTATTTTGGTTCTTTTTAAAGTAGTGATTATGAAATGAATTTAATGCCCATTTGGCACATTATGGAAAGCGATGAAAATATTTTGATAAAAACCCTCCTAGGACAACTCTCATTCCTTGGTTGCAATTGATTGTTTGGGAGGCCTCACTTAGAGGCTCCCGGGTACTTGAGTAGTTTAAAGGCAAGAGGTTGTTCCATGGAGTGGCTCAGGGTGATGCATATTGTACTTTATATATATAAATGATTGGATGCTCTGTTGGCATCGGTTGGCTCACCCCATTTCCAAACACCTGAGACATGGGAATCTGGCATATTGAGAGAATATTCTAAGAATGATTGTTGCACTGGTAGGTTATGGTACTGACCAGTGGCCCATAGTAGGAGGATATATTGGGTCTATTACTATGGGATTTTCCCTCGACCTTCCCAAGAGAGGATGGTCGATCATATTGTGCGTTTTGATTTCATCGTGACATGTCAACAAGGATGATTTCGCATGTATTGGTGTCTTATGGTTTATTCTCGATCTCCTAGGTTCACCCATGTCTATTTGGCTTTTGTTGCATGTAGTGGTGATTATGATGCTCATATGTATACCTACATTGCCCTTGTTGTGTGTTTTACTTTGTGCATTTTTGGTGTATTGTTTTCCTTGGAAAGTGGGAAATTTCTTTTGATTAGGTTTCTAAAAAATGGTTTTCAAATGAAAGTGTTTAATCCTCATTGTGCAAATTTGAAAAGAGTAAACATCACTTTCCCTTTCTAAAAAACCATTGACACTAATGAAATGAACCCAAGTTTGGAAATGGTAATGGTCAATGGTTCATACTTCATTTTTAAGCAAAATATTTAGAAAAACCTACTTTTTATATTGTAGTTCAAACTTGAAATGATGTTTCTTTTATTTTAAAGGTATTACATTGGGAATAGATATCGGGATAGCCTACTGAGTTTTAATACTCACACCTATAGTGTTTTCTTGTTTTTAGTTCTGTTACTGGTTCCAGCATTAGTTGTTCGCCTTGAGCGATGTTGGTTGTGGTATTGGAGAGTGACCCATGGGGTCACGTGGGGTTTTGGTCGTGGTCAGGTTAGTAGCATTGTTGGTTGTTCTTTGCTTATTTTCTTTTGTTCTATTTATTTTTCACTTCTTAGTTTATTTTATTTTGGGCCAAATCATTCCCACCTATTATATTTTGATGCCCGGCACTATTTTCCAGCCCGTTGGGATCGGGAACGCCCCTCGGGCCATGTCGCGGGCCGGATCGGGTGATCGGTTCAGGGTCGACCTGGGTTGGTTCGTGACATATTGAATATTTTTTTAGGATTCAATGAGTTCCCATGGAAATAGTTTTTGAATAGGATGCCCATTTCACACCATGGATTTGGAAGTGACTCTGGGAGGCTTTGGAGAAAAAGTTAAGTTTTATAATCACATATAACCCACAGATGGATGGTCAATCTAATGTTCCATTTAGACTCTCAATGATGTTTTTGAATGATTTGTGTTTTACATAGGGTTTACTAGGAAAGGAACCAATTTCTTTCCATGTTTGTTCATTAATAATATTTATTTGGCATGGATTAATATCACCCTTTTTGTGGTGATATATAGTTGACCATTCCATTACACTTTCTATTAGATTGAGAAGGGTGATAATTCCTTATTTGGATTAATTCTCATATTGGATAAAATGTATGAGTTACATCAGATTTTAAAAAATTAGCCATAGCTCACAATCTCGAGAAATATTTAACCAATTGATGTTGCCACCTATTAGTATCTAAGGTAAGTGATCAAATATTTCTCTAGGTATCTATTCAACTAGGACTCCATTGTTTGGTAATATAGGGGATGTTGGTGTTTCATTATGTCAGGATGTTTTGAGTAGTGAAATGTCTTAGAAAGGTAACCAATTGGTTTTACATTCCACACTAGTTATCCACCATCAATGAATTATAACAACTTTCATAGTTAAAGAGATTCCAACCACACACATCTAATTTGTAAGAGTGGGATGAACTAGAGTTCCAACCAGATATCACTATTACAGAGCATCCTATTTATATCTTGGATTATTAGAACAAGGTGCCCAATGGAAAATAGATCACATCGCTCGATATGATTTGGAAATATTGTATTGATAGCTAGGTGACATGTGAGAGGGAATATTTTGTGAGGGTTTAGTGGCATCACTTGTTTTCATTAGAGGATTCAAGAAGAACTTTTGGGGGAAGAATGTGTAATGGTATGGGGATTTGTGACACCCATAGGGTGAATACTATATCTATTTTTTGAGTTTTTATCTGTATTTTATTTTAGACATGTGTTTCATGGGTGTCATGGGTTAAATTTAGTGTTCTTTGTGGGGGGGGGGGACAGGACAAGACACACTATTAGAAGATGGTTTTCCTAGACATGTGGCTAAACATCTGAGGGTAGATGGTTTGGAGAAATGGGATTTGTTTATAGATCGAGCTTGTTTTTTCAAAACATTCAAGGTTTAGAGATAAACATGTGGCACAATTTCTACTGATTTAGGAGAAAAAGTGTTGTTTTAAAATTTATTGTCAAGATTTCTCGAATATCTATGTAATTTTATTTTCCCATTATAAATTTTTTTACCAAAATTCCCCTGATTTATTTTTAACCCCTTGAGCCATATTTTATCCGCTTTTCATGTAAAACCCCTTCCTATGTTTGGATGCAAATCCTAAATAGATTTATTCAGGGTTTCCATAGATTTATGGGTGTTTGGTTTGTGTTAAGTACCATTCTTTCCCCATTCCCATCCTTCAAGATTCCTTTTTAATGGATTTTTAAAAACCTAGTGTGTTGTTATGGTGAATGAAAGGGTTTTAATTATGATTTTGTTCTATATTCACGTTTTGTAGGAGTATGAGGCCTTATTCATCCTAAACCAGGTGTTTTTTATCAAGGGAATAATTTTAGGAACCATTTTTGTGGATGGTGTCTCTATTTAAGGGAATATTTCAGTGATTACCATTTAATTATTGATAGCCTTTGTTTTTTGTATATTCCAAAGTTGTAATTTTCATGTTCATAATATAATAAGTAGCTTTGTTTATGTATATCTTAGGGTTAATAATAATAATAAATATAATTAATAAGATAATAAGGATGGAATTTTTTTAATGAAACTACTTGTTATAATGGAAAAAAATTGATAAGTACATAAATTGTAGTTGAATTTTATTTGTTAATATTATCATGTAATTTTAGTTATTTGTTTTTTTATAATAATATTTTATATTTTTTTTAAATTTTTATTATGATATATTATTGTTCATTTTTAATTTGAGTAAAAAATAATTATTTAATATTAAGTGAAATATTATAAAAATGATGGATAGTAATATTGTAATTCATGTAGTGGATTATACAAATTTAGCATTATAAATTGATAAGTAAAAATAATTTTAATCAAATTTTGAATGAACATATTTAATGTCTCTATAATTGTATAAAATATATTATTACTAAAATAACCAGTGGCTCCATATACAGGTGTCTCCTTTTTCGCATCTTGTTTCCCCTCCCTTTTCCCCCTTCACTCCCTTCGTCGCTAACTATCCTTTTTCTCTCGGCATCCCTTTTCTCCTGTCTCTCTCTGTCTCTGACTCCCCCAATATTGTCTACCCCACTCTCCCTACTACCCACACTCCCCTTTCTCCCCATTCCCATGAACCTCTCTATCAGGATCCTTCCACTCCCCTCATACCCCCATGCCCCTCTCATTCTCCCCATCCTATTCAACTTGCTCCCCCCTCTCCATGCTCCCATGATCCCCATTTGCATCTTTCTTCCTGTTATCTATATCTTCCTCCCACAAAAAACAATCCCCCGCCTCTTGAATGTGATGAGCCTCCAATGTGGTTTTGAGAAGGGTTTTAGGGATTTAGGCTATCAGATTTATGACACATAAGTCTTACTCTCCTTCACTACGTAGCATCTCCCTGATATCTGACTAGGGATTTGATTCAAACATGAACCTATATCTAACCATTTATATTACTTTCACCCATTCAACACCACAATTAGTTGATGAATCTCAACAATTTCCTACATTATGTTCTCCTTTTAACAATCCCTCTTATATAAATAAATTTTCGAACCAATTTTATATTGTCTTTTCTAGTATGAATTATAGTGTTATGATTTTTCTTAATGTTATGTTTTCTAGGATATCCACCCCCAATTATTTTTAAACCACCAGTATTTTCCTATACTTGAATGTTTTTTATGAAGGAATCACTCTATTGTTCATCATTATGATTCTCTTCCTCCCTAGGGACACCCAAAAGCATGATTGGGAAAGCCTAAAATTAATATGGTATCATGAATTGAATATGCATTATACTTTCAATATGCATGAAACTATATTTCTTGAATATATATGTAGTTTATCAAAATTTATTGATTCTTTTTTTCTGCATATACTCCATGTTTCCACACTAAACAATTTCATTACCTTCATTACAATGTTATTACATACATTTTCCTAAATATATATTCAGTTTGTCCAAATGTATTCAGTGTTATTATATTTGAACAAAGAATGTAGTTTAACTTACCAAATATAAATATGTAAATTCAACTATTGAAAGCTTAAAATTATTTAGTATCTTGAGCTGAATACGAATTTTACTTTCAATGTGAATGAACTGATATTTGTTAAATATATATGCAGTTTTTTGAAATGTATATTACCTTATTTTATGCATATACTTGTAGTTTCTTCACTAAATAATTACATTACCTTTTCTAGAAAGTAATTTATTACATTTATATGTTATTTATCCTAATGAATTCAGTGTCATTCAATTTTAATTAAGCATTTAGTTTCAATTTCCTAATATAGGCATTCAATTTCAATTAATGAATATACACATGAAATTTTATCTTTTGACTTTGTATCTAATAAAAATTACTTAATAAAAGCATAAAATTTCAATTAATTAATATAAAAATTAGTTTATATTGAATAAGCACACAATTTAAATAACTTAATATACATTTAATTTAACTATGTCATGTGAATGTTTTCTATATTACATATTATATTAATATACATGTTTTCTCATTTATTATGCATTATCGTGATCTGAAATTACAATTTGCATTGCATTATATTTCATTTTATATTCCAATAAAATATTGTAGTTTATACTGTACCAAAATTGCACTTTTCATTTAAATTTATATTTCTATTTAAATAAAACTTTATAATGCAGTTTATCTTGATTTTTATATTTCATTATCATGTAATTAATTTTTAATTTTCTTACACATTATGTTGAAGTTTATATTAACATTCTTACTATTTCCATGAGTAAAAGTCAATTTGATTCTATATTATTTTTTGTACTGAAAGTTCAGTTTATATTCAATATACATGAAATTTCATTTACTTACTAATACAATATATTTAACTAAATTCATGTAGTTTCTTTAACTGAACTTCCTTGAAATATTATCCTGTTCATTTTCATGCAACACATAATATGATGGTACTTTGTAATCATGTAATCATGTACAAGTCTTTGAAGTATGTTAATGAGTATTATATCACCCCACTATATAGAATCCCCTCAAATTATTATGTTTTCTATAGAAATTAGGATCCCTACTTAATAATCACAGCAATAATAAAAACTTTTTTCCTATTTCATGAATGCTCTCTTCGTGTATTATTTATATATCATTTCATATTTGTAAATAGAATTTGTTTTTATTTAACAATAATTTCATGTAATGTACATGTCTATTAACAATGATCATATTGTGTGAATTTCATGTATGCACTAGAAGGCTATGTTTTCCATATTTGACAAGGTACTACCCCCATTAAACTTTATGCAATCAAAACTAATTGTACTTATTTATCAGGGATCTTATTTATTTCCAATTTTTGCTACATATTATTCATTTTTTGTTCAATATAATGAACTCTAGTTTCAAAAAAAGTCTTATAAGAATACATTGATCTAGGTTCTTCGATTTTACATCATTAAATGTAAAATCCTATTATCTTTTTTTGACAAATGTCATTTTTTCAGGTTTCCTTAATGTGTGAATTTCAAAAGGAAGATACACCTAAAAGTGAATTATCCTACTATCAAATGAATGGTGAATTATTTTTTGTCTCTATATTCTTCAAACATAAATCACTATAGTTTAAAACTATTCATTAAATTCTGTTTTCATTTAGAAAAATATCCATGTTGGATTTAGATTTACAAATTTCAATAACCATTATTAACAATTATTTTTACTATAAAACTTTTTTAATCCACATCCACGACGATGAACCTTTAGATCATATTGATGAACTCTTATTATTAATATATTTTTTACCTTTCAACATTATCAATACACACTATATTTTCACTACATAACTTACTCCTCACCTATTCAAACAAATAAATATAATATGGTTAACATAAAATAGAAATAATGTAATGAGTCCATATCAATTCCCTTCTATCGCATCCTATGCATTTCATAAGTTGAATACTAGTATTTATGTAAACATTACAATAATTGATTTTTTTCGATATGTCAAGTGTAATTTTCAAAAAAAATTATATAAAATTACATGGTTAAAAATGGACAGAAAATAGGGACATAAGGGAAATTTTAGATTACTTATTATTGTAGAAAGATAAAATAACATTAGATAGAAAACATGTGATCTCTATTGATGACTGGCCAAATCAAGCACCTGTATAGATAGGTGGGTGTGGACACAGGGGAGGGAACACTTCAAGTGGTCCCATGTAGAGGGGAGTGGCTTGTACGACCACGGTGTGTTGTGGGGTTCTGGAAACATACCCCATTATACTCATATAGAGCTCCATGTGAATAATATAGAAATATATTTGATCACTTGACTGAGTGTTTTTTTGATTTGGTATTTCGATATGTGGTCACTATAGTTCCGCCTTAAAAAATATTTTAAACATTGTTGTTTGATTAAATTCATTTGAGTAATCTAATCTTCTAATGTGTTATCATCTTCCCCATAAATTAGACCTAAATATCAGTCGACAATTTTTTCATTCACCCTTCTATGAGGCAGAACCATCATTCACCTGGAAACACCATTGACAAAAACAAAGTCAACACCTATTTTCCATCATTAGGGAACATGTAATCACCATCATCTAATACCATGTAATTATACCCAATCTTGATTATGTCACCTTCAACATCCTTCTAATGATATTACTAGTTTTAGGGTATTTATAATGTATATCTAAATTATCCATAGTTATCACATATCAAAACAAATGGATATTTATAGAATCTATCATAACTCAATCATGTGATGTTTATGGTTCTTTGTTGGTTATCATGTTTCTAAAATTACAATGATGTATATATTTATATATATATCACCATCAATATATATGTATAGGCCAAAACCGTTAGCTTATTATCTTGGGGGTGAGGGAATTTACATTGAGATCTCTCAGTCCACGAGCAGTAGAGATATATATTTTAATATACAAATCTGACCATTGAAATTGAGTCCTTATGTGTTTGAATTATTCCCAAATTACTTGGTATGTGAGAATGATATTCATATTATTTTTTAGAAACTTATTGGTCATTATAACTCAATATCTCCCTCGATCCAGAATTGCAACTATAGAGGAAGTATATAGAAAGATGACCCATATTTTTATCTCACAGGTTATTAGTTGAATATATATATAAACATCAATATAAATTAGATGTACTGAAGCCATAACATAATATTTTATATACAACTATATATTAAAGGGAAAAATATTTAATGGACTTTTTCCTTTAGTGTTTCACATAATTCCACAATAAACCCTTAGTAATATCATTTTAGTTTGGGGTTACATAGAGATAGAGAGATTGTTCATGACAAGGCTGTCTTTTTAGTGTCCCGGGAAGAAGCGGAACAATATATCGCTGAGCTGGAAAACTACGTGCATTCTTGGGGTGCTCTACATCCAATGAAAAGATGATGGAAAGTATTTTTGGGTCTAATAGTCTCGCCTCATGCACCAACTGCTGAGATGAGGGAGTGATTTTCTTTACCTGAAGAGTAGGACTGCTCACTAGGAGATGAGGATGATTGGGTAAGTCATTTTGAAGAATTTGAATTCGGGGATTTAGTGTTGGGATACTTTGCTAGAGATATAGAGGTAACCTACAAAACATTCTTTTGATCCATGATTTTATAGATGTCACCCTATATTGTCAACTGACATTTTCTATCTGCAGGAGAGCCGTATGGATGATATCTTCACCTGCGTGCCTATGGATGCAGGATTAGGACCTGCCCCAGGTATGTGGTGATTACAGAGTCGATCAGGGATGCAGAAACATGGACAAACCTTCCAGATTCCTCATAGTTCCTAACCATATTTGTGTTTCACATCCCCAGGGTTACTGTTGATGATGACCCAAGAAATGAAGTGATACTTCGACCTTAATAAGTATTCTTTCTCACAGAGTCCCTGCCTATTATCTATCTAACCAAGCACTAAAATTTGCATCTCTATTCTGAATAGTTCATGAAATTGTGTGGGATATACTAGCAAGTACTATTGGGGGTTTTGACGATCCTCTCTTGAGAGGGTACTGATTATAATGAGATAGGATGTCCAGTCCAGCCAAACTATTGTATCCAATGGTGCAGGTGTATCCATTGGAAGGGCTGAACCAGATCTTATTGATGTTGATTATGATGATGAAGATCAACCACATGATGTAGATCATATTTCTCCAGATGATACAAAACCCGAAATTCTGGATAAGAAACCAGAGGAAGACCCTACTGTTGAGATCGTGGCCATATTCAAGGAGTATGATCCCATAGACCCAGAGGATCACGATGAGACTCCTTCTGATGAATAAGACAATAATTCCATCCATCACTGGTCGTGGAAGTTGATCAATCTCTTCATTGGAGAGACTCGATAAGGAAAATTGATAGACCAAATGGGGAGGTTTCTTTCCTGGCATTGTGAACTGTTTTTTGGAGAAGTAAATGTCTATTGTCCTCATATGCTCATTAAAGACTATATGGCTGAGAAAATAAGGGAACATGACCACAACCAGAGTGTGGGATAGTAGCGGAGGATGTCAGTCAACATCAAGAGACTTGAGGAGGATAAACATGAGATCCAATGGTTGAGGGTATGGGTGAATGAAAATTCCACTTTCTTCATTGCACAATTTGGACTCATATTGTGACTAAAGGCCCAGCTGGTTGAGGACGAGGAATAGATGAGGTGATCTTCTCATGATATGAATATTACCCGATCAAACAAAGATCTGGCCCAGATCAAGGCCAATGAACTATGACCCATCACCATCGAGGAGGAGTGGGAGATTAATAGGTGATAGATAATCTTGGATGCCATGAGTCAGAGAGTAGCGGAGCTTGAGCGCTCCATTGAAAAGGTCAACCTGTCTATAAGAGAGGCTAATCCCTTAGCATTGAAATTTGTGTAAACTCATAAATGTACATTCATGCGTTGCTTATTTGTGTTTATTGAGTTCATAAGTTCAATTATATGTTTTTATTTATGTATTTCCATCATATCTATGAAATATCCAGTGGCCAATCCCTAATCTCATGTGGGTCATTCCCAATGTAAGAAAAAAGGGATGACCACATAAATATTCTGATTGAATACTTCCATTCCAATCAATATCCACAAATCTAGGGTATGAATGACCTCTTTGGGGTTTTGGAAAGAACATGGGGGGTCATGGTCATAGAAAATTATTATCAAAACACCCAACATGTTCTAGGGAACCAGCAGGATAATTCTAGGGGTGTTGGAATAAATCCGAACAAAGTGGAAAAAATAATGCGAATTATGATACATTAAATTCGGAACACTGTAGGGGGAATGAAATTGAAGTATGGATATTGATCATGTTGGAATATCATTATCCCAATCGAGTTAGCCTGAAATGAGGGAAATATGATGGTCAACTGCTGACCATGTTCGAAACACGGGGCATGACTTGAAATTTCATACTTAGTCTTCTGGAATGTTGGCCAAAGATAGTTGGTGAGAAATAGGCCAAGAATTTGTACTATTAGGGGGTTCTTTTAGACATCAAAGGGGATAATGATCTAAATAAAGGGGAATGCAAAGCATGGAGGGTGGAGTGATGAGTTTTTCAGATGGAGTCCAACAATCATGAAATTATGACACTAGGATGAAATCACATTAGGTTTGTGCATTGGTATGATCATGGATCATACTCATTTCCGGAAATTATCTCTTTGGTGATAACTTCTTGGGCCCCATGGTTTTATGTCATAACATTTAGGATGATAGACACGTAGATTAACGTCGTACCGTGGAGACGAGGTTATCCAGAATGGAAATGTGTGGTGCCATACATATCCCGATATTAATGAGGACCAAAGAATTCCATACCACACCATGTGTTCCCAATGGGATTATGTAGACCATACACTATATGTGGACTAACTTGGGGATGGACCCGAGGGAAAGTGTTCGGGCATTCCTACATATCCCATGAGGATGCGAATCAAGTAATATGTAGTTCTAGAGGACCTATGTAGTTTAAAGTCATATGGTAGGATAAAGAGTGAAAGGGGATATACCAAGGGGGTAGTATGAGGTGAAACCATTATAGAACCAACATGAAGGATTACCAAATCAGTCCATACCACACCATATAATCCCTAATAAAATCATTGGTTGAGAAATTGAAGATGGAGAAATTTAGTCTAGGACCAAGAAATTTTTTTTGGACATTTCTACATGCCCCACAAGGATAAGATTCAATCCATACATAATTCTGATAGTTCAATTTAACATTTTGAGATGAAAGGTATGTTTGTTTTTGCTACACCAGTACACATCCCACCAAATCCACTAATCCCATGTGAGTCGTGCATGATGTGGGAAACAAGTAGTAGTGATAGGATTTTCCTAGTACAGGGAGGCACACATTAGGGGAAATGTAACACTAGGTGAATGACATTTCAATAATACTAACACACCTCCCTAACACATATAGATTCACAAAGGGGAAAAACCGAGTGTGTTGGAATTCCAATTGAAAATAATGAATTGGAAAGATGTGAATCATGGTGCCCGTGATCTAGATCCCAATGAGAGTGGCATGATGATTGAGGATACGTATTGACCATGTTCGAAACACAGTATTTGTTTCACGTTATCCTGTCATGGGGGAAGACAAATGAGCACTGATCACTGACCATATTGAAACACAAGAAATGACACAAAATGTTATCTGAGGTCTTTCAGGCCGTTGGCCTCCGACAGTAGCTGAGCCAATGGGGCATGAGGCCAAGCCATAAATAGGGTACATTTTGACATGGAATATGATGGATATTAAAATAAATATCTTAGAATGAGTGGACACAAAATGAGTGAATGTTTATGTGGAATACAATACTTTTGGATCTATGCGACAATAAATTTGAGTAGGGCATAGAGACGTGCAGTTAGGGGGATTCGAATCCCATTCCAAGGAAAAGGGTATTGGGGATGCGAACTCTTAGTTTAATTTTATAGAGTGCAGTATTGAGAGGGGACTTGTTTTAATGGAATGTTCATAGGAGTAAAAGTTACAAAACCCAAAGTGGATAAACAAAAAAGACACATTTCATATTGTGACATGTTTCTGGGGCTAGACTCAAAGACTAAACGTCTAGGCATTCCTATGTATTCCATGAGGATGGTAATAAAGACATATGTATTTATTTAGGAAGATTTTATTTTATGTTCAGAGAAATATGACAAGGCTGGGAAGAGACTCGGGAGGGACATGGTGTTGTTTTTGCAAGATCCAACATGAATAAGGGTAGTAGAAGTCAATGCTTTACCATGTGATCCTAAGGGAAACCTTAGGTTTGGGGACCAAAGGTAGAATTAAGGCTAGTCTTGATATGAATTGTCTATACATTTCTATGTATCCCATGAGGATTGGAATCAAGCCATACATAGTTCTGGAATGATTCATACACTTTATCATAGTGAGATAATGATGAACGAGAGTAGAAGAGAGATCCTGGAAGGGAAATACATATCATGAATATCATATAATCGATGTGAATGGGGACCCAAGAGGACCCCACCACACCACATGGGAGCTGGGTAAAATATTCATTCAAAATCCTTGGGGACGTTGGACAAAGATGGTAGGAGAGAACTAAGGCCTATCATCCATTTTGTTCTAGGGTCCTTTTGGATGTGAAAGACGATGGGATCTCAAATTAAGGGAAACATGAAGCATGGAAACAGATGAAAAAATGTCTATGTAGAACCCAATACTCTAAGTCCTAAACCATAGTGCATCTAGCCACGTTGGGGAATTTCCAAATAGGGTTGAGGGGCCCAATTTGAGAGCAGATGACTCGAGAAGATGACTAGAGGAAAGAGGTATGGAGAGCTCTAAAGAGAGAGGTATGTAGTGTGGATATTGCAAACCCGACATGAATAAAGACAAAATCCCAAACCAACCCACATTCCCCCCTCATAGTACATAGGCAAAGTTTCCAGATGTATGATAATGTTTCTATAAAATAGGGTTGGACCAGAAGAAAAAATATTCGAGCATTCCTTTGTATCCCATGAGGAAAGAAATCAAGCCATACATAGTTCTGAAGTGCCGTGTAGTTTAACGTCATACAAAAAGGACGCGAGGAATGGATATATTGAAGAGGAATGTGTATGGCATAGAGAATAACCCAATGTGAATGAGTACATAATCCCACATATGCAACACCTTTCATATTTACAAGAGATAACTCAGGTCAAGTGACCGAGATAAAGAATAGATGAACCTGAGATGGACCCTAGAATGAACTATTCGGGCATTCATACTTATCCAATGAGGATGGAAATAAAGATTTACGTAGTTCTCAAGATGTCATGAAGATAAACGTAATGAGAGAAGGACGTTGTAGATATTACTTTATGGTTATAGGGAATGGACTGTAGATGCCTAGTTTAATGTTGTGTTCGTGGCACAGAAGGGCCAAAAAGGTGAATCACTGTGCTTCTCCTTTGGGAGACCATGAAACAAAAATATGATTGAAAATAACTATTGACCATGTTCACAGCACAATATCCCTATGTGTGACCTTGAATAGGAACAAACAGTTGAGTATAAACTACTAACCATATTCCCAATGTTGTGCATGTGTCAAATTTTCATTCAAAAGCCTCAGAGATGTTGACCAAAAACAGTTGGTCATCCAAGATGGCATGACAACAAGATGCCAATGGGGGTCCTTTACAATGTGAAAGATGATGGAATCCCATATTGTAGGATGCATGAAGCATGGAAGTACCCATGTAGTTTAACATCATGTGGTAAGGATAATGGATTGAGGAGGGGTGCCTCAAGGGGTTGTGCACGGCGTGAAAAAAATAGAACAATGTAAATGAGGATGCAAAGTCCATACTACACCACACAATTCTAAGTGTGACCTCGGTATAGGAGGCTGAAAAGGTTGAGGGCCCTATGGATGGGCCTAGATGAAAATTTTTGGTGTTCCTATGTATCCCATGATGGTGGTTGTTTAACGACTATAGGACCAAGTGGAGGCAGTTAAACATCTTGTTGGATGGTAATGCAATTTAATGACATGTGAGATGAGTTAAGGGTAGTTTCACACCCTTCATCCTGGATAGACCATGAAATTTAACTTCATGTGGTAATGACAGAAAAATTAAAAGTCATTTGGTACTTTTAATAGAAATACTTCTTTAAGAATTTATCATTGGTGAGAGGAGTAACATGCTCACCATCCGTGGTGATAGGGCATATGCACAATTTGGGTAAACCTTGTAAATTATATAAGGTACCTAAAATTTGGGCTCTATATTCAGTGGATTCTTAGTGGCTATCATTTCCATTCTCAGGTCCAACACCATTTCACCTTTTATAAAAGGGAAAATGTGAACATTCTTGTCGAATGATCTCACTGAAAAAATGATCCAACGCTCTCTCTGAGTGGAATTACGAATCATCGTCTGATATGCTGAGAGAGAATTGGAGCATTTTTTCCACCAATACTTCTTGTACAAACCAAACATAATCTGAAAAATGTTGGAGAGGGTTTTGTTGAATTCCTTGATCTTCCCATTTTCTTGACTATGATAGAAAGATGTATGATTAGAACAAATGTTGTACTTGGGGTACAACTAATTTAGCTCAGCCACATGGAAGTTGGCATATTTATTGGTGATGATGATGTGAGGGAATCCAAATCAGTATATGATAATAGATATCATTAACATGACAATCGAACAAGCCTTGACTTCCTTGAGTGAAACTGCCTCTACCCACTTGGAAAAGAAATCCATAGCGATCAGGATGAACTTGCATTGTTGAGCTGTCATCGTAGGATATGGTCCTACGACATCGAGTCCCCATACCACAAAGGGACAATAGTACTTGGTTGTGTGCAGAGGTTTTTTAAGGTGATGAAAAATTATCATAGATCTGGAATGCATGGAACCTCTTGGAAAACATGAATCATTCACAGATCATGGTTGGAAAAAAATACCCTAATATTTAGATGTGATGAGAGAGTTTTGACCCTGTCTGATGAGCATCACATGAAATATCATATACCTACTTAGTGAACAAATAAATATCACTTCCCTGAATGTAATGGAGGAGAATCCCATCAATCCCACATACGTATAGGACCTTCTAACGATTGGGACCACTCTGTAGGGTGAAATGCACAGTGCGCCATCGGATCCGCTCCCATCCATCTTTGTCTAATAGGAGATTACCATGCTGGAGATACTGAAAAATTAGAGTCTTCCAGTTGGGAGTCACATCCAATAGCATGGAAGGGGGCCTTGAGGTCATGACATGGAGATACCAATTTTATAGTGGCTTATATGTGTGCTATCATCATTGTTTGAAGTGATGGGAGTAATTTTTATTTGATGCACCACATAGATAATCAAATCGTCCTGATCATACTTTTCTAGAGATGCGGCTAGGATGTCCAAGGCATCGGCTCGACTGTTCTATTGATGTGGGATGTGAATAACTTCTACTTGAGAATTGGGCCATCAGCTGGTGGGTACGCTCTAGAAGTAGTACGAGCTCCGGTTTCCAAACTACATATTCACCATTGATCTTCATGATTCCTAGTTCAGAGCCCCCTTTCACTAGTAGGTGGGGAACAACATTTTTGAGGGATAACTCAAGACTAGTGATCAGAGTCTGGTACTCTTCCCCGTTTTTGGTACAGACTTCTGACAATAAGAATGAATAGGGTCGAAATTTTGGGCAAGAATGATGAGGATGATACCCATACCTACTCTATTGAGTCTAGGATCATTAAGTCTTCTTACGGTGGGGCTTTAGGAAGCTCCATCAAAGTGAATTTTTCAATACTAAATGGATTGATCTACTAAGAGGATTGTCTCATCTATAAAATCAAGATCCATATACTGATATGTGGGAGCTAGATGGATAGAAAGGATGTCTTCCAACGCTTGTCCCTTGATAGCCTTCTGGGAAAAACATGATGTCGAACTGCTGGAGGATCACCGCCCACAGAGCTACACAATCTGTCAACCTGGGGAGGTTCAGAATATACTTCTTGGGATCTACTCATGAAACTAGATATATCTAATGGTGTTTCAAGTAATGTCAGAATATTGGCATTGTGAATACTGGTGCAAGGAAACTCCGCTCGACAATGGAATATCTGGTCACTATATCGAGGAGCATGCGGATGAAATAGTATAAACTATTCTCCATTCCCTCATTGTTATTCTGGGTGAGAATTGTGTTGAGAGATCATTTCATAGAATTCACAAAAAGGACCATTGGTTTTATAGAAATGGGTGTCATTAGAACTGGAGGTTGTAGTAAGTACTACATAATTTCCTCAAAATCATTCTAAAACTCCTCATCACACTAATAATAAAAAACATTCTTCATGAACATGGAAAGGGATTACACTTTCTGACCATATTTTCAATGAATTGTCATATGTAGGATAAGTTCCCTTGAAAGCCTCGGTGCTCCTGAATGTTGCTCGAATGAGACATCTGACTGATGGCCTTGATCTTTTACGGATCTATCTCAATGCCTCTATTTATAAAAATAATGCCAGGAAACCTTCTGAAGGTGACCCCAAAGGAAAAAATCAAGGGGTTTATCATCAAATGGTGGGAACTGAGGAAACTGAAAAATTTCATAATATCTTTTAGATGATCTAGATGCTGGTGGTATTTAACCAAAAATTCATACACGTAACATTCCACCAATTTCCAAAGGATCGGCTTAAATATGTGGTGCATGGAATGCTGATAATTGTCCCATAATTTCTTTAGACCGAAAGGAATTACCTTGTAGAATAATGTAACTTTTTGTTCCATGAATGCTATAGGATTCTCATCCTATGGGGACATTCAGATTTTATTATACCCATAATATCAATCCATGAAGTTCGGAGATAGAACCCAATATTGGAATCAATCAATAGTTCTATCATAAGAATGGGAAAGTCATCCTGAGAAAATATGATGGTTGAGATATCAAAAGTTGATACAGACTCTGATCTATTGATTATTATTCCTGAAGGGAACAATGTTAGCTAACCATATGAAGTAATGGACTTCATTAATGATGTTTCCTTTGATGAGATTATCAACCTCAGCCTCAGCCATGGCACTATGAGATGAGGTCATTTTTCTAGGAGGATGTTTGAACACACGATGATTTGCTAGAAGATAGAGATGAAAAAAGGAAGACCTGAGGATATATCCCTACCATCTGTTCATATCTCTAAAAGTATATATCATGACACTTCTTTATGAAATCCATGTATCATTGTTACTCTTTGACAGGAACAGTGGTGTTGATGAATGTTGGTTTCAGATCCATCTCATTGCTGAGATTCACTAGTACCTATTCACCAACTGTGGTGGATACACCCTCTTATAACACAGGAGGAGAATCCTCCAAATCCTCTTCTTCATCCATGGAGGAGGGATCATTGTTAGGAGGTGATTCCCCGTAGTTGATAGTTCTAGATGGGACACTGGTTCCAACCCGAGTGGTAGTGGTAACCTCACCATAGAGCTCATGTACCACCGAAACCTTGGCGACAAAGGCTGTTAACTAGATCACATCAACCTTTTGACCCAAGGTTCCATGTTTGATGATATCAAATAAATAGTGGCATGTTAGCTTGATCTAGTTTATCCCAGCCCGACTGAATGAGAAACTATGATTTGTTATCGTTTCCATGGGGCTGACATCCCGATACATTATGGGAGTAGGGGGCTCTAAGATCACTCAAGCATGACTTCTATCATAATACTAGGTTATCATATTACATTATTTAGACATGGGAATGTTATTCCCTTTCATTCATGAGATGATGAAGCATTGTACCAAGTCTAGGGTTATGGCCTCCTATCGGTTGATTGGAAAAAATTTGGCAGCATCCATGTTTGTCCACGGGTTGGTTGTAGATGTATCATGTTCAACCTTGTTAGACTTAATATACTTCTACTTGCTCTTATAATAGTCGACATCTAGGTAGAATTCATAAAAATATTAAAAGGGAGATGTATCATCTTGGAGTATGCCTACTCAACCGTTGAGGGAGTACTTAAGGAATTGGTGATATGAATAAGGGACCTTCACGCGTAGGTGGAGCCATATCCCACCCATCAAACCATAGTATGTAGTGTCTTTTGAGAAAATCATGAACTCGAGGCTGGAAACTAGGCCACCAAATTGGGTATTCAGGAAAATTTTTCCAACTGGTGTCTAGTCTGTCCTGTCATAACCTTGAATTTTTAGGTTATAGGGAATCAGATTGTTCTTAGATAGTCCCATAATTTTGAGTGTTAGAGTTGAGATAAGGTTGATCCTAGAGCCTATGTTGGAATGAAAATGGAAAACTTCCACCCAATTTGAATGTCCAAAGATGTATAATGGGCAGATGTTCCCCTATATAGGGGATCCTTCATCTTTTTCATATAAAGAGATAATAGCCTAACATTATGCTTTCTTGACTGCCACATCATGGAAGGATTATGTGGATGCTAACTCTACCTCAATCTAGAGGGGGATTTCTAAAGCCTCAGAAATGGATTTGTGCATATCCACTGATAGGAGAAGAGCCTAGAGGATAGAGAGATTTCTAGGAATGCTGGAATGATTCTTGAGAACATCATAATTCAGATCCAGATGTGTACTTCCGCTGATAGGAGGTGTTTCATAGAATGAGGTTTGACGGGACATCCATGTTGAACCAACGACTGAATAAAGGTAGGAATGTCCCACTGCTCACATGTCAAAATTCATGGAGCCACTTCCAGATGAGATCCAGATGATTGTGGCCAATCCATAATAGAACGCGGCTGAACGTAGCATGGCCATGGTGGTTCCACTTGATCAAGAAGTACAAACGGCATTGGAGTCGGAAATGATACAACAAGATGAAAGGTTGTGCATGCTGAGCTCTACGCTGGGCATGCTTCCTAGTCTCAGTGGCGTGCACAACTTGGCTGGAATCACTAGCCAATGAAATTTCATGACTCACATAACCATGGCTCCAGGGATGCTAGTGTCAGTTGGGGCAGTTGGGATGATTCATCTGGCGCTCTTCCCCATCGAGAATCCTATAGGGGTTTACTATCTCAACAATGTTAAAAGAATCATACCCTTGATCACTTCATTAAAAATACAACATCATTGGTGGGATTCTAGGGGTAATTTCCATCTCCAGGGGAATGTAATCACCGAGATTATGGGATGATAATGGAATCGGTGGGGAACTTTTTTCCCTTTCATTGTTGATTATTTCCCTTCTTGAAAGAGGAAGAATGAGATGCTGATGCAGTAGTAGTGGATGTGGATAACGCGATGACTTAGGAAGGCTCGAGTTGGTTCAATCATGCACAGATAATACCATGTGAATGGGAAACAACCTTACGTGGTATCTGGTCATTGTATTTTTGAGACACACGGTTAGAAACCTACTACAACTCAGCTTCATTATCATTGTCGCTATCATGATTTATGAACACACCTGCCACTTGTGTTGAGGCTCGACCTAATCTGACTATATAGTTCTCAACATGGTCTTGGAGCTAGTCTTTATACAAATAGAACTATTTTAGGGTGTTCCCAATGATCAAGTTATAGGGGATTTAATTAGGGTGATCAGTGAGATCCACCTCTTCAGGTGTCCTGAATTATGGAAACAGTAGGATTCCATTGTTCAAGGAAATTTGGAAATAACATGGGACCTGATCCTCATTAAATGAGTAGGTATGGTTTGTTTTGTCTAGAAAGGGGCTCTAGGATCCTATCCCTAATGATGGACTAGAGTATCCTATTGAAGTGATCAAACCTAATTATCTCGTCTCAGTGGGGACGATGTGTTATGTGGAGCGCCTGCCGATACTAAGGTGTGCGTTGCTGGGCTAGAGGATACACCTGAGTTGGGGGGGCCTCAGTGAGGCTCAAGAGGTGGTTCCATTGGTGATAACTCTAGCTACATGGGGGGCTCTATTTTTTTTACCATAGAGGGATCCTCCTTAGCGGTTCTTCTCGCAGGAACAACAGGAGGCAATGGACGTGCCTAGATGGCTTGCTACAAGGCTTCCTATAAATGTTGTCTTATTCAAAGATGTCCTGAAATCCCCATAGGTAGTTATGAGTGATTAAATATGTGACTAGTTCAGTCTCAACATTCCCCACACACATTTTCAGCAGTTTCTTCTAATTTTGCGGCATATCAAGTATGTACGTGAGGCCTTTCCACCTGGCGACATAGTCTGCAACACATTTTTCTGGGGCCTTCTTGCATTTGAAGAGATCAACAATAATTGTCTCATGGGTGGTCGAATAGAACTTCTTGAGAAACTTCCTATAACGGTCCTCCCAACCGGATACTGACCTAATGGGTAGATGGTTGTACCAAACGAATTCGGGCACATCTATTGTATGTATGAAATATAGGAGTACGATAGTCTCTTATTGTGCTGAAGTTTCTAGCATAGGTCCACACCTTGAAATATTGTGGGCCAGATGCTGTAGAAGTTTTCCCATCCCATTAAAAGGGGAGAATGTAGGATTTTTGGTACTTGGGGGTAGTGGCATATCATTCACCCATGTCAGATATAGATTTTCATTAGGGGGGATTTACACTAATAAATTTTCTAGGGCATTGAGGTGGGTGATGAGTGTTTCCATTAGATCATCTTGGATGGGATTCCTATATTGATGAGGATCTCTAACCACTAGTGCGTTGGAAGTTTCATCCACATGATAAGAAGGCCAAGAGGCTTGTAGAGTGGCTGGTTTGTTGACTTGCAGGACTTCTAAGGGAATGAACTGTGGAGCAGATGGGGGAACCTGATCCAGTTTCTAAGGAGGTTTAGCACGTAGCCCGGGTGGATTTGGTGATGCATATCATTCCCTATTTCCATAAACTCCATCTTATACCCTGTCTATATGAGCATGATGGTCAAGATCACCTGGAGGCAAATTTCTAGGGGGAGGGTGTACCTGCCTGTGTACCCCCAGTCGAGGATTACCATTGTCTGGTCACCATTCCGCGACAAATTTTGCGAGAAGTTCATCGAACATCTTTTTATGTTCCACAAGATATTGATGCAACGAGTCATTCATGGGGACATCTTCTATATTTTTCATTGATCCAAATGGGTTAGTGTGTATGACGACCCCCTAATGCTCTTTTCCATTATGGGGTTCTGACTGAGGGATAATGAATCAGAAGGTACATAAAGGCCCAATAAATTTCATTAATAGTGATTAACCATGCCCAAAGGATCAAATAGGTGTGAAATCACCCTATGGGGTATTTTATCTTCAAGGATACCTAGCTCGGTCTCTTCCTCTAATATATCAGTCGTTTTAACTACAACTGTACCTGAAAGAAGATCCTCAATATCACCCAGAATGTCTGGATGACACTAGATAGAACTTAAATGAAGGGAAATATACTACCCCTAACCACAGATCTGAAAACGGGTGGAAGCATCCTTGATGAATTCTCAGAGCACTGTAAAGTTTTGAAGGCATCATTGCTAGAGGCTTCGATGGAGATCGGGCGACATATGGCACTAAGCCACATGGAGCGACAACCAAGTCGACCATGCGGCATTGATGGCCTATATAGCGGCCCGAACTTTTCATACATTACTATTAAATCATTTCAAATATAAAAAACATAATAGTATTACACATAGAGGATCCAATGGTTTAGTGTCTTGGGAAAACTATGACCACACATAACAAATACAACATCTAGCATAAAAATTTATTTAATTTCTTATTCCCTAGATTTTTATTGTTACTTGTCCTCTTTTTAGTACATGTAGACACCTGAGGATATACATCAAAAGGGGTGAGCTAGAATCCCAGTAAGACGATAGATAAGAACAATATATCATGGGGTGAGCATAATCATAACATAAGAAAAAGATCATGAACATGAGAGGATCATAAATAAAATACATGAAATGGGGAAATGCATAAAAATAAAACATCATGTCATGGTATTTAACTACCACACATACTTGTGAATGAAGCTAGCATATTGTTCACACATAATTTCACATTTACTCATGAGATTCATCACTTTACTCAATGCATTAGAGCATTATATAATTCCGGGTGCATCTGTCAAATTTAAACATTCATACTGTGCTATATAATTCTGGGTGCACCCGTCACATCGTAACATTATCATTTATCATGCAAGACAAAATGAACATATAACATAAATGAACATAAATAACCCATGAAAATGAATGGGTTTCATATCATAAGAATACATTCATAAATTTTGGGTTTCCAAAAGAAAGATGGAACAACATACTTGATACAAGAACCATCAACCTTGAATGAGAGGTAAAAGGTGAGTTCATAAAAAAAGAGTTATTTTGGAAAACATTTTGATTGAGGTAAACTTTAGTAGAAAACATTTATATCCCAGAAAAGGTAAGATAATTAGGAACAAATTATCTTTAAGGAGTAACCATATAAAAAATGGATTGAAAGAGGGAGATCCTGAAGGATGAAAGTTGGGTTCGAGAATTTCCCCTTACCTTGTACCTGAATGCTTCCTTCTCTTTAATGTCCTGTATAATGACATTATATTCATTAATTAGAAATAAAGAACCTTTTGTACATTAATATGGTTCATTATGGTTTCATTATGTGATTTTATGTGCCTTTGGATGAGTTATATAATTTAAAAACATTATTCGGGAATGTTTGTTTTTATGGTTTTCTTGAGTGGTTCACTTGTATTCTTAAACTGATGTTTGGGTAGAACATGGGTAAACATCCAAAACTGATATTACATGTTATTAATGATATTAAAAGATTATTAATGATAATATAATGAATTATATTAGATCCATATGGATTCATCATTAGATAAGAATTAAACGATGATTGTTTGGGTTAATTCGGGCGGTTTTTCGATCACAATGAACTTGTTTTAATTTATCACTTAGTAATATGAACATAAGTTAGTTTCAAAACATTAAATAGGAAATAATACATATAAAATATTTTGGTTCAACCATAAAAATGGATTCATGACCAGATCTAAAGGTAGAAATGGATGAAGAAAGCATGTCGTTCTTGAAGTTGATAAATTAACACCTCACAAACAACATTCTATTTAATAAAATAAAAGGAAGAGGGAAGGGGGTTGGATGGTATAATATCCCATTATCATCATAAAATTATAGTAGATGTATAATACTGGTGTTACAATACCATTTTTCTGAATATAGTTGGAGAGAGATAAAGAAGTGAACTTGAACTTGAAAGGAAATTAAAGGAGAAGAGGGAGAGAAATTACCTCTTAAATCACCAACTTGAGATCCTCCTTAAGGAAGCTAGGATTGGTCTTTTGATGAGACCATAAGATCTTGGACGTGTGATAGGGGCTAGGGAATATGTTTGGGAATATTTTAGAGGAGGATTGAAGATTGAGATGTGTGAGGAACTGAGGGTGTGAAGGGTGGATTTTATAGTGGAGGGGAGAGGGGTTTCCTTAATATAAAATTCATTAGTTTATTATTTCTTCACATGAGAAGGAATAGTGAGTATTCCATGACCAAGATTATTAATTTTATCATGAGATCCCGAACCAAGTGGTCTTACATCAGAAAAACATCACACATGACACTATAATTAGCTTATTTAGTTTATTTTTGTTAATTATGGTATTTCACTATTCATAAAAAATTCAAGTATTTCAGAAAAATCTGAAAAATTTACCCCAACCATTTTTTGACGTGTAGAATCAAAAAATGAAGTCCATTTTTCAAAAATAATTTTCAATATATTATTAATTTAATATTTAATTAAAATCATAATTTACTTAAAAAACAGTTTTTAAAAATTAAAACTGATTTTATAGTGCTTTCAAAAATTACGTAAGGTCTTATGAAATTATATAAAAACTATAAGACATTGATTTGATAAATGCTGAATACCTTTTAAGAAAAAAAAATTATTTTAAATTAATTAATTAATTATAATTATTTATTTATGTCTTACAAAATTACAAAACGTTTACTAAGGTCAAATTGTCACTTTCTAAGATGTCTATATTTTATTTAATTATTCATGGGTAAGGGTACTCTTATGTTGGACGATTTACTATTCATTAGGGTCATAATACTATTCATAAGGGTATGTTACTATTCACAAGGGTACATTACTATTAACCGAAAATTATTTTTGTTTCATTAGACTCCAAAAATCATCTTAAACACAATCCTGTATGTCGGATTTTCGAAATTCAAAACATAGAAGTGAAAAACTTAAGTTTAAAGGTCACTTATCACTTAGTATTTTGTTATGTTGTGTTTTCATGTTATTTAATGACATAATTATAAGAATGTAATTTCCATTGAAAAACTTTTTGTCATTACATTCTTCCCCCCTTAAGAAATTTCACCCCCGAAATTTCACTTTACACAAACAGGTGAGGGTACTTCTTCTTCATTTCCTCTTCTAGTTCCCAAGTTGCTTCTTCAAACTTATGGTTCCTCCACAACACATTTACAAGATGGGTTGTCTTGTTGCATACAACCATATCTCTCCGATATAGAATCTTAATTGGCTACTCCTCATAGGAGAGATCATCTTCCAGCTGCACCACCTTTGAGTTTAGTACATGTGAGGGGTCTGGTATGTACTTCCTTAGTAGTGATACATGAAACACATCGTGAACTTGAGCCATATTTGGTGGCATTGCAAGATGATATGCCACAACTCCTATGCGGTCAAGGATTTGAAAGGGTCCAATATACATTGGGTTTAGCTTCCCTTTCTTCCCGAATCGCATGACTCTCTTCCATGGAGATATTAAGAGGAAGACTTTATCTCCAACGTAGAACTCCAAGTCCCTTTGATGGTTGTCAGTATAGATATTTTTCCAACTTTGAGTAGATTTGATGTGTTTCTGGATGACTTGAACCTTCTATGTCATCTCTTGAACAATATTGGGTTCAAGTAGCTTTCTTTCTCCAACTTCATCCTAATAGGTTGGAGTTCTATACCGCTTTCCATACAGAGCTTCATATGGATCCATCTGAATACTTGAGTGGAAGCTATTTTTTTATGAGAACTCAACCAATGGGGGATGCTGATCCCATCAACCTTTGAATTCTAGAGAGCAGGCTCTTAGAATATCTTCAAGCGTATGAATAGTCCTTTTAGATTGGCCATTAGTTTGGGGTTGATAGGCCATGCTGAGATTTAATTCATTACTCAATGCATGTTGAAGGATCCTACAGAATTTAGATGTGACCTTGGATCACGGTCAGAGACAATTGAGAGTGGAACATCATGTAGTCTCACCACTTCCTTCACATATATCTTTGCAAGTTGTTCAAATTAGAGGTCTTATCGAATAGTGATAAAATGGGCAGTCTTGGTGAGTTGGTCAACCACAACCCATATTACATTATTTCCCTTTGATGTCTTCAAGAGACCCGTGAAAAGTCCATTGTAACAAATTCCCATTTCCACATGGGTATAGGCAATGGCTGAATCATACCTTTGGACTTTTATCGCTCAGCTTTAACTTGCTGACATACCAAGCACCTTGATATATACTCTGTAGTCTCCTTATTCATGTTATCCCACCAGAAGTGTTCTCGTAGATCATGGTACATCTTGGTACTCCTAGGATTGGTAGAGAAAGTTGAGCTATGTGCATTGTCCAATAGCTCCTTCTTTATCCCGGGTGATGAAGGCACACAAAGCCATGTTCCAAACCGAATCACACCATCATCATTGATATGGAACTCTTTCAGCTTCCCTTCCTTTACTGCATTCACCCTCTTTTGTATCTCCACATCATCCTTTTGTGCTTCCTTAATCTTCTCCTAGATGGAAGGTTGCGTAATCATTTGGGAAAGGTAGGATTTTTCCCCTGCCCTTATGATTTCCAAATCCATTCTTTGCATATCCATGAAGATAGGTTCTTTCTCAATCCGCATCATGGATAGAGTAGCAAGTTCTTTTCTACTTAGAGCATCAGCTACCATGTTCACCATTACAAGATGATAGTGAATAGAGAAATCAAAATCCTGGATTAGCTCTAACCATCTCCTTTGATTCATATTGATCTCCTTTTGTGTGAATATATACTTTATTCTATTGTGGTCAGTGTATATGTCACACTTCTTTCCATAAAGGTAGTGCCGCCAAATTTTCAAGGCAAAAATCACGGTTTCCAGCTCTAGATCGTGCGTCGGGTAGTTCTGCTCATGGATATTCAACTATCGTGAGGCGTAGGCTATCACATTATCATTTTTCATGAGTACAAAACCCAAGCCTTTCTTTTAAGCATCACTGTATATCAAATAAATTTCTCTACTTTTTGGTAGTGTGTGTACAGGTGTAGTGATCAACCTTATATTTAGCTTCTTGAAGCTTCCCTCACATTCTTCAATCCAGACATACTTTACCCCTTTCCTTGTTAACTTAGTTAGCGAGCTTGACAATCGTGAGAAGTTTTTCACAAAATGTTGGTAGTACCCAGCTAATCCAAGAAAACTACAGATTTATGTGACACTAGAGGGCCTGGGCCATTCCTCAATCGCCTTTGTCTTTGAAGGATCCACATAAATTCCATCACTTGTGATCACATGTCCCAAGAACGTGACTTGATTCATCCAAAATCCACACTTGCTGAACTTGGAGTGCAACTTATCCTTTCTTAATGTCGACAACACAAGTCTTAGTTTCTCTTCATGTGCTTTCTTTCTCTTAGAGTAAATGATAATATCGTCAATAAACACTACCACAAATTTTTCGAGGTAATTTCTAAAGACTCTATTCATCAAATCCATGAAGATTGAAGGGGAATTAGTAAGTCAAAAGGGCATCACCAAAAACTCATAGTGCCCATACCTTGTACGGAAGGCAGTCTTATGAATATCTTCCTTATTCACCTATACCTGATGATATCTAGAATGAAGATCCAACTTTGAGAAGTTTTGAGCTCCTCTTAACTGGTCAAACAATTCATCAATCCTTGGGAGAAGATACTTGTTCTTTATGGTGATCTTGTTGAGGTCTTGATAATCGATACACAGCCGCATTGTTCCATCCTTCTTCTTTACAAAGACTACTGACGCACCCTACGGTGATGCAATATGGCGTATGAACCCTTTGTCCAGATGCTCTTGCAGCTGTTTCTTTAAATCCTCCAGTTCGATAGGAGCCATCTTATAGGGGAAATTTGAGATTGTATTAGCTCTAGGTATGAGTTCAATTGAGAACTCTACCTCACGATCCGGGGGAATTCTGGGTAACTCTTCAGGAAATACATCGTCGTATTCCCTCACGATGGGAACTTCCTCAAGGATGGAACTTTCCTTCGACTCAACCATTTGGGTGAGGTATGCTTATTCAGAGAGAATCAACACCCACACCATTGAAGGATTTTTCAAAGGAGATTCATGATCTTCCTTGAATTTGTAGAGGATCATGGGATGGTTTGGAATATGAAAAGATATTTCCTTTTCCCGACAGTTGACATGTTCTCTATAAAACAAGAGCCAATCCATTATCATTATAGCGTCAAATTCCACCAAGGGAAGCATTATGAGATTTTATAGAAGAATCTTACCACATACGCCAACAGGAGAAGAGTCAAACACCTGGGTTGCAATTATTGCACCACTTGGTGTTTTTACAGATATCTCAACTTCAAGGTTTTGAGGCTTCTATTCTATAGTTCTAGCAAACTTGTAAGATATAAAGGAATGCATAGAACCTAAATCAAATAAAACTTTTTCCATTCTTGAGTTAATAGGAAGTGTACCTTGTACGACTTCATTATCATGCTCCACCTTTGTTGTAGTGATAGCATAAGCCTTCCCTTGTTTCTTTGGCTTTGGTGGCTTCTGATGCTGATTACCCTCGAGAACTGGGGGTTTAGTGCACTGTTTTTCATAGTGACCTAGCTCCCTACAGTTGTAGCATTGAACCATGAGTGGTTCTCTCCTTTAATCAGCTACATTTACTTCATTTTCGTTTCATTTTGACACTCTTGAGCATGGTGTCCTTATTTACCACACATGAAGCATTTCCACGTTCCTTTTAGGCAGTTACCATGCTGCAAATTCCAACATTTTTTCCATGTGGGTCGTTGATTTTTCATCCCACCTTTGTCATTAGATCCACCAGCTTGAAACTACATCTTTCATTTCTTAACACCATAGCCATGGGACCATTCTCCAAACTCCATCTCCACTTTGAGAGCACATCAAACAACTTATTCATAACTCCCAAAGTCTCGAATTGAAAGAGCCTTTCGAAGGTGTGGTTTTAATACACTAAAGAATCTATCAATTTTTCTATCATTTTTTATAACAAAACCTGAAGCGTACCTTGCAAGCTTGGTGAAATTCGCTTCATAGGTTGTGACAGATTCTCCTACTTTTTTCTTGAGCTCTGTGAATTCTCTTCCAATCTTTTTAGAAAAGGTTCGTGGGAAATACTTATTAAGAAACATTATCCTAAAGTATTCCCATCCCATCTCTTCAATTTCCCCCCTTGGCTTGGTGTTCATAATCAAATCCCACCATTGATCAACTTCTCCATCTAGACGATAAACGGCTAGGGTCACCTTCTCCATCTCAGAACAATGAAGAACAGAAAAGATCTTATCCATGGAGTTAACCCACTATTCCGCAACAAGTGGATTAGAAGATCCACTAAACGTCAGTGGTCGTTTCCGCATAAAACATTCGATAACCAGTTGCTCCTTCTTTAGTGAAGGAGGAAGTTCCCCATTATTATGGTTATTTTTCATAACCTGAGATAATTGGGTAAGCATCGCCATGACATTTTGAATTTGACCTATCAAATCATTGGGGATGTCGTTTGGGAAATCGTTGCATTGACCCTCGCATGAGTTGTTGGTCTGATTTCTCCCGGTTCCCACCATTTTATAAAATAAAAAAGGTTAGAACAAAAAATAAGTAAACAATTCAAGAATAACTTATTCATTTAAAAAATTTATACCAAAAACATAACATATGGGATCCCTATGTAAATATTCTTGTGTGCATATTTTTACTTAGTCTCATGCTAGAGTTTTTCTCAAAGGTTCACTAATCCAAATTCCCAAATTAACTAAATCTTTCCTTTGATACCAACTATAGCGACCCGACCATTTCATACATTACTATTACATCATTTCAAAGATAAACAACATAATAGTATTACACATAGAGGATCTAAAGGATTAGTGTCTTGGGAAAACTAGGACCACACATAACAAATACAACATCTAGCATAAACATTTATTTAATTTCTTCTTTTCTATATTCTTATTGGCACTTGTCCTCTCCTTAGTACATGTATCCACCTGAGGATATACATCAAAAGGGGTGAGCTAGAAGCCCAGTAAGAGTATAGATAAGAACAATATATCACGGGGTGAGCATAATCATAACATAGGCAAAAGATCATGAACATGAGAGGAGAATAAATAAAAGACTTGAAATGTGGAAATGCATAAAAATGAAACATCATGTATTAGTGGTTAACTACCACACATACTTGTGAACGAAGCTAGAATCTTGTTCACACATAATTTCACATATACTCATGAGATTAATCACTTTACCCAATTCATTGGAGCACTATATAATTCTGGGAGCACCCATCACATTTAAACATTCATATTGCGCTATATAATTCTAGGCACACCCGTCACATCATAACATTATCATTTATCATGCATGACACAATGAACATATAACATAAATAAACATAACTAAACCATGAAAATGAATGGGTTTCATCTGATAAGAACACATTCATAAATTTTGGGTTCCCAAAAGAAAGAGGGAACAATATACTTGATACAATAACCATCAACCTTGAATGAGAGGTAAAAGGTGCGTTCTTAAAAGAATATTTCTTTTGGAAAACATTTTCATTTAGATAAACTTTAGTATAAAACATGTATAACATAGAAAAGGTAAGATAATTATGAAAAAATTATCTATAAGGAGTAACCATATAAAAATGGAGTGAAAGACGGAGAACCCGAAGGATGAAAGTTGGGTTTGAGAATTTCCACTTACCTTGTACCCGAATGCTTCCTTCCATTTAATGTCCCGTGTAATGATATTATATTAATTAATTAGAAATACAGAACATTTTGTAAATTAATATGGTTCATTATGGTTTCATTAAGTGATTTTATGTGCCTTTGGATGAGTTATAGTGTTTAAAAACATTATTTGGGAATGTTTGTTTTTATGGTTTTCTTGAGTAGTTCACTTGTATTCTTAAATTCAAGTTTGGGTAGAACATGGGTAAAAATACAGAACTAATATTACATGTTATTAATGATATTACAGGAGTTTAATTGATCTTATAATGAATTATATTAGTTCGATATGGATGTATCATTAGATAATAATTAAATGGTGATTGTTTGGGTTAATTTGGGCGGTTTTTCGATCACAACGAACTTGTTTTATTTTATCACTTAGTAATATGAACATAAGTTAGTTTCAGAACATTTAATAGGACATAATACATATGAAATATTCTGGTTCAACCATAAAAAAGGTTTCATGACCAGATCTGAAGGTAGAAATGGAAGAAGAAAGCTTGTCGTTCTTGAAGGTGATAAATTAACACCTCACGAACGACGTTCTCTTTAATAAGATAAAAGGAAGAGGGAAAGGGGGTTGGATAGTATAATATTACATTAGCATCATAAAATTATAGTAGATGTATAATAATGGAGTTAAAATACCATTTTTATGATGATAGTTGGGGAGAGATCAATAATTGAACTTGATCTTGAAAGGAAATTAAAGGAGAAGAGGGAGAGAAATTACCTCTTAAATATTCCTCTTGTGATCCTCCATATGGAAGCTAGGCCTAGTATTTTGATGAGACCAGAAGATCTTGGAAATGGGGTAGGGGATAGGAGTGATGTTTGAGCAGAGTTTAGAGAAGGATTGGAGCTTGATAGGTTTGAGTAAATGAGGGTGTGAAGGGTTGATTTTATAGTGGAGGGGAGAGGGGTTTCCTTAATATAAAATTCATTAGTTTATTATTTCTTCACAAGACAAGGAATAGTGATCATTCCATGACCGAGAATAGTAATTTTATCATGTGATCCTGAACCAAGTGGTCTTAAATCGGCAGAACATCACACATGACACTATAATTAGCTTATTTAGCTTATTTTGGTAAATTATGGTATTTCACTATTCATCAAAAATTCAAGTATTTCAAAAAAAATTGAAAATATTACAGAAACCATTTTTCGATGTGTAGAATCCAAAATGGAATTCCATTTTTCTAATATAATTTTCTAAATATTATTAATTTAATATTTAATTAAAATCATAATTTACTTAAAAAACAGTTTTTAAAAATTAAAACTGATTTTATAGTGCTTTCAAAAATTATACAGGGTATTATATAAAATTATCTAAAAACAATAGGACATTGATTTGATAGATGATGAATACATTTTAAGAAAATACATTTTTTTAAAATTAATTAATTAATTATAATTAATTATTTTTGACTTACAAAATTCCCAAACGTTTACTATGGTCAAATTGTCATTATCTAAGATGTCTAAATTTTATTTAATTATTCATGGGTAAGGTTACCCTTATGTTGGATGATTTAATATTCATAAGGTTCATAATACTATTCATAAGGGTATGTTACTATTCACAAGGGTACATTACTATTCACCGAAAAATATTTTTGTTTCATTAGACTCTAAAAATCATCTTGAACACAACAGTGTATGTCAGATTTTCGAAATTCAAAACATAGATGTGACAAACTTATGTTTAAACGTAACTTATCACTTAGTAGTTTATTATTTTGTGTTTTCATGTTATTTTATGTCAAAATTATAAGAAGGGAATTTCCATTGAAAAACATTGTGTCGTTATAGCCTCTGTCTTCAAAGTGTTCATGGATCTTGGGTTAAGCCACCTGTCAATGACATAGAAGGAAGTGTGTTTCCCAGAGAGTTTTGTAGAATCACATGACCTCCTCGTAGGTGAGAGATTCCAGAATACCTAAACCTACTATTGCAATGGGCAAGAACATCTCTTGGAACTGGTCTACTGCAATTTTTTTCTACAATGTCCTTGATTAAGACTTGCGATCTAGCCCTTGGATTCCCCGTTCATTGACTGGGGTTGGTTTTTGGACCTGTAAAAGCACTGAATCAAACCATTGAGATGGTAGACTGGCCAGTGGATAGTATAGAGCATGAGATGACAAGTTTCCGCATCTAGGGAAATTTTCCAAAGAATTCAGAGATTATTCCACTAAATTTTTGTAAGACAGACTAATGAACATTTCATCCGGCACTGGGGTTTCATTCGTTGGTGGTGGGTCATGAAATTTATGGTCCTCTATTTTTTCCCAGAAAAACTTTCCATGATCCCTAGTTGAGGTATAGAATGATCATGTTGAAGATAGAGATGGTTTCATGGACAGTCCCTAGAAAGGGGTGAAATCTTCATCCTCCTAGATGTATCATCTGAGGGTTTTATGAATCTGGTGAAACTCACCTTCTAAAAAGATGAGTCTAATATGCCTTGTTCTTTCCCCATCCCCTGATGCAGAAGATCGGGGTGAGGGTTCCATCACTAAGTCACACTTTTCCTCAGAATCTGTGAAGAAAACGGGCTTAATCTTAGTTTGGATCTTCTATGTATTTTTACATTGGTGGAAAATACCCTCCCTCCTGACCTGGGATGCATCTTTAGGACATGGTTGTTTTCAACATTAGGAGGACCGTTGGACTAACTGGTACTGGGGGGGAGAAGACTTCCTCCTGGGTGTGTCATGGAGTGAGAAGTACCCAAAAAAGTATCAAATGGAACACGGGGAGGGCCTCTATATCCACTGGATGGCACATGGGGGAAACCTCCTTGGGATGTGTTGGAGTGGTTGGGACCTCTGATGGTGCTGGTGGAGGAATGGTAAGTACTTCCATGACTGTTTACCTTTTGGGGGTTGGTACAAGTGGGGCCTTCGTACCAGTCTAACTAAACACGGGGAAGACCTCCACGTTGCACACCAATGTAGTGGGCTTGACATTTTCTTCTCTGATTTCTGGGATGGGGAGGACCTTTGTCAGTGGCGGTAAGAACATGGGTAAGACCTCCATGCCGATGGTTGACCGGGTGAGGAGGGTCTTTACATCGGTGACCTATGATAGGAGGAACGACTCCATACCTTGGAAAACAAGGGTGAAAGAAACCACCCTATTAGATGTCAGCGTAGTGGGGAGGGCCTTCACCCTAACCGATGTTTTCATGGGGAGGGCCTCCATTCCAATCATGTGAGTGGGGAGGGCCTTTGATCACATTTATTGTGGAATAGGTAGGACCCTTCTGCAAGATTTAATCATTGTGAGCTGGCATGTGATGAGTACTACCTGTGCCAGCAACAAATAGATTCTTCCCATCCTTCCCTTGTGGAAGTTGGGTCCTCAACATGGGTTAGGCCTATAAGTATACATGTTCAATGTAAATTGGGAATTTAAAGAATCTTCTGACAGTGGAACAAGACCCTGTAACCGTTGATGATGACGCCCCTAGAGGGCGTCCTACTCAGCATGCACCGGACGTTGGTTTCGGGTTAACCGAACTGGGGCCAGTTCTGTAGGTGTGAAACTCACCTGTTCCACAGCCTGTGGGACTAGGTGGTGGCACTAGCATAGCCTGATGGGATCCCTCCATGGTGGCCTCTGGGATGGGATCATAGTTGGGATAGCCCGAACATCCCCTTCCTTATTCTCGTAAGTTAGTAGTTGGTCAATGCATTCTAGGGAGAGGCTCCCAAAACTGTTATTGGTTTGAGTGGGGAGCAGTGGCTCCCTATATGGCCCTTGGGGGAAGCATCAATAGTGAGGTGTAGATCTCTCTAGGTCATGATGGGCCAAATACAATGTTGGGATTATACCTTATCCCTCATATCGTCAGAAAAGGTTGTCGATCTCCCTCCACTAAACGAGTTCATATGGTGGGATAAGGCATTGGTGTCCAGTAACCATGGATGTGGAGGCCATTTCAGGAGATATTTCACTATGCGAGATCACCATATAGGTGTTTCTACAACCCCTGCGTCGGTGTGTTGGTGGTGATCAGTTTCCTGGTATAGCAGCGTGGGTCAACATCGCAGACCGGGATGCCCAACGTTCAACTACCCAGATCTCTAGTGAGTTTCACACCATGACCATTATTTCCTTGGAGGGACCTGGTTCTAGATAGCTCGATCTGGTGACATTCTTATCTTCTGTGGTCTCTAATTCTACTAATCTCCACATTGAGGAGAAGTTTCACACTGGCTTCACCATTTCGGTTTCTGACTCTTCCGCTGGGGGGCTTGCTTTCATGCTACAATGCGCTAGCAGTTTCCCCACATTCCCACATTCCAAAGGAGGGTGGAATCCATCCCTTATTAAGGGATGGTTTCACTTTTATCAAAATGGGATGATGGGATGTCAGTCTCTACTTATGTAGATTCTTCCATGGAATTCATTTCCTAGTCTCGGTCTCCTATAAAGACTAAGATGTTGTTAGTGAAACTCTTTCCCAGTGCCATATCTTCATGGACACCGGTTAATTACATTGGTTGTGTCAGGAAATTCAAAGGGGTAATGTCTGGGAAGAAACATTCGATCAGGGGAGTAGTCATGTTGGACATCACTGGCATGTATGGGTGCTAAAACAATAATACGCCCATGTTTTTTCCCTTAGGAAAGGGCTTATCGAGGGTGCGAAATCCTGATCCATCCCACGTCGAGTGTGGGGAATTATATTCTATAGGAATGACTCTGAGTTTTTACCCAGCTTCCCATGTTTAACACAGGGTATGCCACGATTTTAACATCTTTCATAGACAAAATATGTTATTAGAATATCCCATAGAGAAATCATATTGGTGTATCCCTATGAGGGATAATCTGGAAGGTTTACCAAATAATGGACCAGCATGTCAAATGAGGACAGTTCTGAGGTGGTGTGTCCTATAGAGGGACGATATAACACCCTGAATTTTGATCTGGAGGCCATTGAGGGCAGATCTAGAAAAGTGCTCCCTAGAAAAGGGAAAACCAAGGTTTACCATTGGCTGGGATTAAACACCAGTGAAGTTTCCCTTGAACCATATGTAGTTGATAGGTATCAAAACCCACGTAGTTCTAAGGGGCGATGAAACATGGTGTACACAAAGGAGAAATATCTAAAGACATACTAGGGCTTACTCATAGATAGTTTCCCATGAGAATAGAGTGATCTTAGTAGGATGTTGCGGCCCAAGTAGGAATCGGGATGGATATAGATGGAGTGTCGAGGATGGAGTTAGTGGGGATTGAACTAACATTGAAGATGATAGTGTTGTTGGGATTGAAACTTAAATAGGCTTCATACATATACCTATCGAATAGAATCAAAGCCCACATAGTTTGGTGGGGTGATGGGACAACTGAGGAGGCGGATCATGATAATGGAAACATGGATGGGTCCTGGAGGAATTAGAACCTCCGAGTTTGGGTATGACCCTCCTGAAACACAAAGGCTCAAGGGAGATACCAGGATGAGACATCAGTGACGGGATTGAAGCATAGGGAGGCTTCTTTCCAATCCATGTGGTAGAGAATCAAAGTCCACATTGTTTAGGATGGGTAATGGAATAATGGTGTACATAAAGAATAACAACCCAAAAAATGTATGGGCTTACGCGTGGATAGAAGCACATGAACAGGTCTGACGCCACAAAGCGACGGACCAAGGATGCGAGTCTTAACAATGGATACACTGATATTTACCAGTGTTTGGGGTTGAACCTCAAGGAATATTACTACATAACCTTCTTAGGAGGCAAGTATCAAAACCCATGTATTTTAATATCATAATATTTAGTGTCATGCAGGATGAGGGTGAACCAACATGAAGTGGTTGGGACCGATGGATGATGGGCTTGAACCTCAGAGAGACTTCCCATGTACCTTCTTTGGAAAGGGAAAGGACCAAAGTCCACATAGTTCGGTGGTGAGTGATGGGGATTACATAATAAGGATGCCCAAAAGGGTGTAATGATCAATGCATACTCTAAGCTCACAAGATCCATGCTCGGTGTGAGAAACAATAGGCAACAAAGACCTGACAATCACATCGTGAAAGGTGCATCCATGAGGAATGGAATGGTATATACACATGGTTAGCGGCCTAAAGATATGGATATTGGGTCTTACTATAGGATGGAGGTCCTATGTCAATAATTCCCAAAGAGAGAGAGTTGGGGTATCGAGTCCCCTGTACCCATATCTCCTTCGGTCTATGTGCACAGAAGAAGAGAGGAGGAGTAAGGGTGCTACCTCCTTATATAATGTCTGGGGATTACACTTGGATGGTTTCCCTCCCCCATAGACAGATTTCGTTCCATGAAAGGAGGATCTCATTCCTAGTGGGGAATATCTCACTCCCAGGGAGATTTGTTGGCATTGAAAATGTCTGATGTGTGGAACCATGGGTATATTGAACTGGGTGAGGCTATAGTTTAACGTCATGTGTTGAGGATGATGATTCTTGGAATTTTAATTTCCTCTAGATCAGATGATGAGTATTAAATACTCAACCCTAGGACATACCTAAATGGTGCACTTTAACCCTTGGTGAAGGGAAGGCATCCAGAATGCCATGGTGAGACGGAGTTCGGTAGTGATCCATTGAAAGGATCGTATTAGCATAGCTATCGGTTAGCATGCATATATGAAGAAGCATGAGGCCAAGAAACACAAAATTAAGTACCACCCATGGGACATTGAAATCACTTCGTACAAACCTAGAGGAGAATATGAGAGATGAGAATAAAAGTGGTTCACTGGAAGGGACCTTGAGAAGCTCTGGTTCTCCACAATGTGGTGAGACCCCGCGAAGGGGTATGCTTTGCAAAGTGGGGTTGACTAGATTGGTAATGGATTATACATAGTAATAATGAGTTCTTCATGGAGTGAATGTACTTTCACAAAGTTGAACTTCACGGAGCACAGGTGCCTTAAAAGGTGTGGCACTGTGAAGCAATGTACTTTGTGAGGCACAATGATCCTACCTTACCATGGGGTTCACTTGTGTATGGAAGGTACATCGCGAAAAATTAGTGCTTTGCGAAGACATGAGATCCCATAGGGATATACTTATTTTGCGATGGCCTGTGGGCTTTGCGAAGGGAATCCCTAATTGAAGAGGTGCTGAATATGAGCAAAGGGAAAGTTATTTCACAATGCTCAAATACTTTAAAGAGTTAATTTTCTTAATTCTTCATAGAGAGAAGGGTGCTTCACGGTTTGAGAGTCAAGAAGGTGAAAGGTCGGGGTATCTGTACTTTGGATTTAGGGGAATTCGTGTATTTATAGGTGAGAGGTGGCACAAAGATAAAAGTTTAGGTAGTGAAGGAATTGGACCTCAAACCCAGAGGCATATCTCTCAAGTTTCTCAGACTCGCAGAGCTCTCCGTCAGCTGATTCATGGTGCTTGTAGAGGGATCTCTCCAGTGCATCATACTTGCAAAGTTATCCATCAGCTAGTCTATGGAGGCCTTAGAGGATGTGTTTATCCACTGCTTCATGTTGATATTATAGACGGAGTGACCTTTTGAGAATTATTTGTGAGGCTGCTCTGTGAGGTAGTATTCCATGTAATTTTTATGGGGTTTGTTTACCAATGTATCAAAATTTGGTGCAAACAATGTCATTAATAACAATTTTCTGTGTTTATTTACGGGGTTTTTTCATCATTTAAGTCTATTATATTTTTTGTCTGCAACTTTGGTAATTTTACTGAAATTTTTATAAGTATGGTGAATCATCTACACAAGGCTGTTAGCTACATGAATATTTGGAAACTTAATAAATCAGCCACATCAAATTGTTAGGACAATGAAAAACCTAAATAAATTAGCTACATTAATAGATTTGATACACGAAAATCACATATACTGATAAATCCCCTACATTACTTAATAGATTCAAAAATTAAAGTGATATATTAATATACTATGTGGATTAATTAGATATGTAAATTTGATTCTTAGAAAAATCAGCTATGTGGTTCGAAATAGCTATGTGATTCATTCGGATACATAAAATACAAATATGTGATAAAAATGACTATCTAATTTTTCTATATTAGAAAATTAGCCATGTGAAGAATGACTATGTCGATCAATTAAGCTGTATGAATTAAAATATTTTGAATAGAGCTATATCAAGATCTAGAGTAAGATACATACTTATACAACCTACTATTTATTATGATTTATTATGTTTAAGTGAAATTTAATGTTTTCATGCATGAATTAAATATTGGATTAACTATTTTTTGTAAAATAAATTTATAAATACTTTTATGTACTAAGAGTGTAAAAGAGTATGATAATTTTTAAAAGATCAATCTAGTTATAGTGGTTTTTTTGAGAATTTAGAATATGGATTTTAATTCCTCAACCTATTTTTATTGTAACCCTTTGGGGAAATATAAAGAAAATTTTTAATAGAGTATTTGGATAATGATGAATTAGAAAAGTGCAGGAGGGGCCTCTGTGATATTTCTCCCTTACGTGATGGCGATGGAATCTCTACCCCCCCCCCCCCCCGGCAGGGGAGGGACCTCCTCTATCTCTCAAGGGTGTTAACCACTCTTTCATCACATACTCCAAACAAGATTTCCTCCCTTATTTCCCTCAAATCACACTTAGTCATAAATCCCCAGATCTATTTAATGGATTTCCTTAGCTATAAATTTATACCTTTGAGTTTAATGAGGCCTCGAATCTTCAAAATTTGATATTGATAGGTCGGTTAAAGTAGTGTCATCATTTAGTGGATAAATTGGTACGTTTATTTTTGTGTATTTTGATTTTAATGACCAAGAAATGGTGGGACAACCTGATAAAAAAAATATAAAGATATAATTCACTTAGAGAAAGACCTCGTTAGGATTTGGTCCAGTGCCCCCTGTAGTTTGTAAAACATTGGTTTTATCTCTTTAGGTGGAAATAAAACTTCCACATAAAGCCTTACACCCAAACTATGTTGACTTTTTTAGTTTCACTGGAATTATATTACTATTTCAAAACCCTGTTATTATTTGAATGCTAGGGAACCTCATGGTTGGATATTTTTTTTCTGAATGTGTAGATCGAATAGTTTTTTAGAATGTTTCTCTTTGAATATGAATATAGTTCTATGTATTAATATTACAAATAGAGTACATTTGGATTTCAGTGGGGGAGGGGTTATAATGTAAGAAGGCTATGCTTTTTGAATATTGGTTTGATTTATTAAATTGTCAGAAAAATTATGGGTCACTCTCTGACACCCTATAGGCATGGGATCAAGATTATTGATCAAGAGAGGGTCACTAAATTATGACAAAACGATAAGGTTTTTTGGCCAGATGTTGGGGAAGGTCTGAGAGAGAAATTCTAGTTTGGTTTTTATATAGTTCCATGTAATTCAATGATTATGAATTTAGAGACTCATGCTGGTAATCGATTGGTAGATGAAATTTTTAGTCGATTAAGGAATGGTTTTGGTGATCCTATACCTTCTGTGAATGTCCCATTAGGACTAGTTAGTACTGATGAGGTATGTATCGCTAGTGTTTCAAATTATCATTCATGAAAATCAATTGAGGGTTCCCATTGTTTGGATGTGTGAGTTATAAATGGTATTGTCCAAGAAGTGGAGTCTGAAGTGGATGTAGAGGGAGGTTATATAGCACCCATGGAAACATCTTATGAAAATGCAGTGATTTCAGGGTTTGAAACCACTGGAAGATGGGGATCCTAGGAGACTGGGACTATTGGAGAGTTTCATAAGAAAGACATAAGAGATGATTCATTGATCATGTTAATCCCAAGGATGGAATTTATAAATAACAATCATGGAATCATATTTGATGAATTGGAATGTGAAGGGATAGACCATACATTTGAAGTAGGATTGGCTGAGAAATCTCATGATGAGGAGGACCTCCATGGTGATAAATACACTGATGAATCCATCAGTCAGTTCTCAAGAAACAATATATAATTTATTCAAGATACGCGGTTTCCTAGCTCAAGGACGAGTATGGGATGGAAATATAATAGAAAATATTGAATCGAGAATTCATATTTACCCATTGTAGTGGATGGTAGATACACAAAATGATCAATATCCAAGGTAATTGAAGGTGATCCCAAGATTTTTGTAATTTCTATTTGGGAATAGGATGAAGATATTGGGTATTGTCCCCTTATGGGTGAGTTATCAAAGAAGTCGTGGGAATAAATCATGATTTTTTAGAAATCTCTAGAGATAATCTTTCATTAAGATATAAATATAGTTGAAGATATCCATGTGATTAATTCCACTCAATATCAAGATCATAAGATGATCAGAATATTGATATGTGTGGACAATAATTGTTAGAATTGATCCTATATTAAAAAGAATGACCATATTATGATAGGCTGATTCAACAAAGGGAAGATAAACAAGGATGATTACATGAAATCTATGGAAAAACTGTCGTAACACCTTGAAAAACTCATAAAGGTTGATCTAGATATATAGGTAACCATTATTTCCTAGAATTTATTTATGGAAAACAATTATAATAGGTTGATGTTATCCTTTAATAACTATGATATCTCTTTTAGTGTTTCTTCTAGCTGATCCATGAGGATTATCACAGTTCCTTGAAAGAGTTATGATAATAAAAACTGATTTTTAGTTAGTTATTTTTATAGGAATTGATAATATAAAGAAAAATAAGACTAGAATAATAGATAAAAATACATTTCACTCTCTTACCATCCTGAGGATTTTTATGATACTCTATTTCAGGAGAAATAAGTATAATATTCCTTTTATCTAAACCTTCACATTCAAATAATATCATTTTTATATTTTATGAAACTCTTTATGATCTACTCTTCACTCTTTTCATCTCTCTTTGATATATCATCTCTCTAGTTAGTTGCATCTTTCAACTTTGATATCCATCTGTAATCATTTATTACTTACATTCTATGTTAGAAGTATCAGCTTATTATTCTAGGATATTAAGGATCATTGTAAAATAACCTTTAAAGCTTCTTTATTGTAAAGACGTGATGGATACTGTTAAATTCTTATTGTTTTATACCATGTAATGGATGCTTACAGTTTGTTGGGTAGTCCCTAAAAAATGGACCGATAGTCTTGGTGAAAGGATTGGGACTGGTGAATAACACAAATCTCTTGGTGTTTTGAATTGTTGGGGGAGGAATGTGGGATTTCTATTCAATAAATCATAGTAAATCATTAATGTTTGATGTTTTTTATTTCTGATTTTATTTCCACTACTTTCATGTCTTCATTAGAGATCATAAATAATCATTCCATTAAGAAGGTGTTTTATTTGAAATGAAAATTTCATATTTGTAATTAAACCCCCACTTCTATCTTTTTGCAACTAGTCTATGAACAAAAACCGGTATTAGGAAAATTTATTTTTGTGTTATTAACCAAAAATATTGAACTAATAAGTTCATATTCAAAATATTTGACATTGAAGATAAAAAAGAAGTTATGGAAATAGTAAAATTCTACTAATTTAATGGATAAAATTGTGGTCACTGGAAGGCATTGATGATATTATACATGAAGAACCATGGTCTGATGGTTTAAGTAAAATCTAAGAAGTCTAATGAAATTACTAATATTGAACCTAAAAAATGGTATTCTACCACCAAAGTTAAGTATGAATTTAAATATAAATCCATGAATGATATGATAAATGAAATAGATCATAATGAGTTAAAGATTGTGTCACAATGTGAAACTTTTTTTGAGATGTGGACTACTGTATTATTTTCATATAATGTAATTGATGAATTTTGAGGACCGCTATAAAATATGGACATGGTAAATTCCAATAAATATTGAATCATAGAATGATAAAGAATTATTCTGGTAAATAACTAACATATTAAATTGGTATATAATGTATATTCTTTAGGAATACCTATTCAAGAATCCATTAAATCTCTTAAAATCCTCATAAATATACTGCACAATTGGAGTAGTCTATTTTATTACATTTTTTTATCTACAACATCAAAATATTTCAAAATTAAATATATAATTGGTATAATTATTATTCCTAAAGTAGAAATAAAAGATAATAATGGTGAGTATAAGCTTGATAAAAAGGAAACTATTAACTTGAAGGATTCTACTTCTAAAGATTACATGATGAATAAGAGTATACTAATATATAAAAAATCAGTAGAAGAATATTCCTCAAAAAATCTAGATTCACATTATGATATTTATTAGTTTTCTTCAATGTTTAAAAATATTTACAATAAATGAAGAGGTTTTTCGGAAACCCTTTAACATGTAAAATTAGTAAGAGGTAAACACTAAAGAGATTAGACTCTATGATTGGAAGAAACATAGTCACATAAAACCAGACATCACTTAATTAAAAGAAAATGAGAATTATGAGAAAAATTATTTTGTGATGGTTGGGTAAAAAAATAAATCCAGGAATAAAATGAAAGAAATATTTACTGCTTATGTATATGGGTGGTTGTAATAAAATTTTTTGAAAGTGTTCTTAATGAATGTAACAATGTTAAATCTTCTTGGGTTGATGATTATTACTCAGCTATATCAAGTGATGATGAACTATCTTATCCATTTCATCATAGGATGAGAATCTATGTTGATGTAAATAACATAGTGAGAGATCATTGTTAACTCATTCAATCCATACAAGAAAATATTTTAGTTTCACATAATTATATATATTCATAGGTTTCACAATTTTTTTGATAAATCTATGGAAAATAAAGAGTGTTTTAATTACAAGAATGAAAATATAAATTATATTTAAATGAATGATACATGGAATCATATACTAAAAAAATGTTATTGGTACAAATTATTATTTTCAAAACATGTTGAATAATAAAGTTCATGTTTTAAAAATAGAGAATGACTAGTTTGTAATGGTTACTATAAAATTTTATGGCATTTATTTTCATGAATCATTTTATTTAGTTGAATGATTAAAAAATATCAGAATTTTTTGTTCTATAACATCATTATAGAAATATAAAATTTTACAAATGGATATGAAGTAATATTTTCTTAATTAAGACCTTAATTATGAATTTTATATTTAATAACCATGTTTCTTCTTGATTGGGAAAGATTATTTTTTTTTTGAATGTTGAAAAAGGATTTGTATTGGATGAATCATGATCTATGATATTGGTATTATAAATTAGATACATTCTTAAAGAAGTTGAAGTTCATGAAAGGAAGAGTCGATAATAATCTCTACAGGAAATAAAATCAATTTGTTTCCCATATTGTGATTGTTTTATTTTAAAAATCATACTCACCAAAATTATGATGAATATTGAGAAAGGATTTCTGAAGATATTAAGAATCATTTTAAGATATCCATGTTTGGATAAAAAATAATTTCATTAATTAAAAAGTCCAAAAAAAGACATATACTTAATATCTCAAGAAAAGTATACTAAGGAGCCCCTATGAAAGGTTATAATGGACGACTCAAAACTAGTTTCAATACTTTTTTTTTGAAGAATGTTGTAAAAATCTGTTGAAGGAAAGGATGTTTTTATAATGTAATTTAAAAATTGAGTTGGAGTTTTATTATATATCATGGTTTCGTGGTGACATATAGTGTATGATAGTAGTCATTGTTCTAGATATACAAGTGAACGTAAAGAATATCACCTCATGGTTGAAAAATAAAATATTATATACCTAAGAGGAACTTAATATTTTTTGTTTAAATATGAAAGAATAAGAAATATTTAATAGATTAGATATACTGATGCTGATTGGAAGTAGGTGCTTAAAATATAGAATACACATTTTGTGGAGTATTTTTCTTAGGAGAAAGATGTTTTAGTGGGAAAATAATGAAACATGATTCCATAACTCTTAGTATAATGAATTATGTAAATCTTTCTACCAAAAAAGATTCAATACAACTTTTATAAAAGGAGACTTTGTGATTAGACTTTTTTATTAATCTGATGATTCCCCTTCCCTTGTATTTTGATAAAAAAACTATAAATTTTACTAAGAAAACCATTGAAAATTCTTATTTAAGGAAAGCTAATATTAAATATCCTCTCATCCAATACAATGTAGAGAATAATTAAATAAGTATGGAGTTTTTTCCTATAGTGGATAGCGATGCTGATATCTTCACAAAACAATTAGCAAGGGAATCATTTTATAAGATGAGGTTAATAATGGATGTTTAAAGACCCTATATTCATGTAAATGTTATGTGATATATTTCTAGTATCCATTTATTATTTGGAAGTTTTTATCAAGGGGAATAATTTTTTTTATCATAAATATATCAATTGGTATTTTATTAAATGTTTATAAAAATCATGCATTTTGGGGGAGTTTGTAAAAGGGGTATGATTGGATTTTGACATGTGTGAACGGGTTCAGTATTATATCAATTTTCTACAATACATAAAGGAAGAAAAATTCTTATATGTTGGTATTTTATTTTTTGTAGACATTTTATGTGTTATAAGTAGATTCTTATAATGTTTAATAAAAGGGTTCTTAAGTAACTTTTTATGGACCATATAATATTTTTGTTCAATTATTCTTGCCTCCTACATAGATTTCACTCACATAGACTTATAATTATTGGTTAAGTAATAAATGACATGGGTTATAGTGTTTCAGTGATTTATATAACTTGGTCTATAAAAAAATTAATGGGGTATATTTTTGGTACCAAGAATTTTAGAGGTGTGTTCAAGATTCTAGAAGTTGTTTTGAAGAATATCATGAAATTAATCAATTTATTTCAGATATAAATCATCAATTTTATTAAAATTTAAAATATTATGGGAATATATAATGTTTTATAGAAAAAGTTCATCAGGAAAACGATTTCAGATTATGATATCATAGCATTAGAAATATGATGAATTTTTGTCTTCTATGTTTCATAAGAGCTCTATCTGAAAAATGTCAGGGTGAAAATAAATATAGTGATGATTTGTTAATCTAAATGATTCCAACATCACAAATTTCAAAAGATATCATGATACAATAAATAGACGACTGGTTCCGAAATTCATTTGTATGTATAAAATTCAAAAAATGAAATTTTGTTGAATTTATCCATAAAACATCTTTTGGATGAATAAATTTATGAATAAGTTTTTCTGATTACAGTTATTAAAGAAATATAAAATGGGAGATGGATTAATTCATAGTGTATACATATAATCTATTTTTTCAATGATGTATGTGCTTTGAATTTGTGTATATTGACATGTAGAGAAGTTTTCTTGAAGATTAAATGGATTTGAAAAAGGAATCTTATCAGATGAATTACAAAAAGGAAAAAATCCAATTTGGAGAATTCCAATTTGAAATTCATTTCAAATCGATTCCATTGGAAAAATTATTTACAAAAAATGTATTCCACATGGATATGTATAAATTTTGGGAGTTGATGTTACTTAAAGATATTTGGATGGATTTTTTACCAAAATATCATCGGATAGAGGTTTCCAAATAAAGGTAAAGAAAATGGAGATCTGATGTAAGTCATCAAATGAGGGATGAGTTTAGAAAGTATTTCAGATTTGTTATTAGGATGTTTTTTAGTATAACAGAATATATATTCTCTACATAGAATAATTATTACAATGTTTTTACCAAAAAGAATTTTAGTGGTATAAGATTTATGGGTTCAATATTCAATACATAAATTTTATTACTATATTAAATATGATGATCTAATGATGTTAATTCAATATTCCTAACATCACAAATATATGATCAGTGAATCTAGTCACAAATTAGAAATTCTATCGAATTAGTGGTTTTTCGTGGTTATGAGAATCTTCAAGAACATTATGTAATCATTGAGAAGAATCCAAGACCACAGTATATAGCAGTAGATTTTAATATTATGTTTTCATTGAGTGAGAAATTTCATCGGTTATCCCATCATTTTATCTGTCGCATGAATCAATAAGTACAATAAAAGTAATAGATAGAGTTTATACTTTTCAAATGGGTAAAAAAATTTGTTCTCTTTAATTTGGTTTGAAAAGATACACCAAAAAATCATAAAGAAAATATTCTAGTATGAAGTATCACAAAATGATTCTATTGGATGATGAAGAAAACATTTTTTTGAATAAATGAGTTATGATAATTTTTGAAACATATAGATTTCACCCTAAAAATATTTAAATTAGGTGGATTCAAACAAAAATGTGTTAGATATTTGTATTGATTATCAAAAGGATCCAAATATTCTTTTCTAGATAGATGATCTAAGAAATAAATCAGTCAAACATTGAATAGGATGAGTTTTATATAGAATTACAATGTGGAATTTCATACCTTCTACTGAGTAAGAAAGTGAGTAAAAAAGTTTCTTCTATATGTGAAAGTATGATGAATATTAAATACCATGGTGATAATATCCTGATGCTACTATATGAGTTTATAAACAGTATTAGAAAACTTGTATTACATCATACCTATATGAAATGAACATGCACCATGGATTTTATAATAGTGAAACCCAAGTGATAGGATATTCTCTTTTTTCTATAACCACAAAAAAAATATTGTTTTCTAGTGTATTTTTAAGTATTTTATTACATCCAAACAATTCCATGGACTCGATACTATTACCGATTATTGAATGTTTTAGATTCAGCTATAAACAAATAATTTTCCTATGTGATTGTTTTCAATAATGTTAAAACTCTTTAATTGGAGGTTAAATTTGTTTTATAAGAAATAAATAATAAAACATATCATTGATTCACCCCCATCAACCTCTTAGTGATTACACCAAACATGTTGTGTTCTTATACGTTGAATCAGACGAAAGGTTCCATACCATTAATCTTTATTGCAGTTAGAATAATAGTGGTGTTCCCATGGATGTTTATAATCATATGACCTATTAAATGATTTTGGTTTTTGACGGAATGACCTATTATATTTGAGAGGTTTTAATGCCACCATAAATTTCTTCCCTAGGTTATGAAGTTCTTGAAGTTTCTTTCGACAGTTTCCCACTACGTTTGGAGTGTTTTCCCGTAATATTTTTTGATATTAAGAATATATGGAATGATGGGGAATCCAGAAATGATATACATTCATCACCCTCTAAAAGTGAGGTTATTTGAGTAAAAGGAGTTGTAAAATCTATTAGAATATAGTAAAATTTGGGAAAATAATGAAGAAAATAGAAATTTGAATTAGAAAATGTTAAAAATATACATGAAGTATGAATATAAAAAGATGGCTGATTGGGAATATGGTAGTTATTTTTTGAGAATACTGAATAACATTATTATAACTATAATATGTCTTGGTGAGAAGACGGAAGATTCAAACATTTTTGAAAGTATATTATTAATTTTTCTTAAAATTTTGATGTAAAAGTTTCATTCTTGATGATAGATTTCCTAAAATTCTATCCCTAGATAATATAAATACAATATTCACCTCGTAAAAAATACAAACATAAACTTTTTTGAAAAAAAAAGGAAAATAGGGAAATTTTATTCAATTTTGTTATGAATGAACGAATATTGAAAATTCATGATGAAGAATAACAATGTAAATATAACATATAATAAGAGGATTTTTTTCATAGACTGCTATATTTTTTTCTCTAAAGTTGAAAATAGGCATATGAATATAGGACAAATTTATGGTTATAATAACTGAACTAGAAGTTTCTACTATGGGTGACTCTATTGGTAGTACATTTAAATCGAAGATGAAGAATAAAATCTAATGAGGTTACCAAAACAATTGAAAATACATGGTAAAGATGTGAACAACCCTTAAATATTTTAAAGGATGTATTGTAATGATATCAACAAAATAATATTTATACAATAAGTTAGAAAGGCTCTATGATATGGAATAAAATAAAGGAAAAATGTGTTGTTGTTGAAACTTCTCTCAATGATAAAAAAGATGAACTAACCTCTATTTTGGATAGTCTATGTTCTTCACATAAGATAGGATACATGATTTTCTTGAAGAATGTGAATGATTTTAAATAAGGATTGGTAAATTTTGGAAATGGTGAGTCACTTGGAAACAAAGGCATCAGATTTATTATCATTTGGGAAGAAAACATAAAACCCAAAATAGCATTTTCAGTTGAATGGATGAAACAAAACATTTTCAGTGTTTCAAAAAATTTTGATTATTTCAAAAATGTTGTATTTATAAAAGATTTTTTTTGAGTATTATTGAAGATGGATAATTTGTTTCTATAGGAAAATATACAATAGTTATCTTGTTTCAAGTTTATGACTCACAATGTTCATCCAATCTGAGTATGCGGGACGAAAATTAGTTTTGGAATAAAAGTGTTTGGAATATATGTAAGAGGAATACGAACATGGTAACTAAGATAGAAAGGATTCATGATATTCCTGATATGACAAGAAAAAAATATTAGGTTTGATCAATTTTATAGAAAATGATGATTACAAACCCAGTACATAAAAATAATAATATTTTTTTTCAACATATCCTTGGAGGAAATACATTTTATTATTATTTTTGGCCCATGAGAAAATAGTCAACACATAGTGATATGTACATAATTTAATTTATTAATTATTTTACTCATGATACATGTATTATTTTTTCAATACATAAATTAAAACATTAACAATTGTTGAGAAAACCTGTTTTGATAATCTCAATTATGTTTTAATATGTTTTGATAACCCAATCTATATGTTAAATTATGTCATCCTACTAATGAGTTGAAAAAAATATCAAAATAATCATTAGAATATGTTAATCAATGTTTATCTATGTTTATACATGTTTTGAAATAATACTAACTCAATCTGGATATGATTTTAATAGAACAGATAAGTATTGAGTTTTTGAGTCACTGATGCAGACCTACTGATACATAGTCACTGATACAAACATAGTCTAATGATATAGATAGAAAGACAGCTACTGATATGATGTCTACCGATACAGACAAACAGCTACATATATGAAGTCTACCGATACAGACAGACATATCCTCTGATATAAAGAGAGAGCCACTGATACAAGAATGCTACCTATACAGAAGAGATACTGATAAGAGGAGCTATTGATACAGAGTCACTATCACTGATACATACTCTACCATTATAAAGAATAACAACCACTGATATAGACCTACTGACTCAAGTCCACCGATACAAGCTCACTGATACTTGGAGCTACTGATGGAAACCCATCACTATATCTATAATCCCTACTTGTGTTTTTTTATTATCAATGGTCATATTTAGAGCTTTTAATGCAACTACTATTAATTTATTAATGTATGTTGAATGTCAGGGAATCGTACCTCGTACCTGTAAAAAAGTAATCATTCCCATTGCCAGAGCTGAAGATATATAAGGGAACCTCGAACTACTAAAGACATGTCGGTCAGTCTTTCCATGCACATAAGAGACAATCTTATGTAGATACACAAGGAATTACATGCATATAAGAAGAAGGAAGAATACATACAGAATCTATACAACCTGAAAATTCAAGGAGTAAAGAGCTTCAACAATTTCACTTACACTCAAGCTGATTAGGGTGATCAACCAGGACCTGGAAGTAAAATACAAAAACGACACTCTGTTTTTCAAGACTAAAACCAGAGAGTGACTCACAGCTTCATCTGTATCAATCCAAGGAGTCTAGAGCTTCACTCAAAACACGTAGAGCATTCTAAACTCATCTCTATTTGTTTACCTCTATTGTGATTCATTTATTTACATTCTGAGAAGTGTGTGTGCTCTATATTTTTAGGCACACACTGTCTCCTATTCTGAACCGGAGGATTAATAAATCCTCACTCAATCTTTCCCTTACACTCTTTTATCCCACTGTGGATAGTGGTAGAGGTCTGAGGACCTGAACAGCACGTAAGTTGTTGTTCTTGTTTCTTTCCCACGTAGAACTGTGGCAGATGTCTGAGGACCTGGAAAGTCTAAGTACTATTGTAAACCTCGATCCATGGTGTGGATCATTGTTTATATAAAACTATTTGAGAGGACTAAATCTTAGCTTGAGACTGAACCTCTTGGTTAAAACTACTTGGCTTGTTTATTTTGGTTAGAACTATATTGAATATTCTGCTTCTAAGTACATTAAATACAAATCTATTTTAAAGTTACTCTGATATTTAAATTTGAAATTGTTTTTATTTATTGTAACCCAGTAGGTTAGTTTCCAAAGCTAATCTAATCTTTAGATTAGATTAACTGAGAACTAATCAATCTCTTGAGAACCTAACTGAACCTTTAATGTATTACAAATTCACTATAGTATAGCTTGTTATTTAATTTGGGGGATTTTTTAATATAAATATTTTAAAAAGAAATTTTTAATTGGAACTCAATTCACCCCCCTCTTGAGTATCCACTCCGACCAACATTTGGTATCAGATGATTTTTATTAATAATGGATTTCCAAACACTCTGTTTTTTAGCTGTGATTTTAGTTTTTTCTTAAAGATCATAAATTTATGTTAGTTCTAAAGTTTATCTCTTTAAATATATTTTCTAAAATCTATTTATGGATAATAGATTAGAAGGTTCCACTAACAATAGTCCACCCTTCTTTAATGGTGTTAATTATTCCCAATGGAAAATCAAAATGAAAATTCATTTAGAAAGTATAGGATTTGATATTTCGACTGCTATAGAATCTGAGTATGAGATTCCAAAGACTGCTAGAGCTACTTGGGATGATGCTACAAAATATTATTACAAAATTAATTATAAATGCATGAATTCCCTTTACTGCTCTCTAGGAGATGAAGAGTTTAACAGAATTTCTGCTTGTAAAACATCACATGAAATCTGGGATACATTGGATGTTTCTCATGCAGGAACAACCAATGTGAAAGAAAAAAGATTAAACACTTAAACTATTAAATATGAATATTTTAAAATGAGACCTGATGAACCTATTTATGACATTTATCTCAGGTTCAACGAGTTTGTTAATACTATGAGCTCACTAGGAAAAGTTATTCTAGAAAAGGAGAAGATCATGAGAATACTCAGATGTCTTCCAGAAAGATGGAGAGGAACATCAGTTTTAATAAGAGAGTCATGTGATATAAGTTCACTACCTGTTAAGGAGTTAATTAGTAAGTTTATGATGTATAATGAAAAGCTAAAGGTAAACAAAGAGAAAGATTATGAACTTTAGAAGATATCAGTGGCATTTAAGTCTACTACATCAAAGAGCAAGGACAAGGAGAAATTTCACATACCTACTGAAAGCTCAAAAAGTGGAGGTTCAGATTCAGATAGTGATGAAGACATTTCTCAAATATCCAAGAGATTCCAAAAATTCTATAGGAAGAAGAAATTTTTCAGAAAACCAAACTATAAGGGTAAGTATGACCAACGATGTTATTGGAAAAAAGATTGGAAGAAAGCTAATCAAGATGATGAGATAATCTGTTATGAATGTAAATGGAAAGGAAATATAAAGGCTGACTATCCAAAATTGAAGTTCACGAAGAAATATGACTACAAGGACAAAAAATATAGGAAAGCTATGAAGGTAACATGGAGTGCCTTATAAGAGAGCACAAGTGAGTATGAGGCTTCTGATTCTGAAAAGAATCATGCCGACATGTGTTTTATGACTAAAACATCTAAGGTTCATGTCTTCCCTATGCTTAATGATTATTATTCTAGGAATGAAAGTGATTCAAATAGTGATAAATATGTCTAAATATGAATTATTTGAATAGTGTAACATGTTAGAAGATACTTTTAATGATATGAATGATAAGTACAAGTCATTAAAGAAATAGTATTCCTTAACTAGTACTGTTAAATATGATCTTAGTATAGAAAAGGAAAATAATGATCAATTGTTAAAAGAGAATACTCAAATTAAATTCTCCAATGAGAAACTTAGAATAGACTTAGAGAATTTCACAAATCGAATGAATACTCTAACTCAAATTCTCAGAAAAAAAGTTGCACTAAAGTACACTACTGGTTTAGGAAACCAACCTGGATAGAGATAGCTTGATAAGAATAAATTTTTTCAAAAAACTGGACAGTTTGGTGCTAGTTCCAATTCTGTAAATTCTGTTGCTTTATCTAGATTTTCATATTCTACTTGACCAAACAGAATACATTATTACAAATCTTTTGAACCAAAAATTTATGGGAAACAAATTAGACAAATATGGATGCCTATGTTTTTACTTTCTAACCTGTCTGGACCGAAGAAAATATGGGTACCAAAATCATTTTCTGTTTAAACCTGTTTTGTAGGAGACTTGCTTGAAGAGTTCTTATAAGAATATATGGTACTTGTATAGTGTATGTTCAAGGCATATTACTAGTGATTACTAATGTTTCCAAAGTTTAATCAAGGTTGATAGAGGGCATGTCACCTTCGGTGATAATTCAAAAGGAAAAATCATCAAATTAGGCCAAATTGGTAACACTGATTCAATTTTGATTTCTAAAGTATTATTTTTTGATGGATTAAAATACAACCTGTTAGGCATTTCTCAGTTGTGTGATGAAGTTTTAAATGTTAAATTTGAAAATGATTCTTCCAATGTATTTGATTCTAAAAATTCTTTGGTATTTACTACCTTGAGAAATGAAAATCTATATGTTATAGATTTAAATTCTTTATCCAAACAAAAGGTTAATTTTTTAAATACTTTCCATAAAGATTCTTGGTTATGGAACAAAATATTAGGACACTACAATGTTCATTCACTTAAGAAACTGACTAAGAAAATTTTAGTTAGATACCTACCTCAACTAAAATTCCCACCAGACAAAGTTTGTACTCCCTGTCAAAAGGGAAAGAAACATAAAGTTTCTTTTAAATCAAAGAAATAAGTTTAAACTTCTCAACCTCTCGAGTTAGTTCACATGGATATCTTTGGAACTTCAATAATTTCTAGCTTAAATGGGAATCACTATGTCTTTGTCTTAGTAGATGACTTTTCGAGATATACTTGGGTATATTTTCTAGCTCACAAAAGTAAAGCATTCTCTTACTTTATTAAATACTCCAAGTTTATAGAGAACCTTGGTGGACTTAATATTATGACCCTAAGAAGTGATCATGGTCGTGAGTTTGAAAATTATGATTTTGAAACCTATTGCACACATAATGGATAAAATCACAATTTCTATGCCCCTAGGACACCTCAACAGAATGATGTAGTTGAAAGAAGGAATAGAACCCTTCAAGAAATGGAAATAGCTATGCTTAATGGGTATGACCTACCTGTTTACTTTAGGGAAGAAGATGTAAATACAACTTGTTATATTATAAATAGATTTTTAATTAGACATGTTCTTAAAAAGACCCTTTATGAACTGTGGAATAATAGGAAGCCTAAAGTTAGTTACTTCAGAGTTTTTGGTTGAAAAGTCTTTATTCTCAATACTAAGGATAATATTGACAAGTTTACTTCTAAAAGTCATGAGGGAATATTTCTAAGTTACTCTATAACCAGTAAATATTATAGTCTTTAACAAAATAACCAAAAGTGTGGAAGAATCAGTACATATCAAATTGGATGAAACTGATCCACACGAACCTGAGCCATCTCTTGAAAATATTGAAGATGATTTGTCTATTCTGGACCTTAATGATAAAAGTAGTGAACCTGCTGTAAAAACAAGAAATTCTACAAATTTTCCAGAACCCAATTCTGTTCGAACCAGACCTACAGAAGAACCTGAACTCTCTAGTCCTACCTTGACTAGACCAAATATGATTCTAAAGAATCATCATTTAGATGCTGTTGTAGGTAATCTTGATAGAGGGACATAGACTAGAGCTTCTCTATGAAATTAGGATGAACATAAAGCCTTTCTTTCACAGTTAGAACTTAAAAATATCAATGATCCAATCAATGATGAATTTTGGGTAATATCTATGCAAGAAGAATTAAATCAATATGAGTGAAACAAAGTCTGGGAATTAGTTGACCAACCTAAGGACACTTTGACCATAGGCACTAAATCGGTGTTTAGAAATAAAGTTGATGAATCCGGAAATATCATTAGAAAAAAGGAAAGACTTGTTGCACAAGGATATAGTCAAGAGGAAGGAATAGACTATGAGGAAACCTTTGCACCTATAGCTAGATTAGAAGCTATTAGGATTATACTTTCCTATGCTTCTCATATAAATTTCAAGTTATATCAAATGGATATTAAAAGTGCTTTTATAAATGGTTTTATAATTGAAGTTGTCTTTGTTGAACAAACACCTGGATTTACTAATACTAATTTTCCAAATCAAGTTTTTATTCATTCTAAAGCTTTATATGGTTTAATACAACCCCCTTGAACATGGTATGATAGACTCAGTAGTTTTGTTATTTCAAAAGGTTTTTCTAAAGGGATTTTTGATCCAACTCTCTTTATTTAAATAATTTCCAAAGATGTTTTGATAGTTCAAATATATGTTGATGATATTATTTTTGGATATTCTCAAAATGATTTGTGTATTAATTTTTCAAAGAGTATGTAAAATGAATTTGAAATGAGTTTAATGGGAGAACTCAAATATTTTCTCGGATTTCATGTTTTTTAGAATGAAAATGGTATTATTTTAAATCAAAATAAATATAAAAATGATCTTTTAAAAGGTTTTGGTTTGGATTGTATTAAGGAAAGTGATACACCTATGAGTACTATTTGTAAATTGGATGTAGAAGAAACTGGAAAACTAGTGGATCAAACCAACTACATAGGTATGATTGGGAGTCTACATTACCTTACTACTAGTCGACCTGATATTATGTTTAGTGTGTGTATGCGTGCAAGATTTCAAGCTAATCCAAAAGAGTCACACTTTCTTGCTGTTAAAAGAATTTTCAAATGTCAACATATGATTATTTTATCTAAAAGGAAAATCATTTGATTTAATAAGTTATTCAGATGCTGACTTTTCTGGTTGAAAGTTAGATAGAAAGAGCACTTCAGGAACATGTCATATTCTAGTTAAGTCTGTGATATCTTGGTGTAGTAAAAAGCAGAACTTTGTTGCGTTTTCTACTGTTGAACCAGAATATATTGCTGATAGTAGTTGCTATGAACAAATTCTGTAGATGAAACATACATTGTTGGAATATAGATATCAGTTTAGACATATATCTATAAAATATTATAACACTAGTGTGATCAATATCTCTAAGAATCCTATATCTCACTCTAGGACCAAACATATTGATGTAAGGCACCACTTTTTGATAGATCATTACCAAAAGGGTGATATTACTCTTGAATTTATAGGTACTGAACATCAATTAGCTAACATATTCACCAAGACTTTAAGTTTAGATAGGTTAAGTAATATTAGACATGAGTTAGGAATGAAAGACTTTATAGAACCAAATCTTCACCATTAGCCAAATCCTCACTTTTAGCCAAATCCTCATCGTTAGCCAAATCCCCACCATTAGCCAAATTCTCACCATTAGAAAAATCCTCACCGTTATCCAAATCCTCACTATAAGCCAAATCCTCACCGTTAGCCAAATCCTCATAGTTATCCAAATCCTCGCCGTTAGCCAAATCCTCACTGTTTGCCAAATCCTCATCGTCATCCAAATCCTCACCGTTATCCAAATCATCAATGGTAGCCAAATCCTCACTGATAGAAAACCTCACCGCTAGAGAATCCTCACCGCTAGAGAAACCTCACCACTAGAGACACCTCACCTCTAGAGACACCTCACTGCTAGAGACACCTCACTGCTAGAGAAACCTCACCTCTAGAGACACCTCACTACTAGAGACACCTCACCGATAGATAAACCTCACCGTCAGGGTTCTCACCAGTAATTGTCACTATTATGTCATGCGTTGTATGATTTTCATGTTCTTTAGCTGAAAATATTATTGTTTTCAGTATAAATAATTTTATTACATTTCTATTCCTAAATGATAAAAACAAATCCTTATTCACATTTAAATCCACCGCAAACTCTCCTCTCTTCAATCCTCACTTCTCGAACCCTCGCATTACGTGTAACCCTAAGTTCTTCGATTGGAGATAGTGAGAACAAAACTCCTGATAGTTAGGGATGATAGTGATGCACCAAGTGAGAAGAAGCAGAAAACAGGACCTGAAGGTAGTGGCAGTGAAAGTTGAACAATTTCAGGGAAGCATGCTGTGAACCCGCATTTACAGAATAGAGAAATAGTAATCGAAAAGGAACTCCATGAGGAATGGATCTTCCCTAGAAAGTCTTTGGTTCTAAGATTATTGGAGGAATAGGGATGGCTGGACTATTTTAAAAACCATAATGGACCTCATTATTCGAAGTTGGGTAAAGAGTTTTATGGTTTTTTTCATTTTGAGAAGTATGAAGAAGAAAACAAAATGGTTTCATTAGTGAATGGAACATAAATTTATTTTTCTTCTGTTAAATGGGCTGAATGTCTGAAAGTACTACTTGAGGATGTATTTGGGTATACCTCAAAGACAATACCTCCAATTAGTGAAATTTTTGAATATGAGGTTGCTTTGGAAGAGCTCACTAGTAGTGGAAAACAAAGAAAGGTAGTGGCTACTATTATGGATGGAGAAAACCAGCTATTATTTAAATTCATTCAACATGTGCTAAGTCCAAGAAGAGGGGACTTTGAAAATTTGAGATATCAAGATATTTATTTGTTGTATTTGCTGAGGGATGGTGTCAAGGTAAATATGTGTAGGCTGTTGATGATCCAAATTGAGAATATGACTAGGCCTAAGTCAAAATCGAATGATTTATTCTTTGAAAAGTTGATTTTGGTAATGATCAAGGTGAAAAAATTAGTTGAGTTTCAGGATGAGACAGTAGTTGTGAGGAATAATTTTTGCATAACAAGAACAATTTGTAAGTATATGAAGATTGGTTGGAACCCATGGAGAATGAAATGGATTATTGATGATGAGAAGGTGTATGATAAGTTCAACCCTGTTGACCACCCCAATAGGCCAATATACAGAAGAGATCTAGGTCTAGGACCTGATGAAGAGGAACCTCAGTATAGTGATGATACTGATGAGGAGGATACCTCTGTAACTAATGGAAGGAATCCAGACTTGCCTCTAAGACCAGTTTATAAAGTTGTATCATCTGGAAAGGAAACAGTGTTGGGAGTAAGCAATGAAAAATCCCCTATTGATGAGGAAGACCAGCCTGCTCCAGAGAATGAGGAAAAAGTATATGAAAATAGAGAACATGTTTCTGATAGTTCAGATGAGAGTATTTTAAGCTTAAGTCCACTGATTAGGAATTCTATTATGCCTAAATAGGCTCTTTTGGTTGAGATGGCAGAACCTGTACTTATTCTTAATGAGCCTCCTGTTGTTGAAATGGAGATGGTTGTGGAGGATTATTATAAGGAAGACATGCCTGCTCAAGCTACTGTTGATATACATGTTCAGGTGATTGCACAGATTGGGGGGATCATCCCATCAGACTTGGTATTGTTTCAGTAGCTCATGAGATTGAAGACTGGGCCGAAGACCCAGGTTTTCTAGTTTTGGGGTTGGACTATCCTGATTCAGAAGATGAGACACCCATCAGTAGACCTCCTGTCACTTATAATATCCTTTCTGAAACATTACTTGAGGATATTGTAAGAAAATATGATTTAAACCAGTTGAACGATGATTTCAAGACCTGTTTTATGGAATATATGAGAAGAATGGAAACCTCCTTAATATCATCTATTCGATTTGTGATGACTGAATTAGTATTTGGTGTTTTGGATGAAGTCAAGGCCTGCCAGAATCAAGTTTCAAGATTGGCAGAGGATGTTGAATCTCTAAAGAAATCAGTAGTCTCTATGGAGTCTTAGATGAGCTCTAAATTTCCAACAGACAAGGATTTGGAATTTATAATACATGTAGTTAGCCAGATGGTATTCGTTTTTGTGGAATTTAAGAATTCAATAGGGTATCATCTCAGCACCCCGGACTCTATTGTAAAAAATCTCATAAGTGGACTGAATAAATCTTTTAAGGAAATGATATCCTTTACTATTTCACATCTGAGTACTAACATGCCTTATTTGGATTATGATCTAATTCGAGCTATGATGAGAGAAGAGATTGGACAGTCTTCCACCAGTGGCTCTGTAGACTTTGTTGCCTTGACCCAAGTGGTGACTACCACTCGGTATATAGGGAAAATTGTTCATAATTTTATGAGAGAGTCCACTACTTCTCAGAAAGAAGTAAAGGAAAAAGTAGATTACTAATTCCAAAGAGTCTACACTAAACATCAGTTGAACAATCACTTCAAGCTTTTGTTAGAAAATTTGAAGTGTCCTCCTGTGACTGAATCTTTTAGAGAACAAGTAAGCAAGCTCAGGGAGTTGACTCCTGCTCTAGATAAGTTTCAGGAGAACAAGGATGACTTTATTTCTGCTATAGAAAGAGGAGGAGGAATCATTATGGACCTTACGAATCTGTTGCTGCCATTTTTTTCATGTAGACAGTACCCCTATCACGGTCCCTCCAGCTCTGCCAACCTCTGCTCAGTCTGCCTTCATTTCTTTAGATGACGCTAGATAAAGCAATCACAACACTCTCTCCTATGATCACCCAGAGATCTCAACATTATAGGCTAGGCACTCTATCCGTAGATCAACCTCCTCTGATTATCACTGGTGTTCCCAAGCTTCCACCTGCATCTACCCAGCCTGAATCCACTTCTAATTCCAAGGGAAAATCCAAATCGCATGCTGAGGAGGTGGATTGAATCATGGCTGGGACATTTGATAGGAATCACTTGTACTCTTTTTGTCTCACTTTTGTATTTCTCTGTATTTTCTTGTCCTGATAAATATATATGATCTTATTCTCTTCTACCTTCTATTACTTATCTCATCCATTATTTACCACTATTTGCTAATCACAAAGGGGGAGAAATAGGAGAAATATGGGATAATATATTCTACCTCTGGTACATTTTTTTATAATTCTACCTCTTATACAGTTGTTTCATACGTCTGATACATTTCCATGTAATAATCTATTCTCTGATACATTTGAAAAAGTCATTACTTGACCCAATGTATTGTACACAGATATATTAATGATTATTTTGGATTATAATACCATAATTTGTGATTATTAAAAAGGGGGAGATTGTTGACCTCACCTGTTTTGATAATCTCAATTTTGTTTTAATATGTGTTGATAATCCTATATATATGTTAAATTATGTCATCCTACTATTGAGTTGGAAAAAATATCAAAATAATCATTGGAATATATTAATCAATGTTTATCTATGTTTATACATGTTTTAAAATAATACTAACTCAATCTAGATATGATTTTCATGGAACAAATAAGTATTGAGTTTTTGAGTCACTGATACAGACCTACCAATACATAGTCATGGATACAGACATAGTATACCGATACAGGCAGATTAAATGCTACTGATATGAAGTCTACTGATACAGACAGACAGCTACTGATATGAAGTCTACTGATACATACAGACAGCGCCACCAATATACAGAGAGCCACCAATATAAGAATGCTACCTATATAGAAGAGCTACATATAAGAGGAGCTACTGATACAGATTCATTGTCACTGATATGTAGTCTACCATTATAAAGAGTAACAGACACCAATAAAAACCTACTGACTCAAGTCCACTGATACAAGATCACTGATACTTGGAGACACCAATGGAAACCAGTCACTATATCTCTAATCCCTACTTATGTTTGTTTATTAACAACGGTCATATTTGGTGCATTTAATGAAACTGATATTATTTAATTAATGTATGTTGAATGTCATGGAACCGTACCTCGTACCTGTAAAAAGGTAATCATTCCCATATTCGGAGATGAAGATATATAAGGCAACCTTGAACTACTAAAGACTTGTCAGTCAGTCTTTCCATGCACATACGAGACAATCTTCTGGAGATACACAAGGACTTACATGCATAAAAGAAGAAGGAAGAATACATATTGAATCTGTAGAACCTGAACATTCAAGGAGTAAAGAGCTTCAACAATTTCACTTACACTCAAGCTGATTAGGCTGATCAACATGGACCTAGAAGTCAAATACAAAAACAACACTCTGTTTTCTTGACTAAAACCAGAGAGTGACTCAAACCTTCATCTGCATCAATCAAAGGAGTCCAGAGCTTCACTCAAAACACATTGAGCATTCTAAACTCATATCTATTTGTTTAGCTCTATTGTGTTTCATTTATTTAAATTTTGAGCAGTGTTTGTGCTTTATATTTTTAGACACACACTGTCTCATGTGCTGAACTGGAGGATTTCTAAATCCTCACTCAATCATTCCCTTACACTCTTGTATCCAACTGTGGATTGTGGTAGAGGTGTGAGGACCTGAACAGCTTGTGAGCTGTTGTTATTATTGCTTTCCCATGTAGAACTGTGGCAGAGGTATGAGGACCTGGATAGTCTGAGTACTATTGTAAACCCCGATCCAGGGTGTGGATCATTGTTTATATAAAACTTTTTGAGAGGACTAAGTCTCATCTTGAGACTGAACCTCTTGGTTAAAACTGGTGGGCTTGTTTATTTCGGTTAGAACTATATTGAATATTCCGCTGTTAAGTACTTTAAATAAAAATCTATTTTAATGTTATTCTGATAGTTAAACTTGTATGTGTTTGTATTTATTATAACCCAATAGGTTAGTTTCAAAATTTAATCTAATCTTCAGATTAGACTAACTGAGAACTAATCAATCTCTTGAGAACCTAACTGAACCTTTACTGTATTAAAAATTTACTACAGTTTATCTTGTTATTTAATTTAGGGGAATTTTTAATATAAATCTTTTAAATAGAAATTTTTAATTGGAACTCAATTCACCCCCCTCTTGAGTATCTACTTCGACCAACAACAACGATTAAGTGATTCAAGATATGTTTTGAAAGCGAATGTGGATATTCCAGGAAGAATAATTGAACTAATAATGGGGGTGAATATACATCTAGTAAATATAGATATTATCCTGAAAATAGTTGTATTCTACTTTAGATAAGTGCACCGTACATACCACTAAAAAATAGTGATTTTGAAAAAAAATAAATAGTTGTTTGCTAGAGATGCAATGAACATTTTTTTTTAAATGTTACATTTCATTTATTTTTGGGGGGAAAGGATATCATAGAATAGTTTTATTTTTTAAAAGGTTGCAGCCGAAGCCTCAATATATTATTTAAAGAAAATTCCACTTTAGTATCGGTAGATGGAGACCCATTACATATCCTGAAGGCCCAAGGCCAAGTGGCCTGAATACAAGGTTTGAAAGCCCATTTTTTGGCCCAAAGGACCCCTAGGCGAATAGTACTTCTACAGTACCCGCACTGTTATAGTACCTACTATAATATTGCCACCGCTACATTACCTGCTACAATACCTTCACTGCAACAGTGTCATCACTGCTATAGTATCACCACTGCTACAGTACTACTATAGTTCCCCTGCTACAGTAATACTACAGTCCTAGAATTATGTCTATGCCCGGATTTGATCTTGGGTATTTTGGATGCCACATAGGAGCCTGTACCACTTGGGTACATGCTCATTGTCATTATATAATATATTTTTTTCAATAATTTCATTGATAAGAGAAACTATGATATGAATATGTATTATTTTTATTATGATGAAAACCCACTTTTAAAGAATATAAAGTTCTTTGGTAATTCATGAATTATAAAAGAGAAGGGTGAAAATACTATGATGTTTGATCATAGTGGTATTGAGGGAATATTTTTTTCTCTACCATCCCAATATTAGAGAATACTGGTGTTATAATAATAAAACTTTTAATATGTTTGATTTTCAAGTTGTGAAAATTTCTTGAACCATTAGATATATATGATTCTAAAACAATATCAAAAGGGAAAAAATATAATATGAGGTGGTTTAATTAAAACAATATTATTGAGTTCTTAATGATAGTAATAATTTTATACTTGTTTGAGATAAATATTATGAATCATCAATCACAGGTTATGTGGAATGATCACATTCATCACATCCTTGGATGAGAAATAATGTTGATGTTTTTAACATAATTAGATATCGATGTCAACATAAGCATACCATAATAACATCAATGTTAGTTTCATGTACATCGTTATATTCAATGGTTGATCCCAATTATGTTGAGGAATCTATGTAACATCAATAGTTTTTATATTCTATGAATGAAGATCTTTATCAAATTAAAAATACTAATAATTGGGAAATTTTACCAAACTAAACAAAAATAATTTGACTATTTCAAAGTGGTTGTTCCAAAAAAAATTGAAAGAGAAATATGATGTTATAAGAAAAAGTAAATTAATAGTTTGTAAAGTATACTCTAAAATTCAAGGAATTGATTTGGATGAAAAATTTCCACCCGTGGAAATATTATAAATTTTTAGAATAGTAATTTTAATTACTACACAATAGAGGCATAAAACATTCTAGATAGACATCAAATCATATTTTCAAAATGAAGATCTTGATGAAGAAGTTTATATTCAACAACTGTGTGGTTTCACTGGAAATAATAATTTTTTTTTGTTTTCAAGTTAAAAAGTATTTTTATAGGATGAATAATTCTATGAGAAAATGGAATTAAAAATTATAAACATTCTTAAAAAATATTTATTTATAAAAATGAATATTTGATAGCAATATCTACATAAAATAAAATCATGAGGTTTCTCGCATAGTGGGTTATCACAATGAATATGTCACATTCGTAGGTAATAATGAAGAAACATGTGAATTGATTACTAATGAGATGAATATGCTTTATGAGATGTTCATGCATGGGAAATGAAATATATTATTTTTATACAAATATCACAAAATAAAACATATAGTTCCATATCTCAGAAAATGATGTTAAGGAACATATAATGAAGTTTGGAATGAAAGAATAAAAATGATTTTCCACAAGTTTTTCGGTGGGGATTTTTTTTCAAATGATTGGGAATAAAAGGATGTAGATCTAAAAGAAATTATAATTTTTGTTAAAATATTGGTATATATAAGGAATTTGTGATTATATATAGTTTATATTGTCACACTATCTTCTATATACCAAAGCGTACATTACTAATATCATCATATGATTGGAAAAACATTATACATATAAATGGAATAATGATTTATTTTGTTAAAATATTAATGTGTATGAAATTTTTTTTCTATATAGATCATGAATGGGTAGGAAGTTTTAATGATATAAAATCAACATTTGGAATAATATTTTTCATGGTAGTAAGATTTTTTAGACTCTATAAAGCTACATGAGAATATAAGAATATTTTTTTCACCCAATCTGTAACAGAACATGTATTGATGATGACAATGTTGGATGACATGTTTGATGACATGATCTTTCCCCATTGTCTTTGTTTCTAATAATCAATTTCTATAATTCTTAGAAAAATACCCGTGGAAATTTTTCATTCCAGGAACAATAATATAAAATATAACTCCATTTAAAAGAATATAGAGAAGAATGTATCAAAGTTGGATTTTATTTCTAAAGCATATATTGTTAACAATATATCTAAAAGACCACTATTTAAGGAATCATTTCATAAGATTAGTTGATAATTTTTTCTCAACCACCATCTTTTTCAATGATAAGATATGTGATATCTTTCCCCTCTCCAACTTGTCTTTGGATAGTTTTTAAAAGGTCGATAAAAATGTTTGGAGCATAAATCTACCAATTATTAGGTTCTTAACTATTTATGGAAACCATGTATTTTTATTGTTTTATTAAAAGTGATATGCTATTATTTTATAATTTTTTAATGTGTAAAATGTTTTAATATTTTATTGAAGAGAGCATTGGAAAAGAATTTCTTAAATGTTGAATTTGGGTTTGTGATGGATGTTTCACGTGGATGAAGATGATTCTTATATAGTGTATGAAAAATATTCATAAGTCACTTATTATGGACATAATTGTATTTTTGTTCGATGATTATTATTTCTGACACCATGGTCATTCACATAGGCATAATATTGTTTTATAAATAATACATTTCATGATTTTCACATATTAAGTGATTTATAGTCCTTGGTTGATGAAAAATCCCAATGGGGGGTATTCTTGAGACAAGAAATTTTAGAGGTGCTTTATAGAAGATTGAATTTATTATTAATGATGATGATAAAGTTTTTACTTTTTGATCAAAAATAAATAAAAAATATTTAAAAATATTTCCAATAATTGGAGAATGATCAATTTTTTCTGGAAAAATGTCATTGGATTAACAATCCATGGTGAAGATTTATTATCAATATAATTATATTGAATGTTTATCTTTTATGTTTCTTATATGTTTAATCGGATAATGTTTTCATTGAAAAGTACTCTAGAAATTAGTTGTTGTTCTATATAATTCCTTATATAAGAGTGAAAAATGATCTAATGATCCATGCAAAATAATAATGGGTGAGAAATTATTTTTTATATATAAACATTGTTTCCGATGTTTTCTCAAGGGTGTGTGCATCCGTATCATTCGGGGATGAGGGGAACGATTTTTGTTTCCCCAAATTCCCTCTTTCCAAAGGCGGGCAGCATGTTCTCCTTATTCAGGGACGTCTGCTCCTTGATCGAAACAGGATTATGGTATTTCGGTTCTTTCTTCCATGGATTCCTCCTCTGAACTCGTCACCTAGTCCGGCTCTCCCTCATTGACATAATAAGTTGTTCATGAAACTCTTACCGGCGCCATATCTTCATGGACACCAGTTAATTACATTGCTTCTGTGAGGTCATTCCAAGGGGTCCAGTCTGGGTAGCAACATTTGGTTAGGGGAGTAATCAAGTTGGGAATCACTTGCATGTATGGATGCTGGGGATTGGTGTGTTTGTCTTCTGTATCTTGTTATAGGGCTTCTCGAGGGCACAAAAGCCTGAGACATCCCACATACAATGCAGGGAATCATATTCCATGGGCATGTATCTGAGGTTTTCCTCGGCTTCCGATGTTTAACACAGGGTATGCCGCAAGTTTAACGTCCAGCGGAGATGGATCGAGCTAATCAGAACAATGACTAGAGTGGCTCAGATGGAGGAACCCTTTTGAAGGAACACTGATACAGGGTCCATCGCATGGGTGGCCTCCCAAATGTTGTTTGTTGGAATGGGGAATGGGGAATGGGGTGGCATGATCCCATCAGGATGTGGCGGCCCGGGTAAGAATTAGGATGGATGATAGAAAGTTTCGTGAGGGGTGGTGAATGGGATGGAACCATCATGAGAATGATGATGGTTTTGGGCTTGAGCCTCGAAGAGGCTTCCTATGTATCCCCGTGGAAGGGAATCAAAGTCCACGTAGTTCGTTTGATGATGTCTTACCACTGATTTGGGTTCAACGGCTTACCGCTGGAAAGGGTCACAACGGCTTGCCACTGGATGGGGTCCAATGGCTTCCACTGGATGGGGTCCAATGGCTTACCTCTGGATGGGGTCACAACGTCTTACCATTGGATGGGGTCCACATTTTAACGTCATGAAGGATGGGGGATAACCAACGTGAAGGGGGTCGAAACTGCTGGGTGTTGGGCTTGAACCTCATGGAGGCTTCTGACGTACCTCGCATTGGCAAGGATCACAGACCACATAGTATAGATGGTGATGTTTGGGGCTTATGCTCTGAGGTGGCCCAGGGTGTCAGTGAAATTATGTGGAGGAGGACTTGGGGTCCAATGGTTATTGGGCTTGAACCTCAGGAAGGCTTCCTACGTACCCCACCTTGGCAAGGATCAATGACCGTGTAGTTCAGATTTGGTATTTGGGGCTTACGCACTGAGGCGGCCCAATGAGTCGACATGATGATGGTCGGGATGACTGGTGTTGGGCTTGTACCTTAGGGAGGCTTCCTACATACCCTGCCTTGGAAAAGATCAAATTCCTTATAGTTCAGGTGGAAAAGGGGCTATTAAACTGACGCAAAGGGGTGTCGGGACAACTGGGTGTTGGGTTTGAACCTCAGAGAGGCTTCCTACGTACCTTGCCTTAGAAAAGATCAAAGTCCACATTGTTCGGAAGGTGGGTGTGGGGCTTACACTCTAGGATTCCCAGGGTAGACTTCGTGGTTGGTGCTCACTCTAAGCCCACGTGAGTCATGCTCGTTGTGAGAAATAAGAGATAGTAGAGATCTGATGATCATATAATGAAAGGTACATCCTTGGGAAATGGAGCGGGGCTTACATGTGGTTAGCGATCCAAAGAGGAAATAGGGGATTATGCATGGTTAGCAGCCCGAAGAGGATGGGACTAAATCCAGGAGGGAGGCTGGATGGCAAAAAAACACAGTGGGAGAGGGATTTGAGGTTGAATAAAGGAGAAGCATCATTCACCATCACTCCCTTTGCTGGCCCTGGGGGCTGTAGAAGAAAGGAGGAGCAGGGGTGCTACCTCTTATAAGAAAGCTAGGGGCTTACACTGGGATGGTGGCCCTCTTCCCGCTGAAAAACGCCACTCCCATAAGGATGATATTATCCCCTTGGAGACCAGTGGATGTGGAGAATGTCCAAGTTGGGGGTACCCCGCGTGGGAGGCACCAGGTGGGGTCACAGTTTATCGTCATGTGCCGAGGATGATGTTTCTTAGCAGTTTAACGTCCTGCAACTCGGATGAGGTGGGTTTGCTCTGCACCCCTAGGACATACATAACCGGTACCCTCTACTTCTTGGTGCATAGAGAGAATAGGAAAAATGGTGGCTAGGGTGTTTCATAGAGAGAACCTTTGGGAGGTCCACGTTAGCGTGGCTATGCGAAGAAGAAATAGCCATTAGCATGCCTATGCGAAGAATCATGAGGCGAAGCAGCGCAGTGAGTGATATCTTCTAGGGGACTTTGAAGTTACATGGTGTGAACCTAGGAGTTTTCATGGGAAATGAGTATATAGAGAAGGCCCCGTGGGTGCGGGAGGCACCCAAAAATGATGCCTGACAGAGGGACATCACGATCGCACAAGGTGGTAGGATTGCGCACAAAAGGGACCGTTGCACGAAAAAGGGGTCGGGTCAGCACCCAAAAGGGATTGCACACGGGAAATAGTCTTGGCCGGGATGCAATACAACACTGGGAATGAAAAAGGCCGGGTGTGGCTCGCTAATGGTCAGCGGGAGTGCAAAAAGACTGGCTAGTTCACAAAAGGAATTGCGTGCCAAAGAACTGATTGCTCTCAATTGGAAGGAATTTTGTTCTCAGGAAGGGGCTCAATGAGACTTCGAAGAAGATCGAGGCCAAGGGGTCTCACATGAAGATGGACCCCCTGGGTGACCTGGTGCAAATGATTTAGTACCTAAAATTCATCTTTTTCGTGCACGAGTGGTGAATTTCATGAAGGGGAGATGGGTCAAATTCTTAGGGCTGAAGTTGACATGGGTGACCTTATATTTATAGGTGCTCAGGAATGCAGGTCTGTGCGAAAAAACACTTCTATGTGAAATATTGCATGCCATGATGTTGGAAGCGTGACGATCAACCACGCAGAGTGGTGGCATGAAATAGTTCCTTGCTCGGGCGGAAAACTCTCACGAATCCCAGTGTTTTTCATGCGGGAAATATTTTTTTCACGGAACCCATTATGTTTTTCGTGCCACCCCTCTGAGTCCTTAGGGATGGATCTCCAGTCCCAAATATGGAATCTCTTTGTCACACCTGAACCTTCCTCATCCCTGGAGTGCTTTTCGGCATCTAGAAATCCCCCCCCCTCGGGATCGGACTAGAGAGGGGCCGAAAAGGTCAGATTCTAAGGGGAACACCGAGATATAGGGCTTCCGAGGGCCGCCGTGCGCTTAAAACTGGAGCAGCGCGAAAAAACCATCTAGAGCATGAAATCCTCTTTTTAGGTGCATACGAGAACCACTCACTGCACCTATAAAAGTCCTCGCGGGTCCCTCTATTCTTTACGATTTTTCTCAGGCGATAATCCCAGATCTCTCACGGGGGAAAAATTATTCCGCATGCACAAAAAACGCTTCTACTGCACATAATTCATTGTGAACAGTCGTCTGTTTTCTCCCCAACAGGGGATTTTTTGTGCCAGTCCTGATTTTTTCTCACCAGCTGCTGATTTTTTACACCGACTCCTGATTTTTCACGCCATCTTCTGCTTTTTTTCACCAACTCCTTAAAATATTTTCAGTAGGAGATGGACACCAATCAGGATGACGGTGAAAGGGAAGGTACATCTACTGCTCTAAGGGAAGAGATGGTCGCAAACCCTAAGGTTTATGGCTCCCGAAGGGTCATATCCGACAACCATACTCTCTTCAACATGCTGACCCCAATACAGAAGGAGTATGCACTGTCTTCCAATATACTGACATGGGACTTCAGAATCCTGGAGGAGGTACCCATGCCAATGTTTGTGGTCAACACATTGCAGTCATGGGTGACCTGCGAGGATGACCTACCCTGTTATAACATCACCTACAATGGCCATCCTTCTAGAGAAAATAGGAACCTGGACCTTTACAACCTGAATCCCCAGGCCAGGACCATTTCAGGGAGTGACCCTATCGCGGAGAGTTCTCCATCCCATTACACAGGCACCTTCCATAAGAGTGTTACTGATGAGGCCAAAGGCTAGCTGTAGGATTGGGATCTGCGGTCTGGAGGTAGCTTCACCAGTGAATGGGACTAGGCTTATTGGGTTCACTAGACATGCGACCAGTTTGAGGCCGAACTGCGGCACATCGGTTTGTTCGAGGTGGTGTGGATGTTGCAGTTTCATTTCTATCGCTAGCCTAATCTCGGGCCAGAGCTGTTTACTCGATGGTCTCCTAACACTAATACCTTCCACCTTCATCCTGGAGAAGTCAGCATCATCATGTGGGACATCCATTGCATCAGGGGTATCCCTATGGATGGGAATCAGTATGATGAATTCCTCCCGACGAGTAATACCTAGAGTGACAGATCACGAACCCCTATGCTAACGTGGCACCTGCTGGAGTTGGCCAAGGGGAGAATGGGGGTCATGGATTTATTAAAAGACATTTCATAAAGGAAATGGTTCGTCTTGTTCTTCGAAAATATCTGGAAGTCAAGATGTCGGGGTGAGGGAGATGGTGTCCGACCTCGGCATAGAGGAGAAAAAGTTGATCGTACTAGAGGATCCTGGAGGTGGGGGACTATCAGTCGCGAGGCTTCAGCATAAATGAGATTCGGGACCCGAACGTCTGATACGTCGGATTCATTGCCACATTCCAGAGTGGATGGCTCCTATCGGTGAGGGATGCAAGGATGGGGGTTCATCCAGCAACCCTGGTGATGGCCGACATCATGGCCTCCAACCAAAGATTCAATCTGGGAGTCCCCGTGTAGGCTCATCTATACGCCATTTTGGGAGACATCTCAAGAGGATGGTCACCAAGGATGATTTTTGGCCCCTTCCAGATCTGTTACGGCTGGGTCTCTATCCATTGTGGCAGGTATACCTTCCCAAATTCCATTTGTCCTCTAGGTAATGGCCTACAAACTTCCATGATGAACATTGCTGGGGTCATGCCATTGATGCTTATTGAGGAGGGAGTAAGGATCAAGAGCATCAATCCTGACAACTTCACTATCATCCCAATCCCCACCCTAACATGTTAGATGATAGATAATGGGTAAGGATCACTAGAGCAAAGGGAGTATTTCTAGAGCATCAGAGGAGGGGTGCACGTGGCCTGGATTGACGAGAAGATCTTTTATGAGCCCTATATTTCGTCGAGGTTTTCTAGGTAGTTCAGATGCCTTCAGTGGATGCCAAAGAAGGTTTAAAAAGATGTTTGAGAATAGAGGCACCTCGGCATTCTTCACCATATGTAGCTGATGTTCAAAGTCCAAGGCTCTGCTGACATTATCACCTTTCCTCCCACCAGAGTTAATGTTGGCCTCTCAACTGAATATGTTGAGAACTGGGCCATAGCGTACCCTAAGGGGATTTTGCAGAAGCGAGTTCGACAACTCAAGGTAGCCATTTTAGAACTTGTATAGAGAGATATTAGGAAGTGTGCTGCTGGGGGGATCGGTCGAAAACGCGTCAGGCAAATGGGCCCGCACAGGATGGTACTTTAGTAGCGGGGTCATTGCATGGTGCGGTCGGGCCCTCGTCGTCTAGGGGGAGAGAGGCTCGTGTTGTGTCTAGGGAACTCCCAGGTAAGAAGATAAGATATTTTCTTTAACCTTACAGTGAAGCAATATTCCATGCTCTGTGGTCAGCCTGGATGACCCTACGACAGTCGATGGGTACCGAAGCTCTTTGGCAGAATATAATGCGAGACAGAATCTAGCTGTTGGAGGTCAGACTCATTCGGGTTGTTGACAGGGTGAACTTTCATCATTGGCATGAGAACTTGATGCCCATGGATGCTTATGCATGCCAATGGGGTCGGCGTGCAGAGCCACCCTTCTTGGTGAAAGTAATGCTCAGCCAAGAGCATGATCCCGAAAAGATTCTGTCAGAGGATGTTGACAGCAATGATGATCTGGAAGGTGTAGAGACGGAAGTGGAGGAAGAAGGAGAAGGTAAAGGAGGGGGATAAGTAGAATAATAAGATCTTGAAGGTGGAGGATCTCATGGGGCACCCCACCAAGGGAGTATTCAAGAGAGCAGCGAGATCGTCGGCTCTGATGTGGATATAACCAAGCTGCTGGAGTTACGTCTCAACCCTTATCTATCCTTTTCCCCTCACTATCTTTTTTAGCACTCAATTAGAACTCATTATCCTGTTCGGGAGAATATGGGCGCCGACCAAGGGTCTCCATGCGAATGGGAGGAGGCACCGGTAGAACAAGGTGGGGAACCGATGCCCATTATTGAACTAATGAGTGATGTGGGATCCCCTGCAATGGCATCTCTTATAGTGGCTAGAATGTCAGAGGTAGATGCTTTGGGATCCTATAAGTTCATTACATCAACACTGGTTAATCATTATTGGAGATCTCAATTGATCAGGGTGTTCATTGTTTGTGTAGTAATCACAGCCTTGGAGGGTCGTCGGGCTTCCAAACTCGGGTTGTCCACAATTGATTTAACTACAAACGTGTGAATACAATCATGGATCATAGAGGTCCAGATGTACCCCAGTCTCCAGATTTGATGGGATAGCTTCGGGCCAGCCTCGTGATCCCCACAAGAACTGGCGTGAACCTTGTGCATGACCTGAGAAATATTGACTCCTTAGATGCTACTAAGGAGAACACCATCAATTCCGTTCTTGTAGAGGATCTTCTCATGACTGGGACCACTCTTGAGGGTAAACTATAGCACGTGATTTCGGATTCGCTCATGCTCGGCCTGATCAACCGAGAGGAATCCATTATGGAGATACTCGACAAAAGGGTCTCTCCAGTCAGGAGTTGCTTCAACCAGTGCATCTGGAGAACCTCGGGGGTCCTGACGTGGAGGATCTAGAAGTAAGATGTCTTACTCGAAAACCATCATCATCATCTGAGGTGATGAGAGAAATTACTCTCTGGTGTGCCACATGTATAATCAGATCATCATGTTCGGGTTCTACAAGTGATGCAGCCAGGCCGGACAGTGCATCATCTCGACCGTTCTGAGATTGAGGGACATGAGTATTCCCCAGCTGAGATGGAAACTATGACATTAGTTGGAGGGTGCGCTCCAAAAATGGTATGATCTATGGATTTTTTACAACATATTCACCATTGACTTGTTTGATGACTAGTTCATAATCCCCTATCCCATGTCAATGGGGCACATCAATCTTGAGGGCCAGCTCGAGGCCAGTGATAAGAGCCTGATACTCTACCTCATTGTTGTTGCAGCCTTTTAAAAATAGGAATGAATATGGCAGAATGGATTGCGCCGAGGTAATAAAGACAATACCCAGTTGTACTCTCTTGAGTCTAGGATCATTGAGCCTCCTTCCGGTGGGGTTCCGGGAGGCACCATCAAAGTGCATCTGCCAACATGGTATTGAATGATCTACGGAGAGGATTTCCTGATCGGGAAAATCCAGGTCCAGGGACTGGTCCGCAGGGGTTGGATGGGCAGCAAGAAAATCTACCAATGCTTTTCCCTTGATAGCCTTTTGAGGGATGAACCTTATGTCAAACTGCTAGAGGATTACTGCCCACCATTCTAGACAACCGATCAATATGGGGCGGTTCAGAATGTACTTCAGTGGGTCTACTCGAGACACCAGCTTTACCTCATGGTGCTGTAAGTAGTGTCATAATTTTTGTACTGTGAATAACAGTGCAAGGAAACTCTTCTCGATGGGGGAGTATCTAGTCTCCACATCGATGAGCATATGAATGAGATAGTAGAGACTATTTTCTAACTATTCATTGTTCTTCTAGGTGATAAGGGCAACGATAGATCATTCTAGGGTAGTAACATACAAGATTAGCGGCTGTTTGGTGATGGATGGAATCTATACAGGAGGCTGTAGTAGATACTGCATAATTCTCTCAAACATGGTCTGGCACTCTTCGTCCCAGTCATAGGAATATCCTTTCTTAATGAGCTGGGAAAAGGGCTTACACTTGTCTTCCATATTCGCAATGAATCATCGTATGTAGGCTAAGTGTCCTTGGAAACCTCGAAGCTCCTGAATATTGCTCAGGGGAGGCATCTGATTGATGGCCTTGATCTTCTTTAGGTTGATCTCGATGCCTCAGTACCTGACAACATAGAAAAGAAACATTCCAGAGGTAACCATGAAGGCACATTTCAACGGGTTCATCTTCATGTGGCGGGAATTAAGGAAGGTGAACACTTTCTCAAGTTCCCGGAGATGGTCCTGGCACTAGGAAGATTTCACCACCAGATCTTCCACATAACATTCCACCAATGTCCTGACGATTGGCTTGAATATGCAGTGCATGGCCCACCGATAAGTGGCACCTGCATTCTTCAGGCCGAAGTCCATAACCTGGTAATAGAAAGTACCTTGGAGCGCCCTGAAATCTGTGGACTCTTCATCCTTCTGGTCCATCTGGATCTAATTGTATCCGGAGTAATCATCCATAAAGGAGAGGTCCTGGAACCCATCCGTAGTATCAGTCAACAATTCTATCATCGGAAGGGGAAAATCATCCTTCAGATAGTGAGGGTTGAGATCTCGGAAGTCGATGCAGACTTTGATCTTTCCGTTCTTCATCCTGGCTGGCACAATGTTGGCTAGCTATTTTGGGTACTTGTCCTCCTTGATGATGCTATATCCGATGAGCTTGTCAACTTCGGCCTCGATCATGGCACCGTGATATTGGTGCATCTTCCTAGGAGGCTGCTTGAACCTGCGATGATTCGTCGGGAGACTGAGGTGTTGGATGACAACATGAGGATCTAAACCTATTATCTCGTCGTAACTCCAGGAGAATACATCACAGTGCTACATCAAGAAATCTATGTACCGCTGCTGCTCCTCGAGCGGCATGGTGGAACTGATCAATGTGGGTCTTGGATCTGCCTCACTACCAAGGTTCACCTATACTATTTCATTGACCGTGGCAGAAACACCTTCTTCAAAGGTAGGGGGATCATCTTCCAGATCCTCTTCTTCACTTGCAGAGGAGGGATTCCCAGCGGGGGGAGCTTCTTTTAGGATGGAAGAACCCGACCTGAGGCCGGTACCAGCATGGACAGCAGTGGATAGCATATCATGAGATTCACACACCGTTGAGACCATAGCGATTAGTTGATCTGATCCAATCTGGTATTCAGCCCAAGGGTCAATGCTTGATGATATCAAAGTAATAGTTGTGTGTCTGCTTGAGCTGGTTAATCCCATCCCGGTGAAACAGACACATATGACGTACTGACGTTGCCATGGGACAGACATCCTGGTACCGTATGGGGGTAGGAGGCTCTGGGATCACCTGATCCTGGTTCTTGTAGGAGTACGAGTTTATTTTCCGTCATCGCTTTGACATGGGGACATGTTCCCTCTTGTACCAGAGACAACAAAGCATTTCCCCATATCGGGGGGTTTTGGCCACCAATCGATGGATCAGGAAGATGTAGGAGTTATCCAGACCTGAATAGGGGTCAGTTGTGACAGTGGCGGGCTCATCCTCACTTTCCAAAATATACTTATCCTTGCTCTTGTAATACTCAGCATCCAGGTAGCGGGCTTCAGAAGAGTAAAAAGGAGATGCATCACCTTGGAGTACGCCTACTCGACCATTAAGGGAGTACTTGAGGCACTGGTGATACGATGAGGGGAACTCCACATACAGGTGGAGCCATGGTCTGCCCATCAATGCATTGTATGTGGTGTCTTTGGAGAGGACCATAAATTTGGTGTTGGAAACTAGGCCACCAAACTGGGTCTTCAAATGGATCTTTCCGACCGGGGTCTTCTCTGTCCTGTTATATCCCTGGATCCTTAAATCTAATGGAGTTAGGTAATATTTGAATAAATCCATCTTCCATAGTGTCCGCATCGGGATAAGGTTAATCCCGGAGCCGGTGTCAACAAGACAGCGGTGAACCTCCACGATGTTGAATTGGTCGGTGATGTAAAGTGGGAGGATGTGCCCCTTTATGGGAGAACCTTCATCCTATCCTGAGAACGAAGGCATTCTCAACTACTTCAGCATAAAGGGATTCTACAGCTGCGATATCCATCTCAAACTGGAAGGGGCTTCTTAATGTCTCAGCTAGGGCCTCGTGCCTATCTCATGAAAATCGAAGGGCTTCGAGGTTGGAAAGCCTTGCTGGGATGCTAGAGAGGTGCTTGAGAACATCATATTTCCATGCCAGTCATCAACTTCTGCTTATAGGAGGCTGCTTTGTGATTGAAGGCATGGCGGTCCCTGCCGGGTGGACCGGCGGCTGGCTGGTGCTGGGTATATCCCGCTGCTCACTAGTTGAAGCCTGAAGAGTATATTTCGGATGAGGACCGGATGAATGTGATCAGCATGTAGTTGGGTGAGGCTGGTCGTGGCCTGGATTAGGTAGCTCTACCTGATCCAGTATCACAAACGGTTGTGGAGGCGGTCTTGGCGACACAGGATGAAAAGGCTGCACGTGCTGAGTTCTACGCTGGGATTGATGTCTGGTCTCGGTGGCATGCACAACCTGGCTAGAGGTGCCAACTAATGTGCCCTGACAACCCATATGGACACGTCTCTGCCGACGTTGGCGTCGGCTGGTGATGTTGGGGAGGTTCACATGGAACTCCCCGTCTTCAGGATCCATATATGGGTTTACCAGCTCCACGGTGTTAACCAAAGCATACCCTTAACTATCACATGAAAAGTAATCCACTACTGGGAAGATTCTGGGGGGAATCCCCATCTCTGGGGGAATAAAGTTGTCAAGAATGCAGGACGAATATGGAATTGGTGGGGAGCATTGTTTCTTCTTGCGCCATTGATGCTTTCTCTTCTAGGAAGAGTCTGGCTGAGATGATGATGCAGAAGTGGTGGTCGCAGCTTCTAAAGGATCTGGATGATTTAGGCATGCCGGAATGATGTCATGGGAATGAGAAACCGTTTTGTGAGACATCAAGTCATCCAAATTCTTGGACCCGTTGTTAAGAATACTGCTGCCACTCGCCTTCGTTTTCGCTACTATTGTCTGACCTTACAAAGACACCCGCCACTTGTTCCAGGTCCTGGCCCAGCTTTACTATGTTGTTATCGACCTGGTCTTGAAGCCAATATTTGAACACATAGCACTGCTTGAGGGTGTGCCCTAGAATCCAATGATAGGGGCAGTAGATGGGGCGATCAGTGAGATTCGCCTCTTCCGTCCTTCTGTACTCAGGAAAGCGTACAGTCCCCTGTTCTACGACACTTCTAAAATATCCGGGAACCTAATTCTCATTGAACGAGTAGTTATAGTTTCTTCTCTCTGGAAAGAGGGCCCTTGGGGCATGGCCTTGATGAGGAGCCGGGGGGGCCTATCAAGGAGCCAGAGCCTAGTTATCCCACATGGGCTGTGGCGGTGCATTACGTGAAGGCTCTTGCAGATTCTGAGGTGGACGCTACTGAGTCTGAGGTTGTGCCTGAGGAGGAGGGCCTATGTGAGGTTTTGTGGTAGGTGGAACTTGTAGTAACTCCAGCTGCCTGGGGGCTTCTATTTTGGCCACCACGGAGGGCTTGCCTCTGGTAGCTTTCCTTGCAAGAATTACAGGGCGCAATAGACGCGTCTGGCTGGCCTATTGCAAGGCTTCCTCTAGGTTCTGGTCCTTACCGTAGAAGTCTCAGAACCCTATAGGGTAGTTTTGGGTGATTAGAGAAGGGACCAGTTACATATTGACATTTCCTACGCACATCATCAGTAATTGATTCTGAGTCAGTGGCATGTCGAGGGAGTATGTAAGCCCCTTCCACCGGGCGATAAATTCTATGACTCACTCATCAATCATTTTTTGTCACTTAATGAGTTCTGTGATGCTCGATTTTTGGGTGGTGGAACTGAACTGGTAGAGGAATTTCTTGTGAAGGTCCACCCAGCTGGTTACGGATCCGACGGGGAGCTGGTTGTATTAGAAAAATGTTAGGCCCTCCAATGTCTGAAAAAAATAGAGGAGCTTGGCAGCCTCATGCTACACTGGAGTCCCCAACATGGGCCCACACCTTGAGTTGAAGTGGGCCAGGGGCTACGGAGGGTCCCTCATCCCATTAAATAGGGGGAAGGTGGGATTCCCGAAACCCGAAGGCGCCATCATATCATCAACCCATGCTAGGTATGGCTTACAATCAGGTGAAATTGCCACCTGCGGTGTTTCTAATGCCTCAATCCAAGCTATGAGAGCTTTCATAGGATCATATGGTTGGGGGTCCCTATCTTGATTGGGATCTCTAACCACGATTGGATTGACGGGTTCTTCAACATGGTAGACAGGCGCAGCGGCTCGTGGAGCGACCTATGGGGCAGCTGGGGGAACCCGGGCCAGATTCCTTAGATTTTTGTGTCGTTCGGGAGGGTTTGGTGAGACATACCAGTACCTATTTCCATGAGCACCAGCTTCAGCCCAGTCTATAGGGGAAGCATGATCAGGGTTTCCTGGGGGGAGCTCGCTGAGGGGTAGTTTTTCCTGGCCCTACTGTACTGGTCTATGATTGTCGTAGTCAGGTCGTCGCTCTACATCGTGTTCAGACATGAGTTCATCGACAAACTTCTTCTGCTCAGCAAGATTTTGGCGCAACGTGGCCTTCTCATGGTCCTCCTCCGTCTTCTGCACTGAAGCGGATGGGTCATAGTGCTTGACAGCTCTGACGTGCTCTTTTTCCTTACCAGAATTCATGTCAGGTACCAATGCTTATATGGGTGCAGGGAGACCTAGGAGGTTCTTCTTCTCACATGTAATCCTCCCAGAGGGGTCCAACAGTGGTGGAACACCCTTAGGGGGTAAGCCTCTATCGAGAAGCTCCAGCTCATCCTCTTCATCCACTATGTCAGCCATGTTGATTGTGACCCTTCTTGGGGGCATGTCCTCGATATCGCCAAGTGAGTCGTCCTGCCGCTGAATAGGACTACAGAGGAGGGTGGCATACTACCCCCAGCCATATATTTTCAGATGTGGGAAACCTCCTTGATAATTTTGCGTAGTATCTTGATACTCTGAATGCATTGCTATTGGAGGGACTCACGGTGACCTAGTGACTCGGGGCGCTGGTCCACAGGGAGCACAACTAGATCAATAAGATGGAATTGCTCGCTGATGTCTTAGAAATGTGGTTGGATCCTTGGATAAACCACGTGCTGATGAATAAGACAGAAATGTGTCTCCAAGAGGGTGTAGTGTAAACACTCACCCTCTTCTGGAGTAAGGGATTCTGATATGCAAAAATTCTCCACTACCACGGGCCTGAACTTCTCGGGGATGTGGTGCACTGCAAGGATAGTCCAGAAACTCATTAACTCGGATTCAAGGTATGTCCCTCGATTTCCCCACTCGTCAACTGTGGGTGGCTGATGAACTAGCAGCGGTACTGAGGCAGAACGTTTGGACGACAGGCTGGCCGGTGGAGAGTATGGAGAACGGGCTGACTAGATGCCATATCTTGGGCCTTCTTCCGAATAGGGTAGCAAACCGGCTTCAATGTCATGATAGGATGGGTTGATGGCTGCAGTTCCTAGCTTAGGGGCTAAGGCTACTAGTGATATCTGTGATGCTTCTCGCCTACCATTGGTCCCCAAAATAGCTCTCTGTGATCTCTTGTGGAGGTAGAGAGCACTTTCGTTGACGATGGTGGTGATTGCATGACCGTAACCTGCAGCGTCTCCAGATTTTCATTCTCCTGGATATACCTCTGGAGGGAGGATGGATCCTGTGGACCTCAAATTTTGGGAGCACCAGGCTAATGCGCCTCATCCCTGCCCCGTCCCTTGACTCAGATAAGTGAGGGGAGGGTTCCCGAGCTGAGTCGTACTCCTCTTCAAATTCTGATAAGCGGACTGGTTTTATCTCTATCTAGACCTTCTCAGAATTATTTTTATGGTGGCAGAAACCCGCCTTCTTGCCCCTGGGTGGCTCCTTGGGACAGGGCATATTTCTGACACGGGGTCTTTCGGCCACACTGGTGCTGGGGCGGATAGGGTTTCCACCTGAGAAATCCTTGGTGCGAGGAGCTCCGGGAAAAATGTCAAAGTTTACATGGGGAGGACCTCCATGGATATCACTAGAGTAGGTAAAACCTCCGCTGGGACTGGCAGGAGCATGGGGAGGACCTCCATGCTTGGTGCAGGTAGAGTGACGCTAGCCTTCACCCCTCTAGTTGTCGGGGCAAGGAGGTACTTCACAAACTACTGAGAGGACGCAGGGAGGATCCCCACGTTAGAGAGAGGCCTGATGTGAAATTTCCATACACCGACAGTCACGAGTAGTAAGAATGAATCCATATCTAGTGTAATGGGAATGAGAGAGGCTTCGGTGTCGAGTATCACTACCGCAGGGTAGACCTTCATTCGGATTGGGGTGGCAAGGGGCAGACCTCCATGGTGATCCTCGAAGTGGGGAAGGCGCATGCTCTATATGGTAGTGGTACGGGGAGGACCTCTGTATGGGGTGGCATCACTGTGGGTTGCTTCGCGGCGACCACTGCTCGTTCCTGCGACTAGTAGAGTCGACCCAGCCTGCCCGTGGGGCGGTTGGGGCCTCGATCCCATTTGGGCATATAATTTCTCATGCTCAGTGTATGTCGGGACCTGATGATATGCATCGGCCATGGCTCGGTCCACAACATCTGTCGACGTTGATGCCCCTTGGCAGGCGTCCTCCTCAGCTTTCACCCGACACTGGCGTCAGGTCGGAAGGACTGGGGCTGGTGGTGCAGGTGCATAGCTTACCTGCTCCTCATCTAGCAAGACTGGGTGGTGGTGCTGATGCAGACGGGTGGGAGCTCTTGCTTAGAGCCCCTGGAACGGAAATCTAAGAAGGATGGGCCAGACATCGCCTACCTTATCAGCGTATGGCAGGGAGTCCTTAAAGACCTCCAGGTAAAGGCTCCCGAAGCGGTTGTATGTCAGGGTGGTGAGCAATGGCTCCCTGTGCAGCCCTCAGGGGCGGATTTGACAGCGATGCATGGACACCTCCAGATCCAGGAAGGCCATATCCCGGGTTGGTATTTTTCAATCCTCCTCATAACGATGCCTGATGTCATTAATTACCCTTCGTTGGATAACTTATAATCAGAAGATGAGGCATGGGTGCCCAACGGTCATGGATGCAGAGGCCGTCGCAGAAGCGGTGAAGCCACACGGAGTGGTTGTGCTGTCGTTGGCCCTGCCCCTGCATAGACAGGCAGGTAGTGATCACGTTCTTGAGGCAACAAACTGATTCCATAAAAGTAGGGAGATGAACTTGTCGGTGTAGAAAGAAAAATAAATCAATTCCCAATGCCCCATCACCATCCCATCTTCCGTGATCAGTAAGAGGGATCCATGTTGACAACGTTGTAGAACAGGATGTCCAATGTTCTACTACCCCAACTTCTGGTGATTTTCATTCCAGGCCCGCTATTTTCTTGGTGGGACCAAGCACTGGATATCTGGATCTGGTGACACGTCAATCCATTGATGCCCCAAGTGATACTAATATCCATATTGAGGAGAAGAAATTCATGTCGGGTTCACCATTTCTGTTTCCGATTTTTTCACCGGGGCAAGTGCATCTGTATCATTCGGGGATGAGGGGCACGGTTTTTTGTTACCCCACATTTCCACTTTCCAATGGCGGGCAGAATCTGCTCCTTATTCAGGGATGTCTACTCTATGATCATACTGGGAAGATGGGATGTCAGTTCTTTCTTCTGTGGATTCCTCCTCGGAACTCATCACCTTGTTCGGGTATCCCTCATAGACATAAGACGTTGTTCGTGAAACTGTTCCTAGCATCGTATCTTCATGGACACAAGTTAATTACACTGCTTCTGTCAGGACATTTCAAGGGGTCCAGTCAGGGCAGCAACTATCAGTTAGGGGAGTAGTCACGTTGGGCATCCCTGGCGTGTCTGGATGTGGGGGATTACTGTGTCTATCTTCTTTACCTTATTATAGGTCTTCTCGAGGGCGCAGAAGCCTGAGGCATCCCACATTGAACGTGAGGAATCATATTCCATGGGCATGTATATGAGGTGATCGTCAGCTTCCCATGTTTCACACAAGGTATACCGCAAGTTTAAAATCCAACAGAGATGGATCAGGCTATTTAGAACACTGACTAGAGTGGATCAGAAGGAGAAACCCTCTAGAAGGAACACCGATACTGGGGCCATCACGTGGGTGGCCTCCTAAATGCTATTATTTGGAACGAGGAATGGGGTGGCATGATCCCACCAGGATGTGGCGGCCCATGTAAGAATTAGGTTGGATGATGGAAGGTTTCGTGAGTGGGGTGATGAATGGGATGGAACCGTCATGAGGATGACGATGGTATTTGGATTGAGCCTCTAAGAGGCTTCCTATGTATCCCTGTGGTAGGGAATCAAATTCCATGTAGTTCGTCTAATGACGGCTTACTGCCGATTGGTGTTCAACGACTTACCACTGGATAGGGTCACAGCGGTTTTCCGCTGGATGGGTTCCAACAGCTTTTTCTGGATGGGGTCCAACGGCATACCAATGGATGGGGTCAGAATGACTTACCGCTGGATGTGGTCCTTAGTTTAATGTCATGAAGGACGGGGGAGAACTGATGTGAAGGGGGTCGGAACTGCTGGGAGTTATGCTTGAACCTTATGGAGGCTTCCTACGTACCTCACCTTGGAAAGGATCAAGGACCACATAGTTCATATGGTGATGTTTGGGGCTTACGCTCTGAGGAAGCCCAAGGTGTTGGTGAACCGACGTGGAGGGGTACCTAAGGTCTAATGGTTATTGGTATTGAACCTTAGGAAGGCTTCCTACGTATCCCAACTTGGAAAGGATCAGAGACCACGTAGTTTAGATGGGGCATTTGAGGCTTACGCTCTGAGGCATCCCAATGAGTTGGTGAACCGACGTGAAGATGGTTGGGATGACCAGTGTTGGGATTAAACCTCAGGAAGGCTTCCTACACACCCTACCTTGTCAAAGATCAATGTCCTCATAGTTTAGGTGGAAAAGGGGCTATTGAACTAACGCGAAGGGGTTTCGGGGCAACTTGGTGTTGGTCTTGAACCTCATGGAGGCTTCATACGTACCTTTCCTTCACAAAGATAAAATTCCACTTAGTTCGGAATGTGGGTGTGTGGATTACACTCTTGGATTCCCATGGTAGATTTTGTGGTTGGTGCTCACTATAAGCCTATGTGAGTCATGCTCGGTGTGAGAAACAAGAGATAGCAGAGACCTGACGATCACGTCGTGAAAGGTGCATCTGTGGGAAATGGAGTGGGGCTTACACGCGATTAACAACACAAAGAGGAAATCGGGGCTTATGCGTGGTTATAATCCCAAATATGTTGGGATTTACTCCATGAGGGAGGCCCGATGGCGACAAAGTGCAGCAGGAGAGGGATTTGGGGCCGAAGAAAGGAGAAGCACCATTCCACATCACACCCTTTTTTGGCCCTAGGGACCGATGAAGAAAGTAGAAGCAGGGATGCTTCCTCCTACAAGAAATCTAGGGGCTTTCACCGGGATGGTTTCCCTCTCCCCGTGGACAAAGGCCACTCCCATAAGGAGGATATCATCCCTTGTGGAGACCAGTGGGAGAGGAGAATGTCCAAGGTGGGGGTACCCTGTGTGCAAGCCATGGGGAGAGGTCACAGTTTATCGTCATGTGCTGAGGACGAAGGTGCATGGCAGTTTAACGTCCAACAGTTTGGACTAGGTGGGTTTTCTCCACACCCCTAGGTCATACATAACTATACCCTCTACTCCTTGGGGTAGAGAGGGGACAGACAAAGTCGTGGCTAGGGGGTGTCATAGAGAGAACCATCGGGGGGTCCAAGTTAGTGTGGCTATGCAAAGAAGCAACATCCATTAGCGTGCCAATGTGAAGAAGCATGAGGTGAAGCAACGCAATGGGAAATATCGTCCAGGGGAATTTGATGTTACTTCGTGCAAACCTAGGAGGTTTCACAGGAAATTAGTAAATGGAGAAGGCCTCGTGGCGCGGGAGGTGCCTGAAAATGATGCCTATGAGAGGGACATCACGGTCGCACATGGCAGGAGGATTACACGCAAAAGTTAATGTTGTGTGAAAAAGGGGTTAGGTCGGTGCACCAAAGGGCTTGCACGTGTGAAAATGTCCTGTCCAGCGCACAATCGAGCACTGGGTGCGAAAAAGGATGGGCGCGGCGCCCTAATGGTAAGCGGGGGAGCAAAAAATGGTCCAGTGCACAAAAGGAAATGTGTGCCGAAGAACATATTGTGCGCAATTGTAAGGAATTTCGTGTGGGGTAAGGGGATCAATGAGACTTTGAAGAAGATCAAGCTCGAGGGGTCTCGTGCGAAGGCAGACCCCCGGGCGACCTAGCGTCAAAAATTTAGTACCTGAATGCCAGCTTTTGCGCGCACGAGAGGTGAATTTCATGTAGGGGAGATGGTTCAGATTCTTTGGGCTGAAGTCAAAGGGGGAGGCCTTATATTTATTGGCACTTAGGATCATGGGTCTGCGTGAAAAAACACTTTGGCGTGAAATATTGTGAGCCTCGATGTCGGCAGTGTGAAGATTAACCGCATGGAGTGGTGGTGCAAAATAGTTCCGTGCCCACGTGGAAAACTCTCATGAATACCAAAGTTTTTTGCGCAAGACTTATTTTTTTTTTGCACAACCCATTATTATTTTTTCACCTCCCCTCTGGGACCCCCGGGATGGATCGCCGGTCAAAAATATGGCTTCTCTTTGTCGCGCCTGAACCATCCTCAGCTCTGGAGTGCTTTTCATCATGTACAAACATCATTTTATAAAATTCAATGATTCTTCAAAAGACAAAATATATCGAAAAATATTTACCTAAATAAGAATTTTGGATATTAGTTATTAAATAACAAAAAATTGATAGTTGAAATTTTTTTCAAAAGAAACATATAATCTATTCTATAAATGAGATTGTGTTAGAAAATTTTGATGCTTGGACTGTGGAAGATGTTTGTTAAAGTCCAATGGGAATTTATTGAGGAATCTAAATTAAAATAATTCAAAAACATATCATGTCTAATAAGATGAATTTATAATAATATGAAGTTAAAATGGAAATTTTATTCAGATTAAGTCGATCAAAAAACCATTTTTTTCAGAGATTATCACTTCGATATATATAATGTTGTGATATTGAAGTATATATAGGAATACTTTTTGTATATTTTGTAAATGGATCATTGGACAGATGTTGGCAAGTGAAAGAATTGAAAATAGTGTTCTGATGAAACTAATGAAATGAATGAAGATTTTGGGAAATACTACTGAGAACATACTAGGATGTTTTTATAGGAATAATTAGATGGAGGTTATCTTTATTGGTGATTTTTTATATTGATTTTACTAGAAATTTTTTTTGTGGTATAATGATTTATTTGTTAATTTTTTTTAAAAAATATTTCTAAAGAAAATTTAATTTGATGATACAAATCTGGTCTTTCAATGTTTATAATATCATGGAAGGAGGATTTTTAATTCAAGTTGATTAATAATGAGGACTGATGATGAATTGGGTGCTCAAGATTATGATAATCTTAAAGAACATTTAAGAGCCCTTTAAAAGCTTATATGAACAGTGTAATGAGTGGGAGATTTGAATTTTTTTTCATTGATTGGGAACGTAAATTAATTTTACATACATTTTATCCATACCATGTATCCATAAATAACATGAATGTATCATATGAAAAGTGTGTAGTATTCACACTTGTACAATTGGACAAGTTGTAGAATTGGTCTTAAACAGAGATATCAAATAAACTTATAAAAGCAAATGTTTTCATTATCCATTTTCAATAAAGGAATATATTGGTTGATGAATAAGGAAGTGATATGAGGAAGAGGATTTTTAATTAGGGGAAACATATAGAATTTAATAAAAACCATTTATATCAGGTATAATTGGGTGATAAAAGTGAAATAGAGTTGAATCCATTACTATAAGGCACTGAAAATAATTTTTTCCAAGTAATTTAAAAAAATTATATAAGTCTAAATGTGAATTTCTAGTGTTTTATATATAAGTACAAGGGAGATTTTATAGCCTATTATTAGGTAATAAAGTGAAGAAGATTTTTTTTATGGTAGTGAATGTGTGAATAATTTTAATGAGAGTTGTGAAAACATTCAAACAGTCTTGGTGAAGGTTTATAAATGTTATTATAAAATCATTTTTATATTTTATTTTTGTGGAATGAACTTGAGGATTACTTTCGGTAATAGTTTTATGAATGTCCATGGATAATATCATCTTGATTTATCCATATTAAAATATTTTTTCTATTGGATTTTGTGGTGTTAGATTATTTCCAAACAATTCTGTGTGTTATCTACTCTTACCAGTAAGTTAACCATATAATGATTTGGGTTCCTATGGAATATTCTTATGTGAATGTTTTCAAAAAATGTATAAATCATTAATAGGGGTGAAGGATGTTTGATTATAATTAAAATATAAAAATAAAATACCCCTAACTCAAAACTCCCACTCTCAATTATCAAACATATCTTGTTTATTCCATTCATCATCAAGGGTCAATAACCCCAAAAACAAATTTTCAAGTTTATATCAACCATTATTCTAGTGCACAGTGAGTGTACCATTACTATGAACATGGTTTGATAGTGATGATTTAAAGTCTTTTAATAATTAGAATTTTCATTATGAACCATTAAGATGGATTATAATGTATGGTAACCATATATGGACTAGGTTAAAGATAAATATTTTGATGGTAAAAATAAGGTTTTATTATTTATACACCCTATAATTTTTGTTCATGATTATCTGGTTTCACACTATGATTATAGTTTCTCAGACCATTATTTTTTAGTTAATTTATAGAACCCAAAGGAAACATGGTAATAATGACGATGATCTAAAATATAATTATTTTCCGCCTTTAAAACCAAATGTTATGGGAGAGATATTGAAAAATTATTTTCACATTCTTATAAAAAATTCTCCAGATATGAATTTTACTTATCTTCCAAAAAAGAAAAGGAGGGACCAATGTTTTGTTGAGATCATCTTTAGAATACGTCCACCCAATTATAGTGGGCCTTTTATCCACTAGTTTCGGTGAAATGGATCTGTACCACTAAAAATATATTTTTCATCCTCCAACATTAGAAAATTGAAAATTTTATTTTAGATATTTTTGATTTGGTATGTGAAATAGATAAATAGTGTCCTCTAATCATGTACATAAGGTAACATGACTAAATTTACTTCATGGAGTGGGGTAAATTTAAAAGGTTATTTTTTAAAATGTACTTTCATTAAATTCTTTGTATTAAAATGAAGAAAAATTCCTTCAATTAAAGAAGAAGGATGACGATTCCATTAATACCTATGAGAAGAGTTTTACAAGACTTTTGTGGTTTTCTTCTAGTTTTATTATCTATCCAAAAATTAATATTTATCAATTATTAAATTTATTAAAACTGGGTCTCTAAATGTAATTTTCTATAAGGAACTTCAATATAAATGGATAAATAATTTGGAATTCTATCATGGTGGAAATGAATATTGGTGTTACCCTTCAATCCCATTGTTCTGATAAGAAAATAAAGAATTAATTCAAGGTTAATTATAATAACAATGGAGAAAATAAGTTCATATTTCTTTTATGATCGATATGTGGATGAAAACGTTGTAGAAATTCTATTTTGGTGATTGGAATGTTTTTATTAGTGGAAGGGGTGGTCATCAAGAAAAATAATGTCAATGTAATGGAAAGAAGATTTCAAATAATGGTGGAAAATGGAAACAAAAAATAGACCACTCACACCTAAGTGTTTCAAAATATATTTTTTTGGGTATTATCCTAACCAATGATCAAATATAATGGTTAATGATGATAATAAAGTTTAGTAACCACTTAAACCAACAAAAAAAGTAAAATATCATGTGTTCACTATTACTGATGTGGAGTATGATAATGGTGTGGTGAGAGGTAAATATATAATCCACTGTAGAATTTATAATCTATTATATTATTATGGATCAACCCACTATTTTATGTTAGAATATTTTTCAAAGGGTATCAAAAAACCATATCAGTTTATTAGATTTTGAATTAGTAGTGTGGTCCCATTATTATAGGATGATAACATTCAAATCCTATTATTATTATCAAATTGTTTGTTTTGGGAATCTACTTCTTGAAAATATCACAATTATATGTCTACATTAATTCAATGTTATCTTAGGAATGGATTGTATTTTTTTATATCATGCAAATAAATTGTTGATGAAGGGATTCAATATTTGATATTCCAATCCAACATATGATAATATATTACATCAATTATAATTACAAACTTCCGAAAGAAATTAAATAAATTATATGATTCTTGATTGCTATTCAAAAGTGGGTTCTATATTAGAGGATCACGGAGAAACTGAAAATCGATGAGAAGAATAATGTACAAGAGTTTTCAGATGTTTTCAATAATATTTTCCTATTTATCCCCTGAATCAAGATGTTTGTCTTTCAATATAACACATACCTACTGTTACACCTACATCAATGAATCTATATACAATGACCCTGATTGAGTTGTTGGAATCATTTAAGAAAGACTTTGAGAGTCTTGATAATGGATCCATTTAGACAAGTCCATCACAATAGGGTGTAAATATGCTTTTTATGAATTTAAATGTATTTAGGTTACACTCAATTTATAATGACATAATAAACTTGATCCAAATTTATAATATGTATTGTATACCATGTATTGATGTTTTGTTTCTTCAATTAAGAAGATATCATATTTTTCCAATATTAATATTTGATATGGATACTATCATATGATGGTTATAGTTGAATACATTCCCAAGATAGCATTCCGTACAAGGTATAGGCACTATAAATTTATAGTGATACCATTTTTTCTTTATAACACCCCACTATTTTCCATAATTTAAATAATCGAGTCTTTATAGATTACATTGAGCAGTTGGTGGCAGTATTTATAGATATTATTCATTTTTATTTTATAATTAAAGAAAATAATTATGATTAATTTAGGATTGTACTAAAGACCCTAAGAAAGTAAAATATATATGAATGATTTTACAAGTTTTAATTTTTCAATAAAAAGGTTCATTTTTATGTCTTATATACTAAATAAAGGGTATCTCAATGGTTCCGTTATAGATATAATCTTTTAAAAATTGATCCAGACCAACCATATTGACAAAGATCCATATATTTATAGATTTATCCTGATTTTAATGATTCATTGTTGTGATTTTCTCTTGGATATCCAATATACTCACCATGTTAACTAAGAAGGGACTCATGTTCCATTGGAAAAATGAATGTAGGGAAATTTTCAATCTATTGAATTGAAGGCCAATCAGTTCACCTAATCTTACACTACCCTATAGTGGATAATGATTTATGATATATAGTGGTGCATTGATGATTGTAATGGGTTGCATCTGCATGAAAAATAATGTAGTGATATCCTATACCTCATAAAAATTGACAGTTCATGAAAAATAATTACCCAACTCAGGATTAGAAGTTAGCTATTATAGTTTTTACTTATGATTTGGATATATTATCATTACATAGGAAGTCATGAAATATATTAATATCCGTAAAATTTAAATTATATATTATCTAAAAAATAAATAAATATTCACTTGAGAATATTCCTAGAGTATATTAAATATTATGACTACTAAATACAATACAGCCATATGAAGGAAAGTAGGGGAAGATTCACTTTGTTTAGAGTATAATGATATATTATCTATAATGAGGATTAAAAAATATAAAATATTTATAGAGTTGTAAATAATGGGTCTATAATTATGTTGTAATGGAAAATCATATAATTATCAAATGACTGTTTAACCATCTATCAAGGAAAGTTTAATGAAGCAAAAATGAATGACGAGTCACAACAAAATATGGTGATAAATGTTCTTGATTTCAAGATTTATTAGGATTGAATTATATTGTTTAGGAACATTTTATGTGTTATATACAAACTAAATTGGAATAATATTATGTTTAATGAAGCTCGTATATTATCATTTTCTATTCATCCAGGATGTATGAGGATTTTCAAAGACTAGAAACTGTATTGTTTGGTCAAAAAACATGAAGAGAGATATTGCAGAGTATGTCTCTTAGTGATTTATATCAAAATATGTTAGGTATGAATTAAAATTTATGAGGGGACACTATACCCATTACAATATAATAATTTAAAAGGGAAAAATCACAACTTATTTTTTCATTGAACTCCCTATAATATATAAGGACATAATGCGATTTAGGTTGTAGTCAATCAACTTAATAATTTATCACACTTTATTACTATTAGATATTATTTTTCTCTTTATAACCATTATATAATATATATTAATTAAGTTTTAATGTTTCATATAATACCACATTCTATTTTATGTGATTGGTATCTAAGGTTTACCTCAATGTATGATAGAATTATTCCTAAATATTTGGATTCAGTGTTTTGTTTAGATATTTATTATCATCCTCATATAGATGGTATGTCTAATACATCCATTAATATCTTTTTATATATGATTAGATCTTCTTATATGGATTTAAAAAGTGATAGGGATCAATAACATCCTCATTTAGATTTTTCTTACAATAATAGTTTTCACATGATAATTTAGAGGGATCCTTATAAAGTATTCTATGGAAATATGTATTAACTCCAATATACTTGAAAAAATATATATAAATAAAACTAATGGGACTTGATATAGCTTAGTAAATGAAAGATAAAGGTAAATCCATTCATCTTCACATCAAGGCAACTCATAGTTGACAAAAACTTTATATAAAAAATACTCACTGAAATCTAGAATTCAATGTTAGTGAGAAGGTATTCTTATGAATTACTCTTTTGAAGAAGGATATGAGTATAAAGACCCTAAAAATAGTATCCAAGAGGTAGTGGTTACTTTATTAAATTTTCACTAGATACAAGCTATCAGATACCAAATGATAAAATAGTTTAGTATTCATGGATAACTAGAAATGTAATTGAATTTCACATACATATTTGAAAACATAAAATACAATATTTTATCCTCTCTGAGAATATAACAGTATCATTTTGAATATTCATGTTTATTTACAAAAAAACACATCCATTTGTCTTAGGAAAATAAATGTTGTAAAGTAGTGACCACAAATGCATAGTAATGGTATTCATATAGTGTAAGATAAATAAGGCGTGAAATATATGTTATGAAATATATGGTAATCAACTAATGCAACAAAAATAATCTCACTTTCTATAAATTATCCAGAGAAAAAAAATTCAAATAATCATAAGGAAATCCATAAATTAGTTCATTATGATGGAATTCATAATGAAATATATCTGAAACTAACCCTCAATGATTCATGACAACAAATCGTAAACATAGTTTCAAGGAATCATGCTAATATATATTATATAAATAGGTAAGGCCTTATCTAAAACCCCAAACTATACAATCTCAAGAGAGCTACTGAAGAATTATAGGGCTATGTAATTATAGGATCCATTCAATATGTAATAATTCTAATTTAATTTTTAAATTAATAAATAATAAAAAATAATAAAATGACATAAAAATCCATAATTGTCAATATTAGAAGAATTATCTTATAGCATATAAATACATTCCCTGGTAAAACTGATAATAAACCATTGTATAAAAATATAAGGGATATAATCAAATAATTATTAATGAGATGATTTCATATTAAATATATAATTTTAAACTTTTTGAGTAATATAAATTTTCACTTTTGAATCCCTTATTTATATACTTGAAAATATGAAGGAGACATTTTCTTTGAAAACAACCTTGTAAAAATTTAAAGGATGCTTCCAAGAAAAGATTTTTAATGATGGTAGGAAACTCTATTCAAGAAATATAAGTTCATAAGTAATTTATTTCAAACATTTCATAATGATGATATAATTATCATTAATATTCATTATATACATATTCAAGGCATTAGTAAATTTTATTGATAGAAAAATTAATTAAACCATTCATAGAGATGGTAGATCTTACATACGCATGAACGATCCTTTCATTTTTTGATGTATGGATTAAGGGAAAGTAAATTAATAATTCACATTCCTAAATAATTATTATATCATATATTTCATATTAATTCATCCAATCTATCTTAATTACCATCCACATAAATCATAAATGAAAAAAATATATGACATCACTTTATGGAGGTGGTAGTATGTACATACACATGAGCAATGCTATAATTTTCCAAAGGATTGTAAGGTGATAAACTATATATGTTAGTTTAGTTCATGAATAAAATTTATTTAATATTGATCATAAATTTTATTTATTTTCATCATTATAACCATCCAACTAAAATGGTGATCAAAAATGAATTACACTACTTTGTGGAGATGGTAAGCATTATATATGCAGGAGAAAGGGTTTTTATTTTAGTAAGATAGAAAAGAGAAGGTATATGGTTTTACAATAAAAATAATAACATCTCATTAAATTTTTGAGACAACAAAATTTTCTTAGGATGGATAGAACACTTAAAGAGTAGGTAGATAATGAAATAAACTTGAAATAATCAGTATATGCGATTATATCTACATCTGTATTAATTCATTAGAAATATTATTAAGGGGCATAAAGATGGTATTTTTTAATAAATAAAACCATTATAACTTGGATAATTATTTTTATATCTGTAATGGGAAGGTTTCGGTTAATCAAGATGGCTCAATGTTTTGTAGAAAAGTGAAGGAAGAAGTTCCTTTTTATAATTTTAGTGAGAAGAACTTTTGGAATTTGATAAAATATTAAATAATCATAAATTAATTTTCAATCCAAATACATATAAATGGATAGTTATTAGAATGTTAGGTAGTATAAGGTTTAAATAACATAATCCAATAATATTTTTATATGGTTTTTTATTTTTTTTAAACATTATCATTTTGTCTAACCCCTTAGTTAACCAATTTTTACATTAACAATGGAAACAATTTTTTCAGAGTAAAATGGTTATAATATTACATAGAAAGTAACTATTAACTGATAAATTGACAATTTTGATTATTTAGAGCACATATTTATCCATTTTTCCTTTTTTATTATTTTATTATTTATTAAATAGTTTAATAAAATATTATTTTGATAAATTACCATTATTATCATTTGTGAGACTATTCATTTTATTTGACTAAAATACATTTAGAAAAAGTTTTATTTAAAATATAATTCATTTAAACATCATTAATATTTCATAATGAACTAAAATATTCGTGGATCACTATAAATCCTTAAAACTATTTAACTTTTAATTTTTTAAATAACATTTATTTTATTTTATTATTAATTAAATTAATATTTAATTGGTATAGTGGAAGCCTTTAAGTTAGTTATATAATCCATAAAAATTATAAATAAATTATAATAGTGAATATGATTTTAGTATTCATAATATTTACCTTAATATTTATTCACAATGTGATTCTTTCCCTATGTGGACACATAATATATATTTAAAACTAAGAGAGTGTCATTTTGTAGCATTCATTCATTTAAATATAATATTGGTCATTTTCATTGAAAAATGTCCATTAACCCTATCAATTTTGATTCTATTGTGAAAATTTTAGAATTAAAATAATTCCACAAAATAGTTGGTGAAACTTTAAGAACATATCCCTTGGTTTTAATTTAAGCTAACACTATTTACCCATGGCCGAGAAGATAAATTTTACTACTATTGATAAATCATATGCTTACCCTATTTAGCCCCCAGTTCCCATTAGGGGTTTATCCCCTAGAATCTCTTTTATTTTTAAGGCTTTTTCTCTGTTTCCACCTAGAGTTACAATCCCTATGTTTCTTTCTTGATCTCAGTGATTTTGTGTTATTTTTCTCTTAGGATTTTCATCATTCTGTTGTTGGTTCAACATTGGAGTGTTGGCGATGTGGTGTCATCATAGGATGGTTTTTTGGTGTGACATGGATGGTAACGACATAACCGATCATTGATTGATGGGAGTCTAGATAGTTCTTCCCTTTATTTTGCATCTTCAGGGGATATAGTTTGTGGTAATCATTTCATGGAGTTGGTGGGTTTTAGTGTATTCCATATGGAGTTCACTGACTTTTCTATGGATTGGGGCTAGTGTCGAAGGTAGAATTTGTAAGGCTACTCGGGGAGGTCAATTTTGTGGGTGGTTTTGTTTTGTCTCTTTTTTTTGTTATCGTGTTCTGTGGTTCATAGTCCCAAATGGTGATGGTATTACCACTTTTATTTCCTACAAAGCATGTTTTTCTATACTCTGGATCCAGACTTCCATTGTTCTCTCTGAGGTGGAGCTATGCGATGGTCTCTATAGTTCTTTTGGAAGTGAGGTTTAGTGGGCGGCTTTGGGAGGTAGGTAGTGATGATGATTGATCGACAATGGAGAGGTATGGTATGACTCTGGTGATGATGATGATGGATTTGTAGATGAGGGTTGTAGAAAATTCACTATGGTTTACGATGGCTTGATGTAATGTGGGGTTTTCGACGACAGTGTGGGTGTGTAGTAGTGGGATGTGCTCTGATGGTTTGCTCATGCAAGAGAGGGGGTGAATTAGGAGCTGACAAATCAACATTTGGCAGGGATGAAGATGGTTTTATGATGACTACTAGTTATGGTGATGGCGATGTCAACGTGTTATTAAATGGTGCATTATTTTCTGGATTTCGTTTTTGTGGTGGTGGTCTTTGACTGGAATTTTAATTTGGTTCCATTTTGAATATTGAACATGTATGGTGTAATTAGACTGGCACAGTTCCCACTTTTCCCTTAAAATGGACTTTTTTTAATATAAAAAATTTAATAAGGTAAATACCTATAAGTGGAATAATATATTTTAATTTAAATGAAAAAATGTGGTGAAAACATTTGTTTTAAAACATTATAGTTTAAAAGAATAAAACTCGATACATATTTTTTTTCTAATTCCTAGGAAATATATAAGATGAATGATAAAAAATTTGATTGAAAATATTTTTTTCAAATTTTATTAAAATAATTCACCCACAGTGGTAAAGTTAATTTATTAAGATTATAACTAATTGTGTGTATAAAAATAGTTTTCTAGAAAAGAATCTCCTTTATTTTAAAAATGACTTATATGTTCATTTATTATTAATTTATTACTAATGAATTAATTTTGTAAATTTTTAAACCACATATGTCTAATTATTAATTTATTCCAATTAATACCAACAATCTCTAAAGATATCCAACAACTATTAAATAAATTTTTATAGAAAATTACTATTTCTTTAAACTCGGGGATGCAGGTAACAAAACCTATCAAAGAAATAATGTTTAATAAAGAGAAATATACTAAAAAATAATGGCTTGTTACATGATACCCATATAAAAATAAATTTAACTCACTAAATTACATTACATTGATACAAATAGATGCATATAATTCTTTTTCAAGACATATTCAGTTTCCCATATAGCTTCAATGAATTAAAGGATTCATAAAAAATAACCATATGAGGGGTCCAGTTTCATATAACATTATATATGTGATCCATAATCTCTTTTGTTTATAGACTGTGATAGTGATATTACTATAGATGTATGATATCTAATTTTATTACCTATTATGGTTCATGTATATACTTCAATAGGATAGATAACTTGAAGAAATCATTAACTTGTTATACATTTGGTTGAAGCTCCAGTTGAAATGTTATCATATCGATATGATCAAAAATATATAAGGGACTGACATACAAAGGGATTATATTTAACTTATTTCAAAATCTGATCAGCCTCTTCCAAGGAGTTATTAATAGGAATACATTTTCACCAACTTCAAACGATATTTCATTATCATGATTTGGAACATATATTTTTTATTGATTTTGATCTGATGTTATGTGATGTGGAATGAATCTAAAAATATTTTCCATTTACACACCTTGACCAGTTCCCAATATCTTCTTTTATTAAATTAATTACTACAAAATGGAGTTATAGTCTTCTTTCTATAGAGGGTTTGAAAAAAAAATTGAATGCTCGGGTGAATGATATTGTTATAAGAAAATTTTATAAAATCAGGTTTTAAAAAAACACTATAGAAATCCATAGATCAGGATCTCAAAATGTATTTTCGAGTTTTAATGATCCTCTTATACTGAATAACTATCTATGGATGATAGTAAGTGAAAAAATAAATTCTATTTCCAATTATCATAGATTATTTTGATAAAAAGTTTATGTAAGCCTCGTATTCAGATTAGATACAATATAATATGGTACTCCATGATAAAATACATCATCATTAATAAGGGTACAATGATGTGTATATATGTAACTTTTAATGAGAATAATTGTTCTAAATTCGTATGGTGATTGATTAAAACTTATATATCATTATTTACATTAGATGTTTTAGGTTGTCTGATGATAAAATAAATGGCTATGTTTGGGCATTACCATTCTGGTATTGGTAAAGCTATTAACATTCCCATATATTTAGGTATCTCAACATTAACATGATGAAATACCTAGAATAAAGAAACATATTTTTTAGTATATTTATTCATGTTGTCCCACTAGAAAAAGTCTTTTAAATTTATATGCTTCATCATACATCTAGGATGGATAGATAAAGAACTATGAGTTTCATCCAGTAGCTCCTTTATTAAATATTATATAGATGAGATTCAGATATGGTTTCTAGAAATTATTATTCCATAAAAATAAATTTAGATCACATGAACATTTCCCCCTTATTTTGTTGCTCCATTTATTAAATTTGTGACTCTTTTGTAATCACATTGATAAATATATGTACCTTCATTTGACAAAGATATAATTTATAAGCTTCCTTCAAGATTTAAAGATCCATCCATTTCAATTAAAGAAATATTATATCTTTTTTATCCATATATTAGTTAAAAAACAAATATTACTTCGATTTAGTGTATCTATCATCGTGTTCTCTTTAACTGGGTGGTAATGTATTGAGAATTGATAAACATTAATCATGAGAAACAATATTCTATGGAGTAAATTTAAATTTTTGTATGTGATAATATAGTTTAAAATATTTTTATTAGTATACACACCACACGTTTCTCTATAAATACTATGACTCTATATCTTAATGAAGAAATTACAGCTGATAACTCTAAATCATGAGTTGGTTAATTTTTCTCAAGAACATTTAGTTTGTGTAATGAATATTCTCTCACAAAATAATTTTCTTGAGGTTGCATCCCAAATATGTTAATTTTTGCAACACTATATATTATAAAACCTACTCCATTGTAGAGTATTATATAAATTAGTGCACTGACCAACCTTCTATAGTTCCATGAAGCATTCCTCATATTAATTTATCCAAAGGAATGTGGCTCCCATCCGAGATAACATGGTGACTGGGTTGGAACTCTATATGAATTTTTTCCCAGAGTGTCAATTATAAATAAGAATCCCAAGGAAAATATATATCCCAATTTCCATGGGTATTCATGGAAAATATTTAATTACTTTTATCTTTTATGGATCTATAGATGTATCCTTGAATGATATTATGTGACCTACTTTTGAAACAATTGGTAGCCATAACTCAATGTTGATAAATTGTCCTTACAAATATTCATTCCTTTAAATATTCAGTATAATCTCATGTTATATTAATCATTTTACTATCTCTTTGAATTTATAATAATATCATCTACAATGACTATAGAAACTGATCAAGGTTATCTCTAAATACACTATTCATTAAATCCATGAAGAAAACATGGTTATTAGTATGAAACAAAATATTTCAATAAATTCATAATGTCCATACCTTGTATAAAATGATTTCATGGGTATATACTCCTTCTAAACCCTTAATTAATGATATTCAAAATAAATTAAAATCATTTGAAAATATTTAGTTCAAATAAGATGATCAAACAATTTCTCAATACATGGTAGGATATTCAATTCTTTTAGTGATCTTATTATGTTCTCGATAATCAATGAAAATATTCATCGATCCCTATTTATTTTTTACAAAAGGAATAGGTTCACCATAAGGTAATGAACCTAGGAAAATTAATCCCTTTTTGTAATTATTATTAATTTTCTTTGTTAATTCATACAACTCAGTCATATCTATTTTATATGGATTACATGAAATAGGTGTAGAACCATGTATGAGTTCTTCTGAAAATAGAACATTAAGATTCGCTGAGAGACCATAAAACTCTTCTATAAATATAATGAAAAACTCTCATACAATAGGTATTTCCCTGATAGTGAGCGTTTCCCCAATCATAGGGGATAAACACCCCTTTTGAAATGAATGAAGACCCTTATAATGAATTTGATTTCCATCATATTTTCATATTTACCATCACACTGATGGATGATGACAAATGGGTTTGGAATATAAAATTTGACCTCTAATTTATTTTAATTGATTTGTTAATTACAAAATGAATCCAGTTCATTCCTAAGATAACATCAAATTAGAAAATACAATGAATAGAAATATTTTTATAAATAAAATTACAATAGACTTCAATTAGATAGTATCTATATAATTGTGATGAGACAATTGTATCATTTGGTGTTTACACTACTAACATATATTATAGTCATTTAAGTGTTGAAGAGATATCCTTATAAAATTGATCAAATATAAAATAGGGGAAAGAAAAAATGAAATAAATCATTTTCAACTCTAGATTGAAATACAAGTATACCTTTAACAATTTCATTACAAACTTCACCATATTATCCAGTAATTTCATAATCTTGGCAGTCTCCCCATGGATTATTTTTTATGTTCCATTAATGGTTGGGGAATGGGTTTGAAAAGTTCCCCATCTATTTACTATTAAACCACTATACATTGATGAATTATTGATTAAACATGAATTTATGATCATGATGTTTATTTTCTCTACACATAAAGAAAAATCATTTTCCTTTTAATAACATACCAAGGTGTTTATTTCAACAAGTATCACAAGATGGATAATTCTAATTTCTCTTATTCCCCTTATACATTTTTTCTCTTCTTTCTTCTTCTACTATTTCTTTTCATTGAATCCATAATAATTGGGAAATTGTTTCTCTGTTGTTGTAGAATATAATACTATATCCTCATTTTATGACATTGTTTTTTGTTGTGTAGTATCCTTTGAAGGGTTGGATTAATCCCATTAATGAAACAATCATGCTTTATCTTTGGTCTGTTTACTTAGTCTGCAAAATTTCTTTCTAACATTATAAATTTACCATTATACCTAAAAAAAATTCTCTTCCTTTTTTCTTAGACTAAAAAATTTTCTTTCCATATATGCTATTTTTTTAATGGAAGGTACTTTTCAGATAAATTTTTGGTAAACTCCTTCCATTCCATGTTCGTTATTTTCTCCGCATCCTTAGTGTTTTCCATTAGTGACCACTATTGATATACATCTCATTAAAGGTGATAATAAAACAAGAAAACCATTTAAATTTCATTTCTTCTCAATGTAATACATTTATTCTAAATGGAACTTATCCAATTCTCAGGTAAAAATTCATTTTTAGTTCCATTAAATAATGTACGGAGCCAAAACATGAAGCGATATAACATTGTTACACCATGTGGTGGATTATTATGATTCCCCTTACAAATAAGGACACTTCTAATACCCAAAAATACATACCTCGATATAGTTATAAATTTTTCATCACCAATTGATCCTATAGCCACAATATCATTATCAATTATATGAGGGAAATCCCTGCATGGATTACATGAATTGATATAGTCCACATTCCTTCCAATAAGATACATTTCAAAATAATGTAATACACTAGAATAGATCATAGAATTCAGAAACATAATGAAAAATTCCAAAAAATAGTGAAAAACATAACATAAATTAGAAAAATAAAGAATATATAATATTATATACATATACATTGAGTCTTTCAGTATATATTCAAAGTATGTGACAAGGTTAAGTTTCCTAATAAATGTTTTCCTAAATCAAGTTCCCAAGGATTCTAGTAAACTTTCTATGATACTAACTATGAATACCCTGAATGTCATATCTAAGAGATAGTGGTTATGTTATTAGATTTATAATGTAAAAATGGCTTAGTGTAGTTAGTGAACTATATACAAACATGAATTTAACATTTACAATTGAAAACATATAATATGATAGAATATTTTTTAGAACATCATTTACCCCTTTTTATATCCTTAAATATTAATAATTAAACAGTTAGTAATATCCTAGGGAAATGAATCATATGAAAGGGGAAAACATAGATTCTTTGTAAGTGTATACATCTAATGTAATCTAAATAAACTATGTATATTATTGGAATAAATAAATGATAATTAAAAAATTCCACAAAAATATTCACTGGAGATAATAATTATCTAGGGATAAAAAAACTTGTCAAATAATCACATGTACATTAATAAATGTATTTATATTGAAATAAATCTTAATTACAATCATCTAAAACATAACATCAAGGCCACATTCCAATACATATTAAACATACTATCAATGAATCATTCCAAGATATATTTTATAAATAGATAAAGGGATAAAAAAACAAAAACTACTTAGTCACATCGGGCCTAGTGATGCTTAGAGGTGATATATAATCCCAAGCCCCGCCCATCACTTAATAATTCCATTGCATTCCTTATATGAAGAAATAAAAAAATTTATATTAAACTTCCTTAAAATCAATTACTATCCATATTGGAAGAACTAACATACAGATTATGAATAAATTCCCAAGTTAACTTGATAATAAACCATCCATAATATGTAGGGGCAGTAAAATAAGGTAATACAAGATTGATAGGAAAATAGATAATCCACATTTTGGGAACTTTTCCCATGTTTTGGTTGAAGTCAACATGGCTACCACTCTGGTTTATGAGGTGGTACATAACACAAGGGATGATAGATTTAAGTTGGAAATCCATTATGAAAGGAAGTTGATGTTCTGTTTAGATTGAAGTGTTTTTGGTCACATGGTCCATGAATGCAACAAGTTTAAGTTTTGTAGTCTCTATAACATCATGGGGCATGATGAGGAGTCGTGTAGGATGGGAAGTGATAAGTATAAGGGGATGTCACAGGGTGAATCATCTTTTCAAATGTTTAATACAATATAAGAGGATCTTGCATTGGATCCGAAGGTGGTTTCTATTGCTGGAATTGTTGATATTGATAAGTTTGCTACAGAATTGAATGATTTGCCTAGTGACAAGAAAATAAGTATGGTTGAAAGGGATATTTCACTATATTCAAGGAATGAAGTTTTGGTTCCAAATGACCTTGTGGTGAATTGTCCAAATGCTAACAAGGAGGATGCCTCTTGGGGCCCTCCTCTTGTGTTTCCTCATGAACTTGGGGTGCATTCTCCAGTTTCCAACAAAGAAGATTCCATCCCTCCTCCTAGGACAGCAGTTGTAGTACCATACAGTGAGAACTCTTCTGAGTAGTAGGATCATGGGGCCAGCTTGGCTTGGATGAGTCCAGTGGGTGGGAAAGGCTCTCCCCATCATGACATGGCAGTCATCTCAACTCTGCAGGAGTTTGTGAATGAGCACAACCGAGTGGTAGACAAGGATTATGGGGACATTTTTTGCTGGAATCAGATTGGATGGTAGATGTAGATGACTCTTCCATGGACCCTCGTGTTGTTGATGAACCACCACAGTTAATGGAGGTCCCGTTTTCTCAAGTCCCTAGAGCGAATGTTTTCAAAAGAATAATATCACAGGATTCCCCTTTGGGTATCACTCATTAACACAACAAATTCATTCCTCTTAGTGGGAAGCTATGGGCTGATAATTGGGACGCCCTTAATGAACCTGATGAGAAGAATGAGACTTCCTCATTGGAAGAGTGACCTAAAGGGAAATGAAAAGGAAAGATCAAGAAGATAATGGTGGAAGCGCAATGGAAGGGTTTACCTTACACCCGAGGAAAAAAACTTTTCTAAATGAATATCCTTTTTTGAAAATGTCAAGGACTTGGGAATGCTCCCACAGTCAAGTCCCTTGGCCATATCATTGTGACCAAAACCCCTTTGTTGATTTCCTTAGTTGAACCAAAGATGACCTTTGATAAGTGGGTCACTTTTAAATGGGAAAATATGGGTTACTCGTTTGTCCCATAGAATCTGAGAGACAGTGGGGCTGAATCCCTTTTCATTTTCAAGCATGATAGAATTGATTTATTATCTTGCATTAAGATTCATAAGGTTGTCTCTCTCACTGTTTGGTTTCAGGGATTCACTATTACTTTCCCTTTTGTGTATACATTCAACTTCTACATCGAAATATGAGAGTTCTAGATGGAGTTTGAAACCATTTCTGCTTAGGTGCCTCATAGTTGGGTGGCCATGGGTGATTTCAATATAGTTCTTTGGCCTGAGGAGAAAACTGGAACCTATTTTAACAGGTTGGAAGCCACTAATTTCTCATCATGCATTGACAGTGGTAATCTGAATGAATTGCCCATCGTTGGTGCACAATTCACATGTAGTAGGTATACCCTCAATTGACATCAAGATAGTACGTTGGATATGTGGTTTGTTAAAATAGATGACAGTCATGATGCTATTGTTGTCTCCAGGATGACATTAACAAAATGTCACTCTGATTACAGTCTGATTTTAGTGGATGTTTACGCCAATTAGTGACGATTCTCCACCCTTCCATTCAGATTCAATAGTGCCTAGCTGGTTACTCCCGGATGTAGGGAAATCATTTCTAATGCTTGGATGAAGGCAGTGATTGGCATCCCCTTGATATTCTAGCTAGTAATCTAAAACATTGGAAGTATAAGCTCAAGGACATAAGCAAGTAATCATTTTCTGTTCTAGAAAATGACATTAAGGTGGATTAACAACACCTCCTATCTTTCCAGAATGCGAGTCGAAATCATTACGTCCCAACAATGGACAAGATCCAGCCCCTTTTTCTCCCTGATGAACTTCTTGCACTTTAGGAAAGGCTTTCTAAAATCCAATTCAAAAATAAATGGTTATAAGAAGGGGATAGGATCTCAAATATTTTCCAATTTTTCAATCGAGAGAAGAAGAGATGTTGAATAATCACTGCTATTGAAATCAATGGATTGTTATATTGCTCAGAGGCTGAAATCTCCAGTTCTGTTATTAGCTATTTTGAGGACCCATACTCAGAGAAATGAGATCACAATTTTTCCAACCTTCTTGATAATAAGTAATCCACAATTGTTTCTCAACAAAATCAGATATTGGTGGCGGTAACAATGGGGAAGGAAATAATGGATGCATTATTTTCCCTCAATATTGACAGTTTTGATGGGATTGATTGTTTCACTAACTAGTTTTTTAGGTTCTATTAGGGCATCGTTTTCCATGAAGTGATTAGTTATATGGGTGAATTCTTCAATCATGCATCAATAACTTATGATGAAAATGCATGTTTTATTTCCTTGCTTATAAAGAAGGAATGTGCTCTTGGTATCAAAGAATTTAGGCCTATTTATATTGGGAACATGATACCTAATATCATTAACAATATCCTTTCCATAAGGCTGAGTAGCATTACTGGTGCATTAATCACTCATAATCAGTTCAAGTTTGAGCTCAGGATGAACATTTAGAGTTGTATTCTCATGTAATCAGAATGTGTTAACATCATGAGAAAGAAATAATGGAATTGAAGCTTTTCTCTTAAGGTGAATATCTCTAAGTATTTTGACAACATTTGTTGGAATTTTTTATTTGTGAATCTTTAGAAACATGGATTCTCTAATCCCTTTATTAATATAGTATTTACCATTTTGAGTAGTGCTAGACTGTCAATTCTCATCAATGGGTCACATAGAGGGTACTTTACATGTACTAGAGGGGTCAGACCAGGAGACCCCCTCTATGGGCTTCTTTTTGCTCTCTCTAAAGACTACCTAAATGTATGTCTAGATGACCTTGTAAAATATGGTCTTTATATGAAAATAAGAGCATAGAGGGACTACTTCACACCCTCTCACCACTTTTATGTAGATGAAATACTTATTTTTTGGCAAGATGATAAATGGAAAATTTATTTTATTTAGAAATTATTTTCTCACAACGAGGAAATCTCAAGGAAGGTGGTTAGTTGGAATAAGTATTTTATTGTGTTCGGGAAAGGCATGACTATCTCCAGAGAGAACAGAATATCCATGATCCTTGGGGTGAGGAGGCAAACCTATCCTTTCATTTTTCATGGAGTGAATCTTTTTTGGGGAAGATTCAGACATGTTTATCTGGAAAGTATTTACTCCATAGTTATTTCCCATATGGCGGCATGGAAAGGGAAATACATATCCCAAGTTGGGAGAATTTTTTGGTGAATTCTGTGCCAACCACCATGTTTTTATATGCCTTCCCTATTTATAAATGGCCCAACAACCTCATTAAGGAGCATCAAGTTCTGACTAGAAACATTATTTGGGCTAGATCCATCTATGAGAGGAATCGTATTACTTTTTTTGTAAATGATGTATCAAGCCAGATGACATGGGATGTATGGGAGTTAAGTATTTGACATTATTAAATGATTCCCTTATTATTAAGTTCACATGGAACCTGGTGTTAGGCTGTGATATGTCACTGGAATTTATCTCACAAATATTTTTGTCTATGTTTTTCAATGGGAATTCCATGTATGTTTCTTCCTCTATATGGCCTTCTATCAAGCATGCCTACCATAGCATTATTCAATGCTCTATTTGGATGGTCTGTCCTTATTTTGTTCTTAATATGTAGACTAACTAGTGGCTGGATAGACCCATAAATGAGATAATGGATGTTTCATCTCCCTTGAAAACACACTCAATTGCAAATTTTTATCAGCATAATGATTTGTAGGGATGTCTACCCAGTCCTATCCAGTTGCAGGGACATCATTATAGTTAATGTGCTGATGATTTTCTAGCATTGACTCTGAGCGTGAATGGGATACTCACCTATAGGGAGTACTATAGGAACCTTTGTGATGGTTCCACTACCCCTCATGCTTGGTTATGTGGCATTAGAAAGTATTTTATACATCCTACTCGGTACCTCCTCATATGGAGGGTCTAGAAATGCAGGCTACCTGTGCAAATCATGATGCAACAAACTGGATGAAACATTCACATCTCGTCTATCTGTGCATGCTGGTTGATAAAACTATATAGCACATATTTTTATCATGCAATTATTCATGCCATATCTGGACTCAGTTGTAGGATATTATTGACACATCCCTCCAGGTGGAAAAAATTGATAGGTTCATGTGATCCATCTAGGGTGTTGGACATAGTTAACATATTTATGCATTGTTGCTATCTACTATTTTTGTTGTATGTGATTTTATATGGAATTCCCTGAATAACGTTGTCTTTGACAACCACCAGCCCTCTTTGAAGGCTGGGTTGAAGGTGATTTACAGGGTAGTGTTAGTCACCTCTAAAATTCAAACAGGAGTGATGAATAACATTTTTTGTGACTTGATTATTCTGAAGACTCTCTGTTTTCTAGAGAGTTTCAAGGAGCCTATGGTGCTAAAATATATTAGATGGATCCTGCCCATCTGCCCATGGTTGAATGTGAATGTGGATGGGGCGGCCTTGGGTGCCCCAGGACCGTCAGGCTGTGGTGGCATCTTCCACACCCATTGGGGTTTCGTTAAAGGCTGATTTTACCACTACATTGTAATTTGATCTGCAGTCGAAGATGAGATTTAGGAAATGATCAAAGCCATCAACTATGAGACTCAAGGCGGTTGGACGCATATCTAAGTGTAATTAGATTCTACCATAGCGGTACAAATTTTGAAGACGCGTTATCAGAATGTTCCATGGAAAATAATTTAATCATGGAGAACTTGTCTTAGTGATCTTGATGACTAGTAGAAGGATTTCACTCATGTCTATTGGGAGGAAAATCAAGCTGCAGATGTCGTTTCTAAGAAGGCTATCATGGAGGTCTTCTTGAGATGGTCCTTTATTACTCCAGATTTTTATTCTCGTTTTGTTGATTCAGATACGCAGGGTGTGTGTTATTCAGGTCTTTGTAATCCCTCTTGCTTTGACACTTTTTTCTATTTTTTATTAATTTTATAGGGACGGGTTTCTCTCATAACATTAACTTAATTATTTATGGAAATAATTTATAAATATCATAGGAAAATTATTGAGGAAAATACCCTTTTCACATTTAAATCACTTATTTATAAACATCAAAAATATGAATGAAAAAAATATCATTGAAATTAAACCTATATAATCTTATGATAATATTAAAAGAAAAAATAATTCATGATGGTGGGAATAAATTTAATTTTATATAAGTTAAATAGTTATAAATTTCACACTGTTGATAAATCATTGATATGTGCCATGTTCAAAAAATTATAATAAAGTTCTTTGAAAACAAATTTTTAAAAAGAAAAACTAGATAAAAATATCTTCAATAAATAATTTTAATATTTAAAAATTATTATTTAATTAATTTTCTAAAATATGTGTATGGAATAAAATACATCTTGTTGGAGACAATCCAGAATAGTGATGAGATTGTGAAATATAAAGTTATCACATTGGTAACTTTGGAATCATAACCCCCGTGAGAGAAATAATTTCCAATGAAAAATAATTATCATGAAGATGAATATATTAATTAGATAACATACCAAAGGGTCAACATATATAAAATAAAAAATTAATAAATGGTTAATATGATATAAACCTCAAGGATTTAAAATTTAGTTTCGAAACCCTTGACTTATGTCCGATTTCATTTGTACAAATACGATCCACCATTATAATAATTATACATTTATATTAAGTATATTAAAGAAATATATTAATACATATAATACCATATTTGTTTTACTTATAACATTTTATCACCCATTAATTAATAATTCTATACAAACATTAGGGTTCCGGGTGATAACTTGTCATGACCCATCCCCCGGGCACCGTGCCGTGACTACCCCAAGCCCGCCTTTCCTAGGCCAGGGGCTGGAGACTAGCACCGAAAGGAATATTCCCTAAATCTGGGAAGGTATTTCCATTATAACCTATAAAAACACACAACCATGCACAATGCAAGATACGAACACAAGTAAACTGTATAGTAATAGAGTGTGTACAGTAAAAAAGGGGTCAGAATACAAGCCCAACCGATGAGTACAAGTAAAATGAAAATTACAAGTAAACTGAAACAGCTCCTGTGAACACCCTCTAAGGATCCTACCTCAAAGGTAGGTACAACTCTTGAATGGTCGTCTCTGCATTACGCCTTGTCTAATGTCCACCTCTAAGCTACCTCCAGTCCTGGTACTCTCATCCTCAGTCAACACTGTCCGTCGTCTGTACTAAACACAACATGGTTTGGACGTAACCTGTGCATGGGTGAGTATAAAGATAATCAGTAGGGACCCCTAGACCCTCGATGGTCTCACAAAATCAACAAATGATAAACCACAAATCATTAAAATAACTGACAACTCTACTTAGGTATATTCCCATACATATACCTATGTTATCAAGTATGCTCATATCATTCATGAGTAAAAAAACGGCCCAACTCATTAGACCAAAGCTCATATATTTCACAAAGGAAAGGATACCATGAAGGTAACACCACAAAGGTAAAAACTACAAAAGTAACATCACACAGAAGAATACCACAAAGGTATCACCATGAAGGTAAGTACCACAAAGGTACGTCACACAGAAGAATACCACAAAGGTATCACCACGAAGTAAGGACCAAAAAGGTACACCACAGAGAAAATTACCACAAAGGTAAAGACTCATCCCTAATAGATATAACATAGTTACAGTAGTAAAGATAATTAGATTTAACCAATGAATCATCTTACTCTGTTAAAGAGGTGGACCCACATAGGATCCTAAATCATCAGACCCACATAGGATCCTAGTATAGCAGACCCATGTAGGATCCTAGTATACTACACCCACGTAGAATCCTAGAGTAGTATCACGTGGATTCCTAGAGCGGATCCATGTGAGATTGTTGAACACATACCCCCGTAGGATCCCAAAGCACAGACCCCCATAGGATCCCTTTCTCATGTTACAGCCAGCTATAGGGATCCCACACTAAGATCACTTGATTCAGGGAGGGTTCACTCATCAAGCCCCAGTTTGATACTCCAACTTCCCTGAAGACCCAAAAATATGTATCCCATAGGACCACCATGTAAAAGGGGTCGCAACGCAATAGACAGTGTGTTAATCGGACGCCCGGTCTATAAGTTATTAGCCTTGTAGTCCCAAGGGCCCGGTTTGATTTGTGTTCGATCTAACCCAGGCATACCCCAACATTATCCAAAACTCAATGGGGGTATACCAAAAGGACCATTTTGATCCAATGTTTCTGGTTCCATAGACGGTTCGTCAAATGGATGCTCGTAGCTCATGTTATGGATGAAAGAGAGAAAAGGGTCAAAACTAGTCTGGCTCCGGCCCAATCCGGCCTGGGCCAACCCGACCCGGTTCGGGTCAACCTGGCCCAACCCAGGTCTGCCATGGGTCTGACCTGGAACGCTGGGTCCGGCCTGGCCCACTAGGTCTGGCCGGGCCCACTGGTGTGGCACGGACCACTGGGCGGCCCATGATGGATGGCTCGCGGTATGGCCTGCGATGGGCGGCCCGCGGTACGGCCCACATTGGGCGGCCGACAGCTATCTGGATGGCCAGTACTCCTCCACGGCACGGTCGTGCATCATTCCACCACTAGCAGTTAGCTGAGTCGGCCACCCTCGTTTCTCCACCGCAGACTTGTGTCGCGACTCCCGTGCGCCTGGCAGCGCAGATGCACGCTGCCGCCTCCCCATCACGCGGTCAATCGTGTGTCGTTCATCACCTATGCTCCATCATGAACAATAGTCCATGTCCCTCCACCGGCGGCGTGGCTGTGCCGCCACTATCTTTGTGGCCCACCGGTGTTCCGGGATCCATTTCTGAGTCCTTCTTGCGCCATTCCTCAGGTCACTGGGTGCGCCCCGGTGGCCCGTTCTTCATTCTGTAGACTCCCAAACTCACCTCGTGATGTCTCCATTGATTCGTGATCTTCAAAATCCCACAAAGATTGCAGAGAGGTCGGGCCATGTTCATTTGTCATGCCTTCTCTATGTTAGAAAAATAGCAAACATCATAGATATTCTTCATTCAATAAGGATGACAAGAACATGTAAGGGGGATGCAAAAAACAATAAACCCTACCTCGAAGGTTCGTTGGAGGTGCCACGAGTTAAAGTCTGTGAAGGCGACGAGGATGCCAACATTTGTCACATCCATAACATGCATCTGAATTCGAGCTCATTATTGATTCCAAAGTATTTTCTTCATTGGAGATAATGTATCTCCATAATTCTTTGAAGATCCTTTCCAACAAAATCCTCTAACCCAACAAAAAAATGAAGATCCAATATATTAAAAATAAGTCTAATAATTAATTAAATTTGACACATTTAATTAATTTTAGTTGGATCAATTAATTGATAGGATAGTTGAGAGGTTTCCCCCCATTAAGAGGGGTTTTTGTGGTCCCCACCACAAAGAATTTAAATTAGGGGGTTTTCTAGCTCGTGTGGTCCCCGCCTCTATAATTTCAAAAGAGAGGTTTCAAAAAAATTAAATATTTTATTGTTCTTCTCCCATGTAAAATAGAAAAAATAACTTCCTCTTTCAACCTACTATGGTCAATATGAAGGTATCCTTAAATAAATATCATCCCTGTGAGTTCAACGGTGTCCCCGGATTTCAATTTTGAGCACTGGTGTAGAAGATACAAAAACCCGCTCACACTTTTACTGAACGTACCAAAAAAAGTTCAGAAATTCATTACGGGCACACCGGGCCTCAGAATCATGCGCCGTCAATTTTTTCAGACTCATAATATTCCCAAATAATTAAAACAATTACATGAGAAAATATTTGTCTTTACATTACCCCACCTCAGGGCTTCACATCACCAAAATCCACATCACAGAAACTTGGAAAACTAGTGGGGGGTACTTACCATGAATCTGAACCCGCCACTCCCATGTACTCTCCTGGAGGTTACCATGCTACCAACGTACATGCACCAAAGGTATCAATCACCCACAAATGTCTCTCTCCTGTCGATCCTCAATCTCCAGTGGAACCTCCATAAACGTTTCCCCATAGTCGATATCCAGCTCGCCATAGTTGATGATGTGTGAAGGGTCATGCACGTATCTCATCAGCTAGGATACATGCAAGACGTCGTGCACCCAGTGAAACTGTGGTGGAAGAGATAAGTTGTAAGACACATTTCCAACATTGTTGAGGACCTGAAAGGGTCCTATGAACCTCGGAGATAACTTTACGCCCGAACCAAATCTCCTCAAACCTTGTCAAGGTGAGACCCATAGAAAGACGTGGTCACCATCCTTGAACTCCAGAGGTCTTCCACTCCTATCGGCATAAGACTTATCTCTACTCTATACAGTCTTCATCTGCTCCTGGATGATCTGCACCTTCTCTGTGGTAGCGCTTACCATATCCGGTCCCATTAGAGCTGATTCTCCTGAGTCAGTCCAGCACAAAGGCGATCTGCAAGGTCAGTCGTACAAAGCCTCAGAAGGTGCCATCCCAATGGTGGAGTGATAGTTATTGTTGTAATAAAACTCCACCAAGGTGAAGTAATCATCTTAACTGCGACTGAAGTCGAGGATGCAAGAACACAACATGTCCTCGAGGGTCTAAATTTTCCACTCAGTCTGGCCATCCGTCTAAGGATGGAAGGCAGTGCTCAAATGAAGCTGCGTCCCGAAATCCTCCTCCCACCCCTTCCATAGCCGAGAAGTGAAACACGCATCACAATCGGAGAAATTCGTTGAGGATAATCCATGTAGCCACAAAATCTCCTGCACATAGAGGTGTCTCAAACTCTCTACTGAACCCTACTATATGATCAGTAGGATGTGGGCCGACATGGTGAGTCGGTCGACGATCAGCCAGATAGAATCATGACCACTGGATGTACGTGGAAGTCCTGTCAAAAAGTCTATGGATATTCTATCCCACTTCCACTCTGGGACCTCTAAAGGCTGAAGTAAGTCTGCTGGTACATGATGATCCGCCTTCACTTACTGACAAGTGAGGCACTGAGAGACAAACTCTTATACTACTTTCTTTATTCCCAGACACCAGTGCTATCATCAGAGGTCCTGGTACATATTTTCCACCCATAGATGTACAAATAGAGGGGATGTGTGGAACTCCATCAAAACTTCCTCTTGAAGTGACACTGGTACCATGGTATGTCTTATGAAGAGTATGACAAGCTCCCCACTTTCAGAAAATCCATCAGGTGCCTATCCTGTGGATATCTGAGTATGTTGAGCCTCGTAGTAAGTGTCCCCATGTTGCGCCATGCTGACTTGCTGAAGGAGTGGGAGAGTGACAGTAAGAGACTGAAGAAAAACTACTCCATCTCGATCCACAAAGGATATCTACAAAGTGGCCATCTACTCTATTGCCTCACCTAGCAGCTTTATACCAGATCTCTTTCTGAGTGCATATGCTCCAACGTTCCCCTTCCCCGGAGTATAGACTATCTCAAATTTATTTTTGGAGGAACTCAATCCAACATCGTTGTCTCATATTCATGTCCTTATGAGAGAAGATATACCTGAGACTATTGTAATCTGAGTAGTCTGTAAAACGATCATCCATCAAGTAATGTTGCCACATATTCAAAGCGAAGACCACTGGTGCTTACTCTAGGTCATAGGTAGCATAGTTCTACTCATTTTTTCTCAGCATTTGAGAATCATATGTGATCACTGCTTGCTCCTACATTAGAATACATCTGATTTCGGTCCTTAATGCATCGCAGTAGACTATATACCCAACAACCTCCTCTGGAAGCCTCGAGATGGGGGAACTAGTCTTCCTCTGCCTTAACTCCTGAAAAATCCAATGGAATCTCTCCGACAACACGAAGAGTTTCCCCTTATTTTTCAATTCTAATAAAGGTGATAAAACTCTAGAAAATCTTGCACAAATCTCCAATAGTATCCAGCCAAACCCTGAAAACTTTGTACCTCTGTCACACTCCTAGGTGGTTCCCAAGAAAATACCTCCTCCATTTTCACTGGATCCACCACAACTCTAGCCTCCAAGATGAAATGTCCTAAAAAGTGAACCACTCAGATCAAGAACTGAAAATTTTAGAGTTTACCATAAAGCTGGTGCTCTCGGAGTGTGTCCAAAACTATCTAAAAATGATAAGCATACTCCTCCTTAGTAGCCAAGTATATTTAAATTTCGTTAATGAAGACTACTATGCGGTGATCAAGGTATGGCTGAAAAATCATGTTCATGAGTCCCATGAACACTGCTAGAGATTTGGTCATGCCGAATGGCATAACCAAGATCATGTAGTGGCCATACCGACATCTGAAAGTCATCTTCTGCACATCCTCGTCTCGTAATCTGAGTTAGTTATAGCATAATATGAGGTTTATCTTAGAAAACCAATGAGATCCCTTTATCTAATCAAAGAGATCATCAATCCTCGGGAGTGGGTACTTGTTCTTCATGGTCACCTGGTTTAGGACCCCATAGTCAACACAAAGTCTCAAGCTGCCATCCGCCTTCTTGGGGAACAAAATCAGGGCTGCCCAAGGAGAAATACTGGGCCAGATGAATCCCTTCCCTTGTAAGTCCTCTAAATGTACATCCATCTCAAGAAGCTCGGTGGGATCTATCCTCTACAATGGTGTGGATATCAGTGACGTCCCGGGGTACAAATCAATGTAATGTCCACCTCTCTACAAGGAGGTAGACCCAGAACATCATTAGATAAGACATCCGCGTACTGGTCCACCACTGTAAGATATCTCAAACTCTCCACTTAAACTGCTCCAAGGGTAAGTCTAGACAACTGATGAGTGATCGGCTGCACTCTCCTCCGGTTAAGTCCATCATGTGCTGCAAAGGCTCCCTTGTCACCGTTGAAGGTAAACCTAGTCCCATCCGTGCAGACACACCGCAGTTTACGCCTAATATAGTCAATATGAGCATGGACAGTAGATAACCACTCCATACCCAATATGACGTTATAAGGCCTTGAAGCTACTACTAGGAGATCCTAGCCAAAGCTCTCGCCTCCTAGAGTAAGCTCACACTGCCTACACCAGTGTGTAATCATCGAATCCTCTCCCGTAAGTGTCTTTAGCTATAAGTATCAAGCCAACAGATCCACCAGAATCTCCGTGCTCTGAACGAGGGTCGTGGCAATAAAAGAATGAATGGCACCTGTGTCAATAAGTACTATAGCTAAGGTGGAGTAGACATAAATTGTACCTCGTATCATCTTTGGAGCGCCTTGGTCATAAGCCTCAACTTCCTGGAGTTGATCTCACCCATTTCCATCTGCTCCCTATGTTTGGGGTGGAACACATGGTGGTGGTGGCAGTAACACCTTGAATCATCGACCAACACCAGTTGCCCGACCAGCTACTCTACTTTGTCTGCATGCTCCCTGTGGACCTCCCCAGTCGAACCTCTATCTCTGCCTGGGCAGTTTTTCAACCATCTGTTGATCATCCGTATGGCGGGTCTGGTAGTCATGAGCCATGTGACCCTGCCCGTCACATGCACGACACTGCATGCTCCTCGCATGACTGGCTATGTCTGCAGTTCCCCACACAACCGACCCTGAATCTGGCAGTCATCCCTCTATAGGTCTGGTCCTCTTGGACCTCTTTGACATATTTCTACTACCAACTGCAGAAGACTATGCTACGTGACACTTTGTGGTGGGTCTCACTGTTGGTTACTGCTCAGCAAGAAAGATCTCCACTAAGAGGGCTCACTCTATCACCCCTGACTGCATCGGGTTGATGAGGGAAATCATCAAAGCCATTATCTCCTGCCATAGTCCCTACTCGAAGGTTCGGTCCCTGAAGAATGGGTCATATTCCATATAAGTGGAGTAGCGTGAGAGGTTAGTGAACCTCACTGAGTACTAAGCCATAGTCATGCTACCCTGCTGCAGATGAAGAAGCTCATGTATGTGCATTGCGCGAAGGGTCGCTGGGAAAAACTCTTCCCAAGACAGGCTCTCAATGTCTGCCCGGAAAAGTGTCACCTCGTCGTGAACCTAGAGCATCAAGCTCCACCATCTGCCTTATGCTTCCTATAGAAGACTGGAAATACGGATCACCATGAGATCGACTGGTGTGCCTACGAGTAGGAAGACTCTCACCATGTCTTCCAGCCAATCCTCAGCTACTTGTGGATCCGTCTCATCCCTAAACCTAGGTGGCCTCTGATGCTGGAACTCGTGAATTGCCCTCATGTGGCGAGCACTCTCTGATGCTAGGTTTGGTAGCATCAGTGGCCCAACAGGTAATTGTACCACTGGTGTAAGAACCTAAATCTTCTATTTTAGGTATGTTTTTCCTTTTCTCATCATTTTTGAGAAAAGAAGTTTTTCTGGAAAATTTTGAAGTACACGTCGTGTATTGCCTTGCCGCAGGAGGCCGTGTGCTGGCCGTGTAGGGGCTACACACATGGCCATGTGGGGTTATTTTGGAGGCCGCCTAAAGAGGAGTACATAAAAGGTCAGTACATGCTATGTAATTCAAAAGTACATGCCATGTACTTTATTTTTTTTATTAAACACACCGAGGTCACATCTAATTTCCAAAATGCTCTTCTTTTAGGTCTTGTTTGACCGAGAGCTCCATATGTCCACATATCTTAGACTAAACCCATAACATGCATGCATCCTTCGAATCGAACACCATCGGTTGCGTTGGAATCACATCAGTGAGTTCTCTCTTATCCTAGAGCACCATCTTCTGATTTCTCCTCTCTCATGAGATATCATGTGTTGAACCTTTTATACATTTTGGAAGATCTACAACATTATAAGGCGATTCAATCATCGAGGTTAACATATAGAGATATCCTAACATCGACGTAGGTGGTTTGTGCCTTTCCGTTGAAATTATTTGAGTATTATGTGAAATTTTTACCAATAACCTTGAATGGGGTATTGTGTGTTTACCGTTTTACCCTTGTTGATTACCTACCATGCTAGTATGATTGTGTATAGGTTAATTGGATATGAATAGGGTTGCTTTGCTATGCTTTGGATGTTTTCCCTTAGATATTCTGTTTATGACCATTGGGTCCTGTTTAGCCTTTTGACCGCCTTGTCTATTTTCCATGCCTATTGTTATAGGGTAGAGAGTTTACATTATGACATGCTTGATATGATGAAGACTAGTTAGGAAAGTAGTTTTGTAGGTTTACTTTGGCCATATTGCATTTCAATGCTCGTTGACCTACACAGGGCCATGAGAACCTGGTGTAGTAGACTATAAGGGGAATTGACAGAGTGAACTTCCTCAGAGAGTCTTTGAGAACTTTATGTTATAAGGTGGATTGACTATGTGAGCTTAGTCAGAGATCCTAGGACCACTTAAGGCTATAAGGGGAACTAGCCGAGTGAGCTTCCTCAGAGAGTCCTTGACTGCTTTAGACTATAAGGAGAATTGACTGTGTGAGCTTCCTCAGAGAGACTTTGAATTACATGAATGACTTTGGGCTATAAGGGGAATTAACCGAGTGAGATTTTTAGGGAGTCCTTGACCTTGGGGATATAAAGGGAATTGGCCTTGTGAGCTTCCTCAGAGAGTCCTTGACTGCCTTAGATTTTATGGAGAATTAATTGTGATTGTTTCCTCAGTGAGTCTTTATGAATTCTTATAACTGAATTGGAGGGGTTAGGCTGAGTGTACATCCTAGAGGGATGCTTGTTCTTGTTAGGTAGGACCAGAGGGGATGGGATGTGAGTATTTACAGAGGGTTACCTATTTGCATTTAGCTACTTGTTTAGATATTTTTTGATATTTGATCTTTGGATTGTTTACTGCTGAGTACTTTCTTGTTTACTGCTTTTTGCACTTTTACCTGCAATATATTCACTGACTGTTAGGCACAGATCTTCAGGTGGTTTCCTAATGGAATTTATTCTGACACCATGTTTGGTCCATGCTTCTAGGCCCAAATAGATTATATTGCTGCATGTATAAATAAGGGCAAGCACCCTTCTACTTCAGGAACTTGACATGCTGTGGAGCTGGAGAGAATTGGACCAAGATTAGGCTTGCGATGCTGAGGATATGTTTATCTATTTATTTTGTACCTTGTCTTAGTTCTGTTTGTATTCATCATTGTGACTTGTTTGTCTGTTTTCCAAGACATATGCATCATGCATCATTTTACATATATGTTCCCCAGTTGTTTATTATTCCATTCTTCCACTGTTTACTGTTGTTGTATATTTACTACTTCTGCTATTGTGTATTTGTTTCTCTTCCACTGTGTTACTCTACCAATGAGGGCATAGTTTCCCCACTATCACACCCAAGGCCCTCACTGTTAATCATTAGCCTCTGGCATTTGGGGAAATGTGCTTGAGGCCATATGACCAACTGGGTTTGGGGCACCTCTGGGTGGCTTCCAGAACCGAGACATTACAAAGTGGTATTAGAAGAATTCATTTCTTCTTGTATTACTATTTGGATCCTATAGCCAAGGATTGGATGGAAAAGGTACTTGGTAATAAGATGTTCCTAAGAGTATCTAACCCGTGTAAAGGGAAAATCCAATCTACGTCGTTGATGGCAATTTTTCTGGTTTTCAATTTTATAGTTAATTTAATTTTCAATGTTGGGTGACTCAGATATGTTGTGTTATTATTGTTGATTATATTGAGGTTCTATTTCTGTCGCAACCTGATTAGATGAGGGTATTCCACCTCATGCATCATATAGGAACTTCCTAGAAATCACATGTCATGCATTCTTTCCATGCCATCTTGGATGCATTAGCAATTTCATGTGTTATGATGGATATTGTATAGAATATGCATGCTATTGTGATAGATTCCTTGTTAAGAATACCTACTATTTATAGGGTATTGTTTGTGTAAGGTTTTGTTTGAATGAACGCCAAACTTTGGTTCTTGAGGTGTTATGGGCCCTCATGGACCAGAATGCGGTGGATCATTGCCTTGTTTTCCTTGTTATAACATGTATAAGATGTCAAGCTTTGATATGTGGGGATTATGGGCCCTCACAGATCATAATTTAGCACTTTTTATGTTCGTTTCAGAATTTTCAAGGCTCAGTAGTAGTTTCTGAGGCTTACTGTCTGGAAAAACCCAAAATACACCCCATGTTGTTTTTCTACACACCATGTGTTCTTCTGTTTGGGTAGAAACTGTTTTTTCTGAAGTACACACCATGTATCATATGTACACACCATGTAGTCTCTAACCATTTCATAGGCCATGTAGTCAGAGACACGGGATAGGGAATCTCTTGTAGGAACATGCCATGTACCTGTTGTACACGCCGTTTGGTGTTGACCCTATGTCTGGTCGGGTAACTAACAACACAGACAGATAAACCTTAAGTTATGCACACCATGTCAGAATTGAACATGTCGTGTAGTTTGAACTAGGTACCTGGCCATGTCACTAATAAAACTGGTCTGTTTTATCCTTTCATGTACACACTATGTCCGTATGGAACACGTCGTGTAGTGTCATCCGTGTAATCAGCTGTGTAACTAACAACACGGACCAGAGGAATCATGTCCAGTACACACCGTGTCTACTTTGAACATGCTGTGTATTCTTGTATTAGGAGAGCCATGTGGCTTAACCGTTTAGAAGTACTTGGGAAAGGAAATAGGATTCAAGGACACACCGGGTGTTAGGACAACATGTCATGTGTTTGGGGTGTTACATGACCAGTTTTAGCAGGAGTACACACACATGTGAATGGATTAAGGGAACACGTCATGTAGGAATTTTACACATCATGTAGTCATGTTTTGTGAAACTTGAATGTTTTCTTTCTCCTATTCCCCTTCATGAACTTCAAGTTTTCAGTCCATGATAATCTTGTTTTAAGGTGTCTGCTTGACCTTACATAATCATGCCACTGAGACGTCCTCCGGTTGTACGCCAGTTGCCAGGCGGTGATCAGACACCAGACATGGCCAATCAGGGACTTCTAACAGATCCTCCTATCATGCCAGTCTTGGCACCAACCATTATACCTGACACAGGTGCTGATGTAGAGATTATATAAAGATTTTTGAGGATGATGCAGATATTTTAGGGAGCACCACTTAATGCCTGTCAATGGCAGAATTGACATGTGTCTTTTAGCAGCATCATCCTCACACCTTATCAGGGGATGGAGGAACTCAGGCTGTAGAGTCAAGGGTAGAATCCATGCTCACAATTTTCGAGCACCTTGAGGTACCTCTAGAGATGAGGGTGAATCTCGCTACCTATATGCTTTGAGACTCCACCATGAGGTGGTGGGATGTGATCACACAGGTGAGCCACAAGCATAATATGGCTTGGTTTGAGGTTTTGCGCATCTTCTTCGATTACTTCTATCCAGAGACCTTGAGGGTCGATCGAGCCTGAGAGTTCATGAGTCTGGAGCAGGGTACTCTTACTGTTATGGTGTATTCCTCCCACTTCATAGAGTTGTAGTGTTTCATGCCTATTCTAGGATGTGATGATTTGTTCCTTGCACAGATGTTTGAGGATGGTCAAAGGAATGACATTAGATCCCAGGTGAACATCTTCATGTTGGCATCGATATCCACTCTCATTAACTAGGTGCAGATCACAGAGTGTAATCTGAGGGATTATGGAGCTGTCAGCCAGGGAGGTTCGACATCCAGAGTTAGTATTCCTCCTACTGATAGTAGGAATCGCGGCAGGGAGACCGCATGAGGAGATCATAGTAGGTGGGATGCATCTTCAGGTTTCCAGGTGGTGTACTACTGGTGTGTGAAGAGTTGGAATACGAGGCCACGTTGCCCGAGAGACCCAGTGGAGTCCAGATCTTGCGGTAAGATGGGTCACCTCAGTGCTTCTGTCAGATCTTCTCACTAGCAGCTGGTGAAAGGGGTTCTTCTATGACTCTGCATTCCAGAGCAGCGCTTCCAATTTCTCAACAGTCTAGGAACTGGTGTTCTTATGGTCGTTTAGGCCGTGGTGTAGGTCCTGGTCGTGGTAGTCAGTTTCCAGTCTTTCAGCGACAGTTGGGTGGATCAGATAAGATTGGTCAAGCAGGGTCACAGGGCCACGATATAGGTCAGACCTTTGTTGTGGAGAAGACCCAGCAAGATTAAGATTCCATACATTATACAGTTCAAGGTACGATCTTAGTAGCCTCATTTTTAGCTTCTAGTATTTTCGATATAGGGGCTTCCCATAGCTTTATATCTGTTGCTTTTGTGGAGAGCCTTGGGCTCGGTATCATTTATTCTATTAATGTTTTGAGAATAGACACTAATTTGGGGATATAAACTTCTAGTGAACTTCAGTATAAGGAGTTCCCTCTTGAGGTTGGTGGGTGTCACTTCCTATGGGACCTATATGTCATAGAGATGACATGCTACAATGCAATTTTTTTGATGGACTGGTTAGTTCCCTTCCAGACAGTCATCGATTTTTATCACCTTAGGGTGAGTTTCATATCACCAAAGCGTGGATATTTTCTTCATAAGGGCGAGTGGGATGTCCAGGTGAGCAGAGCTGGTCCAGAGCATCAGGGGTAAGGAGGAGTCATATCCCAGATTTATAGTCTAAATCTGGTTGACTAGGGGACTTCACAGTTGGACTTTCCAACAGTGGTGGATCATTTCAGGGATTTCTTTCTAAAGGACTTTTCAGGATTACCTTCAGAGTGTGAGTTGGACTTTTCAATTGATCTTGTGCAAGGAGTGGCACTGGTGTCCATTACTCATTATAGGATGACTACACCTGGGTTATAGGAGCTCAAGAAGCAGTTGGAGGAGTTGCAGGCCAATGGTTTCATCCAACTCCGTACTTCTCCTTGGGGTTCCCCTGTCCTATTTTCGAAGAAGGCAGATGGCACCCTCAGGCTTTGTGTGGACTATCAGAAGCTGAACTAGTTTACGGTCAAGAACCTATAACCCTTTCCAAGGATTGATGATATCTTTGATTCAAATTGAGGAGCCTGGGACTTCTCGATGATTTAATTGAGGTCCGGTTATCATAAGTTGCGTGTTAGACCGTCATATGTAACTATTACAGCCTTCAAGAGCAGGTATGGTCTATACGAGTATATGGTTATGTCATTCGGTCTCATGAATGATCCTGAAGTGTTCATGGCACTAATAAACCGAGTGTTCCGTCCCTACATGGATTATTTCATGGTTGTCTCCATTGATGATATCTTGGTGTACTCTCACAATTGACATGACCATGCTACCCATATTGAGATCATTCTGAGTATAATGAAAGAGCATCAATTATATTCTAAGCTCTCAAAATGTACCTTTTTGATAGACCAGATTCTCATCTTGGGTCATGTTATCGCAGAGACAGGAGTATCAGTTGACCTAGAGAAAGTGAGAGCAGTAGTTTCCTGGGAGTAGCTGAAGAATGTCTTTGAGGTGTGGAATTTTCTATGGCTGGTGGGATACTACAGACGTTTAATACAGGACTTTTCACGCTTATCAGCACCGCTGATGGGTCTGACTAAGAAGGGTGTGAAGTTCATATGGTCAGATTTATGTGAGTCAAACTTTCAGGAGCTGAAAGGGAGGTTGAAATCAGCACTGATACTGGTCTTTCCAGAGCTGGTCAAGAGCTATAATATTTATGTGATGCTTCAGGTATCAGGCTGGGAGGTGTGCTTATGCAGGGAGATGGAGTCGTTACTTACGGGTTGCGGCAGTTGAGGCTACATGAGAGGAACAACCCGATGCACGATCTGGAGTTGGCAGCTGTTGTTCAGGCCTGATGCTATTGGAGAAATTATCTTTTGGGGGATCATTTTGTGGTATTCAACGACCAAAAAAGTCTCAAGTACTTCTTTACTCAGCATGATCTGAATTTGAGATAGAGAAGGTGGGTTGAGTACCTACATTCCTTTGACTTTGAGAATGCCTACATGTATGGGAAGGGAAACATAGTGGATAATGCATTGAGTGGGAGGACTTAGATACAAGAAATTCAGGAGGCCAGCAGTGAGTGGAAGTTTATGGCTCTATTCTCTGAGAAGCATTTGAAGGTGTACGACAAACTGGGGAAGAGTTTTCTCTCTTATATAGCTATTACATCTACTCTTCTTGGTCCAGTGCGAATGAAGAAGCTATCATATTCTGAAGGCCTAGTCATATGGGAAGTGTTTCAGGAGAGGACCCAAATCCTAAAAGGATAGTAGGCGAGGATGAGTTCCTATATTTCCAAGGGCACATATGGGTTCCAGTAGACATACGCGAGGAGCTGATGCGGGACTTTCATTCCTCAGTTTGGGTAGTTAATTCTGGTTTCACCAAGATGTACCGTGATCTCCACTCTCAGTATTGGTGGCCAGGTATGAAGAGAGATGTTTCTGGTATTGTCATGAAGTGTTCCACCTGTCAGTAGGTGAAGGTGGAGCATCAGCGACCAACATGGTATTTACTGTAGTTACCCATTCCTGAGTGGACGTTGAATCATGTCTTGAAGGATTTTGTGAATGATTTGAAAAGGTCACCTTGAGGGAATGATGCATTATGGGTTTTCATTGAGAGACTCACAATGGATTATCACTTCTTACCGATCAAAAAGAACTTCAGTGTTGATGAGCTGGGATGGTTGCACGTCCGAGAGAGTGTACGTCTATATGAAGTTCCAAACTCCATCGTTTTATATAGGGATGCAGGTTTTACTTCTCGGGTCTGGTAGGGGCTTCAGAAGGTGTTGGGTACATAGGAACTTTTGAGTACATCTTACCACCCCCAGACAAATGGTCAGTCCGAGCGTACGATTCAGGTGCTTGAGGACATGCTCTGTGCATGCATTCTGGATTTTGGAGGTCCTTGGGAGAAGCATACACCTCTTGTGGAGTTCTCCTATAATAATAGTTTTTAAGAAACTATTCAGATGGAACCCTATGAGGTTTTGTATGGTATGACATGCATATCACCCTTATGTTGGATGGAGGTAGGAGAGGCAGCTATGTTGGGACCTCGTATTGTTATGGAGACCACATAGTAGATAGAGTTTATTTAGAAGAGGATGGCTACTGCATAGTCTCATCAGAAGTATTATGCTGATCAATAGAGACAACCTCTAGAGTACGAGGATAGGGATCAAGTTTTTCTACGTGTCACACAGAGGTTGGGTCATAGGAGGATTAGGAGACAGGGTAAGCTTTTGTCGAGGTACGTCGGGCTGTTTGAGGTGTTGAAGAGAGTCGGTCTGATTTCCTATCGATTGCATTTAACTCAAAGGTAATGGGATATGCACGAAGTTTTTCACGTTTCTCATCTTTGACGTTACTTTTCAGACCCATCTCTTGTTTTCCAACCTGAAGAGGTTGAGATTGAAGTGGATGCATCATTTGAGGAGAATCCTATCCAGATTGTTGATTGTTGTAAGAAGGTTCTCTGTATCCAGTATGTTTCTCTGGTATGGGTGTTATGGCAGAATGGGTGAGTATAGGATGAGACTTGGGAGAGAGAGGCTGATGTACGAGCACAGTGGCTGATGTTGTTCAGGGATTCTTCTTTTATGCTGATCTAGGGAAATTCGGGGATGAATTTCATTAAGGGGAAAGTTTTTAAGAACCCGGATCTTCTTTTCAGGTATGTTTTTCCTTTTCTGGTCATTTTTTAGAAAAGATATTTTTCTGTAAATTTTCTAAGTACACGTCGTGTACTTTGTGAGTACACGCCGTGTACTGCCTTGCCGCAGGAGGTCGTGTGCTGGCCGTGTAGGGGCCACACACAAGGCTGTGTGGGAGTGTTTTGGAGGCTGCCTAAAGTGGGGTATAGAAAAGGATATTACATGACATGTACAGCAAAAGTACATGCCCTATACTTTTTTTTCATTAAACACATTAGGGTCACGTCCAATCGCCATAACGCTCTTCTTTTAGGTCTCATTAGACCCATAGCTTCGTACGGCTGTGGATCTTTGATGAACCCTAGAGTGTGCATCCGTCCTCCGAATCAAATACCGTCAGTTGCGTTGGAATCACATCAGTGAGTTCTCTCTTCTCCTAGAGCACCATCTTCTGATTTCTCCTCTCTTGTGAGATATTGTGGGTTTAATGTTTTATACATTTTCGTAGATCTACGACATTCTAAGGGGATTCAAGCCTTGAGGTTCATTTATAGAGATCTACTAACATTGAGGTAGGTGGTTTGTGCATTTCCATTGAATTTCTTTGAGTATTATGTGAAATTTTCACCGATACCCATGAACGGGGTATTACGTGTTTACCATTTTACCCCTGTTGATTGCCTGCCTTGCTAGTATTCTTGTGTAGTGGTTAATTGGAGATGAGTAGGGTTGTTTTTCCATGATTTGGTTGTTTAACCTTGCATGTTCTGTTTATGGCCATTGGGTCTTGTTTATCCTTTTGGTCGCCTTGCCTGTTTTCCATGCCTGTTGCTGTAGTGTGGAGGGTTTTCATTCTGACATGCTTGATATGCTGTAAACTGGTTAGCCAAGTAGTTCTGTAGGTATACTTTGGCCATATTGTGTTTCTATGCTCGTTGAACTACACAGGGCCGTGAGAACCTGGTGTAGTAGACTATAAGGGGAATTGGCCGAGGGAGCTTCCTCAGAGAGTCTTTGCGAAATTTAGTCTATAAGGGGGGTTAATTGAGTGAGACTTCTCAGAGAGCCTAGGACCACTTCGGATATACGGGGAATTGATCGAGTGAGAATCCTCAGAGAGTCCTTGACTGCTTTAGACTATAAGGGGAATTGACCATGTGAGCTTTCTCAGAGAGTCTTTGAATTACATGAATGACTTCGGCCTATAAGGTGAATTGAATGAGTGAGATTCCTTAGAGAGTCCTTGACCTTGGGGCTATAATGGGAATTGACAGTGTGAGCTTCCTCAGAGAGTCCTTGACTACCTTAGACTATAAGGGGAATTGACTGTGAGTGCTTCCCCAGTGAGCCTTTATGAATTATTTTGACTGAACCCGAGGGGTTAGGCTTAGTGTAATGCCTAGAGGGTTTCTTGTGCTTGTTATTTAGGAATAGAGGGGATGGGATATGGGTGTTTCTAGAGGGTTACCTGTTTGCGTTTAGCTGCTTCTTTAGCTGTTGCTTGATATTGGAACTGTGGATTTTTTATTGCTGAGTACTTTTCTGTTTACTACTTTCTGTACTTTTACCTGCCATATATTCACTGACTGTTAGGCACAAATCTTTGGGTGGTTTCCTACTTGGATTTAGTCTGACACCCTGTTTGGTCCATGTTTTTCTGAAAAAAAAAAGATTATATTTTTGTAGGTATAGATAAGGGCAAGCTCCCATCTACTTCAGGAACTTGACTTGTTGTGGAGCTGGAGATCATGGGTCAAGCATAGGCTTGCAATGTTGAGGAGTTGTTTATCTATTTCTTTTGTACCTTTGCATAGTACTGATTGTATTTGGCATTGTGACTTGTTTGTATTTTTTCTGAGACATATGATTCATGCATCATTTTACATATATGTGTTCCAATTGTTTATTATTTTAGTCATCTGATGTTTACTATTGTTTGGTATTTACTGCTTCTGCTATTGTGTATTTGTTTCTCTTCCACTGTGTTACTTTGCCAATGTGGGCATAGTTTCCCCACTATCACACCCAAGGCCCTCACTGTTAGTTGGTATCCCCTGGCGTTTAGGGAAATGCACTTGAGTCCATGTGACCAACCTGGTATGGGGTGCCTCTGGGTGGCTTTCGGAACCGAGACGTTACAGCTAGTGCCTTCACTGGTGCCTCTACTAAAGGAGTGCTCTACACTGAGGCCTCATCACTCGGGGGCCTATCATCGTGTACTATACCTGAAACCCTAGCTGGATATCTATGTGGAGGCATCCTGAAATGTAATAGGTGTGATATAGTTATTAATTTATACCTTGTGAGGTGACTCTAAAATATCACCAAGAAAACTTTTTGAAACACACGCACAATCAGGTTTTTCGTGCACTGAGTCTGAGATTAGAAGTCAGGGTCCTAGTATATGGATACGTCGGCCGCCGCACCAACACTGTATTCTCTAAACTGATAACCACGCCCACTACACTAAACACTATTTCCGTTAAAAAAAATATCTGAGTCCAATGTTCTACGGTTGAACTGACTCCTTTGATACAAATTGGTCACGACCCATACCTCGGGGCCCGTGCCGTGACTACCCCAAACCCGCCTTCCATAGGCCAGGGGATGGCGACTAGCACCGAAAGGAATATTCCCTAAAACCAGGAAGACATTGCCTTTATAACCTGTAAACACTCACAACTAAGAACACAAAAAGATACGAACACAAGTAAACGGTATAGTAAAAGAGTGTGTACTATAAGAAAAGGGGCAAGAATACAAGCCCAACTGATGAGTACAAGAAAACTGAAAATTACAAGTAAATTGAAATAGATCTTATGAAAACCCACCAAGGATCCTAACTGAAGGGTAGGTATAGATCTCGAATAGTCGTCTTTGTGGTTTTCCCCATCTAATGTCCATCTCTGAGCTACCTCCAGTCCTGGTACTCTCTCCATCATTCAGCACTGTCCGTCGTCTGCACCAAATACAACAAGGTGTGGGTGTAGCCCATGTAGGAGTGAGTATAACGATACTTAGTAGGGACCCCCGAGAACCTCTAAGGTCTCACAAAATCCAAAAAGGATAAACCACTACGCATGAAAACAACTGAAAACTCTACTTAGGTATATGCCCATACATATATCCAAGGTATCTGGTATACTTATCTCATTCATGAGGAAACAAAAGGCCCAACTCATTAGCTCAAAGCTCATATGTTACATGAAGGAAAGGATATCACGAAGGTAGAACCTCAAAGGTAAGAACCACAAATGTAATTCTACACAGAAGAATACCACAAAGGTATCACCACGAAGGTATGTACCACAATGGTACGTCACACAGAAGAATACCACAAAGGTATCACCCCAATGGTAAGTACCATAAAGGTACGCAACACAAAAAAATTACCACAAAGGTAAATACTCACCTAACACAGATATAACTTATATATGGTTGTAAAGATGATTATATGTAACTACTGAATCAACTTACTCTGTTAAAAAGGAAGACCGATGCAGGATCATAAATAATCAGACCCACGTAGGATCCTAGTATAGTAGACCCATGTAGGATCCTTGTATAAAAGACCCACGTAGGATCACTGAGTATTCCCACATGTATTCCTAGATCAGATCTAGGTGATACTCTCAAACACAGACCCACATAGGATCCCAGTGCACAGACCCACAAAGGATCCCTTTCTCATGTTACAACCAACTATAGGGTTCCCACACTAAGCTCGCTTGATTCCGTGAGGGTCCTTTCCTCAAGACACAAGTCGATAATCTAACTTCCAAAAATTCCTGTGAATAATTATCCCAATTGACTGCCTCATAAGAGGGGTCTCAACACAACAGACGGTGTGTCAATCAGATGCCCGGTCTGTATGTTATTGGCCTTTTAGTTGTGAGGGCCTAGTTGGATTCATGTTTCATCCAACCTGGCCATACCCCAACTTTATTCAAAAATAAATTGGGGTATACCAAAAGAACCATCTCGTTAAAGGGTTTCTGGTGCCATAGATGGTTCATCAAATGGATTCCCGTAACACAAGTTATGGTCAAAATAGCAAAAAGGATCAAAACGGGTCTAGGTCCTGTCCAACCCGGTCGGACCGACCCGCCCCGGCACGGGTGAGTCCTTCGGTCCAACCCGGCTGGCGGGGTCTAGCCCTGTGTCTGGCCCATCCCACTGGGTCTGTCCTGGCCCGTAGCTGGTTAGACGGCCCTCCCACCTGCGCGGCGTGGTCGCGCATCGCACCCCCACCAGCGGCGGGCATAGCCAACCGCCCTTGCTTCACCATCGTGGCCATGTGCCACCGCTCCCGCATACTCGGTGTCTAGACACACGCCGACGCCTCCCCTTCATGCGACCGACCATGATCCAGCCACCGAGTCTTCTCTATTGCGGCCGACGGGCCATGGCCCTCCATCGGCAGTGTGGTGGCGCTGCCGCCGTCTTCACGGCCAACCGGTGTACTGGCCACCACTCCCGAGTCCTTCCTGCATCGTTTCTTGGGTCATCGGGCATGCCCTGGAGGCTCGTTCTTCATTTTGTAGACTCCCTCACTCTCCTCAAAATGTCTCCATTAATTCAAGATCGTCAAAATCCCACAAAGGTTGTGGAGATGTCGGGCCATGTTAGTTTGGCCCGCCCTCTCCGCGTTAGAACGATAACAATCGACATAGTTGTTCTTAATTCAAGAAGGATGACAAGAACATGTAAGGGGGATGCAAACAATAATAAACCCTACCGCGAAGGTTGGTTTAAGGTGTCGCATGTTGAAGTCGGTGAAGGCGATGAGGGTTCCCACGTTTTCCACTTCCACAGCATGCTTCCAAAGTCACGCTTGTTCTTGATTCAGAAGTATGTTCTTCATTGGAGAGAACATTTCTCCACATTTCTACCTAGCTCCTTTTCCAATGAAATCCTCCAAACCAATAAAAAAATGAAGAGACAAGTTATTAAAAATAAGTCTAACAATTAATTAAATTGTACACATTTAATTAATTGTATTTGTCTCAATTAATTGATTAGAGAGTTGAGAGGTTTTTCCCCTATTAAGAGAGGTTCAGGTGGACCCCACCACCATGAATTCAATTTGGGGGGTTTTATAGCTTGTGTGGTCCCCACCTCCATAATTTAAAAAGAGAGGTTTCAGAAAGAAAAATAAAATCTCAAATATTTTATTTTTCATCTCCCACGTAAAACGGAAAAAAAACTAATATCATCCTTCGACCTACTGCGGTCAAGGTGAAGGTCTCTTCAAGCGAATATCAGCGCTGTGAGTTCAATGGTGTCCTCAGATTTCAATTCCAAGAATTGGTTCAAAAGTTACAAAAACCCACTCACACGTTTACTTAACGTACCCATAAAAAGTTCATAAATTCATTCTGGGAACACCAGGCCTCTGAATGATGCACCGTCAATTTTTGTGGTCTCAAAAAACTCCCATATAATTGAAAAAATTACATGGAAAAATCCAGGTCTTTACATAACTACTTCATTTTTAATGTATGTTTTGGTTCAATAGTTTTAATACTTCTATATTAATAATGTTTATACACTATTCATATTTTTTTAATTATATAATTATAATTTATATTTATTAAATATGTATTCATATTATTTCATGAATATATATAGAGAGAACATAATTACACTATTTATGTATATGGAAGGTCGTATGTACGCATGAATGTTGTTTTCATTTTTCGACGGAAGGAATAAAATAAATGTAAATATAAATTATAATTTATAGTATATTTATTATATCATATAAATTATATTTATTCATTTAATTCAACCTTATTATCATACATTTATATCATAAATGAAGAAATAATCACATCGCTTTGTGGAGGTAGTCCACAGGTACTCAGGAGAGACATTGTCATTTTCCATTAGATTGGAATGAACAAAAATATATATAAGATTTTTTTAATATATAAGAATATTTATGTAATATGTATCAGATATAATCATTGTTTCTATCTTTAAAACCATTCATGTCAAATATTGATGACAAAATAATTACACCACTATATGGAGAGGGTAAGTTACACAAACAAACGAGTGATGTTTTCGACGATACAGTAAAATAATATGGTTGTTCCATAATCATAATAACAAATCACTATATTTATTATTTTTAATATTTTATCATATGATGGGTAAAATTAATTAAGGGTAAATATAAGAAGAAATAAACATGAATGGTTCGATAAATATGATTACATATTCTTTGGTAGACATACATTTCATTACTAGTTAAGGGACATAGAGTATGTATTTTTGAATAAAAACCCTCAATAAAATGTCTAATAATGTTGAAAATATGATTTTTTTAGTTGTTTTTAATGATAGATAGATTAAAATGGTGTAAATATGTGATATAAAAGGTGAACATTTATAATTGAGGGGAGGGGATCTTTTAGAATTTTTGAAATATTAAATTTTAATAAAGTCACTATCAATCCAAATGCATCAAAATGAATAGTCATTCAAACATATGGTAAAATATAGTTTAAATCTCAAAAACCAATAAAATTTGGATTATTTTTTTGTGGAGTTTTAAAAATTATCATTTTGTTTAACCACATAGTTAAGCTACTTTTACATTAAAGTAAGAAACATAATTTTCAATCTTAAAGGTATATAATTTTACATATAAGGTGAATATCGACTCATAAATGGAAAAATAATGACATTTTAGACCATATATTAAACCCTTTATCAATTTTAATGATTTTAATTATTTTTAAGTAATTTAATAAAATATTTCTTTTATAAATTATCTTGAATATCAATTTTGGGACTATTCATTTCATTTGACTTCAAATACATCAATACCAAGTTTTTTTCGAATATAATTAAATTTGATATCACTAATATGTCATATGTCTCTAAATATTTCGTGTAACACTATAAATCCCTAAAATTATATAACATTTAATATTTCAAAAATCAAAAAAATTTAATTTTTAAATTATTGAATATATATTGTATTATTACTGAACAAGAAATTAAGGAAATTATATAATCACATAAAAATTTAAATAAAAAAAATTAATTAACATATTAAAAATATTTATAAAAATGACCTGTATATTTCATGATTAATTTAACTTTTCATTATGTGGACAAAAAATAGTAAATTAAAATAAAAAGAGTGATATTTTGTAACAATTTTTTATTTAAAAGAAATATTGGTAACTTTCAAGGTAATATTACCATTAAACATATCTTTTTAGATCCTATGGTTATTAGGGTTGAACTATATTCATCCAATAAGAATTAGGAAGAAAACGTATAACCTTATGATTTATTTTTAACCTAGGATAACCTAATTTACCCTTTTCCCGTGTGGTAAATTTGAAAACTATTAATAATACCTAAATATAAAAGTGTTGTTTTTACCAAATTTGGGACTTTTTATTATAAATATAGACTCCATATTTTCCAATTCACTAAATATTTGTGTACGAATTTTTTAGATACAAGTGCTCATAAAGTGATGAAATATATTTTTAGAGAATTATAGTTTTATGTATAAAATTGGATATATATTCATTTCTCATTACTATAAAAAAATATTAACAGAATAATAAATTATTTTATGTAATGTATAGTATACAAATTTCATTAAAAAAAACTATTGTGATAAATTTAATTTATTAGTATAAAAATACATTGCGAGCATAAAAACAGTTTTCCAGAAAAAAAATATCATTTATTTTCAAAAAAATATTATTTTATTTTTAGTAAATCAATAACTAATGAATATATTTTATATATATTCAAAAAATATATTTTTCACAATTTAGGTAGTTCTATTTGTACCCACCAACCCAACAACTAGGTGATAACTATTAAGTAATATTTTTTAGAATATCATGGTTCGTTTAAATGTGGTGTTGTGAGTAATGTAATCTATCAAAGAAATTAATATCAATAATTTGAAATATAATATAAAATCATTGGGAGATAAAATGAGATTAATTAAAATGTTAGTTATAATTTGTTGGATTATTTTAGACTTCAAGATTCATGATCGAGTAGGGATGGTAGCTTATCGTTCGACACCTCCAATTAATCTTTCTTATGTCCTGGTTGTCTTCCATGTGTCTCCCTTGAAAAAGTACATACCTGATATAACACATATACTATTATAATATATTTTATCAACATTTAATTATACTTATTATAAATAAAAATTATTATAAATCTTGTACAATAGAAATAATGTGTAATAGTACAGGGAAACTGAGTTGGATATACTTTTCGAGAGGAATAAAAAATTCAAACAAGATCTATATGAAACTGACAATGTGATTTAATAGATATATATACAAATATATTGTCTAATAAATATAATTCTGAATATAAAATAAATTTTAGGGGTCTATAATGTAGAACCCTAGGATTTAATGTGATATTTCCATTCAAAAAAATTTAATTTCCTCGATATCTTGCTACACATTCATCCCCAAGTATAAATGAATTGTAATATAATATACAATCAAAACCTAGTTATTAAATTGTTAGAATTAATTGCATTAAAAAACTTATATTATACATAATGTGTCAGATAATCAAATATAGTGATAAATAAGTAGTCAAGTTTTAGTAGTCATTATATGATGTTAAAATACATTATTGCTCAAAATAGTTTAAATTTATTTTTATGAAAAAATATTAATATTATTATCTCCTAGGTGTAGAATATTTATTCTAAAAAATTAATTTTTTTAATAATATTTTCAAAAATATTTTTAAGGTCTTTTTTAGAACATTATAAATGATTGATTTTTCAATGAATAGTTAATAATAATAATTTATATTGAATTTTATGTTTAAATAATTTGTATGGTCAACATTATACTTCAATGGGTTGAAATGAATAATTAGTTAATTTATATTATTATTACTCTAATTAATTTCATTTTAATTAATTTTATATTGAATTTTAGTATACAATATTTTTTATATGTAGGATAACATTTTTCAGGAAACAATCTTTTGTCACATATTGGAGGATTAATTTTAATTTTTTGTATTCAACTTATATGAATTAAATTTGGTAAAACATATTCCATGTTTGGAATCATAATTTTCAAATGTGGTAATGATCTAAATTCCATTTATTGTCATAATGAATAATAAAAATACTAATAATTTGTCACTATTGTAAAGGTTATACAGGGGTTACCAATTGGGGGGCTAAACAGAGATATAAGGGTATTAATTACACTTAAACATATATAAATACAATTATATTAACATATTAAAACATAATATTATTGAAAATTTAATTTTCTATCCATTTTGAATAATTTTATTTCGTTTTCCATTATGATATTTAAATCTTCTAATAAATTCAATGAGTTTCCTCAGGCCCACTTATAAAGGGACACCCCTCCATTCTTTTATTTACACCACATTGGGCCTTATAAAATAACAAAAAAATCAATTAGATTATAAACATCCACATCCATGAATTATTGGTTATGTTATTCATAAATAACATTTCCAAAGGCCATTAAGAATGGATCTAAAGGAGGTCTGTCGAAGAAGAGGTAATGGTCTTGCCTGTCAATTTTTAATTTATATCATATTATACCTTCTATTAATATATGTTAATCATAATAAATTAATATCGTATGTATGCTTAATATACCTAAATTTTTTTTTTATTATTTTATCACAAAAATAAACATTCCATTCTTAAAAATATGGATGTTAATCTATCCCACATTGGTATGTGTGGACTATCACCTCCACGTAGCGATACGATTTATTTTACAACCCCATATATCATGGATGGTTATTATGATATTTTTTAATTTACAAATTAAAATTTTTAAACTATTGTTATTATTGAATTTTAAAATCATATATACCTTTATTCATTCAAATTTATTGGAATACGCTAATGTCACTCATGCGTATTTGTGGACTGAAACGTCTACGAAGCGATGTCATTTTTTTTCAATTTTTGTATACATAGATGGAAATAATGATATATTTCATGTATATATATGATATATATTATATTATAATTAATCTATAATATTTAATTATTATTTACCTTTATTTTTTTCCTTCTGTTGAAAAGTAAAAATATTGTTCATGCATACGTACAACCTACCATCTCCACGAAAGGTGTGGATATTGTTTATATCTCTCAACTTAATTGATGAATATGAACATATATTTAATATATATGATATTTTTATATATTTTCTAATATTTTAGAGATTATGGAACAATGATATAATTATAATAATTTTAATTAAAAAACTCAAATTTTCATAAAGAATGAAAAAGGTAACGCCCAAAATGATGAATTTGATAAGGATTTAATAATAAATTGGTGGATAAATGTTATAAGAAAAATAACTATTATATAATAACCACATAAATGATTCTGGTATAATAGTAAAATTAATTATAATATATTATATAGTAGGGTAGAGCACTATATAATCAAGTATAAATTGCAGTAAAGGATTTATGTTACAATCTAGTTGTTCATTAGGATACATTTTGATCATGTTTTTGATGATGAACTTTTATAACCTATCTTCCAAGAATCTGAATAATTTTATTCTCTTCTTTTTTTGGTATATTCAATTTTCCCCATATTTTCCTTTAATTAAGAACTCAAGAGGTCAAAAAATATACTTCATGGAAGACCTAATTTATTTCTATCATAGATCAAAATTCCCTTTTCGTCCATACCCATGTTTTATTGAAATGTTTTCAATAATATTTTTAAAACTATAATATTATTTTTTAAATACATTATTACTAATTATTTAATTTGTTATATTTTTTTTCAAATGAATCTACATATCATTTTTCAAATGAGATAGTATATATTTTTTTAACAAAAACCTGAAAGAAATCTTTTTTAACATATACACCAGGAAAACAATTTCTCACTATCAAGAATGCTCAATACGTTAAAGATTATTTTAGCATTTTCCCCTAATTTTTTAAAATAAAATTTTATCTTTAATAAATTGTAATATTTAAGATTAAAAAAATATTTTAAAATTAAAAGGGTATATTCTTCAAGTAATATTATAGTGAACTTTTAATGAAATTTTTTGTCTTTGATATTATCATTTAATGTTAAATATTCACTACTAGGTATATGACACAATTATACCATCTAATTTTATTATTTAGATGGATTATAATGGTTATTTGAGGAAGATTTCATGAAACTCGTTTCTTTCATATGAGTTAATCATGTTACGATGAAACTATTATTAAACTCATTTATTTTCTGTGGGTTATGAGATGATGATGGGTTGAAATGTTTATGAAACCCATGTCATTTATATAATTTATTATATGATTAATGTTTAATGATCTTGTGGAAAGCATAATTATTATTTTAATTTTATGTTCAGTAGGAACAAAATTATATTTCTATCCAATTCATTAGGTAAATACAGATATATCAGGAGATAATAAGTAACAAACGGGGTCATAAACCTAGTTTATTAAGGGATTCTATCCACTATGATAATTTTTTGAGTGATATATGACCATGGATATGATGGAATATAGTGTGAACCAAATCTAATACAATAGTCTTGGTAGTGATCCTTATCTAATTAAATGATATTACATTCTTAAGAGTTTTACAAAAAATTATTTCTTATAATAATGTTATTCCCTAATCACTCATGTTTTATGAATCCTTTATAATTCATGTCTTGTTAACTATCTTGATTTATTCAATAACTCATAATTATGATCTATAATATGCAGTGTGTAGTTATAAAATGATAATGTTATGGTATTATACCATTTGGATCGTGTAATGTTTAAGTGTTCATTGAAATCATCCTTGTTAACCCTTACTAAACATGTGAGCTCACCCATTCATAGGTTTCATTTCACTAGGATATGAATATTTGTTTTATCCTGATATGTCTAAGAAGTGAGAAAGTTAAGAAACAATTAGGGGGAAATTATATATATATATAATATGAAATTTTTTTTATTTATACATGTTTCCAAAGAAAATAACGTTATTTGATTCTATCATATAATGAAATGTCATTTATTAAATATTAATCTAGTAAGACATACTATTAATGTATGAAACTTATGGGTCATAATAAAAATTAAAGACAATTCCCTTAGATGTTAAAATAAATTCCTAAACCAGAAACCCTAAATAATTATATATATATATACATAAAAACCTAGTATTACATAGCCTAATAGTTATTAGAAAATAGATAGGTGAATAGAAATACACATGGAGGATGAGAGAAACGACATATTGTGACATCCCATGAATATTTAAGAAAAATTCCAACTAAAATCAAAACAATATGAAGGTAAAATCATTATATATTGGAGGAACTCTTCATGGTTTGGGACTAGAAAAATAGTAGCAAAAAACTGGGTAAAATTAGTTCAAGGAAAAATATGAAAACTCATTTTAAAAATTGGGCTCAATGGGTTCAAATATTGAAACATGATTAAAAAATTGAATTACATAAACTCAAACTAGTTCATGTTGTGAACATGTTTTTTCGGTCATATACCTTGATTTATATAATATAAAATATCTTCCTCAACTTTCTGAGCTACTACATGTATTATCCCATTCTTTTTTCATGTGTGACCCATTTTGAGAATTATCTTTTGTTTTAGGGTAAGAGAGTGTATGATTTGGTTTTGGATTATTTAGAGGTTTCTTGTATCATTATGGTAGGATTTTGGGTAGAAAAAATAGCCTATAGAAACATTAAATTTTTTTGTAAATGGGTTAGACGATGTGTAAATTTTAAATTGGGATAAAATCACATGAGGCGACAAGTTTTTCAGCATTATACATTAAAAATAATTGCACAATTACTAATGGAATTATACACTGTGTAATTCCCTAATAAGATATTTGAATTTTTTCAGGATGTTAATTTCAGTTTAATACCCTCAGTATTCCCTCTTATCGATCATAGTGTGATTTCCTATGGGTTTGGAGTGATTTTATACTCTTTGTTATTTGGTCAATTTTGTTTGATTACTTGTAATCTTTTTTTATTTGGATTCCCTCCATTCCTCTATTTCCGGATGAACCGGTTTAACCTTTTTATTGTTTTTGTTTTGGGGGTTGTTTGTGATTCCAAGTTTTTATTCTTTATCTCTTATTTCATTACTGATATGACCCTTAAACCACAATTTGGGGTTATAGTTAGATGATAATTCATCAACGATCATGAAATTGGTGGTCTATATATCAATTACAATAGTCTTTATTGAAATGTTTTGAATATAATTTTCCACATTCAATTGCTAGTTTGTGAAATTGAAATATAAATTTAATTGATCAATTGAATTTACATGTTATTATGAAATTGGTTTAACATGGGCCAATTGAAATAATAAAGGAAAATGTTGTTACAATGCTGGTTGGATGGAATTTTCATTATGGAATTAATAAATAAAGGGGTATGCAATTGATAATGATGGAAATTTAAAATGGGTTCATAATGGAAATTGGGAATCTGTTTGTTGCCCATGGGGTGTGATGATATATTTAATGTATTGAATAGTGATTATTCATGTTGGATAAATGGAAATTTTGAATCCTCTAGCCATCTCTAGGGTGTACCAGTATGAATGAAAGGAGTTGAAGGATTGGGACTGTTTCTCCAAATACACACATAATTCATGAGTAAAACTCTAGGCCCTAATTTATTTATGAAATTATATGTGATAACTGATTTTTGGGACATGGAATACTACTCCAAACACCCATTGGATGACATATTGCCACACTATGCCCCCATTTTAGGTATATGAATATGAATTGATATGATAAATGAAACTCATGTGATGTGATACCATGGGATGAAGTATATATTGATGGCTTGGTTGTTTGCATGCACCTGGGTGATTTATGTTGATAATTAAAGAATATTTAAATGTACAAAATCTTTAATTTATTGAACATTATTCTTTATACATTTTAATACACTCTTACATACAAGATATTATATTAGTCATATTTTTTGTGGTCTATTGAGATGTACTCACACCCTACTCAGACTACTGAATTAGTACCCAAAGTTACATTATGATTGTATGGTAGGATAAGGGAAAGAGCCCAATAATAGATGGGTCAGTTGGGATGGATCCTGGATAAGTGAACCAAACATGGTTTCATAACCCACTTTTGATTTTTTAGTGTTTAGTTATTTAGGGTTATCAATATCTACAATTGACATGTATATGGAATGAAATATCTACTTTTCAGTCTGGATATTGTTTCCCTATTTTGGTCAATATGGGGTACTGGTATTACTCTAGTCCTTCTAATTATCATTAAGTTATTTGTATCTATTTCCACTATTCTTCTAATTTTCATAAATAGTTTATACTTTCCCCATGTTCTATATTTGATCCTTGCAACTATTTGGAAGTCTCTGGGGTATATGAAGGTGTGCCTGAGGTCACTTAATGAACTTGCTCGGGGCACTGACATGTGCAACCATTGTCTAGATGTTAAAAAGTGTTATCAAATGTGGTGTAATTTTTTTTATATTGTATTAATATTTTGGAAAGATAGGGAGGATACTAGGATAAGTTAGGACTTGGTTATGATCTCATGTTAGGAGTAGCTAACTAATCAAAAGTAATAAATTCCAAGTATGTAGTCTGGGATTGATGTTGTCAATTATGTATTGTTACAGTTTAATAGTATATCATCTTGGGTGATGAAATTTTTTTTGTGATGTTTTTAATTATTATATTTTCTGATATTTTACTCATGGGATTTTATGGACTGAACGTTTTGTATACATGCATCATTCTATGCACTCTGGAATTATTAGGACACACATCATTTTTATGCATACATGGAAATTTGGGTTTTGGGTGAGTTTTTTAAATGAGAATATTCTTCTTTACTTGAGTAATTTATATTAAAATGCTTTATTATATGAAATAGAAAATTTTAAATTGATGGTGAATATGTTAAATTAAATGAGTAGTTTTTTAAAGAGAACTTTTAAATGTGAAGTTTTATTAACCTATGAGATCCATGACCATGATGAGGTATGGTTGCTGGTTGTGATGGTGCCTCAGGTTGGAAAATGTGACGGGGTATGGGGGAATTAATTGATATGGATTTATTTTAATCCCTCTTATTAAAATATGATAATAATTTATTATGTTTCCTATGATGTCTGTTTGGAATTTTAGAGATATTCCACTACAATGACACCTGATGATACGAAGATAGGAAGACATCGATTGAAATGTGCCTTCAATACCAGAACCATAGGCTCTAATAGTTCTGAATGAGAAATTTGGAAAGAATTTCCATGAGATCTATTTCTGATTTATCTAATTTATAGAAACTGATGCATGATAGGTTGTGAAGAGTATTTCTAACTTGAAATGTTGGATTCAGTTTCATTACCCTACAACTTTCACCAGAGAGGGTGAGACTTATATTGATGAGTTCTAGATTAAGTCTATCAAGTTGATTATTGAAAACATAAACTCTCATGTATAGAATGGATTCAAAATTTATGTTTACATGATATTTGGTCAAGAGAATCATTAGTATGAAATCTATTCATGAATTATATATATAGAAAATAAGGTTTTATTGAAAATTATATTAATGTTGATGGAGCAATTGTACCCTGAGGTGATCTGGTAGGAGAGGGTAGCAGGGTTCTTGAGGCTGAACAAGGGGAGATTTTCTATGGTGGAAATTATAGGTCACATTACAGATTTTAATTTATTTCTTCCCGCATTGGTATGGGATGATTCAAATGTAGTGAAACATTTTCAAGATGTGATTAAATGTGATATTAATTCCCAGGATAATATATTTGGACAAAGAATGTTTTCATAAGTGGTGAATGATGTTTTCATATTTGAGGGAACCCAAAGGAGGCTTATAGTGGAATGCAGGCGGTATATTATATTTTAACATGAGGTACATATATCGAGAGTAGTATGTATCTCTTTGAAAATGTCAACAAGGGATAAAACAAACATGGTGGGTAGGGAGATGGATTAATTACTCAAATCCATAATCATAGATACATCCAAAAGTGTGGTAGGTAAATACATATTCCTAGACAGTGTTCCTGACCATTGGTGGATTGATGAGATTGTGTCATGATGGGTCACACGTAAAGGTAATATAACAACCATCATCCTATGGTTAGTGCCAGAGGATCTAGGTGGAATTGGAGTGCTAGGAAGGGGTTTTTATCCCATACCAGTCTAGATGCTGGAGTTCTACTAGTTGTGGTGGTTAAGGAAGTGGACATAGTACTTCAATGAAATAACAGCCTTATCAATAGAGTGGAGCAGTTTAGGGGGATTAGACTATAACATAGATAAGAGGGGACAATGATTTGCATAGATTTCATCCCTCACTCATAGATAGAGAAGATATACAATCAACATTCAGAGGTACAATTCATATATCTTTTACACTTTCTAGTTCCTTATTTTATACTAGTGCCTCTCATTCATTTATATCTACGAAATATGTTAACGATTTGAGGCTGGTAGTGGATTTTGTGATAATGGGTATCAAGATCGATACACATTTGGGGGTACAATCAAGATAAATCCATTTTTGAAAGTTGTGTTTTCTCAAGGTTGGGGAGTATCATTTTCTATGGGATCCCTACATTCGGTATATGGTGTGTTTTGACAATATTTTAAGAATGAATTGGTTAGTGATATACTGAATTCAGATTGATTTGAATAGTAATAGAGTGACATTTACATATCATGAGGGTAAAAATTATATACATCATGTATAGAGGGATTTTAAGGCTTCCAAATGTAGGGACAATTCATCAAAAACCAGGGGAGATCACTACCTAGGTTTCATGTCTGCTTCTTATTGATGGGGGTGTAAATCTGGATATATTTCCACCCACATTTTACTAGCTCCAGGATGTGGTACATATATAAATCTTAGGGCTATCACAAGAGAGGGATGTTGCTTTTACAATTGAACTCATGCAAGTAGTTGATTCATTTTCTATTCAACCCAAAACAATGGCCCCAAATGAGTTTCAGGATCATTAGAAACAATTTTAAGAGTTGTTGGATAATGGATTTATCAGTTCCTATACATCACATTGGGGTTCTTTGGTTTTGTTTGAAATGAAGGATGATGGGTGATTGGGATTATTTATTGAAGACCGAATGATAAAAAAATGATAGTGAAGAACTAATACCAACTTCCACATATTGATGATCACTTATACCTGTTGAAAGAGGCTTGTGTATTCTCAAATATTGATTTCAGATCGAGTTATCATAAGTTGAGAGTTCATCCTTCTAATATACCATGGAATGCATTTAGAAGAATTTGTTGCCTTTAGGAGTTTGGAAATATGTCGTTTGGGATAACAGATACTCCTACTATGTTTATGGATGTGATAAACCAAACCATAAACATTTACCTAGATCATTTTTTGGTTTTCTTGTGGATTATATCTTGGAGTACATAAGACTCATGATTATCATTCCCAACTTCTTGACATTGTATTAAGTACACTGAGAGTGAACTGACTATACACCATGCTATCGAAGTGTCATTTCTTAATCAATTAAGATTCATTCTCTAGGACACCTCATCTCAGAGTAAGGTGTGTCAGTGGACCCAGATAAGTTGCAGGTAGTTGTCTCTTGGGAGAATACCAAGAATTTTTTCCCTATCCAAAATTTCTATGTGTTTGGATGGCTATTATTAGAGGACTATCCAAGACATTTCCCACTTGATAGCACAAAATATGTGATTGAAAATGTAGGTAGTAACTTTTTAATGGTTTGGATATAGTGATATTGATTTCCATGAGTTGAATATGTAGTGTACTAAATCTCTGATCATTAACCTACCTATGCCAGGTGAGAAGTATATAGTGTAATGTGGAGTATCTAAGATCAAGATTGGTAAAATGTTGATGCAGGGGGATTGAGTTGTGGAGTATGGGTCATAGAAGACAATACCACATGAAATAAACTACCCTACACATGACATATCATTAGTTGTATTTTATTATGCCTTTATGTGTTGGTGGCATTATATTGTGCGAAAAATTTCACTATTTATATTGATCATAAAATCTAAAAGTATATATTTTCATTGAGACACATGAATATCTGGTAGTAGAAGTGGGTTTTGTATACATAGTCTTTTGATTTCATGCTGGAATATATGTATGGGAAGGGAAATAGTGTGGATGATGCTTTCAGAATAAAAAAAGAGGCTCTTGTAGTACATGACTCTAGCTCTAAGTGGATGAAAGTGACTTTAATAAATGAGATGCATGTTGCGATTCAAGAGGGATAAGATTAAATGACTCTCATATTAATTTTATTAGATTCAACACATTTGAGCATGATATGGAAGAGGATGTATGATGATCAGAGGTGTCTGGACATGAGGGGAAGTTGTAAATGTTTGGAGTCAACATTCCATTGGACAATATATTTGGATGAAACCATTTATGTAAGGAACTATGTTGTTGCTCTAACATGTATGCAAGAGGAGTGGATACATGATTTTCATGCATCTAAGTGGATAGTACATTCTGGTGTGATCAAAATGTATCATGAACTATGTGGATGGTATCTCTAGTTGGGTATGAAAATGGAGATTGAAGGATTCATCACACGATGCTACACCAGTCAATAGGTAAAGATCGGCATGAACAACCTTGTGGTTTGCTACAACCATTGCCTATTCCAAAACTGAAGTGGGAAGACATAGCCATGGATTTTTTGATGGGTATCCCATGAATCATTGGAATAATGATTTTATTTGTGTGGTTATGGATCGATTGATGAAATTAGATAAATTCATGATAATATTATATACTTTCCTAGGGGATTAGTTGGTGGATTTTTACATTTGAGTGATAATCCATCAACATGTGATGCCACAATGCATAGTCTCATAATGTGAATCAGTTTTCACATTGTGCTTCTAGAAAGGTTTATAGAGGGTACATGGAATTAAGGTATTACTATATACAGATTTCCACCAACAGATAGATGGGATGTTGGAACATACCAAATTGGTTTTGGAGGATATGCAACAGGAATTCCTTCTAGACTTTGGTGCATCATGGGAGAATAACCTATAACTAATTGATTTAACAAACAACATCATTTATTAGGAAACCATTCATATATCACCATATTAGTCTTTTTATTTTAGGCTATGAAAATAAACTCTATTCTAGATGGAGTTAGGTGAGTCTGGGTTGTTGGAACAAACTCTCAGGCAGGAGAGGTTAGAAAAGGCTTAGTTGATTTAAAATTTTAGGTTATGGATATAAGTATACAAAAGTCATATGAGGATAGAAATTGATGAACCCATTAGTTTATAGTACGTTTTCATGTGTTCCTTCTAGTTTTGACTAGAATGGGTCACTGTAGGATTTGGATACAGGGAATGTTGGTGCGTAGATTTGTTTTGTCTGTTTGAGGTTGTGGAGATAATCAGGATAGCGGTGTACTAATTGTCTCTTCCACATATTTTTAGTGAAATGCATAATGTTTTTCATGTGATATAACATATATGGTATCTCCCTAACCCTTCTCATATGATCTCTTTAGATTATGTTGAGCATGTGGATGATGTTTACTTTGAAGATGATCTAATATGTGCAATGGATCATTGTGAAAATGTAATTGGGGGAAAGGATATTTTGATTATTGTTGTATTATAGAAACATAGCCATGTTCATGAATAATCATGGGAGGGAGAATAAAATATAAATTCTCAGTGGCTTGAAATTTTTACTTTTTTATATTATAGATTCCTGAGAGTACTGATCGAGGATGAGCTGTTACAATGAGGGGAGTTATAATATCACTTTTTTTATCAAATGCACTTTATTTTGAGTTTTCTCTTTCATTTTAGGGTTTGAGAGGGGTTTATTTGGTTAGATACGATTTTTAGGTGTCTTGGATATTTAATGTAGAATTTTGGGATAAAAAATAGTCTATATAAAATTTGCACACTGTGTAAATGGTTTACATGATGTGTGAATTTTTAATCATGATAAAATCACCTAAGGTGACAGATATTTTGGTATAAATAATTTAAAATAGTTACACAACATGTAATTAACTGAAAAATTGTGTAGTTCCTAATAAAAAAACTAAAAGATTTCATGATTTTCATTTTCGATTAATCCCTTTTTGTATCCCTCGTTTTCTCCACCCTTGGGAGACACTCTATTGGTTTGGAGCGATTTATTTATCTTTGATCTTCATAGATTGGTGTTTGATTACCGATAATATTTTTTTTAGTTTCCTTCCATTCATCCTTCCCTAGATAAATAGGTGGAACCATTTAAAAGTTGTTGTATTGATGGTTGGTTTTTATTCTTGATTTAGGTTCTAGTTATCTTCTAGAATTGTTGATATTAACATTCTACATCGATTGAGGGTTGAGGATGGGTGATCATTCATCAATGATTATGAGTTAGGTGGTTTATTTATCAATTCATATAGTATTTAAGGAAATTATGTGTTTGTAATAGTGAAATTTCTATCACCACATTTGGAAATTTCAATTTAATTTTAATTTATTAGTAAAATTTTTCATCTGATTATGCGGTGGTTGAATTTGGGAAATTGACATTGGAATTGGTAAATAATGTGATAATTACTATTAGTTGGAATTGTGATTATGGAGTTAATTAATCATGTTGGTATGAAATTGACAATAATGAAAGTTATAAATGGAGTTCTTAATGGAAATCATGAAAGTTATAGCCACCAATGGGGTGTTCCAATATATTAAATGTATGTAATTTTTTATTCTTCTTTGATAAATAGAAATTGTAAAAGTTATAGACACCCTTGGGGTGTGCCAATATGATTTAAATGAGTTATGGGATAAGGAATTCTCCTCCAAAAACCTATTTCATAACAGAAATCCAATCTAGGAACCAAATAAATTTATGAAATTATATGTGATAACTAGGTTATGACATATGGACAGCTGCTCCAAATACCAATGAGGTGCCAAGCTACTAATCTAGGTTCCCATTTATTGAATGTGAATTCGAATTGAAATGATAAATGAAAACCATGAGATGTGATATGGTTATGACTATTTCTTGGGATAAAGTAGGCATTGATGGTTTGGGTTCCCAAATAAACCCATGTGATTTATATTGTTATGATAATAATGATGAAATGTGATAACTATTTTCATTATTGTACTTTATTCTTTCTACAACTACAAATAGTGTTATAGACAAGATATTATTTTAAATTCCATTGGTGGTGGAATATTTAGTTTTACTCACACCCCACTCAGGCAGCATATTTTGTTCCCAAAGAGACTTCATGTCTAAAATACATGATATGGGAAAGAAACTTATGTTAGATGGTTGAGTTGTGATGGAGCATGGTTGAGGGAACTAGACTTGGTGTCAAGACCTTCTTGGGAGTTGTCTATGTGTCTTTATTTTGGGTTTTATATATTGACACATGACATGTATACAACATGAAATATCTATTATTTTGGTTTTGATATTATAATCATATTTTGGTCATAATGGGATGTTTGTATTAATCTAGTTATGGTTATTATCAATGGGTTATTTTTTATTTATTTCTCATATTTTTTACTTTGATAAAGAGAATATATTTTCCCCATGGTGTATATTTGACCCTCACTATTATTTGGAAGCCTGTAGTGTAAGGGGAGGCATGCATGGGGACACAAAGTAAGCCTTCTTAGGGATGCAACATGTGTAATCCGAGTATGGATTTTATAATAAAACAAAGTAGTTCACGTCATGAGCATACCTAGAACACCACGAACCACTAATGTAGCAGCATTATAACTCCTTCAATTATCAATAATACCATGAAATTCACATAGATAAAAAAATGATAGAAAATACTGATAAAAAACTTTTCATCCCTAAAAGAGACTACGGGAAGATAAAAACTAATATAACATATTTATTTCATTCCTGAGAGAGATAAGTAGAATATGGTTGGTCAAAAAATATTTGGTTCCACTACTCCCACATGAAAAATTATCTGTATTATATTTCTTGAGAATATTATTTCTGGTACCAAAAAACATGAACTATCTAAATAGATATCCCATGTAATGTTTTTCATGGAAATCACTAATATGAACTAGCTAATCAACCACAAAAACATATTTCTTCTTTTCAAGGTTCTCTTAGTTATAGATATGACATAGTTTAGGATGGTACATCTTGAGCTAAAATATATATAATACATCATGAATCATAGTCAATTCAGTCCATAATTAAAAAAAGTATTTCACATTTCCAATCAGTTCAATTATCTGAAAATGAAACATATATCTCATAGCTAACATCACATTCTTCTTGAAGTGAAAATGAAAGGACTGAGGTGAAGAATTCAAGAATACCTCATCACCAATAAGAAACTGAAAACGATGATGTCGATGATGAAAATAAAAAATATTATAACTCTCAAAAATAAAAAACTCCTAAAAAGTAATTTAGAACATATTCCCCATAACATGAATAATTCATAACTAAATAAAAGAAGATTCAATAACCTCAAACCTAAAATGTAATGATCTACGAGGTTTACCATTCAAGGATTCAATGGGAGGCATTATGATGAATTAATGATAATATTTATTGTATAAAAATTCAATGATTACAAAATAAAAATGTTGAGTACCTCATATGTCTATGGAAGTATAATAGAGAATTTCATCCAGAATTTGATTCACTCACTCAGTGTGATCATTCATTTGAGGACGCTATTCTATGTACAAAAAAACATGAGAACCAAACAGATTTTAGAGGGATTATAAAATCAAGAGGTAATATAGGGGTCTCTATCATATATTATAAATGAAAAAACCCCATGAAACCTAAAAAATATTACATATATAATATTCCAAAGTCACTAAAGTAAGAGGCATCCCATATCAGAAAAAAATTAGATGACATAGTAAGTCAGAAATTTCATACCCAAATAGAATTATTACCTATAGGATTTATAGAAACATAATTATCAAATAAATAGAAAAATATTCCTACTTCAATATCATTATTGGGTTTGGTTGAGGAAGACCATAAGGATTTTGATACTTTTCATTATCCTGATGACATGTATAACAATGTGATTTTTCATTATGTATGTACCACATCAAACCCTTCCACCAAAAATGACGCTTAATATTTTAATACCTCTCAGTTGTGAATTCATAAATAACCCACTTAGAGTAATGAACCTAATCCATGACAAACGTTCTCATGTGTGAGGGAACAAAACACTTATTCTAGAAGAGAATAATGCAATCTGGTGAGAATTATCGTACGATGATGATCTACCCACTATATAACGAATTCCAAATACACATAAATTTTAGATCACAATTTGTTCTTAGAAAATAAACTCATGAAGATAAGTTGGGAACTATTTACTCACCAATGAACCATCAATTCCATCATCCATTTCATCTAGGTTCTTCCTAATGAAATGTCCTAGGAGGTTCTATTCCTACCATAATTCCATCATTACCATATAGGGAAACATTCTATTAATAGAATTAGAAAAAAAAATCCACTTTCTCATGGTGTATGTGATTTCAAAATCAAATGATTAAAGGTAATCAAACCACTAACTCTACTTAAGGATAAATTACTTCCGATATAAGATATAATTCAAACCCTTATAGTTAGATATGATGATAAACCATTTCTAAAAAATATATTATTAAAATCTATTATGGGTCTTCAAAACTACTTAATGTTCTATATCATTGGTGGGTAGTTATTCTATTTTGTTTGAATTTTCCACCAACCATACACCATAATATGATATCCTCAAAGAATAACAAATCCCATGTTGATTCTTGTAGAATCATAGCAAAGAACATAAATCATTCCTAATTTTTTTAATACGAGGATATGTGATGGTGTCATATTACACATCAATTCATTAATAGATGCCTCAAATCTATAATCTCAATATAATTTTACTCCATTCCAAGTTGGAGCAACAAATTATCACTCAATCATCAGGAAATCCATTACAATCCCTTTAGAATACCCTATATGTTCCCCAGAATCTCAAAATACACATATTTTCTCTACTGATGAAATGATGATTGTTACCATCTCAAGGTCAACTATGATTCCATTTTTTGGTTTTATTTCATAATAATATATCCTATTAGATATTGAAGTGACACATAAATCATTTAACACAATGTTTGTGATTTAAAAAACTTATAAGATAGTTTTTATATGAATCCCATGATCTTCTTTGGTTCTTTAAATGTACTAATATTTTATCCATTAAAACCACGATGAAGGAATCATGACACAAAGCAAACAACTTGTTTAGTAGGGCCATAAATATTCTTAGATAATTAGATATGAAAACTTTAATTATAAGATTCTCAAATAAATAATGTGATCTTATAGTAAGCCGTTGGAATATCTTTTCCCATAACAATGAATTGTTGGTATCCAGACTGATGATCAGCCTTGGAAAACAAAAATTCCTCTTTTAGTTGCTTAAAAATATTTTCATTCTACAAAAAGGTATATTTGTTCTTAATCATCACTTAGTTGAGACCTTTAAAATCAATACATTAAAGAAGAGTTCCTCCATCCTTATTAACACTAGGGATTCTTCCAAAGATACACTAAAAAATGTAAATCCCTTATCCTTAAAATCATTTAACTAAATCTTCAACCCTTCCGTTTTATCTAGTTCCAAATAATAATAAGGAATAAATATCATATGAGTCTATAGTACTAAATAAATTGAGATATCTACCTCTCTCTTGGGAGGTAGAATAGGAAAGTAAGTTCGAAATACCTTGAGATACTCATTCACCACCAGAGGAAGATTAAAAGTAATGCTTTCTTCAACAAGTTCAATACCTATGAGGAAAACAATTTAAAATGAATTAATATAGAAAGTAAACCTTGAACTGACCTTATATTGAACTCTTTCTGAAACACATGTGACATACCACTAAGGGATGTAAAACAAAACTAGTAATGACTAAAATTAATTTGAGCTCTTTGAGTAATCATCCAGTTTATCCTGATTATAATTTCAAATAAATCAATATCAATAACTAATAATTCCCCAGTTTTCTCAACCATTAATATAGAAAATGATTATGAGAGGCATAAAAAATTCTGATCCCTTTTTTTTATGTTATGTGTCACTATCTCTATAATATATGTCATTAATTCCATATAGAGATTGGAATGATTTGGAATGTGGGTTCATATGAAGATTTGATAGGAACCTATATCAAATAATGTAGTTTCTATAGATGAATAAATTTAAAAAGTAACTCTCATAGTCATTGGGCCCATGTCAGCCTCTATTGGAAACACTTCCACTGCATAAACTATTTTACACATATGGTTATTCAATCTAACCCACAAAATATTATAACTGAAAACCTTTTGTGTTAGAGACATCTAACTACACTATTGTCCCTCTTGTTGTTTTATAGAATTAACTAAGTGAATGTGAAGATAATAACATATAGAAACATTGTAGTTGACTCATACATCCACTATAGAGGTAATCCAAAAGTGAGGTCGAGCAATATCATTTTTTATTCCCTATATTTAAATGATTGTATCAAGGAAGAGGGCCTATATTAGTTGTTATCGAGGTAATAACATTTTTCTAGTTTGGGGTTCCACTACCGCATCCCTTTTGAAACTAATTCCCCATTAAATTCCTTATCTATGATCCACTATTACTACCACCAAATAGGGGAGGAATTTCAACAAATCCCAATTTACACAATTATTAATTTATTAACATCAAATCTCTATCCACGACCTCAAAATAGGTGGATAGTTTCATCCTAATGAACAATGAATGGATTTATAGTCTCAATCCCATCTAAAACATATAATACTTTATTTTATAATTCTATAAAGCCTACGATGAGAAAAGGGAATGTTTATAAAAATAGTTGGTACACTTCACTACACCTCGACCAAATTATTGATGAGAGTTTAACTAAATAGAATAGGTCATATCCAACTGAATTGGGTAAAAATACTATATCATGATATCCTAGAATAAATTCCATACAAATCTTCATTCTAATATTCTAAAACCACTATGTCCCAATATCTTCAGTTGGGGCCTCAAATCATAATGATGAAACACGTTACTATAATATAATACATATTCTCTAAGAAGATAATGATCATTTAAATATCCCATATTGATTAATCCACATTATTTGAATCATTTATCCCCCAGAAGGATAACTGTTTTTGATTGAGAAACTCTTAGGCCCAATTCATATCCCCACCCCATATGGAATAATATATACTTCTTGAGAAGGGACTGCAGTTGCACTATGGTTCATAGCATAAACTACACACACCATATTCATGGAAATAATCTAATAAACCAATGGATTTCCCATGCAACATTACCTTATGAACCCTCTAGAAGATTCACTGGAAGTAATTTAAGAGAAATAGTACAACAAAACACCGGAAAAATATGTGAAAATGTAATATGAGGAATGATGTTTGTTAAAAATAAAAAAATAAAATGGAAACTAACCTAAATAAAACACATTTTAAGATTTCAATAGGAAACTCATAACCCACCATATTAAAAGATATCTAGGAACTCACTCACAACCTTCTCCATAAGCATTGATTATTCTAAATCCAATCTACCAAGACACACCAAATAACATAGACTGAAAATCTACTATTAAAAAACATTATTCATAAAACATGAAGGGTTATTCTTGAATAGGACCCCTCGAGATAACCTACAATATAGACCAAGTGTTGTTACCAATATATATGGGATGGGGAAAAGCAACTAGGCATAACAAAATAACCCTATGGAATGTTTACACCCATAAGGATAGAAAAACTAGTGTTTTCAATGAAAAAGGGACACAAACAAATACTATTATATAAAAAAATAAAATAAAAACCAAACAATAACACAAAATTCCAAGGAAAATATTAATATAGATCATGAAAATGAAGAGAATCTATAATGGAAATAAAATTATACAACTGTGGGTAAAAAAATAAAAAATGTTAGACTACAAGACATCACCACATGACATGTGGGTTGGTATCCTACACTACCACCACTATAATTTGAATATAAACTAGCTAAACACCACCATTGCTAAGTGGTTCATTTCCTTTTCCTATATTAATCATAGGAATATCTATATACACATAATTGGTGTGTATAGGTTGTGTGATCGGTATCCCAATAGGGTTTCACCATGTCATACATAATAATACTTTAGTGAATACATAAATTATGTCCAATTTGTGAAAATAAATTAATAAGAGGTATAATTTACATATAATTTCATAACACAAGGAAAATAAATAAATTGAAATTTCTTTAAAATAAAAAAATATAGAAATATTTTTCACAATTTTAATTTTTTTCACAATAACAAACCGTTTCATACTAATATATAAAAAATATATGATTAAATAATTTTCAAAAACTGAATCAAGAAACAATGTTCAATAGAAGAACATTTAAAACTATTTATCACCATGATGTGGAGTTCTATGTTAAATTCATCCAAGGATAGCTTTGATTCCCCCACCTAATGTGATAGTGAAAAATAAAAAATATAGGTGCAAACTCACTATATATCACCATCATGTGTCTCCTAACCTTACTAGTGTTTTTTGAGAGGTTTCATAAAAATTAAATGCTATAAAAACTAACCGTACAAAAATATGATTTTCCATGATGACCCACCTAACACTTCGGATCCCATGGTCTATAATAATTTTCACAATTCAAAACATTTCAAAGCAATGTTTTATCAATAAATGTTTATTATATTCAAAAAACACACAAAAATGATAATAAAAAAGCATTCCCAATCACTTTTAGCATCAATTAATTTTATTCATTCAAAAAATATTTCTTGAAAAAAAATCCATAAATATTAAAATTTAAAACCTCATTCAAAATTATATAATAAACAATGATTCAAATGATAAATCCTTTTTATGGTACCACTTACCTCTGTGAATTGTAATAGCCTGTAACTGAATGGAACCCACAAACCAAGTGAAGAGAACAACATTATAAGATAAAATGATGTCCTAAACTAAAAAACCTCATCAATAATGTATGGATCCAAAAAACCTATCATATAATATACCTATGGTGATTGGAAAATATAATAGGGAATGTAAAAGATCAAAAAAGAAAAAAACCACTTATCACAATGTCTTCTAAATATCAAGGATGAACCACTACCAATATCAAATCATGAATAAGTGAGAATGGAATCTGTATAAGATTAATTCTTTTTGGTTTGAGTCTAACTAAAAAATATAGTAAATAAATTTAAAACACAACAAGGTAAAATTTCGAAAATTCTTTTAGAAACTAATATAGATGGGTTCATGGTGTGAAACATGATATCCACCCTGAATTATTTATGCTCAATCAGTTCATGGTGTGAATAGGGGGTTCATTCCATGGAGCACTAGCTTTATAACATAGTTTTCCTTATTTGAATTCCCAAAAAATACCAAAATAATTTCATGGAATGAAAAATCCTTTAATTCCATGAAAAATAATAGAAATTATATTTTGGATCCTTCCATATGATAGAATATCCCAAAATTCACCTTGAAAAATATGATGATAGTATAACATAATTACAATACATCACATACATAAAAGAAACATCGATATGTTACAAGTTATAATGGCTATCATGATTTTATTTTAGTTTCTATTAATTATTTTAATTCTTATTTAAAATTACTTTTCAATTGATAGTATCTTGTATAACATTTTAAATAACTTGTGGGAATGTTATAAGCTTGTTAAGAAGGTTACACAGTAATTGGAGGGATATATTATTCCATAATAATGATGTGATTTATAGGATGTTGTATTCATATTCATTTATATAGATAATGATTTTTTTATTCTTAGTACTGATATAGTTGTTCATAATGGAGTTTTTGAACAATATAGAGTAGTATAGCCCCCATTATAGTGGAAGGATTTTGTTCAGGTTGGAGTCACAATATTAAAGTGGTATATATAGCATGTATTGATATTGATGTGAAATTAATTATGTCTTAATTACCTTGATAATGGTGTTATTATTGTATTTTTTAGTAATTTTAGAGAGCTAAAGGATCTGATAGTTCGAATTCCTAGCTCCAATTGAGGGCTATTTTCTAGTTAAGGATACATTAATGGAATATAATGTTTGAAGATAAATTGTAATGAATATTTAGATGAGGATTGATTTTTGGATTCAAGTTTACAGGCATAGAGGATTATCCGTGGTTGGGTAACTTACTCTTTTAATTACTGGAGGAACTTGGTACCTAGTGGATGTTTACTAGGTACCTTATGAGCTATATAAGTGTTCGAGTGGGGTAGGGTTCCATGTGGTACTTGGTTTCCCTAGACTGATTACCTATTAGTTCTTTACTTTAAGATTTTGTGGTGTATTTTTTTAATTCCCACCTCTAACTAAATTTCTTATTTGATCCTTTTCTCCTAATATCACTTATATCAGTCCAATGGGAGATATCTCCATACCACCTTTTTGTCCTCTAATTCTATACTTCATTTAATTTTTGTTAGATGAAGCCATGAGATTTTATCTTGAGTGAAACAAATTTACTCTAATCTTCTCATCTGATCCTCCATCATCTCCTTTTTTCAATTAATTTCTGTTTAATTATTAGTGATTCAATGTATAATTACTCCATAGAATAGTGAAGTTAACCTTAGATTATGTGAATTCCTATTTTGTTCTTACATAGAATCTCATATGGGATTGTTGGATTTCATTCATTTCTATTTTGGTTTGAGGTGATTGACATATTTTTGAGGTTATGGGTTTAAATATTTTAGGATGGATTTTGGGATATTTTCATTGAGTTATTTGGCAATGTAGGTCAATATATTTTTTAGTTAATTGTTGTGGTTGTTTTCATTTTCCATCATGTAGTTTTTTCTACCTTTGTTATGGAGAATATATAATTAGGTTCTTTGGTTATTTAATTTGGGTAAATAATTTCTCATTGTTTTTAGAGGAAAAATTAGAAAAAAAAAATCTCCCTAATTATATTATTAGTTAGTCTTTACTCACTACATGAATCTAGGGATATGATTGTAACATTATTATAGGGACACATTCATTTGATAAATTAATAGTACATCTTATAAAATGAATATTATTTATAAGAAAATACAACCTATGATTGATTTATATTTATTTATTTTATTTGGAATCTTAGATACCTAAAAAACTATTACATAAAAGATTTACTCCATCCCCTTTTAATTTAATATTAACAAGAAATATTATTAGATATAACATAATTAAAACCATTCATTATATCCTAAGGAAATGAATTCATAATAAAGGGTGTTCTCATATTCTTAGTAAGATTATGAAAGAAATATACCAATGATCATTTAAGTATAACATGAGTAGAAATGTTTGATAACCTAAACATAACATTTGGAAACAATACCCACAAATTCAAATACCATAGTCAATACATAAAACATGGAATATCATAAGGCCTAATTTATAATGGTATCAAAGAGAATGATCTTGGAGAGTATAACATTGGTGGGAGACATAACTTTTTATAACAAACATATGAAAAAAATAATTTCCCTAGTTTGGGATAACTACCATGAATATCATACTCGATTGGGTTCACTGCCCGTTCAATTATATCCTTGGTCATGGTTCACTCTCAAGTGTATCATTTTGGATAGAGTCCCTTATTAAACTGGGTTAATTCCCTATTCTAGAACATATTATCTTCTGAGATAACCATATTTAACCAATTCATTGGATGCCTATAGAATTATGTGTCCATACATTGTGTGTTGATAATAAAAAATATGTGTGCCATAAGATCAAAAAACCCTCATTATTTCACTACCTGTGGAATAGAGATCGGTTTTATAAACATTTCATCATTTCATCATATCATAAATAGTGGAAACTAAATAAGTTCCATAAAAATCTACAAATCATAATATTAATCATTTCATATAAATACTAAATATTCCATTAGTTGATCATATCACTATTAAATAATTATTAACATCAATGTTTGTTATTATTTTATATATATTTCATTAACATATCATTAGAATATTTCTTTTTGGAAATACCCTATTAATTTTGATTTAATATTTTTAAAAACAAAATATTTAAACAATTATGGATTTTTTTTGAAAATAACCATTGACTCCTACAATGGAAACTTCAAATCATGGACCATTCATAGTGGTGGAAAATTACATTCATTACATAATCATTAAATAAAGGATGTTTTTTACACCATCATTAAAAATTATCTTATTAATAAAAATACAAGAAGAACATTTTGAACATTTTGTTAAAAATATAAACTAAGAAAAAATTTGCTTCCTAAAATTTCATAATTATAGTAAGAAAACATTCATAAAAACATTTTATAAAACATTTTCATTGAAGGAATAGTTTTTAGTAATGAAAAAGGAAAAATAAGGTGGGGTTTTCTTAAAATCATTTTATAATCCATTTGGAGTACTGAATAAGGAAAAATGGTAATAAAAATTATAATTTCTATAAATAACCATAATAGAAAAAAATTTAAGGGGTTTTCTAAAAATATGTCATATAACTTACTCAATAGACATTCAAGAAAAAACAATCCTGATTAAAATGAGATTGAAACATAAATCTATTACCTCAATTCTGATGTTGCACCATATAAATTGAAATATCCTATATAATAATTATTAATTTATAATAAAAATATTAATGAACTATATTCATTCATATCATACCAAATAAAATTTATTTAAAACTTATTATCACCCATTTATTAATAATTATTTATTAAAATCACTATTCCATGTGATAACTGTTTAATTTGTAAATTCTGTTTTAGACAGATGGTTCAAGTACGTAAAAACTGGTTATGGTTTAATCATATACATAATCTTAATCCTTATATAAGTATCATATTTATGTATTATATACAATTTTATAATTATTCATACAAATATGGGATTATATATGAATTTCATCATATTGTAGAGATGGTAGTTCGTACATATACAAAAGTGATGTTTCCACTTTTTGATGGTTATATTAAAAGATATTTAGACACATATTCTTATTTATTGATTAATTATTATATTATATATACCCGATATATCCATTACATATTTACTTATTAACATACACAAAAATTCAATGTATAAAATGAATGAAATATCTTTATGGAGGTGTTTGTCCACACATACAAAAGAGAAACATTACGATTTTTCAAATGAGGGATAAATAATATGTTAGAAATAATTTTATATTCAATAAAGAATAATTATGTCATATATATCACATATAGATATTAAATCAATGATAATAACCTATTGTGAATGATGATGGTAGATAATGAATCATATTGTTACGTGGAGAAGGTAGTCCACAAATTTGCAGGGGCGATAATTTTAATTTCCTATTTGATGGAGAAGAGGTGGGAAATTTGTGATCCAAAATACTAATAATTAATTAGTATATTTATTATATTTATATCAATTTTTAATTGATTCCATTTATTTATTGTTGGTCAAAAAATAAATAAAATTGAATGTTTCAGTTAAGAGTTATACATATTGTTGAGAAACCACATTTTGCATAATCTTAATGCCATGAAAGAATAACATTGTAGAAGGAAAAAATGATCTGTACTTTTTGAGAGAATTTATGAATGCATTTGGACATGGATTTATCATGTTAGAGTTCTCATTACGTATGGAGAATAGAAAGTATGTGGTATCCTTTTATAAGGGGTGGATAAGACACAATTGAAATTTTTCAAAAGATTAAAATATAATAATTTCATACTCATTAAATATGATTCCAAATTATTAATATTCAAATATAATATGATTTAGGGACTATATATTCCCATATAATTGGATTTGTACATGTTTGAATCGAAACCACATCCTCATCTTATTTTTAAATCACATGGAAAACCCATTTCCACCTTAACTAAGGTAAACAAATCATATTATTTCTACTACTCAATTATGATCAATAATGAAGTTTATCATATTAGATTATACTAACCATATTAAAACAAATAGAAAATCCACTTCAATTTATTAAATTTCTATATCTATTTAATATTTATATTATAATAAATTCTTCAAATGCAATGAATTCCATAATTAGCAAAATGCATTTTTTTATCATAAAACTGACATAACCTTCATTCCTTGAAAATAAAATACTATTTGATGAATGTAAAAATAGTTTTTTAATATATAATATATAAATTTTTTTTTAATGAATCAATAATTATTAATTTAAATTATTTACATAATGACACATTGTGTGTATAAAAATAATATTAAGAAGAAATGTGTTTTAATCTAAAAAATGGTCGTATACAAAAATCAGGAATAAAGAAAATTCGTATTAAATTCACTAGATTATTTTTAAAAGTATAGGATTATGTTATTTCCATATGAAACATGAATAATTATTAACTATTTTAATGAAAATAAATGACAGTATTACAAAATTGATATTTTTTAGTATAACTAAAAATCAATATTTCTAGAAAATGCCCAAAGATTATCCCTGTGATATTTTTATATGATAATATCAATAATTATATCCTTTTGAGATATAATTTCAAAATATTTTATAATTTAATTGTTATATTCTCTCACAAGAAGAAAAAACCATTTTTTATGAAAATATATTTTTGAATCATAAAAATCTTTAATGAAAATCGAGCACTTAATTATACATATACCTTTATTATAAAAAAACATTTTACTTATTTTTTAAATTTGTTTTACCCATTTATAATGTCAATTTTTCAGCTTTTTTATAATATTTTACTATATTATAGTATATTTAAGATGATGTTTTCTTGCATCCTATACTATCTAATAATACAAATTATTCTAAAGTGAAATATTTCATAATATCTTAACATGATAAATTTTACCACCTTTTAAGAATTTGAAACTTTGAATTATTTCAGTATGATATAAATAGCTATGGAAAGTTTTTCATCATCCCATCCTATGGTTCCTATTAATATTCCTCTAATTTATCGATTAGGTATAAAAAAGTGAATAGATGAGTAGTCTTGTTTTGTTGAACAATATCTCTATGTTAGAAAATATACATTAGTTGTTCCCCAAATGTGAGATCTTACTAAAATGATATGAAATTTTTTTTTCATTACATGTGTGACATAAGGTACAAAGTCCCTTAGATAGATACATAGAACACAACATTAATTTGGTAGAATTTATGTTGAAGTTACAAATGATAAGCTACCATCTCGATATGATCAAGGATTTCAAAGGGACTGATATATCTGGGGTTCAACATTCCCATAATTCCGTATCTCATAACCTTATCCAAATGTGATTTTTTTTAGTAATATGTAAACACTAACTTTGATATTTATATATCACATATGATTGAAATCATATCTTTTATGTCGAGTTTGATATTCCCTTATATGTTTTGGAATAGATCGAACCTTATCTTCGATCTCCTTAGGTAGCTCATGTGCCAATAACATTCATTATCCTAATTAATCCCAACGTGTTGGAGTTATAAACATCCTACCATATAGGGAATAATAAGGACCCATTTGAATTCTTTAGTGAAAGCTGTTGTTGTATGAAAACTTAACCAAAGGAATTCGTTTATCCAAGCTATATTTAAAATTGATAAAGAAAAATCGTATCATATTATCTAGAGTTTAAAATGCAATCGCAGAATCAATAATGTTTTTGAGGATATACTATATTTAAACTCAACTATGTATCCAATGCATGTTGAATACTTTTCCATAACATAAAGTTTGACCTAGAATCTTAGTCAAATATAATAGAATATTGTAATCCATGAAGTCTTCCAACATAATTAATTTATATCCTGAAAAAATAATCAAGCTAGAAATAGTAACATATGGAAATGAAGTGTTCTACCTTCATAAGGTGATTGAATACAACCCAAATATCTCTATGTACATTAGAAGTTTTTATGAGTCCCACAATAAAATCTATGATGATTTTTCCAACATCCATTATGGTGTGGGGAGTGGTTGTAACATCCCATATACTTCTATCTCTTTGGATTAACATTCCATCATAATAAGAAGAATGATAAATTCTCTATCATATCAATATTCATGATGTACCACCATTAATACTCTTTTAGATATAAATATGTTGTTGTAATTCAAGGATGAATAGAGAATTATGAATTAGGATCTTTATCCAATAGAACCTTCTTTAGATACAACACTATGTGACACATACTTATTCGATAAACATTAACATTCCATAATACTCATCATTAAAAAAATGAATATTTCTCACCCTCTTTTACAATTTCACATCCTATATATGCACCTCTCTATTACACATATAGATATATGGTTGAACATTTATCTAAGAATGAAATGATATGTCCCATTCCCTCATGATTTCAAGATCTATCTTAGATAAATTCAAAAATATTTGATCTCTATAAATCCTCATCATGGAAAACTATCATGGTATTTCTAACTCATAGTATCTTCCACCATGTTCGCTTTCTTGTTTTTGTAATTTATTTAGTAGCCATAATCATTAATCAACTCCAAAAATATTCTTTGGTGCATAATTGCCTATTTATTCATGAATATATACTTCAATATGTTATTATCAGTATATATATCACACCATTTGCCATAATGATAATTCCACTATATTTTAAATGAGAAAAATTAATACTAATAACTCCAATTGATGGGTGATTTAATATTTCCCAATAATTTTCAGTTTTTGCGAGGATTAATCTGTCCTCATATCATTCATCACAATTAAGTGTCACAGTTTAATCATTCTTTGACTCACTGAATATTAGAAACCCTTCTCCGCTGATGGGTAATTTAAGTATAGGTTTATTGACCAACCTTTTATTTATCTCCATAAAACAATTAACTCCAAAGTAACTTATCTCTCTTCTAAGTCAATGGGGTTATTTTATTAGATACCCCTGAGAAATATCTCACAAATTATTGGTAGTATTTTTTTATCCCAATAAAATTTCATATATCATTTACCATGGTTGGACTAGTAAATTTTTAAATGATATAATTCCTTTAAGGATCCACCAATATACCCTTACTTGAAATTATATGACAATGGGATGTGACTTTCTATAGGAAAATGCACACTTGTTAAATTTATCATACATCAACTCCTTCGAAAACGTCTTAATAACAATCCTCAAATGTTTTTAAAGATCCTACTTTTTCATCAAATATATAATAATATCATCTATAAATAATACTAATAAATGACCAAGTTAATCAATAAATTCACTATTTATTATATCCATTAAGATTGATAGTGAATTGGTAAGATTGAATTGAATAACTATAAATTCTTAATTGAAATACCATTTATAAAAGTCTCTATTAGACATATTCCCGATGTTGAATCTAAATTTATGATATCTATATTGATGATAATTATTAAAAAATTAATGAAATCCTTGTAATTTATCAGAAATATCATCTATATGGAATATATGATAAATTTTCTTGAGAGTGATCTTGTTAAGTTCTCGATAATCAATGCAAAGGAACATTCTCCAAAATTTCATTTTCATAGAAAGAATAGTTTCACCCCATATTTATTCACTGGGGTGTATGAATACATTATAATTATTTTTTGGTGTTTAATATTCAATTCCTAAAACATTATTCGGTATATGGGGTATTTAAAAAAGGGTTAACAAAATTTATGGGTTCTATTGGAAACTCGACATAGTGATTTTGGCTGGGAATGACTTTAAGAAATATATTAGTATAATACCAAATATTATGACTTTCTAAATTATTCAGTTTCTCCCTAACAATTTGACATAAATATACCTCATTAATAGGATGTACTACCCACACAATAGATGTAACAACCATTGTAATATAATTTTCACTCTCACACCGAAGGATAATGATCTGTTGGTTTAAAATATCAAATGTGACTTCCCTTTACAAGAATATGATATGGTATTTATATATATAGATCCAATGAATCTCCAAAATAACATCAAATTCAATAAGAAGGAGAATAAAAACATTTATTGGATGAACATTCCCAAAAACATCAATGAGAGTGGTTCTATTAAAATTACATGTGTCATCGTACAATTTAATTATTTTCTACTAACTCAAAATCTAATAGTAGCGGTGGTGAAGTGATTACATTAGAAAACATATCATATATAAAAGAGTGGGTATATGAAAAATAAAACATAGAACATTTCAATCTATAGTGTATTGTACATGTACCATTCATTGCTTCATTATCCTAATGCACTTCATCAGTTGTTATTGCGTGAGATTTCCCTTTGTATCTGGGCTTAAGAGACATCTGTTGTGCCCTAAAAACACAATTTTTGCAACATATTTTTAATTAAATATTATTGATTTAATTAATTATTATTAAACTTTTTGTTTAATAGTTGCACATTTTCATTTTTAAAATTAAATCTGTTATTTAATCATTTTTTGTAATCAAATTTTTTTTATCCTTTTAATAGTTAATTTATATCTTACTTTAATTTTATTGTCTAATACCTTTTTATTTATTTTGATTATTTTTATCTGCATATTTAATAATTTAAAATTTACTGGTTGATTAATTAATCATGCTCTCACATATAAATAATGTTGTTTCTTATTTAACAATTCATGTAGTAAATATTGATCAATTTAAAATAATATAACCTAATTATTAGATGTCTTTTAATAATTCATTAATTACTTATTTATGTTTTGAAATAATCTAAACTTATTAAAACATTATAATTTTAAGTCTTAACTTAATTCAATTATTCTAAAATATGATAATTCATTGTATACTTTAATTAATTTAGTTTGTTAAAGTAGCTATTTTATATAATTTAACATTATTTATTATTTACTAATTTATATCAATTTTATATTATATTTTAATACTAATTTAATTTATGTTTTATCTGTTTTATAAAAAAAATTATGTTTATGAGTTTCATAGTTTCTCTTTTTTTCATATTAATTATTATATTGAATTAATTATTTTTTTTATTCTAAATTTTAGTTTTAATCTATTTTTAACCTTTCATTGTTTTGCAGTGTACCGGTGGCATAACTAACTCCTCACACCATCTCGTTCATGATGCCACCATTAAACCCTTTCTATGGTGCCACTATAATCCATGGCACTGAAATTATGCCACTGTAAATTCATCTTCAATATAAATTCATTTCCTCAAGCACACAAATTTACCGCAAAACCAAATCTAATCTATCACAACTCTTTTTCAGATATTGAGAAGGATGAGCTATGCAGTGAGATCGCACCACCGTTTGTCTAAGGAGGAGGCTGAATTGAGCCTTGTTGAACTCCATTGCTGCATCGTGGTGAAGAAATGGAGCTGCTGACCACATTTACAGATAAGAGGGCTTTCACCGTAGATCTAGAATTGAAATAATGAGATGTGTTGCCTGTATGTTCATAAACCTAGAATCTATCATTAAAAAATAGGGAGAATCGGACGAGGAGAAGCCGAAGTCATTGTCACAAACACTTGAAGATACTGACACTTAAAAACCAGATTAGAATAATTGAATCGATGTAAAATTCTCAATCTAAAACTCTAATAAAAATTTACAAATATAGAAAATCGAGATCCAATATGCCTGGATCTGTTGCACCACTTCATGTCGCGTCGTCATTAAGCAGGGGAGGATCCGCATAGGAGGAATAATCATCACAGGGATTCTGACTCGGGAGGAGTTGTGCACCACCAAGGTTTTTAGAGGAGGAGGCCCCCACTTTTCTGGGGAAGAGACTGTCTGAGTTCACCACCACTGTGAGGCTGAACCATGCCATGTTTTCTACCTAGAGTATCACCACACACCGGGCTGAAGTCGGAGTTGCGTCACTGGGAGGAGTAGAGGCCAGTGCCTGTTCTTCAGTAGGAAGACGAAGTTGCTGCTTCTCCTTCCTAGAGAAGGAACCGAAGACCCCCCCTATGAGCCGAATTTGGGGGGGGGAATATAATATTAAAAAAATATACATATATAAATAATAATATAAAAATAAATTAATAATTAATAAATTAAATTAAAATTATATTTTAATAATAAATAATTCTTATAATATTATTAAATAGATAAGTTATAAAATAAAATATATGAAAAATGAAAAAGAATTTATTATCACATTAATTATAATTTAATTTCAATAGAATAAATATAATAATTAAATTAATAATGTAATTTATATTAATCTAATTTAAGAATTTAATAAATTTATACTAACTAATTATTAGAATACTTACAGAAATAAAATTACTTAATTAATATTAATAAGTTTTAAACGTAATAAATTTTATATAATTAAATATTTAATAATAAATTAATAACTATAATTTTAATATTTAATTTAGTAAATAATAAATATCTATATAAGTATTTATTAATTAGCTTTAATTAACTTTTTAATTTAACTGTAATTTAAAAAATAACTATAATATATTATTGATTTTCTTAGTGTTTTTTACTACTTGTTTTTTCTCTGCTTTGCAGGTTTATATGGGAATTGTAATCCGATCTAGGTTCACACAAAAAAATATCGGAATTCATTTATGTGAGAGAAGATAGAGTTATGTGTGGTTGACTGAAAAAACACACATGTTTAATGTAACATTAAAAGACAAGTTTAAGTAGGTGAAAATAGGGGTGACGTGCAGCTTATGACAACATGATTTAAAGGCAGAGAAGCAGCAAAATTTAGAGATGCTCATTCACATAGTATTCTCATTCATTCCATGAACACAATTTTGTAGAGAAGATTCTAAGACTCTCATTCTGATTCCATGCCACACAATCCGAGAGCGAAACTACGAGGAGACAACAAGGGCAGTGCAGGTGACTTGGAGATATGGGTGGAGAACAAATATTCACAATTTTCATTCATAGATAGAGGATTCTACTTCTTCTATTCAATTTTTTACAATGTATTTGATAATTTTAATTGAATATGATCATTGTTTAATTACTAGTTTGTGAAATTTTAATGACTAAGGGTTCATACATTTTTATCTACAATATAACTAGTTTAAAAACGAATCGTATTCTTTTGGTGAGAATGATTTGGGTTCTCAACATAAATTGAAATTTCAACTGAATGCATCTTATTTCACCATGAATGTTCTTTTGGTGAGTTTGATCATTGATGTTTTTCTTTTAAAAATTAGAAATTCAAATTACAGAAACTATCATCGAGATAGATTTTTGTTGACATCATAAAATAAAATTGTTGTATGTGGTTTTTGAAGTGGAGAACATCAAGAACTATAATACTGAGTTTTTATTCTTCTGGCGAGGAAGGATTAATAACTAATATTTGAGGTGTGAATTTAATTATATAAAGATTCATTCGTTTAACCATTAGATTTCAAATCATCTGAGCTCATTCTGTGATCAAATCTCATTACTCCTATTTATATTCTCTATTATCTTTAGTCTATACTGTTACTTTTAGCTATTTTATTTTTCAGTTAAGTAAATAGAAGATTAATATAATTAGTGTTATTTCTTCCACTTTATCATAAAAAAATTATAAAAAATGTAAAATGTTGAAAGGTAAAAAATATTTTTCCCCTGGTGACAATAGTGGTGGTTTCAAAAAAAACCTTAGATCACTCACCTGCCTTCTCTCTGGATCGACCTTACACCACAATGCTAGTGTAGGATTAATAAATGTAATTTTGTGGGCCTTGGTGACCTTCGACCACATCAGAATTTGGTGTCGTTGTAGGGGAAGGCATGCGTTGAGAGTTTAGGGTTATAATAAATGGAAATAAAAACCAATACAAAAACAGAAAAACACACTAAAAACATTATAAAAAATTGATTAAAAAATTGTGAGCTTCATTGATTCTTTTGTTGATCATTAAAAGCCTACATCAATTGTGAAACATTGTGTGGCTAATCTCACCTGTTTATGTTTAAAAAAATTGAACATCATCAGAACTGGAATTAACCAAGGCCTCATTGTGTTCGTTGTGGCTATTATGGGCACACTGCATGGTAGTGTGTCTATAACCAACCACAACATATTGATTACATTGAAGAAAATGAATATTTTTGGGTTAGTCCTGACACCCTAGTTAAAATTAACCTTATTGATTCTAAATTGGATGCTACGGTGGAATTATGGAACACATGGTTAACTATATCCCATGAAATTCTACATATATATTCTCAATAGCGAGATCAAATAATGAAAAGATTAGAAAACATTCTTATGTAATTACAACAAAAGGTTAAATAACTAGAAGAATTTAAAGAAACAGAAAAATAAAAAGTGTGTAAAATATTTTAAAATCAAATTGAAGAAGAAGGTAGTAGTGAAATTGGGAAACATGTCTTTATTTCTGAAAAATCTGAATTTGATGAACCAAATATGGAAATGACCTACTAAAAAAATCAATAAAACATTGACGTTGACCCTAAAATGAACTGTAATGATGTAGAGTTGGACAATTCTATAGATGAATTGAAACAGATTGAAAAATATTGCCGAGTTCTTTTCATCATTCCTTCATTCGAGAAAAATAACAGTTTTAGAAATTTTGAGAATGAAGTCACTCGGGTTGAAGTCAAACAAGAAAATGAAAACTTGAATGTTAAAAACTATTCACCCAACTCATCTGAATTTGTGAACAATGGGTATAAACATAATATTGGGAATACTTTAGAGGAGAACCTTAAGATAGAAATCATAGAATCTCAAATCTTTAAACCTAAACTGATAACCACTCATCCATGTTTTGTATTTGTAAACCCAATAATTTCTAAAATGTTGTCGAATGAAGAATTTGAGGTAGTGTGTTTTGAGGAAAAGTTGATTTATGAGATTTCACTTCAATGTTTACATAGTAATCACTTTTATAAAATTGTGGGTACAGAAATGGAATGTAGTGTTGTTATTCATGGGGAAAATTATCTTAATTTGAAAATTCTGGAAACTGATCTTATTGAAACTGAATTGTAAAATTTTTCCCCTAAAATTGAATCGAAACACACAAATGACATGGTTTTAGAATGTGAGACTTTTGAACATGATCATTAAAGAGAGGTAAATCACACATTAGATTCAAGAAGAATTGGTTTTTCTATATAAGTTGATTTTAATCTTATTTTATCTAATGAGGAATTTATGGAAGAGATTTATAATATTATCAAACTTGAAAGATTTGTTGAATGACAATTAACACTTCCTTGTAGTTCACTTCCATCCCCAACTAAATAGGGTAAAAAAAGATTATCATGATGCAAATAGTAGTTTAGAAGTGGATTTATGCTTGAGTTCCATTGTATATGATTCTGTTCATCATTTATTGAATCTGTTTTTTATTCTACTAATCATAATTTACACATTTTCAACCTTGAATTTTAATTTGTTATTGTTGAGGTTGAGATAGATAGTTGAGTGTACAATGTCACATCTTTGAAGTACCCAATTAATTGCAGTCTCTATGTAAAAATGTTAATTTCGTCAAATCTAAAACAATTCTAGAAATTGACATTATCATGTCCATAATTTTAAAGGGTTCTATTTATGGATTTTTGCAGCTTATGAGAATTTGGTTTTGGTTTACTTATTCTTATATTCCCATAGATTTCATTTTTTTTATTAAAAACATTTGGGCCAAACACATGTGATGGTTCCTATAAAAGAAACCACATTCACCTAGTGACTACAGTTAGTTTTACGTGAGTCTGGTCAGGGACTATAAATCTAGCACTGTATGGGAGGAAACACAATGTTTTTGTTGTGTTAAAAAGTAAAAAAAATAATAATTAAATAATGTCCAACTGAAGACTTTAAAACTTACTGCTTCATTGGAGTCAACCCATAGTTCTTCTTTCTTGTTTACTTATGTTTCTGTATTGTTTTTTATTTGAATAAAGTTATTCTTTGTTGTCTTTTATATGCTTTATCTCAACTGGTTTTTTGTTCTTGGTTGAGATGCTCTGTGTTTTTAAGATGTTGTAGTTGTGTTAATAAAGGAGTGGAATTCCCACATTAAAATATTAATGAAAAAAATATTATGTCAGGGAAGTACCTTAATATTAATTTGTATTTCATTATTCTACTCCTTACTACTTTAAAAAATTGTTGCATGTTTTTCATAAAGAAATATACTTTATATGTTGATGCTTTGAAAAAATTCTTCGTGTATTAGAAAATCTTTTACACGCTTGATTGAAAAATCTACTGCATCTCTTGCGTACTAAAAGGTTTCTGCTGCATGTAACCTTGTTTTAATAAAGATATGCATGTTCCTCTTGCTGCAATTTGAATTTCAATGATATATTAAAATCACTCACTATTTAAATTAAGTGTGGGGGGATACATGTAGGTTGGTTCGTGTAATTTTGTTGAATCTACTTTGCTAAGGGGTGTAAGGAATGCTTTTATTATACTTGATTGAACAAACAATTGAATCCTATATTCTGAATTTCCTTTCACCCAATTCACTCGGCACCCACAGGTTACATTCCATGTTTGAAATTTAATGGTAACTCTATGCCACTAGACATAAATGATAATGCATGTAATTTCTAATGATCCTATTGTAAATTAATTTTTTTTGAAAACAATATTTTTGACCATTAATGAAACTCTTTAAATCATGTCATAAATCAACTGAAATACAAAATCTATTTTGAAGATAAATTGTTAAATTGATCTTATCCATATTTAGAAGTCAAATTTGGGGAAAAAGTTGGGTTTAAAGTGTGAGGGATGGGGTCAATTCATTACTGTGCTTAATTGTGCTTAACCGTGCTTAATGTGAGACCGTCAATTCCCACTTCTACCACAAGCATTTTGTAAAAAATGGTTAAAATTTTTCATTTTTTTTTCACAATTATATGTTGTATTCTGTTTCTCAAATGGGTCTTGCCTTAGGATGAGGCTTGATGGGTAGTTAAGAGTTGTTGAGAATATGAAATTTTTGTGGGTGGATTATTGCAGAGTGAGTAAACTTAGTGATTTTATGAGATCTTGGTTTAGGACTACTTTTGAGAGTGATATTGGTAACTTGTTAGTGGAATTATGATTATAACCCTCAGAACTGGATGTTTGATCTTGATTCTAGGGAACTCAATTCCTTTTAATTATTAAAGTAATCACCTTAATGAGACAATGAAAATGATTTTTATAAAAATCCTTTGAAGCTGGAGTAGTTTGGGCATCTTGGATCCCATAGTGAATATTTGATACCCTATATTCTGGGCATGTTTTAGTTTACTTTAGCCCTCTATACACTTTGAATAAGTGCATTGAACAGTGATTAGCACATGATACAGGGCTTGGAAAAAAATAAAATAATGTGTCTAGGGTAAAAAATGAGTTCATTAAGGTGAGGGTGATGATGAACTCCAGATGAAGGGGTCTATTGGTTTATATGGGAGTCATTTTTTGTATTATCGATAATGTGATTAAAAAAATTATTTATTTTTGGAACCTAGGTGAAAAGTCAATGTACAAGTTTCCTCAGTTATGTTTTTAATTCTGTTGATAATTTCTATCTTGTCACCCTCAGACTTTGCACTTAATCCTATATTGAAATTAGTCGTTATGTATTTCCACATATGAGGTATGACATCTTCTTTGATAGATGAATCAATGCTATCTTGATTACCTTTGAGAGATTTATAAGGAATTATTATTTTTTAAATCATTTTCAAAAAGCCTAAATAAATTTTTAATCCTCTCTTTTAAAAGTGCATGACATGTAATAGTTTGAACTGATTCATAAAATATTTTTATGTTTCTCAATGATAATAAAACATGGGATTGTTTGAGGAAAAACAATGGTCATGTGTGGGCGAATTTTATGTGGCAATAAAAATGCATGTTTTGCCACATCTTTTTAATAAACATTTATTTAATTAATTAATTATTATTAAACTTTTTGTTTAATAAGTGGACATTGGTATTTTTATAAATAAATCTGTTATTAAATAATTTTTTGTAATTAAAATTATATTTTTATCCCTTGAATAGTTAATTTATATCTTAATTTAATTTTCCAGTCTAATACCTTTTTATTTAGTTTGATTATTTTTATTGGCTTATTAAATATTTTAACATTTATTAGTTAATTAATTAATCATGAATTTTTCACTTAAATAACGTAGTTTTAAATTTATCAATTCATTTAGTAAATATGGATAAATTTAAAATTATATAACCTAATTATTAGATGTCTATTAATAATTCATTAATTACTAATTTATGTTTTGAAACAAACTAAATTTATTCAAACTTTATAATTTTAAGTCTTAACATAATTTTTACTTTAATTAATTTATTTTGTTATAGTAGCTATTATATATAATTTAACTTTGTTTATTATTGAATAATTTAAATCTATTTTATTTTAGAAGTTAATAATAATTTAATTTATGTTTTATCTATTTCATAAACTTTATTTAAGTTTATGAGTTGCATAATTTCTCATTTGTTTATCTTAATTATTACGTTGAATTAATTATTTTGTTTAGTCTTAATTTTAGTTTTAATATATTTTTAATCTTTCATTGTTTTTTAGTGTACTAGTGACATAACTAACACCTCACATCATCTGGTTCATGGTGCCACCATCAAAACCTTTCTACGGTGCCAAATGGAACCTTGTTGGGTTCCATTGATGCATCGTAGTGAGAAATGGAGCCGCCGACCACATTCCAAGGGAATAGGGTTTTCACAGCAGATCTGGAATGGAAAAAATGAGCGGCGTCGCCTGCATGTGCAAACAACCCGGAAGCTTGCATCGAAAAAAACTGGGAGAATCGTACGAGGCGAAGCCCAAGAAATTTTCACCACCACTTGGAGATACTGGAACATAAAAACCAGATTAGAATCACAGAATCAAAGTAAAATTCTAGATCTGAAACTCAGAGCAAACTTTACCAATCTAGAAAACCAAGTTCCAATACGTCTGGATCTGCAGCACAACTTGGAGTCACGCTGTCATCAAGCATGGGAGGATCCGCAAAGGGGAATAATCTTCGCCGTGATTCAGACTCGGGAGGAGCTATGCGCTGCCGCAGTTTTCAGAGGAGGTGGTCGCCGCTTTCTCGGAGAATAGACAGTCTGAGTTCACCACCACTGTGAGGCTGATCCATGCCATGTTTTCTGCCCAGAGTCTTGTCACACACCAAGCCGATGTCGGAGTTGCGTCGCTGGGAGGAGCACGGGCTGACGCCAATTCTTTGGGAGGAAGATGGAGCCACTGCTTCTCCTTCCTAGAGAAGGAACATAAGACCCCTACTGTGCTTTGAATTTGGGGGTGAGGAGAATATAATATTTAAAGAACAAATAAATAATAATAAAAAAACAGTAATTATTAATAAATTTAATTAAACTTATATTTTAATAATAAATAACTATTATAATATTAAAAAATAGATAAGCTATAAAACAAAATATAAGACAAACTAATAAGAATTTATAAAATTAAAATATAAACACTAATAATTTATAAATAAAAGTATTTATTAACTAAAATAAATTTATTAACACAATAATTATAATTTAATTTCTATAGAATAAATATAATAATTAAATTAATAAAGTAATAGATATTAATCTAATTTAAGAATTTAATAATGTTATACTAAATAATTATGAAAAATACTTACACTAATTAAATTACAAAATAAATATTAATAAATAAAAAAGGTAATAAATTTTATATAATTAATGATTTAATAATAAACTAACAACTATAATATTAATATTTAGTTTAGTAAATAATTTTAATTTTACTTTAATTTAAAAGATAACTATAATATATTAATTATTTTCTTGGTGTTTTTTACTGCTCATTTTGTTCTATGTTTTGTAGGTTCATATGGGAATTGAAATCCCATCCCGGTTCACAGAATGGTATTATCAAATTTTAGTTAGGTGATAGAAGATAGAGCGATGTGTGGTTGACTGAAAAAACGCACGTGTTTCATGCAACAGTAAAAGACAAGTTTAAGTCAGTGAAAATAGGGTTGACGTGCAGTTTATGACAGCAAGATTTAAAGGCAGAGAAGCAGCATAATTTTGAGATGCTCATTCACATAGGACGCTCATTCACATAGGACACTCATTCATTCCGCAAACACACTTTAGGGGAGCAGATTCAGAAACTCTCATTATGATTCCATTCCACACAATCCGAGAGCGGAACTCCTAGGAGACACCAAGGGCGGTACCAGTGACTTAGAGATGCAGGAGCATAGACAAAGTTCTTGATTTTCATTCGTAGATGTAGGATTCTCCTTCCCCTCTTCCATTATTTTAACACTGTATTTGCTGCTTTTGATTGAAGATAAACTTAGTTTAATTTCTTGTTTGGGAAATTTTAATGACTAATGGTTCATACATTCTTATCTTCACTATAATTTTTTTTTAAAAAGAATCAGATTATTTTGGCGATATTTATTCCGGTTCTCAACATAAATTGAATTTTCACCCGAATGCTTCTTATTTCAACATCATTGTTTTTTCAGTGAGTTTGATCATTGATGTTTTTCTTTTATAAACTAGAAATTCAAATTACAGAAACTATCCGTGAGATAGATTTCTGTTGACATCTTAAAATCCAATTATTGTATGTGGTTTCTGAAGTGGATAAGCTCAAGAACTATAATAAAGAGTCTTTATTCTTCTGGTGAGGAAGGATTAACAACTTATTTTTGAGTTGTGAATTTAATCATATGAAGAGTCAGTTGTTTAACCATTAGATTTCAAATCTTCCATGCTCATTCTATGATCAACCCTCAGCACTCCTGTTTATATTTTCATTTATCTTTATTCTATATTGTTACTTTTTGCAGGTTCATTTTATAGTTAAGTAAATAGAAAATTTATATAATTAGTGTCATTTATTTTCACTTAATCCTAAAAAAAATATAAAAAAAAGAAAAAAGTTGAAAAGTAAAAAGTGTTTCCTCACTGCTGACAATAGTGGGGCTGTCAAAAAAAACCTTAGAGCACTCACATGTCTTCTCTGTGGATAGACCCTCTACCACCGCGCTAGTGTAGCCGTAATAAATGTAATTTTGAGGGTCGAGACGACCTCCAGCCACATCAACATCTGATACCAATCATGATCATTTACTTTATATTTTATCACTAGTTATCATAAAGAAAAAATAAATTCCTTTTAAACATTGGAATACAGGTGTTTTATCCTTTTGGGATTTTTAACATTCCATTCATATGTTGGCCACTTCACATCACATCAAAATTATTTTTTCTTGATTGAATTATTTTCCTCAATAAAAACATTTACCAGTCTCCCTATAAAAATTTTCTCCATCTTTCCATTATCACATTAAGAATAACATGTAGTTTATATTCCTATCTCTATGATTTTTATTATTATATATTTTTTTTCAATTCGATCTTTATCTTCTTATCAAAACCATGAGATTGGCTTGTATCTCCAATATCTATTTAAATGTATACATAACATCGAACAATTTAAGAATAGCTATCATGTTTTTAAAGAGATTCTTAAGACAATTTGAGGTATTTGGGTGAAAGAGCTATGGAATCGGAGCATTAGGATCTCTTTCAAAATTTTCTATTTTTTAAATGAGGAGAAAAAGGGTCATATTTATAAGCAAGATGGGGGATGGTAGAAAAAAATTTATCAGTGGAGGTCCACTGTGTAGTTCCCCCTCATAGGTCTTCTGCATAGGGGTCGAGAACATATACAACCATGTAGGTCTGCCATGAAGGTCTTCCACACAGGCCTGCCGTGCATGCCCTTGGAAGTCTTCCCTATCATGGAATTCTTCGACATTCGTCTTAAGATTTTGAAATAACCGGGGCTTCTTTCATATTCTTCTGGTCTTACATAAATAGTGTCAACAAACCCCCCCCCCCCCCATTAAAATTTGATCTGAAGAAAAAGAGGGTTGAGTCATGAGGTAAAATTGTGGGGAAAAGACTATGGAGAAAATGTAACCATATAGGGTTGACACATATATATTTCACATAGGCTTATCATGTAGATATTTCACATACTAATATTGTGTTGGTTTGCTGACGTCTATAAATAGGTCTTATACTTTGATATTTTCTTCACCCATGCTTCCAAATTTCTGGCTCTCATTGCGTAGCTTATTCGTCCATCATCACTGCATTGTGCTCTTGCATAGATCCATTGAAATTTTCTCACAGGTGAAATTACTTTGAGTTATGAAGCTACGCATAAGGACTTCATTGAAGGAGTTGCGCTAGTACCCTTTTCGAAGGACCTATGCATCCGACATCATCTAAAGACCTCTATGAAGAGTTTCCTTTTCTAATTTCACATATTCCTTTATGTTGAAAATTTGAATTTTCTTTTGTCAAAACTTCAACCTAATAGGGTAAATTTGGAAACCCTTTTGTATGAAATGGTACATTTGATGATTGTTACAAAGGAAGAAAAGGCTCATCGGAATGAGATGTTGATGATCATTGGACCAAACTATTATGATGTTGTTGAAGGTATTCTCCCTTGATTATGGAAAGGTTTAATTCCATATCAATGTGAATACCCATAGAGTTACTTTCTTCCTCTGTAGGGGAATGGAATTTTGAAAGATTCTCACATTCCATCCATTAAGAACTACTTCCCAAAGAATTGGTTTCCTCAGTACTCCAACTGTCATTGCATGATTATTACCGCGAGGCATATGCCAGTTCATGAGGGAACTTTCCCTATTAGCTGCATCCTTTATCATAGTGGTTATACTCTTGATATGAAAGATCTTATTTTTAGATCCAATGACAAATTACTATGATTCGACAATTTGGGATTCTCAAATAGTTCTGTCTAATGGTTGGATAGAAGACTCAGATCTTCATTCCAGGGATGGAGTTAAACCTTAATGGATGTTGGCGTTTTGGGTACTCCGGACTTGTGATGAATTCAAGAAATAGCTATTAGGTGTTCTTATTTATGAAGCTATTTGGATGGGGAAAACTTGTGTTTATAACAATGATTTCATTCCTGAATTGCTGAGTTGATGGAGTTCACAAAAAAATTCTATTCATTTGTCTCATGGAGAAGATGGAATTAGATTATGGGATATATTCCAAATTATTGGGGTTCCCATTCTTGGGGAAATGTATGACATGTTTATTCTTCTAGTTACAACATGGGGTGATGTTACCAGAAAACAACCATTGTCTCATGAACTATTTAAAATAGAAAAGAAATTACCCAAATGCATGAAGGATATTCATGCAAGAGTATGGACGAAAGCCTTTTTATAACCAAGAATAGAGAATGGTCACACCTATGGACGTCCTACTATTTTTCCTTCTGCAGATAACACAGGAAGTTCAGGCACATATTATCCCACATTTTAGAGACGTTACTCTAACCACAAGGGCCATAAAGTAAAATATGTCATTGATGCAATGATACGATTAGCCTGCTTCCTTGCCATGTGGCTAAGCATTTACTTCCTTCTAGCCTATGATTCTGAAGGCGGTGTAAGGCCATAGACATTTTTTATCGCAGCTAAATTGGTAGAAAAAATGTATTTTAGGTTAAAAACTCTTGTATTGGATAGAATTTACTATTTCCTTCTGCATTTACACAATGTAAAGGCTCCATTTAGAACTGTAGGTGCATTCTAAGTGCTATGGGGATTGATTTCGGCACACTTTTCTTCATAATTAGTGTTGAATTCAAATAGTGTTCCCAATGGTTGATTCATCCGATTTTTGTAGAACGTTTATGGTATTTATCCTTTGAACATGAAACCTGATGTAGTGGTAAGGGCATTGAATGCATCAGGAGAATTAAACTTCATTCATTTTGGTAACCAACAAACTAGAACATTTATTGATGATGGTAAGGAAGAGAATTATGAGATGAGGTCTTATATGATGACATTCATGGATAGTGTATTACTGACTAGGATTTATAGTGAAATTATCTATAAGGCTTATAAAACCTATCAGTTTTCTAACCAGTTCAAATGTCTTCAATAATCAAATACATTACCTCCCATGTATGTTATACATGAGAAACACCCAATGGTAGTAAGACAATTGTGGATTATAATGGCCTTACAGTCATCCAAATTGTCAGTTAGGTTAACTCCATCAAATGAATCAATCAGATTTGAAGATAGATATGCTAATGCTTGGGCTTCTTCATATCCATATAGGCCTTTATCCAAAAGAATATACCAGCTGGCAGCCATAGTGGCTATTGTGCATAGTAATCATGGTAAGATGTCCAAAACCAAAGATGACGCAGAAGCTTTAGAAATTTCAAATATTTCAAAACAACTTGTTAGAAGGTATTCCGAGATAAATAGGGTTAGAGAAGAAATACCTCTAGCACCATGATGATCCATATGCCGCTATCAAAATGAGATTCAAGTCCCATATTCTAATATTTCTGAATAATAATGGAGGCCTGAAGATGTTCATCAGTTAGAAGGTGTTGAATTTTCTCCTCAACCAACCTTATCATGATCAAATTATGTGTGGCCTTAATCCATTCATTTTTGGGAGAGCATTCCCCATGAACAAAGGGATTCATGGGAATTCCTCCAACATGGACTTCAGATACTGGATGGGGGTGATATTAAAGAACCATCTGATTGTCATCTGGATAATAACTGGACTGAATTACATGAGTATATTATGGAGCTGGAGGCCTTTATATATGAAACTAATGATCAAATCCCAGCCTCTAAATGAGTATCCCATATGATTTAATTATGGATATGTGAAGGGGTAATTATTAACCCTGAGGATGAATGGTATATTTATGATAATAATGAGAATGTATTTTAATTTTCTTTCTTCTTAATTTCGATTTACTATTAACCATCATTAATCTTCATGAAATTTTATTTTGCAGCATGAATTAAGGGAAGGAACCTCTGTGTGGGTTCTCAGGTCACTAGGGTATGGACCTACAAGTTCTCCCATCGACACATCAAATGATCCTCCCGATTCTCCATAGCTTTCTCTAGGAGAGTGAATTATGAATGGGGTAATGGAAACAAAAATTCATCAACCATTACCTTAGGTTTCTCCTTCCAATATGAGTGTTTCAATTTCTCTTCAAGATTATTATAATAAAAACAAGAGTGCAATGTGATTAGTCTGAAGTGTTCGCTAAAGAAGTAAGTGTTTATACTATCCTCGTGCATTATTACTTTGTTGATAAAATTTGGCAATCACATTTATCCTCTTTCAGGATCTACATCTCTCTCCTATCTCAAGGTATTAATAGATGATTCTCCAAGACTAGAAAAGAAAACCCAAGGAGAAACACAATTTCATGTTGATGAATCATCTACCTTGACAGATAATACATCAAAAGGTGCAGTTGTACCAGCTCCTAATTCTATTGAGACAGAGGAAAGACATGGTAATATAAAATTAATTTCTCTTGAATATTAAATTCTTTGATAAAATTATCATTTTTAACATATATCATATTATTTTCCCTAGCCAATGAATCCTAAAATAACTAATGTTGATATTCTTATCACTCTGGAAGGAAAGAATGAAGACCCAGGAAAATAGAAGTAGATGCTGATGTTGATCGAATCCAGGAATGATATGATGATGATGTTGTACCAGTTGAAGAAATGATGAAACATTATTTCAGTAGATGCAATTTGGGAATCAACCAAGATTTGTTAGATACCATAAATGGTGAGGATTCTATAACATTCCTAGCCGCAAACACTAAATTGATGGACACCCTTAATCCAGACATTGATATGCTAGGTTCCATCAAAGATTTTGGGGATTTTCATGAATAATTTCAAGGACTTATGTTCTTATTCTCTCATTTTCCAAACATAATTTTTCTTCTTTTACTAGAAAATTAACATCAATTATCATCTTATGAAAAGTTGTCTAAAGATAATGTTGCAAAGGATCTTCAAGAAGGGAGAATTCCACTATATCCTTCTTTTGCTGAAGTGGGATAAATAATTAGTAAGGACCCCCAGTTGAGAGATGTTCCAAAGCATTCAATTACAATAATTTGGAAAACTCAAGAGAATTCCCTTCCTTAGGAAACATATTCTCAAATTGCTGAAGCTGAGAACACTAGAGATGAATCTAGTCAAGCAGCTAAATTATATTTGGAAAATTTTATTCGATGTATAAATCATTATATGTTTCTGCCATTTCTTCTAAAACTGAAAAATATAATTATTCATCATTTAGGGTTATCATATCCAACTTCTAGATTGGAAGGTGAAGCTTCTACATTGGATCATGCATAAGTAGAAGGTGAAGCATCCACTGTTCTGAGAGACGAAGGACAAGGTAGCTCTTTATGTGATCGATAATGAATGTACATTCTACCCCATTGTAGTGATTTAGAGACATAATTAGACATGTAATATACTCTTGGTATGGTATGTAAGAAGGCATGGAGACATATATGGAGCATAATCACGGAGAAACCTTTGGATGTGCTTCTGCTCCATTTTGGAAAACTCCCAACACTATTATGCTTATTGGGATTTGGTGGATTTAATTATCAACCATTCTGCAATGTAATGAAAGAGACCATTCACCAATGAGAGTAGGAACATAAGATGTGGAAATATCTATAAGTGTCTATAAGGCTTATTAATATTGAGAGCATCCAAGCTTCATTAGCCGAGACAGAGGCCGATCATAGAGAAAAGTCAATTGAAATTGGACAACAAATTAAATAATAAAAAAGAGTGTTGTTATATATATTCAACAAAAAATGGATTTTGTTCATAAAAAACTTGAGCAGTTGAACCAAACATTGGGAGAAAACCAATTTGAGGGGATAACCACCATTTCAACTACCAAAGAAGCACTTCTTCAAGCTGAGGAGGTTGAAGTTTCTCAGATGTCTCAACATCAACAGTCGGTTGATAGGGCACATGAGGTCATTCAAAAAATGAGGAGTCATGTTGAGACCTTCTTTTTAGCATAAGATAGAGATGATCAATTATATGGATGTCCCTCTGATTTTATATAAATAAAAGGAATTTTTACTCCAATAATATACATATTCATTCTAGCTTTCTGTAATTGTAATAAAAGGAATGGGGTGCTCAAAATATTCATATTAATCCAATGGAACTAATGAGAAATTTTTTATTTTTACTAGGTATATATGGAAAAACCCCACAAACATTGTATATCTTGACTTTTTATTACTCAATAATACCAATACCATACAAAAAATGTATGTTTTTTTTGAAAATAAGGACAAATAACATTAATGAAGAAGATCAACCGACGTAAAAATGCAAAATCATGAAGGGAAATTGTCCAGCCAGAGCTGGTTGACATCGGAGGGGCCTGAGGCCTCCAGCTGATGGGCCGCATTGTTTCCTTCCCTTTTGGTAAAGGATAATGAGCATCGAGAAAAGCCTTGGCGAAGCAAGAAAATTATCTTGATGATGAATCCAAATGGCTGGAATTCTACATCATTGTGGTTAATAGCATTGATAATGGTGAGGCAGTCGGAATCGATGATGATATCAACCCATCCACGTTCCATAGTGAGCATCATACCTGCCAAGATGGCAGAGGCCTCAGCAACAGTAGGTTCCCAGAAGGCATGATGTGATTCATGTTTTGCAGCAATGATTTTCCCCAGGTGATTTCTGGCTAGTAAACCGAGATCAACAAGCCCATCCTTGGGGAGAGACGCGTCCACGTTAAGCTTAAGAATCCCTCTCGGTGGGGGATTCCAATGATGGGGACATGAGGGGGTTGCACCTGGAAAAAAGTGTCCTTTGTGGTCCTTCCATCCCTCAATCCATGACATGGCCCGTTTAATCCAGAATTCGGGAGGTTTATGAATGTGGATAAAGACAACAACATTACGCCATACCCAAATGATCCATGCCAGGGTGCAGAGTGAGCCTACGTTGTTCGATGAGAGAGAGGAGCACCAACACATTAGAAGATCGGGGAGGTCAGAGACAATGTCAAGTGAAGCATCTGAAGCGGGACCCCATTTATTCCAAATTTCCTTAGCTCCCAGGCAGTGAATGATAGCGTTCAAAGGAGTTTCTGGAATATTTGGATAGAAGGGGCAGGACCCAGCACTTGCCATATGTCGGTAAACGAGCAGGCTCATGGTAGGGAGGGTGCCTGTGCACACCTGCCACCAAAATTGGCGTATTTTTTGGGGGACGTTGAGCTTCCAAAGCGATTTCCAAGGTCCCTCTTCTCGGTTTCCAGAGTGGTTACCATGAGCAAGTCTGTAACGGGATCTCACCATGTAGTCGCCCGAAATGTAGTTGGTCCAGAAAATATGGTCGGGGCCTGCATCTAGGACCCAGGGGATGCTCAGGATAATTCTTTGGTCTCTTTCATTAAACCATTCCTGTATCTTTTCCAAACACCACCCCGGTCCCTGGTCTGAAAGGAGGCAGCTGACTGTGGCGTCTTCAAGACTAGGTTGGGTAGGGTATGTAGCCTACATACCTTGCTTATCGATCAGCTAGGGATTGTTCCAGATGTTGACGGATGGGCCATTCCCAATCCTCCAGCCCATCCCTTTTTCCAAGAGCTTTCTGGACCCCCAAATGCTTCTCCAGAGGAAGCTAGGATGGGGGACAAGAGAGGAAAAATGGATGTCCATGTGGGGGAAGTACTTATCTCGGAGAACCCGTACACAGAGAGATGATGGACGGTTAATAAGGTGCCATCCTTGCTTGGCCAACAGTGCATCATTGATGATAAGCAGATTCTGAAATCTCATCCCTCCCTCTGACTTGGGTTTGTAGAGCTTCTCCCAGGCCATCCAGTGGGGTCTATTCCTTCCATCATTTTCCCCCACCAGAAGTTGGCAGTACGTGAATGGATCTGATTGACGATGGCCACCGGGAGCTTAAATGGGGACATAAAATAGCTGGGGAAAGATTGGATGATAGATTTAATGAGGGTTTCTTTGCCTACTTTGGAGATTCTTTTTGGGGTCCAGCCTTGAATATTTATCTCAATCCTATCCAGAAAAGACGCAAAGATTTCTTTTTTGGACCGGCCAATCACCATGGGTAGCCCGAGATACTTCTGGTATTTATTGAACATATGGATGCCTGCTGATGCACAAAGTTCATCTCTCTTGGCAAGAGGAACCCCTTCACTAAATGAGATTTCTGATTTGTCGCGATTGATAGACTGTCCAGACGCCCTCTCATACTGCTGGATCGCATGGCTAATCACCTGGCATTCATTTATGGTTGCTCTGGAGAAAAGGAGGCAGTCGTCGGAAAAGAAAAGATGCGACACTGGTGGGCTTACATGGCAGACCTTTTCCCCATGAATACAATTAGAGGATACAGCCCTGGAAATAAGGTTAGAAAAAACATCAGCCACTAAGATGAAGAGAAAAGGGGAGAGGGGGTCTCCCTGGCACATGCCTTGGGTAGGGGAAAATCCTTGGGTGATCTCCCCATTGACCATGATTCTAAAGGAGACGGTCGATATGCATTGCATGATTATATCTGTCCATTTAGTACAAACCCCATTTTCAGAATCACGACTCTAAGAAAATGCCACTCCACATTATCATAAGCTTTGGTCATATCCAGTTTCCAGGCCGTGGTTCCTCTTTTCTTAGTGGAGCGTGTTTTCATAGAGTGGAACACTTCATGGGCCATAATTGTATTATCAGTGATCAATATCTTGGCCAAGAAGGTGCTCTGGTTTTCAGAGATAATATCAGGAAGCCAAGGGCATAGCCAATTGACAAGGATCTTTGAGAAGATATTATAGGAGACATTGCAGAGGCTGATAGGTCTAAAATCAGGGATTACCAGAGGTTTCTTAATTTTGGGTATGAGGATGAGGACCATTTCGTTGATGGCAGAAATTCTAGTACTCCCCTACCAAATATTTTTTTATCATTATGCAGTTGTAGGGAATGATGATGTACCAGTATTATTTAAAGAAAATGGCATGGAATCCATCTGGTCCTGGGGCCTTAGTGGGGTGGATATGGTTCAGAGCCAGATGTATCTCTTCATTCTTCACATCATTGGTAAGTTGCCTATTGTTCTCATCGGTGATCACATGTCTGATGCATTCTTCCACCTCAATAGAAATGAAAGGAGTTCCTGTAGAGAAAAGGTTCTGAAAGTATCATGTCAATGCATCGTGAATTCCGATTGTGTCAGAGACTTTTTTCCATCAGGTTGTGAGATACATGTGATAAAGTTTTTCCAGCATCTAGCTGAAGCTTTCTGGTGAAAATACCTTGTATTAGCGTCCTCTTCTTTAATGTGGATGTCACACGCCCTCATAGCCCAGAAACATTACTTAATGAGCAGGGCCACATCCATCTCTCTTTGGGTGGATCCAATCTTGGAGATAATGAAATTGGATGGGGGTAGCCTGAGTAGGTTGTGAAATTTCCTTTCAAGGGCATCACAATGCCTGTCAGGGTGGTGGAATTTTTTGTTACTCCAAGATCTAAGATCAGATGATACCTGTTGGAGATTGAGGCCAACATCTTCGTGAGAACTCTTCCATATTGATCGGACCACCTCTTCGCATTCCTGGTCTTTTGACCAGAAGCTCTCCAATCTGAAGGGTCTGCTGGAATGCCTGTTACGATCGCCTTGAGTGCAGTCAATGAAAATTGGGTAGTGGTCCGAACAGTTGAGCGTCATGTGGCTATTGTGGAACATGCTGAAGAGATTTATCCAATCAGTTGATCCTAGAAATCTATCAAGATTCTCAGTGATGCGGGTGCCATTTTTATTACCTCGGAACCATGTGAAGGGATTACCTGTGTATCCCATATCGATCAGGTTCACCCTAGAGACTGCGTCTTTGAAATTAGACATCGGCGTATAGGGTTGGGCAGTTACACCCCACTTTTCCTTATGGAACATAATCTCATTGAAGTCTCTTCCGAAGAGAATAGGGCTCAGAAGATCATGATGCAACTTTCATAGAAGATCCCAAGATTTCCCCTTCTCATTCTGGGACGGCCAGCCATAGAATCCCACAAACATACAAGGCGGGGTATGGTCCACCTGAATGGCTGCCGCCACATGGTGCAAGGAGAAGGAAAAAATCTTGACGTTGATGTTTTCCTTCCATAGGAGACAGAGTCCCCCAGAATGGCCTTGTTTGGGAACTAAGAGGCAGCCTTGGAAGCCGCATTTTAAAGCAATTCTAGTGGTGTCCTTGTTTTCCAGTATGGTTTCGGACAGGAAAACCATACCGGGGAGACTTTGGGTGCAATTGTGCTAGAGCATGCGAACCGTTCGTGGGTTTCCAAGCCCACGACAGTTCCAGCACAAGACAATCATTGGTCTAGGTGGGGCTGGGTCTCACCCATCTCTTCCTTGGAGCTCTCTGAACATGAATTTCTGCCCATCATTTTCCATCTTTTTGGGGAGTTCCCTATTTCCTGTCACATTTCAATTATTCTTTTCAGTTCTCCGCATTTAGGGTCTTCCAGTGTACCATCTCATTCCTCATGTTGCACCCTTTTCCAGGTTTGACGGGTGATTGTGACAGGTGGTGGAGTTCCTGTCATCCCGTATTCACCTTGTGGTAGGATGTCTGACTTGGTCCTATCCGGATCAAGGTCAGGGTCAGGTGGTTCAAAGTGCATCTACCTTGGCTTCAGGATTTTTTCTAGTGGGTCTTCTGGCGTCGTCACCGTCTCTGTAGATGTTGTGACAGTTCCCTTCAAGGAGTTAGGATATATGTCAGTTTCCCTCTGAGTGGTGGGGCCCTCTTTAGGGATTTTTTGTTGTCCAAGCATGATTAAATTTTCATGTATAGTTTCTTCCCATCTGGTATGGGCCCGTTTGAGACGGTCGTGGTCCTTTTGTTTCTCTGTCTTAGGGATGAAGGCATATCTAGTCAATTTGGCTCGGAGCCATGGGCCATATTGAAGGATGAGAATGCATGAATCATTCCTTGCTTTGAGACACATGCTCATTCTATATGGCTGAGACGTCCAAAAGAGAAACAGAAGATTGGGAGTTTCTTGAACTCGAATGATATCCAGGTGTTGGTGTCCTCGAATTTCAAAAACATGCCCCTCATCAGCGTATCTGAAACTTCAATTTCAGCCTTAATTCGAACCTCGGCCCCCCATTGGAGAGGGTATGCGCAGTCTCAATCAAGGAATTGGCCAATGCTGTCCCCAATTTCTCTCATAACTCATTCTGTTCATGCGTGAAAGGGGATTCCTTTGATACGAATCCAGAAGGGGGACTGTGTGATATTAATGAGCTGTATATCATCCCCCCCTTTGTATTCTTCCATGAGGAGGAGTTGATTGTTGAAGGACCACAGTCTACCTCACAAGATTTTATCTTTATCTCTCTCGTTGAAGAACTCAAAAACCATGAGGTTGTTTCCCGCTTCCAAATAACTATGCCAGCTTCCAGTTTCCAGAGGTTTTGAGGGTGTTTTTGAGGGCCCCCTAATTAACCGAGATATTCTCCATGAACTTTCCAACCACTAGAAGAGACATACATTTTTCCAATATAGTATCTTCATTTTCCCGGGCCTCGGTTGTTGACTTCTCTTTATCCGTTAGGGACAACCCCTTCCATTGGTTCACTAAATCCGCCTCCATGGATCAGTGCGCGTGGGTGGGGAAAGAGCTCTAAACAAAGCGCCTGGTGTTCGGCACCACTTGGTAAAAAGAATGGTGGACAGGTTACCTCAGAAGTCGGGCTTCACTGCAGTGCTAACCCTCAGAAGATCATAGACAGGATTCGAAGACCTCATCAAAAAATGGAAAGAACGAGGCCTGATCCAGTTCAAAGACACACTTTCCAGGCCCGGTCCAATCAAAGGGCCATTGGACCGGCACCCCCCCAGCGGCCAGCATCCGTAGCCAGTCCTGCACAAACAAAACATTCACGAAGTGCCTTCACGGTCCGCGGTTAGGGCTACCTCTACCTCACTCACTCCTGGATTGAGCTCATCGCGACACACTCCAGCGTTCACGAAATGGATAAACGCGGCAGGCTCTTTGCGATATTTCTTCGTGGATGGATCTTCACAGCTGATTCTGCGAGAGTCAATCATAACGTGGCAGATTCTTCGCGAACAATGAATCTTCGTGGCGGCTTCATCATGAGAAAAACCCAACGCAGCGGATAAACGACCCAACACGGCGGCTTCTTCACGGACAAAGATTCTTCTCCAATGCAGTGGCTTTAACGCGGACAAAGATTCTTCATGGGCGGCTTCTTCATGAGACAAACCCAACGCGGTGGCTTCTTTGCGAACAAAGAAGCTTTGCGGTGGCTTCTTTGCGAGGAAACCCAACGCGGCGAGACTGGGGATTCTTCGTGAACAATGATTCAACGCGGCAGCTTCTTCGTGAGACAAACCCAACGCGGCGGATCATGTGGAGTCGGCTTCGCGACCTAGAATCCCACCTCACCACCAACCTATGGGCGGTGCCTTTTGCGGACCATGCAGAAAACCGACAACCACAAATCGTGGATCGGGAAAATGACCAGTGCAGTATGACAACCGCAAATCGCTGATCTGGGGAAACAACCTCCCAAAATGAAAATGGATCAGAAAATCACCTCTGCGAACCCGAACCTCCAAGAAAGATCTTAGATAGTCAAGGTGATCGACACATGAGTCATCACCGATTTTCAGATCCACAATGCAGCGTGAAAGGTCGTCGCTGATACCTTCTTCGTGAAATAGGAAGAACCCCGTCCGTTCGCAAGATTCCGGAACCAAAGCTCTGGTTCTTCCCCTCTGAAGCGAAGGCATCGAGGGTCGAGGTCAGACTCAGGGAAAAGAAATCGGGACCGGTAAAACCCTCAGCCCAAGGGATCCAGTTTTTGGAGTCAGAATCCAATGGGACTCGGGGGAGACCAAGACAGTGGAGGCCTGGTCAGTGGGTGAGGAAAAGAGATCTGAGGGTATAAGGGGGGATCCGGGGAAGAAGGCTGGATCACCAGGAAGCTGAGGACTATCGCCCGTTCGGTCAAACGGTGGACTGGATGCAACCTCTGTGAGCGGAGCAGTGCATACCTGGAGCAGGGTGTGCGGAGGGAGACCGCGCCGCCGGAAACCGATCGAACATGGAGACTGAGACCTAGGAAACCCTAGGAGAGAGAATCTCTCATGTTTGAGAGAACTAAGGTTATTGGATTGATACAAAAAATGTATGTTTAGTGAGTCGGGACACTACATTTTTCTAGAATTCCCTTTACGGGTATCCAATCTGGTGAATACCATGTCTATTGTTGTTGGTAGTTTAGATTCATACATGTTGGACATGAATGGCCTAGTGTTTAAGGTCGAACATCTTTGACCATAAATTTTGAAATTACATCCCAAACAGCGCTTAGTGGAAAAGAATTGCACTTATATTCTTTAACTATTTTCAAGTAGAATCCTGAGTCATGTTTTTTATAGTCACCAAATCTAATACTTTTATAAAAATAAAAGAAGTATCTTTAAAGAATTATGTTACCATTATTTGACAAAACCATTCTGGGGGTTGTGCTTTGCAAGGCCGACCATGGAATATGTTGTATATCCAAATAGTGGAATCTTTTGACTGATAAGACTATTATGTAGGAAACTTTTATGCATGGCCTCTTGGGGACATACTTCATAGTCACACAAAAGGGATCTTAGGAGTTTAACATTTTACTATTGATAGATAAGAAAAAATTATATTTGGGTGACCTAAGACCACAATGGGTGGTTTTTCCAAGGAATGTGATTTTAAGAATAAAGGGCTATTTATGCCGACATATGTCATGAATAGGAAACCCACTTCTATAAAAAAAATTTCATGAGGAATGGTTAAATTTTGTCAAATAGGAAAATTCCTAATATCATACTAAACAGTTTTAAGTCTTACAGTGAGGATATTATATTGTGTAGATTGAAGTCATGAAGTAAAGACATTGGGTTGCTTTAATTTAAGGTATTTAGCTTTGGCCAAAGGTTTTATACTTTCTAATTTCATGATAATTTATTTGGAAACATACTACCATGTTAAATTATGGAAGGGAAGAATTATAAACTATGATTGGGGAATTTATGTACCCAAAGAATGATTTGGGAAAAAGGGATAATATGCATTATAGGAAGTCTATACTATGAAAGAAGTTACCATTATTTGATGAACCTATTATGGGGGTTTTATTATGTAGGGCTAGCTAGGGTATATACTGCATAGCCAAATAGTGGAATCTTTTGAATGGCAGGCCTATAATGTATGAAAATTATGCAAGGCCACCTAAGGGAACATAATTCATAATCAAGAAAAATATCTCTCAAAATTTTGAAATTCAAATTCTAAAAGATGAAGAATATTTTGGAGATTCAAATTTTCAAAAGCACATAATTTGTTTTATGAAAAATGTTACCTGAATATGGAAAGAATATTTTCAATCAGGATTTCCAATGAATCGGACGAATAGGATTTCTATGATGATCTGACCCAACTGTAGGAAGTATGGTGACTTTAGTTTTAGGTTATACGACTTTGACCAAAAATGGAAACAATATATGATATGTTGTTAAGTGATCAAAGGTTACATCATATTGAATTGAACACATAAAGAGGTAAATGTGTAAACCATTATCTTGAAGACTTTTAGATTAAGAGAAAGGTAATCTAAAAAATATACATGAATGACTATTTTAAAATATAGATTCTTGTATATTGTTATCAATGTTTGAAGGGGACAGAAGACACTTTACCCTAGAATGAAATTACTATTATTTGAAAAACCCGTTATAGGAGCTGTATTATGCATGGCCAACTAGGAAAAATGTTGAATTGTATAATAGTAGTATCTTTTTACTGACATGCCCTTCATACAGAAAACTTATGCAAATCCACCTAAGGGAACATAATGTATAGTCATGAAAAAGAGTTCTTAGATATAAAGAACTCTGTCACCAAAAACTGTAAGAAATATTATGAAAATATAACAATATTATAGATTATGAGTGTGAAATATGGAAGGGGTAATGCTCAATGCACATGAGGAATATTAGAATCAATATTGGCAATGTGTTTGGATCACATTACATTGATCTAAATCACATGTAATATGGAGACTTTCCATGTTTCCTTTGAATCAATATTATGTTGTTCAGTTTAGTGTCATGCTACAAGGACATGAAGTGATTCCGACATAAAAAAGGGAATATTGTGGGTGGACCAAGGAATTAAACCCAGGTGTCACTATATATCTTATATGGATGATAATCAAGCCGTACATAGTTCTTTAACATTCCCAATGCAGGTTTTATTCATACATATAGGATAAAAGGGTTTTTTATCATGATTGGGCACAAGATTAGAGATCTAAGCATCTCTATGTATCTCATATTGGTGATAATCAAGACCAACGTAGTTCTTGAACAATATTTTTTTACACCCATTGAGTTTGATGTGTAAGATGGGACTTTTAACACATTCTATAAGAATGATTAAATTTATGAAACAAGATGGTTTGAAAATAAAACCATGTATCTTAAAATATCACTATGTATAGATATAGTTCTTATAGAAGAGTAGAAAAGAGAAATAAATTTCTTTGTGGTTGTGGTTGGGTCCAAGATTGATGATCCATGCATCTCTATGTATCTCATATGGATGAGATTAAAGCCACACATAGTTCTTGAAATGAGGTCCCTCTGTAGATCTAATTCAGACATAGGGAGGAATGGAACTCATGTGACTCTAAGGAGTAAGAATGTTATAAATGATGCTTTCATATGGAATCTCTTAACGTCAAATAGAGAAGATGTTTTTTGTACAATTTAATTTCGTGTTATGAGGAAAAATGATGTCATGCAGCTTAAGGTCGTGTGACAAGGACAAAGATTCTATGCATGTTATCATCATGCATCATGGATGCTTATAGTTGTTATATATTTTAATTTCTTGCAACTAGGAATTTATGCTGTGCAGTTTAGAGTCATGCAGTGATGAAATTTATGGTTGTTATGTAGTTTAATGTCCTATAATTAGGACTTTATGTTGTACATTTTTGATTCATGCATTGTGTACATTAGGTGTAGTTACACAAAGTATTTTTCAAGAATCTCACATTGGTTGGAGTTGTTATAATATCTTGATCCACTAAGATTGGGTAAGAAGCACTATTGGAGTAGACCATATATTTGGAATAAGGTCCTTCCCACTTGGGATCAAGCTTTAGAGGTTTCTTTCCTGGTATCATGGGAGTCCTGAGGACCAATACCAATTCTCCTTGAAAAAATGAACGGATGCGAACTTTCTTGTTAAAAGCTCACGCTATTCTATTATGATAATATTTAAAATGATGAAAATTAGGCAATATTTTTTCATCTAATCATTCCATCTCAAAAAATCATTTCTAAGACATTTCATCATTAGAAAACTGTTCATAGATTGCATCTTTGAGTGAAGAAAATTGAAATTCAATTGGAAAAAGTGCTTCGGTGTCATACACCAAGGAATATGGGGTTTCTTGAGTGTCAATACAGGTAGTAGTCTGATATGCCCATAAAGTGTGTAATGGTATACTAAGACAAGATTTATTATCTTTATCCAACATCTTTTGGAGTATATTTGATATGGTCATATTCAAAGCCTCTATCTGTCCATTGGCCACTACCTGAAAGAGAGATAAATGGTTGGATTTGATATTACACTCTTGATATAACTTTTTTACCTCAATAGAATAGAAATTGGTGACGTTGTCAATCAATATACTATGAGGGACACCAAATTTTGTGATGATGTTAGTTTTAACAAAACTAACAATGCTTTTGGCTCTGATTTTTTACAGGTATTTCCTTAGCCCATTTTGAGAAGAAGTCAGTTACAGTAAGAATATACTTTAATTGCTTAGCCGTAGATGGAGGATAAGGTCCTACTACATCCATTCCCCATGTAGGAAATGGAATGGAGTATTTAGTTTTATTTAATAACTCTGGGTATGATGAATGAAGTTGGAATGAAGTTGGCGTGGATGAAATTTCTTGGTGAATGTTGTGAAATCTTGCTTCATTGATGGATAGAAGTATCCAAGACATAGAATTTAATCAAAAAGCCTATGCCCAGACTGGTGAGCACCACAAGCTCCTTCATGTATTTCTTTCATGAAAAATATTGTTTCTTCTCCGTCAATACATGTAAATAAGATTACATCAATGCCTTGTTTGTAGAGGAACTTATGGTGATGTGGAATATCAATAAGAGTAAAATTGGCCGCCCATCTTCAAATCTATTTATTCATCTCTATCTGGTAGAAGTACTCTATTTTGAAGGTATTCCATGATGGGGTTCATCCATCCCATGGTATGACCATATGACTCAAAAATAGGGCTAATTTCAATAATTTTCTTTATTGTAGTTTGAACGAAAGATGAAACCTCCTGAAGATGGGAAATAATAATGATTGTCTCATCCTGATTTGGATCTGCCATGGTTGTCGCTGCACTAGCCATTACCTCATATTGGGCATTTTGTGATGGTGGGATATAAGACAATGTTTTCTCTGGGGGAAATCCGGTCATTAACCATCTAGAGTAATCAAAAAAAGGGATTAACTCATCTTTTCTGAAATAATAATATATATATATATATATTTATTTGGTTACCAACTTTGAATCACCTTTCACTTTCAGGTGGTTCACTTGTACCTAGATTTCCAATTCCAAGCCTGTGATGAGAGCTTGATATTCTACTTCATTATTGGTACTTCCTTTATTCAACAAGAAGTAATATGGAAACAACTCCTTTTGTTGGGAGATCAGTACAATTCCTAACCCAAATTTGTTGAGTTTAGGGTTTTCCATTCTCTTCCCTATTGGACTTCTAGAAGCACCATCAAAGTACATTTCCCATGTTTGTGGATTACCTTTTTTTAGAAAATACCTCCTCATCAGGATGTTCAGTATTCAAAGATTTGTCTTCATCAGATGGATATTCATCAATCAAATCGGCGAAATCCTGTCCTTTTATTACCTTCCGAGGAACAAACTTGATGTCAAGTTGTTTCAAAATAACTTACCACCACAAAAAATTCCCTGTAAGAATAGGAATATAGAGGAAAAATTTGAGAGTGTTATTGCGAGACACCAATTGGACCTCATGATATTGCAGGTTGTGCCTCAATTTCAAAACTACATAGAATAATGCCTGACAGTACTTCTCGACAGATGAATATCAAGTCTCTATGTCAAGCATAGTTTGACTGAGATAGTAAAGTTTGTTTTCAGTCCAATCATCATTCCTTTGGTCAAGTAAGGAACCCAGTGATCACTCTAATGTTGTCACATAGAGAATAATTGGTCTTCATTAAATAGTTGGAATTAATACCGGTAGACTCAAGAGATATTTTATGAGTGTATAAAATGAATCTTAGCAATCATTAGTCTATTGATAAGTGACACCCTTCTTCATTAATATAGTGAAGGGTAAACACTTTCCTTCCAAATTCGTGATAAAACACCAAATATTAGCCAGCTGTCCTTGGAGTCCTCATACTTATTTCAAATTTTGAGGTGGTAACATGCCAAGTATTTATTTTTTCTTCTCGAGATCAACTTTTAGGCCACGATGGAATACAATGATGTGGAGGAATTTTCATGAGGATACCCTGAAGGCACATTCAAGGTATTCATCTTTAAACTATTTTGTCGAAGATTATTGAATATAATCTCTAGATCATCTAGTTGATTGGAACGTTATAATGATTTAACTAGAAAATCATTTTCATAAAATTCGACAAATTTTACTTAGAAGGGTTTGAAGATATGGTGAATGTAATGTCGATACATTGCACCTTCATTCATGAAGGAAAAGGGAATTAACTGACAATAAATATCACCTTGACAGGCTCTGATGGCTGTAGAATCTTCATTCTCTGGGGCCATGCAGATTTGATTGTACCCAAAGTAGACATCCATGAAGGAAAGAGATTCATATCCACTTATTACGTTTATTTAAAGCTCTATGATCATAATTGGAAAATCATCTTTAGGAAAATGTCGGTTAAGATATATAAAATCAAAGAAGTATCACATTTTCCCATTCTAATTTTTTATTGGGACAATGTTGACTAGCCATTTGGGATATTGAACCTCATTGGAAAAGTTGTCCTTTATAAGCATATCGAATTCAACTTCAATTTTAGAGGCATGATTCATGTGTGTTCTTCTGGATGACTTCTTAAATAGTCGATATTGTTCTGGAAAACAAAAATGATGAGTAGCTACATCGGGGTTAAGCCCTATAATTTATGTATAGTTCCAAGAAAATATATCACAATGTTTATTTAGATATAAAGTACACATTTCTTTTCTTTAAATGTCATGGATGCACTAATTGGAGTGGGGGATCGATCTTTTTATTGTCCCAAATGTATTTCTCTGTACTCATTCACAGTGGTAGAGGCAACTTCCTCAAATGCTAGAGGAGTGTCCTGGAGATCTTCTTCTTCTTCTTAATTACGTGTCACTTCTTCTATTTCGACTTGCATAATAGGTGATGACACACATCGTTCAGAGCTAGGAGATAAGTCAATATTTGAACATCATAAAGAAGAGGCCACCATTTCTAACACAACTAATGATGAAGGTTACTCCTGGATCATTGAAGAGGATATACTGATTTGGGAATCAACTTCCTTATCTTCCTATAGTATTTAAACAACTTCTTATAGACTGGTTGATGAAGTAGAGATATTTTGATGTTCAGTGGATAAAATTAAGACATGTCCATTAAACCTTTCACCACTTCCTGGTGAATCAACAATTTCTCCCATGATGTGAGGCTTGATTTCAGAAATTGACATTACGGATGTCACAGGATGATTTCTTGGATTCTGGTTTATGCTGTCAATTTGATTGGTAGGAAACACATAATCTATACTCATCTATGTGAATGGGTTTTCATGGATATTTTCCAGGACATTCGGTGCATTAATTCTGGTTACCTCTTTTTTCACAGACCCCATTCCCTTCATGTGATAATATTAGGCCTGAATATATTGAGATTCACATGTTTGGAATAGTTCATTATCACAAAAAAATGTCTCGATTTGACCATTGAAACTAAACTTGAAACATTGATGATTTGATGAAGGAATGGTCTCTGGTTGATGTATCTAAGGCCTTCCAATCATAATGTTAAAGGCTATGTACTGATAGAAAACCATAAAATATGAATTAGACACAAGATCTTCAAACTATGTTTTGAGTGTAATCTCACCCAGAGGTTCTTTCTCTTTCTTTTCATAACCTAGAAACGATAAAGTGGAAAAGATAAGTCAAATTTAGGGAGTACTAATCAATGAAACCTAAAAATAATAATGAGGATGAATCCTATGCCATTATCAATGGAGTCTGGTCAGATGTCTATATCATTGATCCAAATAGATATATACAAGAGCCTAATGTGACCATGTAAAAAATCATATTCATCTTCACCCATAAAGCATATAACTGTATGAAATTCTACAGGATCATTCTCTATATGGTAAACTTCAACTACATCAACTTTTGTTTCAAACTCGTGTGGACTTGACAAAGACTCAATAGTTTCTTCTTGAATATATTTTGACAGATTCAAGGAATCCAAAATCGACAACATGGACGGTACTTAACCTAGCTATTTCAAAACATTGTACTTTTGATCTAGAGGTCTGCATTTTCTATCTTGGATATGTGGTTTTTCAGGTGCACTGGAAGTTGATGCTCCTGATGTGGATGTCCCCTGTATCAGAGCATGGGATGGAAATACTTATGGTTTTGGCAGATTAAACAGATTAGGTCTATATACTTACTAAGAGAATGATGGTGTAACCTCTAACTGGTCTTCCAAAATAACCATTTTAGGGATGATTCTTTCATGTGTGGGAGAAAATCATTGTCCTTGTTGAGCCCGTTGAAGGGCTATCCCACAAGTTTATGACTCATATATGGTTCAAGTACTTGTAGAGTTAAAATAGTAACTTCTAGAATACCCACGTCTTCCCACGTATCTTCAAACATGTATATTTCCTCTAGTTCCCCAATTAGGAATATGGAACTCAGGCTCTTCATAACCAGAATCACCCTTGGCATTGGGGCATGTTAAGTGGATAACGTTAATAGAACCAAAGATAAAATTTTCATCTGATGAATATTATTTTTGAAATGTCAGTACTGATTATTCCATTTTAGAGGGTGGTGCCCCTACTTTTGAAATTAATGGAATGAAATATACTAGAGTCATGGAAAACATTAGTCTTGTTACAAGATCTTCTTCTTCTGAATTCTCTTTCCACTTCTGATCACATCACTTGTTTGAGGACCTACCATTAGAGGAATGATCTTTTGATGAAGTTGGTTTTTCTATGATAGGAGTGGTGGAAGACACAATTAGTTGTTTCAAATGTTTTCATATAGTGGAATGCGTTATATGGATAGTTTTATTGATCATCCAATCATCATATTTCTACACATTTTTACTTTCGACATTCTACCATTCACCTTCTTCCTTTGGATTAGTAGCAGTAACACATGCTACTTAGGATGATGAAATTTTTAATTTTACTTGTCTAGAGCCTTCCATTTCTTACAGGAGGTATTTGGAAACAAAACACACCTAAATGAGATGCCCCAATATCTTGTGAAAGGGACAATAATTCAGAATATCTTCACATCTTTCTTTATTTGGTTCGTTCAGCCTTGGAAACTGAACTAAATTGTTTTCCAATGATGAGATGAAGTAACCAAGAACCCGTTAATTCCCAAAATAATAACACATAGTTCTCTAACTCTTAAAATTGTTTCCTCCTTTGAAATCAATGATCATATATATGAGGCGGTGGCTACTTTTGATGCTCTGGAGGAGGATCCCTTCAATATGATGAAGGTTTTGAAGTGTTAGAAGGTACATGTGCTTTCTTGAGTGTGACTATGGTGACCTCCATTGTCCCTATTCACCTTCCTAGAGGTGATGGAATTATATGAGATTTAGCTTTAGTTTCCAAAATGGAATATTCCACCCATTAGGAAATTGAAGAAAGGTCTCGAAAGCCTCCATTGTATTTCACAAAGATCAGTGGTGTGTGTAACTCATCACCGAGATTTTCCACGCAAATTGGATTCAAGTATTCTTGGGGGAGTTCCAGATTTATAGAATAGTTTAATACTTTACATCAATCAATGAAATATGAAACTATTTAATTTTACCTTATTTTGTAATTTTTACGATAAAAAATGTTGTCTTCGGCAGTGTTGAGCTAAATTGAAGAAGAAATTACTGACAGAGATCTTCCCATATAGAAATTTATTGAGACTGAAAACTTGTATATCGGGCCAAAGCTTGTCCTTGTAATGATAGAAAAAATAATCTGAGCTTTACTACTTCTTTTTGTTGAGGATTCCCCATCATGGGATCACAATGATAAAAGATATGTGTTAAGTGTTTCTATGGATCTCTTGAGCTATTAAGTATTGGGAATGTAGTATTCACAAAATTTGGTGGGGGAGAAATCAGTTCAACCCATTTAGGGAAAGCTCATTTTTTCAATTGAACTGGTGCACGATGTTCTTCCATTACTTCCAATAAAGTTTTTAATGCATTAATTGTATTCATAAGAATTTACGGAATATACAGACGATCTAGGACCCATAAAAGTACAAATAATGGATCTTGAACTGGTGTAATGGCTGGTGAAACCACTGTTGGCAGTGCTAATGGTTTTTGTCTTGGATAACCCATGGGGATAGGCCTATAATGATATGTTTGATCATGCCCTGGTTGTATACCAAATAGTGTTAATTCCTTATAAGCATATGAAGTTACCAAAAATTTTCTTTTATGAGGAGATCCTACATGATTCGCATGTTAAGGATCTATTTTGTGAGCATGTCTAGCAGAAATTCTAATTTGAAGTAACTCTATATTAAGTCTTTTTAACTTTTTCATCTCCACTTATTGTTGTGAAAATATTTCTTCAATTGAAAGAGATTGAACTTTTCTAGTGGAAAAGTGAGATGTGATCTGATTTTTTTCCATTCCCCTTGTTAGACACCTTTCAAAGGGGTGTGAGTTGGTTACTTGAGGGCATACCTATATTCTGAGCAAGCCTCTGACATCAGGTAAACACACCACTTTAATTTGTTTTAGTGTGTATCATATTTTAGATGAGAACATCATATTTTGATTCCTTGAACTAGAATCATTTTTTGGAGGATCTTATACCATGATGTTATTGACATTTAAGGATGCATAATGCATTTATAGCATTCTGTAGGTATCTTTGTAAGATCGTCTCTTTCTTTATCTTTCTCGAGACTTTGTTCTCCTATATGAGGAATTCTTGGGAAATTTTTTATGGAAAATAACCTGAAGGGAATCCATGGATAGTTCAGTTGTGATTTCTCTATGTGTCTTCTTCCCTAATTGGGAGAAAACTGACATCCGTTGAGGAGGAGATTGTAGATGTGAAAAATTTTCCAACCCTAAAGGATGGGGCTGTTCCAATTCTTATTCTTCAAACCATAGAACATTGCTTATTTAATTTGAAGGTTGAATTACACAAGCCCCCAACCCTGTAGGATGGGGTGTCTCTTGAACTGATATAGCTAAGATTCGCTCAGCTGCACTTCAAATTTTGCGAATTTTGATTTGGACCTTGGCTGGGTGCATTATCCGACAAAAAATCATATCACATATTTCAAAATACCTCTGTTCTATTTCATACATTTGAATCATCTGATGGATAACTTTCTCTATGCAGGAGTCTTGCTTAATATTCTTAGATTCTTGATGCAAAAGTAACTCAACAACTTGCTTTCTTTGGTTCTGACTCTGATGAGAGCTAGTTGATGCATGTTCTTGAGCATATAGTTGATTACATACAAAATTTGTTGATTATATCCAACCGTGGGAAATAAAATTGTGATGCACTACTGTGAATAAGGAATTTCCACTTTGTTTATGATCTATAAAATGGTTTTTGTGGATGATTATGCATGGATTTCACAAGTTTTATGTTCCTTAATAGGGTTTTCAATCACCAGAGGATGAATAAGGAAGTCTAGGAATTTTGGAGATTCAAATGGGAATTTGAGGCTTTTGGACCATTTTCCCCTGACTATGCCGGATTGGAGTCCCCAAATCAAGCATCGAGACATGAAGGACAGGTGATTTCAGGATTTTCAAAGAAAAAGGAAACCTGCATGACCACATCAAGGTTATCCATAATGTATTCAAACCATGCGAGAAAAGATGCCATTGACAAAGAGGTCCGCACAGATAGGGCACAACATACCAAAACTGTATGACCCTTCAGAGAAACTGTGAGAGAAATGCACATATGGACAGTGACATCTGTACGGTTGGCATATAGATAACCCAAACCATACATCCCATCCAAGAAAACCGTATTTCATTAAGTATTTGAGACAGAGACTTCCACACGGTTGGCGCATGGCCTACAAAACAATGCGCCCAAAACCATGCGAAACCACTGCAGCCTTCACCTTTTAGCTTTTCCAAATTTCACCTAATCCTTGACTTGGGGTTACCCTTCGTACCTAATTTTGGAAAACTAGCAAAAGTTCCTTTTTTAATGAGATGAACCTGGGGGTGATCCTAGATTAGGAAAGGATTTGAGATAGGATAATAGGGGGTTGAGAACTAAGTTTTTTATGAGAGGAATGTTTTAGAGAACCTGTTCTATTTATTTTTATTGTGTTCTGATTCTTCTATTTTATATTGTAATAAAATGTCTTATGAATTTTAGTAAGTTTATTATTATTTTCATCATTTGTAGCTAAACACCCCATGTGTTGGGGCTGAAAAAATGTGGGTTCATAAGAATCAGTTTATCTATTCTCGTGTTTGTTCATCATATCTCAACTAATTTTCCTATCATATGTGTCTTATTTTTCCGGAAACCCCATATCGAACCATGAATGGAGTTTCTAGTGATCTTTAGGAGAATTACGACAAGGATATCCATGACCATTGGATATACTTTTCATTTTGAGATAGCGGTTCCTAAATTAAGATTCAATAGGAATCAATTTCTAGACCAAGGGATTGGTTTCTACTAAATTAATCAGAACTCAGTATACCAAGGAAGTTTTAACTCAAATGAAACCCTGAAATGTGGATTATTATAAAAAACACAATATAATAGAGAATAAGTTTTAACATTATACATAAATTTCCATCCCCGACACATTTTTTTCTTTATACACTAAAATCCAATTTTAATTTATCATTGATTTTGAAGTTAATTCATAGTGAGTTAGAGAAGGCCAAGCCATTAGTTCTCTTATGAGATCCATCATTATAAACCCACAAATCAAATTTAAATTCACCATCTTCACTTGAGCAATTTCAAATCACGAGACATAAATTCCACCATGGTTTCCCTGTGGACTGACCCCAAACTTACACACTATGCTTGTTACAAGTTAGGGAAATTAATTTGGTTCTGAAAACAACCATTCAAACAAATGACACACCAAATTTTGGTGTCTTTTCTGGGGAATTAGTAGTTTTTTAATTGAATTGGAGTCATTGAGTGAAAACAAAAAATAATTTTTTTTAAAAATTCTTTTCATCTTCTCATTTATGTTTTTCATTATTTATTCCCTTTTACACTGGGTGTGTTGTTTGTGTTGTGCATGCTCATTGGTATATGAGTGGGCAGGTCACTCATTCCCAGATTGTAGAGTCAATGGAGTTACACACGATAGATCCATAAATCGAAAGAACATTGTCTAGGTGACGTCATGCACTTATGGGTGATCACAATGCGGATGATCTCGTGGTTCATCGGAAGAAAGAACTGAGGGCTGTCCAACGAGTTGGGCAGCCATTCGTTATTAAAGGAAATCTACCACATGGTGTCAAAGAAGTGCAGCATCCGAATATAACAAGGGCTTACATGGAATACCTACCGAGGAACCAACAGAGGCAACCGACTCAATTTGTGAAGGGGTTTGGGCAGCCATAGCCGATACAATATATTCCGCTGAAGCAAACTCCCTATTTTCCTCAGAATTAGTATGATTATTATACTCTGGAGCAAAACCAGTTCATTCCCCAAGCACCTTAGGAACCAACGCCTCCACCCCGTACTCTTATGGTATATGGATTACCCACCATTCAGGGAGAATACACTGGAATAGTAAGACCACTAGTGCATGCCCAATATTTTGAGATCAAGATGGCGATAATGTAGTTAATTCAAAATAAAGTTCAGTTCAGTGGCTTTCCAAGTGAAGACCCAAATGCTCACCTATCCAACTTTTGGGAGATATGTGACACGTTCCGGTACCACGGAGTGTCAGAAAATATAATCCTTTTTAGGCGTTTTCCCTTCTCATTAAGGGATAAGGTGAAGGACTAGATCAAGGGGTTACCTTAGAGATCTATTTTTACCTAGGAGGCATTGGCCCAAGACTTTTTATCAAAATACTTCCCTCCCTATAAGACAGTCACATTAAGGAATGAAATCAATAACTTCCAACAACATGACTCAAAATCGTTATATGAGTCGTGGGAATAATTTATGGAGATGCAGAGGAAATACCCACACCACAGACTGACATTGTGGATACAAGTAAAAACTTTCTACAGAGGTCTAACAACTAATACAATGTCTGAGGTTGATGTTTCTATTGGAGGGACAATCATGAAGAAGTCCATAGAATAAATTTTTGAATTATCAGAAGACATGTCAGCCAATAGGTTTTAGTGGAAATCAGAACGGGGCACTCAGAAAAGGGGAATGCAAATTATAGATGTGACCACCATGCTTGCAGATCAACTTGATGATATCTCAAAGATGATCGATTATCTGAATCTAAACCATCCATATCAAGATCAAGATGTCAGTCAACCATCATGTAGTGATTGCTGTGACAACCATGCTTTGGACGAGTGCCCAGCAGTAAGTGTAGGAGCCTCTACCAGTGAGGTAAATTATGATACACAGAGCAGAGGACCCAAAAACTATCCTTAGTACAAAAAAACAGGGTGGAACGAGACTGATAATAGAAGCTGGGGGCAGCAACATCAAAATCCTCAGCCCTGACCACAAAGACCACCTGGTCATGGTAAACAACAGTTTCAGACTCCGTATCCAAGGTAGCAAGAGGGTAACCAATTTCATCAAAGAGCATATAAGTAGTAAGGGTATCAAAAACCTCGTCCCACTAAACCATTGCGACAGACACCTCCTCAAAAAGTAGGCCAAAAAAACCCAGAAGGAACCTCCTACAAGGCTAGAGGAAATTATGTTGAAATTTATAACAACAGTTGAAACAAGGTTTCAAAACCAGGAGGCATCAATTAGAATCCTTGAGAACCAGATTGGAGAGCTTCCAATCAGCTCTCTCACAGACAGCCTGGTACCCAACCAAGAAATACATTCAAATACCCATTTTAGGAGGCTAATGATGTTATTTTATGCAGTGGGAAGGAGCTGACGCTAAAGGTAACTATGAGTTAGGGTGCTACACCATCAAAGCAGTCTAGATTCTCCTCAGGTGGATAAGTCACAGCTAAGTAATCTTCCCCAAAACACAAGTTGGATAAAGAACTGGATGTCCCATAGGATAAGGGAAAAGAAATGGTTAAAGAGTATGAAACTCCCTTGCTATTTCCATCAAGGATGAAACAACAGAAGCTGGACCAAAAATTTTCTATGTTCGTGGAAGTCTTCCCGAAGTTTCACATCATCATTATCTTTGTAGAGGCATTGATTCAAATTCCCACATATAAGATGTTCATGAAAGATATCCTTTCAAATAAAAGGAATATAGAATCCTTGGGCACCATTCCACTGACCAAGGAATTGTTGGTCATAGTCCAACACACTGTTTCTCCTAATCTCTAGGATCCTGGAAGCTTTACTATCCCATGGACTATCAGACATTGAGATTTTGGAAATTCCCTATGTTATTTGTGGGTGAGTGTGAATTTACTTTCCTTAGGAGTATTCAACAAGTTTGGGCTAAACAATCTCAAGCCAACCAGAGTGGCACTCCAACAGGCTAACCATTCTATTAAATAACATAGGGGGATGTTGGAAGATGTGTTGGTCAAAGTGGGGTAATTAATTCTACTGGATGATTTCATTATCTTGGATATGGAAGAAGGCCAGGAGGAATGTTAGATTCTTGGAAGACCCTTTTTGGCTTCCAGGAAGGTTTTAATTGATTTGCACTAAGGCGAGCTGATCTTCTATGTTGGTGATGAGAAGGTTTCCTACAACATCCTCAAGGTGGTGAAACACATTTCACTGATGGAGCAAGTGGATTTTTGTGCCTGGAAAACAACAACTAACTGATTATTCCTAGAGGAAGATGATATGAAAAACTATTCATTCAGCAATGAACCCGTTCCAGAGGACGAACAGCTTGAAGAAAACCAGGAGGAATTAAGATTTATTTTTGTCCAAGGAGGCCATTACTGGCAGAGGTCAGTTATTCCAGATTTAGTAGAGCAAGCTGAGATCGAGCCGATCGTACCATCCATTCTCAAGGCTCCCCAGCTTGAGTTGAAACCTGTAATGTCCCGTGTTTTTAAACTGGGTTAAAATACAAGTGTTTTCGATTTTTTTTTGATTTATCAATGTTTTTTTTAAACCGAGCTCTGGAATTTTATTCTGAGTGTTCGAACACCTAATGGTGTCATTTCCGGACTTGCATAATTACCCGATAAATTTTAGCGGGTGTCCAGATGAGTCTTGGGTGCACTGGATCTGGAAAAATCGACTTTAATGGATCTACAAGGGCAACGCATGGTTGCAGTCCAACCTGTGCATTTTATCTTATTTAATAAATTATTATTATTTTAATTTAATATGATTATATGATAGATTTGGATTAATTAAAATAAATTTTTAATAATAATAATAAAAATGAAGTTATTATTACTATTATTGTGTTTATTAAATTTATTGAATGTTAAATAATTAATTAAATGGTAGTTGAAGGTATTGACGTGGCTTTTGGGTTTATCAAAGAACTGTTTTATTTAAATAATGAGTTTCATAATTATTAAAGGGGAATTTATTATTAAATGGAGGAATGTGAAAATAATAATAATGTCATTTTTATTATTATGGAGTCATAAATTATTTGACACTTTGAGATTTTAATTTCATGTTAAAGAAGTGTATCATTTATGAGAATTAAATGTGGTTTTTGATCTTCTCAAAGAAACATTTAATTAAATGAAGGGTCATGGGTTGGAGTTTTTTTTTCATATTAATGATATTGTAATAAATTAGGGGTTTGGGTTTTAAATAAATTAGTGTTGTAATAATAATAATAATGTTGTTATTATTATTTTTGTGTTTATTTAGTTAAATAAATGTTAAAAGAATTAATGATCAATAGAGAGTTTTATAATTAAATATGAAACATTTATTAAGATAATAATAAATGAAGGTTAAAAACAAATTAAATAATTAATGTAGATTTAAATGGAGGTTGTTAATAATCAAAAGGTGTGTTTTATTGTTTCTTTAAAAACAATTTAATTGTGGGGTTTATCAATGTACTGTTTTTATTAAATGGAGAGTTCTGGATTTAATTAAATTAATGGAAATGATAATAATAATATTATGACTATTATCATTAATATTATTAATATCTGTATTGTTATTACTTTTATTTTTATTTAGTATATTAGGTTTTTTTGAAGGGAAGGGTGCTATACAAGAGAGGCATGACCCCTGGTTCTTCTTCTTCCTCCCAGGTGAGGCGCGACACACCTGGTCTTCTCCTTGTGCATGACGAACCCCAGCACTACACAACTCCTCCTCTATGCTTCTTCCTTGGCCGAACCTCGACCACCCTATGGTGCGACCTGATAGTGCACGACCCCTGGATGGCTTGCAACAGCAGCGCACGACCCCCCCCCTCTGGGCAGTTCCTAGAGGCACACCACCCCCTATCCCGGACTCCACTTTCCGCACGATGATTCCCCTTAGACTCTTCACAACTCTTGTCTGTCTCGTCAAGATGATTTCATCTACGTATAACATGTGATTCACATCGACCATTTGACTCCTCTCTCTCGCCTTGTTTTCTTGGCTAAAATGCGAAGTTTCGGGTTTAATCAGATTGTTGTGTTCCTCTATGTTTTTTAGGATATGAGAATGTTGACTCGGGACCCATTGGTCCATAATCCGGCATCAGCCTCTAAGGGAGAGGCTGATGGTTTCAAAGTTTCTGGCCGCCATTGGTTCAGGTAAGTTTCTAAACCCGTTGTCTGGTTTTGCACTAGGTATATTAGTGCCTGTTAATTTTTTTATGAGTTCCTGGTACCATGTTAGGGATTCATTTTTCATTAAAACATTGATTCTAGTTACTGGTTTAATGTATTTAATTCTCAATAATCAATTTAGGAAATGCACACACACACACACACATAAAGGTGCGTGCGTGTGCGATTATGGACAAGTTGTGGACTGGTTTCCACCAAGTACATGAAAGCATTTTGGATTTTAAAATGGTGCCACCCTGATGTAGTGTCCCATCCCATGTGTTCAACTTTAAGAAATACATTAATAAAATACTTGCTGCATTTTTGTGGATATTTAATTTGTGCAGTGAAGTATTTATATTGTATTTCATCTAAATGTTAATTTAGTATGTTTGATTAAATTTCTAAATGTCATATATATTATGTTGATACATGAATTTAGATGTTATTAAATGATGCCGCCCACATGAGATAAATGAGGGCTTGAACTTGGTTTGATTTTAAGCATGTTTTTCTAATTTGGTTAAAGTGATATGATTAAGAAGTTAAATGATTTGAATGAGAAGAATGGGAAATAGGGTAAATAATTGTAGAATTAATTATCGAGTCATGAGTTGGAATACAATTGTGGCTTTTATTGATGATTGGGAATATTGAATGTTTGACATGTTCAAAAATATAAATTGGAAATTGGTAATAATTAATGGATGGATTAATTATTACATGTTTAAATGTTAAATGGTTAATTAACTTATGATTGGTTAATGAGATAAGATTTAATTAATTATTTTTTGAATTAATTAATTTGCATGTATTAAAATTAAGACTATGAATTGATTGTATGTTACAACTGTTGGCCAAGGGTCCTTTTTTATGCGTGTCAGATTTCCATGCATTAAGTTGTCTTTCATGGAGTTGTTTTATATTATGAGATGATGTGTGAGATGGTTGCTAAATATATGGGATTTTTATAGAATGTTTTGTGATTATTATGACGTGCATGTAAATTGTTAAAGTTCTGGACGAATCACTGTTTGAGTGGACGTGATCAGACTTGTTAAAGAATTTGGATAATTAAATGTTGAGTTAATTATTTATTTGGCTTTCTAAGAATAATTAAATGTTAATTAATTATTTACTATTGATATTTTGAATTTTTAATTAAGGGTTGACTTTTAACAGGAGATTTATGTTTTTAATTAGTTGTTTAATTAATTAATGGATTGGATTAATTAATTTATGAAATAATTAATGGATGGTTGTGGGGTGTTAGACATGGAATTCTACACCAACAATAAATATATATGTATTATTGATAAACAGGTTGTGATATAGGGACTGATGCTCCAAATACTCACGGGGTGCTAGACATGATGTTCTACACCCAACATACATGAAAATATTCTTTTATGGGACATGGACTGATGCTCTAAATACCCATGGGTTGTGAGACAAGGACTGATGCTCTAAATACTCATAAGTGTGCTAGAAATGATATTCTACACCCATTAATTAACATTTGAATATGGGTCCAATAGTTCATGTGTGAAATGAGTTAATGGTTAATGAAGGATTTTGTGACATGATGTTTTGTGAATTGATTATGAGAAAGGGTTCATGCATATTAGTGAATTGGGCGAACCACTATTAGTGGAAGGACCCAGGAGCGAATCACTATTTTAGTGGACGAGCATAAACATAATATATGAAAGATTAAATTGAATAAGTTATGATGTTTTTTCCAAGCCAAAGCACAAGCTTGGATTCAGTCTTCACTTTCATTACATAGATGGTCTTTAGAGACATCATGTGTGAGTGACTTATACGGGGGATGTCAGGCATAGGATGAATCTAAAGACTTTAATATTAATATTTGAGTAATTGATAAATGAAAAATGATTATGTAATGATTGTTTAGTATGCATGATGAATGAATAGTATAGGTTCAGACTTGAGCTGAGGGATGAAGTAGGTACTTGAGTATATAGTTACTTTGTACTGCTTACATTATTTTATGGATGCCTTCACATATTTAAATTATTTATTAAATATCTTGATTTGGGGTAAAAACCGGTGGTCCCGGCCTACTGAGATTTATATCTCACACCTTACTCAGGACGCCATTGCATTGGGTACTCGAGTAGACTCTATTTAGTTGCAGGACTACGCTGTTTGCATTTACTTGGGAGTTAGGAGCAGAGGACCAAGAGAAGGCTCGGGATGCTCGAGGAGATCTCCCATGGGACTTTGAGTCTTTATTTATTTATGCATTGTAATATACAACATGCTATTTTGTTCACTGTTTTCTAATTTTGTATCATTATCATGTCATGCAAGCATCTACTGTATAATTTGGCATTGGCCACTTTTATAAAATGAGTATTATTTTTCTTCCACTGTTTGTCATTATGAGTTACTTCTTTCACTATTGTTTTTCATCTACACTGACATACCACTGTGCAACTCCGATAAGAGGGTATAATCTCCCCAATGACTATCCTTAGACCCTCACTGCTAGTCAGCAGCCTCTGGCATACGGGGAGATGCGATTGAGGTCATGTCGCAACTGGTCCGGCCACCGGATTACTGGTGACCCGGGTCGGGACATTACAAAACCTCTCCCTCCAGGTTGAAATATTGCTGTTTGGGAGAGGAACATACACTTCCGGTGATCCTAAATGCCTCAATCTCAATAGATCAAGAAGAGGCTCTTATCCATGTCCACTGAAGGTTGAAACATGCCAGTGGATGGACAGTCGCTGACCTTAAGGGTATAATCCCCAAGGTCTTCACCCACAAGGTACTTAAGGTGGAAGGGGAAAAATCCTCTCACCAACCACGACAAAGACTAAACCCCCCCACCCCCCATGAAAGAAGTTTTCAATAAGAAGGTGATCAAATTAATCGATGTTGTAATTATATACCCCATCTCCGAAAGGTCATGGGTGAGTCCTCCCCAAGTGGTGCCTAAAAAGGGAGGCATCACAGTGGTGAACAATGAAAAGAATGAGCTCATCCCAACCCGCATAGTTACGGTATGGCAGGTTTGTGTCGATTATAGGAAGATGAATGATGCAACTAGGAAATATCATTTCCCACTTCCATTCATGGATCAAATGTTGGAAAGATTGGTGGGGCATGAATTTTACTATTTCTTAGATGGTTATTCGGGATATAACCAAATCTCTATCGCCCCGAAGGATCAAGAAAAGAGTACCTTTACTTGTCCTTTTAGAACCTTCACCTACCACCGAATGTCATTCGAGATGTGAAATGCTCCAGCCACCTTTAATATGTGCATGTTATCCATATTCCATTATATTTAAGAGAAGATTCTTGATGTTTTCATGGAATACTTCTCGGTATACAGGAAGTCGTTCAACACTTGCTTGACGAATCTGGAGCTAGTTCTTGAATGATGTGAGCATAAAAATATGGTTCTCAATCAGGAGAATGGAAATTTTATGGTGCCAGACAGAATCGTATTAGCCAAAAGGATATTTATGAATGGAATTGAGGTGGATCTGAAAAAATTGAAGTTATCTCTTAGCTGCCCATTCCCACATTAGTCTGAGCAATTCAGAGCTTTTTGGGGCATGTAGGTTTTTATCAACGATTCTTCTATGACTTCTCCAATATCACTAGTCCCTTAACCAATTTACTATCCAATGATGTAGTTTTTGTGTTTTATAATAAAAGTATCGCAACCTTCCAAATTATGAAGGAAAAAGTGGTCGTTGCACTAGTAATGATCACTCTTAATTGGGAGTAGCAGTTTTAACTTATGTGTGATGCGAGCAATTATGCCGTGGGGGTAGTGCTTGGATAGTGGCTAGACCGTTTTTTCAGATAGATATATTATTCCAGCCGAGAATTAAATGAAGCAAAACATAATTACACCACCACAGTGAAAGAAATGCTAGCCGTGGATTTTTCATTTGACAGATCCTGCTCCAACTCATGGCTTTCTAAAGTTGTAGTCTACATGAATCATGCCACACTTAAGTATTTCCTGAATGAGAAGGATGGAAAACTGCAACTCATTCATTGGGTGCTCCTACACCAGGAGTTTGGTTTGGAGACTAAGGCTATGAAGGGTAGTGAGAATGTGGTGGTTGATCATCTCTCCTGGCTGGAACTACCCCATTTAGAGAGAGAAGAAGACTAGGAGATCAAGGAAGACTTCCCCTATGAGTAGCTATTTTCCATTGGAGTACCACCTCATCCATGGTTCGTCGACCATGAAAATTACTTAGCCACATGAGTTATCCACCCAGACATATCATTTCAGTAGAGGAAGAATTTTTTTTCAGAGGTAATGAGGTATTTCTGGGAAGACCCCTTGCTCTTCCGCTCATGTGGCGATGGGGTAATCCGCCATTGCGTCTCGGATGAAGAGATTAAATGTATTTTGGAATTTTGTCACTCTTATCCGATAGGAGGACATCACGGGCCAGAACGAACAGTAGTAATGGTTTTACAATTGGGATTTTTATGGCCATCTATGCATAAATAAACTCTTCATTTTGTCTCCTTCTATGATTAGTGCTAGTAGAAAATAAATGTGGGCCATTGTGTTGAGATGCTGCGACACCTGATACTTTAGGTTGATGTTTTTGACATGGTGGGTGTCGACTTCATGGGTATGTTTCCCCCATCCTTTGGGCACACATACATTCTGGTACGTGTTAATTACATTTCCATGTGGGTAGAAGAGGTGAAAATGAATCATAATATGGCTAAGGTCATCATCACTTTTCTAATGAAAAATATTTTCAGTCAGTTTGGGATCCTGCAGGTGTTGATTGGAGACCGCAGTACACATTTGGACAACACTCTCAGGAAAAATGTTCTCTTAAAGTATGGTTTCAAGTACAAACAAGGGAAAACATACCACCCTCAATCCAGTGGTCAGGTAGAGGTGTCAAAACGCGAGTTAAAGAAAATATTTGAGAAAACGCTAGGTGCCTCAAGAAAGGATTGGTCCAAGAAATTAGATGATGCATTATAGGACTACCAGATAGCTTTCAAAACACCACATTGTATGATACCTCTTCTAGAGGGCTTTGCTAATTCTGGACTGCAGTGAAATGCAATGCTCCATGTGCACCCCATCATATGATATGAAGACAAGATGGGTTATTAGAAATTAACTGTTGAAGCCTCTTTAGTGCATCAAGGTATGCACACTAAAGGGTTATTTGTTTCTTCTCAACCATTGGATTTTAGGAAACTGAGTGATATGCCATGTCAATTTGGCATTGAAACCCTTCTATTACCTTTACATTACTTTTATATTCATCATATGGTAATACTGTTTCATTCAAATGGTGAAAAGTATTTTATATGTTGAGGTGGGAATCAGGAATGCAATCTTCTACCATCAATTCTAGAATGTTATATTAGTGCTTTCCAAAGGCCAGAACATGACTTGTACTTCTCCTTTAACCAATTGTTTTCTCATGTTTAACATATCTTCATCATATTTCACTAGATGTTTCTCCACTTGGTCTAACCTATGTGGATTCTTCTCAATTGTTTTATTAAAATAAATGGAATTAGTATTTTTTTCTTTAATGTATTAGATGAAAAATGAACCAATGGAGGTTTGGTGAATGATCATTCCCTTAAGATGTATTTTGATTGAGAAATTATTTCACCCGTTAATGAAATGGAATCAGACATGACTGACCTTTTGTTGGATAATGACTCATGAAAAGAGGGATTTCTCACTAGTACATTGTTGATTAAAGAATTATCTTCACAATCCAAAATAATAATGTAGAGTGAATATTCATAGATAATTCCTTCATGTGGAGAACCCCCATGGTGGATTAGAGTAAGGGTTAAATCCTCTATCTCCATGGTCTTCTGGCCAAATGGAAGGTTTTTATAATCTCATCTAAATAAAGGATTTCTAGTTTGACTAAATTCTCATGAAGCATGCCTTCATTAAAAAGTGTTTGATGGGGCACATCATAATTAAGATTCCCATAATTTGGTAATGACAGAGTATGATCTTGAACTATAACATATTAATGTATAAGGGCTACAAGAACTCCAAAATTAATAGGATCTAGATCGTAGATTGGATATTTATTTTCCTACTTTGATGGGAAAGACATTTTCTTGTATTTCCTATTACAATAAGTCGGGGCCAAATTCTAGGAAAAGTGGTTATCTAGGGAAGGTGTATGTGCCTACTTTAGAGTGGTCCTTAGAATGGGCTAATTACCTTTAATTAGAAAGGGTGTATGTTCCTGATCTGGTTGTCCTCATGATAAGGGGGAGTATGCCTTATAGCCCTATTCAACTGGAACAGAGGTATGTATCTTCTCTGGGATGGCATCGCGATGTGTCATACCAGGTGTGGGGACATAATTATGTTTTTATTCCCATGGTATTTCTGAAGTTGTTTTTATGATATTTTGGCATGTATCTAGAATATGAGAAGTTGTGTCTGCCCTTTCACCATTGCAAAGATTTGTTTGGTGACATCAATAGCTAGAATTAGAATATATGTCCATTTTGTTTCTAGAGTTGGTGTATGTGCCTACTATTTTACTCCTTTTCCTGTTAGTGGATACTGACAGTACTTATTTATGGGGGCTGAGAGTTGAGTCTGCACCGGATTTATCACCGGAGCTTTCTGACTGACTTCTCTAGGTGTTTCCAAATGTGAATGTTGGTAGATTTGATGAATTCTAGCAGGATTAAGTGCCTGCTAGATATTTTTCATCAAGAATGATTGACTGATTTCTTTTAATAATGGAAGATGAGACTACTGGAAGAATTGGTGAGTGTAAGACGGTGTATCGTTCTATTTACTAGTTGCCACCAAAGTTGATTTGCAGACTTTCTTGAATGTAGTCAGATGAGACTGATGATTGGAAGATAATTTTTAAAAAGGTGTAGGATCCAGTTTACAATACTCTACTAGATTTACTTGGCAGGATTGGTGGGTCGCTGCCAGAGGAGCCTTCTGGGCAGTGGAATTAGGACAAATGGGTGAATGTTCCCGCTAGTAGATTTCCATCAAGCTAGGTTTATGGAAATCTATAGAGGTGGAAAAGGTAAAAACCTACTTTCTATTGGACAGACATTGTCCCTAGAGGTTCATCTTGATCGCTTAGGTTTGAGGGACTTGGGCTAAAGAACCAAAGGCAACACCCCCATCATGTTGCAGATTCACGGTCTCACAATTCTGCTGGTGGTGATTTTTGGTGGGAGTCATTGGGAAAGACCCCTACATATTTGAGTTGAGGCCATGAGTGACCTCTTGATCCAGATACCTATAGAAAAAGAAGAATTAGTTGTTGCATTCAAGGGATAAAGACTCAAAATGGTTGAAGGAAGTGGTTTTCATTGTCTACTTCTTGACCATATGTCGTCGCTGACTGGAAGATTGAGGGTTGTTATTAACCTGGAAAGCCTATTAGGATATCTCCATGGTTGGGATAGTACTTTGATGATGGTAGTTCATTAATAGTACTTAAGAAACCCAAAATTGAAGATGATGAGTTGGTGAGGACGTCCTTTTAGTGGATTCCGATTGAGCTTGAGCAGTAGTCAGGGAATTCATAGATGTATGTCAGAAGGAAGTCATTTGGAGTTAAGGGAGATTTGTGAAAACAAGAAAATTATAATAAAATCTTTTAAATTAATATATTTTAGATGTATACATGAGTGATTGATTACTTTATCTATACTTCATTTACCAATTTATAGGGGCCTGACCAGTGGGTAACATTATTGACTTGGTTATAGATTCGCCTCGGGTTCACCATTTTTTCCCTAGTTCCTTGGAACATGTGTTCTAGTTTAAGAATAACATCTTCATGGTTATTTCCATTGGATTTATTCATGGAACCAGAAACCTACAATATTTCTTTATATATTAGGGACCTACTCTCCAAAGGCAGGTGTTCATTTTGTCTGAACATATGATACTTATGAGCATGCATTGGTCAAGAGGATGGGAGGTCAGTCTCATCACACCCTTTTGGGGGTGATTATTGTATACTCTGGGATTGTCTTGGTTGATTTACAATATTTTCATGAATTCTTTTTAATTCACCATGTATGTTAATAGTTTGCCTATGAATTTGACTTTAATTATTAGCATGTGTAATATTTAGAATCATCTGTTTGTATTTGAGGTTCTTCATTAATGGAGACTTCAGTATGTATTTTAGGTTCACCATTAATGGAATCCTCTCAAATGCTATTTAGAGATTATTTTAATCCTCATTATGATAATATAGGTTTTAATCCACTTAGTGAGGCCCTCTGTAATTTATTATCATCCATGGAAACAAAGGTTTGTTTTGATATAGGGATCATACCCATAAAATGTGTCACCTATGTATCCTTGTGAAAGGAATCAGAACCCTCGTAATTTGGTGCTTATTTAATAGGAAACATCACACCATATAATTTCATGTGATAAGGACATATACATATAGCTTAATGCCATTTTGTAAGGACATCTAAGTGAATGGTGCTTAGTTTAGGTTTGGTGTGGAACTTTTTCCTAAGCAACCAAAAGAACTTGGAATGGATATGGGTTACCAAGTATGATTAGACCGTGATGGGAATATGGACCAAGGATAATAGGGTTTATTTGATGTATTGGATTTGAACATCATAGAGGCTTCCTACATATCCTATGTGGATGAGAATAAAATCCTACATAGTTCGATGAGTCTCATATGAGAGTGTAGTCCTTTGAGAGAAATGAGTTTGAGGTTACTTCCTGAAAATGATGCCCTAATAATTTGGGAGGTTAATTTTGGTCTTATTCCTAAGGAGGATGCCTAGATTAGGGGAATTAGGGTTGGATTCCAATAGAGGATATCTTGTGAGCTCGAGCCCAGAGAAAGATTCCTACGTATCACAATTTTAGTGGGAATCAGAGTTCTCATAGTTTATTCACTGTGAGTGTTTGGGAAAATGCTGTAATCATCACAAATATCTAATCCCATGTCAGTTGTGATAGGTGTGAGAAGTAGAAGGATGTTAAAGATTCAACAAAAAAACCCACAATTTTCCTCTTATGATAGTGGAAGAGGACCTGCCTACGACGTTGTTGGTGGATGAGGGTGAGGTGACTGTGGAAGAGGGAGAGGCGAAGAGCCTTACATCTGTTTTCTTTACATTGGACAAGGGTACAATATAAGGAAGGAGTGATGGTGAAAGAAGTAGGAAGGAGAAAGACTACATCCTTCTACTTTAATGGTTTGGGGATTACACCAGGATGGCTCCCCTAAAATTGATTATGGTAGGGGAGGGAGGATTCTATTTCATTCAAAAGGAAATGTATGTCTTAACCATACCTACCCTACTTGAGAACTGATGATTTAGGTTTTAGAGATGAAAAGGGGAGGCTAGAACCTGATCCCTAATCCTCCAAATTGGGAATATCCTTACTTTGTTCCTAGCAGAAAGGTCCATGTGACTGTAGATATACAAACCCAAAAAAACTCCATGAATCCTAAACTTACTGTGAAACAATTGTGGGAAACCACTGACTGTGGAAATAAAAAACCAATTAGGAGACACGTTTATGTGTATTTCCTAAAGGATGGATGAGTTAAGAGGTTTTGGTGGATGCTTCAACATAGTCCCTTTAATATAATGGAACCAAGGATGGAGATACCTTTCCACGAATGGCTTTAAAGAGGGTATCTAGGATGATGCATAGGCCCTATTCCCAGTTATGTTGTGTGGGTATACTATGTAGGTGTGCCGTACAGCTGTACTGTGTAGCTGTACTATGCAGCTGTACTGCAAAGAAATTTGACGCATGTTTTCCACGCATATGTGCCGTGCATTATTTTCCACACAGGCTTGAAAAATGAATGAAATATTTTTTTAAATAGGGGAATCAAGCCTATGCAAGCTTCTAAATTGTGAAAGACTTTCAAAACATTCTTATCCATTTTAATTATTCCATTACTCATCTTTTTAGAGAGCAACCTGGGACAATTTGAAGGATCTAGGAAAAATTTTTACACAATGGCAGCTTCATGAAGTCTTTCAACGTTTTCCAGTTTTTAAATGAGGATCCCAAGGGTCCTATTTATAGGCAAGGAGAGTGGTTTCTCGAAATCCATTTCTCGACAGCGGTCTATTGATTAGTCCCCCAAGGAAGGTTTTCCACGTAGGGGTCTAGAATTTATATTGCCACGCTGGTCTGCTGCACAAGTCTGTCATGTAGGCCAGCCACACATGCCCTTGGAACATTGTCCTACCTTTGAATTCTTGGACATTCTCCTTGAGATTTTGATATAACTGGGGCCACATTCATAGTCTTTTGGTCTAACATAAATAGTGTCAACAATTATATAACATTATGATACATTCAATAACCATAATGGTTTAATTTCTTGGAAAAAATTTATAACTGAATAACTAGTACATAAAAAATCTTCATCATCTCTCATTATGTTCTTCAAAAATAGCACCATTAAATGATATAATATACTTAAATACTTTTTTTTCTATATAGGTGAAAATGAAATTAAATAAAGGTTGTGCTCGGATTATAAATAAAGGTAATAATGGATATTTGAATGATCATTTATGCATAACATATAAATAAGAGTATTAGAACATGAGCTTATCAATTGAAATCAACACCCCAAAATTAACATATCATAAATACTGGTCATGGAATAAAATGTGTATGTTCATAAAAAATGTATCATAATTGGATCAATGAATATGATCCCATAGAGAATAAAATTATCATAAAATAGAAGTTTGTGGCATATAAATAAGTATAGATAATCATTACCTTAATCAAGGATATCTTCAAAGAATATCATCATCAATTTGTTTCACTCCCTATTCCATCATATCCTTAGTCATAGTTGACACCAAATAATATCAAGGTTTAAAAATGACCCTTAATGAAATGGGTTCACTCCCAATTCAAGACATTATTATTTTTTGAGATATCCATCTTCATGAAATTGATTAGTGGGATATAAAAATCCTGGAGGACCAATAACATAATGAAAACCAAAAAATGTTCTCCATAATATCAAAAAAACAACCATATTATTATTATTTCATAACTCATGTAAAGGATGCTAGTTTCATAATCATTTTATTATTTTATCATAGAATAACTGGTCAAAAAAAGGGTTTCATAAAAATATCATCATCATTGTCATAACCAATAAGAGATTTAGTAAATATGGTGTCGTTAGATCAGGTCACCCTTAAATAATAATTAACATCAAAGGTTGTCATCCTAGATGCAATATTTCAACAAAAGATAATATGAATATTCTTTTGAGGAAAATACAATTTTTTTACATCATTTATTTAGAATCAAAATATGAATAAAATATTATGGAAAATTATTTATTTGAAACAAACCATCATAATAGGTAAAGGATGCTTCAATTTATTTATCAATCATGATTGAAGGATATTCTCATTATGTTTTATTTGTTAATAAAATATTTGTTTTCACATATCCATTAAAAATTACCTCATAAAAAAAACGTCATGAAAATTAATTTTAAACTATTATAAAAAAATAAAAAATGGGTAAAATTTAACTTTAAAAAAATTTAATAATGTTGAAAAGATTTATGTTTTTTATAAAAGATGTATATGGAATAAACATCAATTCTAACTATAAGTGGACAAATAATGTCAAATTTTCAGGAAATATTTTTGAACCATTTTGAGTACCAAAGATAGAAATGTGGTACTAAGAAATTACAAAATTTATTAGTAGAGAATAAATATTAGTTGTTTTTTTTCAAATAAGGAACATATAATTTCAACCATGGAAATTAAATCTTAAACAATTTCAATTAATACTGGAATTAAACATTAATGTTTTACATAAATTATCACCTATCTTCATATTCATTATATAAAAGTTATTACAAAACAGTATTCACAATAAATATATTATAGAACCATATTCATATATTTCATTAAAAATATAACTTATATATAACCTCTTATCACCCTTTCAATAATAATTAATTATTAAAATCATGTTCTGAAGGATAACTTTTATTTTCATGTATGTTTCTGTTAGATGGTGTTGGTAATTGAAACATAATCATGGTTTCATCATCTATAGATTCATAATTTTTGGAAAATTATAATATTTAATCATATTATTGACTTTTATAATTATTCAAATAATGCTGTGTTGAAAAATGAATTACATCACTTGGTGGGGACGGTAGTCCACATGTTTCCATGAGTAATGTTTCCGTTTTCTGATGGTTAGAATAAAAGAAATGTAAATATTAATTCAAATAAATATTTTTTATTTTATCATATTTATCATATATATTAATTAGATAAATACTTATTACTATCTATTTTATGTGAAAATATGAAATAAATCACATTTTTGTGTGGGGGTATTGGTCTACACAAATGCACGAGTGAGGTTTTCTTTCTTTAAAATATGGAATGGTAAGAATGTATATATGATTATATAATAAAAACTACTTATTATATCATAAATATAATACATAAACATTAAATTCATCATAATAACCAACCATTAATAATGGTGGTGTAAAATGAATGATATCTCTACATAGAGATTGTAGTCTACACGTACGCATGATTGATACTTTTCATTTCCCATTTTATATAGTAGAGGTTGAATATTATCGATAAATCATCATAAGAACTATAATTTATGTATATGAAACTTATTACATAATTATATAGTGGATATAATATATTTTTAGGAGGTAAAAGAAGAAATGAAATCAAAAGTACTCCGTTAATAGTTATACCTATTTGGTGAGGAGCCAATTTTGACTTTTACTTTAATCCTTAAGAGGATGACATTTTAGATAGAATATAAGATCTTAGAAATAAGGAGAGATTTTAGGAAGTTATTATGGTTAGGACAATCTGAGATATAATTACCATTACATGGGGGTATGATATGAGAAGTGGTATCCTTTTATATGGGATGTAGATGATACACTTGGATGTTTACAATATTTTAAAGTAAATTGATGTCATACTAAATCAAAATTCATTGAAATTAATAATATTCAAAGAGTATATTATATTGGGTTCAAATATAATCAAATAAAAGTATTTGGATATTATTAAATACAAATACTTCCTTTACCTATAATCTTTATGCCCCTCCCCCGATAAAAATATTTTTACCTTAACCAATGTAACAAAATTAAATTTTTTTACTAATAATTATGAGAAAAAATTTAGTTTATCTTTCTAAATTTTATTAATTAATTTTATTATAAATATTTTGTAAATTTTAAACGATTTCAATTTTATATTTGTAAAAAAATATTTTAAAATAAGTGCTCAAAACGCAATAAAGCCCATATTTATAAAAATGATTTTTTATTCATTAAATTGAGTTAAACTTTAACACATTCCAAGTGAGAAATATTATATGAATATTAAAATAATTTATTGAATATATACTATATAAATTAAATTAAATTAAAATAATAAATATATATTAATTAAATCAATTATGATAAAAAATATTGTGCGTGCAAATACAGTTTAAAAAAATTGATTTCAATCCCAAAAATGAACTTATACTAGAATAAAGTATAATGATAATTACTATATAATTAATTAGATTATTTTAAACTAAATGTGTCTTCAATTAATTTATTTTGAGATTAATTCCATTATGGGAGTTTTTAGTGAAAGAAATGATATTTTTATGAGAATCAATATTTCTCACTATTCGCTAAAAATTTCAATATTTATAGAAAAATGAAAAAAATAACCTAAGATAATTTATAATAATCTGATTTAATAAATGATATCCATTTTATCAAAAATAATATAAAATAACATGAAATTAGTTGTAATATTCCCTAATAATAAAAAATTGATACCATATTTAGGAAAATATATTTTTGAAGAAAAAAATGCCTTTATTGAAAAATGATTACGTATTTATATATAAATTTGAATTATATAGAATCTTTATGTATATTTTTTAATTATATTTTTTAAAATTAAAATGCCTAATTTTAAGGGATTTATTATAAGGTTATTCCATATTATACTTTATTTAGGCTCAGGGTTGAGTGTATCGTAAGCTATATAAGAAATTAAATTTATTTGAAGATAAATTTATCATAACATCATACGGTGTTAAAATTACTACATTAAATTTTTTAAAATTAAAAAATAAAATTATTTATATTTTCATCTTATAAAATTAATGACTTTAAAAAATTATCATTATATGATATGTTTAGTTTTTTCAATGGGATTCATGTGACACAATGTAATGAAAATTCCTTCTCTTTAGTCTATCATATGATATTTAGAAGACTGGTTTTATTGGTAGTACCATAGAATCCTTTATATTTGTTGTTGTATTTACTTTTATGTGAGAATTGGGTAACCCCAGACTAGATGATGTTACTTGATACTATTTCATATGTGGGTGGAAAAGTATCCCTCATGTCAATCATGGTCTGATTTTGAAATATGTGGGGAGTTGTTAATCTCAAAAAATATTTTTCCCAACAAGGATGTTGATAATCATTCTATGTTATAATCCTTTGATTTTTGTTATTACATAGATAAATTTCAATTCATTTAGTCCCTAAAATTTTCTATAATAGTAACTCCATATACCTACTTAAACCTAAATGATTTATAAATAAACAAACCAAACATAATATATGTTTAAGAATATTCTTCTGTTCAAATGTATTGGCTGACATCATCAGATTCAAATGAGTGAGTGGATGTGAAATTTTAAATGGATTTAAGAGGTATCTAATCGTGGGAGATTATAACTACCATGGTTTTAAAAAATCATATTGTATGAAATGTTGTTTTAAAACACATATTTTTTTATAAAAATATTGTAAATACCATATTAGATGGATTTGTTTTTTTTCATGTATTAATTATTTTAGATATTTCAATAAGGTCTACTTTCAACACCACAATGATTTATTATATTGAAAAATGATCTATTAAATACAAAATAATGTACATCATTGATCATGTTTTTAATATTTAATTTGATTTTGGGTTATAATGCTCCACCTTGATCCTCAAATAAATATAATAAATAGTCATTACAAATATATAACATTAGTTATACATTATACCATGACATTGTAATCCTAATCAATCATACATGTTTTAATTAGATATTTACCATGATTTTTCATTTTACCCTTTTCCATAGTTATTATTGAGAATAAAAAAACATAACATACATACATATTATCTCATTTTACATGAATATTTGTTGCATCTCATAATAAATAACACTCCAGAACCTATAGGTTTAATGTCTTTATATATTAGACAAATAAAAAAATTATATTAAAACATTAGTATCATTTATCCATATTCATACCACACTAGACCCCCTTAAATACACATCACATGTTATTATCTTCTTTATAACATGTGGAACATAAATATAAGAAATGAGTGAGCTCAAAAACACAATAAGGAAAAACATAAAAGATAAAAATAATATATTATAATTGAGTATAAAAAGGAATTTTGGATAAGAGAATATAATCTAGGTGAATAAATAAAACATAAAGAAATTATACCCAATAAAAAATTGATTATAAATCATTATTCATAGAATAATTATTTTGGTATAACATTATAAAATTTTTATAAGAGTTGGGAAACATGTTTTAGTGATAATGGTTCATGAAAAATGACTCTAGAATGTGTAATTACATAGGGTTTTATCATAAAAATTTGGAACATACATAAATATAGGAAACAAATTTTATATTGAGTACCATTACCATGATTTTCATCACATTACAGACAATTTTTCATAGTGGATTGGGTTCACTCTCCTATCCCTTAACCATAGTGAATATAAGTCCATAACAGTTTATGTTGACACCCCTTTATCAGTTATCTTATGAGATTCAAATCTCTTAGTAATGAATTGGATGAAAATATAATTTTGAGAGCATTTATTCCACAATGAATAGTGTCTCATATGGGTTTGAGTTCACTACCCATTCCTAATCATCTCATGTGATATAATATTATTCCAATTCACTAGAGAGATATATATTTCTAAGACTGCCCAAAGCATAGTGGATAGAGTCCATTAGGGGTTTGGGAACTCCGATTTTCATTTCACCTAATGTTACATAAATTTATTCTTAATTATATAGAGGGATATATAATTACATACAACCCCATCACATATTATAATACCATTCATATATATGTTTCATGAGAATTATCACATTCATAAATCCACCATATAAAACATTACTTAAGATAAAGAAACATTTATCACAAATATTTTTTTAAATAAATGATCATAATATATATGGATAATGAAGGGGGTGATATCATTAGATTATATCCACATTGATTTGTAAGGAAACTTTATTTTTACTGACATATTTGAAAAATAATTTTTTTAAAAAGTTTAACATTTCATAAAAAATAAAATAAAATATTCCTTACATAATCGATACCTTTATTTTAAAAATATTTAATTTATTAAAAACTAATTTTTATAAATAATAATTTAAATAAAAAATACATTATGATAACCATAAATAATTAGAAGTAATAATCATAAAAAAAATCATAAATAATGGTTGGAAGAAGTGATGATATGAAAAATAATAAAAAATATTACATTTATACATCAATAATGAATGTGAAATTCAACAGATAATGACATTGAGGAATAATAAAATTATGTATATCTACATGTCATTAAACATATGAAAAAATATATATAGAGGAGGAAGATTCAAGATCACTAATAATAGATTATATCAACTCCCCTTAAATGCAATTTTTTAGTTTAATTGTGAACCAAAGAGAGGTAAATTGTAATACAAATTGTATAGATCATAATTAACAATTAAAAAATAAAGTAAATTTTTCACTAGATTGAAAAAATATAAAATTTTTTATTATCAAACAATATTTATAGACAATCATTTTTTTAATGCAGGGTTTGGTGGAAATCATAATGAGTTTTCTAGAATTTCAATATATTTACCCTAAAGTAGAGATATTTATATATTTTCTAAAAAACATTCAATTAAATGAAAATATAGATAAAATAATTCAACGGAATAGTATATAAACCATGAAAAAGACAACACATGGTGAATATGGAGTATATCTCATAGGAGTCAAATTGAGATGAGAACCCGTTACATTGATTTATACCTTGGAAGAACATGATATATCCCACCAAGTAATAAATTTATTTTTTAATCTATTTAGGTAACAAATTTAGCTTTATTTTACTTTAAAAATTTTATTTTTAACTTTTTATTACCAATTTATCAATATTTATCAGTTAAAATTACTATTCGAGTAGTAATTGGCCCATTAATTCTGTTCTAGCTTCAATATGACAATTCTGATTCATCCATATTTATAATGTTCTCTTAATATAAAAAATTAAAATTTATTTAAAATATATATTTTATTATATAAGTAAAATGTTCAACTTATAAATTTTATGGTGACGGTTTTTAAAGAACGGTTTAAATCTAAGATTATTTTAATTTCGATTTAATAAAAAATTTAATTTATTAATGAATACATATATATATTAACATTAAAAATTAACAAATGTATATTATATATATAATTATAGCACTATATTACAAGTATTTGATATTTATTACTCATTCATGATTTAAATGTTAAAACATTATTTCTTTATGTGGTAAAAATGACACAAATATGAGCACATTTTATCAAATGACTGAGTAACTAAATGTTGTTATATAGTAATAATATCACATATATATAAGTTAATGATCAAAATTATGAAATTAAAGTGGGAAATTAAATTTAAGGGTATGTGGTTGAAGATGAAAAAAAAACAATTAATAAGGAGTGGTTGAAAATTATATAAAGGACATGAATATTCTCTTTGAGGGTTACCTATAAATGAGGGGTTTGAGACTGATTCTTGTGGATAGTGGTTTCCAAAATTATAATATTATTTCTAGGGATTTAATTTTATAATTTAATCATATATAACTAAAATATATATGTATTTTTAGTGGGTCGATGATAGAACCTTTAAAATGTTTAAATGAGGGACATTTCTTTGGAAATGTGAGTTAAGTGAATCGTTATGATTGAATTACAAGGGAGTAAGAGGTGTCGGTTTTGTAAATGTTAGTCATAAATTTAATATAGACGCCCACACATAAAAACATATTATTTACTGGTTTTTTATAATTTTAATTATAAAATATCCTAGAAATGCTATTTTTTTCCTTTTTAACACATGTTTTCATTATTTAACAATTCAAAATGATAATTATTTTTTTATTAAAAATATAATACGTACCACATAGAAAATATTGATGTGATTATTAAAAATTAGGAATATAATTAATCTTATTCAATTTTTTATTTTTCTAAATTCAACATATAAATTAAAAAAATGACATATTAAAAAAAAATTATAGACAAATGACTTTTTAAAAAGTAACTGCTCTTATTCTATATTAATATCATCGCTAATAATTATATGAGTATTAAGCTATTTTATATTAATATAAAGAATATATTTTTATAAAATCATCATTAAAACATAATATATTTTGTTTCTAAAACTAAAAATGTATAATGCATAAATAATTATATGTAGAAATATATATTTTTAAATATTAAAATAAATTTATTATTATTAATGAAAAATTTAATAAGAATTAGGTGAATAATAATTTATAATTTTTTACATATGGAAAATAAAATTCATTTAATTTTATAATCCAAATATGATATATATAACTACAAAATGAAAACATTTGATTCATAATAAAAACAATGTTATAAAAAATAGATTTCATTAACATGGAATAATTAAATTAGTATTCCTTATAATTCCATAATTATCTATTATATGTTTTTATTTTATTTCACTAATTATTTATCTAAAATCAGTAATAATTTTAATGGTATTATTCTTTAAAATTTAATAAATATAGTAATAATAAATAAATAAAAATAGTTTATTTTGTGTAAATTAAAATTTTCCCAAGTGAATTAGTATCCAAAAGTTCTACAAAGAAATATCTTTGTTTTTTTAAAATAAATTATTTATAATTAAAATTTTCATTTTCAACATCCAAATAAAAATTGTATATATTAACTTGATATCAGTGTTTCTAAACTAGTAATAAGTTTATTAGTATTACTCCTAATGACTATATGATCATTTATAACAGTCAAATAACAAAAACATTACCCCCATTATATCCTATAAATTAATGTTATTCTGTCTCTAGGAATCAAAATATTCATTCCATTAATTTTTATTACATATTTTTCTAGAAAAAGTCTATATTATTGATTTTCTTAATAAATTTGGATTTAAATATATTAATGGATATTATCATGTTTGAATATCATCCATGTTATTTTATAGTTTAAAAAATTATTTTTATTATTTTTATCCCGTTTGATTTCAATTAGAGGGGAATATTTCATAAATGGTGTAGTTAAGATTGATGATTAGAAATTTCATGGGAATTCCTTCCTTCCAAAACTCACTAGTAAATCACCTGGTTTGGGTGCTGTCAGACCATTCCCAACTAATCATTTATCTAAATTATAGTGGTACTCATAGAAGTCATTTTTTATACTTAGGAAGGTGGATATCTGAGACCAAATATTATAAGTCCTTCGTGTAATTATGGAAACAACATGAGTGATGGATCAATAGTTGTGTTTCACAATAAGTTCTATAGTTTGAAAGATGACCTAGGTTATGGGAAACTGACAAGTCATCTGAGTTTCAAGATGTGGGAAGACCTTATCAGAAATTGAGAAAGACGAATTTGAACATTATGTTCAGTGGGATGATGATCTCTTTAGAAACATTGTTAGAACGGTGAACCATCTCACAGAATATCTCCATGAATATGAATAAACAGAAAGGGAATGATCTAGAGTGGTCTGGCATAAAGAAGGGGATAAAAATACTCCCTTCTTCTAGGTTTGAATCATTTATATGAAACATCTCCTTACTCCAAACAAATATATCTCTTATGTATCCTTATTAAATAAACACAAGTAGTTTTTTGTACATATTCTTCTAAGAATGGTACCTTACTTGTGAATGTTAACCCTTAAATCATGGATAAGTATAATGCAGGTTATGTTTACCTCTTTGACAACATTCCACAATTTGTTTCCCATGATATTAATAGTTTCTTTGAGAATATATAAGTGGAGGGGGAGGTCTGGGAGGAAATTAATGGCCTCTATTTTTTATGTTCCCTAGAACCTGATGTCTTTCCCAAATGAATTAAAATTTATTTTTTGGAAAGAATAAAAAATATGCTAGTGGTCATCATCAATGATTTTTCTATAGAGGGAACTTACCCAACATAGCATGTTACCCCATTTTGATCCTCATACTAAAGGTTATTAATCCATCTTTCTAAAACAATGTAGACCATGTTTGTTCATTTTTTCTTATAAATTTCTCTCAATTTTCATCAACAAATAGCTCTCACTACATAACTAGAAATGGGTATCAAATGATCAACAAGGATTTATCCAATGAAAATCTACCCAAACCTCTATTTTCATAGCTCAATAAGTCATGGGTGATATAAATAAGAAGGTTTTGGGCTCTAACACTTCCATCATTAATGATATGGAAAATCATATGAAAGGGTGGAAAAGAGTTTCATCATTAAATTTTTGTTATATATGGGGGTTTTTTTATGGCATGATTTTTTATTGGTGCACTAGTTACCCCTAGTTTTTGAATTCATTGAGTGAAAAAGATATATATTTTACATGTTGGTATGGGAAACCAGACCAGGGGGATAATTGTCCCAAATGATATTAATTTTTTTCACTATACTCACTCAGTATATATTTTAAAAGAAGCATTATGGTGGGTGGATTGAGGAAATTATTGTACAAGAATATCTTCAATGGGATCTCCAACATTTTATTTGCGGATGACCTTATTCTATTCTTCAATGAAAATTTTATATCTCTATATAAACATAATCATATCCTTGATTAATATAGAAAGTAGAGTGGTCAAACCATTTACGAACATTTTTTTAATATTTCAATAACAAGCTTTGATTAAAGGGTAAAGGAGATCATTGATAAGACGTGAATGTAAAAAATAACACTCCCCGTAGAATATGTTGAAGCACCCATTTATTTGGGGGGAATTTGAATTCCTATCTTTGATGGTATCCTTGAAACAATCTCAAAACATATTGTTCATTGAAGAAACCAGTTCCTATCATCTTACAGACACATAACCCTTATAAATTGTGTGCTTACCGCCTTCCCCATGCATCTCTTTTCCGCTATCAAAGTTCCTAAGGATGTTTTGTGGAATATAGGTAATATATTAAACACATAACTCTGGGACACAAATGATGATTGAATAAACTATCAGGCTCTATATAATAGGTTAACCTAAGGGGCTAGTAGTAGAGGTATTTGAATAATATGTGTAATTGAATCCATGAACTCCCTCAGAGACCGAATAGCCTCAAACTTCATGGAGGGAACATCACTATGGAAAATATTAATTACTAAAGAATATAAGGAATATAAGAGTAGTTTGGGATGTAGGAATTTAATGTTATGGGATTTTATATAGCTTCAAATTTCTATTATTAAAAATCAACTGTGGTGGATCTTGGGTTATAGATAAATCAACTTATGAACATTTAATTGGGTGGGGAGTGTATTGAGTTTAATTGGGTGTCTGTTTCTAGATATAGCCTTTACATTGATCAGAGGGTTTCCATTATTGTTCCTTTCCATTTAAAACTATTATTAATATGGGGTTTATGCTAACATTTTGATCAATATAGGGAATAAAATACTTGTTTTCATTGATTCCTCATGTCATATTTTTAGGATGAAGTCATAAAAATGAATTCAACATGTTAATGGTGAACATGATTCATGGTGAGGTACAATATTGTTCAAATAGACTCCTTCTAAACATAATATCCTTATCTAGAAAATCCTCAATAAATCTCTTCCAATAAATGAGGGGTTGGGAAGAAAGGTGTTCTTCATTGTTTCCCAGTGTAGTTGTGAAATTATTCCCAAAAGGGACTCTAATGTGCATAGGTTATTTGATGTAGAGGGGGAATCATATGATCATGGTGTTTAGATACTAGAGTATATGGAATGATCGAAACAAGGTTATTTATGAGAAGAACCCTAGTTTTCAGCCAAAGTTTATGGGTTGGGGTTGATCAGAAGTGGTTGAACTGATCCCTCATCTTAAATAGTTGGTTTTAATATCTTCTTTATAGATTCTCATGGTGGGTAGGGGTCACTGTCATATGGTTCACATGCATGCACTACTAGAAAACTAACCTTTACCAACGGTTTGGAACCGTTGGTATAGGCCTCCAAACCGTTGGTATAGCCTATACCAACGGTTTGTAGAACCGTAGCCAAGTAAGCCGTTGGGATAGGTCTATACCAACGGTTTTGGAAACCGTTGGTATAGGTAATATGAAATCTATACCAACGGTAATGGAACCGTTGGTATATAAATTCCAAAAATAAAACATCCGCTGGGATTAGATCCCAGGACACCTCGTTTATAATTGAACGACTCAACCACTAACCTAACATGACTTTTGTGATCATAATTACAAAAATATATATATGTATTCTCATAAATATTTTAAATTTTTATTTATATAATGTTCTCGGTACGAAGGTCCGATAAAAAATAAAAGTACCTATACCAACGGTTGTTAAAACCGTTGGTATAGACCTATACCAATGGTTTTAACAACTGTTGGTATAGGTCTTTGGTTGTGATTTTCATTCTATGAAGGATATTGAATTTTGGCCCACTTTTCCCAACGGTTTGGCCAAACCGTTGGGAAAGGTATACCTATCCCAACGGTTTGGCCAAACCGTTGGGAAAAGTGGCATATTTGGGGACCTTTCCCAACGGTTTGGCCAAACTGTTGCGAAAAGTGGTATATTTGGGGACCTTTCCCAATGGTTTGTCCAAACCGTTGGAAAAAGTGTCCAATTTGAGGGCCTTTCCCAACGGTTTGGCCAAACTGTTGGGAAAATTGGCCAATTTGGGGGCCTTTCCCAACAGTTTGGCGAAACCGTTGGGAAAGGGGACCTATACCAACAGTTTTTGCAAAACGTTGGTATAGAAGCATTGGGAAAGATCTAATTTCTAGTAGTGATGTATCACAAGGAAAATGGGTTCATTGGTTCCTTCTAGTTTATGATCTAAGAATGAATATTGATGGTTCATGTATCATTGTAAACATGATAGGAGGGTGATATTTTTTCTAATTTGGACAATTCTTTCACCTTAGAATTCAGGATATTTTTTTTCTGGTGAGAATTCTACATTACAGGAGCATCCACCATGATCAAGTGGATTTAATTATGTTGTTCCTATGGTTTTACAATAGAATAAGTTGAAACTGATTAATCAATATTACATGGTTCCATCCAATAAACTCTCCCAATACCTTGAGTGGTATTTTATCTAGTTCATAGATGATGGCGTCTCTTTACTACATTATTAGATATTACTCACATATGGTAGGAAGATAATATGGTGACTACATATATTGAATCCTTGTAAACTACTGGTAATCAATGTAATATTTTATCATTAACTAGAACCCTTCCCCAAGAGTTTTTGGACCTAGTAAAATCTAAAGAACAAGGGATCAATTATTTCAGACCCCATGACCTTTTTGGTATTTATCCCCCCATTTTCAATATATGTTTCATAATTTTATATGGAGTATATTTTTTTTTGTAAACTTGATTCAATTATTAGATGATTTTTCCTACTATATATTTATTCATTATAAATAATAATGCATGTGATTTGGGGAAATAGAATACACACTTAAATATGGGATGTAATGTTCTCCCTCATAAAATAAAGTATTTCCTCTAATTTTTAGTTTCTCTCACTGATGAATATTTATAAGGGAATTCATAACATAGTCATGACTCAAGATTTAATTTATAATTATATATATACACATCTATCTTGGTTAAGATATAGAAAATAATATTTTTCCTCATAATAGGAATATTAATATATTTTCATTTTTATTAATCATTTTATACAAATATTGATCCTTATCTTCAAATCATATATTACTAATTCTATAACTTGATCAAGAATTGTGTAATTTAGTTCTTGAAACAATAATTGGAGTGGGGAATAATATACCACAATATCATATTTCAAGAGAAAATATACCAATACCTTCTTTAATTAATCTATATTTATCATAAAACCTTCTTCACATTAATGTAGTGTGAGTGAATGTGTAAGGAAAATCCAATTTTTGAGATCCCTGAACATTTCATTAAATTCACCTATTCAAGGGAGCTTGAATCCCTTTCAGATTAACATGGTTAGAGGGTCTGATAGTTGCAAGAAATTTATAATAGAGCCACACTATTGTCCAAATAACCCCTGAAAAAATCTATTATAGTTATCAGTCTTCAATATTAATCAGTTACCTATATCATTGATTGATCTATATAAATACCACCACATATTATTACATGACCCATGAATTAATCCTGGTGTCTTAATAATCCATAATTAATAAATCTAGTTAAAAAATTTCCATTATCAAGGCCTTCACTAGAATCCTCAATTGGTTTTCATGTTCTTCTTTTCAATTTTAATATATGAGAATATCATCTAAACAGACTATAAAAAACCAATCAAGGTAATATATAAAGACTATAAACATTAAATCCATGAAGATACAAGAGATAAAAATATATATGAATGGAATTACTATGAATTAATTGTGTTTATATAATATAATTTTTTTTTATCTTAGGTACATCATCTTGTTTGAACCTTAATTCATGATAGAAATTTGAAAATATAATATTTAAAAATTATTTATGCCCTTTTAATTTATTGAAAAAGTTATATATATATATTATAAAATACTTATTATTTCTTGAAGTATTTTTATTTTGAATATAATCAATAAAAATACCTATTCATCGATCAATATTCTAAAAAATTAAGAATGGTACACCCCATGGTGAAGAACATGGGTTAATAAAACCCTAATACAAATTATATTGGTGTCACTTTTTCAAATCCAATAATTGAATTATGATCATTATATAGGGAGTCTTCGTTATAGTAATAACACTGAATATGTTTTTTTATAAAAAGTAGCCCTCAAATTTTGAGGGATTATCTTAAATTATTTTAGGGAAAACATCAATATATTATTATATAATATACACATCAACAATGTTGTGTACTATCTAACACTTCAGGATAAATATACCTCATTATTAACTAAGAAGACCCTTATTATAATTACATGATATTTAATGTTCTATTATCCTCATATAAATAATATATTAAATAAATTTTTTCATATACTACACAAAAATGAAATGAAAATTACTATTAGATTTTTAAAATTAAATATGACCATAAAAAATTATCATTAAATTAAATTGTATAAATTGAAATAACCATATAAAAAATCATCAATGTAATAATAAATGTCATCTAAAACTATAATTCTTCCTTAAGAACCACTTTTTTCTATACATTGAATGGAAGTTGCATCAATAGGGTTCTTTTTAACTATGATCAAAGATAACACAAGCAATTAGAGTTTGTGAAAAACTATATATGGTAGAATTTGAATCTTAGGGACATTTCCACAAGATCCATATGAGTTGAAACTCTACATGAAATGAGAACCAAATCCTATTTGACTCTTCTATATTATGAGGAGATCTTAAGGGTTTATGTATGTATAAATCTGGAATACATAATATGAAATAAATTAATTATATGTATATATATCATGAATTTTTATACTTTTAAAAAAGTCATTTTTTTCTAAAATTAACTTTATGCTTAAAAATATTTTTTCATAAATTGGAATTTTATTTCATGGAATTATTTTTTTTATTGAAAAATAAAGTGATATATTAAACCTTGATTAATTAGTAATTAATTTAAAAATAAATAGTTAATATACCAAAAGTCATTTTCTTAAAATATAGATTTCTCAATATATTAAATTTTTAAATAATTTTTTTCAAAATTTTTTTTATTTGAATTTGAGAAAAAGTAATTCATTTTTGGATTTATCATTGAAATATATGATTAACAATTGTTTTTTATATTTTTCAATATATATATATTTTTATCAGAATAGTGAAAAACACTGTTTTTAAAAATAACATGAATTTCATTACATTATTAGTTTATAAGTATGAAATGCATGTTTGATAATCCTATATATAAGATAAACATGTTTTTTAATAAGTGAACATATAATTTTCAAAATATTTTATATTATTGAAAAACTCATATTTTACATTTTAGAACAGATGTAAGATTTTCCAAAAAATTATTTTTAATACCTAATAAATTTATTATATTAACGCCATTATTTTTTTAATATAAAAAATATAATAAAAAAATTATTTCAAATTTGGATTCAATTTTTCCCAATTATATAATATAATTACTTTTTTGGTCATAAAAGATATATTTCTATGGTAAAAATTAATTTTTATAATAAAAAATAATAAAATTGAGTAATATAAGAGGTAAAGGGACTAAAATGTGTAAAATGTTTTTTTAATTGATTAATGTTGTGTGAATTTACATTATATCTTCCAAAATCTATCAATTTTTAAATTTAGGGGGAACTTTCCATGATATTATCTTCACATTATTGTTTTTTTTTGTGTATTTACAAATATACCATTATTTTTCATTTATAAATGGGGTTATCCTCTCCTCACTATCCCTCATAACATAGACATATTATTTAATAAAATATCCTATAAAAACCTCTCATAAAAATTTCTATACACCATTATTATGTTATTATATTCTCAAAATACAATTCCTTAATGGTTTAACCCCATTTGAAAACGAGATCATCCAAGATGTTAGGCGTAAATTTATAAGAGTGCCTTTCTAATTTCAATTTCATTAGGTTCACTTATTCTTCTTAAAATTAAATTACCCTATCATAAAATTATGACATCAGTATCATTATAATAATGGTGTGTTATTATAATGATGATACACTCATAAATCACCATTCCCCTGTTGAATTATGATAAATAAACATGAATCATACGTGTTTGAAAACTACCACCTCCTTGAATTACACTATTTCATTTTCCTCCACCTCCAAACATAGATTCTATAAAAAGGTCATTTAACAAATATTTATGATATAAATTAAATTTTTATAGTATTAAATAAAGAACTATATTTTTCAATTATCACATTATATGGAATCTAAATCAGCAACCAAGTGTACATGTAGACTACCGCCTATATTGATTGTTGTATTCCATTTTTCTTGAAAACTATTTAGGGATGGTTCTAAGAATTATCATAAAGGATATATAATTTTTTATGAGGGAACTTCTTCTTTTTGTAATTCATATTCATTATCCTATAAAATATATTAATGATAAATTTTTTTTATATAATAACAGTCATAAACAACAAAACTAAAATTAAAACAAATTATTCATGTTATGTAATATTTACATATCCATTATATCATCCCCATATTCATTCCTATTCTGATATATTATAATAATAAAAAATAAATATGATCATTATGGTCTTGTTATAACTATATTACAATAAAATGACCACATAATCATACTTTAGTCATGGCATGTTAATGTTTTGGCCGGTTTAACCACCTATAGAAAACATTTACAAATTTTTTCCCTTATTTAAAATGAAAATATAGTATATGATATAATTTGATATAAATTTTTAAATAGTGATTTGGTTTTAGAACATGAAATGATACATCAAAATTAAACATAATGATTATGAAAATACATTTCCTAGGATAACAAAATCAGTAAAGTGTTCTTATTGAAAATTTCATATTCAAGGAAAATGATTTAAACACTCATCCATGGAAATTAGTAATTAGAAACTAAAAATTAGAATTCATCCATTATAGTAATTTTTTTGATCATTTAATGATAAATTTTATGAGAAAAATGAATATGGATGTCACACCAGCAAAATTATTTCTAACCATCAAAACTATTTACTCACAATGTGATAAAATAGGAAAAAACTATATATTAAATTTTAATATAATGAATAGGAAATAATATTATATATATATTTTGGAATTAATTTGGTTAAAGAACTAATTATTAACATATTTATGTTGTTTGTATAAAATTTTAAATAACATTGTAGGAAATCAAGTGTAATGGTTTGAGATTCATGCACCAATTTTCACCCCTAGAGATTTAAATGTTATTATCCCCCATTTTATCTTTGGAATGGTGTATCTAATTACTTATGATATATTTTTAATCACGATTCTCTTATATGTCATTATATTGAATGTTAAACTCAATTTTCATTCTCTCAAAGCGGACAGGTCGAAAAAAATTCAAAATTCAAAATGTTATATTATCTAAATTTTTTCAGTTGAGACATATTTCTTATTATAAATAATTATTTAATTATAATAATGTATCTACTAGACATTTAATATTTTCTATCATAATTCTTTTATATTTTATGATATTCAAATTTTAATTCCAAGTTGTTTCTCTTAAGGGGATTTGACTCATAATTTATAAAATCTTTAAGGGTTTTATCAAATAAGTTTTTAAATAATTAAGTCATAGTATTTATTTGTTGAATATAATATTAAATAATTATTTTATCCGAAAAATATTCTCTTTTTATTGTATTAGTTCTTTTTTATTGGGAAATTACTAATCAACATCAATAACCCTTAATTATTTAAAACAATTTCCAAAATACAATTATAACATTGATAAGAATAAATTCCATTTTAATCGATGAGTCCTCTCTTTCATGCCCATGTATATCCAATAAAAATTATTTTCTCTTATAAAATACAACTATAATTTATTTTTTATATTATACATATTTTACTTTAAATATTTTATGGAATGAATGTTTTCCAACATTTCCCTAATTTGGTTTTCCTTTAAAGCATCCCAAAATATATATGAAAGAATTTATGTCCATTATTTACCAATCAATATTTATTTTCATGATTTTTATTTCTTTTAAAATATATTTTATTTCAAACTATTTATAATAAGGTTTTGAAAATTATTTTTTCCGTTCTTAAATGTTTTTAAAAAATTATTATTTCTTTATGATGAAATAGAAATTTTTATGAAAACATTTGAATTTTCACTTCTTTTTCCCATCCCAGACATAACTCTCTTTATGTGATGATTATATCACCATATATATTTTATTATGATATAAATAATTTTGAAAATTATATTTTGGATATACTATGATCTCTAATGTTTATTTTATGGGTTATTTTTTAAATGTTTGGGAAACTTGAACTTTTTTCATTTGTTATTTATGTTATTATTACAGTTTTTTTAAATGGAACACATATTTATAAATTTTTATGGGTGGGTAACAATATGACCCTAAAATTAATTAGATTATATTTAAATAACATCAGATAGAAATTCATGTAGATAATAAGTTTTTTCAGACGAGCATATGCATAATGGATTTTCTCACTTTTTCTATTGTGGAAATTATAGTTTTGATCACATACGTCTGGGTAAAATTGTATATATAACCAAAGTTGACCTATTTTTATAGTTTATCCAAATTTCCATGTTTACTTACAAACTAATAACTCATTTTTAGGATTCTTTTCATCTTTTTTATATAACATATTTTCTGATTACACTTAAATGTTAATCTATTCAACTCTATTATATCTTACCTGTTTATTTTCTGACTTTTAATATGTATTTAGATCAATTTTTTCACATATATACTTCATTAAATATAATTTTTATAATCATATGTTTCTATATCATGTTTTATGATTATCATTTATAGTCTAATAATCTATTATTAATATATATAGGTCTCCATCATGTTCTACTTCATGATTATGATATTACACATTATGATAGTTTTTTCCATAACCAATCATATGAGATCAACCCTTTTATATTTTACCTTACAATGGGATATGATGATTATTATAGTAGTTTGATTATGGATTTGAGTTTTCATGTTCTTTAAACTAATTTTTTTATATAACTAAACTTTACGATAATAATCCATTAAATCCTTGGGGTGTGATATTATTTGCATGATGTTTCATTAAAATAATGAAATTAATATATTGTTTAAATTGTGTTTTTCATGGATTACTATGTTGTTATTAGAGAAAAGGTTATGTTATTTTTAGAGATTAGTCAATTTACCTTCAGAGTTATGTTTAAATAACCTTAATGAAATCTGTAGAGATAATCCTATGTATTGGACGATGTCATGAATTATTATTTATAAACCGAGTATATGGTTTTCTAAGAAATTAATTCCTATATTGAAACTTAATGTGGATGTAGGATCACATAATGCATAATAATGAGGCCAACCATTACACATGGTTTGAGACCCCCAAGGGATATTCCTTAGATAATTACATAATACTTATGAACAATGATGAAACAATAATTTCCTAATTAAATTGATATATTAGGATGAGAATTGTTATATAACAAAAAATAATATATCACAGGTTAAGAAAATTTTAATATTAGATTAACTAAATAAATCACAATCTAAAATGATTGTATAAAAGGATAAAAATATTTAAGTATTACCCAATTTTATGATATTGATTATGATAATACAAATATGATGATATTTTTTATGACCCATGTTACGTCATTTAGTTTTATTGATGATAAGAACAAGAAGGATCTTATTGAACAATGGATGTAAGCGATAATTTAGAAACAAATTAAATCATAAACCCCATAGAATGGGACATTGAATGATAAATATAGTGATTATTCCAAACCAACTATCTTGAAATATAAATAATAGTGTAACTATAGTTGAAATAAAATATACACCAAAGAAGATAAAGACAATGACACCTGAAATTTCAGATAATTAAAATGATGAATGAAGTAATATTAAACCACCTATATATCAAATATATGGGCGGGATCACCAATTAAATTTACATAAGTGGATTGGAATATTCATTACTCATGGATGAGGAGGTCCTTGAGAATCAAATTTCAATAGAAAAATAAAGTGTCCAGTTAGTAGAGTGGGAGTGGGAAACATGTATACAAAATAACCATTAATAGATCAATTCATTAAGTTTGAAAAACATGGAAATTATTCATGTTCCTATTATAATACCATGGGAGATAATTAAGATATACCTTAGTTTTTACCACATCCATGGAAATAATGTAATGCCTATTCAATGAAAATTGTTGGGATGGATTTGGATAACAGAATCTTCCAAAATTGGGAAGAAGTGATATTTATTCTATCCATTATAATTTTAAAAGAGTTTTTTATATGTGTACCACTGTGATTTTATTTTATCAAATAAATCATCTAATTTACAATGTTTTAATTTTATAATTTATCATAAAATAAATATAAATATTATTATGGGTCTTATAGATGGATTTAATGCAATACAAGAAATAGATTAACTACTTCATCATATACTCTAATTTCAAAAATCATGGACATATTTGACTCAATATCATCATTGATAAAAATGATTAGGTAGATAAAATATCCATCCCTGGGAGAGTGATCATAACATCACTGGAATAACAGATAATGACAGCATATCATATTCATCATCATCCATCAATTCATCACCAATGCACATGGGTATGGATGTTTTTTGAGAAGTGTAAAAAACTAAGATAATGGAAGATATGGAATATAACAAAATTTCACAAAAATTAGTAAAAAAACATAGTGGACAGGGAAAAAAATAATTTTGCCTTATGAACCCATAGTTTGGAGAAATTCGATAACCATTATTGATTTCAGATTTCATATAAGCCCATATAGAGTCTGTGAGAAATATTTTAGTTCATAGAAGACCCTATTGGGAACCAAAATATCCACATGGAACTGATTTTGATGGGGGGAGGGTCCATTCCCTTCCAACCTTTGGATAATAGGGGCTCATGAAGTGATAAGTCTAATGAATAGTGAAACATTTGGGTGAGGAGATAGGTGGTTATCTGTGAGGCTAGAATAACAGGTTTGGGATAAGTAAGAGATGGTGAAGGCTATTACAACATAGATTGATATAGTGGAAATGTATAATATGGGTCTATGTTTGAATCCCAATGAGATATATATAGAGGAGAACTATTCTTAATTGACTTCAAAATAAATTCTGAAAAATCTGTTAGCTCCTCAACGTTGATGAACCAAGATTTGGTGGAGATAGGTGTGTGTATTTTATCTATTATGAAAATAGGTAATCACATTTTATTACCTCAATCCAATTTATAATATCATTTCACTGAAAATATGAATATGAACTATAGGAAAAAAAATATTCCTTAAAAACAAACCATGAGTGGTATGTTATTAACATTATTAGGAAGAATCAGTGTATAAGGATTTTTCTAATAATAGGTGAATATATGTGATTGATACCTAAATATAAAATTAAATCTCAATTAATATTATATAAAACCTTATATGGAATGTGTAGAATGTAATAATTAAAATTGAGAGAAAAACAATTTATATATTGGGTGGAATGTGATGACTTGAGGTTTCACAATATATTCTCCTTAAAAAACATTATATTGAATGAATGTTTCATATAATATACCAACTAAATTTAAAAATCTCTATATTTTTTTAATATTAAATGTGACTGTTAAAATATAAGCCTTAAATTGGATAGAATAAATTAATGTAACCGAATCACAAAATTAATAATGATAGAACAAATGGAAACCATAAGTGAATGCCTTCCTAATTAATAACACTTCTCTATAGTCATAAGGGTAATATATGTAATAGGGTTTTCATAGGTCTAAGAAAAATCCCAACATGAGAAATTAATGTTTGAGAAAAACCATATATGGGTGAAGTTCAAGCTCATGGAGATTTTCACTAGACATATGTTAACCGAACCACCACCAAAAACTGCAATGTGTATCTATATAAAGCTTATTTCTTAGGTGAATATAATATGGGGTCATGTAATTGTAAAATAGTAATATATCAACATGTAATAAAATAATTATACATATATATATATCATGAATTTTATAATTTTAAAAAATTTAATTTATCATAAATTCAAATTATTCTAAATAATATATATTTTTTAAATTGACATTTCATTTCAATGAATTAAGATTAATTTCATTGTATAGTAATAATACATATTATCACTATATTGATTATAAATTAATGTAAAAATTAAATTTGATATACCAAAATTTGTTTTCTTATACGATTTTTTCATTATCTTTTATGGTTTTATATTAAATAAAAAAAATACATTATTCTATTTGAATGAAAACAATTAACGTCATTTTTGGGTCTTTCATTCCAATTTTATTTTATTATTTTTTTATTTCGATAAATATATTCACTTTTATGAGAATATTGGAAAAATATTTCTTCATTTAACATGAATGTTACCACATTATTAGTTTATAATTGTGAATTGGAAATTCTTGAATGTAGTTCTCATAGACATGTGCTCTTAAGTCCAGTTCTAAAAAACATAACATACAATAATAGATTTGTTACACATCAATGATTACAATATCATTCATTCACTTAGATACTGAGGTCTATTTATCTTAGAGTTTTATTGAATTATATCAAATCAGTAACTAATAAATCTAAACTCATCCCATGAAATTAACATATTCATTATCTATTATATAAGAATCTAAAAAATTTATAATGAGTCTTCAATATCATCTCTTAATTCCCCACACATGATACTCATCCTGGATTTTAATTTTTAATACATTTTTCATAATTTTAGGAAATGGTATCATAAAAAATGGATGAACTCAAATTTTTATTATGATTAAACATAATAATAAATTAAAATCTCAGTGAGATAAGTCATAACAAGATATCCTAACGAGGATCATCATAAGCATGAAAACATTGAATAATGTGATAATATAAAATGTAAATAGATTTAAAAATGAGAATAAAATAAGAAAATTCCATCATAAGAATGTGGATAAAATATATAAATGAGATTATAAGAATAAATTTAGGCTCTCAACCTCATTAAAATAACATAGTGGTCTAGTCTACTTACCTACACACCATGGTTGACAATGCTCACTGACCACACACCATGATATCTCATGAGACATAATCATTACCCAAAGCATAATAGGGATATTAAATTATGGTCACATCCTTCACACAATAAAAATAATACATATGTGTTCATCAATGTTTCAATAGCCATATTATAAACCCCTAAGGTAATAAAATGGGTTTTATATCCATTTCCAGTGGTTCATAATGGAATCATTCATGATTTCATCAATAAACATTACATGAGAAAACCATGGAAAAATTTGTATCCATCGTCTTTATGCATCATTATACGTAAATACCACTCCACTAAAATGATTTTTTATATGGTATATATGCCTTATATGAATCAAATATATGGTTTAGGTCAATAATTACTCCAAACAATCGTTGTCTAGGGAATCTAGGTGAATAACATTAAATTATGTAATGGTACATAGAGAATTCAAATAGAAAAATAATTTCAATTAAATATTTCTAATAAAAGTGGATGATTTGGGAATATAAATTTAGTGATGGATCATACCATATATTGTTTAATTATGACATTTTATTAAACATTTATTAATTATTCCATTTTAATGTCATATATTGGGAATGAAATGATTTGTTTTTCATGTATGTTTGGATTAGTGGATTTTTGGAATTTTACATTTATCTAGGTTAATAATATCTATAATTATTTTAATATCATATATATTCATTAAATATGTATTTAGGGAAATCCAAAAAAGTTAGAGATAGAAAATGAAATACAACATTCATGGAGTCGGTAAGGCATTTGTACACATGAATGTTGTTTCCAATTTCATGATGGATTGAAAAATAAATAAAATTAATATATTTCCATTCTAGAATAATTTTTATTTCTTATATATCAACTATGATTATTAAACCCAACCTAATTACCCTCCATGGAATCCGTGAATGAATCAAATCTCTTTGTGAGGTGGTAGTCCGCTGTACACACGAGCGATGTTATTGAATTATCATAGAATGAAAACTAAGAATGTATATGTGATATACTAATTCAATATGTATACTATAATAATAATAATAATATATATATATATATATATAACATATAAACATTTATTCCATCATTATATCTAGGTGAGATACATGGTGATGGAAAAATAATAACATCGGTTCGCGAGCCAATAGTTCTCCATAAACATGAATGGTGATTTTGAATCCCATTTTAAATAGTTGGAGATGGATATAGGTTATTAAATTTATATAATAAAATATTATCTTGAGTTACATATATAGGTTTTATTATATCATCATAATTTTGGAAAATTTAAAGGATTTTGAATAATATTTAAAATAAAAATGCATAATAAAAAAGCATTAACTCTCATTCAAACAACCAAATTCGGTTTTTGTAAAGACATACATGGTTTTATTAATGATCTAACCAAGCCCAATAAGATTTCGGGAGGGATAAAATGATGATTTTTGTTTTGTAGTCGACAGAACCAATGGGTTTGGTAAGACTGATTAATATAAGAGATTGAGTTTCCTTTTATAATTGATGTGAGTGGCACAATTTTAATTTTTGGAAAGAATTTAGCCAAATGTTTCCCATGATAAAAGGAAAAAATGTCCCATTAATGATCCTTAGAGTTGATATGCTGAATATATGTCCAAAAAATAATATTTGAAAATGTTTCTAGGTGATTTTACCTATTTTCAATTTATTTTAAACCCTAAAAAACTTGTTTTATCCCTAATGACAATAATTATTTTTTACTATTTTGAATTTTATATTTTACCATAAAATATGGTTCTCATAATATTTAAAATGATTTTTTTATTAAAATTTTGGAATCTATTTTCCCAAATTTAATTATTTAACGTGTTGACCCGAGTGCTAGATATGGGTTCCCCAAGAAGGATGGTTACCTAGCCTCAGGTGAACCTCCACACATGCCAGAGGCTACTGACTAATAGCATAGTTCACTATCAACAATGGGGAGACTATACCAACTTTATCATAGTAGCAAAAAAGATTAAATAAATAAAAATAAATAGATGATATAAACAAATAACCATAAAATAATAGTATTAAAGGATAACCAAATCAATAACATAATACCCAAACTAAAAAATAGATATGTCATGCTATATATGTGACAACTTCTAAATGTAAAACATAAAAAAGAAATGTATGATACTAAATAACTCCATACAGGACTAGACCCCTGGTCTAGTTCCCTCATCCATGCGCCATCTGGACTCATCCATCTAAATTATGGTTCTTTCCCTTAATATGACCTGCAAAAATGAAATCTATTTGGCTCCCATTTAGTCATCCTTAGTATGGTGTGAATAAAAATTAGTAGGCCACCACCTACACTGTTTAAAACAATATATAGTCAATAATACTGTATACAATTGTATAAAGAATAAATTACAATGCATAATGTAAACATTTTTTCAAATATTCAATTATTCTTTAAATAACCACATAAACCATCGAGTTTCCATGGACTCCCAAATATCAATAGCTACTTCAGATCATTCCAGAGCTATAAAAACATCACAATACCAATTTTTTCATTTACCTTACCATCCAATCATTTCACATCCACTTAGTACCATATTCTAATTCCAACTCAAGGCCATAGAATGTCATGTCTAACACCCCATGGGAATTTAGATCCTTATTCCCTATCCCATACTCGTATAAAAAATAATTCATCATTATGGGAGATTGATAAAAATACCCTATCTGAGACACATTTATCAAAAAATTCATCACTATTATATTTTCATGTAGGATATCATGTCCCCGACATGTATTTCAATAAATTCATTACTATAGAATTTGGATGCAGCAGACCATGTCCCACTCACAAATTTCATATATATCACAGCACCAAATATATAACAATATAGAATATATCACATCAACCATGTTTAATCAATAATAACCTTCTTATCACCTTCCAAAATCAAACATATATTACTTAATTGAACAATTAATTAATCCAATTCAATCACTTTCATAATCACAACAATTTCCATAAATTAAGTAAACAATTAATTGATCCAATTCAACTATCTCAATATCCCATATTTAATCCAACAACTAATTATTCCAATTCAAAAAATTTCATAATGAAAACAATTCCCCTTAATTAATTCAACAATTAATTAATAAAATTCATCAATCTCAATATGACATAATTAATGAAACTATTTATTGTTCCAATTCATTTAATTTCAAAATCACCACAAGTCCCAATAATTATTTCAAAAATTAAATAATACTATTAAACAATCTCTATATCAAATAATTAATTAGACAATTAATTATTCAAATTAAATAAATAACATAATCAAAACAATTCCTATTAATTTATTCAATAATTAATTAAATAAGTTAACAAATCCTAATATCCCTTATTTAATTCATTAACAAATTATTCCACTTTGTTAAATTTCATAATGACATCAAGTCACAATTATTAATTAATTCGAAAAATTAAATAATTCAGTATAATATATTCAATTTCCATCAACCTATTATAAATTCTATAATCACATACATGAAATTGAAATAAATATTTTGGGATTTGAATTATAGACACCCTTCCTCATTTTTTAGGATGAAGACATGCCAATGGAAATTCACAATTTGAAATAGATAGATCAAATCAATGAAAAAGAATGAGATCATGAATAGAATTATACTAACATGATCAACCGGATCCAGATCCATCAATCCCATAAATAGATCTAAAACTTTTACAAAACCAGATAAAATATACCAATTATATCTAAAAAGAGGAATGGGAGGGATAAAGTTCTAATCAAGATGAAAACACATACCTAGGGAGGCGAATATATTAAATCTGGTATTCAAATCATGGATAATGGATGTTGAAATTACTTATATTCCAATAGAGGCCTCCAAAAAATGGGATAAATATTTTTGTGTTGAGATAGAGTTTATTTGGGGTGAATACTGGGGTTTGATAAATTTTAAATAAATTAACATGATTTTTGAAACCATGCACACCATTTCCTAGGTAGGGGCCCAATATTTTCCAAAATGTCTCCCCTAACTATGCTCCTCTTCTATGGGTAGTTCATGATTACTCCTAAAAGAGAACATAGTTTTTCAAACCATGAACCAACCTTGAAAACTCCACTATCTTCAGGGTGCATGGATTACTGTGCTAGGCGTAGGGTTTGGAAAAAACATGTGCCATCATTGAAAATACCCACTACTTTTAAAAAAATCCAATTATCACCTAAATGCACCCCAAGGTACAACCCAATCATGACATACTAAAAAAATGAAAAATTATACCAAAAAACATTCTTGTCAAATCCCCAGAAAATGTCAAGATCTAATAATCTCTCAACCTTATAACAACTCTTCCTTGAGTTGTACTCCGATTTATCTCTAAGATTCTGAGACAAAAATTTCAGGCTAGTGAGATGCATGTTTGCTTCCCTCCCCCATGTATCCTCCTGCATATGTCTATGTTTTCACAATACATGAACTATCAACACAATCTTTCCTTACAACACATTCTCACTATGATCCAAAACACGTAAAAGATATTCTTCAAATGAGGCATATATCTCATGATCAATACTATCCAGGTCAATCACACGAGAAGGGTCATGGTGATATTTCCAAATTTGCGACACAAGGGGAAATCCATTTATAACATTTTACCTCTATGTAATGTTTAATAGGTATTCCACAGAAATGATTCTCTACAAAACCAAGAATGATAAAAAAAACCATGGCGCTAACATTACCCACTTCAGTAACCCACAGTGACCCATTCTTGGAGACACACAAAGGAGTACACGATCACCATCTGTAAACTCTAGGGGTTTTTGAAATCTATACACACACATCATTTTTTTCTCTAGTCCATAACAATTTGCTTTATAATTAACAGAACCTACTATAAAATCTCATGTATGAGTCTTGATCCCAAAAAATCTGACTCAATTAAATCAATCTATCATAGAGGTGATCTACATGGATAACCAATAAGATCTTTGTATAGTACCATATGTATAATTTAATAATAACTATTTTTATAGGAAACCTCTACACCGACTAGTTTTTTTCACAAGACCCAACAATGTCATGAAAACACACTAATAAAATATCCTTAAGAACATGCATATTATACTTCATCTCCCTATATTTATATGAGTGGAAGTACATACTAAACAACATTGGTGTATTGTCCTAAACCTTCTTTGGTACCCTGTTAACCATATAATTGAGCCAACACTAAAATAGCCAAATGGGAATTCCCAATCCCCTCGAGTATGTGACTAGAACCTATCATCAAATAATATGCATGTGGGAACAATTATTATAGTAAAAATGAGGTCTAAAAGAGACAAAGAAATATACATAACAAAAAAAATTCCACAATGAGTAATGTACCTGAAGAAAACAATGCACAATGTACCCCAAATTACACCAATCAAAGTACAAAAATTATTAAAAATAGCCAATTTCCCTAAATACCTAACTCACTAAGTCCATAGTTCAATAGATAGATCAACATCAAAGTGATCCTTTCCCTTACTAAATCCTAAAAGAAGATAATCTATAAACATATAAAGTCACATGTAGGGTGCGAGATAAAAAACCTAGTAGGATGTCACCACATATTCCATAATAGATTAAAAAAACTGATTAACCAATGGAATGTTTTCAAAATTTAATTATAAATTGGTTTTTAATTTTAAAGAATATTAAATCTAATCAGGCTATATAGTTGAAATTATGGAAAAATACATTAAGAAAAAGCATTACAAATGATGGTATATTTCTAAAACAATGTCATAAATAAAACATCTTATATAAAACATTTTATTTAAACTCTGAAACGACATGAAAATCCATTTACAAATGTTTGAATACATTTATATCTCATATATAAATAAATAAGAGAGAAACATGGTCATATATGAAATAGTTATGATAATGTTTTTGGATATAGGATTCTGCACTCTCTATGTGATCTTGAAAATATGTGTTCAAATATGTACTCATGAATCTAGACAAAGAGGACCCATCACCATTTTCTACGGGATGTTACCTGATGTGTGTATGTTATAGACAATTGTAGTAATCATAGAGTGTGTCTCAATAACTCACAATATACCTAGGTCATGCATGTTCTCTTACACAATCAATAATCAGAAATTTATTTTAAGACTACTTAAAATACAATTAAATCCCATTCCAGCATTTCAAATTCAATTTTTCCATTTAAAACCAAAAAAAAATTTCATAAAAAATGCCTCCTTATCAAGATAAACCCATTAAGTATCTATTAAAACATTTTAATCCATTTAAGGAAGTTTTGAATCCATTCTAGAATAATTAAATTAATTCTAAAATTCACTTCAAGAATCAATTAAAACAATTTAATTTAAATTATTTCCATAAATTCACAATTTAAATCTAGCAATTTAAATTAACTAATTTCCCTAAGAACAACGAAATTCAATGGATGTGGGAGATTTAAAATTTTTCATGCTATTACCATTTATGAATCCTCCAACTCACTGGAATTGGGTTTCACCACATGAATTGAAATCATGTTTAAGAAATTGAATTTAAATCAATAATTGAATTAAATCAAGAAATAAAATGAAAATCCATTTGGCTAATCAGGACAGAACCACCTAACTCAAGCTCATCAATGTTAGTGTCAATGATAAACCATATTGTTTGGTTTAATACACCTCCTCACAGATTTATTATCAAAAGCATTGACACATTAATTCCCAATGTTCGTCAAAGGTTTGTAGAACCAATACCAGTTATTTTATTTCCAAAGTTATTAAAATGTCACATGCGATTATAGATTTTCTCTCCTAAATAATTTTCAAAGTATACATGAATATATTAGACAATATAATATTTTATAATTCTAATATAAGGTTCAAATTATCATCTTCTAATAAATAAATTATCCTTTGAGAATAAAAATAATTATCCTATAATAATTGGGATACTATTTCCATTTGACAATTGACTTTTAATTATCCTTTAACAAAAATTGTGTTATTATTTTCTAATAAGTATTCCATAAAAATTATCATTACACAATTTTCAATGAAATTATCACTGGATAACTCATTATATATCATAAACAAACTAAATAAATGTTTTATCCCATAAATTATTTTTATTAATTATCCTTTTATAAAACATTGAAATTATAATTTAACAATTTCATTGTTACCCTTTGATAGTTTGGTTAAATGTCATTTGAAAATGTTATTTAAAAATTATCATTTAATAACCTGGTGGAAATGGCATTGATAATTTAATGGAATTATCATTTGATAATTATAATGATTATAAATTTTTGAAAAATGAATATTTTTATCCTCGATAATAATTTTTTTTAATGAAAAACGTTTTATATTTTTATTTTAAATGATACATTTTAATTGAAAAAGAGTATATTATAATGTACATTGTTGCCTTCAAATAAAAACTATGATTTAGGTTATTCTTGTCGATATGAGTCCAACGACACCATTGATGCGTAAATCTGTTCAGTAATTAAGATGTTATAGAATATTGAAGATTGAAACAAATAATAAAAAAAATAAAAAAAATATATAAATGAAGAACAACCTACATAATGAGGCGCCCAACAAAGAAGACAAATGAGGTATTCTCAAAACCAATAACAACAACAAATTTGGACCAATCTTGGCCAATTCTATGAAAAGAACACCCAAGATTGTTCACACTCAAGCAGATCCAACACACACACAAAATAGATTTTGTTATAAATAAAACTAAAACCAGATTGTTCATCAACCAAAAATTGAAACCCACAATTTGAACCACTGTTTCATCTTATAACTGAAGTGGATCCATTAAATTTAACAATTTAATGCGTTGCAATAGAAACCGTTCAAAACAGTCAAGAAATGAATGATTTTGGAAACTCTTGAGATGTTAACGGAGGAAACCCCACATTGGGGAATATGTAAAATGTATCTCGACAAATTAATTAATTAAATTATTCAGTATAATTATCAAATAAATTAAAGTAATCAGTAACTTTGTGAAATAATCATTGCATATACAAGTATCACTAATCTAAGGTAAACACCCCATCCTAGACCAAATGGTGGTCTCTTATTTTTCATAAAACACAACATTTGAGAGATATATATTATTTAATATTCAAAAAATGGATTACAGTTTAATTAAATATTAATTGGTTATTTTCACGATCGATACATCCAAATGTATGACACATAAAAATGTTATACCCCTAAAAGGGAAAACACCACATCCAGAACCTATTATTAGACTCAAATTTCTCATACGATGCACTATTTTAGAGATATTAAATTATATTAAAAATACTATATTATAAATTATTAAATAAATTATTTTCATGGGAGAGGCCTCCAAACATACAACATTTAAAAATGTTATACCACACATAGTGTAAACACCATGTACCAGACCTATCAGTGGTTTCAGATTTCCCATAGAACACACCATTTGTATGATATTTAATTATTTTTAAGATATTTACCTCGGTTTATATAAAATATTTTTTATTCTATCTTTGTTGAGATTTTGTGGGCCTCATATTCTCACACTAAGTTAGTTTCAATATCCAAAAATATTCAATTGAATATTCCACGATGTTAGCTGGAATTAAGTCCATTAACACATTTATTAAATTATGTCATTGATAAATAATTCATTCCCACTTAAAAGGAAAATTATTTATCACAATATGGTTTTATTATCATTGTTAAATATCATGATCTTACAATTATACCCCTCTAATGACTTGCCATCCTTGAGAAGCATCTTTAGTGGACTTTCTCAAACAACTCAGACCACTTAACATGAAAATTATACTCATGATCCCATGTGTATTGATTATTAGAACCATGATTCCATAGAATATTAACCAAAGGTATTTTCATCCCACAACATAAATTGGTCTCAGAATCAACTATCCAGACATTCCACTCAGTCAAGGAGAAATCAGGTTCAATCTCAAGAGCTCTCCAGATCAAAATGTAAGATGAATCAGAGAGGTTATTTATTATGTATGATATGTTTAACACATTATTTATTGACGTCAAATACAGTGGTAGTTCTAAAAAGAATGTAACTTTCCCACAAGATTCAAAACCTTGAAGGGTCCCTCAAAATTAGGAGTATTATTCCGTTGCCTCCCAATTAATCGATAACCCAACCAAGGAGAAACCATTAATAAAACATGGTCACCAACTGAGAACTCCAAAGGTGTATAGAAATAATAATCATAATCCTTGTACCGGTTATATTCTTCAATCATTCTCTAAAAAATACACTAAATCTTAGATGTTGTCTCTTGGACCAAACTCATCCCAACCAAGGAACATTAAACAATCTATGACAAACAAAATGAATATTTACATGGATGGCCATACATGGACTCAAAAGGGTCGATTTTATCATGGAATGGTAAATATTGTATATGTATACATAACCAACACCAGATTATCATCCCAAGCCCCCCCAAAGTAGAGAACAAAAGCCTAAACTATATTCTCAAGAAGAACATATAACTGGAACTTCATATCTTTTAGTTCAGCTGGTTCTAGGAAGTAAGAGGGAATTGAAATTGGTTGATTACCAAAAATCATGTCAAAAGAAACCTCAAAATCTATTAATAAATGTAAAATGAAAAAGTTAAAAGAAAAAATGATAGGAAACATGGCGATAACTGGAGGTAGATCACCACTCAAATATTATCTCTCTAGATCAAAATAAAACATGGATATCACTTTTCCCAAATCTAGATAAGATGCACTAGCCCTGTTCAACCTTGGGTATCATTCTCTATTAAATACAATAGGTACAAAACTGGGTGTAGTAAGGTAAAACTATTAGGGATAACAATCAATTTGGTCTTTATTGGAAATGATCCAATCCATCCAGAATATGACTTCAAGAAATTTCATGAAGAGGACTAGAAAACACCAATCTAGATCAACATATCATAGAGAGAAGCCACAAGAGGGACTATGGAGACCCTTATATCTCTTCGTACCAAGGGTTATAGTAATATCCTTTCCTAAAGATAAATTATCCATGGGATGATTTAATATATTAACAGCGCGGGATGAAATAAATGAGTTTGATATACCAGTATCAAATATAGTAGTCATTAATGATGAATCTATAGAAATGGTACCTATTACAGTCTCTAGAAAAGTATTTTCTTCCTCTGGAGACTCCTCCACAACATGGAGAAGCTTCATTCTACATTCCTGTGGATGAAACCCTTTTATACGTGAAACAACTGATTACAACACATTTTTAGGAGGAGATTATGATTTTGGTCTAATTCTCGGAGTGTAAATATTTTTGAAGAACTTCTCTAAGTTCCCTAAACTTCCACAGGAGCCATAGTTCTTGGGTGCCTTTGTGTAGACCCTCATTGAATTCCATGGATAACTAAATGGGTATCATGTCAATGTGCTTCTTCCAGGAAATGAAGGAGGTCTAGAATGACCATACTACCAAGAAACATTATGAGAGTAATCAAACTTCCTATTTCTTTTAAAAGAACCCATTCTTCCAGAGGGAGAAAAAATAACTCTCATCAACCCTGAAATTCTAGCTAGGTTCATCTCAACCATCATCATCCTAGATAGAACATTGGTAAGAGTGGCAAGCTTCAACAAGAGAACTGGAGAAAAAATATCTAATCAAAGCCCCAACTCAAACCATCAATCATTTATCCTCACTTTTGATACAATATAATGTTAAAACTGGACCAAATTAGTAAATCAATTTTAATACTCAGTCGTAGTTCCATCATCTTATACAAGATTGAAAAAAAATACATAGCCTTGGCCAAAACCGTTTACTTTGTATAGAACTAATCGATGAAATGAACCTTGAAATCGTTCCACTCTATAACCTCATGTTTATTTTTCATCACAATCATGTTCCACCATCCCCCTCTTGGTCTAACCATGACGAAGGTGGAATACTTCACCTTTACATTGTCTGGTGTCTCTGAGAACTCAAACACACATTCTATATTGTCCAACCATTTCGATAATGATTGAGGATCGGTGGGGCCTTTAAAAATTTTTGGTTACCAGAGATGTAACTCTTGAGAATGAATTTGAATAAAATTATCCTTATGGATCCACACATACATATTGAAAAGTTATTTTTGGTGGTTCTTACCACAAATCTTGGACAGTATGCATAATCACCTCAACTAGATTTCAATCCACCACAATATTAGCACGATAAGGTTAAGTAGAAGGCTCCCCCTATATCCAACTCGCACGTCTTCATAGAGGAATATTGTTACACGACATCAATATACAACATTGTAGACATTAGGTAGTGCTCAAATAGAGAAATGATGGATATTAATCACAATATAAATAAGAAACAATAGTTGGATTTCAATTTATCCAAATCCAAATAGGGAAAAGAATATAAATAATCAATAAGATGTCTTTCCTTAACCACTCTTGGAGGCATAAGGATCATTACTGTGAGATCCTGTAAGGCACTCAATCAAAAATACCTCTTATGTCCCGAAAGTATTTCCCAAATGCATACTAATTTTATGAAAAAGGCTCTACCTTGACCATTGATACCATTTATTCACAAACCATCCTAGGTACCATGGTATCCCAATAACTAAGATGACCCTAACATATCCCAAATAGAATTCCCGATCCCCACAGGTCGGAAACTAGCACTGGGCATAACACAACATTCAAGTGGAATGATTTTTTCTCTAACAATATTGATGAAATCAAACAAGGAAATATGCATAATAAAAGAAAATACATTGGGAGTAATGTACCAGAAGACAACAAGTCATAAACTATCCCAACATAATACAATCCAAGTACAAAAATAGAAAAAAATATCCCATGTTCATAAGGAGACTACTCACTAAGTCCAAAGTTCTACAACTGCATCCACCTCAAAGTGGTCTTTTACCCTTTCTTGAACCTCGAAGAAGAGAATATACAAAAATATGAAGGTACAAGTAGGTTTTGATGTAAAAATCCCAATAGGGTCTCACCTTGGATTCTATAACGTGTTCCAACAATTTATTTACCAAAAGAATGATTTAATTTTTTGAGGATAAAAATGATTTTCATTTTAAAGAATAATTAAAAAAGTAATGATATACTTTTAAACTGACGAAGAAATATTTTATTAAAAAATATTTACAAATGATGGATTATTTCTAAAACAATGGACTAAATTAAAATTTTCATATTTCAAAATATATATATATTCATAAAGGGAATGAAAAATAGTTTTTCAACACTGGCATAAATTTATATCTCATATATAAATAAATAAGTGTTTAACATGGTCATCTTACAAATAAGTATGATATTATTTCTTTCTATAGGACTCCTCACTCCCTAAGAGACCATGACAATATGTGCACACATACGCCCTCAATAAATTGGTCATAGAAGACTCATCACCATCACCTAAGGGACGTGACATACTACAGGTTTGTTTAAGAAAGTTATAATAATCATAGAGTGTGTCCAAATAACTCACTATATACCTAATCATTATATTGGTCGGAGTAGGACACTCAAGAGGGGGTGAATTGAGTCCCTATAAAAAATTTCTTTAAAAACATAATTAGAAATAATCCCTCAAATCAAAAACAATATAGGCCTATTAATCAATGTAGTAAATTTATAATAGTTTGATTGTTCAATTAATTTCTCAAAAGATTGATTATTTATCTATTATAGAAATTTGGTTTATTGATATAAAACTTGACAATAATTTACTAATCCAAAACAGTAATAAATACAATCCACGTCTAACTATCAAAGTGAAACATAGTTTTCTAAAATATGAGTTTAAATAGAGTAATCTATATTTGAAAAACATCGGATTAAAAATGGAGGTTCTGTCTCAAGTTGAAACAAAGTCATATCCTCTTGGTAATCACCTTCCACCATGAAATATGAATATAATGATTTTATACACACCAAGGATTGGAAATTACACAATTTTATACAAATTGTCTAGGTCACAGGACCTATACAACAGTTCTACATGAGAACTAAAACAACCAGGCCACATAAAACCCAACCACAGTTCTATTTGGTATATAACAAGTTTAAAAATCTATTTTTGTGATGATATCATATATCCTACAATTCAGTGTATTATACATTGTGCGTTTAACATACATATACACACACTCCTTGAAATTTAGTAAAAATGCATATAACATTGCATGAAATAATGAGATAGAGTTTAGAAGGATCTGTGAGATGTGAAATGAATCTATAGACTATTTTGATGTAGTATATGTAAATTTTGAGTCCTGATCTATAAATAGACAATGAAATATAGTGTCGTTGGAGATTTGTGTTTGGGTTTCCATGATGTTGATGTTCTACTCCTTCAGTTCAATTTTGGTAAGTGTAGAGGTGTTAGAACAATGGTTCACAACAAGTTCTTCTTTGTGTTCAACTAGTAAAAATTAGATAATACCTCATGTGTTCTTAATTTTATTCATAGTTTTAGTTTGGGTGCTCATGGGATTCCTCTAATATATCTCTATAACCCTCAATTATTTAGCTTGCATGGTTTCCTCTTTTATATTATGTAGCCTGACAAAAAGCATGATTTGAGTTGGTTTTGTACCTCATAATTTTAACATACCAATTAATATTGTCTATATAAAGCATTTATTTTATACGTAGCATTAAATCAATCTAATATGACCATTAGAGTTAATTTTAAATAAAACAAAAGTTAAAAAGTCAATTAGTGAGTAATTTTCACAGTGACTCCTTCTATCGGTGAGTCATTCTATTGGTATCAGTGACTCATTCTATTAGAGAGTCATTCAATCGGTATATACACGCATCAAAGACTCATTATATCAGTGACTCATTTTGTTCTGTTGGTGAGTCATCCTTTATATCGGTGTCTCATTTGTACTATCAGTGAGTAATATATCAGTGAGTTAGTTTGTACTGTCATTGAGACATTCAATTTTTCAGTGTCTCAGTGGAACTATTGATGAGACATTTACATCTATCGGTGAGACATTTACTTCTATTGGTATTAGTGACTCATACCTAGGTAATTTTTCATCTCTAACAGTCTTATAACATGAAAGTCAACAAAATATGTTATACTTACAATTTAACATATATAATCATAATTAATCTTAACTAAACATGATTTAGTATAAATAGACACGATTAATATGATTAGACATGATTTTTGATTATTTAAACCATATAGGGACTCCAATTTCTTATGGTCTAATAATCAACCCCTTTTTGTGGATAAAAAATCATTGAATTATAAAGTACAATTATTTGATGATCAATATAATTACTCTACTTACTATCTCCCATTACTGATTTTCTTAAAAAATTAAATTTCACAAAAAGAGAGATAAGGTTCATAGGTAAAATAAATAATTCCTTATTATCTCCCCATTTATCTAGTCAACGCCTTTATCTTAATAAGTTGTAAAAAAAGAATAAAACAATTCATTACTTTTTCTAACCCTTTTGGGATTATCAAAAATCATAAAGAGAAGAAAGAATAGAAATCAAGAAATACATAGGCATAAGACACAAATAGAATTTCATGATTAGTGAATTTCATAAACAAAGTAATGTAAAATATAGCGGAATACAAAAAGGGGAAGTCAGTCAACCCTATCAAAAAGTGATCAAAACATCTACTGGTGATCATGTTGGTTCATTCCTTTGTCAGAAGGATCAATGGTAGGTACTGTGGATGGAGGCCAAGTGGTATGTGGGTCTGAATGAATTCTCAAGGGACGACGTACAATGGCTTCAGGAACAACATGGGAAAGGGAAGTTTTGGTTGAAGAAATAGGTTGGATATTATCTTGGATAATATTTTAAATCACACTCAAAGTGTGAGAGAAATATATTGACTATGGCTAGGGATTCATGGATGTGGAAGGAGAGGTAGTATGTTCGAGAGGTACAGTTGTTGGAACCACGATGGCCTCACTTTAAATACAGAGACATGGCATTAACTGATAAATGAAATCTGTTATTATCTCCCCCATATTTCATTACCTTTTCAAAATCATCTTTTTTCTCCTTGAACAAGTCATTAAGTAGTGGGAGGTCATTTAATTTATTAACTTGATCCTTGAAATCTCAAGTAAATAGAGTCAACATCAGATTCTCTACCAAATATTTAATGTGTATGGTCAGCTAATTATTGGTGTAAATGCTTCTGAAATACAAATTAATCTTCTATGTGAGTTCTTCTTGAGTATTATATTCTTCTTTGGTAAAAAATTTGGTCATATCATTCACAAAATCAGTGTTTTAATCCATTTTCCAAGGATTTTCCGACCAGAAGTAGCCAACAAATATTGAAGATCTTATCAAACTATAGATATGACCATTTTAGAGTCTAAATATTTAGAAGGATGATCATAGGTTTAAGGGAAAAAAAGTTGGGGTGTGTTTTTTATAGCTTTAATAACAATCTCTAAACATCCTTTATACTCATAGTTTATCCAATTTATGGTAGAAACCATAGTTCCCATCTCATTCCCAACCTTGGTATTATTCTCATAAATCCTTTCAACTATTGAAATTATGTTTTTTTTGAATCTCAGTAATAACCTCCTCTGAAACTTTTACTGCATTGGTCTCACTCACACCAACCTCCTAAGTTAGAGCATGAGTAGAATTCATAGACTATCTCAAATATTCAATAAAATCCTTTAAAGTGTTTACCTCATTACATGGAGTATGCATGGACACAACATGAGTGAGAACAGATTCCCTGACATCTGAGCGTACTTATTCTTTTTAAATATCAAAATCTTCCTTACTGACATATTTAACTAAAGGGATATAAGCCAATAATTCTCTTGGAACATTCACAAAAACCTCACCATCTGAATCTTTATAGTCCAAACTAAGAGCTGCATATTGAGGATTTATGTCCCATTCATATATAACATCATTATCTAAAGTGGTGAGTGTATTAAGTCTCACTCTTCTAGCTTGATGGTCCCCCCGTCTCGATCTATCCATTCATAAGGATCCCCCTCAACATGAGGTATTCTTATAGAATACACCAAATGTGGTGCAGAGACTAACTAAACATCCACTGTATCAATAACTTGAACTATTTATTCTAGATTTTCTAGTAGTAATTTCAATCTAACTAGAAGTGTACACATTCTTTCTTTGGTCTATAAGAACATTTAGTTTTATGATTATATCTTGATCATCACCAAGATGATCCAAATAACTATCACTCCCACTTATTTCATCTTCTCCATCATTTTCATCATGTTCTTCATTTATTTCTTCCTCTTCTCTACTACTAGATCCACTTCCATTTTATTCTTATTTTTCTCTATCTCCTTCTTCATCCAGTCCAGATTCATCTTCAGAATAACTAGATGTACACTCATACTAAACACCACCAGATTCATTAGTTTCATCACCATCACTGAAAATTGGTTTTGTTGAGGGGAAGGCACGAGGTGGCCTTGGTGGAACCAATGACATTATCCTTAGTATTCAATCAATGTATGTGTCACTCTTATCTTCTTTAGGATGTCCTTTATCTCTAACAGGTCCATCTTCCTCTAATTAAACCTCATCATCAAAATATTTGGCTTCTTCCCCTAGTCCAATACCAGGATCAGCTACATATCATGGCCTAGATGGATGATCAACATGATTAAAATTTTCAAAATGTTTATCCTAATATCCAACAAATTCCCTATTATAGGTAATCTAATGAATAAACATTCATTTGCATATTTCATTATTCAATCTTATTCCAAAGAAAGTAGATACATTATCCCCATCTTCAATAACACATTTTTTCTCATTTAACATGGAATAAATCATCCTCAGATAGAACAATGAATTTCTTTTATAGTAGGGATTTACCTTCTCACTTATTTGAATAATCTGGTATTTGCAAAAATTCACCTTGTTAACTTTATTCAGCAAATATAACAATAATACATCTTAATAATTCACATATGCAAAGTCCCCATTCAAGGGGAAACATTAGTGCTAAATTAACATAAATTGCAATCATATCTCACCATCTAACTCTGTAGCTATTAGTCTTTTGTGCTCTTAATTTCCAGTCAACTCCATTAATGCTATCTCAGAGAAAAACATGCCTCATTAAGGTGGACTACATCCCTGATAGTTTTCAAATATCCATTCATGTAAAACCATGATGAATTATTCCTAATTCCTAGAAAAAATTTAAATTATCCATCATTTGACTGTCGATTTGATCCAACATTCCTTAATTCTGTCCAAACTAAATTCAATCATTATGTCAAACTCATGGAAACGCATCGAGTAATAATGACTATCATTAACTTGAACCCAATCCAACCAACCATGAGTTTTAGGTCCCTTTAATAAGAGAGACATACTCTCTATCATCCATTTTTCAAAAAATTAATTCTATGGAGTTACCACATGGTTCAAAAGTCCTCAATTGAGTGGTTTATACTTACTGGGTTCTTCCTTCTACTTCTTAGTATGTTTTGACTCATCTCCATATCCTCCTTTGATTGTGCGCTTCATCCTCACCATTTCTTATGCTTTGGTTGAGTGATGGAATCTAAAATGTTTAGGGAAAAAGAGAAAAAATAGAAGAGTGTAAGGGTTAATGTGATAGCATATGAAATAGAGTGGATTAAGGCAAATTTATCATTTTGGGCATTGGAGATCATAAGTTCGTGAATCGGGTTCAATGAAATAATTGAAACATCATCATTTTGGTTAAAACATAAAATAGATTAAACCGAATGTTCTATAAGTGTTATTATGTAAAGATATTTATTACATGATTGGTGTCGATATGATAGTATTGGAATGACACTATTAGTGTTTTCTTGATAGTATTTTCATGACACAATCTATTTCATAATGACATTATCGACATGACACTATCAGTTTCCGCGTGAACTTTTCTATGTTGGCATGATATCTACACTTAATATTCATAAAGAATTATCAATATTAGTTTATTATAAATTAATCATCCCTAATTCATGTTTTATGTAATTCATATGTTCAATGTTCAATGCCTTCATGAATATGTCCGCAAGCCAATGTTCAGTTCTAATAAAATCCAGTGTTATATCACATTTTTTATAATTATATCTTATAATGTTACGTCTTACCTAAATAATCATCATTCTATATTGATAAAAAATATTCTTAGAGATGTTTATTTCACTTGAATTATAAATTTTTATAGGGACATGTCAGAAATCATATCCATTTTCAAGTAATGTGTGTTTTATACTCAAGATATGAGTAGAAAAACTACCATTAGATGTGTATTCAGCTTTGATAGTAGAGAATATATCAAAATTTTCATCATAATACACCATGAAACTAGAGACACTCTCAAAAAGTGAAATGTTTTTGAGGTTCTCTTTCTATCTAACAATCAACCACCTAATTCTGCATCAGAATAACTCACTTAATAAAATGGTTTTCCTCTTGGAAAAAACAAACATAAGTTGATAGTATATTTAAGGTAATTGATGAATCTTTTAATATCATTTAGATGAAATTATTTAGGGCTATCCTAAAAACGGTCACACATACACACACTAAACATAATGTCAAGACTTCTAGCATTTAAATGGAATAAATTCCCAATCATTCCTCTATATGTTGATTGATCAAAAGATTTACTATTTTAATCACGATCCAACTTATAGGTGGTACTATTTGGAGTTTCACAACTTTTTGTACAATCAAAGCCAATCCTTTTTACTATTCCATTAGAATATTTACTTTGATTTAAAATAAAACATTCTTTGTTTTGAAATATTTGAGATCGATGAATGAATTTTATTACTCCCATTAAACTAATTTCAAAATCACATTGCGTCATTTTTAAAATGTTAATTGAAAAATAATTTTTAGAAGATCCATAAATAAGAATATATAAATAAATTTCAACTACCAGAACATATTTATAATTTTTTTGTAAAGATAGTATGATAACCTTTAACTTTTGAGAAACCTTTTTAAATATGAAAAATTCTTAGTATTTCAAACCAAGATGTTTGTGATTGATATAAACCATATAAAGCCTTGGATAATTTAAAAACATCATTTTGAAAATGAGGGTTTGTAAAACTAGGTGGTTTTTATGTAAAACATACTAAATTATATACAAATTTAATAATTCACTCTTAACATACATTTTATAAAGTATTAAATTACGATGTGATACATATGCAAGTAGGATGATAATGGCCTCATGTCTAGAAACTGGTGAAACAATTTCCTCATAATCAACACTTTCTTGATGTCTATAACATTATGAAATCGATCTAGTTTTATTTCTTTCAATATTTCCAATTTTATCTACTTTATTTCTAAACACCCATTTAGTACATATATTAACGATGTCTTTGGGTCTATATATATGTTTCTAAACTATTTATTTCAAACAAATTTAATTCTTCTGTGATATCCATTACCAAAAATTCATAATTGATAGCGTCATTGACGTTCTTAGGTTCAATATGTGACAAGAAATATTGATGTTTAACTTGATTTCTATGATAATCTATAATCTTTGTCACATTATCTAAGTCTCCAACTACATCATCTATAGGATGTTTCTTTAGGGTTCTAACATAACTAGAAAAATAAAGGCTAGTAATTTCAGCTTCTTCAACAGGTTCGGGTTCATCATTAGTAGATTCTAGTGAATTTTTATAACTATTAGTTTTAATAGGATACATAATAGTAAGGTCAAAAGATTTAACATTTTTTGTAAATATTTGATAGATCATCATCAAGATTTTTTACGGAGGTCTTGGGTTAATGTGGATATGTTTCATGAAATATGACATATATAGATTCTTCCACACACATAGTTATTTTATTAAATAGTATATAGAAATTACATGATATTGAATAACCTAGAATGATTCCTTCATAACATTTGGATGAAAATTTTTCATTACTGTCATTTTTATCAAGAATAAATAAATTGTAACAAAAAAATAAATTTAATTGAATTGGGTTTATGTATTGTTCCAAAATTCATTGGAAATTTTTATAAGGCTTGGTCTAATCAAGATTCTATTAACAATATAGAATTCTCTAATAACAAATTCTACCCAAAAATCAACAGGTAAGTCATATTCATTAAGAATAGTCGGGGTTATCTCTTATAAGGTTCTATTTTATCTAACTATAACAACATTTTGTTGGGGTTTCCTAGGAGTAGAGAAATTATGATTATAGCAGTTTTGTGTTAAAAAATATTCAAACTCTTTGTTTTCAAACTCACGTCCATGTTTTCTTCTTATGGTTTTAATTCAATGAACACAAAGATTATCTACTATTCTAGCATACATGATGAAATTTGAATAGACTTCACTTTTGTGAGAAAAAATAAGGAACACGTATATCTAGAATATCCGTCTACTAGAACATAGGCATAGTTCTTCCCACATTAACATAAAACTGTATATGTTCCAAATAAATCCATGTGAACCAACTCATGTGTCTGAGAAGTAAAAAACTTATGACTTTTGTTTGAATTATATTTTATGTAGTTTACCATTTTGAAAGGATTACAGACTTTTTCATTTGGAAACTAAAGCTTCTATAGATCCTTGACTAAACCTTTTCTAAAAACATTTATGAGGGAATTAATATTACAATGTGTTAATCTCCTATGCCAGAGAAAAGACCCTTTATAAAAGGAACATAAATAAGAAACATTTTTAAAAACTATGGAATATATGTTTATAGAATTAATATTTTAATTTATAAGGGTTGTAAATACTAACTCATTTTTAAAATTAAAAAAATTGCATGCATAATTTTCAAATTTAACATTAAAACCATCATCACACAATTGTGACATACATAATAAATTACAGATTAATACATCAATAAAAAGTATTTTTGAAATTAAAACTAAATTAGAGTACCAAATTGGACAAGTCCAATTATTTTTCATTCAGAATTGTCACCAAAGGTGAAACAAACACCATCAATATTTATCAGGATCCTGAAAAATTTATAGTATCCTATCAGGTGTCATAAACATACACTATCCAAGTACTATAGACATATACTGGATCTCATCCAATAGCTTTGCTATAAAACATAGTTTGACATGAAAATAATTTATTTCCAAAATTTTTTGGGGTCTTGTGACATTAGTAATAAGAGCTTCAGAAAACCACACTTCATTAATGTGTTTACAATAAAATTTTGTAAAGAACTAGGAAAATAGACTTTATTTAGGCTATAAAAAAATGAAATAGTAGAATATGTTTCATAACTAGAACTTGTAGAAAATTTTCTAGGATTAGGTATAAAACTAGATTTTCCAGATTTAAATAAAAAATTGGTTTTCACAAAATTTATTTTACCAAGTTGATAGCCAGTTCAACTAGTGTATTTGGCTATAATTGTTTACCATGAATTTGAACCAAGATAACTTTTCCATTATTAATCTTTTCTCAATCGTATTTCAATTTCTCATTAAAAAATTTAAGCTCATTATTTTTTATACGATTTAGAATTATTATTTTTTTTCTATGGTATGCTCATATTTAATAGTTGAAGTAAGAGCATGTTGTTTATTTAAATATTTATATTTTCCTTTTAATTAATTGAATTTATCCTCAATAATTTTGCAATATTCAAAAATTTCTTCAATTCATATATTTTCATAATCAATTTCATCTCTAGAATAAAAAGAATTATGCACAAGTGACTGACGGGTTACATTAGAAGTGTTTTTCATGAAACATATATCTTCCTTTTCACCTTTCTCATCATGTGATGATTCTGACTCATTGGAGCTATCCTCAGAAGCACTTCAAGTGTCATTAATTTACTTCTTGTATCTTTTATCATTATACTCATATTTCTTCTTTATTTTTATAATTGGACTGTTAAATATTATATGTCCTTTTCTCTTAAATTCTTAAAAAACTCTTTCATTTGATTTATCATTCCTTTTCAAATCCTTTTTCTAGTTTCCCTTATTATCTTATTTACCATTGTAACTGGGCTTCTTGAAAAAAATCTCCATTCTATAAAAATTCATATACCTTCTAGATAACCATGCCATCACTTGATCATTGTTTGATGGTCAAACTTTATCACTTTTTCAATCAGAATAAGTTTTAATCCTTTACTTTTATTTTTTGGTAGTGGTGGTTTTGAAAGGAACTAACTTTCTATCTGGATCATCCTCCTCCTCCTTGAGGGAAATTAATTCTTCCTCATGCATCATCAGCATTCTTATCATCTCCTTGAAATGAAACTTACCAATATAAAAGGATTCTCTAATTGAAACTAAGTTTCCACTCCATCTTTTGGTTAGACATCTAAGTAGCCACATTATTTGTTCTTTGGAACCCACTGGCTTCCCAAGGGAGCTCATTGTATTGACTATCTCATTGAACCTGAGATACATATCAGAAATGGGTTCATCAGGCTTCAACATAATGTTATCATATTCAATATTATATGTATTTAGTCACATATCTTTAAAAGTAGTGGTTCCTTTGTGTGAAACATCTATGGTATCCCAAATTTCATAAGATATTTTACATGCAGATATTTTATTAAACTCTTAATCCCCTAAAGAAAATAATAATACATTAATGGATTTACAATAATTAATTTAATATTTTTTTTTGGAATCACTCCATTTAGTTCTTGGAGTGTTTGGTATGTCATATTTATCTTCTATTATAATAGAAATATCAAACCTCATTCCTTCTAGGTGGATTTTCAACTTTATTTTCCACTGGGAATTGTTTGTACCATTAACATATGGAGGTATATTGAAAACATCACCTTTCTATCTATTATTAATAATAATATATAATAACTAGAATTTAAATATAAAAAAATGTAGAACTAATAGAAATTTAGAGATCACTAAAACACAATTAAACCATAGTTGAAAAGATTTCAAAATTTCAGTTTAAAATCTCCCTTTGAAACAAAATGTTTGTCAGAGTAGGATACTCAAGAGGGGGTGAATACAGTTCCTATAATTTATTTTGTAAAACACATTATTTGAAAAAATACCCCAAATCAAAAACAAGTTATACCAGTTAATCCATGTAGTAAATTTATAATAGTTTGACTATTCAATTAATTTCTAAAAATATTGATTATTTCTTAGTTATAGAAATATGAGATATTGATATAACATTTGAAACTAATTTACTAAACAAAAATATTTATAAATACCATGTAAGACTAATAATTAATGTGAAACATTTTTTTTCTAAAATGTGAGTTAAAATAGAGTAAACTAAATTTGAAAACACAACAGATTAAAAAATTAGGTTCAGTCACATGCTGAGACAAAGTTTTCTTGACATGCTGATCACCTTACACCAAGAAATATTTATATAACTCATTGATCCAAACCCTGAATTAGGGTTTAAACAACATTATACAGATTTTACATGTCATAAGACCTCTATCAAAATTCTAAGTTGGAACTAAAATAGGCTGGTGAAACAGGACCTTTACCATAGTTCTACGTGGGATATAATAGGTGTAAAAATTTGTGTGTGTGAGGATATCTTCTATCCATCACTTTAGTGTATGTGATATTGTGTGTTTAATAGACAGATGCTCACAATACTCAAAATGTAGTAAAATTTCACACAACAGAGAAGGAAATAAAGATATAGTGTTTATAAGGATATGTGTATTTTGAAATGTAGCTCTAGACTCTTTGTATATAGCAGAAGTGAATTTTGTGTACTCTTCTAGAAACATACATTGAAATAGAGCGTCATTAGAGATTTGTGTTTTTGATTCCATTACGATGATGTTCTATTCTATAGGTTTTTTTTGGTGCAGAGGTGTTGGATATTTGGTGAACAACATGTTCCCCTTTGCGTTTAATAAACACGAATAAGAGAATTCCTTATGTGTTGTTCTTCCTTTTGTTTGCAGGTTTAGAATGGGTTCTCATGCGAGTCCTCTACACTATGTCTACGTCTTTCTCCTCTTTATCTTGCATTATTTTCTCTTTTATATTCTTGATCCCCACAATAATAATGATTGGGGTAGGTTGTGTACATCGTACTTCTGAAATCCCAATTAATATTGTCCTAAAAATGTATTAATTTAACTAGTATCATTAAAACACTCAAATAGGACAATTATAAATTCTTTTAAATAGAATAATAGTTAAAAATTATATCGGTGAGTCATTCTATCAGTTACTCCTTCAATATGTGAGTCCTTCTATTGGTATAGGTGAATCGTTCTCTCGGGGAGTCATTCTTTTGGTATCACCATGTGTCAATGACTCATTTTGTTCTTTGGTTGATTCATTACTTATGTCAGTGTCACATTTGTATTGTAGATGAGTCCTCTATCAGTGAGTCAGTTTTTACTCTCGACGAGACATTACTTCTATCGGTTTCCCAGTTTAACTATCGTAGAGACATTTACTTATGTCGGTGAGACATTTAATTATGTCAGTGAGACATTTATATCTTTTGATTTCAATGACTAATATATATCCAAGTTTTCTTTATTAATTTTTTTACAATGTGAGTGTCAACAAAATGGGCTAAACATATAATGACACATCAATAATTATAATTAAAAAAACTAAACATTATTTATTATAAATAAACATGATGGAAATGATTAGACATGAGTGGTGATTATTAAAAACATTGAGGTGACAACAATCTCATAGTGGAAAACAACTTCCATGTACTCTTACACAATCAATGATGGGTGATTTATTTTAAGATGGGTTAAAATAAAATTAAATCTCATTCCCCCATTTCAAATGAAAATTTTCCATTTTAAACCAAAACATGTTTTAATAAAAACACATTCCTCTTTAACATGATAAAACCACTGGAATTATTTTTTATGATATAATATGGGTTATCATTTAACAATTTTGACAAAAATTATCTTTGATTAATTCATTATATATATAACACAAAAAAATTCAATGTTTTTTCCCATTAATATTTTTAAAAATTATCCTTTTTATAAAAAATTATAAATATTCTTTAAAAATTTCATTATTATCCGTTGATAATTTTATAATTTTTTTATAATTTAGTTTAAAAATATTCATTTAAAAACATTTTGGATTTATCATTTGAAAATTTCAGTGATTATATTTAATAAAAATGAATATTTTTATCCTTCATAATAATTTTTTAATGAAAAATCATTATTTTTTTAATTTAAAATTATCCATTTAAAATTTTAAAATCAGATTGAACAATACATTATTGTCATAAAATAAAAAATGTGATTTAGGTTTTTCTCATCGATATGAGTCCAATGACAACGACGACACGTCAATCTGATAAAAAACATAGAATTTATATAAGGGATAATATTGAAACCAATAATAAAATAAAAATAAGTATAAATAAATGATGAAAATCATACAACATGAGGCTCCCCACCGTAAATATCGAGGTCTTATCCATGGTGAGAACAAAACCAAATTTGGACTGATCTTCACCTATCTTATGAAAAGAACATCTTAGGTGGTTCTTAGTCAAGTAGATCCACCACACAACACAAAAAACGGTTTGATTATATATATTATACAAACCTGAGTGTTCATCAACCAAAAAGAAAGACTTCAAATTTATACCACTGTTTCATCTTAGAATTGAAGTAGATTCATTAAATATACATTTTGAATACATTGCAACAGAAACCGTTCAAAAAGTTCAAGAAATGAAAGATTTTGAAAAATCAATGGACATTCATGGAGGAAACCACACATTGTGGATGATTAAAAAAGTATCATAATTAATTAATTAATTTGTTGAAAAAATTATTTAATATATTTATCAAATTAATTAAATTAATTAGTGACCTGAAGAAACACCCTTTGTATAAAAACGTTAAACCATTCCTATAATAAAACACTTTTCTGGACCAAACAGTGGTCTCAATTTTTTAATATCATGTATCATTTGAGATATATTACTTATTTAATATTCATAAAAGGATTAAAAATTAGTTAAATAATATGGTTATTTTTTGAGAGAGAAATCCAAACATCCAATGCCTACCAATTTCATACCCCTCCTAGATAAACACCTCATCCTACACCTATCGATGGCCTCAAATTTCCCATTAAATGTATCATTTTGGATATATTAAATTATTTTAAAATATAATATAATAAAAAAATTTAAATTAATTATTCACATGGGAGAGGAATCCAAATGTCTGACACTAAAAAATGTTATACCCAAACTTGAGAAAAAATCACATTATTGACATATCTTTGGTCTCCGATTTCTAATACAATGCACCATTTTGTAGATATTTACTTATTTTGAATAAATTTCCCACACTTAATATAAATTATTTAATTTTTTATTTTGTCTTCTTCGAGCCATTATGGGCCTCAGATTCTCACACCAACTCTGCATCAAACTCCAAAAATATTCAATTGGATAAAGTAAGATGTTAATTGGAATTAAGGCCATTAACACATTTATTAAATTACTTCACAAATAAATAATGTTTTCTTACTTAATCTATTAATAATTTATCACTATATTGTTTTTTTATCATTGTAAAATTCCGGATATTATGTGTACCATTTTCCTTATATATACCAGGCTAGAAATTTGATATAAAGAACGAGTCATGGTATATACTAATTTTATATCGTACCCTATATAGATAGACTATATCCCATAAGTATATATATTCCAACTTCCTTAATGAAAATGTATCCTCTATAGGAAATAAATGTTCTACTTTCGTCAACCTATCCACAATCACACAAATAACATCATTCTTCTAAGGCATACCCAGGTGTCCTTCCATAAAATCTAGGGTAACATTGTCAAAATGTCTATTCTAGAATGGGAACATCTATATTAAACCTCCAGCTCATTCATGACTATCCTTCACATTTTAATAGGTGTATCATCATGTCATGAGCCCGATAATTTCCTTTTTAATTACCGACCAATGAAACTATCATTGTATTTTACGGTACATTTTTGTCAAACCTAGATACACTTCTCACATTGAGGCATGAAATTCAAACACCAGATCCTCCCAAATTATGTAGGGACATCAACACGTTTCCAAACATATATGACCACATCCTCAACTTTTTCCCATTTGGTAGGTGACTCCCCATATTCATGGTTTTCTATGAAGGATAAACATTAGAGAATTTTGTATATCCCTGATCCATATCAAAATTGTATAATCCATGTTAGCTTATATGAGAGTCATGTAACCGTATCATTCATATTCCATAATGTGCATCTCAAGTAGCAGAATCATCATCTTACACTTAGTAATAGACTATTATTTTTTTAACATTTATTTTTCCTACCTAAAGAGACAGAAGCACTGGTTTCTATCTTAGGTGTATATTCTAGATCAAAGTCGAATGACTGCATATACTCAACCCATCTCAGCTACCATATATTCTAATATCGATGTGAAAAGATATAAAATAATATAGTTTGATTTTTATAATCATTAAATGTCTCATATAATGGATAATGTCTTAATCACTTCAAATCATAAACCACTACAACCAACCCAAGTTCATTCATAGGGTAATTATATTCAGGTGGAATCATCTCTAGGGAACCGTGTGCCATAACTCGATCTCCCAACATCAAAACTACTCTATGTCAGATACTAGAAGCATTACAATACACTATATACTCATCACCATACTAAAGTATGATTAAGATTGTTTTTTCATGTTCTTATTAAACTTCTGAAAGGCATTAACACATGTTCTAGACCACTTAAAATTTACACCCTTCTCGGTCAAGCACCAATGTGGTGCTACAAAATAGGAAAATTATTTTTTGAATCTATGATGAAATATAGATAATCCAATAAATCTATGGACATAAATGTGATTTTTTTTGTTTTCTCCCATTAAAAAACTACATGAACCATCTCTAGGTCAACAAACACACCTCCATCTAAGATTATGTGAACCAAGATGTGTACCTGATCATTCTGAAACTGACACATATATAACATGGAATATAACCATTGATTCTATAGTATACTCTGGATGTTTTCTATGTGTTGTTCATAATCTTATTGAGTGTTGGAGTACACAATGATGTCCTCTATAATTACTACCACAAACTGATCTATGTGTGAGTGGAAGATCCAGTTCATCATGAAAAAAATTGTATCGATTCAATTTTTATCACAAAAAGATTAATGAAAAACATGTAAATAATTTAATTCTGCTAAATGATGTCTGAGGTATATCATAAGGTTGATCTCTAAGATGATGATACCCTGATATCAAGTCGATCATAGAGATAATGAAACCTCCCCTAAACTATTCAAAAAGATAATCAATGCACGGAATAGGATGATAGTTCTTTACAATCATCTGGTACAACTTCTAGTAATCACCACCTCAGTATAGAGTCTCATCGGCCTTCTTTTCAAAGAAAACTAGTAAACCAAATGGTGACGTAATCAGATGGAAAAACCCATTATCCATAAAATTTTCCACTGATCCTTAAGCTGTTGATGCCCTTTTGGTTCCATTCTAGATGGTGTAATTGATGTGGGATCGTCCCCCAAAATGATCTCAATTGTAAATTCCACATCACTCTTAGGTGGTGCCCCAAAGAAGTCTTTAGGAAACTCATCCTATAATTTTTCCACTACAAGTGACATGCCCTCATGTTTCACACCCCCGTCATCTAGTAATAGTCAACAAGTATGTGTGGTCAGATCCCCTAGTGAATGATGAACTGGCCATGCAAGTCCTTCCAATACATCTTATTCTACATGGTGAATATATTCCACCCCCTCATGAGACGTAAAATTCACTATCTTGTGGTAACAATAAAATTTGGGTTGGTATTATACATACCAGTCCTTACCCATAATTAGTTCAATGCTTGAAATATCTAGAATATAAATATCCCATAGAAATGAAACACCCCAACCTTGTGATAACATACTTTAAACATAAAGATGCCTCTAGACCATACCCCCAACAGTGTATCTATCATCATATCCCCATTCAGTAACTCAACCACCATGCTCAAAACATTCACATGTTTTGAAAAAAAAAATAGAATGTGGGTAACTAGTATCAAATAAGGAACTAGATAACAAAAAATCTAAATTAATAGTACTTCTAACTATCAACGATCCATTCATGTTATCCACCATCTTCTGTTGAATGACATAAATCTTCCCTACCCCTATTTCTTGAGATACGGTCCAAGTCCCCAGAGCTGTACCAATCTACTAATTAGGGTACTCTTTCCCGAAATCACCTCTTCCTCTACCATGACCTCCCCACCATGATGTACTCCAACTATCTTATTGATATGGTATAGAAGATCCCATTCACACACTCTAATTGATTCAAGAATCATTATCCTTACTTTCATGTCATGGGTTCTAGTATAATTTCTATAGATGACCAATCCTACCATATGATATGAAATTTACTGGTTGCTGGTGATATTGTATATGATATTGGAATGTCCTACCACATGGGTTGAAAATCGCTCAGGTGAGATAATATGTAACTGACCCTTCCCCTAGATACACATCTTTTCTAGTTTCTTGTCAATATTATCATAATGATGCTTCTTGCCAAAAGAAGACGTACCTCCTGATCATCCATTGGTGACCACATGAACTCTAATAAAATCCTCTTTATTGTTCTCTTCAACGATGAAATCCTAATCCTCCACCACAGAAAACATCTTTAACTAGAATATGTTAAACTACGACTTAATCTCACATTTAATCCCATCCTACAAACATCTTGTTGTAGTTGTCTCATCCCGAACCGATGATGGAGCAAAGTGTTGCAGGTCTGTAAAGTGTTTTTCATAGTCCAACATGGACATAGTCCCCTAATTCAACAATATGAACTAAAATTACCTCTCATGTCATAGTGTATTGGGAAAAAAATTGTTCCAGGAACAACTCGAAAATGACCTTCCATAACACACATTTTTCATACCCAATCCAAGCCTAAACATCCCACCAGTGATTCACTGATCCTCCTAACATATAAGTATCAAACATTACCTTTTCTCATTTTGTGTCTCTAAATGGTAATGTAAAGTATGTATGGACTAAATATAAATCTTTTCTTCCTTAGTTCCACCAGCTCTGGTGAAAGTTGGAGGGTTCTTTAAATGAATATCTTGTTTCATGTTGTATATACTCTTCACTAACCCCTTTGGTTCTCTCTCTATAAACTACATGAAGCAAGGAAAGTTCTCATGAATCCTCTCTATAGATTATTATACTGACACTACTAGTGCCTGAGGATCCACTACTAGAGGATAATCTTCAGCCATGGCCTCCAATATTCCTACCAACAAGTATCTTTATGCAGTAATATATGAAAAATTCCAAATACACAACATAAGAAATATAACAAAATTATAACACAATTATGAGGATTCAAATAAATTCAAGACAAGCAACCCAAAAACCCCTCTACATGGTCAAAACCGAGGAGAAATCACTATGCATAACCATCCAACACCTTGTTCATGGTTAAAAATATGTAAAATCATTCTCATAAATTCAATTTTTCTCATTAAATGCCCATTTATTATATTAATTCATAATTTTAATAATGTTACATTTCATATTAGGCACAATTTTTATTCAAACACACAAATAAGGAAAAAATTTTCAATTTCAATATCATACCAGAAACCCTTTTTTCATACATTTCTGTAGATGATTCATGTCACAACATAAATCTGAGTGCCTATAATGAGACATGCATATTCAAATCTCATTCCATTTAGGGCCCTACGTTGAATATAATAGAATATCAAAAGTAATAATCTCATAAAAAAATAATCACATCAATCAAGGTGAAATAGCATCAATTGAATCAACACACATTAATAACAAAAATTCCACCATAAGTACTTGGATTTTACCCTCGTACATGGGTTTGCTACTCCAATGTGTGTGCTATTTACAAAGGTATGTATCATCATATTCTAATATGTAACATTAAAAAATATTAAGACTAATTAAAATAAATGAAAACAACTCTAATAGGACATTGTAACCTCTCGACCAGAGTTCCACACATTGGTGCCCCGAGTTAGTCTATTAGATGAACTCAAGGTTGCCTCAACGCACACCAGAGGATGCCAACAAGCATTGAGGGTCAATATAAATAGTAATAAGGCTATAACATGTTTATAAAGTATAAAATAGTGTGAATAAAAAAATAATAGCTAGATGGTATAACCCAATAATGGTAAAATAAATGTAACACATGATAACCAAATCATGAACATAACAACCAAACCAAAATAGTAGATAAGTCATGTAATGTACCTTCCAAGAATCAAATGAAAATACCAATAGTTAGACACTGACATACTATACGCAGGTCCCGATATCATGTCATGTTCCCTCATCCATGAACTGTCTTCACACAACCATTTAACATATGTTTATTTTCTTTAATCTATCCTAAAATATTGATAACTATTCAATTACAGATCATGCATCCGAAGTGGGGTGTGAATACATCTTGTTGGTCCTATTCCAATGTCACTTAAAAAATATCCAATAAATAGCAGTGTATGAAGATACATAATGAACAATGTAAAATTCATAATGTAAACAATTTATCACGTTTTCAATTATTCAATAAATGAACACATAATGCACCAAGGTCCTGAGGAAACCCGAATCACAATACCTTATTCATCATGTGCTGATGTCTGAACCACATCACAATACCATGGTTATCATTTATCATCTTATTCAATCATATAATGACACTTGTAACCATAGTATAATGAAAACTCATGGGTGTAGATAGTTGTGTCCAATACCCCATGGGCATTTGGATCCATGGTCTATGTCCCACACCTCAATGTCACATAGGTATTTTTATCCTCAGTCCATGTCTCATACTCAGAGCTTGAAAAATTAATCACTATGGGATTTTGATAAAGTAGAACCTATACCACATGTGTACATCAATAAATTCATCACTATGGGATTTGGATTCAATAGACCATGTCCCAAACATAAATTTCAACCAATTCATCACTATAGGATTTTAATGTTGATTACTAGGTCTCACACATGTATATCTCACATATCACAATACCACATATATACCAATATCACCTATATCACATCAATGGAGGTTAATCAACATTAACCTTCTTATAACATTACACAATCAAACATCTATAACATAATTCAACAATTTATAAATCCAATTTAGTCAATTGAATAACCACTGTAACTCCCGTTAATTAATTAAATAATCAATTAATCAAATTCAGCAATTAATTAATCAAATACAACAATCTCAATACTCCATAATTAATTCAACAATAAATTATCCCATTTCAATAAATTTCATAACAAAAAAGTACAATTAATAAATCAACAATTATTTAATATAATTCAATAATCTCAACATCCCATATGTAAATAAAAGATTAATTATATTAATCAGTCAATTTCATAATTAGAAAAAATCTAATTTATTAATTCAACAATCAGTGATATAATTCAACTATCTCAATATCTAATAATTAATTTGAAAATTAATTAATACCATTCAAAAATCCCAATATCGCTTAATTAATTCAACAATTTATTACTCTATTTCAATCAATTGTGTAATCACAATAATTTCCATTTATTAATTAATTTACAAAATTAATTTACTCAATTTAATTAATTAAATTGTTATTAATACCATTGAAATTATACCATTAGATTCATTAAATTGAAATAAATATTTTGGGATTTTAATAATAGAGCACCTACCTCATGTTTGACGATGAACACATGCCAACACAAATTGAAAATATGATTATTATAGGTCAAAACCATGATGAATAAAAATATATTGATTCAATTCCTAGAAACAAGATCAACTAGATAAAGTTCTATAAAACTAAGATCTAGATATAAGAACTTTCTAATAGTAGATAAAACAACCATATTTTATCAAAAATTATGAGTAGGGGGTAGACATATATAGTCAGGATGAAACAACATGACCATGGAGATGGAGATCTTCAATATGAGCTTTCAATCATCAAGAACGAAGGTCATAAGGGCTTGAAATATATCCAAGAGCCTAAAAAGGATAAAAAACGGTTTATGATCTAGAAAGGGTTTTTTAGGATTCAACACCAGGGGTTTATGAAATTTTAAATGTATTTCCAATATAATTAAAACCATGTGTACAGTTTTATGGGCATGGGTGCATGATTTCCCAAACTATGGACCTTAATTGTGCTATTCTTCTAAGGGTGGTGCAATATTACTCATAAAATGAGGAAAGTTTGAAAAATATTATTCCAAATAGAAAAAATCTCATATCTCAAGGGTTCATAGTTTTATAGGTTGGGCACAGGGTTTGGGAAAACCATACTCCAACACTTCACAACCAGTCTTCCTTCCAAAAAAACTTCAAATTTTCACCCAAACACACTTAAAGGTATAAACCAAATATTATTTACAAAAAATGGAAAAAAGTGTACCTTTAAAAATCTCGTGACATCGCTAGAAGGATCTAGGATCTTATACATTCTCATAATTGTAAAATTTTAATTTTAAATTAAACTTACAGTCGTGATGAGACAACCTTTTTCCTAAGATAAAAATTTCAAAAGAGTAAAATGTCTTTATTTAAAAATTCTATATTAAAATTATTTAAATATCCGAAATTGGATTATTAGATAAAATATTTGTGTAATAATACTTTTAAAATCATTTTAAAACAAAATGGAACATCAAAAATTATTTAAATGAAAAGTGAGTTTATATTAAAAAACAGGATATTTCACTATTCATAAAAAAATTAATGTTCTCAGAAAAAACCTTAATATTCAATATTAGGTAACTTTTAAATTATTAATTCAAAAACGATGTTTATTTTAAAAAATAAATTTTATAAAAGAATATATTTTTTTATTATTGTTCATAAAGTGAAATAGAAACATTTTTTTGTGAAAATTGTATTTTCAAATCATATATGGACAAAACAAAAAATTATGTACTTTTATATTAATATTCTAACTTAATATGAAACTTTTATAATAAATTTATAATTTATAAAAAATACTATTCATTAACCCATGTTTAATGTTCTAGTAATAATGGCCATTCGTAAATAATAACACTAATTGGTAGTCATGGTTTGTTAAAACTCTGTGTTTTTCCTAATGAAAGCTAACAAAAAAATTGAAATTTATTTGAAAATGTCATGACCCGTCCCAATAGGGACTAAATGATGAATACTCCATGCTCGCCTCAAATAGTCTCAATGCTGGCGGAAAAAATCGACTAGAAATATCAAACACAATGGGAGGAATTATCCTGGTGTACCTGTAAACACATACACATTTCCACACCCATGGAATATGGAAATTTTAAAAAACTGAAACAAATGCATTAATTCATATATAATACCATAATAATAGGAATGAAAATAATGTGCTAAAAGTGATAAATGGGACAAATAGAAGCATAACCAAAAAACATTAGACATTCCAACATTATTAGAAGGAGGGGACTACTATTGAATGCAACTTCCTAGAAAACACATCGGTCTGTCTATCCCAAACTATTCTCCACCTACTCCATGTCTTCTAAGGACACTGCCAAATGGGTCATTATCTGTGCAAGATATAGAACATTGGGGAAAATCCCATTCCATGGTGAGACTAACAATACAATGTAGGGAACCCCCAAAAGAACTAAACATATAACATCATGAATTTTTAACTCAAAATGATGATATAAAACTCATTGAAACCCTCGTATATAGTCTACAACGACACATCACATCATGGAGGTCTCAACCATACAAACATCCATAGAAATTTGTTCAATGTTCTTAGGAAATTCTGATTCTAGGAGACCTCATTTCACTAGCCATGCTATCATGAGAGACACTCATCCTAGTTGTCATGATCCTTGGGTCCCACATAATAAAACACACTAGTCTCTAGAGATCCTTATACTCAGATAGGGGATTAGACCAAGGATTGTTGGGGGACACCACAAACCCAATCAATTTCAACATTTAATATAGGGGATAGTATAACAATGATAGAACAAACCCTACTAAAATAGACTACAAGTTGGTAGATCAATACCCCACTCAAGGACGTCACACTAATACCATGAGCAACACCTAAGGTATATGAGGGAATGATATAGGATCGCATATCGGCCTCATAGAGGGACACCAAAGACTCTATTTTAGACTCACCATCAAAAGGGGATCTAAATACATGGATGTGGATGAAATGAAATACTATACCCTAAAGGGGATGGACAAAGGAAACACACTCATCTAACACATGTCTTAACTTACGAATTTAAGGGATAAATACACCCTCAAAGGGGGTAAAAGATTTGTACAAGATAGTAGAAAGAGATTCTATCCATCCCCTAGTGTGATAATATGTTATTACCTAACATGGAATGTAAATTTGAAAATACTTTACATGTAATTATGTATAAATAATGTGTAGAACATTATTTGAAACCTTCACATTCTGTCCGTTTATGCCTATGTAGTTTTTTGTGCCTACTATTTACTCAGAAATATGTGGGTGGATTTTGTAAAGTTGTATGATTATGGTGGGGTCAATGTTCTGTAATATCATTCAAATTTGGATTACCATTTGTTAATCTTTGAAAGAAACTCCAAACGGGTTTTTATCCACAATTGTGTATGAACCAAATTTCTAAAATTAAGCCCCCATTTGGGTTTTCAAACCCAATGATGCTTAGGAGCTCCCAATAGTCGGGTGATTCAGTGGTTTGGGTCACCACACTTTTTGGGAGGAATTGATTCATACACTCGGACTCTACTATATATTAATGATATGTTGGCGAATATATTAATAATATCAATATAGGACCAGTTACCATCATAGAATGTGTAACACCCCAAGATTTCATAGTGTGTTATTTCTTTAAAATAATACAATAACTTGCACTACACGCAACACCGAGTTCAAGCACACCATGACTTACCAAACAAGCCATTAAAAAGAGGTTATGAATAGTATTAACTACATTTTGAACTTTATATAATCCTTATAATTTTAGAATCCCTATTATGAGTTTCTTAGTCATAATGCTAGAACAGATTCATTTTCAGTATTGCACTTTTATCAAATTTTAATAGTGAAACCTTTTTAAATAAAATATTTTAAACTATCTGAATAAATTGGGACATCAAAAAAATTTAAAATGAAACATCCCAAGCTTCCACGGTACGCTTTCCTTTGAATAAAATAGTAGCGTGTGTTGTACGCAACCTTGAGTTTTAACACACGCCACAACCAATCAAACTAGCCGTTATGAATAGTAATACCTAAATTTTGAAATTATATATATATTATATTTTAAAATGGAATTCATTTTTGGATTCGGAATATCTAATTTAGCCTAAGGTGAAATTTTGGTACTTTTCGGATAACTTTCATATTTTGATGAATAGTGAAAATTACTAAATTTTAATTAAAAACAACTTTTTTAATCAAAATAATTAATAGTGATAAATTGTGAATTTGAGTGGTTTTAAAGTATATTTAGAATATATTTTTACCATTTAATATAATGTTGGTCATTGGACATAATTTTACAATTAAACCGAACATAAACAAGTGTCAATCTTTTGATAGTTATTACCTCTTAAAAACACACTTTTTGTTTTGACAGTGTGAATTAATTTTAAATTAATTTCTGCCACTTCTGTGTTTTGAATTTAGAAAAATGGATTCCATATTCGGAATCAGGATTTCCAAATTGTGTAAATAGGTAACTTTTATTTTTAGACATTTTGAATAATTACTGTGGTAAATATTTTATTTACCATGGTTAAGGGTAAATCCGGTAAATAAGGGTTAAAAAATAATATTATAATAATACAAAATTACCCTAAAACGTGTCCTAACCTTATTGGTGGACAAATACCCGACCATGGGAATCCTTGGGTCGATTTGGGGACCCCTTGGAGCCAGTTGTATGTGGTAGGAACACATTATATCAATAAAGTTAAAATAAAAATAAAAATGGCATAAGCTTACATCTTTTAGAAGAACAATTTTTACATAGGGTTATACATGTTGGATTTTCGATTATAAATATTAATTAGAAAGCTAAAACGATTTCCTAAATAATGATATTTTATTTATAATTTTTAGACATCAAAAAATTTAAATTATTAATGACACAATAATGATGCAATGTTTACCTCATTAATAAATCATTTAAATAAATAAGATTATAATGATTAAAATATTATCTAAAACCTGTCCAATTCTTATTGGTTGATGTTATTTAGAATATGAGTCATCTTATATTCGACCTCAATGATTTTTGGACCATTATAAACCGAATATAATTATATTATAAAGTAATACTTTCACTCTTTCCTAAAGAGCCCCTCCTCTCCCTTATAAAAGGAGACCACTTCTACTCATTCCTCACACCTTCAAAGCCTTTTGGTTCGGCCAAACTCTGCCCAAATACTCTCCCAACATCCCTCACTACAACCTAGAGGCCTTATTTTGATCCTAAATCCAACCTAAGGAGCCCTTTTGATCAAATCAAAAGGAAGAACCCGAAGAAGCGGTAATGTTTTCACCACCCCTTTTCAAGTTCCTTTCTTCTTCCAGTTCTTCTTTATTTTTTCTTACCATTCTAAAATAATAACTCCAGTATCTCACATATACTGTAATGTTATTATAAATATGGTACAACCATATTCAGTATTCTATCCACCCTTTGAATAACATGTCACCATACGTGCGTACGTACGGCTTACCGTCTCCACGTCGTGGTGTAATTGTTATTCAATATATTATTATTTGGATGGGTATAATAATGATGTGTAACTCATGTAAATAATAAATATAACATGTTAATTATTCTGTATATATGATATACCATCCATTTATATGTTATTTTAATATCAAAAGAATGATATTGTCGCTCGTGTGTACGTACGGACTTCCGTCTCCACGAACGCGATGAGATTCATTCTCCATCATATCCATTCAAGTATAATTATCATTTTCTGATTTAAAAATGATGTTTAAGGACTTGATATCATTCTGGATATGAATAATATACAACCTATCCATTACAAACATGGCTTACGTAATAAAACATATAAAATAAAACGAGTAAGTTAACACCCGAAAGAACGATAATACAAAGACATTATTAACAAAGCAAAGTTAAAAGATCATATATGATATGATATTAATATATATGATTCTTTTATAATTTAATAACAATTATTTCAATATTATACAGGAGGTTAACCTACCCCAACCAAGTAAAAGTACAAGGTAAGGGATTTTCTTATCTCACATTCAATTCCGTGAGATTTCCATTATTCGCCACTAAATTATTGAAAGTGGTGTATTGTGTACTGACATTTGATATATATTATCATGATTATCTTTATATTCATGTTATTCTGTAAATAATTTGGTGGTTATTAACTTTTGTCCATACGACTCAGTTGATTAACATGGTAAGGGGTTTTCATCTCACTCCTTATTCTCGTGAGATTCATGCCATATTGCCACCATCACCTTTTGTGTGGTGTATGTGCTGCCCATAATTATATTATTTGTGTAATACACTCTAATTTATGTGTATTTACATATTAATTGTATGATACCTCTTTCATGGGTTGTATGTTTCATAATTTACCAAATTGGTAAGGGTTATTTCACAATATCTTCATTATCCGAGGTTGTTTATATGTAATAATCTACTGGGATTTCTTTATCATCCACATCCATGTTTCTTCGAAATGTATTTCAAAACATATTTATTATTTACAAGAATATGGGTTAAAGTCATTTATAACCTTGTTTGACTTTTTATAAGAGGTTTATAAAGGAATCCTTCCGTCATTTTCAAAACAAGGTCCTTTTTAACCTTTTCGACAGAATTAAGGTAAGAATGTTTTTTAACTTATACGGCGGGTGCGGCTATTTTCCGCCGTTATAAAATATTCAAAGCGTCCCTTACAAGCTTATAAGAATATTTTCAAAGAAAATCTTTTATTTTATATGGATCTTAAATGATTTCAAAATAAAAGGAGATATTTCTTTAAAAAGAATTTTGATTTCATATATGTCAACATCCTTTGATGGATTTTAAGCTTATTTGAAGTTGATTTATTATGATACAAAACATTACTATTTTATTGAAGGTTTTATGATATTTTTGACTATGGATAAGTTATTTTTAATCCAAATGTTTATGTTATATTTCAATCTTTCATTCAGATGAATGTGTTAGACAAGTATGTTCCGGGTTGGGGACCGATAAAAGTAAGCCCTCTGGTTTGGTCTCCGGTTATTAGAGGGACTCCGGTTTGGTCTCCAGTTATTAGAGGAACTCCGGGTTGGTGTCCGGTTATTAGAGGCACTCCGGGTAGGGTTCTGGTTACAGTTAGCCCCAAGGTCTTGGGGCGAGGCCTTGAAAAGAAATTAAAGTTTAGCATTATGCATTCCGTCATTATGAAAGTGGTTATTGATTTTGCATGTGATTATTCGATTAGTAGAATATCGATGTGAATAAGTAAATGGCATTATTTTATTTTACTTTTTCCATACTATGTTGAAGTTCAAGTTTAAAAGGCTTTTGTTTTAGTAATGCATTGCCTTAAATGTTTATGCTTATTTTGAATGTTCCGCTATATTGTTATCCTTACTGGGCATTTGAGCTCACCCCTTTTCTATGTTTTATTTTCCCCAGGACGTGAAGAAGTAAGTTATGAATGACCTGCAGGGATATTATGAGGGGATAATAGTGTGGACTGTGGAGACATTATGTTGTTGTAGTAGTTTTTCATTTTATGATGTAATGTAAAACTTATGAATATATCTAGTGTTTCCAAGGCTACTAAACCAATCGGTCTTTCGAGATTTGATCATTCTTGTGATCATGCCAATGTTATGTAATAATGCACCGACTCTAGGTAATTAGGATCGGGGCGTTACAGTTGGTATCAGAGGAAGTTTAGTACAAACCTTGGAAGCTAGATTTAGATAAACTCTGATTAGAGCACGTAGACCTAAGATGAACTTTGAGGATTAGTATAGATGAACTTCCTAGAATTTTGGTATTGTAGAGATTTTGTGTGTTTTCCGAGAAATACATCCCTGTCTGGATATGAGCAGGTAGAGGCGGCTCTGGCACAGATGTACCTAGGGGTAAAACCCGAAAACACCACTTTGAGCTAGACTCGAACGGGAACTGGTGCACGACAACGGGCCTTGCTGCACTCTTGGTTACGACACTCCCGGGGGATATGCTTAAGATAATTCTCATTTTCTTTACAAACCATTATGAAGGTTTTATGAGTATATACATCCTCAAAGGAGACATTTTTATGATTATGGATTATATCCATAAACTATTTAATTTATGTTATGTGTTTTAAAACTTTGGGATTAGGTATTGTTCTTCATAAACTAATCTAGTGTATGCCAATGTTTAGAAATGGCGCCTAGTAGAAGGAATGAGAACTCCAGCAATGCACATGATACAAAGAGAAAGAAGGATCATATATTTTATGGTCTTAAGCCAGAATTTACAAGAGAAATAGTCTCTCATGTATTATCATCATATGAAGAAATAATATCATGTGTTGATAAGATAAGTAAAGAGTTTACTGAGTCCTATGGCTTTGAAGGGAAGCAAGAGAAGAAAAGGGTGGAAGAGATAAAGATGGATAAAGGGAAGAGTAAAAAGAAGAATTTTCCCATATGTGGTAACTGTGGAAAGAAACACCCTGGAACTTGCCTGAAAGGAATGGGAGTTTGTTATAAGTGTGGAGGAAAAGGGCACAAAGTACGTGACTGCAAGGGTAAGAAAATGGTTTCAAATGTACAATGCTTCATTTGCAAGGAGTTTGGACACTATGCGAACCTATGTCCCAGTCATCAGAATATGCCGCAAATGATGTTATTGGATAATAATCAAGTTATGATACTACCACAGATGAAGAGGAATGATTAGAGTTCTTATGTTTATTATGTCAATTGAGTGTTGTATCAACAATGTACTTGTTATAATAATTATGGAGTATATAAGGATTGTAATGCAGTACTATTTCATTAAGGACTTGAGATTGTGTGGAACAAAGAAAGGTGACTCAACAGCAGGATAAATTTTTGGAAAATATATGGTTGAGAGAATGATAAACCATAATATAGTTCTGATACCGAGTTAGTGATTTTGGAATAATACATGATTGTTTTGGATAAATTATATTGGATATTCTTGACTACCTTGGAACTGATTAATGATCTGTATATTCCATTATTGTTGGGGTTTAAAACATTTTTGGATTGATGAGGTATATCCAGCATTCTATATGGAATAAGGGAGCATGAATGTAATCAATAAGGAATATGGTAATTCAGGATGTTTCAGTGTATTAAAAGAATACATGATGAAGGTATTCATATGCTATTACGTGGTAAAAATGATCTACATTATGTTTAACTTCCTTATAAATGTTGGACTGTGAGTTTGGTCAGAAATATTTTTGATAAATTCTAGTTTGAGATTAATTTTGGATTGCCATAAAAGGACAACCCGGAGGTCGGGCGGCAACCCGTCGCGTCCGGCAAGGCCGCGAGACTTGAACCCGCAACCAAAGGGAGACAAGGGTGTATCACCTACCACTGGCCCAAGAGATGTCCTGGATTAAATAATGTAGTTTTTTTAAAAAGATCTGGTAGATGAATTATAAATTCGTTTATTTTGGAACCCTATACGAATAGTGTAAATAGAATTTTTTTACATTCTATTATCTTTTAGAGTGAAAGATGAGTTTGTGGTAGAAATTTATTAATGGACAAAACTCTAATTATAAAGTAAGTATATCTCCTTAAGATCTTATCCAATCTCATAAATAAATTCCTCAACATTAAGAAAAGGAACTTAGAACAAAAATGTTGTCCTAGATGGTACTTTAAATCATCACTAATTTATGGATTTGGGATTGTTGGCCTTTTCATAGCCATGTTCTCTACCACTCTCCATCAGATAATTGATGGTTAGATTTCTCTTCCATATCCATATTTTCCTACATGGAACCCTAGTATGTGTTATTTTCGGTAATCTTCATACTTTCCACTCTTTATTTTAAATAGAGGCCTCATTAATTCATTTTTCGATGTGGGATTTCAACTAAGATATTTTGAAACGTCAAAAATGTGTTATCCTAATACCTTATATTTTGTTGAACCGATGGTATTTCAAATCATCATAGATTGATGAGTTTAAGGACCTCAATTTTATACTTGTTTGTGATTGATGACCTCAATCACTACCTATAAATATTTACGTTTTTCCTCCAATTATATGTCTCTAATTTCCACCAATGTTCTCCTTATCGAGATCATAATTTGGTGGTGACCCTTTCATTTCTCATTTCCACATATTAAGACTAAATTTTAGTAACCCAATTTCCGATGTGGGTTTTCCCACAAAGATATTTTTTTTTATTTTCAACCTTTTATTTTCGAAGAACAATTTCAAATTGCGAGGACACAATTTATTGAAGGAGGGGAGAATGTAACACCCCAAGATTTCATAGTGTGTTATTTCTTTAAAATAATACAATAACTTGCACTACACGCAACACCGTGTTCAAGCACACCATGACTTACCAAACAAGCCGTTCAAAAGAGGTTATGAATAGTATTAACTACATTTTGAACTTTATATAATCCTTATAATTTTAGAATCCCTATTATGAGTTTCTTAGTCATAATGCAAGAACAGATTCATTTTCAGTATTGCACTTTTATCAACTTTTAATAGTAAAACCTTTTTAAATAAAATATTTTAAACTATCTGAATAAATTGGGACATCAAAAAAATTTAAAATGAAACATCCCAAGCTTCCACGGTACGCTTTCCTTTGAATAAAATAGTAGCGTGTGTTGTACGCAACCTTGAGTTTTAACACACGCCACAACCAATCAAACTAGCCGTTATGAATAGTAATACCTAAATTTTGAAATTATATATATTTTATATTTTAAAATGGAATTCATTTTTGGATTCGGAATATCGAATTTAGCCTAAGGTGAAATTTTGGTACTTTTCGGATAACTTTCATATTTTGATGAATAGTGAAAATTACTAAATTTTAATTAAAAACAACTTTTTTAATTAAAATAATTAATAGTGATAAATTGTGAATTTGAGTGGTTTTAAAGTATATTTAGAATATATTTTTACCATTTAATATAATGTTGGTCATTGGACATAATTTTACAATTAAACCGAACATAAACAAGTGTCAATCTTTTGATAGTTATTACCTCTTAAAAACACGCTTTTTGTTTTGACAGCGTGAATTAATTTTAAATTAATTTCTGCCACTTCTGTGTTTTGAATTTAGAAAAATGGATTCCATATTTGGAATCAGGATGTCCAAATTGTGTAAATAGGTAACTTTTATTTTTAGACATTTTGAATAATTACTGTGGTAAATATTTTATTTACCATGGTTAAGGGTAAATCCGGTAAATAAGGGTTAAAAAATAATCTTATAATAATACAAAATTACCCTAAAACGTGTCCTAACCTTATTGGTGGACCCATACCCGACCATGGGAATCCTTGGGTCGATTTGGGGACCCCTTGGAGCCACTTGTATGTGGTAGGGACACATTATATTAATAAAGTTAAAATAAAAATAAAAATGGCATAAGCTTACATCTTTTAGAAGAACAATTTTTACATAGGGTTAGAAAAGTTGTATTTTCGATTATAAATATTCATTAGAAAGATAAAAAGATTTCCTACATAATGATATTTTATTTATAATTTTTAGACATCAAATAAGTTAAATTATTAATGACACAATAATGATGCAATGTTTACCTCATTAATAAATTATTTAAATAAATAAGATTATAATGATTAAAATATTATCTAAAACCTGTCCAATTCTTATTGGTTGATGTTATTTAGAATATGAGTCATCTTATCTTCGACCTCAATGATTTTTGGACCATTATAAACCGAATATAATTATATTATAAAGTAATACTTTCACTCTTTCCTAAAGAGCCCCTCCTCTCCCTTATAAAAGGACACCCCTTCTACTCATTCCTCACACCTTCAAAGCCTTTTGTATAGCATCCCATCTTTTTATAACATAACTTTTCATTCCATTACACGGAACTGAGGATCTTTAAGGTTTAGTGTCTTGGAAACAAGGAACATAAAACATGAAAAAAAAACAAACATTCTTCTTAAACACTTGAAAGGCTTCTCCTCATGTTCACCCTAGGCTCATTACTGCATCCCATAAACTGGGGACATACATCAAAAGGAAGGGTGAGCAGAAGGCCCAGCAAGGGAAACAAGTGAAACATTTTACATATGAACTCGAGATACATCAATAAAGTCATAAAAAGAACTTTAAGGCATGAAAATGAAATCATGAGGCATATCATAATAAAAATAAAACTTTTTCATAACATGAAGATGTGGCTACATCATTTAACATAGACAATCATGAACATATCACCAAGGTCCATCCCCAAGGTGTCATTTTAAAATTACCAAGGTTATTCACCAAGGTATCATGAAAATTGTAATCTCTAGTGGTTACATCATTACCCAATGCATTGGAGCGCTATCAGGGCGCACCCTTAAATTTGCCTTTATTATCATGTGAGCCACATATATCATCATCAAACATTTCACAAATAACCCACATAGCATAAAATAAATGGGTTTCATTTCATAATCATAACGTTTTAAAAACTGCTTTAAAGACATGATCTTTACGTCACTTTAAACCCACGGAAAGGGAAAGCGGGTCTCATGTATGTAAATCTCAGAATTTAAAATGGAACATTTTGATATATATGTGAATACCCTTGTAGAAGTAAGATCTCTGATTATTCACTTTATAACATAAAATAATTTTTGAGAAAAGAGAGAGGCATTTTGAGGGGAAAATTCTGCAGCATAATGGCTAAGTTTCGGGGTTTTAGAAAACATTGAAATGAGAGGGGACATGGGTCACCCTCTCATAAATGATCCATAAAACAGTAGGGTGAAAGAATAAGAAGGACATATGGACATGGTAATGAAATTTTAGGGACATACCATTTGAAATGAAAAACATGGAAGGAAAAAAAAATTAGATTTCTCTTATGAAAATTCGGCAGCCTTACGGCGTCACTTAACATCAAAAGAAAATGATTTGACAAGATCAAATAGGGTCCCTCATCATATGATCATAAGAGATCAGTATGATAGATATAGAGATAATTCCCCAACATAAAAAAAAGGAACTTGAAAGAATTGACATGAAAGTAGAACTTCAAAACGAGAAGGGTGAAGAACCACTTAAAAATTCGGCAGCCTAACGACGCCACTTAAAACATCAAAATACTGAATTGAAGAGATCAAATGGGGTCTCTCATCATATGAACATAATAGTACAGTATGATATATATAGAGATCATACCCCAATATAGCAAAAAGGAACTTGAAATAATTGACATGAAAGTAGAACTTCAAAACGAGAAGGGTGAAGAACCACTTAAAAATTCGGCAGCCTAACGGCGCCACTTAAAACATCAAAATACTGAATTGAAGAGATCAAATGGGGTCTCTCATCATATGAACATAAGAGTCCAGTATGATATATATAGATATCATAACCCAATATAACAAAAAGGAACTTGAAATAATTGACATGAAAGTAGAACTTCAAAACGAGAAGGGTGAAGAACCACTTAAAAATTTGGCAGCCTAACGGCGCCACTTAAAACTTCAAAATACTGAATTGAAGTGATCAAATGGGGTCTCTCATCATATGATCAAAAAATATCAGTATGATAATTTAGAGATCATACCCCAACATAATAAAAAGGAACATGAAAGACTTGAATGAAAATAGAACTTGAAAACGAGGAAGGTGAAAGAATCCCTTAAAAATTCGGCAGCCTAACGGCGCCACTTAAACATTCTTAAAACGAATTGATGAGAGAAAGGGGGGGGGGTCTCTCATCATATGAACATGAAATAGGCAGTATGATGAATATAAAAGAACATCCACCAACATAAGAACATGGAGTATAAAAGAAATGACATAAAAGAGATTACTTGAAAAGAAAGAGAGGGGTCGGATCCCTTACCTTAAAATGTAACTCTTAAACCTCAAAGGTTGGGACCTTGAGGGCTTGGGGGCACCTTGGGAGGACTCCTTGGGAGGTAATGAGACCAGAAATTCGTTTTGAATGAGTGGGGAGTCGAATGGATGAGAGGAGGGATTGGTATTTATAGGGAAAGTGAGGGGACAATGCATTAATGGCCAAGGGACACCTCACATGTGCTTTTCTCAAACCCATGTGCTCTCCCTTGTCATTTATCATGGAGTTAGGAAACATGGGGCCCCCAAAACAATAATTCATCACCTTTGTCCGGCCAACCCTCAAAAGATCTCATGACATCATCATGACATCGTTATGATGTCATTAAACATACCGAAACCCTAAAACTGTATTTTTACTATTCACTGAAAATTCAACTTTCTCAGAAAAATCCCAAAATTTCACATTAACCAAATATCAATGCTCTGATTTCAAAAATGAAATCCATTTTATAAAAATAATTTTCTAAATATTTTTAATTTAATTTTTAAATAAAAACACTATTCATCGAAAATTCATTTTTTCAGAAAAAACCCCAAAAATTACCATAACATAATATCGTTGCTCTGAGTTCAAAAATAAAGTCATTTTTATAAAAATAATTTTCTATTTATTTTTAATTAAATTTTTAATTAAAAAACACTATTCACCCAAAAAAACTAATACTTGAATAATAATTAATGAAACCGTTATTTAACTATTTTATTGAATCACATTACTTAATCAAGGTGCCTAGACTATTTTAAAACTTTCTTTAAGTGAGATTACTAATCCATTTGGTCATATTACTAATCCTAATCATAAAATCACTATTCATAATTTACTATTCATCAAAAATCATGTTGATCTTATTAGACTCTAAATTTAGTACTGAACATAACTGCAGAAGACCATTTTTTGAAAATCATTACACATTTTTAATTATTTAGGGTTTACATAAACATATTTAAAATATCCTTTTTCTAAAATTCATCAAAAATATGCATAATATATTTATCCGGTCATTTCAAAATTCATAAACTTCATCATAAGAAGAAATCCCAATTTTTATTTAAAACAAGGATTACACAAGGTAGTTACGGTCTCGTTACATAACCCCTTATAATACCAGCATAGGACCTAAGAGTAAGGTGTGCTAGGGTGATAGAAGCTTGGGGCGGCTCAGTCAACATTGCCCGAGTAGTAATTTCTATCAGTTTGAACTTCTCACGGAGGCGATTACGTTCCAGCTTCACATGATGAAGTTCGGCTTGGATTTGATCCAGAGCAAAGCCCAGTGGTGCTACCTCCTTCCCAAGCTCTGTTAGATGGGCTTCGATCGGTCCAAGACTACTAGGTGAGGCCATCGAATCTTCTTTCTATAATAATTAACCAAGATTACTTATATCAAAACATTTTGTTCACAGCGGTCATATTGACCGATGGTTATATAATAGTCAAAACCCACTGATCTCATTTTAATTATAATCATGTTTATCAAATAAAACGTTTTTGTTGAGTATAACAATAACACATAAAATTGGGAAACAAAATTTATTTAAAAAATTTCGGGTCGTTACAATCTTCCCCCCTTAAGAAATTGCATCCTCGCAATTTTAAAATTGGGTTTTGAAATTTCATTGAAAGTCCCACATCGGAAAAGGAGTCAGTAAAACTATTACTTTAAAATAAAGAAAGGGAAGTACAAAGGTCACCCGAGTTAACCCACACTAGGGTTCCATGTAGGAAAACATGGACATGGAGGAGAAAACAAAGGGTCAAGTTCTGAGGGAGAGTGATAGAGAACATGATTAGGAGAAAGTTAACCATGAGAAAATCCCAAACTTATGATGTGTGTAAACGGTCTTTGATTACCTAGTAGGAAACGTAAACCAACAACATTTTTGTTTTACCTTTCTTTTCATAATTTTGAGGATTTCATTTACTACATAGAACAAAAACATAAGAAAATATACCTACCTTCAAGTAGAGTTTCATCCTTTAACAAGTCCCTACCAACACTAATCTTTTCTCCAAATGATGAGAATTCAAAAACACTTGGTCTCATAAAAGCACAAGAATCACCTTCTATAGAATCACATAATCTACAAAAGATTAACTATCTATTTCTTCTATCTTTAAACATTATCCCAAAAACAGAAAGGTTAAGGTAAAACAACTCTTCAAAAAGAAAGAATCCCATAAGAATGGAAACTACTTTTAAATCATCAAAGTTCCATGGTACTACCCAAATTTCATCATAGACCATTCCCTAAATAACGGTCCTTAAAATTCCTCAAAACAAACCAAACTAAGATTGAAACCCAAATACAATAAGGATTTGATAACAAGGTCTTCCAAAACAACTTCATTGTTCATCTCCAGACAACATCAACCACTCCTAACATCTTATAAAAAAAGTAGCTAACCTAAACATATTTTACCCAAGATAGGTTATTCATTCCCATAAGTAACCTAAATTACTATAAGTTCACCTTAAATTCATCGATTCTTCAAAATATAAGTCAACCTTAGTCCTCAATGAAAATACCGTAGTAATCTATTTACCTCGATCAAATATGGTTCCCAAAATAATGAACGTCTTCCAAAATAATAATCATATTTTAATCCCCTAATCATCCCTGTCATATTAATACGAAAATCATCGCATTTCCTATCACATTGGTTGTCGGAACATGTTCTTCCATTTCCCACCATTAACTAAGAAGAGAAATCATAATTAGGGGCTTAAGTACTTAGCTAATAATCATGAAAAGGAACTGAAAGCATATAAGGATAACTTGTATATGAAAGGTATACCCTAACTTGTGATCTCCTAGGTTACCATCTAGGTTATGAATGATCATATATTCTTATGTGAACCTTTATTTTATTTTATCTTTGTTCCTTTAACAATAGTTCATACCAAGCTTATGAATTAACCAAAGCATATCCCCCGGGAGTGTCGTAACCAAGAGTGCAGCAAGGCCCGTTGTCGTGTACCAGTTCCCGTTCGAGTCTAGCTCAAAGCGGTGTTTTTGGGTTTTACCCCTATGTACATCTGTGCCAGAGCCACCTCTACCTGCTCGTATCCAGACAGGGATGTATTTGCTTGGCAACCCCTTACTCAATACTCACCAAAATACCAGGAAGATTTCCTATATTAAACTTTTCTATAGGGTTCCTCCTAGAGTTTTCATATCCTAATTTCCACAAATAACTAAACCATCCTTTGATACCAACTATAGCATCTCGTCTTTTTATAACATAACTTCATTCCATTACACGGAACTGAGGATCTTTAAGGTTTAGTGTCTTGGAAACAAGGAACATAAAACATGAAAAAACAAACAAACATTCTTCTTAAACACTAGAAAGACTTCTCCTCATGTTCACCCTAGGCTCATTACTGCATCCCATAACCTGGGGATATACATCAAAAGGAAGGGTGAGCAGAAGGCCCAGCAAGGGAAACAAGTGAAACATTTTACATATGAACTCGAGATACATCAATAAAGTCATGAAAAGAACTTTAAGGCATGAAAATGAAATCATGGGGCATATCATAATAAAAATAAAACTTTTTCATAACTTGAAGACGTGGCTACATCATTTAACATAGAAAATCATGAACATATCACCAAGGTCCATCCCCAAGGTGTCATTTTAAAATTACCAAGGTTATTCACCAAGGTATCGTGAAAATTGTAATCTCTAGTGGTTACATCATTACCCAATGCATTGGAGCGCTATCAGGGCGCACCCTTAAATTTGCCTTTATTATCATGTGAGACACATATATCATCATCAGACATTTCATAAATAACCCACATAGCATAAAATAAATGGGTTTCATTTCATAATCATAACGTTTTAAAAACTGCTTTAAAGACATGATCTTTACGTCACTTTAAACCCATGGAAAGGGAAAGAGGGTCTCATGTATGTAAATCCCAGAATTTATAATGGAACATTTTGATATATATGTGAATACCCTTGTAGAAATAAGAGCTTTGAGTATTCACTTTATAACATAAAATAATTTTTGAGAAAAGAGAGAGGCATTTTGAGGGGAAAATTCTGCAGCATAACGGCTAAGTTTCGGGGTTTTAGAAAACAGTGAAATGAGAGGGGACATGGGTCACCCTCTCATAAATGATCCATAAAACAGTAGGGTTAAAGAATAAGAAGGACATATGGACATTGTAATGAAATTTTAGGGACATACCATTTGAAATGAAAAACATGGAAGGAAAAAAAAATTAGATTTCTCTTATGAAAATTCGGCAGCCTTACGGCGTCACTTAACATCAAAAGAAAATGATTTGACAAGATCAAATAGGGTCCCTCATCATATGATCATAAGAGATTAGTATTATAGATATAGATATAATTCCCCAACATAACAAAAAGGAACTTGAAAGAATTGACATGAAAGTAGAACTTCAAAACGAGAAGGGTGAAGAACCACTTAAAAATTCGGCAGCCTAACGACGCCACTTAAAACATCAAAATACTGAATTGAAGAGATCAAATGGGGTCTCTCATCATATGAACATAAGAGTCCAGTATGATATATATAGATATCATAACCCAATATAACAAAAAGGAACTTGAAATAATTGACATGAAAGTAGAACTTCAAAACGAGAAGGGTGAAGAACCACTTAAAAATTCGGCAGCCTAACGGCGCCACTTAAAACATCAAAATACTGAATTGAAGAGATAAAATGGGGTCTCTCATCATATGAACATAAGAGTCCAGTATTATATATATAGTGATCATACCCCAATATAACAAAAATGAACTTGAAATAATTGACATGAAAGTAGAACTTCAAAACGAGAAGGGTGAAGAACCACTTAAAAATTCGGCAGCCTAACAGCGCCACTTAAAACTTCAAAATACTGAATTGAAGCAATCAAATGGGGTCTCTCATCATATGATCATAAAAGATCAGTATGATAATTTATAGATCATACCCCAACATAATAAAAAGGAACATGAAAGACTTGAATGAAAATAGAACTTGAAAACGAGGAAGGTGAAAGAATCCCTTAAAAATTCGGCAGCCTAACAGCGCCACTTAAACATTCTTAAAACGAATTGATGAGAGCAAGGGGGGGGGGGTCTCTCATCATATGAACATGAAATAGGCAGTAGGATGAATATAAAAGAACATCCACCAACATAAGAACATGGAGTATAAAAGAAATTACATAAAAGAGATTACTTGAAAAGAAAGAGAGGGGTCGGATCCCTTACCTTAAAATGTAACTCTTAAACCTCAAAGGTTGGGACCTTGAGGGCTTGGGGGCACCTTGGGAGGACTACTTGGGAGGTAATGAGACCAGAAATTCGTTGTGAATGAGTGGGGAGTCGAATGGATGAGAGGAGAGCTTGGTATTTATAGGGAAAGTGAGGGGACAATGCATTAATGGCCAAGGGACACCTCACATGTGCTTTTCTCAAACCCATGTGCTCTCCCTTGTCATTTATCATGGATTTAGGCCACATGGGGCCCCCAAAACAATAATTCATCACCCTTGGCCGGCCAACCCTCAAAAGATCTCATGACATCATCATGACATCGTTATGATGTCATTAAACATACCGAAACCCTAAAACTGTATTTTTACTATTCATTGAAAATTCAACTTTCTCAGAAAAATCCCAAAATTTCACATTAACCAAATATCAATGCTCTGATTTCAAAAATGAAATCCATTTTATAAAAATAATTTTCTAAATATTTTTAATTTAATTTTTAAATAAAAACACTATTCATCGAAAATTCATTTTTTCAGAAAAAACCCCAAAAATTACCATAACATAATATCGATGCTCTGATTTCAAAAATAAAGTCATTTTTATAAAAATAATTTTCTAATTATTTTTAATTAAATTTTTAATTAAAAAACACTATTCACCCGAAAAAACTAATACTTGAATAATAATTAATGAAACCGTTATTTAACTATTTTATTGAATCACATTACTTAATCAAGGTGCCTAGATTATTTTAAAACTTTCTTTAAGTGAGATTACTAATCCATTTGGTCATATTACTAATCCTAATCATAAAATCACTATTCATAATTTACTATTCATCAAAAATCATGTTGATCTTATTAGACTCTAAATTTAGTACTGAACATAATTGCAGAAGACCATTTTTTGAAAATCATTACACATTTTTAATTATTTAGGGTTTACATAAACATATTTAAAATATCCTTTTTCTAAAATTCATCAAAAATATGCATACTATATTTATCCGGTCATTTCAAAATTCATAAACTTCATCATAAGAAGAAATCCCAATTTTTATTTAAAACAAGGATTACACAAGGTAGTTACGGTCTCGTTACATAACCCCTTATAATACCAGCATAGGACCTAAGAGTAAGGTGTGCTAGGGTGATAGAAGCTTGGGGCGGCTCAGTCAACATTGCCCGAGTAGTAATTTCTATCAGTTTGAACTTCTCACGGAGGCGATTCCGTTCCAGCTTCACATGATGAAGTTCGGCTTGGATTTGATCCAGAGCAAAGCCCAGTGGTGCTACCTCCTTCCCAAGCTCTGTTAGATGGGCTTCGATCGGTCCAAGACTACTAGGTGAGGCCATCGAATCTTCTTTCTATAATAATTAACCAAGATTACTTATATCAAAACATTTTGTTCACAGCGGTCATATTGACCGATGGTTATATAATAGTCAAAACCCACTGATCTCATTTTAATTATAATCATGTTTATCAAATAAAACGTTTTTGTTGAGTATAACAATAACACATAAAATTGGGAAACAAAATTTATTTAAAAAATTTCGGGTCGTTACATTTTGGTTCGGCCAAACTCTGCCCAAATACTCTCCCAACATCCCTCACTACAACCTAGAGGCCTTAGTTTGATCATAAAGCCAACCTATGGAGCCCTTTTTATCAAATCAAAAGGAAGAACCCGGAGAAGAGGTAATGTTTTCACCACCCCTTTTCAAGTTCCTTTCTTCTTCCACTTCTTCTTTCTTTGTTCTTACCATTCTAAAATAATAACTCCAGTATCTCACATATACTGTAATGTTATTATAAATATGGTACAACCATATTCAGTATTCTATCCACCCTTTGAATAACATGTCACCATACGTGCGTACGTACGGCTTACCGTCTCCACGTCGTAGTGTAATTGTTATTCAATATATTATTATTTGGATGGGTATAATAATGATGTGTAACTCATGTAAATAATAAATATAACATGTTAATGATTCTGTATATATGATATACCATCCATTTATATATTATTTTAATATCAAAAGAATGATATTGTCTCTCGTGCGTACGTACGGACTACCATCTCCACGAACGCGATGAGATTCATTCTCCATCATATCCATTCAAGTATAATTATCATTTTCTGATTTAAAAATGATGTTTAAGGACTTGATATCATTCTGGATATGAATAATATACAAACTATCCATTACAAACATGGCTTACGTAATAAAACATATAAAATAAAACGCGTAAGTTAACACCCGAAACAACGATAATACTAAGACATTATTAACAAAGCAAAGTTAAAAGATCATATATGATATGATATTAATATATATGATTCTTGTATAATTTAATAACAATTATTTCAATATTATACAGGAGGTTAACCTACCCCAACCAAGTAAAAGTACAAGGTAAGGGATTTTCTTATCTCACATTCAATTCCGTGAGATTTCCATTATTCGCCACTAAATAATTGAAAGTGGTGTATTGTGTACTGGAATTTGATATATATTATCATGATTATCTTTATATTCATGTTATTCTGTAAATAATTTGGTGGTTATTAACTTTTTTCCATACGACTCAGTTGATTAACATGGTAAGGGGTTTTCATCTCACTCCTTATTCTCGTGAGATTCATGCCATATTGCCACCATCACCTTTTGTGTGGTGTATGTGCTGCCCATAATTATATTCTTTGTGTAATACACTATAATTTATGTATATTTACATATTAATTGTATGATACCTATTTCATGGGTTGTATGTTTCATAAGTTACCAAATTGGTAAGGGTTATTTCACAATCTCTTCATTATCCGAGGTTATTTATATATAAAAATCTACTGGGATTTCTTTATCATCCACATCCATGTTTCTTCGAAATGTATTTAAAAACATATTTATTATTTACAAGAATATGGGTTAAAGTCATTTATAACCTTGTTTGACTTTTTATAAGAGGTTTATAAAGGAATCTTTCCGTCGTTTTCAAAACAAGGTCCTTTTTAACCTTTTCGACAGAATTAAGGTAAGAATGTTTTTTTAACTTATACGGCGGGTGCGGCTATTTTCCGCCGTTATAAAATCTTCAAAGCTTCCCATACAAGATTATAAGAATATTTTCAAAGAAAATGTTTTATTTTATATGGATCTTAAATGATTTCAAAATAAAAGGAGATATTTCTTTAAAAAGAATTTTGATTTCATCTATGTCAACATCCTTTGATGGATTTTAAGCTTATTTGAAGTTGATTTATTATGATACAAAACATTCCTATTTTATTAAAGTTTTTATGATATTTTTGACTATGGATAAGTTATTTTTAATCCAAATGTTTATGTTATATTTCAATCTTTCATTCAGATGAATGTGTTAGACAAGTATGTTCCGGGTTGGGGACCGGTAAAATTAAGCCCTCCGGTTTGGTCTCCAGTTATTAGAGAGACTCCGGTTTGGTCTCCGGTTATTAGAGGAACTCCGGGTTGGTGTCCGGTTATTAGAGGCACTCCGGGTTGGGTTCCGGTTACAGTTAGCCCCAAGGTCTTGGGACGAGGCCTTGAAAAGAAATTAAAGTTTAGCATTATGCATTCCATCATTATGAAAGTGGTTATTGATTTTGCATGTGATTATTCGATTAGTAGAATATCCATGTGAATAAGTAAATGGAATTATTTTATTTTACTTTTTCCATACTATGTTGACGTTCAAGTTTAAAAGGCTTTTGTTTTAGTAATGCATTGCCTTAAATGTTTATGCTTATTTTGAATGTTCCGCTATATTGTTATCCTTACTGGGCATTTGAGCTCACCCCTTTTCTATGATTTATTTTCCCCAGGACGTGAAGAAGTAAGTTATGAATGACCTGCAGGGATATTATGAGGGGATAATAGTGTGGACTGTGGAGACATTATGTTGTTGTAGTAGTTTTTCATTTTATGATGTAATGTAAAACTTATGAATATATCTAGTGTTTCCAAGGCTACTAAACCAATCGGTCTTTCGAGATTTGATCATTCTTGTGATCATGCCAATGTTATGTAATAATTCACCGACTCTAGGTAATTAGGGTCGGGGCGTTACAGAATGACTATTGATTAAAATGTTTTTACATGAAAAAGGTGATATCATTAGTGAATCTATATGTATCTATCTAAGGTTATTAATCTATTTACACTTTGGGGTAGATGCTTAAATGTTGACGTGGTATAAAAAGGAACTCCAATGTTTGTTATTGTATTGGGAGGCAATTAAAATCTCCGGGATGGCATTGAGCGATTATTAGGCACTCAACATATCCTATATTATTAAAGAAATCAAAACCCATGCAGTTTGTTAAAGACATGGTGTTTAGCATCATATAGATAGTACATATATATATGGGAAATTGGGAACCCGATATTTTAGCTCAATCCTCAATGAGGCTTCCTACATATATGGGTCATAATAGAAATAAGATTTACCATACTTCATTTAATCCCTTGAGAAGTCCCCTAAGGTAGATAACCTTGTATCATGGGTAATTATATCATGGCAATAATTAGGGATTACACAATGAGGTTTCCCAAAGCTTGTGTAGATTCATGATTCTAATGATGTGATGATTGCAAATCCCTAATCCAACATGAGTTAATCTCATTGTGAGAAAGAAGGGATATCATGTAATTATCCTCATTAAATATGTATGCAAGGATTTTGTGCAGGGAAAGACCATTGGATGCTTAATGTAGTGATCGAACATTTGGACTAAATCCTACTTATCCTGGTTATGGAAGGAAATAAATTCATAATATTTTAGTGATTTCTCAATCTATTGGTTGATAAGAAAATATGATCATCCCAAAGGAGAGACTAGGTCCCTAGGGTTGGAATTTCTGAGATATGGATGGATTACACCAAAGTGGATGCCCATTTGATTTCTTGATTTTGAATTTAGAACAAGTCCTATGTATCCTATTAATGGAAGGACTCCAAGTCCTTATAGTTAAATTAATTTGGGAATACACACTTTGTATTCACTTATATGTATAAAATATAATATTATTTCTTTGATCTGGGATTACAAACTGAGTTTTACCTTGTCCTAATAGTTTCACGTGTCATGAATGATATGACTATTATGAATCGCAACTCCCACATGATCTTTGATATGATTGAGAAAAAAGGGATGAAATATAATTAGGTGAATTACTTGTGGGTGGAAGACTTATGTGCTAGGATTTTCCTACTAATGTATTCATATAGAGATCGCGATTACGAATTCATCCTAAATATCTTGGATATAGAATGTATCAGAGTATTCATAGTTCAATTATCCTGGGATTACACACTGACATTTCCCATTATGGATGGTGGTAAAGGTTATCATGTACTGGGATACTCAATTAACCTGACCTACTTTTCCACCTGACATTTGTTTATTATATACTTGTGATGCCTTGATTGTCTTCTTGATATGTCAAAGGATGTATTAAAAACCTAACTAATATCAATCTCTAGGTCCAGTTGACTTTTTTTGTGGGACATCCCATAATCTGGATAGCATTTCTCAAGGTCTTTGGATGACCCAGGATAACTTATCTAGAGGACATCACATGACACAACTGGATTTTCTTCAAGTCCATCGCATAATCTCAACTAACATTATTTGATGGAGTGACATGATCCATATGACCTTCCCAAGTGTCATCATGAAACATTGTTTAATCATATGGAGGGTTTTGAGAGAGTAAAAATGAAATTTCTATAGTATAACACATGTCCAAGATGACTAGACTAGGTGTCATAGAGAACAATGGATGACATGTCTAAAGGACATCACATGATCCAACTTATATAACCTAAGGCCATCAAAAGATCTTGATGGCTTGTGCAGAGGACATCATGAGATCCTATTAACATACCATGATGGCATCATGTTATATGGCTATCTTATCTAGAAGAATTTGTGAGATCTAGTTTACTTACCATAGTGTTATCTCAAGAATTATTTGACATGTACTAATGTAACCATAGGATCTACGTGACATGTTTAAAGGCCATCATGAGGTCTGGACGGTGAGCCCTGAGGGATTTTTGAGACTTGGGTGTCATGAGTGATAGAAACTATGTGAAATGATATTGCATGTCCTATGGAATTTTTAAGATTAAAATTGTATTTCAATATAGAGTCGCATGATCTAGAAGACCTTTTTGGGTGATTTTTCACAATTTGGTTTGTTCGTGTGAAGTATGCGAGGATCAACACATATTTTTTTCATATAATTATCATGTATTATTAGTCTTCATTCAAGACATTTATTTCATATTCTATATTTTTTCCATGTTATATTGTTTTAAGTTTTCCATGATCTAGAACGTATGCAAGATGTTAGCCACATTACCCACCAAAATTCATTCATGAGATCTATGAGTGATCACATGAAGTTCCTATAAAATATGTATGATCACTCCGGTTGTTCCCTGGATCTTACCTGACATAAAGCATTCCTAGACAAGAGATCATACTCTCTGAGAAATACACTTTGATGCTTGGGTCCACCTATTATAGGTATCAAGGAAATATTTTTGAATTTTACAGGCAGGTATGTTGGATTTGTTGGTCTTTCCACCCCAATTATTCGATGATTTTCATGGTTCATATCGCACAAATCCTAGATGGTGTTGGTGGAGGAATTTCAAGTCTTTCATTTTCACAAGGTTTTTTTCATAGGTAATTCTAGGGGTGTCACATGATTTTTAGAGACTATGAGATCATCCCATAAATTGCCCATTTTTTGTATTATGTCTAATTAAATGGGTCATTCCTAAATATACAGACTATACCAGAGTCTTCTGTATTGTTAGGACGCTATATATATGGACATTCACAAGATTTGGACTCCTATGGAAAGAATAACATGTGATCCTAGAAGCCTTGTCTCAGATATTCTATAATATAAGGATGGACTTCATGGGAGATTTGTGAAATCAAACCAGATTATCATGGGGTCTTTCAAAGCTTTTCCGGTGCATTGTATGAGTTCTATGAGTATTAGAGGATCATGTTGTCTCTATTATTATTTCCTTCACATATATTACAATGGTTGGGTACCTTGTGAGGTTTTATGAGAGTTTTCAAATAAAATCATAGTACAATTATGTGATGCAATACATTACAAATAAAAGGTCCTATAGAGATGCCTGAGAATTCCCCTGGAGGAACTATCATGATTTTAATGGAGTCGATGGGGGAGTTTCAGACAACTTTTACATGTATAAATCCTTTTTCGTGAAGAGAGTGATATGTCTATGGTATATTTTATAGAATCGTGAAAACTTCATTGAAATATCAAATTATTTTCATGATCGTAAGGATCTCCCTCATTTGGATATTTTCCTCCTATTTTCCAAATAATTTTGGATGGATTGTTATGCACATGTCGCTTGAATATTCATGTGACCTGGTGGTGTTTGTCTAGATGACCCTTCATGATTAGTGTGTTAGGTATGAATTCCTAATAATAATGATCATTTTTCAAAGTGTCTTTAAAGGATATTCTATAAGAAATTAACTACATGTGACTATCCTCTTGAACTTTTATAGGTGATGCGATCGCATGTCTCCAGGATGTGCATGTGATCTACATGATCATGGATACCTTCATTTTCCATTTTTTCTAGTGAAAATAATATGCATATTTATTTATTTCTTCCCTTTTGAATATTACCATGAACAGTTGGAGGGAGCAATAAATTACCCATAAGGACTGATTCCCACATAGACAAGGACACAATTATGGTGAATATAAATTCCTCACTGAGACTTTGGGTCTATCTCCAAATGATATATTTGGAGATGTATTATACTTCAGTGGATGTTTGGTATTCAGAAGAATAACCTATAAATAGGGGAGAAGAGTGTTGTTCATTTACTAGATACTACATATCTAAAAGTTCATGCACCCTACCTCCATTACATAACCCTTTTAAAAAGACACATTCATACGAAATGTTCTTGATATTCGTTCGTGAGAACTTCCCGTGAGAACGGATTTTTATGATTTTTTATCCTAAGACTTTGTGCGAATAGACCAAAAATAATTTTTTTTGTAATATTTTCAACATTGCTTATGTGGATTATGGCTTCCTTTGAATGTGTTTTAAGAACTTGTTGCTTGATCAGGTGATTTATTTCTGACATTTTTTTCATCTCATGTGACCATTTTAAGGTGATGATATTTTTATTTTTCTATGGTACCATGAAATTGAATGACTTTATGTGGATTTATATGGTCTATGAGATCTTCATGGACCCAAAAATTAATGAATCCTTTTTTCAATTATGAGTTCCTTCTGGTTCATGATATTCACATGAAGCTACTACAATTTTATGGCATTAATTTAAAATAAAATTCTTTTATCAATATAACAAATGCCACTTAATTTTGTTCAAATGGATTCTATCACTTTTCATACTTCTTAGAAGTTTTTAATCAAGGATTCATAGGAGGCAATGGCCCATCACAATTGTATTTTTGGATGAATGGATACTGTTTGGTGCTATGATGTTGTATCATTTCAGTGTATTCTAGTATAACTTTTTGTAATGAAACATGTGGGATATCCCCTTTCATATTTTGATCCACATTATTAGTTTTGACATACCAATGAAACTTATATTCCTATTCCATAATCATCATTCAAACCGTACTCTTGTTTTTTCAAAACATATAACACTTTTTGGGAAAATATCTCTTAGGTAGACTATTTTTTCTCGATGGGAGAACAAAAAGACTTCCATATAATAGAGATTATGACCCTATAATTTAATGTGAAAAATAATGAAATTTATTTAGATTTTTATATGTACAAATTGATTATGTGGAATTCTTCCCCCAACTTTAATTTTGGGTAGAATCCCTACTAGGACTTCTGATTATGGGGAAGAAACAGAATGGATTGGTGTTTCCCCTTCTAGGTGAAATACATAGCCACTAAATTCAGTGAAGAGTTGAAGAAGATTGGGAAATTTGAAAATGTATGGATCTCCCAAAAAATTTCTTATTACACTAAGGGTATGGTGAAAGACATGTTTAGTTATTGGAGTCTTGAAACAAACATGTTGTACTCAACGCATTGTGAGGTGGGCATCGATCACTCAGATTTTTTGATGATTTTTTGGTGAACAAATATTGGGTGAAATGTATGATGAGTTTTTTCAATCATGGATTTCATGGGATAATGTAAAGAGGAATAATACACTAACAAGAAAACTAATTTTAATTTCAGAAAAGGCCTTCCTAAAGAAGCCAATTCAAGGATAGATATCCCATTCATGTCATGGGTAGGGTACATCATCATGAAGATCGTCTCTGAGTAAGAACCCATGAAGTTGAAGGCCTATCCAATGAAGGGGTAAGGTAGTTAAGCAGGCACATATTGGTCCATAGTTGAAGAATAGAAATTTAATGAATAGGGATAGGAAGCTATCCCCAGTGTTGACCCAACTGTCCAACAATCCATCTTCCTCACCACGTACCCGAGTGGGTACATAATTCCAATGATAGAAAAAGGTGGGTAATGTGTATCCACATTAACAATTAAGACCTAAATATTATAGGGAGGGTATTAGGATAGCCTTCCATATGACGGATAATAATTATTTCCTTTTTCACCATTTATACAATTGAAAAATAACCTTACCGGATAATTGACCACTTTCAAGTAGATTGGGGATGGATAGGGGCTCATTTTTGGTTCTAAGAATAGATGAAAATACACAGAATAACTAATTGTTTCTTTAAACTATATCAATAGTGTGTCAGTGGGTAAATACTTATCAGACTAAAGGAGAAGGAAGTTTTGGATTATATGATATGTTATGACAATTTTTCCTTCAAATACTATAGTCATATGCCAATGGAAAAAATGGTTGTTATTGGAGAGTCCAGTCATGAGGACAGATATTATATAAAATCCTTTAACAAGGTAATATTCTACACCTATATTGATGGGTATCGTCTTTGATAATGGTATTCACCCAAATTGTTTATCCATGAGTTCTTGTGTGTCATGTATTGATGTTCATTCCCTATTGGAATTTGTTCCAAGGAGAACACGATATTATATCCTCATTTTTTTGATGTTTACCATGTAGGGGAATCATGATAATATAAACCTTCATCATAGTGTATAAGAATTTTATTTTCCCTAAAAATATGTTGACTATTGCATTCTCCCATATCCTAATGGGAAATTATCCAAATTGTTAAGAGAGGATTCTTCGATACCATCGGTTTCCAAGGAAAATCCAAGGATTTAGAAGAAATTCTCAAATAGAGGACCAATATACACATAACAACCCTATAAGAAAATAATGAATTTTTTATTTTTGGTAGGGGGGAAAATGATATAGTTGTAGAGAGATTAGTATCAGAGGTAGAAGTCATTCCAATGTTAATATTTCATGTTAAATATCATAAATATATATTTGGTAAGATTCCAAACTCATATTCTGAGCTACTGGGCATAATGCACCACTCATATAAACATTTGTAAGGTTTATCCCTTGTCACCACCCCTCTAGGAATCACTTTTGATGACCTATATGAGAAGGTTAGGGCCTTCATTAAAAACCATGACATATGTTTGGAATGTGGCAGGGGTCATTTAATTTGTTCCCCATTGGTCCACCAATTGGTTATTCATGGTACGCTAGAAACATTCACTGATGAATAGGGTTATCTTGCGATCAATGATATAGTATGGAAGAAATATATATTATGCATAAAGGGTCATGGGTCCATTTAAATGATTCATATCTTATTTTTGTTTTTGTTGACACAAATGGAGGGTATAGAGGACCAGTATACCCTTCCATACCATGTATATTTTCACCATTGATCATAATTGGTAGAGGAATTTTTCATCGAATACAAACCTGATGATGGTGGATCCTCTAGTAAAATAGCCCAGATGAGGGTGGAGATTTATGCTTCTCAGGAATCAGATTCTGCATCAACACCCTCCATATATGATTTCATGAATTGGAAGTGAAAATAAAATTACTCCAAATTATTAGAGTCCGCTTACCTCAAAACCTAAATTAGGTGTGGAATTTCATCCCTACTTTGTTTTAGATTATTTTAGTACCAAATCCTTACATTTCATAAATGTATAGGTCCCCGATGTTCCCTATTATAGGAGTATCTATCTACTCATGAGGATAGACATGAGATTTCAGTTCCTTTAGCCGACCCTTCGCTACTATCCTAGCCCATCAAGAAGAGGAGTTGGAGGACATGTTGACTCAATCTTTCATATTCCCTAATTTAGATTTCCATGTTGTCACAATTCATGATCTAGTTTTGGTGGATTAACTATTGGTGGATACCGATAAAGATAGATATTATTCTAATGTGTTAGACCGGATGGAAGCAAGTTTTGGAGAAGGTGAAGAATTCATAAAAAGGGACAGTTTATTTACTTATTTCATATATCTTCAAATTATATTTTGTAACTACATCCATCAAGGGTGGAGAATGAAGTAAATATTCATGAAATGTATTGTATGTTCCACGAAGTCTCCCATCACAAGAGTGTGTATCCTCTTCACCTGAATATGTAGTCATGGTAGTGGATGTATCCATAATAATGATAGAGAAATTTTTATAATAACATAATAAATATCCTTTGGTTTGGTTGGTGGTATCATATGATTCTTTTTTTGGATGATAAACCTTAGTTCCCCCAATTACAGTGACTTCACCTGGAGGTTTGGAGCCTATAGTCCCTACTCTCTTAGGGATTCCTATGACTGCATCAACCATTATTGTGGCCGGTTTCCTACCCACATCATCCAAAACTAGAAGAATAAGTATTTCACTAAGATATGTAGTCCTAGAATGTCTTCCCAATCCTAGGATGGGATATGATTAAGGCTCGAGGTTTGTTTCATTTTACCAGTCGATGAAAGAACAATTGTGTTGGGAGATTTGGGGAATGGTTTGGGAGACCCCCCTTAGAAGAGTTTAAGGATAAATTACCCCAATTATTTATGTTTTTTATCTTTTGGGGATTCACATGTTGTGTGATGTTATTGTTGATATTATTGATGTTCTATTTCTATTTCATCATGATGAGATGAGGGTATGGAATCTAATTCATCATATAGGCACTTAATAGAGATCACATGTCATGCATCATTTCCATGTCATTTAGGGTGCATTACTGATTGCATGTTTTTGTGATAGATGTTGTGCAAGATATGTATGTTGTTAGGATAGATGTCTTGATAGAATAGATTCTATTTGATTGGTTATTGATAATATGTAAGGTTTTGTTTGAATGAGCACCATACATTTGTTCTTGAGGTGTTATGGGACCTCATGGATTAGAATTTTGTGGATCATTGCTTTGTTATTCCTTGTAAATGACATGAATTTGATTCCAAGAATTGATTTGTGTGGAGTATAGCCCCCCACATATCAGAATTTGGAACTTTGATGATGGTTTCAGTGCTTTAAGGGCTCCCAGAGCAGTTTATAAGGCTTAATATCTGGAAAACCTAGAATACATGGTGTGTATTGAAGAATACACAGCATGTGTCCTTCTGTTTGGGAAGGAACTGTTTTTCTTAAGTACATGTCATGTATTTTATGTACATACTGTGTAGTTTCTAACAGTGTCAATGGATGTGTGAGCGGAGACACGGGGATAGGAAAATTTGGCGGGACACGTCGTGTACCCTATGTGAACATAGTTTATTAGGAGCCGTGTATCCGGCCATGTGACTAATGACACATGTTGTTATATTCCTTCTAGTACCACTGTGTCTGGCATAAACACTCCATGTAGAATCTTCCTAAGTGTACCTTGTGGGTTAGTCGTGTAGGGGAACTCATGCAGGGGGGGGGGGAGATTCAAGTACACGCCGTGTACTTGTGAGGAACACACCGTGTGTTGGGGTGTTACCCAACCTGTTCTAGTAGATTTACACACCCATTTACAGACTTAAGAGAACATGTTGTGTAGTGGTCATACTCACCATGTATCAATGTTTTTTAAAGAATTATTTTTCTCTCCACTTTTCCTTTATTGAATTTCAAAGTTTTAGTCCTTGTTAAACTTGATCTTTGTTGTGCATTTGACATTTTAGAGTCATGCCACCAAAACTTCCTCCGGTTGTACTCCAGTTACAGGGCAGTGACCAGACTCTAGACATGACAGATCAGGAACAACCAGCTAATCCCATAGTCGTTCCCATCATGGTACCAACTGTTTTCCCAAATGCAAGTTTTGATGAACAGTTCTGAGATGGGTTTTTGAGCTTCATGTAGACCATCAAAGGAGTACCACCACCTGCCCTGTCGATAGCTGATTTGACACAGGATTTTTTAGTAGCATCATCCTCCCACTTTTACATGGAATGTAGGACCTTAGGCTATATAATCAGGATTAGAGGACATTCTTTCGATCTTCGAGTATCTGGAGATGCCTCCAAAGTGGTGGGTGAAGCTCACTACATACATTCTATGAGATTCTGAAAAGATATGGAGGGATTTAATCTCTTAGGAGGGACTCCAGTAGTTAATGTATGGGGATGAGTTCGTGCATTTCTTCTATGATTACTTCTACCCAGAGATATTTAGGGCTGATTGATCCCAATAGTTCAGGATTCTAGAGCAGGTTACTATCTCTTTCATAGAGTATTCCTCTCGTATCACAAAGCTGCAGTGCTTCACACCCATTCTAAGGGGAGATGAGATATTCCTGGCGAGGAAGATTGAGGATGGTCTCAGGCATGACATCAGATCTCAGGTGAATATATTTAGGTTGACTTACATCACTACTATAGTCAAACAAGCTCTGATCACAGAGAGAAATCTGAGGGATTTGGGAGCTGTGAGCCAGGTCGGCTTGACAATCGGAGTTGATACCTCTCATAATGATAGTAGGAAGTTCCGCAGGGAGTCTACGAGTGAAGATCCATGTAGGCGTAATATATCTTCTGGTGTCTAGGTGGTGTGATACCAGTGTGTTTAAAGCAGGCATACGATGACCCATTTCCTGAGAGACCCAATGGAGTGCCGATCATGCAGAAAGATAGGTCATCTTCAGCATTTCTATCATATCTTATCACCAGTAGCTGGTGATAGAAGGTCTGTTTAGACTCCTCATACCAAATTAGCGCCTCAAGTTTCTAATAAGTATGGGAACTGGAGTTCTTCTGGCCGTTCAGGATGAGGTGGAGGTCGCGGCCGTGGTATCCAGTCGCCAATATTTTAGTAACGGAAAGGTGGATCACATCAGTGGGGTCAGGCAGGGTCGCAGGGATGTGTTACAGGTTAGAGTTTGGCAGTGGAGCTGACCCAGCAGGATCATGATCAAAAGACCTCTACAGTTCGAGGTAAGACTCTAGTTGTCTCAGTTATAGCTTCTCCACTTTTTGTTACAGATGATCCCCATATATTCATATTTGTTGCTGTAGTGGATATCCTTTGGCTCTTTATCTTTACTTATGAGGATTTTATGACTCTAGACACTCCATTTGGGACTATAACGGCTAGTGTACTTCAGTTCAAGGAGTTACCTCTTGAGGATAGTGGGTTCCACATCTCATGGGAAATTTATGTCCTAGATATTACAGGCTATGACCTCATTCTTAGGATGGACTGGTTAGTTGCCTTCCAAGATGTTTTTGATTTACATCACCGTAGAGTGAGTATTAATTCACCAGAGGAAGGATCCTTTTTATATAAGGGAAAATGGGATGTTCAGGAGAACAGGGAAGGACCCAAGCATCATGGTTTGGGAGGAGTTGTAGATCAGATTGATAGTATATATCTAGATGACCAGGGAACTTCATAGATGGACTTTCCTCCAGTGGTGGACTATTTCAAGGATGTCTTTTGAGACATATTTTCAGATTTTCATCTGAAATGATAGGTGGAATTTTCTATTGAGCTTGTGCCAGGAGTGGCACCAGTGTCCATTCCTCCTTATAGGTTTGCCACACTAGAGTTACAATAGCTCATGATGTAGTTAGAGGAGTTATTGTCAAAGGGTTTCATCCGACTAAATACTTCTTCTAAGGGTTCATTAATCTTGTTTGCAAAGAAGCCGGATGGTACCCTCAAACATTGTTTGGATTATCGGAATTTGAACCAATAAACAGTCAAGAACCAATATCCCTTGCCAAGGATTGATGATCTCTTTGATCAGCTTAAAGAATCCTGTGTGTTCTTGATGATTGACTTGATATCCCATTATCATCACTTGCATGTTAGAAAAATAGATATACCACTTACAGTCTTTCAGAGCAGGTATGGACTATAAGAGAATGTGTTTTTTCCATTCGGCCTCACGAACGCACCTGCATTTTTTATGGAAGTGATTAGTCAAATGTTGCATCCATACGTGGATTTCATTGTGGTGGTTTTTTTGGACAATATCTTGGTGTACTCTCACACTCGACATGAACATACTACCCATATTGAGATCGTTTTGATTACACTAAGAGATTGTAATAGCTGAAGCTTTCAAAGTACATTTCACTTTGAAAAATCCAATAGTTGTACGTAACTTGGAGTTTTAACACACCACGACCAATAAAACAATCCATTATGAATAGTAATACCCACTTTTAAAATTTTTATAAATTGTATTATTCAAAATGGACATAATTTTTAGATTCAGAAAATAAAAATTAGCTTACAGTGAATTTTTGGTATTTTTCAAAAAACATTGAATTTTTTATGAATAGTGAAAAACACTGCGTTATTGTTTAAAAATGATGTTTTATTTAAATAAATATTTATTTTATTTAAATTTATATTATGTAAAAATAGATATATAATACCTATATATGTTCAATGTAATTCATTAGAGTTATTGTATAAAAATATTAAATATACAAAATTTTATTGAACATTTTACTGTCTTTTACCCACCTTCTAAGAGCATTTGAAAATATGCATAAAATGTAATTTTACAGCTTCTGTGAGTGTAATTTTAAAAATCTGAGAGACACGGTAGACATAAATATGTAAAATGTTGTTCAATAAGATGTAAATAATTTTTGGTGAATAGAAACATTTGTTTTTTATTTACCACGGTTAAAAGTAAATAGGGTAATTAAATGTAAAAAATGATATTATAATTACCCTAACTCATGTCCTAATTCTATTGGATAAATGTATTTTGACCAAAATCAACCTTAGGAATAAAAATAATATCCTTTTTGTCCACATGGATTTTATTAGGTCATTTATTATTATTTTATATAAAGAAAAGTTAAGTGTTAAAATGAATGTTTCATAACTAAAATTTTTTTAATAAAGGTTTATACATAAGATAAATTAGTCTATAAATATTCATTAGAAAGAAAAAAATATTTCCCACATAATGGTATTTTATGTATAAATTTTATACCTTAAATAATTAAATTTATTTATGAAACAATTATGATATAGTAATTACCATATTAACAAAGGATTAACATAATTGATATTATAAACATCCAAGTAAATGTAAATTGAGACTTTTGATGAATTCCAATAATTTTATAGGTTAATATGAAATGTTATGGTTTATTAAATAATTTTTTTAAGTGATAATGTTTTTATTCCTTCCTAAAAAACCAAATACCATATAATGTCAAAATTGACATAAATGAGTTTTTAAAAATAATACTATATTATTAAATGATATAATAGTCCAAAAAATATAATGATCGGTAAAAAAAATTATATAATAATAGATATTTCATTAATGAACCAATTTTGATCCTCTTGGCATTTTATATTATGTTTATTTTCCATATTATATAAAAATACAACGAGACATGGTAAATGCTAAACTATTTAACCAAGAGTAAAATCTAAACGATAAGGTTAATATGGTGACCTAAACCTATATAAAACCTATTGGTCGAGAGGTTTTATACCCAAACACACCTTATCCTAGAAATAAATCCATTTGGATCCATTATAAACCGAATATGATTTTATAATAACATAACATTTCAAGATTTTCATAAAGTGACCCCCACCTCTATTATAAAAGGGTACTTCCCCTTCTCTCAAAATCAAACCTCCAAAGCCATTTGGCTAGGCCAGAACCTACTCAAATATCCTCCCAACTACCCTAAATTCTACCTAGATCACTTAATTCGATCAGAACTCTATCTTAATGATCCATTTTGATAAACTGAAAAGGAAACACACGAATAAGAGGTAATAATTTCACCACCTCTTTCAAAGTTTCTTTCTTCTTCCACATCCTATTTCTTTGTTGTTTCCATACCAAAATAATAACTCTAGTACCTTATACAAACAATTATGTTATTATAAATATGGTACAACCATATTCAGTATTCAATCAATCCTATGAATGACAAGTCACCATACGTGCGTACATAAAACATACTCTCTCCACGTCGTGGGGTAGTTTGTTATTCAAAAACTTCATTATTTGGATGGGTATAATAATGAGTATAACTGTTGTAAATAATAAATAATTTTTTTAAATTATTCTTTATATATTATATACTATCCAATTACATAAGATTTCACTATCAATAGAATGATATTTTCGCTCATGCGTGCGTACGAATTACCATCTCCACGAATGCGATGAAATTCATTTCCCATCATAACCATTCAAGAATAATTTTCAATTTATGATTAAAAATAATCTTTAAGAACATAAAATAATTCTAGATATGAATCAAATACATACTATCCATAACAAACAAGTCTTATGTAACCATTCATATGAAGGAAAACGAATCAGTTAACACCCGAAATAATGATACTACTGAAATATTATTAACAAAGCAATATTAGAAGATCATATATGATATCATATTTAAGTATGTGGTTGGGGTAAAATTTAACAAAAATTGTTTAAATATTATACCAGAGTTTAACGTACCCTCGATCAAGGTAAAGTGAAAGGTATGTGTTAATTCTACAATGTCTTCATTATCCTGGGTTGTTTATACGTGAGTATCTACTGGGACCTCTTTATCATCCACATCCACGTTTCATAAAAACGTATTTCAAAACAATATTACTATTTACTAGTCTATGGGATAAAGTCATTTATACCAATTTTTGACTTTTTATGTGATGTTTATATATGAATAATTCCGTTATTGTGAAAAAAAGGTCCTTTATGTCCTTTTTGACAAAATTAAGGAAAGATTTTTTTTTAACTTATACAAAGGGTGAGACTATTTTCTGCCATTATAAAACATTCGATGCTTCCCTAACAAGAATATAAGAATGTTTTCAAAATAAATGTTTTCATTTAAAATTGCAGGACATTAAAATGATTTCAAAATAGAAGGAGATATTTCTCTCAAATAGTTTTTATTTCATATATGTCAACATCCTTTTTAGGATTTTATGCTTGTTTGAAGTTGCTTTATTATGATACAATCTTCCATATAGGATTGAAATAATTGACATATGTTTGAATGTGGATGTGATATTTTTATACCATTATTGGTTTATGATTAAATATTGACATTGTTTATCCTAGTTTTAATATGAATGTTTTTGTTATGTTTCAACCTTTTCATATAAGGAATGCATTGGACTAAGTAAGTGACAGGTGGAGCCCGATATAACTTCTCAATGAATTGGCAGGTCTCATGAGAAAAACTAGTGTCTTAGAACAAGGCCTTGAAAAAAATATTATTTTTAGTCTTGACACCAGGCCTTGAATATGTAGTTATGATGTCCGACATTATGCATTCCATCATTATGAAATTGGCTATTGATATTACACGTGATTATTTGACTAGTAGAATATCCACCTGAACATGTAATTGGTATTATTTGATTTTAATTTCCCATATTATACTGAAGTTTATGTTTAAAAGGCTTTTGTTTTAGTCTTATACATTGCCTTAAAGATTTATTCTTATTTATGAATGTTTCCTCTATATTGTTATCTTTACTGATCACTTGAGCTCACCCCTTTCTATGTTTTATTTTTTCCTAAGATGATAATAATTATATAATGATCAACCTGAATGGATAGTCTAAGGGATATGAACATGTTAAAAGGAGAAAAAATGTTATTTTTTTAATTTCATTATGTAATGTAAAACTTATGTATGTATCTATCACTTCTAATGATACTAAACTGGTCAGTCTTTTGGGACATGATTCCTTATTTCATTCCAATCTTATGTAATAATGCACCAAGTATGGTTAACTAGGGTCGGGGAATTACAGTGGGTTTTAGAGAAAGTTTAGTAAAAAAACATGGAAGCTAGTTTTAGAAACAATCTGATTAGAGAATACTTCCCTATGATAGAATTTGAGGATTAGTATAGAAGAACATCCTAGAATTTTGGTAATGTTGAGATTTTGTGAGTTTTCAAGCAATACATCCTTTTCTGGATACGAGAAGGTAGAGACGACTCTAGAAAAAATGTACCTTGGATTGAAAACTCTGACATGGAGTTTCGGGCTTGACCCGGGGTATCCTGGTACACGACAATGTGTCTGGCAGAACTCTTGGTTATGACACTCCCATGGGATATGCATAGGATAATTTACATTTTCTTTACAAACCATTATAAAGGATTTATGAGTATATACCTCCTCAAAGAAAACATTTTTATGATTATGGATTATATCCATTAACTGTCCAACTTATGATAAGTGTTTTATAATTTTTGAATTATGTATTGTGATTCATAAACTAATTTAGTGTATGCCATTGTTTAGAAATAGAGCCTAGTGGAAAGAATGGAAACAGTATAAATGCATGTAATCCCTATAGGTATTTCCCACATACTCAATATAATTATAGTGGAGATTGTGATGCGACTAGTACTGATCAACTTATCACCATACTGGGATGAATCACTCAGGTTATTAATAATAAACTTACCTATATGAAGCAACCTAATCCACAAAAAATATGTTCAATGTTATACCTCTTCATGAGGAAAAAACCAACAACATTATATGGGAATAAAAATCCATTGGTATCTGAGAAATGGATAAGTTCATTATAGAAAATATTTCATTCTTTGGGGAGTAGTGAAAGGGAAAACGTTTTCATGGCAGTTTATCACCTCACGGGAGATGCAGATCAATGGTGGTCAGTAATTCAAAACAAAAATGAGGATGAAAAAGTGTCAAATATGGAATGGAGGTAGTTTAAAGAGAATTTCATAGAAAAAAACATTCCTCGTGACCATCGATCAGATATAGAAAGATAGCTTCTGAGTCTGATGAAAAATGAGGATGAGAATGTCACAAATTATGGGGTTAACATTACATGGTTAGCAAGGCATGAAACATATTATATATGTAAACCAAGTAGTAAGATTGATCGATTCTTTTATGGGATAAAACCATTTCTCTATCGAGCATTAGTCTCACAATACTTCTCATCATACGAATGTATTTTTTTCATGTGCTATCAAGAATTAAAAGGAATTCTCTATATCTCATGACTTTAAATAAAAACAGGAGAAGAAGAGATCTTCTAAACACTATGTAAATGAAAATAAGGGGAATAAGGTAAAAGTTGAATTTTCCATCCTATGGTAAATGTGAAAGGAAACACCTTGGAACATGCCTGAAGGGAATGAGAGTCTTTTATAATTGTGGTGAAAAGGCCACTATGCCCGTGATTACATGGGAAAGAAAGTGTCTGTCAATGTTTAATGGTACAATTAAAAAGAAATAGGGCATTATGAAAATGAATTTCCTAGGATACGAGGAAACGTACCTCAGAAAAGGCCAAGGGAGCATGGAAAAGCTTATGAAATCACTACTATTGAGGTTGATGCTCCAAAATATGTGGTGACAGGTAATTTAATGGTTTCCTCAAATATATCTAATGCTTTATTTGATTCTAGATCATCCCATTGTATCATATTTTACCATTTTTCCAAGAAAATTATTTATTTACAAATTGATTTAACAGGGGAGTTTTCAGTCAAAACTCAAAAGGGGTGAATCATTGCATGAATGTTTTTTTGAATTAGTTCTCTTTAGGGAAGATAAATGTTATTTATATGTGGATCTCATCATCATACCCATGATTTAATTTGATATAATCCTCATTATATTTTGGGTTTTGGAACATGATGTGAAAATTTATTATAAGAAGAAATATGTTACAGTTTTCAATGATTATAATGATTACCTATCTTAGAACAAAAATTTCACCACCTGATTCTTATCTAGATCCACCCCCAGTAGCTCTACTAAATTCAATTATTGAGGAGGAAGAGAATTAAATAACTATGGGTGAGAAAAAAATGTTCGAATAGAGGACATAATAATTGCAAAATAATAGTTTGATGTGTTTATAGAGGATTTTCCAAGACTTCCCCTAGAATGAGAAATTGAGTTTTCCATTAATTTAATTCTTGGTTCAAGGCCCATATCGAAGAACCCTTATAGGATGGACAATATGGAATTAGTGGAACTAAATAAATAACATGATTAATTTTGTAATAAAGTATTTATTCTCCCGAGTGTTTCTCCATGGAGAGCCCATATAATTTCTGTTAAGAATAATAATGGATCTATGAGATTGTGCGTTGACTACATGGTTATCCATGCTATAACAATAAAGAACAAGTATCCCCTACCTCACATTGATGATTTATTCGATCAACTTCATGGAGCTCAATATTTTTCAAAGATTGATCTTCAGTCTAGATATCATCAATTGTGTATGGAGAAGGAAGAAAATCAGAAGACAACATTTTGTAATAGGTACGAGCATTACGAGTTTACAGTAATGCCTTTTGGACTGACTAATGCACCAAATGTTTTCATGGATATAATGAAAAGAGTTCCCAATGAATATTTTGAAGAATTTTTAGTTTTATTTATTGATGATATTATTGTATAACCAAAAATCTATGAAGATCATGAAAATAACATGCGCACTATACTAAAACCTTCAGAAGAAATGAATTATATGAGAAGTTCAGCAATGTAAATTCTGGCTTCAGGAAATTTATTTTTTCGGCTATATTGTCTCTAAGGATGGAATCTCTTTTGATCCTTATAAGAAAAGAGAAATACAAGAATGGCTAGAACCTATGAGTATAAGTGAGGCATACAGTTTTATTGGTTTAGCAGGATACTATCATCATTTCATCCAAATTTTTTCCTGATTGGAAAATCCCATTAAACAAGATCACACATAAAGGGGTTAAATATGTTTGGAAAAAAGAGTGTGAATAATGTTTTCATGAATTGAATAGAAGATTAGTCAACAATCCTATCATGACACTACCATTGGGGAATGATGGGTTTGTTATTTATAGTGATTCATCAATGAAAGGACATGGTTGTGTCCTTATGCAGAATGATAGGGTTATTGCATATGGAACTCGACAACTAAACATTTACGAACCAAACTATCCATCTCATGATATTGTGTTAGTATCTATAATCATTGCATTGAAGATATGGATACACAATCAATATGGTGAAAAAATGTGGGATATATACTGATCACAGGAGTTTGAAGTATATTTTCCCACAAAAAGGCCTCAACATGTGGCAAAGGATATGGCTCGAACTAGTCAAGGAGTATTATTTCACTATACGCTACCACTAGGTAAGGAAAATAAGGTGTCAACTGGTTTGAGAAGAAAAGATCAAGGAGTTTTGAACATGATAAGAGTTGAATGGGATCCTATATTCCTGGATATAGTAAATATATATATGTGAATAACCATGGAAGGTAAAACATCAATACTTTTTCAAATGGTTTCCAAACCATATTTACTATAAAGGAAAAAAAGTTCTCAGACAGATGGTGAGGAGTTTCAAAATAAAATTAATGCTGTAAATCATGGGTGATTGATCGAATTTTTATATGAAGATGGGATTTTGAAATTTGGGATGAGAGTTTGTGTTCCAAACATACCTGATCTAAAAAGGGAAATATTGGATGATGCTCATAGTTCCAATTTCTCTATACACCATGGTAGCACTAAGATGTATAGAGATTTTAAGGAACATTTTTGTTAGGAAAAAATGAAGAGAGAGATTTCTAATTATGTGTCAAGATATATTGTTTTTCAATAAGTGAAAGCTGGAAGACAACATCCTAGAGGAGTCATGCAACTTTTTCCCATACCTAAGTGAAAATTGGATGATATTATGATGGAATTTGTCATGGGAATACCAAGGAATCCTAGAAGGAATGATGTAATATGGGTCATTATTGACCATCTTACAAAGTCAGCAAATTTTCTTTCTATAAGAAAAGATTTAGAACTTTAACATTTAAAAAGACTATATATTAATGATGTTTAAAGACATCATGGAGTACCCCTATAGATTTTTTCTGATCGTGATCCTCATTTTACATCTGTATTATGGAAAAGTCTTCAGAAGGCCCTAGATAATGAACTTCGTTTGAGCACTGCCTACCACCCTCAAACTGATGGAAAATAAGAAGAGACTATACAAACCTTAGAAGACATGTTGAGATCTTTATCACTTGACTTTCAAATTATGTGAGATCAATATTTAACTATGGTAGAACTTTTCTATAACAATAGCTTCCCTTTAAGTATTAGGATGACACCATATAAAGCATTATTTGGAAAGAGATGTCGCACATCAACTTGTTGGGATGATTTTGGTGAAAGAAAACTCATAGGCTGAGAACTTGTTGAGGAAACCGTAGAAAAGGTGAAGATTATCCAAACCCACTTTAAAGAAGGACTGTGTAGGCAAAAGAGTTATGCCAATAACCAAAAGATGGATTTGGAATTTCAAGTAGGAGATCATGTTTTCTTGAAGGTACCTCCAAGGATGGGTGTTATACGATTCAGTAAGAAGGAAAAATTAAGTCTCAGGTATATCAGACCTTTAGAAATTCTATAATGAATTGGAGTTGTAGCTTATCGTCGGGCAATGCCACCAAGTCTATCCAAAGTTCATGATGTGCTCCATGTATCATTATTAAGAAAATGCATTCCAGACCCAAAACATGTACTTACCTATGAAGAAATAGAACTGGAACCCGATATGTCTTATTGGGATGATCCTGTCAGGATTCTTGATATTAGAGAACAAGTGATGAGAAATTGGACGACTCATCTGGTGAATGTTCTATGGAGAATCTATAAGATGGAAGAGTCAACATGGGAACCTGAATAGAAAATGATGAAAAACCACCTGAATCGTTTTATGTATTAATATTATAGAAATTTTTAGGACAAAATTTATTTGAAGGTGGGGAGAATGTAACACATCAAGCTTCCACGATACACTTCTCTTTGAATAATGCAATAGATTGTGTTATACGCAACTTGGAGTTTTAACACACCACGACCAATCAAACAAGCTGTTATGAATAGTAATTCCCATATTTTAAAATTTTACAAATTTTATTTTTCAAAATGGACTTAATTTTTGGATTCATAATATCAAAATTAGCTTAGGGAGAATTTTTGGTATTTTTTTTGAAAACATTTAATTTTTGATAAATAGTGAATAACACTGTGTTATTTTTTAAAACCAACTATTTATTTAAATAATTTATTATTTTATTTAAATTCATATTGGGAATAAATAGATACATAATACATATATATGTTCAATGTAATTCATTATATTCATTTTATAATAATATTAATATATAAAATTTTATTGTACTTTTTATCGTCTATAACCCACCTTCTAGGTGAATTTGCAAATTTGCAGAAAATGTAATTGTAATGCTTTTATGAATTGAATTCTGAAAATCTAAGAGACACAGTTGAAATTATAAAGTAAAATGTGGTTCAATAAGATGAAAATAATTTTTGGTGAATTGTAACTTTTGATAATTATTTACCACGATTAAATTTAAATAGGTTAATTAAAGGTAAAAATGATATTATAATTACCCTAACAGATGTCTTAAATCTATTGGATAAGTGTATTTCGACCAAAATAAACATTAGGAATAAAATATGATCCTTTTGGTACACATGGATTAGATTAGGACAGTTATTATTATTTTATTTAAAGAAAAGATAAATGTGTAAAATTCAATGTTTAATAAATAAAACATTTTTAATAAAGGGTTATACATAAGATCAATTAGAATATAAATATTCATTATAAAGATAAAAATATTTCATACATAATGGTATTTTATTTATAAATTTTAGACATTATATAATTAAATATATTTATGACACAATGATGGTGCAATATTTACTTTATTAATGAAATATCAAAATAATTGATATTATAAATATCCAAATAAATGTAAATTGAGACATTGAATGAATTAAACTAATTTTTTAAGTTAAAATTACATGTCATGTTTTATTAAATAATTTTTTAGAAGTGTTAAAGTTGTTATGAATTTCACAAAAACAAAATACTAAATAATTCTAAAATTGACATCAATGAGTTTTAAAACAAATACTATATTATAAAATGATATAATAGTTCTAAAAACATATGGTTTGGCCAAAACCATTATATAATAATTGATATGTCATTAATGAACCACGTGGTGTTCTCTTGGCATTTTATTGTAAGTCTAATAACTATATAATATAAAAATTCAAGGATACATGGTAAATGATAATCTATTTAACCAAGAGTTATATCTAAAAGATAAGGCTTATATGGTGACCTAAACCTGTGTAAAACCAATTGGTTGAGAGGTTTTCGACCCACCCCCACCTTAGACTTGAAATAAATCTTTTATGAGCCATTATAAATAGAAAATTATTGTATAATAAAATAATATTTCATGATTTTCCTAAAGTTAACCTCACCTCTCTTATAAAATGGTACTTACCCTTCTCTCTAAATCACACCTCCAAAGCCATTTGGTTCGGAAAAAACCTCCTCGAATATACACCCAAAAACCCTAAATTCGACCTAGAATACTTACAATTATCAGAAAGCCATCCTAAGTATCCCTTTTGATCAAATCAAAATGAAACACCCAAAAAAGAGGTAATAATTTCACCACCTCATTCAAATTTCATTCCTTCTTCCACATCATATTTATTTGTTTTTTCTAGACCAAAATAATAACTCCATTACCATATACATATTGTGATTTTATTATAAATATGGTACAACCATATTCATTATTATATCTATCATATGAATGATAAGTCACCATACATGAGTACGCATAACATACCGTCTCCACGTCTTAGGGTAGATTGTTATTCAAACACTTCATTATTAGGATGGGTATAATAATGTGTATAATTGATGGAAATAATAAATATAACATGTTAATTATTCTTTATATATGATATACCATCCAATTACATACGATTTCACCATCAATAGAATGATATTGTTGCTCGTTCGTACGTATAGATTACCGTCTCCACAAACGAGGTGAAATTCATTACCCATCGTAAACATTCAAGAATAAAATTCATTTTATGATTAAAAATAATGTTTAAAAACTTAACATCATTCTACACATGAGCCTCTACCCAGTTGGTGAGGACTCGGTAGGTGCATCCAAAATACCCGAGATCAAATCTGGGTAGAGGCGTATTTTACAGGCACTGTAGCTGTATGGTAGCAGTACTGTAGTAGGTAATGTATCTGCTAGAACTATTCGTTCATTTGGGAATTTTCACCACTGGTTTTAGCCTCAGGTCCTGCAAGGATTTTGAGCCACCGATGGCCTTTGGGCCAATTTATTCTCAAGGCCTTCGGGCCACCTTAAGGCATTAGGGCCACCCCAAGGCCTTCAGACCACTTGAATTCAGATGTATCGGTTTGACTACAAGGAACAAGGATTCAGATGAGGATTCAAGGCAGGCGCATTCACTAGATCAGAGCTAACCAAATTTGGATGATTGAGAGAGTATGTCTTTGACATAGGTACCAGGCCTGTGTAGATTTGCATTGGACAGCTAGCTGACCAGCCCTGCGAAGGTGGAGTCAGGATATAATGACATATGCTGGGGAGGTGTAATTCAAAGATGTCTTGTTTGGGTGATTCCCTCTAACACCTATGTGTCATGTAATTGTCCTTACGCCTTCGGGCCTTGTAAGGGTTCCACCTCACCCTTTGAATGGTATATTATCAAAAATAATAAAAAATTATGGCCTTTGAGCTATTCCGACCGACAATTTAATATCATTATGGATATGAGTTAAATACATCCTATCCATTAAAAACATGGCTTATGATACCAATTATATAAAGAAAAAAAAAACAGTTTACACCAGAAACAATGATACTACTAAAATATTATCAACAAATCAATATTATAAGATCATATATGATATAATATTTATGTATGTGGTTCTGGAATAATTTAATAAAAATGATTTAAATATTATAAATGAGGTTAACGTACCATCGATCAAGGAAAACTGCTAGGTAAGGGTTAATTCTACAATATATTCATTATCTGTTGTTGTTTATACGTGAGTATCAACTAGGACCTCTTTGTCATCAACATATATGTTTCATAAAAATATATTTCAAAACATTTTTACTATTTCCTAGATTGTGGGTTAAAGTCATTTATACCCTTATTTGACTTTATATGAGATATTTGTAAATGAATCATTTCATCATTTTCTAAACAAGGTCCAATACGTCCTTTTGGACAAAATTATGAAATGAATGTTTTTTTACTTACACAATGGGTGAGGCTACTTTCTACCATTATAACTCATTTGAAGCATCATTTACAAGGTTATAAGAATATGTTAAAAATAAATACTTTCTTTTAAAATTATAGGACTTTTAAATGATTCCAAAATAGAATGATATATTTCTCTCAAATAGTTTTGATTTCATCTATGTCAACATCCTTTGTTGGATTTTATGCTTCTTTGAAGTTGATTTATTATGATACAATCTACCATATTTTATTGAAGGTTTTGTGATATGTTTGACTATGGATGTGATATTTTTATACCATTCATGGTTTATGATTAATGTATTGACATTTCATATCCTAGTTTTAATAGGAATGTTTTTGTTAGGATTGAACCTTTTCATATGAGGAATGCATTGGACTTAGTAAGTGATGAGTGGAGCCCACTATAGCTCATCAGTGCATCAGTATGTCTAATTGGACAAATAGGTGTCTTGGCACAAGGCCTTGAAAAAATATTATTTGTAGTCTTGGAACGAGGCCTTTACTATGTGGTTATGATGTCCAACATTATTCATTCCATCAATATGACATTGGCTATTGATATTACATGTGATTATTCGATTAGTAGAATATCCATGTGAACAAGTAAATGGAATTATTTTAAATAAATATGAAATATTATACAGAAGTTTATGTTTAAAAGGCTTGTGTTTTAGTCTTATACATTGACTTAAATGTTTATTCTTATTTATGAAATTTTATGCTATATTGTTATCTATACTAAGAACCTGATCTCACCCCTTTCTATGTTTTATTTTTCCTTGGATTTGAATAAGTATATTATGACTGACCTGCAGGGATAGTCTAAGGGATATGAATGTGTTAAAAGGAGACACAATGTTGTTTTTTTTTGTTTCATGATGTAATGTAAAACTTATGTATGTATCTAGTACTTCCAATGCTACTAAAATGATAGTTTTTTTGGGAAATGATTCCTTGTATCAAGATAATTATATGTAATAATGGATTGAATCTAGGTAATTGGGGTTTGGGAATTATAGAGAGAATCAATTATATGATAAGTTCTCAAAATTCCACTATTGGATGGTCTAGATTCACTTCATGGGTCATGTTATCTCAGAGAAAAGAGTATCAATATACCTAGAGAAATTGAGAGCAGTAGTTTCCTGGGAGTAGCCAAAGAACATATTTGAGGTATGGAGTTTTCGAGGGATTCCTGAATACTACATATATTTCATACATGACTTTTCACACTTAGCAGCACCTCAGACGAGCCTGACTAAGAAGGGTGTGAAGTACTTCTGTTAAGATTCTTTTGAGTCATTGGTTCTAGAGTTGAAAGAGAGGTTGAATTCATCATCGATATTAGTATTTCCAGAGACAGGCAAGAGATATACTGTATACTGTGATGCATTAGGTATCCGGCTAGGAGCAGTGCTTATGTAGGGGAAAGATTCATTGTGTATGGTTCTCGACAGTTGAGGACACATGAAAGAAATTACACGACGCACAATCTCATGTTAGCTACAGTTTTCATGCCTTATTATGTTGGAGACATTATCTGTTGGGAGAGCATTTTGGGGTTTTCATCGCCCACAATAGTCTCAAGTACATATTTACTCAGTACGATCATAATTTGAGACAGTGAAGGTGGGTTGAGTACCTTCAGTATTTTGAATTTTTGCTTGCCTAAACACCTGGGAAAGGAAATGCATTGGCTGATGCACTAAGCAAGAGGACTTAGATATAGGAAGTTTAAGAGGCCAGTATTGAGTGGAAACTTATGGATCGGTTCACTAAGAGGAATTTTGAGGTGAATGATAGACATAATGTTTCTTTCTTCTATAGAACTTGCATTTACTCTACCTGATCGAGTGCGAATGAGGCATCTATCAGATGCTGAATGCCTTTTCCTGTGGTAGAGTGTGTCAAGAGAGGACCCTTTTCCTAGATGGAACTTGTACAAGGATGAGATATTTCACTTTCATGGGTGTGTATGGGTGTCTGTAGACATAGGCAAGGAGCTGATGCACAACTTTCATTCCTTAGTTTGGGTGGTCCATCATCGTGTCACCAAGATGTATTGAGATCTGCACCATCAGTACTGGTGGATAGGTATGAAAAGAGATGCTGTTGGGTTTGTGTTTCTGATGCTCTCGCCAGGGAGAGCGTGGTCGTCTTGTTCGGGGATGAGGGACGCGACTTTTTGGTTTCCCTGCTCTCATGCTTTCCAAAGGTGGGCATCATCCGCTCCTTATTCAGGGAAGTCTGATCCTTGATCGAAATGGGATGGTGGGATGTGGGTTCTTCCTTCCATGGATTCCTCCTCAGAAAATGTCACCTAGTCCAGGTCTCCCTCATAGACTTAAAAAGTTTTTCGTGAAAATATTCTCGGCGCGATGTCTTCATAGACACCAGTTAATTACAATGCTTATGTCAGGACATTCCAAGGGGTCCAGCCAGGGAAGCAACGTTTGATTGGGGGATTAGCCATGCTGGGCATCACTGTCGTGTCTGGACACTGGGGATTGGTGTGTCTGTCTTCTGTTCCTTATTACAGGGCTTCTCGAGGGCGTGGAAGCTCGAGGCATCCCCCATCAAATGCGTGGAATCGTATTCCATGGGCATGTATATGATGTTTTCCTCATCTTCCTATGTTTAACATAGGGTATGCCACAAGATTAATGTCCAGCGGAGACAGATCGGGCTGATTAGAACACTGACTAGAGTAGATCAGATGGAGGAACCCCCGGGAGGGAACACCGATATTGGGGCCATCGCGTGGGTGTCCTCCCGAATGTTGTCAAATGGAAAGAGGAATGGAATGGCATGATTCCAACGGGATGTGGCGGATCGGGTAAGGATCAGGATGGATGATGGATCGGTTTATGGGGATGGTGACTGGGATTGACACCGTCATGAGGATGACGATGGTTTTGGGCTTGAACCTCAAAGAGACTTCCTACGTTCCTCACCTTGGAAAGGATCAAAGACCATGTAGTTCGATTGGAAAATACATTTTAACATAATGAGGGATGGGGGTGAACCAATGTGAAGGGGGGCGGAATGACTAGGTGGTGGTGGGCATGAATCATAGGGAGGCTTGCTACATACCATGTCGTGACATGGATCAAAGTCCTTGTAGTTTAGGATGGGGCGTGGGGCTTACACTCTAGGCTGCCCAAGGTGTTGGTGAAATGATGTGAAGATAGTTGGAACGACCGTGTGATGAGCTTGAACCTCATGAGTCTTCCTACGTACCATGCCTTGACAAGGATCAAAGACCACGTAGTTTAGGTGGGGGAATGTGGCTTACACTCTAGGCTGCCCAGGGTGTTGGGGGCTTGGAGCACCGATGCAAAGATGGTCGGGACAAACAGCTGGTGGGGTCGAACCTCAGGGAGGCTTCCTACGTACCTTTCCTTGGAAATGATCAAAGACCTCATAGTTCAGAAGGCAGATGTGGGGCTTACACTCTAGGCTTCCCAAGGTGTCAGTGAACCGATGTGGAAGAGGACCTGGGGTCCAATGGTTAGTGGGATTTAACCTCATTGAGGCTTCATACGTACCTCTCCTTAGCAAGGATCAAAGTCCACATAGTTCATATTGGGTGTGCGGATAGGGCTTACACTCTTGGCTGCCCAAGGTGAGGATGTCAGGGTTGGTGCTTACTCTAAGCCCACGTGGGTCGTGCCCAGTGTGAGAAACAAGAGGCAGTAAAGACCTAACAACCACATCATGAAATGTGTGTCCATGGGATGTGAAGTGGGGAATATGCGTGGAGCGGCCCAGGGAGTGAAATATTGGGACTTACTATAGGATGGAGGCCCAAGAAGAAAAAGCATAATGGGAGAGGGATTTGTTACCAAAGAAAGGATAAGAATCTTTTCCCACCACGCCCTTCGCTGGCCCTGTGGACCGAAGATGAAAGGAGGAGTAGGGATGCAGCCTACAACAAGAAAATCTCGAGGCTTACACCAAAGTGGATGCCCTTTCTCCGTGGACAAATTCCACTTCAATAAAGAGGATATCATCCCTTATGAGGCGTGATCCAATCCCTGTGGAGATGAGTGGGCGTGGATAATGTCCAAGGCGGGAGTCCCTGCGTGCGAGGCATGTGGAGAGGTCACAATTTAACATCATGTGATGAAGATGAAGGTGCTTGGCAGTTTAACGTCCTAAAGCTCAGACGAAGGTGTGTTGACTTCAAACCCCTAGGACATACATAATTGGTACCCTCTGCTCCTTGATGTAGAGAGGGGATAGGCAAAGCCATGGTGAGGGAGTGTTACAGAGCAAACCATCAAGGGACCCACATTAGCTTGGCTATGCTAAGATGCAATAGCCACTAGCGTGCATATGAGAAGAAGCATGAGACGAAGCAATGCAATGGGTGGTGTCATCTAGGGGACTCTGAATTCACATCATGCAAACCTAGAGGGCCTCACAAGAAAAGGAATTGCAAAGCATAGGGGTTCATTGGAAGGGGCCTTGTGAAGCTCTATTACTCCGCATGGTAGAGGGAACTTGTGAAGGGGTGTGCCTCGCAAATTAGGGTTCCTCAGCGTAAGCATTGGGCAGAGGTGCTTTGTGATGTGTAATGGCATTCTCGGAGCACTTCCTCGTGGAGAAAAGGTCCCTCACGAAACATGGTGCCGTCAAGAAATGTGCATCGCGAAGTACAGTGACCCTACTTTAGCATGGGGATCATGTGTACATGAAGGGTGTTTCACAAAGCATAAACACTCCATGATGACCCGAGTCCCCTTGGGGAACCCCTTCCTTCACGAAGGACCTTAGGCTACACGAAAGGCATCCCTATAAAAAGAGGGGATCAAAATGAGACAAGTGGGAGGCACTTCATGGAGCATAAGTACCTCAGACAGCTCATGGTTCGTAGTGCAGAAGGATGCTTCCTGATTCGGGAGCTGGGAAGTCAAAAGGTCTGATTGTCTGTCTGTTAGGATCAAGGGGAGCCCTGTATTTATAGGCAATAGGGGCCATGAAGTGGAGCTCATGCAGCATGAAGAGGTACTTGGTTGCTTTATGGAGGGTTGCGAACGTCAAATGTGGTCGTAGAGCGTCCCACCTCCTTTCTTTGTGGAGGGCTCGCAAATGTCAAATGCATTCACAGAGCGGCCCACATCCTTGCTTCGTGGAGGGATCGCGAACATCAAATGCGTTCACGGAGCGGCCCACCTCCTTGCTTCATGGTGGGCTCGCAAATAAAAAATTCATTCGTAGAGCGGCCCACCTACTTGCTTCACGGCGGCCACGGTGCTAGGGGGCCTCTGCGAAGTGGCTTCACGAGGTAGTAAATGGAGCCCTCTTTGGGATTCATCTCTATCCCAAATTTGGGCACCATCAAATGACCCCCCTTAGACTTGGAGCTGCCGAGCGATCAAGGGTCGATCTCTTAGGGTAACAGACAAAATCCTCAGCCCTTCACATTTCTAGCTCATGAATATGGATTCTGAGGCGGATAGGGGATGCACAAGCCGAGTGCGCTGCAAATCTCAGTGCGCACTGGACACGCCGCGAAGCTTCAAAGGCCGTAGCCTATAAATTAAGGGGCGTCCGTCTCGTCTGTCCTTTCCATTATCCATGAATTTTTCCTTTTGTGCTCTCAATTCATGAAGGTCTTCGTACTCTACGAGTGTTCTATGCGAATCGAGTCTTCATAGTGGACAGAGAGTCCCCGACTCCGCGTTTGGGCTCCCTGATCCAGTGCTTGAATGCCTAGGTAGAGCTCTGTGAACAGTCTTCATGAAGAGTCTTTGCGATCGCCCTCTGCGAACGAGATTCCCGAACCAGCCAGAAAATCGTCCAAGTTCCAGACCTGAATGGCCCACCAAGAAACTACCCAAGGGTGCTTGCAGATGCTTCCCAGAGGGATGATATAGAGAATAGGTTGGGTCTAGGAGAGTCAGTCCATAGCCAATCGGACCATAGTTCATTTGTGGAGCTTCTATCGAAGAGCCAGAAGAACTACCCGTTGTGTAGTAGATTTCCCTTATATGGCTTCAGGCTGAGGGAAGATGTCTTCATATCTAAAGTGTGTAGGGACGAGCTAGCTTACTGGTTTAGGAGAACGCTGTGCCACTGCAGATGGTTCAAGGGAGCCGACGGTAATACCTGGGAGGACTTTTACGCCAATTATTGTTAACTGCGTATAAAACCATCTGAACGACGTTGACAGGAAGGAATTGCAGCCGGAGATGTCTCCTACTATGTATTGAACTATCCTCAAGGCGGAGCTGGGGAAACCGAATAAGGGGTGGTCCGACGAATGGTACCTTCACCATGGTGGAAAATTCACAGATGAATGGGCCTGAGCCTATTTGGTAGGCACCTCATGTGAGGAGTTCTGGGTGGAGCTGAGTAGAGTGGGCTTGTATGAGGCATCTTGGGCTTCCCAGTTCAATATCTACCAGCCAAAGAAGCTAATGCTGGAGCTGTTGAGCCAGTGGTCACTGGGGACCAATACCTTCCACCTGCATCACGGGGAGGTCAGCATCAGCTTATGGGATGTGCATCAGATCTTCGGGGACTTGATACTGGGGGCGATGTACGACGAATTCCTCCTTGCTATGGGTGCATGGGAGGATCCAGAGCAGAAACTGTGTCTGGAAATGGCATTGATGCAGATCTTTCTTGGGGAGGATAGGGAGACGGTGAGGGATGTCCACTTCAAGCAATGGTTCAAAAATTTATGAACTTCTTGGTAAACTATCATTTCCTGGCGAGACCACGAACATGCCAAATGGGGGCCCGAAGTAAGGAACACTCGTACTGGCGACTGTTAGAGAATAGCCAACGGAAGACATGGGGGTTTAGTGTCAGCACTAATCAAGAGACAATAGTCAGGCTGGCGGCCTTCATCGCAGCTCTCATGTGTGTTTGGATCCTTTCTATGATGGATACCAACATGGAAGTGTAACCAAGTACTTTCATCATGGAGTCCACATTTGCGATAGGAGGGCGGGTTAACTTAGGGATCTCGATGCTCACAAAGTTGTATAAGATGTTGGTCACATCAGCGAGGGGAGGAGGCCATAGAGGGTATATGGGGCGTTCCATATCTTGTACAGGTGGATAGAGGCACACATCAGGGGGATCTATGAGTATTCGAACCCCATCTCACCTCCAGGGTCGAACTTCCGCCCATCGATCCTGAATGTCGCAGGGAGCTTTCCGACCAAGATGACTGCACCATCAGTTTTGAACCGAGTTTGGAAAGTAGAGGAATTCAATTTCAACCTATTTCCATTGCCTACAAGGGTATTTACTGATGACTGTCGGGTGATGGAAGAGCACCGAGCCTACCTCATGGCCTTTCGAGGTGGAGTCTTGGTGGCTAGGGTGGACTGCGAGTGCCACTGCGAGCCATACACCCCACATCGGTTTGCAAGGAAATTTTGGTGCCTGTAGCGACTGACACCATAGATCTACCTAGATGTGTGTTATGAGGACCACCCTTCTGTGATGAGGCAGATGTGGCTCATGTTCACACAGGAAGACGAGAAGATACGGAATTAACTGCCTCCACCGACCTCCATCCTTGAGCTAATAAAGGAATATGACCAGAGCAGGGAGGCAACCGACTCAGGGGATATACTGAAATGACCAACCACTCTAGTCGGTGATGGTGAGCGTCCCAGACCTCAGGGCTGAGGCCAGAAGGTGACGAGGGCATCCCACAGTGGTGGGGTTGCTGTAGCGGCGATGCCCACACCAGTTGAGGGGGACTTAGTGGTGGCAGATCTGGCAGTGGTAGTGGACCCGGTGGTCCCAGGAGAATGGAGTCATCTGATTGGGCGGCCACCGAGAGGATTCTGCATGATTTGTACTTAGGCACTGGGGAAATGGTTGTGCCATATTGACATGCTGGAGAACACAATCTTCTTGGAGGTCTGGGAAATCTGGGAAGTCAACCAGAAATTACTTGACCCATCTGAGTTATGGAAGCACCTTAACAGCTTCGGGATGGACTTTCCAGGGATTGGACCTATTAGAGCCGGTTTTGAAGTATCCTAGGCATAGGTGGAGCAATACCTGATTGAACCGGACGACTTTATCCATTCCCAGGGTGCCCTGCACCCGATGACAGATTGGGTCAGGGTGTTGTTGGATCGTACGGTCCCACTGCAACTGTCATCTACTGACCTGAGGGAGAACTTCCCTCTTCTAGAAGAATCGGATGAATCCTCTTGGGAGATGAGGTTTGTAGAGGGAATCTGTTAGAGGTGGGTGAAGTCGGCGATTAGTCCTCAGATCTCAAATACTTCATGGAAGCCCTCTAGGTAAAATCCCATGTTCTTTCCTTAGGGTATTCTCTTAGGTTACATTGGATTCCTCATCAGCATCTACACTGTGCAGGAGGACCTTGTGCATAGACCTCGTTCTCGCCCCTCAGTGGGTGCCGACGTAGGACCTTCAGGATCCACGACCGTGGCTGCATCATCTTTCATGTCTGGAGGGGCTAGGACACTCGAGGCGGCTCCCCCGGAGTCTGCAGACCTGGAAACCATATACGGGGGGCCGCGTCTTAGGGTTACAACGACATCAGCCCGAGAGTGAGACCCATGATTTGACCTTTGTAAGAATCCTTTTCCAAATTTACAACTGCCATCCCCTAACCACGTTAACTGAAATTCACTTACCCTTTTTTGGCGTGTACAGTCCTTCAATTAGACTGGGACGCTTCGGAGAAGTTGGTCGGGACTTCTAGTAGCTCCTTTCCCAATGGCATGCCAATGGTCGTGGAGGTGGACATCTAGACTGACCAAACTACATCGCTCCCAATCACCGGAAGGGATGCCAATGGGACTACACCTGAGGTTATCGAGGAGGGATCTGATGATGAGGATCAACCAGACTGTTCAGGCCTCACCACGCATGATCCAACACCAGACGTGGACCCTGCTGAGGAGTTCCTGGGGGCATTCCCTACATACAAGCCTGCTAGTTGTGCCGACTGGGACGAGACTGCCTCTGATGAGGAGGAAAGAAAAATATTCTATCACCCATCGTGGAATCTAATCACGCGCTTCATCAATGACACCCCGAAGCACTATGGTTGGATGAGATGGACAGACGTCACTCACAAAAACACAGATTTTGCGCCGGGGGAGTGGATGCCCAGTGTCCTCATATGCTCATCAGAGATCTTATGGTAGAAAAGAATTGGGAGTATGACTGTGGCCTCAGCGTAGGATGGAAGTGGAGGAAGGCGGTGAACATAAATTGCCTCTGGGAGAATGAAAAAGAGGTTGAATGGTTGCAAGCCCGGGCAGATGAGTATTCTGCTTCTCTTGACACACATTTAGAGCTCGTCTCGTGACTAAAAGCCTAGCTGGCAGAGGAAAAATAGGGAAAGAAGAGAGTGTCTTAAGAGATTTTCGTTATCCGTATCGGTGTGGAGTGGGCTCAGGTCACAGCCGGTGAACTGCGCCCTCCCACTGTCGAAGAGGAGCGGGATGTAAACAGGCGGCAACAACTCCTCGACACCACCAGCCAGAGGGTGACAGAGCTGCAACATTCCTTTGATGAGGTCAATCCTTCCATGGGGGGAGTCGACCCCTAGGTACTGTAATGATTACAAACCCATAAATGTACTTTCATTCTTTGATTGTTTGATTCCATAGCATGCATTAGTTCCATTTTTTACATTAGTTTATTGCATCCTTGTGATGTTCGCGGATCGTCCAATGATCATTCCATAAGCTTACCTGGGTCTGTCCCGATGTGAGAAACAAGGGATGACCACCTTATCACCCCTTCCAAACGTAGGAGTGCAATCCAAGCTTCGGGCATCTAGGGTTTGAACAACCGGTTCGGATTTCCGGGAGGAAATGGGAGAGTCCTGACTGGAGAATGAAGCTCTTGGAACAGCTGAATTATCATTTTCCTAATGTTCTCTTGTGCATGAATGGGGTAACTCCAGAGGCACTGAAATCAATCCGAACATATGGGAATGGGAGGTTTGAATCATGATACCTAGGATTCAGAACATTGTGGGGGTGGTGTGACAATAAATAATAACTATTGACCGCATTCAAAACATAGTATTCTTATTGTATTAGTCTGGAGTGGGGATATCAAACAAGGGCCGACTGTTGACCATGTTCGAAACACGAGGCCTAACTCAAAATTTCATCCTTTAGTCTTCTAGAACGTTATCCTAGGATAATAGGTGGGCTGTAGGCTGAGCATCCATAATGTTAGAGGGTTCCCTTAGACATGAAAGAGGACAAGGGTCCGAATAAGTGGCATGAAAAGCATGGAATCTGGAATGGTGGTTTGTTCGAACAGAATACAACACTCTTTAAATTATTCCACCATGGTGGAAGCACATTAGATGGATGCATTATTCTGATCATGGATCATTCCATCATTCAGACAGGACCTCTCTGGTGAGGGGGGCTGTCACTTTCCAATGTCATCATGGGGCATCCCAAACATGTTTGGGGAAAAATTGTAGTTACATGGTTCCCCACGAGGGGTCAGGCCAAGGGGCTGGAAATGGGGAGGAACAAGACTTATGATTCCAGGGGTTGGACCCTAGGTGAAATACTGGGGTGTCTCTAACTATCCATAAGGATGGGAATCAAGCCATACGTAGTTCTGGAAGCACAATTTAACATCATGTGGGACGATGAGAAGCCTGGCTGCGCCGGTGCAGATCCCACCAAAACTACTAAGCCCACGTGAGTCATGCTTGATGTAGGAAATAAGAAGTAGTGGTGGGATATTCTTGACACTGGAAGGAATATGTTTTGGTGAAGGGACGCTCGGTGAATGTCAACCTAATGATGCTAACCCATCCATGTAGCGCACCTAGATGCACAAAGAAGTAAGGCCGAGTATGTTGGAATTCCACTTGAACATGAGGAAGTGGAAATGTGTGAATCATGATGCTCGAAATCTAGATCACAATGATGGTGACCTGATGATGGGGGATTACTGTTGGCCATGTTCAAAACATAGCATCCACATCACGTTAGACTGGAATGGGGACAGAAAAATGAGGGTCAACCATTGACCATGTTCGAAACATGAGACCTGTCGCAAACGTCATCCGAAATCTTTAGGGGCATTGGAAGAGGATGAGTATCCAAAGGTGAAATCATGAATCATGGACATGGAATGAGGGGAATGTCCCCATGAAAATTCCACACTTCAGGATCTTTGTCATAATGCATCTGAATACAACTACGAGACATATTAGATAGAGGGAGTTGAGTCCCTTCCCATTGGGAGATCTTAGTTTAGGGTTGTAGAACTCAGACCATGGATGATAGAAAATGTGGGAGACACATGGTGGGGAAATTAATAAAACCCAACATGAGTGGGAACCTGGGGCTCTGACCACCACATGTTCCCTGGTAAGGTTTTAGGTCGAGGGACCGAAAACTAGAGTTAAGCTGGGTCTGAGGCAAAGTTAACAGGCGTTCTTACCTACCCCATGAGGATGGGGATCAAGCTGCACGTGGTTCCAAGAGGTGGCACGGTAAGGTACTAGTTCCAAGGATAAAAGGGGTGTGCGGGTGTGGCCCTCGAACCAAAAGAAGCGGTATTTGATAAATCTTGTTTTTCCTTTAAGGTGAGTGGTTTTTTTGTGAAGCGACATGCCTAGGGTAGCTGGCCCTAGAATCACCACAACAATCAAGCTATAGCAGGCATTGATAAATGGTAGGGCATGTGTCCAATACCAAACATGGTGTCCCCTTGAGTGAGGACATCACGATGCTGTGCCGTTTTTTCTTCGTGCAGCCAGGACGATAATGTCACAGTTTAGGGTCATGTGATAGGACCAGGTGGCATAGTTTAAAGTCGTATGGCATGGACATGAAGTAATGTTCACAACGAGATACAACATACCCAATGTGAATGAGGACATAATCCTACCCCACACCGTACACAATTCTGAGAAGGTATCCTCATGCCAAGGGGCCTACATAAAGGTAAGAGGGCAAGGGGAAGAAGAAACTAGCTCTCAACTGAGCTGGACCCGAAAACGACACGTACGGGTGTTCCTATGTATCCCATAAGGATGGGAATAAAGCCACATGTAGTTATAGATGAGATATTAGTTTATGGTCTTAGAGCTCGGACCATGGATGAGAGAAAACCCTCGAAGAAAGTGTAGAACTCAACCCAATCCCTAAGCCCACAAGAGTCAAACTCGGCATGGGAAACAAGGGAGGAAGATGTTTATTGTAATACAGGGAACACACGATGAAGGGAAATTAGTGGGGAGTCCCGAATTACTCCCTTATCATGACTTTTGTCCTCCTAATGTGTGGATGAACACTGAGGAATAATACCCAGAGTTTCAAAGTTCTACTTGGACATCATGTGGTGGAGAAGGATGTGAATCATGTAACCAACATTTTGGGCTTAATAGGGTTGGCATGGCCATGGGGGATAACTGTTGACTGTGTTTGAAACATAGTATCCATATCACGTTAGCCTGAAATGTGAACAAAAAATGAGCATCGACCGCTGACCATATTCGTAACGTGGGATTTGTATCAGCTTGTTGTCTGTGACCCTCGATGATGTTGGCCCATAATGGTAGGAGAGCCCTTAGGCCTAGAATCCATGCCACTTGGGGGTCCCTTTAGGTGTGAAAGGTGATGGAATCCCTAATGAAGGGGAACATGAAGCCTAAAAAGTAGGTGGATGCATATCCGGGCAGCGTCCCACATTCCAGGTACTAAACCAGGGTGCCGCTAGGCACATTGGTGAACCGCGAAGAGGGTCGATGAGGGTGCTCAACTTGAGAGTAACTAATTTTAAGGGATGAGTATAGAGTAAGGGGATAGAGAACTCCTAGGAGGGAGAGGTACATGGTGTGGTCGTTACATGCCCGACGTGAATGATGACATAATCCCATGCCACACCATATACTCCCCTCCTCGGGGAAGGGTAGGCCAATGCGCCAAGGTGAAATTGAGATTTTCCAGAGATGGGGCTGGACCCAAAGTCTAGACATTCAGGCGGTCCTACGTATCCCATGAGGATGGGAATCAAGACACTTGTAGTTCTTGAAGGCACACAGGGGTAAGATACCCTAATGAGAGGGGTGTACGACATGGAGAGTAGCCCGACGTGAATGAGGATGTAATACCACACCACACCGTACAAACCTAAATAGAAATTTGGGCCAAGGACCCGAAAAAGTCCAAGGGGCCTGAGGATGGGCCTCGGACGGGAAGGGCCCTCCCCGTTTTCAGTTTAACATTTTGTAGTGAGGAAGAAGAGGGGAGTAAGATACCCCAAAAGATGGAGGTTTATAGCATAACTAATAACTTGATGTGAATGAGGACATGATCCCACACCACACTATACACTCTGGGTCAGAACTTGGGCTCGGGACCAAGAAGACCAAGGGGCCTGAGACTGGGCCTCGGTCAGGAAGTCCCGACCAGTTTTCAGTTTAACATCTTGCAGTGAGGATGAAGAGAGGAGTAAGGTGTCTTATTCGGGGATGTGTACGACACGATGAGCATCCTGACGTGAATGAGGAAAAAATCCCATACAACACCGTACAATACCAAAAGAGAGAACTTGGGCCGGGGGCTTGAAAAGGCCAAGGGGCCTGAGGCTGGGCCTCGGATGGAAGGTCATACAACCTATTATACTATTACCGCCTCATCACATCTCCTAATCTCATGTGAGTAGTGCTCGATGTGGGAAACAAGGAGCCGGTCTCGGCTCTCCCCATCATATGGGGGACTAAAACTTGGCTTTTCCTGAAGGGAGTTCTTCTCTTGGAGATAAAAAAGGGAAGAATGAACCACTACACTCAATATTTGGGACATCGTGGGGTGGTTATAATGTCGCAGGATAATCATTGACCATGTTCGAAACATAACTTCCCTATAGTAACCTGAAATGGGAGAAAAAAATGAGCATCGACCAATGACTATATTCGAAATGCAGGACTTGTATCGGCTTGTTGCTCAACATCCTTGAGGGCGTTGGCCCGAAGTGGTAAGAGAGCCCTTAGGCCTAGCATCCATACCATTCGAGGGCCCTTCTGGATGGGGAAGATGATTGAGTCCCAATCAAAGGAGTGGGTGAAGCATAGATGTACCCATCATTGAAAGAGGAAAACGACTCCAGGGAGTGGGATGTACGTCCAGATTGAGGTTAGCTCGATGTGAATTAGAGAAAATTTTTGCACCCCATCCATATGTCTTGACCTGAGTGGAATAATCTGGCATTTGGTCTGGGCCAACAGAAAAAATGTCTAGGCGTTCCTACGTATCCTATAAGGATGGGAATCAGGCCATACATAGTTCTTGAAGTCCATGAAGTTTAACGTCATGCGGTGAGGAAGTGGTAGGATAGAATAATGGAGAGTGGTAACATGGTGCAACCATTACAATCCTGGTATGAGTGGGGCTAAGGGAACCTACACCATATCATGCAAGGATCCTCCGGGAGAAATACACCCAGGGGGTAGTCAAAAAGAAGAGTTTGGGGGATGGGCTGAAGAAGATGTGTCTGATCATTCCTATGTATCCCATAAGGATGGGAATCAATCCATACATAGTTCTCAAGATGCAGTTTAACATCTTGCAGGATGATGCGCAGTTTAAAGTCATGGAGGACCAATTAGTTTAAGTTCGTGTAGGACCAGCGTGCGGTTTAGGGTCATGCAGGACCGAACAGTTTAAGGTCATGCGGGACCTGTCAGTTTAAGGTCATGTAGGAACAACCAGTTTAAGGTTGTGTAGGACCAGTCAGTTTATGTTCATGCAGGACCAGTCAGTTTATGGTCATGTAGGACCAGTAGGCTTAGTAAAAGTATTGCTTGAGGAACTTGGCATTGGTGGGAGGAGTTATACTCTCACCATCCATGGTCACTAGGGAGTATACTCTATTAGGGTAACCCATGTGTACTATGTAAGGTCCTTCCCATTTGGGCTCCAACATGGGTGGTTTCCTGCCGGGGATCATTGGCTCCCTGAGGGCCAATACCAAGTTTCCTTGTAGAAAAGAGAAAAAGTGAACCATCTTGTTAAAGGTTCTAGCCATCTTATTATGATGTCATTCTAGACCGTGCAGGGAACAAATACTATTCTCTTCAAGTGCTTCCAATTCAGCTAGATCAAATTCGGCTACCTTATCTAGCTCCTGCTGGTCATAGACCGTTGTGCGTAACGAGGGTAGCTGTATCTCGATGGGATGGAAGACCTCATCTCTATACACCAGGGAATATGGGGTCACCTGGGTGGAATTTGAGTCGTCACTTTATTGGCCCATAGGGCGTTGGGGAGCTTGTCCAGCCAACTCTTCTTGTTCTAACCAACCATTTTCTGCGTAATGTTAGAGAGGGTTTTGTTAAATTCGTCTATCTACCCATTTTCTTGTGCATGATAGCAGGAGGTATGGTTAAAATGGATGTTGTACTTGGTATACAATTTCTTCAAGTCAGCTGGTCGAAAGGTGGTGCCATTATCGGTGAGGAAAACATGAGGAACTCCACACCGGTGCATGATGTTGGAGTTCACGAAGTCAATGATGGAACAAGCCTTGACATCCTTGAGCAGAACTCCTTCTGCCCACATAGAAAAGAAATTTGTTGCAGTCAGGATGAACCTGTACTGGTGAGATGTCACTAGTGGGTACGGTCCCATGACATGGAGTCCCCACACCGAAAATGGACAAGAGTACTAGGTGGAGTGGAGAGGTTATAATGGCCGATGCAGGAAGTTAGAATATACTTGGCACGCATGACATCTCTTGGCGAACTCGATACAATCATGGATCATAGAGGGACAGAAGTATACCAGTCTTCAGATTTGATGGGACAGCTTCGGCCCAACCTCTTGAGCCCCACAAGAACAAGTGTGAACCTTGTACATGACCTGATAAATCTTAACTCCTTGGATGAAACGGAGGATAACACTATCAAACCTGCACTTGTAGAGAATATTCTCAATATTGGGACCACTCTGGAGGGTAAACTACAGCGTACAACGTCGGATTCACTCGTTCTATGCCCGATCATCTAGGAGGCAACCATTTTTTAGGTACTCGAAAAAAGGGACTCTCCAGTCGAGAGTCACTTCAACCATTGCATCCAGAGAAACTAGGGGTCCTGTCATGGAGGTCCCAGCAGTAATATGGATTACTCGCAGGTCGTCGTCATCCTCTAGGGTGATAGGGGAAATGAATCTCCAGTGTCTCACATGTATAATCAGATCATCCAGCTTAGGTTCTGCAAGTGATGCAGCCAGGCTGGCCAGGGCATCAGCTTGACCGTTCTGAGATTGAGGGACATGAGTAACATCCAGCTGGGATTGAAATAGGTCCATTAGATAGAGGGTGTGCTCCAAGAATGGTTTGATCTCAATATTTATAACAACATATCCATTGGTTATATTCTTGATGACTATTTTGGAATCCCCTTTCACATGAAAATGGGGTACATCGATCTTGAGAGCCAGCTCGAGGCCAGTGATAAGAGCCTGATACTCTGCTTCATTGTTGGTGCAGCCTTCTGACTACAGGAATGAGTTCAGAAGAATGGCTTGCACCTTGGTAATAAAGACAATATCTAGGACCATTCTGTTGAGCCTAGAATCATTGAGTCTTCTGCTGGTGGGGCTCCGGGAGGCGCCATCAAAGTTCATATTCCAAAATGGAATGGAAGGATCTACCGAGAGGATTGCCTCATCTAGAAAATCCAAGTCCAGGGGCTAGTCCACGGAGGTTGGATGTGTAGCTAGAAAGTCTGCTAATGCCTATCCCTTGAAAGATTTATGAGGGACGAACCTGATGTAGAACTGCTGTAGGATTACCGCCCACCACAATAGATGGCCGGTCAACCAGGGGTGGTTCATAATATACTTCAACGAGTCTACTCGAGACACTAGCTATACCTCATGGTGCTGCAGGAAGTGTGTCAAATTTTGTACTGTGAATACCAGTGCAATGCAGCTCTTCTTGATGGAGGAGTGTCTGGTCTCCATATCGATGAGCATATTATCGAGGTAGTAGAGTCTATTTTATGCCCCTCCATTGTTCTTCTGGGTGAGAAGGGTGCTGAGAGATCGTTCCAGAGCAGTCACAAACAAGATCAGTGGCTTTATGGGGATATGTAGCATCAAGACTAGAGGCTGGATCAAATACTGCTTAATTTTCTCGAATGCGGTTTGGCACTCTTTGTCCCACTCATAGGTAGATCCTTTCTTAATGTGCCGAGAAAAGGGATTACACTTGCCAGCCAGATTCACAATGAATCAGCGTATGTAGGCTAAGTGGCTTTGGAAACCTCGAAACTCCCGAATATTTCTCAGGGGAGGAATCTTGATGATGACCTTGATCTTCTCTGGGTGGATCTATATGCCTTGATACCTAAAAAAAATCCAAGAAACTTCCTAGAGGTGACCCTGAAGGCACATTTCAGTGGGTTCATCTTCAGATGGAGAGAACATAGGAAGATGAACACTTTCTCAATGTCTTTGAGATGGTCCTGGTGCGGGAAATATTTGACCACCAGGTCATCCACATAGCATTCCACCAATTTCCTGAGGATTGGTTTGAAAATATGGTGCATGGAGCGCTAATAGGTGGCACTTGAATTATTCAGGTCGAAGGGCATAACCTGGTAACATAAAGTACCTTGGGGTGCCCTAAAAGGTGTAGACTCTTAGTCATCAGGGGCCATTTGGATCTGGTTATATCCGGAGTAACCACCCATGAAGGAGAGGGATTGGAACCTAGTTTTAGCATTGATCAACAATTCTGTCACTGGAAGTGGAAAATCATCCTTCATACAGTGACGATTGAGATCTCAGAAGTCGATGTAGACTCTGATATGTCTGTTCTTCTTCTTGAATAGAACAATGTTGGCTAGCCACTTGGGGTACTTGACCTCCTTGACTAAGTTGTCTCGGATGAGCTTTTCAACTTCGTCCTCGAACATGGCACTGCGAGAAGGGTGAACATTTCTGGGAGGTTGTTTTAACCCGCGATGATTTTCCAAAAGACTGAGGTGGTGGATGTGTACCTGAGGATCTAGTCCTGGAATCTCATCGTAACTTCAGGAAAACACATCACTGTGCTTCTTTAGGAAATCCACATATCGTTGTTGGTCCTCTAGGGACATGGGGGAACTGATCAATGTGGGTCTCGGATCTGCCTCGCTACCAAGGTTCATCTATACCAGTTCATCGACCAGTGCGGAGACAGATTTTTCAAAGGCGGGGGGAGGGTCCTCGAAATCCCCTTCTTCGCTTGCGGAGGAGGGATTCCCTATGGGAGGAGATTTATCTAGGTCGGAAGATCCTAACGGGAGACTGGTACTGGCCTGGACAGCAGTGGAAATCATATCATGGGGTTCACACACTGTTGAGACCATAGTAATGAAGGCGGTCGATTCGATCCCATCTGGTCTTCGGCCTAAGGGGCTGTGCATGATGATATCAAAGCAATAATGGCCCTTCGGCTTGAGCCAGTTAATCCAAGATCGATGAAACATACACAAATTACATACTACCATGGCCATGGGGAGGACATCCTGATACCGTACGGGGGTAGGAGGTTCCAAGATCACCTAATCCTATTTTGTGTAGGAGTACGAGGTGATTTTTCATCGTCGTTTGGACTTGGTAATATTCCTTCCTCTTGAACTAGATACAACAAAGCATTTCCCCATGTCAGGGGTCGTGGCCTCCAATCAATGGATCGGGAAGTCATAGGCGTCATCCAGACCTTCCTAGGGGCCAGTTGTGACCGTGGCGAGCTCAACCTCACTTTCTAGAATCTAATTTTCCTTTCTCTTGTAATAGTTACTGTTCTGATAGTGGGATTCACAAGAGGCGAAGGGAGATGCATCACCTTGGAGTATTCCTATTCGACCATTTAGGAAGTACTTGAAGAATTGGTGGTATGATGAGGGGACCACCACGTGCAGATGAAGCCATGGTCTTCCCATCAATGCAGTGTACACAGTGTCCTGGGAGACAACCATGATCTCGGTACTGGAATCTAGGCCGCCAAACTAGGTCTTCAAGAGGATATTACTGACTGGGGTCTACTCTGTTCTGTCATATCCTTAGATCCTTAAATTGGATGGAGTCAGTTCAACCTCAGATAACCCCAGCTTCCGCAATGTCCATGTTGGGATAAGGATGATCTCGGAGCCAGTGTCAACGAGACAAGGATGAATATGCATTCCGTTAAATTGGATGGTGATGTACAGTGGGCAGATAAGACCCTTTATGGGAGAGCCTTCATCTCTCCTGAGAATGAAATGATGGCATGGCATTCGGCATTCACAACCAATTCAGCATGAAAGGCTTCTGCAGCTGCTACCTCCATCATAAACTGGAGGGGGCTTCTTAAAGCCTCAGTGAGGGCCTCACGCATATATAATGATAGGTAAAGGGATTCAAGGATGGAAAGTCTCACTGGGATGTTGTAGAGGTGCTTGAGAACATCATACTTCCACGCCAGGTTTGAACATATGCTTACAGGTGTCCGTTCTGCGATTGGTGACATTGCCAACCCTGTTGGATGGACTGACGGCTGGCTGGTGTTGGGCACGTCCTGCTGTTCACTAGTCAAAGCCCAAAGAGTCACTGTCGGATGAGGAATAGATGACTAAGATTATCCTGTAGCAGGGAGAGACTAGTTGCGGCCTGAATGAGGTATCTCTGCCTGATCCGGTAGAACAAATGGTGGTGGATTCGGTCCTGACAACACCAGATGAAGAGGATGCGAGTGTTGAGCTCTATGTTGGTCCTACTTTCTGGTCTCGGTGACATGCATGAACTGGCCAGAGGTGCCAACTGATGCACATCTATGACCCATATGGACGTGGCACAACCGATGTTGGCGTTGGATGGGGACGTTTGGGAGGTTCGCCTGGCACTCCCCCTTGTTGGGAGTTGTATAGGGGTTTACCAACTCAACGGTATTATCTGAAGTGTACCCTTGACTGTCACTTGAAGAGTCATCCACTACTGGGTGGATTCTGGGAGGGATCCCCATCTCAGGGGGCATCAAGTCATCGAGAGTGTGGGATGACGACAGTATTTGCGGGGTGCATTTCCTCTTCTTGCGCCGCCGATGCTTGCTCTTCTGAGAAGAGGCCGACTGAGATAATGACGCAAAAGTGCTGGTATTAACTTCTAAAGGCTCCGACTAATTTAGGAATGCCCGAATGATGCCATGGGCGTGAGAAACTGTCCTCCGAGCCATCCAGTAATCGTACTTTTGGGACTCGCAGTTAGAAACATGTTTCCACTCACCTTCATGGTCGCTACCACTGTCTGGCCTTACAAAGACATCTGCCACTTGTGCTGGGGTTGGGACCAGTCTGAATATGTTGTTATTGGCCTGGTCATGGAGTCAGTATTTAAACAGATAGAACTGATTGAGGGTGTTCCCCAGAATCTAATTATAGGGGCAGTAGTTGGGCGATCAGTGAGATTCGCCTCTTCTGGCCTTCTACACCCAGGAAAGCGTACAATCCCATATTCTAGGGCGCTATGGAAGTGACTAGGGACTAGGCTCTCACTGAACGATTAAGTCCGGTTTCTTATTTCCGGAAAGGGGGCTCTTGTAGCCTAGCCCTGATGAGGGGCTAGAGGGGCCTGTCGAGGATGTGGACCCTGATTTTCTCGCATGTGCAGTGGTGGTGCGTTACACGGGGGCGCTTGCTAATTCTGAGGACGCTGCTAAGCCGGATGTTGTGCCTGGGGAGGAGGACCTCTACAAACATGCCGGGCTGGTGCCAGTGGTAGTAACTCTAGCAGTTTGGGGTATTCTATTTTGGGCTACCGTGGCAGGCTTGGTTCTGGTAGATCTATTTGCTGGGATCGCATGGGGCAACAGACGTGCCTGTCTGGCCTGTTGCAGAGCTTTCTCAAGGTGCTGGGTCTTGTTGGAAAAGTCTCGGAATCCTCCAGCTTAGTTCTGGGCGATCAGAGAAGGAACCAGTTTCGTCTTCACGTTCCCTATGCACATCTTCATTAATTTCTCCTGAGTTTGTGGCATGTAAAAATAGTATGTAAGCCCCTTCCACTGGGCGATAAAGTCCACGACTCGCTCATAAGGACTTTGCTGGCACTTGAAGAGGTCAGCGATGCTCATTTTCTAGGTGGTAGAGCTGAACTGGTAGAGGAATAGCCTGCGATGGTCCTCCTAGTAGGTCACAGATCTGACGGGGAGCTGGCTGTACCAGACGAATGCCAGCCCCTCCAGTGTCTGAACAAAATAGTGGAGCTTTGCAGCCTCCTGCAGCGTTGGAGTACCTAACATGGGTCCACAACTTGAGTTGAAGTGGGCTAGGTGCTGTAGCAGGTCCCCCATCCCATTAAAGTGGGAGAAGATGGGGTTTCATAATTCTGGAGGTACCGACATATCATCCACCCATGCTAGGTATGGATTTCCATCTGGTGGGATGTCCACCTGCCGCGTTTCCAATGCCTCATGGTGAGCTTTGAGCACCACCATAGGATCATTTGGACGGGGGTCCTTGTCTTGATGGGGATCCCTAACCATGAGCGTGTTGTTGAGATCTTCAACACGGTAGATAGGCTCAGCGGCTCATGGAGCGGCCCTTTGGGCTACCGGGGGAGCCCTAGCGGGGTTCCTAAGATTGTTGCGCGGTTCAGGAGAGTTTGGTGAGACATACCGTGCCCTCTTTCTATGAGTTTCAGATTCATCTCTGTCCACAGGAGTGGTATAATCAGGGTTGCATGGGGGGCATCTTGTCGAGGGGTAGTTGTTCCTGCCCCTACTGCCCCAGCCGAGGATCACCGTAGTCGGGTCGTCACTCTGCAATGCATTTGGACAATAGTTCGTCGACCAACATCTTCTTCTCAAAAATTTGTTGCCGCAACGTGGCCTTCTCGGAGTCTTCCTCATTCTTCTGCACAGAGGAGGATGGGTCGGAGTGCTTGATAGTTCTGATGTTCTCTTTTCCCTTACCAGCATTCCTGCTGAGTGCCAATGCCTCGGTGGGCGCAGAGAGACCTAGGAGGTTCCTCTACTGACGAGTAATCCTCTCTGATGGGTCCAACAATGGTGGCACACCCTAAAGGGGTAAGTCTCCATCGATAAACTCCAGCTCGTCCTCTTTGTCCACTATGTCGGCCATGTGGACCGTGACCATTCCTCGGGGCATGTCCTCAATATTTCATAGTGAGGCAGGCTGCCCCCAGAAAGGTCTGAAGAGGAGGGAATCATACTGCCCCCAGCCACAGATTTTCATGTGGGGGGTAGCCTCCTTGATTATTTGGTGGAGTACCTTGATACTCTGAATGCATTGCTGCTGGAGGGCCTCACGACGACCTCGTGACACGGGGCGCTGGGCCACAGGGAGCACGTGCAGATTGACTAGAAGACACTGTTCGCTGATGTCTTCGGAATGCGCTTAGCTCCTTGGATAAACCATGCAAAGATGAAGGATACTGAAATGCGTCACCTAGAGGGTGTAGCGGAAACACTCAACATCCTTTGGGGTGATGGAATCGGGTATTCAGAAATCCCATGTTGCCATGGGCCATAACTTCTCGGGGAAGCAGTCCGCTGCTAGGATGCTCCAGAGGCACCTCAGATCAAACTCAGGGTCTGGCCCTTGATTTCCCCACTCTCCAACTGGGGGTGGCTGAGGAACTGGATGTGGTACTGAGGCAGATTGTTGGGATGGCAGGTTGGATGGTGGAGAATACGGAAAATGGGCTGACTGGACACCGATTTTTAGACAGCCCTCTGAAGAGTGTAGCTACCTGGCCTCTATGTCGCAATAAGAGGGGTTGATGTCCACCATTCCTGGCTCAGGGGCTAGGGCTAATGGTGGTGGGTCACACTACTGCTTTCCTACCATTGGCCCCAGGAATTTCTCTCTGTGATCTCTTGTGAAGGTAGAGAGTGCTTCTGGTGACGATGGTGGTAATTGCACTACAGTAACCTGTAGGGTCTCCAGATTTTTAACCTCCTAGATAAACCTATGGAGGGAGGCAGTAATCCTATGGACCAAGAATTCTGGGAGCTCCAGGCTGATACGCCTCGTCCTTTCCCCGACTCTGGACTCAGATGAGCGAGGGGAGGGTTCCCGAGATGAGTCGTACTCTGTTTCAGAGTTTGAGAGGTGGACTGGTTTGATCTCCTTCAGGGAGATCCTAGGATTCTTCTTCTGGTGGCGACATCCCACATTCCTGCCACTGGGTGACTCCTCGGGATAGGGCTAATTCTTGACATGGGGTACTTCTGCCGCACGGGTGCTGGGGTGAAGAGGGTTTCCACTTGAGAAAACCGGAGTGTGTGGAGTTCCAGAAAAAATGTCAAAGGGGACATGGGGAGGACCTCCATAAAGAATTCCAGAGGGATAAAAACCTCTGTTGGGACTTACATGAGTATGGGGAGGACCTCCATGATTGGTGCGGGTGGAGCGACGACGGCCTTCACCCCTCTGGTTGTCGGGGTGGGGATGACTTTCACCAGCTACGGAGAGGACGTAGGGAGGATCCCGACCTTAGAGAGAGAACGAATGGGGGATGTCCCTGCACTGATGACAGGGAGTAGGAGGAAAGAATCTATATCCATTATAATGGGCATGGGAGAGGCTTCCGTGCCAAGCATCCCTGTCGCGGGGCAGAACTTCATTCGGATTGGGGGTAGCACATGGCTGGCATCTAGGCTGAGCCTCAGAGTAGGGAAGGCCCACGCTCTATGTGGTAGTGGTATGGGGAGGGCCACTGTATGGGGTGGCACCACTGTAGGTAGGTTCGCGGTGACCACTACTCATGCCTGTGACCAGGAGAGTCGACCTAACCTACCTATGGGGTGGTTGGGGCCTCGATCCCAGTTGTGCATATAAGCACCCCTGCTCAGTGTGTGCCAGGACCTGATGATATGCGTCAGCGGTGGATCAGGACACACTAGCCGTCATCTTTGACACCCCTTGGAGGGCATCCTCCTTAGCATGTTCCTGACGCTGGCGTCAGGTCCGACGAGATGAGGCTGGTGGTACAGGTGTATAGCTTACCTGCTCTTCCTATGGTAAGACCGGCGGTGGTGCTGACGTGGCAGAGTGGGAGCCTTTGCTGGGAGCCCTTGGATTGGCACTCTAACCAGGTTAGGCCGGGCGTCACATACCTCATCAGTGTATCGTAGGGAGTCATCAAAGCACGCCGGGGACCTGCTCCCGAAGAGGTTGTATGTCGGGGTGGGGAGAAATGGCTCCCTGCACGGACCTAGGGGGCAGTGTTGACGGCGAGGCGCTGACGCCTCCAAATCCAGGCAGGCCATATACTGTGTTGGGATGATTCCCTACTCATCATAACGACGTACAAGGTCATTAATTACCCTTCATTGGATAACTTCTGATGGGAAGATGGGGCGTGGGTTCCCCACGATCGTGGATGCAGAGGCCGTCGCGGAAGCGGTGAAGCCACATGGAGCAGCTGTGTTGGCTCTGCCCCTGTTCCTGCATAGACGGGTGAGCAGTGATCGCATTCCAGCAGTAGCAACCTGATTCCTGAGAACCAGAGAGATGAACACAGTTCTGAAAGAAAAATGAATCTACGACCAATTCCCCAGTGTCATCCCATCTCCCGTGATCGGTAAGATGGATCCACGTTGAAAACATCACAGAACGGGATGTCCAATGTTCTACTACCCCAAATTTTGGTGAGTTTCACACCAGTCCCACTATTTGATTGGAGGGACCCATCATCAGATAGCTGGATCTGGTGACATTTCAATCCATTTATTCCCCAGGCACTATTAAAATTCATATTGTGGAGAAGAATTCACATAGGGTTAACCATTTCTGTTTTTGACGCTTTCGTTGGGGCGTACACGTCTGTCTTGGTTGGGGATGAGGGATGCTGCTTTTTGGTTTCCCTTCATTCCCTCTTTCCAAAGGTGGGTGAAATCCGCTCCTTATTCAGGGACATCTCTCCTTGATCGAAATGGGATGATGGGATTTCTATTCCTCCTTCTGTGGATTCCACCTCGGAACTCGTCACCTAGTAAGAGTCTCTCTATTATACTTAAAACGTTGTTCGTGAAACTCTTCCCAGTTCCATATCTTCATGGAAACCATTTAATTACATAGATTCTGTCATGACATTCCAAGGGTTCCAGCCAGGGCAGCAACCTTCGGTTAGGGGAGTAGTCACACTGGGCATCACTGGAATGTCTGGATGTCAGGGATTGGTGTGTTTGTCTTATGTCCCTTATTATAGGGCTTCTCAAGGGTTCGTAAGCTCGAGGAATCCCACATCAAATGTGGGGAATCGTATTCCATGGGCATGTATCTGAGGTTTTCCTCAGCTTACTATGTTTAAGACAGAGTATGCCGTATGTTTAATGTCCAACAGAGACAGATCAGGCTGATCTAAACACTGACTATAGTGGATCAGATGGAGGAACCCCTTGGATGGAACACCGATATTGGGGCCATCGCGTGGGTGGCCTCCCGAATGTTGTCAAACGAAACAGGGAATGGAATGGCATGATTCCACAGTGATGTGGTGGATCGAGTAAGGATCAGGATGTATGATGGATCTGTTGATGGGGATGGTGAATGGGATGACACCATCATGAGGATGATGATGGTTTTGGGTTTGAGACTCAAAGAGACTTCCTACGTACCTCTTGTTGGAAAGGATCAAAGACCACATATTTCGGGTGGCGAATATAGTTTAACGTCATGCGGGACGGGGGAGAACCGACGTGAAGGGGGTCAGAATGACTAGGTGGTGGTGGGATTGAACCTCTGGGAGGCTTCCTACGTACCATGCCTTGACATAGATCAATGTCCTCATAGTTCAGTATGGGGTCTGGGGATTTTACACTACACTACCCAAGGTGTTGGTGAACCTATGTGAAGATGGTCAGAATGACTGGGTGGTGGGCTTGAACCTCATGAGGATTCCTACATACCATGATTTGACAAGGATCAATGACCATGTAGTTCAGGTGGGGGCATGTGGCTTACACTCTAGGATTCCCAAGGTGTTGGGGGCTTGGTGCACTGACTCGAAGATGGTCAGGACGACCAGGTGGTGGGATTGAACCTCAGGGAGGTTTCCTATATACCTTGCCTTGTAAATGATCAAATACCTCGTAGTTAAGAAGGTGGGTGTGGGGATTACACTCTAGGCTACCCAAGGTGTTAGTGAAGAAATGTGGAAGAGGACCTGGGGTCCAATGGTTGGTGGGATTGAACCTCATGGATGCTTCATATGAACCTTTCCTTAGTAAGGATCAAAGTCCACATAGTTCAGATTGGGGGGGGGGGATGGGGCTTACACTCTAGGCTTCCCAAGGTGAGGATGTCAGGTTCAGTGCTTAATCTAAGCTCATGTGAGTCGTGCTAGTTGTGAGATACAAGTGGCTACATAGACCTAATGATCACATCATGAAAGGTGCGTCCGTGGGATGTGGAGTGGGGCTTACGCATGGAGCGTCCTAGGGAGAGAAATATTGGGACTTAATTCAATATGGATGACCAAGGCAACAAAGCATAGTGGGAGAGGGATTTGGTACCGAAGAAAGGAGAAGCACTGTTTCCCACCACACCCTTCTCTTTCCCTGGGGACTGAAGATGAAAGGAGGAGCAGGGATGCTGCCTTTGGAAAGAAAAGATAGGGGCTTACACCAATGTGGATGACCTTTACCCATAGTCAAACTCCACAACGATAACGAGGATATCATCCCCTATGAGGGGTAATCCCATCCTCGTAGAGACGAGTGGGCATGGAGAATATCCAAGGCGGGGGACCCTGAGGGTGAGGCATGGGGAGAGGTCACATTTTAATGTCATGTGCTGAGGATGAAGGTGCTTGGAAGTTTAATATCCTTCATCTCAAACAATTATGGGTTGACTCCGCACCCCTAGGACTTACATAATCTATACCCTCTACTTCTTGATGTAAAGAGGGGACAGGAAAAGCCATGGTGAGGGGGTGTTATGGAGCGAACCATCAAGGGGCCCACGTTAGCGTGGCTATGTGGAGAAGCAATATCCATTAGCGTGCCTATCCGAAGAAGCATGAGGCGAAGCAACACAATGGGTGGTGTTTTCTAGGGGACTCTGAAATCACATTGTGCAGACCTGGAGGGTCGTATGGGAAAAGAAATTGCAATGCGGAGGGGTTCATATGTAGGGGCCTTGTGAATCTCTGTTACTCCACGTGGCATGGAGCACTTGCAAAGGGGTGTGTCGCACGAAGTAGGGTTCCCTAGCCCAAGCATAGGGAAGTGGTGCATATGAGAGGTGCTTTGAGAAGTGGAAAGGCATTCACGTAGCACTACCTCGTGGAGAAAAGGTCCCTCGCTTGTGAAGCAATGTGCTTCGCGATGTATAGTGACCCTGCCTTAGAATGGGGATCATGTGTACATGAATGGTGTATCATGAAGCATAAATGCTCCGTGATGACCCTAGTCCCCTTGGGGATCCCCTTCCTTCTCGAAGGCCCTTAGGCTTCATGAAAGGCATCCCTCTTGGAAGTGGGGATCAAAACGAGACTAGGGGGATGTACTTTGTGGAGCAGAAGTACCTTGCACAACGCATAGTTCACAAAGCAGAAGGATGTTTCGTGATTCAGGATATGGGAAGTCAAAAGGTCTGATTGTAAATCTATTGGGATCGGGGGAGCCTGATATTTATAGGCAAGTGGTGCTGCGAAGCGGAGCTCACGCGGTGCAAAGAGGGTATTGGTTACTTCTGGGCGGGTCGTGAACGCCAAATGTGGTCGAGGAGCGTCTATCCTCCTTGCTTCATGGCGGCCTTGCGAACGTCATATGAATTCATAGTGAGGCCCACCTCCTTGCTTCATGGAGGGCTCATGAATGACAAATTCATTCATGGAGTGGCCCTCCTCCTTGCTTCGCGGCAGGCTCACAAATGTCAAATGTGTTCGCGGAGCAGCCCGTCTCCTTGCTTCATGGAATCCATGGTGCTGGGGGGGGGGGGGGGGCTCTATGAAGTGGCTTCACAAGGTAGTCAATGGGGACCTCCTTGGGATTCTTCTCTATCCTGAATTTTGGTGCCAAAAGTTTGTCATGATGTGTTCCACCGGTCAGTAGGTGAAGGCGGAGCATCAACGATTAGCAGGGATTTTGCAGCAGTTTTCCATTCTCTAGTGGAAGTGGAATGATGTCGTGATGGAATTTGTGATAGTCTTACCAAGTTCACATAGAAGGAATGATGTGGATTGAGTTGTCCTTGATAGAGTCACAAAGGTTTTACATTTCTTACCGATCAAGGAAACCTTCAGTGTGGATGAGCTGGGAAGGCTGTACATTCGAGAGATTGTTCATTTTATAGGGGTTCCACACTCTATCATTTCAGAAAGGGATGCCCATTTTGCTTCATGGGTCTGGTAGAGACTACACAGTGCTTTGGGTATATACGTACTTCTGAGTACAACATACCATCCCTTGACAGATGGCCAGAACGAGCGCAAAATTCAGGTGATAGAGGACATGCTTCGAGCACACATCCTAGATTTTTAAGGTTATTGGGAGAAGCACATACCTCTTGTGGAGTTTTCCTACATTTATAGATTTCATGAAACTATTCATATGGAACCTTATGAGGCTTTTTACGGTAGGCCATGCTGATCACCCTTATGTCAACCGGAGGCAGGATATGCCTCTATATTGGAACCTCGTCATGTCCTGGAGACCACGATACAAATAGAGTTTATTCGGAAGAGGATGGATACTGCACAGAAATGACATAAGTCTTATGATGATCGACTGATATGACCTCTAGAGTTCATGGTCTAAGATATAGGTTTCCTACATGTCACACTGAGGTTGGGACATAGAAGGATTAGGAGACAGGGCAAGATTTCACTGAGATATGATCGACCGTTTTAGGTTTTGAAGATAGTCGGGCTTGATGCCTATTGGCTGTAGTTACTTTACAGGTTTTAGTCTATGCACGATGTATTCCACATTTCTCATCTACGATGTTAATTATCAGACCCATATCATGATTTCCAACCCTTGGAGGTTGAGTTGGAGGCAGAATCCTCGTTTGAGGATCATCCTATCCTAATTCTTGATCGTCGTGAAAAGGTTCTCTGTGGCCGGTATATTTTTATGGTATGAGTGCTATGGAAGAATAGGTGAGTACATAACGAGACCTAGGAGGGGGAGGACGATGTGTGATCACAGTGGCTAGAGCAGTTTGAGGATTATTCTTATACGCAACCTTTTTAGGGAAATTTAGGGACAAACTTCTTTAAGGGCGGAAATTTGTTAGAACCCAGACCTTAATTTTAGGTATGAGTTTTCTTTTCTAGTGTTTTTGAGAATAATAGACGAATATGTACATTTATGGGGTACATGTAGTGTACCTTGGATTACACACAGTGTAACCAATTACTGCGGGTGACCGTGTACTGGCCGTGTAATTTCTGAGTACATCACCGTGTGGGGTGACCTGGAGACCACCAAAAGGGGGGACCAGAAAAGGCATATACATGTCATGTAATTTAGAAGACACACCAAGTAATTTTATTTTTAATTGTTTTGTCAGATGGGGGTCATGTATCATTCACAGAAAACCCTTCTTCTCAGCCCATTTCATCCAGGAGTGACCAAAGCTCATGATTCTTCTCTGAGCCCCCGACACACCATCTGTTTTTTGATTCGACCACCATAGATTACGTTGGAATCGACACGGTGAGTTCTTCCTTCTTCTAGATCATTGTTTCATGATTTCTATTCTTTTGTGAGATATCCTAGGTTGAACTTTTTACATGTTTTTATAGATATAACACCTTATAGGTGGATTCAAGGTTTAACACCGAAGTATATCGATCATTCAACATCCTAGTAGTTGGTTTGTGCCATTTCTTAGTTTGGCTTTGAATATTATGTGCAAAATATCCCAATACCCAAGAACAAGGTATTACATGTTTCGAGATTTTAGCCATGTTCTTGTGTGCTATGCCTTGTGTGCCTAAGTAGAGGTTGTTTGATTGTGAATAGGTTTATAATACATGCTATGGATTTTTTCCCATGTTCATTTTGATTTTGACCATTTGGTATAGCTTTGTCGGTTATGCTTCTTGTTTTCCATGGCTAGTGTTGTTAGGATGAAGTAATATTATCTGATGTTGTTATATTTATGTTACTGGTTTTCCAAGTAGTTCTTGAAATATGTTATCCAAGTTGTTCATAAGTACTAATTTGGAAGTTGAACATTTTTGTGCATGATTGACTTACAAAGGGATGTAAGAACATGGAGTAGTAGACCATAAGTGGAATGGATGCTGAGGGCTTCTCCGGAGTGTCTGTTTACTTTTATATTGCAATAGAAAAGGGGGTAAGGATATTGTGCTTCTTTAGAGTGTCTGTAGTTCCACATTGTGAGACCATAGCAGGAATTGGATGTTGAGTGGTTCCTATGAGTGTTTATAGTTACCGATACAATATCTCATAGGGAATTATCGGTGAGTGCTTCCTCAGAGAGTCCCTTATAATGCTGAACCAGATGCGTTAAACTATAAGTTCTTACAAGATGGTTGCTTGTGTTTGATTGGTTCAACCATAGGGTTTAGGATATGAGTAATTATTATAGGGATAATTGTTTTTGATTATCTTCTCACTTGATATATGAAAATGAATGCAGTTGGAACTTTAGAATTGATTACTTTTGAGTAATTCCTTATTTAATAATTAATTTTTCTTATTTCCTGCCAAATATATATTCACTGACTTCTAGGATCAGAACATTGGGTGGTTGACTAATGGGATTCGTCTCACAGCCTTTTTGGGTCATTCTTTTGTGCCCAAACTGATTATATTTTTGCAGGTATAGATAAGGGAAAACACCCTTATACATTAGGTACTTGATTGTTGTGTAGCTAGAGAGCATGGGACAAAGATGAGGCTTGCGATTCTGCTAGAGTTTATTTGTTTTATTGGTACATTGGTTTAGTACTGTATTCCCACATTGTTTCTTTTTTGGATGCTTTCCTAGACAAATGTATCATGCCTCATTTATATATGTGTGGTCTCCATTTTTATATTACTTCTAGTCTTCTATTGTAAACTTATTTCATGTTATTATAGATTCTACTATTGTTATCTATTTATTTCCACTATATTACTCTACCAATTAAGGAATAGTTTCCCCACTATCACACCCAAGGCCCTCACAACTAGTCGGGAACCTCTGACGTTTTGGGAAATGTGCTTGAGGCCAAGTGACCAACTGGGTAAGTGAAACCTCTTGGTAGCTCCTAGAACCGGGATGTTACAATGATTCCCATGGACATAATATGCGGGATTATACACATGATCCCACTTGTGATACCCTAGGTATAGAGTACTCCAAAATCATTTTTAGTGGGAGTTTAAAATATTGTATATAATGGATAGAGGTTCTCATTTCATGAGAAATGATATAGGGCAATCATATTAGGGATGGACCATAACACATTGATGTGTTGCATTCTTCTATATTGACATTAGCCTCATGAGGATTAGAAAATAGACAATATTTATCATGTTTTTAGGTATGAGCCCTTATGCATCAATACCATATTCAAACATTGGGATCCCTTTTTTCCTTTCTACGGGCCATTGAAGGCATATGGAAACATTAGGTTCTAGATATTTAAAGTTTGATTTATTAATTAAGTTGCATAAATTATGGTGGAATCACCCCATACTATGTTTTAATAGGGTATGTATTTGGTGTTCCTTTGATGAGGGGTGATAATGAATGATTTTCTACATAGTTTTCCATCATGCAGAATGGATGTACTTACATCTATGTAGTTTAAGGTCACCTGATCAGAAAATTTCCCTTTTAGTTTATTTTCATTTAGTAATGAATTTTTTTTGTAAATTAATTATATAATGAAAATAGAATGTTTTACTTGAATTATAATATTCATAAAGTAATGATGTGGGAACCAATGAGAAAAATTGTCCAAGATATATTAAACAAACAAGTAGGATGCACATAGTCCTGACTTGTATATAGGGAAAATTTACTTTTATGGATCATCCATTATGACGTTCTGGATCATTTTTTATCAATTGTTTTTACAGAGGCCCAGTATTTGATATTCAAGATCACTACGTATCCTGTGATGAAAAAAATCAATCCACAAATAGTTCAGGAATAGCAAAATCTCTATGATGGTGTGACTCATATGTAGATGTGGGGATTTATTACATTGATTTTTGTAGTTGGGATCATGATTGGATATCCAAGCATCACTATGTAACATATGATGAATGGGATCAAGACACACATATTTCTCTAATCATGATATTCTTGTGAAACTCTATCCTATATGCATCAGGGGAGATTTTTATATTTATTTGTTCTGATTGGACCCGAGGTCAGAGGATCAGGTGTCCCTACATATTATTTTTTGTTCATAAATAATTCACTCATATTTCTTGAATGGAGGTGCGGTAGCAGACCAACACTTAAAAAGTGGTCCTCTTTTGTGGGGTCCATAAAAATGTGTAGTTTTATGTCATGCAAGGGACATCAACTAGGTTTCTCAACAACATATGCAGACGACTCAGGGTATATATTGTGGGGACATATATTTAGAACCATGATTAAATTGTCATGATATTTTTTTCCTTGATCTTCTAGGGAAGCCCATATTGGAATTCCTAATCTAATGTGATCAATTTGTGTTTGGGAAACAAGGAATGAAAACTATTCCTCTCACCACGTATGGGAGATTAAAGGAATGATAGGGGAATTTTGAATCATATATTGGATGGACCAATATATAATATCTAGGATTATGTTACATATCTCTTTGTAAGGTGAATCATGACATATATTTTTTTAGAAATCCGTGTAGTTTATTGTCAAAAGGAAATGGAATTATCAATTCATTTTGACATCTTGTGGTGAGGAAGATGGTTACTCGATATGAAAGGGATGTACCAAGGTGTGTAGCACCAATAATAGTGGTACATGCATCACTATGTATCCTATGATGGCTCAAATCAATCCTCATGTTGTTCATAATTGGAGGGAATCTCTATGTAGAGATTACTATCATAAGGTGATGAGGGTGTTTCATCGTTCATTCACTCATATCTATCTTGTGGATGGAGATTCATTAGTAGGGTGGTGTTTCATGTCTAGTTTAACATCCTATGGTGAGGACATATTCCGTGAATTTTAACATCTTGTGGTAGGTAAATGATCCAAACCATTTAACAAAATATAGTTAGGATGTGAGATTTTGTGTCGTTTATGTTTTATTTCTTAGGACATGGGTCACCCATTTTAAATGAACTTGAATCATTGGGGGATTCATGCAGTTTAATGTAATGTGGTTAGTAATGATTCGTACTATTTAGTTTCATGTGGTTGTCACATGATATGTCATGTTGTTAAAAGACATCATTACATAACATTATATGTCATGTAGTTTAACATTATGCTTCTTGGATGAGGGGTACTTGAAGAAAACTACAATGAATAACTTATTTGGAACCACACGTTGGTGTGGGATGTGAAATGTTACCTATCGATTGGGGGTAGTGAATATTATCCCTTACTGAAGACCTTATATATGATGAATGGATCATCCATTTTGGTTACAACTTCGGAGGTATCGTTCATTATTTCATTAAGTTCCTATGATCCAACACCAGTTCTCCATATAAGAATGATTGGAGGAAATCCTTCTTATTAAAGGTGCATGTGATTTTATTATGATGGAATTCAAGGTTATTCAATGTACACAACATGTCTCATCATGATTATCCAATTCATCCAACAACATATCATATTTAATTAAAATATGTGAGTTTTCTAAAAATTGTTATTTCGATAGAAGGCAGTTGGAATTCAATTGGTGACACAACCTCACCCTCATGAACTTATGAGTATGGGGTTTCTTATGTAGTAGTACGCGTGGTGGAATGTTTGGACCATAAATCCTAGAGGTGATTTCCCCGAAAATATATATCATACATGTTCACCATCTTCTAGATTATATTTTAATGATTCTTGTTGAAGACATATATCTACACATTTTCTTCTTCATGGTAGCGAGATGAGTTATTTGACTTGATATTGTACTCCTAGAGTAATTTATTGATCTTTATACAATATAAGTGTCTCCATTGTACATCAATATTGTGTGAGGGACTCCTAAAATGGGGATGATATGGGACATTAATAAATTGATGATATTATTCATCCTAAAATCATTAAGCAGAATTACCTCATCCCATTTATAAAAGAAGCCTTTAATAGTAAGGATATACTTAAACTCCTTAGCTGTGTATGGGAGATATGTCACCACACTGTCAATCCCCCAAACAAAAAATATCCAGAAATATTTTTTTGTCTGAATCAATTAAAGGGGATGATGATGATTTTTTAATGGATCTATAATTCATGAAATTTCATGGTGAATTACACACATCCATGTATGATATATTTCAATTAAATAACCAGCCTCCAAATTTAGTGGGAGGGAATGGTCCTAGAAAGTTGAGATCCATAGCAGCCTTCATGGACTCCATCCATTAACACATGAATATATCTTTATTCAATGTATATATATATAATTCCATCCGAGACACTATTATAGCTAGATTTATGCTCATTTAAGGAATTTTACATTGTAATTTTTGTTGAATAAAGATGAATCTATTACATTCTAGCTTAGTCTGTTGGGAGAGTCAATTTTTGGAGATAAAATATTATGGGATCCAAATATCTTGGGAAGATTTTAGTCCATCTCTCTATGGGGTGATGTTAAACAGATTTATTTCTTTAATATAATATACAATGATAGCTGAAAAAATTATTCAGTGTGTGATTAGAAATAATTCTTCCTCCTGATCTGGGTCATTCAGGACTATGGATTCATTAGACAATATATTGGCATGAAAATTCTCTATTCATATAATACGATGTAACAAGGTCTCAAAATAGAATTATTTCATTAGTCCTCTGATGTAGAAAGTGGGTGGGTAAAAGTATTTATTTTTTATTGAATATTCAACATTTATAATTTTATCACTAGTGCAAAATCACCATTTAAATTCAGGTAGGCTATCTTCACCAATAGGGATAGCTCCAATATAGTGATTAGGGAATTGTATTCAACCTCATTATTTTTGAAGCATTTGGATAGTAAGTATGATTTGAAAAAAATTAATCCATCTTTAGAAACATATAAAATCCATATGCCAACCTGATTGAGCATATGATATTCCCCCCTTTTCTGATAGGGATCTAAGAGGCCCTATAAAAATAAATATCTCATGTATTGGAGTGTCATGGGTTTGTAAATTATTATCATCCACAAGTTTGGGGTCTACTAGAGTACTTTCTATGGTGGGATATTATGTGGTGAAATCAGTATGTGAATTCCCTTTCACCACCTTTTTCAACACAAACTGGATGTCATATGGTTTCCTAATGAAAAAATATATGTAAATATTCCTTGTTTTCATGGGCATAAAATATATGTACTTGAGAATATCAATATGAGAGACCATATGGATTATGTGGTTCTGTATATAATTCCATAGATTTTAGTCTATATAGATGAGTTTGAGGATGTTCTTCTTGACATATGAGTATCAGGTCACAGTGCCTAACATTGTTCAACTGAGGTAATAAATACTTTTATCACTACCTAAATCATTTTTATATGAAAATAGGGTGCCCAGTGAGAAGTCCATTGTGGCTAAAAATAAGATGAGTTCTCTACCATACACCAGAGGCATCAGAACTAGTGGGTGAAGTAGAAAATTATTGATAATTTCGAAGGCTTTTTGGTAGTCCTCATCCCATCATTTGTGGATTCACTTATTTATGAACATGGTGAAATGAAGTGAATTTCTGGACAAGATGGCTATGAATCAATGAATATTGAAAAAGTTCTATTAGATCCCCTTAGGTTTGTTGTTATTTCTGGGGGGTGACATCGCTAAAATTTCACTTGTCTTCTCCAGGTTGATCTCGATGCCATGATGGCAAACCCATAATCCAAGGAACATCCCTGATGATACCCAAATCGAATTTTAGGGGATTCATATTCTGACTACGATGGCCCAAATTTTTGAATTGTATTTATTGAACCACAAATTCATGACATTGATATCGGTATTTGAAAACATGGTCATAAACATTACAATAAAAAATACTTCCAAAAAAACATTGAAGATACGATTTATGTTAATTTGATAAGTGGGGACATATTTATTTAAGACAAATGGAATGACCTGATAGAAAAAAATCCATTGGGTGCTCCAAATGTAGTGTTTTCTTCATTTTTAGGGGAAATAGTAATCTAATTTTACCATTAATACACATCCATGATTGATATACCATGGAATCCATAAGTTGCATTGATCAAGAGTGTTGTGATTAGAAATGGGAATTTATCTTTTGGACAATTCCGATTAAGGTCTTTAAAATCGATGAATAACATATTCTTCCCATTAATTTTATTTAGGGGGAATGTATTTTATAAACATCATAGGTATTTAGTTTCTCATTCAATGTAGTCATAGAGGAAATTTTCAACATTCACCACTGTATTTGTGTCCTAAAAGGGGTGCATCATGGTGAAAACATTCTCGAACATCAATGGTCATCGGGTAGGCAGTGTGGGTGCATATACACATCCTAATTTAGTCTGTCCATTTTAGTATAGTTATAAAAGAATACATATCATATTTTCTATATATATTCAATATACATATATTTATATTTGAGGGGAATGGGGAAAATAATCTGTGTAGGTTGCAGTTATTATTTTATTTTCATATTTAATTTCTTGAGCTAATTGATTGTAGTGGAGACACTATCCTTGACTGTTGGTATTGCATTCATTAGGTTTTATTCTTCTTGTTACACCATTAAGTCTATGGAAGAATTCTAAAAAGTACACTAAAGGTTGATGTAATTCCTATCAAATTAATTGTGAGAGAGTCCATGATAAGGGACATTGTAATCCCCTACATCCTGGGTAAATGTAGAGAGATATAGGAGTTGATTGACTTTTACATTGTCAAGATGGACATGACTGGATTAGACCTCTAAGACCATGTTTATCACCATAACCAGATTTATGGGGAGAACATTTTCACTTTCGAGAAAACTATAGGTATTTCAAGGTATGGCTCCCAAGACATTGGGGGATATAACAATTATACCATATTCTAAAACATTTTGATTTTCTCCCATTTTCTAGAAACCCTTTTTAAAATATTTGGATTCTCAAGTCTAGAATGGGGTGATGTCACTATGTAGTATGCAAAATATTTCATTAATGGTGTATTTTAGACATTGATGAAATGTTGAATGTAACACCATGTGACTATAGAGATAGGTTCCTCCGTGAAGGAAACTTTATGCTTTATCTTTCTGGATAACCATAAAATCGGTGTCATTTGGGATATCTCCAAACTAATATTTGATTTTGATGTTCTCAAGAGGTCTGTGCTTATTCATATCATACCCATGAATAGTATGATTTTTGGGAGACCAATATATATCACTATATCCAATACATAGAAAGCTTGGAATCATTATTATATTGATCAATAATCCATTATAAATACGCCCCCTTTGGATATCGATATTATTGAGTCTACCAGAAAAATATAGGTGTATGATGCGTCCCTCGATGAATTCATCATGATAATGCTTTGTGAACAAGATGGTGACATAGAATTTTGATAACATGGTATCCATTAGATAGACCTCAAATATACCGTCTTATATCTCAAATTTATTTAGGCTTTAGAGAGCATTAATGAGTGAATCTTTGAGTTATTTTGAAAGATGAAGAACATCAAGGATTGGGAGCCTGGTTGGGACAACCACTAGCTGTTTTAGAATGTTGTACTTTTTGTTATATAGTTTAATGCTTCCCAAAATGGGTTTTATCATTTATATGTGTCTAATGTTCCATATAATTTGTGGATAATGGTGTTTGTTCTTGTGCTGAGGTTGAGGTAGAATCGGCAACAAGTGGTGTAGATCATAATGACCATCAATGTTTCCTAGGAATATCAGGTAATCGAACCCCTGCTAGGCATCCCTGAATGAAAATTGGATGTGTATGACCACTAGATGGTTCATATACACCTTCATGTCTTCTTTGAGATTGTGTTAGTGTTTTACCATGGCTATCAATTTCATATTTTTCTCTATAGCGACGTGACCAATATATTTCATCTGACTATGACCATTCTGTCCCATTTATCCTTGGTTCCTATGCAAGAGTCCTTTTATTCCCCTGTTGTGTGTGGGGAAGTCATACATTGAGGCATATTCATCAACGAATAAGGGTTCAACAAAGAGTATCACATTGAAAGAACTATATGTGATATTGTTTCTAAATATGGGTTCTCTATGGTGGCATCGTTACCATGATTTAGTTGCATCAGGGATGAAATATTCTAGGGTTAGAGATTGTGTTGGACCATAATATGACTTGTTCTCTTCTTTATCTTCCTTCATTCACTGTCACACCCACTTTTGTGAGTCATATTGGATGTTACCTTCTTTGGTGGTGGAGCTATTTTTGGTGAGTGATGATGTTCTCTTAGGGTGGCATGAGATCAGTTAACTATTTTCCAAGTCATATAGTTATTGAACTTTTGTCCATGCAAAGATGGAAAATTTTTCCAATTACCATATTCTTCTAAATAAGAAATGGTTATGTATCCCACTAATTCTATAGAGTTATCTAACACCACCTATCTGGAGCAGACCATTCCTTGAAGGACTCATTTGAAGGTGAAACAAGCCATGATATTATAACCCATACTTTTGTGGAATGGGTGGTTGTTGATATTTACTATGAGGTTGACATATTCTGGATATATAGGTTGTGGAATCATGAGTAGGTTATTATCCATGGATTTAAGGAAATAATAGGGACAATTTTCATTTCATAAGGAGTATTCTTTACTCAACCATTCCCCAAATACATGATGACCCTATTTTCTTAGTGATTTTTGTCTAAGGGTGATTTTATGGTTTTTACCTCCCAACATGTGTCTCTTGGTGACTTTTTACATGTTTAGATTCTTTAATGGGTACTAATACTAGTTTTAGGGTAACAACATCTTATTATTCTTAGAAAATCCTTTTCCCCAGTGATTAATGCATGATTTGAGATTTATCTAATTTTCTTTTAATGGAGTCTTAATGATATTGAGTAATTTTTTTGAACTCATGGAACCCAGCTTGATAATTTTATTGAAATTAGAGGTTTCTGTAGCTCCCCTATGATATTTTTATCATAGAGTTATCATAATTGTATATATGATATAGTGATGGTGAGTGAATAGGTTTAACCCTTACACCTAGATATGGAGTCAGATACAATCCCATTATTACATTTTTGGTATTTTTTTGGTCAAATATTTTATTTTTTCCTTACAATGGGGAAGAACTGGTAAAGTAATTGATAAGAAGGTACTTTCATCCTACAACAGATCATGTGTGAAGGCTATTGTACCAAACATTGTTTCGTCCTTTCAGAGCTTAAAAAACACCTCAGTTTGATTAATTCATTTTGTTCTAGTGTTCACATCATCAGACTAAATTAGTATATAAAGTGTGTAAGTTGTTTTTAGATAAATCCCTGACGTTAAAGGTGGAGAAGTAGGATTACTAGATTTGGGTGGAGGAAAAGTTCCATCCACCCATTCTGGATATGGATTTATCTAATGTTCCATTGGTGTGTGTCACCATTTCTTGGCATCCGTTCGAGTATAAATGGACTTTATAGTGTTGATAAGTTACCTAGGAATTACTATTTGAGCCTCCTCACATCTATAAGGAGTTGTTTAGTCTTGGAATAATGGCCTTAGAATGGCGGGCTTGGAATCATCTCCCATATATTTTCAACTCTGGTGTAGATTGAGTGATTACCTAGGAGAGGTAGAGGTTTTTTTTTATTGGAGGGATGCCATGATCATTTGCGACATACAAATTTATATAGATATATTTCATGGATCTAGATCCGGTCTAACACTCAGATGGTGCATTTTAAGGTAGATCATCTATGGGAGGAAGAATATGTGTTTATGCGCGATGATGATATCCATCAGTAATATTTCCCCTGAGTATCGCCTCATTGATTTTTCTAAGATTTTGTATTTCATTATCATATTTTGACAACTATTCCTCTATACAAGTAACCTAAACTCTTCTTGGTGGTGATTAGGATGTGAACACACCGTACACTTTATATTTGGTAGTGTTTGTCCGGATAAGTGTAAAATCAATATTTATAGGCCTAAAAATTTAGATATTTCCTAGGTTCTTGGGGTTTCAAACCTCAGTTGTTGCATAAAAATCATCATACTATTAGGGTATGTTTTCCCTGTTATGGTCCTATGAATTTTAGTCTTGATCCACAATAACTATTATGTTGAAAGTGACAAAATTAATAGAGTAATATCAAGAAATGGTGGATTTTCGATTACATTCCAGGAAATAGGATGATTATACACTGCATTCACTAGGTCCATTTCACGAATCCTTGTTTATATTGGTTATCTTTGGATTGAGACCACATTGGGGTCTGATTTCCTTCATCATACACTCCCCCTTTTTCAGCCTAAGAGTTATTAAATTGAAATCATTTTCTATCGTGATTATTATGTGTACCCTGAAAAGCATAGGTTTATCATGCGATGGTATGGGGATGGGATGTTTACCATCATTATTTACCTCATAAATTGTATAATACTTATTATCTCTATCGTGAAGATGATGATGAAAATTCCCCCCATCCCTATGATCTATGGGTTATCCAGGGAAAAATTGGTATTGATTGTTCCTCTTGTTGAGTATTCAATGCTTCCATCCAATGATTCAATGATTTAATGGATGTGAAATGAGGTATAAATTATCCTATCCAATTGTTTTGGTTTTAATATGGAATAATCATTGATTTCCCTATCACCCAGCTAGAGGATGATGAACATGGTGTGGCCAATTGAGATATAAATTCCCCAACATATTGGGTTGGTGTTTTTTTACTACAGCTGATCATATGTCCTGAATCCTATCAGGAATTGAAAATTGGGGGGGGGGGGGGTGGAGGTAGTGGAAGATCTTCCCCTAGACTAGTGAGATGGTTTCGCTATTGATTTACTATTATGGAAGTTTCTACTACAATATGTTTCATGTGGGAAAATCATCCTCACATTGGAGTTGAGGAAAATGGAAGCCCATGGTGAGAGTTAATTTCTACAGGATTCCATCAGGTTTAATGGAACCCTTCACTTATTTTTGAAATTCATTACCATTGGTTGAGAGGCCCAATTTAATGATTTTTTATCTATCCTCTTCATTCATTCATTCTTTTAAGGCATTATTGAAATGATGGAATTATTTTGTGGGGATCAATAGGCCCAATCACTACTCGGTCCCTTGATTTCTATAGAGGATATAGAATTACATGATGAAACGTCATAGGGTTTCTAATGTTCTTGGGGGTGGATAATTATACCACACTATATATTCCTCAATCTAAAATATTGATACCTTACATGTATTCAACTATCAATTCTGGAAGAGCTATGATGAAATGGCAATAATCCTATTTTAGATTTGGGTTGGGATTTTATATTTGTGGATCCCATTCCATAAAGATAGAAGATAGGAATAATAAAAAATAGATATCTTGATGGTTTGAAGTTGAACCTCATATCCCAAGTAAATGAAATATCTAGTATTTAGTCACTAAAAAATTGCCTACATATTTTAGAATAGAGAAGGCATGCACCCCTTTTCTAGATCATCATGGATCTCAATGTGAGATGTGGAAAGAGGGCTGAAAAGGATAGGGAGGTTGTTTCCATATAACTGTATCCATATATCAATGCTCATTTATTTTTCACCAAGAATAAATGGATGATACATTTTGGGGTTTCCTACTAACTATATTTGAGTGCTACTAGAAGATTATGTGGAACTATATATTGATGACTACAATGTTTCAAGAACCTCTCTACTTCAAGGAATATGTTTTTTGAATAGATATCTATATAGTGTATATTGGGAAAGGGGATGATTTCCTTGTTCGTGGGGGGATATCAAAGAGGGGAGGTTTTCAACAACACATGTATGGAGTAGAGTCAATGTGATCCGTCTCCATAATACCATGAGGAGTAATATCACGATAATGAATGTATTCTACTTTATTTGATGAGTTGGAAGACCCTCGCAGTGTTGAGAATGAGTCTTGAACAACCTCAAGGAAAATTGAATTGAGAAAGTTAAGGATATGAGCCTCATTATATATAATGGATGAAATATAATGATATTCCTTCTATAATTTTGTAGGGATATGAGCCTACTGTATGATGGTTTCTAGAACTTGATTTAAATTTTCTGGGGGTATAGAAGTATAATCCCACAGATGATAAGCTTTTGAAATATTCCAATGCGCTTCTTCATAATTGATAAAAATATGAACCTATCTTGATGCATTTTTCATTCTCACTTGGGGATCCTAATTAACAATAGGAGTATGAGCTTGAATATGACCATTTGGAATATGCCACAGGTCTCTTGTGGAAGGTATGTGAGGCTTCCCAGAGGCATGTTCCTCTCTCACTAATTAAGCCTTGGTTGAAACAAGAATATGAACCAAGTACAAATAAGCATTTATCTCTTGAATGTGAGGAACAAACAATGAAATTTTAGAATTTATATAAGTACCCTCATGTATTTCCTTTAATTAAGGTTTGTGAAGTCATTCATCTATGGAAGTATGAATATGTTCTGGGATTCCATGATCTATTGGAATATTCCGAAAAGATTCACTGACAAGAATACAAGTCTATCTTGAGGTATTTCACATTCTAACTTGATGATCCATGACTAGGATAAGGATATAATCTCAATCCTAGGACTTTTGAATATGATTTTTTTACTTCTTCAAATGGAATACGAGCATTTCCCAAGTCATGTTTTCCTCTCACTTCATGAGCTCTAGCCAAAACATGGATATGGGCCCGATCATGGGCCTTTGGAATATATTGTTGGACTTTTTTGATAAACATGTGCCCCTATCCTAAGGAATTTGTTTCTCTAAAAAGGAGAGTCCCAATTGTAATGATAATATAATCATGTTCTGGTGCCTAATCATTTCCCGAAGTATGCTAATAATTGTCATGTATGAATGGAAGAATATGTGTATGCTCTTGAGTAACAACTTGTTCACAATGATGAGAGTGTCAAGCTGCCCAGGGTGTATGGATAAGAATATGATAATGTACCAGTATATGTACAAGTACAACAATATGATATTGAAGATATTCACCTATTACTAAGATGTAATGGAAATTTAGAAAAATGTGTCTAGGGATATTAGGATACACATTTTCTATATCCACTATAGACCTGTAGATATCTATGATTGAAGCGGGGATATGAGCCCGCTATTTTCCTCCTTTTACCACTAGAATATTCAAATGGGATTTATGAATTAGGGCAGGTATAGGAGCCTCCACATTCTTGCTACATGAATATTCCAATAGACTTGTTTTGAGTGAGCTGTGACAGGAGTCTGCTCACTGGTAACTACTAAAAAATGTTGGTAGACATAATTTCAATGATCATATATATGATCCAACTCATGATAATATAGAGCCTTCAGAAAACTACGTGTCTTGTTACACTTGCATGAGGGTCATAGGTGGTTGTGTGTTGGGTGGTATCTTCAGAAGTCAACCGATGGGCAACAATGGGATGGAACTAGTGATGGATGGTGATAGGAGCCTTCTTTATTGTCCCCTGAACTAGAAGGGAACCGTAGTCGGACCCCTAGTCCACCATTATCAGATACTAAAGATATATATTGTTATTATATGGATATAAACACTTGAAGAGGCTAGCTGTCGAAATGATGTCCACTAACTTTGCTGAAGCATTCCAATGATAATGCAGAATCATTGGTTTCATCACGTAAAGGCCAACGTGGGTAGCCTCTATGGTGAAGATTATACCGTGTTGATGGTATTCTAGGACCATACAATTCAACACCCTAAACTAATTACATTGGGTTAGTGAGGTTATCATGAGGCCCATAGAGGTTTCAGTTTCATCTAATTTTCTAGAATGGTAATTGGATGGAGACATTATCTCAGATTATGGTGATATTGATGATATTAGTATATATAGTCAAGTAGACAACATGGAACAATGTCACAAATTAGTTCAATATCGTAGTCATGATTTATTCTCAATTATATTTCCATGGATAACACAATTGTCCTTTTATTCCCAATCACTCCATTCTACTATTCTGGACATGTCAAACTGAGGAGGAAAATATTTCATTATAACCCCAGTTATTGAGGAATAGGTGTATAAATTATGTCAGTATTATCAACTTTTCTGGCCTAGGATATTTGAAGAAATTTTCATGACGTATAGAAAACTAACCATCATGTTACATGAGGGTTTTACATCTTGATCATCATTTTTTATAGCATTCATTTTTCAAAGAAATATATCCCAAAGAATGATTAAATGATCATTATACTTTTTATAGATTCACATCGGGTTTACCATTTTTGTTTCTTCAGAATGATGTGAAAAGTTTTATTATTGTGGTATGATTATGTTGTGTTAATTATTCATAAAAATTATTCATGCCAGGATCCCCATTTTTTAATCATTCATAGAAACTCCCAACAGTTCAAACCTATATAAATTGTTACATACCTACTTTTAAAAGGAAGGCACCAAATTGGGGATGCAAATCAAGTGACACTTAGTAACTCAAATTAGTTGAGAGGATTCGAGGTCATTCTCATCACACTCTTTTGAGGGGAAATTATTTTCTACTCTAGGAATATGTTATATTTATTAATATATGTTTTGAAATCACATCCTAATATTGATAAGAGTCCAATTACCCTAATATAATGGACATTGGTTGAACCCATTTAAATGAAAAATATGTCAATCTCATTAGTGAATCCATTTGTGTATTTTTTAATTTATTCATCCCTTTATATTTTAATAGTATCATTTTATATGTTGAATTAATTTTACCAAGAACTCAAGTGTTTTTTGTTATATAGAGAGGTTATTAATATATTGATGATGATATTGAGGCATTATGAGTAATCCTACATATCCTATTTTATAACAGGAATCCAAACCCACATAGGTCACCAAACACAAGAAATTTAGCATTGTATGGAAATTAAATATTTTTGGGTTGTTGGGAACCATTTTTTTGAGTTCTTACAATAAGTATACATTCTATGTATCTTAGTTATAACATGAACTAGAGTTTCCATATTTCATTAACCATCCTGAGAAATTATTTGTGGTAGATTCCCATGTATATGGGGTAATTATATGCTACCACTGATCAGGGATTACATGATGGATTTTCCATGGTTAGTGGATATTCATATATCAAATGATGTGATCATTACAATTATCTTATCCCATGTGAGTTGTGATCGGTGTGAGAAACTAGGGATAAAATAATTATTATAATTTTTTATGTGTGTGAGGTGTACATGTGGGGAAAACCCATTGGATTCTTATTATAGATATTTTTCTTTAAAAAGGTGTCCTACATATCCTAGTAACAGTATGAATCAGATCCATCACAGTTCAATGAGTTACCAATCTATTGCTGGATGATGAATGATGATCCGCCTATGGGATAGATTGGGTCTCGATTGTTTGAATTTCGAACACAAGGAGGAACAAACTCTAAAGTTGATTCCCATTTGAGTTTTTTTTCACAGGACTTAGGATGTCGTCCTACATATCCCACTTATGGAATGAATCAGAGTCATCATAGTTCAATGAGTTAGGTCTTACACGATGTGGATTCCCTTTTATATAGATAATTACATATTATGCCACTAATCAATGCTTATAAACTGTTGTTTCCCATTTAATGATATAGGATTTTGACATGAATGATATGATAAATATAAATCCCTAATCCCACAAGATCTATGCTCGATGAGAAATATAATGAATGGATTATAATTAATATCATTGCATGTGGATGCTAGACTTATGTGATGGAACTACCCTATTGATATTTTAATATGGAGCTCAGTATACAGGTAGAAATTATACAAATTATAGTTATATCCAGAATCAAAGTCTTCATAGATAAATTGGTCAGGGATTACACATTAACGTTGAACTTTATCTATTATGGACAAGGTCATCACATATTGGGATATTCCATTGACTAGGCACGCATGTCTTCCTAACATGCATCAGTTGGCTACCCGACATGTCTTGATTTTATTCTTGACATGTGAGAGGATATATGGAATACCTATCAAAATATAATCACATAATCTAGTTTAATTGTCTGATATACATCACTTAATCTGGATGGCATGTCTGATATTCGTCACACGACCAAGGATGAATTTTTTGGAGGATATCATATGACCAAGACAGATTGCCCTATTTTCTATAAGATTATTTCGACCGATATTCTTTTAAAGAATCACATGATCCAGATGATTTTTTTGGGTTCATTGAAAAAGCTGAATTAAACAATTGGAGGGTGTATTGAGATTCAATGTGACATGAATGGAGGGTACCACATGGATGGTATGACTTGTCTCGATATCATCGAAAATGCAGGATGCCATGACTGGAGGACATCACAAGAGATTACTGACATAACTGAAGGGAATCACATGATTTGTATGGATTTTTTGAAGGACATTGCCAGATCCAATTCACATACCCTGGTGATACCATGAGAATTATATGATATGTACATGTGTTGTCGTATGATTTGGTTGACATGTCAAAATTACATCATGAGATCTAAAATGATATCTTAGAGAGATTCACTATTCATGGGTGAAGATATCAACCATCTCTTTTCATATTGTGCTAAGGCGTTTGCTATGTAGAATTTTATTGCTGACTTATTTGATTGTAGATGGACTCCTTTTGACAATATCCTCTTTTAGCTAAAGCATTATGTGGAGATTGAGTTCTCGCCTAAATTCAAAAACCTCTTTCTATCTGCCATGGCGGAGCTTCTACACATTATCTAGAATGATAGAAATGCCACTATTCAAAATAATCACTCTCCCAATCTCATTGCAGGTCGCACGAGAATCCGGATTTCTATTAAAGATATTGCCTCAATCCAAAAAGATAATTGTGACAACACGATCAGAGACTTTGTGATCCTGCGGCGTCTGAAGATTTAAGGCATATTTCCTCAGCCAAAACGTTTTCTTGAAGTCTTCTAGAAAGAACTGTTTCCTGGATGGATCAAGATTAATGTGAATGGGGAATCCAAAGGAAATCCAGGCACTGTGGGTTGTGGGTAAATATTCAGAGATTCCACAGGTCACTACCATGGTTGTTTATATGGCAGTTACAGAGTCACTTCCGTCCTTGAAGCTGAGATGCTAGCTCTCATCCATGCCACCCAATTTGTCAAATATAAAGGCTAGAACAATATCTAAATCGAAAATGAATCCACCACCATTTTCAAGCTATTTGGAATGGGGATGTACACCTCTCTTTGCCTCTTAAAGTGAGTTGTAATATCTACCTAAACTCACTTTTGGAGATCAGATATATTTCCACCCATACCTACCATAAAGCTAATACAGTGGTAGATGGTCTTTCTAACAAGGGGATCAACCAGGCCATTATGTGGTTTGATGAGTTGCTAGATGATCTCTTCCCCCTCCTTAATATGGATTGTAATAAAATTCCCCCTTTCAGACTTCTGTAATCTTCTCGCTTGATTTTAATAATTTTCATCTTGGACATTGACCAGGACATTTCCTTTAAAAATAACTATTCATGGGTGACTTTCCTAGGGGTGGGGAATGTGACTTTGTTTGATATGTCCATGAGACTTTACATGATACATATTTTATACCAATGGTTCATCATGTGATCTAGGATACATGTCCTCATGTTGACTCATGATATAGTTGGTTCATGAAAATTATATTTGGGTCATCGTATATGTTGGTTTCATAAGTATTCCATATTCTTAGTCTTCATTACAACCTTTATTTCATAATATATATATTATTTAGTGTTATATTGTTTAAATATGACATTATATATAATTCATGTGGGATTTTTTTCATGTAACCCACCGAAATTCCATTGCGTGGTCTATGATTTATCAAGTGAAGTTGTTATGCATTTTGCATGAACACTCTGGTTATTCTCTAGATCATGCCTAATTTAAAAAATTCTTTGTGGGGAGATCATCCACTCTAAGAAATTTTCTCTGATGCATGGGTGTTTCTATAAAATGTTCCATGGAAATGTCCATGCATTTTTTTTCATTTTATAGTTGGTGTTTAATTGAAATTTACAACACTATTATAATATTCTTTTTTATAGAGTGTATCTTGGAAATCCATGATGGAGTCAGTGGAGGGATTTGATGTCCTGAATTTTCATGAGTTTTTCCTATAAGTTATTTCGGGGGCATCATATGATTTTTTAAAAACCTAGTTTTCATCCCGTAAAATCCCCATTTATAAGATTTTGGCTAATTAAAGGGGTCTTGCTAAATAATGAGAAAATTTATAGGGTCTTCTGTATTGTATGTCCAATATGTCTATGGACTTTCATGATTTTAGGATTATTGCTGATATGATGCCTTGTGATCTTATATGCCTTGTTCAAGATATTCTACGAGACAAGGATGGATTTATAGGGGTCTTTGGTGACGTCAAACCATCTAGTCAAGTATTTTGGTGAGGCTGTGTTGCTTTGTTTTATGAGTTTTATGACCACAAGAGGCTCATGTCATATCCCTATTTATTTTCTATTCATATTTAAAAAGGTTTTGGGAACTCATGAGGTTGTATGTGTGATGTCTAAGACAATCACTCTACCTATCAGTGATGTGTTTCATGACCAATAAATGTTCTTGAGGAGATGTGTCAAATTATAATTGAAAAACCCATATATTTTAATTGGAAACATTGGGAGAGAATTTGAAAACATTGACATGTCTAAAGCCATTCATGTTATGAGGGTGATATATTTGTCGGGTATTGTATGTCTATTAAAAATCTCCTAGACACATCATGTGATTTTTAGAACCACTAGAGGCTTCCACCTTTGGATAATTTCCTCGTATTTTATAGAATATTCTGGAATGTCTTTTTAGGCGCCAGCCACCTGGCAATTCACATGACCAAAGAGTGATCTTCTGTCCACCATTGTGTGATTAACGAGTGTAAAATAATACCTCCATGGACATGGATTCTTTTTCAAAGTGGATTTGGGGGATCTTCTACAGGCTATGCACTATGGGTGACGTCTACATGTCCTTTCACATTTCTTGGGGTCACATGTCTCCTTGAGCTTCACATGATCCACGTGATCATGTCCACCATCCTGTTCCTTTTCTTTATGGGGAAAATAATAACCATATTAAGGAATTTATTCCTTTTTGAATTTAAGACACAAATTTGGTGTGTATCAACATCAATGTATCAACCCATGTATAATAGGATGTATCCATGTACTGTTGTTCATGTGGGAGTACACAACTATTCTTATGTACTTTGAACGTGTTAGTGCTCCCTAGACAAAAGGTTCCAATGTATCCTTTGAAATTCACTCCAACATTCCATAATGGGTCACACAACATGGGACCCATTATGTCACACAACATTTGACTTTTTATCCTCTTTGGAAACCCTAGTGTGGCACAAAGGGTCCCACACTATTTGTGATCACAGAAGACACTCTGTTTAATTAATGATCTTCCAAAACATGTGCCAACTTCATGTTATTCCCAAATCTATCTCCTATTCATACAATCACTATGACGGGCCTCATATCTGGTTTAATTGATTCCCACAATTTCTTGCTCTCTATATTAAATCAACCAAAATAGATTCGAAACCCACCTCTATTGTTTGTGTTGTTATGAACAACTATGAAATAAATAAATAACCTATGATAGTGTCTCATTCCTTCATGAATTATCCACATTCATCATCTATACAAAATTCGAGCTCAAATCATAACCGGTAACCATATTAAGGATTCATATCATTTAATAATTATTGTGTAATGATTTAATACTATTTATTAGTTGTACCTTGGGACAAATAAATTTCCTGCGATGAATGTGTGATGAATTGGGGAGAAATCCATAAACAAAAAAAAACACGAGGAATGAACCATTTACTTTGTTCATTAAGATACAATATGTAGTCTAATAATTAGATAAATGAAGTGTGAATAATCATCAAAATAATTAATAATCCATAAATAAATCATTAATCAATTCAATAATCAATTATAGTTTATACAATTGAAACTTGTTTGACCAAGATTAATGAATGGGTTAGAATCACATAAATACTAAATCCTAACTAGATTTTAGATTGATCACTCGTGAAGAACATTCTTTTGCTTTTTATTGGAAACATCGACTAACTCTGTTGGCACATGATCCTCAATATGATCATGATCTAATGTTATGTACCAATGAATCTCCAATGACTCCTATAAATCCATAGGTTATAATTATAACCATATTTATTAGGCAGAATTATTTTTAAATGGATGATTCTCAATCACATCATTGAAAAAAATTAATAAATAAAATAAATAAAGTTATTGTATTATTTTCTCCCATGATTGAACATTACTAAAATTCCTAAAACCAATAATCATTATGTCACCCCTAGTGTAATGTCAACATTTTGAACTCAACGGAGGCCATATATTCCCAATCAGAGCCTCATATTAATATGAATTCAAATTTTTAAATAAAAATATGTTCACATGATAAATAATAATATTAATATTTTTAAAAAATAAGTTTTTGGAACACCATGAGTTGAAATATCACAAAACCTCATTGCATGACTCTAAAAATAATCCATATAATATTCGAATGTGATTCATGGAATAATTAGAGTTGTTATATTCTCTCCGCCATATCAATTTTTTGTCTCAAAAACTGAAAAACAACTAAAAAAGATAAGGGTACGGAGCTCGCATCGGTGACACCCACTCCCAAGTGATGTCATAAATATACTCATTCTTCCACTAGAGACTCACTAGAGGAATTGATAACACATTAAGGATCCTCTTCAACTTATCCTCGATCTCGATTGAGTACTTACCAATGGTAGTATCATCCTAGATTTCCATATTGCCACAGTCAATGGATTAAAAGTGTTTTTCATTTACCTATTCGATTGTGACCCATTAAATACTTCATGTCGCTAGTCAAACAAAATTGGTAGTGCTAATAGGTACACTCCCCCCAACTCTATGTAGTATCTAAAAATTCAAAATTATTATAGGATCTCTTTTTTCACCCTGGTTAAATATCTATAATCCATGACAAGGTAAGACCCTCAAGAATACATGGTATCCCACCTCAAAATCCAATGGTTTTTTTCATTAGTCCACATATGAATTATTGTGGAATTTTGTAGTACAAATATCCTCCAAGATTACATATACCTTCGTTGTGGTATCTAATACAAATTTTGGTCCCATGAGTGGTAACACACCTAGATCAGTCTAACATAGTGCTGACCTACGAGGCTAACCTTATAATACCTAGAATAGAGTTATAAAAATGGTGGAATAGTGGTTTTTGTTGTATGAATACATCACCATGGGTAGTTAATCCTCATATATATGGACAAAATCTAAATTTCAAGTCCATAGAATGTCCACCAATCCCTAAATGGTCAACTTAGTTTGACTTTCAGTATTGGGGGAAACTCTAACCTCAAATGAAACTGAGTCCCAAATGGATCCTAAAATCCTCTCTATAATCATGACATGAAGAGATTCATCTTTAGAAACAATAATAAAGGTAAATCCATGGATGTAGACAATTTAATTCGATTAAAATCATCCTATAACAACTACTAAACTCAACTACCTAATGGATAAGAAGTTGGTTGACATGGTGAGCCAGTCTATGATCATCGTGATAGTATCATGTCCCCTAACCTCCAAGGTAACCCCATCACAAATTCCATAGATATAAAATTACATATCCACTATGGAACCTCATGGGGTTGAGATAAACCAACTGAAACCTGGTACTCAGCCTTCACTTGCTGACTAGTGAGACATAGAGGGACAAACATTGAAACACATGTTTTTATGACTAGCCACCAAAACTGACATCAGATCTCATGGTACATAATTTACACACCTATATATACCTCCAAATGAGATATATTGAAATCCCCTATCAATTAAACCTACATAATCACATTTAAAATTATTCATTATATAAAAAATATAACATGATCCAAACATTTATAAAATCCATCTGGAGAACGTCTAGTGGAAATCTCAGTACGAAATGTCTCACAGTAAGTATCTACACATTTGTCTTCCCTAAAAATCCATAAAACATGTGGGTTACAAAACATAGGATGTTGATACAAATAACCATCGTTTCATACAAATTATGACTAGAATGAGTATAACTTCTTTGATACCTCGACCAATAACTGAGCAAAAGATCTCATACTGAGATCATCTACCACAAAATTCTCATTCCCAGGAGTGTAAATAATCCTGAAGTCATAGTGTTAGAGGATGTTTAGAAATATCATATGTCTCATTATAAGAACCGTATAAGAGAATATACACCAGATACAATTATAAATAGAGTATAATAAAATTTTCTATCCCATAAGGCAGTTCCACCACATCGTCTGTGAAAAGAATTCAATCGCTAGAACTATATCATGAGTCACATAATTCTACTCATTATTTCTCAATTAAGAATACCCATTGGAAATACCTACCCCCTTCTAACTAAAAAAATAACCAAGTACAATCCTTGAGGAATCACATGAAACTACATACTCACAACCCTCCTATGACAATCTCAAGATAGGGGTGCTCATCAACCTCTTTCAAAAATCCTAAAGAAATGGGTGGAACATTTCTATATTTATGAAACAATTTCCCTTTTGGTACAAATATTTCAATGGTGATTCAACACTTGGAAAATCATCTAAAATAGTCTATTAATACCCTACCATCCTAGGGAAACTACATAACTCATTAAAACAATGTGATTTCTCTTAGGCTAGTACATCCTCAACCATCACTTGGTCCACTACCACTTCTGCATCTTAGATGACATGTTGCAGGGAGTGGAACTCTCTAATCCAAAATAGACACTTCAAGACCTTTCCATATAGCTAGGGATCTTGTGGGTTTTCAAGGAAGGTACTAAAGTGTCACAAATGATCCTCCTCAAATGTTTAGTACACTAAGATATCATCTATGATGACCACCACAAACTATTCTAATAATAGTTGAAAGATTATTTTCATGAGTCCGAAGAATACTTCGGTGGTGTTTTTCACACTTAAAAGCATCACCATGTACTCATAGTTACTATTCTGAATAATGAATTTTTTATTTGGTATATCCTCATCCAGTTCCCATATATGGTTATAGCTTGATTTGAGGTCAATGGTCGAGAACCATTACTCCCCTCTCAACTGAAATAAGTGGTCTTGAATCCTCGGTAGTGGATACTTAGTTTTGATGGTATCTTGGTTTATGTTTCTATAATAAAAATATATCCTTAATATCCCCTTTAACTTATTGGTGAACAACAATGTGAATTCTAGGGGAAAACAATGTGACACATGAATTCCTTCTTCTACAAGCCCTCCAACTGCTCCATTATCTCATTAATATCTATTGGATCCATCTGATATACTATTGTAGATATTATGGTCATCATAGGGTGTAAGATATTGTAGATTTATATCTATAAACATGGAGGTGATCCAAGAACATCCTTGGAAATCAATTCCTCATTCCACTCCACCCCATAGGAAATTGGAATCTCATTTCCTTCAAAACACAAAAAGAAGTTCTAAGGGACTGATTAGTAATCAGTATATCTCATATACAGGAACCCATCCCACTATTCTATGGACTCATTTCACATATTAAGTAATTCATCATTCCATAACCATTGAAACACCACATCATCCAGCTAAAAAAGTCAATGAGAGAGTGAAATATGGGTAGAATGTTTGTACCATATATGAAATCACATGGCCTCACCATTTCAACAAAGAGATCTCATACGAAGAACACTTCTCAAAGAGTCACATTTCACTATCAGTAGAAGTTCGAAATAATTGAATCACCTCTGATATGAGTCTACAAGCACTAGTTTAGAAGAAATTGGTCAACCTGAATATCTATATACCAAAATAAAGAAGTTGTAAGAAAGGAATGACTCACACCATTTTCTATCAGTTCCCAAGAAATGGTAGAAAAATGTGTATATCGTACTTCATATATTATTTGGAGCCCCGAGGTTAGAGGACTCTATAACATGCAAATATCCTCATCCCTGACCACCAGGTAAATAATCCAATCATGGAACATGTGGGGTAGTGGTGTAAATATATCAAACATATGACCACCTTATAATTCTCTATCTACCCCTATGTAGGATCCACTACCCTAGGGAACTATAACTCATACCTCTCTCTCTCTCTAAATGGGTGTCCCTTTTAATGTATCTTGATTAGCTCTATAATGGATCAAGAAATCCTATGCAATATTTCACTGACCATCACAAGAGAAACACCACATCTACCACTAATGAATTAAACCATCTTAAGAGCCATGCTCCACTGATCCTCAATCCTATGATCATCTCCAAAATCTTGTTGCCTATATGTATCCCTATGACTACCATATGTTAACAGTAGCTGAGGTCTCAGATACTAGGTTCCCATTACCAGTACCCACAATCTACGTCTTCTCATCCATGAATTTATTAATTACTAAGGCCCACTCAAGCACTCTAGTATATGCTGGAAGGTAAAGAGAGATCACTGAAGCCCAAATATATCTAAAACAAGCCGTGATAAACATTTCTTTAACTATAGAACTTATCTTACACAATATCCATTGAGTAACATGATAGATCACAAAACCACACCACAACTCTTCCACAGATAAAATGACTTATTTCAGATGTAGATGATCCTAGATATTTACTGATACCAACATGGATGGATAAAAATACATCCTAAAGAGTTCCATGATGTATGAAAAAGAGAGAGATATATCATTGTGTGACTATGTTTCCAGACTACAAAATCATCATGAAGATTTATAAAGATGAATCACTACAAGGACTTCCATATGATCAGTAGGTGTCCTTAAAAGGTGGAATAATTGAGTGACTACATGTAGCTTGTCCTTATCCATCTATGGGTATAGATTACACTGAATCCTAGGAGGTCACTGCCTATGGGACTCATATAGTACACTCAACTGATATGAATCATTTCCATATAATTTAAGAGTTAACTATTTATAAATGGATAATTGTATAGATTTAAAAACACCAGAAGGTACTATATCTAGTACATTCACATGTACTAAATTTTCATTACTTTGTGTGTCATCCTCTTCTTTATGTATTGAAATCCTGGTTGGCTCTCTTCGTGGAGGAATCCTGAAATAAACATGATGTTTCACAACCAATGTGTATATTTTTTAAGGTAGCACAAGATGGAAATATAAACCACAACCCTTTACCATAGGATGAATTTATGAATTCATTCACTAAAATCAATGTATATATATCCTAAGTCTAAAGGTAGGTGATAAAAGTAATGGAATATGGATCTTTTGACTGGCACACGAAAATTGGTGACCCGATCATGAAATTTGAACTAAAAACACTTAAAAATGTTTCCATAAAAGTAAAACCAATCACATATACTCTAGTCCTGATGTAGAAATTAATCTTTTGATACCACTTTGTCTTGAACCGACCTAATGAGGCTCGAACAATTTCTATCCCAATCCCACCTACAATAGGTCAAGGGTAGGGGACCAATGCCTAGTAGGCATATCACACACAATGGATTCATTAGAAAAATGTACATATACACATGAACACATCTCTAATCCCATAATGTTTTTAAATTTAATACTACTGAAACCAATTTAGTTATAAATTTATTATCCCATAATAAATTTATGATAAATATGAAATTAAATTGATAAAGGATAAAAATACAAGACCTACCAAAAAATGAAGAGATTCCACCCTACACAGAAAAATGGGAATACAATTAAATGATTACACCTAGAAAACACCCAATTGTGTTTATCAAAAACTATGCCCCACCTTCTCAATGTTCCCCAGGAAACTGTCAAATGGGATGTTGTATTCATATGACACGACACGTGTGGGAATAACCTGTGATGGGGTGAGTTTAAAAATTACTAGTAGGCCACCCCAAAACTAGTAAACATATTTAATCATGAATAGTCATGTCATAAAAAGGATATAGAAATCATATAAAATCCAAGATATTTTTAAAAAGTACACCATGCCTTTAGGTGGTCATAACCAATATACCATCCAAATGATTCTTATGGAATCATATAATAAATACTTATTCTAGGGGAACCCACTCTGAGAGACATGTTATCATTAGATAAACTCATACAATAGGACATGGTCATTGGTTTCCACCAAATAAAACTCATTGATCTCTGAGGATATCAGTACATAGATAGGGGATAACACCCATCATCACTAGGGGGCACCACATACCCAATCTAGATCAACCCACTAGGTATGGGATCATATTACAATGATATCACAATCCATAAGTACAAGGTCTAATAGATGGGGGATCAACAACCTGATAAAATAGATCATTTATATTCCCCAAACCCAACCCATGTTATAAGAAGTAATGATAGAGGATTACACCTAGGTCCCACATGGGGAAACAACAAAATCTATCTGATAATCATCATCCAGAGGGGGTAAAATCGGGATTTATAGATCAATATCACACTATAAGAGGGGATAGAACTAAATAGATAATTTTCCAAATTGGAGAAATTATGGTAACCAAATACCCTTAAAGGTGGTACATGGCATGTACTTGGGAGTGCACAACGTGTATAGACCACCTTTGGTCTACCTATATGTCACTACCTCACAAGAAATTTAATTATTAAAATATAAGAAATGTAATAATATATATGATGTTCAGAGTTCCTTCTACACCTACCCATGCCATCTTTCCATTCATGTTTACTTTCTAGTCATGCTCAGGTACCAAATCTTGTTTACCTAGTCCTTCCCATGTACACCTGGCCCTGTATGAGTACACAACTCTTCCCATGTATGTTGACTATGTACTTGCACCATGTCCTAACCATTCCCATGTATCCCATAATATACATGTCAGGCCTCTATCATAGGTCATACAATGTGTGACAGATGTCATGAAGTCTGTGATATTTTCTTCTCTGTATAACCCTACCTCTGTATAGAGAGTTCCACTTCTTGTGTGATCTGGGGTGACAATATATGTAACACATGATTCTCGAGAATTCACAGCTACTTCACATGAAACAAAAATTTACATACTATTATATCAATTATTCCTAATGAACTCAGATCATATCCACCCAAGTCCCTACATCACCTTCTCGCTAGATTCTGGCCACAAAATTTGACTAAGAACCCATCACCATCATCTGTGTCATAATGTTCCAGTCCAAAAAATGTGGAACATAGGATCGACTATCATTACTCATTCATTGTCCCACCCTTATCATTTATAATCACTTGGATGCTTCAATTTCAATCCATACACGCGGTAATGATCCAGTGTGATAACGAAGGGTCACACAATGATTGAATACTAGGTACTCATTGAGCCACAAGAAAACAAAATTTCATGCTATGAATGTATGATGAAACGGGGAATAAATCCATAATCCAAAAACATGTGGAATTAAAATCATCCATATTTCATTTTTCATTGATCCATTTTCAAATAAATAGATTCATTAAGTAGGGATAATGAATGAACAAATAAATCAACCAAAAATAAATCAACTATCGATGCGAAAATCAGTTCAAAGGTATGGAATTAATCCACGTTCAACTAAGATAATTGAACAAGATAAAATTACATAAATACAAAATCCTACCAAGTTTTTGGAACAATAACTAATAAATAACTGGCTTTCATTTATGTCATTGTAAAGGTCCATGAACTTCAATGGTCAATAATCCCCAATTTGATCCTAATAGGACGTCGTCGTAAGAATCCATAATTTTATTACATTACTTTTAAATAATTTTAGTGATAAAAAATATAAAAAAATTACTCATAGAGGATACAATGGTTTAGAATCATGGATAAACTAGAACCATACATAACATTTACAACACAAAACATTTATTTAATTCCTTCTTCTCTTGCTTTTTATTGGTTCTTGAACTATCCTTAGTACATGTAGTCACCTAAGGATTTACATCAAAAAGGAGTGAGCTAAAAGACCTGTAAAAGTATATATAAGAACATGAAACAATATAACATGGGATTATCATAGTCATTATCATCATAACATGTGAATAGGATCATAATAATGAGAGTAACCATTAAGAAAAGACTTGGAATGTGGAAATGCATACAAATGAAACCTCATGTCTTAGTGGTTTACTACCACACATAGTTGTGAAAATAAATAGAATCACGTTAATAGATAATTTCACTTTTAACTATTGAGGTTTATCACTTTACCCAATGCACTAGATCACTGTATAATTCTGGGTGCACCCGTAACATTCAAACATTCATATTGTGCCATATAATTACAGGTGCACCCGTCATAACATAACATTTTCATTTTCATGGATGCATCATAAATCATATATGAACTTAAAAAACCCATGTAATGTAATGATTTTAATATCATAGGAAAACATTCATAATCATTGGGTTCCCAAAAAAAGAGGGAATTCCATACTTGATACAATAACAATTAACCTTGGTCGAGAAGTAAAAGGTGTATTTTTTAAAGAACAGTTCTTTTAGAAAAAATGGGTCTTTCATAAAATAAAATAGATATAATGAATATCACAGAAAAGGTAATATAAAGATGAATAAATTATTTTTAAGTCATATCCATTCTGAAAATGGAGTGAAAGAGGGAGAACCCAACGAATGAATGTTTGGTTCCAGAATTTCCACTTACATTGTATCTAAATGCTTCCTTCACTTTATTGTCCTGTATAATATCATTATATTAATTAATTAGAACTTATAGAACATTTTATACATTAATATTGTTAATTATGGTTTAATTAAGTTCTTTTATGGGGCTTTATTTGAGTAATAGAGTTTTAATCCATTGTCCAGAAGTGTTCTTTTTCATAGTTCTCATGAAAGGTTGACTGATAAATATGAATGAAAGTTCATGTAGATTAGGGATAAACATACAGAACTGGTATTAAATGTTATTAATGATATTATAGGAGTTTAAATTTTCTTATAATTAATTATGTAATATGTAATGTGGATGAATCTTTAGTTAAAATTAAATAATTATCATTTTTGGTCAATTTGGGTAGTTTTTGTATCACAACAATATTGTTTTGTATTATCAATTAGTATTATGAATAAAAGTTTTTTACAAAACATAAAAGGTGATATAATATACATAATAAAATTTCGTTTAAACAATTTAATGTTTTCATTGATATTTTTTTATGTAGTTGAAGAAAAATGGAAGTGCATCGCCCATGACGTGGGTACATTAACACATCATGGGCAACAATTTCATTTTTATAAACAAATAGATTGGGGGAGAAGTATAATGAATATTGTTCCATTAATATGATATGATAATAGTATAACAAATCACACTAGAGTTATTAGGACATTTGGATAAGATAAGTTTAGGATAATAGAATAAAAGGAATAAATTTTATAAGGAAATTTAATGAAAAGAGAGTGAAATTACCTCCTGAATATATATTCTTTGAGAGTGTCTTTAGGGAAGAGGTATTGGTATTTTTATCCAAACAAGGGATTCTGAAAGAAGGTGATGATATAGGGATGATATTTAGTAAGAATTTGGACATGGCTTGAATCCTGGAAGGTGTGAAGAAATGAGGGTGTGATGTGTGGTATTTATAGTGGAGGGGAGAGGGGTTTAAACAATTATATATTCATTATTTTTTTATTTTTCCACAAGACAAGAAATAATGATGATTCCATGAAAAATAATAGTAATAATTTCCTGTGTACTAGAACCAATTTGGATTACATCAGTAGAACATAATCCATGAATCTAAAATTAATGTATTTATTTTATTTTGTATATTACAATATTTCACTATTCATCTAAAATTCATGTATTTCAGATAAATCCCAAAAAAATCACCCTAAACATTTTTTAATGTGTAGAATCAAAAGAATGAACTCCATTATTAAAAAATAATTTTATATATATGATAAATTTAAAATTCAATTAAACTCATAATTTACATGAAAAATACAAATTATAAAAGTAAAACTGATTTTATAATGCTTTCAAAATTTAAATAATGTCTTATAAAAATATCTTAAAACTAGAATACATTTAATTTTTATTTTATGAACAAATTTTACGAATGTAATTTTTTATTTTAAATTAATTAATTATAGATCATTATTTATGACTTACAAAAGACCAATGCTTTTACAATGGTCATATTGTCACTTATAAGATGCCTAAATTTTATTTATACATTGATGGATGAGTTTACTATTATTTTGGATGATTTATTATTCATAAGGGTTATATTAATATTCATAATGGATGGTTACTATTCCCCAAAAAATATGTTTTTCCTATCAAACTCCAAAAATCTTACTGATCGCAACCATGTATGTCATATTTTTGAAATTCAAAACACAAAATTGGAAAATTTATGATTAGAGGTCACATAGTAGTTTATTTAAGCATTATGTGGAATTGTGTTTCATAATTTGATTTATTATTACATTACTACAAGAATGTAAAAATTGAATTGAAAAAATCTTGTGTCATTATATTCTTCCCCCCTTTTTAAATTTCTCCTTTGAAATTTCATTTTAGACAAACAGGTGAGGGTAATTCTCCTTCATTACATTCTATGGTTCCCAAGTTTCTTCTTTATACTTATGGTTCCTCTACAACACTTTGACAAGATTGGTTTTCTTGTTTGGTAGAATATTATCTCTCCAATTCATAATCTTCACTGGATGCTCCTCATTAGTTGAATTATCTTATAGTTTTTCCCCATTTGAGTTCAGTACACGTGAGGGATCTGGTATGTACATCCTCAAGAGTGATACATGAAACACATCCGGAATATTAGACAAATTTGGTGGATTTTCAAGCTGATAGGCCACATATCATATGTGTTTGGGAATCTCAAATGGTCCAATGTACCTTGGTATTATCTTCCATTTCCTTCCAAACCACATGACTCTCTTCCATGGTGATATTATAAGGATGACTTTATCTACCACACAGAACTACATGTCCCTTCGACGGTTGTCATCATAGATCTTTTTATGACATTGAGTAGTGTTGATATGAATTTGGATGACTTGAACCTTTTATATCATCTATTATACAAGATTAGGTCCAAGTAGCTTTATTTATCCAACTTCATCCCAATAGGTTGGAGTTCTACATTGATTTCAATACTGAGCTTCAAATGGATCCATCTTTATACTGGAGTGGAAGATAATTTTTATTTGATAAATAAACCACCAGGAGATGCCGATCACATACACCTTTGAGTAATAAAGAGTAGGATCTTTGTAGGTCTTCAGGTATTTGAATAGTCCTTTCATATTGGCTAACAGTTTGGGGTGATAAGTCTTACTGAAATTTAATTCAATAATCAAAGCATGTTGAAGACACTTCTAGAATTTATATGTGAACCGTGGATTACGATCAGAGAGAATAAATAATATAAAACCACAAAGTATCACTAGATCCTTCACATATATCTTTTCAAGTTGTTCAAGAGAGAGATCTTCCAAAATTACAAAAAAATGGCCGTCTTGGAGAGTGAGTCAACCACAACCCATATCGAAATATTTCTCTTCAATGTCTTCCGGAGACCCGTGAAAAATACATATTGACATTCTACCATTTCCACAGGGTTATAGGAATTTTTTTATCATGTCTTTGGACTTTTTTCCCTTTTCAGGGATTTTTTGACATACCAATAACCTTGAGATATATTGTGAAATATCTTTCTTCATGATATCCCACCGAAAGTGTTCTTGGAGATCTTGTTTAATCATGGTGCCACCTAGATGAATTTCGAATATTGAGCCATGTGCATTGTCCAATTGCTCCTTCTTTATCCCGAGTGATGAAGGAACACAAAGCCACTTTCCAAAGTGAATCACACAATCATCCTCAATATGGAACTCATGTATCTTCCCTTACTTTACTTCATTCACATTATTTTGTAACTCTAGATCACCCCTTTATGCGTCTTTAATTTTCCCATGGATATATGGTTTCACAATAGGTTGGGAATGATAAGAGGTATCCCCTACCCTTATGATTTTCAAATCCATCCTTTAAATATCCATGAAGATAATTTCTTTCTCAATTAGTAACATGGACAGCGCAACATGTTCATTTATGCTTAGGGCATCAACAACCTTCTTAACCTTTATAGAATGATAGTGAATAGAGAAATCATAGTCTATTATTTTCTCTAAACATAACCTTCGACGCATGTTGATCTCTATTTGTGTGAATATGTAATTTAGGATTTTGTGATCAATGTATATGACGTAATTCTCAACATAAAAGAAGTTCTGCCAGATTTTGAAGCCAATAATCACAGATTTTATCTCTTAATCATGTGTCGATACATTCTTCTCATGGATCTTCAAATTCTATATGGTGTATGTTATCACATTATCAATTCTTATTTGTACAAAAACCCAATCCTTTCTTTGAAGCATCACTGTACATCACAAAAAAGTATCTATGTTTTGGTAATGTGAGTATTAGTACATTGATTAGCCTTATATTTAGCTCCTTGAAGGTTACCTCACATTCTTACATCAAGATATAGTTTATCCTTTTCCTGGTTAACTTAGTTAATGAGTTTGAGAATCATGAGAAGTTTCTCAAAAAACATCATGAGTTCCTAGCTAATCCAATAAAACTATGGATTTCAGTGAAACATGAGGGTCTAGTCCATTCCTCAATCACCTTAATTTTTGAAGGGTCCACAGAAAATACCTCACTTGTGATCACATATCCCATTACTGTGACTTTTTCCATCCAAATGGAACACTTTCCAAACATGGAATACAAATTATCCTTTCTTAATGTCTCCAACACAAGTCTTATATGTTCTTCAGGTTCTTCCATTACTTAGTGTAGATGAGAATATAATTGATAAGAACTACCAAAAAATTTTCAAGGTAATGTCCAAAGACACTATTATCCAAATCCAGGAATATTGTAGGGTAATTAGTAAGTCCGAAGGGCATCACTAGAAACTCATAGTTCCCATTACTTGTTTGGAAGGCAGTCTTCTGAATATCTTACTTCTTCACCTTTTTCTAATGATATCCAGAATGAAGATCCACCTTTGAGAAGTATTTATCTCAACTTAATTAATAGAAATAGTAATCTATCCTTGGAAAAGGATACTTTTTCTTTATGTCAACATTTTTTATTTCTCAATAATCGATACAAAACCACATTGTTCCACCCTTCTTCTTCAAAAAAAGAAATGTTGCACTCCAAGTTGATGAACTAGGGAGTATGAACCCTTTGTAAAAATTCTATTATAGTTTCTTATTTAACTACTCCAGTTTGATGGGATCCATCCGATAGGGAAATATTGAAATAGGAGTAGATTTGTGTATGAGTATTATGAGGAACTCTACCTCATGATTTGGGGGAAGTAAAGGTAACTCTTCAATAAATACATCACCGTATTCCCTCATGATGGGAATTTACACTAGGTTGACACATTCCACTGTCTCAACCATTTGAGCGAGGTATGCCTCTTCACATGGAATCAACACCCCCACCATTGAATGATTTTAAAATGAGATTCATGATCTTATTTTAATTTTTAGAGGTGCATGGGATAATTTGGGATATGAAAATATATTTACTTTTCCCGACAGTTGATATGTTCTCTATATAATGAGATCCGATCCATTCCCACTATAGAATACAATTCCACCATGAAAATTATTATGAGATATGCTGGAATAATATTCCTACAAAATCCAATAGAAGAAGAGTTAATCACTCGGGTTTCTAGGATTTCACCACTTAGTGTTTTTGCAGATATCTCTACTGTAATGACCCGACCCCAGTTACCCAGAGTCGGTGCATTATTGCGTAACATTGGCATGATCACAAAAGATCAAGTCTCAAAATACCATTTAGTTTATTAGCCTTGGAAACACTAGATACATTCATAAATGTTACATTACATCATAAAGTGAAAAACTACAATAACATAGTCTCCAATTTCCACACTCATATCCCCTTCAGACTATCCCTGTAGGTCATTCCTAAAATACTTCTTCACATCCTGGAAAAATAAAAACATTGAAAGGGGTGAGCACAGATGCTCAGTAAGGATAACAATATAGTGGAAGCTTTCATAAATAAACACAAACATTTAAGGCAATGTATAACTAAAAAAAAGCCTTTTAAACATGAACTTCAACATAATACGGAAAAAATAAAATTAAATAATGCCATTTACTTATTCACATGGATATTCTACTGGTCGAATATTCACATGCAATATCAATAACCACATTCATAATGATGGAATGCATAATGTCGGACTATCATAACCATGTATCCAAGGCCTCGTTCCAAGACTACAAATAAGATTTTGTCAAGGCCTCATGCCAAGACACTAGTTTGTCTCATGAGACCTGCCTATGCATCGAGGAGCTATAGCGGGCTCCACCCATCACTTATTAAGTCCAATTCATTCCTCATATGAACAAGTTTAAACATATCATAAACCATAACCTAATCGTATCACATAAAACATGCATAAAGGAAACATATCATTTCCACATTTCAATCACAAGATATCAATACAACACATTGATATAATAAAAACCTTATCAAAACCATTTTCAATACCCAAATAAAACAAAATTAAAACTTGTTATTTATTTTTCATTTAAAAAAAGTTATGGCTTGTAGAGGAAGCCGGAACTCAAATAATGGTCACGACGGCAGAGAAGTCGTTGTCGCTGCATACGTATGACAAGAAAAACATTCCTTTTTTGTCATTTAGTAAAACGCTTTGTATAAAAAGATTGTTTTTGAATAAACGTAAAAGTCAAAGGGGTTTATACACCGTATAAAAGAAATTTGTGTATAAAACAAAATATGCCTCAATGAATAGTGATTGAGATGAAGTCCCTTAAAAAGATAATTTTTTTAAATAAAATAGAACTATTATGTGTATCCAATATAAGTACACATAAAGAAAGTAAAAAATACAAGATAGGACATAATAATATCATGACATAATTTGAACTTAGGAGATTAACCTAAAGAATGGAAATTGGGTTAAGAAGTTCCCTAACGAAGATCATTTTTTTAAAATAAAATAAATCTGTTATGTGTATTCACTATAAGTACACATAAAGAAAGTACAAATACAATATAGGACATAATAATATCATGAAATAATTTGAAAATAGGAGATTAACCCAAAGAATAGAAATTGGGTTAAGAAGTTCCCTTACCTCGTGTTCGAATTCACTCGACCGTTCTTTAATCTCTTGAATAATAAACTAGAGTTAATATATACTTGATTATGAACCATTTTCAAGTTCATTATCCCTTTTATATCACTTATTACAATGTTATAAAAATTATGTAGTCATTTAAGTTAATAACGTTCGTTTTGTCGATCTTTGGTTCTTAAGTCAACAATAAACTTCTTATAATTACAAGTTGTTTATGTGGTAGAATATCCATTATATCTAGAATTATATTCATGATTTAGATATCATATATATCATATATATCCATTATATACATTCATTCATAATATTACGTAACATTAAGAGGTATGAAATGAAATGCAGCGTTCATGGAGACGGTAAGCCGTACGTACACATGAATGCTACTTTCATTTCTATTTCATAATTAATGGAATGAAGTTATAATTATATAAAGGTATAATATAAATCTAGTATAATATAATGTATAATACCATTTACTCCATCCTTTATACATCCCACATATGGCATTAACGATTCAAATCACTTTGAGGGGATGGTAGACCGCACTTCCTAAAATGTAATTATCGTGTTTACCCATAATGGAAATCGTAAAGGTATGACATAAATGAAAAATAAAGAATCATAAGGAAAAAAAACATAATATATATCATATATAAAAATAGTTTCATCATAATGGCCACCATGAAAGGTGTTAAAAGAATATTGAGCAATCATCGTTTCGTGAGGCAGAAATTTGCCAACCACAGAAACAGTATGTTCTTTAACCATTAGACGAAGGTGTGTGTAAGTGTAAATAAAATAATTCTCATAAAAACATAATAGTATATTGAATATAATGGTTTTTTTACAAAATAAAGGAAAAAAGGGTTTAAGGGGTTGGAGAATCAAAATAAAACAAAATAACATAAGAGAAGACATTACCTTAAAATCAGGTAACTCTTTTTTGATTTGAGCCAAAGGATTCCTTAGGAAGAATTATGCCCAAAGTTAGGCTTCTAAGAGTAAGAGAGGGAAGTTGAGAGAGTATTTGGGCAGATGTTGGCTGAGCCAAATGGCTTGGAAGGTGTGAATAAGGTGGTAGTGGTGGGGGACTTTTATAAGAGGAGAGGAGGGGCACTCTTGGAAAGTAATGAAATGTTACTTTATTATATAATGAGTTTCGGATTTTAAAGGTCTCACACTTATATATTTCGAGGATAAGGTGATAAGGGTTCAAAATATTCTCATATAATAGGCTTTGGACAAGTGTAATTCTTATATTTTACATTATCCTTCCATTTTATTAAAATCGTTAATTAATGAGGTAATCGCTGCATCATCACGGTGTCATTAAGAATTTAATTTATTTAATGTCTAAAAATTATAAAAAAATTACCATGATGTAGGAAATATTTTTAGATTTCTAATTAATATTTTTAGTAAAAAATATTACTTGTATTACCCCATTTAATTGTTTTAGTAAAACAACTCATGTTTGTAACATTTTTATTTTAACATTAAATAAAAAGTTTTTAATGTCATTTTCCTGCCAAAGTGGCTCCATGGGGTCCCCAAATTGACACATGGATTTTATTGGTCGGACATGACTCATAAAATATAGGTAGGACAAGTTTAATGTTATTTTCATATTATTATAACATTATCTTTACGTTAAATTACACTAATTACCTTTAATCGCGATTAATTAAACTTAAAAGTTACTATTCACCAAAAATTATTTTAATCCCATTGAACCAAATTTTACTTCCTAATGAAAACCATGTATGTTGGATTTTTTAAAATCAAATCACAGAAGTGGTAATGTTTCATTTAAAAAAAATCAGTTTTTTAACTACCACTTAGTGGTTTCACTATTCATCAAAAATTTAAGTTTTTCAGAACAATGCCAAAATTTCACCCTAAGCTATAATTGATATTCCAAATTCAAAAATGATGTCTATTTTACAAAATTAAAAACATATAAGTTGCATTAATTAATTTTATAATTAATTCCCGCTGTCACAACAAATAGCGTGTTTTTAAGAAACAATATATATCAAAAGATTGACAATTGTTTATGTCCAATTTCAAAGTGTAATTAATTCTAATGACCATGATTGGATAAAATGGTAAAAATATATTCTAATTAAACTTTAAAACCCCTCAATAGTATAATATATCACTATAAATTATTTTGATTAAAAAAGTTGTTTTTATGTATTTTTCACTATTCATAAAAAATTGGAAGTTCTCAGAAAAATACCAAAAATTCAACATAGGCTAATTTTGATATTCCGAATCCAAAAATGCAGTCTATTTTGAAAGATAAAATTTATAAAATTTCAAAAAGTAGGTATTACTATTCATGACGGTTACTTTGATTGGTTGTGGTGTGTGTTAGAACTCGAAGTTGCGTACAACACACGCTACTCTATTTTTCAAAGAGAAGTGTACCGTGGAAGCTTGGGGTGTTACATTCTCCCCTACTTCAATAAATTGCATCCTCACAATTTGAAATTTTTCTTTGAAAATAAAAGGTTGAAAATAGAAAATACCTTTGTGGAAAACCCACATCGGAAATAGGGTTAATAAAAATATAACTTTAAAATAAATAAAGAGAAGTACAAAGTTCACCCGAGATAGCTCATAGTAGGATTCTATGAAAATATAGATATGGAGGAAAAACAAACCATCAAGTTCTAATGGAGAGTCATATAAAACAGGATTAGGAGAAAGTTAACTATATGAAAATTACAAACTTGTGATTGGTTAAACGATCATTGATTCCCCAATTGGAAAAGTTAACTGACAACATTTTTGTTTTAAGTTACCTTTCATAAAGTTGAGGAATTTATTTAGGAGATTTACTAAGAACGTAAGGAAATATACTTACTTGTCATGTAGACTTTCATTCTTTAATAAATTTTTACCACAAAACCATCTTTCACTCCAAATGGTAATAGAACTCAAAAATATTCTATTTATCATAATTGTATAAGGTTCCAAATATTAACACATACCATTTAGATTAGGAAAACGTTTTTGTAATAACCAGGGACTTCCTGTAGGCTAGTGGTAGGTAATAAAGGACAATCGCACTATGGTTGTGGGTTCGATTCCTACAGCTTTCTCCGATGCGACAGGTTATCCCCCAACCTGCAGGTTGTCCTTTTCCTAAAACTATAGTTTTATAATATTCCAAAACAATCTTTATAAATGTTTTAACCTTAAACAATACTATCCAAAGTTTAACTTAATCCATTCCAACCTTTATAGTTATCCAAAATACCTCCATCCAGACTTTCTCTAAAAGGTCCTTAAATTCCCAAATCAGTTGTAACATTAGATTACCCAAACAAGGTAAAGTTTCTCTTATTGTCACATACTAAAAATATGATTACCTTCATCATATTAAAACCTTAATGAAAACAAAAAGTACTGCAGTACAATACTTATATATATCACATTATTCTTATAACAAGAATATAATCCTTGTTTCCAAAAGCATCAATACATTAATTATTCCACTTCAACTGTAGTAACAGCATAATATTGTCCTTGATACCTTGGCATTTTCTGAGCTAAGGTTCTCTGATTCTTAAGACATTCATTTTCATAATACCCCATTTCCTTACAATTGTAGCATTCAACATTGATAGCGTCTTTTTTTCCCTTGCAATCATGAGCTTGGTGGCCTTTTTCACCACACTTGTAACAGACTCCCATTCCCTTCAAGCAAGTACCGGGGTGTTTCTTCCCACATTTACTGCAGAACTGATATTTAACTTTTCCCTTCTTCCCCTTATTTCCATTTCCAGATTGATCAGAAGATCTCTTCTTTTCTTGCTTTGCTTTAAAGTCATAATACTCAGAGAATTCCTTTTCCGTATTGATAGCACACGAGAACATATCTTCGTACAAAGAGAAGGTTTGTGAGAATAATGCTCGACGGAGAAATGGTTTTAACCCATAAAAGAAATGATCAATCTTACTTCTTGGGTTACGTATATAATCGGTAGCATGCCTCGCTAACCTTGTAAAGTTAGCCTCATACTTTGCGACATTCTCATCCTCCTTCTGCCTCAGACTCAGAAATTGCATTTCCATATCTGCTTGATGGTCATGTGGAAAGTATTTTTCTAATAAAATTTCCTTAAACTCCCTCCATTCCATACTTGATACTTCTTCATCTTCCTTTGTGTTTTGAATCAGCGACCACCATTGATCGGAATCTCCAATGAGGCGGTAGACTGCCATGACAACCTTATCCCTTTCGCTACTCCCCAAGGTGTGGAATATTTTCTCTAAGGAGTTTATCCATTGCTCATCTACTAATGGATTTGTACCCCCATTAAATGTTGGCGGTTGTTTCCTCATGAAGCGGTCTAACATTGATCCTCCACATTGCGGATCAGGGTGCTCCATACGAGTAAGGTTATTATTCATAACCTGAGTGAGTTGTCCCAGTATGGTAATAAGTTGATCAGCACCATCTGTATCTCCAGCTCCACAATAATTATCTTGAGTAGGAGGGAAATCCCAACATGGAGTGCGTACATTGATACAGTTTGCATTCCTCCCACTAGGCTCCATTTCTAAACAATGGCATAAACTAGATTAGTTTATGAATTAAAATACACAATTCCATACTTGTAAAACACTTAACATAAATTGAACTATTTTTGGATATAATCCATAATCATAAAAAAAAATCTTTGAGGAAGTATGTACTCATAAGCCCTTCATAATGGTTTGTAAAGAAAATGAGAATTATCCTAAGTATATCCCCCGGGAGTGTCGTAACCAATAGTGAAGCAAGGCCCGTTTCCGTGAACCAGTTCCCGTTCGAGTCTAGCTCAAAGCGGTGTTTTCGGGTTTTACTCCTAGGTACATCTGTTCCAGAGCCGCCTTTACCTACTCGTATCCAGACAGGGATGTATTGCTCAGAAAACTCACAAAATCTCTATAATACCAAAATTCTAGGAAGTTATTCTATACTAATTTTCAAAGTCTATCTTTGGGCTATGTGGTCTAATCAGAGTTTATCTAAATATAGATTCCAAGGTTAGTACAAAATGCCTCTGATACCAACTGTAATGCCCCGACCCCAGTTACCCAGAGTCAGTGCATTATTGCGTAACATTGGCATGATCACAAAAGATCAAGTCTCGAAGGACCGATTAGTTTAGTAGCCTTAGAAACACTAGATACATTCATAAATGTTACATTACATCATAAAGTGAAAAACTACAATAACATAGTCTCTATTTTCCACACCCATATCCCCTTCAGACTATCTCTACAGGTCATTCCTAAAATACTTCTTCACATCCTGGAAAAATTAAAACATTGAAAGGGGTGAGCACAAATGCTCAGTAAGGATAACAATATAGCGGAAGCTTTCATAAATAAACATAAACATTTAAGGCAATTTATAACTAAACAAAATCCTTTTAAACATGAAATTAAGCATAATATGGAAAAAATAAAATGAAATAATGTCATTTACTTATTCACATGGATATTCTACTGGTTGAATATTCACATGCAATATCAATAACCACTTTCATAATGATGAAATGCATAATTCCAGACTATCATAACCACGTAGCCAAGGCCTCGTGCCAAGAATACCAATAATACTTTGTCAAGGCCTCGTTCCAAGACACTAGTTTGTCTCATGAGACCTGCCGATGCATCGAGGAGCTATAGCGGGCTCCACCCATCACTTATTAAGTCCAATGCATTCCTCATATGAATAGGATTAAACATATCATAAACCATAAAATAATCATATCACATAAAACATGCATAAAGGAAACATAAAATTTCCATATTTCAATCACAAGATATCAATACAACACATTGGTATAATAAAAACCTTATCGAAACCATTTTCCATACCAAAATAAAAGAAAATTAAAACTTGGTATTTATTTTTCATCTCAAAAAAGTTACGGCTTGTAGAGGAAGCCGGAACTCAAATAATGGTCACGGTGGTAGAGAAGTCGTTGTCGCCGCATACGTACGACAAGAAAAACATTCCTTTTTGTCGTTTAGTAAAATGCTTCGTATAAAAAGATTCTTTTTGAATAAACGTAAAAGTCAAAGGGGTTTATACACCGTATAAAAGAAATACGTGTATAAAAAAAATATGCCTCAATGAATGGTGATTGAGAAGAATTCCCTTAAAACGATCATTTTTTTAAATAAAATAGATCTATTATTTGTATTCACTATAATTACATATTAAGAATGTAAAAATACAAGATAGGATATAATAATATCATGACATAATTTGAAATTAGGAGATTAACCCAAAGAATGGAAATTGGGTTAAGAATTTCCCTTACAGAGATCATTTTTTTTAAAATAAAATAAATCTATTATGTGTATTCACTATAATTACACATAAATAAAGTACAAATACAAGATAGGACATAATAATATCATGACATAATTTGAAAATAGGAGATTAACCCAAAGAATAGAAATTGGGTTAAGAAGTTCCCTTACCTCATGTCCGACTTCACTCGACCGTTCTTTAATCTCCTAAATAATAAACTAGAGTTAATCTATACTTTATTATGAACCCATTTCAAGTTAATTATCCCTTTTATATCACTTATTACAATGTTACGAAAATTATGTAGTCATTTATGTTAATAACGTTCGTTTTGTCGATATTTGGTTCTTGAGTCAACAATAAACTTCTTATAATTACAAGTTGTTTATGTGGTAGAATATCCATTATCTACATAATTATATTCATTATGTAGATATCATATATATCATATATATCCAGTATATACATTCATTCATAATATTACGTAACATTTAGAGGTAAGAAATGAAATGCACCGTTCATGGAGACGATAAGCTGTACGTACGCATGAACGCTACTTTCATTTCTATTTCGTATTTAATGGAATGAAGTTATAATTATATAAAGGTATAATATAATTCCAGTATAATATAATGTATAATACCATTTAATCCATCCTTTATACATCCCACATATGGAATTAACGATTCAAATCACTTTGAGGGGGCGGTAATCCGCACTTCCTAAAATGAAATTATCGTGTTTACCCATAATGGAAATCATAAAGGTATGCCATAAATGAAAAATACAGAATCATAAGAAAAAAAAACATAATATATATCATATATAAAAATAGTGTCATCATAATGGCCACCATGAGAGGTGTTAAAGGAAGATTGAGCAATCATTGTTTCGTGAGGCAGAAATTTTCCAACCACAGAAACAGTATGTTCTTTAACCATTAGATGAAGGTGTGTGTAAGTTTAAATCAAATAATTCTCATATAAACATACTATTATATTGAAGATACTGGTTTTTTTACAAAATAAAGTAATAAAATGAGTTTAAGGGGTTAGAGAAGCAAAATAAAACAAAATAACATAAGAGAAGACATTACCTTAAAATCGGGTAACTCTTTTTTGATTTGAGACAAAGGCTTCCTTGGGAAGAATTATGCCCAAAGTGAGGCTTATAGGAGTAAGATAGGGAAGTTGAGAGAGTATTTGGGTAGAGTTTGGCTGAGCCAAATGGCTTGGAAGGTGTGAATAAGGTGGTAGTGGTGGGGGCTTTTATAAGAGGAGAGGAGGGGCACTCATGGAAAGTAATGAAATGTTACTTTATTATATAATGGGTTTCAGATTTTAAAGGTCCCACACTTATATATTTAGAGGATAAGTTGATAAGGGTTAGAAATATACTCATCCAATAGGATTTTGACAAGTTTAATTCTTAGATTTTACATTATCCTTCCATTTTATTAAAATCGTTAATTAATGAGGTAATCGCTGCATCATCATGGTGTCATTAAAAATTTAATTTATTTAATGTCTAAAAATTATAAAAAAATTACCATGATGTATGAAATATTTTTATCTTTCTAATTAATATTTATAGTAAAAAATATTACTTGTATAACCCCATTTAAAAATTGTTTTAGTAAAACATCTCATGTTTGTGACATTTTTATTTTAACATTAAATAAAACGTTTTAATGTCATTTTCCTACCAGAGTGGCTCCATGGGGTCCCCAAGTTGACCCATGGATTTTATTGGTCGGCCATGACTCATACAATAGGGGTAGGAAAAGTGTAAAGGTATTTTCATATTATTATAACATTATCTTTAACTTAAATTACACTAATTACCATTAATCGCGATTAATTAAACTTAAAAGTTACTATTTACCAAAAATTATTTTAACCCCATTGAACTAAATTTTACTTCCTAATGACAACCATGTATGTCGGATGTTTGAAAATCAAATCATAGAAGTGTTAATGTTTCATTTAAACGAAAAATCAGTTTTTTAAATACCACTTAGTTGTTTCACTATTCATCAAAATTGAAGTTTTTCAGAACAATGCCAAAATTACACCCTAAGCTATAATTGATATTCCGAATTAAAAAATGATGTATATTTTAAAAAATTACAAACATATAAGTTGCATTAATTAATTTTATAATTAATTCCCGCTGTCACAACAAATAGCGTGTTTTTAAGAAACAATATATATCAAAAGATTGACAATAGTTTATGTCCAATTTCAAAGTGAAATTAATTCTAATGACTACCATTGGATAAAATGGTAAAAATATATTCTAATTAAACTTTAAAACCACTCAATATTATACTTTATCACTATAAATTATTTTGATTAAAAAAGTTGTTTTTAAGTATTTTTCACTATTGATAAAAAATTGGAAGTTCTCAGAAAAATACCAAAAATTCAACATAGGCTAATTTCGATATTCCGAATAAAAAAATTAAGTCCATTTTGAATGATAAAATTTATAAAATTTTAAAAATTAGGTATTACTATTCATGACGGCTACTTTGATTGGTTGTGGTGTGTGTTAGAACTCGAAGTTGCGTACAACACACACTACTATATTTTTCAAAGAGAAGTGTACCGTGGAAGCTTGGGGTGTTACATTTACTTCAAGGTTTTAGGTTATCAATTCTATATTTCTAGAAAACATGCATGCTATAAAGGAATTCATGGAAGTAGAACAAAATAATACCTTTTTTATTCTTGATTTAATATGAAGTTCACCTCGTATGACTTCATTATCTCTCTCCACTTCTATAGTATTAAAGGCATAATCTTCTCTTGTTCATTTGTAATTTGTAGAACTGATGCTGATTATCCTATAGAACTTGAGGTTTAGTTCACATGAAAGTATAATGCCATTTCTCTTTGTAGTTCTAGCATTGAATCATTGGTGGTAATATTTTTTCATCCACTACATTCACCTTCCTTCTCACATCTTTTTTACACTCTTGATCATGGTGTCCTTCGTTCCCACACTTGATGCATCTCATCATCCCTTTGAGGTAGTTCTCACGATGCATATTCCCACATTTTTGACTTGTGGGTTGTTGAGTTTTCTTCCAACATTTATCATTAGTTCCTCAGGATTGAAAATCCATGTTTCCTTAATTATAACCATCACCATAGGACCATTCTCCAAACTCAATATCCACTTTGAGGGCACACTGAAAAACTTCTTCATAACTCCCAATGTCTCTAATTTCAAGTTCATTTAGAAGGTTTGGTCTTAGTCTGCTAAATAATCTACCAATTTTTCTATCATTGTTGATAACAAAACTTGAAGCATACCATGCATGCCTAGAGACCTTCGCTTCATAGGTTGTGCTAGATTTTACTTCCTTTTGCTTGAGCTCCATGAATTCCCTCCCCATCTTTGTAGAGATATTTCTTGGAAAATACTTGTGATGAAACATGATCTCAAAGTCTTTCCATTACATTTTTTCTATATCTTATATTGGCTTGGTGTTCTTAATCAAATCTCACCATTGATCTGTCTCTCTATCTAGACGATAAAAGAATAGTGTCACCTTCTCCATATTAGAAAGATGAAGCACATAATTTATCTTCTCCACGGATTTGACGCATTTTTATAAAACTAGTTTATCCGAAGATCCACTAATCATCAGTGGTCATTGCCACACAAAACATTTGATAGCCAGTTGCTCCCTCTTTGATATATGAGGATGTTCTTCATTATTCATGTTATTATTCATAACCTAAGATAGTTGGGTAAGAATTACCATGATGTTTCAAAATACACCACAGAAATCATTGGGGATGTAGTTTGGGAAATCGTTTCATTTTCCATCACATGGATTGTTTGGCATGGTTTATCCTGGTTCCCACCATTTTCTATAATATAAAAGGTTCGTACAAAATATAAGTCAATGAGTTAGGAATAAATGAATTATAAATTTGTGAAATTTACACTAAAAGAATATATTATAGGATCTATATTTTTATCAAAGATTCTTGTGTGCATAATTGTACTTAGTCTCATACTTGAGGTTTTCAATAGGTTTCACTAATCAAAATTCCTAAATTAACAAAAACGTGCCTTTGATACCTACTATTGAGACCCTACTTCTCTTACATTACATTTAGATCATTTTAGTGATAAAAATTTAAAAACAATACCCATAAAGGATACAATAGTTTAGTGTCTTGGAAAAAATAAGACCATAAATAACATTTACAACACCAAACATTTATTTAATTAGTTATTCTAGAACTTCTTATTATCTAATGACCTATCCTTACAACATGAAGTCACCTGAGGATGTACATAAAAAATTGATCATATCAAAGACCAATAAGAGTATAGATAAGAACATGAAATAACCTAAAAATGGATGACCATAGTCATTATCATCATAACATTGGAATATAATCATAATCACAAGAGGAAACATTACGAAAAAACATAGAATGTAATAATGTATAAAAAATGAAACACAATGTATTAGCAGTTAAATACATCGAATAGTTGTCAAATAAACAAGAATCATGTTCAAGAATAATTTCAATTTAACTTATGTGGTTCATCACTTTACCCAATTAAATGGAGAATTGTATAAACCCAGGCTCACACGTCTAATTCAACCATTCATATTGCACTATATAATTATGGGCGCACCCGTTACAACATTACATTCTCATTATCATGCATGCCACATAAAACATATATGAAAAAAATAACCCATGGATTGTAAAGGGTTTCATATAATAAGAAATAATTCATAAACATTTGGATCCACAAAAAAATAGGGAATGGCATACTGGATACAAGAATAGTCAACCTTGAGTGAGAAGTAAAAAGTGTGTCGTTGAAAGAATTGTTATTTTGGAAAACATTGGGGTTTTTCCTAAAATCAATTAGATAACATTTATATTCCAGGAAGACAATTATAATTATGAATTATTTATTTTCATGCCATATCCATAAATAAAATGCAGTGAAAGAGGGAGAAACCGAAGAAAGAAAGTTGGGTTGGAGAATTTCTCTTTACCTTGTATCTAAACGCTTCCTTCAATTTATTTTCCTATATAATGAAATTATATTGATTAATTATAAATTAAATAACCTTTTTATACAATAATATGGTTCAATATGGTTTAATTAATTTCCTTTACTATCCTTTGGATTAGTTATAGTGTTTAAATCCATTGTTCATGAGTGTTCTTTTTCTTAGTTTTCATGAACGGTGCACTTGTACACATGAATGTAAGTTTGTATAGAACATAGATAAACATACAGTACTAATATTAAATGTTATTAATTATATTACTGGAGTTTATAAGATCTTATAATGAATTATTTTATATGTAATGTGGAAGAATAATTAGTTAAATTTAATGATGACAGTTTTAGGTTAATTTGGGCGGTTTTTTGGATCACAACAAAAATGTTTTGATTTATCAATTAGTATTATGAATAAAAGTTGTTTGTAGAATATTAAATTTTTTACAACATAAATAATAATATATGTTATCAACCATTTAATTTTTTCATTGACATCCATGAGGGAGTTCAAGGAAAATGTATGTGTATCGCCCATGATGTCGGTAAATTAACACATCACATGCAATGATTTAATTTTTATTAAAAAATTGAGTGAGGGAAGAGTATATTTAATAATCATCCATTAACATGATATAATAATAGTATAAAAATCATACTGGAGTTATCATGACATTAGGATAATAGATGTTGAGTATAAAAGAATAAAATAAATGACATTTGAAAGGAAATTGAATGAAAATAGAGAGAAATTCCCTATTGAATATATCTTCTTTGATAGCCTCTTTAGGTAAAGGGTTTTGGTATTTTTATCAAAGCAAGTGCTTCTGGAAATGGGGGAGGGTTGAGGGAAGATATTTTGGAATAATTTCAACATGTCTTGAATCTTGAGAGGTGTGATGAAATGATGACGTGAGGGGTGGTATTTATAGTGGAGGGGACAAGGGTTGTCACAATACTATATTCATTAATTTATTATTTATCCAAAAGACAAGAAATAGTGGTTAATCTAGGGCCAAGAATCTTAATAATTGCAAGTGAGTTCAAACAAATTGGTCATACATTATCATAACAACAAACATGACTCTATAATTAATGTATTTAGCTTATTTGGTAAATTATAGTATTTCACTATTCATTAAAAATTCATATCTCTCAGAAAAATCCCAAAAATTATCCCTAACCATTATTTAGGTGTAGAATCCAATAATATTTCTCAAATATCTATTATAAGATCACTAGGCCTTGAAATTTCACACAGTATCAGTTATTAGATCAGAAAATAATCCATATAATAGTCTGATGTAAAAAATTAAAAAATAAGAGTCATTATAGAAAAAAATATTTAATGAAATATTGAGGTCCTATAATGTACAAAATTTAAAATAATTTTGGTTAATAATAGAACATATATCTCAAAGAAGGGGTTTTGGGGAATGACCACTTATCTATAAAATAAATGATTACTCAAAGTCACATAACTTCCTAAATAATAAAATAATGATTATAAAAAAATTAATAACAATATTTTTCATCTAATTTTTTTACAATGGTCTAATTGTAATTATATGTTAATCATTTATTAATTATTTCCCACTAATGTTTGTTAATCTAGGTGGTTTGGTTTATTTTTACATGAATCACTTGGAATGTTGACCATGGTTACAATTAATTTCAGAATTTCCTTACAACCATAGAAATATAAGTATTGTTTTTATTATCATTTATTACATTATAATAATTTTGTATTCTTACATTATTGGAAGTAATGGAAAATAAAACGTGTCTCTATGTGGATGTGGTTATTTTCAAGTACACACTCCAAAAAAGTTTATTTTCAATAAATAGTAGGGAGTTTGAATGTAAAAGAATTTTTGATTTTAGAATCATAATAATCAGACCAATTTTAAATATATTCATTACAAATATTTTTATCCATCCATGAATTGTAACGGTGATAAATAGGACACATTGTGCATGGGGTGGTAATATGCCTATAGACATTAGAATACTTTAATTTTTGATGGTTTTGATGGAAGGAATAAAAGGGATATTCTAGCAGTATAATAGCATAAAATATTATAATTAATACTAATGTTATCATAATATCATGTATAGAATATATTTAGGGGATATAAAAAATAAATAATAATAAATAAATGTTAACAAAGATGTGATACCTTCATCGAGACTATGTATATTTTCTTGGAAGTCTTATTGAAAATGAGGGAGTCAGTCTATCTTATGGTGACCATAGGCTTGAGGTAATGCAAGGGAAAAAATATGAATAGGTAACAGTTTCATGAGGGAATATTATGGGAGTTTATGTATGGAAGTGGTGGAAGTGGTCTCTTTTTAAAATATAAGAAAAGGAGACTTTTCTTGGAGAAAAAATTACGTAAGGGGTAAGGAGGTATGTTCCGTAAAGTTAGGTTAATTAAGTGTGGTATAATTGGGGAAAAATATGAGTATGGGTTTAAGAACTAAAAAAGGTCTTTTAGATGTTTCAAATTTCATGTAAATTATTTGTGTATTCGAGTTACATTATCTTAGTCATTTTAAATCTTATCACTCTTAATCAAATATTAATCATTATAATTATATTAATACTATACAATTTAGTATACCCTTTTAAAATAAAGTACATGATGATTCCGAATTCTAGCTACATGTACACTAATTCATTTCGTAAATATGAAAACAATATTCTATTCAATTAAACTAAAATGTAATTTTTTTAAATTAAAGTTTTTTTTTATAATTTTTAACTAATGAATACGGTATGTTTTTTATAATTCATCATTTTCAAGATAGTAATTAATATATTATAAATAAAATTATGGTTATTTTTTTTGAAATCAATAAATAAATAATTTTTAATAAAATATTGGATATTTAATAGAAAATGTAAATAATAGTTTACATTTTAATGTATCCTTTACATTTGTTTTAAAAAATATTGGTCTTGGATTTTATTGTAACAACTCTACCCATCAGGGACTGCCTAGTTGGAAAATTTACGAGACTCAACTACACCATGAACACATCCAAAAATCAAGGGGATAGAGACCAGTTCCGAGTAGGCATTTCACACACATGAGAATCCATAGCCAAATGTACATGTACACGTGCAAACAAATCCTACTCCATGAAGCATTTTGGAGATAATAAAAAAATTAAAACAAAAATTAAAGAATAAATAAACATCCCTTCAAAAATAGTATAACTGTGCAAGAATGCATGAAATTGGTAAAATACTAGAAAACTAAGAATAATAAAATATTCCATCATTCCATAAACGATTGGACTATTCTCATATGAATGACCTATATACAACTCAAGTAGTTTTTCCAAAAACTATGCTCCACCTAATCTTAGTCCTCCAAGGACACTGCTATGATACAACTCATCATCATAAGACAAGACATCTGTGTGAAGATCCCATGAATGTGTGAGAAAAAAATACACATTAGGCACAAAAAATACCCAAAATAAAAGGGATACAGTAAAATGAAATACTTATATTAACCAAAATCAAGAGGATTAAACCTTAGAATGAGAGAAAATGAAAAACCATCTCAACAAATCATTGGAAATAAATGACTTTCATCTTCATCACCACCTAGTATATAAAACAAAACAACATTTATAAGAAGGTCTACTAGAATATATTATTCATACTCATACTACGTTTCACCTTTCACGGTAACAACAATAATTCCTAGCACAAAGACCTAACCGAGGATTAAAGGTATCACTCATCTAGAATTACTCACACCATGATCCCTACCATCCCTGTAGTCACTAAACCAATAGATAACACCCATCAGGTATCACTAAGAAGATGGATCCTCCCATCAACAATGTTTTATACATTTCATAGAACACAATAATCAGGTATTGATTTAAATAATTTAAATCCTAAAATTGATAAGAATCATATGAGATACACACATGATCGTACTAATACCACATCATAAAGATCATAAATTGATACAAATATAGGGTGTAACACCCCAACCCTAGTTACCCAGAGTTAGTTCATTATATTAAGACATTGGACTGATACAAGGAAATCATGTCCCAAAAGACTGATTAGTTTAGAAGACTTGGAAATTTATTATATAAATTAACTTAAAATTACAATTTAAAACATAAAATACCACATATATAGTTCTTTGAGAAGTACATTATTCCTGTTTATCTTAACCATACATATCAATAAAAATTCACTTCTTGGATATCCTGGGAAAATAAAACATAAGAAAGGGGTAAGCTTAGATGCTCAATAAGGGTAAATAATTTAGAGGAAGATAACATAAAAAAGGCATGGTGAATAATTGAAAGCACATGCCTTTACAAATAACAAACATGAACAATTTATGGAATAAATATGAGTTGAGTAAATATTTCCATAATAAACCATAGTCATGGGTTTTCTACTAGTCAAATAACAACATGAACCATCAATATTATTTTTATATTGAGAGAATTTATAATCCAGACATTCGGAATCATTTTGTCAAGGCCTCGGCCAAGACGTCTAAAAATGATTAAGGTCTCGACCAAAACCATATATCAAATTTTAAAGACCTTGGCCAATTACACATATAATTGTCTCATGAGACCTACCGATGCATCGAGGAGCTATAGCGGGCTCCACTCATCACTTAATATGTCTAATACATTCCTCATATAAAATAGTTGAAACATAACAAAAACATTCATATTAAACTAGCTTACGAAATGTCAACACTTTATCCATAAACCATGAATGGTATAAAAATAACACATCCACATTAAAACATATCACAAAACCTTAAATACAATATGGGATATTTGTATCATAATAAATCAACTTCAAACAAGTTTAAAATCCATCAAAGGGTGTTGACATAAATGAAATAAATTGTCAAACTATTTGAGAGAAATATCCAGTTTTCATGAAAACATTTAAAAGTCCCACAATTTATAAAGGGATAAATTTAAAGAAATTTTTGAATCATTGTGTCCCATACCACTTTGAAACTTTTTAATAGAATTAATATTTTAAAAACATTAATGTCTATATAAATAAATCCTTAAATAACCATTTGGAAAACTTGTACATTAATGAGAATGTTTTAGAAGAATAAATATTTAAAACATTTAAAATGATGTTTTAATAAAAGAGTCCCTTAAAATGAATCCCTTTTTGAACTCTTTTATGAAACATGGACATGGATAATAAATATTTCCTAGTAAAAACATACCCATAAACAATCTTGAATAATAATGAGATTGAGGAATTAACCCTTACCTTGCACTTTCCATTGGTTGTGGGTACGTCTAACCTCCTGTATAATGAACATAGTATGATATTAAATTATACCAGAACCACATTCATATTTTTAATATCATACATGATTCATTTATGACTTTATACTACCCATTTAATAATTATTTCCATGTTAAATTAACATTTTGGGTAATAATCGCTTTCTTTATGGTACATGTTTTAACGTGTAATTCTTGATCATATAATTTAGATCATGTTTTAAATACTTCCATAATATAAAACATGATTTATATATCATATATATTTATAATATAAACATTTATAATATATAGATATATGAAATGGAAGGCACCATTTATGGGGATTGTAGGACGTATGTACGCATAAACGTTCTTCCATTTTCATATCGTATTGAAAAGATGTAAATGAATAAGATATCTGTAAGTATATATATATATATATATCTCAAGTATAATTCTTCTATTCTATATTAAATACTTATTAATAATATATATATATTTATAATCATCATTTAATGGTGAACGTGGAAATGAATCTCATCACGTCAGGGAGACTGTAATCCGTACATACACCCGAGTGATAATATCATTATATTGATGGTGAAATAATATGTAATTGGATTTTATATCATATAAAAAGAATCATTAACATGTTATATTTATAATTTACATAGGTTATACTCATTGTTATACCCATCCAAATAATTAAGTGTCTGAATAACAAAATACACCACGACATGGAGACGGTAAGCCGTACGTACGCACGTATGGTGACCTTTTCATTTATAGGATGGATAGAATAACGAATACAGTTGTACCATATTGATAATAATATCATAGTATGTATAAGTTACTGTATTTATTATTTTGGTAAGGAAAAAACAAAGAAAGAGGAAGTGGATGATGAAAAGAACATGAAAGAGGGTGGTGAAATTATTACCTCATCTCCGGGTGTTTCCTTTTGAGTTGATCAAAAGGGCTCCTTAAGTTGGATTTCTGATAAGTGTAAGGTATCTAGGTTTATATGAGGGAAGTTATTAGGATATTGGGTCATGGGTGTGTGGATCCAAATGGATTCTGAGGTGTGATTTTGAGATAAGGGGAAGTGCCTTTTTATAAGAGGGGTGAGGGTCACTTTGTGAAAAGATTAATTTATTAATTTGTTATACAATAATATTAGGTTTATAATGGCTCCAAATGAATTTATTTAGATCCTTAAGTGGTTATGGGTCTAAAGCCTTTCAACCAATAGGTTTTAGACAAGTTTAGGTAACCAATTTAACCTTATCTTTTAGATTTTACTCTTAGTTAATTAGTTTAACTTTTACCATGTCTTCTTGTATTCTTACACTATATGGTTAATAAACATACTATAATCTTCAAGATAACCTAAATTTGTTCATTAATGTCATATATAATATTTTTTATGTCCTTTGGAATTGCATTATATTTTTTGGAATATTATATCAACCAATAATATAGTATTTGTTTTAAAAACTAATTTATGTCAATTTTGACACTATTTGGTATTTTGTTTTTTTTTCAAAATTATAAAAGCATGATTACATCAATTTTTTTAATCAACCCTAACATGTCATATTAACCTAGAAAATCAGTTTAATTCATTAAAAGCCTCAAATTATATTTATTTGGATATTTATAATATCAATTATTTTAATATTTCATTAATATTGTAATTACTGCACCATCATTGTGTCATAAATAAATTTAATTATTTAGAATCTAAAATTTATAAATAAAATAACATTATGTAGGAAATATTTTTATATTTCTAATGAATATTTATAGTAGAACCTCTATTATGTGTATCCCTATATTAAAAATGGTTTAGTTATTAAAATTTGAATTTAACACTTTTAGCTTTTCATTAAATAAAATAATAATAAATGTCCTAATATAATCCAAGAGGAACAAATATGGTCATATTTTATTCCTAAGGTTGTGTTTGGTCGAATTACACATATCCAATAGAATTAGGACATGTGTTAGATTAATTATAATATCATTTTTACCCATAATTACCCTATTTACTTTTAACCGCGTTAAATAAAATTCAAAAGTTACTATTCACCAAAAATTATTTTGATCTTATTGAACAAAATTTTACGTAATAATGTCAATCATTTCTATTTTATTTTTGAAATTAAAATCATATAAGGGGTAAAAGCATGTTTTATGCAAATTTGTAAATGCTTCTAGAAGGTGGGAAAAAAACGTTAAAAAGTTCAATAAAATTTTATACAACTAATATTTTTATAAAATGACTAAAATAAATTACATTATAATTATATAGATATTATATAAAAATTAATAATTAAAATAAATTTAAATAAGAAAATAATTATTTAAATAAAAATTCGGTTTTAAATAATAACACAGTGTTTTTCAGTATTCATAAAACAATTGAATGTTTTCAGAAAAATATTAAAAATTTACCCTAAGCTAATTTTTATATTATGAATTAATAAATGAAGTACATATTACCATATTAAAAACATAAAAGTTTCCTTTATTAATTTAAAAATAATTATCGTTGTCAAAACAAAAAACGCGTTTTTAAGAAACAATAACTATCAAAAGATTGGCAGTTGTTTATGATCAATTTCAAAGTGAAATAACTTCGTATGACCAACATTGGATTAAATGGTAAAAATATAATCCAATTACACTTAAAATACAATTAAAAAGACAGTATATCCATATAAATAAATTATATTAAAATGTAGTTTTCGATTAAAATACAGTATTTCTCACTATTCATTAAAAATGAACATTATTAGAAAAATTCCAAAATTTCATACAAAGTAAATTTTGATGTCTCGATTATAAAAAATAATATTATTTGGTCAAATTTTAATATATAAAAGTTTATAATATTAGATTTAAAAATAGATTTTCATTAAAAAGTGGTAAAATTGCATTTTTTAGAAACATACTTCTTTTATATGAAAAATTGAATTTGTTCTTATATTATTTCAAAAAAACACATAATATGGATACTAAAATTAAATATAATATATAAAATTCGAAATTCAATTAATACTATTCATAACCACTTTTGAACGGATAGTTTGGTAAGTCGTTGTGCGCTTGAACTCGATGTTGCATGTAGCTCATGTTATTGAGTTACATTGAATAAATAAATTATGACGGAATCTTAGGGTGTTACATTCTACCCTCCTTCAATAAATTTCTCCCACAAAATATGAAATTTTACTTTTAAAATAAAAGGTTAAAAATAGAAAAATTTCTTCGTGGAAAACCCACATCTGAAATTGGGTTAATAACATTTAGTCTTAATAAGAGGGAAAGATAAATAAAAAATTCACCACCAAATTATGATATCGATTTGAAGAACATTGGGGGAAATCAGAGACTCATAATTGTAGGAAAAACGTAAATATTTATAGAGAGTGATTGAGGTCATCAATCACAAACTAGTGTAACATTGAGGGCCTCAAAACCATCAATCTAAGATGATTCAAAATATCATTAGTTCAAAAAAACAAAAGTTATTATGATAAATATTTTTTTATAACCCCTTAACTAATGTATAAGAATTAATTTCCTCATAGAATAAGAGAGAAAAAAAAACACTACATATAGAGTTCCATCCATTAACTAATTTTTACCAAAAACTCATCATTCACTCTAAAAGATAATAAAATATAGAAATATTATATTTATCCTAATTGTATAGGGTTCCAAAAAATGAATTTATAATTTATCTATTAGACCTTTAAAAAAAATAACATTATACAATCTAGGACATCATTTGGGCTAGTGGAAGGTGATTCACCCTTGTATCCCTTCAGTTGCGGGTTTGTGTCTTGCGGCCTTTCCAGACACAATGGGCTATCGCCCAGCCTCTGAGTTGTCCTTTTTATGAAAATCAAAAAATAATCTCGAGAAAGGATTTAACCATAACAATAGTATCCAATTTCAAACATAATCGATTCCAACCTTTAGAATTATCGAAAATACTTCTATCCATAATCACAGTCCAAAATTTATAAGGAAGGTAAACACATTGAAGATTATTTTTTCTATGTAATAACTTATGAAAATCGTCATCATTTATTCCTTTAAAACACTGTAACTCCATAAATTACCATAAAAATCTATTGATTACATTCATTATCCCTTATTCATTACAGAATACTGGATATACTCCTTCTATCCAAAAATGATGTAAACTCCAACAATAATGGAATATACAATTCATTAATCAGTATCAGGGTAGTTTAGAATATCCAATATAATTTATCCAAATCAATCATATATTATTCCTAAATCACTATCTAAGTATCAAAACCATATTATGGGTTATCTTTCTCTCAACCATGAATTTTCCATAAAACAATTAACCTACTATTGAGTCACTTTACATGGTTCCACACAATCTCAAATCCTTAAGAAAATAGTACTACAATACAATCCTTATATACTCTATAATTATTATTACATGTAAATAATTAATACAATAATCAAATGACACAATACTATGATAACAATATAATAACTCCAGTCATTCTGCTTCATCTTCGGTAGTATCATAACTTGATTATTATCCAATAATAGCATTTGGGGTATACTCTGACGATTTGTACATTGATTTGCATAGTGTCCCAAATCCTTGCAGATGAAGCATTACACATTTGAAACATTTTTCATACCCTTACAATCACGTACTTGGTGTCCCTTTTCTCCACACTTATAACAATCTCACATTCCATTCAAGAATATACCAAGGTGATTCATTCTACAGTTATCACATATGGGAAAACCCTTCATTACCCTTTTACCTTTATCCATCTATCTCTATTTCATCCATTTCTTCTCTTTCTTCCCTTAAAAGACATAAACTATAGAGAATTCTTTACTTATCTTATTAACACATGGTACTCTTTATTCATATGATGAGAATACGTTAGAGACTATTTCCCTTTTAAATTTTGGGTTAATACCACGAAATATAAGAACCTTCTTAATCATTTGATCATGCATATTTCAAGAATTCTCATTTCCTCTACTACTTGACATTTCTAAACAATGGAATACACTAGGTTAGTTTATGAATCACATTGTATAATTCCAAACATGTAAAATACCTAACATAAATTGAAATGATTATGAATATAATATATAATCATAAAATGTTTCTTCTAAGGAATTATTTACTTTTAAATTATTCATAATGTATTTTAATGAAAATGATAATTTTCTTAAGCATATCCCCTGAGACTGTCATAACCAATAGTAAAGTAGGGCCTGTTGTCATGTACCAGTATACCCCAGGTCAAGCCCGAAACTCCTTGTCGGAGTTTTCACTCCAACGTAGATCTGTGACAGAGCCACCACTACCCGATCGTATCTAGACAAGGACGTATTTCTTGGAAAATAGACAAAATATCTACATTACAACAATTCTAGGATGTTATTCTATACTAATACTCAATGTATATCTTTGGGTAATTTTCTCTAATCAGAGTTTAATTAAATCTATTTCCAAGGTTGTTGCTAAACTTTCTCTAAAACCAACTGTAACGCCTCGACCCCAGTTAACCAGAGTCGGTGCATTAGTTTAATACATTGGAATGATATAAGGAAATCATGTACCGAAAGACCGATCAGTTTAGTAGTCTTGGAAATAGATTACATACATCAACTTCACATTACAATTTATAACATAAAATACACCATAGATTTTTCTTTGAGAACTCCATTATTCCATTTTATCTTAACCCTACATATCAATCATAATACACTTATTAAAAATCCAGGGAAAATAATACATATGAAAGGGTTAAGCTCAGATGCTCCGTAAGGGTTAACAATATAACAAAAGATAATATAAACAATATGAATTGTGAATAATTGAAAACACATTCCATTACAAATAATAAACATGAACACTTTATGGAAGAAATATGTGTTGAGTAATTAATTCCATAATAAAACAAAGTCATGGGTATTCTACTAGTCGAATAACTACATCAACCATTAATATTATTTTCATATTGAGGGAATGTATAATGCCAGCCATTCTGAACATTTTGTCATGGCCTCAGCCAAGACGTTTAAAAATGATTAAGGCATCAACCGAAACGATATATCAAGTTGGTAAAGGACTCATCCAATTCCATTTTTAATTATATCATGAGGCTTACTGAATCATCGATGAGCTATAATGGGCTCCACCCATCACTTACTATGTCCAATACATTCCTCATATGAAAAGGTTGAAACATAAAAAAACCGTATTAAAACTAGCATACAAAATGTACAAACTTTATCTATAAACCATAAATGATATAAAAATAAAACATCCATAGTCTAACATATCACAAAACCTTAAATACAATATAGAAGTTTTTTATCATAATCAATCAACATCAAAAAGTTTAAAATCCATTAAATGATGTTGACATTGATGAAAATAATTTGTAAAACTCTTTAAGAGAAATATCCATTTTTTATGAAAACATTTAAAAGTCACACAATTTAGAAAGGAATACATTTAAAGACATTTAAATACATTTAAAGACATTTTTTAATCAATTTGTCACATAACACATTGTTACTTTTAAATGGAATTAACATTTTAAAAACATTCATGTCTATATAAATAAATCCTTAAAACACCATTTTGAAAACATGGAAATTAATGAGAATAATTTAGAAGAATAAATATTTAAAACATTTAAAATGATGTTTTAATAAAAGAGTCCCTTAAAAAGTATCCCTTTGAAATATATTTTATGAAACATGGACATGTATAATAAATATTTTCCATTAAAAACTGACCCATAAACAATCTCGAATAATAATGAGATTGAGGAATTAACCTTTACCTTACACATTCCATAGGTCAAGAATATGTTTAACCTCATGTATGATGACCATAGTTTGTTATTAAATTATTCTATAACCATATTAATATTTATTATATCATACATGATTCATTTATGACTTTATTCTACCCATTTAATAATGATTTCCATGTTAAATAAACATTTTGGGTAATAATCGCTTTCTTTATTGTACGTGGTTTAACTTGTTATTCTGAATCATATAATTTAGATCATGATTTAAATAATTCAAAAATATAATCCTTGATTTATATATAATATATATTTTAAATATAATTGTTTTTAATATATAGATTTATTGAATGGATGGAACTATTTATGGAGATGGTCGTTCGTACATACACATAAACGCTATTTCCGTTTTCATATCATCTTGAACAGAAATAAGGGAATAATATATATGTAATTATATATATATATATATATCTAGTATCATTATTATGTCATATATTACATACTTATTAATATTATTTATTGTTATAATCATCGTTGAATGGTGTACATGGAAATGAATCTTATCGTGTCGTGGAGACGGTAATCCACACGTATGCACAAGCAACAATATCATTATATTGATGGTGAAATAATATATAATTTGATGTTATATCATAAATAAAGAAGAAATAAAAAGTTATATTTATTATTTAAATCAGTTATACTCATTATTAGACTCATCAGAATAATAAAGTGTTTGAATAACAAACTACACCACGACATGGAGATAGTAAGCCGTACGTACGCACGTATGGTGACTTTGTAATTTATATAATGGATAGAATAAAGAATAAGGTTGTAAAATATTAATAATAACATCACTGTATGTAAATAATATTGTATTTATTTTTTTGTCTTGTTAATAACAATGAAAGAGGAATTGGAAGAAGAAAATAACTTAAAAGAGGGTGGGGAAATCATTATCTCTTTTACGGGTGTTTCCTTTTGAGTTGATCAAAAGTGATCATTAGGCTGGCTTTCTTATTTGAGTATGGACTCTAGGTTTATTTGAGGGAAGTTTGGAAGGTAATGGGGCAGGGGTTAGCCGATCCAAATGGCTTTGGAAGTGTGATTTTGAGATAAGGGGAAGTACCCTTTTATAATAGGGGTGAGGGTCACTTTAGGAAAAGATTAAAATATTAAATTATTATACAATCATATTCGGTTTAAAATGGATTCAAATGAATTTATTTCTAGACCTAGGTGGTTATGGGTCTAAATACTCTCAAACATTTGGTTTTAGAGAATTTTAGGTCACCATCTTAACCTTATATGTTTATATTTAACTCTTTGTTAAATAGTTTGACATTTACCAAGTTTTCTTGTATTATTACATTTTATGGTTAATAAAATTACTCTAAACATTCAAGAGAACCTCAGGAGGTGCATTAATGACATATATAATATTATTTAATCCCCTTTTCAGAACATTATATTTTTATGAATATTTTATCAACCAAAAATATAGTATTTGATTTAAAAGCTAATTTATTTCTATTTTGACACTATTTGGTATTTTGTTTTTGTAAAAATCTTATCATCATGATTACTTTGGAAATAAATAATTTATTCAACCCTAAAAAGTAATATTAATCTATAAAATTATTGGAATTCATAAAAAGTCTCAAATTATATTTATTGGGATATTTAAAATATCAATTATTTTAATATTTCATTAAGAGGGTAATTACTGCATCATAATTATTTCATAAATAAATTTAATTATATATTATCTAAAAATTATAAATAAAATTCCATTACGTAGGAAATCATTTTATCATTCTAATGAATATTTATAGTCAAATTTATCTTATGTGTAACACTATATTAAAAATGGTTTAGTTATTAAACATTAAATTTAACACTTTTAACTCTTCATTGAGTAAAATAATAATAAATGTCATAATCTAATACAAGTGAACCAAATAGGATCATATTTTATTACTAAGTTTTTTTGGTCGAATTAAGCTTATCCAATAGAATTATGACATGGGATAGGGTAATTATAATATCATTTTTACCCTTAATTACCCTATTTACTTTAAACCGTGGTAAATAAAAGTCAAAAGTTACCATTCACCAAAAATTATTTTCATCTTATTGAACCAAATCTTACTTAATAATTTCAATATTTTCTCTTTGATTTTTGAAATTCAACTCACATATGTGGAAAAATTAAGTTTATGAAAATTTGGAAATGCTCCTAGAAGGTGGGTAAAAGACATTAAAAAGTTCGATAAACTTTTATATAACTTATTTTATTATAAAATGACTCTATTGAATTACATTGAACTTATATAGGTATTATATATCTATTTTGACTTAATATAAATTTAAATCAAATAAATAATTATTTAAATGAAAAGTCGATTTTATATAATAAAGAGTGTTTTTCACTATTTATCAAAAAACAAAAGTTTTTAGAAAAATACCAAAACATTACCCTAGGCTAATTTTGATATTCCTAATTCAAAAATTAATTTATTATTAACAAATTAAAAATATATAAGTTGAATTTATTAATTTAAAATTAATTACCATTGTCAAAATAAAAATATGTGTTTTTTAGATATAATAACTATCCAGAGATTGACATTCGTTTATGTTCAATTTCAACATGAAATAACTTCCTATGACCAAAATTTAATTAAATGGTGAAAATATAATCTAATTACACTTCAAAACTAATTAAAAAATAAAATCTATACATATAAATAAATTAAATTAAAATGTAGTTTGGGATTAAAATATAGTATTTCTCACTATTCATAAAAAATGAACATTATCAGAATAAATACCAAAATTTTATGTAAAGTAAATTTTGATGTCCCAATTCTAAAGAATAACTTTATTTTTTCAAATTTAATATATAAAATTGTAAAATATAGGATTTAAAAAGGGTTCAATACTAAAAGGTACTAAAATTGCATTTTTTTTTGAAAAATAACTGTTTTATTAGAAAAATTGAATTTGTTCTTATATTATGACTAAAAAACACACAATTTGGATGTTCAAATTATATAGAAGATATAAAATAAAAAATACAATTAATTCTATTTATAACCGGTTTTTAACGGCTAGTCTGGTAAGTCATGCACTTGAACTCGATTTTGCGTGTAACTCAAGTTATCGAGTTAATTTGAATAAATGAATTATTTTTAAATCTTTTGGTGTTAAAAAGGGGTAAATTCCAAAGGACCACTAAGGTGACTCTGTATCATACTATAAATACTCTACACATATATGGTATAACCCCATAACCCAAACCATGAACAACTCACTAATTAGGGGATCAATGCACATGTAGTTTTTGTCATTCGAATTATATGAACCAAAAATAGAGAAAAACAAGGTATAACACTATTGATATCGACACATATATAAGGGTTAAACTCTTATATATCACTTGGGGGGATCCCTACCCTACTGGATTTTCCCGTATGGATTTGGGATTGATGCTTGAGTAAATAATTGTCATAAGATTTCCAACAACCCATCTTAGGAAGCATGAATTGAATAACTATCAATTTAGGAATCTTCTAGGAATACAATATCTAATCCAGTAAGGGAACTAAAGTCTGATGATCTGGACTAGATTCTATACTAAATACTCATGGAAGAGGATTGAGACTTACTCACTACAAAATAAGGGAACTCTCCTACACTACCCATTTTATAAGATGATATAGAGGGTTCATAATCCTATTATGAGGATATTATGACACCAAAACCTAGTATGAATAGACCAAGGGATCTAACCCAACAATAAAAAATCTATACATCACTAACCAAAGTGACCCACAATTTCAGTTCATGTAGCATTCAATGTTACATAACCATTTCCTCAATCACATCCTATATAGAAAACTACTTTGGATAGGCTACTCGTGAGCCTCCATCAGAATAATGATGATAAAGATGCATAAAGAAAACATATCTAAGAGTTGTATGTGGTTTTTTCACAATACAAAATGTTTTTCTCATAACTAGACTCATCTCTTGTTCCCCCTTGTTAGTATAATTTTTTTAAATGGGAGTAACAGTCATATTCCCCATGTCACACGACATGAGACAACATCTGGAGCATTGGGTGTGTTGGCACCAACACACAACCCAGCTGGCCATGTATCCTCACACTACATGTAATATTGGTATATGTTTTGTTCCTCTTGGATGTTCTCTATTATAGGTCCATGTTCATTCCCATGTAAGTTGACCCATTACCCTGAAATTTAGCTGTGTACTATCAGACGTCCATATCCCTTGACACAACGAGTGTGTCCATGTCCTTGGACACACGACCTAAGATCACTACATGGAATTTACCACTTATACGAGATGTGTAATCCCCATGATTTTTATTTTTTTAACATGAATAATACACAGTGTGTGCTCCTACACTAGAAGCCATGTGATTGGGAAGTCTAAATGAGAAACCCCTATGAACTACATGAAACCCCACATTTTCTATATCCAACGTACAAAAACCCTTACGGGGTACCTAGATGTCATGTAATGGATAAAAACCATAAAAATGAATAAATGGGGATCAAGGAAAAAATGTCATATATATTCCTACATCATAGTGAATTGACGAAGCATTGTGTCCAACACAATACTACAAAGCTGGTGCACCTTGATCTGGAGTCTATCATTGTCATGACTTGGGTTTGGTGGTACCTTCTTTCCTGGGTTCTTCATCAGTCGATCCATCTATATGAGAGAACCAACCATCCCACATTCATTTGAAAAAATAAAAATGAGGTGGAGGGGTCATTTATATTAATTTTATTTTATTAAATCAATAATCCTCCATTTAACCCCCCAACAATAGTCACCTCCAACCTGGTTCTCGATGCTGACAAACATTATGTCACGCTTAGGGTAAACCCTACTTTTTGGACTCAAAATCTATCTCATAATTATGATATTAGACTCTAAATGGGAGTTATTTCATAATAAATGAACAATTTTGTGTGTGTGATGATGTATATTTAATATTATTAATATCTCCACATTGAGGATCTCCAAGCCCTAGATTGGAGTTCTAACTCAATGCCTACCTTTATTATAATTACTATAAATAATCCAAAGTTTTATAGGGAATAACTAGCATCACAAATATATACCCAAAATCATGGATTTACATCTCAATAAGAAAAATACTATTGAGAAGGAAGTAAATTTAGTTATCAACTGGATCTCCCACAACAGAAATATCTATAAAAGGTTCCCATTATATCAACAAATACACGCCCATAGGAACCTCAGGGAAGTAAAAGGTCTTATGATGGAAGATTTAATATTACACTGGGTTCCATAGATAAACATCCCATCACTCAACTCCAACCACACCAATGTTGATATTGTGAAAAAATTTATGGACATTTATTTTCAGCTACAATAGGTGGAAAATACCAAATACATTATCTAACTATATTATGAGGGATTAGAGGCACGTCACCACAATAAACTACACAAAAATTGGAGAAAGGTTCTACAAACAACATAGATAGTCTGTCTCCTTAGGAAACTCTTTGAAACCCATGATGATGGGAGATCTGACCAAACATAATACCACATCATCCAAATCTAAGGGCCACAATCATTGGAATACAGTGGCACCTAACATGTAGAACCACACCTCACCCACCTCGGTATCATTTGACCCTTTCAAAAAAATCACTTGAACAAACTCTATGAGTATATGTATTATCTACTATTACCTCCATCATGTATAGTGGTGACATACTGGGTCCCCCAATCATGGCCTCCAAATGTCCTATACTGATTGTAGTGCGGTATCTACCATGATTACCAAACATTATTAAGGGTATGGAGATCTTCCTAACCACATCCCCTATCCAACATCCATACCAAAATAGAGTCATATAAAACAAGAATTGTAAAATTTTCATGGAAATATAACCTGATTCCAATGGATTCCAAAGCTACCATGCCACACCTGTTTTCTCTACCAAATTAAGAAACCTCCTAAGTGCATCAAATAACCACAAGACTAGTGTTATCATCAGAATTGGGAAGAGTGAAACACCCCCAACATTGTAAAATCCATCAAGAACATGTCCGGAGGATATCCCATCACACAAAACCTTGAAAATAAAAAATTCCATGTTATTCCTCCATATCATGCTAAAAATGAAGAGGGTTAAACAAATATAAACTAAAGATACAAACTACCAACATCAACCATAGGTGTAACATAAAATAATTCAGCTACCCTATTACCATTATTTCTAAAAGTATATGTAGAACATCATTGCAATAATTTTTTACTGCACTAATTTCTATGGGTTCTTCTCAATCTGGTACTTCCACCACCCTTCCTAAGGTTTACTATAACTCTTACATCCTAAAAGACACATCAGTATTCATGTACCTTAAATGTATTGGACCAATACAAAATGAGAATCCAAAAGGGATGGTACACATAAGGAATATTAAGAACAATCTTAAAGTGTCATACATATATAGGCCCCGATGAATAGAATAATATGATGTAAGAAAAATAGACTACCAAGACCATTCCCAAAAGTGGTTATGTAACTACTCTATTAGTCTCAAAACACTGCAGGGGAATTAATGCACCAAAATCTGTCACCATCAACTCATGTTAAAGTATTGGTATAAGGAATTCATCATCAGTAAAAAATCAACAACATATTGAAGCTCTTGACAACCTGACATGATACCTAACTTTGAGAACCATCTTGAATATAGCCATCAGGTGATGAATTTTTAAATTATCATGTGTGGGTACTCCTCCATAATAGCCACTTAAGCCAGGTAAAATCAACCAAAACTATCCTTAAGAACTTATCTTATTCCTAGGGAAACACTAGAGGTCATCCCAACTGAACACATTGGGTCATATAATCCCTCATTAAACCTCCTCATTCAACATATCTTATGAAACATTACAGATTACCTTTGATATCTCAACACTAAAATCATTACCAAAAAACAATTCATAGGAACTCATCAACCATAAATTGACACTTACCATGTTGGGTGGTACTAAATTGCCTACACGGTTTTGTATGGAATCTTAGGAATATTTATCTTTAGGGGAAGTATCCCCATTTATTGTGAGCCTAATTTCATGTCTTACATCACCATCACAGGAATAAAACAACAACCCATTGCAATCGAGATAAGACTCAAGAATGATGTGGCTAGAAAAGGATTTTCTAACACCTATAACAAATAGTACTACATTATATGTAAAAAGGATACAGATCGTACCTCTATTCACACATAGAGCCTCTAGGTCAAAAACCTACATTTCCTAAAGCAACCCATATCCATTTAAACCAAATACTTTACCCTTTCCTTGAAAAACTAGTGGTGGAGGTTGTGGAGAAAAAATAAATGAACCATCCAACCCCATTTCCTGCCACAACTCCTATTCCACACCCAGTTCCCTATGGAATTCCTTACTAAATATTTTGACAATGCCCTAATAGTCTAGAAACCATTTCACCATTAGATGCATGATATGTAGGAAACTCAAGTACAATATTTCCATTCAAATTACAATAAAATCATCTTTGCATCCTCGATGAGGTGATCTAGTGTTGAGACCTCTTATGAAAGCTCATGTTTTGTGACATGTGTCACACACTTTCTATCTATGGGTCCCTATCGATACATAAAATAATAGATACCTACCTTAGATGCTCATGATACAGACTTGATCCCTGTGTAACATCATCCGGCACCACCAAACCAATCCATGGATTAGTCTGATATTCCAAATCCACCTGATCCCTTAGAAGAGGGTCTACAGACTAATCGAGGGGTGGAATCACAACTAGTTGTCCATTTAAAAGAGAAACCATGTCATGAAACTTCCCCTGAATAAAGGACATATCACTCATAGAGTCATTCCCTAGACGTCACCAAATACCGAATTTCTAATTCCAAAACCATGAAAACCATCATGACCTAGGTTGATAGTACTCAGGATAGTCTACTCAAGAGCCACTATCAGAGTCCTAACGAAGAATATGCATGAAGAAAAAATATCTTTACGGATTACATGACATGTACCTATAGTACATGGAGTTTCTCTAGGAAATGATCTCTTGATATGTTCCATATCAACACTCCACATGAATAAAGTAGAATACACAATGTGTACCTCATGTCACATAGTGTATGACCACGTTCGAAACTCTAGTAGTGTTTGTTCCCACAAACAGTCTAGATTGTGATGTCTATTCACACGGTGTGTAACCTTGGTACACGGTGTATTCCTCTTGGTAGGACCCATACAGGTTCCTTTTTCCATTCCTATGTATCTAATCCCATTCCCATGTCCACTATCCTATTACTACATGGTCATTTCCTTTATCAAATTTTTTCCATGTCCTTTGCTACACGACTAGGGCTCACCACACAACGTGTAGGCCCAGTTTCATGCGTATTGTCATTAAATTTCATCATTCTTGAATGGGATGAGCACATGACATGTGCTCTTTCATGACATGATGTGTGATTAGGAATTCATGATGGGAATCTCCTATGATCCATTAAAACATCAAACTTCTCTAGACCCAAACTAGATCAACCCTGACAAGGTACCTAGAAGTTATATAAACTATCTACATCATTAAAACAACATATAAATATTGATTTGATCATAATGATTGTAAATATTAAAATATCATAAAGAATATTTAATGATTCCCATCTAACATAATTCTGAGAATCTATTGATCCTCAATCTAGAGTTGACTAGCATCCAGATGGTGTTCTTGAGGTTGCTTATCACCTTGGTCGATCCTTGGTTCGTTTGAAATCATGTGAGATCCTCATGTCCCCCTTTCATACACAGAAAAAAACATTGGGTGGGGAGTATGTAAATATATTTAAATTTATTATATTTATAAACATAAAACTAATAATCCTTCAACAGTCACATCTTACCGAGCACCTGATACTAAAAAAATAAATGTTGCGCCTCAAGTAGACCCCACATATCAGACTCAATAGTTGTCTCAGATTTCTTATCCATGACTCGAAAAAAGAGATATTCAAATTCTTATTGAAAAAAACTGGAGTCTAGACATTTCTATCATAAAATAATAGTTTAAAGAGAATAATTTAATTTTTATGTTTCATATTCAATCACTTAAATGGTTTTATGACCATTTAGGTATTTTATATATATTGATAATGTCAAGAAAATTATAATTTTCCTTGAAACCACATCTTCGACTAAAAAATACACATTTAAAAAAATGATAAAATATTCATGAGAATTAAAATCTGATATTCTAAATATAAAAAAATATATTTTTATAAAATTTAATTTTAAAACATTATAGATTTAAATTTTTATTGATAATAAAAAATACAACGATAAACTATTTTTAATCAAAAATTTATTTCATAATTGTTTGCAATGTTATTTATTTTGAATATTCTAAAAAAAGTATTTATAATTTTTTATATGACATATAGACATATTACATGTAATTTTAATGTTATTTTTCATATGTTTAATTTAATTTTTTAATCGTACATGATCTTTATTTTAGTGTGTTTGAAGAACGATATCGGTCTCATATTTATTTAAATGAAAATTGATATGTTATAATTTGAAGATGTTTTAACGAAAAATTTTATAATGAAAAGATATTATTTTATTAGAGTATTTATAATTTTAATAATGATTATTTTAATTTAAAAATAGAAATTTTAAATTTTACCTCTAAAATTCTATTTTTGAAACAACATTTAAATCAATTTAAATTAAGTGTTTTAAAATTAATTATATTTATTAAATTAAAAAATTGAATAAAAATAGATTTAAAATTTAGATTCAATAATATTATTTTATATAGTTAGTTTCATTTGATTTATAAGCATGAAGGATAAATTAGTTAAGTGAAAACAAGTTACCATGGAAAAATATATATTTCAAAACTGAGTAACCTAAAATGTTAGGGGCCTATCCTATTTGAAATATTTTTATAATCGAGTTTTTAGGTGTATCTAAACCTTATATCATCCAATATAAAATATTTTTCAATTTTGAAGCTATTTTCATAGAGAATGTATTCCCACTGTTGAAATGTTTTTGGTATTTAAAAAATAAAATAACTATTCACATATAAAAGGGAATGTCGTCTCCTCAATATCTATTACAACAGAACCCAATTATTTCCATTAACAATCAACACAACTTTACCCAATACATTCATATACACATTTAATATGTTATTTTATTTCTAAAATACCATCCCTCAACGGTATAACCCTATTTTTAAAGAACATAATCCTAGCAGAGAGGTATAAATTTTTAACTACACCATTCCCATTGTTATTTATTTATATTGCCTTATTCTTCCTCAAATTATATTACACCATATTAAAACAATAAAATTAGTTTTATTGATATTATTTTATCTTATTATAATTATAGGATTATAATTAACCATGTTTTCCATGTTTTATTATTAGAAACAAAAAAACATGAATCATGTGTGTGTGTGTGGAATAAGACCTCCGTGAATAAATGGGTATTATTTTACTTAACCTAATATAATGGATGTTATACAAGGGTAATTTAATTAATAATCATGATTCATATGAAATTTTCAATATAGGTAAATAAATAATAATACTGGTCCTTTCTCTAATTCTATGAAAATGAAATCACCACCCATGTGAACGTGTGGACTACCACCTCTATGGATTATTGTATTCCACTCTTCATTACAACATTCAGTAAATTGTTATAGGAATATATTTTATGTATACATATACATTTTACAATATAGATATGGCCCTAGTAATACAAATTTAATAATATCTTAATTTTATGAATAATAATAAATCATTATAAAATCAAGTGTCTTAAATTAGTAAACTATGAAAAAATAAATATATTCATAATTTTAATATTTTAATATCAATTAATTATTCATATAATTCATCATAATTCAAATATATCATATTTTAAAAAATATTTATGATCATTTTTGTATGGTGTATTGAAATTTCATATAGACCACAACATAGTCATCCAGTAATCGTGTTGTGTTCATGTTTTGGTTAGTTAAACCACCTAGTTGAATATTGTTATAAATTTATATAATTGATGACTATGAAAAAATAATAAATGGAATAATAAAACATAAGTATTTAAATAATTATATTGAAAATAATACATCAATATTAAACTCAATAATTAGAAAAAACATTTTGTTGGTTAAGTAAATCACGGAAATGTGCTTGTGGTCGAATTCATCTTCAATGATGAAGAATGAAATCCTCCAAAAAGAATATGAAATTTAAAAAATAAATATAATTTATCAATTGAAATAATTCTAATGGTCGTATTGTAATATAATTTGGAAGATGAATAAACATTAATAAACTAGTAAAAATAATCAAATCATTAGATACCCATTTTGGGAAATAACTAAAAATTATCAAATATAAAAATACATCAGGAATATAAATAATATTTAAAAATATTTTTTTTGTATTTTTTTATATTATTTATAAACATATTTATCTTTATTATATAATTGTTCATATCATTTATTTGTAAATTAAGAGTAATGATATTGGTTTATTGTCTGTATTTTCACCACATAAGACAGATCTCTTATTAAACACCATATTTTCCATTGAACATACTATCTAAGGACCATTAATAATATTTAAACATGATTATAATTTATATGGTGATATTTAGTTTTATATTTAATTCTATTTCACTCATTTCTTTTTTGACAAAAAAAAAGAAATGATGTAAGGGTTTCTTGTCTCTAATTTTCACCTCTTGAGACATATTTATTATTACTTACAATGATTTATTTTGAATGGTGTAACTATAAACAAGTTGATATTTTTTATCATTATTATTTTATATTTTATGATATTAAGTGTTCTATTATCGGTTATTGATCTCATGGTTTTTTTAATCAAAATTTTTAGAATATTTATGTCTTTCATCAACTGTATTTAAAATTCATTGGATCATTGCATTTCATTATTGAATATACTTTTCAAGAATTATTTTATATTCAATGTGTAATATTTGGTATACTATTTAATCTTGTCTTCAATGGAATTAAAATCTCATCATCAATAAAAACATATTTGATAATTCATTTTCCAAAATAAATTTATAACGCCGATAATAATAACTCTGATTCTTATTAGTAAATCTTATCTTTCCTATTATTGTTTTTCATATACAGAATATTATCATTAATAAAAGAATTTTTTTCTTGTATAATATTTGTTTTTTTCAATATATATGTTACGAAATTAAATAATTTTAACATTTCAATCATGTAGTTTTTCTTTAAAACAAACTATAAGATAAATGAAAGAATTTCAATTAATTTTTCACAATTATAGATTGATTAACTCATATTTTTTCCATTAAAGTATATTTTATTTAATAATAATTAAAATAATGTTTTTAGGGGTCTTATATTTCACTATTATATTTTAATTTAATTATCAATTCATTTTTTATTAAATGTTTAAATGTTAAAAAAATAAATTTATTTTCAATAATGTTTAACCAACAATTTTTTCTCTCAAGTAGTGATATTTTGATAAGTGTTTTTTATATTATTATTATATGATTCCATTTGTAAAATCATATTTTTGACATCCTATGATCTCTTATGTTTATTTCATATAATTGTTTTTGAATAAATTAAAAAAACATGTTTTTTTCAATGGGTTCTGTTTGGTATTATTATAGTTGATTTTACGTGGAGAAAATATTTATTGATTATAATGGGTGGGGTCTTATTTTTCCATCTAATTCATTGGTATATTTTTATATATATTGTGATAGTTAGTCTTTTACATAATGTTTTTATTACCACATGCAAGGGAATAATAGCGTTTCTCATATTTTTAGTCATGAACATTATGAATATCTTTACATTTCTAGGAGAATGATGATTTTCAATATTCGTTAACAATTTATGACTGATCTACAAGATGATATTTTATTGTCATGGTATTCCTTGTTTTCATTATTAAAAATTATTTTTTATGTATTCCTCACTTCTATGTCATTCCCTTATGTTTTATGATCATTGATATGTATTATGAGCCACATCATAAATGTTTCAGTTATTATGATAATGGTGGTGCCACATTTCCATGTTGTTTATCAGGGTATACCTAATTTCCTAGATACATAACATTTTAATCATTTGTTTCATGATTATATATTATTTTTATAGTATTAAAAAATTTATATATCATGGTCACATGTTTTATGATTTTTTATTTCTATTTTGATCTATGACATACCATTTATTAATATTTCACGATATTTTAATTATTTTATATTTATATATCATGATTTAGGTTTATAATATGTGGTATTATGATATTTTATAAATATATTTTTGTATTATGGATGTTCTCTGTAATGATTATAATTTAAAAAACTATGATTTTTTCCAAATATCAGTTCATTAGATAAGACACATTTCTTAGATTTCCACCCCCTTAGTTTCAAGGTTTTTATATCATGTGATATTTTTAAAATGCTATTAATTAGTGTTATTATGGAGTTTATTTTCCATGTATTGTATTCCATTTTTTATGTATATAATAACCAGGATAATAAAACCCTTGGTCTTTGTGTTTTCCTACTATTTGAGAGATGTATTATATATATCATGAAATTAATGTATTATTTCTGTAGTTTTTTTACATTTATTAATTTACATATAAATGAATTAAGATCCAAAAATAATTTAACAGTGATAGTAGAACTGATATAATAATATAGGTTGATTATTGATATAAAATTTAACATACCTATCCCAACAATTAATATGGGATTTTTTAGAGAGAGCTGATCAATTCCCAAAATCAAATGAAATTTGACCAAGGATATAATAATAATATTTAAATGAAGAGTATTTAAAAAAAATACTATTGTGGAGTTATAAGCATTTTATGAAATCATTGTACCTTTGGGATTTTTCACTAACAAATTAATATCAATTCCCTTGATATAAAAATTGATAATCATTGAATGTTTTTATAATATAAATGGATTTATTAAATAAGACTCAGATGAACTTTTTTCAATATTTAGAATACCTTTCAACACCCCAAAATTATGATTATATCATAATTAAATTACTAAAAACGAAAATGGTTAACATCAGTAGTAAACAATAAAACTGTATTTAGTAATCATATTATACGGGAAATCATTCCTATAATTTTTAAAATAGGACATCTTCATTTAAAAATATGTCATTTTGGTTCTTGTTGCATCACTTATTGTTAAAATGTGTCTATTTTATATTCTAACATCTCATTATTCAAAACCTAATCCCAATAAAACCCAGCCTTATACGTACTAATATGTCCCAAAATCACCAAACATATTATATCATCTTACTTGAAAATTCAATACATGTCAAAATAAATCAAATTCTATAACCAAAATCATTTGTGTCTTTAGAAATTTGATACAAAAAAACTTATTTTAAATAACTATGATAATGTATTCATAGTTTCACCAGAGTATACCCAAATATAGAAATATCATATTTAATAGTCATCTTCATAACCAAGGGAATGAAAATATTGGAAAATTGATAGCATAGATTCCATGAAAGGGTAAACAGAAGAGATAATAACTAAAGATCATTTGTATTATATGAGTATTTAGGCTGGAAAAATATTCAATGATCTTGTAGATAACATAAAAAAAACATTTAAAAAAAGTATAGATAATTATCCACGAGTCTTGACGTAATGAAGCTTGTATATTATAATAATGATTCACTAGGCTGTGGGAACATGAGTCAATAATCATGAGTAATAAAAACATAACTTGAGAATGTTTAATAACATAAGTGTTTAGAAGAAAATTATGGAACATAAATAATCATTTAAAATCCATCCTTATATCATTAATGAGTACTAATACCACCACTACATATTCATTATATTCCCATAGAGGATTTGGTTCACTCCCCAATCCCTTAAACCAAGTGGATAAAGCCTCTTTGGGGTTTCTATTATGAAATGTTATATCACACTTGTTTTAAATATATGACCCATTATTTATGTATTCCATGTATATAAAATTATTGGATTATGATTATATAGGTTTATATAATTTTTGGATTATTTTTTGGGATTTTCTAGAGGTTTACAGTTTGATTATGATTAGTAATAACCATTCAACACCACCCAAGAAATTGTGAAACTGAAATAGTAAGAATAGTGTAGGCACATGATTAATCACATGGTTGGGCCAAATCATCTTTCCACATAGGAGAAACTATTCAAGGCTAGATAGAGTATTTTACAATGTTTTGAACATGGTTTTTATAACTATTTTATCCAACCATGTAGTGGTGTTTTCAGGCAGTGGTTAGTGCACTTGTAGTGCATGATTTTCCAAACTGTGAGCCCTATCCCTGTTCCATTAAAAACAAGACCCAAATTTTTGGGATATCAATCAATTTATAACATTAATTATTATTTTTATACTCATCCATCCGTATATATAATTTTACTCCTTCCAAAGGATGGATAGACCTTTCCTTTTGATATGAGAGATTTCCATTAGAAAATATAATTCCTTTGGAGGCCTCGATTCAATGTTAAGGGATAATTCATGGCTATTTTCCATATATTAATTCTCATTCCATCACTTAGAATCATGTTCTTTTTTCTTTGAGGATAAATACATGTTGTTTGATTTTAATCATACTAATTTATCATTTTTTTGGTCGAAGGGAACAAGATCTAATAGTGTTTTTTTAGAGTTTCAATATGGGTTTTTGGCATTTTTTACATTTTTTATTTCATTAATGTTTGTAAGGTAGGTGCCCTCACTCTAGGCTCATCTTTTTTTAGAAAATGAATCCTTGGTTTCAAATTTATTGATTTTTTTCTAAATTGATTGTGAAATTGATGTACGATTCTTTATTTAATACTTTTCTAGGTAATTTTTAAAGAAAAGTTAAAAATTGTTTGGTTTTATAGAAATAGATTTGTTTCATTATTTGAAAATTTTGTTTTGTTCTGATTCATAGTAATATTTTTTTAAACGTTCAATAAAAATATTAATTTTATTGAAATGTCATGTCATGCGTTTGGGTAGATATTGTTGGTGTGTGTTCATGTGAATTCAGGAATGATAAGGGTGTGATGTTTCCATTGGAAAATTAATTCGATAGATAAGTTTGATAATTCCCCCCATTAAAATGGTGAAACAATTTACTTCTCTGTGAAAGGATGACTCACCAATTTCAAGTACAGGGGGGGTCCATGGTTTATAAAAATGTGGTGATGTGTGTGGTGGCTTGTATTTTTCGAAATGGAATGGGGATGAGAAATTGGAATTTGAGATATGGTTTTAAACACATGATTAGATTTTTCATGGTAAATTCATTTGTTCTTGAGATAAACATTTTTAAACTATATTATGTAATTTTTTATATAAATTATTATGGCATGTTCAATCCTAGGGGCATGATTAGGGAAATTATTTTGGGAAAACATACTATGTATTATACTCAACCCCTTTTTGGTAAATTGGGTGCATTTGTGTTGTTTTATTTTGAGCCACAAGGAAATGAAAGGTCTCTCATTTATTAAGTGATGCACTGTGATTCCATGGGAATGGATTTTCATATTGGATATTGGAGATGGTTTTGAGTTTCTTGAGTTGGTGTCTTGGCATTCTCTTAGTTTTGTTGGTTTTGGTTTCCACTATTACTATGATATAATTATTGTTTTCATTACTATGAGTTGTGTTAAATTGTTCTCATGCTTCATATATTGGTTTCTTGGATATGGTTTTCTTGGTTTGGATGTTTAATTTCAATTGAAAAATAATCCCTTACTTTTTTATAAAGTTCATATAATTTTTTTCCACCATTATGTCTTGGGGATGTCACCCTAGTCCTTGTAGCACACCCTCCACTTCTCATGCCAATGATGATCGGTGAGATGTTACATATGGTATCAGATTCATTAGTCCTAGAGTTGAAAAACATGGTTTTTAGTGCATGATTTTTTTGGTAGACAGAAGTAATATTTTCAAAACAAGATATCTAATGAATATGTGGGCATATCTGACATATTTATGATGAAAATAATTTTACCAAATATATTTGATAAATGATTTTTTTGAGATACTTCTAGGAGTTGTAATATCATCAAAATGGGTTTATCAAATGAGAATATCAAGACATGAATTTATAGTATGACTTCCCACAGGGAGGGAATAATTCATTTTCAATAATGAATTCTGATATGGTAAAAAAGTATTGATTTTTTTTAAAATGGTTGAAAATGGGTTGATTAAAAAAGAATATGGTGGAATTTTCAAAATATGGTTTGCAAGTGGAAATTTTTTGAATTCTAGGAAATTCATGTTTTGAAATGTGCAATGTGGTAAATTTACAATTTCTAACAACATAGTTTCTAAGGAGTGAGACTAAATAGAATTTTCTTTTGGTTATAGAAGATGGAACCTGGTATGCATCCTAAAAATGAACTATAATAGGCTAATGATAATTTGGTTGCACCAGATCTATAAGAAAACCAACAATTGGTTCAGATTATTTTCCATGATTATTAGGATGTCGATAAAGGTAACTAAATGGATGAACCCTTGAAAGTGTGTCATTATGTTCATTTCCAAAAGAATAATCCACCCTTTTTTCAAATTGATTCAGAATAGAAAAAATAAGTGGTGTAGATGAATAGGATTAATATAATATTTTTTTTATTACCACACTAGATGAGTTGACAGTAACTTTAGACATGTGAATATTGGAGGATCTATCATGCCAGTTGTGGGATATAGTAGTACACGATAAATTAGAAAAAATCATTTAATGGGAGGATTTTGAAATTTTTTTCAACAAACAATTCTACCCTCACACATTTATAATTTCCATGATGATAAAATTTTAAAATTGATGAAGTAAAACCTCATACTAAATGATTTTGAAGCTGAATTCATGAATTTAGTTCACGTTACACCTGATGTTTCTACTTTGTTGTCTTTTATGGAAGGAATTTTTTAATCGAGGTTATGGAAAACAATTCCATAAAACATTTTCATGATTTATGTATTGGATTATCCATATATATTCAATAAATATATGGTCGAAGAGAGAGATCTATTGGGAATTATAGGTTGATGAAGAATGTTGATCCCTATGGTCAGTGGTGGGAACTCTAAGTTTTTGAATAATAGAAAAGGGACACCTATTTCCAAGGAGGATGTATTTTTGAGAATCAGATAGTTTCATTAGTGAATCTCCCTCCAAAACCAATGAGTTACATGGTATTTCTTCAATGCAGATCTTTTGATAACATGAAGTGGGAATGCAAAACACCCACTAGAGAATGAAACAATTTCAACCATATGGTACATATTTAGTGCTATTATTATAGTTTTCTATGGTTAGGTTCTCAGGACGAATCCCATGATTCATAGACATCATTTTCAATGATGGGATGGGGGAGCAGAATAATTCTTATCAACAGAATCATGGAATCCATGGGGATTCATGTAATTCCATGGCCTCTTAGCCAGTGTAATCTCAATAGGGTTACAAATTGAACAATTCATCCAGTATTAAACTTTATGGAGCTATGAAAATGATCATGGATGATCAATCATGGAATTTGAAGGTGATTGGTATAATTATTTTGAATTCTACCAATGTACAATCATTATATGATACCGTATAATCCAATTGAATTATTTCTTCTTGCACCATTGATATTATTTGTTTGAATGTTGAGATGACACCTACACTTTAGAAACCTTAAAGTCCTCCTATACATGTAGAATGTCAAGACATCTTGTGAAACTAATGTTCTACAACTATCGACAAGGATGAATTAATATTGGATATATCTATGATTGATATGGATGTCTCTAAATTAATCATGGGTATAGATTTTTTTGACAATGTTCAAATATTATATCAACTATTATACATGAAGGGTTAGTTTTACAACTCATGATTTCATCAAGGATATCTATTGAGGATATTAGAATGTGAAATCAAGTGGAACATGAATGTTTTCACCAATAGTTAATACTATTTTATTCTATTTGACACCAATATACATAGAATCGATGGATGAAATCTATAATAATAATTTTAAAATGATGGTGGATCGATTTCTTGATATTATTTTAGAAGATTAATCTGGATGACCACCCTCAAGAGAAGTGGATTTTGTTTTTAATCTATTTCCAAGGCCTTGTAATATCTCACATGTGTCTTATTCAATGGTTCCAAAATAATTAATGGATTTTAATGTCCATTTTGTAGAGTTAGAATGAATATTGTTCATTTTTCATTATTTTTCTCATGGGGTAGTGCCAATAATTTTTGTGATAAATGTTTATGTAACTCTTCATCATTTTGTGTATTACCATAAGCATAAACTCGAAATGGTAAAGAATCAATATCCACTTCCATGAATTTATTATTTCTTTGATCAATTTAGGGGATCCCTGTGGTTCCCTAAAATTCAATTGTGTTCAGGATATCAACAACAGTAGGTCTATAAGGTGGATATTTGGAAGATATATTTTAGGAGTAGATATCGACATTGAAAGTATTTGGTTATTCTTATTAGTCTGAATAATTCACCAATAGTATTTATAGAGTAGATGAATCAAGTATTTCAAGGGTATCCATATTCTTTTGTTGTGGTTTTTGTTGGTGAAATATTGGGGTAATCAAGAAAAATGATTGATAATGAACAACCCTTAGCTATACTGTTGGGTGACTTTTAGGATCATAATTGGTTTCTAAACATCCAAAGTGTTATTTTTTGATATATAAAGTATGTTTTGTTGGCCATGTTATTTATAAAAAGGATGGTCATTAAGATCCAGAAAAGATAAGGGCAGTAATATCTTGGAGACCGACAAATAATGTCTTTGATATTTGTAGTTTCCTTTGACGGGATGGTTATTAATGACCCTTTTTAATGAATTTTCATTAGTACTATCACCAATTAAATATTTGATAATGACAAGTGTTCTATTAAAATACAATAATGAATTATATAATCATTTTAAAGTGATTAATGTTCCACATACATTATCAATAATCCTACTATTTCTAGAATCCGGAAAAGCTAATGTAATATATTGTCTTGATTTAGGATCTATTATGGGGTTTGATCTCATATTGGGTGATCAAGTTGTTTCCTATGGATCCAGATGGTTACCGGTTCCTGAGAAGAACTACCCAATGAAAAATATATAATGGGAAATTGTATTCCATGATTTAGAAACATGATGGAATTACCACTATGGTGATAAATTTAAGGTGCCTATAGATTTTATGACCATGAAAAAAAGTTATCAAATAAATATTTGAATTTGTGAAAGAGAATATTGATATAGTATCTCCAAATGTTCTACTTTGACAAAATAATAAAATGGGAAAAGGAAATTGTATAGTGGATTCACTTAGTAGAATGTTTTTCAAATAATTAACTAATGTTGATTAAGATCAGTGGAAGCTTATGTCGATGCTAGATGACACACATTTATATGGTGAATACCATGTTATTGTTATGATTCTCCTTCCAATTTTATTTGTTCTTTATTTATTTGAAAACATTAAAGAGGAACAAACATATGATTCTGAATGTGTTTCAATGAGGTCAAAACTCAATGGTGGAGAGAAAATTGAGGTAAAGTAGCTAGAGGTGAATCCAATGTTACAGTTTTGAAATTGGATGGGTGTAAAATTTTTTTTAAAGGGGAGTCTTCTTCTTGCTTACCACCATTAAAGATGGGTTTTTCATTATGAAATAATAAATATTTATGAGGCCCTGAGAGAATAATGTTTCTGGGTGTACATGAATATGGAAGTGGTTGATTTTTTTCGATATGCATCGCATGTAATATTGTTAAGGTAGATCCCTATAAACTAGTTCATATGTAGAAGTATTTACCTATTCCTATTTGGAAAAGTGAGAATATAGCCTTGTATTTTGAAATTGTATCACCATGGACAATTTGGAAACACGATTACCAATGGGTGATAGTGTATCCACATGTAATGTTAGTCCATTCCATCTTTATTTAGGAATGTTAGATGGTGGATGAATTTTCTAAAATCAATATTCCAGAAGTGGTAATGAGGAATAACATACTAGTTTTGATAACATTAGAGTGAGATTTGATGTATACATATCAACTTTTGGAATAATTACATAAATCCCTTGGGACAAAGATGGTTACGAGTACAGTGTATCATCTTTAAAATGATGGAAAACTTAAAATGGTGACAAAAATTTTTATAGAAATTTTTAGGGATTTTGTAATAGATTTTATTTTATCCTGGGAAGATAAAATATCATTAATTATGTTCTCATATAACCACAATTATTAGGCATCAATACATATATCTTTTTTTGAAGTATTATATTGAATTTCTTGTAGTTGTTAACTTAGTTGGATAAAAATAAGTGAAAATTCATTATTTGGACTGAGCATTGTTCATGAGAAAATATAGAATATTCAGTTGAACATGAAGAGGGTGTGAATGACTTAGTTTAATCATAAAAATTATGAATAATATCATCAATAACAGTTTTCAATTTAGAAGAGTGATCATTTATTCTTGAGAATCACTCCACGGCTTGTTCATCATAGTTTTGGGAAGAGTAGTAAGTTACCTCCTTGATATATATTCCCTTTTGAGATACATGAATGGGTTTTTGTGGTGGAATATCAGTTGAATTTTCCACCAAGGTTTAGTTAAGTGAAAATGGGTTTCATATATCTAAATTGAAGATGTATCAACGTTATCCAGACCATGTGATTCAAGGGGATCACATTGAAGTAGATAAGGATGTTAATTTAGTTCTTGTTCAAGTATGGATTGTTTATTGGATATAGAAAATATTTTATAGAAAAATAATTATTCTATTGTGATTATTATGGATTAAGGTTATGATTCATGAATAAACAATGGGGAGTAAGATGGAAATGGTCAAGGAATGTACCAAATTCATTTAGGATAATAAGGATTTTTTTATTTTGATAGATGGTAATTCCAATGTTTTGTAGAATTTATCACCCCCATTAGATTCAATTATTTGTCCATTTCTATAATTATTTTAATTATATGAATTTATTGGGTTATCTTCTGGGTTGTTTAATGATGTTTTTGGATTGTTTTTGGGGAATTTATGGAGGTGAACAATTTAATGTTGGTTAGTTAAAACCATATTTCCTGTCCAAAGAAACAATGTGACCAAAACTGTTGGTAGCAGATGGGCACACAGTTAGGTACATGGATTAGAGAAACTATGTGGCCACCCAAGAAAAAATTAGAGTAGAATAACATATGGGGTTTATATAGTTGGCACATGGTTTTTATAAAAATACAATCCAAAGTCATGATGGTAATTTAGAGGATGTGGCTAGCTAAATTTTATCACCTAGTTTTCCAAACCGTGCACCCTAACCATGAATGATTTAAAAAAGATCAAAAAGTTGTTGAACTCACTCATTTCCCCCCTTAATGTATTATTTTTCACTAATCAAACCACAACAAAAATTCCAATCCTTCTGGAGGATTGAGTGACTCTTCCTATTTTTCCATGAGTGATACATAGGTGAATCTAGGTGTATTAGATTCACATATAACTGGTATGTTCTTGTTCATAGTTTTTTTCTATATATTTCTTCTCATTATCTCTATTGGAATCATGGTTTTTCTCCATTAGAGAAAAATACATGTTGTCTGATTTCAATACTGATGACTTATGATTGTTTTGGTTGAATATAAATTGATCTATGGGTTCTTTGGATTTTATAGAATATTTTTTTGAGTTTTGTGACATTCATTGGTTTCACGAATGTTTGGTAGGTAGGACGATAAAACATACACTCCTCTTGTTTTTAACATGATGTCTGGGTTTTAAATTAATTTAATTTCTTGAACTTTATTATGAAATTGATGTGTAATTCTTGAAGGAAAATAATTTTACTTTTTTTTCTAGAAATGTTGGAAATTTTTTGGAATTAAGGAATGAGCGTTTTTTATGATTTCAAAACGGTTATTTTAAAATATACTTTTGTTTTTATTCATTGAAATGGTTTTTGGAAGTGCTTTGTCTAATAGAATTATTTTATTGATATTTATGGAGTGGGTTTGGGAATATACGAATGGAATGTATTCATGTGAATTTGTGATGAATAATGGCGTGATGTTTCCCCCATCAAAAAGGGTCAACAAGTGAAGACTTGGTGAAATGATGACTCACCACATGTTAGTATAGCGGGGATCAATTTTTTACTAGAATGCGTGGATTTGTGTGGTTTTGTATAAATTTAATGGGTATGAAAAAAATGGAAGTTGGGAAAGTTTTTTAAATGCTTGTTTTGATTTATTTCTTGTTAAATTTGTTAGTTTATAAAATGGTCTGGCTTTGATATAAACTGTTTTAAATTATTTTTTATAAATTGGTTTGTATAAATTGTAACAACATATTCTATCTGAGTGTATTAAGCAGGGAAGTTATTTGGGGAAATAATATTTAGTATTATACTCTCCCTCTTCTTTGGAACTTATGTATGTTGGGATAGGTCGTATACCTAGACTCAAGTTAATGAAATGTTACTCAATTCATTGGTGATGTATTATGATTCCATGGGCGTGAAATGTCAGGTTGGATCATGGAGGAGGTTTTGATTTTCTGAGATATTGTGTCACATTAATGTCATATTTTAATGGTATTTTTAATTTAATTTTCATTCTTTCTTTGTTTTGGGGGGGTTTCTCATGAATTTTGGTGAAATTGGGGGTTTTCAAAATTTGGGCCAAACCGTGATCCCATTTCCAAATTTAAAAACCAATTTTGTTTATTTTTTAACTCCTTAATTTTTCAACATTTTTCATCAATTCTAATTCCTACTTGGCCTCCCCTGACCTATGAACACCACTATGCCTATTTGGAGCCTTTAGAAGTCTATAATCAGGGTGTATTTGGGTATGTTTATAAGTAATTGGGCCTGCCCATTAGCCCATTTTCTACATTAAATGTTTTTTATTTCATTAATATCTCGTTAATTTTTATTTTTTTAGTGATTCCACCTCTCTCTCAAATCTCATATCCCTAGGATCACCCCCATTATTAGTTTCTCATTTTTGGAGATTATTTGAACTGTGAATTAGGGAGAATCGTTTCAGGGTTTCTCAACCTATCTAGATTTGAGAGGGTAACTTAATTCCTTCATAAATCATTCATTTTAACTATTTTCCCACACATAAGTTCTCACATGATCTCCTCGGCCACCATAGAGCCCCACTATCATGTTTTTTTGCTTGGAGAATCAACATTTGCTTGATTTGGGGTGATTTCGTCAACTTCTATTCAAGTAAGTGTTTCTCTATTTGATTTCTTTCATTTCCTTAGGGTTTCCTCCCACTTTCTTGATGATCGAAAATGTAAATAAGTTATAGTTAGATACTAGGGTTTTATATGGTGTATTTTTTGTGTAAGTTTGAGGTTTTAGGTTCCTCTTTACTTCTTTGTGGTGCGGTGGAAGTGCGGTTGATGTTTCACACCAAGATTTGATAGATTCGACACTTTCAGTCAGTGGTTCCATGTTTAAATAATTATTGATGAGTTAACATTACATGTTTACTCATTATTCATATTTCCCATATTTTTTGTGCTGTGAGAATACTTTTCATGATTTATTTGGTTAAGATTTTAATTTTATAGTAGAATTTTTTCTTGAAATTGGTACTTTTTCATGTGTAACAATTGAGGTATTATTTTTTTGTATTTTGGAACATAAGAAATTGGATTACTAAATCTTGTTTGAGCTTCAAATTCTTCATTTTTAGGGTATTGGTTTTCCATTGGGTTTGAAATAGGGTTTTTGAATGGGTTTAATGTGTAATACCATGTTGTACTTCTTGCAATTTATTTTGAAAACATGTTTTTTTCATGTGGATATTTTGTGGTATTGTGTGAGGTATTTGTATAAAACATCGAGTGGTATAATAAATGTTTTCAGGGCTTCCAATTATTTTTGGAATTGGTATTATTGTGATTTTGTCCTTGAATGATGGTTTCAAAATCAGTTTTATGTGAAAAGCATGGGTACACTCCTTTGAATTGTTTTATTAATGTTTTGAATGGTTTAATGATTTATGTATGAATGTAATCCATATTGGAAAACTATTTTTAAGTTTTTATATTTGAAATAATATATTTTAAATGTGAAAGGGGTAGTTTTTTGATGTGTTTTATCTTGGAAATGTTTTATAAAAATGTTTGATGAATTTACTAAAGTGTGTAAGAGATGTGAAAGTGATGTGGGATGTTTTGTGTGAGTGTAATGTGAAAATGTATTTTGGTTATGAATAGGGTGTTATGTAACATGTGAGTGGGCTGTTATGTGAGTCGTAATATCTTGGAATGATTTTATAAAATTGTTAAATATTTTTGTGGAAGTGTTAAAGAAATGTAAAATGTGTTGTGGGCTATTTTAGTGTGATTCAGATTTCGAAATCAATGTGAATGAAAAGTGGAAGTTTGTGACTTATGTGGTATACATGTTGGATGTTTGGTGAATTTGTGATGTGGAACTGATTTTTTTCATTTTCTAGGTATATTTATTGACTTGTAGATCGTGTTTGAGCACAATTGGAAAACCTGGGTATCTCAGTGGGTGGATGTGTACTAGTATGCTAGTGAATCTGTGGGGTTTGGCCTAAGTTTCGCTTAGATATATGATGCTTACAACTCTAAATAAACTATGATTATTATGATTGGGGACAAATAGGTTATGGTTATGTTCTTTACTAGTGGATCGGGAATGAGAACACATATTTGTGAAAGTTACTCTCACCGAGATATGAGGTAACTGGGACCCACAACTAGCTAGTGCATAGGGGTTATTTCCTATTACTTATGCTCATTAGATCCTTTATACATACCATCAGAATATGGTATATTATGATGGAAAATTTAGTAGCTTTAAAATTTATTTTAAAAGTGTTGATTCTTTAAAGTATCCATCTTGAAAACTATTTTAATTTTTAAGTTGCATCTTTTAAAAATTATAACATGCATTTTCTGTTTATCAAAACTTGCAAGATTTTCATCTTTGAATGTTTATCACATGGAATATCTTAGTGTTCGTATCCTACTGGGCATTGTCTAACACCCTACTTACACCCTTGGGTGTATTTATACTTGGTTATTTTTGTTGTAAAAGGTTTGGGATAGTTTTTAGTTCTAGTGGTTCAGGTTTCTAGCTATTCCTTGGGGTCGATATCATATAGAGATGGATTGAGGTTGGTGCCCCTTGACATGAGGTGGTTATTGTGATGTATATTTTCAGTTTTATACATTTTTTATATTCCTTGTGAGTTTTTTAAAACTATGTAATTCAATTCTGAATTTTTGGTAAAAGATTGTTTGTTCTGAAAAATCCAGATTCGTTTTATTGGGTTCAATTGTTGTTTTACATTTATAAAATCGGGAAAATCATTCCCAATTTTCAGTTTATGATTCATTTTCACTTGTTCCAGACTGTGGGGATCAGGAATGCCTTTTGAACCTTGTCAAAAGTTGTGTTTGGGGCCGGTTTCAATGGCGGTCATATTTGGTTCGTGATAAAATTGTATCAAAGGAGGTTTATGTAAACTGTTTGCGTCATGTTTTTTTGGAAAAAATGGGGACATATTGGAGTTAGAATTTTTGGGAGTTGGTATTTCGGTAATGGGTAGTGATCTGGATCACCACACCTCATTATGGGATTCAAGTCACCATGGGAGGTAGGGACTTATCTAATTCCTTTGGTTTTTTTGGTTTGATGTTGATTAGGGGAAATGAAAAGGGATTTGGGGGTAATGGTCTCAGTGAGATCGCAGGGCCTGGAGAACCATGTGGAGTCGAGGATATTTCCCTAGAACACTTTCTGTGAAGTTGAAGTGATTAGCGTATGGATTCCCACCATATATCCAAGTCACCCACCAGAAGAAGTTTCCTCTCACATTGTATTGTGTCCTTTAGTTTTGTAATATTGTAAGTTATGTTTTAAAGAAAAAATGACATTGTTTAAGAATTATAAAGTTTTTGTGAAATGATTTTCCAATAAAGAGGGAATTGTTGGATTTTTGAAAAGTTTGAATTGAATTTTCTAAATTATTTTGAAATGGAAAATGGTGTGTTTACACCTCTTTTGAATGTTGGAACAATATAAATGTTGGTTTTGAAAAAGTGTCTCCAAAAGAGTGGTATAAACTATTGAAAGGTGTGTTAATGGGATGAGATGATTTGAAATTTTTGTTAATTATCTGAAAGTGAGTTATTATTTTATTGGTTGTGACTTTATGAAAATGATTTCTATGCTGTAAATTGGGTTTGATCTTATGGTTAGTGGTCTTGAGAAAAATGATGTATTGGTTTACTATTTTTGATCTGAAAAGTGGAATGAATTTTAGTTTTAACCTTGGGTGTTTTCATGAGCGACCACATGCTTGGTGTTACATGGGATGATGGATTGTTTATGGAGTGACTATATGAGTGTAGGGATGGATATGAGGAGGGTGCCCAATAGCACGAAAACACGCATGTGTGATGCCCATGGGGTACTACTGGTTGATATGTGAACCACTAAACCGTTTTTTTCAAGGAAATGTTTTTAAAGGAAAACATGATGTCTTGATGACTTATTTTTTATGTTCTGTATTATGTGTTTTGAATGTTTTGATTTTGTGGGATGTTTTGAGTCCAAGAACCCGTCTTGTTCAAATTGTGTTTTGGGTTTCTGTTTGGTCAGTAAGCTAGGTAGACAGACCGACTAGTAGTCTCTTCTGAGATATGATTCAGGAAACCATTATGGTGGTTCCCTTCAGGTGCATGGATCTGGATTTTGGCATGTTTTTACAAATTGAACAACTTTGTTGGGTCCTTGGGTTCTCTCGTTGGATAAGGTATGCCCCCATTAAGGGTTATTTCAAAACTAAAGTGAAACACATATAGTTTAACTATTGGAAAATACTTCATTTGATCAATTTAAGGACTCTTTTCTCAAGATTTGTAGAATTTTTATACACCATTTCCTTCATTTTTTTCAGATCATCTTTTAGTGGGAGAGTTCTCATGGAAGGTAAAATGAGTCCTTAGTTTCTTAAGTTATCTGATTCGTTGAAGGTGGAAGTTATCTGGTGTAGTTAGTGTGTATTGTGTCTAAGAGGGCCTCAGATTCATTCGTAGTCTCTACAAAGAAAGGATCTATGTTAAACCACCAGTATGGAAGATCTGGTCATGAGAGGCTATTAAGTCCCCTTTCTATAATTGTGTGTTGTTTTGAGACTTCACATAAGGTCCCTTTCCATGTATTATTTATATGATTCATAATGGACATGTTTTTTGATTCCTTATGATGTCGTGTGCTTGTTTGACTATAAAGGTGATGGTCGTTAAATACTAGGATATTATCTATTGTGTTGGGAGAATTTCTTCCTAGGAAAACATTAAAATTATCTGTTTTAGAGGAATGCGTTTACATGTGTCCTTTCCTACTATTGTTTCTTACCTGAAGAAACAAGGTGTGATGTGTGTGTACCTTCTAAGCACTTCTATTAGTGAAATGTCATGTTTCGGTAAAGTGAGTTCTGGAGTGTGTTATGTCTTGGTGAACCCATCGGGGTATGCTGTGTAGTTTTTTACGGCACCGAAAGAAGAAGTTCTATATAGGGGTTTTCAATGCCAAACTGCGGGGTCGAAGATTCTTCAATCTTTTATGATCTATCCATACGTCCCAGAGAGAAGATCTCATGTAGTCAAGAGAAATCCCATGATTTTTTAAACCCTTATAAAAGTTCAATCCTCAGTATGAATGCTTGTAAGAGTTCAAATCAACAGGGTATTTATCTTTCTTCTATTATTCATGTTCGAGGGAAAGATATGAAGGGACTTGTGCCCATGTTTTCTGCCTAATGTCTTCACTTCCCCTTTTGGATTCTATTCAATTTTTTTAGAAATGTTTAAACTTTGGCTATACTGGTTGAGCACATGGTTTTACATGGGGAGTTGTATCTGTGCCCTAGAAAACCATGCATATATATGGATCTACAGAGTTTGCGCATGGTTTCCCAAACTATGCGGACTAACAATGCGATCGTCCCAAATCTTTGAGTTCTGGGGTCTTTATCTATGGGACTATGATTGTATGTTAAGATGGTTAGTTCTTATGGTGGGGTCACCCACCATGGGTCTCATATATGTTCTTTTTGAAATGTATATTGGGAGTCTACCTCTTGTACCATGGAGACAATTTGGGCCTGCCCCTCTTAGTGTCCCGATTCTGTCTTGAGAAAAATTTAAGTTGTCTCTTATGGTGGGGAGCCCATTTTTGTTTCCTCATACCAGTAACGTAGTTTTGTAATTGGTCTTGTCTTGGAACTTGGTAGTCTCATTAGGAGCTATCTAACTACCTAAAACTTCCTTGGGTAAAAATTTGGATTGGAGAGTGCCCAATGGTTTAGTACTATCGAGGTAAGTGTAACCTTGTTTGATGTTGTGATTTTTTGGGTAAATTTCCTAAGACTTGTTCAGAAAATGTTTGGGAAGTTTTCTTTTGGGATAAAGTCTAAATGTTCCTGATTGTTATATTAATGTGTTGTATGTTATATTTGTGAAGTACTCCATCATTAATTGATCAATAGAGGTGCTTTGGCCTTTGGGGGGAAATCATGGCAAATGAGTCCATTTTGGTCTTTTGGTTGAGTTTGGTTTTTTCTTTTGGCCATGTTGTAGATTTATGAGGGAAAAAAGGTTATGGTGGGGAGAATTTTCACATGCATGACTTATTTTAAAGGTATTTTTAATTTAATTTACAGTCTTGCTTTGTTTTGGGGGTTTCTCATGCATTTTGGTGGAAATGGAGGGTTTTCGAAATTTGGGGCAAACCATGAGCCCATTTTGAGATTTAAAAACCAATTTTGTTTCTTTTATGACTCATTAATTTTTCAACATTTTATATCAATTCTTATTCTTACTTGGCCTCCCCAGACCTATTAACAACACCATGTCGATTTGGAGCCTTTAGAAGTCTATAATCATGGTGTATTTTAGTTTTTTATTAAGTAATTGGGCGTACCCGTTAGCCCATTTCTACTTTAAATGTTTTTTAATTCGTTAATATCTCCATCATTTTTTTCTATGATTCCATCTCTCTCTCAAGGGAAATATCCCTATGATCACCCCATTATTGGTTTCATATTTTTGGAGCTCAATTAAACCATGAATTAGGTAGAATCTTTTCAGGGTTTCACAACCTGTCCTGATTTGAGAGGGTAACTTTATTCCTTCATAAATCATTCATATTTCACTCTTTTCCACCATTTATGTCCTCATATGACCTCCTCTGCCTCAGAAGATCCTTACTATCCAGTTTTTTCACCTTTAGATTCAACATTTGGTTGATTTTGGGTGATTTCTTCAACTTCTCTTCAAGTAAGTGTTTCTCTATTTGATTTCTTCAATTCCTAACGGATTCCTCCTTCCTTTAAGATGTTATAAAATGTACATAAGTTAGGGTTAGAACCTAAGGTTTGATTTGGTTCCTTTTTTGTGTAATCTAAAGGTTTTAGGTTCCCCGTTACTTCTTTGTGATGCGGTGGTGGTGCGGTTGATGTTTCAAACCAAGATTAGATGGATTCAACTCTTCTGTTAGGTTATTCCATGTGTAAACAATTATTGATGTGTAAGCTTGCGGTATTTATTCATTCTTCATATTCGTCCTATGTTTTTTGTTGGGTGAAAAATTTTCATGTTTTATTTGGTTAAGAGTTTAATTTTATAGTTTCGTTTAAGCTTGAAATTGCGTGTTTTACATGTGTAACAATTAGGGTATTATTTGGGTGTATTTTAGAACATATGAAATTGCTTTACTAAATCTTCTATAGGCTTGTAATTCTTATTTTTTGGGGTATAGGTGTTCCATTGTGTTTGGAAGAGGGTTTTTGATTGGGTTTAAGGTGTAAAACCACGTTGTACTTCTTGAAGGTGATTTTGAAAACATTTGTTTTTCATGTGGATATTTTGTGGTATTGTTTGAGGTATTTGTATAACACTTGGGGGTGGTATAATAAATGTTTATGGGGCTTCCAATTCAGTTTTGAATTGATATTAGTGTGATTTTTTCCTTCAAATATGGCATTGAAATGGGTTGTATGTGAAAAGCATGGGTACACTCCTTGGAATTGATTTATGAATGTTTTGAATGGTTTAATAATTTATGTAATAAGTGAAACCATATTAGAAAACTATTTTAGAATGCGTATATTTTTAAATGGTACTTTTTAAATGTTAAATGGGATGTTTTGTGATGTGTTACACCTTGTAATTTTTTTATAAAAATGTTTGACGAATTTACTAAAGTGTGTAAGAGATGTGAAAGTGATGTGGGATGTTTTGTGTGAGTGTAATATACAAAATGGATATTGGTTATGAAAATGGTATTATGTAACATGTGAGTGGGATGTTATGTGAGTGGGAATATCTTGGTATGGATTTATAAAACTGTTTAATGTATTTGTGGAGGTGTTAAATAAATGTGAAAAGTGTTATGGGGTATTTTAGTGCGAGTCAGATTTCAAAATCAATTTGAATGAAAAGTGGAATTTTGTTACTTTTTTGGTATACATGTTGGATATTTGGTGAATTAGTGAATTGTAAATGATATTTTCATGTGAGAGGTATATTTACTGACTTGTAGGACTTGTTTGATCACAATGGGAAAACCTGGGTATCTGGGTTGGTGGACGTGTACTTGTATACTAGTGAATCCGTGGGGTTTGGCCTCAGTTTCACATAGCTAGATTGATTCTTACAAATCTAACTAAACTATGATGATGATGATTTGGGACCACTAGGTTATCGGTATGTTCCCTACTAGTGGCTCGGGCATGAGAACATCTATTTTCAAAAGTTACTCCCACCGAGATATGAGGTACTTGGGACGCACAACTAGCTTGTGCCAAGGGGTAATTTCCTATTTCTTGTTCTCATTAGATCCATTATACTTACCATCAGAATATGGTATACTTGGCAGGAAAATTTAGTAGCTTTGGCACTTATTTTAAAAGTGTTGATTCTTTAAATTATCCCACTTGTAAAATGTTTTAAATTTTATGTTTCATCATTTAGAAATTGTAACTATAATTTCCTATTTATAAAAACTTTCAACATTTTCATCATTGAAAGTTTATCACATGAATTATCTTAGTGATGGTATCCTACTAGGAATTGGATAACACCCTAATTACACCCTTGGGTGTAAGTAGACTTGGTTATTTTTGTTGACACAGGGTGGGTACAGTTTTTAGTTCTAGTGGTTTGGGTTTCTAGTAGGTCCTTGGCGGTGATGTCTTATAGAGATGGCTTGAAGGCGGTGCCCCTTGACATGAGGTAGTTTTTGGGATGTTTATTTTCAGTTTTTTCCTTTTTTATTGTCCATGTGAGTTGTTTTAAACTATGTAATTTAGCTCAATTTTTTTTTAAAATATTGTTTGGTTTGAAAAATCCAGATTCGTTTTATTAGGGTCATTTGCTGTTTTATGTTTATAAACTCAGGAAAACCATTCCCAATTTTCAGTTTATGTTACCCAAGCACTTGTGCTAGCCTGTGGGGATCGGTAACTCCTTTTGGTCCTTATAAAAGGCTAGGTTTGGCACCTGTTTCGATTGTGGCCATATTTGGTTCGTGACAAAATGGTATCATAGGAGGTTTAAGTTAACTGTTTGGGTCATGTTATTTGGGAATAATCGAGATATTCTAGAGTTAGAATTGTCAAGACTTAGTATTATGGTAATGGGTAGTGTTCCTGATCACCACACCTCATAATAGGATTCAATTCATCATGCAAGGCCAAGAGTTATCTAATTCCTTTGTTTTTTTTGTTTTCATGATAATTACGGGGAATGAAAAGAGAGTTATGTAATGGTCTCAGTGAGCATGCAGGGTCTAGAAATCCACGTGGAGCCAGGGATATTTACCTAGAACACTCTATGTGAATGTGAAGTGATTGACATATAGATGCCAACCATATGTCCGTGTCACCCACCCGAACAAGTTTTTTCTCACATTGTCTTGTGTCTTTTAGTTTTGAATGGCTAGATGAGTGCAGGGATGGATATGAGGAGGGTGCCCGATGGCACGAAAACATGAATGTGTGATGCACATGGGGTACCACTGGTGGATATGCTAATCGATGAACCATTTGTTTTCAAAGAAATTTTTTAAAATGAAAATAATATGTATTGATGACTGATTTGGTATGGTGTGTATTATGTGTTTTGAATGTGCTGATTTTGTGGGATGTTTTGAGTCCAATAACCCCTCCTCTTCGAATCGAGTATTGGGTTTGTGTTTATTCGGTAAGCTAGGTAGAAGGACCGGTTAGTACTCACTTTTGAGATATGTTTCATGACAACTTTATAGTGGTTCCCTTAATGTTCTTGGATCTGGGTTGTGGCATGTTATGACCAATGGAACAACATGGTTGGGTCCTTGGGTTCTCTCATTGGATAAGGTATTCCCCCATTAAGGGTTAATGCACAATTAAATTGATACACATATTGTTTCACCGTTGGAAATTAATCTAGTTGATCAATGTAATGAATCTTTTATTGATCATTATAGAATGATTCTACACCATTTCCTTTATTGGTTTTTTCAGATACTCTTGTAGCAGGAGATTTCTCATGTAAATTTGAAGGACACCATATTTTCTTATACTATCTGATTCATCGAAGGTGGAAGTAGTCTAGGGTTATCTGTGTGGATGGTGTCTGAGAGGGCCTCTAAGCCATTTGTAGTATCTTAGAATAAAGGGTTTATGTTAAACCACCATTATGGAATATCTATCCATGAGAGGCTATTTTGGTCCCTTTCTATAATTGTGTGTTGTTTTGGGACTTCACATAAGGTCCCTTTCCATGTATTGTTTCTATCAGTCACAATGGTTATGTTTTGTGATGCCTCGTGATGTCGTGTGGTCATTTGACTGTAAAGGTAATGGTTATGAAATCCTTTGAGAGTATTTTTTATGTTTGGAGTATGTATTACTTGGAATAACATTAAAATTATATGTTTCAGAAGAAGGTGTTTATATGTGTCCTTTTGTACCGTTGTTTCTTACCCGAAGAGACATTATGTGATATGTGTGCATCTTATCTGCCCTTGTATTAGTGAAATTTCATGTTTTGGTAAAGTGAGTTCTGGAGTGTGTTAGGTCTTTGAGAACCCATAGGGGTATGTGGTTTTGTTTGTTGTGGCACCAAAAGAAGAAGTTCCATACATGGGTTTCCAATGCCTAACTGCAAGGCCAAAGATGCTTCAATCATTTGAGCTCCAACCATATGTCCCAGAGAGAAGCTGGCGTGTAGTCAGGGGAAATCCCAGGGTTGTTTAAACCCTTGTAAATGTTATATCCTTAGTATGAATTAAAGGAAGAGTTTAAACCTCTACTGTTTCCATCATTTTTTAGTTATTCCTATTCGAGGGAATGAGGTGGAGGGCCTCTGGCTAATGTTTTTCGCCTAATGTATTCCATTCCCCATTTGGATTCCCTTGAGATTTTGGAGAAAGGATTAAAATTTGGTTATGCAGGTTGAGTGCACATTTTTCACATGGTGAATTTTATCCATGCCCCAGAATACCATGTAGATATAAGGATCCAAACAGTTAGCGAATGATGGGATTCATGTTACCATGGGAGGTCAGGACTAATCTAATACCTTTGTTTCTTTGGTTTGATGATGATTAGGGGAAATGAAAAGAGAGTTGGGTAATGGTCTCTTTGAGCTCATATGTCCTGGAAAGACATGTGGAGACATAAATATTTCCATAGAACACTAACTCTAATTGTGAAGTGATTAGCGTATGGCTGCCAACCAAATGTCGATGTCACCCACCAGAACTAGTTTCCTCTTGCATTGTCAAGTGTCCTTTTGCTTTGAAATCTTGTAAATTTAGTTTTAAAGAAAAAATGACATGGTTTTAAGAAGCGTAATGTTTTATAGAAATGATTTTCCAATAAAGAGGGAATGGTTGGACTTTTGATATGGTAGAACTGAATTTTCAGAATTATTTTGAAATCGAAAATGGTGTGATTACACCTCTTTTGAAAGTAGGAACTATATTAATGTTGGTTTTGAAAAAGTGGTTCCAACAAAGTTTTATAAACTATTGAAAGCTGTCTTAATGGGATGAGATGTTTTGAAATTTATGTTAATAACTTGAAAGTGAGTTCTTATTTGAATGTTTGTGATGTTCTGAAAATGTTTTGTAAGCTGTATATTAGGTTTGATGTTGTTGTTAACAGTCTTGAGAAAAATTTCGTTTTGGATTACTATTTTGGTTTTGAACAGTGGAATAAATTTTTGTTTTATCATTTGGTGTTTTCATGAGAGACCACATGCATGGGGTTACATCTTATGATGAATGGTTGATTTCCAGACTGGATGAGTGCAGATATGGATATGAGGAGGGTTCCTAGTGGCATAAAAACATGCATTTGTGAGGCTCATGGGGTACCACTGGTGGATATGCTAAGCGCTGAACCATTCGTTTTCAAAGAAATGTATTTAAAGGAAAACATGAATTCTTGATAACTAATTTGGTATGGTGTGTATTATTTTTTTGAATGTGTTTATGTTGTGGGATATTTTGAGTCCAAGAACCCCTCTTATTCAAACCGTGTTTTGGGTTTGTGTTTGGTTGGTTAGATGGGTAGAAAGACTGGTCAGTAGTCTCTTCTGAGATATGTTTCAGGAAACCTTTATGGTGGTTCCCATCATGTGTTAGGATATAGATTGTGGCATGGTTTGACAAATGGACCAGCTTGGTTGGGTTCTTGGGTGCTCTCATTGGATAAAGTATTCCCCCATTAACAGTTGATGCACAACTGATGTGCAACCCATATTGTTTGACCGTTGGAAAATCCTAAAGTTGATCAATGTAAGGAATATTTTCTCGAGATTTGTAGAATGATTCTACACCATTTCCTTTTTTTTCAGAACCTCTTGTAGTGGGAGAGTTCTCATGGAGGGTTAAAGGAGACCATAGTTTCTTATGCTTTCTAATATTTCAAAGGTGGATGTTTTCTGGGGTTGTAAGTTTGGATGGTATCTAAGAGGGCCTTTGATTCCTTCATTGTCTCATCGAAGAAAGGGTTTACATTAAACCACTAGTGTTGGAGATCAGGTCATGAGTGGAAATTATGAGCACTTTGTAGAATTGTGTGTTGTTTGGGGACTTCACACAAGGTCCCTTTCAATGTATTGTTTCTATCAGTCGCAATGGTCATGTTTGGTGATGCCTTGTGATGTCGTGTGCTCGTTTGACTATAAAGGGGATGGTAGTGAAATACTCACAGAGTATCTATTATGTTGGAAGTATGTATTCCTTGGAAAAACATTAAAATCCCTTGTTTTAGAGGTAGGTGTTTAAATGTATTCTTTTCTTATCGTTGTTTCTTACCGAAAGAAACAAGGTGTGATGTGTGTGCATCTTCTCTACCCTTATATCAGTTAAATGTCCTGTTTTAGTAATGTGAGTTCTGTAGTGTGTTATGTCTTGTTGAACCCATTAGGGTATGCAATGTAGTTTTTTGTGGAACCAGAAGAAGAAGTTCCATATAGGGGTTTCAAAAGCCAAACTAGAAAGTCTAAGATGCTTCAATCTATTGAGCTCTAGCCATATGTCCTAGAGGGAAGATGGTGCCTAGTCATGGGAAATAGCTGGGTCGTTTAACCCCTTGTACATGTCCTACCCTCAGTATGAATGATACTAAGAGTTTAAATCTCTGTTGTTGTCATCATTCCTATCTTATTCCAGTTTGATAGAAAGAGGTGGAGGGCCTCGTGCCGATGTTTTTCACCTAATGTCTTTCCTTCCCCCTAGGATTACCATTGGGTTTTTGGAGAAAGGATTTAAATTTATCAAGATTGGTTTAGTTCATGGTATTCACATGGTGAGTTTTAGCCATGCCATAGAAAACTGTGTAGGAATAAGTACCCACACAGTTAGCACACAATTTCCAAAAATGTGCAAACTAACCATGCAGTCGTCCCAACACATTGAGTTTTGGGGCCTTTTTGTGTCGACCCATGCTAGTCATTTAAGATGGTTAGTTCTTATGGTGGGGAGAACCACAACGGGTCTCATGAATCTTCAATTGGAAATGTCTAATAGAATTGTTCCCCTTATACCAGGGAGTCTGTTCGGGCCTCCCCCTATTGTGTCCCGATTCAGTTTCGAGAAAAATTTATGTTTTATCTTTTGGTGGGGAGCCCATTTGTGTTTCCCCGTACTTGTAACACAGTTTTGTACTTGGTCTTGGCTGGGATGTGGGTAGTCTTGTTCGGAGAAATATGACTACCTACATCATCCTTGGGTAAATTTTGGGATTAAAGTGTTCTTGACAGTTTAGTTATATCAAGGTAAGTGTAACCTTGTTTGATGTTGTTGTTTGTTTGGGGAAATTGCTTAATATTTGATTGGATAGTGTTTGGTGATTTTTTCATTTGGGATAAATCCTAAATTCTCATGATTGTTTCAGTAAAGTTGTGTTTGTTTTGGTTGTGATGTATTCATTACTTAATTGATCACTTGATGTGTTTTGGCCTTTGGAGGCAAATCTTAACAAAAGAGTTCATTTTGGTCTTTCGTTTGAGTTTTGGTTTTTTCTTTTGGCCATGTTCTAGATTTGCTAAGGTGAAAAGTTTAATGGGAGGGAGAATAGTCACATAAATGACTTATTTTAAAGTAATTTTTAATTTAATTTCTATTCTTGCTTTTTTGGGGGTTTCTCATGCATTTTGGTGGAAATATTTGGTTCTTTTAAAATTTGGGCCAAACTATGAGCCCATTTCCTATTTTTATGTGTCCTCCCTTGACCTATTAACTCCAACATATAGATTGGGAGCCTTTAAAAATCCATAATCATGGTGTATGAGTTTTTTATTAAAAAGTTGGGTTTGTCCATTAGCCCATTTTCTACATTAAATCCTTTTCCTAATTCATTAATATCTCCTACATTTTTTAATTTTTTTCCAGCGATTACACCTCTTTGTCGATTCCATGATCCCTTGGATCACCCCCATTGTCGGTTTTGCATTTTTGGATCTCATTTGGACCGTGAAGTAGGGAGAGTCTTTTCAGGCTTTCTCAACCAATCCATATTTGAGAGGGTAACATGATTCCTTCATAAATAATTCATTTTCACTATTTTCCCTATTTCAGTCCCCAAATTACCTCCTCAGCATCATCAAAGCCTCAATATCATGTTTTGTTTCTTGGAGATTCATCATTTGGTTGATTTGGGGTGATTACCTCATATTCTCTTCAAGTAAGTGTTTCTCTATTTAATTTCTTCAATTTACTTATGGTTTCCTCCTTCTTTCTTGATGTTCTAAAATGTACAAATGTTTGGGTAAGAACCTAGGAATTTAGTTTTTGTATTTTTGGGGGAATCTTGAGGTTTTAGTTTCCTATTCCATTCGTTGTGGTGCAGTGGTGGTGTCATTGATGTTTCACACCAAGATATGAGGGATTCAACACTTTCTGTAGGCGGTTCCATGTGTAAAAAATTATTGATGAGTTAGTTTTCCGTATTTACTCATTATTCATATTCCTCAAATGTTTTGTGTGGTGAAAAAACTTTTCATGATTTATTTTGTTATGAGTTTAATTTTATAGTTTCATTTTCGCATGAAATTGGGTATTTTTCATGTGTAATTCTTGCGGTATTATTTGGGTGTATTTTAGAACAAAAGAAATTGGTTTAATAAATCTTGTATGGGTTCCCAATTCTGATTTTTCAGGGTCTTGGTGTGAAATTGGGTTTGAAAGAGGGTTTTTGAATGGGTTGAATGTGTAAAACCCTGTTGTACTTGTTGAATGTGATTTTCAAAACGTGTGTTTTTCATGCGGATCTGTTGTGGTATTGTTTGAGGTATTCGTATAACACATGGGCGTGGTTCGATAAATGTTTATAGTGATTAAAATTCTGTTTTTAAATTCTATTGGTGTGATTTTTTCCTTGAACGATGGTTTTGAAATGGGTTTTATGTGAAAAGATCGGGTACACTCCTTGAATTGTTTTATGAAAGTTTGGAATGGTTTAATAATTTATGTAACAACTGAAACCATATTGGAAAACTATTTATGAGTGTGTATATTTTGAAATGATACATTTTAAATGTTAAAGGGGTGTTTTTTTGATGTCTTCCATCATGGAAATGTTTTATAAAAATGTTTTAAGAATTTACTAATGCGTGTAAGAGAGTGAAAGTGATGTGGGATGTTTTGTTTGAGTGTGATGTGAAAAATGGATTTTGGTTATGAAAAGGGTATAATGTAACTTTTGAGTGGGCTGTTATGTGATTTGGAATATCTTGGAATGGTTTTATATAATTATTTAATGTATTTGTGGAAGTGTTAAAAAATTTTAAAAGTGTTGTGTGCTATTTTAGTGTGAGTTGGATTTCAAAATTAATTTGAATGAAAAGTGGTCTTTTGCGAATCTCGTGGTATACATGTGGGATTTTTGGTGAATTTGAGATGTTGAAATTATATTTTCTTGTGAAAATCATACTTCATGACTTGTTGAACTTGATTGAGAACAAGGAGAAAACTCGGGTACTAGGTGGGTTGACGTGTACTAGTATGCTTGTGAATCTGAGGGGTTTCACCTCAGTTTTCCTTAGAATGATTGATGCTTACAACTATAAATAAACTATGGTGATCATTATTGGGGACCCATAGGTCATGGTTATGTACCCTAATAGTGGCTAGTTCTTGAGAATTGATATTTGTGATGGTTACTCCTACCGAGATATGAGGTACCCGATACACACAACTATCTAGTGCATAATAGTTATTTCCTATTGCTTATGCTCATTATATACTTTATAATTACCATCGACATATTATATATTTGGCTGGAAAATTTAGTAGCATTTGAATTTATTTTAAAACTATTGATTCTTTAAATTAAACGACTTAAAATCTGTTTAAATTTTTATGTTTCATCTTTTAGAAATTGAAACTAGCATTTCCTATTTATAAAAACCTGCATGATTTTCATCTTTTAATTTTATCACATGGAATATCATAGTGGTTGTATCCAATTGGGAATTTTCTCACACCCTACTTACACCATGGCGTGTAATTATACTTCGTTATTTTTGCTGTCACATGCTGGGTACAGTTTTTAGTTCTAGTGGTTTGGGTTTCTAGCAGGTTCTTGGCGGTGATGTCTTGTGGAGATGGCTTGATGGTGGTGCCCCTTTCCTTGAGGTGGTTTTGGGCTATTTATTTTTGGTTTTTTACCTTATTATAGTTCTTGTGAGTTGTTTAAAATATGTAATATAGTTATGATCTTTTCTAAGAGATTGTTTTGTTTGATAAATCCAAATTCATTTTATTGGGTTCATTTGATGTTTTATGTTTATAAACATAGGAAAATCGTCCCCAATTTTTAGTTTATGATACCTTGGCACTTGTGCCCGCCTGTGGGGATCAGGAACGCCCTCTTGGCCTTGTCATGAGCTGGGTCTGGTGCCGGTTTCAATGGGGGCCAGATTTGGTTTGTGACATGGTGTCTTGGTTGTCTTTGATTTTTTTTGTTTTAGATTTTGATTTTTACTCCAATGTTTTTTATGGTATAGTTATTTGATTTGTGAAACATTGTTAAAAAGAATCATATAGTGGTTGGTTGGATATGGTGATCTAGGTTTTTTGGTTTTATTTTAAAATGGAAAATCATCCCCCAAATTCTAATGAATCCATTGGTATTTTTTTGAGACTTTAGTGTCTTATGGATGTCACCTAAGGCACAACCTCCACATCTCAATAATTAGAGAGAATGAAAAAAAATTAGATGTAATTACAATTAATTAGAGAGAATTAATAAAAATTAGTGATAATTACAAAATATTAGTGAGTTCTAGATGTAATTTGAATAAATTATTTTGACATTAGAAAAAAATATCAATGATTATTTGTAATTAGTTGAAATTATTTGGAATTACCAAAAATTACTGTCACTTATTAAAAATTAGCAGTAATTTATATAAATTCAAGGTATGAACTAAAATTTAGTAGTAATTACTAAAATAATAGTGATTATTATTAAAATTTATTGGTAAATACTAAAAAATTTATATATTTAGATATATTTAATAAAATAATAACAGTAATTATTTGTAGAAATAAATAATTAACTGTAATTAGTAGTATTTTGAAAAAACTATCATAAATTAGTTATACATTGTAAAAATAAGGATCAAATTTTAATAATTAATGGTAAATAATAATAAATATAAATAATTAGTAATAATTAGAGGTAATTAGTAATAATTAATGTTTTTTTAAAAAATTAGTTGTAATTAGAATTATATAGCAAAAATATATATTGATCAGATGTAGTTATTGAAAATTAAATGTAATTAGTAAAAATTATTGGTTCATAGTATGTATTAGTGGTAATTAGTAATAATTTATAGTAATTAGTAAAAATTATTAGTATAACGTGAAAATGTTCTATAATTAGAAGTACATAGTAATAATTAATCGTTACAAGTAAAAAATAATTGTGCTTTTTAAAAATTAGCAAGGATTAATAAAATGGTACTTAGTAAAAATTAGTTTCTAGTGGAAATTTGTTGCATTATGTCAAAATTAGCAAAAATAGAAATAATTATTAGTAATTAATAATAATTATTGGTAATTTATAAGAAATAAGAGACAAATAGAGGCGATTACTAAAAATTAGTAATAATTAGAAATAAATAGTTTTAAATTGAAAATATTATTGGTGCTTTAAAAAACATAGAATTAATAAGTAAAAATTAGATGTAATTGGTAAAAATTAGTGGTAATTATTAAAAATTAATAAAAATTAGTTTTATGTAGTGGGACTTATATAACAATAGCAACAATTATCTTTACTTTATAGAAACCTATAGAACATAGTAAAAACTAGTAGTAATTAATAAACTGTAAAGTTAATTTATATTAATTATTGGAAATAAGTAAAAATAAGAAAAAATTACTAATAATTATGATTTATTAAAAATAATTAGTTTAATTAGTAAAAAATTTAAGGTAATTAGTACATATTACAAAAGTGTAGTGGAAATTATTAAAATTTAGTTGTCATTATAAGGCCCCAGCCTTAAACCTTACTTAATCTTGAGTTATTACAAGATTACACATTGAGGATCTTTTCAGGTTTAGAGTTTTAGAGAGTTAGATCATAAAACTTGCATTACATCCCACATTTAAACAAAGTGGTTACAATAAAAGATAGAATTAATCTTTTCCCATCAACAGAAACATATTTAAAATAAATCATGGATTATTTCTTGACACTTCCCTGACACTATCATCATATCATGTACCCTTCCCTTGACCTGTGAAAAACATTTCAAAAACTTCGGATGAGCATAAAAAGCTCAGTAAGGGATATAAAAATATGGAAAGGAAACATGAGTACATGTATACGCAAGAATCAATGAAATCATACTCTACTCATAAAACATAAGCACTTTAACATACCTCATCAAATCATGAATAAATCATAGAAATCATAAGACATAAAGTCAACTTGAGGAATTCATAACATTCTTACATAGGGAGTAACCCTCTTGGTTATGTTTGGAATACCTATCACAGTATATTCCCTAAATATCTTCGGAGAAACCTTAAAATTTAACTCATTCACGCCACCCAATGAATTGGAGAGCTATATCGGGCCCACCCGCCCTTAGTGTATCACGGAACCACCCGTCTTCATAATAATGCCCAAGAACCATAACATAATCGTATCATATAAAACATGCATAAAGGAAACATAACACTTGCAATTTTCAATCACAAGATATCTATACAACACATTGATATAAAAAAATTACGAAAACCATTTTCAATACCAAAATAAAGTAAAATTAAAACATTGTATTTATTTTTCTTTTAAAAATAGGTATGGCTTGTTGAGGAAGTCGAAACTCAAATAATGGTCACGGCGGCGCAAAAGTCGTTGTCGCTGCATACGTATGACAAAAAAATTCCCTTTTGTCGTTTAGTAAAACGGTTCGTATAAAAAAGATTCCTTTTGGATAAACGTAAAAGTCAAAGGGGTCTATATATTGTATAAAAGAAGGTTGTGTATAAAACAAAATATGCCTCAATGAAAGGAGATTGAGACGAAGTCCCATACCTCGGGTCCGACTTGACACGATCGTTCTTTAACCTCCTAAATAATAAACTTTAGTTAATTTATACTTTCTTAAGAACCTTTATCATGTTCATTATTCCTTTTATATTATTTATTACCATGTCACGAACACTATGTTATTATTTAAGTTTATAACGGTCGTTTTAACGATCATTGGTACTTGAGTCAAAAATAAACTCTTTATAATTACAGGTTTTTCATGTATCCATTATATCCAGAGTTATACTCATGATGTAGGTATCATATATATCATATATATCCAGTATATACATGCATTTATAATATTACATATCGTTTAGAGGTAAGAAATGAAATGCACCGTTCATGGAGACGGTAAGCCGTACGTACGCATGAATGCTAATTTCATTTCTATTTTGTATTTTATGGAATGGAATCATAATGATATAAAGGTGTATTATAATTGAAGTATAATATCATATATAATATCATTAATTACATCCTTTATACGTCCCACATATGGCATTAACGAATCAAATCACTTTGAGGGGGTGGTAGTCCGCACTTCCTAAAATGAAGATATCGCGTTTACCCATAATGGAAACCATAAAGGTATGACATAAATGAAAAATACAGAATTTTAATTAAAACGTAAAAATATTATAAATCATATATAAATATAGAGTCATCTTAATGTCCACCTATGAAGGTGTTAAAACAATATTGAACAATCATCGTTTTGTGAGGCAGAAATTCGCCATCAACAGAAACAGTATGTTCTTCAACCATTAGATGTAGGTGTGTGTAAGTGTAGCTCGAATCCTTATTATAACAACATCCTAGTATATGGAAGATACTGGTGTTGTTACAAAATAAATTAATAAAAAGAGTTTAGGGGGTTGGAGAAGAAAAATAAAACATAAGAACACAAGAGAAGACACTACCTTTAAATCGGGTAACTCTTTTTGATTTGAGCTCAAAGGCTTCCTTGGGAAGACTTCTGCCCCAATTGAGGCTTCTAAGAGTCAAAGAGGGATGTGGAGAGACGAAATGGGCAGGGTTTGGCTGAGACAAAGGCTTTGGAAGTGTGGTTAAGGTGGTAGAGTTGGGAGCCTTTTATAAGAGGAGAGGAGGGGCACTCTTGGAAAGTTAAGAAAAGATGCTTTGTTATAAAATGATTTTATGATAAAAAAGGTCCCAAAATTATAAATTTCTAGGATAAGGTGATAAGGGTTCTAAATCCACCCATACGGTAGGTTTTTTACAAGTGTAGGACTTAAATTTTACATTATATTTTCATTTTATTTAAATCGTTAAATAATGAGGTAATTGCTGCATCATCATGGTGTCATAAATAATTTAATTTATTTAATGTGTAAAAATTATAAAAAAACAATATGATGTAGGAAATATTTTTATATGTCTAATGAATATTTATAGTAAAAAATATGACTTCTATAACCCCATTTAAAAATTGTTATAGTAAAACAACTCATGTTTGTGTTATTTTTACTTTTACTTTAAATAAAAGGCATTAATGTCTTTATCTTACCCAAGTGGCTCCATGGGGTCCCAAAAATCTACCCATGGGTTGTCTTAGTCGGCCATGACACATCCAATAAGGGTAGGACATGTATCTAGGTCATTTCAATTTATTAAAACATTATTTTTACCTTAAATTACACTAATTACCTCTAATCGCGATTAAAAACTTAAAAGTTACTATTCACCAAAAAATTATTTTAATCCCATTGAACAACATTTTAATTATTAATGAAAACTATGTATGTAGGATTTTTGAAATTCAAAACACATAGGTGATAAAAATTCATTTAAATGAAAAATCAGTTTTTTAAGTACCACTTAGTGGTTTCACTATTCATAAAAAATTGAAGTTTTTTCGAAAAATACCAAAACTTCACCCTAAGCTATATTTGACATTCCGAATTAAAAAATGATGTCTATTTTACAAAATAAAAAACATATTTTTTACATTAATTAATTTAATAATTAATTCCCGCTGTCAGAGTAAATAGCTTTTTTTTAGGAAATAATAAATATCAAAAGATTGACACTAGGTTAAGTCCAATTTCAAAGTGAAATTAATTCAAACGACCACTATTTGATTAAATGGTAAAAATATATTATAATTGGACTTTAAAACCAATTCAAAAGATAATCTAATCATGTAAATAAATTAGATTAAAAAGAGGTTTTGAATTAAAATACAACATTTTTCACTATTCATTAAAAAAATGATCTTTATCAGAAAAATACCAAAAATTTACCCAAAGTAAATTTCATTGTCCCAATCATAAAGAATAAGTTTATTTTGAAAAATAGAGATTATAAATTTGTCAAAATTTTGATTTAAAAAGTGTTTTCCATCAAAAGGTAGTAAAATAATCTTTTAAAAATATTAGTGTATTACATGCTTAAGATTGGATTTATTCTCATTTTAAGCCTCTAAAACACTATCTAATTCATTAATAGACATAGATAAAAATATCTATTATTCATTACTTACATGGGATGTTACATCCTTCCCCCCTTCAGAAAATTGTGTCCCCGTAATTTATTTACTTATCGAATAAGTGGGGGTATTTAGCCCTCATTGCATTTTCAGATTCCCATGTTGCCTCTTCAATAATGTGGTTTTTCCACAAAACTTTTACCTGATGAATCACCTTATTCTGTAACACTTTCTCCCTATGGTCAAGAATCTGGACCGGTTGTTCCTCATAAGATAGGTTCTCTTCCAGCTAAACTACCTCGGGTCTCAAAACATGAGATGGATATGGAATGTACTTCCTTAACATTGAAACATGAAAAACATTGTGTACCTGAGATAAACTCAGAGGTAAAGCCACTCAGTAAGAAACTGATCTAACTCTATCCAGAATTTCATATGGTCCAATGAACCTTGGACTCAAATTTCCTTTCTTACCAAATCACATCACACTTTTCCATGGTGAGACTTTGAGAAAAACATGATCACCTACCTCAAAAGAGAGATCCTTCCTCCTGTTGGTCGCATGACTCTTCTACCTACTCTGAGCTGTTCTAATGTGTTTCTGTATCAGCTGAAATTTTTCCACCATCTCTTCTATCAATTATGGTCCCATTAACTTCCTTTCACCCACTTCATCCTAGAAAGCTAGAGTTCGACACCGCTTCCCATATAACGCCTCAAATGGTGCCATCTGTTTACTGGAATGAAAATTGTTATTATAAAAAAACTCAACCAAAGAAAGGTGTTGGTCCCAACGTCCCTGATAATCCATTGAACAAACACGTAGCATATCTTCCAAAGTCTGAATTGTTCGTTCTGACTGCCCATCTGATTGAGGAAGAAAAGCTTTACTAAAATTTAATTCAGTACCCAATGACTTCTGAAGGCCCTTCCAAAAGTTAGAAGTGAACCTGGGATCACGGTCAGATACAATGGAGAGGGGAACTCCATGTAACCTGACTATCTATTTAAGATACAAATGAGAAAGTTGATCTAGGGAAAAAGTATATCTTATAGCAAGGAAATGAGCAAATTTAGTCAAGCGATCAACAATAACCCAGATTGCATTATTACCTCGAGGTGTCTTCGGCAATCCCACAACGAAATCCATGGATATATTTTTCCATTTCCACTCTAGCATTGGTAAAGGATGAAGCATAACTTTTAGTAACATCCGCTCTACTTTAACCTCCTGACAAGTCAAACACTTCACAGTAAAATCAGTAATATCTTTTTTTCATTCCATCCCACCAGTAATACTCCCGAAGATCTCTATACATCTTAGTACTGACAGGATGAACTGAAAACGGAGAACTATGAGCTTCACATAACAGATCTCTATTCAACTATGAATCAAAAGGAACACACAATCTCTTCCCAAATCTCAAAACACAATCATTATCAATGTTGAATTCAGGCAACTTACCCTTCTGAACCAGCTCTACCTTTTTCTGCAACTCACTGTCTTGCTTTTGTGCTTTCTTTATTCTATCTGATAGAGAATATTTCACTGATACCTGAAACAAAACAGAAGAACATCCTGCACCAACAACTTCTCTGCCAAGTTTCATCAAATCCTTAACCAAAGGATCACGTTCCAAACACAACATTGTTAATGAAGGATTACTTTTTCGACTCAAAGCATCATCCACTTTATTTGGTTTTCCCGGATGGTAATGAATTGTACAATCATAATCCTTGATTAATTCTAGCCATCTCCTCTATCTCATGTTCAATTCTTATTGAGTGAATATATACTTTAAACTTTTGTGATCAGTATATATTTCACACATTACTTCATACAAATGATGCCTCCAAATTTTTAAAGCAAAAACAACAACAGCTAATTCCAAATCATGTGTAGGATAATTTACCTCATGAGTTTTCAACTGACATGAAGCATAAGCAATTACCTGATCATTATGCATTAGGACACAACCAAGCCCTTTCAATGAAGCATCACTGTATATAACAAACTCACCATTCCTGGAAGGTAGTTCCAAAACTAGAGAATTCACCAATCTTCTTTTCAATTCCGGAAAACAATCATCACATTATTTTGTCCAGATAAACTTAACTCCCTTCTGAGTTAGCTTAGTCATTGGACTAGATAACCGTGAAAAAATTCTAAAAAACCTTCGGAAATAGCCTGCCAAACCAAGGAAACTATGAATCTCAGTTACATTGCCATTCTTCAACAACCTTTGTTTTTGCAGGATCAACAGTTATCCCATCTTTAGAAACAATGTGACCAAGGAAAGAAATTTGTTGCAACCAAAACTCACACTTGCTGAAATTCCCATAAAATTTATTTTCTTTTAAGGTTCGAAAAATAACCATTAAATGTCTTCAATTATCCACTTTACTTTTATAAAATTCCAAAATATCATCAATAAAAACAACCAACATTTTTCACCTGAGTCAACTGAGCCATCATTGCAACAAACTATTTAGTTCTGATTCTGACCATCTCAGGATACTGATTTGAAAGGTCATTTCCCTCTGTATGCCTTCCCAGAAAAGATGTTCTGTTTCCTCTATGAAAAACCATTCTTAACACAAGAATATCTTAAGTGAAGCAACATGGTAATCTTCAAATGCTATATCATTTCAATCATACCATAAATTAATTTATAATTTAATAATTTTATAACTCCTAAAGTTGTTTAAACAGACATTTGATACCAACTATAAGGCCCCAGGATTAAACCATACTTAATATTGAGTTATTACAAGATTACACATTGAGGATATTTTTAGGTTTAGAGTTTTAGAGAATTAGATCATAAAACTTGCATTACATCCCACATTTTAACAAAGTGGTTACAATAAAAGATAGTATTCATTTTTTCCCATCAATGGAAACATATTTAAAATAAAACATGGATTCTTTATTGACACTTCCTTGAGACTATCATCATATCATGTACCCTTCCCTAGACCTGTGAAAAACATTTCAAAAACTTCGGATGAGCATAAAAAGATCAGTAAGGGATATAAAAATTTCGAAAGGAAACATGAGTACATGTATAAACAAGAATCAATGAAATCATCCTCTACTCATAAAACATAATCACATTAACATACCTCATCAAATCATGAATGAATCATAGAAATCATAAGACATAAAGGTAACTTGAGGCATTCATAACATTCTTACGTAGGGAGTAACCCACTTGGTTACATTTGGAATACCCATCACAGTATATTCCCTAAATCTATTCGGAGAAACCATAATGTTTAACTCCTTCGCATTACCCAATGCATTGGAGAGCTATATTGGGCTCAACCGCCCTTAGTTTATCACGGAACCACCCGTCTTCATAAGAATGCCCAAGAACCATAACATAATTGTATCATATAAAACATGAATAAAGGAAACATAACATTTCCACTTTTCAATCACAAGATATCAATACAAGACATTGATATAAAAACATTATGGAAACAATTTTCAATACCAAAATAAAAGAAAAGTAAAACATTGTATTTATTTTTATTTTAAAAAAGGTATGGCTTGTTGAGGAATCCAAAACTCAAATAATGGTCACGGTGGTAGAGAAGTCGTTGTCGCCGCATACGTATGACAAAAACATTCCCTTTTGTCGATTAGTAAAACGGTTCATATAAAAAAGATTCCTATTGGATAAACTTAAAATTCAAAGGGGTATATACACTGTATAAAAGAAGGTTGTGTATAAAACAAAATATGCCTCAATGAAAGGAGATTGAGACGAAGTCCCATACCTCGGGTCCGACTTGACTCGATCGTTCTTTAACCTCCTAAATAATAAACTTGAGTTAATTTCTACTTGGTTAAGAACATTTTTCAAGTTCATTATTCCTTTTATATCAGTTATTACCATGTCATTAACACTATGTTATTACTTAAGTTTATAACGGTCATTTTAACGATCATTGGTACTTGAGTCAAAAATAAACTCTTTATAATTACACGTTGTTCATGTATCAATTATATCCAGATTTATAATCATGATGTAGATATCATATATATCATATATATCCATTATATACATGCATTTATAATATTACATAACGTTTAGAGGTAAGAAATGAAATGCACCGTTAATGGAGACGGTAAGCTGTACGTACGCATGAACGCTAATTTCATTTCTATTTCTTATTTTATGGAATGGAATCATAATGATATAAAGGTATATTATAATTCCAGTATAATATAATATATAATATTATTAATTAAATCCTTTATACTTCCCACATATGGCATTAACGAATCAAATCACATTGAGGGGGTGGTAGTCCGCACTTCCTAAAATGAAGATATCACGTTTACCCATAATGGAAACCATAATGGTATTACATAAATGAAAAATATATAAGCTTAAGTAAAACATAAAAATATTATATATCATATATAAATATAGTGTCATCTTAATGGCCACCTTTGAAGGTGTTAAAAGAATATTGAACAATCATCGTTTCGTGAGGCATAAATTCGCCATCCACGGAAGCAGTATATTGTCTAACCATTAGATGTAGTTGTGTGTAAGTGTAGCTCAAATCCTTCTTATAACAACATCATAGTATATGTAATATACTTTTTTTGTTACAAAATAAATGAATAAAAAGATTTTATGGGGTTGGAGAAGAAAAATAAAACATAAGAACACAAGAGAAGACACTACCTTTAAATCGGGTAACTCTTTTTTATTTGAGCTCAAAGGCTTCCTTGGGAAGACTTATGCCCAAAGTGAGGCTTCTAAGAGTTAGAGAGGGATGTGGAGAGACAAAATGGGCAGTGTTTGGCCAAGCCAAAGGATTTGGAAGTGTGGGTAAGGTGGTAGAGGTGGGGGCCTTTTATAAGAGGAGAGGAGGGGAACTCTAGGAAAGTTAAGAAAAGATGCTTTGTTATGAAATTATTTTCTGAATAAAAAGGTCCGAAAATTATAAATTTCGAGGATAAGGTGATAAGGGTTCAAAATACACCCATCCAATATGTTTTTGACATGTGTAGGTATTAGATTTTACATTATATTTTCATTTTATTTAAATCGTTAAATAATGAGGTAATCGCTGCATCATCATGGTGTCATAAATAATTTAATTTATTTAATGTCTAAATTTTTTAAAACAAATACTATGATGTAGAAAAACATTTTATCTTTCTAATGAATATTTATAGTAAAAAATATGACTTTTATAACCCCATTTAAAAATTGGTTTAGTAAAACAACTCATGTTTGTGTCATTTTTACTTTTACTTTAAATAAAAGGCATTAATGTCTTTATCTTACCCAAGTGGCTCTATGGGGTCCCAAAAATCGACCCATGGGTTTTCTTGGTTGGCCATGAAACATAAAATATGGGCAGGACATGTGTCTAGGTCATTTCATTTTATTAAAACATTATTTTTACCTTAAATTACACTAATTACCTCTAATCGCGATTAAAAACTTAAAAGTTACTATTCACCAAAAAATTATTTTAATCCCATTGAACCAAATTTTAATTCTTAATGACAACCATGTATGTCGGATTTTTGAAATTCAAAACACAGAGGTGATACAATTTCATTTAAATGAAAAATCAGTTTTTTAAGTGCCACTTAGTGGTTTCACTATTCGTCAAAATTGAAGTTTTTCAGAAAAACACCAAAACATCACCTTAAGATATATTTGATATTCTGAATTCAAAAATGATGTCTATTTTACAAAATTCAAAACATATAAGTTACATTAATTAATTTAATAATTAATTCCCGCTGTCAGAGCAAATAGCATGTTTTTATGAAACAATAAGTATCAAAAGATTGACAATAGTTTAAGTCCGATTTCAAAGTGAAATTAATTCAAACGACCACTATTGGATTAAATGGTAAAATTATATTCTAATTGAACTTTAAAACCAATTAAAAAGATAATATAATCATGTAAATAAATTATATTAAAAAGAGGTTTTGAATTAAAATTCAAAATTTTTCACTATTCATTAAAAAATGAACTTTATCGAAAAAATACAAAAACTTTACCCAAAGTAAATTTAAAAGTCTCAATCATAAAGAATAAGTGTATTTTAACAAATAGATCTTATAAAATTATCAAAAGTTTGATTTAAAAATGGTTTTCCATCAAAAGGCAGTAAAACAATCTTTTAAAAATATTAGTGTATTCCATGCATAAGACTGCATTTATTCTCATTTTAAGCCTCTAAAACACTATCTAATTCATTAATAGACATAGATAAAAATATTTATTATTCATTACTTACTTGGGATGTTACAGCAATAACCAAAAATAAGTTATAATTAATGACACATAGTAAATATTAAAGATAATTAGAACTCTATAGTAATTATTAGTGAAAATTAGTGATACTTAGTTAAAATTAGCATAATTATTAATATTTAGTTTAAATTAGTATAAATTTATGATAATTACAAAAAATTAGCACTAACTACTAATGAATATTGGTAATTATTAAAAATTAACAGTAATTACAAAATATTATCCAATATTACAATAAATTATAATAAAATAGTAATAATACATAGTAATTAATAGAAATTGTTATAAAAAATTGTCATTATTAAAAATTAATTATAATTATTGATTATTAACAAAAATCATTGGTAATTAATGATTATCAGAAAAAATTAGGACTTAGTAGTACGAATCTGGTTTAATTAGATAAAATTTTAATATTTACAAGTAAATTATAATTTATTTTTTTCTACACTCTTTTAATTGTATTTTTCCTCCATGAAATTAATCATAATGAATTTTTTATTTTATACATTTTAAGGAAATATAGAATAAAGAAGATGGAATAATTTTTATTATATGATCTAAATTGGATAAATCATTATTGAAATCCCAATGATTTTTTATAAATCAAATATTTATGGAGGGTGTTGATGCTTTTTTATCATTAGAATCATCAAATCTAGAATTTGATTCATAATAGGCAATTTAGTGTTAATGTTAGAAAAGTGAAATGGAGAGGTTCGACACATTTGATAATGTTTTGGGGCATCTATTTCATTTTGGTTTTTGAAGAGAATATGTTTTTTGTTATCAATATGGTGAGCACAGTTCCCAAGATGATATAATTAATTTGGTTATAGATCCATCATAGTTACAAATATTATTACATGATGCTGGAGGCATTTATTTTCCACAAAAAAACTCAAGATGATATTGATTTTACTTTTGAGTTAGAACCACCTCAATTTTATGAGTTTTGAATGTATTTCAGGGTTTCATTATATCCTGGTTGTTGGATAACCAAATTTGGAGTAGTATAAAAATTTATAGGTATTATATCAGACAATGTAATCTCAAATAATTTTTTTGATTAGATCTTCTTTTTGGATAAAGTATTTTTACCATAAAGAAATGTGAATCCTCTAAATTTATATGATAAAAATAGTCTAGTTCTTAATTGGGGTCTTGGTTATCCTAGGATTCAAGCATGTTCAAATGATTGCATCTTATTTTATGGTAAAAATAGATTTTTAGATTGTTTTCATACATGTAATCTATTAATGTTAAATGTGGATCTACTAGGGAGTTCTATATTTACTCATATTAAATATTTGAGTTATTTCCCACATACACCTGTATAATAGAATTTATTTATGTCTGAAAACACAATGTAATTGATTCCATGGAATAAAAACAATATTTAAACTAGTAAAAGTTTACATCATCCTTGTGGTGGTTATTGATGGAAACATTTTGACCTGGTACATCGCTATTTTTCTTTAAAAATATTGAATGGGGAGATTGAGAATTTCTGTTGATGAATTATATCAAATTGGTTCTTACGATAGTCAATATTCTTATTATCCCATAATTATAACTCGGTACAACATACTTAAATGGATGTAGATGAGCGATCCATATATTAATTTGACTTTATTAATTTATGGACATCCCAATTAATGATATCGATGTTATCTTGAATCCCTTTATTGAAGAGTTGATTTTATTATGAAGAAATAATGTCATTATATGTGATGTTGTTGTGAAAAAAATCATAATAAAATAACCATTAATTTGGAGAATTTGTTACTTCCAAGGAAGTATAATATTATCTGACCGGAGTAAAAAAGGTCCTATATTGTTTTCATACATTATGATTGAACAAAAAGTGTTTATGCTTGTCAGGTGGAGAAAGCATTTTTTACATTAATCATTGTTGACATACTATTGATCATCCATTTTGAATGACCAAGAATGATTTTAGGAAAGGAAAAATTGATTGAAATAGACCTATAGAAATGAAATCATGTATTGATTTAAAATCTATTGTCTCTTCTTTACCACTAATTACTATATGAAAAACTATAACCCAAAAAAAAATATATCTTTTTGGGAATGATCACTATTGGATTAAATGAATAAATTAATGGGATATTGTAATAGTTATGTTTTTTTGTCCATCATATGTTGCAGTCACGAATATTGAGAAGAACTATTTTGATAATATTTTTTATACTGTTTTGGAAACACCCGGTAAGAAAAAAGTTAATGCAAAGTCATTATGAGATATTTCCCATATTTTAAGGCGGCCAGACCTTGATTTGTTTGAAAATTACAAATGACATAAGTTAATGTAGCTAGAATCATGTTATTCAATTTTAAATTAAAACTATTTCTTATTTTGATAGTGGATTGTGGAATTGAGAATATCAGATGTTTATGTATCCAATCTAGATAGATGTTTACAAAACTATCAAATTACTGAATTAAAAAGACATGATTATCATGTTATATTGGAAATAATACTACCATGTGAATTTATCAGTTTTATGAATTATTTTTTCGAATTCTCTTCTGGAAAAATCATTTTATTTCTGAGACATTTAGGTAGTTAAAATAGTCAATGATGAACATAGTAGACTCTAAAACTATTTTGTTGAATTTTGATTTAAAATGGGAAAAAATTCCACAGATTTTATTTAATTTAATGTAATATATGATATAACATTTTTTTCATGATGAAAAATGTGAAGGGATAGTCTAATTGTGATGGATGTATCCATATAAGAGAGGTATACATAAAATGATGAAGAAGGTATGAAAACACTCATAATCTGAATGGTCAATTACCTATTCTTATTTATAAACAGAAATATATTCTTTCTTCCATTATTCACAACATGAATATCCTCCAAAAAAACAACTGAATGGGTTATAATGTAGGGAAATTATGAAGATTCACTAAAAAAATCCAAAAATAGTTTTTATTGAGGATGATCATGGGTTTGGTTTAGTTCTTCAATGGTTTATTTCAGATCATGAACATTACATAGATCATATATTTGTTCTGCTCACCTATAATGAAATAATTTTATTTGTATAGTGAGTTATAATACCTCATATTCATTAATTATTTTAGAAATTATTAATTATTATTAATCTATTTGTCGATTTTATGATGGTCATATCGAGAAACAATTTCCATAAATTAATGAAGCTTCAATTGAGGAACATAGACAACAAAAGATTTTCCTTATGGTCTCAAATATAGTTAAAAATAATTATCTATGTTTTAACATATGAAATCTATGATTTTTCATATTGTTAATTTTATATCATATTTTTAGGTATCACAACATGCTGTTAAAATTGATAATCCATCTTGTGTATTGGGTAACCCACCATCCAAAATCATTTAAACATATAATACATATATGGTGAATTATTTTCGATTTCATATGAATGAATATGGTGTGTAAAAAATATTTATTGTGGTATTTTTATGAGAGGGTATCATCACATAGAAAGTGAAGTCGACTTTTAAGGAATGCAAGACAAAATAATTGATCTATATAGTATAGAAAAAAATTATATAGTGATGTTTAAATTAATTTTTCTGATAATGATATAATATTTTGTGTTCATCCATTCCATGGAATCATTGATATTAAATATAAAATCCTTCTAGAAGTAAAATAACTATTTATATTTTCTAATCAATCACACCAAATATATTATTAAAATTATTGTGCTTCTGAAATAGAATTAAATTATTGACGATGAATAAAAAAAGAAATACTGTGAAAATTTGTTTATAGAAATGTTAATTTCATTATATTTATTGGAAAAGAATTGAAATTTTTCAAGAGAAACCTCCAAATACATATTATTGATTAATATAAATGAATATAAATGATGAAACCCCACAATTATGGATAGATTGTGTCATTTATTTTGATTTTGTAACAAATGAATTTGAGTTAACAACTGATGATGAAGCTGGAACTGTAATAGAAATTAATTATACTAAGGAGGATGATGATGATATTGACACCATCATATAATAAATTGATGATGCAGATGAATAATGACACATTTAGGAAGTAGTTACAGTAAATAAATAAATAAATAAATATATATTATACTAATTTTCAATTATTTTTTAACAATAGTCCTTCCATGTTGTAGATGGTCGAAGAGACATGTGGTGAAATATTCTATAGCCTAGAGGAGGTTGTACAACTTAATCATGAGCCTTATGCCTTGTCGTCTAATTCTCTATTTACAATCAGATCATCTCTATCTCTAAGGGATCGAGGGATTATGACATTCATGATTCTCTACCATATTCCTGAGCCTTGTCCAGGTCTTGAGATCCATTCATTCATGTAGAGGTATGTTAGGTTTTTTATTTTAGTTATATTTCATTACATTTCATTAATATATTTATATACTATATTATGATTATTCTGTTTTGTTTAGTTCATAGCCATACACATAATGTTTTTGGAGATGGAAGTATATTTTATGGACCATGGGTGACGTGGGATCAGATTCCTATTGAAATTCAACATCACATGTTTGATTATTAGAGGGAAGAGTAATAAATAATAGTTATTTTTTAATTTATTTAGTAATTAAATATATATTATTAATTATTTTTATATATTATGGTATCTCGTCAATGATAACATATTGACGTCTATGTGGGAGATATTTATGTGTGATATTTGTCGTAATTTTTTTCAAAATCTGAGGAGGAAAGCAACAAAGAAAGAGGGAGTCAAGGATTTTGAACAGTCTTGTTGCACCAAAAGATAATATTATATCTCACCTTAGTGTATGGATTGATTATGTTCATACTGAATTGAAGATATTTTTTATAAGAGGAAACCATTTGGTCAGTAGAACTGGGGGAGGATGGAGGTGAATCATAAAGATGGATGTTTTATATTCAATTTATATCATTGAAATATGGTAAGAATTGTTTTAATATTGTATCAAACACTAAATGTAAACTATTAATTTTATACTCATATTATATTTTGAAAGTCGCGATATTATTTAGCATGAAGCCTATAAGAGGATGTACAATGATTATGTCATGTGAGATAATATGGGTGGTTTATACTATTAGATTATGGTCCTTATTTTCATAGATTTAATGTTCATTGTAAATAAAATGTTAACTTTTATAATTTAATATTTAAATTGATGGAGTCATATGAGGGAATAAATTTCCTTTCATAGGACGAGGTTTGGGATGAGTATGAGAGGTTTTCCACATATGCGACATGATTTGATGTTGCATCATTAATGCAAGTTACTTAGTTATCCATCGAGAAGGGCTGAGGGGATAATGTCATTTCTTTATTGATTCCAAGAGTCTATTATGGTATGGATTCATGGTAAGTATATAGCTTTAGGTGATTTAATGGAGGATTTTCATCATTAGACTGATAGTACAAGGATCACATATAAGGATAGAGGGAGGTCATATAGGCCATGCATTGGGAGCACGACTAGATTTCTTGGGAGCACGAGGAGCATCAGTTTGAGATGCGATGAAATCACTAGTAGCTACATGATAATATCTTATGATGAGACCTCCAAAAATTCCTTTTACATGACCATTTTTGGTGAGAGGGAATTTGTGATGGGACCCCATCAAAAATAGAAATTTTATATGGGGTCTACTCTCAAATTTTTAGTCAAAAATAATAATTTTTCAGATGTTTAGGGACTTTTTTATCACTATAAATTGATACCATGTTTGTTGTCTGACCGACCAAGACCGTGCACTCACAATTCACACAATTCCTGACATTCTGTATTTTTTGCGAATTTTATAATTTATTACATAGTTTATTTTAATTTTAAAAAAATTAATTTATATATAATGTGTATTATTTTATCTCATTTATTCAAAATAAAAATTGAATAAGTTTATAATTTGATAAATTACTACCAAAAAGTACTCTTAAATGGGTGGTGTTGTGATTATGGAATCATTTTTCCTATAAAAAGGATTAAAAAGGGTCTCACCCAATCAAATTTAAACTCATGATTTAAATACCAAATATAATGATTATTTAAAAATAAATTTAAATAAAAAAATAAATAGAATAGAAAAAATGATGTTTGTTATGAAAACAAAAACATTACAATGCAAAAAAGAAGAATAAGGATACGATGAAGGGATCCATTTTTCAAGAGAAGACCCTCTTGAAATTTTAGGAAAACTAGACTTAAACCACATAAAATATTCTATAAAACATTAATCCACATACTCCACTTAGTAGATGCAAAAAATAAATATTTATATTTGGAATGGAATGATAGGGTTTCATGAGTTTACAAGTGTTAATAGAGATATTAAACCAAATATCCTAATCCTAATTTCAACACTTTTTTAACTATAAAAAGATATGAACCATCTATACTTATAGAGGGATTATTTTATAAATATATGTTACTATTTATGATTTGCACATTTTTTCCGAATACAATCCTAGAAGTAGAGGATATGGCTCAAATGGTGATGTGGTGTCCAATATGGAGATGCAGGTCTATATTTTACTACATGGACCATTTATTAATATTAAATGCATTATCTAGCTTATATTATCTAAATTTATGTTGTAGAAAATTATTTGATGAATTATTTTACAAATATTTATACTTTAAATAATTCACCAAAAAATAGTTATGGTGAAAATACTATTAGGTCACTTTAAAGGGTTAAAAATAGAATTTCCATCATATTTTCAACTGAAAAATCTAATAACAAAAATTTTAAAAATAAATGTATTTAACAAAATATTAGAAAATTATGTCATTTATTATCAACAAAATATTCAATAAATGTTTTTATCAACTTTCCGACTCAAAACACTTTTCACTAATGAGAAAAAATATATCATGTAATCTGGAAAAGTGTGACATGATTTGTATGTTTATATTTCCAAATATATATAACAAATATAAGAATATTAACAACCTAGAAAATATTTCAATCTCAATAAATTTTAAATTCATTATATCATAATTTTATCAAATCCAAATTAAGTGAAATTAATTCCTCTAATCATATTGAAGAAGGTTATGGGTCTATTTCTCCCTTAATTCCACAAGTGTGTGTATTATAACCATTTACAACAATATCTCCTCCCTTTATTCAGTGTATTCAGGTCATGTGAAACATTTTTGTTACCTATTTTATGTCCAATGAACCTATTATGTGTACCATTTTAGTAAAATTTTATGACTAACTCACTTAAATATTAAAAAATCAATCACTAATATCTCGTCCTCAATATCCCCATATGTTGTATGTTTCATGAGACACCTCTTTATTAAGATAATAATTTGTTTCTATTTTTGTTAATATTTTTATTTGTTTTTGAGGGCATACATCTATAATATATTTGGTATACACTTATGTTAGTTAGTTATTTTAATGAAACCTATCAGAAAAGAGATAAATGTATGGATCAACCATCGATATAAGACAATTTTTTAACAAACATTGTTATACCATCAATTGAGTATGAAAAAAATCACAGGTCATCAACGTGTGAAGATTTTTCTGGTGAAATAAATGAAAATGTTTTTTATAAAAAAATATAATAAATAACTGTTTTCAAATTTTAAATGTTTTATAATGAAATAATAATAATATCATCGATGACTTCCAAATTATTTTTAAAAGAAAACCATATTGATGAAATACTATTTATGCTTATCATACTACCAAAAATGTTGTCTCCACCCCCACACTTAATATATGTTATTTTCTAAAATATTAATTTATGAGCTGATATTTTCAAATTCATTTTACAATTTTATATTTGAAAAATAATAAAAAAGTGAATGGATTAGGGGAAACTTGATATTTTTATGTGTAAATGGTTCTATGCAGTGTGATGAAATAAAATACATGGGTGCTAAGTCCATCAATGAAAAACATAAAAAATCTCCCATTGCGTATAATTATCCTTCCTATGTCCCCTTATTTTATATCTACTTCTATATATGGGAAAACAGATTCAATATAAATACATAACCATCTTGAATACAACATATCATGTTTCATCTTCAGTTATAAAATGTTGAGAAGTAATTTCTCACCTTTAAGAAACTCTGTTTTTTAGATCATATTATCATGAGATATTTTTAGGACAAATCATTATTTTTCCATTTTCAATAGTCGGTTTAAGGGTTCTCGGTACCCGTACAAAATGTCCCCAAAAAACCAAATTTCCAAATTCAAATTCAAACCAAACCACTTTCCATCAACCACTGTGCGCCACACCTCGAGCCTTGAACCCATCATCACACGTCGCCATCACTGTATCACCAACACTGTAGGTCAAACTCCATCACTGCATCGCAATCAATGTTCATCACGCACATCCAACACTGCAAGTCACCAGTGAGACCATTAGAAGTGTCGTGACTGGAACCTTTTCCGCAGATCACCACCATTCATCATCACTTCCACAAAACCAACATCACTGGTGAGAACCAACCACCAACATAGACTCAGAAAGTTCAAACACCATTACAGAAAGTGACAACACCAGAACAATGTATGAAATTGGAACTATCTCCGTGGTTCCACACCCAACTCGGAACCACCAAGAAACCAATCAAGATGAAACAAAAACCACAAACATATCATCATTTCCACCGCACAACAAAAAATAATGCCTCAAATCATCTGGAAGAAACGAATCCTCCCGAAGAGATTCCAGTATGTCAACGTACACACCGACGCAACAAGAAACACCAAAACATATCCTCTTACCTGAATGAAATCACCTCCTCAGAGAACAAAACCTTCAGGAGCCAATCAGGCCCCAGCACCACCGAACAACATCATCACCCAAGCTAGCAAAAACAAAAAAGGATGTAGCAAAACCCGTCGCCGCCTTTAGAATCGCACCCTATGACCATATCTACCCAAATATCAAACACCCGACATAGAACACGATGGAAGACCAATAACACAGCACATATCCCGCACCCTGAGGCATCATCAGGCCTACGAAAGCAAAGAGGTCGAGCAAAGATGCGAACAACTGAGGATGATGAAGATTCCGTGCAAGCTAAGAGTAGCGAAACCGTGAGCACACCGAGCTGAGAGCCAAGGAAAGAGCAGCCATCAGGGGAAGAAGGTGGTGGCAGATAGGAACCCTAATCACCGTAGATCCCCTTACGTGTGCATCCGCTCATGAGATATTTTTGATATGTCAATGTATATCCATGATTTATCATATGATAAAAAACTAATCTCATCATGTTCATCAATTTACAAATTCCTTTGATTTCTATCTTGGGATAAGTCAATGCTACAATTCTTTATAGCCCAATATGTCTGATGCTCAACCTCCACAAGAAGATGAAATTCTTTCCCAAAAAATGACCCTGAAGGGGGGGAAAATCAGAGTTCGAATTCAATACAATAGTCCCATATCATACAATCCTTGTACTTCTTCCAATCCATCATATTTGACTGCATGCTTTTTTAAGAAATTTGTTTAAACTCATGATTTGAAACATCTTTATTGATTTTTTTGTGGGGGGGGGGGTTGTATGGTGTAGATGTTTTTCCAGTCACCCCATTATTCCAAATGATTGAATCTTAATTTTTTTGTCAAATGTGTTTCCTCAGGTTGCTGTGGATATCCATAGTACTCCAAATCTACAAAAAATTTGAGCCTTGAAAAAATCCACACATCTTGAGAATCATCACCTCCGGTGGCCTTCTGATCCACCCATTTAATAACATAATAAATTGAGACATGAATGTTCAATAATTAAAATTGTCATGTATGAAAACCAATAAAATCAATTCCCCATATATCAAAAACCTCTCAATATAATATGTTCTATTGGGGTATCTCAGGTCTCCTCAAAATGGTTCTAGTGAATTGGAAACAAGTGATTGAATGAGAAAACTCATGGGTATCATGAACAAATGTATGATAATATCACATTAATTATTAGAACTACATATCCATCCTTTGGGGTCCAATATGTTCACCATATGAAATTGTAAACTAAATATTAAAAATTGAATCAATCTCATAGTCGGAAACAAGTATCTAAATGACATGGTCTCTAAAAATTCACCAAAGGTAAGGATCATCCATCACATAAAACCTAAATTTACTCTCAAATATTTAAATTTTATGTTTCCTTAGGTTTTTGTAATTTCAAATGAAACTAAGTAATTTTATAAATTAATATATCAAGGATGTGACTAGATAGGACATAGAGATTCTAATCAGAGGAAGTATCCTAAAGTGGTACCTAGTTTATAGAGTCATTCACCAAAAATGAGTGTTCATACAATTTTGGTATGTAAAAAACTTATATGACTCTTTCTTATCCCATATAATAATGTAAAACTCTAAATAACAATCATTAAATGAATAATTAAGGTCTTTCAATCTGGATTCTTTTGGAGGTACCTCAAAACTACATGATCATAGAAAAACAAAAGTTTAGAACTAAATAATATAGCATAATTTATCAAAATTAAATATAATATAGTTAAAATATTTTTCTACTATTGTGATATTTTAATGGTAGTAAACCAATGTCTTTGACACATAATAAATTACATGGGACCACCCTTAAACCATCTAAGAGAAGACTCCTCTTACTATAATGATTAAAACATCACATATAATCTCAAATGGGTAGTTCTATAGTGGGTTTCTATGATTGGTGGAGTTTTTTTAAAATTCTCTAACTCATAAAATGAAATTGTACTTGAACAATCATAAAATCATTCAATATCTATTTGAACTAATATGGATAAGGGTAGATCTATCTTACTGAATTTAATACTAAAGAATCATTAAAAACCCACACTTCCAAGGAAGAATTTAACATAAAGAAAACATAGAAGATTTTGAAAGGATAAAATGATATCTAAATTAGATATGTCAATATCAGTGCCATGTAGTGACACTATGTGACATAGGATGATTATTTTCTCTACCATGGAATGAAAATTATTGACGTTCAAAAACATATTTTATTAATTAATTAATATTAAGCATTACCAAAATGTAAGAGAAAATCATAAAATTAATAAATGTACATAATAAAAACATTAAAGACACCTCCATTGGCTTATCTTGTAAATAAGAAAATATTCTTACCTTGCATCTTTATATGGTACATGGGGTATTATAATGTATACATTGAATGATTTCACATGATAATGATCCATATGATAATTTTAATGTTTTATTATCATGATTCTATTCTACAATGGCATTATGAATTTAGTTATAGAAACCATCCAAGATGTAATCATGTATCTTACCTACATGTATCTCAATAAGATTATCAGTTAATAGAAGTGTGAAATTGTCACTATGAGTAGATTGATTAAATTTATTATTATATATTCAAACTCAAGAACTATTTTGTTCCCTCATAGGAACAAAAAATCATTTTAAATCTTTATAATAGTGAAACAAATTTTCTACTGTATGAACTATATAGGGATAACACACATAGAGTTAGAAATGGGGTCAATTAAACCATTCTCAACAGATATTTCAAATTTTTTCAGAACTTCTAACAGTCTGGGATAAATTATCTTTTGTTGATTACCTAACCTATTTTTACTCATCCTTCCATATATTATTATGAATATAAAAAAAAGGATAATACCTAGTATTATTACAAATATTAACATAATTTCAAAAATATAATCCCTTTAAATATTTAAATGTTTTTTTTCTTATTTAGGATGAATTATATTAGAAATTATTAGGTAAATTTATTTTACTATTCAACATGTCTGAATATTTTATCATTTATGAAAATGGTTTATGTTCTAGTTTGGGTGGTCTATATATTGACAGTATTGGTGTGGGAACTGATATACATGCACAATGAATGTTAAGGTCAAAATATACATCATCAAAATCATTTAATAATACTTCAAATATATCTAAAAAATAAATAGCCATCTCATAATCAAAAACTATACTATTAGAATCAGAAAAAAAATCCATAGAAGAATAAAAAATGAGTTTGTTTTGATCAAGAGAAAAAGGTGTAATTTTTTTATATCAAACTAAAACATATCCACTATATCTCTCAAAGAAAGGAATTATCACCATTTAAAAAAAATTTAAAAAAATTATTTTTAGAATCATAACATGATAGTTTATATTGAGAGATGATTAAAAAATTATGGTCCTATAAGTAGTTCTTCTTAGAGTCTAAAATATTAAAATGTACGATCTCATCTACAAAGTCCCTAGAAAGTACACCCTCAGGAACATTAATGATTATATTGAATTATTTGGGGGAGGGTTTTCCACGAATGGTGGGAGCATGAGAACTGACCATATCATCTTTTATATTTAGTATATAGAAATCCATAGCAAAGATAATTACCCTTACCAAAATAGGACATATTAGATGATTTCCATCAATTATGTTATAGCCCTATTCCCTAGTTTTACCACCACCTTTATCAGGTTAATATATCTATCCTATAAGGAAGTGAAAATAGATTGATGTATGTCATAAATGGAGGAACCCAAATAAACTAAAGCATTATATAAATGAAACTCTCCAATGGTGCAGAAATTTTTTATTGTCCCGAGATACTTTAAATTTGTAGGCATCACCAATTTTGGTGTGATGAGTTTGTATAAAATCATCCCATGTTTCATATCCTCTTTTCCATTTATCCATATACTATTTCTACAAAATTCATTCATAAACATGGATGTCATTATAATTTTCCATATTACTTCAAGTAGAGGATGTTTATTTTAATGTTATTAAATGTTCATAAAACATCTTTTATTTCATATCCACTTCAGGATTAATTTTTTTTACAATTTATTTTCAAAATTGGAGGTATTTGGGAGGAACAAAATAAATATATTTCGTAACTTTTCCTTTATAAATTGAATAATATTATATTAGTTTTGGATGAGAATCTATGAGGTTAAAGTTAAATAAGTTTGAATGATTAATGAAAATGTATTAGTCATCTGTTTTCCAGTTCTTAATGTCATGGAGTTATCATTCCAATTGGGATTTGGTGTATGCTAGAAATTAAAAATTATGGATTTCATACTTATTAGATCATGGAGGTTACTTTTAATCTATCTCGTTTTAGTATTTAAATCCCTCAACTATGGACCTTGAATCATAATATCATTATATTTATTAAGAATAGTTTTTCTTCAAAAGGACATTGTAATTCGAATCGACCTTTGGTTGATAACTCCTTTATTTTTATTGACTTGATGACTCATGGGATTGAAATATCAGTTGGGTTTGTTGAAAAACCTATTGGTATGATGGATGGGGTTTAATTATTTTAAAAGGATCACTTTTTCATCATCCAAACCCATACCCCATCTTTGATTAAGCTTTCCACCATTTGTTTTTTGATGGAGAAAATTAATCAGACTTATTATGGGGATGGTGTTGTTGTTTCTTATGATATGGTCTTCCCAGGAAGGAATGTTCTGAATCCTATGTCTCATGAAATTGGTGGAAATAATTATTTGGGTTATTTGTTTAAGTTAAAATATAAAAAATTCATATTAGGTGTTGGTTGTGATATATTTTGAATCTATGATATCTATCTCAGCATAGTGGTATGTTATCTCAACTTATTATCAATAAAATTATTTTCAAGAGTAGTTGGACTTACCTAATTTACTCATTGAACATGTGGTGCACCTTAATTTCAATATTATTGGGATTATTTTAAAATCATTTCACTTAATTCATATGTAACAACTGGTGTTTTTTTTGAAAATTTTCCCTCCACCTAATGCAAAGACCATACTCCTCTATAATGGCATGTGGCCTTTTTTGATGTATAGTATGAGTATTTTCTACGTGAATTAGTGATACATTCATCTTTCATACATCATATTGAATCTATAGAGGTACACATACATTTACACCCATTGTGTCTGTTGAATCCCTAAGACATATATAACAATTGTAGTGGTCCATGATGCAAGAAACATTGTCATCCATAAAAGAAATTTAAAATTGTTCCATCCTATTATGTCTTCAGGTTGGAAATAAGACATCCAATATTTTCTAGTTTCATCATGTGAGAATAATAAATATATTATTTTCATTTTATCTTCAGAGATATTTATTGGCTTTATGGATAATTAAACCACATTGAATTAGTTTAGATTTTTTTGGGATCCTTTCTAGAGATTTTGTGAAAGTTTTTGGTTGAAGGTATATCAATACATATATTAATTCATAGTATAGTTCTAGGTTTGGGTATGTTATTTAATTTGGATAATATCTAATGTTAGGTTCATCCAATTATATGATAGTTCTATTGAATTTATTTTCACTTCATATATTCCATTACTTATAGTTTTATGATTTATTTTGATGTTCTTCAAATTTTAATGTTCTTAGAAAAGTGAAATTCATCTACTAGGTGAATAATGAAACTTACTATATATTGAGATTGTTTGATTCATATCCTATGTTTGTGTTCTATATAAGGGTCAATATATAAGATATAAACATTATTATTTTGTTCAATAAATAAATGAAAAATTAAATGAATAAAAGTGGACCATAATAAAAAGTAGTGAATTCTGAGTTGATGGTCCAAAAATTTAAGAAAACCAATAAAATTGTGAATGTGGAAAGAAGGAAGATAAAAGAGAAGATAAAAAAAATGAAAAAATAAAAAAAAACAAATACCACCACTTAGTTAAATAAAATAAATTCATCCACAACAATGTTTCCAATTTTAAAGGGGATTTTATTAGCACCCTCAAATGATATGTAGTTTTTGGGTACTTGAGTTGCTTAGAGTGGTTGACCAAGTTCATCTCTATATGTGGTTTTAAATAGAACTAAATATTAAACGTATTATGAAAATATATAAAATAAAACACAACTTAGTTGGATGGGGGTATATTTTAGGATTATAATCATGAAGAATTATGAGGGAAGAATATTGTGTTTTTTTTGAAACTGGATTAATAAAACCCAATGAGAAAAATATTTCTTAGAAAAATATTTTTTGACCGTGTAATGTATCAAAATGTACCTCATTAATTACTTATAAATTATTTTCATTTAAATAAAAAACTACTTAATTATGATCCCCTAAATTCTTAACCCTGAAACCCTATGGGGGCTAACCAAACCACAAACAAGAAATTAATTAAACCATATGCTATCTTCAGAGTGTGAAATCATATCACAATAATTTAATAGTCATTAGATGGTTATATTATGGTAAATGTTAAACCTGGTAACATATGAATTCAAAAAATGAATATGAATTTATAATTGGGATATTATTTTAACTCTAAAAATTGACCCTCTGTTCTTTAATATTACCGATCAAGATTTAACTCTCACTATACTCATAATGATCAACCACATGCATTTTTTGTTAATTATTAAATTACATGATTGGATTTTAACATGTTAAAAACCCAATTCATGAATATTTTTTTAATATTATATCTAATTTATTAAAAAAAGTAAATCACGTTTTAATTAGATTAATTACATAGAAAAACTTCTCTTTCATGGGTGTTTTTGACAGCGTAGAAATGTTTTTCATGTGAAATGGTTTACAAAGGATATATCCTAATAAAATTTATACTCATTATTTTTTTCCATTGTGGATGGGTAAATAATAATGAAATTGAAAAAAATTGAATAACTAGAATTGAATATATTATTTTTGTTATTAAATTTCAAACATTACATTGCAAATAAGAAGATAAATCCTTCGATGAAGCGATCCTTTCATCAATAGATTTCACTCTCTCAATGCTCAGATATTTAGAGAGGACTATATTATTCTCTACCTTGAACATTATAAATCACTTCTAGAAACATCCAAATGATAAAAAAAAAATTATATTCGATAGGGGAGACTAGGGTTCGAAGAGGTTACAAGTTTGAATATAAAAATTTAGAAAAATATATTAATCTAGATTTCACTTTCTTATTGGCCTTAAAATTCAATGAAAGAACAATACATACAAAATTAAGATTTGATTATAATATGATACTCTTTGTATGGCCCATATTTTAGCACAATCTAGGCCCATGTGTATAAGATATTCCCCAAATGGTAAAGTGTTGTCTAATCTCATGAGTTGAGTCTAACGTTGACTTAATTTCACATTTTATTCAATGAAATTATTTATATTTATTTGGTTATATGAATTAATGTTAGATAAATTTATTTGTTTAATTAGTTTACAATATTTTAGGATTAAATAATGTATAAGAAAATATTGGTGGGAAAAATAATACAATTATCTTTGAAGGGTGAAAACATGAATTTTTATCGAATAATAAAATCAATTATCTTATACAAAATATTCCATAAATAACCATATTTAACATAATTTGAGGTATTTATATCATTTATAATTAAAAAAATATTCTATGAATTTTTTTCCAACTCCCCCACAAGTACCCTTTTTTACATCTAAAAGAATCCTCATATAATATAATATGAAAAATTATGACCAGGTATGCATGTTGATATATTCCAATCTATAATGGAAATATAGGGAAATTATGATTCTCATAATGAAGTCAATATGAATAATTTTAGTAGTCATTTTCCAAATTTTTTTATGCAAACATAATTGATTGAGAATAATTCCACTAATCATAGAAAAATCAGTTATGGGTCTACTATGCCGTTAATTCCCCATGTGTTTTTGAGAACCATTTCAAAATAAAATATCCACATTTTATTTAGTATATTAAGGTAAGGTAAAACATTTCTAATTACCAAATTTAATTCCACCAGTCCAACTTTATATTCCTTTGCAATAAAATTTCATGACCCACTAACTGAAGAATTCCCAAAAGTCATAACTCAATCTCCCAACCTAGATATCCCTAGGAGTTGTAAATTGAATCATGCCACTCTTTACTAATATAATATAAATATTTTTTTTATTTTTTTAGTGCATATAGATTCTAGATATCTGATATAAACACATAGGTTAATTTAGTATAGTATTGATATTGTTCGGATTAAAAATGAACATATGAATATGCGGTTGATATAAGATGAAATTTTATAACCTAATTGGGATATACCATCAATTGAGAATGAGAGATTACACAAGTCATGTTTGTGTGGAACATTATATGGATTAATCAATGAAAAAATTTAACAAGAACAAATATTACAGAAAATGTTGTAAACATATAAAATGATTTATAACAAGGAAACCAATCATATCATCAAAGAATTCCATTTTAATCAAAATAAACACTTAATGATGAAATAATTCCCCTTATTAACATGTTACCAATGAATTTTAAAACATATATATTCTTTATAGATTCTATATAAATGATCATGGAACACGATATGTTTCTCTGGATTTTATCCCTTATTATTATTATTTTTTATTCAACAAAAAAAACCAAAACTACCCAAATTAAAATCCGAAATAGAATACCAATATATTTTACCCTCCCCCTCACATAATATATTACATTTTCCTCAATGTGAACCAATGAGATTATATGCGCACATGAATTGGGTAATTTAAAATAGAGAAATATTATAAAAGTTATTGGGTCAGGGGTAGCCTAATATTATCATGTAATGATGTGGTCATATAGTGTGATGAAATGAATTGCATGGTTGGGAATTCCAATAATATATTTCTATATGCATTGTTGATTGAATTTAAAAATAAATTTCATTTAATCTTTTGTGACCTCCAATACACATTAAAAATCATTAGATACAACATAATGATCTAACCATATGGAATGTAACTTTCCAAGATTCTACTTTAGTTGTGAAATATTGAAAAACACTTTCACTTGTACATAAAATCCCATTTTGTGTTCATTCTATCGTGATCTAATTTTATTATTTCCATGTAAATTTTTTTTCTCATATGATGACAATTAAATAACTTCTCACTCATCAATATGTTTCATTATTTGATCTCCAGATTAGGCTAAATCCATGTTTTATTTATTTAAAGCCCAAATTTATTAATGGTAAAACTCCACAAAAATATTACATTCTATCCCAGAAACAATAAGGTAGGGGATATACATATAAGAGTTTTGAAGGATGTCCTATATACCCATATCACATTATCAAATCCAATACTCCCATCCCTCATACTCGGATCCATGGCTTTCTAAAAATATTGTTTCAAATCCTAAAATAAAACGGTATCTTGGAAATTTATTTGGGGTTGATAAAGAGTATATGTATTAATCACCACCCTATATTTATTAATGAGGATGAAAAATTTATATTCTAAATGTGTATGAATTGGTCTCCGATAATGGCCTTTGGTACTCCAAATAGAAAATTTGATCTGTGATAAAATCCACTATAATAAGAGAATCTTCACTATTGGTGGACTTCACCTCCAACCATTTACTAAAATAATCAATACTGAAATGAATTTGAAATAATGAAAACGAAATTGGAAACATGTCCCTAAAACCAATTCCCCATACGTCAAATATCACAGAAAAATAATATTCCTTATTAGAGCATATCATTTTATAAAAAGTGATTCTAGTGTGTTTGAGATGATATCATAAAATAAAAAACGTGGTAATCATGAAACAATGGAGGCCAATATAATCATGATTTTAGGACCTCTTTAACCATTATTGGGGGTCCAAAGTGTCTACCACAAGTAATTTTATGAAAAAATATCAAATCAAACTCAAACTTCATTTTGGGAACACATCTCTTAATGAATTTCTCACAAAATATGTTCCAAAGGTAGGGATAGTAAAACTCATAAAACATAGATTCACTATTAAAAATATCAAATTTATATTTCATTATGTTTTCTGTAATGTCAGAGGAAAAAAAGCATATTTCCAAATCTTCATTACATGTGTGTGTACCTATGATGAAATTGTGATTCTCGTTAGGGAATGTATTCGGAATTGGTATGTACTTTTTGGTATCATTCTCCAACATATGATTGATCATGGTCATGTGGTCGGCCACTATGTTCAATTACCCATTCTTATACCTTATCTCAATCGCAAGCTCTTAAAAAAGGATCATCTAATGAATATTTTATGGACATGCATATGATATCTTAGGAACTACCTCAATGATTCATTATCAAATAAACAACCACATTAAATACCAATACATATTAGACGAATTTCTATATATTAAATATTACAACCTATAACACCTCTTCTATTATTGTTAAATTTTTATTGGATGAATCTAAATCCCAGGACACAAAATAAATCACATGGGACACCCATTCCAACCTATCAAATAATACTATTATATCTATAATGTTTGAAGCATATCACATATGCTCAAATTGGTGGTCCAAAGGTAGGGGTAGTATGATCTACGAAGTGGTAAGAAAATTATTTTTTATTAGAAAAGGATACCTATGATGATTCATAAAAAATTTAAGTCAATATCTTTTGGTAGAAATCATGATATGGGTAGATCAATCTTATTAAAATCACTTTTAAATCACCAGTAAAAACTAGAATGTCCATGGAATGACCAAATATAATAGACACATTTATGATATATAATTGAAAAAATTATTTATAATGTAGATCTATAAACATAAATTCCATTTTGGTAAACTATATGTACCTGGAAAATTCAATTTTTCACTATGAAATTTCATTTCTCAATGTTCAAAACCATATTTTTTAATGCAGTGATTCAAAACATATTCCAAATTGAAGAGAAAGGCAATTACTAGGGAACCATATATAGTAAAATAATCCAAAAAATCCTCCTTGAACATCCCATGTAAATCATAAAATTACATACCATGTGTATTTCAAAGGGATCAAGGTTATTGAAATTTCAAATGGTATCCTTTAGTAATAACATGTCACAAATGGGTAGATGATTGTTATCTTCATTTGGTCCTCTACTACAATGGGAAGCTGAAAATAGCTTAGTAAATAGTCCATGATGAAATATGTTGTCCTCCATACATGTCGCTCAACCATATTGTCAATGGATAGAAGAAGAAAACATCTTTTATGAGTATATTGATTGTGTTTCCAATAATATTTTAATACCAAATAAATATTTTATACCAACTAGATCTAAATTTTCATTTATATTCTTGAAAATAGTTAGCACAGTTTTCGTAAGTATGAACTAGATATGTAATACCCACACACAATAAAAAATAGGATAAATTATTTCATCATCAATAGACATTTTAATCTTTTTTTAAAACATATTATATAGTTGTGTGAAGTATCCATTTTGGTTTCCAAACTAGTTTTTCTCCATCAGCCAAAGTATTTATATTCCTTCAAATGAATGATCTAATATCATGTACATCTACAATGGTCCAATGAATTTACATAAAATTATCCCTCAAAATATATAAATTTATTTCATGTGTAGGTAGGTGAATATTATAAATTATTATAGGAAATGTTTTATTTTTAAACATGTATAATTTTTTTATGTTTGTTTGGAATGGTTTATGTTCTAGTTTGGGTGGGTTATGTATTGATGGAAATGATGTGGTACCTGATATATGTGCACAATGAACATGATCTTTTAAATATACAAAAAAAAAACATTAGTGACTTATTTTTCAAATCCATCATTATACTGAACATCTATATCAAACTCAGAAAATATATGCTCACAATTAGAATATTAATATGTAGATTAATCAAAATTGATTGTTTTTTGATCATGATAAAAAGTTGTGAATGTATTTTACAACATCATAATTAAACCAATCTTCAAGATCTATCATAACATGGAATGATCATTAGTTGATAAAAATGAAATTAATTATTTAAATAATCTAGAAAATATGGATATGAATGGTAGGTAAATAAAGAAGAATGGTACTCGAAAGTGTACTTTATTGAGTTTAAAATATTAAATAAAATGGTTTCATATCCAAACTCCCTTGAAAGTTTCCCTCATGGACATTTATAATTTTCATAGCAGTTTTTGGGATATTTATTAAATGAATTATCGGAACATGAGAACATACACGATGATCTTATATGTTCAGTGTGTTGAAAATCCACATGAAATATAATTCCCTTAACCTGAATAAGGACAATCTCGATAACTCACATCAGGTATGCCACATCCTTATCCCTTAGTTGCACCATAACCCTTTGTGGATTTTGCTCAAAAACCTATAAGTGAGAGAGAATATAGTGATGCCTGACATTAATTTAGGCTCCATAATCACCTATGTAATATGATAATTTAATCTCATCTATGGTTCATGGAATAATGAATTTTCCTAGATAATTTCACTTTTTATGCATCACCAGGGGTGGTTTGTTGAGTGTTGATTCATTCCTCCCATATTGCGTCCAATATTTTCCCTGTTAACCCTATTCTATTTCAACAATTTCAATATAAAATGGAATACATTATAATTTTCATAATTGATTCATGTAGAGGGATGTTGATATCAATGGGATTGATTGTGTCTAAACCCACTTTTTTGATATCTTCAGTTCGACCATCTTCTTGTTTTTGAAAATACTATTTGGAATCAAAAGTGGTATTGATGGAATATCATCAATAATTTTCATACCTTGGTTGTTCTAATTTGACTTCTATTTTACTTTTATTCAATAGGTATTATCCAGAGTTTAAAATAATCCTTGTGAAATGACAAATGTGGATGTACTAGTCATTTTATTCCCACTTAACAATATTATGGCAATCACATTCTCCTTGATACAATAAGTAAGATATGAAGAAGTATATACAGAGTTATTACTTATCAGTTAATGGATGGTGGTATAAATCTATCTCATTGAATTCTTCAGCTCCCTCATCTCAGAATACCGACTCTTTATCTTATTCTGTTGATTAATAACATTTTGTTTCAAAAGGGAATCCTAATTATAATCTTTATTTGGATGATAATTCTACTATTGCGTGATAATCATCTCATCTAGTGACCTTCACCTCCACCCATTTACTAACATGATATATAGATAAAAGAATTTATAGAAAACCAAATGCTCTTGAGAACGAACCTATCTAATTAGTTCCCCCGACATAAAAAATCAATGAAAATAATATGGGTTTTGGGGAAGCTTGCGTATCGTAAAAATCTTCTAGTGTGTTGGAAATAATAAAAAGACATTAAAAACACATGGGAATAATAAAAAATATTTGGTAATTTATTACAGAATCTAGGAACATCCTATCCATCTTTTGGGGTCCAATGTGTCAACTACAAGAGAGTGTATGACAGAATTAAAAAATAGACCAAAACCCATAATTGGTAACAGATATCCTCATGGATTGGTCACTAAAATTACACCATGGGTATGGATAATTCCATAAATAAAAAATATAATCACTATCCAATTGTTCAACATGACTTTTACTCAGGTTTTTTGGAATTTCAACGGACCCATGAAATTTAGTAAATCATCTTACTAAGGATGAATACCAGAGATGACATAAATATTTTCATTAGGGAAAGTATCATGAAGTGGTAAATAGTATAGGATATCTTTCTTCCACATGTGAGTGATCATACTCATGTGTTACACCACCATATTATGAACTCCTTTTATCCCTTATCTAAATTTCAAACTCTTGAAGAAGGGGTATCTAAAAATAATACATGGTGGTGTATAAGGATTCAGTTAGAGGTAACTCAAATATGCATGAATATATAAAACAACCACTATATATCCCAATAAATTTGAGAATATTTTTATATATAGAAAATATAATATAAAGATAATTTTTTTCTCTTATGTGAATTTATTAGGATTCTTGTGAAGTCCTTAATGCATAGGAATCCACATGGAACCTATGTTCCACCCTTTGAGATAAGGCTTATCAAACAATAATGTTTGATGAATCATAAAAAATATCAATTGGGAGGTCCCATAGTGGGGGTTTTATGTTGAGTGGAATGGTTAGAAGCTTATTCAACTAATAAAATTATACATTTCCTCAATTATAAAAGAAACATTATATATTTTTAAAGCAATTGTGATATGAGTAGAGCGATCTTAATGAAATATTTTATTAGGCATTGATAAAAACCATGATGTCTGTGGAAAAATAAATCATCAAGAATAAATGTAGGATATGAAAAGGACGAGATATGTCTTCCTTCGAACTATCAACCTCAATTATGTGTTGTGACACTACATGACTGAGTAAAACGTATTCTTTTAATTTGAAATGTCATTTCTCAATGATCAAAACCATATTTTACTGAATTAAATGATGTAACACATTACTAAAAAAATTAAAAATTCATAAAATGAGGAACATTACACAGTATAACCATTCCAAAATATATCCATACACATCTCATGTAAATCATAAATGATACATCCAATGCATTCCTATAATATACCTATGGAATTAAAAATTAAAAAGAGCATCCTTTTGTTAGAAAATATACTCAATATTTAAGTGTATGTCATCTTGTTCGAGACCACTAATACAATGGGAACTGGACATAGCCCCAGATTACATTAAAGAAGAAATAAGGTAGCCTACACAAAAGTATATCAAGAAACTGGATAATATATAGATGTTGGAAATGATCCTTACGATTGATTGACTTAGTTTAATATAATTTATGAACACTCCCCAACTATTTTTCACTCTCACAATAACTAAATCTTAGTTTTCATTATTTATAATAGATAACACAGTTTTCATGTGTATGAATAAGATTGGGATGATCAACTGAGAGTCAAAATTGGGAAAACTAAATCCTACACCATGAAAACATTCCAAACATTTTTAATCAAAATCTAATAGTGTAAGGTTAAATCTCATTTGGGTTTTATAAACTGGTTTAGCCCCATCCTCCAAAATAATCTCATGAAAATAAATAGAAGGGATAATATCTGGTCTAGTCACTAAGTACCACCTAATTACCCTAACATTTTACCGTTAAATATATGAATATTTTGTTTCTTATCCATATAGGATACTATAAAGAACTATCAGGGGAATGTTTTTAATATTCAATACACAATAATATGTTATGCATGGTGGAAATGGTTTTTTCTAAATATTTGATGGGCTGTATATTGATGATAATATTGTGGTAACTAATATATGTCCATAATGAGTGTCAAGGTCTGAATATACATTATCCAAATAAGTGAGCAATGCTTCAAATCCATCTTAGAATTCAAAAACATTTTCACAATCAGAATGAATAAAATCATTATTTAAAAAGGAATCCATATAATAATCATATATGACTGTGGATTTAATATGAGAAAAAGGTGTGAAATTATATTGAATCATGAAACTATAAGAAATCATCATGATATCACTAATAATGTAATGATCCGCTATTATAATATATTAAAAATAATTTCATTTAGAATCATCACAAGATGGGTCAGAATTGGAGATGAAGATAGCATAATGGTTCAGTATGGGGCACTTCAAGGAGTGTAAAATATTAAATTTTATTATATAATCATTAAACTCCATAGAATTATTTCCCACATGGATATATATGATTTTTATGAATGTTTAGTGACTGGTTAATCCAAGAATGATGGGAGGATAAAAACATACTTGATAATCCTTCATATCTAGTATATAGAAATACACTAAAAAATCACGTCCCTTTCCTAAACAAGGACAACCTTGATGACTCCCATCTGGTATTTTGGGGCCTAATTATCCAATTGTACCACCACACATTTTCTTTCATCTCACCAACCTATAGGGAATAGAAATCATCGTGAGATATTTCATTAATGGAGGAACTAAAATCATATATATCATCATAGAAATTAAACTACACATTGGTTCATTGAATGGGGAATTTAATGGGTCCCTTTCACTTCATAGTCATCTCCAAGGGTGGTTTTAGGAGTGCAGATATATTTCTCATAAGGTATATATGATCATTTCCTTTGATCCATATTTTATTTTTAAATATTTCTATAAAAAATGAATTCCTTATAATTTTATTAATTACTTCCTATAGAGAGATGTTGATACCAAAGTGCTTCAATGTATCTAAAAACACATTTTACATCACTAATTAAGACATTTCATGTTTTGAACATGTCTATTTGCAAATATATGGGATTTAGGAGGAAAATCATCAATATTGTATTTACCTTTTATTTATACTTTTTGTTATAATATTTTCTTCTTGAATGGGTCTTCTACAAGGTTTATGTGAACATTGGTTGAATTATCAGTCATTTTGGTCACACTTTTCAATGTTATGGCACTGGAAATCATCTTGGTATTTTTGGTTGGTTGTAAAATATGATTTTCAAAGTTATTACATACTAGTGGATGGAGGGTGGTGGAAATATATCTCAATTGAGCATTTAACTCCCTCAACACAAAACCTTTTCTATTTAGCACATTCTTTTGATTAATAATAATTTGGTTCAAAAATTTATCAATATTATAATATACCTTTGGTTAAGAATTCAGTTTTTGTAGTTGACATGTTGATGCATGGGATTCAAATTCCTTTTGGGGTTCCTGAAAACACTATGGTTAGGGTAGAGACTATAGATACCCATTCCTATTCTAAGATGTATATTACATCTTTTTAGATTAATATTAATTACATTATACAAACACATGATTTATTACTATAATATATTAGTTCATTTGGAAACATAGAGACATATTTTAACTTGGTATAACATCTTCAACAACCTCCATAAAGTTCATACCCTTTTGTATTATACATAGGAATACACTAAATAAAAATTTTCATCATAACCTAGGGAATGTAAACATAAGAAAGGTTGAGCTTATATTCCTAGTAAGGGTAAACAGAGAAGGTATGTAATTATACTCCAAAGAATATGGGTATGATGGAATGATCATAACATTTGAAATCCATACCCAGTATATCTAATTTGTTAATAATGAATAATGAAATATAGATTAAAGGTTCATAATAAAAGAATAATATTGTAATCAAAGAGAATAATCCCTATGATAATAAAAAATTTATAAGAACAAAAATTGTGTAAGAAAAAATAATTTATAAGAGATTTTCTATATAAGTCAATCCTCACTACCCAAGATATAATATTCGAATGAGTTAATTCACAAAACCATTTTAGTAGTCAAGGTTCACTTCCAAGATTATATTAGCATAAAAACACCCCATTCTAACCATGTCTATTTAATGAGATATAAAAATTTATACAATTCATTGGAAGGATTTAGAGTTCCCACCAATCACATAATTAAATAATATATAATTGTGCCGCATGATAATAAAACATCCATCCTATCCTGACACATAAAAATAGATGGGGTAAACAAAATCTTATCATAACTTATGAAATGAAATTGGTATGCTAAACCCTGCACTATATCATAACCTGTAGAAAATATAATTTTTTCATATTATAAAAACTCTTGAAAGGAAGGGAGTTTCATAATATGATTCTAAAGGTATAAACCGTGGAATATAAACATATCTCATAAAAAACTTGTCATCATAAACAAAAATAAATAAAATAAATCAAATGAATGTTTTCCATAGATTATATCAATATTAAAGTATAATCTATATCAATGTACTTCCTATATATGGAGAAGTATTTGAATGCTCACACATAACATTTATTAAGGCTAATAATCTTCCTATAAAAATCATTATTTATGTCATAAAAGTCTAAAAGTCATTTTATTTTATAACCACTTTTAAAACATATTAATTATGTCATAAATTTATTTAACACATTTATTGAGTAAAATATAATCTTATCCCTGAAAAAAACTTTTTAAAAAATAAATTACTGTGAAAAATAATTTTTATTTAAAATAACTTTGGAAAATTACAAATGGATATTTTGAAATAATTTTAAACACAATATAAATCATAAAACATATTTAAATTAATATTTCATGAATTTTATGTCAATATTTAATTGAAAAAAATAAATACATTTTTTGATAACATTGTATTTGGAAAAAAAGATTTCAGAAAGTAGTGAGAAATAAAGTATGATATTCAAAAAAACATTTTTGAATTTTGTTAAGTAAGAAAGAGAGGAAAAATGGTTCCATTAAATTAATATATCAATAATAAACGTTGGATACTAAAATTCATAATACATCATAATGTGTGGATTATAATATTTAATTAATTAAAGCATATTGATAAACAATCTCGATAAATGATGATATTTTAGCAACAAAATCTCACAACTTTGGTAACATTGAATCATAAATCTTTTAAAGGAATAATACAAAATGAAACATAAAATATTATGTGGATAAAAATATCATGATATTAAATATCAATGGGTCCATATATACACCAGTGAAATAATATAGGTTCATAACATAACATACATCTTAGAGAAGTGGAATATTGATAAAAACCCCCTTACCACATTGGTAAAATTTTAAATATAGACACCATTAAGAAGATATCCTCAAGTATATATTTAAATCTAATAAACTATATGTAAAATTATTTTAAATATACCTATGGGAATTATAAAGACCATCAATAATAAGTATGAGTTGAATATGGCTTGACCTTCATAAAAAATAAATCAGAGACAGAAATCCCTTACAAGTTGAGTATGTTTGGAATTATGAGATACATGAAATAATAACATTAATTTAAAAATTTAGTTTATTAATGTAAATTAAATTCATTATATAACATTTCATTGGGATATATATACACTACAAAAAATAAAAATAGGGTGAATTTTACATAAGTCTCGTAAAAATAAAACTGAGACTAGAAATCTGCTTAAATAATGTTTTGAAATCCATCATACAAATTAAAAACCAATATAACAAATATAAAATTATTATTAATATATGAAATAGAAAAAATAATATATATAATACCATATTTTTTTCTTTTTAACTTATATTATATGTTTATTAACAATTTCATGTTGATTTATGTTTTGGGTAATAACTACTTTGTTTTTATTATATGTATTGACTTTGCATTTTTGGTCCTCTTACCTTGATAGTGGATTCATCATCCCCAAAATGAAAAATATATAAATATCATATATATTCATTATATTTGTATTTATAGTAATTAAATAAAATTGGTGATATGAAATTGAATAAACAGTTCATGGAGATTGTATGTCTTTTGTACTCATAAATGTTTTTTCAATTGTCTTTTCAAAATGAAATATAGAAAAGTAAATACTATATATATTATAATTATAGATAAATTATTATTTCATTTATCTCATTCATTTTTATTAAAATCATCCTCAATATATTATATTTAAATCGTGATATAATCACATCACATCACAAGGTAGTAATCCTCCGTACACACGAACGATGTTTTCTTATTCATATAAAATGGATATCATGAAGGTATGTTTGATATAAAAAATTAATTATAAAAACATAATATATATCATAAATATAATATATAAAAATTATTTTCATAATTATTCCCGACCTTGAAAGGTGGAAATAGATAAAAGAATGACATTTGTTTGTGATCCTGTACTCCACCTTACATAATAATGATGATAGAATAACCTATTTAACAGATGTGTGTGTGGTTTCAGAATATATGAATAACATAAAAAATATTACATTATATATTATATCGTATTGATATTATAAAATAATTATATAATAAAAATTCAAGTAGAAATTAAAGGAAATATAATAAATACATTTTTTGAAGAACATTACATCTTCTTTCGGGTATCCTACTTAGGTTTGGAATAAATCAATGAATTGATTTATTTATGAATAAAGGATTCGTTGATGATGTCACAATTTTTTTGATGTGATTAAGATATATATTGGATAATACAAGTTGATTTAGAGGTGTGAGAAAGTGGGGATATGGAGTGCCTTATTATTGTTGAGGAGGATTGACATTCTTATAGTTACTCATGAGTATTCACTATTCAGAGGTCAATAGCACAGATAGATTCTCCAAAAATAATAAATAAAGGATTTTATGGATTATATAGTATAAAATCACCTCGAGAACACATTTATACTCTTGTTTCAAACATTTGGTTCTTAAAATCTTAAGTTTCCTTATTTAACGACTTTGTTCATTATGGTAACTAGTTTTCTAACATTAGTAATTTTTAGATTAAGAATAAATGTAATTAATAAATATTAGATAATTTGAAATGAATTATTAATTATATAATATATAGTTTATAGATTATAAAACCAATGTGTTCTATATATTAACATTAACACAAGTTCATGTAAAACGCATCAACACCGATTAAACCTTATGCGTGCTAATTGATTTTTGTACTATTTAAATATCTATATTATCATTATAATAGAAAAAATATACCAAGAATATAAGATATTTTATATTTATTAATATTTAAATATATATTTATATAATATATTATTTTTCTTAATTTTTACTAAAAAATAAAATTTCATTTATTTTAAAATAAGAAGAATGTTGCTTTTGATATTATTCATTTAACTAAATTTAATAAAATCAAGAAAATGAAGGAATTAAAATATATAAAGTTAAAACATATGTCATAATTTATATTCTTATAAAGACATTTAAAACAAAAAATATTTTGATTTACATCCCATTAAATATTTTTAGTATTACATTATTTATTAAATTATTAACTAACTAATTCCGATGTTACTATTTCGTATGAATTTAATGTAATAAAATCATCTATACAAATTTATAAAAAATATCCATTCTTTAAAAAAACTTATTTACATTCAAAAATAATTATTTATAACCAAATTTATATATTTTTTCTTTAGAGCAATGATTTATTGAAATTAAAAGGAAGAAAAGTAAATTTTCTATATGTTCCTTTACTAAATGTATTATATAGGTCAAGAATCTTGTTAAAGTGTCAAACACCTAATTATAATATATAATAAGGTCCTAAGAGTCTTAATATGTCCATTAAATTGTTTTTGGACATGTATTGGGTAATTATTACACCTTGTATACTAATTTCAACCACTAAGTAAATACATTTTGTTTCCATAATCACTCAAATTACATTTCGCGATATTCACTAATAAAATGTGTCCAAAATTTAGTGGAACATATTATAATATTTTTATTTTCTTATATAAAATATTTAATCCATTTTTACAACTTAAAAAAATAGTGCCAGTAAAAATTAATTTATAATTAATCTCCTAGACATGATGAGAAATAAAGTTTTTAGAAGGAAAATGTTCAATAGTTCACAATATTTTTTTAACAAATTTAAAAATGGAAATGGATAAAATGAAATAAATTGTGTTAATATGTATATATATATATTTGAACTATTTGAAATTTGACTCCCAATAAATGTATAGTTTATCATTATAAATTGTTTAATAGAAATTGTAGTTTTTAATTAAAAATCATAATTTTTCACTATTCATCAATAAATGAAACATCATAGAAAAATGAAGGAAATTATCCACATGATAATTTTTATATTATGATATCAAAATGTTTTTTATTTTTTTGGATAAATTTTATAAAAGTGTTAAAATTTTATTTTTATTGTTTGCCCCAATCACAATTAGCCCTTCTTTTAGAGAGAATATTGTTTTTAGAGAACGTTTATTTTTATTATAAATGAATCATCTTCTATTATGAATCAATAAATAACTAATAAAAATACGAAAACTCTATATTTTCAAAATTTACCTAATCATATTTATTCATTCCATTTCAATGGATATGCGATAACAATCATATTAAATATTAATAGAAAATTTTAGTTTGATGTGTAACACAATCCAAATGTAGTGTGGTCTGTACCACATGTTAAAATTAGTGTTTCATGTAATGAAGATTAACCTATATATTCATATAAATAATTAATAAATATTTGTATATTGATATAAAATCCATCAAAAAAACAATTTTATAAAAACAATGGATTCACAAAGAGTTGTGGTGATAGATTATACCTACCCACTTAAAATGAATTTCCCCCCAAAATTCATCTGGTTCATCAGTGTTTTAATTCATTAATGTACATTTACCTAAATCCAACATCATTAAAACTGATTTTACATAGTCCATTAAAATTGGAAATTTGGAATTATAATGGTTACCCAAAGTAAACGATGACTAGATTTCCACATAATAGAACATTAGTGTGAAGTAAAGATTTAGAAATGTATGAAAAGTATAAAAAATTATAGAGTGATGATGATTAGTGATCAAAATAATGTGTATGATCTTGATATGTTAAATATCACAAACCCAAAAATATGTGATAATTTATGGGACCCTTTATTTCATCATAAATTAAGGTAATATAATACAATTTGGGTTTCAATATCATATCCTAAAGTTGCATAATTTTCACGAGAAGATGTAAATACATGATTTCATTCCATTATATGAGCATAAAATCACCATGTGGATTTACATTGATCAATTCCCACTTCATATATTACTCTATGAAATGATGTTTAATTTGGTGTTATTGAGTCCCTAATGGATCATAAAATCCATATACATAATGAAAATTCATTATCACTATCATTAGTTATTGTCAAAACAAAAGTATTAGAACATGTTATTGAATATCCATAAATATTCTTATGGAGAAATTATATAGTAATATCTAAAAATTATTTGAATTTTTAACTTAATCCATTTCATAAATTTTTAACCTTTTGTCCTTCCAAGCGTTCAAGATCCAAACATTAGAAAGAAGTTCACTAATATTCTCAAAATCTATTTAACATTGATCCCCTATACATACTAAAGTACATAATTATTTTCACATATCTAACATATAAATAACTTCATCATGTACTCTATTAAATCATGGTAATAACCATAAAAATAAAAAAACCATATATGTCACGACCCGACCTCGGGGCCCGTGCCGTGACTACCCCAAGCCCGCCTTCCATAGGCCAGGGGCTGGCGACTAGCACCAAGGCATAAAATCCCGGTAAACAGGGAAGGCATTGCCTTTATAAGTAACAACCACCACAGAGTCAGCAAGCGGAAAGTAACTACAAAGTGCAGAAAAGTAAAGGGGGCCGGAATACAAGCCCAACTGAAAGTACAACTGAAAAGGTAAAGAACAACAACTGAAGAAAAGACGGTGGCCTCATGTCGTCCACTGGCAATCCCACCTGAAGGGTGGGTACAGATAGCCTCCAGGCTCCTCGGGTCCCACGTCCGCTCCGAGCACGTCTCGCCCAGTGGTCCACCTCCAGGTACCGTCCTGCTCCACGCCCCAACCGTGATCAGCGCTGTCCGTCGTCTGCATCCAACACAACAAGGTGCGGGCATAGCCCGTGCAGGGGTGAGTATAAGCTACTCAGTAAGGACCCCGAGACCCCCGAAGGTCTCCCGAAATCCACAAAGGATATAGCACAAAAAGGAAGGTGCAATCACGAAGTAACATCTGACTCGACTTAGGTATATTCCCATACATATACCTAAGTCCCCACTTCTAGCTCTGCTCACGAGCTCAAGAACAACTCAATCCACACAGGAAAGCAAGACTCAAATCCACAAAGGAGAGTAAACAGTAAATCCACATAGGATAGTTCAACACATTCCAGAAAGGAGAGTAACATAAGATTCAGCTCAACCAGGTATACTTTTTCAGATGACGTCAAAGATGATCACTGATCCATCTAAGTCGTTGGACCCACGAAGGATCGATAGGTACTAACCCCCGCAAAAGACCCACACAGGATCGGGCTCACACAGAACCTGTAGGCAGTGGCTCACACAGAACCGGTAGTAAGGACCCACACAGGATCGGGCCCACACAGGACCTGTAGTACTGATCCACGTAGGATCGCTGAGTGCAGTAGTCGACGCAGTCCACTGAGGATCTCTGCACAGTCGTCGCCGCAGTCCACGAAGGATCTCTGCTCTGTCGTCGTCGCAGTCCACGGAGGATCTCTGCTCTGTCGTCGAAGTCACAACCAGCACTAGGGTTCCCGCACACAGCGAGCTCGTTTAGGAGGGTCCGCTCCACGAGCCGAGAGGCTGATAAATCAACTGACACGTAGTCCAAAGTTGATGTATCCAAAAGTTCCGTATTGACAACAGGATCTCAACGCAACAGACGGCGCATCAATCGGACGCCCGGTCTGAGAGTTATTGGCATTTTCGTCCCAGGGGACCGGTTGGTTTTTAGGGCAAAACCAACCCGACCGTACTCCGCCTGTGTCCGATCCTCGGGCGGAGTATGCCAAAAGTTCCGTCTCACTTAGAGGAAACTACCATAGCTGACGGTACGTCGATCGGACGTCCGTAGCTCAAGTTATGAGCGTTTCCTCTCCGAGGGCCCGGTTGGTTTCGTGTACGAACCAACCCGGCCGAACCCAAAGTCTTCCAAAACCTTGAGTGTAATATACCGAAACGACCGTATCGATCCAAGGATCGCGTAGCCGCTGACGGTTCGTCAATCGGAGGTCCCAGGCCCAAGATACGGGCAAAAGACCGAAGAGGGACCGAAAACGGGGGTTCTGGGCCCGGGGCGACCCGGCCCGAACCACCCCTGGGTCGGCCGAACCGGGTCCGGTCCGGCCTGGGCGTGGCCCGGCCGACCGGATCGGCCGGCTCGGCTTCGGCCGAGCGGCCGAAGAAAACCGCCGCGGGTTTGACCCGCGGCTTGGAGGAACGCGGCCCGCGCGGGCCGCGTGTTGGGTGGCCGGACCGCGGACGCGGTCCGGCGGTTCGCCGCCGCCGCGGCCGAGCCGCGGCGGATTCCTCCGGCGGTGCGCCGGGCGCTGCCGCCTCCGGTCGCCGGCGCCGCCGCGCCGGTGACCCGCGCCGCCGCCGCCTTCCGCGGGCCGCCGGAGTTGCTCCGGTGGCACGTTTTGCCTCCCGTCAGCGCCATTGCTCCTCCCGGGGGCCGATCTTCACTGCGGGATCAACGGATCGCCCTTGCCGCACGGTTCGTCATCGTCCGCCAAATCTGCACAACAAAAAGATCGGCGAAGGGTTGCCGGGTCTTGTTCGTTAGACCCGCACCCTCCGCGTTAGTCATAAACAACGGGAGAAAGGGGCTACAACAATTTTTAATCAAAGATAAAAATTGTTCACTCCTTTTTCTTTTAAACGGAAATTCAATTTTAATTAATTGAAAATATTCATGTCGGTTCTTTATTCAAAAAGAAATAAAAAACACGGGAATGAATCATCAAGAATTAAATCCCTACCTTGTCGTCGTCGTCGGACGAGAGGTCGTCGCGGATTTGGTGATCGTCGCGGAAGAGACGCTCGTCGCACCGCGGGAAGGAGTCGCGCCGACGATCTCCGGATCAAGATCAAACGGATTTAATTAATTTAAATCCATTGATATCGAATTATAAAAAGGGAGAATTTAGAAGATTCGATTCTCACCTTTAACCGCCGATCGTAGGTTTGCCGCGGAAGAAGAAGCGCCGAAGAAGAAGAAGAAGGTCGCGGAAGAAGTTTGTCGACGTTGCGGATCACGGTGTGCGTCGTCGAATTTTGGTTCCGACGTTCTTCGCGTTCTTCGCGTTCTTCGCGTTCTTCGCGTTCTTCGCGTTCTTCGCGTTCTTCGCGGGGAGGGTGGAGGCCTAGAGAACAAAGAGTAATCCTCCAAAATAGACACGTTGGTCTATTTTATTAAATCGCCAACGAACGCAAACGCGTAAGTAACAACCCCTTAAATTCGTTGAATTAATTCAACGAATGAAACAGCCCATTTAATTCACGAAATAAACCGCCCAATTAAATGGTCTGTTAAGAAATTAAAGAAAACGCGCCGGTTGACTTTTCAGTTACTTTGACGGGTTTTCGCGGGTGCGTTACTTAGCGAAAGAAACGGCGGGGCTCGTGCGGGCCCCACCTCACAAATATCCTACCAAGAGGGTAGGATATTTCTGGATAGCACCCTATCCACTTTAACTCATATCAAGTGGCTTTCAAGTGACTTCCAAGCGGCTTAAGTGAAATAAAATAAAGTTGTCTCACAACCTTTATTTTATTTCCGACTTAAAGCCCAAAATTTTAAAAACCACGGTTGAGCAAATGCAACTCTGGAAGAGGCGTTTCTAAGCAAATACCGGCGCTGCGATTTCATCGGTGCCCTCAGAATTCGATTCCGGGCACCGGTTCAAAAGATAGAAAACCCCGCTCGTCCGTTCACTGAACGTACCCGAGCCAAACTTCAGAAATTGATTCCGGGCACACCGGGCCTCGGAATCAGGTGCCGTCCGAAGCTGCGCTCTTGTAAAATTCCAAAAAAAATTAAGAAAAAAATTTCCTTGAAATTTGCGTGTCTTTACATTACTCCCACCTCAGGGCTTTACGTCCCCGTAAAGATACATCAAAAACTAGGGGAACAAATGGGGGTACTGAGCACGCATCTGAGCCTCCCGCTCCCAAGTGCTCTCCTAGAGGTTCCTGTGCTGCCATCTAACGCGCACAAGAGGAATCGACCACCCATGTAGGACCCGCTCCTGTCGATCCTCGATCTCCACTGGGACCTCCGCAAAAGTCGCCCCATCGTCCACATCCAGCTCCCCAAAGTCGATGATGTGCGTCGGGTCATGCACATATCTCCTCAGCTGAGACACGTGGAAGACGTCGTGCACCCGGTACAACTGAGGTGGTAGAGCCAGGCGATAAGCCACCTCTCCTATCCTGCTGAGGACCTGGAAAGGCCCGATGAAGCGTGGAGACAACTTGCCGCCTCGGCCAAATCTTCGTAAACCACGTCGAGGTGAGACACGCAAAAAGACGTGGTCGCCATCCTCGAACTCTAGTGGCCTCCGCCTCCTGTCAGTATATGACTTCTGCCGGCTCTGAGCTGTCCTCATCCTCTCCTGGATGATCTGGACCTTCTCTGTCGTGGCTCGGACCATCTCTGGTCCCACGAGTGCTGACTCCCCAGGGTCTGTCCAGCACAACGGTGATCTGTAGGGTCTGCCGTACAACGCCTCGTATGGTGCCATCCCGATGGTGGAGTGGTAGCTGTTGTTGTACGCGAACTCCACCAAGGGTAGGTGGTCCTCCCAGCTGTGACCAAAGTCGAGAACACATGCACGGAGCATGTCCTCGAGTGTCTGTATGATCCTCTCAGTCTGACCATCCGTCTGAGGGTGGAAGGCTGTGCTCAGATGGAGCCGCGTCCCGAATGCCTCCTGCAACCCCTTCCAAAGCCGGGAAGTGAAACGAGCATCTCGATCGGAGACGATAGACGATGGCACACCGTGAAGCCATACGATCTCCTGGACGTAAAGACGTCCCAAGCTCTCCACTGAGCCCTGCTCTCTAATGGGTAAGAAGTGTGCCGACTTGGTGAGTCGGTCGACAATCACCCAAATGGAGTTGTGACCTCTGGAAGTGCGTGGAAGTCCAGTCACAAAGTCCATAGATATGCCGTCCCACTTCCACTCTGGGACCTCCAAGGGCTGTACTAAGCCTGCTGGTACCTGATGCTCTGCCTTCACCTGCTGGCAGGTGAGGCATCGTGAAACGAATTCGGCCACAGCTTTCTTCATGCCCGGCCAGCAGTGCTGTCGTCTGAGATCCTGGTACATCTTCGCCACTCCGGGATGCACCGCCAAGGGAGAAGTGTGAAACTCTCTCAGAACCTCCTCTCGTAAAGCGACTGGTACGAAGGTACGTCCTCTGAAAAGGATGTCGTGCTCTGCTCCAAGGGAGAAGCCATCAGGCGCCAGACCTGAGGATATCAGTGCACGCCGGGTCTCACAGTCAGCGTCCCCACGCTGAGCCTCTCTGACCCGCTGTAGAAGTGGAGGAGAGACTGTGAGAGACTGAAGAAAGGCTACTCCGTCTCTATCCACGAAGGATATCTGTAAGGAGGCTAGCTGCTCCGTCGCCTCCTCAAGTAGTTGAATGCCCGTCCTCCTGCTGAGGGCATCGACTACCACGTTCCCCTTCCCAGGAGTATAGACTATCTCAAAGTCATAGTCCTGGAGGAACTCAAGCCATCTCCGCTGTCTCAGGTTCAGGTCCTTCTGAGAGAAGATATACCTGAGACTCTGGTGGTCAGAAAAGACTGTGAAGCACTCGCCCATCAGATAGTGCCTCCAAGTCTTCAGAGCGAAGACCACTGCTGCTAACTCCAGGTCATGAGTGGCGTAGTTCTGATCATGCGGCCTCAACTGACGTGATCCGTAGGCGATCACGGCCCGCTCCTTCATCAGGACGCACCCGAGTCCAGTCCCTGATGCATCGCAGTAAACTACGTATCCAACTCCCTCCTCAGGCAACCTCAAGATAGGTGCGCTGGTCAATCTCAGTCTCAGCTCCTGGAAGCTCTGCTGACATCTGTCTGACCACACAAAGGGTTTCCCCTTCTTGGTCAAGGCTGAGAGTGGTGCCGCAACTCTGGAGAAGTCTGGCACAAATCTCCGATAGTATCCGGCTAGGCCCAAGAAGCTCCGCACCTCCGTCACGCTCCTGGGTGGCTCCCAAGCTAGCACTGCCTCGATCTTCGCGGGATCCACTGCAACTCCCGCCTCAGAGATGACGTGCCCCAAGAAGTGGACCTCACGTAACCAGAACTGGCACTTTGAGAGCTTTCCATAAAGCTGGTTCTCTCGGAGTGTGTCTAGCACAACTCGCAGGTGGTAGGCATGCTCCTCCTCAGTCGTCGAGTATACCAAAATGTCTTCAATGAATACCACGACAAATCGGTCGAGGTATGGCTGGAAGATCCTGTTCATGAGGCTCATGAACACTGCTGGAGCATTGGTTACGCCGAACGGCATAACCAAGAACTCATAATGGCCATACCGACACCTGAAGGCCGTCTTCTGCACGTCCTCGTCTCGAACTCTGAGCTGATGATAGCCTGACCGGAGGTCTATCTTCGAGAACCACCGCGCTCCCTTGAGCTGATCGAAGAGGTCATCAATCCGTGGCAGCGGATACTTGTTCCTCACTGTCACCTGGTTCAGGCGACGATAGTCGACACACAGTCGCAAGCTCCCATCCGCCTTCTTGGCGAACAAAATCGGGGAAGCCCAGGGTGAAACACTGGGTCGGATAAACCCCTTGCTCTGCAAGTCCTCCAACTGTACCCGCAGCTCTCGAAGCTCGGCGGGGGCCATCCGGTATGCTGGAGTAGATATCAGGGTTGTCCCGGGGTACAAGTCGATGTAAAAGTCTACCTCTCTACGAGGAGGTAGCCCTGGAACGTCGTCGGGAAAGACGTCCACGTACTGGTCCACCACTTCAGGAAAAACTGGACTCCGCACGTCCACTGCTCCTAGGATGAGGCTAGCCAACTGATGAGAGATGGGCTGCACTCTCCTCCGCGGAAGTCCATCCTGTGCTGCAAAGGTTCCCTTCTCGCCGGTGAAGGTAAACCTGCTCCCGTCGGTGCGAACACATCGCACCTTGCGCCTAAAACAGTCGATCTGGGCATGAACCGTGGATAGCCAATCCATGCCCAAGATGACGTCGTAAAGCCTCGACGCCGCTACAAGGAGATCCCAGCCGAAGCTCTCGCCTCCTAGAGTAAGCTCACACTGCCGGCACCAGTGCGTAATCGTCGAGTCTGCTCCCGTAGGAGTCTCTAGCCGTAAGGATCGAGCCAACGGCTCAGTCGGAATCTCCGAGCTCCGAACAAGGGCAGAGGCTATGAAAGAGTGACTCGCTCCTGTGTCTATAAGTACTGCAGCAAGGGTGGAATAGACACAGATCGTACCTCGAATCATCTCTGGCATATCAGGGTCGTAGGTCTCCACTGCCTGGAGCTGAGCCTGTCCCTACCCACCAGCTCCCTGTGGTCGAGGTGGCCCTCCTGGTGGTGGTGGGGGTAGAGCCTGGAAGCGTCGCCCACCACCCGCTGCTCGGCCAGCTCCTCTGCCTCGTCCGCCTCCTCCCTGTGGACCGCCATAGTCGACCCTCTGCCTCTGCCTGGGTGGCCCCTCCACCGTCTGCTGCTCCTCTGGTCGGCGAGTCGGGCAGTCACGAGCCATGTGACCCTGCCCGCCGCAGGAGTAGCACAGCCTGCCTCTCGGAAGGCTGGCACTCCGCTGTGTGACCCGCACTGCTGAGCCGGTGTCCCGAGGCCGTCTGCGTGGGGGTCTAGTCTGCCTGGACCTGAGAGTCATCCGTCGGCTACCTGCTACCGAAGACTCAGCTACCTGCCGCCCTGCGCTAGGTCTCGCCGCTGAAGAAGGCTCTGCCAGAAAGCTCTCGATCAAGAGGGCTCGCTCCAGTACTCCCGCCTGGGTCGGAATGCTGAGGGAGATCAGCGACGCCTGAATCTCCTGCCGCAAGCCCTGCTCGAAGGTCCGGGCCCGGAAGAAGGGGTCCCGTACCATGTCGGTCGAGTAGAGAGATAGGTCAGTGAACCTCGCCGCGTACTGAGCGACCGTCATGCTGCCCTGGTGCAGCTGGAGAATATCCTGGATGCGCACCGCTCGGAGGGTGGCCGGGACGAACTCAGAGCGGAAGAGGCTCTCGAAGTCCGTCCAGAGCAAGGATGCCTCATCGTGAACCTGGAGCATCAAGCTCCACCATCGTCCTGCCGCCGCCTGCAGGAGGCTCGCCGCGAGAATCACCATGAGATCCGCTGGTGTCCTCACTAGCCTAATGATCCGTACCACCGCCTCTAGCCAGTCCTCGGCGGCCTGGGGGTCCGCCTCACCGCGAAACCTGGGCGGTCGCTGGCTCTGAAACTCATGCAGTGCCCTGAGGCGACGTGCATCGTCAGCGTCTGGTACTGGTAGCATCGGTGGCTCGGCGGGTAAAGCTACCGCCGGTGCCACTGCTGGCAAAGGGCCCTGCACCGAGGCCTCGTCGCTCGGTGGGCTGCCGTCGCGCCCTACACTCGGAACCCTAGCTGGCTGTCGTCGCGGGGCCATCCTGAAAAGGAGAACAAGATCACCACAGTCAGAACAGTATACCTGGTGAGCTGGCACAAGTAATCACAAGGAAAACTTGAGACTTTCATGAAGCAGATCAGTATACCCGGTGAGCTGACACAAGTAATCACAAAGAAAACTTGAAACACACACGCAATCAATGTTTTCATGCATTAAGTCGGAAATCAGGAGTCAGGGTCCTGGTGTACGGATACGTCGGCCGCCGCACCAACACTGGGCTCCCTGAACTGATAACCACACTCAATACACCAAACACTATTGCTTCATATAGGAAGAAAAGACGATCAGAGTATGCGGTAGAACCGACCGCCTCTGATACCAATTTGTCACGACCCGACCTCGGGGCCCGTGCCGTGACTACCCCAAGCCCGCCTTCCATAGGCCAGGGGCTAGCGACTAGCACCAAGGCGTAAAATCCCGGTAAACAGGGAAGGCATTGCCTTTATAAGTAACAACCACCACAGAGTCAGCAAGCGGAAAGTAACTACAAAGTGCAGAAAAGTAAAGGGGGCTGGAATACAAGCCCAACTGAAAGTACAACTGAAAAGGTAAAGAACAGCAACTGAAGAAAAGACGGCGGCCTCGTGTCGTCCACTGGCAATCCCACCTGAAGGGTGGGTACAGATAGCCTCCAGGCTCCTCGGGTCCCACGTCCGCTCCGAGCACGTCCCGCCCAGTGGTCCACCTCCAGGTACCGTCCTGCTCCACGCCCCAACCGTGATCAGCGCTGTCCGTCGTCTGCATCCAACACAACAAGGTGCGGGCATAGCCCGTGCAGGGGTGAGTATAAGCTACTCAGTAAGGACCCCGAGACCCCCGAAGGTCTCCCGAAATCCACAAAGGATATAGCACAAAAAGGAAGGTGAAATCACGAAGTAACATCTGACTCGACTTAGGTATATGCCCATACATATACCTAAGTCCCCACTTCTAGCTCTGCTCACGAGCTCAAGAACAACTCAATCCACACAGGAAAGCAAGACTCAAATCCACAAAGGAGAGTAAACAGTAAATCCACATAGGATAGTTCAACACATTCCACAAAGGAGAGTAACATAAGATTCAGCTCAACTAGGTATACTTTTTCAGATGACATCAAAGATGATCACTGATCCATCTAAGTCGTCGGACCCACGAAGGATCGATAGGTACTAACCCCCGCAAAAGACCCACACAGGATCGAGCTCACACAGAACCTGTAGGCAGTGGCTCACACAGAACCGGTAGTAAGGACCCACACAGGATCGGGCCCACACATGACCTGTAGTACTGATCCACGTAGGATCGCTGAGTGCAGTAGTCGACGCAGTCCACTGAGGATCTCTGCACAGTCGTCGCCGCAGTCCACGAAGGATCTCTGCTCTGTCGTCGTCGCAGTCCACGGAGGATCTCTGCTCTGTCGTCGAAGTCACAGCCAGCACTAGGGTTCCTGCACACAGCGAGCTCGTTTAGGAGGGTCCGCTCCACGAGCCGAGAGGCTGATACATCAACTGACACGTAGTCCAAAGTTGATGTATCCAAAAGTTCCGTATCGACAACAGGATCTCAACGCAACAGACGGCGCGTCAATCGGACGCCCGGTCTGAGAGTTATTGGCATTTTCGTCCCAGGGGCCCGGTTGGTTTTTAGGGAAAAACCAACCCGACCGTACTCCTCCTGTGTCCGATCCTCGGGCGGAGTATGCCAAAAGTTCCATCTCACTTAGAGGAAACTACCACAGCTGACGGTACGTCGATCGGACGTTCGTAGCTCAAGTTATGAGCGTTTCCGCTCCGAGGGCCCGGTTGGTTTCGTGTACGAACCAACCCGGCCAAACCCAAAGTCTTCCTAAACCTTGAGTGTAATATACCGAAACGACCGTATCGATCCAAGGATCGCGTAGCCGCTGACGGTTCGTCAATCGGAGGTCCCAGGCCCAAGATACGGGCAAAAGACCGAAGAGGGCCCGAAAACGGGGGTTCTGGGCCCGGGGCGACCCGGCCCGAACCACCCCTGGGTCGGCCGAACCGGGTCCGGTCCGGCCTGGGCGTGGCCCGGCCGACCGGACCGGCCGGCTCGGCTTCGGCCGAGCGGCCGAAGAAAACCGCCGCGGGTTTGACCCGCGGCTTGGAGGAATGCGGCTCGCGCGGGCCGCGTGTTGGGTGGCCGGACCGCGGACGCGGTCCGACGGTTCGCCGCCGCCGCGGCTGAGCCGCGGCGGATTCCTCTGGCGGTGCGCCGGGCGCCGCTGCCTCCGGTCGCCGGCGCCGCCGCGCCGGCGACCCGTGCCGCCGCCGCCTTCCGCGGGCCGCCGGAGTTGCTCCGGTGGCCCATTTTGCCTCCCGTCTGCGCCATTCCTCCTCCCGGGGGCCGATCTTCACTGCGGGATCAACGGATCGCCCTTGCCGCACGGTTCGTCATCGTCCGCCAAATCCGCACAACAAAAAGATCGGCGGAGGGTTGCCGGGTCTTGTTCGTTAGACCCGCACCCTCCGCGTTAGTCATAAACAACGGGAGAAAGGGGCTACAACAATTTTTAATCAAAGATAAAAATTGTTCACTCCTTTTTCTTTTAAACGGCAATTCAATTTTAATTAATTGAAAATATTCATGCCGGTTCTTTATTCAAAAAGAAATAAAAAACACGGGAATGAATCATCAAGAATTAAATCCCTACCTTGTCGTCGTCGTCGGACGAGAGGTCGTCGCGGATTTGGTGATCGTCGCGGAAGAGACGCTCGTCGCACCGCGGGAAGGAGTCGCGTCGACGATCTCCGGATCAAGATCAAACAGATTTAATTAATTTAAATCCGTTGATATCGAATTATAAAAAGGGAGAATTTAGAAGATTCGATTCTCACCTTTAACCGCCGATCGTAGGTTTGCCGCGGAAGAAGAAGCACCGAAGAAGAAGAAGAAGGTCGCGGAAGAAGTTTGTCGACGTCGCGGATCACGGTGTGCGTCGTCGAATTTTGGTTCCGGCGTTCTTCGCGTTCTTCGCATTCTTCGCGTTCTTCGCGTTCTTCGCGGGGAGGGTGGAGGCCCAGAGAACAAAGAGTAATCCTCCAAAATAGACACGTTGGTCTATTTTATTAAATCGCCAACGAACGCAAACGCGTAAGTAACGACCCATTAAATTCGTTGAATTAATTCAACGAATGAAACAGCCCATTTAATTCACGAAATAAACCGCCCAATTAAATGGTCTGTTAAGAAATTAAAGAAAACGCGCCGGTTGACTTTTCAGTTACTTTGACGAGTTTTCGCGGGTGCGTTACTTAGCGAAAGAAACGGCGGGGCTCGTGTGGGCCGCACCTCACAAATATCCTACCAAGAGGGTAGGATATTTCCGGATAGCACCCTATCCGCTTTAACTCAGCTCAAGTGGCTTTCAAGTGACTTCCAAGCGGCTTAAGTGAAATAAAATAAAGTTGTCGCACAACCTTTATTTTATTTCCGACTTAAAGCCCAAAATTTTAAAAACCACGGTTGAGCAAACGCAACTCCGGAAGAGGCGTTTCTAAGCAAATACCGGCGCTGCGATTTCATCGGTGCCCTCAGAATTCGATTCCGGGCACCTGTTCAAAAGATAGAAAACCCCGCTCGTCCGTTCACTGAACGTACCCGAGCCAAACTTCGGAAATTGATTCCGGGCACACCGGGCCTCGGAATCAGGTGCCGTCCGAAGCTGCGCTCTTGTAAAATTCCAAAGAAAATTAAGAAAAAAATTTCCTTGAAATTTGCGGGTCTTTACAATATATAAAAGCACATTATTCCTCATTACATACCTAAATAACTTATTATTGGATATATTGTATATAGAATTTTTAGTTTAAACCTTGTCTATGATATCATGAACCACTGTTTCAACAAGCCATTAATCAGTTCCATGGAAATATGGGCTATCTATATTACTTTATAAACATCCAATATCCCTTTGTCCTGACATTAATATCTAAACATATAAAACATATTGAAGTTCATATTCCATTAATCAAAATATCGCTTTTCTAGTCCATCAGTACTATTTAACACATTCTTTAATATCTATAATGACATGATTTCATAAGAAACCCTCGTATAATTCATAAGTCATGAATTAAAATACATAGACACTTTTATTATTCCACCTCATAATTAATCCATTAAACATGATCTATCATCTTGTTCATTAATTCCTTTTTCCCTTCGTTTGCTATTTTGTTGTATCCTCCTCATCAATAATATAATCATTTCTCATACCTCCTAGACGATTTTCTTCACATGTTTTACCCTTAGGTGATCAATTTTCATATGTCCATATATTCATCATTTATAGTTTTCAACAGTCATTGATTTCTCAGGGAGGACCATATTCCCATCCATTGCGTTATCTAAATATTTAATTTTACCTTTGAATTTAGTTTATTTTTGTCATTCCATCACATATTCTAAATAGTTTCTCATTTCTCCTAGACTCTCCCATTGGTGTTTATTTAAACATTCTTGAAACACAAGAAACTGAATCTTCTTTCCTCTATGAACCCCGCCACTCACTATCTCAATGAACTCGTTTATTAACTTCATTTGTGAGACTGAGAGTTGGTTATGGTATATTTTTTTAAAGGTGGATGAGCCTCTGAGACCCTATTTACTGAAATATTAAAGTACAAAAATAGATAAGATGTGTAAAAAACAAGACATCCAAAAATAAAAATAGAAATTCCTCATATCACATGAGAGCGAGTGAAGATATTGTGATAAGATAGGTGACCACCCCTACAACACGATTGCCTTCCCTAATCCATGTCATGAAATGTGTCAATGGCCTACATCCATCATCTGAGATCTCATCATTCTAAAAAAAATCATGAATTTATCTCTATCTCGATCAACATTTTCATAATCATTTCTGTTGAAAAAAAATAAATTAAAAGAAGTTATGAGTGATTACTAGTCTACTACCCATTTGGTTCAATGTTTGAGTTATGGATCTAGAAAGAAAAATAGTTGTCTTGGATACATTTTCATTCTTGGAGACACCAGGATCAAAAATATCAACATCCTGATCAACTTCTTTTGAGGAGAAAAATGTCTCCAGAGAAGCTGAGGTGTTTAAGTTAACATTACTAGATATCATGTATTTTAAGTCTTCTTAATGTATTGAAAAATATGGGATGGAAGGTATAAATCACACCATTTCAGTCTTCAATGCATCAAAAATGCAATTTTAGAACCTCCTATAATTGTTGGCTACAAAATAATGGTAGTGAACATATCATAGTAGGATGTTTTCATAACAGATAACCAAGCTGTGTTTTTATTTTCTTCCATATTGTCACGACCTGTCCCAGTGGGGCCCGTGCCGCAACTCCCCAATCCCGCCTCCAATAGGCCAGGGGCCGGTGACTAGCACCGAGTAGGCATGTCAATAACATGGGAGGAATTGCCTATAAACCTGTACACACACACACACATCTCCAAGCCCATAAAGATGAAAAGTAAAAACTACTAAAATAGTAAATGCATGCACATGCTAAAAATACCAACCAACAGTGTACGACAGGAATGTAAAGTATAGTAATGTAAAAATCTGGGAAAAAAGTATAAGCCCACCAAAAGAAAGTCTTCAAAAAAGTCCAACTTGTAAAGAAAGGTACTAGGACTGCAATCCATAGCCATAGGAACACACCTCGTTCGGCCTAATCTCACTTAGCACTGTCCGGTCCTGGTCCACCTAGAATCTTATCAAAGGCTCACTCGTCTTCACAAGACATGACATGTGCGGGCAAAGCTCGTGCATGTGTGAGTATAACAATACCCAGTAGGACACCATGAAACCACAAAAAAAATACAACAAGGGAAATACCACAAAGGAATGATACAATCATCTCTACAAAATTTATGTTTACAGAACATACAACAAGAATATTCAGATATACTCACACATGATCGACTATTGGGAAACTACCACTAAGATCTAGCCCGAATATTCAACAAAGCACATAACTGGGATAAAATAATCCTAAGTATGAAGAGATGGATATGATGCACTCATTCTAGGAGAACTCACTCCATGAGTACTGAAGGAAGATAATTGATGTGTCAGATGATGATCACAACCAGTAGCTATGGGGTGATTCCAACAACTCAGTCTAAACTAACCTGCTAATTAGAGGATCGATGCCCATGTAAATTAGGTCACGTCGATACCAAGAAACTCTACCTAGGGTACCAAGAAGGAATAGAGGATCCAGTTCTATGTCTCATAGAGGGGATTCCAACAACTCTATTAAGGAAGTATTGCTGAAGGTATCATACTCTTGTACATAGGAAATGATACTAAAACCTCCATTGGAAAGACCAAGGGGACAAACCCTAAGAGAATTAGTACATGTCACGGAAGAAAAATGGTTCAAACCATGTAAAAAAAGTTACACAGTGTCTAGTATGGTCACACGCTGTGTTCCTTGACTCCGGGTATTTCCCATGAAACATGGCCTGTCTCTTAAAACATGTCATAAAAAAGTAACTACATGGAGTGTAGAAGGATTACATGCTGTGTCTGAGTGTCTGGGGTTCGCTCCATGTACACTGGCCATGTGCCCGTACATGGCCTCAACCCGTGATGCCATGCCCATGTACCAGTACATAAGGTATCCCATGTATCTAGCCGGGTCTGGCCGGGGAAGGGTATACACGACGTGTCCTTGGCCATGTACCCAACCCGTGTCCGTGTACTCCAAGAGTACATGCAAGTTGGTCCGCCGAAGAACACACGCTGTGTAGCCCATACTACATGCTGTGTAGTCGGGATTTCTCTAGAATCGTCTTCTTCCTCCGCGTGCCATGGCTTGATCTCCGGATTCAGGATCTCTCATCCGTTTGTCTTGATACTTCAAATCTTGGTTCATTTCATCATTCGAACACCTAATCGAGTGTTTTACGGCCTTCGATCAGGTCGTAAACCTCCAACAATCCATTCGAATGAAAACTGCCCAAAAACTCATATCTCTTGATCCGCTCTAAATCATCCGCCGAAACCGTCATCGCAGCTCCGTACCATCATCATGAGGTTTGATATACAATCTCATATCGTTAGGCCGCAGATCGAAGGCGTAATTGATCATTGTTCTTATCCCATGAAGAACAAATAATTTGTAGGAAAAAATAACGGGGAAAAGGATTCACAATAAAAAACCCAAGGAATGAACCTTGGTTGTTGTTTGTTCTGGCCTCGATCTGTTTCCGTAAGAACGATCTTCAAAAAAATTATCAGATCTAAATTACAAGGATTAAGATCTTCCCCAAAATCATGCAAAAATCCCATCCCGCAAATACGATCGATCCGCGGGCTAATCTGTTCATGGATGAGTCCACATTCTTCATAGGAATCAAGAACGGGGAATGGAAACCAAAATGAAACATCCTTCCTGGATCCGCGGAGTTCGTTGGTGATGATCCGGTCACCGCGTCGTCGTCACCAGCGAAACCCGTTAAGAACGTCGTCACCACATTGGGGGTTTCCTCCAGAGCATTCTAGAGCCTCCAGGGGAAATTCAGTGTTATGTGATCTATAACCCTGATCCCCTGTGAAATCTTTAATTTTAAATATTTAAGAAACTTCACTTCAGAAAGATTTAATAAAATATTTTTGTTAAATATTTTATTACGGTTACATCCAAAAACTAGATTTCAAAACCGACCTGTGCCAGCCGATGTTAGGACTCGCGTAAGGGAAAATCACTGCTCTGAATGTAACGGTGACATTGGATTTCTGATCCGAGCACCCATTCATGAGTTATTCCACTTTTTTAGGAAAACAATATGCACACATTATTTAATTAAATTCAGACATTGGTTCCAGGCTCACCGAGCCTCAGAACTGCAGGTCGTCTCCGAGCCTGGTCTTGAAAGAATTCTCATATAATATTAAAATAATATATGAAAAAATTATGGGACCTTACATCCTCCCCACCATAGGGATTTATGTCCCTAAAAATCCAAAACAAAGGCTACTCAAAATGATGTGGGTGCTGCACACGAATCTGAGCCTCCCGCTCCCACATGCTCTCCTAGTAATTCCCGTGCTGCCACTGGACACGGACCAAGGGAATAGCTTACCCATGAAGGTTCTTCTCTTGTTAATCCTCGATCTACACTAGGTAATCAGCAATGGTCGCTCCATCATCGATGTCCAGCTCGCCCCAATCGATAACGTGCGATTGATCGTGCACGTACCTCCGTAGCTGAGACACATGGAAGATGTTGTGTACCAGATCTATCTGAGGAGGTAGATCCAAGAAGTTCGCCACCTCACCAACTCTACCCAGAATCTGAAAAGGGATGAAGAAACTCAAAGATAGCTTGCCGACACAGCCAAATCTCTGCAATCCCTGTTGAGGTGAGACCCAAAGGAACACATGGCCTCCCTCCTCGAACTCCAAGGGCCTCTATCTTCTGTCGGCATAAGACTTTTTCCGACTCTGTGCAGTCATCATCTGCTCCTGGATGACCTGAACCTTCTCCGTAGTATCTTGCACCCTCTCTAGGCCCATGACTACTGGCTCTCCTGGGTCTGTCCTGCAAAGTGGTGACCTGCAAGGAAACCCGTACAAATCCTGGAATGGTTCCATACCAATAATGGAATGATAACTATTGTTATAATTAAATTCCACCAGTGGTAGGTGATCCTCCTATCCATGACCGAAGTCAAGTATAAAAGCTCATATCATATCCTCCAGAACATGGATGGTTCACTCTGTCTAACCATCAGTCTGAGGATGAAACATTGTGCTCATGTGCAACTGAGTCCCAAAAGCTTCCTGCAATCCCTTCCACAAATGGGATGTGAAAATAGCATCACGATATGATACGATCATTGATGGAACTCCATGAAGTCGAACTATCTCACGCACGTAGGGGAATCTCATGCTCTCTACTAAACTCTGCTCCTGTATGGCTAGGAAGTGGGCTGACTTGGTGACTCGGTCAACGATCAGCCAGATGGAATCGTGTCACCTGGATGTACGTGGTAATCCCACTACAAAGTCCATGGATATCCCATCACACTTCCACTATGAAACCTCATGGGGCTGAGTCAAACCTGATATAACCTGGTGCTCAACCTTTACGTGCTGACAAGTAAGGCACCGAAAAACAAACTCTTCCGCCTTCTTTTTCATTCCTGGCCACCAGAACTGATGTTGGAGGTCCTGGAACTTCTTTTCCACGCCTGGATGCACCACCAAAGGAGATGTATAGAACCTTCTCAAAACCTCCTCACACAACGTCACTGATACTACTATGCACCCTCTGAAAAGAACAATGTTCTCCCCACCTTTTGAATATCCATCAACATCATCACCTGTAGATATCTGAGCATGTAGAGTCTCTTAACAAGCATCCTCAAGCTATTCGTCCTTGAATCGTTATAAGAGTGGAGGGGTAACAACCATCGTCTGAAGCTAATCCCCCCCATCTCTATCCATGAAGGATATCTGTAAGGAGGCCAACTGTCTCATTGCCTCATCTAGAAACTGCGAACTGGATTTCCTGCTGAGAGCATCTACCACAACGTTCCCCTTCCCAGGAGTATAAACGATTTCAAAGTCGTAATCATGGAGGAACCCAAGCCACCGCCTATATCTCAAAATCTGATCCTTCTGAGAAAAGATATATCCGAGACTCTTGTGATCCATGTAGATGATAAAACGCTCTCACATCAGGTAGTTCCACCACATATTCAATGCGAAGACTACCTCTTCCAACACAAGATCATGGGTCATGTAGTTCTGCTAGTGTGGCCTCAACTAACATGAGCCATAATCAATCACCTCTTTCATTTGAATCAGGACACAATCATGTCTGGTTCCTGATGTGTCGCAGAACACTACGTACTCGACACCCTCTTCTGGTAGTCTCAATTTCAGGGTGCTCATCAGACTCTGTCTCAACTACTGAAAAGCCTGATTGCATCTCTCGGTTCACAGAAAAGGCTACCCCTTTCGGTTTAGAGATGTCATGGGTGCTAAAATCCTGGAGAAATATGGAATGAACCTTTGATAGTGTCCTACCAACCCAAGGAAACTCCCCACCTCTGTCATGTTCCGAGGTGGTTATCATGCTAACACTGCCTCTTCCTTGGCAGGGTCCACTACTACACCATCTGTTGAGATAACATGTCCCAAAAAGTGGACTTCCTATATCCAGAATTGAAACTTCGAGAAATTCCCGTAAAACTGGTGCTCTCTGAGTGTGTCCAAAACCATAGTTAGGTGCCTCGTGTGCTACTCCTCGGACACAGAGTACATAAGGATATCATCAATGAAGACCACAAAGAATAGATCTAGAGAGGTCTGAAAGATCCGGTCCATGAGTCCCATAAACACTACTGGGGCGTTTTTCATGTCGAAGGGCATCACAAAGTACTCATAGTGACCATAGAGACATTTGAAAGCCGTATTCGGTATATCCTCATCCCGTAATCATAACCGGTGATATCATAATCATTGATCAACCTTCGAGAACCATCATGCCCCTCTTAACTGGTCGAAGAGGTCATCGATCCTCGGTAGTGGATACCAGTTCGTCACAGTCACCTGATTCAAGCATCGATAATCTACACACAACCTCAAGCTCCAACCTGCCTTCATAGAAAACAACACTAGGTCCACCCAAGGTGAACCACTTGGTCTCATGAAGCCCTTCCTCTGCAATTATTCCAAATGCACTCTCAGTTAACGAATCTCTACAGGAGCCATAAGATATGCTGATGCTAATATTAGTGTCGTCTCGGGTTGCATCTCAATGCAGAAATCTATCTCTCGGCGGGGAGGTAGTCTGGGGAAATCCTCCAGAACGACGTCCTCATAGTCAGCCACTACTGGTGGAAACTGGAAACTCATAACATCTTCTCCTCCAAGGGATAGGCTAGATAACTGATGTGATAATGGTTGTACCATCCTACGCACGAGTCCATCCTGCACTGCCTAGATCTCCTTTTCACCAATGAAGGAGAACCCCGTTCCATCACTGCGGACACAACACACCATTCACCTAAAATATTCAATCTAGGAATGGACTATGGATAGCCAATCCATACCAATAATGACATCGTAAGTCCTTGATTCTACCACCAAGAGGTTACAACCGAAACTCTCACCTCCAAGGGTCAGGCCACTCTATCTGCAAAGGTGTGTGATCTCTGAATCTTCTCAAGTTAGTGTTTCTAAGCGTAAGGGTCGAGTCAACAACTCAACTAGAGTCTCAAGGTCTCAAAAAAGATAAGAAGAAAGAAAATAATGACTAGAACCTAAGTCTATCAGTACAATAACCAAATTAGAAAAGACACATATTGTACCTCTAATCATTCCAGGAGTACCGGGGTTATAAGCCTCTGCTACCTGCAGCTGTCCCTTCCTCTATCCACAAGCTCCTTGAACCTTGGGTGGACCTCCTGGGGGTGGTGGTGGTAAAGGTTAAAAACACCGACCAACTCCAGCTGCTCTCCCAGCTCCTCTACCATGACCTCCACCCCGCAGATTGGTCTGCTCGACAAGTTTCCCCTTCCTCGGTGGTCCATCTACTGCTTCCATGTCAGTAGTGCAGCGGGTTGGACAATCTCAAGCGATATGTCCCATTCCATCACATGAGTAGCATTTCCTCTCTCGAGGCTGGATGGATGCACCCTGCGAACCTTGTACGGAAGATCCCCTCTCCTGGGATCTCCTCTGGAAACTTCTCCCATGCCTGGCTCCCTGTCGTCGGCTCCCTGTTGCCAAGGTCTCTACTCTATCTCGCTCACTACTAAAAACACATGGCTGCCTCTGCTCTTCCCAGAAGCACACGACCACCAAAGCCCGATCCAGAACCCCAACATAATTAGGAATGCTCATAGAGATGATGCGAGCTCAGATATCTCTACACAATCCCTGCTGAAAACTATGAGCTCTAAAGTAATGATCCCTGAACATATCCATCGAGTACCATGAGAGGTTGGTAAAACTTGATGAATAGTCGACCACCATCATCGTTCCCTGTTGTAACTGAAGAAGCTCATGTATATGTACTTATCTCAGGGTAACCAGTGAAAACTCCAAACTGAAGAGATGCTTAAAATCCGACCATGCAAGAGTCGCCTCTTCGTGAGTCTGGATAACCAAACTCCACCCCCGCCTTTCTGAGCCCTGCAGAATTCTCACTGCCAGGATCACCATATGGTCTACTGGTTTCTGAACCAAATGGAAGACTCTGGCCACTGCCTCAAGCCAGTCCTCTGCTTCCTGAGGGTCATGATCGCCTCAAAACCTAAGGGGTATCTGTCTCTGCAACTCGTGGAGTGCGCTCAGCCTATGATCCTCCTCTACTGGTACAGTAGGCACTAAAAACTGCTCCACAGGTGGTGGAATAGCTGGCACACCACCCAAAGGTAAAAATGGTGGATCTGGTCCCTGTATTGACACTTCATCACTTAGGGGGTCATCCTCATGATCTCGCTGCTGGATCCTAGCAAGTGTGTGTCGAGGAGGCATCCTGTAAATGAAAAAGATGTATCACAGTTAGTGAGTATATCTAGAGAGCTGACTCAGGAAGGATGTGGAAACCACAAGCCATTCCTATATGATCCATGTACCATTATTTTCCCCGGCAACTAGCAATCTCAAGTTCCAAGTTGAAAAGAAAGTTATCAGTGTCCTGGTGTATGGATACGTCGGCCGCCCGTACAAACACTGGGGTCCCTGGCTTGGAAGCCGAACTTAGAACACTTAACACTATTTCCACAAACCAACTCATAGACGCTCAGTCCTAAGGTAGAGCTGACCAGCTATGATTCCACTCTATCATGAACTATCCCAGTCGGCCCGTTCCGCAACTCCCCAAGCCATCCTTCAATAGGCAAGGGGTCGGTGACTAGCACCGAGTAGGCATGTCACTAAAATGGGAGGCATTTCCTATAAACCTATACACACACACACACACACACATATCCAATACCACAAAGATGAAATGTAAAGACTACTAAAAAGGTAAATGCATGCATACACTAAAAATCCCAACCAACAGAGTATGACAGGAAAGTAAAGTACAGTAATGTAAAACCCTGGGCCAAAAGTACAACACCACCAAAATAAAGTCAGCAGCAAAGTCCATCCTGTAATGAAAGGTACTGGGACTGAAATCCATAGTCGTAGAAACAAACCTCAGCCTGCCTAATCTCACTGAGCACCGTCCGGTCCTGGTCCACCTAGAATCCTGTCAACGGATCGCTCGTCTGCACAAGACACGACACGTGCGGGAAAAGCCCGTGTAGGGGCGAGTATAACAATACCCAATAGGACACCCTGAAACCACAAAGGAATGCAACAAGGGAAATACGACAAAGGAATGATACTCATGAGTATTCACTATTCAGAGGTCAATAGTACCGATAGATTCTCCAAAAATAATAATTCAAGGATTTTATGGATTATATAGTCTACAATAACCTCCAAAACACATTTAAACTCTTCTTTCAAACATTTGGTTCTTAAAATCTTATGTTTCATTATTTAATGATATTTTTCAATATAGTAACTAGTTTTCTAACAAAAGTAATTTTTTGATTAAGAATAATTATAATTAATCAATATTAGATAATTTGAAATGAATTATTCATAATATAATATATAATTTACACATTATAAAACCAATGTGTTATGTATATTAACTTTAACACAAGTTCATGTAAAACGCATCAACACCAATTAAACCTTATGTGTGCTAATTGATTTTTTTACTATTTAACTATCTATATTTTCATTATAATAGAAAAAATATACCATGAATATACCATATTTTATATTTATTAATATTTAAATATATATTTATATAACATAATATTTTTCTTAATTTTAGCTAAAAAATAAAATATCATTTATTTTTAAATAGGAAGAATGTTGCTTTTTATATTATTCATTTAACTGAATTTTATAAAATCAAGAAAATGAAGTAATTAAAATATTTAACATTCAAACTTCTGTAATAATGTATATCCTTACAAAAACATTTAAAATAAAAAATATTTTGATTTACATCACATTAAATATTTTTAGTAATACATTATTTATTAAATTATTAACTAACTAATTCCAATGTTACTATTTCGTATGAATTTAATGTAATAAAATCATCTATAAAAATTTATAAAAAACATTCATTATTTAAAAATATTATTTATATTCAAAAATAATTATTTATAACCAAAGTTATTTATTTTTTCTTTATTTCAATGATTTATAGAAATTAAAAGGACGAAAGGTAAATTTTCTTTATGTTACTTTACTAAACGTATTATATTGGTCAAGAATCTTGTAAAAGTGTCAAAACCCAAATTAAAATATACAAGAATGTCCTAAGTGTCTTAATATGTCAATAAAATTGGTTTTAGACATGTGTTGGGTAATTATAACACATTATATACTAATTTCAACCACTAAGTAAATATATTTTTTTCCATGATCACTCAAATTACATTTCACTATATTCACTAATAATATGTGTCCAAAATTTAGTGGAACGTTTTATAAAATGTATATTTTCTTATTAAAAATATTTAATCAATTTTTAAAACTTAAAAAAATAGTGCTAGTAAAAATTAATTTATAATTAATCCCCTAGACATGATGAGAAATAAATTTTTTAGAATGAAAATGTTCAATGGTTCATAATATTTTTATAACAAATTTAAAAATTGAAATGGATAAAATGAAATAAATTGTGTTAATATGTATGTATATATATTTGAACAATTTTAAATTTGATACCCAATAAAAGTATAGTCTGTCAATATAAATTGTTTAATAGAAATTGTATTTTTTAATTAAAAATCATAATTTTCCACTATTCATCTATAAATGTAACATCATTGAAAAATAAAGGAAATTATCCACATGATAATTTTGATATTATGATATCAAAAGGTTTTTTAATTTTTTGGATAAATTTTATAAAAGTTTTAAAATTCTATTTTAATTAGTTTCTCCACACACAATTAGCCCTTATTTTAGAGAGAATATTGTTTTTAAGAGAAAATATATTTTTATTCTAAATCAATCATCTTTTATTATGAATCAATAAATAACTAATAAAAATACGAAAACTCTAAATTTTCAAAATTTACCTAGTCACATTTATTCGTTCTATTTCAATGGATATGTGATAACAATCGTATTAAATATTATTAGAAAATTTTAGTTTGATGCATAACACAATCCAAATATAGTGTTGTCTGTACCACAAGTTAAAATTAGTGTTTCATGTAATGAAGATTAACATAGAGATTCATATAAATAATTACTAAATATTTGTATGTTGAAATAGAATCCATCAAAAATTTTTAATCAAATGCATTCACAAAGAGTTGTGGTGATAGATTATACCCCCACTTAAAATGCATTTTCCATAAAAATTCATCTGGTTCATCAATGTTTTAATTCATTAATGTACATTTACCAAAAAGCCACATCATAAAAATTGATTCTACATATTCCATTAAAATTTTAAATTTGGAATCATAATGGTTACCCAAAGTAAATGATGACTAGATTACCACAAAATAGAACATTAGTGTGAAGTGACGATTTAGACATGTTTAAAAAGTATAAAAAAGTATAGAGTGATATTGATTAGTGATAAAAATAATGTGTGTGATATTGATAATGTTATATATCACAACCCCATAAATATGTGATAATTTATGGGACCCTTTATTTCATCATAAATTAAGGTAATATGATAAAATTTTGGTTTCAATATCATATCCTAAAGTTGCATAATTATCACGAGAAGATGTTAATACATGATTTCATTCCATTATATGTGCATAAAATCACCATGTGGTTTTTTATTGATTGATTCCCACTTCATATATTAATATATGAAATGATGTTTAATTTTGTGTTCTAGAGACCATAATGGATCATTAAATCCATATACATAATGAAAATTCATTATCACTATCATTAGTTATTGTCAAAACAAAATCTTTAGAACATGTTATTGAATATGCATAAATATTCATATGGAGAAATTATATAGTAATATCTAAAAATTATTTTAATGTTTAACATAATCTATTTCATAAATTTTTAACCTTTTTGTCCTTCCAAGAATTCATGATCCAAACATTAGAAAGAAGTTCACTAACATTCTCAAAATCAATTTAACATTGATCCCCCATACATACTAAAGTCCATAATTATTTTCACATATCAAACATATAAATAACTTCATCATGTACTGTATTAAAACATGGTAATAACCTTAAAAATAAAAAAACCATATAGAAAAGTACATTATTCCTCATTACATACCCAAATCACTGATTATTGGATATATTCCATATGGAATTTTTAGGTTAAACTTTTTCTGTGATATCATGAACCACTGTTTCAACGAATCATTAATCAGTTCCATGGAAATATGGACTATCTATATTACTTTATAAAAATCCAATATCCCTTTATCTTGACATTAATATCAAAACACATGAAACATATTGAAGTTCATATTCCCTTAATCAAAATATCTCTTTTCTAGTCTATCGGTGCTATTTAAAACATTATTGAATATCCATAATGACCTTATTCCATAAAAAACCATTATATAATTCATAAGTCATGAATTAAAATACATAGACACTTTTATTATTCCACCTCATAATTAATCCATTAAACATGATCCACCATCTTGTTCATTATTTGCTTTTTCCCTTCATTTACTATTTGTTGTATCCTCCTCATCAATAATATATGGATTTCTTATACCTCCTAGAAGATTTACTTAGCATGTTTTACCTTTAAGTGATCAATTTTCATAATGTCCATACATTCAACAGTCATTGATTTCTTAGGGAGGACCATATTCCCATCCATTGCGTTAACTAAATATTTAATTTTCCATTTGAATTTACATTCTTTATGTCATTCCATCACATATTCTAAATAGTTTCTCATTTCTCATAGACCCTCCCATGAGTGTTTATTTCAACATTATTGAAACACAGGAAACTGAATCTTCTTTCCTCTATGAACCCTTCACACACCATCTCAAAGAACTCTTTCATTAACATCATTTGTGAGACTCAAAGTTGGTTATGGTATATTTTTTTAAAAGTGTATGAGGCTCCGAGACCCTATTTGGTGAAAGATTATAATACAATAATAGAATAGATGTGAAAAAAAAGACATCCAAAAATAAACATAGAAATTCCTCATATCACATGAGAGTGAGTGAAGATATTGTGATAAGATAGGTGACCACCCCTACAACACGATTGTCTTCCCATATCCATGTCATGGAATGTGTCAAAGGCCTACCTCCATCATATGAAATCTCATCATTCCCAAAAAATCATGAATTTATCTCTATCTCGATCAATATTTTCCTAATCATTGCTGTTGAAAAAACAAGCAATTAAAAGGAGTTATGAGTGATTACCAGTCTACTACCCATTTGGTTCTATGTTTGAGTTATGGATCCATAAGGGAAACCAGTTGTCTCATATACATTGTCATTTTTGGAGACACCAGGATCCAAAATAGAAACATCCTGATCTACTTATTTTGAGTAGAAAATTTTCTCTAGAGAAGTTGAGGTTTTTATCTAAACAAGACTAGATATCTTGTATTCTAAGTCATCCTAAAGTTTTAAAAATTATGGGTTGGAAGGTATAAATCACACCTTTTCTGTCATCAATGCACCAAAAATACAATTTCAGAACCTCTTACAGTGGTTGGCTACAAAATAATTCAAGTGAACATATCATATTAGGATGTTTACACAACAAAAAACCAAGCTATGTTTTTATTTTCTTCCATGTTGTCACGACCCGCCTCAGTGGGGCTCGTGCCGAAACTCCCCAAGATCGCCTCCAATAGGCCAGGGGCCGCTGAATAGCACCGAGTAGGAATTTCACTAACATGGGAGGCATTGCCTATAAACCTGTACACACACACACACATCTCCAAGCCCACAAAGATGAAAAGTAAAAACTACTAAAATAGGAAATGCATTCATACACTAAAAATAACAACCAATAGAGTACTACAGGAAAGAAAAGTGCAGTAATTTAAAACCCTGGGCCAAAAGTATAAGCCCACCAAAAGAAAGTTTTCAAAAATGTACCACCTGTAAAGAAAGGTAACGGGACTACAATCCATAGACGTAGGAACAAACCTCGGCCTGCCTAATCTCACTTAGCATTGCCCGGTCCTGGTCCACCTAGAATCTTATCAACGGATCACTCATCTACACAAGACATGACATGTGCGGGAAAAGCTCGTGCAAGGGTAAGTATAACAATACCCAGTAGGAAACCCCGAAACCACAAAAAATACAACATGGGAAATACCACAAAGGAATGATATAGTCAGCTCTACATAGTATATGTTTACAGAAAATACAATAAGAATATCCAGATATACTCATACACGATCGACTATCGGGAAACCACCACTAAGATCCAGCTCGAAGATTCCACAAATCACGTAACCGGGAGAACATACTCTTAAGTCTGAAGAGAGAGATACAATGCACTCATTCCAGGAGAACTCACTCCACGAGTACTGAAGAAATATACTTAATGTGTCAGATGAGGATCACAACCAATAGCTATGGGGTGATTTCAACAACTCAGTCTGAACTAACCTGCTATGTAGAGGATCGACACTCGTGTAAATTAAGTCATGTCGATACCGAGAAACTCTACCCAGGGTACCACAAAGGAATAGAGAATCTGGTTCTAAGTCTCACAGAGGGGATTCCAACAACTCTATTCAAAAAGTCCTGCTGAAGGGATCATACTCATGTATGTAGGAAATGATACCGAAAACCTTCATGGGAAAGACCAAGGGGAAAAACCATAAGGGAACTAGTCCATGTCACGAAAGACAAATGGCTCAGGCACTATAAAACAAGTTACACGGGTTGTAGTATGGTCACACGTCGTGTTCCTTGACTTCGAGTAGTGCCTGTGTAACATGTATAGTGTCTTAAAACTTGTCATACAAAAGTAACTACATGGCATGTAGAAGGATTACACGCCATGTCCGAGTGTCTGGGGTTCACTCCGTGTATGATGGCCAGGTGCCCATACACGATCTCAACCCTTATCGCCATGCCCATGTACCAGTACATGGGTTATCCCGTGTATCTCCCAGGTCTGGCCGGGGAAGGGTATACACTTTGTGTCCTTGGCCATGTACCCAACCCATGTCCGTGTACTCCCGGAGTACATGCAATGTGGTCCGCTGACGAACACACACTGTGTAACCCATACTACATGCTGTGTAGTTGGGATTTCTCTAAAATCATCTTCTTCCTCCGTGCACCATTGCTTGATCTCCGGATTCAAGATTTCTCATCCATTTTTCCTGATACTATAGATCATGGTTCATTCCATCATTTTAACACCTAACCTGGTGTTTTCAGGCCTTCGATCGGGTCATAAACCTCCAACAATCCATCCGAATGAAAAATTCCCAAAAACTCACATCTCTCGATCCGCTCCAAATCGTCCGCTGAAACCGTCATCGCAACTCCGTACCATCATCCTGAGGTTGGATCTACAATCTCATATCATTAGGCCGAAGATCGAATGTGCAATCGATCATTGTTCTTATCTCGAAAAGAATGAAGAACATGTAGGCAAAAATAAATGGGAAAAGGATTTAAAAAGAAACAACCCGAGGAATGAACCTCGATTGTTGTTTGTTCTGCCCCCGATCCGTATCCGTAATAACGATCTTTAAAACATTTATCATATCTAAATTGCAAGGATTAAGAGCTTCCCCAAAATCCCTACAAAAATCCCGTCTCGAAAATATGATCGATCCGTAGGCTAATAAATTCGTGGATAAGTCCACATTCGTCGTAGGAATCAACAATAGGGAAAGGAAACCAAAATAAAAAATCCTTCCAAGATCCACGACATTCGTTGGCGAAGATCCAGTCGCCGCGTTGTCGTCGCTGGCGAAACTCGTCTAGAACGTCATCACCGTGTTGGGGGTTTCCGCCAGAGCATTCCAGAGCCTCCAGGGTTAATTCAGGGTTATGAGATCTATAACCCTGATCCCCTAAAAAATCATAAATTTAAAATAATTAAGAGACTTCGCTATAGAAAGATTTAATAAAATATTTTTATTAAATTTTTTTATGGTTACGTCCAAAAACTTGATTTCACCACCGACCTGTGCCTGCCGATGTTAGGACTTCCCTAAGGGAAACTCGCTACTCTAAATGAAACAGTGACCTCAGATTTTAGATCTGAGCACCTGTTCAAGAGTTATTCCACTTTTTTAGGAAAATAATATGAGCACATTATTTAATTATTTAATTAAATTAAATCATTGGTTCCGGGCTCACCAGGCCTAAGAACTACATGCCATCTCAGAGACTGGTCTCAAAACAATTCCCATATAATATTAAAATAATATATGAAAAAAACATTCAGGACATTACATCCTCCCCACCTTAGGGATTTACATCCCCGAAAATCCAAAACAAACGCTACTCAAAAAGATGTGGGTACAACACACAAATCTGAGCCTCTTGCTCCCACATGATCTCATGAAGATTCCCTTGCTGCCACCAGACGCGCGCCAAGAGAATAGCTCACCCAAGAAGTTTTTTCTCCTGTTGATACTCGATCTCCACTGGGTACTCAGCAATGGTCACTCCCTTATCGATGTCTATCTCACCCCAGTCGATAACATGTGATAGATCATGCACCTACCTCCATAGCTGCGACACATGGAAGACGTTGTGTACATGATCCATCTGAGGAGGTAGAGCCAAGCAGTACACCAACTCACCAACTCTACTCAGAATTTGAAAAGGGATAACGAAACTCAGAGATTGCTTACCGCCATGACAAAATCTCTACAATCCCCATCGAGGTGGGACCCGAAGGAACACATGGTCTCCCTCCTCAAACTTTAAGGGCCTTTGTCTCCTATCAGCATAAGACTTATGCCGACTCCGTGCAGTCTTCATCTGCTCCTAGATGACCTGCACCTTCTCCTTACTAGGTATCACCCTCTCTAGGCCCATGAGTGCTCGCTCTCCTGGGTTAGTCCAGCAAAGTGGTGACCTGCATGGTAACCTGTACAAAGCCTGGAATGGTGCCATACAAATAGTGGAATGATAACTATTGTTATATGAAAATTACAACATTAGCAGGTGATCCTCCCAGCGATGACCGAAGTCAAGTATACAAGCTCATAGCATATCCTCCATAACATGGATGGTTAAATCTGTCTGACCATTAGTCTAAGGATGAAACACTGTGCTCAAGTGCAACTGAGTCCCAAAATCTTCCTGCAATCCCTTCCAAAAATGGGATGTGAAATGAGAATCACGATCTGATACGATCGTTGATGGAACTCCATGAAGGTGAACTATCTCCTACACATAGAGGCATCCCAAGTTCTCTACTGAACTTTTCTCCCATAAGGCTAGGAAGTGGGCTGACTTGGTGACTCGGTCAATGATCACCCAGATAGAATCGTGTCCCCTGGACATATGTGGTAAACCCGTCACAAAGTCCATTGATATCCCATCCCACTTCCACTATGGCACCTCAAGGGGCTGAGTCAAACCTACTATAACCTAGTGCTCAGCCTTTACTTGCTGACAAGTAAGGTAGCAGAAAACAAACTCTGCCACACTCTTCTTCATTCCTGGCCACAAGAATTGACATCGGAGGTCCTGGTACATCTTTTCCACGCCTGGATGCACCGCCAAAGGAGATTTATGGAACTCCCTCAGAACCTTCTCTCGTAACCTCATTGGTACTACTGTGCGCCCTCTAAAAATAACAATGTTCTCCCCACCTTTTGAAAATCCATCAGAAGCATCACCTGCAGATATCTGAGCACGTAGAGTCTCACAACTATCATCCCCGAGTTGTGCTTCCCTGACTCATTCTAAGAGTGGAGGGGTAAACGCCATAGACTAAAGGTAATATCCGTCATCTTTATCCACGAAGGATAACTGTAAAGAGGCCAACTACCGCATAGCCCCATCCTGCAACTGCGAACTAAATTTCCTACAGAGATCATCTGCCACAACGTTCCCCTTGCCAGGAGTATAAATGATCTAAAAGTCCTAATCCTGGAGGAACCAAAGCCACCACCTCTGTCTCAAATTCAGACCCTTCTGAGAAAAGATATATCTGAGACTCTTGTGATTAGTGTAGATGATAAACCACTCGCCCATTAGGTAGTGCCTCCACATATTCAAGGTGAAGACTACCGCTTCCTACTCAAGATCATGGGTCGCGTAGTTCTGCTCGTGTGGCCTCAACTGATGTGAGCCATAGGCAATCACCTGTTGCCTCTGCATCAGGACACAATCAAGCCCGTTTCCTGATGTGTTGTAGAACACTACGTACTCCACACCCTCTTCTGGTAGTCTCAAGATCAGGGCTCTCATCAGACTCTGTCTCAACTGCTGAAAACCTTGCTGGCATCTCTCGGTCCCTCGGAAAGGCTGACCCTTTCGGGTCAAAGCTGTCATGGGTGCTGAAATCCAGAATGAATCTTTGATAGTAGCCTTCCAACCAAAGGAAAATCTCCACCTCCGTCACGCCCCGCGGTGGCTCCCATCATAACACTACCTTTACCTTGGCTGTGTCCACTACTACACCATCTTATGAGATAACGTGTCCCAAAAAGTGGACCTCCTGTATCCATAATTGACACTTCGAGAGTTTCCCATACAACTGGTTCTCTCAGAGTGTGCCTAGAACCATACTTAGGTGCCTCACGTGCTACTCCTCGGACACAGAGTACACAAGGATATCATTAAGGAAGACCACCATGAACCGATCTAGATAGGGATGAAAGATCCGGTTCATGAGTACCATAAACACTACTAGGGCGTTTGTCATTCCGAATTGCATCACCAAATACTCATAGTGACCATAGCGACATCTGAAAGCCGTCTTCGGTATATCCTCATCCAGTACTCACAACTATTGATATCATGATCAAAGATCAACATTCGAGAACCATCGTGCCCATCTTAACTGGTCGAAGAGGTCATCCGTCCTTGGTAGTGGATACCGGTTCATCTTGGGAACCTGATTCAAGCACTGATAATCCACACACAACCTCAAGCTCTCATCTGCCTTCATGGAAAACAACACTGGGGCCACCCAGGGTGAACCACTAGGTCTCACGAAGCCCTTCCTCGGCAAGTCTTCCAACTGCACTCTCTACTCAAGAAGCTTTGCAGGATCCATACAATATTCTGAAGCTGATATTAGTGTCGTCCCGGGTTGCAACTCAATGTAGAAATCCATCTCTCACCATGGAGGTAGTCCAGGGACATCCTCCAGAAATAATTCATCATACTCAACCACTACTGCTGGATACTTGAAACTCATAACATCTGTTGTTCCAAGGGCTAGGCTAGCCAATTGGTGTGAAAACAACTGTACCATCCTACACATGAGTCCATCCGGTGCTGCGAGGGTCTATTTTTCACCGACGAAGTAGAACCTCGTTCCATCACTAAGGACACACCACACCCTTCACCTAAAAAAGTCATTCTGGGCATGAACTATGGATAGCCAATCCATACCAAGAATGACATCATAAGGCCTCGACGCTACCACCAAGAGGATCCAACCAAAACTATCAACTCCAAGGGTCAGTCCACACTATCTACAAAGGTGTGTGATCTATGAATCTTCTCTAGTCAGTGTTTCTAAGCATAAGGGTCGAGTCAACAGCCCAACTAGAATCTCAAGGTCTCAAATAAGATAAGAAGGAAGAAAAGAATGACTAGCACCTATGTCTATCAGTACGGAAGAAAAAGTAGAAAATACATAGATCATACGTCTAATCATTCCGGGAGTCCCTGGGTCATAAGCCTTGGCTGCCTTCAGTTGTCCCTGCTTCTGTCCACCAGCTCCCTGAACCCGGGGTGGACCTCCTGGGGGTGGTGGTGGAAAATGTTCAAAACAATGAACACCTCCAGCTACTCTCCCAACTCCTCTACCACACCTTCCGCACCGCAGATCAGTCTTCTCCACACGTTGCCTCTACCTTGGTGGTCCATCTACTGCTCCCATGTCAGTAGTGTGGCGGGTTGGTCAATCTCGAGCGAGATGTCCCCTTCCATCACATGAATAGCATCGCCTCTCTTGAGGCTATCTTGATGCACCCTGCGAACCTTGTACGGAAGATCCCCTGTCCTGGGATCTCCTCTGGAAATGTCTCTTATGCCTGGGTCCCTGACGTCGAGTCCCTGTTTCTGAGGTCTCTGCTCCAGCTCACTCACTACTGAAAACTGCTGGCTTCCTCTGCTCTGCCATAAAGCACTCGACCACCAAAGCCTGCTCGAGCACCCCAGCATAATTAGGAATTCTCATAGAGATGATGCTAGTTTGGATGTCCCTACTCAAGCCCCACTAAAAACTCCGAGCTCTAAAGTACTGATCCGTGACCATATCCATCGATTACCATGAGAGGTCGGTAAACCTAAAAAAATAGTCAGCCACTGTCATGGTTACCAGTTGGAGCTGAAGAAGCTCATGTATACGTACTTCTCTCAGGGTAACCAATGAAAACTCTTATCTAAAGAGATTGTCAAACTCCAACCATGAGAAAGTCACATCGTCGTGAGACTGGAAAACCAAACTCCACCACCGCCCTGTCGAGCCCTGAAGAATGCTTACTGCCAGGATCACAATCTGGTCTGCTGGTGTCCTGACCAAACGGAAAACTCTAACCATTGCCTCAATCCAGTTCTCTACTGCCTGAGGGTCATGCTCACCTCGAAACCTGATGGTCTCTGTCTCTGCAACATGTGGATTGTGCTTAGCCTTTGATCCTCCTCTACTGGTACATCAGGCACTAAATACTGCTCCATAGGTGGTGGAATAGCTGGAACACCACCCGAAGGTAAAACTGGGGGATCTAGTCCCTGTATCAAAGCTTCATCACATAGGAGGTCATCCTCGTGAGAGAGATGCTAGATCCTTTTAGGTGCGTGTCACGAAGGCATCCTATAAATAAACAAGACATATCCCAGTTAGTGAGTATATCTGGAGAGCTAACTCAGGAAGGACTGGAAACAACAACCTGTTCCTATATGATGGATGTACCATAATTTTCCCCTACAACTAGAAATCTCATGTTCCATGTTGAAAAGCAAGTTATCAGAGTCTTGGTGTATGGATACGTCGGCCGCCCGTACCAACACTGTGGTCCCTGGCCTGAAAGCCGAACTCGTAACACTTAACACTATTGCCCCAAACCAACACAAAGACTCTCAGTGCTATGGTAGAGATGACCTTCTCTGATTCCACTCTATCATGACCCATCCCAGTGGGGCCTATGCCGAAACTCCCCAAGCCCGTCTCCAATAGGCAAGGGATCGGTCACTAGCATTGAGTAAGAATTTCACTAACATGGGAGGCATTTCCTATAAACCTACACACACACACACACACACATCTCTAAGCCCACAATGTTGAGAAGTAAAAACTACTAAAAAGGGAAATTCATGCATACACTAAAAATATCAACCAAAAGAGTACGACAGGAAAGTAAAGTACAGTAATGTAAAACCCTTGGACAAAAGTACAAGTCCACCAAAAGAAAGTCTGCAACAAAGTCCAACCTGTAAAGAAAGGTACTGGGACTGCAATCTATAGCCGTAGAAACACACCTCGGCCTGCCTAATCTCACTGAGCACCATCTGGTCCTGGTCCACCAAGAATCCTGTCAAAGGCTCGCTCGTCTTCACAAGACATAACACGTGCGGGAAAAGCCCGTACATGGGTGAGTATAACAATACCCAATAGGAAACCCTGAAACCACAAAAGAATACAACAATAGAAATATTAGAAAGGAATGATACTGTCAGCTCTACACAGTATATGTTTAGAGAACATACAACAAGAATATCCAGATATACTTATACACGATCAATAATCGCGAAACCACTACTAAGATCCAGATCGAAGATTCCACAAAGAACGTAACCGAGAGAACATACTCCTAAGTCTAAAGAGAGAGATACGATGCACTCATTCTGGGAGAACTCACTCCATGAGTACTGAAGAATGATATTTGATGCGATAGATGAGGATCACAACCAGTAGCTATGGGGTGATTCCAACAACTTAGTCTGAACTAACCTGCTATGTAGAGGATCGACGCCCAGGTAAATTAGGTCATGTCGATACTGAGAAACTCTACCTAGGGTACCATGGAAGAATAGAGGATCCGGCTCTATGCCTCATAGAGGGGATTCAAAAAACCTTATTCAAGAAGTCCTGCTGAAGGGATCATACTTCTGTACATAGGAAATGATACCAAAAACCTTCAGGGGAAAGACCTAGGGGATGAACCCTATGGAAACTAGTCTATGTCATAGAAAAAAATGGCTCAAACCATGTAAAACAAGTTACACGGTGTGTAGTAAGGTCACACACCGTGTTCCTTGACTCCGGCTACTGCCTGTGTAACACGGATCGTGTCATAAAACATGTTGTACAAAAGTAACTACATGGCGTGTAGAAGGATTACAGGCCGTGTCCGAGTGTCCGGGGTTCACTCCGAGTATGCTGGCCATGTGCCCATACATGGCCTCAACTCGTGTCACCATGCCTATGTACCAGTAAACGGGGTATCCCATGTATCTGGCTGGGTCTCGTAGGGAAGGGTATACACGTCATGTCCATGGCCGTGTACCCAACCCGTGTTCGTGTACTCCCATAGTACATGCCAAGTGGTCCGCCGACGAACACACTCCATGTAGCTCAAACTACATGCCATGTAGTTGGGATTTCTCCAAAATCGTCTTCTTCCTCCACACGCCACGACTTGATCTCCAAATTCGCGATCTCTCATCCGTTCATCCTGGTACTTCAGATCTTGGTTTGTTCAATCATATGAACACCAAACTGGGTGTTTTCAGGCCTTTGATCGGGTTGTAAACCTCCAACGATCCATCTGAAGGAAAAACGCCAAAAAACTCACATCTCTCGATCCGCTCAAAATCATCCGCTGAAACCGTCATCGCAGCTCCATACCATCATCCCGAGGTTGGATCTATAATCTCTGATCATTACACAGTTGATCAAAGGCACAATTGATCACTGTTCTTATCCCACGATGAACGAAGGACATGTAGGAAAAAATAATGGGGAAAGGATTCAGAAAGAAACAACCCAAGGAACGATCCTCAGTTGTTGTTCGTCCTGGACTCGATCCATTTATGAAAGAAAGATCTTTAAATAAATTATCAGATCTAATTATATTGATTAAGATCTTCTCCAAAATCCCCACAAAAGACCATCCCACAAATACGATCGATCCGCGGGCTAATCTTTTCGTGGATTAGTCCGCATTCGTCTTAGGAATCAGGAACATGGAATGGAAACCAAAATCAAACATCCTACATAGATCCACAGCGTTGGATCACGAAGATCTAGTCGCCGCATCGTCATCGCCAACAAAACTCGTCAAGAATGTCGTCGTCGTGTTGGGGGTTTCTTCAAGAGCTTTCTCGAGCCTCAATGGGAAATTCATGGTTATGAGATCTGTAACTATGATCCTCTATGAAATCGTTAATTTAAAGGAATTAAGAGAATTTTCTGCATAAACATTTAATAAAATATTTTTATTAAATATTTTATTACGGTTACGTCCAAAAACTAGATTTCACCACCGACCTGCGCTAGCTGATGTTAGGTCTTGACTAAGGGAAACTCACAACTATGAATGAAACGGTGCCCTCATATTTCTGATCCGAGAACCCATTCAAGAGTTATTCCACTTTTTCAGGAAAACCATTCATGCATATAATTTAATTATTTAAATAAATTCAAACATTTGTTCTGGGCTCACCGGGGCTCCAAACTGCATGTCGTCTTAGAGCCTGGCCTCGAAATAATTCCCATATAATATTAAGATAATACACGGAAAATAAATTTGAGACATTACACATGCGACCTAGGACCAATGGGGGAGCATGTAGACAAGAAGACTTCTCAATATCCTCTCCCACTACATAGTCCACCCTTGGTGTTAGAGAGTCATGAAGAAAATTTTGAATCAAAACAACTTTCTTCTTGCAGGGGACCTCCATAAAATTTTATTACTCCAAACAACAATATCTTTTTATAACAATGACTAAATCTACGATTTTAATAGGCAATTATTTGATGTTTCAAACACAAAAAAGGATTTTCCTTTTGGTAATCTAGATGAAACTACATATTTATACTACCAAAGTAGGTAATTAACTTTAATTTGTGCAAAGAGATCTCTTTCCACATTAATATCATAAGATTCAACATATTATTCATCCACATTTGTGTGTTACATTAATACAAGTTTAAATGAGGTTCCTATATAAACTCAACCTTTATAATTTGCTATATCATCCCAAGAGTTAATATTTAAAATTAGAGGAGAAGAGGATTAAGTCCTAACACAAATACTAGAAGAGCTATAGGGTCTAATAACATAATAGTCATTGTTTTTGGCAATATGTGTGATGTCTTACCCATTTTTAATAAGTGGTCCATCTAAATCTTCTAATTATATAGTGGGATGTGAATAATTTAAGATTCTCTATGTTGGGGAAATTTCCTCACCCATTGTCTGATTAGTCTCTTGAATTATAGGGGTCTTGATAGCTCCAAAATACACTTTTTTCCTAAATTGTGATTGATCCTGACCTCTTATATAGCATCTCGAGCAAACTTGATTCCTCATGTAGTTGGATCTCTCTTGTCCAACAATATAACCATCACTATAGAAAAGTGGAATCTTTTCATAAACAATTTGGGGAATTATATCTTCTTGAGGCATAGAAAGGACCAAAATCTCATCCAAAGTGGATCTTAATAAAATCTCTACCAAGATTCTAGTAAAATTCTCAAAAATAACTTCTCTATACCATATCCATTTGGATTGGTATACCTATTACTGCGACAATTTCAATAAAAATATATAGATTCCATAAAACCCCATTTAGTCCATAAATTTTGATGCATACTTGACCAAATGTGTCTCTAAAATCATTAAGGTTGAGCCCTAGATTCCACTCATGGATCCAAATGTTTTTAGGATGAAGTTTGATGGAGATGAACCCCCAAATACAACCCTTCAAATCATAAATGGGGACAAGAAGGTAGAAAACCCTGTGACCCAACGACATGCACATGAAATCAAAGAATCCTCAAATAAAGGCTAGATGGAAGACTACATCTTCTATTTTACATTGTTTTATACACTTTTTCAAAAGAAAATAAACAAGGGATGAATTATTAAAAATTTCTAACCACTTTTTGACCCACCTTTTGAAGAAAATACATTCACTATTGTTTCTTTCCAGATTATACATTGTGCGGTTCAATTAGACTGGAAACGAATGATCCTCTAGAGAAATCAATGAATGATTAAAACCCAGATGGTTCCTCATTTCATCTTTTCTACACCAAATTAGATGAAATCAAATGACAATTTTGATGATTTGTAGGTAGGAAGAAATAATTAAAACTCCTCAATTGGATTTTATCTTTCAACCCATCAACATCCTCCCTGATATTTTCACTCATTCTTCCATCGCCTTTTAGATGGAATGGTTAATGTATAAATTATTAATAACGTTATGTGAAAACTATTTTGGTATAATTTAAACATCCTTTATATCATTGATAATCCATTGTGAATGCTCATAAACAAATCTTCCATCAAATTTAATGTTAACCCAGATTCTTCTGCATCCCACCATTGAGTAAAAACAAAAATAATAGTGTGACCAACTCTATTCATAGAGGAAAACAACATAATCATGAAAATTAACTTATATGATATGAAAATAATGAATTTTTTTAATTGATGAAACCTTTAGTTTATAATATATTTTTAATATACATATTATATTTTAGTCCTTCATGATTATTAATAAACAGTTATTGAATTACCAATGCAGACCCCCTGAGAGTGTTAAAATAGTTGTGATGTATGTCCCATTTTCATACACCAGTTACTAATCATGTCTAGATCAATACGATGTCTTTAGAGTTATTACACAATGTACATATATTCCAATGAGATATAAAATTTTATTTTTTAGATATGGATGTGTTTCTAGAAAACAATCACTATCTCCTCTCCTAAAATTCAATGATAGATTCGTATACATTAACTTATCCTGAAGCATATTGTTAGATACATCCCTAGAAATACCCATATAAATATAACTAGGGATATAACTAATGTTTTTTCATCCATGTTTAAAATGGATAAAAAATAACTTCTTTTGAAACCAACTATAGTGACCCATGATTTTCAAACATCAAAATTTCATATTTTTTTGTTTAATATTTAGTATATTAAATTAACAAAATCTTAAAGAACAAACTATTTTATTTCTTTTAGAAAAGTGGAAACATTATTTTCCAATATGGTGAAACATCTCCATCATATCCTATAATTATCTTCTATTTAGTACTCTTCACAATCATACCCTACTAAAAACCATTAATCATAACCTGGGGAACAAAAGCATAAGAAATGATGCAATTAAATTCTCAGTAATGGTGAAAAGGGAAGATATGTAATCATAATCATGAGAAAAAGTGTTTGAGAACATGTAGATAACATTGGAATACCACACCCTATATATGAAACATAATTAACATGAATCATGGAACAAAAATTGGAAGTTTAGAAGACATGATTTATAATGATATCAAATTGAATGATAAATGTGAGAATAACCTAGGTATAAGATAGAGAATTTTTGAAATCCATAAACATATAAATTGAATCCCAATGTAGTTAAGTATTACTTCCAAGGATATCATAGTAGAATGAGTTGACTCCCAAAACTACTTTAGTAGTCAAGCTTCACTCCCAAAAACCATATTAGTGGAAAAAGTCCCGTATTGAACCATTTTCACTCATCATCATAGTCATGCCTACATCATGAAATATAAATCACTACCAAAATATATGCAGGGATATATATGTCCCACCCATCACATAATGAAATCATACATATATATTCCACAAGATAATATAACATTCATCATACCATGACACATTAACATAGACGGGTTTTATAAACATCATTTCATAAGCATTTAAATTAATTAGGTATCATAATTATTTCATAATATCATAAACTTTGGAAAGAAGTTAGGATTCATCATCATTTATTCATATAATAACCGGTGAAAGGTAGAGGTTTTAATGTGTGTTTGAGCTTGGTATAATGTTTGGAAGAGAAAAAGATTTCATAAAAAATATTTCACCTTTGTAATAACAAATTAAAATAAATAATAATAATGGTGTTCTTCGACAATTTCAAATGAAAATTATAAACTATATCAAAGAATGTCATCTTTTAAGACAGTGATTTTGAAATATCACTTGGACCATTCCCTAAGTAAAAAAACCATTCATTCATTTTTTGTGGACAAAAGAAAATATCAAAATCCGTTTCACTAAAAACAATTTTGAAAATGAATTAAGTATTATATAAAATTATTTTAAAACATTTTTTCTGAAAATATCCATTCCACTTTGAAAAATTATTTTTTAATTAGAAAACTAGTTTAAAAACTTTTTTCATTAAAAATAACCATGAAATATTATAAACAAGGATTATCCTATAATTTGAATAACATTTTGAAACAAATAATATTTTTAAAATCATTTAAATTGAAAATAAAATCTAATTAGAAATGAAAAATATTTTTTGAAACTATTTTGGGAAGAATGGTTTTTGATTTAAATTAATTTCCATGTAACGATAGAAATAATGTGTGATTTTCATAAAAATATTTTCTTAATTGAAATTATTTGAAATGAGTAGAAAAATGGTAACATTACTTGAAGATATCATAATAACCAAAGAGGAATAAAATTATTGATAATTTTTGATGTACTGGTCGTAAAATTTAATTAATGAATGTATAATCATAAACAATATCTATACATGATGAGATTGTAGAAATAAAAGCATACATCTTTGGTAACATTGAATCATAAATCCCATGAAAAATAACATAAAATTAAATTTATAGTTTCATAAGGGTGAATAATTTTTTGATATTACATGTCAAATTGTATGTATATAATCCTCATGAAATAATATACGTGCCTATCAAGATATAAGTAATAAAGAAGGAAACTTGAGACAAAACTCCCTTACCATATTGGTTTATTTTGACCGTAATCCCATTGAAATAGACACACAGAAATGGATACTTAAATATAAATAATTCATAATTTTTGATTATCAAACGACATCAATTGTTTTTATACACACCACATATAATAAATATATAGTGAACAAGGCTTGAGTCTCAAAGAAAATAAAAGTGAGACAAAAATACATTAATAAATAACTAAATTTTGAATCAAAAGTTACATGAATTATTAATAATAATTTAATCCATTAATTCAGTTAAATAAATTAAATTCATGGTATAACATGTAATATTAAATTATATACACCCTAAAAAATAAATGAGTGGTGAATATGGAATAAGTCTAATATAAGTAAATGTGAGACTAGAAATCCATGTAGCTTAAGTCTTGAATTCTCTCATAATCATTCATCATCCTCTTTAATAAATATAAGATTTTTAAAAATATATTATAGAACTATATTAATATATATAATACCATATTTTATTTTCTTCTGACCATTATTACTGATTTAATAAACATTTCTTGTTGAAGATATGTTTCGGGTAACATCTCTTTTGTTTTTCGTAAATGCCTGGACTTTTAATTTTAGGTTCTGTTTCCCAAATCACGTTTTAAACATATTAAGAATGTAAAACATGATATAAATATAATTTATATTCAGTATATGTGTATTTATATTCATCCAAAAAATTTGGTGATAAATAATTTTATACTCTATTGATGGAGATGGTAGGTCATACATGCACATTAATGATGTTATAATTTATATTGAGTATTGAAAAAAGTAAAGGTAAATTACATATATAGATATATTATCATAATAGTAGTATTATTATTTCAAATATATCATGTTTTTTTATTAAACCAATCCTTAAAACATCCCATGTATATCATGAATTAATCACATAACCTCGTGAGGTGGTAGTCCAATGTACAAACAAACAATGTTTTCATATTCCCATAAAATGGAAATAATGACGGTATATGTGTTATTACAATTAATGAATCATAATAAAATCATATATATCATATATATGATATATAAATTTTATTTCCATCATTATTAAAAACTTTTAATGGTGGTAATGGAAGATGAATGACATCGATTCGCGAGTTGGTAGTTCGTCATATACATGAATGATGAATATGTAACCCACTTCATGGAAGTGTGTGTTGATTTAGGTTGTAAAATTAGCATAAAAATATATCAGTATATGGAATATATATAGTATATCATATAATAATGATATTAATATAATTTAATTTGCTGGATAAAGAAATTGAATATAAATTCTTTGCAGAAGAACATTAAATATTCTTCAGGTATCATCTTTATGATTTCACTACAGAATGAATGGTTTTATTTATACCCAAAATAATTATTCTATGATTATGAGAAGGAAGTGGGAATTAATTTGTTCATATTTTGGTTAGTAAAAATGGTTTCATATGTGTGATGAAGTGGGGAGAGTGAGTACTGTTTTATAGTTGAGGAGTTTCATATTTTGTGAATACTCAAAATTATTCACTACCGAGAGGCTGTTCTTACCTCGAGTTGCACAAAAAATGATAATTAAGGAGGTGAATGGATAATAAATTTGAAATAACCATCCACCAAAAATTTATACGTTGGGTTTAATCATTTGGTTTGATAACTCTTATGATTCTTTATTTTACTATTTTTTTTCATTAGGGTAACTAATTTTCTATCACAAGTAATGTGACCATCATGACTAATTTAGAGTGAGCCTTATTAGATAATTTTTAATCATTGATTATAAATATGATATCTAATTTTTAATGTTAATTCCTGTGTGTGTTGGATATTAACAATTACACAAGCGCAAGGAATGAGCAACAATACTGCTTAAACAATTACCGTGCTACCTGCATTATTACTATTTAACAATATATATAGTAATTATAATATGAAATTTTTATCATTAATAGAAGATATTTTATATTTATAAATATTTATAAAATAATTTATATAAATATTTATTTTATTAATTTTAAATAAATAAATATAATATCATTAAATATAAAATACTATTAATGTCATTTTTGACATTATTTATTTATTTGAATTAAAAAAAATCAAGGCAATGATATAATTTGAATATTTTATGTTCACACATATCTAACTAGTTATATTCAAATAGAAAAATAATGTAAAAATATCATTTAATTTACTTATCTTTTCATGTTGTTATTATAATTTTATTTATTTAATTATTAAATTATTAATTCATGCATTGGCGTTTCATAAGTATTTAATGTCTACATATCAATGGTAAGAAATAAAAAAAAATCATAATAAAAAAATCATTTATATTAAAAAATTATCTTTATAAGAGAAAGTTTTTTGGTTCTTTCTGATTCAAAAGCATTATAGAAATTCAATTGAAGAAATGTACAATTTTTGTCTTTTTCTTTACATAATTATTATATGGGTCACATTTCAAGAACTATCACCCAAAAAAACATATGAAAATACAATAGAGTAAAAACTAATGATATAAGTCTAGAAATTTGGTTTTTTAAAAGATTTGTGTCACTCTTAAACCTTATATTCTATGTTTAAACACTATGAAAACTCAGTTTTTCCTTATTCACTATAAATAATATTAACTAATTTCACTAAACACTATAGTTTAAAATTAATCTAACCATATTATAAATTTTAAATTATAATTATTATTAATATAGAATTTGATTTTTAAAAACAAATCACATAAATGGAAATAATAAATTATAATTAATTCCTCAGACGTGATTAGAAAGTGGGTTTTGAAAGTGAAAATTTTAATAATTTTACAATGTTTATCTATCAGAATTTAAGATGAAAATTATTCCAATGAACTACATTAGATTAATATATTTATAATTGAACTATTTATAATTTTAGACCAATTTAATATATATTTTATCATTATAAATTACTTATATGAAAAGAATATTTTGAATTAAAATTCATTATTATTCACAATTAAAAAGAAAATGTAAATTCTCATAAAAATTTATACAATTCACCCTAAGATAATTTTGATATTATTATTAAAAAATGAATTTTATTTTTTTAAAATTATTTTTTAAATGTCATAAAATATATTGTTTAAATAAATTTTTGTATGTATGAAGAAAAAAAGTTTTTCTCTGAAAAAGTTTCTTTTCGTTTTGAATGATTTTTATTTTAGATATATAATATATATAACTTATAAACATGTGAAAATATATTTTTTCATTATTTCTTTAATCCTATTTATTCCTACAATTATAATGGCTTGGAAATAACTATCATATAAAATGATAATAGTATATTTTTATTCAGTGTGTACCATAAGTAAAACATAGTGTTGCATATAATGAAATCTAAACACAATGCTTCATTTAGCAAAAGAATAAATTGCCTATTCATATAAATAATTCCTATCATGGTTTAGTGTGAAATTAAATCTATTTATTTATTTTAATTTATTATAAAATACATTTTAATATCTTGGGGTGTTGCATAGTCAGCTAGATGTTTTGTTAAAAAGGGGGCCTTTGTTGTTGGGTAGATCTATAAATCATGACTGATTGATCATTATACAATTGGTTGTCAGTTTTTTAAATTGAATAATAATTTTTATTCTAATTTGGTAGCTGTAGATATTGATATGGTATCTTATAGAATATTAATACAATATGATTTTTTCTCTTGTAATTAGGGGAAATAGTAAGCTGGGTTTTCTATTTCAGTGAAAATTACACAAGTGAAGACATGTAAGGGCTGGGATTCATTTTGATCCAAATTAATTTTCATCACCATAGTGGCCAGTTTTTCAAACATTGTATGAGTTAAATTATTTCCATGGTAATAGTTTTGTTTTCTAATCTACACCTCTGACATATGGGGTACCTCGAGTCACAAAATTGATGGGAGTTTCTTTCCATCGTGGCAATCAACACATGTGAAACTAATAGGGTTTTTTCTATCAATACCCCTCCAATCACAATATCCACCACACTAATCTATATATTTTTGAGGCCTTTATTAAGTTGTATGATGAGTAGTTACCAAATCACACTATGAAGTATGTACTTGAACAAAACTTCTTGAATCACTCCATGTGACCATACATTTACTCCCTATATTCCAATTCAAAACCTAAGATCTCTTTATGAATGGAAGAGGTATTTGATGATGGAAAAATTATATATAAAAATGATATTTCAAATTGTTACAAAATGTTAAATTTTCATATTGGAAATAATGCCTCCAATATTTGGTAGTTCCGTCATGTGAGAATGGGAATGAACTTATTTTGATTTTATCATTAATGGCATTCCTTGGTTATAGGGTAATTAAAACTGCATTGAATTATATTGTATTTTTTTGGGATCCTCACCCTAAACACCATGAATGTTCAGTAGAATTTTTATCAATCAATATTTCAATTCAATATATTATACTAGATTTTGGTATGTCGTGTAATTTTATTGATAACAAATTTCTAGTTTAACATATTCTAAAATATTTTGATTGAGTTTATTGTTATTATTTACATCCATGGGTATTGGTTTTATTTATAATTTATATGAAAATCATATTTCAATGTTTTCATATTGTGGGAATTTCTTGATTGTAGGATTTTTGAAATTTACCATAAACTAAGAATGACTGATTTGATCCCTAAGGATGTGTTCAATATTTGGGTCAACATTTAAGACATCCTCAGTATTAGTTTGTGACCTAAATAAAATAAAAGTTAAATATTGAAAAGTGTAGAATAAAAATATATATGAGCTTTGAGTTTATGGTCTAACAACAGAATAAGGAAAAGAAGATAAATTATCAAAGGGGAGAAAATAATGAATCATGAGAGGAAATAACAAAAGAAACAAAATAATAATAATAAAATTCCTCTAATTAGTTGAAGAAATTAATTTCCACCCATGAAAAAGAACCAATTTGAAAGGCACTATCATGGCCTCTATGAAATGGTTTGTGGTTTTTTAGTACTTAAGTATATTATAGTGGCTGACCAATGCCATATCTCAAAGAGGAAGTTATTAAAAAACTATATAATGGTGTTTTGAATGTAAATAAAAAATAAACACACATCATATATTAATGGGGGGGGGGGGGGGTTAGGTTTATGAATAATGGTGATGTATTCTGGAAGAAGTTTTTAATTTTATTTTAAAATGAGAATGATAAAATCAATTGATAATGTATTTTTTTTAAAACAAAATTTTAACAGTTATATTCAATAAAACACTTCCAAATAACAGAAATATTAATTTTTTTTAATTTAAATTAAATTCCTCTTAATTACGATGCCATAATTATTTAATCCTTGAATTTTAATGGAGTTAACATAAACACAATGTTGAAATTAATTAAACCCTGGGATAGCATTGGAACATGAAATCATAACACCATGATTTCACCGTTCTTCTATGAATATAGTATGGTATGTGATATATTAGGGAGCATATAAATTCTATAAATTAATATGAATTGATCTTTTATACTATATATGAACTATTGAAATTAATGTCATTTTTTTGTTATAATAATTGAGAATTTTCAATTAAAACTAAAATCTTTATTCCCAAAAATAACTGATGAAAATGTGGGAAACAGATCTTGTCCAACTCCAAGATCACCCTACATAAAAGGAGGCCACATAACCATTTAAAATAAGGTTATTATTAATATAATTGCCTACCTAATACAATCCTGATTGATGTTCTTAAACCATCATACTTAGGTCATCTTAGATTATGTCTTTAAAATGAGTGGCAAGCTTCTCTAAATTATAGAAGTACTTATCTGCGTTTATCTTCCTTTAATTGAATCCCCATGCTAGTATAAGATCATGTTGACTGATTTAAACTTTTTGATCATTTCACACACGAATTAAAACCTCTCATTCATATATTCTATGAAAATCACCCATTGGGTAATGATGTTTGATCTCCCATTCCTGTATTTATTACTTAAAATGGAGAATTATATAAATGTATTTCTCTTACTCTCTATCTTAGGTTCCCTTAACACCACAATTCCCATGATACTTAATGTCTTGGAACATAACCATTATCATTCCACTAATTTGAACCAAATTTATCTTTCCTTCATGTTCTTGAAGCCTCGATCTAAATTCTATTTCATTAGACCTTCTAGCCAATCTTGTTTGAATAATATTAGGTAGCTAGGAGTATTTTTTCCTCATTTTAGTTTTCTTCCCATTAGATACAATTAACCCCCACATTATAGTGACCCTTCCATCCCTTAATTTTATTCTTTAGGATTTAAACTCTTCTTACTCTTCCCTCCACCATACTATTAAATATTTGGATATATATTTCATCATCATAATCAACCACAGAGAAAACCATGTATCGCTAGATTTTTCCTTTTGTAAATGTGATTTTATGACTAAATCTTCTATATTACCTCCTTAATCATGAACCACACATTCATCCTCCAGACCTCCACATGAAAGGGATGCCTATGGTGGTTCCATCTCATAAAATAGCCCTTCATACTATAACCCATCAAACAAATATCAATGATTTATATCTTTCATATCTTTCCTATAATTGGATCGGATAACCACCCTCTCTACATATGGTAAAACCATCATCTTAGAGATACATGATAGTCCTCCATCATGAGATGCATGAAAATAGACTATTCTAATCAGTCTCATGACACTGGAACACACCCTCACCCACTTATGGTGCCTCTATTACAATACAGTTAATTATTTGGTTTCACTACCTCCATGTTAGACTTTGAAAAGTAATGAAATCATTTGTGGTTCAATTCCGGTGAAGGAAAATGAAAACACAAACCATATTGAGTTTCATATTCCTCATCTGGGCATGAGAAAATTGACAGAGCTGATCCCCTGAGATCCTACCTTGCCCATTCAAGTAACCATAACTCCATAAGAGTAACAGTTTGAAACTCCATATCACTTCCTCATCCAAATAGTCCTTGAATTGGTGTACATGAATCTAAATATTTTCTTAAGTGATCAACTATATCCAACACCTTTATATAGCATTTCATTATTCTTTCCTCACATTGGTCAGATAGAACCACATATGATACAAAATGAGTGTCCATGATGGCCTATAAATATATGGACCAAAATTCTGTCATGATATTGAAACATTACCTTCTAGACCATGTAACCATGATGAGAATCCAATTTATGATTCCCTAACCATTTACACGATGATCCAAAATCGGTCCAAGACTCATAAATCACTTCAGCAATCAAGAGGAATTCTTACCTAACTACTATCCATACCCCTTCCATTAGTGGTCTTGAAACGTCAACCTCAATATATATATGAGGTAATATTAGGTTTAAACCCAATTTATTTTGACTATTAGTACATAGATAATGATCAAAAAATTTTCCAATCATACATAGAATATATGTATTTTCTTTATTGATTTTTATGTTCTTGACTCCTTTCCCATTCCACCTTATAAGGATTACCATGATTCAAGTAGAAATTGAAATACCATAAAAGAGGTAAAAGAATCACCCAATGAAAGAAATAGGAGACATGGATAGGGATATATTCTAGTCTTCCTATAAATTGGAACATATCATCAAATACCAATTGTTGAGAATATAAAAAAAATAGTGTTCCTGTATACCCTAAGAGGTGAAGGTGAACATGTTAAAGACATTGAATAAAGCATATATTTTCCTAAATAAAGCTTCCAAGGTATGATTGGGAAGGTATAAAGCCTTTGTGAACTCATTGTGTGAATGTTCCTGATGATGAAAGACATTGAAAAAACATTGATCCTTAGGGATCAATGAAATCAAGAAAAAATTATGTAGGGAAACTTGGTTAGATAATGGAAGGAATGGTTGATGCCTATAGAATAAAGAATGTGGAGGGAGAGAATCCCCCATCTTTCAGGGAGAGACAGGCAGGAGAAATGTCCATTATTTCCATATAGAATCACTATGTTAAGAGGATGAGAGAATTGAGTGGAAATCACCAAACAACCAAGTACAAAATCTCATTTTATTGAGTATGACTGTGCTCTCAAAATTATAACAATCCGTAACTTCCCATGTTATGTTGTAATTGAAAAATTATTTCTAAGCACATTTTAAGATAAATAAATCATTTTCCGGTTTAAATCATGAGGATTAAATTCATCATAAAATAAAAAAATTAAATAATATTAGAATTAGATCAATTAATATAAACAATTGTTCTAGGGGTGGTGTAGTCATTGTAGAATCATTTTGTAGGTGAAAAAGTTTAAAAAGTGTATAACTCAATATTGTTTCTATAATTTATTTATATACAAAATATTTTGAACTGGGATGAATAAAACTATATAAAATATAAAACTTGTAATTGAATAAGATATTTTTATTGTGCAAACCATAACATTAGAATGTGAAGAAGAAGGAGAAGACTTTGTCGTATGGATCCATACGTCAAGAGCTACCCCTATTGTAACAAATGGATAATTAGAGTGGAACCATTTATAGTCTTCCTCAAACATTATAATTCATATACAACCACCTCTAAATTTTAAAAGTACATTTTTATAGAAGGGAGGGGATTATTTTATTACAAGAGGTTACAAGTCTGAATGGGAAATTTCGCCTAAATATCTTAATTGAAATATCACATCCTTGTTCGCCTAAAGAATGTGTGAACCAGATTTCCAACCGGAAATTCAATTTATGTTTAATTCCCTTATATATATAATAATAAATTTTTTTGACAAATATAATCCCATATAGAGATGATTTTTCCCAAATAGGGATGTATTTTCCAATCATTCAATTCCAGTACAACTTTTATTTCATATCACATTTATACTAATCAAATTCAAAAAATAACATAGATTATATAAATGAATGTCTTGAACAATAATTGAGGAATTATTTACCAAATTTTCAAGTATAAATAAATAACATAAAATATGTTATGGCTAAAATTATATAATTTACTTGAAAACGAGGAAAACTAGAATTTTCATCAAATTTTTGAGTGAACATTCAAATCCAAAATATTCAATAAACAAACATATTTAAACAATTATGATGAAATTATATCATTTATTATCAATATTATTGTATTGTATCAATTTCACTCACCATTACATGTCAAATCATGATATATAACTCATTATTAAATTCATTGGGTTTCTATAGAATTTTAATCCCACTTGTCACATAGTGGGTAGAGTGCATTAAAGTTAGGTGTTCACGAAAGAAATCCCAACACATGATGAAATATTATTATTTAGCCAATTTATTAAATGGGTATATTATTCTCATATTCCCAATCATACATTTGATAGATTCTCTTAGGGGTTTTGGTTCACAACCCATTCATTATCATCTAATGATATATAATGTTGTTCCCAATTCATTTAATGGATAAATAATTCTAATCCCACATATCGTATAATGAATGACCATGCATATGTTATTCTCATTAACATGATAACACTTATATATAAATAATAGAATTCAAAAATCATGTAAAATAAACAAGCATCCAAAATATTTCCACATTCCATGATCCTAATCTATCAAGAGAAATATGGAGGTTTATAACATTATAATATATTCTAATTAAAGAATAAATAATATTAAATGTTATTTAAATTGATGAAAAATAATGTATAAGATAATTTAGAAAATTGATTTTAATTCTATAAAGAATGATTATTTAAATTTGGATAAATTTTAATCAAGAAAAAAATTATAAAATAATATTTTAATAAAAAATGAGAACTGAATTAAAATTTACAATGCAAAACCCTAAAAATAAAGAAAACAATCATCACAATGAATATAAATGATGATAGTCATAGAAAGAAATATTAAAAAACATTAAAAATCATTCATTTCATACATTTGTAAGTAATCGAATCTATATAGAAAACTGTCATATAAAATCTTATTAGTTTGGATAATAACTTCAATAATATAATATAAAAAAATAGCCATTGAGGAGAAATAATATTTTCTGAGAACAAAAGATAATTTCAGGTCCACATATACGATTTTTTTGGGTTAATCTTGACCAAATGGGTGAATAAATGTAAAAATAAAATATAAAAATTGATATAATTATTGGATAATAATATAGATGGTGTTTTATTGGAAAAAATTAATATGTTTTCGATAATATAAATTTCCTCATAAATAATCTTGATTTCAAACTAAGAATGGAATGAAACTCTTAAGAAATTGATTACTTTCGAATAAAAAATAATTGAATGAGAGAATCTATGATTGATATTTAAATCTCTAGAATAAAATGTAAATTATGACAAAATACTTCTAAGGGATATTATTTATACTATATAAAAGAAAACATTTATGAATATAGAGATTTTTTCAATGAAATAAAATTGTTGAATGAAACTGTTAACATAGATTACTTATTTGTTAGATTATATATTTAATATAAATAATAAATTTTAATTTATTATTAAAATATATAATTTTTATATATCCATTTTCTTACATCAAAATTATTATTTATAATTTTTTATTACATATTTTTTTATCATTCTATTTTTAAAATAATATTCAAGTATATTTTTTCTTTTTTTTATGTGTAAGCATCAATATGGAGCTTCCAATCCATGCTTCATAATTTCCTCTGTAACAAAAAAAAACATTAAGGTCACATAGATTTGTTTAATATTACCATGAAGCCAAATGGTCATTCAATGGAAATTATGTAGACAATTCATAATGTCCGATTACAATGTCATATTTTATTAAACTTTGAATCATAAAAATAATTGATTATATTAATGGTTATAGCTATATATATATATTAAATTTAATGATATTTAAAATATAATGAATTCATAATTAATGTATCATGTTACAAATAATTAAACTTTCTTATTCATTCATGATGTTAATGTTATGACATCAATCTTGTAGTTTGTAAAACCGAACTATATAATAACATGTTATATTAACTAAATAAGTAAGAACATAGTATTGGATAGTAAAAATACGTCCTTCATAGATTCTGAATGACATATATTTCTTTAAAGTGTTAAATCATATTTTAGAATAGGTTCGTGAAAAAATAGTAAATTCTGATTAAATTGATAATGCAACTTTCACTGGAGACTTGAATCATCACTTTGATTGCCTCTTTGAAATGAAAGTCTTTTGATGCCCTCTTATGACCATAAGTTAAAAAATGGGATTGGATTATTATTATATAAATTATGTTAGCTATTAAGGATAATATAAAAGGATTTTGGTTTTTGGGAGTGAGTGAATGGAGTCTTCTTTTATATGTAAAAATGAGTGAAATTTCATAGGAAATGTGAATAGTGAAGATGGAATCAGATGAGATTTAGGTAATTTTTGTAAGATAATGTTGTTAGGAATTATAATATTGACTCTCCAGCCCAAAAGTTTTATTATATATTGGTTTTTAATCATTTTAGTGAAAAAAATTCGAGCAATATTATTTGTAACCTTTTTACTTCTTTTTCAATGATTAATTATCTACCCTAGTAATTATTTTTTACTAAAAACATAAGACTAATGTTATTACATAATGATTATATAGAAATTATAATTTTTTTCTATATTAAATACAATTAAATTTATATGGACTATGAATTGTACTTTTAGATTAGAATATAATATATATAAAAAATGTTTTTTTTGAAAATTGACTTCCATAAACATTATGTTTTCTTAAACATATTTAAAATCATATAATAATACATAAATGTGTGATAGAGATAAATTTATATATTTAACCACTAAATTTTAATAAAAATCTTCCACAATACATGATATAATTATTTTCCTAAAATTGAAATGAATAACACATAACAAACCATTTTTAGAAAAATATATTTTAAAGTAATAAGATAAAATTATTTTTATAAATTACCCTTCAATATTACTTATAATAATTCATAATTGAATGATTGTATATAAATATAAGTAAATTAAATTTTAATATCTTATAAAACCAAACGACATCTCTTAAATTAATATAATATAATATTTTTTTATATAATAAAACATCTTTTTTATCCATGAATAATTAAATAATTATTCATAATAGTTATATAATTATTTCATGGATGTTATTAATTTAATTTACTCTTCATTTAATGAATTTTATCAATATATTTTACTAATATTAATCTTAAATATTTAATAGTTTTTATAAATATATGTAATAAATTTGATATCATTACAATAAATGGTATTTTTACATATCAATTAATACATTTTAATTGTATTAAATTAAAATATTTTATTTCATTTCATTTCAATTAAATTATTTATAATTGAAATTTATATTTTCTAAACCAAAATAAAAATAATTTAAATTAACTACATAACATTATTTAAAAACTACTATCATGTTTTTATAAATTATACCCAAAACTAAATACGATTTTTTAACAGTATTACAATGAATATATTACCCCCATTACAAAGTATAAAGTCACTACATTATAACTTCACAAATCATAATTATCATTCGTTAAATTATTCTATAAAATAATTTCCCCTTTGTTGATAATTTATTTCATTATTGGTTTGGTTATACTAATATTGATTATTAATATGGATGACATTATAATAGATATTTCTATTTTTAGAAATTTTATTAATTGTCTATTTATTATCACAATATAATTTATGCACCAATAAATGATATGATAAATGTGTTTATGAAATAATCCATTGTCTAAAATAAATGGTTTCTTGTACATTTGTTTGAATGATCCGTCATGAGTATTTTTTTAAATTTCATTAATTTTTTATATTATTTATTTGATAACTATGTTACAATTAATTCTAAATATTGAAATAAGTAACATGGGAAAATTAAATTAAAACATAATATGTGATGTTATGATTTTAAAGGGATACCCAACTCTATAATCGAAACCATGTTTATATTATTTGGGAGTTTATTCTTCCATAACAAAGTTTTTCCATTTGAATCCATCTATCCTGTTTTAGTACTGTAATTCTACTTCTATTTTCATATTCTATTTTACTTCTTAATGGATTGATTTTATTCCATGTTGATTACTATCTATATTTAATGGTATGAAGGATGATTATCTCTTTAAAATCGATATAGATTTCTTATTATTATCATGTTATTACATTAATGTTTAAATCAGGATTAATAATAGTATTTGTTATTTTGATATGGACATGAATACTATTTATATAACTACCAAGGATAACTAAAGGGGTTCATAATTTCTTCCTGAAATGTGAAGAACAAGTACTTTTAAAATAGATCATGCACATTATATTACTATTATAACACTTAGATGTTGTTTTTTTATTATATTATAAATTATTTAAAAATACCTATCATCCATTGACATCCATCATTGAATGAGATGTATTTGGACTTTGACCCTAGTATACCCCTTTCACCAAACCCCGAATATGAAGTGAAACTCATATTTCAGGACACTATTAAATAGATTTTACTATCTCTAAATACTATATAGATTTTGTACACTGACTTTAGAAATTTTGATAATAATTTCACTCTAACATCAGTTTATTACAATTCATAGATTAAGGGTTAGGTGTAAAGAAAGAATTGTATGTAAGGACCCTCCTAGTATAGGAAACTATCAGTTATTACTAAAAATCATTCATAAGCTACATCAATATTGATTTATTTCCATATAATATTTTTTAGTTCCAAAACTATGTGGTGGAATAAATATGTAAATGTGTATACTAGTTCATGCATAGACCTATTATATCACTAATTTTTAGAAACCATTGGTGATCCCGTACTCAATATTTATGCTCTCACAATGTAGGCATTATTTTGTGGGCATGGAGTACTAAAATTTCATTTTACATATATATTACTATTATATTATTTTTTTTGGGGGATTTTTTCTTTATAATGTATTTATAGTGGGATTTGTTCTAGCTTTAAAGTTGTAATTATTGGGGAGGTGGTTGGTGGTTTTGTTTAGATCATTACCTTTATGTACATGTTTTACCATTTCAAATTCCATATATATACTTGATATATATTTAAAAATTTATTTATGTTTTATAATATATGATTATTCATATTTCATGAATTTATTCATAGAGCTATTAGTCATTTAAAAACATATCCATTCCCTTTTGACATATTTATATTTTAGTTATGGTTATAGAAATTTCATACAGATGTGTAATGAAAGAATTCTACTAGAATTTAATCATTACATTAGATCATAATCTATTTGAGTAATTCATTCCATATAGGTACATCAATATCTATTTCACTATTCACCATCTTGTGGGTATCGAGGAGTGATCATGAGGTAATAATAAGGATGGTCTATATAGAGACTTCATATTGAATTCAGGGATGCTACAATGTTGTATAAGAGATATATTTAGATTAAAGGGATTTTTTAAATCTATAGATTGAGTCTATGGTAGGAAATATATTATATTCAACCCATAAAAGGGCATCATGAACCTCTTTACAGTGAATGTTAAAGGTTCCTGGTGTTTCTCTAGTTACATATTATGAAACATATATTTTAGTGAGTATTTTTCCCTTGGTGTGATCTAATAAAACTCAACAATTTTTTATTGAGATAAAAAGCTATTCTTCCCATTTTTTCATTTCGGTGTAATATTATGTGTCAATAGTTAGGAAGAACTATGATGACATTCTATACCACATGATCACCTATCGTTATTATAGTATGGATAGATACAATTAGTTGTTTAAAATAATTAGTACATCAAATATATAAATATATATATATATATACTATATATATATTAATGAATATGAGATTAATATGAATGAACAATTATTTTCAGTGATTGAGATAATTTTTTTTACATTTTTTAGAACTAGTTTCACTTATTTTCATGGTTTATTTACTTCAATATTCACTCCCTTCTATCTTATATTTAACATATGCTCTTATTACTCGTTTTCATCATATATATTATGTTTGATCATGATACATAATTTCATATTAGAATTATTTTTTGAACATGATACCTATGACATAATTAGTAATGTTTTCTATGAATGCAATTTTTTGGTCTCTATGTAATAATTGACTATAAAGCAGTTTAACATTTCCTAATTTTGGTTTATCACTAACTGAATATGTTTTTAACTAGTAAGATCATATTAAATTTTGAATTAATCTATTTCCCTATTTTAAAATTTTTGGTATAATTTTTTCAAAAATATTTCCAAAAAAATGTAAATCACTATATATTATTCGAGTTGAGAAAATAAATTTTCCCTAAAGAATGAATAACAATGACGATCCTATTAATGAAATAAATTGAGTTATATATTTTTTAATGTTATTTTTTAAAATGAGATAATTGTTTTTATCATATACGTTTTTGAATAATTATTTATTTTAAAAAATGGAATTTTGATTATTATTAAATCAATTGTTTCATATTGGAAATTTTATTCGGTCTTTAACAATGATGAGATTTGATTATAATAAATTTTAATAACACATATATTTAAAATGAGAATAATATTTATTGAATGAACTTATTGTGTTTGAAGAAGAATAAGGTGATTTATTTATTAATATTATACCATCTTAATTATAAAATGAAATGTAAATTTAATATACGACTATTTTAAAACATATAATGTAAAGTATTTAATATTTTTAAAAAGAAAATAAGAACTGTTATCCTTTAATAAATATTTGAAAATACGTTTTAAGTAAAAAATTTGATGTTTTTAGAATTGAATTAAAAAAAGTATTCAAAATAAATAATGTTTTTTAAAAGTCATTATATAGTTATATCATTTCGTTGAACCAATATAAATTGATAGGTCATGCATAGATAGAACTAGTAGAATTCTATTGTTCTGTAGTACCACTTTCCATCTTGGGATTAAATGATGGTCTTTTGGGGATTATAAGGATGATAAAAGACTATTAATAATGAGATATCATGATTTAATAATTTCATTATTTAGTTTTAAGAATCACACATAATTGGAGTGATGTAGAAGAGGGTAGGATATTAGTTTGAAAATTATATATGTTCTAATTTTGAGTCTTTTAAAGATTTGTGTGTTATGAAATGGACACACGATAAAAGAGTTGGGAAATGATTTAAGGTTTTTTGGTTCATGTATAGGATGTTCTATTATCATATTGTATTTTGGAAAAATAAAAAAATTTAATTTAGTTTTTTTGTGATGGTTTGGATTTTTTTTATTATAGGCTTAGTGGATTCTTCAATATATGTATTCGATTCATATGGTTAATGAGCATTTAGGTGAAAATATAATAGACTTCTCAGGGATGAGAAATTATTTGGCAGGTTTGTTGTAATTAATTGATCCTATATTACACTGATTAATGTGTAATTATGGAAATAATTAGTAATTTTGTATATTTAATGGGTGGGATCATTTTAATTCTTGGTTCTGGTTGAGGGTTCATATTCTCTATTTGGATTAGGGTATGGAATTTAATGTTTGATAATAATTATTGTGGTATATATGGATAAGATTCATGATTAGACTATAATTTCATATATTATAGGGTTGTTTAACAGTGTGACCACTAATATTTTACAACTATATGTGGATCCAAGAACTCAATGGAGTTATAAGTTGTACATGACAAGAATTTGGGGCCTATGGTGGATTGGGGGTTCCATTATGTTTCTCGTTTCCATAAATATTTTATTATATAATCCTATAATTGTTTTCTTTAATGGGGGAATTTTGGTCTCTCCACCTCAATTTATTCTCCTCTCATTATCCATAGAACATAGTCACCTATAAAAACATGGGATTTCCTTACATGGCACTCTTAGTCCTCTCATTCTACAATTTCATTTCATTTGTTTCTTTGTAATTCCATGTTATATTTTAAAATCTAAAATATAAATAAGAATTACCTATATAATCCTCCATCACATTCTCCCCTTTTGTTAATATTTATCAATTATGGTTAGGGATTATATTGACAATTACACTAGATCAAATTATAATTAACCCAATATGTTGAGGCATCCAATGATTTTTCTTCATAGAGGCTTGTCTAGGATATTTTCTCAACATTCACCTATGTTTTCATTTATTGTAGTTTATGTATTATTTATGTTGATAATTTTAATATTTTTTATATTTAATTTTCAGTATATTTATATATATTTATTTTAGTATTTAACAAAAAATATTTTTTATGGGCTTTCTTTGATTGTTTTATTTTAGTTTTTTCAATATTTATTAAACGAAATAATTATTATGAGGTTATTTGGAGTTAAAATTTTTTGGTTAATTTTTATGTGATTATATGTTATGTTTTAAAAAATAATGTTCCACTATTAATATTGGTAGGTTTTCCTGACTCAGTGGCTGATTATCATGCCATGGAAATATCATGTATAATTTTAGTTTATTTAAAAAAATAATAAAGATGATTAAATATATTTTTATGTTAAGATCACTAGTTTTAAAAAATATTTTAATGTTTGTAAATAAATGTTTTCATTTGGATTCATTTCATACAAAATAATGAAAATTCAACCTCTATTGTCTGTGATATGATCATTACTAAATAGATAACATTTGTCGATCCTTTTCAATTCATGGTATTTTTTTTTGATAATTTTCCCTTAGTGTTTGAATTGGGTAACTCATTGTTTGGTCATGTTTAATGATAATGTTGTATTAATGTGTGGGACAATTTCTTTATTTCAAATAATTCTTAAATGTAAATCCATTTGTTTTTTTGTTAATCTCATACAATCTTTAGGAAATCCTATATAGTAAGACTCATTACATGTAAAAACATTATGGATTTTTTTTTGGATAGATAATTTTTATTTCCATAAGTCCAAGAAATATAATATAATAGGAATCCTCTATTCCTATTTAAACCTAAATGACTTATATGTCAATGAATAATACATAACCTAAAGATACAAGTGTGATTTTTCAGTGATGTATTGCCTGGGATTATGAGGTGCTGAGAACTTATTTAACAAGGAAATAAAATTGTTATTCATATTTATATAATCATGAATCTTTATATCTAACATGATTTTTTGAATAAATTAATGAATTTCATTTTTTATGATTGTCCTTGTTTTGAAATTTTGTTTTCAGGGAAATATATTCATAATTTTACAATTTATTCATTCATTTAAATCTAATTTTTAAGGTTTTACTAAACTATGTTTTAATTTCTTTTGAAAATATATATTCTTAAAAATAGGAAATTAAATAAAAAATATAGTATATCTGACATCTACGTCAAAAAATAACTATTGGTTTCATTATAAAGGTGAATCAAGAACCTTAATAATTTTAATAAATTGTCTTTATAAAATTATTCCATTTTTATGTTAATCCTTGGATATATTATTTAGATAAATACCACATTAATTACTTTGTATTGTATCATTTTTGGTTCATTTAAACTTTTCTAGGAATTTTATATAGCATTAAAAACTATATTATTAAACAATTCCTTATTAGGTTTTGGGAGTCAAGTATTCTATGCCCTTGTGGTTCTATTGGAATTATTCTAGAATTATTTATAAATCTATTACTACATCTAATTTGTTATAAAAATTTAATACATGAATATTTTCACACATTACAATGATATCATGCTTTAATATTGTCATAATTTTTTATCACATTATTATAGATACAAATTTCTTATAACATGAATGTCATTACCATTTTGTATAAATTAAATGGAAAAATCAGTTTATTATGATAGTGGATAATATTTGAATTTGTACTAAACACGATTGAATGGGTATATAACCGCTATATGATATATAAAGAATGATCAATACTCACATAGAGCATAAAAATTGCATTACTGGTATAACATGATGATATTATTATGTTAATGACTATAAAATTTTTATGTAGTTCCTCCAAAATTTTATATATAGGTTTGAATGAGATGGGTTTTAAACTAGACTCTATAATAACGCTTTATTATATGCGAGAATGGTATGGTCAATAAATATATCATAACTCTATTATACATGATTCCCTCCCCCTTAATAGATTATTGTATCACCATAACATCAAAAAAATGGATGGGTTGTCCAATATGACATTATTTTTTTGAAACATATCTAAAAACAAATTATTATTAATGTTGGTATGATTATTAACGACCTTAATGTATTGGGAGATTCAGTTTTCGTCGATACTAATCAATAAACTACTTAATTATTAATATATTATGTATATTATGTATATTGGATTCCTATAAAATCCTTTTCTATATATTCATAAATGTTTAGAAATGTTGCTACAAGAACATGTAATAATTTTTTTTATTCAGAAACTATTGATTTTGATATTTTAGTTATTTATGTTCATACCCTATGTCACGACCCACCTCACTAGGAAAACCACCCATGCATGCAATAATAATGAGAGTGATCTTAAAGTTCTATCTGTAATAATACATTAGTTAGAAAGATGAACTGAGGTTATAAACCTTTCATATGGGTGTAATTTCCTTAACAAAACCAAGTATTAAATAAGTAAACCACTTATCAAAATCATAATAAAAATAACTATGATCCATAATAATAACACAATACAAGAATAATGTTAGACTGATAGAAATCCCAAATGAAGTTTCAATAAATCTCTATGTAAGAGAAAATACAAGAATATCCAAAATCCAACCTATTAATAAACATCCCAGTCAGTAATCAAGACTAGGAACAAAGAAACCATGTATTTAAATATGGGTGTGTATAATAGGAATACTTTGCAGGATCGTACACAATAACTCTCATGAAAATGTGGAAATAAAATATTGATGCTTCAATAAATTGACTGTAAAACTAACAAGCACCTATAGATTCAACTACAGCCCGACCTCACTAAGCTTCCTATACTAAATATCACATCCAATCATAGTGATATAAAAAAAGAATGTAACAATTGGGTAAACGAAGGCACTCCCCCACTTTTTTATCCCTCTCATGCCCCAACATTAAATATTACATTCTACTAGTTTCTTCTGCAACTGTTCCAAAATAAACCATGCCCTAATAAAAAAATACATATCCAATATAGTTTTAACACCTTGTGATTTTATTATATGATTAAATTTAAACAATTTAATGTGTTTGATAGATTTCTTATCACGAAACACCAAACATATATATATATAATATAAGTTGTAATTGTGCACATTAAATAATTATTGTTAAATAAATGGGAAAAAATTAAAATATATTAATATTAAAATATTTAAAGAATGTAATATGATTGTTAATTTTAATAAAAATTAAAATTAGTTGATATATATAGAACATTCAATATGATCATTTTATTCTTAAAAATAAATTATTCTAAAATTTTCAATTTATTGTGATATAAATTTCTGTTAATAGATACTTTTAATTAATTATGATAAAATACATTTTATGTTAACAATTTGTTAATTATAAACTAATTATTTTTTTGTTATAAATATGAAATAAAGTGTCTAATATTATAAGAGAAGTTATTTTTCTCCAATAATAGTTTTTAATAATATGTCGAATATTATTGTAAATGATAAATTCATAAATTTATAAATATTATTGTGATGAAATGAAAATTATTTTTATAGTGAACATAGTAATATCATATTAGTATCAATTAAAGTGGGTTAAGAAAAAATATTTATTTTTAGGTAAATAATGCATAATACAGTTTTTACAGATTACATGAATGTTAAGATTTTATTAGTATATTAGCATGGAATAAACATTAATGAATCAATTTAATAAGAATAATTATTTACAGTCTAAGTGACTACAATTTCAAAAGAAATTAATTTTATTATGCACATTTTACATTTTAGAACAGAATATAAAATTTTGAAAAAATGATTTTCATACATTATTTATTAATTATTTATTTATTCATATTATTAATTAAGGAAAAATATAAGAAAAAAATATGAAAAATTTGTAATAATAATAATAATTATATATTTTAATGAGAAATTTATTTTCATGAATAATGGAAAAAATCATTTGGTGAAAACTTTTAACTATGTTAAAAATAATAAAAGGCTAAAAGGGTATAACTTAGAGGGAAAGACTACAAACATGCTTCAAACGTGTGTAGGAATGAGTATGTTAGGCCTTGATAAAACTTATACCTTTTCCAATCCATTATTTCCCACAATTTCTAAAAAACATTCCTTAATAGTCGATTCACATTGTTTAAATGTTTTGGGTAATTACAAAAATAAACTTTCTATTTACTTATAATACGGTAAATACTATCTTCCGTTCATATAAAAACCCACATAGTTCTGAATAATCTATGTACGAACCTCAACAATAAATTCATAAGGACCATTTAATTTTTTTGGTCTTCTCGAAATACCATCCATCAAAGGCTGTATCATCTTTGCAATGAATATAATCCCCGAAGTGAGGTATAAATTTGTAACCACTACTTATCATTTCTATATCTTTATGTCCACCAATTCATATCAAGATTGCATTAAAAATTTTTAAAATTAAAACCACAGTTCCATTATTATAATTTTATGTTATTTTATTGTTTTTTAAATTATTAAACACCTTTCCATTTTTGAATAATAAAAACAAAATATCCATTCTTGTGTTGGGGAGACCACCACCACCACGATGCTATATGTTTAGTTTTACTTCACATAAATTTATGGAATGAACTAATAGGAAATTTAATATTTATATATTAAATTTGAGTCATATTTTTTATTCCGATATGATATACCATATTAATCTTACTCACAATTAAATCGAAAATGAGAAAAATCATTAATGTCTATGTGTGGACTACAGCCTCTATGAAAGGACAAATTATATTTTTTATTTTCAAAACCACCTTATATGGATGGGGATTAAAATTGTTTTAATGGATAAATTGGTTTCGAATAAAATTATTATTTTTCTATAATGGATTATTTTGAAAAATTTATCAATATGATTAATATACAACCATGGTAAATTAAACCATAAAAAACCCTCTATGAGGAAAATATTATATCTTCATACAATTAAAGAACATCGTATAGGCTATATTATTCATATAATTATTTCTAATAATGATATACCACACTAATAGACAAAAATTGGATTATTTTTCTCTAATATAATTATATTATTACTAAATAACATTATGATCATCCATTAATTAGTGTTTGATCTTTTTTGGTATGATAAAAACAAATATATGAACTGTAATAAAAATTTATACCATGTATGACTAAGTATATGTAATTTATTTTATAATATTATATAAATATTTAAATTATTATTTTCTTTATGGAATTGTAAAATTAATATTAAACTTATTAATTAATAGAAATCCTTCTATTGATTATGAATCATTGAAACATGAACATTGTTAATTTAATCATCAGGGTTTTAACCAATACTATAATGGAATGAACAGTTACCTTTATAAAAACCATTTAACATATATTCCAGGACCATTAATGATCTTTTAATTATAAATTTTTTTAAATAATGAATAAATAAGTCATTTTTTTGAAACTATTTTAAAACATCAAGATTACTTATAGAAAATATTGAAAACATATAAAAAACTTTAATTCATATAAAGAATTACTATATGTGTATATTATTAATGAATTTTTATATTATTATTCCCATTTATTAATTTATTAATAAATCAATTATAAAAACCATACTATTTATCATACATTAATACATGATTGATTACATAACATTACACTTAATACAACCTAAAATCTTAAGAAGTCTAGTGTATTTGTGGATTAGGTACGTAGCCTTAAACCATGACCATGGTATATAAAAATTATTAGAAATTTTCATAAAATGTTTCTAAAATTTTATAGCTTTTAGAACTACATTAGATATCTTGGTGAAAAATATAAGAAAGGGATGAGATATAAATCCCTGTATGGGAACAACCATGGAATATGGTGATACATGTTAGAAAATATGGATATCAATTGGGAATAAAAGGATTTGGAATATTGAACTTGAATAGTGAGACATGGCATAACATGATAATCATAATGGACATAGGGTAAATGTGGCAACAACTTAAAAAACTGCATAAAAAACATATATTGAGGGTCAAACCACCATGACATCATGGTGGACAATGTACCATAAAGGGATTTTGTTCACTCCATATCCCAATGTGACATATAATGATAATAAACATTACCTAATGTATTGGAGAACCCTCTAGGTGTACCCATCATAATCATTTCACTCTAAAGTGTTCCACATAGATCATACACCATGGGTTCATTAATCATTACAATTTATTCCAAGATCATGGAGTGTGAAATGAATAAATGTATGTCCCAAAAAATAATATGTTCATAAAGGTGTACATATATAATAGGAAATGTTATGGTATTCACTAGATTATTGTTTTATCATGGATAATGTTGATGAAATTATAGCAGTATAAAAACTTCATTGAAAGATTCATAAAAATTGATTGATGAGAGAGAAATTTGTATAACTTCAAATATAAAATAAAATTATAATTAATAGAGTTGTTCAAAATCTTATACCAATAATATAAATTTGGATATATATATATATAAGGCATAATGTAATAAAGAAACATGAATAATGAAAAGAATCCAAGTTGTATTTCAATATGGAAACAGTTGAACATAAATGATCATGGGAGGATTAATGAGGGTAATTCTGGGATCTAATAATTTACACATTAAAAATAATGTAATGGGGATATGATAGAACATATCCAAAAAAAATAAAGCACAACTTATGAGACAAGACATTCAAGAAATACTTGAATGAAAATGAGAAGTTAGAATTCCTTTCAGAAATTTCGACATCATAACAAGAGTATATAAATGTTAATGTTAGGGATTAATGAGAGTGGAGGAGATATATCATTTTTATACATAAAATAGAATTTAAGGGTAATATTTAAGTACATATACCAACATAATAAAAATTAAATTGAGAGACATTACAAGAAATTGATCATGAAAAAATGACTAGACTATAAGATCCCTAACTAAAATTTGGAATGATAATGGGTGTATATAAAGGATCATGGGAGAATTAATGTGAGTAAAAATGGGATCTCATAACATATAAATCCAATGGTCCGAAAGGGGATATAAAAGAACATATATCCACTTAATAAAAAGAAAAATAAGAGTCCAATCATAATATAAGTGCTTGGATATAAATGTGCAATGAGAACCCCCATAAAAAATTTCCGCATTGGAACAAATTAGATAAAGGTTGAATTGATATAGGTTAAATGTATTGTAATTTAAAAATAATCAATTTGAATTCTATGAAATTTTTATATCTAATTTAAATTATTAACAATTTCAATTAGGAATAAAAATTCGAAAGGTGGTTCTAGAATTTAATGCAGGAGAGGAAGGTCCCTTACTTTCTTGTGTGACTAAAAATGATTGGAAGGAGCTTCTTGATACCTTCAGGGGAGAGTTGTGATGACTATATAGAGTGGAACACATATTATTTACATGAAACAAGGAGTTTGATAGAATAAAAAAAGGTATGTTGGGTGGGTTTATATAGGAAATGACATAGATTTATATATTAATTTGGTTTTGGACTCTATATAGTAAAATAACCAAAACCAAAAACCACACCATGGTTTTTCACATTATTTCTACCAAATATAAATCTATTTCATTATTTTATAAGTTCAGGTTCTAAACACAATAAAATACTGGTCATGCATATGTGCAGGTTAGTCACACACTTAATGAATCTTTTTTAAAACCATAAAATTTATCACATGCTTTGGAGGGTTAGAAATGGATTTATAAAATAAATATAATAAACATAAAAGAACATTATTTAAAAATAAAACAATTATCTATTCAAGGATCTAATTTATAGTATTTAATACCTCACTTTTGGGTCATTATTAAGTGATAATACACATTGTATATTTACATGGTATTCAATTTTTACATGAAAATTTGGTAGTCTCAAAAACTTTTTGAAAATTTAACCACTAGATAATTTTGACATTTTGATTCCACGAATAATAACAATATTACATAAATAATTTTTTAAATATGATATTATTTAAATTTAATATAATAGATGACATATATCGATAATGCTAGGGTTTTTTACTATATGAGTTTTCAAACAATTATAAATATTAAATTTGAATTCATAAAAATTATATGATCATTTATATTTAATTAATATTATTTAATAAACAAATATAATTAGAATATAATTTAGATTAAAAATACATTAATTCCTTAAATGTAATGTATTAATTGAAATATCCAATTAATTAAAATATTCAATTAATGTTTAATCTTATAAAAATATCATTTTATTAAAAAAAATAACTTAATCATTTATAAAGTAAAAACAATAAGTAATAAATATAATATTAATTTCATTTAAATTGGAATATAAATATTTATACTATTATGTTTACATGGTTTCTAGTCCTTGTAAAATTATATTTACCTTTAATTAACTTATTTTCATTTTACCACAGAAATTAATAATTTTTAAATTTAATTTTCATATAGTACAAAAATTAAGCTGATATTATTTTCAATTTTTATTTATGATTATTAAAAATATGGAGTACATTTTATCAAAATAAATTCATAGAGTTTCATGAATTTTATTTATTATAAAACACATAATGATGATGAAAAATAGTTTATGGAAAACGCATTTTTATGTAAAAGTTGGTTTTGCATTAACTATATAGCGTGCAATATTCATTATATGAATTTAAATTTATAATAACATATACATAATTTTAAACATTTATTTCAATAATTTTTCATTGGGGGTTATTTAAACTAATTATTGAGGAGAAACATTATACATTTTAATACACTTCATAGAAAATGCATTATTTTATCCTAATAAATTTACATTAATTAAAGTATGTTGTAAATAGGATTACTTGAATTAAATATATCTAAATAATATTTATATTAAATTTAAATAAAATAAAAATAAAAATAATACTTTTAATTATTTAATCTATCAAATGAAATGACAATTTTAAATAAAAAAATATTTTGACTATTAGTTAAAAAAAAATATATTTTTTGAAAAGACCACATTTTCATTCTAATTTAATTTTTATTTGATGATATTAAAAATCAATTGGTTATATAAAATATATTTTCAAAATGTTATTGAAAATAATTATAATATTTATTAAAATAAATAAAATTTAATTTTAAAGAAATAGCATTTTCTGATGGGCAAATTGAAATTACAAAAAATGATTTAATATTAATTTTTTATCAATATATTAATTAAATATAAATTTATATGTATAATAAAGTTTTTAAATATATTCAAACCAAATAAAATAATAACTATGTAATAAAATTCTTGTTAAAGTATGTATTTTTTGTTTAGGTATATCTTTGTGTAACACATACTCTACCGAACATAGTTTTCTTTAAAAAAACACAGGACATTAAATTATTCCCCCAATTAATGATGTTCATCTTGTCAATTTAATCATAGAAACAGCGAAGAATATTTTGACACTAGAAAATGAATTTCTTAAAACCCCACAATAAAAAAAGGCTTAATAAAACATCCTCTTGGAATGCGAGAAAGGGATGTATGAAAGTCATCACAAAACTGGGATTCCAAGTAGGATAATTTAGTGGGAAGTAAAAAAATGGACATGCAAGAGAAAAGTAAAACCAAAAATCAAGTTGGGTGTTATTGAGAACATATTAAAGATAATAGTAATGACTACACTACCATAAATTTGGGAGGGCTAAAATGACCATCAATTCATTAGAAATAGCCATAATACGAAAAAAATTTATTAAAGATTATTTTCAAATAGTAATGAAATCCCAATATCATGTAGACTAGGAATATAAGTAAATATAATTTCCTGGAATGTATATTGAATTTATGCAACAAAAAATTCTTTTTTTCTAATAATGGGAACTCAGGATGAATATTTTAAGGGTTGAAACACTATAAACATGTAATGAAACAGATAATACACCAATGAATAACGATATAATATTATTGTATTTTACCAAATCGAAAATAGTTTTTTATAATGTATGATAATAAAAAAATATCAATCTTCAAAATTGTAAAAATAATCCCAATTTTTTAATATAGATCAATTCTTAAAAAATACACCCATATTTAAGACTAATATCCTCAAAATTAAGGTATTTTTACCCCAATGGTTGTCTCATAATGGTTATCTTATTCCTTAGAAATCATAAGATCATTCATCCTAGTTAATACTAATTGGTATATTTCTACATTAACAAAATATAAAATCTCTAAAATTATCATTAATGACCTCAAAATCAAAATGAGTAGATACTATAGTATATTTCAAAAAAAATTGAAACATCCATAATAAAAATATATTAAAGTTGTATCTATGATTTTAAATATAATATTAACCTTAGAAATATATTACAAAGACTCTATATATCATTCCCAAAATCAATCACCTATTAATGGGTTTACAACCACCAATGATGTGTTTTCTAAAATATCACTTCATCACTATATAACTTTCATATGTAATCAGTACCATTAAATGTAATTTTCATGTCAATAAAAACTATAGAACAATCCACAGATGTTTCATGATTCTTATATCAATAATTTCATTTATATTCAAATTATATAACATATATCTCAAATGTCCCTAAATAAATTATTTACTCAGTACAGTTCAATTACTTATATAGCATAATTAATTATATAATCACAAAAATAAAAGATAGAAACACGTTTTTATAGTGAATAAATGTCCACACAAAAGAAGACTCACCCTCCACCTTTTACTTTTATATAATCAAATAGTGATTCATGGTATGAATAAAGAGTTCCTTATCCAAGATATTTACATTTTATTTTTTAAAAGGACAAAATTTGATAAAATAAAATTACACTATTTGAAGAAAAAATTATATTTTCATGAAGAAAATTTCATTTAGCATCAACAGGTTATAAATAATCATAGATGTTTTTTCTAAAATCATTTCTGGTGGTGACTTGAAATTCCTAGAAAACAAAAAATAATACTCATTTGGAATTAATAGAAATAAAAAATGATATACAATACATGTAATTTTTTCATCATGATCCATCTCAGTATAGTACATTCCTTGTTCCCTCATTCCTATATATTTTTGATTCCCAAAATGCTTGTCAGCCCACGGAATAGTTCATTTTATTAGATAATGCCCAAGTTATTAAAATTTGTGTCAAGGAAAAGTATAAGGTAGCATATATTGAGCATTAATTATATCAATAACATTATGCATTTTTAATTATAGTTGGATACATTAGTTCATATATTCTCAATCATAATTCATCTCCTAGTTCTATTGTGAAAATTCTAATTGTGACGCTTTCCAAAACTGATGTATAAAAAAAATTGGGACTTCATAAATTTATCTAGTCTACCTAATGGAATTAATTGAGATGTGGACATATTTTTATATGAAGACCTTTGGAATTCAAAAAAATACCAGTTTATAATTGTTATTTTTGATCTATGGTTCTGAAAATACAAAATATATCCTTCATAATCTCCTATCAAGTCATGCGTCTAATTTGGGAAATCAGTAAATTTCTTATCAAATTGAATGTTTAATTGGTTTCTCATAATTTCATCAATTGGATTGAATAAAGGTAATTTTAGAGATCAATTGTAATAATATATTTAAAACATAAATGGGAAACACATAACATTAAAGGGATAACTGATAATTGAATTTTATTTATTAACTTTTGAATTTATAATCGTCAATAAATGTTATATTTGATCAATTTGCTTACATAGAAACATATAGGCATTTTTATTCCGTTAATAATTTTTTAAAATGATATTATGATTTGACACAAGAATATCCCCAGAGAGTGTCAAGACCGGTGCACAGTAAGACCCATTTTAATGACCAGGTTAACCCGAATAAGGGACAGGAAACCTTGTCAGAGTTGTTACTGCTTGGAATATTAGTTCCAAAACCATATACACTAGTAGTATCCAGATTAGGATGTATTTTATTGATAATGAACTTACTCCTTACCTACCAAAATCATGGTATATTTTCTTATTCATAGTCTTATCCCTCAGGGTTTCATAAGAATTTTCTAATTCTAATGCCAAAAATAACATAACATTTACCCTGATACAAAATATAAAATCGTTAGTATTTATTTAAAATTGTTACATGATTTATTACATAAGATTAAACATCATACAACCTAAATGACTAAAAATAATATTATGTTTGGTAATTTTTTATATTGCATAACATCTTGATCATGGGATACTCAAACATGATTAAGAACATCTCTAACATGTTTCAAAAATTCAATGGATTTTAAAACTATGTGGGATAAAAATGGGACAAAAAATGAAAGGTATGAGAGATAAATCTCATTAATGGAATTAAACTGGAATAAGGTGATCAATGTTATAAAATAGGAATATTAATGGGGAATAAAAACGAAAATGAATCATGAAGATGAACAATGAGACATGAAATATCATGATAGTCATAAATTAAACATGGGAAACGGGTCAACAACATAATACTCTACGTTAAAGACATAGGTCAAGGCTATAACCCTTAAAAAATCATAGAGGAAAAGTACCATAAATAAATTATGTTCACTCCCTATCCCAAGGAGATGTATTAGGATACTAAAGATTACACAATTCATTAGAGAACTATATGGGAACACCAATAATATTTATTTAATTAATAAGTGTTCTGTACAGATCAATAATATTTGTTCATTAATCATTACAATTTATTCCATGATCAAATAGCATGGAATAAATATTTATAATTTCCGAATCAAAATTCATATGTGTATAATGGTGAACACCATTTATGTAAAATGGTTACGATCTTCACAAAACAATTGTTCTGGCATGGGTAATCATGATGAATGTTTTGCAGCATCATGACATAAATTAAAGATTTATAAAAACTAGATGATGAGATAGATAGGGGTATATAATCACAAATGTATAAAATATTAATTTATAGGTACATGTAAAACCGTATCCCAAAAAATAAAAATTTAAAAATAGATGGCATAAGGTAATATATAAACATACAAAAATAAAATAATCCAAACTATATTTCAGTGTGGTAATAGGTGAACCTAAAAGATCATGGGTGGATTAACATGAGTGAAAGAGGGATATAATCATTTATAAAATGAAATGATTGTAATAAAGATAGGTAAGAACATATTATAACATAATTAATTTAAATTTAAGAGGAAAATCCTAAAAAGGAGTACTCGAATGGAATTGAGAAGATTGAAATCTCTAGAAAAATTTCGTCAGGGTAACATATGTATATACAAGATTATGAAAGGGATTAATAATAGTGAATGATATTTATCATTATCTATTCATAATATTTAATTTAGTTTTAATATTTTAGAACATATCCCAACATTTTTAAATTGAAATTAAGGGACACAACAAAAATAAGTCTTTAATAATGATAGGAGAGTGGAAGTTCCCTTACTGAATTTCTTCATGGGAATTGGTGTACCTAAAGGTTCACGAGAGGAAAAATGGTAGTGAAAATTGGATATCATCATTTATAAATAAAATTTAAAGTATGGGGCATACACAAAAACATATGTTGACTTTATAAAATTATATTTAAGAGACAACGAATAAAATATGTTCTTGAACGGAACCGAGAAATGTGAACTGCCATAAAAATTTTGGAAGAGTAAAAGATTTGATAAATGTAAAAATGAGATATGAAAAATGATATGTCATTAAAATTACATTAATTGGATTGTAAATCAATGTTTATAAAATTTTTTATTATAACAAATTTCTATTAATAATTCAAATTTCAAAGAAGGTATTAGAATTGAAATGAGGGGAGGATGGTCCCTTACATGTGTGTTTAATGAGAAATGCTTGGGAAGGGATTATTGAGAACAAGGGGGAATATTTTGAGGAATATAGAGAGAGGATATAGTATAGACCTTCTCCATGGAGTTTGAGTGAAATGGAATGGGATCTTTGGTGAATTTATATAGGAAAAGACGGGGGTTTCATTATTATTTAGGTTTTGGACACTATATAATAAAATAACCAAAACCACAAACCATCATTTTTTTTAAATAGTTTCTTCCAAATTTTAGTTTTATTAATTATTTTATCAGTACATGGGATGAAATTAATAAAATAATTCTCATGATTATGTTGAGGTGAGTAATATTTTTATATAATGGTCTTTAAAACCATACAATACATTACATGATTTGGGGGATTCATAATGGCTTTATAAAATAAATAACATAAACGTAAAATATCATTATTTTATGGTAAGTCATATATTTGAACATTATCCAATTTATTATATTTATTATATCACATTTTGGTCCTTACGATGTCATAATACACAAAGTATTTTAATATTGTCTTTTGATTTTTACAAGAAAATTTGAATGTATCATACAGTTATGAAACATTGACCATTGTAATATTTTGAAGTTATGATTCTAAAAATAATATTCAATTTACCAAAATAATTTCATAAATATGTTAATTTCTACTTTTATAATTATAACCATTAATTTTTGAAAATGATGGGAAAATTTTGACAATAATTGTTTTTCTAACCGTAATAAAAATTACACTAGAATTCATGAAAAAATTATGAAAATTTATACTTAATAAATATTTTTATTATAAATATTTTATTAAAATAATATTTCTTTTAAAAAGTACACTAAATAATCATAATTCAAGCCTTAAATGAAATGTCATATTACATAAAATTTTAATTAGCATTTTATCTTACCAAAATTTGTTTTTATCAAAATGATTATTTAATTATTTATAAATTAATATAAATAAATAATAAATATGATATCCATTTCATATAACAGGGAAGATAAAAATTAACACTAATAGGGTGACTCTATTCCTAGTATTTGTTAAAAAAATTAACCTTAATTAACTTATTTCCATTTTACCCTCTTGATTAATATTTTCAACCATTGCAATTTACATTTTATAAAAATAGGCTTAATGTATTACCAAATATTATATATGATGATTAAAAATATGGAATCAATTTAATAAAAATATGTTCATAGTGGTGGAATTATTTTATTTAATATAGATCATGTAAATATTATGGAATGTTGTTTTTGTATAAACCATTTTTAATGAATGCAGGATTTCACATTATTCATATAACTAATTATATTCATTATATGAATTAAAATTAACAAAAATAGACATTTAATCTACAATTTTATTTATATAATTTCTCATTAGTGGTTATTTTAAATAATTTTAGTGTAGAGTCATTATACGGTTTAAAATAGTTCACAGAAAAATGTGTTATTTAATCCTAAAAATAAACATGTAATAAATTCAAGAAAAAAAAATTAATTGAAATAAATATATAAAAATAATACTTATGTTACATTTAAAAATATTATTTAATAATTGTTATTTTAAAATTGTCCATCTTTAAAAATAAATGGCAATTATACATTGAATTATATTATTCACTATTCATTAAAAAATTATCTTTTCAAAATATTCATAAAATTTACAGTAAGATAATTTTGATTTCTTGATATAAAAAATGGTGGTCATTTTAACAAATAAATTTTTATGTTTTTTATAAGTTATTTATAATATTTGATAGAAGATATACAATTCATTTTTGAGGAAATAATATTTATTGATAGACAAAATGAAATTACAATTTTTTTTTGATTATTTAATAATAATTTTTCATAATATTTGAGAGAGATATATATATATATTACATAAATTAAATTATTATAATCATAAATTTTTATATAACAACTTTGTTATAATTATCTTGACAATATAATTATGGGTTGTTTGGGTTCATCATTTCATATCACATACATTATAAAATATATATTTTTTTAAAAATATTGGTGTTACATCTATGGTTGTGATAAATGTTTTTAATGTACATTTTTTAATTTCTAGATAAGTTGTAAGGGTTTTATCTTTCTCAATTATGAATCTAAGAGACACACTATATTTTTTGATCCATTTCCTCCTTATGTGGTGTTTCTATTTACAATGGATGTATTATTATCATATACATTGTATTTCAATAGATATACTCAATAAATCATATACAATTTTTCGTGAACCATTCCCCAGGGTTCGGGTCATGACTACCCGAAGCCCGCCTCATGAATTCTAGGGGATGGGGACTAGCGCTAATGGTGTTAACCTACAAGTGATAGGAATTTGGTGAAGTATCTGTATGCACACGCACACCAAACCACATACCAATACATTGAAAAGGAAAAAGAATTACCACTAAAACAAAGATGGGTGAATGTACAACTAAAAGTATGTGGGTCAGAATACAAACCCAATAATGAACTACAAATACCATGTACATAAAGGAAACTCTGATGGCCATCTACATTAAAATCCACATAATCGCGAGAGAAGTGAAGCTACTAGAATCTGAATTAGTACCTCCTTTCAACCCAGTTCTACTGGGCCATGTTTGGTCCTAGGCTACCAAGTCCACTATTATAGTGTTTTTCAGTCCCGTCTCCCAGAGTACCCCTGTCGAAACGGCAGTCGTCTGCACCAGACACAACACCTAGGGGCGAAGCCCATGCTAGGGTGAGTAATATAATACCCAGAATGGAACCCAAAACAAAAAGGGAAGAACATAAATCAATTCATCATTGTAATGAATGAAACACAAGACATCTCACCCCTTGTATATTCTAGGGTAGTAATTATACCATCGTCAATCACAAATTTCCAACCCCTCGGTAGCTGGAGAACTCATCCTTTATCAAGTACAGTGGGCCATCCGTGTCACACATAGTCTCTTCCCACTATACTTGAACTGTTGTGGTATTCATCCTTGATGTGTATCGTGGGTATGCTAGTTCACACAGAGCTGCTCCCAACCGTGGGCCTGCCAGGTCACACAGAGATGCATCCCACCTTTGCCGAATAGAGGTAATCCTCTGGTCGAGTACCATGGCTCTACTTGTTTAGATAGAGCCACTCCCCATCATGGGACAACAGGGTCACACATAGCTGCTTCCCACTTGGTTGTCATCCGACAGTCTCCATGCCTCTTCAAAACACAAGGTTTTGTAGATAGGGTGATTATGAGAACCTATCCTCAAGCCATTTGTCCCATATCATCATCTATGAATGTACCAAAAAATAATGAACAAATATTGGCATCTTTGAGGGGGTCCCAACGCCGCAAACTAACCATCAATAGGATGCGAGGTTTGAATGATATGGGACTTTTAGTAAGAAGAGAGACTATTGTGACGAGGCTGAGTCTTACCCAGTTAGACCGACCCAACTATCTCGGGCCAGGGGTTTCACCTAACATGGATCATCCAGATAGACCCAAACTAACTTGGTGTGGGTTGGGGTCAGTCTAGTTTGGCCTGACCAGTGGGCTAAGCCCAATAGGCCTCACTGGACCCATCCCAGTTGGTAGAGGGTCTATCCCACTGGGTCTCCCAACGACCAGATCTAGTCTGGCCCAGCTCGAAGGGGCATGGGTCTGGCCCGCCGATATGGATCACGACAACAAGTGCGTGTCCAGCCCAATAACATGAGTTCAGCCTACCGGTGCGGGTCTGGGCCGCCGGGCAGCGAGACTGACCCGACCCGATGAGGGCTCAACCCACTAGTAAGGGGAAAGGTCACGCAGGGCAGTCGATGTGAGGCCTCAGGTCACAGCAGACATATACAACCCCTTTGGTCTGAACAGGTCGACATGTGCGGGCACACCTCCTACATGATGCCCTCCTGGTGTAGTGACCGACTCCTACCACGACCGACGTGCAGTGGCACCTTCGGCCTACCGGTTTTCCCAGACGGGGGCCACCCCTCCATACGGCTCCCACCTAACGTTTCATCCTCCCATGTGATACAGTGGATGATGAGACATGGCTTACTAGTCAATTCAGCTCACCTATGCGGGCCTCCATCTCTACACAGCTGGTGAGGCTGGCCACCGATGTTGCTGTTGCTGCCAGTGCTGGCGCACCTGCAGAATATCTGGTGGGACACCGGACGCACTGCGATGGTTCGTTCATTATGCCTCTTTTTCCAATGGTCTCCGGACGATGATGTATTTAACGATAATCCTTCAAACCAGCATTGTCTTCACATTGAGAATGCAACCACCATGAACACACTAGAAGAGGTGGTCATGCCTTGTTCATGTCAGACTGGGCCTTCTGTGTTAGAGGTTTTAAAATGGCGGAGGCTTGGGGAGGTTTTATTTAATAATTCATTCCACAATTTAATCCCAAATAACCACTACAAAATAAAATCCACCCTCTCATTAAAAAGAACGATCTTTGGATCAAACTATTCATGGGTTGATCCACATTCATCATTTTTAATAAAACGAACGGGGAAGATCTTTTAAAATTTAAAACCTCTACCTATTTAATGTTCATATCCACATGTTGGTTCTTGAGGGGTTAATACTTCGTTGTCACTTCTAGGATCCGATCCTCGAAAGGCATGATAAAGAAGAGGATGTTCTTGCGGCATTCTTCGTTCTTCAGTAGGGTGGAATTCCATCAGAGGATCATCAATGAATCCTCCAAAATTTTAAACCATATTTTCCATGTGGGTCGAATTATAAATAGAATCACATTACATCATTCCCAATATGATGCGGTGTTGCGTTGTTACACTATTTTATTTATGAAATTGGGTCACTGTTACAAATCATTAAATGTTCATTACACTATGATTTTAACAAGCCATTAATGATCCAAATTGATGTACATCGTCTCAGCCATATCACCTCCCAATAACATCTTCTTCTACCACTCAAAATTGAGAATGAAAATAAAATAATTCTTTTAAATTCTTTTATTATTTTTCTCGAAAAAGTCTGAAAACTATCATTTCATCTCAACCCTTTCCGGATGAAGTTAGGTTCGTTCTATGAAAATATCAGCATTCTAAATTCAACAGTGCCCTCAGATTTTCTATCCAAACGACAATACAAAAGAGAGAAAATCCCACTTGCATGTTTACAGAATGTACCTTAACAAAGATCAAAAAATTATTAATAGTCACCCTCATCCCATTCCAGTCGAGGTTAGGCTCTGCCTAAAAGAAAAATGTCCCCATAAATCCAATAGTATTCTCAGATTTTCAATATGAGTTACTATTTAGATGTTAAAGTATTTAACAATATAAATTTTTTTACTTAATTAATTAATTTAAGATGAAAAACTAACATTCACTATTGACCCGCACTGGCCAATGTTAGGGTCTTCCTAAGGAAAGAATAACCTGATGATTTTAGCGGAGGTCTTTGAGTTTTAATCTGCGACATCACTCATTAGTTATATTTTATTTAAAAACTAAAATAATTTTATTTATTTATTTTATTTACAGTTATTCCATTTTTGTGTTTTCTCACTGGAGGCATGAGCCAACTAAACATAATTCATGGCTAGGGTAAACCATCATCTTGAATGCAATGGCGCCCTTAGATTTCGGATATGATCACCCATTTAAGATTTATTCCATTTTTAGGAAAACTACTCTAGCGCATTATTTAAATCTTACCATTCTCTAACGGATCATCCGGGCACTCCAGGCTTCAGAATAACATGCCATCAAATTTCACTTTCTCAAAACAATTCAATATAATAAAAAATATATAGCAATTATAGGTTATTACATTCTCCCCACCATAAGGATTTATGTCTACATAATCCAAAATAAAGGAAAAACCAAAAAATGGGGGTATAGAACATGAATCTGAGCCTCCTGATCCCTTGTTCACTCTTGGAGATTCCCGTGCTTCCACCGAACACGCACCAGAGGAATCGACCATCCATGAAGGACCCAATCCTATCTATCCTCTATCTCCAAGAGGAACTCCACAAACATTACCCCATCAACAATTACTAGCTCACCACAATCGATGGTGTGCGATGGATCATGAATGTACCTCAAAATATGTGACATGTGGAAAACATCATTCACCTAGTTCATATGTCGGAAAAGAGCTAGCCGGTATTCCATCTCACCTACTCCACTCTGAAACTGAAAAATTATAATGAACCATGGAGATAGCCTAAAGCTCTAGCCAAATCTCTACAATCCCCGTTGGGGTAAGACCTGGAGGAAATCTTGGTCTCCCTCCTCAAACTCTATGTGTCTTCATCTATTACCGGCATTAGACTTCTATCTGCTCTGTGTAGTCCCCATACACTCTTGGATGATCTACACCTTCTTAGTGGTAGCCCATACATGGCCTTAAAGGGTTCTATGCCGATGGTGTAGTGATAGGTATTGTTGTACAAAAATTCCACCAGTGGTGGGTGGTCCCCCCAAATGTAACCAAAATATAGGACACAAGAATGAAGCATGTCCTCCAAGGTCTACATGTTCTGCTTCCCCGGGCCATCTATATGGGGGTCAAAGCTTTTCTCAAACATAATGGAATTTAATGACCAACATTCACATGCTGATAAGTGAGGCATCATGAAACAAACTCTACCACATCATCCTTCATCCCTGACAACCATTAATAACATCAATGGTCTTGGTACATCTTCGCCACACCATGATATATAGCCAAAGTGGATGTCAGATATTACCTCAACATATCCTCCTGTAACATCACGAGTACCATGGTGCATCCTATGGAAAGGTATGATGTGCTCCTAACCTATCAGAAGTCCATCAAGATTCTGGGATGAGGATATCTGAGCACGTTGGGAAACACAATCAATGTCCCCAAGCTATGCCTTTCAAACTATCTGAAGTAGTGGGGGAGTGACCGTCTTAGGCAAGAGGAAAGCCATACCATCACTATTGATGAAGGATATTGACCTCACGGCTAGATACTCAATCACCTCACCCAGCAGCCGTAAACCAGACCTACTGCTATGAAAGTATTCCAATAAGTGCCCCTTTTGAGGAGTATAGTCTATCTCAAAGTCACAATACTGTAGAAACTCCAACCATATCCATTGTATCTACTGCTAAAAGGAACATTAGAGCCTTTAAATCCACACAAAATCCTACCCCCTTTAACTAATTGATGTTCCCATTGACCCTTTGGTTGTGGGTAATCATTCTCCAAGACCACTTGGATAAGGTGCCGTTAATACATACATAACCTCAATCACAAGGCTATACTGATCCATTCCTCTTCACGTCAACCAACTGAAATATCATCTCCCAAAGCTCTACGGGCGCCATTCGATATACATGGTTAAATATCTCTTCCATCCATGGGTACATGTTAATGTAGAAATACCACTCCCTGTGGGGAGGTAATCCTAGAAACATCTTTTGAAAGGATGTTCCTGTACTCTGCCATTACAGTTGGGATCTGAAAACACAAAACACATAATACCATGAGGGTAAGGCTGCATGACTGATGAGTGATCAGTTGCACCCTCCGATGCCTGAGTTTATCCCATGCTTCACCGGTTTCCTCTTTCAATGACAATAGAAAAACACTTTGCAACGTGGTCGATATACCAAATTCCCTTTCCTAAAACAGTCACTCCGAGCATGAACTGTGGATGACCAGTACATACCCAAACTAGCATCATAAGGCCTCAAAGCTACCACCAAGAGGTTCCAACCAAAAATCTCACCTCAAGGGTCATATTACACTGTCAGCATTAGTGTAATGATAGAATCTCCTCCTATAGGTATCTCTAGAAGTAAGGGTCAAGTTCATGGTTTAACAGGAAACAATAGGTCTTGATCAAAATTCCTAACAAGAAAGAATTATTAGTTTCTATGTCTATTAATACTACAACTAGTAGTAGACATAGACCGTACCATGAATATTTCCTGGAGACCATGTGTCACACAAGTGGATGACATGCAGCTACTCCCTTCCCATTCCTCCAGCTCCATGACCCTTTTGGGGACCACATTGGGGGGGGGGGGTGGTTGTAACATGTCAAAATGTATCCCACCTCCTGCTTCTCTCCTAGGTCCCCTTATACATCTGTTGCCCTTCATATTTATCTGCCCCTATCACTTCCTCTTCCTGAGACATCTTACAAGTTCACATATTTTAGACTGACGTCAGTTTCTATCATTCCCACTACTGATATTCTTTGGCTGTATTAACTCATCCAAATAACCTTCAACCAAAAAAGGTTCTCTATATCACCCTAACATATTTTGGAATTCACAGAGGGATAGTGCGGGCTCAGATTTTCCTGAACACATCCCTCTCAGAGGTCCAAGACATGATGCACTAGTCGTATCATATTCATCGAGTACCTAGAATGATCGGTACGCCTCGATGAATACTGAGCTACCGAAATTTCATTCTGTTAAAGCAGTAGATTCACTTGGGAACAAATTCTCTATATCTTTTTATGGAAATTGACACCTTCATTGAAAAAGTTTCTCAAGTTCTGTCCACGGAAAAGTCACCTCATCGTATGGTCATGGTAATATAAACCATATAATCTCCCTACTGATCCACATATAAGGCCCACTACAAGGTCTGCTAACTGATCATATAGTGTCATGGCTAGATTGAAACTTGGTCACCACCTCAAGCAAGTCCTTAGATTCCTATGAGTCGAGCTCACCTCAAGACCTGAGGGGTATCTCTCACTGAAACATGTGTAAAGAACCGAGCCTTCATATGTCCTCTACCAGTATAACTAGTAGTAATTTCTAGCCAATGGGCATTGGTATTGCTGGGACACTACATGAAGGTACCATCTTGGGAAACAATCATTGTACTGGAGCATCATCACTCTGTGGAACATCCTCACGGTCACACAATGCAATCCTGGATTGCTGTCTATACAGAGACATCTTAATAGAGAGTCAAGATGAACCATGATCAATAAGATATACTTGGTGAGAAAACTCAAAGGATATCAATAGAAAAACATTATCAAAACACATGAAACTAGTGTATTTGTGTATCGTGATGTGAAAAAAACTTAGTGTCATGGTGTATTGATACGTCGGATTCCACACCAACACTGGACTCCCTGGATTGAAATCGATGCTCAAGAAACAAAACACTATTTCCCCTATTATAAATATAGAAACAATGTTCTTCTGGTAAAACCAACCACCCTATGATACAACTTTTTCATGATCTGTCCCTTGGGGCTCATGCTGTGACTACCCCAGGCCCGCCTCCAGAATGCTAGTGGCTAGAGACTAGTGCCTAAAGCATCAACCTACAAGTGGGAGAAATTTTCCAAAGTACATGTACGCACACGCACACCCCACCACATCCCAAAATAATAAAAAAGGAAAATAAGTACCATTAAAAATATCTGAGTTCAAATACAATGAAATGTAATTGGTCCAAAATACAAACCTAACAACGAACTAAAAATAGCAAGTACTAAATAGAAACTCTAATTGAAATCTGCAGTAAACCACACCTAATCATGAGAGTAGTGAAGCTACTGGAAGCCAAATTAGTATGTCATGTCCTCCTTATACTACTGGGCCCAACTTGGTCCTTGGCCACCAAGTCCACCATCGTAGTATCCATCGGTCATGTATCCCTGAGCACCCCTGTCAAAATGTCGTTTATCTTCACCAGATACAAAACGTGTGGGCGAAGCCAGTGTAGGGGTGAGTAACACAGTACTCTATAGGGACCACACACAAAAAAGTTAAGAACACACAAAAATTACTCAAGTTAAAGAATGAAACATAAGGCATATCACACCATGTATATTTAGGGTAGTAACTGTAGCATCATTAGTCACAAACGTCAAACTCCTCTACCATTGGAGAACTCCTCCACTAACAAGTATAGTGGGCCTGCCGAGTCACACAGAGGCGCTATAAGGACACAAAATTAAAAGATTACATAATCTTGAATTAAATGATTAATTCACATTTAGGATCATTTCAGATTTATTGTTTTAGAGAATTAGACCTTAACTATTACATCTTAAAAGTTACAAAGTAGACACTTCTACCGAGTTTCCATTTTTTTCACAGAATAAAAAATCATAAAAAATGTGTCATGTCTAGTTCCATGTTTTAAGAAGCATGAATTTCCTTGATCCCATCCTTGACCCTATTCCACATTATGTGCTTTGAAAAAAATTTCAAATATTGGGATGAGCATAAAAATCTCAGTAAGGAACACACAAAGAAGAAAACTATTAGTTTTTAAAAACAACAAGTAAACCATTAATACCTAATCATAAGTAATAATTTTCACCTATATGAAGTAGTAAATACTCTTCACTAAATAAATTATCATTTCTTACCCTTTTGTAACCAAACGACCACCATAAAACCCATATAAATAACACATAACATATAAAGGTAACATAGAACATAAAAATACTTGAATAGAATAACCATACTGTCGACTTCCACACATGTCACTAAATGGAATAACCATACGACCGACTACCATACCCAATGCATTGGAGGTTATAACGTAACCACCCATCCTAGTTTATCATGGCACCACCCATCATTTTTTTATCACGTAATCACCCTTCAAATGTCTAAGTACCATTATAAAATCCTAACACATACAAAAAATATAAAGGAAAGAAAACATTTCCACATTTTAATCACAATAAATCTCTTAAATATATTGACATAACAAATCCATTATCAAAACCATTTTCAATACAAAAATAAATAATAGAGTATATGGTATTTATTTCTCCTTTTAAAAACATTACGACTTGTTAAGAAAGAAAAAGATCAAGTAATACTCGCAGTAGTGGAATGGTCATTGTCACCGCGTACGTTAAAATGAAACATACTTTTTTTCGTTTAGTAAAATTATTCATAGAGAAAATATTCCTTTTGAATAAAAGTAAAAGTAAAAGTGGTTTATACACCATATAATATAATTTTGTGTATAAAACAAAATATGCCTCAATGAAAGGAGATTGAGAGGAAGTCCCTTACCTCATGTCTCACTTGACTCAATCGTTCTTTAATCTCCTAAATAATAAATAAAGTTAATTTTACTTGATTAAGAACCTTTTTCAAGTTAATGATCCCTTTTATATCACTTATTACCATGTTTTGACCATTATGTAATCATTTAAGTTAATAATGGTCTTTTTGTCGATATTTGGTACTTTAGTTAAAAATAAACTTCTTATAATTACAAGTTGTTCATGTGGTAAAATAACCATTATCCCCAGAATGATATTAATGATGTAGATATCATATATATCATATATATCCCGTATAATATGTATTTATAACAGTACATAATATTTGAAGGTAAGAAATGAAATGCACCATTCATAGAGACGGTATATCGTACGTACGCATGAACACTACTTTCATTTCTATTTCGCATTTAATGGAATGAAAACATTATCATATATAGGTAAATTATAATTAAAATATAATATCATATATAATATTATTAATGCCATCCGATATATGTCCCATATATTTCATTAATGATTCAAATCACTTTGAGGGGGCGGTAGTTCACACTTCCTAAAATGAAATTATCGTGTTTACCCATTATGGAAACCATAAAGGTATGCCATAAATGAGAAATACAGAAGCATAAGGAAAAAATAAAAATAATTTATATAATATATAAATACAGTGACATCTTAATGGCCACCATGAAAGGCGGTAGGAGATAATTGAACAATCATCATTCCGTGTGGTAGTAGTTCGCCATCCACAGAAATAGTATGTTCTTCATCCATTAGATGGAGGCGTGTGAAAGTGTAGCTCAAATATTTCTCATAAAAACATCATTGTATATTGAAAATACAGGTGTTGTTATAAAATAAAGAAATAAAAAGAGTTTAGGGGGTTGGAGAAGTAAAATAAAACAAAAGAACATAAGAGAAGGCGTTACATTTAAATCGTGTAACTCCCCTTGGTTTGAACCAATAGGGTTTCTTGATGTGATTTATGCCTAAGGTAAGGCTAATATGATGAAGAGAGGGATATTGGGAGATTATTTAAGTAGAGGTTGGATGAGCCAAAGGGCTTGAGAAGTGTGTGAAATGGGTAGGAAGTGGGGTATTTTTATAAGGGAGAGGATGAGCACTTTTGGAAATCTTGAAAATATTATTTTATTATGTAATGCTTTTCGATTTCTAAAGGTCAAAAATCATTAAAACTATAGATAAGGTGGCCCATGTTTAAAATTAATTCATCCAATCAGAATCGGACAAGTTTTGGATATTATGTTAAACTTTATCTTCTTATTTATTTAATTTATTCAATAATTACGTAAACATTGCATCATCATTGTGTCATAAATAATTTTATTTATTCGATGTCTAAAAATTATTAATAAATTACAATGATAAAAGAAGTATTTTTAGATTTATAATAAATATTTATAATCAAATATATCAATTATATAACCTCATGTGAAAATTGTTTTACTAAAATAATACATGTTTCTGCCATTATTATTTTTACATTAAATAAAAAGGTATTAAAGTAATTATCATACCGAAGTGGCTCCATGGGGTCCCAAAATTGACCCGTGTATTGTCTCGGTCGGCCATGATTCATCCAATAATGGCAGGACATGTTTCAAGGTATTTTTATATTTTTATAACATTTTCTTTACCTTAAATTACATTAATCGTGGGTAATAAAACTCAAAAGTTACTATTCACCAAAAATTATTTTCATCCCATTGAACCAAATTTTACTTACTAATGAAAACCATGTATGTCAGATTTTTGAAATTCAATTCACGGAAGCGGAAAAAATTCATTTAATCGTAAAATTCGGTTTTTGACAACTACTTAGTGGTTTCACTATTCATCAAAAATTGATGTTTTTAAGAAAAATACCAAAAATTCATCCTAAGATACATTTGATACTATAAATTAAAAAATGATGCCCATTTTACCAAATTCATAACATAGATGTTGCATTAATTAATTTTATAATTAATTCCCATTGTTAAAACATATAACGTCTTTTTAAGAAACAATATCTATCAAAAGATTGACACTTGTTTATGTCCAAATTTAAAGTGAAATTAATTACAATGACTACCATTGGATTAAATGGTAAAAATATATTATAATTAAACTTTAAACCAATTAAGATAATAATCTATCCATATAAATAAATTAGATAAAAAATGAGGTTTTGAATTAAAATACAACATTTTCACAATTCATTTTAAAAATGAACTTTATCAGAAAAATAAAAAAATATACACAAAGTAAATTTAGATGTCCCAATTCTAAATAAGGATTGTATTTGGTCCAATAGAATGTATAAGAGTGACCAAAACTATTTTTAAAGAGTGTTCTACATCCAAAGGAGATAAATCAGCCTTTTAGTGTATATTAGAGTATTTATGCTTAAAATTGGAATCATTCTCATTTTAGGCCTCTAAAATTTATTGGATAAATGTAAAAACATTTAAAAAATATATATTCATATTTTAGTTATTTCTATTCATTCCTGCCAATACAACGTCTAGGTGTTAACTACCATTTAAAATAATATTAATATATTTTTAGTGTGTAACGTAAGATATCAAAGAAATCCTTTGTTGCGTATCAGGTACACCATCGTACATAACAAACCTGTTAACGTAAAATTAATATTTAATTGAAAAATATTAATAAATATGAAAATGAATTATTCTTTATTTACCCGGGAGGTTACATCCTTCCCCCCTTTTGTGAATTGCGTCATTTCAATTTTATTCACTTATAAAATAAATGGGGGTATTCAACCCTCATAGCATTTTCAGATTCCCATGTTGCCTCTTCAACCATATGGTTTTTCCACAAAACCTTCACCTGATGAATTACCTTATTCCACAACACTTGCTCTCTATGTTCAAGAATCTTGACCGTTTGTTCCTCATAAGAGAGATTCTCTTCCAACTGAACTATGTCTGGGCTCAAAACATGAGATGGATCTGGTATATACTTTGTCAACATCGAAACATGAACAACATTGTGTACTTGGGATAAACATAGAGGTAAATCCACTCTATACCCAACTGATCTAACATTCTCTAGGATTTTAAAAGGTCCAATGATCCTTGGACTCAACTTTCCCTTCTTACTAAAACACATCACACTTTTCAATGGGGAAACTTTGAAAAAACATAATCACAAACCTCAAAAGATAGCTCTTTTCTCTAGTTATCTGCATAACATTTCTACATTCTCTAATCTATCCTCATGTTCTTCAGAATCAACTGATATTTTTCTGCCATCTCTTCTACCAATTCCAGTCCGATCAGCTTCCTTTCCCCTACTTCATCCCAAAAAGCTGGAGTTCGACACCACTTTCCATATAATGCTTCAAACAGTGCCATCTGTAAACTGGAATGAAAACTGTTATTATATGAAAATTCAACCAAAGAAAAATGTTGGCCCAAAATCCATGGTAATCCAACATGTAAGAATGTAACATATCCTCCAAGGTCTGAATTGTTCATTTGGACTTCCCATTTGACTGCCGATGAAAAGCTGTACTAAAATTAAATTCAATACCCAATGACTTCTGAAGGCCTTTCCAAAAGTTAGAAGTAATTCTAGGATCACGACCATATATAATAGAGAGTATAACTCCACGTAACTTAACTATCTCTTTAACATTCAACCGAGAATGTTGATCTAGAGAGAATGTATCTCAAATAGGAATGAAATGAGAAGATTTAGTCAATCGATCAACAATAACCTAGATTGAATTATTATCTCGAGATGTCTTTGGTAATCCCACAACAAAGTCCATGGATATATTTTCCCATTTCCACTTTGGAACCAGTAAAGACTGAGTCATCCCTTTTGGTAAATTCCACTCTGCTTTAACCATAGTAAAATCAGCAATATCTCTTTTCATTCCATCCCACCAGTAATACTCCCACAGATCTCTATACAGCTTAGTACTATCCGGTTGAACTAAAAATGGGAAACTATGAGCCTCACATAACAACTCATCAGAAAAAACATCAAGATACTCATTTATCACTAGCACATCATTAATCTGAATAGTTCCTTTGTTTTCAACAATATGTGCAAGGTAACATTTATTTCCATATTTTACTAGTTTCTCAACTTCCTGATATATTATCAAAATCATGGGTTCATTATTGTACCCAAACTGAAAATATTACTGAAGATAAACCACTTTAGATCTATAGTCAATCTTATCATGAAAAACAGAAAGCCAATCCATGCCAAAAATAACATCAAATTCTACTAGAGGCAAAACAATAAGGTTTGCAGGTTGATTCTTTCCGCACACAAGGATAGAAAAGTTCATATAATTTCATTTTGTCTCAACCTTTACTCTGGGTGTTTTTACCATAAGTTTAGGATTCATATCTTGAGATGGAATTCCCAATTTATAAGAAAACTTCTTAGAAATGAATGAAACTATAGACCCTAAATCAAAAAACACATTTGCATAATCTGAACAAACAAACAGTGTACCTGATACTACATCATTCGATGGCCCAACATCTGCTGAAGTAGTTGCAAAGGATTTCACTACCACTTTCTTCTTGTAGTCTGTCTGATTTTCCTCAGTTGAGTTCTTCTTTATACACTCATTTTTATAATGACCTATTTCATTACACTCAAAAAATATTACCACTGGCTTTTCATTTCCTTCTTGATCATATTCCTTATAGTTATGAGCAATATGACCAAACATACCACACCAAAGGCACTTTCTAGACTTGGATAAACATTCTCCAGGATGCATATTACCACACTTCTCACCTGATTGATATATGTTTTTCTTACCTCCAGGATTTTTTGATTAATTCATTCCTTTTTTCGGCCAACTGGACCTCTTATTCTGTTGTTTGGGAAAGAACACAGGATCATCAGCGAACTCCATTTCCACCTTCTCCACACATTAAACAATTTTTTCATAACTTTTGAACTCACAAAAATCTAAATACCTTCGATACATTTGCTTTAACCATGAGTAAAAATGGTTGATTTTACAATCAAGATCTCGTATGAAATTTGCAGCATACTTTTCTAGTCGAGTGAACTTTGCTTCATAAGCAGCCACTAAGTCATCCTCCTACTTCAATTCTATGAATTGTTTTTTCCATCCAATGATAAACCACCTTAGGAAAATATTTCTCAATAAACATACCTTCGAATTCATCCCAGTCAAGATCATCAATATCCTCACTATCCTTGATATTTTTCCCCATTGATCACCACTTATCAGCTTCACCTTCAAAATTCTAAACAGTGAGACTAACATTTTGATGTTCTGAACACCCCATGACTTCAATAATCTTCTCTAGTGATTTAATCCATCCTTCTACTAGCACAGGGTCAGATGATCCTCTGAATGGTGGGGGATGTTGCCTCATAAAATGCTCCACTACTGACATGTTACTCCGTGGTTGATCTAGCTGATCTCGTGTATGGATACCACCCCCATTTATATCCTGAGTCAATTGTGCCATCACTGCAACAAAATGGTCAGTTCTGATTCCGACTGTATCAGGTTGTTGATTAGGAATGTTTTTTTCTCCTGATGTCGTCCCCACATAGCTTCCCTCTTTCCTCTACAGAAAACCATTCTAAACACAGAATTATCTTAGGCAAACAAACATGGTAATATTTAAATGTTATATCATTTCAATCATACCATAAATTAATTTATGGACATGAATTTATCAATATTCTAACTCCTAAAGATGTCTAAACTGACCTTTAATACCAACTATAAGGACCCAACCTTAGAACGTTACTTAATCATGAATTAAATGAATAATTCACATTGAGGATATATTCAGGTTTAGAGTTTTTGAAAATTTATCCATAACTATTACATCTCAAAAGTTACAAAGTAGACACTTCTACCAAGTTTTCATTTTTTTCATAAAATAAAAGCTCTTGAAAAAAGGGACATTTCCAGTTCCATGTTTTAGACAGCATGATTTTCCATGATCCCATCCTTGACCCTATTCCACTTTATATCATGTGAAAAACATTTCAAAAACTTGGGTTGAGCATAAAAATCTCAGTAAGGAACACACAAAAAAAGGAAACTGTTAGTTTTTCAAAACAACAATTAAACCATGAATACCTAATCATAAGTAATACTTTTCACCTATATGAAGTAGTAAATACTCTTCACTGAATAAAATATCATTTTTTACCTTTTTGTAACCCAAATATCACCATAAAACCCATATTAAGAACATATAACATATAAAGGTAACGTGGAACATAAACATACTTTAATGGAATTACCATATGGTCAACTTCCACACATGTCACTAAATGGAATAGCCATACGGCTGACTTTCATACCCAATGCATTGGAGGTTTTATCATAACCACCCATCCTGGTTTATTGTGGCACCACCCTCCATTTGGTTTATTACTTAACCACTCGTCAAATGTCCAAGTACCATTATAAAATTATAACACATACAACAAATATAAAGGAATGAAAACATTTCCAGATTACAATAAAAATATATCACTTAAATATATTTACATAACAAAGTCATTATCAAAACCATTTTCAATACCAAAATACATAATATAGTATATGGTATTTATTTTTCCTTTTAAAATCATTACGGCTTGTTAAGGAATCCAAAGATCAAGTGATACTCAAGGTAGCAGAAAGGTCATTGTCAATGAGTACGTTTAAAAGAATCATACTTTTTGTCATTTAGTAAAATTATTCATAGAGAAAATATTCCTTTTGAATAAAAGTAAAATTCAATGTGGTTTATACACCATATAATATAATGTTGTGTATAAAACAAAATATGCCTCAATGAAAAGAGATTGAGATGAAGTCCCTTACCTCATGTCTGACGTGACTCGATCGTTCTATAATCTTCTGAATAATAATGTAATGTTAATTTATACTTTCTTAAGAACATTTATCAAGTTAATTATCCCTTTTATATCACTTATTACTATGTTATTAACATTATGTAATCATTTGAGTTAATAACAGTTGTTTTTTTTGATATTTGGTACTTGAGTTAAAAATAAACATCTTATAATTACAAGTTATTCATGTGGTAAAATATCCATTATGTCCAGAATGATATTCACGATTTAGATATCATATATATCATATATATCCAGTATAATATGTATTTATAACAGTACATAACATTTGAAGGTATGAAATGAAATGCATTGTTCATGGAGAAGGTAAACCGTACGTACACATGCACGCGACTTTCATTACTATATCGTATTTGATGGAATGAAAACATTATGATATTGAGGTAAATTATAATTACAATATAATATCATATATAATATTACTAACTCCATCATTTATACATCCCACATATGGCATTAACGATTCAAATCACTTTGAGGGGCAGTGGTCTGCAGTTCCTCAAATAAAATTATCATGTTTACCCATTATGAAAACCATAAAAGAATGCCATAAATGAGAAATACAGATTCATAAGGAAAACATAAAAATAATATATATCATATATAAATATAGTGACATCTTAATGGCCACAATTATAGGTGGTAGGAGATAATTGAAGAATCATCGTTTCGTGAGGTAGTAGTTCGCCGTCCACAGAAACAGTATGTTCTCCACCCATTATAGGGAGGTGTGTGTGAGTTTAGCTCGAATACTTCTCATAACAACATCATATTATATTGAAGATATTTGTTTTGTTAAAAAACAATTAAATAAAAAGAGTTTAGGGGGTTGGAGAAGAAAAATAATACAAAAGAACATAAGAGAAGATGTTACCTTTAAATCGGGTAACTCCCCTTGGTTTGAACCAAAAGGGTTTCATGAAGTGATTTATGCCTAAGGTAATGCTTCTATGATGAATATTTGGATATTGGGAGCTTATTTGAGTAGAGTTTGGATAATCCAAATTATAAAGAACCATACTTCACATACGTTGTTAATACTTCAAAATTGAAGTACACTTATTACAACATATAACAAAACCATGAAAGGATGGTATAGGTATAGTGTCTTTAGAAACTGGGAAACATAAACAACTGATTCATAAAGAATCTACATTGTCTCCCATTTATTTATTCATATCTAGAGTCTCTTTTGGCATATCCTACTTAATAACCTTCTTTATGACCTGGGGAATGAAAACATACAAAAGGGTGAGATCAAATGCTCAGTAAGGGTAAACAAAAGAAATATCAATCTCACCATATTCATCATAACATTTTAGAAATCTTAACTTTCAAAAGAGATCATAATTTCATAATCATGGGATAAATCATAGCAGTGAAATGTAATCCAAATAATCATAACTTAAAACACGAAACTTTGTGGGATACACACATAATCATAGAGAATCATTTCTTAGTAGTCAAGACTCATAGCCAAGACTTTCTTAGCGGACATAGTCCATTTCTGAACTGAGTTCACTCCTCATTTCAGTCATGTTTCACTGAACCAGTTCAACCTTCCGTTCCAGCCATGTCTATCTCAAGAGATATAAATCTTTACCCAATGCATTGGAAAGAGATATAGGTCCCACCCATCTCATAATGAAACCATTCTTATGTGTGCCACAAAATCAAAAATCATACATCATTGCATAACCCATGTAATAAAAATGGGAATCTTAAACATCATGCCATCATAACATAATCTATATAATAAAAAAATAATTCCATCATAACATAATCAAATCAATGTAAAAATAGGGATAGAAACAGAACCCTTTATTATCTTAGATGGAAAATAATTTTGATAAATCACTTGAACTCCATTCTTGAGAAAAATATCCTTTCTACTTCAAAAACATTTTTCCTCTCTTAACATGTCATACAATTTTAAACTAAAAGAAGTTGATTAAAAATAAACTTGAAAACATTTAAAGGATACTTCTTGGAAATAATGTTTTAAAAATACATTCATGCCGTATAAGTTAAAAAAACATTCTTCTCGTACTTTTGTCGGAAAAGTCAAAAAGTACCTCGTACAAAAAACAACAAAAGATTCCATTCATATATTTTACTAAAAAATCACCTAAGGGTAAAATTGGACTTAAAAAATTGTAGAAGGATATAAATATTACATATTGAGAAAACATGGATGTCAATGATAAATATTCCCCATTAAATTCTGAAGTATAAACAATCTCGGATAAAAATTGAGATTGCGAGATTTTCCCTTACCTTAGGTCTGATTTGCTTCGTAAGTGTATGAACCACCTGTATAATGATTTAAATAATGTTATTGACTTATTCCAGAATCATAATTATTTTAATGATATCATATATGGTCATATTCTTAGCTACTTATTAGTAATATTTCATTGTTACTTGTTATTCGGGTGTTTATTGCTTTTTTGTTTTTATGCATGTTTTGTCAAATAAATTCTTATTCTTCTTTTTATGTTATAAATACCTCATTTACAGAATGGTATTAGTGTAATATATATCATATTCATTCCTTAAATTCATTTATATAATCATTATGCAATGATGATAATGTAGAATGGGTCGCATCACATCGTGGAGACGGTATTCCGTACGTACGCAGGAGCGATGATTTCATTCCCATGATTGTGTAATTGTATTGGAGTGTATGTATACTATTTCAGAATCAATACCACTTTATAAAAATCATATATAGTTATTTATTTTAACCATTATACCCATCCAAGTAAGGTGGTGGTGGAAAATAGATTACACCACGGCGTGGAGACTGTATTCCGTACGTACGCATTCGCGGTGATTTCATTTTCCGTAGGATAGATAGATGGTGAAATAGGGATGTTTCATACTTATAATAATATATCAGTATATTAGTGATACTTATGTTATTACTTCATAATGAAACAACTAAAGAAGAAGAAGTGGAAGAAGAAATAAAGTTGAAAGAATCGGTAACGGACATTACCTCTTCTTTGAAGCGCCTCTTTGAGACCTCCTTCTAGGGCACTAAAATTGGTCTTTGAAGAAGACCAGGACCTCTATGATGTTTCTAGGGAAGTGGAGAAGATAATTTGGCAGGGTTTTTCTGAGCTTGATGGCTCAATGTGGTGTGAGGAAGAGAGGGAGGAGGTTCCCTTTTATAAGGGAGGAGAGGGGCACCTTTGGAAAAATTAAAAATATTCTTATATTATAAAGTCATATTCGGTTTTTAATAGCTCCAAATTGATTTATTTCGAAGCTAAGGTGGGGATGGTTCGAAATCCTCTCATATAATAGAATTTATACAAGTTTAGGGTTCTATTTTAATCTTATCAGTTTGATTTAACATTAAGTTAGATAATTTATCTTTTACTGTGTCTTTTTTTTTCTTACACTATAAGGTTAATAAACATACCATAACAAGCCAAACGAACCCAAAGTTGTTTATTATTAACATATATAACCTTATCTAAGTCATTTTGCTGAACCGTATATTTTTAAGAATAGAATAACAATTAATAATATAATATTTGTTTTAAAAACTATTTTATGTCAATTTTGACACTATTTGGTAATTGATTTTTGTGAAAATCATAACAGTAAGATTAGTTCTAGAAAAGTTAATAAAATCAATTCTAAAATGTCATATTAAACTAGAAAATTAGTTTAATTCATATAAAGTCTCAAATTACATTTATTTGGGTATTTATAACATCAATTATGTCAATATTTCATTAATAAGTTAATTACTGCATCATCATTGTGTCATAAATAAATTAAATTATATAATGTCTAAAAATTAAAAATAAAATATAATTATTTAGGAAATCTTTTTATATTTCTAATGAATCTTTATAGTCGAATTTATATAATGAATAACCCTGTATTAAAAATTATTTAGTTATTAAACTTTGATTTTTAACTATTTTAACCCTTCTTTAAATAAATAAATAATAAATGTCCAAATCTAATCCAAGTGGGCCTAAATGGTCATATTTTATTACTAAGGTTGTTTTTGGTCGAATTACACTTATCCAATAGAATTAGGACATGTGTTAGGGTAATAATAATATCATTTTTACCCTTAATTACCCTATTTACTTTTAACCGTGGTAAAAAAAGTAAAAAGCTATTATTCACCAAAAATTATTTTCATCTCATTGAACCACATTTTACTTACTAACCTCAACCGTGTCTCTCGTATTTTTGAAATTCCATTCACAGAAGTGGAAAAATTAAGTTTTCTGTGAATTTGGAAATTCTCCTAGGAGGTGGGTAAAAGACGGTGAAAAGTTTAATAAAATTTTTATATATCTAAAATTATTATAAAATGACTCCAATGAATTGAATTTAACTTATATAGGTATTATGTATCAATTCTGACCTAAAATAAATTTAAATAAAATAAATAATTATTTAAATAAAAAGTCAGTTTTTAAATAGTAACCTAGTGTTTTCACTATTCATCAAAAATTGAATGTTTTCAGCAAAATACCTAAATTTCACCCTAGGCTAATTTTGATATTCTGAATCCAAAAATGAATTCCATTTTGAAAAATAAAATTTAAAAAATTGCAAAAAGTGGGTATTACTATTCATAACGGCTAGTTTTAATAATATTTTAATAGCATATTGTTGTTTAGTGAAACTCGGTATTGCGTACAATGCAAGCTATCGAGGAAGGTCACAGTTGCATGTAAAGAAATCCAAGCTAGTGTTTTATGTAGTGAAAGATTCCTTTGATGAACAAAATATTTCTCATAAAAGTCTCGGGTGTTACATTCTACCCCCCTTAAAATGAATTTTTCCCTCGAAATTCGTCACTTTGTAACAAACAGATGAGGATACCTCTCCCTCATCATATCCTCAAGTTCCCATGTAGCTTCTTCTAAATGGTGGTTCTTCCATAAAACTTTCACCAAGCGTGTGGTCTTGTTCCATCGGACTTTTTCACTACGATCTAGAATCTCAATCAGATTTTCTTCCTAAGAAAGATCTTGCTCCAGCGGTACAACTTATGAGCTGAGTACATGTGAAGGATCAAGTATGTACTTTATTAGGGGAGATAAATGGAACACATCGTGAACTTGAGAGAGATTTGGTGGAAGCACCATTCGGTAAGCTACCTTCCCAACACGGTCCATAATTTCAAAAGGACCGATATATCTAGGGCTCAACTTTCCTTTCTTTCCAAATCTCATGACCCTCTTACAGGGAGATATTCGTAAGAACACTTTATCACCTACGTCAAACTCTAAGTCTTTTCTTCGGTTGTCGGCATAACTTTTTTGTCGACTCTGAGCTTCTCTAATGTGTTGTTGAATAGATCTAACCTTTTCTACCATTTCATCTACAAGATCAGGTCCAAATAGATTTTTTCCCCAACTTCATCCCAGCAAGTCGGAGTCCTGCATTTCTTTCCATAGAGAGATTCATTATGAGCAATTTGAATACTGGAGTGAAAGCTATTATTATATGAAAATTCCACTAAAGGTAGGTGTTGATCCCAACCACCTTTGAAATCTATAGAGAAAGCTCTCAACATATCTTCCAGAGTTTGAATTGTCCTCTCAGACTGACCGTCTGTCTGAGGATGATAAGCAGTTCTGAAACTCAACTATGTATCCAGAGTATGATGAAGACATTTCCAGAACATTGAGGTAAACCTCGGATCTCGATCAGATATAATAGACAGTGGTACTCCATGAAATCTTACCACTTCCATTACATATATCCTGACAGCTGATCTAGAGAGAAATACTCTCTAATAGCAATGAAGTGTACAGACTTTGTAAGTAGATCAACTATGAACTAGATAACATTATTTCCTTTGGATGTTTTAGGAAGTCCAATGAAAAAGTCCATAATGATGTTTTCCCGTTTCCATTCTGGTATGGGTAATAGTTGTAACATCCCCTTATAATTCCGTCTCTCAGCTTTAACTTGCTGACAAACCAACCATCAAGATACATATTCAGCAACATCACTTTTCATGCCATCCCACCAGAAGTACTCTTTCCGGTCCCTATACATCTTTGTGCTTCCAGGATGAATAGAGAATTAAGAACTATGAGCCTCATACAGCAGCTCCTTCTTTAATTCGGGGATGGGAGGAACAAAAACCCGATTCCTGAACATTATTATCCCATCACAATCAAGGTTGAATTCAGGAACATTTCTCACCTTCTTTTGTAACTCGACAACTTCTTTCTGTGCCTCTTTAATCTTCACATGTATAGATGGTTGAACATTAATTTGAGAAAGATACGATTTCCACTTTCATTATAATTCCAAGATCCAACCTTTGTAAATCCATAAATATTGAATCTTTTGTGATCCTCATCATGGATAAGCTAGCACGGTCTTGTCGACTTAATGCATCTTCCACCTTGTTTGCTTTCCCAGGGTGGTAATGAATTGAGCAGTTGTAATCCTTAATCAGCTCCAACCATCTTCTTTGGTTCATATTCAGCTCCTTTTGTGTGAAAATATACTTTAAACTTTTATGATCAGTATAAATGTCACACCTTTCTCCATAAAGATAATGCCTCCAAATATTTAATGTAATGATTACCGCAGCTGACTCCAAATCATGAGTTGGGTAATTATCCTCATGGATTTTCAACTGTCATGAGGCATAATCTATCACCATATCATTTTTCATAAGAACACACCCCAATCCCTTCTTGGATGCATCACTGTAGATCACAAACCTTTCTCCACTACAAATTAGTGTGAGCACAAGTGCACTAGATAACCTTATTTTCAGCTCCTTGAAATTATCTTCACATTCCTCCATCCAAAAGAACTTAACTCATTTCCGAGTCAACATGGGGAGTGGATTAGATAATCGTGAAAAATCATTCACAAAATGTCGATAATATCCAGCCAAACAAAGAAAACTTCAGATCTCGGTTACTGTTGTTGGTCTCGACCATCTTTCAATAACCTCTGTTTTCGCTGGATCTATAGATATCCCCTCTTTTGAGATTATGTGACCCAAAAGTGAAACTTTTTGAACCCAAAATTCACACATGGTAAATTTGGCATAAAGATTCTCCTTTCTCCGGGTCTTCAATATAATTCTCAAGTGATCTTCATGTTCTTCCTTGCTATTTGAATAGACAAGAATATCATCTATAAAGACTACCATAAATTGATCAAGATAGTCGCTAAAGGCTCTATTCATCAGATCCATGAAGATAGAAGGGGAATTAGTAAGACCAAATGGAATCGCTATAAATTCATAGTGTCCATACCTTATACGGAAAGCCGTCTTTGGTGTATCCTCCCTTTTGACCCTTAATTGATGATACCCAGAACGAAGATCAATCTTGGAAAAGTATTGAGCTCCACGTAGTTGGTCAAATAATTTATCAATGTACGGGAGAGGATATTTGTTCTTGATAGTGATCTTGTTAAGTTCTCGATAATTAATGCAGAGTCTCATTGATCCATCTTTCTTTTTAACAAATAGAATAGGTGCTCCCCTAGGTGAAAAACTAGGGCGTATGAATCCCTTATCAAGATTCTCTTGGAGCTGCTTCTTCAATTCCTGCAACTCAATTGGGGCCATTCTATATGGTGTCTTTGAAATAGGTAAAGCACCCGGTACGAGTTATATTGAAAAATCTACTTCACGATTTGGTGGAAGACCCAAAAATTCCTCCGGAAAGACATCATCAAACTCCCGTACAATGGGAATATTCTTAATCATGAGTTTCTCTCTAACCATTTGAGATAAATAACCCTCATTTAGTGGAATCAAGACCCATAAGATGGACGAAATTTCCACTGGAAGGTTATGTTCATCCTTGCATCGATTGACGATCATAGATTGATCTGGAATATAAAATGTGACTTTTCTTCTTTGGAAATTGATATGAGCTCCATATAGAGAAAGCCAATCCATTCCAAGAATCACATCAAATTCCACTATAGGAAGTATAACAAGATTTTCAGGAAGAATTTTCCGACAAACTTCAATCGGAGAAGAATTATAAACTTTTGATGCGACTGTTGTGCCATTAGGGGTTTTTACAGCTAACTCAACATCTAATTATTGAGGTAATATGGAGATACCCTTAGAAAATTCTTCAGAAATAAATGAGTGGGTGGATCCAGAATAAAATAAAACATTTTCTACTTTAGAGTGGATGGTAAGTGTACCTCTCACCACTTCGTTGTTGTACTCCACATCGCCAATAGTAATTGCACGTGACTTTCCATTGTCTTTGGACTTAAGAGTTTGTTGACGTCGATCATCATCATGAACCCTTGGATTTGGGCATCGATTGGCATATGCCCCATCTCCTCACACATGAAACATTGAACTTTAGTAGGTTCATTCTGTGTATCCCTTCCTTTGTTTGTATCATTAGACATCTTCTTCCCATTATTTCAACATTTAATTGCCCGATGACCTTCTTTTCCACACTTATAACATTTTCTTGTCCCCTTAAGAGAATTTCCTCTATGTTTCTTTCCACACTTTGAGCATAAGGGAAAACTCATCTTTTTTCAGTGTGGTATTTAGATTTTCCTTTGAATTCCATTTTCAACCGATGTGACTGATGGGTTACACTAATCTCCATCTCAACCTTGAGAGCGCATCGAAAAATTTCCTCACATCTATTGAAGTCCCTTATGGCTAACGCCCTTCGAAGACTTGGTTTTAAGACACTAAAGAATCGATCGATCTTACTCTCAGGTTGGATAATAATTCTGGAAGCGTACCTTTCAAGTCTTGTAAAATTTTCTTCGTAGGTAACAATAGATTCATCATCCTTTTGCTTCAGTTCAAGAAACTCCTTCTCCATCTTTGTTTGAATAATATGAGGGAAATACTTATTGAAAAATATGTTCTTGAACTCGTCCCATTCCATGGAATCAATTTCATCCCTTTGCCTCATATTCTTAATAATATTCCACCATTGATCAGAATCACCTTCCAAATGATATACTGCTAAGATGAATTTATCATGTTCAGAACATTGAAGAACTGAAAATATCTATTCAGTGGTACTGATCCATTGTTCAGCCACTAATGGATCAAAAGACCCACTGAATGAAGGTGGACGCTGCCTCATGAAGGATGCAACAGAATTTTGCTCCTTCCTTTTCTCATTTGGACGTCTTTCATGATTCATATCTTGAGAAAGTTGTGTGAGCATGGCAAGAAGATTTTGCATTCCAGCTCCCATAACATTTGGTTGCTCAGGGGAACAACCATTGCATTGCCCATCACATTCCGCATTAACACAGTTTTTTCGGCTTCCATCCATTGACTAAAACCAAGAAGAAGAGTGTGAGAAACACTAATTATAATAGGAAAACCACATAATCAAGAATAAAATTTCACACGTAAGGTCTTATCATAGGCTGTTCATGGACATTTCTAAAACACTAAGATTGTGTTCTACGCTTAGACTTATCCTTAGGGTTCTTACTAAGGCTTTCACATCCTAGTTTCCAAAGGTTGAATATACCTTTCCTCTGATACCAACTATAATGACCCATAATTTACATACATTGTTAATATTTCAAAACTTCTGTATACTTATTAAAACAAATAACAAAACCATCAAAATACTGTATAGGTATAGTGTCTTTAAAAACTGGGAAACATAAACAACTAATTCATAAAGCATCTACATTGTCTCCCATTTATTTCTTCATATCTAGAGTCCCTTTTAGAATATCCTACTTAATAACCTTCTTCTTGACTTGGGGAAAGAAAACATACAAAAGGGCGAGATCAAATTCTCAGTAATGGTAAACAAAATAAATATCAATCACACCATATTCATCATAACATTTTGGAAATATTAACATGCAAAAGAGATCCTAATTTCATAATTAGGGGATAAATCCTTGTAGTGAAATGTAATCCCAATAATCACAACTTAAAACATGAATATTTGTGGAATACACACATAATCATAAAGAATCATTTCTTTGTAGTCAAGACTCATAGCCAAGACTATCTTAGCGGACAAAGTCCATTTCTGAACTGAGTTCACTCCTCATTTCAGTCCTATTTCACTGAACCAATTTAATCTGCCGTTCCATCCATGTCTATCTCATGAGATATAAATCTTTACCCAATGCATTAGAGGGAGATATAGGTCCCACCCATCTCATAATTATACCATTATTATGTGTGCCACAAAATCAAAAATCATACATAATTGCATAACCCATGTAATAAAAATGGGAATCTTAAACATCATGCCATCATAACATAATCCATATAAGAAAAAAATAATTCCATAATAACATAATCAAATAAATGTAAAAATAGGGATAGAAACAGAACCCTATATTATCTTAGATGGAAAATAATTTTGATAAAACACTTGAACTCCATTCTTGAGGAAAATATCCTTTCTACATCAATTTTTTTCCTTTCATAACATGTCATACAATTTTAAACTAAAAGAAGTTGATTAAAAATAAACTTGAAAACATGTAAAGGAAACTTCTTGGAAATAATGTTTTAAAAATCCATTAATTCCGTATAATTTTAAAAAAACAATCTTCCCATACTTTTGTCGGAAAAGTCAAAAAGTACCTCGTACAAAAAACAACAAAAGATTCCTTTCATATATTTTACTAAAAACTCACCGAAGGGTAAAATTGGACTTAAAAAATTGTATAAGGATATAGATATTACATATTGAGGAAACATGGATGTGGATGATAAATATTCCCCAGTAAATTCTGAAGTATAAACAATCTCAAATAAAAATTGAGATTGCGAGATTTTCCCTTACCTTAGGTCCGATTTGCTTCGTAAGTGTCCAAACCTCCTGTATAATGATTTAAATAATGTTATTGAATTATTAAAAAATCATAATTATTTTTATGATATCATATATGTTCATATTCTTAGCTTCTTATTAGTAATATTTCATTGTTACTTGTTATTTGGGTGTTTATTGCTGTTTTGTTTTTATGCATGTTTTGTCAAATAAATTCTTATTCTTATTTTTATGTTATAGATACCTCATTTCCAGAATGGTATTAGTGTAATATATATCATATTAATTCATTAAATTCATTTATATAATCATTATACAAAGAATATCATGTAGAATGAGTCGCATCACATCATGGAGATGGTATTCCGTACGTACGAACGAGCGATGATATCGTTCCCATGATCGTGTAATTGTATTGGAGTGTATGTATACTACTTCAGAATCAATATCACTTTAAAAAAATCATATATAGTTATTTATTTGAACCATTATACCCATCCAAGTAAGGTGGTGGTGGAAAATAGATTACACCATGGCGTGGAGACGGTATTTCGTACGTACACACATGCGGTGATTTCGTTTTCCGTAGGATGGATAGATGGTTAAATAGGTTTGTTTCATACTTATAATAACATATAATTATATGAGTGATACTGATTTTATTACTTCATAATGAAACAACTAAATAAGAATAAGTGGAAGAAGAAATAAAGTTGAAAGAATCGGTAACAGACGTCACCTCTTCTTTGAAGCACCTCTTTGAGACCTCCTTTTAGGGCACTGAAATTGGTCTTCTAAGAAGACCAGGACCTCTAGGATGTTTCTAGGGAAGTGTAGGAGAGAATTTGGTAGGGGTTGGCCGAGCTTTAATGCTCAAAGTGATGTGAGGAAGAGAGGGAGGAGGTGCCGTTTTATAAGGGAGGAGAGGAGCACCTTTGGAAAAACTAAAAATATTATTCTATTATAAAGTCACTCAGTTTTTAATAGCTCCAAATTGATTTATTTCTAAGACAAGGTGGGTATGGGTCTAAATCCTCTCATCCAATAGAATTTAGTCATGTTTATGGTTCTATTTTAACCTTATCATTTCGATTTAACTTTAAGTTAGATAATTTAACTTTTACCGTGTCTTCTTTTTTTTCTTACACTATATGGTTAATAAACTTACCATAACAAGACAAACGAACCCCAAGATGTTTATTATTAATATATATAACCTTATCTAAGTCATTTAGCCTAACCTTAGATTTTTAAGAATAAAATAAAAATTAATAATATAATATTTTTTTAAAAAACTATTTTATGTCAATTTTGACACTATTTGGTAATTGAATTTTGTGAAAATCATAACATAAAGATTAGTTAGAAAAAATTTAATAAAATCAATACAAACATTTCATATTAACCAATAAAATTAGTTTAATTCATTAAAAGTCTAAAATTATATTTATTTGGGTATTTATAACATCAATTATGTCAATATTTCATTAATAAGTTAATTACTGCATCATCATTGTGTCATAAATAAATTGAATTATTTAAAGTCTAAAAATTAGAAATAAAATATTATTATGTATGAAATCTATTTATCTTTCTAAGTAATATTTATAGTCGAATTTATCTTATATATAACCCTCTATTAAAAATGATTTAGTTATTAAACTTTGATTTTTAACTATTTTAACCCTTCTTTAAATAAATTAATAATAAATGTCCTCATCTAATCCAAGTGGGCCTAAATGGTAATATTTTATTACTAAGGTTTTTTTGGTCGAATTACACTTATCCAATAGAATTATGACATGTGTTAGGGTAATAATAATATCATTTGTACCCTTAATTACCCTATTTACTTTTAACCGGGGTAAAAAACGTAAAAAGTTACTATTCACCAAAAATTATATTCATCTCATTGAACCACATTTTACTTACTAACATCAACCGCGTCTCTAGGATTTTTGAAATTTCATTCACAGAAGAGGTAAAATTAGGTTTTATGTGAATTTGGAAATTCTCCTAAGAAGTGGGTAAAAGACGGTGAAAAGTTCAATAAAATTTTTATATATCTAAAATTATTATAAAATTACTCCAATGAATTGAATTGAACTTATATAGGTATTATCTATAAATTTTGACCTAAAATAAATTTAAATAAAATAAATAATTATTTAAATAAAAAGTCGGTTTTTAAATAGTAACCTAGTGTTTTCACTAATCATAAAAAATTTAAAGTTTTCAGAAAACTACCAAAATTTCACCCTAGGCTAATTTCGATATTCCGAATCCAAAAATGAAGTCCATTTTGAAAAATAAAATTTAAAAAATTTCAAAAAGTGGGTATTTCTATTCATAACGGCTAGTTTTAATAATATTTTAATAGCATATCGTTGCTTAGTGAAACTCGGTATTGCGTACAAAGAAAGCTATCGAGGAAGGTCGCAGTTGTGTGTAAAGCAAGCCAATCTAGTGTTGTGTGTAGTGAAATATTCCTTTGATGAAAAAAAATATTTCTCAAAAATGTCTCGGGTGTTACAAAAAGGGTTTTAGAAGTGTGTGAAATGGGTAGGAAGTGGGGTCTTTTTATAAGGGAGAGGAGGGGCTCTTTTGGAAAGCTTGAAAATATTATTTTATTATATAATGATTTTCTATTTCTAAAGGTCCCAAAATCATTAAAGTAGACTATTATGTGGACCATTTTCGAAATAAAATCATCCAATAATAATTGGGAAAGTTTTGGATATTGTTTTAAACATTATATTCTTATTTATTTAAATTATTCAATAATGACCTGAACACTGTATCATCGTTGTGTCATAAATAATATTACTTATATGATGTCTAAAAATTATAAAAAAATTACCATGATGTAGGAAATATATTTTTATTTTTAATTAATTTTTATAGTCAAATATATCAATTATATACCCCCATGTAAAAAATGTTTTAGTAAAACAATACATGTTTGTGACATTTTTTTTACTTTAAATAAAAAGGTATTATTGTCATTATCTTACCCATGTGGCTTAATGGGGTCCCAAAATTGACCCATGGATTGTCTTGGTCTACCATGACTCATCCAATAAGGTTACGACATGTGTCAAGGTATTTTTATATTTTTATAACATTATTTTTAACTTAAATTACCCAAATTACCTTTAATCACGGTTAATAAAACTCAAAAGTTACTATTCACCAAAATTATTTTCATCCCATTGAACCATATTTTACTTAATAATGAAAACCATGTATGTTGGATTTTTTAAATTCAATTCACAGAAGTTTTAAAATTTCATTGAATGGAAAAATTCAGTTTTGAACAACTATTTAGTGGTTTCACTATTCATCAAAATTGATGTTTTTCAGAAAATATCTAAAATTCACCCTTATATATACATGATATTCCAAATTCAAAAATGATTCCCATTTTACCAAATTCAAAAAATAGAAGTTTCATTAATTAATAATATAATTAATTACCGTTGTTAAAACAAATAACATGTTTTTAAGAAACAATATCTATCAAAAGATTGACACTTGTTTATATCCAATTTTAAAGTGAAATTAATTCAAATGAACACCATTGGATTAAATTATAAAAATATATTATAATTACACTTTAAACCAATTAAAATGATAATCTCACCATATAAATAAATTAGATTAAAAATGAGGTTTTGAATAAAAGTACAACATTGTTCACTATTCATTAAAAAATGAAGTTTATCGAAAAAATAATAAAAACATACAAAAAGTAAATTTTGATGTCCCAATTATAAAGACAGATTTTATTTGGTCTAATTGAATGTATAATAGTGACCAAAACTATTTTTAAAGAGGTTTCACCATCAAAAGATGATAAATCGACCTTTTAGTGAATATTAGAGTATTTATGCTTAAAATTGGATTCATTCGTATTTTAGCACTTTATCATTTATTGGATAAATGTAAAAACATTTAAAAATATATATATAATCATATTGTAGTTATTTATATTCATTCCCACCATTAAAATGTCTAGGCGTTAACTACCATTTAAAATAATATTATTATATTATTAGTGTGCAACGTAAGATTTCAATGAAATCCATTGTTGCGTATCGGGTACGCCATCAAACATAGAAACCCCATTTAAGTAAAATAAATATTTAATTCAAAAATATTAATAAATATGAAAATGACTTATTCTGTATTTACCCAGAATGTTATAGGCACTTCCCACTAACGTTGAACTGTTGTGGTACTTATCCCTGATTTGTACCATGGGTATGTTGTGTCACATAGTGCCTCTCTCCACCTTGGGCCTACAGGGTCACACAGAGCTGCTTCCCACTTTGGACGAACTAAGGCAATCTTCATATTGAGTACTGTGGGTCTACCAAGTCACATAGTGCCACTCCCCACCATGGGCCTACTAGGTGACACAGAGCAACTTTCCACTAGGCCGTAGCCGAGGAGTCTGCAGGTCTCGGTCAAACGCATGGTTCCGTATATAGTGCACTTGGGAGAACTGCTACTCAAGAAAATCATCACATCTCATCATCCAAGAAAGTCACCACAAAACATGTGAAAATATTCACCTCATCAAGAGGGTCCCAATGTCGCAAACGACCCATCAATCAGACGCGTGGTATACATGATAAAAGCATTTTAGTAACTAGGGGACTGGTTGCGTTGGGGCCCGGTTCGACCCAATCGGACCGACCCGACCAACCCGACCTGGGGGTTCAACCTACGCCAGTTCATTTTGATAGACCAGAATCAAACAGGTGTTGGTCAAGGTCGGTCTATTATAGCATGTCCAATAGGCTAGGCCAAATAGGCGTCACTAGACTTGGCCCAGTTGGTAGAGGGTCCTGCCCACCGGGTCACCAGGTGACTCGGTATAGTCAGGGCCGGAACTAAGGGGTACGGGTCTGGCCCGCTTGCATGTGTGATGCACAAAGGCATGGGTCCATCCCAGAGGTGTGGGTTTGTCCTACATGGAATGGGACCAGCCGCACATTATGACCAGTGTCAGCTCTAGGGATGCGGCAGCTAGCCGCACCCCCTCTGTTCCGAACGTGACACACAAGGGCGGGCTACACCTCCTGCGTGGCGCCCTCATGGTGTCTCATCTGACACCATCCGCGATTGACGGGTCGTGGCACCTCTATCCTATCAGGTGGATTAGATATGGGCCACCCCTCCACACGACACCCACCTGGCATCACATCGTCCAATGCGCCACCACAAAAGACGAGCTGCCACCGCTCGGTCAACGCAGCCCACCGGTGTAGGCCGCCACCTGCACATAGCTGGCGAGGTAGGTAACTGCTGCTGCTCGCACCGGTGCACCAGAAGAATCTTCATTGGGAAACTGGATGTGATCTAGTGTCTTGTTCTTTACACATCTTGTGCCAGTTGTCTCCAGGAAAGGATGCATTTACCATGAAGCCTTTGAACCATACTTGTATTCTCTTTGAGAATGCGGTCACAAAGATGAGACAATCGTTGGTGCTCGATCCTTGTTCTTGTTAGCCTATGCCCTCTGCATTAGATATTTTAACAAGAAAAAATCTCCGGGAGGTTTTTGTTAAATCATTCATGCTAAGGATTAATCCCGAATAATCACCCCAAATGAATATTCGCCCTCCCATTATAACACATGATCTGTGGATCAACCTATTCGTGGGTTGAAATGTGTTCATCATTTTTTTCAGAAAAAGAATGGGGAAGAACTTTAAATATTAAGAACTCCTACCTCTTTGACGGTTTCCACACGTTCTCCCTTAAGGGGTTAAGACGTCGGGGTTGCTTCTCAGGTCTAATCATCAAAAGGCATGACGAAGAAGAGGATGTTCCTCCATGGTTATTCATTCTTCGTTAAGGTTGATGTCCGTAAGAGGTTCACTGGAGAATATTCCAAATTTTTAATCCATATTTCCCTAACTCCTTGAACTATAAATTCGAGCATGTCGTAGTGTTCCCATTATAATGTGATGACAAGTCGTTACATTGATTTTATTAAGAAACATTGTCATTGTTACGCGTTATTAAATCATAATTACACTACATGTATAATGATCCATTAATTAGCCTCATTGATGTGTATCATCACCTACCAATCATCTAACCACATCGCCATCATCTTCCACTCTAATATGAGAAAGAAAATAAAATAATTCTTTTAAATTATTTTATTATTTTTATGAAAAAGTACCAAAAAATCACTATTCTGCTCATCCGTTGGCAGCAAAAAATTAAGTAATTTCAAGGTGAATACCAACGTTATGAATTCAATGGTTCCCTCGGATTTTGGATCTAAGCGACTATTCACAAGATAGAAAACTACCCTTGAAAGTTTACTTTACATATCTTTAAAAAAGTCTAAAAAATTAATAACAATCACCATCAACCCACACTGATCAAGGATAGGCTCCGCCTATGGGAAAAATTCCCCCACGAATCCAACAGTACTCTCAAATTTTCATTCGGAGTTACCGTTTAGAAGTTAAATGATTCAACAATAAAATAATTTCTACTTACTTGTTTTATTTATTTCACAAAACTAACATCCACTATTGGCCCACACATGGACAATGTTTGGGTCATACTAAGGAAAGAATACCCTCACGAGTATAGCGGTGGTCTCAAATTTTTAATTTGAGTCACCATTTGTGAGTTATAAGCATTAGAAAAATATGATAGTTTTATTTAATAAGTTAATTTAATGTTATTCATTTTTTTTGCATTTTCTTACCGATTCGTGTGCCAACTAAAATTAAATCGTTCCTAGAGTAAACCTGTCATCCTAAACACAATAGTGCCCTCATATTTCTTATATGGGAACCCATAAAAGAGTTATTCAACAATTTCTAGAAAAATTTTCACACGCCCTATTTAATGTTTTACATTTTCAATGGATCATCCAAGAACTCTAGCCCTCGGAATTATGTGCCATCCAATTTTAAATTCTCTTAATAATTCCATATTATAACAATAAATTTATACATAAATATCATGAAATTACAAAATTAATTGACTGGATACTGGTTCTATTGTTTCACTATTGGTATGGATTTTTAGTAACCCAACATTCACCCATTGAGTAATGATTATTCACTTGATTTTATTTCATACAAGCTAGGTAAATTCAACCTTTGATTTCAATATGTGATATTATATAGTTGTTTTCTTGTGATATACCCTCATACCTCATATAAAATTTAACAAGTATTTAACATATAGGTTATTTTGAAATGAAATATATTGGAAACACCAATCTCATTCTATGAGATCTAATTTTTCTACTTGAACTTTCATTTTCCATTATGGGTTATCCAGCCATAACATGTTATTAGATTATATTTAATAATCCTCCTTTGGGATTTTAATTTATAATATAGTGGATGTTTTATTACACTTATTTATATTATGGATTTTCAAAAAAGTTAATATCAATGTATTAAAAACGTTTCATTCACAATCAAATGTTTTATCTTTGTCTCTAAATATCCTATAACAACATTTATTTGGTTTTCAAGGATCCATTAATGAAGATATTTTTATACTAAATATTCTCAATAAAATTATCAAAAAATATTCAATGTAAAATTTGAATGTGACATATAATTCACTATTTTATATAAATTATAAAACTATTCCATAAAACCCCTTTTAATTTTATACATCCATTTTAAATTCCATATTAACAAAATAATACACTCTTCGGATTTCTATTATATAATTTAACCTCTAATATATATATACATTTTTTCAATCTTGGGTATTGAGCTTGTGATATCCAAAAATATAATTATACATATCTTCACGTGTTATACATTTCAAAGATTTATTTTATGTTGATATTTTTCATCCAGGTCAAAATACATTTGAGTTTCATTTGTTACGGCTGTGTTATATTCTTTTTCAACCATCTACCATCACTCTCTAGATGGAATATGTATGAATATTATCCATTGATGATTTGAAAAATAATTTACATAGTCTTTCTTAAGCATCCACCTGGAATATGAATTTTTTTCATCAAATATCAGTACTTTATGAATACCATATTTTCCATTTCTTTTATTAAAAGTGTTTGCAATACAAAGATACCTTGATTGAATGGGGAAATTACTCAAATATCTATATACCAATAGTATATATGGTGTTAGTCTGAGGGACGAATTCGTAGAAAGATTATTTATTTATTTATTTGGGAGGAACTTAAAATCTATATAATTATTATTCCTATATTGATTTTTATTAATTACTCAGGAATAATTAATATGAATTTTGTAACCATTATCCTTATTTCTATGGTTGAGATATGATATTATTTTCCCATTTATTAAAATGTGGAGAAGTATTGCTGTTTCATATCTTGTTATATCAATACATAGGATTTTTTAAAATATTTATTATTTATTGTTTGAAAATTATATAACATGATGAATTGATTTGACATAAAAAGTGGTTATTAGTGCATTACCTTATTTTCCTCAAGATTTATAGGATAGTATAATTACAAAAACATGTATGATTATTTAGTTCTTATCTTCTGGATTCCTCAAGATGTAATTATTATTATCAAAAATAAAAGAATGATGTATTGACTGTGGTATTTATGAACATAATGATATCATAGATGACACATTGACAATTAGATCAATGGATCATATATTATGAAGTCCATTTCGATTAATTTAGTTATTATAATCCATGTGATCTATTTATTTATAGTGTTGTTGTTGGATTTATTTTCTCATTGTTTTACCAATTTATGTCATTAAAATGATTATTTTTTCCTTCCATAATATTTTTTTTATGTTAATTCCTTGACAAAATCATCTGTTTGTTTTCCCTTACAACTCATGGGAGAAAAAATCACCCCAAATTTCTATTTATGTAGGTTATGAATAATAGTATTAAAGATGAAATGAATTGATTAATATCTTTTGTGGGTGATTTTTTGGAGATAATAAATACTTATAATCTGATAATTAGTTTCTTACATAGTCAAGAAATGTCTTTTTGATACAACAAAAAAGGGTTTTGGTAGTTATTATGATCTCTAAAGTTTTTAATTCCATAAAATTATAAAAATATTTATGATGAAAGAGATGTGATAATAATTTGGGTTCATTTAATTATGGATATATATATATCTTTGATATCATCATCCTGATCAATGTGAGAATGTAAAGAATGTATTTATAGAGCCAAACTAGAGTGTTTGGGTCTATAGAATTACCATTGGATTCATATCATTTTTTAGACAACATTGAATATTTGGATGCTTGTGGAAGATAATATAAGGGATAATAATATAAGGTTGATAAAAATTTCAATGTAATAGATATTCCACTATGGTTATATATAAAATATTGGAAAGGTACTAGTGAACATTTTATTTTGAAATTAATATGAGTGAATGTTAGTGAAAACCATAAGGATATGACAATGTGAGAATTATTAGAATTAGGTAAGATCACACAGTTTTGGTTATATAGATACTGTGTGGTTTTGTAAGTATTTAGTTTCCAATCTTGATTATTCAAATAGATGAAGACTCTAGAAAATATCTACCAATGTGTAATAACCAAAAAAATTATAGATTGGGTACTACCTTTATTGTCATCTGGTGCATGAGAAAACCTAACTACGAACATAGTTTCACACTCTTAGGGGTATGATTTTTATAACCACTATCTCATTACACATAATTGATAAGTGTTTATTTATGATATTCACTAGTTTGGATAGAGAATCTAATAAAGAAATTACCATGGATAACAATGTATTGAACAAAGAGAGTCATAAGTTGAAATAAATGAGTAATATTTAAATAACTAAGTTGGTGTACGGGGAGAATTGATTATAATGATAATTTTATATTCCTAATTAATATACTATTATAGACATTTTGGTATCTGCATTTGGTTGAGATAAGATCATGGTGTAGAAGTTCAAAAATTTGTTTATCTAGAAACCAATACATCTTATAATTGAAAAATTTATAATACTTAAATGGTTATGAATTTTTGTATATAAAAATTATGATGTAAAATGTTAGTTTCTGAGTCTTACCTAATACAGTAAGATTCATAATTTTATATAAGTAAAATCATTAAATTATAATAATTTTTTATTTTTTGGATATATTTATCCATGATATTTTTTTGAATATTATAATATTTATGTGGAATATATAAAACATATACGTATTTTTCATCTGTAGTTATACACTAAATTTTTAGAAACATATATTAATTGGTGTCAATAACCCTAAAAATAAATTTTATAACATTTTTATATTTTCGATATGACTATTGAAGAACCCATGATTGGGGGATGGATAACTCATAGGTTGAGAATATTCATTGTGTTTTTCTAATAATGGGTTGATTTATATTGAGAAATATGAGTTAGATAGTATTGACACACATGGAATTGATTATTGATTTAATAAAAAATTTATTCATGATTTTTTTGAGCGTTATCTCATTTTTGGTTTTAGGATAAATGTGACTTGTGTTTGACCTTATAATATTGTGATTCATATAATTTGAGTGTATAATATAGTGTAAATTTTAAAATGAATATATGATTTCCTGGTGGTTTAATTTCATAGATATTATGATGTTTTTTAGAAAAGGATATTTTATAGAAGGTATGATAGGGGTGTAAATATATACTCAATAATATATGTGTATGAAAGATTTAGCTTGTACGAGGAAATATAAATAATATAATTTATCCTAAATGATTAGAGTAGATGTTATATCATAAGTTATATTGAAAATGATTAATATGTTATGAATACCCTCAAATAATTTTAATAATGAGTAATAATTACAATTTTGGGGATGCAATTTACATAAGGTAGTGAGTGGGAGAAGGTAAAAGTATGAAATTTTACTATTTGATTACCTTCAAATAAACCAAAGTGTTCAATATCTTTCTCTACATGAAACAAAAATCTTAAATTATATGACAATAAATGTAGATAAACAAATAAATATTAAATATGGAAATTAAAACATAACCTCTAAATTTATGGAAATAAACAAGAGTACCCGATTTTTGAAAATATATTTTTAATGACATAATGATTAATAGTTTTTCCTATTAAATTTAACTAATGTATCTAAAAAATATATATTTTCATTTTTGAATAGAAAAGTATTTTTTTAAATATTTTATTTTTATGTTTTTTTTTGCATTTATAATTTTTGAAAATCATTATTAACTATGATAAATAATATTTGATATGAATAATTTTCTATTAAGAATTATTTTTTTCATGTTAGGAAATTTTAATTTAAGTGGTCAATATTATAAAATATTTATATTCCAATGAAAATAATTTTTTCATAACATATCAAATTTTTATTTTGTTAAATTTATAAATTTAAGAATATAATTCCCAAAAATAGAATTAATTTTTTATTCTTAATTGTAATATTTTATTATGATTAATTCTTGTTTTTTAATTAAATAAAATGTTTATTAGTCAAATAATTGAAAAAATATTTTTTAAAAATTTCCTAAATTTGAGGACATTAGCAGTAATGAAGTATAAATTGAAAGTTTGTTAATTTTTTTATATGCCATAATAATGATTTTATAAGTTACCATATAATTTTAGAATTTTTTAATTTAAAAACCAAGATGTGACTATTTAGAACAGTTGTAATTATTTTTACAAAAATTAATACACTATAAATTTATTTTATTAATAATAATTTCTACCACTTTTGAAAAATTAATATATCCAAATATAATTTACATTATGAATCTCCAGGTTCAAAATATGCAATGATGTAATATTTATTTTCAAGCATCAATGAAAAATTACTTAAAAAAACAAGTCATGTTGGTAAAAATACGGGTAAATGGTATTATCATAGTTCGAATGAGAAAAAACATGTTTAAATAATGTCTAGTAATGGGTTTCTAGGTCCTTTTCCCCTATATCTATTTTTATCTCTAATATTTTTTACAATTGATTAGATACTCTACTTGTGTGTGACATCCCATAATCAAAATGCTTTGAGAATTTGAAAAAAATACAACCATTTTCACTATTAGAATAAAAAATTTAATACTCACTTAAAATAACAACACAACCCACTTATTTTAGGTAAACATGTACAAAAACTCATAAAAAATCTAATCCACGATCATGAGGCTCCATTAGTCATAAAATACCATCCCTCCAAGGTGCAACTCTCTCCACATAGGAGATAATCCAGAAATTTAGGTATAAATTTCTAACTAATCCTTTATTATTTATATTTATTTAAACAATATTATTCTTCTTAAGAATATGTTAGACATAATTAAAATTTTATCATAAACAAAATTATTATAATACTATGTTATTATAATTAAGGTATAAGCATTAACAACCATTTCCTTTTCTATTAATAAAAATTGAATCGTTGTTTGTGAATTCTATAGACTGCCACCTCCACAAGGAAACAAGTTCATTTTTCCCTAACTACATTAAAATGATCATAAGAATATATAATTAATAATATAAGTATGATATTTAAGAAATATTCTTTATTGTTTAATGATAAACCATATAACCTATTTTATCAATTATATGGAAATTGAAACTACCATCTATGTGTAAGTATGGTTTATCTCCTCCATGGAATGATCGGTTTATGTATTTTTTACACATACTTATATTTATTTTCATGATTATGTACTTAACAAATAAATATTATTTTTAGTGAATTATATTTGTTTTTAAGTGAAATTAGATAACCTATTAGTAGTATGAGAAATAAATATTCATTGTAAATTTAATTATCCAAAATCGTGTTCAAAGAGAAAAAATTGGTTTCTTCATATAGTGAAATGACATCATATAGTTTATATTCATCATATAATTCATAAATATTGTGATATATATAATGAATAAAATATATATAATCTCATTATTCTTCTATTATAATAATATTACAACAAAAATACTTCATAGTAATCCATTAATTATTGTATATTCTAGTTTGGGTTGGTTTAACCACTTTGTCAAATAATGATATAAATTCATATCAAGAATGTATAGGGGAATTTCTTTTATAGAAATTTATGATATAAATTAGTAAATAATTATATTTTATTGGTTCTATAATTGTAACATTATTATTAAACTCAATAATTATGGGTTTTTTTTCATTTATTAAGAATCATCATAACATGATCACCGCCGATTTTATCTATAAGGTTTTAATGGAAAATACCATATAATAAAATTATTTATTTATAACTTTCATAGAATAGTTATTAAAGTAAACATAATAAACTAACATTTTGAAATTTATTGTTTGAATTGTTAACTTTTTTACAAAGCAAGTTCATAATGATCATTTTTATTTACACCTGATATTGAAAATATGTTAAAAATTAATAATAATTATTATAGAAAATTACAATATATGAAGAGTATAAATTAAGACATATTTAATTTTGTTTATGAATGAAGTGATTATGATATACTTGTTTGTGATATAATAGGATAATGCAAATTTAGGAAGTCATGATTAGTCGTAAGACTTTCATGTTCTCAGTTATTATTCATTGAGACACAACACATTTTATGAACCATGCCTCCTTTTTATAATTTATTTGTTTCTCATTGATTAATTTTTATCATGTTTTTTGTATTTCAATGGATTCAGTAAAAAAATCATTACACATTAATGAAGTGCATATTCCAGTCCGAAAAAACCCATACCTGAAACGGAAAAACAAGCGGACCGTGACTGTCTCACGTTGGCACATTCTAGTCTGAAAAAACCCATACATGAAAAGCCCTAATTCTAGGACCAACAAGTTTCCCAAAGGATGTCCCTCCCACTCAGAGAGAAGTTGGAGTTCTCCCAAAACCCCTGAAGTATAATACTCCAACATCAATAAAGTCAGTGATGATGCAACAAGAATCACTGTCACATTGCTCAAAGACAATGCTAATGCATGTCGAACCACTGAATCTGGATCCTGGCCCACAATCGACCGTGATAGGCATTCTAAGAATGGAGGACCATGGTATTCCAGGATCTCCAATACTGGGCCAAATCACCCATCGAACGTGGAAAAGGGTCAATGAGGAGAGAGTGTAGGGTACGCGGAAGACCCAAAACTCAGGGTAAGGAAAAAACAAAATGAATCATGTCAATCTGAAAGGAACCTCACCAAAAGTTGGAAAACTACAAATGGAGAAGTAAGTCCAGAGGAACCAAAGGTGGCTGCGGGAAAGACCCAGCCTTCTTGGGAGCAATGATTGCCTTATGTTGGAACTGTCGTGGTCTTGGAAACCCATGAATGGTTCTCATGCTTCAGCGCAATTGCGCTCAAAGTCGACCCGATATGGTTTTTCTATCCGAAACCATACTGGAAAACAAGGACACCAGTGGTATTGCTCTGAAGTGCGACTTCCAAGGCTGCTTTTCGGTGTCTAGACAAAGCCATTCTGGGGGACTCTGTCTCTTTTGGAAGGACAATGTCGACGTCAAAATTTTGTCCTTTTCCTCGTACCATGTGGTAGCGACTATTCAAACAGACTTTCACCCACCCTATACCTTTACTGGTTTCTATGGCTGGACATGCCATAATGATAATGTGAAGTCATGGGATCTTCTATGCAAGTTGTGACATGACTTACTGAGCCCTATTCTATTCGAAGGAGACTTCAATGAGATTATGTTCTATAGAGAAAAGAGGGGAAGAACCATCCGACCCACAACTTCGATGTCATAATTCAAGGATGCAGTCTCTAGGGTAGACCTGTTCATTCTGGGGTACACATGTAATCCTTTTACTTAGTTCGGCGGCAATACAAAAGGCACCCGCATTGTTGAGCGTCTTGATAGATTTATGGGATCTACTGATTGGATTAATCTATTGAGCATGTTTCATATCGACCACATGGACCTCAACTGCTCTGACCACTTTCAAATTCTCATTGACTGTACAGAAGGCGAACGAAATAGACAATTCATCCGACCCTTCAGATTTGAGAGTTTCAGGTCAGAAGATCAAGAATGCGAAGAGGTGATCCGATCAAGAAAGAAAAGTACTCACAAGGATGTTTTCCTCAACCTCCAATAGGTCGCATTCGATCTGAGGTATTGGAGCAATAGGAAATTTCACCACCCTGATCAGCACTGTGGCATCCTTGAAAAGAGACTAAAAAATCTCCTCAAACATCCCACATCCAACTACAATCTCTCTAATATTGGAGCCACACAAAGAGAGCTGAACACGATCCTGCATATCAATGAAAGCTTCTGGGCTATTCATGCACAGGACAACCATATTAAAGAGGGGGACGCTAACACTAGGTATTTTCACCAGAAAGCATCAACAAGGAGTCGGAAAAACACTATTACTTGCATCTCACAATCCGATGGAAGCAAATATTCTGACACCAATGGTATCCTCGAGGCCTTGAGAAGCTTTTTCCATAACATCTTTTCTACAAGAAACTATTTCATGTCTGCTGAGGTGAAAGAATGTATCATACTTGTGATCACTAAAGAGATCAATATGAATCTCGTCAATGATGTGATAGATGACGAGATATGACTAGCTCTGATACATATTCATCCCACTAAGTCCCCGAGACTGGATGGGTTCCACGTCATATTTTTTAGGAAATACTGGAACATAATCGGTGCTGACATCTGCAATATGATTAAAAATTTCTGGGCTGGTTATACCTGCATGGCAGCCATCAATGAAAATGTCCTCGTCCTCATCCCCAAAATCAAGAAACCTCTGGTGATCCCTGACTTTCGACCAATCAGCCTCTACAATGTCTCTTACAAGATCTTCTCAAAGATCCTTGACAATCAGATGAGACCTTGGATAACTGATATTATCTTTGAAAATAAGAGTGCTTTCGTTGCCAAGATACTGATCACTGATAATGACATTGTGGCCCATGAAGTGTTCCATTCGATGAAATCATGCTCCAATGTGAAAATAGGAACCATGGCCTGGAAATTGGATATGACCAAGGCCTATGATAGAGTAGAATGGCACTTCTTAAGAGTCGTTATGCAGAAAATGGGATTTTGCGCTAAATGGACAGATATGGTCATGAACTGTGTCTCAACTATCTCATTCAAAATAAAGGTCAATGGAGAGATTAACGTAGAATTCGCCCCATCCCGAGGCCTTCTCCAGGGAGACCCCCTCTCCCCTTTTCCCTTCATACTGGTGGCTGGAATTTTTTGTAATCTTATTTCTAGGGCTATATCTTATAAGTCTATTCATGAGAAAAAAGTCTTCTGAGTTACCCCTCTAGTGTTGCATATCTTCTTCGCTGACGACTGCCTCCTTTTTTCCAGAGCAACAATTAATGAATATCGGGTGATCTGCCAAGCGATCCATCAGCTTGAGAGGAAGTTTGGCCAAACAATCAATCATGGAAAATCTGAAATATCCTTCAGTGCAGGGGTGCCTCTTTATAAGAGGGATGAACTTTGCGCATCAGCTGGCATCCATATGGTTGATAAACATCAGAAGAATCTCGGACTTCCCACGATGATTGGCCGGTCCAAAAAAGAAATCTTCGCATCTCTAGTGGATAGGATTGAAAAAAAATCAAGGCTTGAGCCCAAAAAAAATTTCTAAAGCTGGAAAAGAGACCCTCATCAGAGGTGTCATCCAATATATCCCCAGTGAGTTTATGTCCCTTTTTAATCTCCCGGGGGCCAACGTCGACTAGATCCACACATGTACTACCAATTTCTGGTGGGGGATGAATGATGGAAGGAATCGACCCCACTAGATGTCCTGGGAGAAACATTGTAAACCCAAATCAGAGGGTGGGATGGGGTTCTGGAATCTTCCTCTCTTCAACGACGCGCTATTGTCCAAGCAAGGATGGCACCTTATTAACAGTCCATAATCTCTATGTGAGCAAGTTCTACGAGCTAAGTACTTTTCCCACACGGACTTTCATGCTTCCTCTCTTTATCCCCATCCTCGCTTACTCTGGAGAAGCATTTGGGGGATAAAAAGCTCCTGGATAAAGGACTGTGTTGGAGTATTGGGACTGGCTCATCTATCCAAATCTGGACTGATCCCTGGCTTATAAATAAGGAAGGTTTACGTGCTACATCCCCCACCCAACCAGGTCTTGAAGATGCCACTATCAGCTGCCACCTTTCTGACCAGGGACATGGGTGGTGTTTGGAATGGATCCTTAAATGGTTTAACGAAAGAGATCAAAGAATTATCCTTAGCATTCCCTGGGTACCAGATGTAGGCCCTGACCATATTTTTTGGATCAATTAAATCTTGGGTGACTAAATGGTGAGATCCTTCTGTAGACTTTCTCTTGGAATCCACTCAGTCGGCCGGGATGGTGGACCATGGAAATCTATTTGTACGATCAATGTCCCACCAAAAATTCATCAATTTTGGTTGTAGGTTTGTACATGCACTCTCCCAACAATGAGCCTTCTCATTAACCAACATATGGTAAATACCGTTTTTTGGCCTTTCTGCCCAAACATTCCAGAAACTCCTTTACACACTATCATTAACTGCCCGAGAGATAATGAAATTTTGAATAAATGGGGCCCGAATTTAGTTGCTTCACTAACATTGGCCTCTGACCTTCCTGATCTTCTGACTCATTGGTGCTCCTATCTCTCTTCGATAAATGTTGGTTCACTTTTCACTTTGGCTTGGACAATTTTGGTTTAGCGTAATGATGATTTTTTTCATCAAGCTCAAAGACCCCCCAAATTCTGGTTAGATCGGTACACTTCTTGGATTGTGGGTTAGAAAGGCCACAACAGACATTCTACACCGGGTGTTACCTCCTCCCATCCCACTAATTTGGAATCCCCCAATGGAAGGGATTCTTAAGATTAACGTGGACATGTCTCTTCCAAATTATGGGCTTTTTTCCCTCGGCCTCCTTGCCCGAAGTCATCTATGGAAAATCCTTACTGCTAAATATGAACCACATAATGCATTCTAGGAACCGGTAGTTGCTGATGCCATGGGAATGATTTCTGGTATGATTCTCTCTATAGAACATGGATGGGGTGATATCACCATTGAGTCTGACTATCTTACCATAATTGATGCTATTAATCACAACGGCGGTGGTCTCCAGTCATTTGGAATCATCATCAGAATAATTCTCTCACTTCTCCAATGCTTCTCATTATACACATTATCTTTTACCAAAATTGAAGGAAACAACATGGCCCATCAGCTAGCGGCCTCAGGCCCATTCGATACCAACCAGTTCTGGTTGGACAAATTCCCTTCATGGATTTGCACATGTACTTTTTCTAATCTTCATCATTAATAATATATGATTTTATTCAAAAAAAATATTTATTTATGGATTATTAAGGATTTTATATAATTGAACTTTTAATAATTATATTATGATCATTATCTGGACAATACATAATATAAGTTGGGTAAAATATTCCATGTAATTTTATTATGTGGTAATCGCTCATATTTTTATGATACACATTTTTACTACATGAACAATTTAAATAATATTTATATTTCCCATAATGTATATTTTAAACACAAATATCATTCTTTGAGTTACAATTATTCCTCTTGAAATTTCCTATTATATAAATTCCGTTGACAATGTTAACATTTCTTCATATGATATTTTATAATCCATTATTAGAGAATTGTTGTATAATAAAAATACATTTTATTACGCTTTTATTTAGTAATTATGGGTTTCAAATAAATAAATTTTGAATGAATTAAAATATTTACACAAATAATAAAATGATTTATCATTGGATTCAAATTTCCTATAGAAAACTTTATGCTATTTCCTTGAATCTATTGTTAGAGATTAATTTTAAATGTTAAATTTTCTAAAATCATTCACGTCCCTTTTTCAATGTTACCATTTTAAAATGATATATATGTTTTCTTTTTAAATCATTTTTAAATATTTTTTTACATGAACATAAGTTTTCCGACCTCAATTTTCTATTGCAAATTCAGTAGGATTTACACGAATGAAATTTATGGAACATTTTTTATCATAACAGAAATATATATTTATACTTTTCAGGACTAAACATGTGATATTAAAAAATTAGAATCATAATCACTTCTCATGTAATGTTATTTGTGGAAATATTTAGAATGGATATTTTCATATATTTCGACACCATTATAATGTCCCTTTGTCACACTATGGATATATTATTTTGCAAAAAAACCATATTTTATCACTAGATAAAACATTTAACAATCTTCTCTATAACTGATATGTTCAATTACTACCATTTTCTTGTATCACTATCCCACATGAATAGGCATAATATTTCATTTTAATATATGGACCAGGACATAAAAATTACATATTCTAGTGTTTTTAAATAGGAATTCATATTACAGGATTTTTTGTTTTATGGTTTTAAATAATTAAGAAAAATTCTTACAAAGTGAACCCATACATTACAAGTGGACTCTATACACTTAATATATTTTTTTTCACAATATAATACTTTTTAAAATAAAGAATGATTTATTTAACGTTAAATAATCACAACATTCAAATTGATTTATTATATTACCTTACCCATCATTAAATTCTGTGAAAAACATTTTAAAACATGGGATGAGAAGAAAAAGCCCATTAATGAATTCCCTAATAAGGAAAATTGTTATTTCTATAAAAACATGAAAACCCATGAAAACCTAATCCTAAAGTAATTCACTCCACACTTAAGAAGTAGTAAATAACACCCAATAAAAATAATTTCATTGATTAAACTCTTTTATAATGAACAATTATGAAAACAACAATAACAACCATAGATAATAGATAAAGGTATCTTTGGGGATAATTATACTTAACAAGAAAACCCATGTGGTTGAATTCAATATATATCAATATTATAAATTTAATAACCAAATGGTTGACTTCAATAGAAAATGCATTGAAGGTAACAATTTCCCCACCCATCCTTTATTTATCATGTAACCACCTGTAAAATGTCTAAGTACCATTATATAATCACAACACATAAATCCATTCAATTTCCAACATGTCACATATAAAATTTAATTTTCACACACAAGAAAACACTTCATGTCATGGAAATTTCCAATCTATTTTCAAAACCCATTTAAAACATTATAAAAGTGATTTTAATACCAAATTATCCCATACCAAATTAATAAATTTGATTTATAAGCCACATGATGAAATAAAATTTATGAAAACAATATATTACATGAGAATAAAAAAATAATTGATCTAATATGTGAATGGTTGTATGTATAGACCTTATGAATGAATGTGGGTTTATAACATCATGATATGCCTCAATTAATGGTGATGGAGACGAGGTCCCTCACCTTGAGTTTAACTCTTCTAATAGAATCATTATATTCTGGAAAGTTAAACATATAATAATAGTATAGTTTAAAAAGCATATTTGTAATGTTTCGGGTAATTATAGTGTAATAATTTTTCATATTTATTAATATTTTTGAATTAGATAGAGGCTTTACTTTAAAATAGATTCTATGTCTGAAGGCGTACCCGATACTCAATAATGGGTTTATCTGAAATCTTATGTTGCACACCAGACTGTGTTGTATTGAAAATTAATTTATTTTTTATATTATTATTTTATGTTTTAGTTATCACACAGTTGTTAGAATGAAGGGATTGAATGATATTAAAAAAATTCTGAAGATGGGGATTATAAATGTTTATATAATTATTCATTGGTAATAAAATTAATTATAAATTAAAATGAAAACCAATTGAATATAAAGGATGTGTTTTTATGCAAAAATGCTAAAGTGAGAATAATTTTTTTTATAATATAATAAAATCACTATTTTTGTATTATATTAATGTTATTGAAATTAAATATGATGTTTAAAATTCTTCTTATTTGTTATCTATACATGATATAGTAAAATATTTAATTTTAGGAATAAAAAGTGTATTTTTCAAAAAAACAATTTTACCACCTTTTGATGGGGAACTGCAAATAAATATTTTTTATATCAATTTAATATGTTATTTTAGATAGAAAATACTTCTTCATTTGAATCAAGACATCAATACTTACTTTTTTTAATTTTTTGTATTTTTCGGAAAGAATTCAAATTTTAATTAATAGTAAAAATACTGCATTTAATTCAAATCTTCCGTTTCGTATAATTTATTTATTTTGTCATATTATAATTTTACATGGTTTTAGGTAATAATTAGATGATGTTTTTAATTATATAATCTAAGTTAGTTCATTTGATTTTTTTTTCAAATTAAAACTAAATATAATAACCATGTGAACATTTGATCTTTTTACTCAAAACCGCTATTTTCTTGGTCCTTTAATAGGATTAGTGTTAATGCTAATTGAACCACATTCATGAATTGAATTATCAAAAATAGACATACATGGTTGTAATATGTATGATGAAATTGTTTCTAGTTAGATAAAAATAATATTTGGAGAATATTAATATTAGAATTTAATTTACAACGATTAAAGGTAAGTAGGGTGATTAATGGAAAAAAATAACATTATAATGTTATAAAATCACCTTAAAACATATCCTAATATTTTTTGATGATTTATTATCGACCATGAAAATACTTGGGCCGAAATTGTTAACTTTGGAATCCACTTATGTGTGATTATGACATTTACAACTTTGAATTTATAGTAATGGAAAATAAGTCAAAAATATATCTCGCCATACTAAACCAATTTTAATATGGGGATACATAAGTTATATATTCAACTCTTAATATTTAAAAATATAAAAATATTAAATAAATCAAGGAAATATATTTATACATTTTGAAAAATAAATAATTAAATTAAATTGTGATTTAATGATTATGTAGTAATTAATTCATTAAAGAGGAAATAAAAAATGATATTAATATTATTGAAATAAATATAATCTGAATTATTTAATGTCATCCCAGAATTTTATAGATGAACATGACATTTTAGGATAATGTTAGACATTGTTTTTTATGGAATCATGTTTTTATGATTCTTTAAAATAACAATTAAACGAATAGTGTCAAAGTGGACATATTTTATAACTTAAATTATAAAATATCTAATAAAATGTTAAAAAAATAATAAAAATCCAAAATTCTACAAACAAGATTAGATAAATCATAAAATGTCATTGATGACTCATTCATTTGGTTGTTTGTAGGACTGTAATTTTTTTAACCGTCTAAGTGTAACATAAATGATAAAATAGTATGATTTAAAAGTGGTTAAAATAATGTGATAAGGATGAAAAAATACCAAAACAGGTAAAATTTTGATTTGATGGTTATATTTTGACCTATACACATCTTATATTTTAACTAAATTTATATTGACCCATTTTTAATTTAAATTTTATTTATTTTAATTTAATAATTTTAATAATTCAAAGGGTTCCCCTATCATGTCCTATACAAAGGCACACATTCCTCTCTTTTACACAAAAATTAAAAACATTTGGTTCAGCCATTATCACCCAAATCCTTTACTAGAAAACCTCTCCACTATATTGATGCATTATTTTAGGCATAACACCCTCTTTAAAAGTGTTAGGGTGTTAAGAAAGGTTCTTGTTTGAAGGAAAGGTAATGTTTTTATTTAAGTGTTTATTTTTAATTTCATCTTCAATTAACTTCAAATATCATTCATCCATGAGGATCTAAAAACTCTAGTATTCAAAATATAATTAAATTTTATTATTTTTATATCATCACCCAAATCCATCCCCAATATCATCATATGAGAAATGAACATATCATTCTTTTGTACAGAGGAATACCGCCTCATGAACATATGTAGTTTGTTTTCCATTACAGTCTTTCGAGACTTCTCATAATGAAGAAATTAATGTTTTTATATGAATATGATGACATATTTATCTTTATAATATAATAATATATAATTTTTTCTCTTACTTTCCATGCATATAAAAATGATAATGATGTTATTGTGTACATGTGAACTATCTCCTCCACAATGTGTTATAACATCTTTTTATTCATTAAATAACATTAATGATATATATAAGTATTAATAATGTATTAAAATGTTATTTTAGATGTTATGATCATTTTATAAAGGTAAAATAATACTTAACATCATTCCATAATGATCAATGAAAAATTTAAAACATTACTCATGAGTCTGTACTCTTTACCCTCTCCATGATTATAACATTGTTCATTTTTAATAACTACATATCAGGGTTTGATTTTAAGGTGTTATTTGGGAATAAATATGATAATAATATAATTAATATTTTTATGGATAATATGGTGTTATGACCACTTTGACTGTTGACATCTTTCCAAGTTCATCCGCAACTCGAGTATCGAATATCAACAGAACATCTGATATGAACATAAATAAATATGTAATTTTTATAACATTGTAATAAGTGAAATAAAAGGAATAATAAACTAGAAAATATGTTATCATGAAATTATAAACTAATATAATTTTATTATTCATGAATATAAATAATGAATGAGATATGTCTGACTTGATGTAAGGGACTTCATCTCAGTATACTTTCATTAAGGCATATTTCGATGTTATACACCACCATCTTTTATATGGTTTGTAATATACATATTATTTTTATAATTTAATTTAATATTTTTCAAAAGTAAATTTTTATACAACGAGTTTACCAAATGGAAAAAAGGAATCTTTTTAACGGTATACAACTACATCAATATTTCTGCATCCATGAAAATTATTTGGTATTCGACTTCCTATACAAGACGTAATGTTTTTTTAATAGAAAAATAAATAAAAAATTCCATATTATGGTATTTTGGAATTGAAAATGGTTATGATAATGGATTTATTATGTCATTATTTTGGAATGATATATTATGACTATAATGTGGAAATGTCATTTTCTATTTTATGATTTTTTATGTTTTATAATTTTGTTTTGGTTCATGGGAATTTATTATGTATATGGGTGGATCTATGAGAAACTGAGTGTGGGAGATCCCATGATTTCCCTCCAATTCATTGTGTAGTGGTACTATGTTAAATGATAAGGTTTCTTCTATGATATTTTTGTAATATAATTTTATGTGTATCCCAAACGTAACCGTGAAGGTTAATACTGATGTAGCTATAAAATATACAATTTAAGAGTGATATGGATGCTAAAAGTTACCTTTATGATTTATTATTTCTAATAAATTTTTTAGGAATCATATGATTTTATGAGGTATGTTAATGAAATTATGTTATATGTGTGAAAAATCCGATTTTGTGAAAATATTTTACTAAGTTTAATATTTACATGGAATATAAGTTTCATTATATATTTTCATCCCTTAATGATATTTTTTTTCTCCTAACTTGTTTCATAAATTATTTACACAATGCATAAGTGTGGTTAAGAGAATGGAAGAGGACATGATGAATGTTATGAATAATTTTATCAACAAAAAAGAATTAATTTCCTTGTTCCCAAGGTCAATTCTCCATCAACTATGAATCATTATCATCCCATCAGTTTCTGAAACGTCCCCTATAAGGTTTTGGATATTATTATTAATTATCGATTGGGCCCCTTCCTCCCGTGGGGGTTGCTTCTGAAAAAAATAGTTTTCTGGAATGCCGATCTACTCAAGGATCTATATCCCATTCCTAGGAAGTCACTAGTGAAATCATCTTGAATTATTTTCGCAACAATGTGGAGACCTATATGGATATGTGTAAAACTTGTGATGGGGTTGAGTAGAGTTTTATCAATAGTGTTCTCAGAAGCATGGTGTTTTTTAACTGTGAAATTGTCCTTCTTTTTCACAGTGTTTTAATTCCTTGGTTGGCTATATCTTTCAGGGGTAAACAGTTTGTATTTTTAAATGTGGTAAAAGGCTTAATACATGAGACCTTTCTCCTCACCTCTTTTCATAATTTCTCAATTTGTCCCCTGCCACAATATTTATCATTCCATTGATGTGGGAAAAGTGTCTACCTATCGTAACAAACACTCCATTGGAGGTCTTTCTCACCATATGTTTTCTGATGATACCATCCTATTCGTGAATGGAAGTAGAGTAACTATCCAGGGGGTTTATGAGGACATTTAGGATTATTGTTATAGGAGTGGGAAAGTGGTCAACCATGAGAAATATCTCTTCATTACTTATAATAAAGGATTAGAAAGATGGATTGGATCATTGGAAGTCAAACATGGAATACACAACGACTCCTTCTCAATGACTTACCTAGGTGTTATGTCTCTACCAACATGCTCCACATTAAAAGTATTGATATAGTTACTAAAAATATCATTGGTCACATTATAAATTGGAATAATAGGTTCTGGTCCATGGGGGGAAGGATCACCTTGATCAACTCGGTTTTTTCCTCTATCCCCATGGACATCCTATCCACTCTCAAGGTCTTAAATTAGGTGATTTTAAACATTTAGACTATTTGGATTTATTTTTTATGGGATGTTCATATTAATGCCAAATGTCAGTATGCATCCTACGCCATGTTGGCAAAATTTGTTATAGAAGTGGGGTTTAACCTTAAGAGTGTTTCAACTGTGAGGAATGACCTTCCTGCCTAATTGGAATTAGAGGTTCTTGAGCGGTGTTTTTTTGGGAAATCACATGGATAGGTATTTTGGCCTTGAGGGGTTCTCATCCAGACATTAGCCATCCAACATTATAAGGATTATTCAAGCCCATCTCCCACTTCTTCAGCAACAGTTATATTGGATTATAGGCCGAGGTGATATTATATTTTGGAACAACAACTGGTTTCGGAAAATTTAAGGATTCCCTTAATATCTAAAACCTAACATATCTCGTAGGGAGGCATGAAATCACCCCACTCTCATTAGGTCCCCATTGTACAGAAATCATAGTAATATTTTTGAATATATTTAATTGTATGATGATCTAGATAAATGTGTCTTCACAACCTCTACAAATGGTACTTCTTCCCTCTAAGCCTTTGATACGATTCAATATATCTCTTCGCACCTAGATATTTGGGGTGTGGTTTTGTGGTATTTGGCCATTCCTTCCAAATACCTCTTCCTAGTTTGGAATGTCAAGCACTATAACCTTCCATCTGATGATAATGTCCAGTGCAGAGGTGTTAGCCTTGCCTCGAAATGCTTCTTTAGTAGGGATCCCAATACTGAATCCTCTGATCATTTATTGTTTAATAGTGAATGGGACAAGGAAATCTAGGGTTCTTTTGGGAAGATAACATGCTGGTCCAATTGGGTCTTCGGTACTGACTTCTTCCTCCAGCGCTGGTTCCTTATAGCAGATAGTCCCAACGTGGAGAGACATGGAAGTTCTTTCATTTTCTTTGCTGGTTGTTGGACAATACAGTCTTCAGTGAATGATAAGAGGCACCAGTGTGGCCCACATTCCACTAAGGTTCTTGTTTTCAAAACTAGAATCCTCTTTTGGGTTTTCTACAAGCTGTCCAGTGACCTGGTGGATGGCCCTTCAATTCAACCGATTATCGCTCCTCAAGCCTCCATTTATGCTCCATCTGCCTAGGGGAATTGGGTCTGATGGCGTCTGCCTCTTCCTATTTATAAATTGAATATTTATTTCTCAAGACACTAGGGTTAATGTGTGTGAGGGGGGAGTTATCTTTGACTATATAGGATCTATTTCTCTATTTTTTTATCCTTCTTAAGGACCAACGACTCCCTTTAAGTTGAATCATGATCCCTAATCAATGGGCACAATCATTGAAGACAGGGGAACCTTCACATTCAATAAATTGAGATAGATGCTCTTACCCATTATAATTCATTGTCATGTAAGATTCCTACTCCATGGTCCATCAAGTATTTCATCAAGAGATGCACGTCTGTCATGATCAACCAGACAAACATTCTTTATACATGGAGAGGGAGAAATGTTGTGGTGTATTTTCTTTTGTCTAGAGTGCCTGTAAATTAATGTATGATAATTTTCAAGAGTAGTATATATTATTACCATGAAGGAATTCATTTTATTTGGGCTGATTCTTTGGGTCTATATTCCATTATACCTCAATAAACAATGTTTTGTGAACTTCTACCCTATCATTAATAAAATATAAAAAGACTTCCGTGTTGGTGAAATAACTCAATATTGAGTAATGTTTATTGTTTGGGCCTTGTATTTGGTATTATAGGAAGGTTTAGATAACATTAGGGGTTAATATATTGTTAATAGAATATCTATAAAATATTGTTTACATTATGGGAAAATTTAAATCATATAGAATTTGAAAATTACCATATTTTTTTGTCTAAGATTTGTTTGATCAGAATTATTTTCCACTGAGGAAATATAGAAGATATGTTGGAATAATATCTAGGGGAAACAACCTTCCAAATCAAAAACATGAGACATTCAGAATTGGAATTGAATTGTTAATTCTATTGAGAGAGTAGTTGATAAATCCTACAAATGGAGGTAGTGTCCATCTATGACAGCATCCAGATCAACCATAGAAGAACATGTCTGTAGAGGATAATCCTATATGGAAACATCCCCTTTTATATAGAGGATCATCTTACCGACTATAAGCTGAAGGGTAGAATAAATAACTATAAAAATATTACGATGTCATTAGGTGTTCATACAATCAAAGGGTTGGTATGGTTGATTACAAATTTGAAGGTGAAGTTGATCAATGGTGGTTGATGGTTAATAATATCAAGGAAAATGAGGATATTGAAGCTCTTAATTAGGATGAATTCGAAAATATGTTTCTTGAGAAACATATTCCAAAGTAGCTTTGACATGGGATGAAATTTTTTTTGGGAATTGAAGAAAGATGAGGATTTAGTGGTTCCATACAATGAAAAATATACTCGACTAGAAAGGTTTGCTCAAAATTTCATCCAGAATTATATTATTAAAATGAATAATTTTTATATAGGATTAAATCCAACATATCTAAGGTAATTTAATTATCCTGAGGTCAAATGTTATGAAAAGCTTGTTCAATGTGTGGAGAATGTGGAAATGGAGTTTTTTTATGGTCATGTGTTCTCTAAAAAAAATTAAGAGTATGGAGTGGAAAGTGAAAGGGAATAATTATTCAGAAAAGAATGATGGTATAAAAATTAAATATATAGTTTTTTGAAATTATGTAAAAAACACACTAGAGATGCTCAGACCCCTTCACCGGTGAAAGACCCTTCAATGACTTCAGTGATTGATGGAGTAGAGGAGTGCAATATGGTTTGTCTCGTTACTGTCTTGGTTAAGGCTATCCAGTGAAGTGCGTTGTGATAATGCTGAACTTTTTAGTCATGATGCTCATGGTTTGATGAATTGTAACTATTTTTGGTTTGATCTTGATGGTGATAATTAGTGCACCCAAACTCATCCACATAGAACATGTCACAATGGAGGATCCAGAGTTGGAGGTTCATATTTTCATAGATTTTTGGATTTGGTTGTCGAGTGGGTATGGCTTCAGCCATCGGATCGGGCCTGTGCTTTGACACATGACACTGTTTTACCGAACAACCTTGCAATGGTGGAGAGCGTCATTGTTCAAATTCTAGGGAGGGGAAGTTTCATGTTGTCAGTTTTGTTTTTCTCTTTTTGTCCTTCACGTGTGATTTGTCTTTATTCTATGAATTCTGTTTGGGTTCCTCCCCTCTTCCCATAAAAGATGGATTTATCAGAATAAAAAAATTTAAGGCCTTCGGGATATTGGATGGATAATAGAGAATGCCTTTTTAAAATGGTAGGTTCATCCAATGTGGTATAATGGTAAATTAGTCTCGTAACTACACTGAAATAGATCAATGTAAGGGTAAAAAAATTCTAATTTTTAGTTAGTAAAATGTTATAAATTTAATGAGACAGGTCATTTTGAAAATTAGTGTACGATGAAGAATATGAATAATAGGATGCTTCTAGACTATGAGAAGAAAGGTGTGGTGAAATAATTTACAGCTACTTCAGAAGATGTTGGGACATAAAATGAAGTTGTATTGGGTAAAATGATTATTTATTCATATTATGTCAATGTGTTTAGTGATTCAAGGCCAACACATTCTTTCATTTTTTTTAAATTTTCTGGTAAATTAGAAATTCTACCTCAATAAAAGAATCAATAACATATAGTAAAAACACCTATGTGAAATTTTGAGGTGAAAAGAATTTTTTAGAATCTTCATTACATAATTTTTGAAAATAATTTACCTTATAACTTTGTTGTTTTTCTTCTAGTATTGTTTTATGTTATTATAGGTATGGATTGGATTTCTGTTTTCCATGATAAGATTAACTGTTGAGCTAAATAGGTTTCCTTTTAGAAAATCATTCAGTTTGTGTACAATAATGAACCATTAGCATTGATAACATATAAGGAAGTTGAGAAACTATTAAATGATATAAATGAATGTTACATTTCACACATTTTTTTAACACAATGAAACTATTTAGAATAATGATGTGAGAGTTTTATATGAGTATCTTGATATTTTTCCTGATTAAATACCTTGTATTATACATGATTGATAAGTTGAATTTACTTTTGACATAGTTATTGATGCTAAGACAATTTCAAATCCATCTTATATAATGGGTCAAATTAAAAATTTATAGTTGAAGAAGATATTTAATGAGTTATTTGATAAGTGTTTCATTTGAACTAGTACATCATCAAGGGATACTTTTGTATTGTTTGTTAAACATAATGTTTGTTCAATGAGAATTTTCATTGAATATAGATCCTTGAATAACATCACTATTAAGAACAAGTATCTTTTCCCTCATATTGATGATTTTTTTTATCATCCCATGTGAGAACCATATTTTTTTGAAGGTTTAAATGAGGTCTAGGTACCATCAATTGAATGTAGAAGAAGAATACATTCCGAAGACAACATTTCATACTAGATATGGCCATTAGAAATTTGTAGTTATACTATTTTAATTAACTAATGCGCTTGATGTATTCATGGATCATATGAATGAAGCTTTTTATGAATACTTGGATTTGTTTTGGGTAGTTTTAATCAATGAAATTTTGTGATATTCTACATGTAAAGAGGATAATGAATGTATTCTAGTGGTTTTTTGAATACCATAAAAGAAAATAATTTGAATGTGAGATCCCCCAAGAGTGAATTTGGATTGCATCAAATTTCATTACTTCCTCACATTATTTCAAATGATGGCATTACTATTGATCCTACCAAAACAAAAGTTGGTGAATAATGGACATGACCCACAAATATAACTGAGATTCATAGTTTTATAGGTTTATCAGGATATTACATGAGGTTTGAGGGAATTTGTTTCATATTTATATAGATCATTGAATACGTTAACTAAAAATGGTGTTATGTTCATCTAGAAAAAAATGAGGTGAATGATTTCTGGAATTGAAAAATAGATTAGCGAATGCTCCAGTTCTGGCCTTGCCTTATAGAAATGATGCATTTTTAATCTACAGTAATGATTCATTGAGATAACATGGTTGGGTCTTAATATATAATGATAAATAATTTATTATGTTTCAAATCTATTGAAAAATTATTATTTAAATTACCTTACACATTATTTTGATTTAGATGGTGATGTTTTTAAAAAAATGGAGGCAACATCAGTATGGAGAAAATGAGAAATATATATAGACCACAAAAGTTTGAAGTATACACTTACATAGAATTAACTGAACATGAGAACAATAATAAGGTTGGAAATAATATAGTATTATTATTGGACAGTTCTTTATTATCCATGAAAAGAAAATAATGTGGACAATTATTTTAATTTAAAAAGTAATGATACATTAACCCATATATTATTAGGAAATGATCCTTTGTTAATGATTTGATAAAGTTTTTCCTGGAACGTTTTGGAATATTATATTATTTTGTTCTATTTTAGGTGTTAGTTCAATCACCTCTACTAGAAAAAATTATATAAACACAAAAAGAATATAGTGAATTGAAAAAAAATGTAGTTTTAGTTCAGAATAATATTATCCCTGAATTTTAAATTGATAACATTTTTTTGAGATTTTGGAAAGTATATTCGATTCATTGTGATTCAAAGTTGAATAAAGAGTTGTTATATAAAGCACATAGTTCTATTTTATTAGTTCATCATGGAAGTACAAAAATTTTCATAGACCTTTATGTATAATACTGGTGGGATGGAATGAAAAGATATAATGATGACTTTACTACAAAATGTATGGCTTATCAGTAGGATAATGAAGAATGAATTTTCCAAAATGGATGCTTCTTTTTTGTCTATTATTAATTTGGAAATGGGATAATATACATGAATGTTTTAGTGGGTTACCAAATACTTCTAGAGTTAAAATTCCGATTTGGTTTTTTGGGGATATATTGTCTAAATATGCTATTTTTTCCTATTTAAGATCCACTATCTCTAGATCATATTTATCAATAGTGTCTCAATGTGATATTCAGGTTACATAGAGTTATTATCTATACTATATCTAATTGTTATCCATGTTTCACTTCTAACTTTTGGAATGGCCGTCAGAAGTCCTTGGGTACTAAATTAAATTTTTGTACAACTTTTCATCATTAATAAATTTGGCAGAAAAAATTAACAATTCAAACCAAGGAGGATGTGTTACATGATTGTTAAATGGATTACCATGGAAGCTAGGGTCAACATATTCATTTGGTTTAAAATTCATATCAAAACATTTTTCATTTCAGTATATAGATGGTACTATTCAAGAATTATATGGAAGGTGGTGCCGAACTCATGGTTTTTTTGATGATGTCAGTGAAACGAAAATGATGGGACTAGATATGGATGAATAAAAGGAAAACAGTTTTTATATTTCATAAATGCTTGAAGATAGCTTAGAGTTGGCAGAAAATATATACAGATATAAGAAGGATATTTCATTTGAGGAAGGTGATCATGTCTTTCTCAAAGCTTGTCCATGGAAAAGTTTGATGAGTTTTGGTAATCCGGGGTTGTTGATTACACATTTCATTGGACCCTATAAAATCTTTGATAAAATTGGATCCATTGCATTAGGTATGGAATTACCTATGTGTTTATCCTAGGTTAAGTTTTTTTGTATTTTTTCAATGTAGAGAACGTATATGTCGGATAAAACTCATGTTTTGAGTCTATATATAGTTTTGTTGGAAGATAATCTTTCTTATGTGTAAAATACAGTTAGTTTTCGGACTGCAAAGAGCAATTCTGATAGAATAAGGTTATTCATAAAGTCATGTTTTTTTAGGAAATACCATATGATTAAAGCACCAACATGGGAATATGATAATACAATGAGGGAGAAATACCCCCACTTATTTTATAAGTAAATAAAATTGTGAGGATGTTATTTCTAAAAGGGAGTATGGATGTGACATCATAAATAATTATAGAATAATTAATAAATTTATTAGTTAATATTTTTTAATTATAGATAATTTTCCATTAAATGGGATTCTATGTCTTATAGTGTACCTGACTCGTAACACTGGGTTTCTCCGAAATTTTATGTTGCACACACGACTAAGAAATACCAAAAAATAAAATATTATTAATATTATTATTTTATGTTTTAGTTTTTACAAAGCTATTAGAATGGTGGGAATGAAAGAAAATTTCCATATAATGAAAATTGGGTTTACAAATGTTTATATAATTTTTCATTGGTAATAAAATTAATTAGAAATGAAAATAAAAACCAATTGAATATAAAAGATGTGTTTTTATGAAAAAAATATTGATGTGTGAATAATTGTGTTTAAATAATTATAAAATCACTATATTTGGTTTATATTAATGAAATATAAATTAAATATAATGTTTAAAATTCTTTTTATATGTTTTATAGAAATAATGTAAGATGAAATTGAATTTCAGGGAAAAAAGTGTAATTTTTCAAAAAAATGTATTTTTACCACCTTTTGATGGAGAACCCATTATATATCTATTTTATATAACTTTTATATGTTTGATATGACAAAAAAAGTCTTCTTATGAATCAGTACATCAAATTTTACTTTTTATTTAATTTTTGGTATTTATTTTAATAAAATTCATATTCTAATGAATTATGTGAATTCTTCAATTTAATTCAAAACATCCTTTCAATCTAATTTATTTATATTTTTAGATTATAATTTTATATAGATTTAAGTAATAATTTGATGAATTTTTTTTCCATTTAATCAAATCTAGTTCATTTTATTATTTTTCATATTTAAATTAAATAGAATAACCAAGTCAACAATTGAATGATTTACATAAAAAAACCTAATTTTCATGATCCTTAAATAGGATTAGTTTTAATAAAAATTAAACACTTGTGAATTTAATTTTAAAAAATATATATACATTGATATAATCAGTATGACGAAATGGTGTCCAATAGGATCTAAATAATTTTTGGTGAATAGTAATTTAAGTATTTTATTTACCATAGTTAAAGGAATGTTTACTGATTAATGAAACAAATTAATATTATAATGTTAAAAAATAACCATAAAAGTTGGAATAATATTTTTTCATGATTTATTATTGACAATTACCATCCTTGGGCCAAATTGGTTGTCCTTGGAAGCCACTTCTGTGTGATTATGACATTTATAAGTATTAATTTAATGTAAAGGAATTTATCTCTCCCCTTAATAAAATAATTTTAATATGGGATTATATAAGTGGTATAATTAAATATAAATAGTAATTAAAATCTAAATGAATCACTAAATATTGGTTGCTTATTTAATTTTTTTGTAAAATAAATAATAAAATTAAATAATGACATAATAATGATGCAGTAATTGATTCATTAAAAAAGAATCAAATAAATGATATTAGTAATATTAAAATAAAAATAATTTGAAAAATTTTATTCCATAGAAATTTATTTTTATTAAAATGACTTGTTAGGATTGAGTAAATGTAGTGCATTAGAAAGAATCAAGTTAGGATTTTTAAAAAATGTAATGTAATGAATTGTGTCAAAATTAACCTAATTCATTATTTAATTTATAAATTATCAAATTAAATGAAATAAAATTTATAAAAATACATGATTCTAACAAAAAGTTGAGATGACTCTACAAATGAAATTAATGTCTCATTAATTGGTCTTTTTCAATGAATTGGTAATTATTCTAACCCTCAATGTGTAAATTACTTGACAAAAGGTAAAGTGTTAAAAGGGGTTAGAAATGTTCACGAATAAATTAAATAATAAATCATTTATAATTTTATTTGGATGATTTTTATTTTACCAGTATACATGATATCTTATAACGAAATTTGTTTAGCCCTATTTGGAATATAAACTTAAATAATATTAATTTAATAATTTATATAATTATAATGGTTCCCTCCCCTCCTCTATAAAAAAGAACCCATTAATCTCTGTTAATAACACATAAAAACCATTTTTATCTGCCATGATCATACCAAAAACCATACTAGATTATCTCCCCACATTTTTGAGGCATTATTTTATGATGAACAACTTCCATAAAGTATTATGGTTTTCTGAAAGTGATCATATGATGTGAAGGCAATGTTTTTATTTATGTGTATTTATTTTATTTCATCTTTCACTTCCTTTAAATATAATTCTTCTATGAAGGTATTATGAATAAAGATTACTCAATATAAATAGATGTTACTATGTTAATATCATCACCCAAATCCATCTCTAATTTCATCAAGTGGGAAGTGAACATTTCGTTCGTGTGTATGGTGAACTACCGCACAACGAACCGATATAGTTGGATTTTCATTACCTTATCTCATGACGGGACATGATGATGTAATTAATGTTATTATATTATTTTCATTACATATTTATCATTATATGATATCAATATATAAATTATTTTCTCACATTCCATGCGCATATAAATGACGATGACGTTCATGCGTAAATGTGAACTATCACATCCACGAGGCAATGGGACTAGTCTTTATTCATTCTATCACTTTTATGAAATATATATTTATATTTAAATGATTAATATGATATTACTTATGTTATGATTATTCTAGATAGATAAAATAATACTTATCTTCTTTCTATAACGATCAATGAAATATGGGAGATGTTTCTAATGGGTATGTACGACTTACCGTCTCCATGATTATGATGTAGATTATTTTTTCTAACCATGAATCATTGTTTTATTTAAATATACAATTTATGTTTAAATATGATGTCAATTTAATTAATCTTATTTTTGAGATGATGTAATTATTAACACATGTACTTTTGATATCATACAAGGGTGATTTTTTGACTCAAGTACCGAAAATATATTTAACATCTGTTCTGAAAAAAATCATTATGTAGTTTTTATAACATGGAAATAAGTGATATTAATGGAATAATAAACTTTAATAAGGTTCATAATGATGTAAATATTTTGATATTTTTATTATTAAGAAATATAATGAACGTACAAGACAATTCAGACTTGGGGTAATGTAATTCATCTCAATATCCTTTCATCGAGGCATATTTTGATGTTATATACCACCTTCATTTAGACAGTGTATAATCAAAATATTTTAATTATAATTTCATTCAATTGTTTTCAAAAATAATATTCTTCTAAATGAAGAAAGAAATGTTTTTATTGTATATAGCGATTACATTTTAACCACCACGACCATTTAATGGTATTTGGATTCCTCTACAAGAAGTAATGTTTTTTTTCAAATAAAAATGAATACCATATTTCATTTTAATGTATTTTGGTTTGAAAATTATTTTTAAAATGCATTTATTACTTAAATTTTTAGAAATTATATTTTTTATTCCAATATAGAAATGAAATTTTTCATTTATGCATGTTTATTTGTAATGATTATTTTTTTGGTTATAGGGAATTGCTTCTGTATATAGAATGTTCTATGATAAACCGACAGCGGGTGACCCCGTAATAGATCTCCAATGCATTGGGTAATTAAAAAGAGCTAAATTATATGGTTTACAGTAATATAACAAGGTAATATACTATTATGGGTATTCTAATCGTAACCATGAAGGTTACTCCGTGCGTAGCTATGAAAGCTAAATTTTATGTTTAATATTTATTCCACAAGTTACCTTTATTATTTATGATTTCTATGAAATTTTTAAGGAGTATTTTGATTTCATGAGAAGTGTTAATGAAATTATGTTTTATGGGTGAAACATTTGATATTGTGAAATTTTTTTCATTAGGTTAAAATATTCATAGACTAATAGTTTCATGCATTTATTTATATCTATTTCTAAGCCTTTTCTTCTCATCCGTTGTTATTGAAATGTTTTCCACAATGTATAAGTACCATTAAGAGAACAGAATAATAAATGATGAATTATATGATTATTTTTATCATGAAAATTAATTCATGTTCTATCTTAGAACATTTTAGATTATGAAAATTGGATAGCTTGTATAATTTTCTACTTTGTAATATTTGACATGTTATGTAACAGTTATGGCCTATTTCTCTAGAACTCTAAACCTGAAAAGATCATAAATGTGAATGAGTGTAAATTATTAACATAACTCAACATTATATAATTTTTACAGTTGGGGATTATATATTTTATTATTCCTTTTATAACACTTAATATCATTTTATAATAGTTAATTAATTATATACGTTCATGTTGGATGTTTTGACGATTTTTAGTACATGAGCCCAAAATTAATTTTCTATTATTATAATCAGTAAATGGGGAAATTTGTACATAATATCTATAATATAATTCTTGAAATAATAATAACTTGTATATATCAATTGAACTTTTAAATCCATTCATTATATATAAATCTGATAAATTAATTACACTACTATCATTGAGACGGTAAGCTAAACGTACACATGCCTAACATTGCAATTTTTCGATGATATTCATAGAAATAATGTATGCATTATTTTATATATAAATAATAATAATAATATAATTAATAAAATATTAATCATTTAAATATAGTTATATATTTCATCCATGTGATGTGGTGATGAAAAATGAATCACATCGCTACGTGGAGGGGATAGTACACAACACATAAAAAACATTGTTAACATTTTTATGTGTATGAAAAGGTAAGATATTTTAATACATAAAATTCAATAATAATCATAGCTTTTTCCTAAATATCATATATAATCAATAATTCCATCAACATAACCACTCATGAGAGATATTAATGAAAAAGCACTTACATCAGTTCGTGAGGTGGTAGTCTGTCGTACACATGAATGATTAATTATTTTACCATTTGATCAACGTGGATATGGATTTATGTTATGATATTAATATATTAAAATATAAATATATTGAGGATACTATATCGTTTATTTCATCAAGATTTAAAAATAGTTTAATTAAGTGGATGAAAAAATAAAATAAGTACACAAAATTAAAAATGATACCATTTCTTCAGAAAAGATCCCTTGAATAAAACATTAACACCAATAAAGAGGGTTTTATGACTAAAATAATACCTATAGATTTTGTTGATGGATCATAGGAAGGTAATTTGGAAGATATCATAAAAAAAATTAACTGTGAAGAAATGAGATGAATAGGTTTTCTTTTTTGGGAGAGGGGAAGGGAAATCGTCTAATTTTCAACTAATTAAATTATTATAAGTTATTTTTATATTAATTAAGGATAAAAAGTGATTTATTTATAGTATGTAATGATTATTTATCAAAATAAATTCTTATTATAAAAATTAAATAAATTTTCTCTATTTTTTAATCTCATTATCTTCCCATTAACCATAATTTAACCTCTTTAACTATTACCATGATAACATATTTTTTTACTCTTTAAAGAATAATATACATAAAATAAAAGTCAAAAAATAAACAGAAATTAATAATTTATGAAATTTCTATAGATATTCCTATATATTGATTGAATGTTTTTTTTAATAATTTTATAGAAATTAATAAAATATTATTTATTTTAAAATATCATTAATGCCAATATTGATAATATTTATTACATGGATTTTTAAAAATAATCTAACACCATGTCATATTTATCCATCTATTTTAACATTTCATTAATATGTCAAATTCATATTTAAAATAAATGGATTCCATTAATTCATTGAAAATATATTTATTTAAATACTTGTAATATCATTTATTTTATATTTCTTTCAAATAAACAATTACAACATCATTGTTATGTAAGATATCGATTTCATAATTTCATCCCAAAAAATTAAAAGTAAATTATAAAAATGAGTATATTTTTTTTATTTAAAATTACTCTTTAAATTTTAACATCTCCCTTATATAACCCCATATTAAAATGATTTCATTTGCTAAAAACAACAGTATGACAATGTTTACATTTCATTGAATCAAATAAGATAAACAAGTTAAAGTAATTCATGTGTCTCAAAGAGGTCATCAAATCATCTGAGGTATCATTATGGTCGACAATAAATAATAAAATAAAATTTGGATATATTTATAGGGAATTTTATAATATTTAAAACATTAATTTCAACTTTAATTACACGATTAACCCTTAACCATTGTAATTAAAAATAGTACTAATTTTACTATTCATATCATCCAAATATAAAAGGAAATAACTTACTAAATTTGGATGTTCTATTTTCAAATATAGAATCAATTTTATGTTATTTAAAATAAATAATCAGTTATAAATAATTTTCAATTAATGTGGTTGAGATAACGAAAAAACATCTTTTAAAAGTGAAAATGTTCAATGATAAAAATGTCTTTTGTTTTCAAATTCAATGTTAAATTGACTACAATAGAATAAACTAGGTTTAAAAATAAAATATAATCAAAATATACATTAATACAATCCAATAAAATAATTTAACATTATAAATAAATTTGTTGATTTATTTTCAAATTTTTTTTTAATATTTTTTATTATTCATCAAAGTATGAAACTTATCATAAAAATAGAAAAAAGAAAATCAATGTAAATTATTTTATCATTATTTAAAATGAAATGATTATCTTGTCAAATCAAAGGCTGTTTGGCGCATGATTTTTCTCCGCAAATCAAGAACCTTTTCACAATTGCTGTTGTGGAACTCCTCAATGTTATATGGTATGCTAAAAATGATTTTATGCACAAAAATTGCTAATTTAATCTTAATGTAGGTAGGATACAAATTTTAATTGTCGTAAAAGAGGTGACTTTGATGCAAAATGATACTTGTAACAACGCGGTTGGAGATCTAATTATCCTTTGGGAACTTGGAATCATGGGTCTTTAAAGGCAGCCAAGACACACTGTTGAGGTTTTCTGGAAGGTTCATGTTCCTGGCTAGATCAAACATAATGTGGATGGTGCCTCTAAATGTAGACCAAGTCCTGGTGGGTGCGGTGCTACTTTTAGAGATTGTGAAGGCCAAATTCTTGGCTTCTTCTTCACCAATTGCGGTTTGGCCACCTCGCTAGAGGCAGAAATTTTGGCTGTGATCCATGTGATTTAGTTTGTTAGACAAAAGGGATGGAACAACATTTGGATCGAATGTGACTCTACTACCATTATTAAGTCTATTTTGAATGGTACGTCGCATCTTGCTAGGCCGCTTACCACCTGATGGATGAGCTGCCTCGATTCACTCTGGGGAATCAATTATATAGCCACAGATGCCTTTCGTGAAGCGAATTTGGTTGCGGATGGCCTTTCCAATAAGGGTATCAACCAATACCTCTCTTGGCAAGAAGAATTACCAGTTGAGTTACTCCCCCTCTATGAAAAAGATTGTAATAAAATCGCTTCTTTCAGACTTTTCTAATAGCTTCTTTAGTTGTTAATAAATTGTGTCTTGGACTTTGACCAATTCGCCTCATTTTTAATAAAATGATTATATTGTCAATTATAATTTATAATATTGTCAAAAAAATGATTTAAAATAAGTGCACCATCAAATGGTTGCAAAATACCCTTTTTAGAAACATTCTTTTTCTTCGTAAAGTTGAACTTATTCTTATATTAGGTCTATAAAAATCATAATATGAATGTTAAAAATTATATTTAATATATTATATAGATATATATATCATTAAAATAATAAAAAATAGAGATTTGTTTATTTATTTGTAGTAAAAATACATGTGAATATCTAAATAGTATTTCAGAAGAACATTTTTATTTTAGAAAAGGTTTTACATTCATTTATAATTAATAAGTCCACAAATAATTAAATATATATAAACTATTAAATCATATTTTCTTAATTCAGATATAAATGTTCATTCCAACCGTTATAATAAGTAGGTTATAATGTTAATATTTAAATAATAATATTTTTTTACGCTTGATATGGTTCATAACATATTTTATCAGACACATAGATTCCTTTAAAAACAAAAGATGATGCATTATCACCCCTTTTGTAATTTAATCCCCACATTTTTGAATTTGTAGTCAAAAAATATAGTTGTTATTTTGAAAATACCATTATTAAAACCCCACCCTTGAAAAATGATTAATGATACAACCATTTTTAAACAATGAATGGGAAGTACGAAGGTCACCCGAGACAACACAAACTAGGGTTCCATTTCAAAAAATCATTACGCAGATGAGAAAAATAACAATAAAGTTATGATTGAGAGTTATAGATAACATGATCATGAGAAGCAAATAATAAAAAAACCAGAAATATATAACGGGATATAAGGTCAATGAATTCTTAGTAAGATAAAAACTCTGAAAATGTTTTTATTTGAAAAAAATAATTTTATAGATTTGAGGGTTTCACATTTTTCTTTTGAATAAGAACATAAAGAAAAAACCCACTTGAAAATTAGAGTTTCATCCTTCAACCAATTTCCATCCCAAACACATATTTTTCTCTAAATGATGTGTTTTAATGATGAATTTTTCATTCTTGAAGAAGTTGAATAAACTCTTAAGGAACAACATAATCCAAACAAGATTAAATATATATTAATCTAGTGTACTTTAACAAAAAAAAATATTTTGTTAAATCTAAGATAATTATAAAAAATAATAAACCATATATGACGAAAAAATACTACAATACACATAAATCAAGAGTAATAACCAATGATCAGCACAGACTATTCAGCAAATAACTGTCATTAAAATTTCACAAAATAATAAAAAATGAGACTAAAAAAATAATTCAGACAGATTCTATTACATAATCAACCATGATAAATTTTAACAGTAACTACAAAACAAATCAAAAACTCTTAATGTAAAATACCAAAAATTTAATTTTCTAAATCACATAACCTCCGATATATTCTAATTATTTCCATAAATAAATCAAATCACCACATGTACAAAGTAATATCATATAATTTTCCAAATTATAATTCATCATTTATTTATCCAATAAAATCACACAGCATTCTTTATACCTTGATCATTTATGGTTCCCAAAATAATGAATTTCTTCCAAAATGTCATTATTTGCTTAATCACCAAATCAATTTACAATCTCATGGTTATTTATTTGATAACAGATATGTTCCAAAAATAAACTTATTTTAAAAAATAAATTCATTTAACTAAAATGAAAATTTCAAACTGTCCAGATCATAACACATGGATGTGATAGGTGATACACCCTTATCACCCTTAGGCTGTGAGTTCAATTCAGGTGGGCTTTCCGGACATAACAAGCCTTCATCCATCCAATGAGTATTCATTTTTTGAACTATATTATTCTTATGAAAATCCAAAAAATATGATTAAATACAAAAAATTACCTTTATATATTTTTACATAAAAGCGCATATCATACATTTATGTTATTATCACAAAATGTAATAACCCGCAACTACCTCATAAATGAATGCCTCTATAAATTCCATACATTATCTTAAAATTTCATAATTGAATTCTACAAAAGGGGTTCTATGAAACTGTACATATGATAAACCTGAAAAATATAAAACCCTGACAATATACATAATTATTAAGAAAATTCTAATCCTTAACATTTTCTAAACCACCATATTATAATAACATTATGAAATCTACCGTAAATATTATATATTATAGTGTTTGTCAACTATAATTCTCATTCGATGACCTTTTCAGTGTATATTTTATAAAATAATGAAAAATTAAGACATATTAATCCCATACATTACAGGTTAAAACTACCTATCATCCATTTTTACACAGTATAAATATATTTAAAATAATTTATGATTCCTTTCAGGTAAAATCTTCTCGAATTTCAACTTGTGTCTTTTAATTCCCTTACCCATTCTAAAATTAATCGAAACACATTTTAAAACCAAGGGTGTGAAAAAATTATCAGTAAGGGAAACATAATGAAGGAAAGGTGTTATTCCTATAAAAATATGACCCTCTATGAAATTATTATAAAAAATTAACACATTCAACCCTTATGAAGTAAAAAACACTTTCTTTTGAAACTGATTTAATTGCATAATTTCTTTTCTAATATGAAAATTATAATAAAACACATTTAAAAAAAGATAACTCATAATGGTATGTTGGGACATAATTATACATAAATATAGTAAATATATGTTTCAATTACATACATATAATTATTACAAATGGAATATCCATATGATCAACTTTCATACTGATTGCTTTGGTGGCTATAACGTAACAGCCCAACCTTTGTTTATCATGAAACCACTCGTCAAATGTACCATTATACAATAATTACTCATAAATTCTAGAAATTTTCAACATTTCACACTTAATTTTATTTTTATAGATTAAAAAAAATCAGGTTATTTAAATTACCAGTCAACTTCAAATATCTATTTAAAATATTCCAAAATGGAATTTTAAATCAATGTGTTCCATACAACTTTGAAATATTTGAATCATAATCCCCAAGAAGGAATAAAAATTAAAAAAATTATATAACATGAGAATAAATAAATTCCGGGACTTTTATGTCAAAGGGGCTCTATATACACCACATGAATGATGGTGGGTTTGTATAATCTAGATATGCCCCAATGAATGGAGACTGAGATGAATCCCCTTAACAATATTCATACTCATCACATACAATCATTATATTCCTAAATAATAAAATTGTTTTAATTATTCAAATTCATAATTAACCTTTTTAGGTTTATTATTCCTATCATATCACTTAATATCATGCTATAATAATTACTTCTCTATATAAGTATATATTGGACGTTTTGACTATATATGATACATGCGTCCAAAATGAATTTGGTTTGACGTCAACATTAAAATTTGTCTTTATTATATAGTTTAACAAATAATATTCCTACAATAATAATAATTTTAATATATAAATTATACATTCTAATACATTTGTTAAATATGGATATTAAAAATGAAATGTGTTACAATCTTTGGAAATGGTAATCCTTACGCACGAATGAGTAATTTTTCCATTTATTAATCATCATTATGGAAATAAAGAAGGTATTATATTATCATTATATTATTATAATAATATAATTAATTTTATATTAAAATTTTAATATACTTATATGTATCCTCCATGTTCTATGGTGGTGAAAAACAAATCCCATTACTTTGTGGATTTGATTGTTCACACGGATGCACGAACAAAAATATCATTTTTATGTGCATTAAAAGGTATGAAAATAAATGATTTATTATCCCTAAATTATTATAATTATTCCATTAAAATCATATATAAAAATACATTACATAATTAGAAGCTATCTTTATAGGTGATGATGGAAAATGAAATATATTGTTTCTGGAGGTGGTAGTTTATTATACACATGAATGATTAGTTCTATTCCCAAATAATAGATGTTGAGATAGACATATGTGGTGAAATTAACATAATAACACATAATTATATTTTATATCATATAGTTATTATTTCATCATGGTTTAAGAATAATTTAATTATATGGAAAAAGAAATAAAAAATAAACACTTAATTAAAAACATTAAATTTTCTTCATTAAATATTTTTTTAATTAAAACACAAACACCTATATAAAAGGTTTCAAAACAAATAATGGTTAAAAAATGTGGGGAGGGATTATATTAATGTATTTTGGAAGAATTTTGATGAACCAAAATGGGGATTATGTGTTATGAAAGGAGAATAATGAGTTCTCATTTATAGATTAAGGGAGGGGCAGTCATGGGATTCTTCAAAAAAAATATTTATATAAATTAAGTAAATATTAATAATTACTCCAATATGACTTATTGGAATCATAAAATGATTAAATATTGAAATAAATTTGTATAATTAAAAGTATACATGTTTTTACTATTTCTAATCCATATCTTTTAGCATTAACCATTATTTAACCACTTTAATTTTTACGAAGGTAACATGTGTCCTTACCCATAAAGTTTTAATATATTTAAAATAAAATTAAAAAAGATCCAAAAATATATAATTGATAAAATTTTAAATAATATACCAATTAATTGACTGATTTTTATGTTTTTATAAATTTTAAATCATGTACCAATATTTTTTTTATATCAGTAATATCAAGTTCGACACTATTCATTTCATGTCATTTTAAAAATATAAAAAAAAATGATATGTTAAAAAAACACATTTTAAATATTATTAAAATTTCAAATTAATCTTTAAAATTGTTGTATAAAAATTAATTTTATCAAATTATATATATTTTTATATTTTAAATATCATTAATTTGATATTTTCTTTTAACGACACAATTATTTCGTCATAATTGTGTAGGAATTTTGATTAATTTATTTATTACCTAAAATTAAAAAATAAAATATAATGAAGAATGTAAAAATATTATATTAAAAAGTAATATTTATTGTCTAACATATCCCCTATAATAACCCATATTAAAAATATTATTATGTTTAGAATAAGATTATGATGATGTTGAATTTTCATTGAGTAAAATACTATAAATCACATAAAGTCGTCCAAATGGAACTATGTAGTACAAAACCACTTTGAGAACTGTTTTCATCAATAATAACACATTAAATAATATTAGGGATGTGTTAGGGTAATTTTAAAATATTTTTAATATTATTTTTACCATTAATTACCTGATTTACCTGAAATCATGGTAAAAAAATATTAATAATGTTTTTATAAAAATTTTAAAAATTAAAAGGGACCAATATACTGAATTTTGACATTAATATTCAAAATATATCTTCCATTTTAAAAAATTAATTTTTTTTCTAAATTAAATATAAAATTAATCCTAGTGACTGAATTAGAAAATAGGTTTTGAAAGTGAAAACATTAAAAAATTGAAATGTTTTTATATACAATTTTAATTTGAAATTAACTAAAATGACCGAAATTGGATACAATTATAAAAAATATATAAATTATACTTTAAAACCATCAAATATAAAATTTAACACTATAAATAAATTTTATTAAATATCAGTTTTCAATTAAAAATCACTATTTTTATCTATAAATAAAAAACATCATACATAGCAGAAAAATACCAAAAATTAATCCAGAAACTATTTTTATATTACTATTTCAATGAAGAAGATTATTATACTAAATATGAAACATAAAAGTTACCTAAAAATGATTTAAAAACTATTGTTTCGTTAAAAGATGACAAACATAACTTTTTAGAAAAACACATCATTTATGTGTAAAATAGGACTCGTTCTTATATCATGTCTAGAAAATGGTTTATATGAATTTAAAATAATATTTTTAATATTATAGATATATATATATATCAATAATATAATGCAAAAAGTGTTATTTATTTATTAATTTGTATTATACACACATGTGCATGTTTGAATAGTTTTTCCAAAAAATACTATCTTTTATTTCAAATATTGTGCTATTTTAATTTATAATCAATTATACACCTAATAAAAATTTATATATTAATTTTCAAACTATATTTAAATAATTTAGTAAATATTATTCATTCAATCTAGTATAATATTTAGGTTATATTACTGAAATTTAAATATTAATATTTAGTTGTTCATCTGATCTTGATGTGGCATGTCATATATGTTATAAAATATAAGGTTTCATTTTAGAAACTCTTCTATAATATTTTCGATGTCTATATATTTTACATATTTTTTTTCTGTTTCCTTGGTTGAAGGGTGTTCACATTGATTCCTTACATTTGTTTATTAAAGTATATATTGACATAAAAATATACCACTTACTATATATATTGTTAGTATAAGAGAATTATTATATTTAAATCAATTCCATTAATTAATTGGGTAACTATTGAAGATCTAAATATTTATTATTCTTGAAAAGATTCTTATTGAATTCATAAGAAGGGTTACTATGTAATTTATAACCATCCCCCCGATATATTTGACTAAGTAATGATCAGGTTATCTATTTTTTTGAAATTGGGAAATTATTGGCATTCCATTTGTTGTTATTCTAATACACGTGATTATTGAAAAATTTGACTATATAGTGTTTAATCATTTCTTAATATAATTAATGCATTGGAATTATATATATAATGTGAGGATCCCAACATTATATATCCCCTCTATTCAACGTTAGGTCCCATGAGGAAATAATGTTTGGGTTTTAGGTGTATGCCTACCCAATTCATGATAATGTATTGACCATGATGCTAATGATTTTAATGATGAATTGATTGCGATATTGATGGAATGAATGATGAAATGGATGAGTAAATTATTTTAAGATCAATATTAATAACAATATACATTCCACCACATCAAATCCAGTTATTGTAATTGACGTGATCTATTTACTTTTCTTGTTATAAATGGATATATTCATCTCTCTATTTCTATTGATTATTGAACTTTGATGATTAAATATTTCTACACTAATATTTATACCTTGTTTGGGTCATGATTTCCCCAGTTGTATGTTTTCCAATACAAATCAGTTGAGAACACCCATTTTTATAATTTCATTTCCATAGTTTATAAATAATGTCATTACAAATGATATAACTAGATAAATAAAATGTGTTGGGTATTTTGGGAGATTCTTATGATTTATTAAGGATTATGATGTTTTTTATATAGTGGGAAAACATCCCTTTTTATATTATATACATGTATCTATTTAGTAAGTATATTTTCAATATTCTGTGATAGAGTAAATATAAAATTATCTTTTAGATATATGATATGATATGAAATGTATTTTTTATTTTTTGTAATTAATGATGTATACATTCAGGATATTATAGTTTTTATCAATATGAGCATGTAAAGATTGAATTAATAGAATAAAACATAAGATTGTGTGTCCAAGTAATCACAAAACTATAGTATCATAAACTATAAAGACATCAACATTATTCCTTTATCCTACAATGCAGTACCCCAGTTCTATAATACAGTCTAATCCAATACCAAATATGGTCTTCCAGTGAACCTATCCCATATCTATATCTTTATACCCTACTAGGACTTCTAGTGCACCTATAACACAACCTTTGTACCTTTTAGGGTATACTGGAACATAATATACCAATCATCACAATAATACCTCATTGGGAGTACTACTACACCTCATAATATGTTTTTTACTATAATATATACCTTCATCCATCACTAACCATACTATAAATTAAAGGGGTCTTAAGGAATTATGATAATCCATCAATGAATTCCCTCACCTACATGGATGTTAGGGGAATATACATGGTACCCAATTTATTTTGGGAATATCTATATGTATCCCACTCAATAGGGGTGTGTATATAAACATAAGGAAAACGAATGTATAATTATCCCCACACTCAAAATCCATACCTAAATGGTTCACCTGAAAATAATACTAAACTTACTCTTCTACCACACCATAATTTCCACACACATTCAATGCTAACAACTACATAACTACAAAACTATCCCACACCCCTGAAAAATGAACACTACTATAAACATTAAATTATATCATTTAACTATTTACTTATTTCAAAATTTCCAATAATGATATATTCATCATGACTTGGATCAAATATTTAATGAAAAACCAATCAAACCATCATTAATATTAATCTACATCCATTTGATATTATTTTAAAGGATAAGAGATTCATATTTGTATGTTATGTTATTTAGTTCATGAAAACCCCATTTCATGTTCATCATTAACTACATTACTATATATCGAAAATTTAACAGTAAATATAAAAAATAATCTAAACATGAAATTTCCCATAACAACCCACAAATCTCCCACATGCCATCCACGAAAAGGTCATCGTAGACTATCTGCACACCCACCAGGTCGACGGTGTCCCACTATGACACCAAGATAATATACAAAAAAATGACATAGACTACAATGTCAATCTCATAACCACCATACCACTCATGGAATCTATTTTGGTTCCCCCACCCAATTTCATGATCAACCACCCGAAATCTTAAAATTGTAGACTCAATGAGAAACCATATTAAAAAATACAAAAACAATTCATCATTACACACCATTACATTCTCACATAACCAAACATTGTTCCTTACTATATTCATTATTTCATATAATCATTTCATCACCGTAATTATGTTATTACATTTTCCTTGGAAAATTACTACAATTGATAATTTATATTATGGACCAAAGAGTCTCAACATCAATGGTTTTGAGAAATATTAGGGAATAAGAACAATGTGTAAAGTAACAACATTAGAGAATGTAAATAAATTTGAAACATCCCATTTCCCATAAATTTCCATAGTTTGGATCAATGTATTTATTAGGTTCATAAATAACTCTTTCCTAATTAAATAAAAATAATGATAATCTTATAATATACATATAAAAATAGGAGTTCTTGAATCCCATATCTCATTTGAAGAACCACAACCAGTTTCGAAAATATGAATCATGGAAGATATGATAAAACATTTAAAACACTATATGGAATCCTTTTGAATGATAAATAACTACATCCATCATGGACCACTTTATTTATCCTCAAAAAATCTCACCACATCCCATTTCCACGACCTTCCTCACATGTGGAATGTAGAAAAAAACAAGAATGAAAAAGGAATAAATCACCATATATCATCAATACATGATCCATTAATGGTATGTTTCATATCATATAATAATATAGAATCCCAAGTAAGTAATTAATAAATATTTTTTTTTCTATGTCTATTTATGAATTAGATAGTGTTTTAAAGGCTTAAAATGAGAATAAATCCAATCTTAAGCATATAACTCTCTAATATTTTTAAAAGAATGTTTTACCGCCTTTTGATGGAAAACCATTTATAAATAAAACTTTTTACAATTTTATAAGATATATTTGTAAAAATAAACTTATTATTTAGGATTGGGACATTTAAATTTAATATGGATAAATGTTTGGTGTTTTTCTGACAATGTTCATTTTTTAATGAATAGTAAAAAATACAACATTTTACTTCAAAACTGCTTTTTCATCTAATTTAATTATATGGATAGATTATATTTTTAATTAGTTTTAAAATGTAAATAGAATATATTTTTACCATTTAACACAACGGTGGTCAATGGGATTAATTTCACTTTGAAATTGGACATAAACACTTGTCACACTTTTGATAGAAATTGTTTAAAAAAACCCTCTATTTGTTTTGACAACGAGAATTATTTTTAAATTAATTATTGCAATTTTTGTACTTGGAATTTGGTAAAATTGTTTCCATATTTGTAATTTTAAGGTCCAAATTATGTAATTAAGACTCTTTTGTCTGTGGACATTATGAATAGTAATGACGGTAATTATCTTTAATTATCATGATTATTTAGTAATCGGGTAGTTAAGTATAATAAAATAATATCCTAATAATATCAAATGACCCCAAAATGTGTCCTAAATATACTGGTTGTGTCATGGCCGACCATGGGATACCTTTTTCCAAACTTAGGGACCCCATGGAATCACTTTTGGGTGATAATGACACTTTATAATTTTATTTTTAAAGAAAGGAGAATATCTCCAAAGTATATATCACACAAGTAAAACAATATTAATTTTGTCTACATAAATGATCAATTGGACTATAAATATTCATTGGAAAGATAAAAATATTTCATACATCATATTATTTGTTTTATAATTTTTAGACGTTAAATAAATTAAAATTTTTATGACACCATGATGATGCACCGATTACCTCATTAATGAACGATTTAAATAAAATGAAAATATAATGTTAAATCTAAGACTTAAACTTGTAAAAAACCTATTGGATGATTATATTTCTTACCATTATCACCTTATCCTTGAAATATATCAATGTGTGACCTTAAAAATATGATACTCATTTTAATATAATGTAACATTTCTTGACTTTCCAAGAGTGCCCCTCCTCCCTCTTATAAAAGGCCCCCACCTCTTCCTCCTTACCCACACCTCTTAAGCCTTTGTATATTCCAAGATCTTCTCCTTTTATCTATAAAACTCCCTCTCTTTATCATAGAATCCTTACCTTAGGCCGAAAGCTCTTCAATAAACCCTTTTGGTTCAAACATAAAGGAGTTACCCGATTTAAAGGTAAAGTCTTCTCTAATGTTCTTTTGTTTTATTTTGATTATCAAACCCCTTAAAATATTTTCATTCCTTTATTTTGTAACAAGAATAGTATTTTCAATATAATAGGATGTTGTTATGTGAATTATTCATGCTACACTTACGCACACCTTCATATAATGGTTAGAGAACATACTGTTTCTGTGGATGGAGAATTTATGCCTCATGAAACGAGGATTGTTCAATCTTCTTTTAACACCATTAAAGGTGGAAATTATGATGTAACTATATTTATATATGATATATAATATGTTTATGTTTTCCTTATGATTCTTTATTTTTCATTTATGACATACCTTTATGGTTTCCATTATGGATAAACGCGATAATTTTATTTTTTGGAAGTGCAGACTACCGCCCCCTCAAAGTGATTTGATTCGTTAATTCCATATGTGGGACATATAAAGGATGGATTTAATGATATTATATATTATATTATACTTGAATTATAATATACCTTTATATAATTATGATTTAATTCCATAAAATATGAAATAGAAATGAAAGTAGCGTTCATGCGTACGTACGGCTTACCGTCTCCATGAACAATGCATTTCATTTTTTACCTCTAAATGTAATGTAATATTATAAATGCATTTATACAATGGATATATTTGATATATATGATATCTAAATCATTAATATAATTATGGATATAATGTATATTTTACCACATGAACAACTTGTAATTATAAGGAATTTATTTTTGACTCAAGTACCAATGATCGACAAAATGACCGTTATTAACTTAAATAATTACATAGTGTTCATAACATGGTAATAAGTGATATAAAAATAATAATTAACTTGAAAAAGGTTCTTAAGAAATTATAAATTAAATCAAGTTTATTATTCAGGTGATTAAATAACGATCGAGTCACGTCGGATACGAGGTAATGGACTTCGTCTCAATCTCCTTTCATTGAGGCATATTTTGTTTTATACGCAACCTTCTTTTATAAAGTGTATAAAGCCCTTTGTCTTTTATGTTTATTCAAATGGAATATTTTTTATACGACACATTTTACTAAATGAAAAACGGTAATGTTTTTGTCAGACGTATGCAGCGACCACGACTTCTCTACCGCCGTGACCATTATTTGAGTTTCAGCTTCCTCTACAAGCCATAATTTTTTTTAAATGAAAAATAAATACCATGTTTTACTTTTCATTCTTTTTGGTATTGAAAACTATTTTGATAATGTTTTTATTATATCAATGTGTTTTATTGATATCTTGTGATTGGAATGTGGAAATGTTGTGTTTCCTTTATGCATGTTTTATGTGATACGATTATGTTATGGTTCTTGGGAATTGTTTATGAAGAAGGGTGGTTCCATGATAAACGAAGGGTGGGTGAGCCTGATATAGCTCTCCAATGCATTGGGTAACGCAAAGGGGTTAAACGCTAAGGTTTCCCTAAAGAGATTTAGGGAATATACTGTGATGGGTATTCCAAACATAAGCATGAGGGTTACTCCCTATGTAAGAATGTTATGAATGCCTCATGTTACCTTTATGTCTCATGATTTCTATGAGTTATTCATGATATGATTAGGTATGTTAAAGTGATTATGTTTTATGAGTAAAGTATGATTTCATTAATTCTTATGTATACATGGACTAATGTTTTCATTCCGTATTTTTATATACCGTACTGAGCTTTTTATGCTCATCCCATGTTTTCAAAATCTTTTTCACAGGTCAAGGGAAAGGTACATGATGTGATGATAGTGTCAAAGAAGTGTCATGAAAGAATCCATGTTTTATTTTATATATGTTTCCTTTGATGGGAGAAGTGAATATTGTCTTTAATGTAACCACCTCGTTTAAATGTGGAATGTAATGCATGATTTATGATCTAATTCTCTAAAACTCTAAACCTGAGAAGATCCTCAATGTGTAATCTTGTAATAACTCAAGATTAAGTAAATTTTAAGGATGGGGCCTTATAGTTAGTCTCAGAGGTCAGTTTAGATAACTTTAGGAGTTATAATTCTATTAAATGATTATCTAAAAAAATTTTATGGTCAAATTAAAATGATATAGAATTTGAAGTTTACCATTTTGCTTCATATAAGACATGTTCGTTCAGAATGGGTTTCAGCAAAGGAAACAGGGAAGCAGTGCTAGGAAGGCATACAGAGGGAAATGACATTCTAAATCAGCATCCTGAGATGGTCGGAATTGGAACTGAACAGTTTGTTGCAGTAATGGCACAATTGACTCAAGCGATAAATGGTGGTGGTATCGATGCACGAGATCAGCCAGATCAGCCGCAGAGAAACATGTCAGTGGTGTAACATTTCATGAGGAAACATCCCCCATCATTCAGAGGATCATCTGACCCTGTGTTAGCTGAAGGGTGGATTAAAGCACTGGAAAATATTTTTGATGGCATGAGGTGTTCAGAAAATCAAAAGGTTAGTCTTGATGTTTACCGTTTGGAGGGGGAAGCAGATCAGTGGTGGTCGATGGTTAAAAATATCAGGGACACTGATGAGATTGATGCTCTTGACTGGGATTAATTCAAAGGTATGTTTCTTGAGAAGTATTTTCCTAAGGCTGTCGACTTAGGATGAAAAAACAATTCTTGGAATTGAGGCAAGAGGACGACTCAGTGGCAGCTTATGAAGAAAGGTTCACTCGATTGGCAAGGTATGCTCCAATTTTTATCTGAGATTTTGATTGTAAAATCAATCATTTTTACTCAGGATTAAATCAAAAATATCAAAGGGATTTATCTTCTCGTGAGTTCAAGAGTTATAAAAAGCTTATTCGTTGTGATGAGAAGGTGGAAATGGAGATTTCTGATGACCAAGTGTTCCATAACAACCAACAGAAGAAGAGACCGAGGTGGCATGAGAAAGGGAATAATTCTTCAAAAAGTTCTGATGATAAGAAAACTACGTTTCTAGTTCGTGATAAATGTGGAAAAAGGCATGCTGAGGAATTTCTTTTGAATTCTATAAAGTGCTACTGATGTGGTAAGATGGGACATAAGGCTCGTGATTGCACTAAAAAAGATCAGGGTGATGATAATACCATATTTGGTTTACAATTAGTGAAATGTTTCAAGTGCAATGAGATGGGACATTATGCCAACGAGTGTCTGACAAAGAGCTCGAGTGATAGGAAGCAGTCAGACTACAAGCAAAAAAGGAGTGGTGATATCCGTTTCAATTGCTTCAGCATATGTTGGGCTAGAAAATGAAGTGGTATCAGATATTTGTTTGTTTTCATAGATTATTCCAATGTGTTGTTTGATTCAGGGTCTACACATTCTTTCATCTTTGAAAAATTTTATAGTAAATTGGGAATTCCATCTCAAAAAATGACTCCTGAACATGTGGTAAAAACACATGGGGGAAATGTTGAGATAAATAGAATTTATAAGAATCTTCCTATACTTATCCGTGGAAAGAACCTACTTGAAAACCTTATTTTTTACCTCTAGTAGAGTTTGATGATATCCTGGGTATGGATTGGCTCTCTGTTTACCATGCTAAGATTGATTGTAGAGCTAAAGAAGTCTCATTTTATAAATAATTTCAGCATGTTTACAAGAATGAACCCCTACTGTTGATAACATATCAAGAGGCTGGTAAACTTGTAAAGGATGTAAATAAATTTTACCTTGCACATATTGTTGAAAACAAAGGAACCGTTCAGATTAATGATGTGGCAGTGATAAATGAGCATCCTGATGTTTTTCTTGATGAGTTTCTTGGAATAATACCAGATTGAGAAGTTGAATTTCCTATTTTCATAGTTCCTGATGCTAATCCAATTTCAAAACCCCCATATCGAATGGCTCAAATTTTACTTTTAGAGTTGAAGGAGCAATTGCATGATTTATTAGAGAAAGGTATCATTCGACCGAGCACATCACCATGGGGTGATCCTATCTTATATTTTAAAAATAAATATGGTTCTATGAGACTTTTCATTGATTATAGAGCCTTGAATAACATCACTGTTAAGAAAAAATTTCCTTTTCCTCATATCGATGATTTGTTTGATCAGCTCCAGGGAGCTCAGTATTTTTCAAAAATTGACCTGAGATCGGGGTACCATTAGTTAAATTTAAAGGAAGCAGATGTTCCATAGACCGCATTTCGTACAAGATATAGCCATTATGAATTTTTAGTTATGCCTTTTGGGATAACCAATGCACCTGCTGTATTCATGGACCTTATGAATAGAATTTTCCATGAGTTCTTGGTAAAGTTTGTGGTTTTTTTCATTGATGATATTTTGGTGTTTTCTAAAATTAAAGAGGAGCATGAAAGTCATTTAAGGGGTATGTTGAAAACCTTAAAAGAAAAGAAATGGTATGGGAAATTCAGAAAATTTGAGTTTTGGTTACAACAAATATTTTTCCTTGGTCACATTATTTCTAAATATGGAATAACTGTTGATCCTGCAAAAACAAAGGTTGTTGAATAATATCCAAGACCCACAAATGTAACTGAGATTAGTAGCTTCCATGGTTTGGCAGGCCATTACTGAAGGTTTGTTAGAAACTTATCTTGGTTATCTAGTACAATGACTAAGCTAACTCGGAAGGGTGTTAAGATTATCCAGACAAAATAATGTGATGATTGTTTTTAGGATTTGAAAAGAATATTGTTGAATGCTCCAGTTTTGGCACTACCTTCCATGAATGGTGAGTTTTTTTATCTACAATGATGTTTCATTAAAAGGTCTTGGTTGTGTCCAAATGCAGAATGATCAGGTGATTGCTTATGCTTCACGTCAGTTGAAAACTCATGAGGTAAATTACCCTACACATGATTTGGAATTAGCTTCTGTTGTTTTCTCTTTAAAAATTTGGAGACATCATTTGTATGGTGTAAAGTGTGAAATATATACTGATCAAAAAAGATTAAATTATATATTCACTCAGAAATAATTTAACATGAGACATAGTAGATTTCTATAATTAATCAAGGATTATGATTGTACAATTCAATACCATCTAGGAAAAGCAAATAAAGTGGTTGATGATTTGATTCGAAAAAGTAATGCTTCATTTACCAGGATACGTTTGGAATGTGATCCTTTGGTTAAGGATTTGATGAACTTGGGATAGAAGTCGTTGGTGCAGGATGTTCTTCTGTTTTGTTTCAGGTTTCAGTGAAATATTCTCTATCAGACAGAATTAAGCAATCACAGAAGCAAGATAGTGAGTTGCAGAAAAAGGTAGAGATGATTCAGAAGGGTATGTTTCCTGAATTCAACATTGATAATGATTGTGTTTTGAGGTATGGGAAGAAAATGTGTGTGACGTGTGATTCATAGTTTAAGAGAGAGCTGTTATGTGAAGCTCATAGTTCTCCGTTTTCAGTTCATCCAGGAAATACTAAGATGTATAGAGATCTTCGAGAGTACTACTGGTGGGATGGAATGAAAAGAGATATTGTTGATTTTACTGTGAATTTTTTGACTTGTCAACAGGTTAAAGAAGAGCGGCAGTTACTGAAGGGGATGCTTCAGCCTTTACCATTTCCAGAGTGGAAATTAGAGAATAAATTCATGGGCTTCATTGTGGGATTACCGAAGACACCTTGACGTAATAATGCAATCTGGGTTATTGTTGATCGCTCGACTAAATCTGCTAATTTCCTTTCTATACGATATACTTTTTCCCTAGATCAACTTTCTCGTTTTTATCTTAAAGATATTTTCAGGTAACATGGATTTCCCCTCTCCATTGTATCTAATCGTGATCCCATGATCAATTATAACTTTTGAAAAGGTCTTCAGAAGTCATTGCATACTGAATTAAATTTTAGTATAACTTTTCATACTCAATCAGATGGGTAGTCAAAATGAACAATTCAAACTTTGGAGGATATTCTACATGCTTGTTAGATGGATTAGTTGGGAAGTTGGGACCAACATCTTTCGTTGGTTGAATTTTCTTATAATAACAGTTTTCATTCTAGTATACAAATGGCACCATTTGAGGAATTATATGGGAAGCATCGTCGAACTCCAGCTTTTTTGGATGAAGTGGGTGAAAGGAATCTGATGGGACCAAAATTGGTAGAATATTTGGAAGAAAAAGTTCAGCTGATACAGAAACACATGAGAACAGCTCAGAGCAGGCAGAAAATTAATGTAGACAATAGGAGTAGGGATCTCTCTTTTGAGGTAGGTGATCTTGTCTTCCTCAATGTTTTACCATGGAAAAGTGTGATGTGATTTGGTAATAAAGGAAAGTTGAGTACACGGTTCATTTGACCATATGAAATTCCAGATAGAGTTGGATCAGTTGCATACCGAGTGGCTTTACCTCTGAGTTTATCTCAGGTACACAATGTTTTTCATGTTTCAATGTTAAGGAAGTACATGCCAGATCCATCTCATGTTTTGAGTCCAGAGGTAGTTCAGCTGGAAGAGAACTTCTCTTATGAGGAAAAACCAGTCCAGATTCTTAACCATAGGGAGCAACTGTTACAGAATAAGGTGATTCATCATGTAATGGTTATGTGGAAAAACAAATGATTGAAGAGGCAACACAGGAATCTGAAAATGCAATGAGGGATAAATACCCCCACTTATTCGACAAGTAAATAAATTTTGGGGACGCAATTTTATAAAGGGGGGAAGGATGTAACATTCTATGTAAGTAATGAATAATATATTTTCTTGTCTATGTCTATTTATGAATTAGATAGTGTTTTAAAGGCTTAAAATGTGAATAAATCCAATCTTAAGCATAGAATTCTCTAATATTTTTAAAAGATTGGTTTACCACCTTTTGATGGAAAACCATTTTTAAATAAAACTATTAAAATTTTTATAATATGTATTTATCAAAATAATCTTATTTTTTAGGATTGGGACACTGAAATTTAATTTTGATAAATTTTTGTTATTTTTCTGACAATGTTCATTTTTTAATGAATAATTAAAAATAAAGCATTTTACTTCAAAACTGTTTTTTCATCTAATTTAATTATATGGATTGATTATATTTTTAATTGATTTTAAAGTGTAAATAGAAAATATTTTTACCAGTTAATACAATTGTGGTCATTGGGATTAATTTCACTTTGGAATTGGACATAAACAATTGTCAAACATTTGATAGAAATTGTTTCAAAAAAAACCTGCTATTTGTTTTGACAACGAGAATTATTTTTAAATTAATTATTGCAATTTTTTTGTTTAGAATTTGGTAAAATGGATTCCATATATCGAATCATAACGTAAAAATTATCTAATTAAGACTTTTGTTTTTGGACATTATGAATAGTAACAACGGTAATTATCTTTAATTATCATGATTAATTAGTAATCGGGTAGTTAAGGATAATAAAATAATATCATAATAATAAAAATGGCCCCAACATGTGTCCTAATGAAACTTTTTGTGTCATGGCCGACCATGGGATACCTTGTGCCAAACTTAGGGACCCCATGAAATCACTTTTGGGTGATAGTGACACATTATCATTTTATTTTTAAAGAAAGGAGAATATCACCAAAGTATGTATCACCCAAGTAAACCACTTTTAATTTTGTCTAAATAAAATATCTCTTGGACTATAAATATTCATTGGAAATCTAAAAATATTTCCTACATCACAGTATTTTTTTTATAATTTTTAGACATTAAATAAATTAAATGTTTTATGACACCATGATGATGCAACGATTACCTCATTAATGAACGATTTAAATAAATCAAAAATATAATGTAAAATATAAGACATAAACTTGTAAGAAACCTATTGGATGAGTATATTTCTAAACCTTATCACCATATCCTCTAAATATATCAATGTGGGACCTTAAAAATCCGAAAATCATTTTAATATAAAGTAACATTTCTTGACTTTCCAAGAGTGCCCCTCCTCCCTCTTATAAATGGCCCACACATTTACCTCCTTACCCACACCTCCCAAGCCTTTGGTTCAGCCAATATCTACTCATTTTATCTCTCCACATACCTCTCTTCATCATAGAAGCCTTAAATTACGCAGGAATGTAACACCCCGACCCCAGTTATCCAGAGTCGGTGCATTATTACATAACATTGGCATGATCACAAGAAAGATCATGTCTTGAAACAATGATTAGTTTAGCATCCTTGGAATAACTAGATACATTCATAAATATTACATTACATCATAAAATGATAATTACAACAAATATAGTCTCCATAGTCTACACTCTTATCCCCTCATGCTATCCTTGTAGGTCATTCATAAATTAGTTCTTCACATCCTGGGAAAAATAAAACATAGAAAAGGGGTGAGCTCAAATGCCCAGTAAGGATAACAATTTAGAGGAAACTTTCATAAATAAGAATAAACATTTAAGGCAATGTATAACTAAAACAAAAGCCTTTTAAACTTGAACTTCAACATAGTATGGAAAAAATAAAATGAAATAATGCCATTTACTTATTCACATGGACATTCTACTAATCGAATAATCACATGCAATATCAATAACCACTTTCATAATGATGGAATGCATAATGCCAGACTCTCATAACCACATAGCCAAGGCCTCGTGCCAAGACTAAAAATAAGATTTTGTAAATGCCTTGTGCCAAGACACTAGTTTGTCTAATGAGACCTGCCGATCCATCGAGGAGCTATAGCTGGCTCCACCCGTCACTTATTAAGTCCAATGTATTCCTCATATGAACAGGTTTAAACAAAACAAAAACATTCGTATTAAAACTAGCATACGAAAGGCCAATACTTTCTTCATAAACCATGAATGGTATAAAAATAACACATCCACAGTCAAACATATCACAAAACCATCAATACAATATAGATGTTTTGAGTCATAATAAATCAACTCCAAATAAACTTAAAATCCATCAAAGGATGTTGACATATATGAAATCAAAACTCTTTTTAGAGAAATATCTCTTCCTATTTTGAAATCATTTAAGAGTCACATAATTATTAAATAAAACATTTACTCTGAAAATTTTCTTATAATCTTGTAAGGGAAGCTTCAAATATTTTATAACGGTGGAAAATTGCCGCACTCACCGTATATGTTAAAAAAACATTCTTACCTTAATTCTGTCGAAAAGGATAAAAAGAACCTTTTTTGGAAAACGATAGAAATATTCCATTATAAACTTATTATAAAAAGTTAAAAATTAAAAAAGGGTATAAATGACTTTATCCCATAGTCTTTAAAATATTAATAATGATTTTAAATACATTTTTATGAAACATAGATGTGGATGATAAAGAGGTCCCAGTAGATAATCACATATAAACAACCTCGGATAATGAAGAGATTGTGAAATAAACCATTACCTTGTACTTTTCCTTGGTTGGGGGTAGCTTAAAATTTTTTATAATGGGGAAATAATTGTTATTAAATTATACAAGAATCATATACATTAATATGATATCATATATGATCTTTTAACATTGCTTTGTTAATAATATCTTAGAATTATCGTCGTTTCGGGTGTTAACATACTTGTTTTCATTTATATATTTTGTTACATAAGTAGTGTTTGTTATGGATAGGTTGTATCTTATTCATATCCAGAATTATATCAAGTCCTTAAACATTATTTTTAATCATCAAATGATAATTATAATTGAATATATACAATGGAGAATGAATCTTATCGCGTTCGTGGAGACGGTAGTCCGTACGTTTGGACGAGCGACAATATCATTCGTTTGATATTATAATAAAATATGATTGGATGGTATATCATATATACAGAATCATTATCATATTATATTTATTAATTACATAAATTAAACATCATTATTATACCCATCCAAATAATAATTTATTGAATAACAATTACACCACGACGTAGAGACGGTAAGCCGTATGTATGCACGTATGATGACATGTCATTCAACGGATGGATAGAAAACTGAATATGGTTGTACCATATTTATAATAACATCACAGTATATATAAGATACTGGAGTTATTATTTTAGAATGGGAATAACAAATAAATAAGATGTTTAAGAAGAAAGGAATTTGAAAGAGGGTGGTGAAAACATTACCTCTTCTTCGGGTTCATCCTTTTGATTTGATCAAAAGGGCTACTTAGGTTGGATTTCTGATCAAACTAAGTCCTATAGGTTGTAGTGAGGGATGTTGAGAGAGTATTTTGGCAGGGGTTGGCCGAGACAAAAGTCTTTGAATGGTTGAATTAGTGAGAAGGGGGAGTGCCCTTTTATAAGAGGGGTGAGGGGAACCTTTGGAAAAGGTAGAAATATTTTTTTATAATAAATTCATATTCGGTATCTAATGTCTCCAAAGTTTATTATTTAAAGGTTAAGGTGGGGATGGGTCAAAAAACGCTCAACCAATATAATTTAGATAGGTTTGGGTCATAATATTAAACTTTTATTTTAGTTTTAACTCTTAGGTAATTAGTTTGACACTTACCATGTCACTTTGTATTTTTATATTATATAGTTAATAAACTTACTATATTCCTCCAAGAGACCTCCAAGTGGTCCATTAATGATACACCGATCATGATATAAGTCTCTTGGCCGAACGTTAGATTTTTATGAATTGAAATTCAATTAATAATATAATATTTGTTTTAAAAACTCGTTTATGTCAATTTTGACACTATTTGGAAAATGGATTTTTGTGAAAATCATAACAGAATTATTACTTAGAAACAATTTAATTAAAACAATCCTAACATTTCATATTAACCTTGAAAATTAGTGTAATTCATAAAAAGTCTCAAATTATATTTATTTGGGTATTTATAATATCAATTATTTTAATTTTTCACTATTATGGTAATTACTGCATCATCATTGTGTCATTAATAAATTAAATTATTTAATGTCTAAAAATTATAAATAAAATATCATTTTTTATGAAATCTTCTTAGATTTCTAAATATTTTTTATAATCGAATTTATCTTATGTGTAACCCTGTATTAAAAATGTTTTAGTTGTAAAACATTGATTTTACCTCTTTTAACTCAACTTTGAATTAAATAATAATAAATGTCCTAATCTAATCCAAGTGGAACAAAGAGGTTCATATTTTAATCCTAAGGTTTTTTTGGTCGAATTAAGCTTATCCAATAGAATTAGTACATGTGTCAGGGTAATATTAATATCATTTTGACCCTTAATTATCCTATTTACTTTTAACCATGTTAAATAAAAGTAAAAAATTACTATTCACAAAAAATTATTTTCATCTCATTGAACCACATTTTACTCATTGATATTAACCGTGTCTCTTGGATTTTCGAAATTCCACTCACAGTAGTAGTAAAATTATGTTTTATGAAAAATTCTGTTTGTTAACTACTACTTAGTGGTTGCACTATTCATCAAAAAATGATGTTTTTTTAGAAAAATACCAAAAATTCACCCTAGGATAATTTCGACATTCCAAATCCGAAAATGAAGCCCATTTTGAAAAATAAAATTTATAAATTTCAAAAAGTGGGTATTACTATTCATAATTTGTAGTTTGATTGGTTGTGGTGTGTTAGAACTCAATGTTGCGTACAACACACGCTATTGCATTATTCAAAGAGACGTGTACCGTAGAAGCTTGGGGTGTTACATTATACCCTCCATAAAATAATTTCATTCCCGAAATTTCTAGAATACTACCGCATGAAAAGGCTCGGGTGGTTCTTCATCATAAGTTTATCGGGTTCCCATAGTGCCTCTTCCATCTTATGGTTTCTCCACAAGACTTTTACCATATGAGTTGTCTAGTTTCTCAGTACTTGTTCTCTGGTATCAAGAATCTTGACGGGCTCTTCGCAATAAGATAGATCAGGTTCCAGTTCTAATTTTTTCATAATTGAGTACATGCATTGGGTCAGGCATGTATTTACTCAATAGAGATATGTGGAACACATCGTGAACTTTGGAGAGACTTGGCGGCATTGCCAATCGGTAAGCTACAACCCCAATTTGTTCATGAATTTTGAAAGGTCCGATGTACCTGGGACTCAATTTACCTTTCTTACCAAAACATATGACTCCCTTCCATGGAGATAATTTCAGGAAAACATGATCACCAACTTGAAATTCCAAATCCTTTTTTCGATTATCAGCATAGCTCTTCTGCCTACTTTGAGCTCCTTTGATATGGTTTTGGATTACCTTCACATTTTCTATCATTTCCTCCACCAGTTCTGGGCCTAAAAGTTTTATTTCACCAACGTCATCCCAACTAGTAGGTGTGCGACATCTCTTTCCATATAACGCTTTATATGGTGACATCTGAATACTCGAATGGAAGCTATTGTTATAGGAAAATTCTACCAGAGGTAAATATTGACCCCACATACCCTGAAAGTCAAGTGAGAAGGATCTCAACATGTCTTCTAAGGTTTTAATAGTTCGTTCTGATTGTCCATCTGTTTGAGGGTGGTAGGAAGTGCTCAAATGAAGTTCAGTATCCAAGGCTTTCTGAATACTTTTCCAGAATCTGGAAGTAAAACGGGGATCACGATCAGAAACAATTGATAGGGGTACTCCAGGAAGTGTCACAACTTCATCAATATATATTATTTCTAGACTTTCCAGTGGTAGATCATCTCTTATAACAAGAAAATGTGCTGAATTGGTAAGACGATCAACAATAACCCATTTTGCATCGTTCCTTATAGGAGTCTTTGGTATTCCCATGACAAAGTCCTTCGTGATATTATCCCATTTCCACTCAGGTATGGGAAGAGGTTGCAATACTCCACCAGGCTGTTGCCTTCCAGCTTTCCCTTGTTTACAAACCATATATCTTGACACAAAATTAGAAATATCCCTCTTCATGTTGTCCCACCAAAAATGTTCCTTCAAATCTCTATACATTTTGGTGCGCCTAGGGTGTATAGAGAAATTGGAACTATGAGAATCATCCCGCAATTCCTTTTCTAGATTAGGTATACTGGGAATAGAAAACCACTTCCCAAATTTGAAAATGCCTTCTTTATACACAAACTCTCTCAATCTCCCATCATTCATATCTTTAATATTCTTTTGAAATTCTTCAACATTGATCTAAGAACTCTTAATCCTTTCTAGTAAAGATGGTTTGGAAACCATTTGAAAAATCATTGATGTTTCACCTTCCCTGGTTATTCCCATGCACATCTTTACTAGATCCATCAAAATTGGATCCCTTTCAATTATCATATTGTTCAAAACTCCATGATCTTTTCTGCTCAAAGCATCTGCAACCTTGTTTGCTTTCCCCGGGTGGTAGTGTATCATCAAATCATAATCCTTGATTAGTTCAACCCATCGCCTTTGCCTCATGTTGAGTTCTTTTTGTGAGAAAATATACATCAAACTCTTGTGATCAGTATAAATCTCACATTTTTTACCATAGGGGAAGTGTCTCCATATCTTCAAAGAAAATATTACAGCTGCTAACTCAAGATCATGAGTAGGATAGTTTTTCTCATGAATTTTTAACTGTCGTGATGCATAGGCAATAACCATATCATTCTGCATAAGGACATAACCAAGTCCTTTCTTCGATGCATCACTATAAATAACGAACCCATCATTCCCCGATGGTAGTGTCAATATAGGAGCATTGACTAATCTTCTCTTTAATTCCTCGAAACATTCTTCACACTCTTTTGTACAAACAAATTTAACCCCTTTACGTGTGAGCTTTATTAATGGGTTATCCAACCGGGCAGAATTATGGATGAAATGTCGATAATAACCTTCTAAACCAATAAAACTACGTACCTCAGTTATACTCGTAGGTGAAGGCCATTCTTGGATTTCCTTTTCCTTAGAAGGATCAATAGAGATTCCAACTTTAGAGACAATATGGCCCAGAAAAGAAATCTTCTGAAGCCGGAATTCACACTTGCTAAACATCCCATATAATTCATGTCTTCTCAGAGTCTTTAGGATAATGCGCAAGTGATTTTCATGATCTTCCTAGATTTTGGAGTATACCAAGATATCATTAATAAATACCACCACAAATTCATCGAGATATTCCTTGAAAACTCTATTCATCAGATCCATGAATACAGAGGGTGCATTAGTCAATCCAAAAGGCATTACTGTAAACTTGTAATGCCCGTACCTAGTTTGAAATGCTGTCTTCGGAATGTCTTCCTTCTTCCCACAGAACTGATGGTATCCAGATCGAAGGTCAATGTTTGAAAAGTATTTAGCTCCATGCAGTTGGTCAAATAAATCATCAATGCAAGGTAGGGGATATATGTTCATTATTGTTATACCATTGATCTCCATTTAGTCAATACATAACATCATAGATCAATCTTTATTATTAACAAAAAGAACAGGGGCTCCCCATGGAGAAACAATAGGGTGAATAAATCCCTTATTACTGAATTCCTCTAGTTGTTTCTTTAGTTCAACTAATTCTATAGTGGCCATTCTATAAAGGGTCTTTGATATAGGCCTTGATACAGGAATTAAATCAATGGAAAACTCAACTTCTCGTTCTGGAGGATGTCTAGGTAAATATTCCAGAAACACATGTACATATTCATTCAAAATAGGTACATCCTCTATTTGAACATTCCTTTCCTCACCCACTGTAATTTCATTCTCTTCCTCCCCAATAATTGAATTTAGTTGAGCTACTGGGGGTGGATCTAGATAACAATTACGTGGTGATGATTCTGCTCTAAAGATAAGGTGTTCCTTATCATCATCATCAAAAAATCGTAACCTCCTTCTTCATACAATAAATCTTCGCATCATGGTCTGAAAGCCAATCCATACCGAGGATTATATTAAACTCAATCATAGGTATGATGATGAGATCAGAAGATAAAGAAAATTTATGGGCTATAATGGGGACTGATTCACAAAACGTTGTTGCAATGATACTTCCATTAGGAATTTTAACAGACAACTCCCTTGTTAAAATAAATTGGAAATATCTAATTTTCTTAGAAAACTGGGAAGATATGAAATAATGCAATGATCCAGAATCAAATAATTCATTTGCTAAACTTGAGGAAACCATTAAATTACCTACCACCACGTCATTCAGAGCTTCTACCTCAGCAGTAGTGATAGCATAAGATTGGCCTTGATCCCTTGGCCTTTTCTGAGGTAAGTTCCACTGATGCTTAGTACATTCATTTGCATAATGTCCCATCTCTCTGCAATTGTTGCATTGGACATCGGTAGCTTTCTTCTTCCCCTTACAATCACGATCTTGGTGGCTTTTTTCATGACACATGTAACATACTCCCATTCCTTTCTAGAAAGTACCGAGGTGTTTCTTCCCACATATACTCCAGGTTGGATATTCAAATTTTCCCTTCTTCCCCATATTTCCATTCCCAGATTGGTCAACAGATCTCTTCTTCTCTTACTTTTCTTTAAAGTCATAAGACTTAGAGAATTCCTTTTCTGTCTTGATAGCACATGAGACAATGTCTTCGTATGACAAGAAGGATTGTGAGACTAATGCTCGATGGAGAAATGGTTTTAACCCATCAAAGAAACTATCAATCTTACTTCTTGGGTTACGTATATGATCTCTGGCATTCCTTGCTAACCTTGTAAAGTTAGCCTCATACTTTGCAACATTCTCATCCTCCTTTTATCTCAGACTCTTAAATTGCCTTTCCATATCTGCTCGATGGTCACGAAAAACGTATTTTTTTTAAAAAAGATCTTTGAAATCCATCGATTCCATATTTGATACTTAATCATCTACCTTCATGTTTTGAATCAATGACCACCATTGATCAGCATCTCCACTGAGGCGGTAAACTACCATGATAACTTTTTCCCTTTCACTATATCCCAAAGCCTGAAATATTTTCTCTAGGGAACTTATCCATTGCTCAGCTACCAATGGATTTGTACTCCCATTTAATGTTGGTGGTTGTTTCCTCATGAAGAGATCTAACATTCATCCTCCACGCTTTGGATCAGGGTGCTCCATATGGGTAAGGTTATTATTCATAACGTGAGTGAGTTTTCCCAGTATGGTGATTAGTTGATCAGCACTAGTTGCATTACTATCTCCACTATAATTATCTTGAGTAGGAGGCCAATCCCTACATGGAGTACGTGCATTGATATGGTTTCCATTTCTTCTACTAGGAGCCATTTCTAAACAATGTCATATACTCGGTCAGTTTATGAATCAAAATACATAATTCCATACTTGTAAAACACTAAACATAAATTGAACTATTTATAGATATAATCCATAATCATAAAAATGTTTTCATTGAGAATGTATATAGTCATAATCACTTCATTATGATTTTTAATGAAAATGAGAGTTATCCTATGTATATCCCTTAGGAGTGTTGTAACCAAGAGTGAAGCAAGGCCCGTTGTCGTGCACAAGTTCCCATTAGAGTCTAGCTCAAAGAGTTGTTTTCGGGTTTTACCCCTAGGAACATCTGTGCCAGAGCTGCCTCTACCTGCTCGTATCCAGACAGGGATGTATTTCTCTGAAAACTCACAAAATCTCTACAATACCAAAATTCTAGGAAGTTCTTCTATACTAATCCTCAATGTCCAACTTAAATCCATGTGCTCTAATCAGAGTTATTGAAATATAGCTTCCAAGGGTTGTACTAAACTTCCTCTGATACCAACTATAATGCCTCAACCCCAGTTACCCAAAGTCGGTGCATTATTACATAACATTGGCCTGATCACAAGAAAGATCAATTCTCGAAAGTACGATTAGTTTAGTATCCTTGGAATAACTAGATACATTCATAAAGATTAAATTACATCATAAAATGAAAACTACAACAATATAGTCTCCATAGTCCACACTATTATCCCCTCATACTATCCCTACAGTTCATTCATAAATTACTTCTTCACATCCTAGGAAAAATAAAACATAGAAAAGGGGTGAGATCAAATTCCTAGTAAGGATAACAATATAGCGGAAACTTTCATAAATAATAATAAACATTTAAGGAAATGTATAACTAAAACAAAAGCCTTTTAAACATGAACTTAAACATAGTATGGAAAAAATAAAATGAAAAAATTCCATATAATTATTCACATGGATATTCTACTAATCGAATAATCACATGCAATATCAATAACCACTTTCATAATGATGGAATGCATAATGCCAGACTATCATATCCACATAGCCAAGGCCTCGTGCCAAGACTACAAATAATATTTTTTCAAGGCCTTGTGCCAAGACACTAGTTTGTCTCATGAGACCTACCGATGCATCGAGGAGCTATAGCGGGCTCCACCCGTCACTTATTAAGTCCAATGCATTCCTCATATGAACTATTTTAAACATAATATAAACATTCGTATTAAACTAGAATACGAAATGTCAATACTTTTTTTCATAAACCATGAATGGTATAAAGAAGACACATCCACAATAAAACATATCACAAAACTATCAATACAATAAATAAGTTTTGTATCATAATAAATCAACTCCAAATAAAATTAAAATCCATCAAAGGATGTCGACATAAATGAAATCAAAACTCTTTTTAGAGAAACATCTCTTCTTATTTTGAAATATTTTAAGAGTCACATAATTATGAAATAAAACATTTACTTTGAAAATTTTCTTATGAGCTTTTAAGGGATGCTTCAATGATTTTATAACGGAGGAAAATATCCGCACCCGCTGTATAAGTTAAAAAAACATTCTTACCTTAATTCTGTCGAAAAGGTTAAAAAGAACCTTGTTTGGAAAACGACAGAAATATTCCTTTATAAACTTATTATAAAAAGTTAAAAAGTAAAAAAGGGTATAAATGACTTTATACCATATTCTTTAAAATAGTAATAATGATGTGAAATACATTTTTAAGAAACATGGATGTGGATGATAAAGAGGTCCCAGTAGATAATCACGTATAAACAACCTCGGATAATGAAGAGATTGTGAAATAAACCCTTACCTTGTACTTTTCCTTGGTTGGGGGTAGGTTAAACTCTTTTATAATGGTGAAATAATTGTCATTATATTATAAAAGAATCATATACATTAATATGATATCATATATGAACTTTTAACATTTCTTTGTTAATAATATCTTAGAATTATCGTCGTTTCGGGTGTTAAATTACTCGTTTTCTTTTATATGTTTTGTAACATAAGCCATGTTTGTTATGGATAGGTTGTATCATATTCATATAAAGAATTATATAAAGTCATTAAACATTATTTATAATCATAAAATGATAATTATACTTGAATGGATACGATGGAGAATGAATCTCATCGCGTTCGTGGAGACGGTAGTCCGTACGTACGCACGAGCGACAATATCATTCTTTTGATATTAAAATAAAATATAATTGGATGGTATATCATATATAAAGAATAATTATCATGTTATATTTATTATTTACATGAATTACACATCATTATTATACCAATCCAAATAATAATTTATTGAATAAAAATTACACCATGACGTGGAGACGGTAAGCCGTACGTACGCATGTATGGCGACATGTCATTCAAAGGATGGATAGAATACTGAAAATGGTTGTAACATATTTAAAATAACATCACAGTATATATAAGATACTGTATCTATTATTTTATAATGGGAATAAAAATAATGAAGAAGTTGAAGAAGAAAGGAACTTGAAAGAGGGTGGTGAAAACATTACCTCTTCTTCGGGTTCGTCCTTTTGATTTGATCAAAAGGGCTCTTTAGGTTGGCTTTCTGATCCAACTAAGGCCTCTAGGTTGTAGTGATGGATTTTTAGAGAGTATTTTGTAAGGGGTTTCCCGAGCGAAAAGGCTTTTAATGTGTTAATTAGTGAGAAGGGGGAGTTCTCTTTTATAAGAGGGGTGAGGGGCACCTTTGGAAAAGTTAGAAATATTATTTTATAATAAATTTATATTAGGTTTATAATGGCTACAAAGTGGATTATTTAAAGGTTAAGGTGTGGATGGGTCGAAAACCACTCAACCAATATAATTTAGACAGGTTTGGGTCATAATATTAACCTTATCTTTTAGTTTTAACTCTTAGTTAATTAGTTTGACACTTACCATGTCACTTTGTATTTTTATATTATATAGTTAATAAACATACTATATACCTCCATGAGACCCCCAAGTGGTCCATTAATGATAAAAATATTATGATATAAGTCTCTTGTCCGAACCGTATATTTTTAGGAATTGAATATCAATTAATAATATAATATTTGTTTTAAAAACTCTTTTATGTCAATTTTGACACTATTTGGAAAATTGAATTTTTTTGAAAATCATAACATAATTATTACTTCGTAAAAAGTTATTTAAATAAATCCTAACATGTTATCTTAACCTAGAAAATTATTTTAATTCATAAAAAGTCTCAAATTATATTTATATGGGCATATATAATATCAATTATTTTAATTTTTCACTATTATGGTAATTACTGCATCATCATTGTGTCATAAATAAATTAAATTATTTAATGTCTAAAAATTATAAATAAAATATAATTATGTAGGAAATTTTTTTATCTTTCCAATGAGTATTTATAATCGAATATATCTTATGTGTAACCATATATTAAAAATGTTTTAGTTGCAAAACATTGATTTTACCTCTTTTAACTCTTCTTTGAATTAAATAATAATAAATCTCATAATCTAATCCAAGTGGACCAAAGAGGTTCATATTTTATTCCTAAGGTTGTTTTTGGTCGAATTAATCTTATCCAATAGAATTATAACATGTTTCAGGGTAATATTAATATAATTTTTACCCTTAATTATCCTATTTACTTTTAACCGCGGTAAATAAAAGAAAAAAGTTATTATTCACAAAAAATTATATTCATCTCATTGAACCAAATTTTACTTCTTGATATTAACCATGTCTCTTGGATTTTCTAAATTCCACTCAGAGAAGTGGTAAAATTAAGTTTTTTGAAAAATACAGTTTTTTAACTACCACTTTATGGTTTCACTATTCATCAAAAAATGATGTTTTTCAGAAAAATACCATAAATTCACTATAGGCTAATTTCGATATTCCAAATCAAAAAATGAAGTCCATTTTGAAAAATAGAATTTATAAATTTGAAAAAGTGGGTATTACTATTCATAACGTCTAGTTTGATTGGCTGTGGTGTGTTAGAATTCAATATTGCGTACAACACAATCTATTGCATTATTCAAAGAGAAGAATACCGTTGAAGCTTGGGGTGTTACAGGAAGCTCTTCAAGAAACCCTTTTGGTTCAAACCAAGAGGAGTTACCCGATTTAGAGGTAAAGCCTTCTATAATGTTCTTCGATTTTATTTTGCTTCTCCAATCCCCTAAACTCTTTTTATTCCTTTCTTTTGTAACAACACCAGTATCTTCAATATAATAGGATGTTGTTATGTGAATAATTCTAGCTACAAATACACACACCTTCATCTAATGGTTAATGAACATACTGTTTCTGTGGATGGCGAAATTCGGCCTCACGATATGATGATTGTTCAATCTCATTTTAACACCTTTAAAGGTGGCCATTATGATGTCACTATATTTATATATGATATATAATATGTTTATGTTTTCCTTATGATTTTGTATTTTTCATTTATGGAATAACTTTATGGTTTCCATTATGGATAAAGACAATAATTCCATTTTTTGGAAGTGCGGACTACCGCCCCCTCAAAGTGATTTGATTCGTTAATGAAATATGTGGGACATATAAAGGATGGAGTTAATGATATTATATATGATATTATAATGGAATTATAATATATCTTTATATAATTATGATTTAATTCCAATAAATATGAAATAGAAATGAATGTAGCGTTCATGCGTACGTACGGATTACCGTCTCCATGAACGGTGCTTTTCATTTCTTACCTCAAAATGTTATGTAATATTATAAATGAATGTATATACTGGATATATATGTTATATATGATATCTACATCATGAATATAATTCTGGATATAATGGATTTTTTACCACATGAACAACTTGTAATTATAAGCAGTTTATTTTTGACTCAAGTACCAATGATCGTCAAAACGACCTTTATCAACTTAAATAATTACATAGTGTTCATAAAATTGTAATAAGTGATATAAAAGGAATAATGATCTTGAAAAACGTTTTTAAGCTTGTATAAATTAAATCATTTTTATTATTCAGGAGATTAAAGAACGATCGAGTCATGTCAGAAAAGAGGTAAGGGACTTCGTCTCAATCTCCTTTCATTGAGGCATTTTTTTGTTTTATACACAACCTTCTTTTATACGGTGTATAAACCCCTTTGAATTTTATGTTTATTCAAAAGGAATCTTTTTATACGAATCCTATTACTAACTGAAAAATGAGAATGTTTTTGTCATACATATGTGGCGACAATGACTTCTCTGTCGCCATCAGCATTATTTGAGTTTCATCTTTTCTACAAGCCAAATTTTTTTTTAAATGAAAAATAAATAACATGTTTTAATTTTCCTTCTTTTTGGTATTGAAAATGGTTTTGATAATGTGTTTATTATATAATTGTGTTGTATTGATATCTTGTGAATGAAATGTGGAAATGTAATGTTTCATTTTTTCATGTTTTATGTGATACGATTATGTTATGGTTCTTGGGCATTGTTTATGAAGACAAGTGGTTCCATGATAAACTAAGGGCGGGTGAGCCCGATATAGATCCCCAATGCATTGGGTAACGTCAAGGGGTTAAACAGTAAGGTTTCTCTGTAGAGATTTATGGAATATACTGTGATGGGTATTCCAAACGTAACCATGAGGGTTACTCGATACGTAAGAATGTTATGAATGCCTCAAGTTACCTTTATGTCTTATTATTTCTTTGAGTTTATCATGATTTGATGAGGTATGTTAAAGTGATTATGTATTGTGAGTAAAGTATGATTTCATTGAATCTTATGTATACATGGACAAATGTTTTCATTCAGTATTTTTATATACCTTACTGATCTTTTTATGCTCATCCCCAGTTTTTGAAATGTTTTTCACAGGTCAAGGGAAAGGTAAAAGGTGTGATGATAGTGTCAAGGAAGAGTCATGAAAGAATCCATGTTTTTTTTAAAAATGTTTCATTTTATGGGGAAATTTAATATTGTCTTTAATGTAACCAACTTGTTTAAATGTGGAATGTAATGCATGATTTATGATCTAATTCTCTAAAACTCTAAACCTGAAAAGATCCTCAATGTGTAATCTTGTAATAACTCAAGATTAAGTAAGGTTTATGGCTGGGGCCTTATAAATAAGGGTGGATAAAATATCCAAATATTTCACCAATTATTCCCATTCGTCATGAGGAAAATTGAATAATGAATGAATTGTAGATGTGGTATTTTATTTAAGTCGAATTAAGAAAATAGGGGCTCATGGCCCATGTTTGGTGTTCATACAACAGATTATATTGTTTTCAACAAAAAAACCTATACTACCATGCTATAACACAAACGGCCTAATGAAAACCAACCTTATTGTTATATGTTATGGTCTTTTAGAATATTGAACTATCCTATAGAATCCCCATGCCAGAACCTAAGACCACACATTTACAATCTCTCATATGGTAGAGACATCAAGATCATCATCCCAATACCCCATAATACAAGAACCAATCCACATCACATGACTAATATCTATAACCAAAACAAACCATAGTCTAATTTATACACCATAGACCTCGCAATATTGGTAGGGGAACCAAATCTAATTTTTTTAACCCTACATGATAGATTTCATTTCCATATAGTAGACATGATTTCCAACTTACTTCCATAATGAAATGAACATATCCACACCATATAATATATCCCCTTTATTAAATTTCATCTCAACTATAATTATATCTCATAAAATATGCTCAAAACACATTTTAGTCCCAAAACATACAATGTATCATGTTATGAATTTTGAAAATATTTTAATGGATATGTGTCAGATGATTATCTTCCTTGATAATCTAATCCAAACCCAAAATGAATCCATACAACCATATAACTAGGAAATTAATTAGTTATACCTCTCTAATTAAATGAAGATATGAACAAAACATGTATCATCACTAGGTAACCCAACTAATGAAAACAACTTGGGGAAATAAAATTCATTCTATCTTATGATAAATAAAGCATGTCATTAATCATGAGAGTAATAGAAAGAAAATATCAGGGGATACTATGCTCAAATATGAGAGACAATGTCCTATTAAATTTCCAACAAAAATCCATTCCTCCACAAACCCCCAAAAAAGGGAATGGATCACCTATTTATCATCTTCTCCTAAAAATCCATGATCTCAAATGACTACTCTACGAACGTTACATTATCCTTGACATTTATATAACTTTAATACATGATATGAGATTCATTAAAATGAAATATTTAAATGTATTAAACATGGTAAAAATCATGGATATAATCAATATTTGGGGAATAACAGACCAATATGCCTAATCACCAATGGACCAAATCAAATCAAAAGTTCTAATAAACCAAGGGGAGATATTACACCATAAATCAATCCTATACTAACCATGATTAGTTAAAAAACTCAAGAACACATCATCACCAACATAAAACTCTAATTGAAACCCATTTCAATCAATATAATATATCTTGTAGTATTACCCTACTATTTCCTACTCCCAAACCATCTGAATATTCTTTTGTGTTCCCAAAATTAAATTTGGTTCGTTTACAACATACTCAGCAAGGTCACTCCAACAAAAAAGGGAAAAAAAATTCCACCCAAACAACACCTTAGGTGGTTTCATTCGAATATAATGGTGGATACAATTTTTATAAGAAAACACAACTAATGGAGAATGATTTACCCATGATCCATTAACGTACAATAATCAAGCCTATAAGATATCCAAAAGTGTTTGGATGTTCTACTTAATACACAGATATAGTTCCATATGGAATGTGGTGATAATAATCAATTTGTATCCTAAATCATTATAAAATCTTCTCAATGGTCATGAGGAGAAATAATGATCATGAAAAAAGGTTATGGTCCTTAGTACCTAGGGAGGACATAAAACCTCATCCACAAACTCCCTCACTAAGTCCTCCACATAATTTGACTCTCAAATCTATAATAAGAGGGATGAATTTGTTAATTAATCCATAATTATCCAAATAAAATAATATCTTCCACAGTATTGTGGTATACTCATGATGAAATACATCATGATTACCAAATATTTTATCTTGGGGATATCAAATGGTTTCAATAAACCCCATTGATCACGAGGATTCGATTTAATATACCAGAAGACCAAGAAACGTGATAATACCAGGGACCCTACTCAATTTATATTGGATAACAATTTATAAACCTTCAAGGTGTGATAAATCATAGCAACACTGTAATTCACAACTATTATTGATTTTTTGAACTCCTGAAGAACAACCTCAAATAGTTCAGATTGAATAAACAACCTCCCCTGAAAGTTAAATCAATGTAAATTATCCTCTAACCATCCATTAGGGGAATAATCCTATATGAAACTATCCCATAACACCTATAACTCATATGATCACTACTATGATCCCTCACCAAATCTCATCAAATGATGATTACATTTTCATCTAAAACATGAAGACTATACAACCAGCCTCCTCTACATAAATGTACATCCACATAAGATACCCCATCGATACAGAAACATATACGATTTTTTCTAAAACCCTATAATCATGAAATTATGCTTATAACATATGAAAATACATTTCCCTTCATTTTGGTTCATGAGATCTCAAAATCATAATTATATAGAATCTCTACCCAACAACAATAGTTCATAATCATGTCTTGGTAATTGAAAACATACATCAGGATCCTTTGGTATATAATTAATATAATGATTTCAATGACAAGTTAGTGTTTTCATAGATTCAAATTATAAATAAAAACCAACAACTATAGATAATGGGTGGAATTTTCATGGTTTTAGGGACGTAACTGCACATACACAATGCATATCATTTCTCTCTCTTAAATTAGGAAACGACCTGAATTTATAAGAGAATCATAAAACACCTTAGTTATAAAAATATAATCTATAAATATAATTATTTTTGAAATCATAAACCTCTCCTTTGGGTATTCAAAATTGATGAGAAATTGATAAATCCATAATAAAGTACTATCCTTCCTAGTCAACACAACTAATGGGGCCAAATAGCATGCTATTTTAGGCATAAACCTATAATAATAACCCATGATACCATGGAATAAATAAAAAACTGTTACATTAATTGGTGACCCCCAATATATTAAAACCACAATAATCAATATTTCTACTACCACATCCTAATGAGTCCCCACATGTCTAAATATGTGAAGATATTACATCCCTAATATAAACATGGGCATCATACCATAATGCTGATGGTGTAAAAGGATCTATAGAATAACAACAATTTTCTAATAATTATCATTCTCTAACACTGAATATATGAGGATTATATCGATGTACATAACCCTGAACAAATATAGGAGACCAATATGAAAATTCATAAGTCCCATTAAAATTATCTGGGTGTTCATGAAATTGAATGACATTAACTAAAAATCAATATTCTTATATTGTCACCAAAAAATTAACTTTGGGATATCCATCTCTATCACTTGTTTTGTAGTGATACTCAGGGCATAGATCATTCTTTGAAGAAATATTTCCACCTTAAACTCATCAAACTAGTAATCATTTATTAGAAGTGGTTAATGGTTCTTGACCATCAAAAAATTCATCCTCTTGTAGTTTATAAAAGATCACAGACTGACATATGTCGTCTTAGTGAACAACACTACAGAACCCCATGAGGAAATATTGAGAATGAAAAACCCCTTTTACATAATTTCTCAATTAAAAATATCCAATAATTGATGCTCAAAACATGGAATCTTATAAGTATAAATCAAAATCATTGACGAATTTTGTTGTAACTAGATTCCAAACATGATATCACATTGAGGAGATAAAAAAACCTATATCGGAAGGAATCTTGAACCCTATTCCAAGGATTTAGAAAATTACACCATAAACATCTACATTAAGCCTAATAAAAATGATTAAAACAAATATAATAATTACTGAAAATATCAATTTGTAATATGATGCTCCCTCTATCTAACAAAACCCAAATATTGGACCACCTCATCCCAAAACAAGACTCTCATATAGAATTAATCAAAAAATAACACATATCTAATTAAAATATTTATTGGTGAGAATGATATCATATGGCTATATAATATGTATAATAAAATTACTAGAAAAAGATGACTCCCCATCATTTTTTCACAATCCGATCACACATCTAATAGACTTTTCTGGCCACCAACTATTATAGTCAACACTAAGAGAACTATTAGACTCCTTAACATGGGTTCAAAGACATGAACTCAGGTATCTATTGTATTTTAGATGTTTTCCACATCATTTTGGAAAACATATTAATGATTTTATGTCAATGATTGATTTAAATGAAAAAATAATGAAAAAATGTAAAATATTTTATGAAAATATTATTAATTTAATATCATTATTAAAATGTTTTTTTCTGACATAAAATCATTAATATTATTGTTTTAAAAACCAAATACATTTAAATCATTTTATTTGTTTTTTAATAGGAAGAGTTCAATTTGTAATATTAATTTTTGGTTGTTTTAATTTTATTAAAATAATTTTGTTAATTCATTCAATTTTTCAATAATATTCTTTTAAAATATTAATTTTTTTTAAATAATAAATCATTTTTGAAGATGAATTATTAATATTAATTGTAAAATTTAATAAGTGAATGGATCTAATTTATTAAATTGAATATGTCCTTGTTTCTGGTGTGTTGAAATCTTTTTGTCATCAAATTTTCTAATGATGATAATAGATAGTGTAATGTATTCAGACCAATAATTTATGGATTTAGGTATTAAGGGTTATAATTTATTGAAATAGAAAATTATTTTCTCAAAATAGTTTTTGATATTTGATTTTAATTGTGAAATCTAGTTATATATAAAAAAAATTTATAAGAAAGTTTCTATGTACCATGATAATATGAAAATAATTACAAGGTAGTTGTACCATGACCATGATATTCTGCTCCATTTGTCTATATTTGAATATTTTCAAAGGAAATAAGTTATCATGATAGTATTTTTAACCCTGTTTTCCTAGATTTGAAATTCAAATCATCATAGAAAAACTTGTACATTATACTATGAGTGGGACATACTAGATATTTTTGGATTTTGATGAATATGATGAAAAAACCTAAGAATTATCTTCTATGAATATCATTTATAAACTAATATCAATGGAAACCAGGGAGATCAACTTGTGAGTTTGATGAACCAAATCCTGGAATCTTATGAATTTCACGTTATGGATAATTGAGATGATTATTGAAGGGGAGGAATATGAATCCAGTAGAATAAATGATGCTAATTAGTTTGAATAATGATTCGAACCTAAATTTTATAAATTTGGAGAATCATGGAATGGATATTTGGATGTAGATGAATCACAAGTAAATATATTTATGGGGAAGATGATAAATGTTTATGGATAGTTTAATTAATAGATTGAAGTAAATCGGGAGGACAGTTGATATGCAGTTCTTCTTCATTTGAGACTAACATCATTAAATGTGATGAGGACAATTGGACCTTATGTATAACAAGAATTATTGATTTTTTGATGATTCCTACATGTTAGGAGTTAACCATTTTTTCTTGATGAGACTGCGGTTTGAGGAAGACATGAATAGAAGAAAACATTAGACGTTAGAGGCTAAAATTGATGAACCAACACTTTGAGTTATATAATAATTTTGTTTTTGGTTTTCAATTTCTTGTTGGTCGATGATAAAATAGTTGGATGCGGGTTTTGATCATCCCAAACTCATCTGTCACAATGATAGTGATTAGTAAACCCCAGATGTTCGACCAATTTATTCAATGTATGAAGTTGAATTTATGTGGAATTCGGAGTTGATATTATTAAAAGTAATGGATATTTATACTATGTTCACGCTATTAAAATATTAGTTGGTGATGATGGGAGGTTTTCTTTTGTGAATATGAATAAACTATTAAAGACCTATGAATTTTCTAGAATCACGGTGATTTGGGGTTGAGATGGACACTTGCATGGTTGTTTATTTATTTTATGGGAAACACTATTATAGCCCATCAGTCATAAAAATGGATGTTTGAAGACTCAGTGATTTCTTCTATCGAAACATGAATATTTTGAGAAATCTCCATGAAACATTGTAATAAAAATAGGGTCTATATATTTTGGTGAAATATTTTCTCGCAGATCACCATTTTCTAGGATCACATCCATATAATAAGATAGATAATCGAAGGATAGTAAACAATTCCACTGGAATTCATGACCATGATATTCATTAGAAGGGAGTGAGTAGTAAGAGAAGTGAAGATAGATTGACAACAACTTGAGAGTTGATATTTCATATCACCATATTGTTTTTAAATTTCTTATACTTGTAGCTTCCACTGTTAGAATATGAAATGTAGTAAAATAAATAATGGAAATATATTTTCTAGCATGTTAATTATATTTTTTATAACTTCAACCCTCTCAAATATAAATCATTCAACTATGAAATTTCATTACTCAATCAATGTTTTATATCTTAATTGAAGGATTATGAGAAAAAAATAAATTTTTGTGCCGATTTATCAACTAAACTACTATACTATGATGAAAATTGAGTACTAGAAATATTTTATTAAACTAGTACCATGTTCATTTTTTCCCATTTTATGAATATTTTTATAAGATTCATCAACATGATTTTCTTAATAAATCATGTTGCGATGTCCAATACTCATAACTTATCTTATGTACTAATTTTTTTCCCCTTTTAAACTAATTCATCATATTCAAAAATTTATTTATTATTCATCATTCTATATTATGTTATAATAATCAAGTGTCTTAGAATTTTATAAATCATATAAAAAATTTCACCAACCTTCTAAGGGGATCAACCATACATGTTAGTCTTATAAATAAAGTAGGAATATAAATTATAATGTTTAGATCATATATATGGTGACACTAATTAAAAAATTTAGTCTCTTTATGGGGATTGATTAGAGAGAATTTCCAGGCCATAAAATTTAAGTTAAATAACTAAAAATAAATATTCTTGTATTGAGATAGTTGTTGTGATATGTTTCATACTCTACTGAATAAGGGTGTCTATTATAATGAAAACACTTATTTCAAGATTCTATGTATTTTTTTATTGATTTTATTTAGTTTTTTTGGTGAAATTTTCAAATAAATTGGATGAATTTGATGATGGATTCATTCTAGTGAATTTTATTCCATCTTTATTGTATCTATTATAGTTTTACTACCTAGAAATGTGTCTATAAAAAACTGTAAAACACTCATTACATTGAAGAAAAAATTTAATATGTATTTGAAATAAAAAATCATTCAAAATTTGATAAAATGATAATAAAAATTAATTTTATTATTTATTATAATATAGAAAATCATAATAAATTTCACCAATGATGTTCCTATGCCTTTGAGAATAAATTTTAATAGGTAAAAAATTAATTTCAATATATATAAAAAAATTTAGTTAACAAAAAAAAATCGAGATAAGTAAACGAGAAATTAAATTGGAGGATTTTCAGGATGATTGATTATTGGTGTGTGAGGATAAAATTTATAACCAAGAAAATGATTTGGAAGAGTCCAAATATGATGAGGAATAACTAGATTCAATTGTCAACTAAATATATGATAAACACCACTACCTGAAATCAAAAGAGTAAGATCTTAATAAACATATAATGGATAATCATGATGAATTTCCCATCTTTTAGTGATTCTAATGTTTTTAAAAGGTATACAATTATAGGATCACTGGGTACATAATACCTTTTTTTTTGCAAAATCATTGAATCATGTTTTAAACACTAAAAACACAAGAACCTTTTTTTATTAAAATGATATGGAATTTTCTTGAACATAAATTTAATTAATCATTAGGGGAGAATTATAATCTAGAAATAACTGATTTTGATAATATTTATATTTTTGGTAAACAAGAGCCTAAGTATACAAATCATTTAACTGAATTATATTTCAATTAATGCTCGATGGAATAGATGATGGAGTAATATTTTAATAAAAATTGATAACCTATTTTTTATTTTCTTTATTTAAAATACATATTATTTTAAAAAAAATTCAATAAAATTGAAATAATTATTGATCAAAATTCCACAAATCATATGAATTTGGTGTTTTTAAACTTTTTTTCATGTAAAAAAAATGGACATTTTTTCAATAGAATTAAATTAATGAAATCTAATGTATTTTTATTGCAGGATGATATTATATAATTTGAACATGAAGTAATGGAATATCAAACACTAAAGGAATTTATAGAATTATTTCTTCAAAATAAGCAACTGGATATTTACATCATCAATAGATGGAATCTATATACGAAGATATGATAAAATTAAACAATTTATGATATTTAGAGGATTAATCATCTTAAATTTAATTCAAATGTATTTAAAAACATGGAAATTTTTTGGATGGAGGTTTATTTTGATTATAAATTTTTTTAGAATGAGTCAAACAACACTTGATAATTCTCATCTTCACCATTTTCAAAAAACCTTTCCCCTTTCACAAATGTTTTTATTGATTATATGGTAAAAAATGAGTGAGGATGATTTTAGGACCATTGTGCCTCATTAAGAACAACTATAATACATGTTTATTATTCAAAATATCATGCAAATAATTTTTTTGGTTAATGATTATATGTTCCATGACCCCGTCCACATAATATGTACCCCTCCAAGGCCAATAATGTGAAAAAAGAGATAATTTCCCCTGAGTCTCGCCTCTAGTATGCCTCAGTATGGAGACTAGCACTAAGGGTATAATAAACACAAATTTGGGAGGGATTACCCTTTAAGAGAACACATGAAAAAGAGAGAGATAGTACCATCATAATCCAATCCCATGTAAGACTACAATATAAAACAAAACCCAAGTGCACATATGTAATTTAATGTACGAACTTTTACAAATGAATTGGAAAATTGTATGTACCTAAAGAAAGTTAAATAGTAGCAACCATGAAGCCCGAATAGCTCCTATAAACCCAATGCTAGTAGTAACTAACCTGATCTACAAACTACTCTATGTGACCTGAGAAATAATTTATATTAATGTAGGGTGAGAATAATAGTATACTCATTTGGATCCTCCCCGAAGCCTCTTGTAAAAAATAAATGAAAGAATAGTAAATCATATTGAACAACAATTGAAACTAGATCATAACCCAAATAGGTATACTATGTTCTCAACATCACTCTGGATACTATCACCACATGTCACATACAATTTTATATTATATAATAATGAATATCAATGGTGTCTCCCTATAACTTTCCCACTGGTTTTCAGATTTTCATTGTCATCACAGGTCCTAAGCATCACTCTCCAAACAGGCTCTCCTAGAGACACTTGGGAGAGCACCACAACATGCACCTCATGAAACATAAAGGATTTCCCATTGACACCTAGGAGAAGATCCACACCATGAAAATAACTATAAGTAACTAGATAGTCTCTTAAATCCACCACATCCTACATAATGTTTATCATACATTAGGTATTATACCACAAGCCATTATTGCCCATACACTAAGTAAGTATTCTCTAGACATCATAACCTATACATGTTATACCTATTGATATCTATAAGTAACATTATCTAGAATATATGTGTGTGAAAAAACCACAAGCCATTATAACCCTATAGAAACATATATGGGTAAAACTGACCAACATGCATACCAGCACATGATAGTACTACGAGAAGAGAGAAGGGCCAATGGGGGAAGTCATCCATCCATCCTCCCATCTGGATGTTAGGGAAAACACAACCCCCTTAGGGCTCAAAATCATTGTGGTGTTAGTCTCCCAAACCGATATTGTGGGGTAGCATAAAGATACACAAAATGTAGTGTATATAATATAGATCACAACCAAACGATGGGAAAACCATGTCTTATAATCAATTATAGCTAATGTCTCTCACACTCCCGGTTTCCAATTTTAAGACTACATATCCTATATACACACAACATTTTTAAGATTAGTGTCAAATTATATATCTCTTCATATCAGTTTCTATTTACATTAATTAATTTTTTAACCATTAATTAACTATTATAATTTCCACATTAAATTTCATTAGCATAACAATAGAGTTCCATTCCATCCATTCATAAAAAAACGGTGTACATATCTCATAATATGTATAAAATCAACATTTTATCTTAGAAAGCTCCATCCCAGGATGTAAAACAACATTTATTCAATCATTCGTTAAAATAAGTATCAGTTTTCCATAATTCTATGTATTATTATAACAAATTATAAGCTACAAAATGATAGAGGCTAAACAAGGTGAGTAGGTGGACTACACATAGAGACTTTTCGACCTATATTAGGTGTGTAGATCAATACATCCTTGAGAATATAAACACATAAATCACATGGCATACCCCATGTATCCAAGAATATTATGGTAGGAGGGTAAGAAAACTATCTTCCTCAAAAAGTTGGGAAAGAAATGAATATAAACATCCATCTCATTCAACAGGCTTCAAACATTATCAAGAAAAGGTAAGCCTGTCTTCAACCCATTAAATCATCCCTGATGTCCTCTGTGACACCAAAAAGCATAAAACTCTACATCTCACCTCTCTATGCATCAACTGCTGTCACAAAAACTGGGCCTCCCTACCCCCACATACCCCAACAGGCTTCCATGATCAGCAATCCTAGGCTCACACCACAACACAAGCAGTAAGAAACAAACAATAAGGAAACTGGGCTCATGTCCCCAAGAAAGGCATATAATCTTTACACATAATGAGAAATAAAATCTCTAAAGCATAAGGTTATTGTCTTTTACAACCAAGAAGGTTACTCAGAACCCTTCTAATCATTAACTTTTATCAAATAACTAATTCTTTAATCCATCTTGAATGGAATGAATAATTATTAATGTGTTCCAAATATGGAAAATGTAATTAGAAAGGTATCATATATATAAAAAATTAATTAAACTGTTAATTGACATGTCTTCATTCACTTAGTAACAAGCATCATTATTCTTCTGGCGTTTCAACCAATTTCATTAAACATGAACATATTCATTAAATAGATTAACATAAAATTACCATAACAACTAGATTCATTAAACAAGACTATATATCATTGGACCATTAATTTACAATTAATCTTATATTTAGGTTCTTTACTAATTTCAATTAACAAAAACATACAAATATTAATGGAATATATATAACACTATCCTGAAAATCAATAGGAAACAACATATGGAAGATAAATATTCATTAATTCGGTTGAAATATTTATTTTGTGAATTTGATTGTGATTCAGTGGAATTAGACATGATATCTCTACAAATGTACGTAAATGAATAAGTAAGCCATGAATCTCCCACTACAAAAGGTTATTAATGTTATTTATAAGAAAACATTCCAATATAATGGATCACGATCACCTCTCCAATGAGACTACTTCCACATGATAATGACGAATTCAACCAACATCCATGAAAGATATATTAGAAAGATGGAAATCACATTCTATCACATGGAAATGAGAAACATGATGAAATTTAATAAATAACCCATAAAAATTTAGGTAGAACCTACATTATGAAAAGAATATTGATACATACTACTTTCCCCAAAACTGGGGTGTACACATGTAGCTTAAAACTCTGAGGGAAACATGATCTAAGAACTTAAACACAAATTCACAACTCTTATGGGTGTAATAACTCAGATGATACCACACTAGTGAAAAACAGAAGGACGAACATCAATCAACCTTTGGAAAAACTAAACGGTGAAGATGTTTCTGATATGGTTTAAATTTTTCTATTAAAGGGGAATCTGGTGAATGACACATGTTTTTAATGATTAATGGAAATGATACCTTTATAAAATATAATATAGGAGTTATGGGTATTGAATCGGACATAAATTCCACAAAACATGGTGTTTAACACATTTTATGTCAATGAAAATTTCAATGGAGAAAAACAGCAAGAATCCTAAAACACTGTATAAGAGTCACACCAACTGTTAGAACGAGCTACAAATACCAATGGTCGAGTGGCAGTTGCTGTTGGGATGAGCTACTGTCACTGTTGGATGACTCACTACTACTGTTGGAATGAGATACTATCACCACTAGATGAGTCATTTCCACTGTTGGATGAGATACCACCACTGTTGGATGATCTACTGCCACTGTTGGGTGAGTTACTTCCTACATTGGATGAGTCACTATAACCATTGGACGAGATACCACCACCTTTTTATGAGTCACCACAACTACTGGATGAGTCAAAACAATCATTTGATGGTCTATTACCACCATTTTATGAGTCACCACAACTATTAGATAAGCTACATCCACTGCTGGAATGAGCTACCATCACTCTTGGAAGAGCTACAATCCTGGAAACACTGTTAAAATGAAACTAGAAAATCTTCAATGTGTTGGGTACAAGTCACCGTGACCTCCCATAACACCCCAAACACTAGATTCAGTAATGGAATGGACTAGAAAGGTGTAGTCTATTATATCAATTACCTCTCAAAACATTCTTCTCCTTGACAATTTAAAACGAACCAAGATAGTAAATAGAAAAAGGGTTTCGAAACAACTGATCATCATGATACCTTTGAAGGATCTCTCTTCACGAAACTGCTCAACCACTTCGTCAAATTAACTATGTGAAACCATGTGGAAACCACAACTAGCTCCTAAACACTCTCCCAGGGAGATACCTCTCAAAATAGATCAATCCATAAGAAAGTAAAAAATAAATCTATCTCATAGAATAAAAGGTTTTCAGCCACTAAACGTGATGTGTTACATGTAATAGATAAACATAAAATCACTTGGGTTATAGAGTGTGTATATGTGCCTCAAATTCCAATGCACTCTCTTCCATTCCATCATTCCACAATATGATTCAAACTAAGGGGATTTCACACCCATAGAACACCTTCTCCATGAGATCCTAGACATATGTAGGTTCCTCCTCGAAGGATGCATCAACATCAACATTGATCTCACCCCATTCGATGACGTGAGAGTCATCATGAAGATACCGATGAAGCTGTGACATGTAAAAAACATCATGTATCTGACCCATATGTTGGGGAAGTGCTACCTGATACACCACAACTCTAACACGATCCAACACCTCGATAGGTCCAACAAACCAAGGAGAATTCTTACTACATGACCAAATCATTACTGACTGCTATGGGGAGTCTCCTTTATATATAGTTTATCCCCAACATCAAACTCCGTAGGTCTCCTTCTATGATTGACATATGATTTTGATGATCCTACACTTCCTCCATCCTCTAAAAAATCACCTAAACCGTCTCTGTCTTATTTTGTACTCATTCTAGTCTAAAAATTAATAACTCTCCAACCCAATTCTAGTATAATGCAGAACGGAAATTTCGATCGTACAGGGATTCAAATGGTTCCATACCGATGGTGGATTTGAAACTATTATTGTATGTATACTCTACCAAGGGTAATTGCCTCATCCACGATCCTTCATAATCTAGGACACAAGAGAGAAACATGTATTAAAGCGTCTATATTGTCTACTCTATCTTACCATCCATAAGTGGATGAAAATCATTATTAAGGTATATCTGAGAACCAAATGTGTGATGATGACCTCCTCAGACCATGGAGGTAAAATGAGGATCTCAATCTTATGTGATAGTCCTCAGGACTCCGTGAAGTCTCACCACCAACTCTAGTTATATCCTCAAGAAAACATCAACTGATATCAAATCCCCGATCACTATAATGTGGGAAACATTCATTAAAAAATACACTACCACCCATATATGGTCATAGCCTACCTGTGATCAAGGTAAATTAGTAAAAAATTCCATTTAGATTTCATCGTACTTCCACTAAGAAACATCTAATGGCTAGAGAAAACCACCAGGAACACAGTGCTGGACCATTACTTTTTTGAAGAATAAACATAGAGATATAAACTCTACAACTGTATGAATTAACCATGTCCTTCAAAACTGACTCTTAAAATCTCCATACATCATCGTAATGCTAGGATATACCACTATTGGTGAACTATAAAACTCTCTGAGAACCATATCACACAATTCCAAATGAATGGAATGCCTTCATCCAAACATCACACTTTGTTGTCCATCCAAAGATCAACCTTCAAGGGCCTCACCACAAAAAAATTGGTCTCTTCAGACCTCCACCTCCGGATCCCCCTACTTGGACTCTTCTACTTACTGCACTAGAGATGACGACACCATCATCTAAAAAGGACAACCTCTACCCCCAACTTCTCCAATATCTATATGCAACACTGAATTTTCTTCTATCACCCTCTATGAATCACCAGATTCACACACGACATCACTATGTGACTTTCTTCATTGTACATCGGCTACAATATTCCCCTTCCCAAGTGTATAGGAAATTTTTATGTCGTAATCCTGTATGAACTTCATCCAATAATGTTGATGCATGTTTAAGTCTTAATGGGAGAAAACATACCTCATGATCTTTTTATTTATGAAGACCACAAAAATGTCGACAATGAGATAGCTTCTCCATGTCATTAATGCAAACACCACTACTGCTAACTTAGGATCATGGGAGGGATAATTATATTTGTGGGGATGCAAATGCCAATACCCTAAGAAATGACCATTATTTGATGCATCACAACAGAACCAATCCCTAGACATGAAGTATCATAGAAATACATAAACTGAATTCTTTCTCCTGATAGACAAAGAATTGGAGCACTAACATAAGTTTCCTTTAGATATTCAAAAGTTTTTTGACACTAATTAGTCTATACTAAATCCCAATCCTTCATAGTCAATGTTGTTAGAGGTGTTTCAACCTGATAGAAATCAGAAACAAACCTCTGGTAATATACTTCATGTCTACGAAAACTTCACACCTCAACCACTGTCCTGGGGGGTGACCAAGAAACAACTAATTATAATCTTCAATGGACCCATAAATAATCCTTGTTGGGTTATATCATTCCCCACGAAATGGAATTCTTGAGCCCATGAATCGCACTTAACATCCCAATCTGATACTAACGACAAACAAAATCCTGAATGGCACAATGATGCTATTTATGCTCCTCCTCAGATGAAAAGTACACAAGGATGTTCTCTACGAAAACCACCAAGATCATATCCAAGAACTCACATGAAAACGCGTTCATCAAACCCCTGAACACAACTAGAGAATTCACCATACTCAAAGGTACCTCCAAAACATCATAATTCGCATAACGACAATGGAATGTAGTCATTGGGATATCCTTTCCCTTAATATGAATATGATGACATAATAACTAAAAATTTATCTTTGAGAACCAACATTTAACATTCATTAGAATGATGAAATCATCAATCCACTGAATATGATAACAGTTCTTCACTTTAACAATGTTCTAGAGATGATAATTGACACAAAAAACAAACTATTTTCATCCTTCTTCACCAACAAAAATTCTACACCTCACGATGACACACTCGGAAAAAAACCACACTAAAATAGACCATTGATATATATATGTAACTCTTTCTACTCAAAAGGTTTAATATTATATGGATACATCAATATAGGGGACACAAAAAGATGTAGTTCAATCCCGAACATGATCTTCCATCGAGGGGGTAACAAAACATCATTTTTGGAAAGAAATTTGAGTACTCTTCCATGAACATGAGAAACAATGACTGCTGATCCCTTGATGTAATCTACACAAGATCAACCATCAAGGTTGAAAAATAAGAAACACACCTCTGACCTATCTCATGGTCTTGATGTCCAACAATCCTGGCTGAATCTCCATTAGTATCTAAGAATTCCAGCTGTATCTGGAATAAATCCACAATATCCTGCAACAAAATACAACTAATCGATTCCATGGAAGACAAAATATGGTAGTATTCTTAAAAATAGGAAATCTCCCCAAGAGCGGTCCATCCCCAGAACCATCTCACCATCTACATATACATCAATCAAGTCCTCTTGACTTCCAGCTGGCGTAATCAACACCAAGGGAACTGGAATACTATCTACCTCATATCCCGATGAAATGGAATGGGTAGTAGATATGAAGGATAAAATCACTCATAAATCCCACATGGAATACACCCATGTAGAAAATAAGAAATGGTACCTTAAATAAGTGTGGCTTTCCCGATGTTGGAAACATGAAAAATGAGCCCGACCACATCCTTCTCAATAACCACTCTGGACTATATGACAACAACCAACATGGTCATGCTTTCCCTCTGAGGATAGGGAGAATATGATGGATATAATCTACCTACACCATCTACTTCATACTGATAAAAAGTTGGTACAACTGACTATTGGTCCCTTTTCTAGAATTAACATAATGAAGGAACCTAATGTGCAATAGATGGAAAATGATGACTGCTCTAAAAGTTCGGGCACTCTCACCATTGAGGACATCATCCTTTACAAGAAAAATATAGTATGATACCTTGGAATAGGTCTAAGAGTCGTTAACCCTGGGGAAATGATATACTGAGGGAACATGCTTTACCTTGGCTGATCAGAAATACTTCTGCCATGAAAACTGGGATCATCGGACCACAACTCTTCTTTGCGAGGAATCACGATGACTCACCAATCATGACGATCTCCATCTGGCCAAATTACACTGGAGGATATATTCCCTCACAAGAACCTCGATATATGTCATAAGTATAAATGGGGTGACCTAGAATTGGATCTTGGGATGCAAATTCTCCTCAAACTTCCTTGCCATTTCCTCCCCATATAAATAAAGGTCCAAAGAAAATCACATAAGGTTCCGGAAATGGATCCAAAACTCTCTCACACATGATGTCCTCTATCAAAAGATATGTATCCTTTTATGACTGACCATATTTGTGTTCAATGAAAGAAACTTAGTGTTTAACTGCTCTCGAAACTTCTCCCTTGATATTTCCAACTCCCCATGATCCCAGAGGATCAAGAAAAACACCTTCTATATTACACCATTCAACATCGTCACAACTAGTGATACCCAGTGCTCCATTGGAACACAAATCTAAATGAAGGATATCTCAACCTCCTCCAACCAGTCTTCTATGACAACATTTAAAACAAAGAGACCATAAATCTACTAACTAAAGAGATGAAACTCTCTGAATGTCCACCTACAAGTGTGTTTTTCTTCAACCTCTACTCTCCCTCGATCTGCTAGCATAACCTGCTGAACATATTCTATGTGAACATTAAGAAGTCATGAACCTGGAGCCATACCTATAAATGATTAAATAGTATGATCTCCTAAAAATGGAATTTGGAATACTTTCAATATAACTAATTGTATTTTATTTTATTCATTTTAGGTTAACTTATCCCAAGTTATACCCATTCGAACATAGGAGAAATGAAGAATGACGCATCATCCATTCCTAGGATTCTACCTTACAACTTGAATCACTTCTTTTAGTAGCCACATTTATCTTAAAGGTTAGTGAAATAGATCATAGAAGGCCCTAAATACCTAAGTATCAATCGGTCTCTAGTTTTGACATTTCATTCTAAACTTCACTGGCACTGATTCCCTAACAACCCATGTAAGCTCACATGTTACTAACTCCAAAACTCATCCTATACCTCAAAAATACCTCCAATACCACTCTGTCATGACCCCCTCCCACAAATTGTAACCCTCCCAGGCTGACAATGTGATAAGATAGATAATGATCCTCAAGTCCTACTTACAGTACGCCCCGATTTGATTACACGCACTGATGGTATAATAAACACATAGATAGGAAGAACTACACTCTAAGTGAACTCATACAACATAGAGAGATATGATATACATATACCAACACCATGTTGGAATGAAATAGAAAATAATAACCAAGTACACATAATTAATGTCATGCAAGAACTACAACAACTGAAAGGAAAAACTCCATGTACCAAATGAAAGTAAAACAATAACAATGAAGAAGCCCAAACATCTCATGTAAACCCCATTGTAGGAGTATCTAAACTCATCTAAAACCTTCTCAAGGTGACCAGAAAAATAGTTTAGATAAATTTTGGGTGGGTATAACAATCAAATTAGTATGATCCTCCCTATATACACTCATGAAAAAGGATAAAAAGTGTTCTAAAGCACAGTGAATGATACATGAAACTAACTCATCACCTAAACATGTATAATATTACCCCAGTCTTACTATAGATACAATCACAAAGTATCACAAAAAAATATTATATTATATAATAATGAATATCAAGGGAACTCCACTGTCACTTCCCCACTGATTTGCCACTTTTCTCCAACACCGCACGTCCAACACAACTCTCCCCCAAAAGGCTATCCAAAATACACCTAGGTGAGCACCACACCATAAACCTTGTGAAACACAAAGTCTATCCTAAATACACGTGAGTGATGCACCATACCATCTAATAAACTACATGTAACTTGATTTTTTCAAGGAGCCACCACATACCACATAACATGTATCATACATAAGGTATTATACCTCATGGCATTACAACCCATACACCGAGTAAGGATCCTCAAGCCATCATATCCCATACACATTATACCTATTGCAGTCCATAGGATTCTATATCCATAATATATGTGTATGAAATAACCAAAATCCATTACATTCCATTAAAAACATATATTGGGAAAACTAACTGTCATGCATACCAGCACAAGTAACTACAAAGAGAAGAGATTCGGTCCAATTTGTGAAGCCAACCATTTATCCTCCCAAATTCATGTTTCAGAAAACACCTCACAGGGATAAGAATCCCTTCAGTGTTAGTCTCACTAACTAAAAGGGTGTGATAGTGTAGAATAACACAAAAATTTAAGGTGATATAGCTCAGAACCCCACAATGGATGTAACGTAGACTTAGAATCAACTACATCTAATGTCTCTTAGACTCGAGGATGCCTCTTATTAGACTAGATATCCAATAATCACACAACTATTTAAAGAGACTTATTTAATTAAATATCCATAAATTTCTTTTGATATTTATGATTATTAATTGTTTAACCATTAATTAACCTTTATAATTTCCACCATACGTTTCATTATCATCAAAGAAGAGTTCGATTCCCTCAAAGAATTACCAAACCATGTCAAAAACTTCCCAGATGTATATGCTCATCATTTCCTGACACCATGCTCCAACCCCATTGGTTCAACAACATTTATTCAATCATTAGTTGACTAAAGTATCACTTTTCCATAATTTTAGATATTCTATGAAAACATTTTAATCTACAAAATTAAAGGGACTCCACGTGGTGAGTAGGAAAACTAACCATTGAGTCATTTCCACGAATATAAGGAGCGTAGACAAATCCAATCTAGATAAGATAAACATTGAAAGCACATGGCATACCATGTGTGTCTCCGCCTCTTTTTGATGGAGGGTAAGAAAAATATATTCCTCAAGCAGCGGGGAATGAAAATAAGATAGACATCTATCACCTTCAACAAGATTCCGCCTTTCAGAACAATAGGTAATCCCTTATTCAACTAGTTTAATCATCCCCGGTGTCATCCCCAACACCAGATGCATAAACCTCTTCATCTCTTCACTCCAATCATTAACTGCTGGCACAACCTCTTGGACTCCAAGCCCCCACATACAACAATAGTCGTCCATGCTCTGTCATGCTAGTCTCACCCCAAAACACCTGTAGCATTAATGATACAACTAGGAAACTGGCCTCTGGGCCAAAAAAAAAAAGAATCCATCCTTCACACAAAATCAACACTCACATATCCAATGAATAATGTTCTTTGCCTTTAGAAGTTAGAGGGTAACATAGAACCCAACTAGGCATTATTTTTTATAAAAAAACTGGTTCTTTATTATAAGATGAATTAACCAATTCATTAGTATTATGTAACATCTATTGGAAACCTGAAGAGAATGTTATCATGGATATCAAAAATTAATTAAATAGATAATAGACAAGCCTCCAATACCATAGAAACATTCATCAACCAGCCTATAGTTTATCAACCAATTTCATTAGACATGCACATCTACATTAATTTTATTTAAATCAAATTAAAACAACAAATAGATTAATTTAACACACCCCTTTAAATTTAGGCCATTAATTAACAATTTATGTGGGATTTAGGTTCATTAAAAATTTCAATTCAGAAAAATAGTCTAAACAAAAATGCATAGATATCACACTATCTAGAAAATATAAAGACAACACCATAAAATTGATACAAATTCCATAATCGAGTTAAAATATTTATTTTCTCCATGCCATTATGATCTAGTGGGAGAATACATGATAACTATACTACTACAAAAAAAAATACAACAGAATCCATGAATCCCCTAACTAAAATGGTTTTTGAGGTTCTTTATATGAGAACAAGCCAACAAAATGGATCACTATCAACCCTCTCATAAGATTGCATCCACTCAATGACTCTGAAATCAACCAATAACGAAGAATTCTCCATTAGAAAGATAGAGAACAAATTAAATCAATTGTAAAGGAGAAACACGTGTAAATATATCTTATAACCTATAAGAGTAGAGGTATAACAGACCTTATCAAAGACAGATTAACACTTACTCCTTGCCCCAAAACTTGGGGTCCGCATGTAGCTGAAAACTCAAAGGTACACATTATCCCTAGTGTATAGAACAAACACACATCTCTATTTGGGAGGAAGAACTCTAGAAGTTCAGACCTAGGGAAAAACAGAAGGATGAACACGGGTCAAACCTGGAAATAACTAATTGGATCATCCATTTATGAAACAGTTTAGATTTTATTCTTAAAGGTGGATCAGGTCAAGATCCTGTTGTTTGACTGAGTAAAGGAACCAAGACCCTTATGTAAAAATATATGATTTATGGGATTTGAATCGGCTATAAATTCATTAAAATAAGGCATTGAATTCATTTTATGTCACATAAAATTTCGAAGTTGTGATGTTGTAGAAAGCTAGAAACATTGTTCACGAGTCGTTGCCACCATTGGAACAAGCTACCTTCCCTGTCGGATGAGTTTCCATTTCCATTGGGAGAAGCTACCATCACCATTGGATTAGTCAAATACACTATTGGAACTAGATACCATCACCGTTGGATGAGTCACCACCACCTTTGGATGATACACCACCACCGTTGGATGAGCAACCACCACCATTGGATGAGTCACTAGCACCATTGGAGGAGGTACCACCACTATTGGATGAGTCACTCCCACCGTTGGATGAGCTACCATACCCTTCATAATTTTATAATTTTTATATGTTTCACTAGGATAATTATCTGATTAGTCCCATGAAGTTAACATTTTTTTTCTGTTGGATCATTACAATTGTAAGGGGAAATGATTTTCCTCTTAAAATTCATTATTCCAAAAAATAGATCACAAAATATAAATGGGTAAAACACATATTCTGGTTTATGAATAGAAATTATGTCCACATCATGATAATATTTAGATCCTCACTAATGTCTAGATAGGGAATTAAAACAGAAAGAAGCAAGGCTAGAAACATGTAGTTTAAAATAATTCTATTTTTTTATTGTTACATTGTATTTACAATAAAAATATCACTTCCCCATTTCATGGGAAACATTATTTGCAATCCTCCTATCATGTTTTTATCCAATTCTTAAATTTAAGGTCCCCTCATATTTTCAATTTTTTTATTAAACTTGGTAATTAATGATTAGATCTAATGTAAATATTTTTTACCTTCATTGGTTCTAAAAGTAATTAGACCAAGTGTACCATGAATATACTAAATAGAATGTTCAATCTAATTGAGAATCATAGAATAAAACATCCTATAGGAATAACATATTACCAAAATTATGGAAAGGTGCATGTATAATTAACGTAAACACAGTGGATTGAATCAAAAGTGGCATAGGTTGTTTTCAAAGGGAAGGTGGATGCAACAAAATTTCTGGAATAAAATACTCAAAGTCTATAAGTAGTTAGGTTTACATCAAATGATTAATCCTGGACACATACATCTTATGTATACAACCTTTAGGTTTTGAAAGTTAAATAACTAGGGCATTTCAGTCAAGAAAATATGCAATAAATTTGGGATGCACTGTTAAGAGAATATGTTTTAATAAATTAGTAGAGTCTTATTTTTCATTTTAATTTTAAATATTATATTATAAATATTTATGAAAAATTATTATATTGCGGGGTTTTAATTAAATTTTTTAAATAGTAAAATATTATGTTGGTGTTGATGATGGATACCGAAAATTTTATATATGTCAATTTATATCTAATTTTTCGGTGTTTAACAGAATATTTTCTACAGAGATTAAAAAATATTGAAACATAATTTCATTCTTTCTAAAATCCAATTATAATAAAACATTTCGTACTATTACGTGTATTATACTCAATTATTATCAATATATAATTCTAAACATCATTATAGATCCTTATTTTAGGGATTAAAAATAATACATGTTAGATTTTTATTCTATTTTTAAAATACTGGGTATATTAGAAGTATATTATTTAAACTGTTATGATCCCTTGAATATAAATATAAAATGATAAATTGAAAATTTATTTTGATCACAATTTCCATATTTATATATTACACCATGAATTTAATCATTATGGACAAATTTGAGGTTTAATTGTATGGAAGTGTACTTAATTTTCATTAAATTTCGCTTCAATGTAGTATACATCAATAACACTAAAACATCATTTTTATTAAATTTATTGATTTTTGAATATTCATCATTTTTATTAAATAGAACAATATTTTTATGGTTGAGGTTTAGTTTTCTAATTTGACTATGTTAATGTTTTCTACTTTATAATTAATTTAATTGGGTTTGAAAATTTTTCTACACTCTATTTTATGTTAAAAAATTAGGATTATGATTTATAATCATAATTGGTTTTAAATATTTCAACTGATTTTAAGTTATTTAAGATTTGCATTGAAATAGGTTATGAAATGGAAATCATGTTCCAGGTTGAACAATATCCTTTATTCATTAAAATAAATGATTGGTTAATTATTAAATTTTTATTTATAATTTTAACCCATCTGTTAGATAAAATATATTTAATATTTTTTAATTATGTTTGCATTCCACATTGATGTAATTATATTTTTTAAGTATCTATTAATGAAAATGTGTTGATTTTGTACAAACTTTCAAATATTTAATATCAATAAATTTTTGAAACAAGAAACAACCTATTACCATTCCAACTATTTATAAGAGTTAAATCACTTTTCGTAGAAAGAGTGCATGGGGAAGAATATTTTTTAAACACAACTCTTAAAGGAACGTCAAAAATTCACACCTTTAGAATTATTTTCTATCACTTAATTTTTTTCAAAATTGATTACATAATGAAAAGAATTATGATATGTGTGAGGGAGTAAGATAAGGATTTCAGGTTATGGGTTATCATTTTTTTTAAAATCAATTAATTAATATCATATTGGTTCATTAGATGAGGTATTATTGAATATATCCAAAACTTTGTTCAAAATATAATTCTATGTATATCATTATTATATAATATTTTTTATTAGTAAATTCATTAATTTTTATTTCATCATATTCAAATTCTCTAATACCATTTTCTATTTTTGAATTTTGTGAACTCAATTTGATATATTTATTTTGGGTTGTTTTAAAATCCTTTATACTCATTTGTTGTTTATATAGAGTTTTATAATTTTTCATTTGAATCATTATTTTGGGAAAATTGTGATTTTTTTTAAAATGAAATCTAAATTTTCATTTTCAAATTTACTGAGTCACCGGATTGGATTTTTTATATTAAAAATTTATTTATTTGTGGTGGGTCGAAAAAAATTTAGCCACCCGATTTTAAATGAGGAGTATAGAAATTTTATTTTTTTTCAAATTTATATTATATAGATGTAGGTATTTTTTTGAAACAATTTCAAATGGAATATTTATTTAAAATTGTTTTATTGATATTAGATTTTTATAATTATAATTGGTAATGAAAACCACTTATTTGTAATATTTTTTCAATGTCCCCAGTACCATGAATATGATTATGTGGAAGTGGTACTGGGACTTGAGAATTATAAAAATGTTACTGTGAATATGTTGTTTATTTATTAAGAGGATGAAGTGACCATGAAAGTGAAATGAACCTAATTCATATTAGGTCAGAATTTCTATAGTGATAACACAATATGGAAGTGGATTGTGTTCCTTAAAAAATTACAATTATGTCGATTCACATTAATAGTACATAGAGCTGGTGGTGTTTCTATATGTGAGTATATGCAACAGATATTAACAGAGAACAAAGAAAAGAAATTTATAGTGGTTCGAAGCACAAAAATCCCATAGTCGACTCCACCAATCACCCTCTCAGTGGTATGGTTGAATTTCACCATTACAGTCCTCATATCATAAGATAGATCCACAACTTAGTGCAGAAAAATTTCACCCTTAAAAATAATAATTAAAAAATAGAGCTGTATGGTTCTTCAATAGGGAACCGATAAAACCACAACAAAGTACTCGAAGATGACACTCCAACACAACTGAATACAAGAAGCCAAAACTCATGATATATAAAATATAGATGGATGAGAAAGAAATATAGCTCATAGTTTCAGTAGCACACAACATAAAAAATATGGATCTTAAAACATTAGAAGAAAATAAACATTGAAATATATTATATGAGATCTTGTTGTATAAGAGATTTTTGATTTTAAGAACAAGAACAAAAAACAGAGCATTGGGATTCTAGGATTAAATATGTATATCTCCAAAATGTAGTCCATGTTTCCGAGATACATGATTTCTATAATAATTTAAAAAAATTTCCCAGGAAGTATTCATCAAATAACATTTCCACATATATCTGATCGGTATTCATAGATATGATATTTTTTCAGATGATACATGGGGAGATTTAAAATGATAAATATCAATCAAGGTTCCCGATCTGCAAAAGTTTCCTGATAAATCGAGTGAATTAAAATTCAAAAAATACAGCATAGAGTAATCATAAATTCCCTCAAGAATTGGTTTTAAAAATTCTCTTATAAACAGATCTTTAAATAATTTAAAATGATCATTGAATCATGAATTAAGTAGCCTTTAACGTACTCAATGACAGTTGAAAAAATATTTGATAAAGAAGTAAATTCAAATCTTTGATGGTTAAAATTCAAATGTAAGGTTCCTTCATAAAAAGACAAAATAAAAATTATAGGGTTCAACTTCATAATATAGGGTTTATTATCCATAAATTTATCCACATCATCTAAGTTCCCTAAACGTAAAATTGATTATCCAATCATTCACTTTTCCCATATGTAAGGTTGACAACATAAGGTTGATCACAAAATTAAAGTTGATGATCCATACGTTTATGAAGTTCTATAATTATGTAGGGTTATTTAACCATAAATTTTCATTATGATAAATGTAACATTTGTATCCAAATTAAATGTTTCTTAACCACACATTTCATTAAATTTAAGATTGAATAACCATACGCGTTGATCCTTCAACATAAATGTAAGGTACGTTTTATATGTTACTTTCTTTGACTTATTGAATAAATAGTAATTCCATTAAAAGAAAAACTATGAACAGTGTTAACAATATATGATTAAGAGAATTATGAATACTTTAACACATATTTCTGATAAAAAAATATGAATATTATTTCAGGATAAGAATATAAATTTCCCAAAATATAAATTTCTTGAAATACCCTAAAACATAAACTCATAAATAAAAAATCAGGGTATTTGTGAGCATCAAAATAAATGATATTTATAGTGAATTATTGAGACAATAAATTCTCAACAATATCCTCACTTTTGATGATCAAAAAACAAATAAATTAATATAATAATCAAAGTAATGTAATTTAAAAAATTTTAAACATTAAATGAATATAATTTCAATTTGAAAGAATTATTTTGATAAAAAAGAAATATTTAATGATCTCCCTCAATGGTAATTCTCAAAAAATATTTATTTTTATCTAAATTTCACAAATAAATGAAATGTTTCATTTTATCGCTTTTCTCCCACTTTTTATGATATCAAAAAGAAAGTGTATAAAGATATTAAAACACATTTAATATTGAAGAGAATGTTAAGTGATTGTTATAAGTAACTATAATTAATAAAGAGAATTTTTTTGCATATTAGATAAAAATATAAAAGTAAATAAAATAAATAAATAAAACATATAGATTGAAATCAAGTTCACTGATCAATAAATACATTAATAAAATAAAGATCGTGACATAGAAATAAAAACTGTCATTGTCGTGGTTCTAGGTAGGATACTAAAAGAAGGAAAAGGATTGGCTGGATTTGAATTTTATATGTCTTCAAAAATATCCTTTAGGTTAGCCATCTGCAATATTACGTTCTTCAACAAACTATTTCTTGGATGAAATATCTATATCTTAGAGTCATTATTGACATGAATATTTTCAACTATATTGACCTTCATTAACTCATGAATTCTTTCCTCTTGCTTCAGGAACAACTAAAATTTTTCAGAAAATTGACTTAAAATCTATCAAATGCAAGGATATCCATCAGTTAGCTGATCAATAATAATTTCATGATTGTTTAAGAAAACAGACATAGGGGCACTGTTTCATTGAAGGTCATGTAGCTGATTATTCAGGTCTTCCATAATATATGTAACAACATGAAATATTTTAATCAGATCTAGAATTTTAGAAGTGGTTGGAGTACTGTATTGGCATGATTTTCTAAACATTTAGATGATTCAAAATGATGTCCTAAATACCACATTAAATCTATATAATATTTCATCGAAACAGATTTAGATCTGATCTTCCCATTCTCATTTAACAAGTCCCTCTTGAAGGCATCAAAATCCCTTCTAGAAACAATATTAACATTAAGATCCTGAATATTTTTATTTTTAATTTCACATTCCTATAACAGAGTGACATTCTCATTTTGAGAGTTGTTGAATTTAATCACAAATTTTTCAACTTGTGAGATAATGAATCAGATGTCCCGATATTTTCATTTATAACCCTATTTTCACCATCAGTAGGCAAAGGATGTGCCAAAATTTTCATTATCGATTATTCATAAGAAAATGATTTATTATCAAAAACATCAATATGATCACCATAAATATGAGCTGACTATCCCCCAGTCTGATCATTAATTAAGGGATGAATTTCTGTAACTGAATCTTGTTAAATATTTCCTTCTTGAATAGGTCCTAATTTAGTAACTTAAAATCTGAAAATATATTATTGAATGTTTTCAGATAGATTCTTCTATTCTTGTATTGTTTATACCTAAATTCTCTCTTTCGCTTGTTCAGTTACATAAGGTACAATAACAAGCACTATAGCATGAATTTCCTCATGAGTTTCATCTTAAATAATATTTTATTTAATGATCCAATCATGTTTCTTCTCAAGAAGATAGCATATATTCTTCAACTGGAGAAGAATTTATTTTTCTTTGATTCATAACTAGTCCCTCTGGACCCTGCTCTTCCTCTTCTTCTTCTTTGTCAAATCTATTTCTCCTCTATGTCGGTTGTGAAACTTCATCTTTTCAGGATTCATCTACACCCTCCTTTTGAACAACTACATTCTCCCACTAAGAAAAAAAATCCTAATCTATGTTCTACCTAACCTCCTACAAGATGTGTTTTTCCTTTAATAGTGATATAGAAAAATCCATGTTTTCTAAATGTTCTAGCATTCTAAAAATTACTTTGACGATATTTAAATCTTTCCGCAACAAGTTTTATCATGTCCTTCTTTAATAAAATCCTTGAAATTATCCATCCATGTGGATAGAAACACATTATTGCATCCCATGAACTTCAAAAAATGAAGATAACTAAATAAATACCGCATAAAATTCAATTTGATATCACTTAGAAAAGGAACATGATATACAAGTCTGGGTAACAAATTTTATCCTTATTATCCATCCATGGTGCTATTCATATCTGAATAAATTTCACCAAAATCTTATGGTTAGGTTATAAATCCTTAATATAAGAATACTGATTTGGGTCGAATTGAATAAAAAAGACATTATTTCTTTAGATGAAAATTCCTTATTCCCAATAAATTTAGGATTGAAATGGAAAACTCATTTATATGGTATGTTCAAAATTGTTTCAACCTCAGTAGAAGAAATAGATAAATCTATATATTCGATACTATAAAAAATCATATCATCTAAATATACAAAAATAAACTAAAAACTCTTATAAATCAAATTCAGTTTTACCTAATATAGCTATTCCGAGTTGATGTCATTGAAATCTATCTAGTTTCCTTGAAAAGATAGTGCTTGATTCAGGAGTATGTTCGTCTCATATAACCATTTGAGATCAGTCACCTTTACATGATGCATTTTTCTGCCTGAAACTCTTTGACGTTTTCATTCACTAACATTTCCATCTTCGATTCTCTTGGTTTTCATCCTTTTTTAAGATCTGAAAATATAAGGTTTTCTACTTCTAGGGTTTTGGAAGGTCAATGATTTTGGGTTAGGATAAAAATTTGTTTTTTTGGATAAAAAAATTGTTTGGAAGACAAGGGGTTTCGAAGACGAACAATTTCTCAAAAATGACACATGTCCATGTTCCTCATGTCGTAGATTTATTATGAAAAAAATATAATAATTACATGACATAAATACATTTAAAATAACATATATTAACGAAAATACCATAAGATAAAATTATGAGAAGTTAATTATATTTAAAAAATAAAGTAACGATAAAATATATTAAAAACAAATAAAAGTAAATAAAATAAAAGAATTAAAAATTAAATAAAAATAACTCCCCCTTAAAAAATTGAAATAAGAATTGGGAAGTGGTTTAGTAAAAATAACTACTAATTGATATTTATTGTTAACAAATTAAAAATATATATCTTTTTAAGAACATGATTTCATAGAAAAGGATGTCTAATATAAATATGAATAGTTCTTGAATGACTTATTGGATTCTATGAAATATTTATAGCACATGTATTATTACATAAAATATTTCCACCGTAAAAATGACATGAAATTTCCATGAGAGTGTTATTAATCCTCAAAACTTGTTCACAACAACAACTTACATATACATACTCTTCTTCGGCTATTGATAGTGCAACTGGGTGACCATGATACTAACCATTTTCCTAAAAATGTGACACATTCATGAGGTTCTTTTTCTATATAATATACAACCTCCAAAATCTACATATGAATATGATAATTGTAACACCCCGACCCTAGTTACCTTGAGTTGGTACATTATTACATAACATTGGCATGATCACAAGGAAATCATGTCTTGAAAGACATACCAGTTTAGTATTATTGGAAACAAGATTCATACATATGTTCAACATTACATATTGAAGAGAAATACACCACAAATATATTTAATTAGGAACATCCAAGCCTCCTAGATTTTTCCTGGAGGTCACTCATAACTAACTTGTTCATATCCTGGGAAAAAATAAAACATTGAAAGGGGTGATCTCAAATTCTCAGTAAGTGTAAGTAATACTATGGAAAATGACATAAATATTAAGCATGGTAAATAATTGAAACCACATTCCCTTACCAATAATATACATGAATACTTTTATGGAAAGAACATGAGATGAGTAAATAATGCCATAATAAAACATAATCATGGGTATTCTACTGGTCGAATGATCACATGAACCATCAATATTATTTCCAAAATGAGGGAATGTATAATGCCGGACATTCTGAGACATTTTTTCAAGGCCTCAGACAAGACGTCTAAGATGATTAAGGCCTCGGCCAAAACCATAAATCATATTGGGAAAGGGCCTCAGCTAATTCCACCTCTAGTTGTCTCATGAGACCTACTAATGCATCTAGGAGCTATAGTGGGCTCCACCCGTCACTTAGTAAGTCCAATACATTCCTCATATGAAAAGGTTTAAACATATCATAAACATTCATATTAAAACTAGCATACAAAATTTCAATACTTTAACCATAAGAAATGAATGGTATAAAAATAGCACATCCACAGTCAAAAATATCAAAAAAAACATCAATACAATATGGAAGTTTTGTATCATAATAAGTCAACTTCAAATAAACATAATGTCCATCAATGAATGTTGACACATATGAAATCAAAAACTTTTTTTAGAGAGAAATATCTCTTTATATTTTGAAATCATTTAAGAGTCACATAAAGAAAATATTTATTTTGAAAAAATTATTATAATCTTCTAAGGGAAGCTTTGACGATCTTATAATGGCGGAAATTATCCGCACCCGCCGTATAAGTTAAAAAAACATTCTTACCTTAATTTTGTCGAAAATGTTAAAAATGACCTTGTTTGGAAAACGACGAAAATATTCCTTTATAAACCTCTTATAAAAGTCAATCAAGGGAATAAATAACTTTAACCCATATTCTATAAAATAGAAAGAATGTTTTGAAATTCATTTTTAAGAAACATGGATGTGGATGATAAAGAGGTCCCAATGGATATTTACTTATAAAGAACCTCGAATAATGAAGAGATGGTGAAATAACACTTACCTTGTACTTTTCCTTGGTTGATGGTAGGTTAAAATCCTGTATAATGGTGAAATAATTGTTATTAAATTATACAAGAATCATATACATTAATATGATATCATATATGAACTTTTAACATTGCTTTGTTAATAATATCTTAGTATTATCGTCGTTTCGGGTGTTAATTTACTTGTTTTATTTTACATGTTTTGTTACATAAGCCATGTTTGTTAAGAATGTTTTGTATCTTATTCATATACATAATTATATCAAGTCCTTAAACATTATTTTTAATCATCAAATGAGAATTATTCTTGAATGGATATGATGGGGAATGAACCTCATCACATTCGTGGAGACGGTAGTCCGTACGTACGCACGAACGACAATATCATTCTTATGATATTAAAATAATATATGATTGGATGGTATATCATATATAAATAATCATTATCAGGTTATATTTATTATTTACATGAATTACACATCATTATTATACCAATACAAATAATAATGTTTTGAATAACAATTACACCACGACGTGGAGTCTGTAAGCCGTACGTACACACGTATGGTGACATGTCATTCATAGGATGTATAGAATACTGAATATGGTTGTGCCATATTTATAATAACCTCTCAGTATATAGTAGATACTGGAGTTATTATTTTATAATGGGAATAAAAAAGAAAAAAGAATTTGAAGAAGAAATGAACTTGAAAAAGGTTGGTGAAAACATTACCTCTTCTTCAGGTTCTTCCTTTTGATTTGATCAAAAGGGATCCATAGGTTGGCTTTCTGATCAAACTATGGCCTCTATGTTTAAGTGAAGGAAGTTGAGAGAGTATTTGGGTAGGGGTTTTCCAAACAAAAAGGCTTTGATGGTGTGGAGAATTGGTTATAAGTGGTTTCCTTTTATAAGGGGGAGGAGGGGCACCTTAGGAAACTCAAGAAATATAATTTTATAATAAATACTTATTCGGTTTCTAATGGATCCAAAGTAGATTATTTAAAATTTAAGGGGGGTATGGGTCAAAAACCACTCATCCAATAGAATTTAGACCGGATTGGGTCATTATATTAACATTATCTTTAAGTTTTGACTCTTAGTTAATTAGTTTGACACTTACCATGTCACTTTGTATTTTTATATTATATAGTTTTTAAACTTACTATATTCCTCCAAGAGACCCCAAGTGGTCCATTAATGATATATCTATCGTGATATATGTCTCTTGGCCGAACCTCATATTTTTAGGAATTGAATATCAATTAATAATATAATATTTGTTTTAAAAACTATTTTATGTCAATTTTGACACTATTGGGTATTTTGTTTTTGATAAACTTCTAACAGAATTATTACTTCAAAAAAAATTTATATAAATAATCATAATATGTCATATTAACCTAGAAAATTATTTTAATTTATAAAAAGTCTCAATTTACATTTATTTGGGTATTTATAATATCAATTATTTTAATCTTTCATTAATACGGAAATTACTACATCATCATTGTGTCATAAATAAATTAAATTATTTAATGTCTAAAAATTATAAGGAAAAACCATTATGTAGGAAATCGTTTTATAATTATAATGAATATTTATAGTCAAAATTTCAACATATATAACCCTATGTAAAAATTGTTTTGCAAAAAGATATATGTTTATGTCTTTTTTGTATTTATTTTAACTTAATTAATATAAAGTGTCCTTATCACCAACAAGTGGCTCCATGGGGTCCCAAAATCGACAAAAATATACCCATGGTCGGACATGTATCAACCAATAAGGTTAGGAAACGTTTTAGGGTAATTTATTATTATTATAATATTATTTTGTTACCCTTATTTACCGGATTTACCCTTTAACCATGGTAAATAAAATATTTACCGAAGTAATTATTCAAAATGTCCTAAAATTAAAGGTACCTATTTACAAAATTTGGAAATCCTGATTCCAAATATGGAATCCATTTTTCCAAATTCAAAACACAGAAGTGGCAGAAATTAATTTAAAATTAATTGCCGTTGTTAAAACAAAAAGCGTGTTTTTAAGAGATAATAACTATCAAAAGTTTGACGCTTGTCTATGTCCGGTTTAATTGTGAAATTATGTCCAATGAACAACATCATATTAAATGGTAAAAATATATTCTCTATATACATTAAAACAACTCAAATTAATAATTTATCACTATTAATTATTTTGATTAAAAAAGTTGTTTTTAATTAAAATTTAGTATTTTTCACTACTAATCAAAATATAAAAGTTATCCGAAAAATACCGAAATTTCATACTAGGATAATTTAAATATTCCAAATCCAAAAATGAAGTCCATTTTGAAATATAAAATGTATAAAATTTCGAAAAGTTGGTATTACTATTAATAACATCTACTTTGATTGGTTGTGGCGTGTTAGAATCTTATAGTTGCGTACAATGCAAGATAGTGAATTATTCAAAGGGAAATGTATCCTGGAAGCTTGGGGTGTTACATTCTTGCCTCCTTCAATAAATGTATTCCTCGCAATTTGAAATTATTTTTCGAAAATAAAATGTTGAAAATAGAAAATAGCCTTGGGAAAACCCACATCGGAAATTAGGTTAATAAAATTTAGTCTTAATATAAGGAAAAGGGAAATGAAAGGGTCACCAACAAATTATGATGTCGATTAGGAGAACATTGGTGGAAATTAAAGACATATAATTGGAGGAAAAATATAAATATTTATAGGTAGTGATTGAGGTCATCAATCACAAACAAGTGTAAAATTGAGGGCCTTAAATTCATCAATCTATGATGATATAAAATACCATTGGTTAATCAAAACATTTGGTATTAGGATAACACATTTTTTGTTTTAAGATACCTTCACTAAAGTATAAGAATTAATTTTTTCATAGAATAAGAGAAGAAGAAAAATATATACATGACAAGTAGAGTCCCATCCTTTAACAAATTTCTTCCACAACCTTATCTTTCACTCTAAAGGATAATAGAACTTAAAAATAATATTCGATTTAGCATATTCATATAGGGTTTAAAAAAATGAATTTATAAATCATCTAGAAGAATTTTTAAAAAAATACTACAATATTCAATCCAGGACATCATGTGGGCTAGTGGTAGGTGATACACCCTTGTCGCCCTTTGGTTGCGGGTTCAAGTCTCGCGGCCTTACCGAACGCGACGGGTTGCCGCCCGACCTCCGAGTTGTCCGTTTTATGGAAATACAAAAATAATCTCATACTAGACTTATCTAAAATACTTCTTTCCAAACTCACAGTCCAAAATTTATGTGGAAGATAATCACAATGAAGATCCTTTTTTTTCACGGAATAACATGTGAACACCCTCATCATGTATTATTTTAAAACATAGTAACATCCGGAATTACCATAAAATCTTTTTGTTTACATTCATGCTTCTTTATTCTTTATAGAATACTTGATATACTCCTTTTATCCAGAAATGTTGTAAACTCCAACACTGATGGAATATACAAATCATTAATTAGTTTGAAGGTAGTTAAGAATATCCACTATAATTTACCCAAATCAACCATCTCTTAGTGCAAATTCAGTACCTCAATATTAGGACCATATTAAGGTATATCTTTCCTTCAACCTTGTAATTTAAAAAATGTTTAACTCACTATAGAGTCCCTTTTCCTAGTAACATAAAATCTCAAATCCTCAATGAAATAGTACTGCAGTACAATCCTTATTTATTTACTGTACATCATTGATACCACACTTAAATGAAAAAATTCATTAATAACAACTTAATAACACTAATCATTCCTCTACATCTGTGGTAGTATCCTAACTTGATTATTATCCAATAGAATTATTTGTGGAATAGTCTGATGACATGAAAATTGATTTCTGTAGTGTCTCCACTCCTTGCAGATGAAGCATTGTACATTTGAATCCTTTTTTTACCCATGCAGTCACGTACTTGGTGTCCTTTTTCTCTACACTTATAACATACTCTCATTCCCTTCAATCATTTTACAAGGTTATTATTTCCATAGTTATCACATATGGGAAAATCCTTCTTTACATTCTTCTATTTATCTGTCCTTCTCTCTACCACCCTTTCCTTCTTTGGCTTCCCTTCAAATCCACAGGACTCCGAGAATACATTACATATCATTTCAACACAAATACTATTTCTTCATATGATGATAATACATGTGATACTTTTTCCCTAATAAATTCTGGATTAAGACCATGAATGATCTGATCCTTCTTACTCTTTGGATCATATGTATTGCTGGAGTTCTCATTCCTGCTACTGGGCTCCATTTCTTAACAATAGTGTACACTAAGTAATTTTATGAATCACAATTCATAATTCCAAACATGTAAAATACCTAACATAAATTCAATAGTTTATGGATATAATCAATAATCACAAAAATGTTTTCTTTAAGGAGGTATATACTCATAAACTCTTCATAGTGGTTTGTAAAGAAAATGAGAATTATCCTAAGCATATCCCCCGAGAGTGTCGTAACCAAGAGTGCATCAAGGCCTGTTTTTGTGCACCAGTTCCCGTTCGAGTCTAGCTCAAAGCGGTGTTTTTGGGTTTTACCCCTCAGTACAACTATGCCAGAGACGCCTCTACCTGCTCGTATCTAGATAGGGATGTATTGCTCGAAAAACTCACAAAATCTCTACAATACCAAAATTCTAGGATGTTCTTCTGTACTAATCCTCAAAGTCTATCCTAGGGATATTTCTCTAATCAGAGTTTTTCTAAATCTATCTTCAAAGGATATTGCTAAACTTTCTCTGATATCAACTGTAATGCCCTGACCCTAGTTACCCAGAGTCGCTGCATTATTACATAAGATTTTCATGATCACAAGGTAATCGTGTCTTGAAAGACCGATCAGTTTAGTATTATTGGAAACAATATTCATACATATGTTCAACTTTACATCTTGAAGATAAATTCAACACAAAAATATTTCATTAGGAACATCCAAGCCTCCTAGATTATGCCTGTAGGTTACTCATAACTAACTTCTTCATATCCTGGGAAAAAACAAAACATTGAAAGGGGTGAGCTCAAACACTTAATAAGGGTAAGTAATAAAACGGAAAATGACATAAATATTAAGCATGGTAAATAATTGAAACCACATGCCCTTACCAATAATATACATGAATACGTTTATGGAAGGAACATGAGATGAGTAAATAATGCCATAATAAAACATAATCATGGATATTCTACTAGTTGAATGACCATATGAACCATCAATATTATTTCCATAATGAGGGAATTATAATGACGGACATTCTAAATTTTTTTGACAAGGCCTTGACCAAGATGTCTAAAATGATTAAGGCCTCGGCCAAAACCATAAATCAAATCGGGAAAGGTCCTCGACCAATTCTACATCTAGTTGTCTCATTAGACCTACCGATTCATCGAGGAGCTATAGCGGGCTCCACCCGTAACTTACTAAGTCCAATACAATCCTCATATGAAAAGGTTTAAACATATCATAAACATTCGTATTAAAACTAGAATACGAAATGTCAGTAATTTAACGATAAGAAATTAATGGTATAAAAATATCACATCTACAATCATACATATCATAAAAACTTCAATACAATATGGAAGTTTTGTATCATAATAAATCAACTTCAAATAAACTTAAAATCCATCAAAGGAAGTTGACATAGATGAAATCAAAACATTTTTTAGAGAGACATATATCTTTATATTTTGAAATAATTTAGGTGTCACATAATGAAAATATTTATTTTGAAAATATTATTATAAGCTTGTAAGGGAAGCTTTAACAATCTTATAATGGTGTAAAATAGCCTCACCCGCCGTATAAGTTAAAAAACATTCTTACCTTAATTTTGTTGAAAAGGTTAAAAAGGACCTTGTTTGGAAAACGATGGAAAGATTCCTTTATAAACCTCTTATAAAAGTCAAAAAAGGGTATAAATGACTTTAACCCAAATCCTGTAAAATAGTTATAATTATTTGAAATTCATTTTTAAGAAACATGGATGTGGATGATAAAGAGGTCCCAGTGGATATTTACGTATAAATAACATCGATTGATGAAGAGATTGTGAAATAACCCTTAAATTGTACTTTTCCTTGGTTAATGGTAGGTTAACCTCTTGAATAATGGTGAAATAATTGTTATTAAATAATAAAATAATCATATACATTAATATGATATCATATATGATCTTTTAACATTGATTTGTTAATAATATCTTAATATTATCGTCGTTTTAGGTGTTAAATTACTCGTTTTCTTTTACTTGTTTTGTTACATAAGCTGTGTTTGTCATAGATAGTTTGTATATTATTTATATCCAGAATTATATAAAGTCCTTAAAAATTATTTTTAATCATAAAATGAGAATTATAATTTAATGAATACGATGAGGAATGAATCTCATCGTGTTCGCGGAGACGGTAGTCTGTACGTACCGACGAGTGACAATATCATTCTTTTGATATTAAAATAATATATGATTGGATGGTTTATAATATATACAGAATAATTATCATGTTATATTTATTATTTACATGAATTACAGATCATTATTATACCCATCTAAATAATAATGTTTTTAATAACAATTACACCACGACGTGGTGACGGTAAGCCGTACATACGCACGTATGGTGAAACGTCATTCATAGGATGGATATAATAATGAATATGGTTGTACCACATTTATAATAACATATCAGTATATTTAAGATACTGGAGTTATTATTTTATAATGGGAATAAAAAAGAAAGAATAAGTTGAAGAATAAATGAACTTGAAAAAGGGTGGTGAAACCATTATCACTTCCTCGGGTTCTTCCTATTGATTTGATCAAAAGGGCTCCATAGGTTGGTTTTCTGATCAAACTATGTCCTCTATGTTGATGTGGGAGAAGTTTAGAGTGTATTTGGGTAGGGGTTGGCCGAATGAAAAGGATTTTAAGGTGTGGAGAATTGGATAGAAGTGGTGTCCTTTTATAAGGGGGAGGAGGGGAACCTTAGAAAAATCTAGAAATATTATTTTATAATAAATTTATATTCGGTTTCTAATGGCTCAGAAGTGTATTATTTAAAGTTTAAGGTGGGGATGGGTCGAAACCACTCAACCAATAGAATTTATATAGGTTTGGGACATTATATTAACCTTATCTTTTAGTTTTGACTCTTTGTTAATTAGTTTGACACTTACCATTTTACTTTGTATTTTTAAATTATATAGTTAATAAACATACTATATACCTCCAAGAGACCACAAAGTGGTCCATTATTGATACACCTATCATGATATAAGTCTCTTGGCATATACTTATATTTTTAGGAATTGAATATCAATTAATAATATTATATTGGTTTTAAAAACTCTTTTATGTCAATTTTGGCACAATTGGGTATTTGGTATTTTGATAAATTAAAAAAAGCATTATTAATTCAAACAAAATTTATATAATTAATCCTAATATGTCATATTAACCTAGAAAATTATTTTAATTTATAAAAAGTCTCAAATTACTTTTATTTAGGTATTTATAATATTAATTATCTTAATCATTCATTAATACGGTAGTTACTGCATCATCATTGTGATATAAAGAAATTATATTATTTAATTTCCAAAAATTATAAGTAAAATACCATTACGTATGAAATATTTTATCTTTCTAATAAATATTTATAATCGAAATTTCAATATATATAACCCTATGTAAAAATTGTTTTTCTAAAAGATATATGCTTATGTCTTTTTTGTATTTATTTTAACTTAATTAACATAAAGTGTCCTTATCACCAAAAATTGGCTCCATGGGGTCCCAAAATCAACCAAAAGATTCCCATAGTCGGACATGTATCAAATAATAATATTAGGAAAAGATTTAGGGTAATTTATTATTACTATAATATTATTTTGTTACCCGTATTTACCGGATTTACCCTTCAACCATGGTAAATAAAATATTTACCGAAGTAATTATTCAAAATGTCTAAAAATGAAAGTTAACTATTTAAAAAATTTGTAAATCCAGATTCCAAATATGGAATCAATTTTTCCAAATTCAAAACACAGAAGTAGAAGAAATTGATTTAAAATTAATTCCCGTCGTTAAAACAAAAAGCGTGTTTTTAAGAGATAATAACTACCAAAAGATTGATGCTTGTTTATGTCCGGTTTAATTGTGTAATTTTTTCCAATGAAAAAAATAGTATTAAATGGTAAAAATATATTCTAAATATATATTAAAATCACACAAATACATAATTTATCACAATTAATTATTTTTATTAAAAAATATGTTTTTAATAAAAATTTAACAATTTTCACTATTCATCAAAATATAAAATTTTTATGAAAAGTACCAAAATTTCATCCTAGGAAAATTTAGATATTACTAATCCAAAAATGAAGTCTATTTTGAATGATAAAATGTATAAAATTTCAAAAAGTGGGTATTACTATTCATAACGGCTACTTTGATAGGTCGCGGCGTGTTAGAATCTAGATGTTGCGTACATTGAAAGAAATTGAAATATTCAAACGGAAATGTACCGTGGAAGCTTAGGGTGTTAAAATAATAAATTAAAATCAAAAGATTTTTGTATAATGAAAATATTGAGAAAATTAACCATTTAAATAACAAAAAATATTTTTTACAGTAGCAAATATGATATTCTTTGGAATTTGATTGAAATATAGCACAAAGACATACTAAAAACATAATATCAGGTCTACTAATAGTATGATATATTGACCTCCCAATAATACATCTATATAACTTTTTTCCCACTAGTTTTCTAGCTTCATCCAAGTCAAGATTAATATTAGTATAATTGGGAGTTGAATGTGTCTTGCGATTCTCAAGAAAGAAATTTATTCCAATAAATCAGTAATGTGTTTACTTTGATTTAATACATTTCCATACATTTTTGTATAAATTTGAAATCTTAAAAAAATGAATTATTCCATCATGCTCATTTTACATAATTTATTCATATGTTCTGAAAAATCATTGCAATGTTTTTTATTTTTGGATCAAAAAATTACATCATCAATGTTTCTAAAAAATCATTACAATGTTTCTTATTTTTGGGACAAAAAATCATTGCATTGTTTCTCATTTCACATAATTCTGTCATATGTTCTGAAAAATCATTGCAATGTTTCTTATTTCATAGTAAAACTCCATTTCTATAAATGGTACTAATTTTTTGAAAAAAGAATATCCATTATATGAACAATATAAATATTTTAGATAAATTTTATTTATCATGAATTATGATCACAATAAAGAGAATGTGTCAATTGAATTTGATTTAACAAAAAATCAATAAGAGTTAAAACTTAACAATCAATTCAACCTAAATATTTTTTTAAAAAAAAGATGAATTCATTTAGATTAACAGAAAAACATAGAATAGAAATATAAAACTAATTATTTGTTGAATATATTTTTGCTGTAAAATCATTGAAATCATAAATAAGAAGCTAAATATCTTAAATGGATATGGTTTTAAGAAACACTGCTAGTTTTTTTGTGTGTAGAAAATAAATATTCTATATGGATTATTATAAATGATGACCAAAATAACCCCATTAGAGAACATTATAATGATTAATTTCAACCCGTGTTAAAATTAATGGGAGATTTAACAATAACCATAATAATTCATTTTGAAAAATAAATATTAAATTATATTTATTTATTAAAATAAGTATACTGAATAAAAATATACCCAATCAATAGACAAATAAGAGAACCTCTTCTCTTAATCATTTATTTTCATCAATTAATTTCAATAGAGTAAATCATTTATAATAAAAAATTAAAAAATAGAAAATACATAAAGGTTGAGATAATATTTGTATTATTTGACGGATATATTATAATATATCATTAATGAAAATATGATAAATCACAAAAAATGTGATCATAAAATAAATTCGTACCACCTTGGTAACATTAAAATTGCAACCCCTTAAAAGTAAATAAAATGAATGCAAGCTTATATAATTATGAATAAATATATGTTGAGGTTTGATACTTTAACGTGTATGTATATATGCAAACATAAAATTAAATTACTACACCAAAAAAATATATGTCTCCGTGAAGTGAAAATTGGGAAGAAATCCCTTATATGTATCATATCATTGATGTGACAGTTAATCAATGAAGTGAATATTTTTTAAAAATATAATTCAAAAAGTATAAAAGATAAAAAATAAAATATAGGCCAACTCACAAATAATTATTTTATAAAATATTAAATTAAGTATTATTATAAGGCAATGAATTGAAATTTAGTAATGAAACTACAAGGACCCATACTTTAAATACATTGTTATTACTTCAAAATTGAAGCATACTTATTACAATATATAACAAAACCATGAAAGGACCGTATATGTATAGTGTCTTTAGAAACTGGGAAACATAAAAAACTGGTTCATAAAGTGTCTACACTGTCTCCCATTTATTTCATCATATCTATAGTCCCTTTTAGCATATCTTAATTAATAAGATTCTTCCTAACCTGGGGAAAGAAAACATACAAAAGGGTGAGCTCAAATTCTCAATAAGGGTAAACAAAAGAAATATCAATAACATCATATTCATAAGAACATAACATTTTGGAAATCTTAACCTGCAAAAGAGAGCATAATTTCATAACATGGGTTAAATCATAGTAGTGAAATGAAATCCCAATAATCATAACATAAAACATGAACCTTGGTGGAACACACACATAATCATAGAGAATCATTTCTTATTAGTCAAGACTCATTTCCAAGACTATCTTAGTGGACAAAGTCCATTTCTGAACCGAGTTCACTCCTCGTTTCAGTCCTGTTTCACTGAACCGGTTTAACCTGCCGTTCCAGCCATGTCAATCTCATGAGATATAAAATCTTTACCCAATGCATTGGAGGGAGATATAGGTCCCACCCATCTCATAATTTTACCATTCTTATGTGTACCACAAAATCAAAAAATCATCATTGCATAACCCATGTAATAAAAATGGGAATCTTAAACATCATGCTATCATAACACAATCCATATAAGATAAAAGGACATAATAAAAATAATTCAATCATAACATAATCAAATCAATGTAAAAATAGGGATAGAAACCGAACCCTTTATTATCTTAGATGGAAAATAGTTTTGATAAAACACTTGAACTCCATTCTTGAGGAAAATATCCTTTCTACCACAATTTTTTTCCTTTCTTAACATGTCATTAAATTTTAAACTAAAAGAAGTTGATTAAAAACAAAATTGAAAACTTTTAAAGGATTCTTCTTGGAAATAATGTTTTAAAAATCCATTCATTCTGTATAAGTTAAAAAAATAATCTTCTCGTATTTTTGTCAGAAAAGTCAAAAAGTACCTCATACGAAAAACGAAAAAAGATTCCTTTCATATCTTTTACTAAAAACTCACCGAAGGGTAAAATTGGATTTAAAAAATTTTAGGTGGATGGAAATAATATTACATATTGAGGAAACATGGATGTGGATGATAAAAATACACCCCAGTAAATTTCAAAGTATAAACAATCTCAGATAAAAATGAGATTGTGATATTTCCCTTACCTTAGGTCCGATTTGTTTCGTAAGTGTCCGAAACTCATGTATAATTATTTAAATAATGTTATTGACTTATTCCAGAATCATACTTATTGTTATGATATTTCATTACTACTTGTTATTCGGGTGTTTATTACTTTTTGTTCTTATGCGTGTTTGTCGAATAAATTCTTATTCTTCTCTTTAGGTTATAGATACCTCATTTCCAGAATGGGATTAGTGTAATATATATCATATTCATTCATTCAATTCATTTATATAATCATTATGCAATGAAGATCATGTAGAACGAATCACATCACATCGTGGAGACGGTATTCCGTACGTACGCATGAGTGATGATATCGTTCCCATGATCGTGGAATTGTATTGGAGTGTATGTATACTATTTCAGAATAAATAACACATTACAATAATCATATATATATTCATTACTTTGACCCTTATACCCATCCAAGTAAGGTGGTGGTGGAAAATAGATTACACCACGATGTGGAGACAATATTCTGTACGTACGCACGCGCGGTGATTTCGTTTTCCGTAGGATGGATAAAAGGTGAAGTAGGGTTGTTTCATATTTATAATAACATATCAGTATATGAGTGATACTGATGTTATTACCTCATAATGAAACAACTAAAGAAGAGGGAGTAGAAGATGAATGGAACTTGAAGAAAACGGTAGAAGGTATTACCTCTTTCTCGTAGTGCCTCCTTTAAACTTTCTCTTAAGGAACTAGAGTTGGTCTTTTGATAAGACTAGTACCTCTAGTAGGTTTCTAAGGAAGTGGGGAAGTGAAATGGGCAGGGTTTGGTTGAGCTTGAAAGCTTAAATTGGTGTGAGGAAGAGAGGGAGGAGGTGCCCTTTTATAAGGGAGAAGAGGGGCACCTTTGGAAATATAAGAAATATTAGTCTATATTAAATCTCAACCCCACATAAAAACATCAAAAATTACTCATATCCGATGATTAGATGATATAGGGTTGTAATATCATCAACCAATAAAATTTATACATGTTAGGAATTTATTTTAAACATTATCAACTTGATTTATCCTTATTTATCAATTTAATTTTATTTCTGGTAATAATATTCTAAATTTTAAATTATTATAAATAATTACATATGTGTTGTGAATTTTCCATAATTTGACACTTTATGACATTTTAGACCATATAAACTTTAAGTTATAATTTTTAAATATTTTTGTGATTTTTAAACAATTTTATAATATGTTATTTTTATAAAATAACAATAGTATCAATTTTGACACTATTCAATTATTTGAATTTAAATAAAATATATACAGAATATATGTTCGAACTAAAAGCTTTAATAGATTCATAAAATGTCATATGTATTTATAAAAGATGTTTAGCACATTAAATAGTTCATATAATATTTATTTTAATATTTTTAAAACAATTTATTTGATATTTTAATTAATAAAATAATTTCAACATCACTATTGTATCATAATTAATGATAATTATTTAATCCCTAAAAATTCTAAATAAATTCCTTTGATGTAGATAATTTTATTAGATTTCTGGGGACTATTCATGTTCGATGTTTCATTATGTTTATCACCAAATTAAAATTATTACACTTATAAGATTTAAGAAAGTGACATGTTGTCACATTCTTTGGTTTTAGTAATAATTAAATTATTTTCATGGACAAAAGTCTATTAAATGAATCTAATCGGACCCTTAGGTGACATGGATCGACTTTCAGTCATAAAATAGGATTTTTACAGGTGTTAGGGTAATTTTATAATCTTTTATTTACCCTTAATTACCCGATTTACCTTCAACTATGGTAAATAAAATTTACCGTGGTTACTATTCATAATGTCCAAAAATAAAAAGTAGCCTATTAACATAATATGGACCCAATTATTCTGAATATGGAATCCATTTTTCAAAATTCAAAACATATAAGTTGCAATAATTAATTTGAAATAATTCTAATTGTTAAGAAAATGGGTTTTAGAAGTTAAAACATTACCAAAGATTGAAATGTTTTTACCTATGAATTCAATGTGAAATTAATGATAATGATATACATTATATTAAATGGTAAAAATATATTCTATTTATACTTTAAAACCATTCAATATTATAGTTTATACATATAAATTATCTCAATGAAAAATAGTTGTCTTTAAATAAAAATTAGCGTATTTTTACTATTCATCAAAATATGAAAGTTATCAGAAAAAAATCAAAAAATTTTCCAAAGTAAATTTTTATACCCTGATTCAAAAGAAAAATTTTATTTTTTTCAAATTGAACTTATAAACATGTCAAAAACTAGATTTGATGTGGGTGCACCATCAAAAGGCGGCAAAACTGTATTTCTTGAAAGATATTTCTTTTATCCAAAAAAACTGATTTTTCTTTTATACCTCATTCTAGAAATTGTAAAGGTTGAATTAAAATGTTATAAAACTAAAAATATAGTTAGTAATATTCATAAAGTCTAGTTTTAATAATATTTTAATAGCATATCGTTGTTTAGTGAAACTCAATATTACATACGACACAAGCTATTGAGGAAGGCCGCGGTTGCATTTAAAGCAAACCAAGCTAGTGTTGTGTGTAGTGAAAGGTTCCTTTGATGATTTATATAACATAAAAACAAAATATTTCTCATAAAAGTCTCAGGTGTTACAGAAACCACTTAACTCAAGTTCATCATAACTAATAATCCCTTTTATCCACCTATATAATAAATTTATATTTTTTATAGTTACATAACAGAACCATATAACTTTTTAGAGAATCATATATGATTCATTTATAACATCTTAGTACTAGTTTCTTAGAATATTTTTTGATTATCAATTTTTTATGTTTTCACTCCTTCATTATTCATGAAAATTTCTTCTTAGTATTTCCATTTAATGTACATTGATTATGGTTTCATAAAATAAATAATATTAATAATTATATAAATTTCATGTATATTAATTATATATATATATACTATTTCTCCTTAAATGATAGATATGTAAAAACTAGTAACATCTTTCATGGAGAAGGTATGTCATACGTATACATGAACGATGATTACACATATTGAATGATTGAAAGAAAGAACAATAAATAATAAATAAACATTATGTAATTAATAAAATATCACATATTTCAAAAATATTCATCAAACATATCCTTGTTACAATTCATATTATTTTTTAATGAAAAATGGATATCGTCGTTTCTTGGAGTTAGTAGTGCACATGTACTCATAAGAGACCTTATCATTTTCAAACGGACTAGAAGGTAAGATGAAAGATATGATATTATAATTACAGAAGCATTATTTTGTCATAAATATCACATATATTGACTAATTATGTATTTATAACAACTAAATAAATTGGATATTAAAAATAAATTACCTAATTTTATGGAGGTGGAAAAATGTACATACATACAAGCATTGTTCTACCTTTTTATAGGATGGAAATGCGATGGGAAAATGGTTTTAAAATATTCATAATAAATAATTAATATAGTTATTATATAATATTTAGTATTTTAATAATGTTAAATTATATTTATAAGAATTATATGATTAAATAGACTTCAAATACTCGGTCAAGATGATTATCTATTTTTCCCCAGACATAATTTATGTCACTTCTTACAGACCCATTGAGTTATCCTTTAAGAATACCTGAAATAATAATTAATATCTATAGATTTTGAGAATACATCATTCATGTTTAGGGAAATATAATTTGTTGAAGTGGTTTGAAGAACTGAGGAGGGTATAAGCCCTTTTATATGTGATTGGAGGCTAATGATTGGAATGACATAATTTATAACATTAATAAAAACTAATTTTCATTGAATAATGGATCCAAATTTATATAATTTATTAAATATTAGTATTAGTTATAATAATCTAATTAAATAATATTTGGGTGTGATTTTTCAATTTTTTTACCCATATCGCTTAGTTTTAACCCCCAGTTGACCATTTTGATGATTACAACAATATAAAAACTTCTTAATCTTTAAGGGAAAATAATGTTACTATAAAAGGGTTAGTGAACCATAAATGGACCATTGATGATATTTTAAAAAATATCCCATTTAGTTGTTTTATTATAGGATTAATATTAATTATAAATTATATAATAAGTTATTTAATATATTCAAATATCAGAAATGTCATTTTTTGAAATACATGATATTTTATAATACAATCTGGGCCTAACTCTGGAGAAATGGTTCAAAAATGACATGGATACAATTATATTGAATATATTGTCATATATTAAGATAAAATTTAAATTTATTCTAGTTTTGATATAAATTTAATCCTTATATATATTTTTTACTCATGTGTTAACATGTTTTAACATTACCAGTGGAAAAGAATTTTGCAACATTGAATAGTAATAATTTTACTTATATGGTGAAAATTAGATGATAAAGGAATAATGGATGGAATTATAATCCATTTATGATTATTATTTTCATATTTCATGGTTAATATTGTTTATTTAGTAAAAAAATATTATTTAACATAAAATGTTATTAATTTATTTTTTGACACTATTCATTTAATTTCACTTCAATGTCGTTAATATATTGACATAATTAAAATATAAACCCTTCATAAAACAAAAATATTTTATATTTATTTAAAATATTCTTAGGAATAAATTAATTATCCAAAAAATATAAAATTTATAGTTTTTAGTAAAATTAAAATGATATTTTTACTCCTTGCACAAGCATTGTGTTAGCATCACATAATAATTTAAGGTATTTCTATCATAAGTAAAATTTAATTTCTATTTAAATTATTAAAAAATTTATTAATTTAATATATAACCATTTATAACCAATCATATCTTTTCATTATCCATGACACAAAAAAATTTCGGATATTAAACTAAAAATAGTGACATTTTTTACTTTATCTTTCACTTAAATAATATAATGGTCAATAAAGATAAAATGGGAAATAAAATAGTTTAATGTTTTGGAAGATTATTGATTATATATAATTATAAAATTAAATAAATTAATTTTTATGAACAAATTTGAATCCTTATCACATTATTTTTTACCCTAATTTTCACATTTACCTTTTACCAAGGTGATAAATTTTACCACATTTACTATTTATAATGCATATATTTACCTATTTAAAAGATTTTTAACTACTGATTAAAAATATGGAATCCAATTTTTATGACTCCTTCCCTAGAATTGTATGAAATCATTTTAAAATTTACTAGTAAAACTTATTGATAATTAGTTTTCATTAATTTTTTTTTCATATATATATAATGTACTTTACACAAATTCATATAAATTAATCACAAGGAAATAAAATATAATATGGGTAATAAAAATGAAATAATTTTACATTTAAAAATGATTTAATATATAATAGAATATATAAATTATTGAAATAAAATTATGTTTTGTAATAAAAAAATTTATTTTTCACATACATTGAAAATTTAAATTGTTTAGAAAATTAAAAAAAATATTTGTAACATAATTTTAGGAAAATTATTTCAAAAATGATATAATTTAAAAAATATTTACCAAAAAAATAATTTTAAATAATTTTTTAAGATAACAAATTTTTCAAAAGTAAAATTATATTGATAAAATTTGTGTCATATTTAGTAAGAAATAATTATATATTTTTAATTGATTAAGAACATTATATATAGTTCATATCATTGGGTAATACTATTCATTCCTTCAAATTCCTAATCTAGTTTATAACATTTATATTTTAATAAAAAATGTTGTTCATTTATGGTCGGTGTTGCATACCATATATCTATTGAATGTAGTAATCTTTAAAAATGTTAGGATATTACAATCTACCCCTATTAAATTAAATTCTCTATTGAATGTATTTCGTTGTATTCGTTTTTTCAATGGTTTTTGAATCCCTATATCCTATAGAGGGATAATAAATAATCATATTAAAATTTAATAGGGGAAACATAATGGTTCACATAAATATCACATATTTGGTTTCCTAGATAAGGATAAAATTTGTGTGAAATAAAATTTATATACATGTAAGAGAAGGAAAATATCAAAGGAAAAATAGAGAGTGATAGAAAACATGTTCATAATAAATTTAACATCGAAAAAAAAGTAAGTCAATGATTGCTGAAAATTCCATCTATTAATCATAATTGAAGGTAAAGGAATTAATTTTCTATAATTGTTTTTACAAATGTTGATGGATTATTTTACTATAAAAAAAGATAATAGGAGAAGATATTATTAATTGACTTATTTCCATTTAAAATGATTATTTTTATCCATTCTTCTTTTTCATTCATTAATTTTCGCATCTTCTATTACTCCATGAAATGAATATCCAAGATGATTTTTTCAGTCCCAAAGAACCAAAATAAACATTTAATAGTTCATAAAATATTTAAAATAAATACAATTCACTTATTATTTAACTTAATATTAATGAAAAACAAAATTGTTAGAATTAATTATCCTATAAACATAAATATAATACCTTCATACCTAAAACATAAAAAATAACTCCACATGATCATCATAATGGATTCCATAATGTGTTCACCGCAAGACTCCACCAAAATAGATATTAGTATGTTGAAACCTCAGAAATACCAAATTATTGATTAAAATTTTATCCCAAAACATCATAATGTATCTTATATTTCCAAATACTAAATTTATGAATACCATAATAATATATTCTCTTAAAAATTTAAAATAATTTGAATCACCAAAAAACCACATGTCACGACCCCCTCCCGCCAAAGATTCCCCTCCTGAGATGGCAATGGTGAAAGGGAGATAATGACCCCCGAGTCCCGCCTCCAGTAGGCCCCGGGTTGGCGACTAGCACCAAGGGTATGAGTTTTCACAAATATGGGAGGCATTACCCTTTTTATTATTTAGGATCGGGAAATAGGATGAGTCAACCACCAAAAAGGAAAATAGAAAGTGTATAAAAATAAACCCAAACCAATCCCACATGCATGTTAAAACAATTTTATAACAAGGTACAAGTACAAGAAAGCTCAAAAGTACAATACCAAAAGAAAACAAGAGAACATAAACTGCAAAAAATCCAATTTCCTGACTAGTAGGGTCCCGCACGACCCTGGTAGTCCTCCTAGAAACCTGAAAGTAAACGTAGGGTGAGCATACAAGTATACTCTGTAGGGAAACCTAAAGCTCTCGTGCACAAGTGGGAAGACATCCTAATGTCCGTGAGAACATCATAAGAAACCTAACAAGGAAATCTATCCACCCAACCTCACCAGCCACACTCACCAAAACACAATCACAACAGGTAGTAGTAGTAGTATAAGAACAAGAGTATTGGGTACCCCGCACCATTTCCCATTAGATAACTGCTCTTCCTAACGACGAACGTCCTGACACTGCCACACTCTCCCTACCCGCACACACATGGGCCTCACAACCACACATTCGGCCCGCACACACCTGGGCCTCACCACCACGTATCCCACCCACACACAGCTGGGCCTCACAACCCCACATCTCTCCCGTACACACCTGGGCCTCACAACCACACATCCCGCCTGCACACACCCGGGCCTCACAACCACAACCACATCCCCGCCCGAAGACACCTTGGCCTCATCTCGAAGATTCATGGGAATATTAATAGAAATAGAACTCTCGCCCAAAGACACCTGGGCCTAAAATCGAAACCTACCTGAAGAGTCTTAGGTGCAAGGTCACCTCAAGCCATCACAACCTAGGGGAGAAGGAGCAGGAAGGAGCTAGTAACTATGGGAAAACACCCTCTCCCATGAAATGGTAGTGTTCGGCACTAAGTTCTCAACATGGGTGCGATGAGATAAAACACAAAAGATACAGATATATATATATATATAGCAACCACTCAGCCCAACCTATGGATTCTAAAAAGAGAAACTAAGCACGTGCCTCAACACTGCTACCACGAAGCATGCATACCACAACCAACCCCAACCCCATTAAGGTTTTCACGCTTCAGTAGAAATTAGATTATTTAGTTCCTTAACTACTGGGAAACAATCCACAACCAACCACTTCAATCGTTCATAAAACATATCCCTGCCATCCACAAAACAAGTTAGGGAAACACAAGCAGCACAACAAAACCCTTCTTAACAACCAACCAACACATTGATTATTATTTCTGTTTCATTACCAATACCCACCATTCATTAACTCTTCCATTTATTATTTATTAAACACAACCCATAGACGGTTCACTTTTAAACCCATCCCTGTAGCCCCGCTTCCAACCACCATAACCACACCATACATCATTATCCATTTAATACCATTTATCGCAGCCCAGCTGCCCGTCACCATTAAACATTCACACCTTCCATCAACCAAGCCAACCGTAGCCCCACTGCTCACCCATTTTACAATAACCCACAATACACCCCCATCACATGCCACGTAACCAAGACAACACCCACATGTTCATTATTCCATTTTGGTTCAACCGGGGTGATCACACAAGGGTTCCATTTTTTCATTTAAACAACCAACTTTTCGTGATTAACCAATTTCCACATTCAACAAGGTTCCATTCACAAAAACAGTCTAGAAAGATAGGGAAACATTTAATTGTGCAAGCAAAGGCCCCCAAGGACCGTGATTTTCAGTAAGCATAAGCCAAATCATTTCACAACATAATATCACAGGATACAAAAGATAAAGTAACAGTAATCACAAACTTCCCATCCCCCGTTCGTAAACCAGTTATTATCTTTATTTAATGGTTCAACCATTTCTCATGAAAAAAATGATACCCACCCTGCATGATGCACAAATTAGAGAGACGAAGGTAAAATCCCTACCTCAACAAGTATTAGATCGCAACACTCCTCCGGATCAACTTTAGAAGATGTTCGTTAGTGTCCCAGCAAAACCTCCTTGGGCTGAAAGGAAGAGCCGAAGGAAAGACAACAGATTCAAGCTCGGATTTTCCGCCTCGTCGTTACGATCCCATGGCCGCTGATGGATCGTAAATCATAGCTCGGACGAAAAATTTATGGAAGAAAGAGACTTCGAGTCTCTTGAGAGAGCTCTACTCAGAGGAGAGGGGAGGAGAGGTGTGAGTTGAAAGGAGGAGGGGACCCCTCCTTTTATAGGCGTGAAAAGAAAAAGTACACGGTGTGTACTTATGGTACACAGCGTGTACTTGGCTGTTTTCACACGGTCTCCATGCGGATTCCAATGCGGATCCGCGACCGTTGACTGGTCAACACACGGTTTGAAGGTAACGCATACGTGGGGAAGGACTACACGGTGTGTAGATTGGACACATGGCGTGTACTCATTTATTGTACATGACAAGGACACAGCCTTCACACGACACACGGCTGATGATTGGTCAACACACGGTAACACGCACGCGGGGAAGGACTACACGGCGTGTACTCGGCCATTTTCACATGGTCTCCACGCGACCTCCAATGCGGCTCCATGGCCGTTGACTGGTCAACACACAGTTTGAAGGTAACACATACGCGGGGAAGGACTACACGGCGTATAGATTGGACACCCGGCGTGTACTCATTTATTGCACATGACAAGGACACAACCTTCACACAGAACACGGCTGACGACTTGTCAACACACGGTAACACGCACGTGGGGAAGGACTACACGGCGTGTAGTACTGGACACACGGCGTGTACCCGTTTTCTCCACATGCCAAAGACACGGCCATCCACACGGGGTATACCCGACAAGGGGGTACACGTCGTGTACTAAAACTACACGGCGTGTAGTTTCAACAAATTCTGGAAAGTGTGGGAAAAGTCCATTTTACCCTCCAGAACACTTGTAGCCTTCTTTTTGACAAAGGAATGGGCCAGAGAGGTCCGGGCCGTTACACCACAATAGAAACATATATAATTAAAATTTTAATTATTCCTTACTGATCAAATAAAATAACAGACTATTGACTATATTTGATTCATATAAAAATTAATTAAACAAATTTGTGATCAAATAACTTGTAAATTCTATGGTCATTTATATTAGAAAATTTATATTATTAATGATAGAAATATAATTATCCTAACTAAACATTATTAACTCAACATAATGGATATATTAAGGGATATATTTCCATGAATCATGTATAGTCCTACAAAAAATATCTTATTTACATAAAATTACACTTCTATATTATCGGTAGAATTCAAAACATTCCATAAAATCCAGAAATAAAATCTACTATTTAAAAATACTGAAATGTTTCTGGAGTCATATAACTATACTATCATTAATATAAAACTTATAAAAATTAATTATTTAATACTATTATATATATAATTCTATACATTCACATAAATGATTTTCATAGCATAATACCTTACTTGGTATAAAATCTAACTCATAAATTATATAATTTACATTGATTATTATAATTTTCACAATGTAAAAGACATTGAAATATAAATAGAACCATATGATGAACTATATATACCTCTATCAAACTCTTTCATTTTCCTAAAAAAATTCTTCTTATATTCCCTACTTTCTTACACATAAAAGATCTTATAATTCTTTTAAGACATTCCCTTGAGTGGTTCCTCCCATATATTTATACATAGGAGAATAAATTTTCTTTACATAATTTTTTTACATGAAACAACATTTTTTATTATGTCTGGGAAGACACTAAAATTTGATGATATTATTGAAAAATATAATGATATAGATTATTAGGAATAGTCTCAAGATTTCACTTTCTAAATTTCATTTATTTTATTTCCTCAGGAGGATAATATTTCAATTGTCTATCACATTTCACATTAAAATATTTCTTTAATATGATTCTGAGTTAGTAAAATGAAAAATTATATTATGAGAAACAATTATCATAAGGATAAATCAAAAAAGTCATTTGTAGAATGTCTAAATCCAAGAAACATAGGTTTAACCTAGGATATCTATGATTATCAAAAATTCAAATCCTTCATAATGTTATATATTTAAAATATAGAGAAACCACAGATTATACTCAAGGATTTTATAACTATATGTACATTATGGTCACACTCAATATTCCAATGAATAATGGACAATATAATATTGACAAACTCTTTTCTGGGTTAAAATCCATAAATGATTGTTTTCAAAAAGCATGTCCACTTGTAGTATCCAAACATGGATGTATTACAAGGATAATGACATCATCATTACCTTAACAATGGTTTCCTAATATCCACCTACAATTAGAAATGTCTTCAAAGTATGTTATATGGGTTTTTCCATAATATATGATTGACCAAATAGAGTTATTTAAGTTTCCATTAATGTTTTTTTCATACCAATAATAAAGTCAACCACTCCAGTAAAGCAGAACATGTTTTTACTATATTTTATTATATCAAGATGAAAGAGATCACATCCCAATTCAGAGGATAGTTTTGTAGTCTTGGTAAACTATATATATATATATATTATTCATATTTAATACTGGAAATGAATTATAAAATATTATAAGATTAATTCTTCATCATCATTGAACTCATTCAAATATTACAAAATTATATGTTTGGGAAGGGAATAATTTTATGATATTAAATTACTAGTTAAGGTAATATATAATGGAATCTAATATGATTAAATAATGAATAATCAATATGGAAAGGTAAATGACTAATAAAGAGTTCTATTTAATCAATACATTCAGTACGAAATGCATTAATGGGTAATATCAATTAAATAATATCATGGATAATAATAATTTAATTATTATGTATGGAAATGATTAATATTAGGCATAATTATATGATACATCAAAATATCATTACCATCTATGCATCATTTCCTGATTGTATAATTGATGAGTTGTTATATACTAAAACCCCATCTAATAAGGATAGAAAATGGTTTATCTTAGGAAACCTATCAATGCATTAAGTGCATAGATAACTTTTTCCCCCAACCATAATCACATGTCCATTTAATTCCCATATATTCAATGATCAATATAATTCATAAGAATATTCCATATTAATACATATCTATAATTGGTAATGAATAACACATATTAATATTTCTATAGTCAATAAATTATCATTCACAATAAACAACAATATTTAGAAATTATAAGGATTTAAGAAATAATTATGTTGATTATATATTGAATTTTGATATATAATAGAAATTTAATTATAATAAAATATGATCACATGAAATTTAATCATCAAGTAGACATTTAATGACAAAACAATTACTTAGAGATGAAATAAAAGCATCAATTCAACAGAAAAATGACTTTGTAATAAATTAAATAATTTTAGAAAATAAAAAGAAATTGTATGTGACACATTAAAATTAATTTTTACGATTTTTTTTATTTTTTATACAATTTAATACATATGGAATTAACCCAATGGGATTAACAGTTAGGGTGGTGGGAATGTTTATTAACAAAATATAAAATTAAAGAATAATTAATTTTGATATTTTAGAAATGAATTTAAAAATGAAACTTCAATAAAAATTAGATGGATTCCTTTCAAAACATATAAAAATTAAATGGTAAGAAAAATATTCATAATCAATTATTTAAAAATATGAAAATATTTTTTTTGAAAAATAACGATGACGGAGATATATTTACAAAATCATATAATGAAATGGGGTTAGATTTTAATTTAAATATTTATTTTCTTGATTAAAAATCCAAATAATAGAAAAAATGATACTCATTAAATATATAAATCACATAAAATAGTTGTATTTTTGAAGGATATATTCTATCATTCCTTCAATTAAACTGTGAGTAATCCCAAAAATTGATATTATAAAATAAATTCTTACATAATTGGTAACATTTAAATTATAACCCCTTGAAATATTAAGCATGAATTGAAAATATAATTAACCTAAATAAATATTAATCATGTTTAACACTTAAATGATGAAATATATACACAACATAAAATAAAATAGTTATATAATACTAAATATGTTATAATAGAGTGAAAATTGAGATGAAATCCCTAATAAATTTCATATAATTGAAGGGATAAATTTTAAATGAAGTAATTATTTGTTTCAAATGTAAATCCAAAAAAACTATAAATAAAACATAAGACTATAATAGGAATTTTTTACACAATCATGGAATAACATTTTCAATTAGGAACATTTATAATCCAATTAAAGGAAAATGAGTTAAGAAAACCCTTACATCATGTCCGACTAACCTCACAAGTTCTTTTAAAACCCAATATTTAAATCTTTGAAAAATTAAATATATATAAAAGAACCATATAAATATTAACATATTTTAAATTATTTTATTCTTATACTTTCTCCACAATACCCTGGTACAACATCAAATAATAACACATGTATCTTATATATAATGAAATATAACAGCTATAATTGAATATGTAACATACATCCTCTAATATACCCCTTATATTCTAAGATGGAATCTGTTTTCTGTATTATGTCGGTTCACATCCTCTGTGAACCATAATATTGTGCATCCAATTAATCCGTTCATGGATTGTGTTAAAAGTATTATTATGGTTCAATAAGATGATAATTAGTTTATTAAATCATATTTCATGTTCTATAATTAATATATAAATACAATATGAAATTAATTTACACTAGTTCATGACGGTCAATAAAACAACATATATGAAAAAACCATATAATGTTATTGTTTTTACAATTTTAATTTTCTCTATATAAGAAAAGAGAAGAATATTCAGTACTATTTATATATCTTTAAGTACATCGATACCATGAGATTTCCATTCCTGATTTTTTTAAATATTTTTCAAGAATGTCAATAATTATAAATAAGTGATTCCACCTTGGAATAATGAAATGAATGTTCTGGTAAAACAGAATAATAGTTTTTTATATCATTCCAATTTTTATAAAATAAAATAATAAAATAATAATAAATAAAATATTGATTAAATTGGTTATAAATTATGTAATTCTAAAATTAATTCGATTAATTCAAAGACTATGTTCAATATTAGAATTACTCTGGAACTCAAGAAAAAGGGTCTCTTCAAAACCCCATTTTTCTTTTGTTTATGAAGTTTCTAAAAATAAATCACATTTAATATCTCTATTTGAAAATTTTTAATTCTTATGAATCATCTGTAAATGTATCAAACATATATACTGATCTTAGAATCCATTCACTTGATGAATAAATTCAGGGATTATGTTTATTGATCAAATTCTTTCATTAAAATAAATCCAAATTATGAGAACACTTCTAAACATTAATCGTTTTATGTAATGAATAAATAAAACCTTTATTCAACTTAACATGTTAACTAAAAATAGATTTTTATGTTCAATAATTTTGGTTTAAATCAATTTTTTAAATATTATTACATAGTGGTACTTTCTCCATTTAATGATTTATTATTTTTTTTTGGAAAATTCATATATATATATATATATATATATATAATTTTTTATCGATTAGAATTATTTTTTCCAAATAAAAACCATATTTTGGGACCTATTCTTATATACTATCTTATGAAAATCCAAAATATTTAATTCCTTATTCTCTTTAGATTCATTAGGGAATCACCATTGATTTTGAAATGAAGAAGGATTATGAAACCTATTTATTTACATGGGTAACTATCATTTTTATATGTAATGATTTATTTCCATTTTTGAACACATTAGAATGTAAATGTTTTGACCGGTGATTCTAGAGAGCACTCCAATGCATTAGATAATTTATTTGTATCATGAGACATTTTAAATGGGACCAAGGAGTAAACATAATATATAATAAACCATTATTTTTATGCGTATATATTACATGATTTTAGAAGAAAAATAAATTCATTAAAAAATTACTAGGGACTAAAAGAGTTCAGTGTCTATGAAGAAAAGGTACACAATTTTATAATTTAGAGAAAAAACGTCATCATCTCCCATAAAGATGTTTCCATTTAGTATTGTTCCCCAACATTCCCCACATAGAAAAATTATTCATAACATGGGGAAAAATAACAATAGATATTATGAGATTATATGCATATTAATGGAATCAAATTGATATATCAATGATCAAATAATCATATCATGGGAATAATGGTATGTTAGCATGATCATAATATTTGAAAAACATAACCTTCAAATAAAAGAACATAATTATGAGATATAATATAATACATGGTGGTTTATAAGACATGAATAATAAAGAAAACAATGAACTAGAGCCATGAGAATATTACTTTCGAAACATACATATGCTTTTGGAATACAAAAAAGAATAAAAAATCTTCCCTCGTAGTTATCTAAAAATACGTTAATAACATGTTAATGTTGGCATAAACACTCATGTACATGTTTTGGGTTTGGAATAACCACTCATATATCCTCTTGTTTTGGGATTGGGATATGCACTAGTGTAACATATTGTTTTCATATTAGGATTACCTCTTGTGCACCCACTATTTTTGGGATTGGGATGACCTCCCATGTACCCACTTGTTTAGGGGATTGGATAACCTCCCATTTAATCTTTGATATAATATAGAAGTAATCATCCCCAAATTTATTGGAGGGATATATTGGTGTCACACATAACCTTATCCTTTCTTTTATATTCCATAATATCACAGAACATGCATCATATCAGAACCCATGAAAAGAAATTTATTCCATAAAACATTTCATCATTGAAGAACCAATCTAAATGAAACATGTTTAATAATAATTTCATTGTAAAATAACACATAGTAAAAATATGAGTTTTAAAAACAATTTATCCTCTTAATTTCAAATCATTTAGGGGTTGAGTAATATTTTTCCCATGGTTCATATCCCTAGTAAAGTGTAAGTAACATAAATGGTTATCATCTTAAATGGAAAATGATTTTTAATGAAAATTAACATTGAATGTTTATTAAGAAAGATAATTAATCCACTATGAAAAAACATTTTTAAAAGTAAAACATATTCTAAATCATTTTAATTTAAAAATGAACTATAAATTAAAATGGAATATTTCAATTATTTAGTGGTTATGATGTTGGAAAATACTATTCATGGAATTCATGATAAAATAATGATTCTTTTCTAAATATGGATATAATCCAAAGAGTAATGGTTTTTTAGAACAACATAAAGTTTAAATTTAAAACATTAAAAAACATAATCTGTGTATAAAATAAATTTAATAAATACTTATGATAATTTTTATTCATAGAAGATTTTTTTTAAAAAAATGAATATGGAAGGAAACATGTTTTCAACAAAAAAAATTTGGAGTATATTGAAATATTCAATTTAAATCTCAGGTATATAAATAGTGTATAATATGAAAAAAATATAATCTCAGAATATAAATAGTGGATTAAAAAAATTCAATTTCCTCATATGGGATGAATCATAACATTATATCATAAAAAGAATATATATAAAAAATCTCGATAAATAATTAGATATTACATTGAAACGAGTACCACTTTGGAAATAATGAATCATAAGATCCCCAATAATAACATTAAATGAAATATTTATATAGAATTTGCTTAAACAATTTTATGACATTACATTTAAAAGTGTCTCTATATACACATCCTTAAAAAATATTGGTTCAAAACGTAACATAATTATGAAAGAAATAATAATTAATACAAAAATATCATACCTATTTGGTATGTTTAAACCACATACCCCATTTAAGAGAGAACCAAAAATTGATATTTTAATCTAATTATTTTTCAGTATATTAATCAAAAAATACCTTCACATGATGTATATACCCCACATAAAATAAATTGTTGGTGAATAATGAATGTGTCTTATAAAATTAACCATTGATATGGAAATGCAGTAAATTACATCTTGAAAACCATTACACACATTCTACCCTCCTGAATAAACGATATAATATTTTAGATGTATGTTTTGTTTTAGTGTGTTCTATCCTTTTACATAGATAATGGTTCTGTCATTTACCTAATTTAAAAACATTATATAAATATAAGACATATTAATTATATATTTGTTCATATAAATCAATTATAAATACATATACAAATTACATAAACCGTTCATGAGGATGGTAGGTCTTATGTACAAATGAATGTCATTTCCATTTCTTCAAAGGATGATGCATAAGAAAGGTAAAAAATATTTCACCCTTCAAAAATCTTAATGATGTCATATATATCAAAAATATATCATAATAATAACATAAACATAAAATAAATAAATAAATAAATATATATCATATATTTTTATTTAATCAATCCTTATTAACATCAAAGTAAAATGGAAATTGAAAACACATCATATCGGTTTGTAAGGATGTAGTCCATCGTAAACACAAGAAATGATATTGTTTTCCTAAGAGTTGAAAATAAGAATTCTGATGTGGTATTGGATTATAATAATTATTTTTAGGCCATATATAACATATATATTGATTAACATTATCTTCATTACATTTCACATAATGAGTATGTGAATAACGAATCGTATCACATCGCGAGGTGGTAGTCCACCATAAACACGTGTGATGATATCATACCAATCACAAAATTGAAATCTAAAATTGTAATATGTGATATAATATTTCGGGAATTATAATTCTCTAATATATATATATATATACTAAATTAATCATTATATCCATCCTTGAATGGATGTTATAGAGAACAAACTATATCGGTTCCCGAGGTGGTAGTCTGTCCTAGAGACGATCAATGGTTTGGTTTTCCATTGAATTTATGTGGAGATGGGTATAGATTATTTAATTAGCATAATAAAATATTTATATATTATGGATTTTTTTTATTCATATTGTATGTGTGAAGACATAATTGAAGGTTGAAAATGAATAAAAAAAAAGATTCTTAGTGAAGATAATTACATTCAAATAAAAGCTCCTCCTTAGGATCTCTAACTACGAACCACAGTGTTCGTCTATTGGGAGAACCAAAATCTCTATAAAATACATATTGATTACGGAGAGGTATTTCTGAAGTGTTTTTATGAAATATATTACATTTTAGGTGTGATGTACATAGTGGTGGTAGTGGTATTTTCTAAGTGTGGGAAAGGAACCAACCTGAAAACAATATGGAAATTTCCCAATGGAATAAGACATTATAAAGTAATTGAATTGAAAAAAATAAAACAACGACCCTATGTAATAAATTTTCAAGGATAATATTATAATATTACAATTTTATAGTATTTCGAAAAGTTATGTTTCATTATTTATCCCTCACGTTTTTAGTCTAACCCCTGATAAAATCTATTTTTACCTTAATTAATGTAACTAAATATTAATTTAATTACTAATAATTGTGGGTAAAAAAATTAGTTGACATAATTATATAATATAAATTATTCTAATTGAAAATATGGAATCCATTATTTAAAATTATATTCATAAAAGTAGAATAATTTTATTTAAAATTAATATTGGAGATGTGACAAAAACATGTTTTCAAAGATGAAAATGTAAAAAATATAAAATAGTTCTAAATAAAATTTCAACATTAATATGTTTTCAATTTTCTAAATTAGATTAATAATCCTATATTATTAAAATAATTTTATTTTAAAACCCTCATTGAAATATTGGTTTGTTTTAAAAATCATTAAAAGAAATTAAAATTCGTACTAAAATGCAGAATTTATCACTATTCATAAGAAAATTAGGATCTCATAAAATTAAAAAAAAATCACCATAATATAATTCTAAAATTATAGTTTAAAAATTAGTTATTTTTTCATATAAATATTACAAAATATCAGAAATGGAAACAAATAGTTTTTCTAGAAAAGGATATATTATAAGCCTAAAATATGATTTACTTTTCTCATGCATATAAAACAAATAAGATGAAATTTTAAAAATTTGGATTAATGTATAATATATTAATTTTACTAAAATATTTCAACAAATTTTATTTGATTAATTTAATTTGTTATATTTTTCCTTTGTTTTAAAAAATATTTTTTTAGAATAATATTTTCTTTTATTTTAAAATAGTTGTTATTTTCATTTGTAATTAATAGGTTATCAAAAAAATAATATCATAAACATGTATAAAACTTATTTTCTAATTTGTTTACTATTATTCATAATAAATATTCCAATAGCTATTTTAGAACAATCATAATAAATAATGATAATTTTAAAGTACATCATATTTTGTTTAAACTTACTGTTGTGTGTAATGAAATCTAAAACCAGTGTTGCATGAAACATTAAATATACAAAAGATTAAATTTATTAGGAAAAAATATTTAAAAAAATAAAATGGTGTTACCTTCTACACCTTAAAAAAAGTTTTCCTTGAAATTTGAACTTATTCTTGGTAAATAAGGGTTTAATGTATGAAAATCCCTTTGATAAAAACTGAAATCATAAAAACAGATAATAAGAATTTATTTTAAAAATAGAGAAATAGATGTGTGCTGGTCACATTACTAGGATTACATTTCGGAAAACATTTTTTAAAAGTGAAATCATGGACATATAAGAGTTAAATAACACCCAAATACTAATGTAGAGTGACAAATAATATGGACAAGAAAAAGTTAATGAATAATAATCCTTAAATCCATGAGAGGATAAAAGACCATTATTTCCTCATAAACAATGGTACACGATAATTGTTTTTCATGATGTTTTTCCCAATGTTGGGTAATTTTCATGAGGAGATACACATACTTGATATCATATCATCACGAAGAACTATCTCAATCTTTGGTTAGTCCTTGATCAATTAAAACAACATATCTTACTCTAAGAGATAAATTTTTCAATGTCTGAATCACAAAAGAGAAAAATTTCTATAAAATAATGAAATAACATTCCACATATCAATAGTTAATATAAAAATAATTTTATCAATGATTATCCCAAAGGAATAAATCATCGTATAAAGAAATAATACATTAATATCTAAAATTCCATTCAAAGTTCAACACAAAACACCTAATAAATGGATAACATTAAGGTTAAAATTTATACATATCTAGTACTTACCTGTGCATTTTCACGACAATACGTTCAATGCTTACTTTCAAGAAGAAAGAACTATATTGAAAAATTAATAGAGAATGAAATTAAAAAAATAGAATGTTGTACTGAAAATAAATGAATAAGAATGTTGAAATTACAACTTAGGTCATAGTTTTGAAATAATACAAAGTAACAATAAACAATGAGATGAAAAATGATTTTTTCAGTGGTATATAATATAGAATCTGATGTTAGTTCAAAAACAGATTAGTTGGATTAAGTAGAAAATTCCAAGATGAAAACAGTAGCAGTAACCATAGTTTTCAACACCTATAAATGTGCCCTTCAAAGTCCACCTGTCATCAGCAATATGTCCTAGTCGTCCTTCATTCCCCTCGTATCAAACTTGGTTCACGAACATTATATAGGATCCAACCACTGTACAAGGAACAAATATCAGAACCACTATAATCAGTATAGGAGAAAACATAAACCGAGATGAATGCAGAAATCCAATGTAATTTTTGAAGAAAATTATTGTAGATACTGTATTTCAGTTAACATAAATAGACATAATCATATACCGTTACATTATGTAGAAAAACATGGAAAAGGCTGTTATATTATGTAAAAAAACATAGTTATATAAAAATGATAGAGTATATTCTGAAATAAAAAAATCAGAATATGTTTATTACCTTTGAGAGCTTCTTATCATCTGGAATTGTTTTTTTGTTCCCACAAAGAAAAGGGCTAGTATAAGTATTTGACTGTGTTGAAAGAGGACTATGAAGTTGTGAGAGAGTAATCAACCAAGACCTGTCCAATGTAGAAGACAGAGCATTATAATCAATCCCTTTAGGAAAATTCACTGATTATGTTGGTTTTCATAAACATAACAGATAGAAATGTCATATTCAAAAACATTATACCTGTTTCTGAAGTTATAAACAACTGGAATACTGAACATAGGAGGCTATCCCTTTAGTACGTTATAATGATTATTTTAATAGAATAATTTGTTTAAATTGACTGTGTAAACAATATAATGTGTTAGTTTGTCTGTTCATCCTTTATATTGTGTGTTCAAACAATATAATGTGTGTCTGTTGAAATCCAAGAGAATACAACTGATATTATACATCCTGTTTAAACAGTATAATATGTTTAGAACATAAAATTTGATTAAATAGTATAAACTGCATATTGTTTATTAAAAAGTTTAATTCAACTATTTATAACATTGTCAGAATGACAACAAACTGTAAATTTTTATGAAATAGTATAATCTTTAGATAATTATAGATATGTTGATGACTTAATGGTCGTATTTTAGTTGGAATATATGACGTACCTGTGTTTGAATACGAAATGTAGTTTCCACTTGTAGTAAAAGGTGAACTGTTGGTTTGCATAATGAAAAAATGCAAATTAGCATAAAAAATGCATATTATTGAAATTCTGGAAATGGTGATAATCATAACAAAAAACACATAGGCAGGGAAATAAATAGAATTCATTCTTAGATTACAAACATTCATCGAAGAATCTCCAATTATGGATGAAAACAGAATAAAATCCCAATAAATGATTTTTTAATACACAATATGACCTAGAAACATGCTAAATTCCTATTATGATGTACTGTAGTATGAAAATCGATGATTATTAAAGTCAAAATAGGACTTAAACCAATACACATAATCTATCACTGCTTCTAAATGTATCCTGATCTTCTGGGAATTTTAAAAGGCACGAAATCCTGAGGATTTCACATTAACCCAAAAAATATAAATTAAAAGGAATAGATAAGATTCCAAACATTACCAAAAAAATTATTATAGAGAACGATTACACAATCCACAATCTAAAAAAGATCTATGAATTAACGTTGAATAAAAGTGTGATGAAAAAAAGCTCTCATGTAAATGTAAAACAACCAAAACCAGTAAATCATCAGCTCCAATTTATAAAAACCAAAATATCAAATGATAACAGAAATCATGAAGAGTTTAAATAAAAAACCAAGAAGGTGGAAACATTAGAAAGAAAAATAAAATAATCGAGGGAGTTTTTTATAACCTTTTATCTTTAGTTGGAACGATGAGAAATCTGTGGAGGAGGGAATCAAGTGAGAGAAGAACAATATTGCTGAAACCCTAGGGTATAAAGAAACATATATCATGTCTGAAAGGGAGATGATAGATATAGTTATGCATGATAAATTGGTTTCCATAATGAAAGAAAATTTTAATGTGTTCGACATTGTAAAATAAATTTACCATCAATGCGGTGGACATAAACATGTCTCACATCTGTTGATATATTTATGTAAGATAAATTGGTTTTTATAATTTCTCATGTTTTCTTGGGAGAGAGATTCCCTGAAAAAAACCATATGTTGGTAAATCCCTCCAGTAGTGGTCTGAAATTCAAATAGTCCTAACATTCCACCATGAAATTCAATTAATCTTTAACATTCCACCAGGAAATTAGTGAAAAGACAACATAACATAACCAACATTGAATTCAAGCATAGAAAAAATGGCTCACCATCAACTTTAGCAGATGTAGCAGTTTGTGCCTTTTAAGCCACAAAATGCTTGGATCTTCTCATGGTGATGCTGTCAGTCTGGCATTATCATTATTCCTTGAGGCTCTATACAAGATGGTTTCGGTACTCAACTACCTCAGAATCTATAAACATTGATATTATAACAATTCATTTAGGAAAAATTCGTTAAATTATTGAAGTTTAAATTATAACTGAAAATGGGAACCACAAAGGTACCCTTAATTAGGTGGAGAAACGGTGATACTCATAGTAAAATTATGATAAAAAAAATCAATTTATTATTTTTGTGTAAATTTAAAAAAGGAAATGTATGCAGTACTATGTCATTTCATTATCGAAAACCCCGAACCTTGAATGTTGCTTGCTTCAGAATTTCTGTGTTCAAAACCAGAAGTTCAAAAGGTTGAAAAATAAAGTGTGAATCTGACCAAATGGATCTAACTACTAATGATTTATCAAAGTAAAAAAACCATATGTATCCCAAATTTTAAGATTCATCATACTATTCACCCTAAAAAATTATAGCTGTCTCCAAAGACAGTTATTTTTGGTACCTCAATATAGAATCACTTTGAAAAAAATGGCAAATGGCATGGTCTCCAAATGATTTATTATTCATATAACATGTTTTGACCTTAGAATAATATGATGGAATGCACCATTAAAGATAAAAACACTAATATAATTTATGATTATCAACCAAAAAACAGTTAAAATCATAAATAAGGAAACATATCCCTAAAAATCCTTAAAAACTGATACGATAACATATCTAGATTACATAACAGTCATGTATCCAAAAAGGAAACGACTAGATCATAATTTTTCAACTAAATATGCTGAAAAGAAAATTCCTTGAAGAGGCACCAGGCTAACGTTGTCGAATGGAATTGGTAGACATCCATATGAAGAGGCAATTCCACACTGCAATGCACAGACCCAATTAATCACCAAAGACAAACAGAAAGCATTACAATACAATTAAATAAAGATAGATGGAAATAAAACAGAATTAATATATTGATCAACAATTTTCATTTTTTTAGAATGAAGAAAACCAAAGAAAAATAATAAACAACATGGTACATCAACGAACAATGATAATGAAAGAGACAAACTAAACATAACTAAACCAATTATAGAGTTCATATTACAGTAATCATAAAAATTTTGAGAAATGAAAAGTAAACAAACCGAGAAGGAACACTTACTAAAAGAAGGTTCATAAACACAAACATAATCCAATAAAGATACTTTAAATGAATTATGTATAGAGTTAAATTTGTAGTGGACGTTTCAAACAATTAAATAGAGTTAGTTGTAAAAACTACCTTGGGTCAGGCATAGGTACATTTAGTCTACTTTGGATGTTTTTTTGTTTCTCATTTCCATAATTTGGAGATGATGTTTATTGGAAAAATATGATGTTGGCTTGGGATCTAGAGACAAGGAACTTTCCATAGTAGCTTCAGTATCGAATTCATTCATCAATGTTTTCTACATTAAGGTTCAATTATAATGAATGAGAAGCTGCCAGTACTTATTATTTATACCTTCTAAACATGAATTTATTTTTTTACATATGGAAAATCACCAAAAATATAGTGTTATTTAAATAATATGGAATTGGAAACAAAATTTAAGAAAGATAAATTATTTTATATAACATTTAAAACATCTGTGTAAGAGAGTAATAATTTGGAAAATTTATACCTGGGTTGTAGATATAACAGTAGTACTTCTATCAACAGCTGTACAATTGTTCAAGCTGAGTCTTGAAGAAGCAGCGCTTTGATGTTCCTAATAATTTTGGTTAAAAAAATTCATGTATGTGGCCTATTTATTGTTACTAAATTGAATATTAATGAAGATAAGTTGAAGAAATTCTTTTTATGAACTTTAAAAATATTGTTGTTTTGTAATTTTTAGCATGCTACCTTGAAATTCCCCTAGAAGACTGAGACTGCATACATAGCTATCTACAGAACTCTGATTATACTTACTGATATAATCATCATTGTCTCTAATGAAGAGAATGGTGTATTTGTTCTATTCTGAACTCGGTTTTAGATTTTGAATGTTGTACTATGTCACGTCAAGAGACAATAGAACATTCTTTGATTTGAAAACATTTAGCTCAGGGGGAAACCAAACTCATCTTTGTTCCATGTTATAATATAATGGGAAAGTGAGTTAAAAAACATAAATTACATGACAAAAAAACACATAGGTGAAGAAGCTTACTTGTATCATATCATCTCTCAACTGTGAAGCTGATTTTTTTATAAACTGCATGTCTTGATTATCAAAGAGAACAACAGATAATGATTTTATGTCATTTTTAACCAGAAGTTGAAATCTGAACCTGATATTTTTATATTTGTGTAGTGTCTTTAGAACTTCAGTCATACAAGAAGAATACTAATGAATAAATAGTTAGTGATAATGGTAGAAATTAAATAAATATATTTGAGAAGTGAAGGCTGGAGTTTTCTTACAATTTTGGCACCAAAATTTTCAATAAGAAACTTGTATTTTTTTGTGTAAGAGTTGCATGATTCAAAACACTAGTGATGAGTGCATTGAAGTTTTACTATTGTATCATCAATAAAAAACCTTGTTGGATATGAAATAATTAGTAATATTAACACATTTATCAAAGATGGTATTACATATAGTGATTTACAGTTCACATCTTCAAATAAAAGAAACTACATACTATATTGACCTGCAGCAACTGTATATCATCAGAAATGCAGTTTTTGTTATTCCAATAAGAAATTTTTGTAATGCATCTATTTGAACATATTGACGGAGGACTTTGAAACTAATAATTACGTATGAAATCAGTTCCGATAAGTGAATTAAAACCATTATTCATGAATAGAAATAATGTAAATTTTCGTCATATAGCTGGTATTTGTAGGCAGATAAAGTTATCAAATAATGGCAGTTGATAATTTGCCTTCTTCTAAACTCATGGACTACTGGGATGTCAATGTTGAGTAGTATTTTTGAAGCAATAATTGATGTGGTGATAATAATAGATACTAGGACATGTAGAACAGAATGAATCGAAATTCAAGTTTTCAATTTGAAAAAAATACACTGATTCCAGTTAAACATGCTGATTTCTATTAGTAGAATTTTTAAATGATACAAGTTATAGTAACATATAACAATACAGTTTTCAGTATGGAATAGGATGTTATGGACCATAACAGTTGTAAATTTAATATTTCTGGAACTATATAGATTGATGATACATATAAGGAATAGAGCACTGTATAGGAATCCATGTTAAAAATTTAATATTTCTATAATGATTGTTTTTTAACTCATAGATAGATTTCTTACAGGTCAATCGCTTTTCCCTGACCAACTACAAGATCACTACAATAGAGGAATCCATTTTGTTCTCCATGTCCTCTAACATGATGTTCGCAACCCCCCTGCCCCCACAAGCAACAATTGATTTTCATGCCTCTCGAAGAAATCATTGTAGATGTTTTGGTAATTACAAGAATTCTTGTAAAATGTAGTGGGAAGAGTGGGGTGATAACATGTCATCCTCTAAAATGACTTGAAGTTTTTGTTTTGAAATACCAGTAGACTGTGTGGGGAATGATTGTCGTAGATATAGAATAACATCTAAAATAGGTATGAATGATGTGGAAGGAGTAGTTTTTCAAGAAGAGAGCATTAATGTTAACTATAGTACCAAGACTACAGAATTTAAAGAAATGAATAGAATTGGAAATAACTGTTTTTGTAGTAAATAAATAATTTGAACATGCAGTAACTAATTTTTTATGAATCATAGATATTAATACAAAATCGGTGTAATTTAATGAACCTATTATATGTTATTCTGGAATGGTTTTGTTAATGATGTCATCAAAATTAATGATGTCAAGATAGAAGACTAGTAACTGAGCATTCGTTGGTAGAACAAATGTTGTTATTGTGAAAAACAATCTGCAAGCATGTCTTACCCCTATGTAACTTCCTTGATTAGGAGTAATATGGATGTTTTTTATAATTTAGAAAAGGCCTTCGTGCATGAGTGGTTTGTACTTGTTGATTGCATGGAGGTTGTTAATTGTATAGTGTATTTTTGTATACTGCATGAAATAATAAAATTTCAAAGTAAATATAAAGAAACAAGCTGTCACATTTAAGAGATATGAAAAATCTTACTACAAAATCTGTAATATTATTGTTGTTATGGAAATATTACATGAACTGTAATTATTGAACTGGATAAACTCACTTGGGCATCACATATAACCAGATCGATAGCAGCAACACCATAGTTGGGTGAGGAGTTCAACCACAAATTTAATACACGCACGTCAATTTTCAAAGTTTCGTCAGCATCAACAGTAATCTCATTCAAAGGAAAAATTCTGTGTGACATGCTTACAATTTTGCATGTTTACAAATATTGTATAGATATGAAAGATGAATCATCCATTATAATGTGTTTTTCCTATATATAAGAAAATAATAATAGCATAGAATTTTATAAATTTAAATTGAAAAGATACCTATCATAGGTTATCATAAATTTCTTTGTAGACAACGTTTTCTGTACAGTTAGATGTAGGTTTTTCTCTATCATCAACTACAATTTTTAAACCACCTGGTGACGTTACTCTAGATACGTCAACATAAAGTTTTCCATGATAGAACACAAGATTGCGATGATATAAACATACATAAGATATAGATTGGCCTTGAATTTTATTAATACTCAATGCATAATAAATAGTCAAAGGATATTGTCATCTATATAATTTGAAAGGCCATCTTATGTCATTGTGTTTCATATTTATTCTTGGGATGAATGAAAGATATCCGAAATGACAACCAGATAAAATTTCTACTCCAATGACATGGTTACCCAAATGTCTAACAATAATACGAGTACCATTGCATATCCCCACTGATTGGGAAACATTACAAAGCAACATAATGTGTACTCTGATTTTCAAAGTAATTTTATATGTAGGTAGCCCAGAGAAAGTGATAGCATTTAAAACATCAGTTGTATATATGTTCTCTGGCTGTTCTGTATCAAAACTGGAATTGCAAACAGAATGAGAGCAGAAACAATCTTTTCTGTGAGTAGTAGTCAGAGTTAACATGTAGTCATTGACTTCCTGCACAACGTCACATGTTTGTTCTAATATAGCAGGACCATTGAAATAAGAAACAACTGCAATGTTTTCAATGAAATCTGGATAAGAAAGTTCCATAGATGTTGTCCGAGGGGATTTATTTGCTGCAAGAAGATAGGTGGATGGTATTTCAATGAACACGTCCCCATCACTAAGCTCTACAATGCGACCCTCGCCAATGTCCAAAATCCACTTTTCAAAACCTCAAACATCATTTGGATCATCAACAGTATCTAGTGATTTAAACCTCATGTTCTGAGTCAATGTAAAAACCTGACCGTGCTGCCATAGATATGATGATCTTATTCTTGCAAGGACAATGTCACTTCGGTCTCCTCCAGGGATCACTGGTAGTATTTGTCTGAAATCTCCACCCAAGACCACTGTTAGACCACCAAAATTAAAATTAGAATATTTTTCATTATTTAATGACATAATATATTTTAATGTATGATCAAGAGCTTCAAAACAGTGTTTATGAATCATTGGAGCCTCATCCCAGATAATAAATTTGGTTTGCTGTAGTAGTTGTGCAACATCACTCCCCTGTTGAATGTTACAAATCGACTGGCCGTTTATAGAAATTGGTATTCAAAATTTTAAATGAGCTGTCCTCCCTCCAAGTAAGTGTAATGATTCAATTCCACTAGAGGCAACTGACAGAACAATTTTTCCTTCGGACCTTAGTAGACATGTTAAAACTCTCCAGATGAAAGTCTTACCCGTACCTCTAAATCCATTCAAGAAAAATAATCCACCCTTAGGAGAAGATAACACAGACATAATTTCTTGGATTACATTTTTCTATTCATCAGTATGAATATTGTGCAATGTTGTGTAATCAAGATACAGTTTTCCCCTATCATATTTAATCTCTTCCGCAATCAGTCGATTCGATTGAGGAGATATTGTATACACTGGATGGGGCATTGGAGGATAACACCGTAGAGATATTCCATTGATGGGAAGAATGTTTTTTATTTCAGCCAATGAAAACATTTTTTTTGATGATTTGTCATTGTCAAGTCTAAAATATTTTGTATTAATATTAAAATGAAATATAATAATTTCAATATACTCTAGTAGAGAAAGTATGATGTTTGTACCTTGTAATTGAAGTCACTATTGTTGGGCATATAAAATTTCATCTATTAGGATTTTCTAGATTGCAAACAAAACAATGTCAGGTCATGAAATGGAATATGAGAATAAAAATTCGATGAAAAGTATTTGGAAATAATATCTCATTCCACAAGAAGATATATCTTTTAGTGCTTGTATGAATTCGGTGTCTTCAAAAATAAGTCCCATGGGTGAACAAGTTTCTTTGAATGTAATATGAGCAATGTTGTTCACTAATCTGATAGATTCATACGAAGTTGATCCTCTGACCTTTGTTAATAGAATACACAAGTAATTTAGTTCTCAAGAAGAGGGTGCCACATAGTATAGTCTGGCAATACTGAAACAATGTTTACGCATGTACCATTTCTTTTCATGATAGTGGTATACAAACTATGTTTGAAATCCTGCATACATAAGATTTCTTCCCTCTAGATACATTACATTTGCATTAAACAATGCTGTGAACATGGTATCAGATATGTTACTCTTATTAAAGATGTCTTCAATTATATCACAGTCTGCATATGTGTCATTGTTTCATCCTGGTAAATGAAATTGTAGTCTATCAACTAGAGGATATCTATAGTGGATATCATAAGAGAAAATCCTCTAAGAAGCTTCACAAGGTGAGATGTACCGGCAGTCATAATACATTTTAATCTCATCGACACCCTTGTCATGAAGACCTTTATTGTTGCTGTCAATGAGTGATACGGTAACATGATCGTGCCCCTTACTGATATATTTAAAAATGAATTTGATCGAGGATGGCTGATTTCAAACTTTGATAATGAGATGAGATTTATATTTTAACAGCAAAGTAGGATTGTATGGAAGAACAAACCGATTGTCTAATGGTAAACCATGTTTGAGAATAGTACAACCTGTATTTCTTCTATGATAGACGACATAACCGTCATCATCCGTTGTTGTTTTGGGAATTTTTTTGGATAATACTTTGAGCATTGGCCACTCCTCATACAAGGTGAGCAATGGTTGGCTTCACCACATGGTCCATGGATCATAAAATTGTCTACAGCTGCATGTATTTTAAGGAAGGCATATTTGTTTGGAATTTTTGCAGAAACAATTCTGTTAATGTGGGATGGAGTGACCACCTCGCTTTCATGACTATGAAATATTAGAATGTGAACATGCAGCAGTCCACTTTTTTCAAAATCCACCATAAGAACAACTACATTGGAAATTGAACAAGAGAAGACAATTTCAAAAACATTTTACAAATTATTGTTGAGGTAGTCATTAAAAGAAACGAATAGCTTTGTAAAGTAGTTACATACCTGCTCGAGAATTTCCCAAGAGGGATTCTTCTCGAAAAAATCTCATGAGTAGTTGGACCTTTATGTTGAATATTTGCAACAGTATTTGAGGACAGTCCGATGGGCGCAGGTTGTTTACGTTAACATATCAAGTAACTTCAGGCCACATTGGATAACATGTAAATGTTAAAAAAAAGATCAGGATACACTACCCAATTACAGATTGTCATTGCATCTTGGTAATTCTGAATCATATATCTTGGGCTGCCTGTAAATGTTGAAGGTAAAATGACACGCTTCCCACATAAGGAACCATCCCGATCACCCATAAGGAAAGCATCTTGCACCCCATTGTATAGTTCCGCCCTTAAGAAATTGTGGTTTTAGCAAATAGAAGATAATCTATGAGACTCAATCATTGTATATGCATCAACAATAAATTGTTGACGAAGCCACCTAGAAAAAAGAAGGCTGAAAAAATCATTGGAACATGATTGAAGGTGAAAAGTGAAATATTCTCGCATTGTAACGTTCCTGACTTTTTCACTATCATTAAATGGTGTAGTGAGACGAGGTATGTTGTCAACATATCTGTCATCTCCACCAATGAAAAACAATGGATATTGAAGAGGACAGTATAGAGGGTAAATCTCGCCAATGCGTTGAAATCCACCATCATTTCCTTGAATGATGATATCTCTCTCATTATTTAGATCTTCGATGTCACCAACAATGATCATTGAAATCTCAGAAGTAGTTGGTAAGCTGTATGTTTGTGCATCCCTTCCTCATCTTCAATGAAGTCTCAGTTTTAAATTTGCAATGCCATGCGTCTCAATGACGTACCTTACTGTTCTGAATTGATGTGATAAACTGTTATGTTCATGAGGCATATTCTGTATCTTTTTTACAATAATAACATAAATAATAGTATCTTTGTTTCTGTCATCAAAACTGAATAAGAAAGTGTGTAGTAGTGGTGAGAATTGCATGAGACAATGTTTATGTATTCCCACCTACTGAATTACATACCTGATTTCCAATACTCTATTTTGAGCTTTATTTAGTTTCGTATACATAGAGTTGAGCAAGCTTGGGAGGTTGTCCATCAGAAGGAAATAAACTACCAATGCGATGGTAGTTTTGTCCATTTAATCTAAAAATATTTGGAGACCCACCATAGTTCAAAGATTTTTCTACTTTTCCTCCCAATGATGTGAATGAAAACATAGAGCGGTAAATGTGCATGTGATCTTGGAATGATTTAGAAGTTGGATAGATTTTACTGAATATCAGAGTTCTAAGGTATTCGGGACATGCAGGAAAAGGCTGTAAAGCTATTTTTCCCATTTAGAAACATATTGAGTAACAGGGGAGATGTCTCTGGCTATATTTTTAATTCCTCTCTTAATACCATAAGGTAGAACCACAATTCTCACATATGTTAGAAGGGTCTCCACAGTCAAAATATTCTGAAGAGAAAATGATTGGAATAGATAATATGAAATCATAAATATATAGTCTATTTAACATTAAATTAGACACATAATATGTGTAGTAATAAACTTGTTTAGTTATTGTAAACAACCTGTTTATTCAGAAGTTTGATGATGTAATGAAATATCTACATCATTAATCATCATGTTATTTGTTGTTGATGAATATTTAGTATTTGAATAAAGAGAGTTAAAAAGTGTAATGTTCATAATCTTTTTTCCAAGTTAACATACCTATGAAGATGAATGCAAGATATATCTCAAAGGCCATTGAAGGAGTAGAATCACTGTTTGTACCAATCATTGAAACTTGTTCATCAGTTATTTCTGTGGAACCCACTTGGTTGGTAATATCTCCTTTGAAAGAAACTATATGTCAAGATGTTAGATGATATTAAAAAGTTCTTATATATGAATGGATTTATACATAATAAATGTGAGACGATAGTTGTAATGTGAAACATTCCTTTAGATGACAGAAGTATGCAGTTTCCAGTTGTAGTATAATTATCACTATTTATAAAGTTGTAGTATGTGTAAGAGTCTATATTTTACCACATTTAATAATACACGTAGTGTGTTGTTTTTTGCTTACTGTGATGAGGATGCATCACTTGACTCCGTAATAGTATAATCATTTGAATCTGTACCTTGTAAGAGTGATATTAGGATTGTAAGTTATGAAATTATAATGTATAGTATTCACAATAAATGTAACAGAAGTTTAAATTTATAAATGTTTATAGAAATAAAGACCATGTTGTATCGTGGTTTTTGGTCGTTATTTTGTTCTTTGATCTTCTGTATATCATTGATAGCTTTAAATACTCTTGAGAGACTGTGAAACAGGGAATGACATAATTGTAGTAATACATGTTTAGTATAATTTTTGATAGTAATCACAATAATTAAATGGAAGATAGTAAGAAGAACTAACTGTTGATGGATATAGATGCTAATGGAATGCAACGACGTAATTCATTGTTAGTAGCGGGTGTGACCAGTTCTGACGTAAAACAATTTTCTATAGGAATTATTAACGTAAAACTGTCATTCTTGTTTTATTATATATTAGCAGATAGAATTGTATTTTTTGAAGAGTTTGAATTTAACGTTTGGCTATATTGACCAGAGTTGAAAAAGTAATGGGTAATGAAGACATACCCCTTTGTGTTTGTCTCCTCTCATATGGCGTCAAAGGTTCAGGTGCAGTAATGTTTTAAGTGGTCATTCTACATGTTGATTTGTTAATATAGTAAACATGTAAGCTATTGATTCTTAAAAAATGAAACTGTTTTAGTAGTGGACAGTATTTAGAAGACAACCTGATTGATGTTGTTGACGTAGTAATATTCTTTTAAATCGTGTGTCTCTATATCTTGACGGGGAGTGCATATTTGTTCGGGGTATCTATTTTTTTTGCTTTTTATGAAACTGAACAGGACATCATAACCATGATAAACAGTGTTGTTATCTCATTACAGAAAAGGAATATTAAGGGGAATATAATGTAAACCATTATAGTAACAATTTGTTAAAGAACAAATCATCGATAATAATTAACACGTCTACTTAGTTGTTGTATTATGAAAATAACATAGCTCATGTAAAAGATGCGGTAATGTAGTACTTAGATTGTTCTTTTAGTAAGTGATATGGTTGGTTGTACAATTTTAGTCTCATACTATTAATATAAGATCATAGATGCCATAAAAAAATAATACTTCAGAGTTTTAAAATAGCATTAAGTACTATGATAGTTTAGTAATCAAATGTAAACAATTAAAAAATATATTGTGGTATTGAATGGATAGATATCCTAATAGAGTTATATAACATATCTTACATAAGGTACTGCGGTTATTGAACCAAGGATAGCCTGAGTAAATTTTCCATTCATACTAGTACACATTTTAAAGGATAATGCAGGATAAAGGAGAAGAGTACTTTTTCGGGATTACCGTTACTTTTGTAGGAGAATGAATTTCAGCTGGTCAATGGATGAACGTACACATATCATTATTTCACTGGAATCCTCATTTTCATTCAAAGAAATTTAAATTCCTAGTTGTGTTACTGTGAAGGGAATAAAAAATGTAAAGTAAAATAAATAACTAATTACCAAGATTTTTTAACAATCATTAAATTATAGAAATTGGACTACATAAAAATAGAATATTGCACAATGGTTAGGAAAGAGTAATTGGATACAATTGTTAAAAAATAAAATAGGGTTTCAATAAAAAAGAAAGTTGTAGGAGAAATTAAACGTTACCTTGTGTATACTGAAATTCGATCATTGAAACATGACTACAAAAATGAAGCAATATTTCCAATTCACCTGACATAACAAAATCATTATAGACTCAATGAAAAGAAAAAAATAATGATCATACAAGTATTATTAATTGGAGTGAAGGGTCACCATGTTTGGAGAATAGTTTAAAAAGATATGTAGTGCAGAAAATTTGTGTTCAAATGTAACTTATTTCTACATAACTGAATTGTGTTTTACTGGAATTAAATCAAAGAGTTCAGTAGGCTTAATACGTCAAAGATGAAAACATACATGATACTGAGGTATCATTTTTTACAGTTCGAATTAGGTATAGTACATAAAGGATATGTAGATGTGCGAGGACAATGCTTTAGTCAGTAGTGGAGATGGATATAGAGAAATAAATATCAAACCCAAGATATTTCATTGCGTAACCAACACCATAATACAAAATATGTCACCTGAGCATTGTAAGGAAGGACAATTTTAGATGTGCATTGAAAACCAAACTAATTACATAGGTTTATACCTGCAATTAATCTTAGGAAACTGTTTGTCAAGGTTACAGTAGGTGGAAATATACAAGCTTTGGGTATCTGGAAAGAGTAGCTGATGCCCGATGTACCTTAGTCAATGTCAATTCTTGAGAGGACAATCGAGATATAGAGGACCTGATGACTGTCGTTGGATAGGATCTGGATTAGTCAGAGAAGAGGAGGATCAGAATTTATGGGATACAGTACAGTTGAAACCATAGAGGCAGAGGAAACTCAAGACCTGGAGTCTCTGAAACCCTAGACGTTGAAGAGAAGATACGCGGGAGGGTCGGGGTAGGGATTTGAGGAATATGAAGCAGTATTTTATAGGTTTTTCTGCGTTGGAGGTGTTGCTTTTCCGCATGTTGACATGTAGGGAGAAAAATGATAACTTTAGATGATATATAGATGTCACTAAATTATTAAAAATAGACATAACATTAATTCCCAAAATATTATAATGTAAATAATTATTGTCACATACCAAATATGTGAATACCTTAATAACATATTATCTTGAAACATGGTAATAATCAAAACTAATTTAAAAAAATAATTAAAACAAACATATTCTCTGATTTCTAGAATAAAACCACATATTATTGAATATATTCCATAAATCCCATAATGATGTAATATTTATCAATGATAACATATAATTTTTTTTAATAAATCATTAATTAGTTCAAATGAAATCAATATGATAAAATTTAACTTATTCATAACCATCCCATATTTATCCAAAAATCATTATCTCAAATCAGAAACATATAAATGGGTTTCTTCTATAAAACATTTTTTTTCATAAAATATCACCTTTACAGTAAATACCATTTTTAATTGATTAGGAACATTTTACATATTATTTTAAATCACTAATTAAAAACTCATACTGATTTTTTTAAATGTTTCATGATTCGTATAACATAATTATTTAATTACAATACGTTAAAACATTAATAATACTACATCATTCTCAACCCATTAACTAGGCTTCAACATCTTATTTAGTAATAAAAGTTTCCATCCATATGAAATATGAATCATGTATTGACATTTACCAACCTAAATTTAATAGTGATTATTAAATTTTATATAAATAAATAAAATTAGAAAACCCCCATTATTTTAATATTTCATTCGTAAAATCCTCATCATTACTAATATAACAATTCATTATACAAACTTGATAATTTTGTTTATGAGTCTTCCCCTAAGGACATTTATTTTCATAATGACCATATTTTTCACATTCAAAAACATTCATATGTTGATAATACTTTAGAGAGACCAATATTAACATCTGTTGCATAAATATACATTAAATTTTCCCATATAAATGTAATACTTTTTGTCATTCTTCTATACACATAAAACATATTACTGTTCCATTTATTTATTCCCAAGAGTGATTCTTCCCATATCCTCATTATATAATAAATTGAATATTAATTCCCCTCTGGTCTCTACTATCCAAGCTATTGAATAATTCCATACATATCTTAATTGGTGACTCTAAGATTTGGTTTACATTCATGATTTAATCATATATCGTTATATTTGATTACAATTAATAAAAACATCATTTACTCCTGTAATCATCTTATTTAGTTTATCATCAAAAAATATGATATCATATTCAACATTAATTTACCTATTTTTGGTTCCTGACATTGATTAAAACCAAAAAATTATAGTATAATAACTAATAATTATATTAGGAATCCAAATAATCATGGAAATCACATATAGGTTGTCTAAATAATGACAGTTTATTTATATTATATGAAACCTTACATTTATCCTAGGATATCAATAGTCATCATCTATTTAAATCCTTCATGGTGGTTCGTATATAGTATCTGAATATCCAATGAATATCCCCTGAGATTTTCAAAGTATATGTGAATCAAGGCTCATTGGCATTCATCAAGTAACAATAGAGTCTAGATCAACACTCTCTTTTCGGATTTATTATCCCTAAGTACCTTTGCTATAGAGCCAAATCCACTTGTATTATTGATACAAGGATGAAATTTCTTGGACAACACTCTCCCCATCATTTATAAAAATTGGATGAAAATTTTTCTATAATTTATATCATCCATAGACATATCCTTAAATATGTTGATAATATATTTTAATCATATTTCCCAATGGTTAACTAAACCTGTCTATGATACTTAATTATGATACCCTGTTTGTTTATATAGAGATTATAAATCTTATATGTTACCATTAAATACATTACAAAAAAATTAAAAGGGGTCATAGTAGTTTTGTGTATATAGGGATAAGGCACGTAATCTTCTTATTCGGAGAATGATCTTCAACATCTACTAGAAATATCGTCATTTTTAGTACACTTCAAAAATAAATCTATACTTAAAACATTTCCTAATATTGTAGGAAATTAAAACATATGAAAGAGTGATCTTAGATGATCAGTAAGAGTAAAAAAGTATATATGAATGATCAAATAAACAATACATGAGCATAACAATATTGGATGATAATATTAACATTAAAATCCATAAAATAAGTATCATAGATTATAATCATGATACGAGGAATGATTCATATTAGATCAGAAGACATGAATAATAAATTAATCAAAGCACATGAGCCATGAGATCATATCATTGGTGTAAACATAGTTTGTTGGTATACACATATGTATAGAAAATGTTATGTCAAAGATATCTTCCAATACATTCATAAAATTCTAGTCTAGGTATAATCAGTGTATAAGCTGCTTAAATCTTTGGACAGCCTCCCTTGAACCCTCTTCTTCTAGGATAGGAATAACTCCATATATACCATCTTGTATCGGGCTTGGGATTACCACCCATATACACTCTTGTTTTGAGCTTGGGATAACATCCCATGTAGGCTTTGAACTCATATTTAATTTATCATACCCAATTAATTAGAGGGAGATATGTGTCTCCCCTGTCACATAATATATATATTTATTTTCCATAAGATCATAGAAAAGTAATCATATCAGAACCCATAAAAATAAATTGGTGTTATAAAATTCTTCATCATAGGATAACCCATGTAAAATATATGTGTTTCAAAATCATTTCATGATTTTAGAATAGTATAAACCATGAAAAAGATATAATTTTAATAATAATCTTGACATTATAAAAAACAAACCATTCAGGGAAAGAATAATAATGGAGTCATTGGATAATATCTCTAGTAAATAATAAGTAACAACAAAGGATGAAATCCTAGAAGGAAAATGATGTTGAAATAAGAAACAATTGGAATGTTTATTGAGAAAAATGATCTTTACACTTTGAAAAAACTTATAAAAATATACTATTTTTTTTGTAAATATTATTATATAATAAAAATTTAATCTTATAAATTATTATTTAAAATATTTATTGTTCATGGTGGTGGAAAACCTCATTCATGTAATACATATGGAAACAAATATTCCATTGGTGTTAAGGTAATAATCGAAACATGAATTGTTTTTTAAAAAAGAATAAAGATTGATTTTAAAAAAATTAGTATGAATTATAAACTTGTTAAAACTTTATTCAATAAATAATTGTGATAATGTAAAAAATTAAAAGTTTTTGGAAACATGGATATAAAAGCAAAAAAAATTCGACCTAAGAGAGAAATAATATCACATTACTTTTAATTTTTTATTCATGTGTAGAAAAATGTATAAAATAAAAGGACAAATATATTATTATTTGATAAAAATAGGGTCAGAAAATTCATTATTTTAATGAGAGATTGATAATAATATTTTATCAATGGAATTATAAACATAAACAATACAGATAATGTCACACCCCGACCCTTTTTATTATACTTTTATTTTATTATTTCTTGACTTCGGTTAGCTTTGTCAAGGCGCAAGTTGAGCGGCGGTTTAAATTTTTTTATCGTTTATTAGTTTTGGGGGGTGTCGGACCGGTGCGCGGTCATCGCATGGTTGGCGGTGACCGCGTGATTAGACCAAGTGGTTGCACAAGTGTGTAATGATTAAAATAAATAAATTTTGATGAAAATAAAATAAGATAAAATTTTAAATTGTAATAATAATATTATTATTTTGTAGATAAAAATATTTTCATTATTAAAAATTGTTAATAATATTATCAATGAAATTGTTGTAAATATAATTATTTATTTGTTATTAATATTGTTATTTTTTAAATGAAAATGAATAAAATTATGACTATAATTATTATTATTTTTAGTGTCATTATTATTATTATTATCATTAAGGAAATTAATGATGTTGTTGTGAATATATATGTATTAATATTATAGCAAACGTTTTTAATAAAATGTTTATTATTATTATTGTTATTATTAAGATATGAGGATTCAAAAAAAATAGAAATCCTAAATCTACCCATGCGCCTGGCGCACCCCCATCCCCATTCCTTCTTTTTCTTTTTTTATCTCATATCCCCTCCCCCCTCTCCCTTTCCATGCCTCCCACACTCTTTCATATATTGTTTTTTTATTTATTTCCCTCTTTCTCTCACGCCCCTATTTCTTATTTTGTTTTTTTTATTATTTTCCCTCAATTCCCTCACACACATCTCTCTTATCCCCCCCTAATTCCAATCACACTGCCCCTTTTACTTTCTGTTTCATCTTCCATGCATCGATCCTCTCCCCTCTTATTCCAATCTCGCCGCGCCTTTTTTCTACCCTTCCACGCACATCTATCCTCTTCCTCCCTATTTCGAATAAGACACATCTCTACCTTTTCCCCCTATTTGCAGCGTCACCCCCCCCCCCCCCCCCCCGCGGCCTCCTCCCTTTGGCGCGATGGGTCTCCACGGCTTGGCCTCCCTACAACACCCCATGGCCGGAGGTTATCAATGTCACAACCGCTTCTTGACGGTGACCTGCAGCATGCGCGCACGGGCTCTCGATTGAGTTTCTGTGGCATGCACCCCCTTCCTTCGATCTCCTTCATTCCTCGATCTTTCTTCCGATTTCATTGTGTTTCTCCAACGATTCAGTGAGGTACGATCCTTAGACCTCTTCCCTTTCACCGCGTTGATGATTCGTTTATGTTTTGGTACTCGGTTTGGATTTAATCAAATCCCTACGATTGGGATATCTTGAGATTGTTGTGTTATTTCTTGAATAGGGTATGCGAATACCTCCTTAGGTCTTGTTATCGCGTGTTCCAACATCCGCCGCCGAAGGTGAAGCAGATTGACTCCATTTTGGTCTGCTGCCGACATCCAGGGTATATATTTATACCCGTTGTTTGGTTTCGCAGCTTTGTTATGCCCTTAATTAGTCTTCTATAGTGTTCTCGAGTATTTTTCAAAGTTGTTAAAAATATGTTTTGAGTTAGTTCCTTGTTTATGTCTTCTTTCATCTGCGATGATTTGCTTGTTTAAGTGACACATATTATTTTGACGATTTTTTTAAATGTAATTTGCATCGCTATGGTTTTCTCGTTTAGATTTTTGTGATGCTTCCGAATTGATAAATTGTTTAAAAATTGGTCATTAGCATGATTCATTATTTATGTTTATGTGTTTATGCACTTGGGGTGTTGATAAATTGTGATATGAGCTTTTAAAATAAATTGATACGATTTTGGGGGTGTTTCCCTTAATTTTTTTTTATAAAAGAAAATGGCTACAGTGTGGTTTGGGTTTTACTTGTGAACCTTGTGATTTTTGTAGAGTTTGGTTTTCAATTTTATCTTGATTGATTTGTTTGAATTTATTTTATTTTAGGGGATTTGTGGTGTTTTTGAGTCCCTAAGTTTTATCGTAGGGAGTTGTGGTTGGTTTCGAAGGTGCGCACGCATATTCCATGGTATGAATATGTATAGATATATATATCTTCTGTGTGCGTGTTCCCTCATGGAGCGGGGAACACATGCATCCGTTTATGGATATATATATATATATACATGGAAGTGCGTGTGTGAGAGCAAGATTCTCCTTGAGTTAGAAAGCTTGACGGGACCTTTGTTCGAGGTAGGCGTTTCCATCCATTCTCTCTTTTTGATATTTTCTATAGGCACTTGCATTGTTTCATTTAGTTTATAAATTTTATTTTCACCCTTATAATCCTGATAGTTTATTTATTTCAATGATTCTTTGATGGTTAAAAGGGTTAATAACAGCTTTTCAATAGTTCCTTGATTTCTTTTCAAACCAATTTAAAGAACCGCACGTAGAGGCCCACATCATTTTGAAAACAAGAACCGCTTATAAAACAAAGGATTCGAGAAAAATACTAATTTAAAGAGATGTGAAAACATTTCTACAAAAACATTAAGTTCCATGAAAACAACCAACACAGGACAAAAAAGTTTCATAAAATGTTTCTACCCGGAAACACGACTCAAAACGTCCAACAGTACCATTTGCAGATAAAGGCAGTTAGTTCAAACCAAGTTGGAAAGGTATAAAAATGTGCATAAATAAAGAATCATCCAAAATTCCATTCTCTATTTCTGATATTTTCCATAGGCACTTGCATTGTTTCATTTAGTTTATAAATTTTATTTTCACCCTTATAATCCTGATAGTTTATTTATTCCAATGTTTCTTTGATGGTTAAAAGGGTTAATAACAGCTTTGAAATAGTTCCTTGATTTCTTTTCAAACCAATTTAAAGAACTGCACGCAAATTCCCACATCATTTTGAAAACAAGAACCGCTTATAAAACAGAGGATTCGAGAAAAATACCAATTTAAAGAGATGCAAAAATATTTCTAAAAAAACATTAAGTTCCATGAAATCAACCAACGCAGGACAAAAAAGTTTCACAAAATGTTTCTACCAGGAAACACCACTCAAAACGTCCAACAGTACCATTTGCAGTTAAAGGTAGTTAGTTCCAACCATGCTGGCAAGGTATAAAAATGTGCATAAATAAAGAAGCATCCAAAAATCCATTTTTTGATCAAACCCTACTTTTATATCTCTATTTCAAACTTGTTTTAGTGCACTAATTTGGAAAAGAGAATTGTTGGATTCTGTGGTTTACTTTGGCATCCCTACTGAGCATTTTTAATGGTCACGCCTATTTTATCTTTCCAGTTGAAGGTTCAGTTTCTCATACAGGTTTCTAGTTCATCTACTCAATGTTGGAGTAGTGTGGTTTTGTGTTGGGTGGTGACCTAGGAGGTCACAAGGAGGTATGTTCAACTTATTTGTCTTTCGGCTTCCAGTTCTTATCTTTATCGTCAGTTCGCTTATCTTTTTATCTTTTGTTCATGGGCCAAATCATTCCCAACTTTTAAATTTTTATGCCCGACACAGGTTTCCAGCCCGTGGGGATCGGGAACTCCCTTCGGGCCATGTCGCGGGCCGGCTCGGGTGACCAGATTAGGTTCGAACCTCTTTTTTTCATGACAAAATGGTATCAGAGGCGGCCCTTGTTATTTGGGGTGTCTGGTAGAAGGATATTAAGACTATCGGGGCTCAGGAGTTAAGTTACGGGTTGGTTCCTGATCACTACCACTCGCAACGAGACTTTAGTTACCAGGGTTAGTCCGGGATTTGAGCCTTTTGTCTTTGGTTATTTGGATTGAGGGATGAAAATGAGAGCTAATCGGTTCACATTATGGCCTCACGTGGGGTGGTGACCCACGGGGATTTCAAGTGCCCGGTTTAAGGTCCTCTTAGTGTTATGTCTTACTTAGGGCATGGCTCACCACCATGTCACCGGGTTAAGCATATACACTAGTCCCTCATTCCAATAGTTTATAGTTGGTTGTGTTTCGTTTTGAACTCGGTCATTGTGTGTGTGTGTTGAAAATGAAAGTGTTTTCGAAATGAAAAAAGGGTTTCTTCAAAATTGTTTATGAAATTAGTAAAGTGAGTTCATAAAGAGAAAGTGTTTTGGTTTGGAACAATATGGTACGTGTTTGGATTTGGTAAGGAAAGAGGTGTTCGAACCTTGGTATTCCTTATGGAGGGTCATATGTGCATCGATATGTGCAGAGAGTGCGTAGGGGCACTTGTTTACAAATGATGTGAGCGAGATTGAATGAACGCACATGTGACGGTTCATATGGTGCCATAAGAGGGTTTTAAAATTTTAAAGAAATGATGGTTTTGGAAAGTGATTTATGCCTGTCTTTGTATATGTTTGTCTTGTGGGCCTTTTGGCCTTGTCTTGTGTTGTTGCCTTGATTGAGTTTTGGCTTGTTGCCAGTTTCGATTATGTTTCATGTGTTGTCATGAGTATGCCACCTAGAAAGGTCGCTAAGATTGCTAATGAGTCATGACCAGTTTTCAGTTCTTTTGCATGTTGCATATCGATCAAAGAAATCAAAGTCTGTGAGGTGTAGTTGTGTGGTTGTGGAATTGGAGTGGGTATTCAGGTCGTTGGGAACTCCCAGGGTTGTTAGGGTGCGTACCTTCTCAGGTTTATTTGAGGGTTCAGTTTTAGACTAGTAAAGATGATATGTCTCATCGTCGTTGGAGTTTTGGGTGTGATTAATGGTGGTTGACTTCTGTGAAGGTTCCCCACCTGGCAAGGAGTGGGAACAGTGGAACCTGTCTCCAAGAAACCATCCTAGTCGGTACCGGCTCATAGTTCATCAGACCGCTCTCTTGTGTGCCACCAGTATGGCATGTCCAGACATTCTAAGTCACCTTGCCACATCCCTTCGAAGTCTTGCTACCGTGTGGCGGTTCAGGCCACTAGGGAGTGTTCTGTAAGAAGCATCGCTCGTGAAGGAGTTAGAGACTAGGAGATGAAAATGCCTGACTGTGAAGTAGGAGATACTTCAGCCATGAGGGCCCCAACCACAGGTCTCGGGGTGAAGCTCGCGCACAGTCAGGAGTTGCCGAGGGTGTGTAGAACCTCGCTTCGAATTATGTTTTCATCTTTCTAAAGGGAAATATCCAAAATTTCCTTGTTCTGTTCTAGTCACCCTTGTAATCTCATCATAGTTGTGGTGATGTGATGAACTTGTTCTATCGTAGTCTAAACGGTCTTATTTTTTCTCAGTGTGTTTTCAAATCATTCGGTTTTCCTTGAAGGATGTTGGGCCCGCGAATAAATGGATCGTCTTAATTTTTAGTTGGGTCTCAATGGTGTTCGTTAGGGGGATGTTTGGTTTCATGAAATTAATCGGCTGTGTTTCAGGGTCCTTTCTGAGTTTGGGCTAGGAGTTCTGTAGTCTCCGGTTGGGGTGGGGATTTTATTCGGTCGGTGTGAGAGGTGTTGAGTTAATCTTGTATCCTTGGGGTGTTGGGTCGTTTCGTAGCAAGCTTTCTGTTTAAGTATCGAAGTGTTGTTTGGTCAATGTGGAGAAATTAAATGGGTTCAGTTTGCGAGTTCCCGCGTTGGCCCCCACGGGGGTGGTGTGTTTGGGTTTCAAGGTTTTCGTATTAGTGAATTCTCGTGGTGGGGAGAACCCTCCAATTTTCTCCCCTCAACCTCGGGCTTTAGTTTTCTCTTGAATTGGTCGGGTGTGACTTGTTGAGAGTAATTTCATCTCGGGATTCATAGTTTTTCTCCAGTTTTGTCTGGGCATAGACCCAAGTTATGTTAACTGTTGGCTTGGTGACTTTATGGGGGCAGAAAGTTTTATGGTGGGGAGAATTGTCACACCCGACCCTTTTTATTATACTTTTATTTTATCATTTCTTGACTTCGGTTAGCTTCGTCAAGGCGCATGTTGAGCACCGGTCTAAATTTTTTTATCGTTTATTAGTTTTGGTGGGTGTCAGACCGGTGCGCGGTTATCACATGGTTGGCGGTGACCACGCGATCGGCCCAAGTGGTTGCACAAGTGTGTAATGTTTAAAATAAATAAAATTTGATGAAAATAAAATAAGTTAAAATTTTAAATTGTAATAATAATAATATTATTATGTAGATAAAAATATTTTCATTTTTAAAAATTGTTAATAATATTATCAATAATATTGTTGTAAATATAATTATTTAGTTGTTAGTAATATTGTTATTATTTAAATGAAAATGAATAAAATTATGACTATAATTATTATTATTTTCAGTGTCATTATTATTATTATAATCATTAAGGAAATTAATGATGTTGTTGTGAATATATATGTATTAATATTATAGCAAACATTGTCATTAAAATGTTTATTATTATTATTATTATTATTAAGATATGAATATTCAAAAAAATTGAAATCCTTAATCTTCCCATGCGCCTGACGCATCCCCCTCCCCATTCTTTGTTTTTCATTTCTTATCTCCTCTCCCCTCCCCCCCCTCTCCCTTTCCATTCCACCCCCACTCTTTCATATTTTGTTTTTTATTTATTTCCATCTTTCTCTCACGCCCCTCTTTCTTATTTTGTTTTTTTATTTTCCCTCAATTCCCTCATGCACATCTCTCTTCTCCCCCCTAATTCCAATCACGCTGCCCCCTTTTACTTTCTATTTCATCTTCCATGCACCAATCCTCTCCCATCTTATTCCAATCTCGCTGCGCCTTTTTTTTCTACCCTTCCACGCACATCTATCCTCTTCCTCCCTATTTCTAATTAGACGCATCTCTCCCTTTCACCCCTATTTGCAGCATCACACCCCCCCTCGTGACCTCCTACCTTTGGAGCGATGGGTCTCCATGGCCTGGCCTCCCTACAGCACCCCATGGTCGGAGGTTATCAATGTCACAACCTCTTCTTGACGGTGACCTGTAGTAGGTGCACACGAGCTCTCGATTGAGTTTTAGTGGAGTGTGCCCCCATTCCTTGGATCTCCTTCATTCCTCGATCTTTCATTCGATTTCTTTGTGTTGATCCAACGATTCAGTGAGGAATGATCCTTAGACCTCTCCCCTTTCATCGCATTGACGATTCATTTCTGTTTTGGTACTCAGTTTGGATTTAATCGAAACCCTACGATTGGGATATCTTGAGATTATTGTGTTATTTCTTGAATAGGGTATGCGAAGACCTCCTTAGGTCTTGTTCTTGCGTGTTCCAACATCCACCGCCGAAGGCGAAGCAGATTGACTCCATTTCGGTCCGACGCCAACATCCAGGGTATAGTTTTATACACGTTGTTTGGTTTCGCAGCTTTGTTATGCCCTTAATTAGTCTACTATAGTGTTCTTGAGTATTTTTCAAAGTTGTTAAAAATATGTTTTGAGTTAGTTCCTGGTTTATGTCTTCTTACGTCTGCGATAATTTTCTTATTTAAGTGAAAAATATTATTTTGACGATTTTTTTTAAAATGTAATTCGCATCGCTATGGTTTTCTCGTCTATATTTATGTGATGCTTCACCATTGATAAATTGTTTAACAATTTGTCATTAGAATGATTAATTATTTATGTTTATGTGTTTATGCACTTGGGGTGTTCATAAATTGTGATATTAGATTTTAAAATAAATTGATACGATTTTTGGGGTGTTTCCCTTAGTTTTGTTTTATAAAAGAAAATGGATAAAGTGTGGTTTGTGTTTTACTTGTGAACCTTGTGATTTTTGTAGAGTTGGTTTTTGAATTGTATCTTGATTGCTTTGTTTAGATTAAATTTATTTTAGGGGATTTGTGGTGTTTTTGAGTCCCGAGGTTTTATCGCAGGGAGTTGCGGTTGGTTTCGAAGGTGCACACGCATATTCCAAGGTATGAATATGTATAGATATATATATCTTCTATGTGCGTGTTCCCTCATGGCGCGGGGAACACATGTATCAGTTTAAGGATATATATATATATATATATATATGGAAGTGTGTGCGTGCGAGAAATCTTCTGCTTGAGTTAGAAAGATTAACGTGACCTTTGTTCGAGGTAGGCCTTTCCATCCATTCTTTCTTTCTGATATTTTCCATAGGCACTTTCATTTTTTCATTTAGTTTATAAATTTTATTTGAACCCTTATAATCCTGATAGTTTATTTATTTGAATGTTTCTTTGATGGTTATAAGGGTTAATAACAGCTTTTCAATAGTTCCTTGATTATGTTTAGGTGCTTCCATGCCTTTGCTCCCAATTTTAAACCACTTAATACTTGCGTTTTCTTAATTAAAATTTTGATTATGTTTCACATATTTATTTTTCTTATAGTTAACTTATGACTGTGTTTTTCTGTTGAAAGGTTTGATCAAAAGATGGATTTTTGGATGCTTCTTTATTTATGCACATTTTTATACCTTGCCAGCTTGGTTCGAACTAACTGCCTTTATCTGCAAATGGTACTGTTGGACGTTTTGCGTGGTGTTTCCTGGTAGAAACATTTTATGAAACTTGTTTGTCCTGCATTGGTTGATTTCATGGAACTTAATGTTTTTGTAGAAATGTTTTCGCATCTCTTTAAATTGGTATTTTTCTCGAATCCTTTGTTTTATAAGCGGTTCTTGTTTTCAAAATGATGTGGGACTCTGCGTGCGGTTCTTTAAATTAGTTTGAAAAGAAATCCATGAGTATATGCCTATTTGGATTTTTAAATACAAAAGTGGTGTCTAGAGTTGTTTTAGAAGAGCTTGTGCAATGTATTCATAAGGGCATTTGATTATGTAAAACGAGTGGACTAGTTTACAACTCCAAGTGTTTGATAAAGTGTTTTTGATAATCGCGGGTTGTGATGGCCCAGTTGGCACTTTATATATTTGACATGTATGCATATATATAAGTATATGGGGCGCTCCTATCTAGGGTAACCCTTCGTGGGCGAATGTATAGGAAGCATCTGTGTTTGGGGTAGGCAAGTGTGGTGAGATGAGTCACGCGTGCGAGGGCCTTCCTACTTACACAGTATTATTATAACCACCATGGGTTCCGGGACATCTTTTAGATGATCGAGTGACGGTTTCTGATCAACCCCAATTAGACAGGTTGGTACCCCCTAGATTCGTTGTTAGGTCAGGTGGTCTTTGCCACTAGATTGGTTAGTTATGGCGGCCAGTTGGTTATAGACTTAGGGGCTTCACTATACTCTGGTAGGTGGTTCCGAAACCGAGTACGTCCGGGGGTCTTCTAGGGATGTTTAGGATCACCCATGGTTACTAGATTACTTACATTTCTTGTTTACTTTTTAGTTCCCTGGTTTATTTTTAGTTGCGCTTTTACTTGTTTTACTCTAGTCCTGCTTTGGTATTTTCTGTTTTGGTTTTCATTTAAAAAAATGGAAAATGATTTTGGAAATGGTGTGTAGCATGTGTTGGGTTTTTAAATGATTACAACTTGTTGTATATTTTAGAATGTTGAAACCCTACTTTTATATCTGTATTTCAAACTTGTTTTAGTGGACTACTTTGGAAAATAGATTTGTTGGATTCTGTGGTTTACTTTGGCATCCCTACTGAACATTTTTAATGCTCACACCTATTTTATATTTCCAGTTTCAGGTTCAGTTTCTCATAAAGGTTTCTGGTTCAGCTGCTCAATGTTGGAGCAGTGTGGTTTTGAGTTGGGTGGTGACCTAGGAGGTCACAAGGAGGTATGTTCGACTTATTTTTCTTTCTACTTCCAGTTCTTATCTTTATTGTCAGTTTGTTTATATGTTTATCTTTTGTTCGTGGGCCAGATCATTCCCAACTTTTAAATTTTTACGCCTGGCACTGGTTTCCAACCCGTTGGGATCGGGAACGCCCTTCGGGTGACCAGATCAGGGTCGACTTGGGTTTGTTCGTGACAGATAAATGATTTGATTGTACTATAAAACAGTTACCACATTTTTAACATTGAATCATTATTCCTATTAAATAAAAAATTTACGTGAAACAAAAAATATCAATAAAACTAAATAAATAGTATTATATGTTAAATTTGATGTCTATACCACTCATAAATAAATATTGGTTCATAACATAATATATGTCTCAAGGAAGGTAAATTGAGACAAAAATATATTATGGATTTGGTTATATTCAATGTTTAAACCATGAAAGAGAGATCTTTAGTAAGAAATTTTAATAAAAATAATTATCAAGGGAATAATCATGATATAACTTCATGGGACGTTTATAGACCACATAAAGTAAATCGGTTGTAAATATGGAATGTGTCTCACAGAATTGAAAATTGAGACGAAAATCGATTACCTTATGTCTCAACTGCGTTTATACACATTAGATGATCTTATTTAATAAATATATGTTTATAATAATAATATTTAAAACCCATATTTAATTAAATAATTTAACATATTATATAATTATTCCATTTAAAGACATTTTTATAAACATTACTTTGTTAAAATTATTTTTTGGGTAAAAACATCTTCATATTTCATGTACATTTGGGTTTAGTGTTTTCAGTCATTTTTGTTTACAGTTATCTCATTTACATAATGTTAACAATGATATAAATTTAATATATATTAATAATATATGTATTTATAGTAATCCAATATATTTAGAGGTATTAGTGATGCAAAACATTCTTAGAGACATTGGTAGTATGCACACATGAACGATGTTTCCATTTCCAAAATGGACATAACATAAGAATGGTAAATAATATTTCACCCATACATAATAATTATGATTTTATATATATCATACCTATATATTATATATGTCATATATATTCATTAGATATATCTATATTACGATCCAAGTAAAAAAATGGAAATGAAAAACATGTCACATTAGATCCTAAGGAGGTAATCCGCCATCCACACAAGCGATATTATTATCTTCTAGTGGGATAAATTGAATGAAGTGAGATGTTCCTCGAAATTTTAATAAGTATTTTTATGAAATAAATATCAAATATATTCATTATATTTATCATTATTACCTTACATGTAATGGTAAAGTGGAAAACTAATCACATCGCTTTATGAGGCTGTATTCCACCGTACACACAACCAACATTATTGTATCCCCCATTGAATGGAAAGAAAGAAGTTATAAGAGATAAAATAATTATTAAAGTATAATTTGGTTGTCAATAATATATATATATATATACATATAAATATATATCTTTGAGTGTGTTTTTGTTTTAAATACATCATTATATCTAACAATTAATGGTGGTGATGGAAAACAAAATACATCTATTCATGAGGCAGTAATACGTCTAACACATGATCAATGGTTTAGTTTCATATTTGATGGAATTGTAGAAGGATATAATTTATTAAACAAAAATATAAAAATATAATTTTTTGCATATAATTGTTATATTATATTGGATGTTTTATAAAATAATTGAAGGTTTAAAAATAAAAATAAATAGAAGGAGGTTATTGTAGTAAATTTACTTCGCATAGATAAATGTATATTAGATCACTTTTGGAAGACCACATAGTCAGTATTTTGGGAAGAAAAAAACTATATGAAATGTAAAATGATATTGGGGAGGGATTTACTAATTGTATTTCGGAATTAGATTTTTTGATAAATGTATTAGAGTTAAGGCTTGTGGTTACCTTTTATATGTGGGGGAATGGAATACACATGAATAAAATGTGTAAATTTCCCAAAATAAATTAAAATTATAAAGTCATTAAAATCAATAAAGTATAAAAATATCCTTAGAATAAATATAGTTAATGGTTGGATAGAAACATGGATATTAAATGAAATTTATACACGTTTTTGGTCATTTCTTAAAAATTATTGTTTTAGTTTAACCCCTGATTAAAGCATTTTTTACATTATCAACTATAAATATATTTTTTATTTTTTACCATTAGTTACAACCAAAAATTATTTTCAAATTACTACATAATATTAATTAATATGATTAAAAAAATTGAATCTATATGTCAAAATTTAATTCACAAAATTTGGAAGAATGTTAATTTATAATTAATTACATCGACGAGGCGTGAATGGGAGTTTTAAAATAGAAATGGTTCCAAATTCTGAAATGTTTGTATATCAAAATACAAAAATAAAATGATTCTAAAATCCTATAATTTAGTAATTTATATATATATAATTGCAATAATATTTTATTTAAAACCACGTAAAAACTGTTTTGTTGGGTTTTTAAATTAATTAAAAGAAATGAAAATTAAAAAATAAAAAACCATTATTTTGTACTATTCATAAAAAATTCAATCTTTTTCGAAATTTTTAAAAAATAAACATATGATAATTTTTAAATTATTAATTAATAATGAAAATTATTTTATGAAATAAAATTTCATAAAGTGTCTAAATTTATTTTTTATAGTAATTTCACAAAAGGTTACACAATTATTTATCAAAAAAATTATAATTTTTACAAATACTGTTGGATATATTCATACCTCATGTATATAAAAAATTCAATATAAATTATAAACATTTGATTAAATATATAATGTCGAAATTTCTATAAAATAATTCATTATAAGTGTGTTTTTTTATTTTATTGTGAAAAAAACATGTTTCGGTGCATAATTATAGATTTTTCGAGATTGATTTTTTTTATTTTAAAATATACTATATTTTTATTTGAAATTAATTGGTCTTAAAGAAATAATTTTATATAAATATGTACCAAAAATATATTCTTAATTTTTTTATTCTTATTCATACTCTCTATTCCAATGTCTATGTGACAACTATCACATTAAATTATAATATTTTAATAATATGTTATGTTTTGATTAAAACTTGTGGTGTGTGTGACATAAATTAATATATGTGTTGTGTGTAACATAAACTATCAAAAAGATTAAATTTATTTGAATTCAATACATTTTAAAAAATAAAGTGGAGTTATATAATCCACGATGGTAATCATTCAAATTTGTGATGTTTTCTTGATTGTTAGAAATGACTTATTCTTACGTCATCTATTATATTGATATCACATTACTATGATTCCATAATCCTATTTTTTTCATGTACATTATGTTTTTCCTCCATATTATTACACATGAGCTTTATCTTTTATGATATTATTTTATGTCTTTTGAACCGTATGTGGTGATTCTTATAATATTTATTAATATACTCAGATTTATATGTCATTGCATTTTTTTTATGTTTTCCCTAGGTTATCCATGGATGTTTTTGAAGAAAAAATAAATTTTTTTTATCTCATTATGGAGAATTAAATAATGATATTGTGTTTTAGTTTCAGGTTTTTACTCTTATCATATTCTTCCAAAAATAGTAGGCCACATGATATTTTTTTTGATTATTTGATGTTAATGTCAAAAATCATGTAATTATTAGTGTAAAAGGATTGGGTCACTGTAGATGGTTACATAGAACAATGTAGTTATTTTATTATTAGGAGATTTTTACTTAATTTATAAATCAATTTTTAAGATGAGGTTTTGTAAAATATCCTTTAAATTTTGTGATATACTATTCGAGTTATTTACAAGAAATTATATCCCAATCTAGATAATTATTTTGTATGTGTCTCTAGAATATTTATACCTAAGGGTAATGACCCGATTTGAAAAATTTTCTATTAAATTCAACATCACATGTTGAATGAAAAAAGTTCCCTTCTATTCCCATTATGTGACTCTCCTAAGATATATGATTTTGAGAATTCAAAGCTCCTTTTTGAACTATTATGGAGGAATTCGATATTTTATTTTTTAGAAAACATAATAGAGAAATTACCATGAATAACCAATATTGAAACCTAGATACACATTATATTAGGTTATATGTGTCATTTATACATTATTCCTTCTATGTTAACAATCTACATTTGCAGATATTTTTTAGTTTTAGTATTGTTATCATATTTTTTATTTTAGTTAATGGAATAAATTGTGATAAATGTCTCTAAAAATTTATATGATATAAAATGTGATGATTACTATAAGGTTATCCATAACCTTTTGGGAGGGGTGGTGATTAATTAATGGATTTATTGGCTTAAGTGACCCATGATATGAATAATAACCTAAATCATGTATAACACACTCCTTATCACAATCAAGGGATGTTATGGCCGAGTAAATTATGGGAAAAAGGGCCCATAAATTTTGTGTATCGTAAATTCAAATAACCATAGAATTATTTATTAAATCGTTTAAGAATATATTCCATGTATTCTGATTCTTTGAATAAGTTAAATTCGTGCTTGATATCTCTCATCATGAAGGAGAATTTGATCAAAAGTGACATCGATAAAGAACATGAAGTTTGAAGAGAAAATAAATTCTAGGGGATGTGATGGATTCATGAAATATAATTTTGAATAAATATTTCCATGAAATACCCATCATAATGCATTAATGGAGTTCCTTGGAATGAAGACAATAAAAGAAGTGTTTTTCATTTTGAATGAGGTAATCAATACATGTCATGAACACATCACCTCTTTCTTTTTCATCCACAATGAAATTAAGGTAGAACATTTCTTTAACAGGTAATATATTTTTATAAAAAGGATATATTAATTAATGTTATTGACAACTGTGAAAATATTTTACAATATTCCCTTATGTTCGAAAATGATAATGGGGACTCTCAATGATCCTGTGGCATGGGGGATAAAAAATAATACAATCGGTTTTTATTTAGGTGGATCGACAAATAATTGGCATAATGTGATGGAACAAAATTCCCACATGTCAAAAAAGTGGAATGATGCATCTTGTAATCTATCACATGGGGACTGGAAGATGTTTGAAATGTAGAAAAGAGCGGAACTAGGATAATCAATACGAAGACAGTTGAGAAAACCGAATAATGTGATTTTTTGAAAGAAGGATTAGATGAAATATAAGTCTATATTATAGTGTATCAACTATAAAGAAAACATGAATCTTATGAACCATTAAACTGAGGGATTTTTTTGGATATATTCAACTAAAACAACCTCCAAGGACTAGTGATTGAAGGAGGATATATTTTACCATTACTACTAAGGGGGATCCTGGCACCAATATAGTGATATATACCTTGGTTATTCATTCATGAAAAGTTAACATACATTCTGATTTAGCTTCAAAAAATTATTTCACATCGAAAATGATAATTATAAATATTTATAATTCTCCTCAAAACATGGGTGGTCAAAATATCATTGGGAATAGTAATAAGATAAATTGTTTTAAACCAACTACATTACTCCTCAATGGTGAGTTTTATTTCACTAAACCTCACAAATAAATTCTTCATCCTTTAGTGTGATTTAATTATTTATTTGGAATTGATTGGTTTCCCATATATATAACCAACATCTACATTCATGATTGAGAGATAAAAGTTCATGTACAAATTCATCCTCTGATTCTGTGAAAGTGTAAGAAGAAGGAAATATATTATTTTTAATATTCTTAACATATGTTGATGTTAATGAAATATGAGACATAATATCTAGAAAAAATGATTGAGACCTTAGTGAGAATCATTCATGAAGACATTCCCATTGTTAGTTATTAGACTTATATATTCCATGATGTGTTTTTGGCCTTTCTCCATATATAAATGTTTAGCTCTCAGTAGAAATTATAGTGCGATCTATGTTTATATCCAAGACATTCTAAATAATTGTAACCATTGATTCTAAATAATTGAAAATCTGGTTTCATGATATTCTTGAAAAGGGATTCAAATACCTAAGTGCTTCATCGTAGGGCACACTAATATTCATTATCAAGAATAAGTATAGGGAAATTTTCCTCTAATATTATTATCTTGAAATAAAAAAATCCAGATAAAGATAATTTATCCCCTCAAATATATTGGTGATTTTTTCTATCAACTATATAGGGCATATAATTTCTCAAAGGTAGACCTTAGGTCATGATATTACAAATTAATGGGAATGAAATATGATTTTACCAAGTGTACCATTCGAACTAGGTGTCTAAACTATGAGTTATTGGTGATTCCCTTAACACTCACTAATACATGAAAAACATTTATGAAAATAATTAAAATATAATTTAGATATTAACTCAAAAAATTTGTGGAATCTTATATAGATTAAATTTTGATATAACATGTTAGTATTGGGATAACCACCCATGTACCTGATTTGGTCCTATGAAAACTTCTTATATACCCCATCGTTCTAGGTTTGGGATATCTTCCCATGAACCCTATATTTAATGATATGGGGATAACCTCTAATGTATCCTCTAGTTTCATGTTTGGTACGTCCTACCATGTACACTCTTATATTGGAATGTTGATAACCTCCAATGTACCCATTACGCTTATATAACATTAATCATTAACCATTTAATTGGATGGAGATATAGGATAAAAAAATACAAATACATTCTTTAATTGGCCGCCTGATCATAGAACATTCACAATATGAGAACCCAATAAAATAAATGGTTTTAATAAAATATTTCATCATTGAATAACATATGGAAGATAAATGGGTTTATAACCATTTATTGTTTCCATCATTACATAATCAATGGATAATATATGGGTTTTATAAAAATATTTTAATCATAAACATTCAAATGACTTAATATTGATGTACATGAAAATTACATTTATTTTCCAGAATATTTAATACATTTCACAAATGGAAGACCAAAGACCATACTAGTTTAGTGTCTTTGGAATCTCGGAACACATTCTTCTAGCTTGGTGAAAGATCATTAACATCTCCCATAATGACCATCCCCATTTGTTGTCCTCTGTAAAACCATTCTTTATTTCATGGGGAGATGAAAATATAACAGAAGTTCTCTCAAATTCTCAGTATGGGTGAACACGGAAAACATAAAATAAATCATAACTATAATAATGTTAAAACATGAACATATAAGTTGTATATCATAATAATTAGTCATGAAATAAAATATGGAAGTATGTAAGGCATAAATCATAAAGTAACATTAAACATAAACCTGATATAAAAATTAACTTCTGGAACACACATAAAAAAAATTCAATATTTTATAAGTCTCATAACCATGACCTGTATAGAATATAAATTCCCTAATAGAACTAACTTCACAATACTTTCCAACCATGTATTACTGAACAAGATTTACTTCTTTTTTTACATATATTGCTGAACTGGATTTACTTTCCATTTTAGCATGTCTAACTCATGAGATATAAATTGTTTCACAATTAATTGTAGGTAGATATTGTACCCACCAATCTCATAATGATATCATTCTTATACATTCCACAAAAACATAAATCATTCATCAATGCATGGCCCATGAAATAAAATAGGGTTCTTAAACATTATTACATCATTACATAATCTATATAAAATACCATTCAACCATTAACACTATCAATTCATATTAATAATAGTTATTGAGACATAACATTATTTAATGATATTCATCATAGATTGAAAATAGTTTTGATAATACCCATGAACTTAATTATTGTGGAAAATATCATTTCATATTTAAATTTATTATCTTCTCAAAAATGTTGGAAAAAAATAAATGAAAATTAATTAGTTGATTTTTTTTTGAAATCATGTAGAAAAAGATTCCGGTATATAAGGTTTTATGAAGACATAAAAATCAATTCATTTCATAAAAAACATTATTCTCGTACTCTTTCTAGAAATGTAAAGAAGTAAAATGTTAGGAAAATGAAAGAAATATTCCATACATAACATTTATTAAAAATTCACCAATGGTTAAAATTGACTTAAAAATAGTAGATGAAATGAAAGAATTTTCTATTTTTTCTAATCATGGATGTGGATAATAAATATATCCAAGTAAACAGTTATATATAAACAATCTCAGATATTAATGGGGTTGAAAAATTATCTCACACCATAAGGTCACTAATAGAAACACTAGATAATATTTATCTGAGTAGGAATTCCCTCTCTCCCTCTCGAATGGGTGATGCCCTAGCATGAATGGCGGCTCAGGAGGCCCCTCCCACTCCGGGGGAGGGGCCTCAACTGGATCTTGGTGTGCATTTTCAGGGTTCCCGGGGTGGGGGTTGGGTTATGCTTTCTTCAGTCGAATCTCTCCCGGTCTTCCCCAGCATCAATGTCTCGCCGATGGTTCTTGGGATCCTTCAGGGTAAACTAGTGGTTCTGATTTCTCTGCAAGATTTCACTGAAGCCTCCGCGCTGCTTTCTACAGCTCTGGTGGTGAAGTTATTTTGGCTCCGGCCTCCTGTTGAGATTTTTGACCGGTATGTGAACGAGGAATGGGGTTTATGTTAGCGTGCGTTGGTCGGTCTCCTAGGGTCGTGACAGATTCTTATTTTTTTCACCGAAGAGGATGACTTGGTGCGGGCTTGGTCATGATCTTGCAAATTGGTTTGTGGCTTTCATTTTCATCTTCTTCGATGGTCGTTCGACCTGTACATGAATTGGGACCCGTCTACATCGGCAATCTGGATCCATCTTCCTAGTATTCCACTGCCCTTCCAGAATCCAACTCTTCTGCGGTCAATAATAATCTTAATTGGCCATTTTCTGTGCGCCGATCAGAGGACCTATACCCTAAAGTACCCAATTTTGGTGAAAATTTGTGTTGAAATGGAACTCTCACGGCCTCCTGCTGACGTTGTGTGGATCATGATTGAGGAAGAATACAGGTATGCTCAACCCGTTGTTTACGAATCGGGGACAAATTTTTGCTCGATCTGTTTCCGGCCTGACCACTGTCATCTAGAGTACCACAAACGGGATCCTGGTGTTCGTTTGGTCGATCCTCCTTCTACGTCCGTAGGGCCTGCAGCTCCTGTTGTGATCCGTGAGGATTGCTCGGTCTGTTCTTTTGCTTCAGTCGGGAATAAGATGGTGTGCGGTGATGCATCTGGGAGTGTGGCCCCTGAATCTTCGTGTGAGGAACACCTCAGGAAGGTCCTACACCATACAGATGTTCCTTCTGGTTTGGGGTTGGGAGGTTCCTCAGGCGCAGTGGAGAAAGCGTTTCCTCCAGGATCAGGGCCTCGCGTCTCGGACATTTTTTCTCATCTGAGACGAGATTTGGGTGTAAGTCCTCTGTCGAGGGGGGCGAGGGTGGCCGTGCAGGGTCATAAGGATGGGCTTGAGGAGAGGATCCCCCCCCTTGGATGTTGTCTCATCCAGTCTTCAGGAACCCGCCAGCCCGACCAATGAACCCGTTGTGCAGAAGGACCCTTTTACAGGTGCTGGTGATCTTCTCCACTGTGTGGGTTGGGAAGACACAAACAAACAACCTCAGTATATGGGTCATGGTTTTGAGTATCCTAGTGGTTCAGAGTTGTCCGAGAAGGTCTTTCCGGCCACTTCAACCTATGCAGACAAAGTGCAGTTTGGTTGAATGGATACTCGTTCTCTTAATAGTTTTGCAGTTTTGGAAGAGGAAGAGTGTCATGTGGTTGAGGAAGGGGATGAAGAGGAGGTTGTCCATGGTAATACTTTTCACCTAGAAGATCCTCAGGTGGATAGCGAATATGATTTGGATTCCCCGGTCGAGCCAAAGGAAGTGGAACATGAGGAGGAATATATCAGATTCTCTTCAAAGAAGGGGAAGAACACCATCATTGACCCCGAAGGATTTATAAAGCACTCTCGGAGGCTGCGGAAGAAAAAAGATTACTCCTTCCTACCTAGCCCTCATATCACCAGATCCTCAAGTAAAGGGAAGCCCCATCAGAAGGGTTCCAAGCAAGTGGGGAAAATTTCTTCGAAGGAGCTGGAATCACCAGCAGGGAAGCCATCTTCCACCGACCAAGTGAATGCAGCTAAGGAGTCGATTGTTCCAGTTATCCACCAAAGTGGGAAAGAATTTATGGAATGTGATGAGTGGGAAACTATTCTCGAATGCAATGAAGAAATCTTGGTCAAGGGCTTAGAGGTAATCACTACGCAAGCGGAGTTTGACAGACTGGTTGGGAGGCGGTTCCAGGCCATCCTATCTAAGAAGAAGGGTGCTTGGGCCCAAAAACAACTTGGAATTTTGGCACGTGGATTCAACGGGCAGAAGATTACAGTGGAATAGTTCATACAGACTTGGGAAAGATGGTTTACAGTTTTGACAACATCCTCAACGATGCTCCAAATGAGAAGGATTCTGGTCTATACTGGAGCCTCCTTAGAGGTAAGTTCTCTAAAAGGCTTAAAATGAAACTCATAAATTCCGAAATTTCATATCATGTTGACTGATCACCTATCTGTGTACTGGATTGGTTTCTCAATTTTCCGTCAAAGTGTTTTTCATAATAAAAACATATTTGGTGGTGGATAAGGTCACTAACAATTGTATGTTTTCAAATCTTCTGTAAAAATATATAAATAGAGTCATTGAATTATTCGCGAATCATATTTATTTTTATGATTTCATATATGATCATATTATCATTTGTTTGGTAATAATATTTCATTAATACTCATTATTTGGCTAATAACTATTTTATATTCGCATCCATGTTTTTTCAATATGTTCATGTCATGCTTCTTTTTTCAGAGAAATATGATTCCAAAATAATATCAACAAAATATATATCATATTTATTTATTCTGTACATTTATATAGTTATTATTTAAGGGATATCCTGTCGAATTAATCACATCACATCGTGGAGATGGTAGGCCGAACGTATGCACATGTGATGATATCATTCATTTAATAATGAAATCGTATTGATATGGATGGTATATATATTTTTCTTGAATAAAACATTTGTTATTATATTAATATATAGTTCTTATTTCATTTATTAAATCCATCCATGTAAAGTGGTGGTGGATAACCTATTACACCGAGGCGAGGAGTAGGTAAACTGTATGTACGCACACATAGTGATTTTATTTTTTCTGTGGGATGCATTCAAGGGGGAATATGGTTGTTTAAAAGATATAATAATATCTATTTATATATGTTATCCTATATCTATTAATTTATAGTGAATAAAATCTTGAATAGGATGTATAATTGGAATGATGTGTGAAATAATCAGTATAAGCGATTACCTATCCTTAAACGTTCTTTTTTTTAAATATTTTTATAGAGCACAAGTGTTGTTCATTAATGAAGAACAAAACCACTATAATGTATCTAGGGATGTTTATTATGGAAAATGGTAGGGGATTTCTGACCTTGAAAGCTCAAATTGATGTGATGAATTGACGGAGTAGGTTCCATTTTATAATTGAGGAGAGGGGCACTTCTAGAAACCTAAACAATATAAATATATAATAAACATAAAACCCACTCAAACCCCTCAAATGTGTCCCAATTTTGAAGATTAAATGTGATATGGTTTTAATATAGCCAACTAATAAATATTACACAGGTTTTTATGTCAATTTAAACATTATCATTTTAATTAACACATAGTTATTAAATTTATTTTAAATTTAGATAACAAATATTTCAATCTTAAACATGTGAAATATTAATATATATTATTTCAATTAGAATATTAATAAGTAAAATAGATAATTTTAGACCATATTAAATCATTATATATTTTTTAAAATTGTTTTACTATTTTTAAATAATTTTATACTACATTATTTTAACAAAACAACAATAGTGTCAAATTTCGCACTATGGAATTCATGGATTTTTAAAATTTCAAGATAAGATTTTACCATTTCAAGAATAATTTTATTATATTACTATTAGTGCTATGTGGTCTAGAAAAATAATTTTATATATTAATTAGATATAATTATATTTATCAATATATTTTTAATAACCTTAATTTGATATTTCCATTAATAAAATAATTACTATATTAGATTTTTGTAAATATTTAATATTCTTATTTTTGGGTAAAAATTATAAATAAAATACAATGATGAATATAAATATTGTATATTTCATTAAAATAACTTTAGACAAATGTATCTTCTGTAAAAGTCAACATTAAAATTTTTATACTTATTAAATTATTAAAGTGACAACATAAACATTACTATAAATAAAACAATATAAGTGTCACAATATCTTCCATATGGATCCAAAGGCTCAATAACAAAACTCATGGATAATTATGGTCTATCAATACTTGACCAATAATAATGGGGAATGTTTTAGGGTCTTTTCATGTTTATTAGCATTTTAACAAAAATTGTTTAAATTGATTTTTTATCAATTGATTATTTTGTACACAATCAATGTATAAGTCGTTATTGTAATTATTTATTCCTAAAAAAATACCAAAAAGTTTTTTAATGATTAATAAAAACACTTTATAATTCATAGTAGGTTTTATAATTGGATTTATCTTATGTAAATCTTTATATTCAAAATAGTTTAGTTATTTAAATGTGAGTTAGACATATTTAACTTTTCATTATATAAAATAAAATAAATGTCTTAATCTCATCCACAGGTCTACCAAATACACTATTTAAACCCATTGATGACTTATATTGATAAAATTTAATACATAAATATTAAGACATGTGTTAGGGTAATTTTATAATAGTATATGTATACTTAACATCCCGTTTTACCCTTTTACGGTATTAATAAAAATTATCTATGTAACTATTCATAATGCCCATTAATAACATATAGATATTTCCATAATTTGGGTCTATTTAGAAAAAATGGGGAATCCTTTTCTCAAAACAAAAAATATAGATGTTTTATTAATTAATTTAAAATTATTCACATTTTTGGAAGGAAGTAATTTTTGTGAAAACTTAAGACAGTATAAAAAGAATGAAATGATTTTACATACAAATTCAATGTAAAATTAATGCTAATTACATAGATTATATTTAAATATAAAAATATATTATAATTATAATTTTAAACCATTAAATAATATAAATCAATTAAAAAAATTAATTTGTTGAAAAAAGTTTTTTAATTAATAGTCAAGATAATTTTACTATTTATCCAAATGTAATACATAACAGAAAATATCAAAAATTTGTCCAAATAATGTACTTATATCCTGATTTAGTATAATATGTTTTTTATTAAATAGAACGTATAATAGATTCAAAATACCGATTTTAAATGGATGCTCCTTCAAAATGTGGTCATACAACATTTTTTTAATATAAATCTATTATCCAAAAAATGTATTTGTTCTTATATCAAGTCTAGAAATCATATAACATGAATTTTTATCATTATATGGAATATATAATATATTAAATCCATCAAGAGTGATTTTACTATTTTATGTAATCTCTCATTTTCATTTAAATAGGATTACATAAAAAAGATGACATTATTCATACCTGTCATTATATTGACTAGGTTATAATATTAATTTGTTCAAATTTAGTTGGCCATATGTGAAATTAATTCTATCAAAAGAATTTGAAATACTATGTAACACAAACCAGACTTTTGTTGTGTATAATACAAGCTAAGATGGTGTTTTGTATTATGAATGCATATATTGTTGTATCGTACAACACAAGGCATCAAATAAATTTAAAAAAAATCTGATAAATTCTTAGGGGGTCACATAATACACCGCATAAAATGTAACTATCCCTCAAAATTTATTGGGGGGATAAGAGGTTTACTATGAGAATGTTATTTTTATTGAAACACATGTCATAAAAATGAATTCTAAAACATCATTTTTAAAAGGAATGTTAAAAACATAACAGTTACACAAAGTAACTCCTCACTAATTTTACATAAAGAAGAACATAGGTGGAAAGAGAATACATGGATATTGAAGAAAAAATATAAATATCATGTTTTGGTGGAGGGTGATAGAGAAAAAGTATTGGAGGAAGTTAATGATTATAAATTAATAAATTTGTGATGATTCAAGAGACCATCTAATTCATTGGATTAGAAGGTACTAAGATAAAATTTTATTATATATCCAATCACAAATGTTGCATAGTTTTTAATGATAAGAAATACTTAAATGATTCCAGTACCATATCATTGTTTTTTGTACCATAAAAAATTTACACTTCATCTCTTATTCAATGAAATGATGTTGATTTTTTCATTATTGATGTGTTAGTAGATCATGAAATCCTAAAATAGAATGATATGTTATTCCATATATCTCAAAAAAGGATAAAATTGGTTATCATATATGAATAAGTCCACATATAGTGTGATAATTCATTAATCTAACAAATTTCAACCAGTTTATAACTTATATTATCAATAAATTGATAACATAACCATCCTTCTAAAAACATCAAATAAAAAAACATTAGAAAGTGGTGACCTAAATCATCTTAGACATTATATACCATATACCATTGGAAAATTCATAGTTATCACATTCCAAACATGTTAATACCATAATAATGTATTATCTTAAAAAATGGTAATAACTTTCATTACCATAGAACCATTCGAAAAATATACATGCTGTCAAAAATTTACTCTTACAAAAAATCACATAAATTATATATACTCAAACAATGATATCATTGTATCCCTATATCATTCCTTAGGACATTCATATTATCAAATATCTCCTTATCTATCTATCCTATCATTATGCTCAATTCATTCATTTTACCAAAATATCAGAATAAAATTTCATTGTTACTGGTACCATTCAACATACACATTAAAATACTTAAGGGGATTTTTTTTGTAAAAATCCTTAGATGCTTCATTATTCCATAATACCATAAAATTAATTATACAACATCATTATTCATAAACATGTAATCCTCAACTATATTCTTAAACCATTTACTGAGCTTTATATTTTTATTCATTACAACTTTTTTTGTATCATATATCAACCGTAGTTTCTTTATCATCAACAACATATATACTACCCACATGACCATGTTGATTCTCTTAATGAGACTGTCCCTTTGGAAATATATTTTAGAAAATCCCATAAATTCCAAATATAAAACATTTATCCATTATTTATATCTGTGCAATACCATTATCCATTTCCATTATGTTTACTAAATATTTTAAATTTAAATTACTAGCCTTGGTTCCTTATTTTACCCACCCAAAGCATATTGACATTATATTGAAACATTATACTTGATGATTGTTCCCACGTGATTTAGATGTGGAAAATTGGTCTTTATTTCAATTATGATCATAATGAAACTCTATCTCTCACTTATTAGATGGTTCAAAAAACTCACCAATGTTGAGATTGTTGATAATATTATGAGACTTTATATTAGGAATTACAATGATAATTCACCTTCCAATTCTCATTTAATTTCATTTACATTTAATAATATCAATCCATTACCCATCATATACTACATTAACAAGAATCCCACTATTTTTATCCATTTTATAAAACCAAAAAAGAATAGTGTGAGAGGAAAAAATCATAGTTGGAAAAAAACATAATCAAGTGGGAGTGTATTCAAATGACATCATCATAGGTTTTTCCCTAGGTTATTCATTATCATTACCATAATTCTAATATTGTATGATATAGTTAGACTTACCCATAGGGACATCTCTAGACGTATCCATATAAATAATTTTAGGGATCTCACTAATGCATTCACATCCAAGTTTTCAAAGGATAACTAAAACTTTTCACAGATACAAACTTTAACGACCCATGTTTGATGAATATGTACATTACATTTCTTTTTCTGAATACATATTAAATTAACCTCATAGACGCCCCAAAACCATATTAGTTTAGGGTCTTTGGAAAATCGTAATACATTCTTCTAGCATGGTGACCGATTTTAACATCTCCCAAAATGATCTTCTACATCTGTTTTTTTTCCTAAAACCATTTTTTATATCCTTGTGAAAAGAGAACATAAAAATTGTGATCTCAAATTCTCAGTATGGGTAAAAATGAAGAACAAAAAAAACATTAATATAATATTGTAAAAATATGAGCATATATTTTTAATATCAAAATCATGAGTCATAAAATGAAACATGGATATACGTATGGAATAAATCATAAAGGAATATTAAACATAGCATTGGAATAAAACACGAAATTTTGGAAGGAACATAAGAATAGAAAATCATTTCGATAATATTCAAGGCTCACAGTTATGAACGTTATTTTAGGCACAATCTATTACTAAACCGAGTTCACTCCTTGTTCAAGACAAGTATTATTGAACAGGATTTACATTCAATTTTCTCCCTATATTACTAAACTGGATTTACATTCTATTTTAGGAATATCTGACTCAGGAGATATAAATTGTCACCCAATTCATTGGAGGTAGATAAAAAAATCACCAATATCATAATGAACTCATTCTAACATATGTGAGAAAAAAATAAATAATTAATCCAAGCATATCCCAAAAAATAAAATGGGTTTCTTAAACATCATTACATTATAAAATAATTCATATACAATATCAATCAATTATTAACACGATAAAATCATTTTAATAATAGGGATGGAAGAAAACCCTATTTAAAATGTTGTTTGTTAGATGGAAATTAATTTTTATGAAACACTAATACTTAATTGCTGTGGAAAATATCTTTTGTTCTTCGAAGACATTTTATTTTCTCAAAATTCTGTGCAATTTTTAACAAAAAGAATATAGTTGAAAATAAAAATGAAATAGGGTAGAGTAACATCCATATAAATAGGGATTTAAGAAGACATAAAAATACATTCATGTAATATATGTTATAAAAAATAAGACTTTTCATACTCTCACTAGAAACACCCAAAAGTACATCGTATTGAAAATGAAAGAAATATTCCTTCAATACAATTTAATAAAAATTAAACAATGGATAAAAATTAACTTCAAAAGATATTAGAATAATAGAATTATTATTATATATTTTTGAATCATGGATATGGATGATAAATATAGGGCCCCAGCCTTAAAAATTACTTAATCTTGAGTTACTTCAAGAATACACATTGAGGATCTTTTCAGGTTTAGAGTTTTAGAGAATTAGATCATAAAACAAGCATTACATTCCACATTTAAAAAAAGTGGTTTCATAAAAGATAGTAATCATTTTTCCCAACAACGGAAACATATTTAAAATAAAACATGGATTCTTTCTTGACACTTCCTTGACAATATCATCACATCATGTACCTTTCCCTTGACCTGTGAAAAACATTTCAAAAACTTGGGATGAGCATAAAATGCTCAGTAAGGGATATAAAAATATTGAAAGGAAACATGAGTACATGTATACATAAGAATCCATGAAATCATACTTTACTCATAAAACATAATCACTTTAACATAACTCATCAAATCACGAATAAAACATAGAAATCATAAGACATAAAGGTAACTTGAGGCATTCATAACATTCTTACGTAGGGAGTAACACTATTGGTTACGTTTGGAATACCCATAACAGAATATTCCCTAAATCTCTTCGGAGAAACCTTATCGTTTAACCCCTTCTCATTACCCAATGCATTTGAGAGCTATATCGGGCTAACCCGACCTTAGTTTATCACGAAACCACCCATATTCATAACAATTCGCAAGAACCATAACATAATCGTATCACATAAAACATGCATAAAGGAATCATAACATCTCCACATTTCAATCACAAGATATCAATACAACACATTGATATAATAAAAACATTATGAAAACCATTTTCAATACCAAAATAAAATAAAAGTAAAAAATGGTATTTATTTTTCAATTAAAAAAAGGTATGGCTTGTAGAGGAAACCGAAACTCAAATAATGGTCACGACGGCGGAGAAGTCGTTGTCGCCGCAAACGTATGACAAAAATATTCCCTTTTGTCATTTAGTAAAACGCTTAGAATAAAAAAGATTCCTTTTGGATAAACATAATAGTCAAAGGGGTTTATACACTGTATAAAAGAAGGTTGTGTATAAAACAAAATATGCCTCAATGAACAGAGATTGAGACGAAGTCCCATACCTCGGGTTCGACTTGACTTGATCGTTCTTTAATGTCCTGAATAATAAACTTGAGTTTATTTCTACATTCTTGAGAACCTTTTTCAATATCATTATTCCTTTTATATCACTTATTACCATGTTATTAACATTATTTAATCATTTAAGTTAATAATGGTCGTTGTGTAGATATTTGGTACTTGAGTCAAAAGTGAACTTCTTATATTTACATGTTGTTCAAGTAGTCAAATATCCATTATCTCAAGAATGATATTCATGATGTAGATTCCATATATATCATATATATCTAGTATATACATTCATTTATAATATTACATAATCATTTAGAGGTAATAAATGAAATGCACCGTTCATGGAGATGGTAAGCCGTAGGTACGCATGAACGCTACTTTCATTTCTATGTCATATTAATTGAATTAAAACTAAATGAGAGATATGTATATTTTAATTCCATAATTATATTCATCATTTAGATCTAACAAAAATCATATATATCCATTATATATATGTACTTATAATAGTACATTACATTTGGGGATAAGAAATGAAATGCACCATTCATGGAGACGGTAAGCCGTACGTACGCATGGACACTAATTTCATTTCTATCTCATAATTTAATATAAATAAATAATAATTACCTAAAGTTATATTATAATTCCAGTATAATATCATATATAATATCATTAAATCTATCCTTTATACGTACCACATATGGTATTAACGAATCAAATCACTTTGAGGGGGAGGTAGTCCGCATTTCCTAAAATGAAGATATCACTTTTACCCATAATGGAAACCATAAAGGTATGACATAAATGGAAAATACAGAAGCTTAATTAAAATATAAACATATTATATATCATATAAAAATATAGTGACATCTTAATGGCCTCCATTGAAGGTTTTATATGAGTGTTGAACAATCATCATTTCGTGAGGCAGAAATTCGCCATCCACAGAAACAGTATGTGCTTTAACCATTATATGTAGGTGTGTATAATTGTAGCTCGAATAATTCATATAACAACATCATAGTATATTGATTTTACTGTTTTTGTTACAAAAGAAATGAAAAAAAAGATTTTAGGGGGGTTGGAGACACAAAATAAAACTTAAGAACACAAGAGAAAACAGTATGTTTAAAATGGGTAACTCTTTTTTATTTGAGCTCAAAGGCTTCATTGGGAAGACTTCTGCCCAAAGTGAGGATTCTAGGAGTAAGATAGGGTTGTGGAGAGACAAAATGGGAAGATTTTGGCCGAGCCAAAGGATTGAGAGGTGTAGGTAAGGTGGTAGAGGTGGGGGCCTTTTATAAGAGGATAGGAGGGGCACTCTTGGGAAGTTATAAAAGGTTACTTTATTATAAAATTATTTTCAGATTTAAAAGGTCCCAAAATTATATATTTCGTGGATAAGTTAATGAGAGTTCCAAATCCACCCATCCAATAGTTTTTTTACATGTTTAGGGCTTATATTTAACATTATATTTTCATTTTATTTAAATCGTTAAATAATGAGGTTATCAATACATCATCATAGTGTCATAAATAATTTAATTTGTTTAAGGTCTAAAAATTATAAAAAAATATCAGGATGTAGGAAATTTTTTTATCCTTCTAATTAATATATATAGTCAAAAATATTACTTTTATAACCCCATATAAAAATAGTTTTAGTAAAACAACTCATGTTTGTGACATTTTAATTTTAACTTTAAATAAAAAGTTGTTAATGACATTTTCCAACAAAAGTGGCTCCATGGGGTCCCCAAGTTGACCCATGGATTTTCTTGTTCTTCCATGACACATCCAATAAAGCTAGGACATGTTTCTAGGTCATTTAATATTATTGAAATATTATTTTTACTTTAAATTACACTAATTACCTATAATCACGATTAAAAACTTAAAATTTACTATTCACCAAAAAATTATTTTAAACCCATTGAACCAAATTTTACACCCTAATGACAACCATGTATGTCGGATTTTTGAAATTCATAACACAAAGGTGGTAAAATTTCATTTAAACAAAAAATCAGTTTTTTACGTACCACTTAGTGGTTTCACTATTCATCAAAAATTGAAGTTTTTCAGAAAAATACCAAAACAGCACCCTAAGCTATATTTGATATTCCGGATTCAAAAAGGATTACTATTTTACAAAATTCAAACCATATAAGTTACATTAATTAATTTAATAATTAATTCCCTTTGTGAGAACAAATAACGTGTTTTTATGAAACAATAAGTATCAAAAGATTGACACTAGTTTAAGTCCAACGTCGAAGTGAAATTAATTCCAACGACCACTATTGGATTAAATGGTAAAAATATATTCTAATTTCACTTTAAAACCAATTAAATAGATAATCCAATCGTATAAATAAATTATATTAAAAATAGGTATTTAATTAAAATAAAACATTTTTCACTATTCAATAAATAATGAACTTTACCGGAAAAATACCAAAAATTTACACAAAATAAATTTTGATGTCCCGATTCTAAAGAAGAATTTTATTTTGTCCAATAGAATATATAAGAGTGACCAAAACTATATTTATAGACAGTTCTCCATCAAAAGGCGATAAGTCGACCTTTAGTGAATGTTAGAGTATATATGCCTAAAATTGGATTCTTTTCGTATTTTAAGCCTTTATCTTTTATTGGATAAATGTAAAAACATTTGAAAAAAATATATAATCAACTTTTCGTTATTTTTATTCATTCCTGCCAATACAACAACTATGTGTTAACTACCATTTAAAATGATATTGTTTTATTACTAGTGTGCAACGTAAGATTTCAAAGAAACTCTTTGTTGTGTATCAGGTATGCTATCGAACATAGCAACCCCTTTAATGTAAAATTAATATTTAATTCGTAAATATTAATAAATATGAAAATGATTTATTCTTTATTTACCTGGTATGTTACATCCTTCCCCCCTTTTGGGAATTGCATCCTCGCAATTTTATTCACTTATCAAAATAAGTGGGGGTATTTATCTGTCATAGAATTTTCAGATTCCCATGTTGCCTCTTCACTCATGTGGTTTTTCCACAAAACCTTTACTTGATTAATCACCCTATTCCGCAACACATGATCCCTGTAGTCAAGAATATGGACCGGTTGTTCCTCATAAGATAGATTTTCTTCCAGATGAACCACCTCTGGACTCAAAACATGAGATGGATCTGGCATGTACTTCCTTAACATTGAACCATGAAAAACATTGTGTACCTGAGATAAACTCAGAGGTAAAGCCACTCTGTAAGCAACTGATCCAACTCTTCCTAGAATTTCTTATGGTCCAATGAACCTTGGACTTAGATTTCCTTTCTTACCAAATCGTATCACACTTTTCCATGGTGAAACTTTGAGAAAAAATGATCACCTACCTCGAAAGATAGATCCTTCCTCTGGTTATGCACATAACTCTTTTGCCTGCTCTGAGTTGTTCTCATGTGTTTCTGAATCAACTGAACTTTTTCTGCCATATCTTCTACCAATTATGGTCCCATCATCTTCCTTTCACCCACTTCATCCCAAAAAGCTAGAGTTCGACACCGCTTCCCATATAATGCCTCAAATAGTGCCATCTGTATACTGGAATGAAAACTTTTATTATATGAAAATTCAACCAAAGAAAGATTTTTGTCCCAACTTCCCTGATAATCCATCGAACAAGCACGTAGCATATCCTAAAAAGTCTGAATCGTTCTTTCTGACTGCCCATCTGATTTCATAGGAAAAGCTGTAATAAAATTTAATTCAGTACCAACTGAATTTTGAAGGACTTTCCAAAAGTTTGAAGTAAACCTGGGATCACGATCAGATACAATAGAGAGGGGAACACAATGTAACCTGAATATCTCTTTAAGGTACAATAGAGAATGTTTATCTAGAGGGAAAGTATCTCGAATAGGAAGAAATTAGCAGATTTAGTTAATCGATCAACAATAACCCAGATTGCATTATTACCTCGAGATGTCCTCGGTAATCCCACAAAATAGTCCATGGATACATTTTCCCATTTCCACTCTGGAACTGGTAAAGGCTGAAGCATCTATTTTGGTAACTGCCTCTATGCGTTTACCTGCTAATAAGTCAAACACTTTACAGTAAAATCAGCAATATCTCTTTTCATTCCATCCCACCAGTAATACTCCCACAGATCTCTGTACATCTTAGTACTGTTAGGATGAACTGAAAACGGGGAACTATGAGCCTCACAAAACAACTCATTCTTCAACTGTGAATCACCAGGCACACATAATCTCTTCCCAAACCTCAAAACACAATCATTATCAATATTAAACTCATGCAACTTACCCTTCTAAACCAGCTCTACCTTTTTCTACAACTCACTGTCTTGCTTCTGTGCTTGCTTGATTCTGTCTGATAGAGAAGATTTCACTGATACCAGAAACAAAACAGAAGTACATCCTGTACCAACAACTTTTATACCAATTTTCATCAAATCCTTAACCAAAGGATCACGTTCCAAATGCAACATTGTTAATGAATTATTACATTTTCGACTCAAAGCATCATACACTCTATTTTCTTTTCCCAGATGGTAATGAATTGTACAATAATAATCCTTGATCAATTCCAGCCATCTCCTCTGTCTAATGTTCAACTCTTTCTGAGTGAATATATACTTTAAACATTTGTGATCAGTATATATTTCACACTTTACTCCATACAAATGATGCCTCCAAATTTTTAATGTGAAAACAATAGTAGCTAATTCCAAATCATGTGTAGGGCAATTTACCTCATTAATTTTAAACTGACGTAAACAGTAGGCAATTACCTGATCATTCTGCATTAGGACGCAACAAAGTCCTTTCAATGAAGCATTACTGTAGATATCAAACACACCATTCCTGGAAGGAAGTTCCAAAACCGGAGCATTCACCATTCATATTTTCAACTCCTGAAAAGAATCATCACATTCTTTTGTCCAGATAAACTTAACACCCTTCCGAGTTAGCTTAGTAATTGGACTTGATAATCGTGAAAATCTTTCAACAAACCTTCGGTAGTAACCTTCCAAACCAAGAAAACTACGGATCTCGGTTACATTTGTGTGTCTTGGCCGTTCATCAACAACTCTTGTTTTTGTAGGATCCACAATTATTCCATCTTTAAAAACAATATGACCAAGGAAAGAAATTTGTTTCAACAAAAACTCAGAGTTGCTGAATTTCCAATACACTTTATTTTCTTTTATTGTTTTCAAAATAACCATTAAATGTCTTTCATTCTCCTCTTCACTTTTAGAAAAAACGAAAATATCATCAATGAAAACAAACACAAACTTATCCAAGAACTCATGGAAAATTCTATTCATTAAGTCCATGAATACAACAGGTGCATTGGTTATCCCAAAAGGCATTACTACAAATTCATAATGGCCATATCTTGTACGAAACGCGGTATTCGGAATATTTGCTTCCTTTACCTTCTACTAATGGTACCCCGATCTCAGGTCAATCTTTGAAAAAAACTGGGCTCCCTGGAGCTGATCAAACAAATTATCGATATGAGGAAAAGGATATTTTTTCTTAACAGTGATGTTATTCAAGGCTCTATAATCAATGAAAAGTCCCATTGAGCCATCATTCTTTTTAACAAATAAAACAGGAGCACCCCATGGTGATGTTCTAGGTCGAATGAAACCTTTCTCTAATAAATCTTGCAATTTCTCCATCAACTCTAAAAGTTCAGTATGAGCCATTCGATAAGGGGGTATTGAAATTGTCTTAGCATCATGAACTAAGTCAACAGTAAATTCAACTTCCTGTTCTGGTATTATTCCAGGAAACTTATAAGGAAAAAAATCAGGATACTCATTTACGACTGGCACATCATTAATATGAACAGTTCCCTTTCTTTCAGTGATATGTTCAGGGTAACATTTATTTCCATATTTTACAAGTTTCTCGGCCTCTAGATATGTTATCAACAGTAAGAGTTCATTCTTGTACACAAACTAAAAGTATTTCTGAAAAGAAACTTCTTTAACTCTACAATCTATTTTAGCATGGAAAATAGAGAGCCAATTCATACCCAGGATAACATCCAACTCTACTAGAGGTAAAACAATAAGGATTGCAAGTAGGTTCTTTCCACAGATAAGGATATAAAAATTCTTATAAATTATTTTTGCCACAACATTTCCCCCAGGTGTTTTTACCACAAGTTCATGAGTCATTTCTTGAGATGGTATTTCCATTTTTTTAGAAATGTTTTCAGAGATAAATGAATGTGTAGACCCCAAATCAAACAACACACGAGCATAATCTGAAAAAACAAACAAATTACCTGATATAACTTCATTTTATGGCCCAAAATCTACTAAAGTAGTTGAAAAGGATTTCACTTCCCCTTTCTTCTTGTATTCTAATTGCTTCCCATCACTCAATCTCTTTGTCGGACACTCATTTGCATAGTGACCCATATCATTGCACTTAAAACATTTCACTAAATGTAAATCAAATTGGGACTTACCATCAGCATGATCTTTTTCAGTACAATCATGTGCCTTATGTCCCATCTTACCACATCGGTAGCACTTTCCAGAATTCAGAAGACATTCCCCAGCATTCCTTTTACCACATTTATCACAAAATGGAAACTTAGGTTTCTTACCGTTAGACTTTTTTGAAGAATTCTTCCCTTTCTCCTGCCACCTCGGTCACTTCTTCTGCTGGTTGTTATAGAACACTTGATCATCGGCAAACTCCATTTCCACCTTCTCAGCACATCAATCAAGCTTTTCATAACTTTTGAACTCATGAGAAGCTAAAGCCCTTCGATATTTTGGCTTTAATACTTAGTAAAAATGATTGATTTTACTATCAAGGTCTCAGATAAAATTTGGAGCATAACTTTCCAATTGAGTGAACCTTTCTTCATAGGCAGACACTGAGTCTTCATCTTGCCTCAATTCCTAGAATTTTTTTTCCATCCTAAGTCGAACAGCCTTAGGAAAATACTTCTCATGAAACATACCTTTGAATTCATCCTAGTTGAGAGAATCAATCTCATTAGCGTCCCTGATATTTTCAACAATCAACCACCACTGATATGCTTCAACCTCCAAACGGTAAATAGAAATACTATCCTTTTGATTGTCTGAACACCCCATGACATCCAAAATCATCTCTAGTGCTTTAATACACCCTTCAGCTAGCACATGGTCAGATGATCCTCTGAATGATGGAGGATGTTTCCCCATGAAATCTTCCACCACTAACATGTTCCTCTGCGGTTGATCTGGCTGATCTCGTGCATGGATACCGCCACCATTTATCGCTTGAGTCAACTGCGCCATTACTGCAACAAACTATTCAGTTCCAATTCTTACCATCTCAGGATGCTGATTCAGAAGGTTATTTCCTTCTGTATGCCCTCCTAGCACTACATCCCTATTTCCTCTATGGAAAACCATTCTAAGCAAACATGTATTAGATGAAGAAATATGGTATTCTTCAAATGCTATATCATTTTCAATTTGACCATAAAAAAAATATTTTCCGATAATCATTTAATAGAATTCTAACTACAAAAGTTATCTAAACCGACCTCGGATACCAACTATAAGGACCCAACCATAAACATTAACTAATCTTGAGTTACTTCAAGAATACACATTGATTATCTTTTCAGGTCTAGAGTTTTAGAAAATTAGATCATAAAACATGCATTACATTCCACATTTGAACAAAGTGGTTACATAAAAGATAGTACTCATTTTACCAGAAACAGAAACATATTTAAAATAAAACATCGATTCTTTCTTGAAACTTCCTTGACACTATCATCACATCCTAAACCTTTCACTTGACCTGTGAAAAAAATATCAAAAACAAGGGATGAGCATAAAAATCTCATTAAGGGATGTAAAAATATAGAAAGGAAACATGAGTACATGTATACGTAAGAATCAATGAAATCATACTTTACACATAAAACATAAGAACTTTAACATACCTCATCAAATCATGAATAAGACATAGAAATCATAAGAAATAAAGGTAACTTGAGACATTCAAAACATTCTTACATAGGGAGTAACCCTCTTGGTTACGTTTGGAATACAAATCACAGTATATTCCCTAAATCTCTTCAGAGAAAACTTAATGTTTAACCCCTTCACGTTACCCAATGCATTGGAGAGCTATATCGGGCTCACCCACCCTTTTTTTATCACGGAACCACCCGTCTTCATAACAATGCCCAAGAACCATAACATAATCGTATCGCATAAAACATGCATAAGGGAAACATAACATTTCCACATTTCAATCACACAATATCAATAAAACACATTGATATAATAAAAACATTATAAAAACCATTTTCAATACCAAAATAAAAGAAAAGTAAAACATGGTATTTATTTTTCATTTAAAAAAGGTATGACTTATAGAGGATGCCAGAACTCAAATAATGGTCACAACGGCGGAGAAGTCATTGTCGCCGCACATGTACGAAAAAAATATTCCCTTTTGTCATTTAGTAAAATGCTTCGTATAAAAAAGAGACCTTTTGGATAAATGTAAAAGTCAAAGGGGTTTATAGACCATATAAAAGAAGGTTGTGTATGAAACAAAATATGCCTCAATGAAAGGAGATTGAGACGAGGTCCCATACCTCGGGTCCGACTTGACTTGATCATTATTTATTGTCCTGAATAATAAACTTGAGTTAATTTATACTTTCTTAAGAACCCTTTTCAAGTTTATTATTCCTTTTATATCACTTCATACCATCTTATGAACATTATGTAATCATTTAAGTTAATAATGGCCGTTTTTTTGATATTTGGTAGTTAAGTCAAAAGTGAACTTCTTATATTTACAAGTTGTTCACGTAGTCAAATATCCATTATGTCAAGAATTATATTCATGATTTATATTCCATATATATAATATATATCCAGTATATACATGAATTTATAATATTAAATAATCATTTAGAGATAAGAAATGAAATGCACCATTCATGGAGACGGTAAGCCGTACGTACGCATGAATGCTATTTTCATTTCAATGTCATATTAATGGAATTAAAACTAAATGAGAGATATGTATATTTTAATTCCAGAATTATATTCATCATTTATATGTAACTTACATCATATATATCCATTATATATATATGTATATATAATAGTACATTACATTTGGGGATAAGAAATGAATTGCACATTCCATGGAGACGGTTAGCCGTACGTACGGATGAACACTACTTTCATTTCTATCTAATACTTTAATGGAAAGAAATAATAATTACATAAAGGTATATTATAATTACAGTATAATATCATATTTAATATCATTAAATCTATCTGTTATATGTACCACATATGGTATTAACGAATCAAATCACTATGAGGGGGCGATAGTCCGCACTTCCTAAAATGAAGATTTCGCGTTTACCCATAATGGAAACCATAAAGGTATTCCATAAATGAAAAATACAGAATCTTAAGTAAAACATAAACATATTATATATGATATATAAATATAGTGGCATCTTAATGGCAACCTTTGAAGGTGTTATATGAGTGTTGAACAAACATCGTTTCGTGAGGCAGGAATTCTCCAACCACAAGAAACAGTATGTTCTTTAACCATTAGATGTAGGTGTGTGTAAGTGATGATCGAATAATTCTTATAACAACATCCTAGTATATTGATGATACTGGTGTTGTTACAAAATAAATGAAAAAAAGAGTTTAGAGGGGTTGGAGAAGCAAAATAAAACATAAGAACACAAGAGAAAAAACTACCTTTAAAACGGGTAACTCTTTTTGATTTGAGCTCAAAGGCTTCTTTGGGAAGACTTCTGTGAAAAGTGAGGCTTCTAGGAGTAATAGAGGGTCTAGAGAGACAAAATGGGCAGGGGTTGGCCGAGCCAAAGGCTTGAGATGTGTGGGTAAGGTGGTAGAGGTGAGGCCTTTTATAAGAGGAGAGGAGGGGCACCCTTGGGAAGTTATAAAAGGTTACTTTATTATAAAATTATTTTCGGATTTAAAAGGTCCAAAAATTATATATTTCAAGGATAAGGTGATAAGAGTTCAAAATCCACCCATAAAATAGGTTTTTGAAATGTATAGGCTTAGATTTTACATTATCTTTTCATTTTATTTAAATCGTTAAATAATGAGGTAATCGCTGCATCATCATGGTGTCATATATAATTTAATTTATTTAATGTTTAAAAATTATAAAAAAACTATCATGATGTAGGAAGTCTGTTTATATTTCTAATAAATATTTATAGTCAAAAATATTACTTGTATAGCCCCATTTAAAAATTGTTTTAGTAAAACAACTCATGTTTGTGACATTTTAATTTTAACATTAAATAAAAAGTTTTTAATGATATTTTCCTACCAATGTGGCTCCATGGGGTCCCCAAGTTGACCTATAGATTGTCTTGGTCGGAAATGACACATAAAAAATGGTAGTACATGTGTCTAGGTCATTTCATATTATTAAAACATTATTTTTACCTTAAATTAAACTAATTACCTCTAATCGCGATTAAAAACTTAAAAGATACTATTCACCAAAAAAATATTTTAATCCCATTGAACCACATTTTACTTCCTAATGACAACCATGTATGTCGTATTTTTGAAATTCAAAACACATAGGTGGTAAATTTTCATTTAAACGAAAAATCAGTTTTTTTAAGTACCACTTCGTGGTTTCACTATTCATCAAAAATTGAAGTTTTTCAGAAAAATACCAAAACATCACCCTAAGCTATATTTGATATTCCGGATTCAAAAATTATTTATATTTTACAAAATTCAAAACATATAAGTTAAATTAATTAATTTAATAATTAATTCCCACTGTCAGAGAAAATAGCGTGTTTTTTTTGAAACAATATGTATCAAAAGATTGACACTAGTTGAAGTCCAACTTCAAAGTGAAATTAATTCCAATGACCACTATTGGATTAAATGGTAAAAATATATTCTAATTTAAATTTCATACAAATTCAAAAGATAATCTAATCATATAAATAAATTAGATTAAAAAGTGGTTTTGAATTAAAACACAACATTTTTGACTATTCATTAAAAAATGAACTTTATCAGAAAAATACCAAAAATTTACACAAAGTAAATTTTGATGTCCCAATTCTAAATAAGAATTTTATTTGGTCCAATAGAATGTATAAGAGTGACCAAAACTATATTTATAGATGGTTCTCCATCAAAAGGAGATAACTCGACCTTTACTAAATGTTAGAGTATATATGCCTAAAATTGAATTCTTTTCGTATTTTAAGCCCTTATCTTTTATTGGATAAATGTAAAAACATTTAAAAAACATATATAATCATATTTTAGTTATTTATATTCATTCCCACCAATACAATGGCTACGTGTTAACTACCATTTAAATTAATATTGTTTTATTACTAGTGTGCAACATATGATTTCAAAGAAACTCTTTGTTGCGTATCAGGTATGCTATCGAACATAGCAACCTATTTAATGTAAAATTAATATTTAATTCATAAATATTAATAAATATGAAAATGATTTATTTTTTATTTACCTGGTATGTTACAATAAATATAACCTAGTAAATATTTACATATAAACAATCTCGGATAATAATTGGATTCAGAAATTATCCCTTACCTTAGGTCTGTTATCCGCTGTATGTATCCCAAACTCCATTATAATTATTTAAATAATTTCATTGAATTATTCCAGAATCATATTTGATTCTATTATATCATATATATTATCATATAATCATCTTATTGGAAATAATAGTTCAGTATTACTTGTTCTTCGTGTATAAACCGCTTCTTTTTCTCTTGAAGGTTTTCCCAAAAACGCTTATCTCCTGCTTCGTAGTTCATCATTATATAATTAAAATATTATATTAATCTAATATATATGAAATTTATTTATTATTTTCATTTATATAGTCATGATTTAATGGATATAATGTAGAATGAATCACATCGTATCGTGGAGACGGTTGATCGTACGTATGCATGAGCGATGATATCATTCAATTAATTATGAAATGGTATCAATTTTGATGGTATATATATTGTTACAGAATAAATAATTTGTTATAACAATCATATATAGTAATTATTTAAATCATTAACCCCCCAAGTTATGTGGTTGCGAAAAACATATTACACCCCGGCATGGAGACAGTAAGCTGTATGCACACACACATAGTGATCTCGTTTGTTGTAGGATGGTTAGAAATGGGAATATGTTTGTTTCATAAATATAATAACATCTAGGTATATAATTTATAATAGTTTTATTAATTTATGAAGAAGAAAAACATGAAGATAATGTAGAATAAGAAAGATGTTTGAAAAAATCGGTAGTGGAGATTAAAATTATTAAACGTGTTTTCTCAAAATCTACTATTAGAGAAGTAGATTTAGTTTTTCAAGAACACCTAAACCTCAAGAATGTAACTATGTAATTTTATAAGAGAATGGGGAAGGGTATTTCCTAGCATGAAGGATCAAATTAATGTGAAGATGTGAGTGGGGAGGTTCCCTTTTATAATTAAGAAGAGGGTAACTATTGGAAACATCAAAAATATTAATTTTTAATAATTTAAAACACCTATTAAAAAAATAAAAAATGTCCAAATTTATATGATGCCATTATATAGGGATGTAATATAGTAATACATTAAATATGGGTTATGTTTTAAGGTCAATTTAAACCATATCATTTAAATTAACACGTTTTTATTCTATATAATTTTAAATAAGAAAACAAATATTTCTATATTAAAATGGTAAAATATTTATTTATTTTATGTCAATTAGAAAATAAATAAGTAACCAAGAGTATATTATAAAATATTACAATACGTATATGTTTTTTTAAATTTTGTATGATTTTTAAAAATTTTATTAAAACATTAATTTAACAAAACCACAATAGTGTGAAATTTGCCAATATTCAATTCATTGATTTTTAAAAATATCATGACATGATGTTATCCTGAAAATAATTATGTTATTATATTGTTATGGGGTTTATGTAATCTAGTAAAATAATTGGATATATTAATTTGATCAAATTAATTATATATATATATATATATTATTAATAACAGTAACGAGATATTTACATTTATAAAGGAATTACTGCATCAGTTTTGTGTAATTATTTCATATACATATTTGATGGGTAAAAATTATAAATAAAATACAAAGGTGAAGATAAATATACTATATTTCATAATAATAATTTAATTTTAATTTATCATCTTGAATATTCAACACTAGGATTGTTATAATTATTAAAATATAAATGTGTCAACTTTAACATCACTTTAAATAAAATAATATAAGTGTCACATTCTCATCCATATGGATCCAATTGATCAAAAAATAGACTCATGTATGATTATCGATGAGATATAATCTTATAATAATAATTTTCAACGTTTTGGGTCTTTTCATGATTATTAGATGTCTTATATTAATTTTTTATTGATTCTTCATCAATTAAATAATTTGTACACCATCAAAGTATAAGTGTTTAAGGTAATTATATATTTCCAAAAAATTGCCTATAAAATACCACTATAAATAAATAAATTATATTTAAAATAATTATTTATAATTTAATTTATCATTTTTATATATTTATATAAAAAATTATATTTATTTAAATAAAAATGAGATATATTTAACATTTGAATTAATAAAATTAATTAAATACTTTAATGTCATCCACATGGCCTAAAAATGACACCAGTTCAACCCAACTATGATTTAGGCTGATATAAACATATCCAATAATATTAGCACAAGTGTTAGGGTAGTTTTATAAAAACATTATAACCCTCAATTACAAATTCTACCCTTTTACCGTGTTAATAAAAATCACACAAGTTACTGTTCATAATTCGAATAAAAAATATATAAATTTTCATATTTTTGGCCTATTTGTTCCAAATATGGAATCAATTTTTTAAAAATAAAAACACAGAATTATTTATTATTAATTTAAAAAATTTCCTATTGGTGGAAATAAAGAACAAGATTTTCAAATTTAAAATACTGCATTAGATTCATTTGTTTTTACATATGAATTCAACATAAATTTAATTATATTGAATAATAAAAATATATTCTATTTATAATTTAAAATCATTTAATAATATAATTCAATTACATAAATTACATTGATGGAAAATGTTTTTAAAATTAAAATTCAGTATAAATTTACTATTCATTAAAATATAAAACTTATCAGAAACTATCTAAAATTTGTCCAAATTTTTTATATATGTAGATTCTAAATCAGTAGTTTTTTTGTAATATAAGATATATAAAATTGAAAACATCTAAATTTAAAATTGGTGTTCCATCGAAATGCATAAATACTGCATTTTTTGAAAAATCTATCTTTTATCAAAAAAATGAATTTGTTCTTATATCATGTATAAAAATAATATAAGATTAATAATAAAATATAGATATAAAATATTATATAGAAAATAATTAAAGACTGATTTTATTATTTAATAAATTAAATTATTTTCAATTAAATTAATTTTCCAAAGAAAGTTAATATTATTCATACATTTTATTATAATGACTAAGATATAATATTTAGTTGTTATATTATTCTCTGTCATACATGAAATTAATTCTATAAAAAGAAAAAGATTTTTTGTCTAAAAAACCCTGAATAGTGTTTTGAAACTGCAAGCTAAGCTAATGTTCTATATAACACATGCTTATCTTTATATTTTGTACAATACAAGACATTAACGAAATTGAAAAGACTTTGTCTCATAAATTAACAGGGTGTTACACACAAAAACCATTTAGGAGAAGAATGAAATTTTAATATTTGTATCAAACGCCATATAATGTATATGTAACATCAATGTATGTCACCTTAGATATAATCTTATTTCTAATGGAAAATCACTTGTAGTGTTTCAGGAGAAAAATTATCATTCTACATTAAAAAGTCATTTAAAAAAATTAATCATATTAAAAATATTTTTGTTTTAAAATTAATATGGAAAATTATAATGTAATATTTATAACATTTATTTATTAGGAATTTGGAAAAAAGTTTCAAAATTTATGGGTTTAAACAAATATTCATTTCACATTTTTAGTGAAATTTAGTAAAATAATGTTTTAGAAAAAGAAATGAAGTACAAATTTTAAATAGTTTGTAAAATGTGTAACACAAGGATTAAAATTTCATTAATAATTCATTTTTAGAATTTCAATATAATTTAAAACATAATTACAAAACATGGATATTGATGAAAATTGGGTTTCGACCAAACATTATTAAAAACTCCGTTTACATTAAAATATATCTTTTTAAATTAAGATAACATAATGAGAGGAAAATGAAGAGAAAAAATAAGTTACCATCTGATAAATAGAGGAGATGAAAATAAATTATCTTCTTGAGATATGGATCATAATATGTCATCATTAAGATCATACACATAAAAATCCAGGAAAATAATGAGATTAAACCATAAATACATTTCAAATTTGTTATCATTGAATCATAATCCCCATGAAATAGTAAAATTAAATGAAAAATAAAATAACATGAGAATGAATAAATTCATTATATTACTTGCCAAAGGTTGTGTATATAAACCACATACTAGAAGATATGTTCATAAAAAACATATTTCTCAATGAAGGACAATTGAGAAAAAATCAATTAACTATTGGTACTTTTGAACTATAAACCCCATCAAAGAGATATCCTCCAATAGATATTTAAATCAAAATAATTTTCAACTTATTCAGAATAAAATCTCTTCATGGGTATTATTTACAAAAAATAAATGAAATAGGTGATGAATATGTCATGTGCCTCATAGAAATAATAAATGAAATGAAAATCCATTTCCTTAAGTCTCAACTTCCTTGGTACTTGATAGAACCTCATCTATAATATATATAAGTTTATATTATATATATATATATATTATTAACATATTCAAACATATAATACTTTATATTATATAATTATACGATTTTATTACCCTTTATTAATAGTTCTTTACTAATGTTATATTTTGGGTAATAATTAATTCATTTTTCATGTTCATTTTGGTTTGATGTTTTTATTCACATTAATATGTTCATGGATATATAATTTTCAAATTGTTAAACATCAAATAAATTATATATATATTTATTATATATGTAATTATAACTATCTATTAATGTTATATTTATAAATTAATTAACTGTTCACGGAGAGGGTAGTTTGTGCGTACGCATGATCGTTGTTTCTATTTCTTCTATGCATAGAAAATTATGAATATAAATAATTTACCATGCTTCTTGAATCATTATTATTTTATATATGTAACTTCATGGACCAAGATGCCACTCAATGGTGACCCGATACCGGTTGGTCACATGGCGTCAATAGCATCTCCATATTTTCCAATGCCTATCGACTAGTAGTGAAGGCATATGTATAACGAACCTAACTTTTCATACATTAACTATACATTAATTTTTGTGGAATGTCATAAAACATTATACATATAAACTCCCAATGAACGTATTAGTGCTAGTGAGTTTGGTAACATGGATTCATAAAATATGGTACATAATTGAACTATAAAATCTTCCATTAGGTTCTTCTTGACTATCATCCTTCTTAGACACAAAAAACAGAAAAATTATCTTCATACCTAGGTGAAAGGATTACATAAAATGGGACATCTTTGATTCTCAATAAGGGTTGATTGAGGTGATATGTAACTATAATCAACAATATAAGGATATAATAATATGATATTGTAATTATATGATCATACAATTCATATTGAAGATCATAAAGAAGAATCGTGTAATAAACATTCGTAGTTTAGAAGACATGAATCCGAAGGAAAAAAAGAACAGCTGTGATAAAATCATAAGATAAGAATAAAACATGGAATCATAAAAGTCACATATAAATATAAAATTGTTGTACATGGTAGTCATGGAACCAATTTAGTGGACATATTATAGGTATGGGATCACTTCCCAATTCTTCATGATAATCTTGGTTAAATCCCACAACAAAAACAGTTAGAAACATTCCATCAGTATATCTTATGAGATAAAAATATTTACCCCATGAATTAGAGGGACATATAGGTCCCACCAATATCATTAATAAATTAAACGTAAATGTTCTAAAATATCATATACAATTATTTCATAACCCATGAAATGAAATGGGTATCCTAAACATGTATTCATATCATTACCTATGGAAAAGGGACACAATTGATAATCATTTAATTAAAGCATTACCCATTAAAATATGAGGGTTTTATAAGAATATAACGAATTAAAGAAAAATGGTTTTCATAAACATATTTTCATAAAAACATAAACCATTTAATTAAATAATATAAAATGAAATGTCGTTAGTTTCTCATAAATGCATGAGTACCACAATTGATTCCATCTTAGAAGGAAAATAAAATGTAATGACCTGTTAAAAAATTTTCATGTGGAAAATATCCTATCTTCTATGAAAACATTTTCTTTTCATAATATGATGACAACATTTAAAAGAAACAATTGTCTCTAAAAATATGATTCTATTCATATAGGGGGAGCTTAATTGAAATAAGCAATCATGATAGTATAAAAATATATTCATGTCGTATAATATAATATAAAATATTCTTCTCACACATTTTATGAATAAGTTAAAAGGTGCATTTTTTGGAAAATGAAAAACAATTTTTTTAAAACCATGTAGTAAAAAGTCATAAATGTGTAAAAAATTATTTAAACATCTATAAGAAAATTGTATCACATTTTATTATTTTTTAGGAAATCATGGAGATGGATGATAAATATTTCCCAATATATTATTAGACAAAAGGTTTATGAGGCCTGAGAACCTTATCCTAATAAAATTTATTAAAAAATTAATGTGAAAAAAGATAAAACACAAGGGGGATTTACAAATATGGGTATGCCAATAATCATAATATTATACATCAACCTAAATATAGAAAAAATTTGGTAACAAAAATTGTCAGCCAAACTAATATCCACAATAACCAAAATATATAAAGAATATACAACCTGAATTTTTACCCAGTAGACGTGAGTAACAACATGAGATATAGAGTCTGTAATAAAAATTCAATTAATATAGGATTACAACATCATATGTAGTTCATTCATTGAGCTTCCTTTGAGAATTTTCTCAGTTACCATTGAATCTGATTCAGACCCTAGCATGCACTAATTAGAATGGAAAGCATATCTTTTTGGATTGATTATAGTTGAGATCTATACATAAATTTTGTGAAAATATAAAATTAAATTATAGAAACAATCTTTAATGATACCTCGATGGGTACGAAAGCTTCCACTTTAACCTAAGGGCCCTACTTCACTTGATGTCATGCCATGAACATTGACTTTTAACAACCCCGAGATCATGGGTATCCATCTAATGTATATGGCCACTAATAGTGTCCTCACCCCACTAGAGACACCATGTGACCATATAATTACTATATCATAGACAGAATTATTCATTGAACCATTATGGATTTTGGTATCTTGAATAATACATTAAATAATTTATGAAATAGAAACATAAACCGATGGAACATGACTATCACAAACTAATTCATTCCATGATGTCCAAGTGAATGAATGAACACTAGATGTAATATCTAACATGAATGATTGAATCTGTTTGATGTATTTCATGCAACATATAGAGAACAATAGATCTTCAAGGTTCTAAAAAATGAATCTCTATCAAAAAAATATTTTCCACATGAAACCATAACATGTATATTACAAAATAAATCTAGGAAAGTGAAAGATAGACTCCAAAACTATTAGAACAAGAAAAATAGTTGGAGATATATGAAATAAATTACACTAGATATCACTTTTAATAGGAATAATGTTCCTACAATTTCAATAGATCAATGGTAGGTCAACATAAACAATATATGCAATTCTAATACTGAGAATGATATTGGTGAAATGATAGAAACAACATATTGTTATCTATAATAGTCCTTGGTATTGAGATATGATTCTAATTAGGTTTCCATAATAGAATATCAAAATCATTATAAACATCATTGGAAAACTCCCCACTAAGTTAAAAGGGTATCAAGTCATGAATTCTAGGAGTAGAATTTAGATCAGAATTTTTAGTATTCTCCATCTAAATACGGATATCTACATTATCAATGATATGTTTTGATAATCATGTTGTGGTCAAAAAATTCATCTGTGACTACCTGAAAACCACCCATTTCAAATAGGTCATAATCTCACTATAGTCTTTCTAATCAACATGCCAAACATATTATGAAAAATACATGAAATACTCATTTGTAAAATTTTTAAAAAATATAATGAAAGTAACTTATAATATGGAATCTGTGTTTGGAAAAGGCCTCCATGAATTTCTTAACAAGGTGGAATTGAAAATTTTGATACATTTTACCCCCATTCCCCCCATATTCAAGGATCAAAACAATCGAAATAAAATTTTTAGTCGAATGTTTAAACTCCATAAAGAGTCCTATAGTCTATCTATATACCATGAATGCATAATAAAAAATGAGTAACAAACGAATTAACTAAGAAATTTATACCTACCCGAGACAACATCTTCCCCATCTAGGTGAACAATTGGATTATAATTTATGAAGAATTATTTTCCATGTAGATTGTTTTCACCCTACCTTAATAAGGGTAATTCCTATATAGATTAATGGCATGGAAACTATCATCACACCAAGACATCGAGCCATAATGTTCTTCATAAAAGTAATTATTCCTTGTCCAATGATAACTGAGGATTAGAAAAAACTAATAATCTGTCAAAAAACTTCCACATAATGACAAGAAATTCTTTTAATATGAGATATGGTTACAAAATAAGGATTCACAAAAGGTATAATTCCATCTGCAAATATTATATTTAATGGTGACGAAAATCCATCCCAATCCTCATTGGTAAATAAAGATGAACATTAACACAATCAACAGTACATCATCTTAGATAATAAATTTATCTCAGAATGAGAATCCTAGATAGTGGATCCCCCACCTATCCCCTATGGAAGATTGGATGAAACCCCTCAAAGGCCAATTTAAAATAATAGATAGTCAAATAGTCATAATAATATAGGAAATCTAATTAATAACTTCTAGTAAAATACATGCATTGTCAAAATATCAAAGATGGAGTTACTCTTTATTGTATTAGATTCTTTAAAAATATCAATCTTTAAAAAATTATTACCAACCATTAAAATTTTATTCATTATACTCAAACACATTGTGATACAATATTTTAATTTTTGTATATTACTCCTAGGAAAAAAACCGATCATATTTGATGAAATAAATCCCTTCGCAATCTGACTTAGCCTATAAGTCATAATTTTACTGATCACTATTCAAATTACATTACCTATAGAAATATTCTTATAGAATCTAATATATAGTGAATTATCATTTTTTGGAATCAATGTTATGAATTTTGAATTATTAACATATGGCATATATGCATGAGGAATGAATTCCCATGGAACATTAATTACTCAATATGAATAATGTCCACATAAAACATGTAAAACATATTGGTAAAGCCATCATAACGAGTCACACTATCTGCATTTAAAGAGAAATGTTTTGCATGAATTTCTTATGAACTAAGTACCTCAAAAAATCATTTATTCTATATTTCATCAACATTTGGATCAATGTGTTTGAATATTTTTTGATTTTTTCCTCACCGTTGTCTAAATAAAGATCATCAAAATAACATGTCACAACATTTGAAATCTCATTTTTAGAGTAAGAAAAATTTCCACACCGTTTGAGAGAATTAAGATTTTTTCCTTCTTATTTCCCATGTTAATAAACTGATACAATCATGAATTTAATCCCCCCTCATTTACCCCAATCATATTGAATTAACTATGAGCAAGATTCTCCATAAGGATTAGAAGAACATCATGACTTTTGAGGGATTTGATATAATCCTGAGAGGGTATTTCCTCACATATATTACTATTATTGAAATGAAGTAAATGAGATTCATCCACCTCGATATCAATATCAATCGTAGAAAAGGATTTGATTCCATATTTTGTATGTCTTTCCTTAACATTCTTCGGCTTGTCAGCAAGAACATCCATAGGGATACCCAAGAAGAAAAACATACCAGTATCCATAATAATTTCACTACAAATAGGAAAAATAGTCCATTCATTATTTAAATTTAATAACAAGGTATATAGCTCATATTTATTTACAAACTGATCAACCAAAAATGAATTATGGTTGGAATGAATCTTTGGAAGAGTGAGAATATATATATCAACGACATAGAACCTCTCATCTACTTCTACAATGAACTGGTCCAATTTAATATCCTAAATCCCATTGATAATATATATAATCTATGTATAATCATCTCCATCAATGGGAATTTTAACCAATATACATTTATAAATATTTGAAGATAATCCATTGGTCGATATTCTACAGAAGTTGTTGGCAGTTTTTTCATATGGTCTCAAAATAGCATTAAAAAAACCTGAACCACCAAAATGTGACCAATATTTTCTAAATTGGCTTCCAAAATTCTACATACTAATATATTTAATACCATATAATACTTTATTAGGACATTATGTTACCCTTTTATTATTAACTTCTTGTTAATGTTACATTTTTTGTGATAACTACCTTGTTAACCATACCTGATTTGACTTAGTATTCCTGATTCTCATACATAGAAGATTATATACTTATTCTAGGAATATAAAACATAATATAAAAATCTTATATATTCATAATTTAAGTATTTATAATAATATTTTTTGATAAAATAAATTCATCATTCATGGAAACTGTATGTTATGCATACACACAAACAATGTTTTCTTTTTTTCTTGTCTCGTTAAGAGAAAAAGAATAAAGTGATGTATTACTAGTCTAGAATTATTTTAATGTCATATATAAAATATATATTCATCAAATTAATCCTTATTATAACCCATTTAAAATATAGGTTAACAATGAGTGAAATCACATTGTTGACATGACAATCCATACTTATGCGCAAATGACGTTATCATTTTCCCAAAATATTAGACGGTAAAATGGTAGACCTGATATTATTGTTGAATAGATGTTAATATTTTTAAAATTTAATATATAATCATTAATCTCATCATAAGCCCCATTAATAAAATATTTTAATGAAAAAATATTACAGTTTTTCATTGAGATGGAAAGTCGTACGTATGCACACATTATGATATTGTTTTATTATAGGATGGATAAATCATGAGATATGGTTGTCCCCTAATATTAATACCAATTAATTATATAGATGATACTTGAGTATTTAAATTATCATGGAACAACATAAAAAGAAGATGTAAATTAGGAAATGAATGTGATTTTGATTGGTAAAATAATTACCTCTTCTTTGCTGGCCATTCTTTGGATCTCATTTTACAGAGAATAGGGATTGTATTTTTGGAAGACCAAGACCTCTATAACATAAATATGAATTTTAAGAGGTGAATTTTATAGGATTTTTTTGATATATAAGGATCAAGGTGGAGTGACTAAGTGAGGGGGTCCATTTTATAAGAGAGGGGGGGCACTTTACGAAACATTAAAAGTATTAATATAAATTGATTATCTACTTCAAATTTATCCAAATTGAGTTATTTAAAATATAACCAGAGTTTTAGTCTAAATAGTAAAAAAAATTATATAGGATTAGGTAATATTATTAACCTTATATTTTAGTTTTAACCCTTAACTAAACACTTTAACTCATACCATGAAAACTTAGCATTTTAATCATTAGAAATAATATAATTAATATTAAATTACAAAAGAACCCCAAGTGGATCGTTGATGAAATATTTATCCATTTTATAGTCATTTTTTAGAATTATCTATTTTTATAAATTTTATGTTATTTAATAAAATATTAATTATTAAGTGTCATTTATGATAATTGGGAAACTATTTATAATTTCTCTTTTAACAAAAAATATTAAAAACATTATAACATCAATGTTTCACATCGAATATTACTATAAAGGTTAAAATTTATCTATAAAATTATTATTTTTAATTAATTATGGTATATTATATTTTTTTTATTTTTAAAATCATTTACATGATACTGCCAATAATTAAAAAATTACAGCATCATTATTAAATAATCCTATATTTAATTTATTTCTTTTTTAAGAGTAAAAAAATACAATAAAATTATGAAGATATATTTATTATATTTTAAATGAATATTTAAATTCTAATCTAACTTATTTATAACCATATATTAAAAAAATTTATTTATTAAAATAATTAGTAAGAAAATTTTTAACTTATTATTAATTAAAATAAAAAATATATTTTAATCTTACACAAGTTTCTTAAAAGATCACAATATCTACAGAAGTTTTATTTTGGTTGAAACCCTCTCATCATATTAAATTATTACAAATATTATGGTAATATTATATTATTATAATATTATTTTTACATTTAATTACCGGATTTATCCTTGACCACTATAAATATTTTTTAATAATGCTAGTATTCCCCAAAAATCAATTTGGTCCCATTAGACTCTAAATATAATACTTATTTCAATTATGGGTTTCCATTTATTAAATTTCATTTCACAAGAGTGGAAGAATTATATTTAATGCCAATCCTACAAATGTTGCAAGAAGATGGGTAAAATGAACATTGAAACGATCAATAAGATTATATATATAATTTTAATATAAAAAATTTTCAATGAACTAAATAGACTTATTATGTGTATAATTTATCTATTGTGAATTTAAAATTAAATTAATGTATAATAATTATTTAATAAAAAAAAATACAATTTTAACTATGATGTATCATTTTTTACTACTCATCAAAAAATGATTCTATATAGAAAAATACTCAAAATTAAACGTATGTTAAATTTAAATTATTAATTAAACAATTATGTTTATTTTATCAAATTCAATATCTAGGAGTCTCTAAAATTAATTTTATTATAGTTCATAGACGGACATAAAATGCAGTTCTTTTATGAAAATTGTATTTCTAAACATGTAAAGGATTGAATATTTATAGAAGTCATTATAAATAATATTTATTTATATAAAACAATATAAATAATATTTTAAAAATTATTATTACTATTCATATCACTATTTCAAATGGTTAGGTAATAATCACCTCATTTTAATAATTTTAAAAAATGTTGTTTTGTGGAAACTCAATGTTTCTTGTAACAGAAGACATACCGCTGTTGCGTATAGGAAAAATTAATTCATCATCATGTAGAATGAAAACCTAATTTAGGATATTGAAAAACATAAAAAAATATTTCAAAATAATTATAATAAGGTGAAAATAACTCGGTGTTTTACATTCTACCCCCCATAAAAATAGTTTTTCTATTGAAAATAAGCATTATAGTAAACAAAAATGTGGAAAATTACACATAATAATAACCTAAAGTTCTGACATAGCATACTCTAACTGGTGATTTCCCCTCAAATATTTGACCATGCGAGTGGTCTTGTTTCAGTGGACATTCTCGGTATGATACAGAATTTCGATTGGTTGTTCCTCATAAGAAATATCATGCTCTAATGGTATGACCTATGAGTTTAGTACTTGTGATGGGTCATGTATGTACTTACTTATGAGAGATACATGTAAAAAATCATAGACTTGAGAGATATTTGGTGAAAGTTACATGCAGTAGGATAATATCCTGATACAGTTATGAATTTCAAAGGGAATAATTTATATAGGGCTTAGTTTTAGTTTCATCCCAAACATCATAACCTTCTTCCATGGAGAAATTCATAGAAACACCTACTCACCAACATAAAATTGTAGATCACACCATCGTTTAGAAGCATATATTTTTTATCTACATAGTTTATCTTTGAAATATTGTGGAATGGTCTTAACCTTATCAAAAATATGTTCAGTTATCTCAGGTCCCAAATTATATATTTCCCTAACTTCCTCCAACCATGTCTGATCTCTACATTTCATCTCATAGAGGTATTCATAAGGATGAATTTAAATGTTTGACTGAATTCTAGTTTTTTATGAAATCTCAACTACCGGAAGATCATGATACCTAACACCTTTAAATCCATATAAAATGATCTCAACATATCCTCTTGGGTTTTAATTGTTCATTCAGACTAACCATAAATCTGATGATTATTAGTAATGATGGTACTCAATTCTATATCATGTGTTTGATGAATACTTTTCTTGAATTTTTTGGTAAACCTTAGGTCCCGATCAGATACAATAGAATGTGGTACCTCAAGCAACCTTTTAACATCATCAATGTATATCCAAGTAAGATGTTCTAGATAGAAGTAATCTCAAATAGAAATTATGTATTCTAACATAGTAAAGTGATCAACTACTAGCCATATATAATTAATCACTTTAGATGTTTTGGGGAGTCCATTGAATGAAAACATTGTGATAATCTCCCATTTAAATAATAATATTGGAAATCGATGAAACATCACATTAGATTTGTTTTCTATTATCCTTAACTTGCTGGCATACCATGCACTATAATAGAAACTCAGCAATATCACTCTTCATGCCATCCCCTATGAATTATTCCTTCAAGACTCTATACATCATTTTACATCTAGGTTAAATAGTGAATTAAGATATATGAGGTTCCTCACACATCACCCAAATTAAATCTTTTATGAAAGGAATACATGCATATCTCATAAACCTTATCAGTTCATCCTGATCATGGATAAACTCTGTACTATATGTTACCTTATTTTGTATGCCCACATCATCCATCTATGACTCTTCAATCAACACAATGTTATGGGATGAACATTAATTTGAGAATGATATGGTTTTCCCCATTCATCAGGATATCAATGCATGTCCATTAAAAAATCATAAATATTAGATCTTTTTTGACCCTATTCATGGAAACTCTATCATGGTTTCTTCAACTCAACGAATATGTGAACTTGGTTTCTTTCCCATGGTGGTATTTTAATGATCATTCAGAAAAAATTATCATCTATAAACATTTTCCATGGAACTTTTTAATCTCTTTATTTGTGAATAATTATTTCATACATTTGTAATTTATATATATATCAAACTAATCAAAATAAATATAATGCCTCCAAATATATTATGCAGAAATTACAGAAGCATTCTCCAGATAAGGTGTTGGTATTTTTTCGGATGAATCATCAGCTCACATTGGAAAAAAGTGATAAACTTGATGTTATACATTAGAAAAAATCCAATTCCTTTATTGGATGCATCACTATATATAAAAAATCTTTCACCAATACAAGGTATAGTATAAATAGGTGTTCTAACTATCCTTCACATGAATTCATTGAAATTATCCTCACATACATCTATCCAAAGGAACCTGGGACCCTTCTGAGTTAACATGGTTAGAGGATTAGATAGTTTGGAGAAATTATATACAAACTATCTATAAAATACATCTAAAAAACATAACTATGGATCTCAATCCCATGGATGGTCTATGCTAACATTCAATGGCCTATTCCATTTATAGATCTACTTATGAACCCTCTCTTGAGATTATTTGTCCCAAAGATAAAAACCCTTCAATCAGAAATTAAATATTTTTAAACTTTTCTAATAATTCCTCCTACCTTATAGACTTTACTACAATTTTCAATTGATATTCGTGCTCCTCCTTTCTATTTTTATAGATAACAATAACATCTATAAATACTACAACAAACTGATTGGGGTAAAATTTTTTGAATATATTCCTAAAATACATGAATATAGAATGTGAATTAATAAGACCATTAGGCCTTACTATATATTCATAGTGACCATACCTTGTATAAAATGACGTGTTGGGTATATCTTCTTTCTTGGTCCCAAATTTATGTTATCCAGAGTGAAGGAAAATCTTGAAAAATTATGGATCTCCCCATAGTTGATCAAAAAAATAATCAATACAAGAAAGAGGATACTTGTTCTAGATTTTGACCTTGTTTAACTATAGATAATCAATGCAGAGTCTCATTGATCCAAATTTCTTCTTAATAAAAAGAACCACTGCACCCCAAGGTGAGAAACTTGTACGAATGAATCCATTGTCATGGTTTTCATGGTGTTTATTTTTTAATCCTACAACTCAATTGGTTTCATTCTATTGGGAAAATTAGAAATCAATGTTGAATTAGGTATGATTTCTATTGAGAACTCTACTTTATTTTCTGGTGGATGACTAGGAAATTATTCTTGAAATATATCTATTAATTCATGAACATTAAGCATATAATAGAATTTAATTTTCTCCCAAATTTTTTAGATAAATATAAATTATCAATGGCAATTAATACCCACAAACTCGATGTAATATTTGAAAGATGTTCATACATATAATCACATTGGTAGACGCTTGTAGGTTGGTTTGGAACATCAAAATTAACATCCCTTCCATGAAAATTGTGGTGATAATTATTTTTATAAAGACAATACATGTATAATATTACATAAAATTAAAACACATGATGAATGAAAATATTTTTAGGAAACAAATTCCCACAAACATCAACCAGATTGGAATAATATATGTGGGATGAAATCATTTTACCACTAGGTATTGTGACTACTCATTTGGGTGGAATATAAATACACATATAAAAATATTTATATTTGAATGATTGGGTTGAGATATAATCAAATGCAAAATTATCAGTTATAGAGTGGATTGTATGTGTACCATTGTCTACATAGTTATCATAACCCTTATCATAAATGTTTATCGCATGATATTTCCCCTTGACCCTTGGCTTAAGTGGTTGTTTATTTTGATCAATATCACCTGCATTTGGGGTTTTTAAATTGGTTATAATTATTCCCATTGTCCGTACACATGTAGCCTAAAGTTGTGGGCGGTGCATTCTTTATGGATTTCTCTCTATCCTCACTATTTGGTGCCTTTTTTCCAGCACTTATGCAATTAAAAGCCCGATGAACTTGTTCTCTACACAGAAAACATTAATTATACCCCTTAAATCAATTTATTTTATGTATATTACGACACATATATCATAAATAATAGATCCTACTTTTCTCTTGATGGTTTTTATAATTACCTTTAATCTATATCATCCTCTTCTTGTTAAAACCTTGAGATTGGTATCTGACTCTAGCATACATTTCATCCTTGATTGAACAACACACAATCGCTTTGTTGCTAAAAAATTCTCTTAAGTGAAATGCCCATATATGAGTTTGCATGAATCAAGTATAGAGCCTGTAATTTCTAATTTATTCATTGATAATAATTACTGAAGAGTACCTCCCTTGCCTCGTGAAATTTTACTCATATATATAGAAATATTCATTACCCCTTTTCATTGATTCAAGAATCCATTTCCCTAAATTTGTATGAATAATTTGATTAATGTACTTATTGAATAATAATTTCAAGAACATATAGAAATCCCTAGATTCAATTTTATCAGGCTACCTCATATTCAGAATAATAGTTCACCATTGTTCAGCTTTTCACTCAAAATGATAAACAATTATAATAACGTTCTGAAGCTCCAAAAATTTAAGAACGAAGAATGACATTTTAGTTGTAAAGTTATATTTTTCATTAATATGTAGAAAAAATGTCCCACTAATATAATGTTTAAATTTCCTCATGATATACTCAATAGACTGATGTTCCCTCCAATACTCATATATAAGTCCAATATGATTCATTTCTTGAGAAATTTTAGTGAGAATAGGAAAAAGAATTTCCCTTCCATATCCCAAAAAAATCAATTTCTCGTGAGGAAAATAATTTCATTCTACATCGAAATTTCAATTAGAACATTTCCATCAAGTTACAACCATTGACTAAAACCAATAACTATAGAGTATGAAAAAAATTTCAATGTGGGGAACCATACCTAAATAGACCGAATTCCATCTTTTAAAATTTATTTTTTATAACCCCCATTTTAAAGGATGAGGGGGAACCCTTACAAGGCTTGTAGGTATAGAGATTAAATTTCTTGTAGGATTGGATACATTTCAGGACCCGTAGGTCTTAAAGATATTACACAGAATATGAATAATTGAAACTGCTCCTCCCAAGAATCTACATCGTGATCTGTAATATAAGATTTCATGGTTCTTCAACTAGCTATCATTGGTTAGAGATGAACAGGTCTATTACCAATGTAATTGTCATAACCTCTCATTCTTCCAAATCCATTTTCCCAACTCTAGGGAAGGCATATTGGTCTTGAATCCTCTTCTATAGTTGGTTCCTTATAGAATCGATCTGGGCGTGTTCATATTAGGTGGCCCTAAAGGCCATGAGATAACCTGATGGCCTTGAGGTGGCCCAAAAGCATGAAAGGTGGCCTGAAAGATTTACTTACCCAATGGCCTAGGTGGCCCGAAGGCGATAAGCACTCCAAGCCCAAACTAGTGGCCCAAGTTAGATAGTTCCTGCTGGTACAGTCCCCACTACAATATTTGTCACAATTCCTTCTATAGTATCTTCTACAATACCCACACAGTGCCTCCTACAGTACAACAACAGTAAACTAGAATTATGCATTTCCTGGTTTCAAACCTGGGTCTTGTGGATTCACTTAGACAAACCTCACAAATGGGGCCGATTCTCTTGTTCGAATAGTGAGGAACCATAGAATTGTGGAAATTCACTTATATGACCTCTAAATTATGAAAACTTCTTTAACATAGGACACATTCTATTCATCCTAGGTTATTTATAGCCATCATATATTTAATTACTTCACAATGGTTCATAATGATTTTGTGAATTTCTAAAGCTATTCTTCGAGGAATGTCAAACCATGTTTGAAACCATGCTCATTTTCGTAAACCATGTTACACTAAGTCACTCCGAATGTACCTTTTTAGAGTTGTTACCACGAGGTACATCTATTCTAGAACCAGATCCACATTTTGAACCCATAGTTTGATTTATTTATATTAAACAAATCAATCTATCTTTTAACAAAATTACATGACACCTTCCTCTAATTTTCCTTTTCCATAGACTTACTGTTCGACATGTATTTTGGGTTATCATAAAGAATATATCATCCTAATTACCAATTTATAACTAAAACTATTCAATAAAAAACAACTAAAAAGACCCACAATTTTCATACATAATCATTACATTACATTTGAATAATTAAATAATATATTAAACAAACAAAAAAGGACCATATTAATCTAGATCCTTTGGAAACATGGATATAGAAACACTAGTACATAATTGACATAAATTATCATAAAATTGATTATTATTTACAATTATCCTTTTAGTACACATAAAACATAATACATACATTCATAATATAGGTTAGAAGTAAACAGAAAAAGGGGTTATTCTAGAATTCTTAGTAAAGGTAGACAAGGGAGATATGTATATATAATCATGAGACAAAAGGTATGAGAACATGATCCTGAATTTTTTAATTATACACTAAAAATCAAACATAATAAACATGAATCACGAAATAAAGGTTGGATATTTATAAAAAATGTATCATATAAAAATAAATAACATGATCCATATAAATATAACATAATATTGAAATATAGAAATGTTAAAGACACCAAAACATATAATAATGATTTTCACGGTAGACTAGGCATCGCCACCAAGGCCATCATGGTAGTATGGGATTTGTTCAAAAACCATCATGGTTGTCATGGTTCACTCCCACGGACATCATACTGTTAAAATCCACTTGTGGCTATCTCATGACTTATAAATCATTACCCAATGAATTATAGGGGTATATAGTTCCCACCTATCTCATTATAAAATCATACAGACATGTTCCACAAGATCATAAAAATATCATATCATAACCAATGTAATGAAATGGGTATCCTAAAATTATAATAATATAATAACCATTGTAAAATATATAGGTTTCATAATCATTTCATCAAACCATAACCCATGAGAATATGTGGGTTTCCTAAGTATATAACCTGTGGAAGAGAAAAAAGTTTCATAAACATCATTACAATGATACATAAACCATTTAGAAAAATAATACGATTGGAAATGTAGATAATTTCCCAAAAAGGAATTATTAAGATGAATATATATAATCTTTTATGGGAAATTATTTTGAAATATAACTTGAAAATAATTATGATGAAAATATCCTTTCATATTTGAAAACATTTTATTTTGTTAAAATGACGAGATATTTTAAAATAAATATTTTCCATTGAAAATAAGCTTATAATATTATAAGGGAGGATTCCTGAAATCAATGATTTAGAAAAGTCTAAAAATATATTAATTCCAAATAAGTTAACTAAAAAAATTCTTCTAGTACATTTTTTGAAAATGTAAAAAAGTACCCTTTTTCGAAAATAGAAAAAATATGAAATTCAAACGATATACAAAAAAATTCATAAAATCATAGAAAATTCATTAAACAGACATAGAATAATATTAAAACATTTTATGAAAACATTTTTATATAAAATTTACATGGACGACAAATAATTCTTAATATATTATTACATATAAAAAAACCTCTGATAATAATGAGATCCTGAAATTAATCCTAGCCTTATAGCTTGAATCCTAAAATACTCATTCATACATCCATTATAATAAATAATTTTTATTGAAAACATATCATAGAACCATATTCACAACTTAAATACCATATATTATTTTCTTAAGGAAATATATTACCAATTTATTATTAACTTTTTGTAAATGTTACACTTCGTGTGATAACAGCCTTGTTAATCAGACATGATTTGACATGGTATTATTTTTACTCACAAATAATAACTGATTTATATATTTGAAAAATAAATGATATGATATGAATATCTTATATATTTAGTATATTTATATTCATAATATTATTAATGATAAACAAAATACACTGTTAATTGGATATGTTTGGTTGTATGTACTCATGAACACTGTTTTCATTTTCATATTGAGTCAAATAATAATAAATTATGTGATTTATTATTAATATTGAATAATTTTAATGTAATATATAACATATATTTTTATAAAATTCTTCAGTATTAAAATCCATGTGAAATATAGGTGAAAAAAGACTAACTTCACATGATTGAGATGGTAGGTCATACATATGCAGAAGCGACATTATCATTTTCCCAAACTATTAGATGATAAAATGGTTGATAAGATATTTATATTAGAGAGGAATAATTATATTATCAATTTCATTTATAGTCAACAATCTCACAATAATTCATAGTCATAGAATATTTTTTTGTGAAAAATATATTACACCATGGTGTGGAGATGGTAAGTCATACGTACGTAGGCATGGTGATATTATTTTCCATAGGATGGATAAAAGGATGGATATGGTTTTTCCTTAATAATGATAGAATATCAATATATATATGGTAATGGATTTATTTAATTATTTTGTAAACATCATAATAATTGAATGAAATATATGAAAAGTAAATGAAATAGATTGTTAAATAAATTACCTTTTCTTCAATGGACTTGCTTTAGATATCCTCTTAATGGCAATAAGGATGGTCTTTTTGGAGGACCATGACCTCTATAATTTATCTAAGAATGTTGATAGGATAATTGGGTATGCAATGGTTGAGCTAGAAGGCTCATGCAGGTGTGAATATGTGATGGTGGATGTGCCATTTTAAAAGAGATTGGTGGTGAACATTAGGAAAATCATGAAATATTAAATTTATATTGATTTATTTTTGATTTAGATATCGAAAAAGTGGGTTATATAAATTCTAAGATGAGTATGGTTAAAAATATTGTCATCAATTATTATTTATATATGTTTAGGTTACATTCTTAACATTATGTATTGGTTTTAATCATTAGTTAAATAGTATAGCTCTTACCATGATAACATATATTTTTAATCTATAGGTTTAATATAATTACTATAAAATTCCAAACGGACCCTAGTGGACCATTAACGACATATTTCAAAATATTTTATTTTTTTACAAAATTATATAATTTTTATGAATTTTATATCATTTAATATAATATTTTATTCTAGTATAATTTATGTCAATTTTGATACAATTTATAATTATTATTTTAAAATAATATCTCAATAACAAAAAAACATATAAATATCAAATATTATATTTTTATAACTTGTTTAATTTATCTATAAAATTAGGTGTTATCATTATCTATGATAAATTACATTGAATTTAATTTTTTAAAAAACATTTTCTTGATACTTACGTTTATTAAACAATTACGACATCATTCATATGCAAGGATTTAATTAAAATATATCTTCCCTAAAAATTAAAAGTGAAATATCATGAATATGAATAAATTATTAGATTTTAAATTTATATTTATAGTATAATTTATAATATGTATATGCCTATATTAAATTTTTTTTACTTATTAAAATTATGTGTATAACATTTTAAACATATATTTAAATAAAATATAATAATTATATTATTCTAACCCAAGAGGATTAAAAATTTATATTTTAAAATTATGGTTTATTTTTGTCAGAACCCATGCTTCCGAAGAAATTAAAACATGTTTTAGGGTAACATTATAATATTATTTTTTACTTTTAATGAGGAAATTTACCCATAACCGCATTAAATAAAAATATAAATTTACTCATGTTAATATTTAACATAAATTTTATTTGATTCCATGAGACTATAGGTGACATACTTATTTAATCCAAGTATATCCATTATTCTAAATTCCATTTATAGAAGTATAAAATAAAAGTTTATTTCTAATCCCCCAGACCTGAAAAAAAGGCAGGTAAAATGAATGTTCAAAAGTTCTATAAGATTTAAAATTTAATATTAAAATAAATAATATTCCAATTATTTAAATTTTATTAATATATATATATATGATCATTTCTAACTTAAAAAACTAATGTATAATAATTATATATGTGAAAAACATTGTTTTTTATAATGATTTAGTATTTTCCATTATTCATCAAAACTAACTTCACTGAAAAAAACTAAAAAAATAAAAAAATGTTAATTTTGACATTGTGAATTCAAAAATTATTATTTTTTAACAAATTTTTTTTCTATGAGGGTCTAAAATTACTTTTATCATATTTCAAATATGGACAAAAAAAGTAGTTCTTTTAAGAAAGTCATAATTCTAAACACATAGATCCTTTACAAAAAATTAAATATTTATTTTTCAATTTGTTTTATCAATACAAAATTAATATTAATAATATTTAAAATGTAGAAAATAATATTCACATCACTATGTTTAATAAATAAGTTATAATAATATTTTTTAATAATGAATAAAATATTTTTTGTTGAAAGTTAATTATGCATGTAATGCATGCCAAGTGAGTGTTGTGTATAGATTAATCTTATTTGTTGTCATGTAGAAACATTGGAATCGGTATAATAGAATACATTATTAAAATAAATTTATTAAAAATATGAATAATGGTTTGAAAAAACTCTAGGTGTTATAATTGGTGTGTCAATGGGGATATTTTACCCTCATCACCAGAGGCTTACACAATAGAATATCAATAACAGTAAAAAAGATCAAGTAGACACAATAGGCATAAAACTAACAAATAAATAAGAATGGAACATATAAAAGATCTAGAAGTGTCTCTTAAAAAATTAGGATGATAATTCTCTCTCCAAAGCATTTCAAAATGGTAGATTTTTTAGAATAAAATACATGATTATAAAATAACAAAATTACAAAAGTGATATCTCTGAATAGAATCATGATCCATAGATGAATCCTTTGTCCCCCTTATCCTGTGAATGGAACAAAATAATCCATATAACGATGTGTACTTTCCCCTATATTTTCCTATATCCAAATTGTCTATTCATTTACCCAATGGAGGCTCGAATATGTTTTTAAATACTAATCATAGTATGTAATCATCCATATATCTATACTATTCTAGGTTGGGAAATATAATAAGCTAATCAGTGCACGTTAAATTGGTATGTAGTAAATGAATGTAATTATTCACATGGTATGTAAACTAATAAGAATTATTTCATGAATAGCCTCTCATGTATCCCTGCAAAATATGGCCACGATATTTTATAAGATAGATACAAGAAAATGATAGAAAGCACAACAACATCATCATACAAACCAGAGAACCATATAATCCTCGGGCTTTCCGCATAACCAAAAGGGTCGAAACATCCAATGAAGATAAATTCAAACAAGAATAACATATTTTTCATTTCCATGGCATATAATATCCATTTCATACTATAAAGTGATGGTTACATTTTATATAATAAAAATGTATCTTCATCGAGTCCAATGCATATCTCAAGGGAACCATATTTAGGCCCTGGTTGGAGTCATAGGAGCGTATCTTACCAAACATATCTATTGTGAGTCCTAGAAATCTAGATCCAATGGGTAGCACAACCCATGGAATTCCATTAATTCAAGGCCGAATAAGAATATTATATCCATATAATATACTATTACATCAAGATCTATAGAGTAATATCCAAAGCATATAAATAAGTCATTTACCATTCCATAACTAGAGTACATCCACTCATGTATCCATTTCACATTCACTAACAACCCTCGAGTATACCTAGTCAAATATAAATATTCATATTGAAGGGAAAAACAATGAATATTCCCAAACATTTAACGAAACCATTTACAATTAAAACATTAAACAATTCCACAACAACATGTAATCACATGGAAAAGGATACAACCCGTATGCTAAATGTCATATTTTATTAAATTAGTTTTTTAATGTGCATCCATTATCTGGGAAGCATAAACTCATCCACTAGGTTGTTAAACATGGATTATACAAGGTAAATTGATAAGGTACACCCTATGGGTGTCCATTTTTAGGGGAAAACCATCTAAATCTACATAAAGGAACCTAAGTTAATCACTACCAGGTCCTACTATAATTAATTACAATTTTTATTTTAGTTTTGAGGATGCGCAAAAATGATTGGAATCATGCATAATCAAATCCATGCCTATAAATAACCAAAACCTATAGGGAATGTAAATATAAGCTACATTTTCTTGAAATTAGAGTGATCAACCATAATCAACTATAGATCTGACTCTGATCGAGACATAAATGCAGAATGAATGATAAACCTGATTTTATGGTAAATAATCTTTCACCTATATAGTTTCATCGAGAGAAAGATAAATGATGAAAAACTAAAAACTAATCTATTACCAACAGATGCAGATCCAACAGGATTAGTGGATCTTGAATTAGAGATCAGAAAGAGAGTGTTCCAAAAATCTAATAATATTCACCGATGAGAGAACCAAAGGGTATGATTATCATTCCATTGAAGGAATATGAAATTTTGTTTAGAAACAGATTTAATTAAACATTAATGTATTTAATTTATCCACATTAAATAGTTTCTATAGATTGAGTGAATTGTTTGTCAAACTATACACCAACTGTGCCACGTCTTCTATAGGTAAGTGGTACAAACATGGCTTAATAGCATGGTTTGGATAACTGTGTGTAAGCCATGAAAAAAAGATCTTTTAAAATTGAAGAACAACCCGCACAACCGTGTTCTTCAACTCACATTGTTTCCTCATACACTATGGGATCCTCCTGATCTATACCCAATCCCTTTACATATTTTCAAATCATGCGACTTTCTCCTCACATTTTTCAGTATCATGAACTAATCATTCTTCACCACTAATCATAGATTTTTTTCTCTGTACAAGCCTCAGACCCCCACCCAAAATACCCATGATCAAATTGGATACTAACATTAGTCCATATTAAAATATTTAAATCAAAATAAAAAGGATATGTACCTCATTAGAAAACCCATGTACTTATAATATTCCCCTCTTAAATCAAATTTTCCCTGAATGTTTATTTTATGGGAGGTCAATAAGAATAAACAAATACAGTCTACTGATCACGTATGTCAGCCTCCTACTCCCATACCATATCATATTAATGGTTGTGATTCAACAACACCTATTCAATAGGAACTAACTAGCCTCAAATAACATAGGATAACCTATCATTGATACAAATTAAATGCTCCAAAAAGGACACATCAAACTGTAGATCAAAATAATCAAGAAGAAAATTAAGAGATCTGCCTCACTGATAGAGGCATAACATATATACATGGAAGATATCATGAATGGGTTAGTTCCTTTGAGGTAACCTAACATGACAATATACCATCATGACTATACCTTGAATATTGAATGTCCCATGCATTTCGGGGAAAGGATTAGTGTATCTCCTAATTCGTCTGCATCCCAGCCTCAGTGAAACATGAAAAGAGTCCCGATCCCAGACCATGAACAGTAGTGGCCATCTATGGAAATATGTTCAATTATTTTATGAGAATTTGCAATATCCATATTTTTCTGAATCAACTAGACCAGATCATATGTATATTGCAAGATATGTGGTCCTAGTAAAGCTGACTCGCATTCGTCTAACTTGTATAAAGGTGATATGAATGTCTTTTCATACATGTATTCCTAAGGTTCCATCTAGATAGTCACTGAATATCTATTATTGTAGGCGTACACTACTTGGGGAATATTCCTATCCCAAGATCCCCCAAAATCAAGGACACATGATCACAACATTTTCTCAAGCACCTATATCGTATGCTTTAACTGGCCATTAGTTTGAGGGTGGCATGTTGTGCTCAGAAGAACATGTTTACCCAGAACTGACAATAAACTCTCCCAGAAATGATATTTAAAGAAGGATTCTCTATATGATATAATAATATGGTAAACTCTGTGATGTCATAACATATCCTATAAATACAACTTTACAAGCTGATCCACAATGAAGGATTATTTGATTGTAAAAAAATTACAAAACATCATGAGCCAATTGACAACAAACCCTAGGGAATAAATACTTTAGGTATACCTTGATTAACCTATCACAAAATCCATCTTGATTTCCTACCATTTCTAGTCCGGAAGAGGTAACTATAGTAACAGTCCAGATTTTCACTAATGTTCCACATTCACCAGTTGGTAGGTGGAATAAGGCATAACAAAATAAGAAACCTCTATTTTATTACATGGACACTACTAATAAAAAAAGTCATAATACATCACGGTGACACTGGGTTACAATTCCCACGTAGTGTAATGTTACTCAAAGATTAACTCCTCATGTAGGTCTAATGGAACCCAAAAAAATAAATGGATACAGATAATATCATCATCGTCTACCATCTAAATTAGAGGTGTATCCTAACCTACCACACTATCCTATAAGAATAGGACTTTTAAAATGGATAGATAACTCAAAATAAATCTGTGCAGTATAATAGAGGTCACATGTAAGGATGAAAGATAAGTCTTCCCTTAACTGTCATGCACCTCCATGTCCATCGCACAGAACAACTCCATGAGAAGCCACATGATACCATACTTCTATATTTTACGTTTTCTAGTCCTCCTACTCAATACATTTTCTATTGAATTTCCTTTACCACATATGTATGATAGTTGAAATTCAAAATACTAGGTTATCAACCAATATTTTCAACCTCATATTCCTATCACGTTGTGTAAATATATACAAGATGATTTTGTGGTCCTCTTACACCACAAAATGGTCTCCTAGTAAGTAATGTATTGAATAGAGAAACTCATTAATGTATATAGATAACTTGAGATAACTAGTTATGTAGTTCCTATCCTATGGCCTCATCTGCCAATATCATTTTACCATGACTCTATTCCCCTACATCAGCACTACTCCAAGAACAATACCTAATGTGTAATAATACACACTGTTGATCCTGCCCTACTTTGGAATTATCAGGACCAGTGCTAATTTGAATCTCTCTTTTATTTTCTGAAAGGATATCTCATAGGTGACTCACCATATATATTTATTCTAGACATAGTAAATATTGTCAATTTCAATACTATGTATGATAATACATGTATGAAACACCTTTAGAGAGCTACTATTCTCAAGAAACTCTCTATTTCAAAGATGTTCTTGGGAAAATCAGAGGAAACTGAAGCTCTCAACCCCATTAGGTCTACTAATATTCCATTATCTAAGATAATGTGGCAAAGTAAGTCCACATGATCTATCATGAAGTGGAACATTATGAGTAGGGAATATGACTGATTATCTCCCAGTGTATCCAAAAAGATCTTATGATGTTTGGCATGGTCATGTCATTTATAAGAATAAATGAAGATAACATCCATGGAAACCACAAAAAATGAATATATATATATATATATATATATTTATGGAGAACTCATTTCATATGTTCCATGAAAAAAACTGGTTTATTCATGAGACTAAATGACATAACAGGATACTCGTATGGACAAAAACAACATGGAAAGTATGTATGATGTTGGATTGAATGTCAAAAACCTACCTGGTGATAAAACAACCTCAAATCCATTTTCTAGAACACCTAAGATCCTTTTTTATCAAATATGTTATATATATATAAAAAAGAATATCGATTTTTAACTATTAACTAGTATTATTTACCATAGGCCACACATAGACTAAGGGTAACATCTGTATTTTTAAAAAATGGACCATTGGGTTATATAGAGAAATACTCTTTCAAATAACACCCTTTTCCACCAAATATTATAGTTGCCTTTTGATGTAATGGAACTCTGTCGTAGCCATCATTTATGGAGAAATGGATACCAGTGCAACCCCTATACATAAACAGATTGAGTACTCAACCCATATTTAAGGAGGTAATACATATAAGTTACATATAAAAATGTTCATTATATGATCAACCACCGGATGAAATATGATCTGATGTGCTTCATATTCATCTGAATACTGACTAGAAATCTTGGTTATCATCCAACCAAGCCCACAATGATTTAGTCCTTTATTGGGTTGAATGGACATCCCCTTAACTATTTTGAGTAAGAACATCACCATTAGGCGATGTCAAAGTCATCATCTACTGTTAGCAGTCAACAAAATCCGGATATTCTAATAGTCGGTCCATCTAGAGTATTACATCACACTAGTTCATGTGAAGGACATAGAGAAGCAAAATTATTTTCCACCGACCAAAAATAATGTTTAATCCATTTACTAATGTACATACACCATTATGATCCCCAATAGAATGTCATGAATCATAACTCCCTTATAAAATTGAATCACATGCCCATGTCTTTCCAAAATAGGTATGGATTTGAATCTATTCTATACACTTCTATCAAAATAAATGTTGTGATAAAAGATGATACTAATATCATACCAAGACCTTTAGAGGGTCTGGAACACTTGTCCTTTGGGGTAGGTTGTACATATTAGATCTTTCTGAAACTACTACCCAACCACATTACATTATGTAGGCCCACTCTGATATATTAGTTTAACTACTTCATGTTATTCTCATATACAACCACAATTTCCTTAGCCTGAATGACTGGAACTACTTAAACTACATTTCTGATGTGGACTTGAGAAACCTTTTCTTGAACATGGTGTGAAAGGTATTCCCCTACGACTCAATAATTTAGGGAAGGTCCTAGTGAAACACTATACTTGGCCGATCCTACGATAACCTCATCATTATAAGGTGTTCCACATGAATACCATTTACCACAATGTCTAGAGTGTGGTCATTTCCACCCTCTTTGAGCATGAATCTAGGATTTCATGTTATCATGCCTCTACAATGTCATACACATGCCATAAGAAAGTAAAACGTCAAATCTTCTAGCTAAAACCATATTAAATGAAAAAACCCACATATAACCTTATTATAATATAGATCCTACTCTTAAATCATGGACTGTAAAATGATCAGGCACTAAAAAATGCTATAGATACTACATATTACCCACTCAAAAGATATTTCTAATTCAACTCCATGTTTATCATTTTAATTTTAAAAATCAATCTTCCATTGCAATTCAATTTAATTTTAAATTTAATTTCCATGATTCATTTATTCAAAAAGATTATAAAATGGTTCATCATGATCCAATCCATGAGGTCTAATAACATAGATGAAGAAAAATATGATGCCCATATAATCAATAAAATATCAAATTCACATTAAATAATTTAATCAAGAGGTGTGTCACCTCTAAGTACTTAAGGAAGCATACTGCATATGAACATAAATATTGTGTCACATCTCTATCCAATCTAAAAGATATATCACACCATCGAGTACATATATCACAAAAACTATCAAAAATAGCCAAAAAAAACAATACATCATATATACGATGTCATAATTCACGGGATGTGATTCTTGTAATGTGGATATATGATCCATGAGATGGAATAACCTTATCAAAGCAGGTTTCAACAAAAATAATCTATAGTAATATCAATAATAATAGAATAAATCATGTTCATCGCCCAATGGAGGAATCAAATCAACTATAATAGTCCAAATCCAAAAAAAAATATTTTAATTCAAGGAAATTTGTATTTTTCCTATATGTGATGTACATATTCCTAGGCATATCGCATACTGAACTCCAAAATCATCATATCCATGTATATTATTTCAAAATAGTAATGAAAACAAAAAATGAGATCCCCTGACACCACGTAGTAATGTCCCAGACCAAAACACCACTAAACAATGCCTCGAACCTATTTGGTCAACTAGAATCAGGTGCATCTACCTAAATGGTAGAGGTTGTTGTTTATAAGCACATGCATATATGTGTTATTGGGGAGAGTATTCCCTTATCACCGTAGTGTAATATAGAAAAATATCCATAATATTCAAACAGATAAAACAAATACCACAAGCTAAAAAATGATAAATAAATAAGACACAAATATATATATATATATTTTTCATCAGTTTATAAAAAACAATGATGATGGTAAATGTATCTAAAATGCATCCAAAATATGTAAATATAGTGCAGTAAAATACATGATTCAAAAATAAAATAAATTAAAAATGTTCTATCTCTGAGTTGAATCACGAGCCTCAGTTAAATCTTGTTCTCCCCAAGTCCTAAGCATTGAATAAAATCAACCATCTCCAATTGGTGGGTTTCCCAATCATTTAATACTTCAAAATTTTCTATTCGATTACCCATGTATTTTCTAAATAGGGTGATGCATTCAAATCCTAGAACGTAATCACTAAAATATCTGTACAATCCCGGGCTGTGAAATATTAAAAACAAAGTAGTTCACATGACAGAGGTTGAAATTAAATGAATGTAATGATTCCCATGGAAATTATACTACTAAATTGGTTGTCTTGAATTTCCTCTTGAGGCACACTACAAAAGATGGTTATGATACAATAGATGGTGAATACAAGAACAATAGAGACAACAAAATGGACACTCTATGAAAAAAGTGAACCATATCAATCATGATCATTTCATATATCCAAAGGGTGAAAACATCCATGACCTAGACGTTCAACCATGAGTGAAAAATTTATCATTGACTCTATTTAAAAGTATTTATTCTTACCATGAAGGGTTGAATCTAAGGTGTTTAAGTCCAATGAATCTTCATCAAGTCCCATGATCATATCCATCGAAACATGGTTAGGAGAAGGTTTGAGTCTTTGGAGAATTTCATATTAAACATGACCTACAGAAGTCCATGAAATTAAAATCCATGGGGTTTCAAAGCCCGTGGAATCCCATGAAATCAAGAACCAATTTTCATACACTATGCAAGACATACACTTCCGCATCGCTTTGCAAAGAGGAAAATCCAAATCATCTAAAGAAATCATTTACCATTCCATAAAATGAGTACACCCACTATTGTATCCATTTCACATTCAATCAAACCACATGGGTACACCCAATCACATATCATAATTCACATTTATGGGAAGAAAATGAGTATACAAACTCATTTATCAAAAAAAAATTACATTTCATCCACTAAAAAATTCAAAAACAACATGTTATCACATGTTAATTTTGGAAACCCATATCTTAAACATGTCACTTGATTAAATGCATTTATTAAAGGGATTGCTTTTTCTATGAAAGCATCAAATCCCCACCTAGGTAGTTTAACATGGCTTATAAATGTTAAATTCATAAGTCACACCCCATAGGAGGCCATGGAAGGAGAAATTCTTCCAATTAAACACCATGGAACCTAATGTAATCCTAAATAAGTCCTATTAAATTTAATTAAATTAATAAATTTATTTTCAAGGTTGTGTTAGAATTTCCTATCTGATACATAATTACCTCTAGGTTAATAAAATATCAAAACCAATGTTAAATGTTTTGATCACCCACCATAGCTCAATAGTTGAGTGCTCGTCCAGTATCAATTTTTGATTCCAATAAAATCAAGAGAAAAATGACGAATGAATAAAGAATATAAAATTAGGTAAAATCATCTTGCACCTGGATATCATTTTCAATATTAATAAGAACTATAAATTATTTAAAATCAATTGATTACTCATAGATGCATATCTAATGAGATAAGAATAACATGAATCTGAGATCTGATGAAGTGTGTACCTCAAATAAAAGAATAGCCACTGATAAAAGCTCTAAAGGGTTTGATATTCAATCTAATGATAAAATGATAAATTAGTGTTTAAAAATTATTTAATTAAAATATAATTTATAATATTTAACCAAATATAAGGGTTGGGATGATTTGAGGGTATAGTTTGACAAACCATGTGCCAACTGAGCATGGACTATTGTATGAAAGGTTCACCCACATGTTTTACCCAAAATATTTAACTAAATATTAATATCCAAAGAAAAATATAAATATTAGAATTATAGTCCCACCCATACAGCTATGTGACTCCTCTGACATGATTTCATTAAACCATGAGGGCTCCTCCTGCTATCTGCTCAAGCTCACACAGTTTTTTATATTATGAGACCTGACCCACAAAGTTTCCACTAATATGAACTAGCATTATTTCACACATAAAAATGGGTTACATGACCAAATAATCCACATACAGCCCCTAAACACCCATGATAAAATTGGTTACTAACATTACTCTATATATCAACATTTAAACCAAATGGAAAAGTAACTGTACCTCATATGTAAATCCTAGATATTAAAATATATATCAAAAATATATAATATTTTTTTTATGAAAATACAATTTAATGTAATATTATTACCATCCATGTAAAATATAAATGAAAATATCCTCACATCGGGTTGTGATGGGGTTGTTCTTTGTACACAAGAGTGTTGTTATTATTTTCCAACATGTTGGAAGGTAAGAAAAAAAATGTGCAACTAAATGTACAGAAGTATGGATATGTCATAACTAGAACATATATTCATTAGATTTATCTTAATTAACTCTTATGTATAAAATATATTTATATTTTTTCACATCGATTTTTGAGGGGGTAGTCCTCCGCACACTGGAGTGATGCTATCGTATCTCTCACAGATTGAAAAGTAAAAAGGTATATGAGTTATCATAATTCCAAAAGTATAATTTTGAAAAAAATATCATATATATTTATATATATTTATGTTAGTGTGTTTTTGTGTGTGTTAAATATACCATTATATAAATTCTTTAATGGTGGTTACGGAAAAAAAACTTGATTAGTTTGTACGGAAGTTGTTAGTTATGAACATGATTGATAGTCTCATTAAATAATAGATAGAAATGGATATGGATATATGTTAAGATTCTTTAATAATTATACATAAATATCAATTATATAATTGTCTTATTATATTACAATATTTAAAACAAACATAATGTAGAAAAAGATGAAAGAAAAAGAAGGATCTTAGTGAAGACAATTAACTTCATTTTGAAGAACCATCATTGGATCTCATATTAAGGACCCCGTGTTTTTATTTTGGGATGAATAGTAGCTCTATATCATTTCTAAGGATTTATATATGTATTTTTAAAGTTATTTATGAACTATATTTCATTAGTGGTATAAAAGAGTGATGGTTGGTGGTGACCTATTATATGTGGGGGAAATTATTCCACATGGAAACTATATATAAATTTCCCAAAAGATTTCAAAATGATAAAATCATACACATACAAAAATATTAAAATTAAACCTAGATTCTAAAATTAGAAGTATTATATTGAAATGTTTCAATAATAATGTATTTATATATTTATTGGTTCATTTTTTCCCTTGTATTTTCATTTTTACATCCATTAAACCAATTTTAACTTAACTACTGTAAATGATTTTCACTATAGTTTCTACTCATTATGTTCAATAATTTTGTGGAAATTATTTTACAATAAAATATTTATTATATATTGGGAGTCAATTTTTCAAATTAAATTCACATAAGTGGAAAAATTTAATTTAAAATTAATGCCACAAGCGTGATGACAAAGTAAGATTTAAAAGATAAAATATTCCAATGTTTTAAAATACTTTATTTAAAAAATTTAAATGAAAATGAATCCAATAAATTAAATTGTATTAGTAGATATATACTATAAGTTATTTTATTTTTACACTACATTAAACAATTTTCTATGATTTTAAAATCATAAAATGAATTAAAAAAATTTAACAAATATGAGAACTTTGAATATTCATAAAAATATTTATCTTCTAAAAAACACGAAGAAATGACCTTAATTTTTTTCTGTCATGCTTGTTTCAAAAAATAAAATTATTATTCAAGATAAATATTATAATTTTTTTAGAAATTAGTTTTCATATTATGGTTTAGTAGGGGAAACACTGGTATTTATAAAAATATAGTTTTAATGTGTCAAATTGGATCTACAAATATCTCATGTCTAGAAAAAGAAGAAGAGAATGTTAAAAAATTTAATGGAATATTTATTTTATAAAACTCATTAAAATAACTCACCAAAATCGACTTGCTTAATTTTATGACGTTGAATGTGTTTTTTTGCATTAAAATTGTTTTTTATATATTTTATTTTGTATGAAAAGTGTTTTGATTTTAGATTCTAATTAAATTTTCATTAGTAAAAAACAAATTAATATACATTTGTAAATATTATATTTTAATAATATGGATAATCATATTAATACTCTCTATTATAACAACTAGGTGATAACTACCATATTTAATAAAGGTATTTAAATATTATGATTCGTTTTTTAACCATGATGTTGCACATAATGAATGATAAAAATAGTGTTCGGTGTAATATTAAAAATCCAAAAAATTAAACTAATTTGAAATTAAAATGTTTCGAAAAATCCTAGGGAGTTTCAATTTACCCCCAACCCATTAAATATATTTTTTTCTTCAAAATTTGAACAGGTTATTTGTAAATAAGGGCTTATGAATTGAAAATTCATTTATGGTAAACCATCATCGTAAATAGGGATATTAAAAATACATCTTGAAATGAGAAAATGGGATGTGGTAAAGTCACATAAATACGTTTCTATAATAAAAAATGCATGTGGGAAGTCAAAACAAGGACATATAGGAGAAAGCAATTATCATGATCTTACTGACCTGGGTTTTCTTAGATGGCTAATGGTCAAGAAGCCACAACTATATTGACACATACATTAGAGTAGGAGTTATATACTATCATCAAGTAGTAATATCTCACATTTTAAGCCTAATACCATAATACATTTGTGCACACACAAAAATACATCTTCATTCAACAATGAAATTGTTTTTTAAAATTAAATATAAAATGTAACCATTAATCTATCCCATAATAAGAGTACAGAAAAGGTACCAAAATAATGTAAAATGGAAAAATTGAATCCCACTAAAAGTATAAAAGGATCCTACATTCTTAGTATGAGGGGACTGCTTCCAAATTCCACAAATGGTACAAAACTTGGTCAATCTATCTCTCCACACTCATTCTATTCTTGGACCTCCTAGATCTCCCATTATGGTCTGACCATCTTCAATTGAAAATACATGTGCAGGTAGTTCCCTTATAGGGGTTAGTAAAACAATACCCTGTAGGGAACTAAAATTACCATAAAAAAGGGGAATGTGAAAAGAAATATCTCACGTAATCATGATCTAGATGTGGAAACCCAAGTGATATATAATAAGACAATCATTGTCAATGAATCATCCATTATACAAGAATATTCAGCTAAATCCACATAGTATTTTTATCATGATATATGGCACCACCATATAGACTATCATAATAAACCGGATAAACTCATATGATACTCAATGTCTTGTGAGGTACTGACCTCACTTCCATCCACAATATTCAACTCGAGGCACAATGGTAATAGTTATCTGGGAGATCTCACTCCATGATCCCAACCATCTAAGATGACACTCATCTCAGTAAACACGCTCATTGTGTCTCTCCATGAAGAAAGTCCCATTGGAACCTAATTGATTTCAATAATCATGTAGGGAATCTCTCTGATCTACGATATGGGACACATTTATCCCTATTGGATACTCATATCACATATCATAGAAAGGAGATCATTCCTAAAAAAGATGGGGGACACCAAAACCAAAATATGGTATCTTTAGAGATCATATAGCTTAGACAAAAGATCATATAAGTGTCCAAGAAGGGATTTTGAAAACCCAACCTAGACTTAAAACCATTATAAATAGATATGGGTATTATCCAAGACCATTGGAAGTTACAATGAACTCAATCTGGATCTAACCTCTAGTTAAGGGATCATACCAATGATCATACCATGAACCCCACTAGTGCCAGCCACCGAGTAGGGTATCATACAGACAATGATGCCACAAGTCCTTATGAAACCACTAGATAAGTATGGGATTGTATATCTAATGATTCCATGAACCATATTGGGAAGACTTACTAGATAAAGGATCACTTCCCTACGAATTATGGTCACTATGATAACATGAACCCCACATTGTCAATTTGATATGATAAAGGATCCCACACAGAACATCTAGAGTTATACAACAACTTCACATAATCTCATCATGTTGATGGGATCACAACATGGTGATGAGTATTTAATGACACACTATATTAACATAATGATTGACTTGGGGAATCATCTTAATCGATACTATACTATAAGTTTCTATAAAAAACAATCCTTGAACATAACCTCACATAAGATCTATATCACCAAAACCAAGAATACCATCATATACCATTTGAAAAAAAATAGGATAGGCTACTCGTAGGCCTCCATCTGAGTATTGTAGATAGAGACGAATGAAGAAAATGTATCCAAGGGGTATACATGGTGTGTACCCAGATTGCATGGTGTTTCTCTAGATGGTGGCCCAATATGTGTCCCCTTATAGTACATGGTGTGTATTTAGGAATATACATGGTGTTTACCAAATTACAAAATGTGTGTGACCTCATTTAAACTCTTGGTTGTGTCCTTTCCCATGCACGACTGGTTGGACATGTCACCCTACACAGAGTGTACCATTAGTATATGGAATTTTCCATTTGTCTTGGTCCCATCATGTGTCCTTGGAAATTATCATGTAATAAAATCATTCTGGGTCATATTTCAATTTACATTCACACTTCCATGTCCCAGGAAATGAAATTCCATTCCTTGTCCCACAACACATGACCTAAGTTGACTACATGATATTTAACCAACGTATGAGGTGTGTAGTCCCCAAATTTCATCAATAAAAAATGAGAAGAAAAAACATTTTCTCATATCTTACATGATGTGTGATCAATAATATTTACATAAACCCCCTTAGAGCAACCCAAACATCCAAATTTACACCAAAACACACATATCTAAACCCATGGGATCTATAGAAATCATAACAAGGATCTAAAATAATGAAAACAGATAAAACATGGATAAGGATGTAAATATCACAAATTCACCTACCTTGTGTTGATATTTTGATGCTTTGGGTTCAGATTTATGCATCAATGCTATTGCAGTACAATATTGGAGTGATCACAACCAAGATCAGGGATCAGTGAAACCTTATATACTCAGTTCATCCTTTGCACATATATCATCCAAGGGTGATACTCCTTTATTAAATTTATAAGAACCCCATGGGGAGGGTTTAGTAATATAAATTTATAAAATTTATAATCCTGTTTAACACCCCTTCCATGGTGGACAAATTCTAGACACCTGAAATCCTAAAAACAATATGTTTCAACAATTTTAAATACCACATTAATGATTCCACTTGAGTCTCGTATTTATTATCTAAGACTATGATTAGAAGGTATTCATAATTTTTATATTAAAATGAATTTTCATGCTAAAATATATTTAATATTCTTAATATCACTACACTGAGGATCTCCGAGCCCTGAAATCCCACATTGACTGAAGACATGGCTTTAGAAATATTCCCAAGTAATAAACATCAAAACCAGAGTCACTAAAATCTCCCCATATTCAGTACATTCTACGAAAAAGGAAACCCCGTTCAGAAGGGAAAAAATTGATCCCTCAACTAGGTTTCCTATGATAGTGAGAACACTGGAGAGTTCTTGGGTTGCAAACAAACACATGCTCAATGGAACCACAATCCAAAGAAGGATCCCCACTAACTGAATTCTAGATGAATCTGGGTACCAATAAATCCATTCCACCCCAAAATGATAGTTCAAATTAGGTCAGTATCATTAAATGATGTGTGAACTTATCTCCCCAACTATGAATGTTTGTAAAACCAAAACCCCATGTCTAATTACAATCACAGAGTGTATATATACACCACATCTGTAAGCTAACATAAAAAATGATGTAGCCTATTAGTCCCAATCCACACAAGGATGAACTGCCTGATGCCAATATGAAAACTCAAATCATGTTCCCCCAAAGCTAAATGGTTCACTCAACCTGGAACAAACTGTCAAACTCACGGTGTACTAATAATGTAAAGAAACCCCTCATCCCTTCATCTCATAGCCTTTCTTATGAAATCTTCAATCCTAGGATTGTATATTCATGCCCCACCTAACTAAAATCCATCATGAACATGTCTAGGGGATATTCGATCACAAAACACCTCATAATCATAATCTCATAGTTTTTCATCCCTTCCTCACAATAAAGATGGGGGGGTCTTCCACTAATGACTATATGCATGAAACATCATGCTCAATCATCTCACATGAATATCTAATGTCGTGACAACGAGGGTATCAACAAAAAACGTATTACTATGCATAAGTACACATGGGGTCTTATAGGCCCCCTATCTACATACCTACAATAGAACCGTAGCTTCTAAAGCTCCATTAGATTAAACCCATATGCTAATGCAGATATTAGTGTATCACAGGGGTTCCAGTCTCCGATGAATACAACTTTTAATGGTGAGATAAACCCATAATTTCCCCTTTTAGACGTCGTCAACACCACCAATATAGTAGGAACCCAAATATATTAGCAATACCACTCCAATGGTCATCATATAAATTTAATAAAATTCAGCTATATATGATAATACCGGAGATAATCTTTCTATCCATGGGTGCACTCATCTATGATGAAGGAAATCTATACGCCAAAAGACAAAAAAAAACTTTTACACCCCCTGACATCAACCATTTGTGAACGGATGGTAGGAAACCATCCCACACTATGGAAACATAAAATTGTCTCTCTTTTCTACTAAAGAACATTTATATATGAGGATATCTCCTCCACAAGATTAAAGTCACACTATAGATAAGAGTACATGACCTATGATCCTATCTAATGTTTCTACCAGGCATATGGGTCATTCAAAAAGGATCTATATATATCACTATGCTTCTAAAAGGTGATACACATAAGAAAAAGTAACCCATGACAATGTAAAAACCCTAACTGGGGTAGCACAACCACATGTTGTACCCCAAACCACACAAAAGACTCTAGTGATGTAACCCATTCAAAAAAAGATCATCATTCCCCCATATTTTACTATCATGAATATCTAGTGAATTCTTCCACAAATACACACCATCCCTCCAAGAACACAAAATTCAATGTATTTCTTATGACACACCTCAACCCTACCTTCAATGGGAGACACTAACCCTCCTATATAGTTTTTTATCTTTTCAAGAGAACACATCTTGGTGGGTGAATCATCCCACATTCTCATGATTATGAAGCATTATGAAACTTCACTATCAATGGATTTATATATCACTATGTGACAATGTATTATCCTCAAGAAGTAAGGGGAAATAACTCTGTATCTGACAATAGTGTCAAACATTTCTAATACAAATTAGAAAGGAAATAAAGTCATCCTCTTATAATCATCATTAGAGCATCTAGTTCATAATACTCTATGATATATTTCTATCATATCCCTCATCCCCTAGCTCCCTAAGCCATGTTCTGACCACCCAAGTGATGGCAGAAACATATTGAACTATAAGACAACTATTTCATTATTCCCTTCTCTACTGTGATATCCAAAATTATATAGAACTTAATTAATTCATATCATTAAATTTTTTGGAGGTTCTTCAACAATATACCTTCTATTAGTATGGTAGGATCTACAATATCAGTCAAGATGTCCCCATCCATCATAAGAGAAACCACATAACACATGTTCCTCAAAAAATCTTACTTGTAGCCCTATGATTTAGACACTATATGATAGGATCATCTACTGAAACATCTACCACACCGATGTCCATGACCCAATCATTAGCTACCCACTACCATTTTCTCAGATCTCGTGAGACCGGTGCAAAAAATCAATGTTTTCTCCAACATAAATTTCTCCAAAAAAGGCCTACTCAAGTACACCATTGTCAGTGGAAATGAAAAACAATATCCTTCAAATCTTGATATCATGGTTTAATTCCTTCTCATAAGTCTATTATCTAAAAAATAGATCTCAAACCAAATCGAAGGAGTATCATGAATGGTCAGTGGAACTCACTGAATGCTCTTCCATGGGAATGATACTGTATTTGAATCTAATGATACTCTTAGATACATTCTAATATTTATGTGGATTCATAAAACTCTTCTCTGATTATCCAATATAAATCCATCCATGTGAGTATTGTATTATCATGGGACTTCTTCTATAGAATATACTATCTCATCGACTATCCATACCAATGAATCATTGATAGGACCACGATATGTTTGGGAGGTGTCCTCACAATGGAAATAATGTGTGTTACTACCTCAAACCAATCATCAACTACCTAGGAATCTGGTTCATGCTAATACGTGGGGGTTCTATTCCTCTAGAACTCATTAAAAACATTCATGTTTTGCGCAACCTTGACTTGAACTTCTGGAAAAACCATCTTCTCAGTGGGTGGTGGCTTAATTGGAAGACCACCTGAAGGTACTAACTCAATACATCTTCCCTACACTGATGCCTCATCAATAGGTGGATCTTTAATAAAATCATTCCATGGAACCTAGTATGGCTGAATTCATAGTGGGATGAAGACATAGAATCAAGATGGGTAACCTTCAATGATTTAAAATTTGAAATGGACTCATGATGAATATGGAAACCAAAAAGTAGTCATATTTGATCATTTGTACAAATGTTTCCCTATAACCAGTTTCTAAATGTTACAATTCAAAAAATAGGATATCAAATATGCGGTGAATGGATATATTGGATTATACCACAACACTAGAGTCCTTTGCATGAATGATAAACTCAAGACACTTGATCATTGTCACTATAAAACCAAACCCAGGCTCATGCATAGAATACTCTAAAATAATTTTCTACTGATGGACCTTCTAAACAAGAACTCACTCACAACACGACCTCCCCCCTTGAGGCGCAATTGGATGGTGAATGAATTAGCCAACACTATAAGGACCCAACCTTAAAACATTACGTAATCATGAATTATATGAATAATTCACATTGAGGGCCTTTTAAGGTTTAGATTTTTAGAGAATTAGGCCATAACTATTACATTTCATTCCAAAAAAATATAAAGTAGACACTTCTATTGAGTTTCCATTTTTTCACAAAACAAGAACTCTTGAAAAAATGAGTCATGTCTAGTTTCATGTTTATGACAGTATGAATTTTCCTTGATCCCATCCTTAACCCTATTCAACATAATGTACTGTAAAAAACATTCCAAAATCTTTGGATGAGTATTAAAATCACATTAAGGGATACAAGAAAAGGAAAACTGTTAGTTTTTCAAAACAACAAGTAAACCATTAATACATTATATAAGTATTAATTTTCACATTTTGAAGTAGTAAATACTCATCACTGAATTACAGATCACTACTTAACCTTTTGTAACCAAAATATTATAATAAAACCCATATAAAGAACACATAACATATAAAGGTAACTTGGGACAAAAACATACATAAATAGAATAACCATACGGTCAACTTCCACACATATCACTAAATGGAATAGCCCTACGGTCGTCTTCCATAAAAAATAAATTGGAGGATGTAACATAACCACTCATCCTGGTTGGTCATGGCACCACCAGTCATTTGGTTTATCATGTATCCACACTTCAAATGTCCATGTACCATTATAAAATCATAATACATAAAACAAATATAATGGAATGAAAACATTTCCACATTTCAATCAAAATATATATCGTAAATATATTGACATAACAAATCCATTATCAAAATCACTTTCAAAACCAGAATACATAAAAGAGTACATGGTATTTATTTTCCTAGAAAAAAAAACATTACGCCTTGTTAAGGAATCCAAAGAACAAATAATACTCACAGTGGTGGAAAAGTCATTGTCACCACTTAAGTTAAAAGAAAAATTCCATTTTTTCATTTAGTAAAACACTTCATAGGGAAAATTTCCCTTTGAAAAGTCAAGGGTGTTTATAAAGCATATAAAAGAAAGTAATTTATTAATACAAAATATGCTTCAATTAATGGAGATTGAGTGAAGTCCCTTACCTCATGTCAGGCATGACCAATTAGTTCATTAATCAACTTAAATATTAACTGAAGATAATTTCTAATTGAATAAGAACCGTTGTCATGTTTATTAGTATTTTTATATCAATTATTACAATGTTATAAATATTATTTAATCATTTATGTTTATAATGGTCGTTTTGTCAATATTTGGTACTTGAGTCAAAACTGAACACCGTATATTTACATGTTGTCCATGTTGTCAATAGTCCATTATATACAAAATGATGTTCATTATTTATATATCATATATATCAAGTATATATATATATTTATAACAGTACATATAATTTGGATGTAAGAAATGAAATGCACCGTTCATGGAGATAGTATGCCGTACGTACGCATTAACACTACTTTCATTTCTATTTATTATTTTAAGGGAATTAAAACGTAATGATAATATGGTATATTATAATTACAATATAATATCATATATAATTCCATTAACGCTATCCTTTATATGACCCACTTATGGAATGAACGATTCATATCAATTTGAGGGGGCGGTAGTCCGCACTTCCTCAAATGAAATTATCGCGTTTACCCATAATGGAAAACATAAAGGTATTCTATAAAATAAAAATAAAAAAGAATAAAGAAAACATAAAAATACTTTATACCATATATATATATATATATTCATCTTAATGGCCACCATGAAAGGCAGTAGGACATAATCGAAAAATCATCATTTTGTGAGGCGTTAGTTTGCTATCCACAGAAATAGAATGTTCATCACCAATAAAATGGAGGTGTGTGTATGTGTAGTTAGAATCTATATCATAACAACATAATAGTATATTTTGGATACTGGTGTTGTTATAAAATAAAGGAATAAAAAGATTTTATGGGTTGGAGAAGTAAAATAATAGAAATGAAGTTAAGAGAAATTGTTACCTTTAATTTGGGTAACTCTCTTTGGTTTGAACCAAAATGGTTTGTATAAGTTCCTTATGACTAAGGTAATAATTCTAGGTGCAGGATAGGGATGTAGGGAGATTAAATTTGTAGATGTTGGACGAGCCAAAAAGCTTTATAGTTTTGAGAAATTTTCTAGAAATGGCCTCCTTCTATAATGGGGAGGAGGGGCTCTTTAGGAATGAGTGAAAATATTATTTTATTATATAATGATATTCAGTTTCTAAAGATCCCAAAATCATTAGATTCAAAGATAATATGACTCATGATAGAAATAAAATCATCCAGTATGAATTGGATAGGCTTAGGATGTTCTTTTAATATTTTAAATCTTATTTTTAAAATGATTTATTAATGAGGTAAACACTACAGCATTATTGTGTCATAAATAATTTAATTTATTCAATGTATAAAAATTATAAAAAAAACCATGATATAAGAACTCAATTTATATTTCCAATGAATATTTATAGTCAAAAATATTACTTACATAAAACCATATAAAAGTTAATTTACTAAAATATTTTTGTTTATTTAATTTTTGCATTTAATTTAAATTAATTAATCTAAAGTGTCATTATCATTCATAAGTGGATCCATGGGGTCCCAAAATCGACCCAAGGATGACCATTGTTGGTCATTACTCATCCAATAAAGTTAGTATAGGTATTTAGGTAATTTTGAATTATTATAATATTATTTTTACCTTAAATTACCTTATTTACCTTTAACCACAGTAAATAAAAGTCAAAAATTATTATTCACCAAAAAATATTTTGATCTTATTGAACAAAATTTTACTTATTAATAACAACCATGTATGTAATATTTTAGAAATTCAATTCACAGAAGAGGTAAAATTTAATTTAAATGAAAACATTTGTTTTTTTAACTACTACAAAGTTGTTTCACTATTCATCAAAAGTTGATGTTTTTCAGTAAAATACCGGAAATTACTCCAAAGATATATTTGATATTACAAATTGAAAAATGATGTCTATTTTACAAAATTATAAATATAGATGTTTCTTTAATTAATTTAAATTTAATTCCCATTGTTAAAACAAATAGCGTGTTTTAAGAAACAATACATATCAAAAGATTGACACTTGTTTATGACCAATTTCAAAGTGAAATTAATTCCAATTACCAACATTTAATTAAATGGTAAAAATATATTCTAATTACACTTTAAAACCAATTAAAGGATAATCTAACCATAAAAATTAATATAATTAAAACAGAGTTTTGAATTAAAATAGTATATTTTTCACTATTCATTTAAAAATGAACTTTATCAAAAGAAATTCATAAATATACACAAAGTAAAATTTGATGTTCCCATTATTAATTAGGATTTTATTTGGTCAAATAGAATGAAATAAATTGGCCAAAACTAGATTTAAAAGGGGTTTCCATTAAAACTTGGTAAATTGATATTTTAATGGAAATTATGCATAAAATTAATTTCATTTACATTTTAGGCCTCTAACTTTTATTGGATAAATGTAAATACATTTAACAAAAAGTTATAATAATATTGTAGTTTGTTTGGTTCATTCCCAACAATACAACAGTTAAGAGTTTACTACCTATTTAAAATAATAACATTATATTATTAGTGCGCAACGTAAGATTTCAGAGAAACCAGTTGTTCCATATCAGGTATGCTATAGAACATAGAAACCCCTTTAAAGTAAAATTAATATTTAATTCAAAAATATTAATAAATTTGAAAATCTATTATTCTTCATTTACCTTGGATGTGACATCCTTCCCCCCTTTTGGAAATTGCGTCCTCACAATTTTTATTCACTTATCAAAATAAGTGGGGTTATTTGTCTCTCATAGCATTTTCAGATTCCCACGTTTCATCTTCAACCATATTGTTTTTCCACAAAACCGTTACCTGGTTAGTTACCGTATTCCACAACACTTTCTCTCTTCAGTTAAGAATATGGACTGGTTGTTACTCATAAAAGATATTCTCTTCCAACTGAACTACCACTGGGCTCAAAACATGCGATGGATTTTGTGTATACTTTCTCAACATCGAAACTTGAAAAACATTGTGTACCTAGGATAAACATTGAGCTAAATCCACATTGTATGAAATTGATCCAACTTTCTCAATGATTTCATAATGTCAAATGAACCTCAGACTCATCTTTCCTTTCATACCAAACGCATCACACTTTTACATGGAGAAACCTTGAGAAAGACATGATCTCCAACCTCAAAAGAAATATCCTTCCTCTAGTTATCCACATAACATTACTGTATTCTCTGAGTTTTTATCACATGCATAAAAATCAATAGAAATTTCACTTCCATCTCTTCTACAAATTATGGTCACATCAGTTTCCTTTCACCTACTTCATTCCAAAAAGATGGAGTTCGACAATGCTTTATATATAATGACTCAAATGGTGCCATCTGTATACCGGAATGAATACTGTTATTATAAGAAAATTCAACCAAAGTAGATTTTGGTCCCAACAGCCCTTGTAATCTAATGAACAAGAACGTAGCATATCCTCTATGGTCTGAATTTTTCGTTCTGACTGTCCATCTAATTGAGGATGAAAAGATGTACTAAAAATTAATTCAGTACCCAATGACTTTTTAAGTCCATTCCAAAAGTTAGAAGTATAACAGGGATCACGATCAGATACAATGGAGAGGGAAAATCCATGCAACTTGACTATCTCTTAAACATACAACCGAGCACATTGATCTAGTGACAATGTTTCTTGAATAGGGGGGAAATGAGCAGATTTAGTCAATCGATCTATGATAACCCATATTGCATTATTACCTTAAGATGTTTCGTTAATCCCACATCAAATTCCATGGACATATTTTCCCATTTCCACTCTAGAACCTGTAAAGATTGAAGAATCCCTTTCAATAACTACCTCTCTTCTTTATCTTGCTGACAAGTCAAACACTTCACTGTAAAATCAGCAATATCTCTTTTCATTCCATCCCACCATTAATACTCCCGAAGATCTCTTTACAAATTATTACTACCAAGATGAACTGAATATGTAGAACTATTAGTTTCACATATCAACTCATTCTTCAATTGTGAATCACAAGGCACACATAATCTCTTCCAAATCCTTGAAACACAATCATTATCAACGTTAAAATCAGGCAACTTACCCTTCCTAACCCACACTACCTTTTTTTGTAACTCAATATCTTATTTATGCACTTGAATTATTTTGAATGCTAGAAACGGTTTCACTAACACCTGAAACAAAACAGAAGAATTTTTTGCACCAAAAAAATCTATGCCAATGTTCATCAAATCATAAACCAAAGGATCTCATTCCAAATGTATCATGGTTAATAATACATTACTCTTTCGACTCAATGCATCAGCCACTTTATTTTATTTTCATGGATGGTAAAGGATCATACAATCGTAATCCTTGATTAATTCCAGCCTTCTCTTTTATCTCATGTTCCATTCATTCGGAGTGAATATATACTTCAAAATTTTGTGATCAGTATATATTTCACACTTTGCTCCATTAAAATGATGCCTCCAAATTTTTAAAGCAAAAACAACAACTGCTAATTCCAAATCATGTGTAGGGTAATTTAATATCACAACCCATCCTCGGGGCCTGTACCATGACTACCCCAAGCCCGCCTTCCATAGGCCAGGGGCTAGCGACAAGAACCAAGGCATAATTCCTGGTAAAAAGGGAAGGCATTGCCTTTGTAAAGTAAAAAAACACCATAGAGCAAGCAAGCAGAAGTAAATACTAAGTAAAAACTGGGTACAACATTAAGTGTGGAAAAGTATGTGGGCCAGAATACAAACCCAAACTGAAAGTAAAGTACAACTGGAAAGGGAAAATAGCAACTGAAAGGAAAGCCGCAGCCTCGAGCCATCCACTGGAAGTCCCACCAGAAGGGTGAGTACAGATAGCCTCCACAGCTCCTCAGGTCCAGCCGTCCGCTCCGAGTACGTCCAACCCAGTGGTCCACCTCCAGGTACCGTCCTGCTCCACAAGCCTCAACCACGATCAGCGTTGTCCGTTGTCTGCAACCAACACAACGTAGTGCAGGCATAGCCCGTGTAGGGGTGAGTATAAGCTACTCAGTAGGGACCCCGAGACCCCATAAGGTCTCCCAGAATCCACAAAAGATAATCCACAAAGGAAAGATACAAACACAATATAAAATCCGACACTACTTAGGAATATGCCCATACATATACCTAAGTCATCAATTCTAGTTCGGCTCCAACATCCGAGCTCAAGTACAACCGAGTCCACATAAGAAATCACAACCCAATCCACACAGGAAAGAAAAACGTAATCCACACAGGATAACACAACACAATATACACAGGAAATCAAAACAGGATTCAGCTCACACAGGTATACTTCTTCGTATGATGATAGAGATGATCAGATATTACCACTGATTCATCTAATCCATCAGACCCATAAAGGATCGATAGGTACTAACCCCCGCAATGACCCACAAAGGATCTTAACCACACAGGATCGATACGTAACTAACCCCCGCAATGACCCACACAGGATCAGACCCACATAGGATCTGTAGGCGCTGGCCCACATAGGACCGCTGAGCGCTGACCCACACAGGATCTGACCCACACAGGATTGGTGGAACTGATCCACGTAGGATCATTGTGTGTTGTAGTCGTCGCCGTCGAATCCACAGAGGATTTCTGCATAGTCATCATCGTCGTCACAGTCGCAGCCAGCTCTAGGTTTCCCACACACAGCAAGCTCGTTCGGGAGGGTCTGCTCCATGAGCCGAGGGTCTGATACATCAACTGACACATAGTCCGGAGTTGATGTATCCATAAGTTCCGTATCATCAACTGGAACTCAACGGCACAGACGGCGCGTCAATCGGATGCCCAGTCTGAGAGTTATTTTCCTTTTCGTTCCAGGGGCCCGGTTGGTTTTTAAGTCAAAACCAACCCAACCATACTCCACCTACGTCCAAACCTTGAGCGTAGTAATCCAAATGGTCCGTCTCACTAAGATGAATCCATCAAAGTCGACAGAACGTCAATCAGATTTCCGGAACTCAAGTTACAAGTGTTTCCACTCCGAGAGCCCGGTTGGTTTCATGTACGAACCAACCCAGCTGAACCCAAAGTTCTCCGAAACCCTGAGTGCAATATACTTAAAAGACCGTCTCGATCCAAGGATCTCTACGCAACCGATGGTGCATCGATCGGACGTCCGTAGCCCATGTTATGGGAAACAAATTGAAATAGCCGAAAATGGGGGGTCTGGGCCCGGCCCACCCCCCCTGGGGTCGGCCCGAACCGGGTCGACTCGACTCGGGTCCGGGTATGACCCAGCTCGGCGCGGCGCGGCCCGTGGTAGCTCGGCACCGGCCGAGCGGCCGCGCAAAGGGGGCGCTGCCACCTTGAATGAAGTCGCGACCCCCACGTGGGGGCCGCTCCTTGCCAACCGACACGGCCCGGCGTCGCATCATCCATGGTCCCGCGTGGCTGCGGAACCAGCCGCCTGCATCCGTGGCTTCAGCCGCGGCGGCCCTCCCCAGCGGCGCGCCGGGCGCCGCCGCCTCCTTGCGGCTGGGCAGTGCCGGCTGCCGGCGTGGCGCACCGGCGAGGTCTTCTGCGGACCACCGGACACGCTCCGGTGGTCAGTTTTGCTTGCCGTCTTCGCCAGCGGTCCTCCCGGGACCGACTCATCACTACGAAGACCTCAAAACACCCTTGTGGCCTGGTTAATCACCACCCGTTGATCCTCACACAAAGAACAAAGAAACAGTGGGTTCGGATTTTGTTCGTTGGTCCGCACCCACCGCGTTAGCGTTTTAAACGACTCCGACTATTAAATGTAGGACCCCAAGACACCCTGAGAGGGGAGGGGTGAATCAGGGTGGCAACGTTTTCTTCGTTTAGTTGTGGATCTTGATCCCACGTTGGTAGGAACTAATTAATCCTGTATGATGGATATGATTAGCAATTAAACATTCACATGCAGAGAGATGACATAGCTATTTTTACTTGGTTCACCACTAAGGGCTACGTCCAAGGAGCATATGCCGACAGGTTGTCGGTCATATCTAAATCCACTATGCTTCACTAGCTATAGATTACAAAGGTTTGTGTACAGTCACTCTGTCCCAGGCTCACTGCCTTTACAATTGTTCAGGGATAGCTCACTGCGTCCCTCGGGTCACTCCCGTTGACTCCCCCTGGCTCACTGCCGTTGGGGAAGTCCTACTCAGTTTATAGACGTGAAGGTCTCTTCAATAAATGTGCATTGATGTTCTTTGTCTCCTATTCAGCATGAGACTTTTCTTTCATCAGGGTTCAGAGTTGATGCTCTTTATAGTTCAATCTTTCTTCTTTAGTGCAATGATTGAATTCACTAGATCCCCTTGTCTTCGTTTTCCTGAATGACAATCACTTATTTGATTACTCAATAAATGATGTTCAGCTTACTCGGCATTCGTCAGAATCAATTCACCTTGTATGCATGAGATCATGCATGTATCATTTAGATTTCTTCTTCAATCTCGCTTTGCACCGAAAGTATCAGGAAATCTTTAGCTCTTGTGCAGCTCCAGAAAGGCAGGCGTGCTTCAACAATATTTGGCTCTCATTTTCAAGCCCGGCGCACAAGTCTCCATCTGGCGCGCAAGTCTTAGGTGCGCAAGTATAACCTGGCGCGCAAGTGTCTCCAAAGCATCTGCGCGACTCTGCCTTCTTGAACATCAAACCTGCGCGACTCACTTCCTTCCTTTCCCAAATCACCAGGGGCGCTCAACCATCAGTCGGCGCGCAACCTCTACTTGCACGACCCAACTACCACTTGCGCGGTTCAACCACCTGCACGACGAGAGCTCGAACAATCTCAAAGGCTTGAGCTTCGTAAGAAATGAGGAGGGGTAGTCCAGTATTTATAGGAAAACTGGACCCCCTGCGTGGCGGCGCGCAAGTCATCCATCGGCACGCAAGTCTCGGCCCCTGCTAGGCACTTGCGCGATCAACATCCAAACATGCGCGAACATCTTTCCTTTGCCAAATTTGGATCTTCTGATCTCGAAAAACCATAGGCGCGCAAGTTATAATGCATTCAAGGCATCGGCGTGCAAGTCTCTTCCCGGTACATAATTCACCTGCGCGACCTCACCAAAACTTGCGTGACCCTTATCCCTTTGCCATATTTTGATGCTCTGATCTTCAAAAACATATGGCGCACAAGTTTCCTATCATCCAAGAGTATGGTGCGCAAGTCCCTTTTCCAAAATCACTCTTATTCATTTGTTGATTTTGAGGCCCTGAAATTTTGCAAACACTGGAAAACGGTGCCACCATGTATCTGCTCTTTTTGTACCGCCTCCAGATAATCCATTCCTCTGTCGATGTTCTTGAATCAAACATAGATCGTTGACAACAACTCTTGAACACGACATGTCACCATGGAATCTCCTTTGTCAACAAATTTGTATGTCGTTTGTTTGCTTTGTCGACAAGCACGATCACCTCAACAACAATTCTTCTTGGTGATCTGTATCCTTCAGCAACTCTTTTTCTTTTACCACAAACTCCACTATTGTGATATGTATTTTTTGAAGGAACATCTTTAGTACCATCATCTTCTATGAAAATGGTATGTGCATGGCCATTTCATAAGTCAACTCATTGGCACATTGTCTTCTTCATCAACTGTCATGATCAACTTCATGCAAAGCATGTGATTCAATCCGTCAAGAAGTCTCTAGCATGGTTCTCATGCAATCATGAGTAATTTCATGGTCTTCATCCAAAAACATCATTCTTCTTTAATCATCCTCGAATGGATTACTCCTCACATTCTTCATTGTTGTAAACAATGTATCACCATTGACACATGTTCTTTGAACTTAAGATCAGCACAACAATCATCTGAATCACCACTCCTCTACTTCATCAGAGTACTTCATGATCTTCTTCATTTTGATCTGCATTGAAAAATATTGACAACAAATACAACCTTATACACAAAGTGGTTCCAACAATATCCCCCTTTGTATTTGGTTGTCAATACCTTATACATCTTCTGAAATGAATCTGTCACTGTCAAAATGAGAATCTTCTCAGCAAAGCAACGTTTCTTTCCATTTCACTTTCTCTCCCCCTTATTGACAAGAAATACAAAGCATATGGTAGGGAGGGTATCAATCCACACTTAAGCTGTGTTTCATTAATCATTTCACTCTAAGTCTACTTGAGCAATGCTTGATGTAGAAAACAAGAGGATTTGATTAAGTAAACAAGGTTGTCCATTATCCACAGATCATGATACCAACATGAGATGATAACTCATGTATCTTGTCTTCAAGGGTTTACCACATTAATTACAGGTAGAATAAGATCAACTATGATAGATAATAATCAACTTGAAACTCCTGCACTCACTTCAACAAATAGATCAAAAACATTCAAGTGCAATCGACATGATAAGTGACCTTGGGGCACTTCCATTCTCTTTATGTCACTGATCAATTCAGTTACTCCCCCTTTGTAAAATAAACTTTGATCTGAGTAACCAAGGGATAGTGATTGAGAAATGACATACCTTCTCCATTGGCGTGTTCTTCAAGAAATTCACAGAGTAACTGCTTTTGAGTCCAGCTGGAGTTGATATTGATTGAAATAGTGATTATGGAAGCTTCTTCATTCTTCTCCCCATCAAGGGAAACACTCCTTATCATCTTTATCAAGAGTGATCCTTCATCATCATAATCTTTGAATATCAATTTAAGATTCTACTAAGGATGGAAACTTCTTCAGCTTGGCTATAAATAGTTGACAACATTCACTACTTCTCAGGTTCTCCCCCTGAGAGCTTGCTTCACCTTCAATTCCCTGCATTATTAGCACAAATACAATACACAAATGATTATGGGAATAAGGTGGTTCCTTCTTGCTTCATCAAGAAGACTTGCTTGGTTGAGGTTCTTTTCTCAACCAAGTTCCTCTGTTCACTCCAGTCTTCATGCCTACACATTTGAATATATGTTCTGACATCTGTCGGTGTGGCATGGATCTGTTCACATTCTCTTCTGCTTTGTGTGGAGAATTGTTCTGCTTAGCAGCCATCATGAATGATACATTCTTACTCCTCTTAATTACTTCTTCTTGCTCTAGTATTACGGCTAGGCAACCTTTTGCAATGTGACCAGATTTCTTGCATCTCTCACACAGAACTTCTTTGACAGGTGTGTTTCTCTTTGTTTGCAATCTCTCCTGCACTGTGTCTTCATCATGTGAAAGTTTTCCTTTTCCTATGTCACCAGCCTTGGCCTTCTCATCTTCATGTTTCCTCATTCTTTTCAAATCTTCTGGCCAGATGACCGATATTTCATTTGGATCTTTTGCAGCTGGTTTAGGTCTTCCACATGGGTTCATCCGAGATTCATCCCACTTAGTGTTTATTTTGGATGAATGACCCTTCAATTTCATGGATCTAAAATCCTGGGTCTTCTCAGCTTCCCTACTTGAGATCTTCTTGGGGAAATGTGTGTTCACAACATTATTCTGATTTCTCCCCAAGGTAGCTGCTTCATTCTTTGACGGCATCAGAGGTCTTCTTTTCTTTTCAACAGTGAAAGCATGTTGATATGTACATGAGCCTGCATTGTGACCACTGCCGTTGCATACATCACAGATGTTATCAAGAATTCCAAATCGTTTGCAGTAAACAGATGCTTTTGGACCTGCTGATGTTGCTTCTTTTTCTCTGGCTTCCTTCTCTTTGATATAGGCATTCTCTGTGCTTTTCCATGTAAGGGATTATAAAGACAATCCAGTGCACAGTGCCCAAATCTGTTGCAGCACCAACATTGACCCACAAATCTTTTCTTCTTTGTGTCTTCTGTATTAAGTTGTTGGGCCATCTGCTTAATCTTTTGTGCTCTATTTGAGGAACCCACTTCCTCCTTTTTCTTCCCATCCACCCTAGCCATGGTGGTAGGTTTCTTCTTCTCACCTTTCATCATCCATAATTGTTTAGAACTTTTATTCCCACCTGCACTGATTGTAGGAGTGTATTTAGAAATATTATTACAATATGGTTTGGATGATACCTTCACTTTCTTAGTTGATTGTGATAGATCAAAGAGTGAAGTCATGATCTTTTTATCACATGTTGGAGTTATTTTGACAATAGAATCCTCCAGTGATCATTGAGTACCAGCAGCAACTGATTCTTTATGTGGATAATCAAGAGTTGTCATAATCAACTTATCACATATTGGAGGCATTTTAGCTTTAGACTCCTCCAACGAACATTGAGTGCAAGCATCACTCATTTCATTCTTTTGTGAAGTCTCAATATGTGTGTTCTCAATCTTGGTCAACTGAGCTTCCAATTTTTGAACCACAATATTGGGGATGATATTCTGATCTTCAATCGTGATCATCTTCTCTTCACAAGTTTTCTTCAACCTTTCAACGTCATCTTCATGCATCTTAACCTTGTTTTGTAACAAAGAGTCAAGTTCCCTGAATTTAACGGAAGTTTCTTCCAAAAAAAAATTCTTGACTTCATTGCTCTTCTTCAGCTCAGCTTCAAGTGCATGGATCCTTTCTTTAGGAGTCTTATTGACTGCCTCGTTTTCTTCAAAGACTTTAACCTATTTGGTGAGCTTCATACTTTCCAGAACATTTCTTTCCATCCCCTTTTCCATATTGTCTTATTCCCTTTCAAGTCGAGTGATCTCAACCTGCATAGAATGAAATAGGCTACAAATAGTAGCAGCCCTTTCTTCAGGAATATCATGCAGATATGTTTTGAGTTTTTCTTGAAATCATGAATTGGGGGTGTCATCCTTTCCTCTGGAAGAATTCTGAGTCACCTGCTCGATACTTTCAATGCCTGATGTTTCTTCATTTTTGGAATGGCATGGGGAACAAGACACTGCATATTCTTTGGATGTGGGGGACTTCTTCATAATCTTCTTCTCTTTCTTTTTCCTATTTGTCAAAGTCTTGGTGGATATAGATTTCTGCTCAGAAATGAATGCGTCATTATCAATACTGCTCTTCATTGTTGACTCTAGGAAAGAAACTCAAATCCTCTTCTCAATAGAATTACTGGAGAATATCCAACATACGTTAACCTCACTTTGATACCACTTGTAGGACCCCGGGACACCCTGAGAGGGGAGGGGTGAATCAGGGTGGCAACTTTTTCTTCTTTTAGTTGTGGATCTTGTTCCCACGTTGGTAGGAACTACTTAATCCAGTATGATGGATATGATCAGCAATTAAACATTCACATGCAGAGAGATGACACAACTATTTTTACTTGGTTCACCACTAAGGGCTACGTCCAATGAGCATACGCCGACAAGTTTTCGGTCGTACCTAAATCCACTATGCTTCACTAGTTGTAGATTACAAAGGTTTGGGTACAGTCACTCTGTCCCAGGATCACTGCCTTTACAATTGTTCAGGGATAGCTCACTGCGTCCCTCGGGTCACTCCCATTGACTCCCCCTGGCTCACTGCCGTTGGGGAAGTCCCAATCAGTTTATAGACGTGAAGGTATCTTCAATAAATTTGCATTGATGTTCTTTGTCTCCTGTTCATCATGAGACTTTGCTTGCATCAGGGTTCAGAGTTGATGCTCTTTATAGTTCAATATTTCTTCTTTAGTGCAATGACTGAATGCACTAGATCCCCTTGTCTTCTTTTTCCTGAATCACAATCACTTATGTGATTGCTCAATAAATGATGTTCAGCTTACTCGGCATTCGTCAGAATCAATTCACCATGTATGCATGAGATCATGCATGTATCATTTAGATTTTTTCTTCATTCTCGCTTTGCACCGAAAGTATCAGGCAATCTTTAGCTCTTGTGCAGCTCCAGAAATGCGGGCGTGCTTCAAAAATATTTGGCTATCCTTTTCAAGCCCTGCGCACAAGTCTCCATCTGGCGTGCAAGTCTTAGGCGTGCAAGTATAACCTGGCGCGCAAGTGTCTCCAAATCACCTGCGCGACTCTGCCTTCTTGAACATCAAACCTGCGCGACTCACTTCCTTCCTTGCCCAAATCACCAGGGGCGCTCAACCATCAGTCTGCGCGCAACCTCTACTTGCGCGACCCAACTACCACTTGCACGGTTCAACCACCTGCACGACGAGAGATCGAACAATCTCAAAGGATTGAGATCCGTACGAAATGAGGAGGTGTGGTCTAGTATTTATAGGCAAACAGGACCCCCTGCGAGGCGGCGCGCAAGTCATCCATCGGCACGCAAGTCTCAGCCCCTGCTAGGCACTTGCGCGATCAACATCCAAACTTGCGCGAACATCTTGCCTTTGCGAAATTTGGATATTCTGATCTCGAAAAACCATAGGCGCGCAAGTTATAATGCATTCAAGGCATCGGCGCGCAAGTCTCTTCCTGACACATAATTCACCTGCGCGACCTCACCAAAACTTACGCGACCCTTATCCCTTTGCCATATTTTGATGCTCTGATCTCCAAAAACATATGGCGCGCAAGTTTCCTATCCTCCAAGAGTATGGCGCGCAAGTCCCTTTTCCAAAATCACTCTTCTTCATTTGTTGATTTTGAGGCCCTGAAATTTGGCAAATACTGGAAAACGGCGCCACCTTGTATCTGCTCTTTTTGTACCGCCTCCAGATCATCCATTCCTCTGTCGATGTTCTTGAATCAAACATAGATCGTTGACCACAACTCATGAACACGACATGTTGCCATGGAATCTTTTTTGTCAACAAATTTGTATGTCGTTTGTTTGCTTTGTCGACAAGCATGATCACCTCAACAACACTTCTTCTTGGTGATCTGTATCCTTCAGCAACTCTTTTGCTTTTACCACAAACTCCACTATTGTGATATGTATTCTTTGAAGGAACAACTTTAGTACCATCATCCCCTATGAAAATGTGATGTCAATGTCCATTTCATAAGTCAACTCATTGGCACATTGTCTTCTTCATCAACTGTCATGATCAACTTCATGCAAAGCATGTGATTCAATCCGTCATGAAGTCTCTAGCATGGTTCTCATGCAATCATGAGTAATTGCATGGTCTTCATCCAAAAACCTCATTCTTCTTTAATCATCCTAGAATGGATTACTCCTCACATTCTTCATTGTTGTAAACAATGTATCACCATTGACACATGTTCTTTGAACTCAAGATCAGCACAACAATCATCTGAATCACCACTCCTCTACTTCATCGGAGTACATCATGATCTTCTTCAGTTTGATCTGCATTGACAACTATTGACAACAAATACAACCTTATACACAAAGTGGTTCCAACATTAAAAAAAAGTCGAGAAAACTAATCACATAGATTAAATTGAACCAAAACCCCCTAGCTCGATCGTTTGTTGAATGAAGGCTCGTCGTGGAAATAACCGACACGGAAGGAGGCGTCGTGAAAGGATAATCTTCGGGGAAGAAGGCGTCGTTGGCGTCGTGGTACTCGGCGTCGCGTAGTCGATCTCCGAGGATTCGAAGTTCTTCATCGGAGATCGGTGCGTTCTTTGTGTTCTTTTCATTCTTCAAGTTCTTTGACAATGAAGATGAAGATCTTCAAGCCTCCCTTAGCTTTTCTCCCAAACCTCTCCAGCAACAAGTCCCCAACCAAAATAAAATAAGAGTTGTCTTATTTTATTAACGCACAAGCCAACGTTTGAATTTAAAAAAGAAAGGAATCGAACAATTAATTGAGGAGTTAAAAACCGCCCAATTAAGGAGGCGTTTAATATCCAGATTAAACGCAAGAGTTGACTTAATTAATAGGGGCTGCAGGTGAGTTAATTAAAAGAAAAGAAACGGTGGGGCTCGTGTGGGCCCCACCTCTCAAATATCCTACCAAGTGGGTAGGATATTGTAGGTCCTACGTAATCCACTTAACTTATGTTAAGAAAAATAAAATAAAAATCGGTTGTACCACTTTTACTTTATTTATTAACTTAACCCCAAAAATTAAAAACCACACCTGAGAAAACGCAACTCTGGAAAAGATGTTTCTAAGAAAATACCGGTGCTCTGATTACATCGGTGCCCTCAGAATTTGTTTCTGAGCACCAGATCAAAAGTTAGTAAAACCCACTCGTTCGTTCACTGATCATACCTGAGCTAAACTTCAGAAAATGATTCCGGGCACACCGGGCCTCGGAATCAAGTGCCATCAGAAACTGTGTTCTTGTAAAACCCCAAAGAAAATTAAGAAAAAAAAGTTTTCTTTAATTTTTCGGGTCTTTACATCACTCCCACCTCAGGGATTTACGTCCCCGTAAAGATACATCATAAAATAGAGAAACAAATGTGGGTACTGAGCACGCATCTGAGCCTCCCTCTCCCATGTACTCTCCTGGAGGTTCCCGTGCTGCCATCGGATGAGCACTAGAGGAATTGACTGTCCACGTAGGACCCGCTTCTCTCGATCCTCAATCTCCATCGGGACCTCCGAAAAAGTCTCCCCATTATCAACGTCCAGCTCCCCATGGTCAATGATATGTGTCGGGTCATGCACGTATCTCCTCAGCTGAGATACGTGGAAGACGTCGTGCACCTGGTGCAACTGATGTGGTAGAGACAGGCGATAAGCCACCTCTCCAATCCTACTGAGGACCTGAAATGGTCCAATGAAGCGTGGAGAAAACTTTCCGCCTCAGAAAAATCTCCGTAATCCACATCAAGGTGAGACCCGCAAGAAGACGGGGTCGCCATCCTTAAACTCTAGTGGCCTTTGCCTCCTGTCAGCCAAATACTTTTCCGGCTCTGAGCTATCCTCATCCACTCCTGGATGACCTGGACCTTCTCTGTCATGGCATGGACCATCTCCGGTCCCACAAGTGCTGACTCCCCAGGGTCTGTCGAGCACAGAGGAGATCTGCAAGGTCGGCCTTACAACGCATCGTATGGTGCCATCCCGATGGTTGAGTGGTAGCTGTTGTGGTATGCGAACTCCACCAAGGGTAGGTGTTCCTTCCAGCTGTGACCAAAGTCGAGGAAACATGCGCGGAGCATGTCCTAGAGAGTTTGAATGGTCCTCTCCACCGGACCATCTGTCTGGGGGTGAAAGGCAGTGCTCATACGTAGTTGCATCCCGAACGCCTCCTGCAACCCTTTCCATAGCCGAGAAGTAAAGATAAAATCTCGATCGGAGACGATAGATGATGGCACACCGTGAATCCGTACAATCTCCTAAACGTAGAGACATCCCAAGCTCTCCACTGAGCCCTACTCTCTGATGGGTAAGAAGTGAGCCGACTTGTTGAGTCGGTTGACAATCACACAAATGGAGTCGTGACCTATGTAAGTGCATGGGAGTCCAGCCACGAAGTCCATAGATATCCCGTCTCACTACCACTCCAAGACCTCCAAGGGCTGTACCAAGCCTGCTGGTACCTGGTGCTCTTCCTTCACCTGCTGGTACGTGAGGCATCGAGAAACGAACTCTGCCATAACTTTTTTCGTGCCCGACCACCAGTGATGTTGTCTGAGGTCCTGGTTCATCTTCACCCCGCCAGGATGTACCACCAAAGGGGAAGTGTGAAACTCTCTCATCACCTCCTCTCGTAAATCAACTGGTACCAAGGTACGTCCTCTGAAAAGGACATCGTTCTCTCCTCCCATTGAGAATCCATCAAGTGCATGTCCTGAGGATATCTTTGCACGCCACATCTCACAGTCGGCGTCCCCACGTTGTGCCTCTCTAACCCACTGTAGTAGTGGAGGAGTGACTGCGAGTGACTGAAGGAAGGATGCTCCATCTCTATCCACAAAGGATATCTGTAAAGCGGCTAGCTGCTCTGTCACCTCCCCAAGTAGCTGAATGCCCGTCCTCCTGCTGAGAGAATCGGCTACTACATTCCCCTTCCCAGGAGTATACACTATCTCAAAGTCATAGTCCTAGAGGAACTCGATCCATCGTCGTTGTCTCAGGTTTAGGTCCTTCTGAGAGAAGATGTACTTGAGACTCTGATGGTCAGAAAAGACTGTAAAGCGCACGCCGATTAGATAGTGTCGCCATGTCTTCAGAGAGAAGGCCACTACTGCTAACTCCAGGTCATGTGTAGCGTAGTTATTCTTATACAGCCTCAACTAACGTGATCCATAGGCGATCACTGACAGCTCCTCCATCAGGACACACTCGAGTCTGGTCCCTGATGCATCGTAGAAGACTACGTACCCTACTCCCTTCTCTGGCAACCTCAAGATAGGTGCACTGGTCAATCTCTGTCTCAGCTCTTGGAAGCCCTGCTGACATCTGTCTGACCACACAAATGGTTTTCCCTTCTTCTTCAAAGCTAAGAGTGGTGCCGCAAATCTGGATAAGTCTAGCACAAATCTTTGGTAGTATCCAGCTAGTACCAAGAAACTCCGCACCTCCGTCACGCTCCTGGGTGGCTCCCAAGCTAGCACTGCCGCAATCTTCGCAGGATCCACCACAACTCCCACCTCAATGATAATGTGTCCCAAGAAGTGGACCTCACATATCTAGAACTAACACTTCGAGAGCTTTCCATATAGTTGGTGCTCTCGGAGTGCGTCTAGTACAACCCGTAAGTGGTAGGCGTGCTCCTCCTCAATGGTCAAGTATATCAAAATGTCGTCGATGAAGACCATGACAAATTGATCGAGGTATGGTTGAAAGATCATGTTCATGAGGGCCATGAACACTACTGGAGCATTGGTTACGCTGAATAGCATAACCAAGAACTCATAGTGTCCATACCGACATCTAAAGGCCTTCTTCTGCACGTCCATGTACCGAACATTGAGGTTATGATAGCCTGACCCGAGTTCTATCTTTGAGAACCACCGTGCTCCCTTGAGCTGATCGAAGAGGTCATAAATCCTTGGTAGTGGATACTTGTTCCTCACTGTCACCTGGTTCAGGCGATGATAGTTGACACAAAGTCGCAAGCTCCCATCCGCCTTCTTGGCGAACAATATTGGGGAAGCCCAGTGTGAAACACTAGGTCGGATGAATCCCTTGTCCTGAAAGTCTTCAAACTGTACCCATAGCTCTCGAAGCTCAGCGGGGGCCATCCGATATGCTGGAGTGGATATTGAGGCTGTCCCGGGGTACAGTTCAATATAAAAGTCTACCTCTCTGTGAGGAGGTAGTCCTGGAACGTCATCGGGGAAAACGTCCGCAAACTGATCCACCACTGCAGGAAAACTAGGACTCTGCACGTCAACTGCTTCTAGGATGAGGCTAGCCAACTGATGAGTGATGGGTTGTCCTCTCCTCTGCGAGAGTTCATCCTGTGCTGTGAAGGCTCCCTTCTCTCCGGTGAAGGTGAACCTACTCCCGTCGGTGCGTACACATCGCACCTTGCGCCTAATACAGTCAATCCGAGCATGGACTTTAGATAACCAATCCATGCCCAAGATGACGTCGTAAGGCCTCGATGCCGCTACAAGAAGATCCCAGCCCAAGCTCTCGCCTCCTAGAGTAAGATCACACTGCCGGCACCAGTGCGTAATCATCGAGTCTGCTCCCGTAGGAGTCTCTAGCCGTAAGGATCGAGTCAATGGCTCTGTCGGAATCTTCGTGCTCCGAACAAGGGCAGCAGCTATGAAATGATGACTCGCTCCTCTGTCTATAAGAACTGCATCAAGGGTGGAATAGAAACCGATAGTACCTCAAATAATCTCGAGCGTGCCGTGGTCGTAGGCCTCCGCTGCCTGGAGCTGTACCTGTCTCTACCCGCCAGCTCCCTGTGGTCGGGGTGGACCTCCTGGTGGTGGTGGCGGTAGAGTCTCAAAGCATCGCCCACCACCTACTACTCAGCAAGATCCTCTTCCTCATCCGCCTACTCCCTGCGGACCACCACGGTCGACCCTCTGCCTCTGCCTGGGTGGCCCCTCAACCGTCTGCTACTCCTCGGCATGACGGGTCGGGCAGTCACAAGCCATGTGGCCCAGCCCGCCGCATGCGTAGCACTGTCTGCCTCTCGAAGGACTGGCTCCACGCTGTGTGCCCCGCACTGCTGAGTTAGTGTCTTGAGGTTGTCTGCCTGAGGGTATGGTCTGCCTGGACCCATGAGTCCTCTGTCGAATGCCCACTGCAGAAGACTCTGCTATGTGCCGCCCTGCGGTAGGTCTCACTGCTGATGCAGTCTCAGCAAAGAAGGTCTCGATTAGAAGTGCTCGCTCCAGTACCCCTGTCTGTGTCGGAATGCTGAGGGAGATCAGCGATGCCCTGATATCCTGCCTCAATCCCTGCTCGATGGTCCGAGCCCGGAAGAATGGGTCACGTACTATGTTCATCGAGTAGCGGGAGAGATCGGTAAATCTCGCTGAGTACTGGGAGACCGTCAAGCTTCCCTACCGTAGCTGTAGAAGCTCCTGGATGCGCACTACACGGAGGGTGGCTGGGAAGAACTCTGAGCGAAAGAGGCTCTCAAATTCCTTCCAGAGGAGAGATGCCTCATTGTGCACCTAGAGCATCATGCTCCACTATCTGCCTGCTACCGTGTGCAGTAGGATCGCTGCAAGGATCACCATGAGGTCGGCCGGTGTTCTCACTAACCAAAAAACTCGTGCAACTGCCTCCAGCCAATCCTCTGCTACCTGGGGTCCGTCTCCCCACAGAACCTGGGTGGTCGCTGGTGCTGAAACATGTGCAGTGCACTAAGGCGACATGCATCGTCAGCGGCTAGGGCTGGTAGAATCGGTGGCTCGGCGGGTAGAGGTACCGCCAGTGCCTTTTCTGTCAAAGGGCCCTGTACCAAGGCCTTGTCGCTCGGTGGGTTGTCGTCACGTACAATGCTCCGAACCCTGGCTGGCTGCCATCATGGGGCCATTCTGAAAAGAAACAGGTGCGCCACAGTCAAACAATATACCTGGCGATCTGACATAAAGTAATCATAAATAAAACATGAAACACACATACAATCAATGTTTTCGGGCATTATGTCGGAAATCAGAAGTCAGGGTCCTGGTGTACGGATACGTCGGCCGCCGCACCAATACTGGCCTCCCTGGACTGATAACCACACTCAATACACTTAACACTATTGTTTCACATAGAAAAAGATCAGAGTCCTAAGTTCTGCGGTAGAACCGAACTCCTCTGATACCAATTTGTCACGACCCGTCCTCGGGGCCCGTGCCGTGACTACCCCAAGCATACCTTCCATAGTCCAGGGGCTGGCGACTAGCACCAAGGCGTAATTCCTGGTAAAAAGGGAAGACATTGCCTTTTTAAAATAAACAAAAACCATAGAGAAAGCATGCAGAAGTAAAAAATAAGTAAAAACTGGGTATAACAGTAAGTGTGGAAAAGTAAGTGGGCCATATTATAAACCCAAACAGAAATTAAAGTACAACCAGAAAGGGAAAACAAAAAATGTATGTAAAGCCACAGCCTCGAGCCATCCAATGGAAGTCCCACATGAAGGGTGCGTACAGATAGCCTCCACAACTCCTTGGGTCCAACTGTCTGCTCCGAGTACGTCCCACCCAGTGGTCCACCACTAGGTACCGTCCTGCTCCGCAAGCCTCAACCACGATCAACACTGTCTATCATCTGCAACCAAAAAAATATAGTTCCGGAATTTCCTACGCAGGGGTGAGTATAAGCTACTCAGAAGGGACCCCAAGACCCCCAAAGGTCTCCCAGAATTCACAAAGGATAATCCAAAAATTAAAGATACAAACATGAAGTAACATCCGACACCACTTAGTTATATGCCCATACATATACCTAAGTCATCAATTCCAGTTCGGCTCCAACATCCGAGCTCAAGTACAACCGAGTCCACACAAGAAATCACAACCCAATCCACACAGGAATGAAAAACGTAATCCACACAGGATAGGACAACACAATCCACATAGGAAAGAAAAACAGGATTCATCTCACACATGTATACTTCTTCGTATGACGATAGTGATGATCGGATATTTCCACTGGTTAATCTAAGCCGTCAGACCCACAAATGATCGATAGGTACTAACCCCCGCAATGATCTACAAAGGATCTGACCCACACATGATCGATAGGTAACTAACCCCCGCAATGACCCACACAGGATCTGTAGGCGCTGGCCCACATAGGACCACTGAGCGCTGACCCACACAGGATCTGACCCACACAGGATCAGTTGCACTGATCCATGTAGGATCGCTAAGTGCTATAGTCGTCGATGTCGAATCCACGAAGGATTTCTGCACATTCATCATCGTCGTCACAATCGCAGCCAGCTCTAGGGTTCCCGCACACAACAAGCTCGTTCGGGAGGGTGCGCTCCACGAGCCGAGGGGATGATACATCAAATGACACATAGTCTGGGGTTGATGTATCCAAAAGTTCCGTATCATCAACAGGAACTCAACGTCACAGACGACGCATCAATCAGACGCCAGGTCTGAGAGTTATTGGTTTTTTTTTGTTCCAGGGGCCTGATTGGTTTTTAAGTCGAAACCAACCCGACTGTACTCCACATTCATCCAAACCTCGAGCAGAGTAATTCAAAATGTCCATCTCACTATGAAGAATCCATCAAAGTCGACAACACGTCAATCGGACGTCCGAAACTCATGTTATAAGTGTTTCCCCTCCGAGGGCCCGGTTGGTTTTCGTTACGAACCAAACCGGCCAAACCCGAAGTTTTCCGAAACCCTGAGTGCTATATACCGAAAATACCGTCTCGATCCAAGGATCACTACGCAGCCGACGGTGCGTCGATTGGAGGTTCGTAGCCCATGTTATGGGCAACAGACTGAAACATTCCGAAAATGGGGGGTCTGGGCTCGGTCCGACCTGGCCCAACCCCCCCCCCCCCCCCCAGGGTCGACCTGAACTGGGCAACCCGACCCAGCTAGGCGCGGACCGGCCCGGCATGGGCGGCCCGACCCGGTGTGGCCGTTCCGGCCCAGGGCGGCTCTGCCCTGGCCGAGGGGCCGTGCAAAGGGGGCGCTACCCCCTTGAATGAAGTCGCGACCCCCACATGGGGGCCACTCCTTGCCAACTGACACGGTCCGATGCCATGTCATCCATGGTCCCGCGCAGCCCTCCCCGGCGGCGCATCGGGCCCCGCCTCATCCCGGCGGCGGCGCGCCGGTGGGGTCTTCCGCGGACCACCAGATGAGCTCCGGTGGTCAGTTTTGCCTACCGTCTTCGCCAACGGTCCTCCCGGGACTGGATCTTCACTGCGAATACCTCAAAACACCCTTGCTGTCTTCTTCACGCCACCCGTCGATCCGCACACCAAGAAAAAAGAAATGGTGGGTTCAGATTTTGTTCGTTGGTCCGCACCCACCGCGTTAGTAGTTCATACAACTCCAACAATTAAACACATGTCGAGAAAACAAATCACATAGATTAAATTGAACCAAAACCCCCTACCTCGAGCATTTGTTGAACGAAGTCTCGTCGTGTAAATAACCGTCACGGAAGGAGGCGTCGCGAAAGGAGAATCGTCACGGAAGAAGGCGTCGTTGCCGTCGCGGTACACGGCATCACATAGTCGATCTCCGAGGATTCGACGTTCTTCGTTGGAGATCGGTGTGTTCTTCGCGTTCTTCGTGTTCTTCGATGAAGAAGATGAAGATATTCAAGCCTCCCTTAGCTTTTCTCCCAAACCTCTCCTGTAAAAAGTCCCCAACCAAAATAAAAGAAGAGTTGTGTTATTTTATTAACGCACAAGACAACGTTTGAATTTCAAAAATAAATGAAACGAACAATTAATTGAGGAGTTAAAAACAACCCAATTAATGAGGCCTTTAATATCCAGATTAAACGCAAGAGTTGACTTAATTAATAGGTGGTGCGGGTGCGTTACTTAAAAGAAAAGAAATGGTGGGGCTCGTGTGGGCCCCACCTCACAAATATCTTACCACGTGGGTTGGATATTGTGGGTCCCACATCATCCACTTAACATAATTTAAGCAAAATAAAATAAAAAATGGTTTTACCACTTTTATTTTATTTCTTAACTTAACCCCAAAAATTAAAAACCACACCCGAGCAAACGCAACTCCGGAAAAGATGTTTCTAAGCAAAAATTGGCGCTGCGATTCGATCGGTGCCCTATGAATTTGATTCTGAGCACCGGTTCAAAAGTTAGTAAAACCCGCTCGTTAGTTTACTGAACATACCTGAGCTAAACTTCGGAAAATGATTTTGGGCACACCGGGTCTCAGAATCAGGTTCCGTCAGAAACTGTGTTCTTGTAAAACCCAAAAGAAAATTAAGATAAGAAATTTCCTCAAATTTATCAGGTCATTACATTTAACTCAGGAGGTTTGAACTGACGTGAAGTATTAGTAATTACCTGATCATTCTGCGTAACGACACAACCATGTCCTTTCAATTAAGCATCACTGTAGATGAGAAACTCACCATTTCTTGGATGGAAGTGCCAAAACTGGATCATTCACCAATCGTCTTTTCAATTATTGAAAAAATCATCACATTCTTTTTTACAAATGAACATAACACTTTTTTCAAGTTAACATAGTCATTGGACTAGATAACTGTGAAAAATTCTCAACATACCTCTGGTAATAACATGCCAAACCAAGAAAACTATGGATCTTGATTATATTTGTGGTTCTTGGAAATTCTTAAACAAACTTTGTTTTAGAAGGATCAACAGTTCTACAATTTTTTGAAACAATGTGACCATGGAAAGAAATTTTTGTAACCAAAAATCACACTCGCTGAATTTCCCATAAAGTTTCTTTTCTTTTAAGGTCTGTAAGATGACTTTTAAATGACTTTCGGGCTCCTATTTACTTTTAGAATAAACCAAAATATCATCAATTAACACAACCAAAAACTTATCCTAGAACTCACAGAAAATTCTATTAATAAGATCTATGAATACAGAAGGTGCATTTGCTAACCCAAAAGGAATAACTACAAATTCATAATGGCCATATTAATTAGGGAACGCAGTCTTCAGAATGTCTTCTTCCTTTACATTCATCCGATGGTACCCTGATCTCATGTCAATCTTCGAAAAATACTGAGCTCCCTGGAGCTGATCAGACAAACCGTCGATATGAGGCAAAGGATAATTGTTCTTAACAATGATGTTTTTCAATGCTCTATAATCAATGAAAAGTTTCATTGAACCATCTTTATTTTTAACAAAAAAGATAGGAGAACCCCGTGGTAATATTCTATGTCAAATGAATCATTTATCTAATAACTTCTGAAATTTCTTATTTAACTGTAAAAGTTCAATTTGAGCCATTTGATGATGGGGTTTTGAAACTGGCAGAGCATCAAGAACTAAGTCGACAAGAAATTCAACTTCCCAATCAGGTATAGTACAGGGAAAATCATTAGAAATGACATCAAGATACACATTTACTAGTAGTAGTAGTAGTAGTAGCGTATTTTTTATTCAAAGAGGAAAGGACAAGGAAGCAGCCCCTTAGGTGGGTCGGAAATGAGGAAGCCCAAGAGCATCCCCTAGAACTAAAGAAGAACATTCTGGAGGAAGGGAGAGAAGGGAATCATAATTGATAAGAGGCTCGTCCTGCCTAACCAAGCGAGCAAGAGAATATGCCGCGAAATTCGTCTCCCTCCAACTATGGTGAATAAGCTTCCCTTGAGAAGATCCAGTCTTGCATCTCCTGACGATGTAAGTGAGTTCCCAAGGAACCCCAATGGTCCCTTTCAAGATCTTCACAAGGAGCTTCGAGTCCGTCTCTAACTCTGACACTGTCAGCTTACCCCGTATACACACCATCAGGCCAGACGCAAGTGCATAGACCTCCGCACTCAGGGAGTTTCCCATGCCTAAAAAATCACTAAAGGTGGTGACCACCGAGCCTGAAGAATCATGAAACACTCCTCCCCCCTAATAATGCCCCCCATGTAGGATCTGTCGATGTTGAGCTTGAAACTCGTAACCGGAGGGTGCCATCTAACCCACTGGCTAGTCCACTTTCTCGGAATGTAGGGGCGGATGAGAAGATTACTGACCGCAGATGACGTCGAACCTCCTTTGATCTGAGAAGCCAGCTCAGAAATGAGAGATTTGAGGCTAGCCTGGAGGAACAATAACGAGCACTCATCAACCATCTGAACCTAATTTCGGGACTCCCAAATCACCCAACAAATATCCAAAAGAATGATCGTTCTAACCGTCCTCTCTTGGCCAGAAGGCTCCGATCCAGAAAACCAAATCTCCATGTATTCCTGTAAAGAATACTCTTTGTCGTTTCTGAATGGATTGTACGTGGACAATAAATTTCCCTCCAAGGTCCTTTTGTAGGCTAGTGATGGTTTCACTTGGAGGCAGAGGGTCAACTATCTCCATTCCTTGAAGTTCTGTGTCAACTATGGTCTCCATGGCCACTGGGATTCTGCTTTCAGGAGGAGGAAGTTCGTTGCTAGCTCATCTTGGCTAGAGCCGCAGGCGGGTTCGGGTCAGGCGTTGCCCAGTCGCAGGAAAGATGGGTCTTCGGTTAGGCCTGTTATGTTTTCAAATTTGACTCATCCCGGTGGGAGAGATGCGCCAGAAGAGGTTTGCATGGGGACACAGTCAGTCATGTCGGACAGGTTGTCGGCTCCTTCTGAGCCTCGAGATCTGATTTCCTGGTCGCCTAGTCCCATTTCCATGATTTCCTCTCTCCAAGATCATAGTGCAGTGATCCCGTATGGCTTCTTTGTGGACCAGTGGAACATCATTAATCTGAATAGTTCCTTTTTTTCAACAATATGTTCAAGGTAACATTCATTTCCATTTTTTACTGATTTCTCACCTTCCTTATATGTTATCAAAAGCATGGGTTCATTCCAGTACACAAGATATAAATATTTCTGAAATGAAACCTCTTTAGATTTCCATTCAATCTTATCATGATAAACAGGAAACCAATCTATGCAAAAAATAACATCAAAATCTACTAGAGGAAAACCAATAAGGTTTGTAGGAAGATTCTTCATGCAAAAAAGGACATGAAGGTTCTTATGTTTTCTTTTTGGTCTCAACATTTCCTCCAGGTGTTTTTACAATAAGTTATATATTCCTATATTGAGATGGAATTTCCAATTTATTAGAAAACATCTCATAAATGAGAGACTGTGGAGACACAGAATCAAACAACACATTGGCATAATCTGAATAAACTAACAGTGTACTTGATACTACTTCGTTTGATGGCCCAACATCTGCTGAAGTAGTTGCAAAGGATTTACCCACCCCTTTTTTCTTGTAGTCTGACTTATTTACCTCAGTTGAGTTCTTCACTGGACACTCATTTTCATAATGACCCATTTCATTACACTTAAATAATCTTACCGATGGCTTTTCATTTCCTTCTTGATCATCTTCATTATAGTTACGAGCAATATGACCAGTCATACTACACCAGAAGCACTTTCCAGAATTCGATAATCATTCTCTAAGATGCTTTTTACCAAACCTCTCACAAGTTGGATATTTATTTTTCTTAACTCCAGGATTCTTTGATGAAATATTTCCCTTTTCCTATCAACTAGACCTCTAATTGTGTTGTTTCTAAACGATCACATGATCATCGTCAAAATCCATTTCCACCTTATCCGAACATCGAACAAGATTTTTATAACTTTTAAACTCACGAGAGGCTAATGCTCTTAGATATTGTGGCTTCAGTCCAGATTACACTTGATTTACCTTACTATCATGATCTTGGATGAAATTTTGAGAAGAACATTCTGGTCGAGTGAATTTTTCGTCATAAGAATCCAATGAGTTATCTTTCTACCTTAATTCTCGGAATTGTTTTTCAATCCTAAGACAAACCACCTTTGAAAAATATTTCTCAAGAAACATACCATTGAATTCATCCCAGTCTAGAGCATCAATCTCTTCACTATCCCTGATATTTTTCACCATCGACCACCACTGATCAACTTCTCCTTCAAAACGATAAACATCAAGACTATCCTTTTGATGTCCAGAACACCCCATGACATTAAAAATCTTCTCCAGTGCTTTAATACACCCTTTAGCTAGCACAGGGTCAGATGATCCTATGAATGATGGGGGATGTTGCCTCATGGAATTCTACACTATTGACATGTTCCTCTGTGGTTGATCTGGCTAATCTCATGAATGGATATCACCACAATTTATAGCCTGAGTGAACTGTTCCATCACTACAATAAACTGTTCAGTTCTGATTTTGACCATCTCAGGTTACTAATTTGGAAGTTTGTCTTCATCTGGATATCATCCCAATTTATATTCCCTATTTCCTTTGAAAAACCATTCTGAACACAAAAATAACTTAGGCGAAGCATCATGGTAATATGTAAATGCTATATCATTTCAATATTACAATAAATTAATTTATCGATATTTATTTAACAATACCCTAACTCCTAATGATATCTAAACTGACCATTGATATCAACTATAATGACTATGGCTTAAAAAACTACATAATCATGAATAAAATGAATAATTCCCCTTAAGGATCATTTTATCTTTTGAGTTTTAGAGAAATATTCCATAACTATTACATTTCGTTTCCAAAAAAAATTACAATGTAGACACTTTTACTGAGTTTCAATTTTTTTACAAAATAAGAACTATTGAAAAAAAGAGTCTTGTATAGTTCCAAGTTTAGGATAACATGAATTTACCTTGATTTCTTCCTTGACCATATTCCACAATCTTTCCTATGACAAACATTTCAAAAACTTGGGATGAGCATAAAGATATCAGTAAGGGATATACAATGAATGAAAACTGTTAGTTTTTCAAAACAAAATGTAAAACATGAATACTTTAACATAAGTAATAATTTTTACTGTTATGAAATATTAAATACTCTTCACTAAAGAAAAGAACACTACATACCCTTTTTAACCAATATATTACCATAAAACACATATAAAGAACACATAACATATAAAGGTAACTTGGGACATAAACATACTTAAATAGAATAACCATACGGTTGACATCCACACATTTTACTAAATGGAATAGCCATACGACCGAATTCCAAAAACAATTCATTGGTGGTTATAATGTAACAACCCATCCTGGTATATCACAACACAACCTGTCATTTGGTTTATCATGTAACCACCCATCAAATGTTCAAGTATCATTATAAAATCATAAAACATAAAAAAAATATAATAGAAAGAAAACATTTCCACATTTCAATCACATTATATCACTTAAATATGTTGACATAAAAAAACATTATGAAAACAATTTTCAAATCAAAAATACATAAATGAGTATATGATATTTATTTTCCTTGAATAAAACATTACGACTTGTTAAGGAAGCCAAAGAACAAATAATACTCACGGCGGCGGAAAGGTCACTGTCACTACTTAAGTTAAAAGAAACATTCATTTTTTTCATTTAGTAAAACACTTCGAAGAAAAGGAATCCCTTTGAAAATTAAAGGGTTTTTATATAGTGTATGAAATAACGTCGAGTATTGAAACAAAATATGCCTAAATGATAGGAGATTGAGATGAAGTCCCATACCTCATGTCCGACATGACCCGTTCGTTCTTTAATCTCCTGAATAATAAAATAAAGATAATTTCAAATTACATGAGAAATTTTTTCAAATTTATTATTCCTTTTATATCTTTTATTACTATGTTATAAACATTATATAAACCTTTAAGATAATAATGGTTGTTTTGTCGATATTTGGTACTTGAGTCCAAAATGAACACCTTATATATACAATTTGTCTTCATTGTCAATAATACATTATATCCATAATGATACTCATTATTTATATATCATATATATCATATATATCCAATATAATTATATATATATATTTATAACTGTACATATCATTTGGAGGTAAGAAATGAAATGCACCGTTCATGGAGACGGTAAGCCGTACGTACAATGAACGCTAATTTAATTTCTATTTCTTTTTTTAATGGAATTAAAACATAATGATACATTGGTATATTATAATTTTAGTATAATATCATATATAATACCATTAATTATATCCTTTATAGGTCCCACCTATGGCATTAACGAGTCATATCACTTTGAGGGGGCGGTAGTCCGCACTTCGTCAAATGAAATTATCGTGTTTACCCATAATGGAACCCATAAAGGTATGATATAAAAGAAAAATACATAATCATAAATAAAACATAAACATAATTTATCATATATAAATATTATTTCATCTAAATGGATATCATGATAGGCAGTAAGAGATAATCAAATAATTATCATTTCTAGAGGCGTTAGATTTCCATCCACAGAAACTATATGTTTTTCACCCATTAGATTGAGGTGTGTGTAAATGTAGTTTGAATCCTTTTCATAACAACATCCTAGAATATTTAGGATACTGGTGTTCTTATAAAATAAGGGAATAAAAATAGGTTAGAGGTTGGGGAAGTAAAATAAAAGATTAGAAGTTAAGAGAAATTGTTACCTTTAATTTGGGTAACTCCCTTTGGTTTCACCCGAAATGGTTTTTTGATGTGCCTTATGCCTAAAGTATGATTTATAGGTGGAATGGAGGGATTTATGTAGATTAATTGGGAAGAGTTTGGATGAGACAAATGGCTTTAGAGGTGTGAGTAATTGGTTAGAAATGGTATTTTATTATAAGTTGGGGGAGGGGCTCTTTAGGAAAGTGTGAAAATATTATTTTATTATATAATTATATTCAGTTTATGAAGGTCCATAAATCATTAGAGTCGAAGATAAGATGACTCATGGTCGAAATAAAATCATCCAATAACAATTGTACAGGTTTTGGATGTTATTGTAATATTTATAATCTTATTTATTTGAATGATTTATTAATGAGGTAAACAATGCATCATTATTGTGTCAAAAAATATTTAATTTATTCGATGTCTAAAAATTATAAAAAAATACCTTGATTTAGTAAATCTATTTATCTTTTCTATTACTATTTATAGTAAAAAATATTACTTATATAACACCATTTAAAAATAATTTACTAAAATATTTTTTTATGTCATTCCTGCCATTACATTAAATTAATTAATCTAAAGTGTCACAATCATTCTTAACTGTCTCCATGGGGTCTTAAAATCGACCCAAGAATAACCATGGTAGGCCATTACTCATCCAATAATGTTATTACAAGTGTTAAGGTAATTTTAAATTATTATAATATTCTTTTATCCTTGAGTTACCTTATTTACCATTAACCGCAGTAAATAAAAGACAAAAGTAAATATTCACCAAAAATTATTTTCATCTTATTGAACCACATATAACGTACTAATAACCACAATGTATGTTGTATTTTAAAAATTAAATTCATATAAGTGGTAAATATTTATTTAAATGAAAAAAATAGTTTTTTTAACTACTACTAAGTTGTTTCACTATTCATCAAAAGTTGATGTTTTTTAGAAAAATACCAAAAATTAAGCCTAAAGTATATTTGATATTATGAATTAAAAAATGATTTCTATATTACCAAATTTTAAACATAAACGTTTTATTAATTAATTTAAAATTAATCTCCTTTGTTAACACAAATAGTGTGTTTCTAAGAAACAATAGCTATCAAAAGATTAACACTTGTTTATGTCCAAAATCAAAGTGAAATTAATTCGAATGAAAAAAATTGGATTAAATGGTAAAAATATATTATAATAAAACTTTAAAAACAATTGAAAAGATAATCTATCTATATAAATAATTATATTAAAACACAGTTTTGAATTAAAATACAATATTTTTCACTATTAATTAAAAAATAAACTTAATCCGAAAAATTCCAAAAATATACAAAAAGTAAATTTTGATGTCCCCATTATAAAGAAGGATTTTATTTGGTCAAATAGAATGTATTAAAGGGACAAAAACTATATTTAATTAGGGGTTTCCATTAAAAGGAGGTAAATGGCCCTTTTAATGAAAATTATGATTAAAATTAGATTCATTCACATTTTTAGCCACAAACATTTTTTGGATAAATGAAAATATATTTAACAAATATTTATAATCATATTGTAGTTAGTTTTGTTCATTCCATCTAACACAATGGATAATATTTAACTACCATTTAAAATAATAATATTATATTATTACTGTGCGATGTAAGATTTCAACGAAACCCGTTGTTGCATATCGGGTATGCTATCGAACATAGAAACCCCTTTAAAGTAAAATTAATATTTAATTCACAAATATTAAAAAAAAATATGAAAATATCTTATTCATCATTTAATTGGTATGGTAGAAACACTACCTCAAGACCTCCTATAACAGGATAGGGGATGGCGAATGATGTCAATTAGGTATATCACAGACATATGAGGCTTTAACCTGTTTTAAATTTTTTCAGTCACAAAAATACATATACTTTAAATAATACAGATATAAAAAACAAATGAATGGAAAATTCAGGCATACATTTATCCAACAGTCTAGTTAAGAAAAAAGTGTTGAACACAAGGTAAAAAGAAAAATACAATCCCACCAAAAAAATAAAAGAATAAAAATTTCATAGTTAGTGGGTTATACTATCAAATGAATCTATTGGTACACCCCTCGGTCTCTCTAGCTCAATAATATATTTCTCCCCAAATTCCTCCTAGGTCTCCATTAATGAACATGTAATCTTCATAAGAATTAACATGTGTTGGCAGATCCTGTGTAGGGCTGAGTATAATACCACCAATTATATTCCCCAAAAACCGAAAAAGTAGGAGGGAAAATTAAAGTAAATAGTCTGCTCTACCCCAAGATTATAGGAGTAACACCATGAGTGGGAAAAAGGAAATCCTTCTAGTCCAATCCTATACTATAAATTACTAGTCTGGTCAATCCACATGGCAAGTCAATCGGGATATATGACCTATCCAAAATGAATCCCACTGTTAAACAGTTATAATTGTCTTAGAATCCATGTCTCATGAGATCCCTTCCTTTCCACCATCCACATTATTCTACTAAAGGCTATGTGTAACACTTTTCTATGGGATCTAACTCCCAGAGCCCTATCATCCTAGATTGATCCATTCTAAGAGAAAAATATTTTCATGTATTTACATGAAGGAATTCATGCTAGAACTCTATCAATCTCGATGTTCATATATGGGATCTATGCCAAATCTGATTATAGTCTCCTCTAACAACACTAGAATCCTAGATATCATCACTCAAAATGGAAGTCACTCACAGAACTATTCAGGGACACTGAGAATCTAGTTTGGAATCTTCAGACATCATATCGCTTAGATAGGGGATTTGAAATTGTATCATTGAGGAAAACTAAAAACCAACTAAGACTCATAACCATGATACATAGATGGGTGGTCAATTCTATTACTATTGAGAGATATGAAAAAACCAATCATTATACAACTGCCAATCATACTCTTGAAAATACAATGGAGCCCATTTGAACCAACTATTGAGTTGGTGGTCATACTCATGATGATAGTACAAACCCTACTAAAACTATTTTCCATGTATGTTATATAATATATAATCATTCCCCAAACCCTAAAAGGGCATCCTTATAGATATTGGATCACAAACCTATGTATAGAGGTCATGACTATACCATGAATCCCACCTAGGGGAGTTGATACAATAAGGTATCTCTCCCTAACCACCCATAGATATAAAATAATGCGGTCTAAGTTAATCCCATGAAGGTGATCATAATACTTTGATAATAAAAAATTACACATTATAACCTCAACAATATAGATCAAGGTAATCAAACAAACTAATAATGGTTGACACATCACTAAAAAAATAGACACCAACCATCACCTCAAATCCAATACATATCACCGAAACCATGGAGACTATCACATCCCATGTGGAAAAATAATGAGGACAGTGTACTCAAGAACCTCCATCTAATTCATAATGATTGAGATTCATTGGGGATAATTATATTAGGGGAGTACATAGCACATAACCACAGTACAAATGGTATCTCAAGAAACCACCCCATAGTAGTGTCTAATCCCAATAGGTGGTGTGTATTTCGGAATATACATGTCATGCAACATAGGTAACATGGTGTATGTCCTTATTCAAACCCCTTGGTGTGTCTCTCCCATGAACGTTTGTCTACCCATTTCATTGTACATGGATTAAACCATTGGTACACGAAATGTACCACAACACATGACCATGTCATCTGGTTGTATACATACACATGACCATGTCCCTTGACATGGCATGACTAGACGTGTCTGCTATCTGAACAACCTGGAACCAGTACTAGTCATGTAACCCAAGTAAATGGCATATACTCTACAAATTTTGACTTCCGTGAATGGTAAATACAAATGGTCAATTCTCTTTCCCTCTACATCATGTGATTTGGATTTTTTGAAGGAATCCCCTCCCTGATTTCCAATAAAACACATATCTCTACCATAATTGGATATCTAAAAAACATAATAGAGATCTAAAACCATAAAACAACCCAAAAAATTTGAATTGCAATTTAATGATGATAAATCCACCAAATAAACAGAAAAAATAAGAATATTTGGGTACATATAAACACTTTAAAGCTACTACAGAATGATCCAAGAGAATTCATCATCATGATTAGGGATTAGCAATGCCTCGTCTCTTTGGATTGGCCTCGGGTGACCCTTTGTGAAAATGGGATCTTCCCTTATACATGGAATGATAACCCAAAGGGAGTAGGGTTTATTAATATAATTTTATTAAATTAATAAACCTCCATTTAACACTCAACTAATGATCACCTCCATCTATGAACAAGGATTTCCCAAATTTATGTTTTTATTAGGGTAATCTACATTTAGAAGAAACAATCATGGTATCATATATTTGATCCAAGACTCAATGTAGATGATTTTCTACATTTACCAAAAAAACTATTGGCATGTGAAAAAATATTTTTAATATTCTTAATTTCACTGCATTAAGGAGCTCTATGGCATGGAATCACATGCTCACTCAATTATAAACATCAGAAATATTCTAGAAAATATTTCAAATCCTTACAAAAAAACCCAACGTCTCCAAAACTACAACTAAAATACTGATGGGGACTAATATAGAATATTTTTAGGAAAATGTCAATGACAAAAAATCCATAAATCTATTATAGGTGAAAATTCCATTAATATATTGAAAAGGAAATTAAATTTTTAACATTTTATTTGAGATTATCTTCTAAAAGTGGGGGAATTTTCATGGTAAAATACACATTATTTCATTCCATTTCATAATCTCAATCTTATTTTTGGGTTTTTCCTTGATCAATTTCCAAATAATCTATTAGTAAAAGAGAAATTATTTTCCTGGTTAGAGAACTAATGGATAATAATATCTATAAAATAATGAAAATTATTTCCCTCTAACACTAGTTATTATAAAAAACAAAATAGAAGGAATAGGTTGTAAAAAATGTATATATCATCATAGGTTTAAATAATACATTAATATCTAAATCCTCATTGGATGATCATCCTATACCATTATTGAAATTGTAAACCTTATAACACTACCAAACATATGAATTTAAAAATATTGTAAATAAATTTATCAATTTATTCATAATATTAATCCCCAAACTATCATAACGTAGATATTGATCATACCATACCAAATATGTGAAAACCTTAGAAATATATTTTAATGAATCATTGAAATAATTAAAATAACCATAAAAAATTAAATAAAACATACATACGTGATCATTTTTTAAAAACCCCTTGATTGTTGAATATATTCCATAAATATAATCATGATGTAAACCCCATTGATGATAAAATATACTAGTTTTTCCAAAATCATTATTCTATTACAAGTTCATCAATAATATAAAATTTGCCATATTCATATCCATAATCTCTAATTACTAACGACATTATAACAACATCAAGAGAATATTAATGGTTATCTTCCCTTAATCATTTTTATCATAACATATCAGCATACCATTAAATACCATTCTTGGACATCAAAACCATTATAAATTTTCCTTCAAATCATTAATGAAAAATGTATACCTAACAATCCATATATATTTCATGTTTTATATAATAGAAGTATTTAATTACAATACATAAGAACATAAAAAATCCTTCTTCATTCTCAAACAATTAACTCTACTACGTCATATTATTCCTCAGTACCTTTTAATAAAATACCAATTAAGAATAATGTCAACAAATTCATCAACTTTAATTTAATCATGTTTCCTTATATTTAATATATAAAATACTTTTATAACAAAAAATACTTCTTATATGTTATTCATAGTGTCTTCTTAATTATTAATATAACTATTAACTATACAAAATTTTGAATTTAATTTACCTGAAATCCCCATAGGACACTGATGTTTGTAATTTTTGTACATTTTAAATTTCTAATATCCAGCATTTGGAATTGCATTAGCATGACCAATATTCTCATCCATTATATTAACAAGAATATTAATTTTCCCTCAATGATTTAATACTCAATTTCCATCTTTCCTATACATAAAATAAATTATTGTTCTTTTGAGATATCCCTTATAGTGATTTTTCTAAAGATACTGGTATATAAGAAAATAAATATTCTATCCTACATGGTATTCACCACCCTATCTCTAAATGAAATATATCACTATCTTGTTTGTTGAGTACACTATATGGTTAAGTGGGTTGTTTTTAATCATATTTCATGACAACTGGTAATACCAAATAAAAACACCATTTAATTTAATAATAATCCTATTTGGTTTCATATAAAAGAATTTTCTATAACATTCAATGTTAATCTTGTTGCTTATGGGCCCCACCATTTAATAAAAACAACATAGTACAAGAACCAATAATAATATTAGGAAACTATATATTAATGTAAACAACTTATATGATTTATAAATCCTGAAATCTAATTTTTAAATTTTAACACCATAATTATATTCTAGGTCATCTATGATCATAATATTTTTAAATCAATCATTTTTGACATTATGAATTTACCAAAGGTAACACCCTGGAGTTTCAAAAAAGGTATGCATCATGTAATGTTGTCATCCACTAGGAGAAGATCAATTCTAGATCAATTCACCCTTTACAGAGTTATATTCACTAGGTATGTAACACCCCAGGTAAATAAAGAATATGGCATTTTCATATTTACCCATATTTTTGAATAAAATATTAATATGACTTTAAAGGGGATGCTATGCTTGATGGCGTACCCAACACGCAACAACGAGTTTCTTGGGCATCTTACGTTGCACTCTAATAATAAAATCATATTAGTTTAAATGGTAGTTAACATGTAACCGTTGTATTGGCGGGAATGGATAGAAATAACTAGAATATGATTATATATGTTTTTTAAATGTTTTTACATTTATCCAATAAATGATAAAGGCTTAAAATAAGGAAATAATTCAATTTTAGGCTTTTATACCTTAATTTTCACTAAAGGTTCACTTATCACCTTTTGATGGAGAACTGTCATTAAATATAGTTTTGATCACTCTTATACATTCTTTTGGACAAAATAAAACTCTTCTTTAGAATCGGGACATCAAATTTTACTTTGTGTAAATTTTTGGTATTTTTCCGATAAAGTTCATTTTTTAATGAATAGTGTAAAATGTTGTATTTTAATTCAAAACCTCTTTTTAATCTAATTTATTTATATGACTAGATTATCTTTTGAATTTGTTTTGAAGTGAAATTTGAATATATTTTTACCATTAAATCCAAGAGTGGTCATTGTAATTAATTTCACTTTGAAATCGGACTTAAACTAGTGTCAATCTTTTGATACTTATTGTTTCATAAAAACACGCTATTTGTTATGACATCGGGAATTAATTATTAAATTAATTAATTTGACTTATATGTTTTGAATTTATAAAATAGAATTCATTTTTGAATTCGGAATATCAAATATAGCTTAGGGTGAATTTTTGGTATTTTTCTGAAAAACATCAATTTTTGATGAATAGTGAAACCACTAAGTGGTACTTATAAAAACTGATTTTTCATTTAAATGAAATTTTACAACTTCTGTGTTTTTAATTTAAAAAATCCAACATACATGGTTGTCATTAAGAAGTAAATTGTGGTACAATTAGATTAAAATAATTTTTTTGGTGAATAGTTATTTATTAAGTTTTTAATTGCGATTAGAGGTAATTAGTGCAATTTAAGGCAAAAATGATATTATAATAAAATTAGAATACCTTTACACATCTCCTACCCTTATTGGATGTGTCATGGCCGACCAAGACAATCCATGGGTCAACTTGGGGACCCCATGGAGCCACTTTGGTTGGGAAATGACATAAATAACTTTTTATTTAATGTTAAAGTAAAAATGACACACACATGAGATGTTTTACTAAAACAATTTTTACATGGGTTATACAAGTAAGAGTTTGACTATAAATATTCATTAGAAAGATAGAAATATTTCCTAAATCATAATATTTGTTTTATAATTTTTTTTGACATTAAATAAATTAAATTATTTATGACATCATGATGATGAAGCGATGACCTCATTATTTAACGATTTAAATAAAATGCAAATATAATGTAATATCTAAGCCCTAAACATGTCCAAAGGCTATTGGATGAGTGTATTTAGAACCCTTATCACCTTATCCTAGAAATACATCAATTTGGGACCTTTAAAATCCGAAACTCGTTTGAAAATAAACTATCATTTTGTAACTTTACAAGAGTGCCCCTCCTCTTCTCTTATAAAGGGCCCCCACCTCTACCTCCTTACCCACACTCCCAAAGCCCTTGGCTTGGCCCAAACCTGCCCATTTTGTCTCTCCACTTCCCTCTATTACTCCTTGAAGCCTCCCTTTGGGTAGAAGGCTTCCCAAGATAGCCTTTGAGCTCAAACCAAAGCGAGTTACCCGATTTTAAGGTAATGTCTTCTTTTGAGTCCTTTTGTTTGATTTTGCTTCTCCAACCCCCTAAACTCCTTTTATTATTTTCTTTTGTAACAAATAAAGTATCCTAAATATACTAGGATGTTGTTATAAGAAGGATTCGAGATACACTTACACAAAACTACATCTAATGGTTAAAGAACATACTGTTTCCGTGGATGGCGAATTTCTGCCTCCCAAAACGATGATTGTTCAAAATTCTTTTAAAACCTTCAAAGGTGGCCATTAATATGAAACTATATTTATATATGATATATAATATGTTTATGTTTTCCTTAAGCTTCTGTATTTTTCATTTTGGGCATACCTTTATGGTTTCCATTATAGGTAAACGCGATATCTTCATTTAAGGAAGTGCGGATTACCGCCCCCTCAAAGTGTTTTGATTCGTTAATGCCATATGTGGGACGTATAAAGGATTGATTTAAAGTTATTATATATTATGTTATACTGGAATTATAATATAACTATATATCATTATTATTTATTTCCATTAAAGAATGAGATAGAAATGAAAGTAGCGTTCATGCGTACGTACGGCTTACCGTCTCCATGAACGGTGCATTTCATTTCTTATCCCCAAATGCAATGTACTATTAAAAGTACATGTATATAATGGATATATATAATTAATGATACATATAAATGATGAATATAATTCTGGAATTAAAATATACATACCTCTCATTTAGTTTTAATTCCATTAATATGACAAAGAAATGAAAGTAGCGTTCATGCGTACGTACGACTTACCGTCTCCATGAACGATGCATTTCATTTCTTACCTCTAAATGATTATGTAATATTATAAATACATGTATATGCTGGATATATATGATATACATGCTATCAAATTCAGGAATGTCATTCTGTATATAAAGAACCTTTGACCACACGAACAACATATAATTGTAAGAAGTCCACTTTCGACTTAAGAACCAAATATCGACAAAACAAACATTATTAACTTAAATGGTTACATAATGTTTATAACATGGAAATAAGTGATATAAAAGAAATAATTAACTTTAAAAAGGTTCTTAAGCAAATATTAATTAACTGAAGTTTATTATTCAGGATGTTAAAGAACAATCGAGTCAAGTCGGACCCGAGGTAAGGGATCCTACTCCTCTATTTCTTTTTAAGTACACTCTTTTATGTAATTACTTTTAAGCTCATATTTCTTGTTATTGGGATGTTATTTTATATTAATCTTACTGTAATTTTTATGTTCATATGATGAGAGACCCTATTCTCTATCATCAATCCATTTTGGATGTTTTGAGTGGCGCCGTTAGGCTGCCGAATTTTCGTAAGAGATCTAACCTCTCTCTTTCTCTTTAAGTACTCTCCTTTATGTCACATATTTTAAGCTCCTCTTTGTTATGATGGGGGTTTTATTTTACGTTCCTCTTTCTGTACATTTTATTTTAATGTGATGATATACCCTATTTGATCTCATCAATCCATTTTTGGATGTTTTAAGTGGCGCCGTTAGGCTGCTGAGTTTTCGTAAGGGATTTTTCATCTCACTTTTATTCCCGTGAGATTTATGATACATTTTCCACAATTTACTTTGAGTGGTGTAATTACTGACCATTATTTTACTCATTGTGTAATATTCTTTCATTTATGAGTATTTAGAGTAATGATGTATTGTCCTTCTTTCACGGGGCATATGTTTCGAAAGATACCCATGTCGGTAAGGGAACCTTTCACCCTCCTCTTTTTAAAAGACTTATTTTGTTATGTCTTTTAATTCACATAATATTATTTTGGGATATGTTCTTCTATATCCTTACTGATGTAAATTTTATGTCCATGTGATGAGATACCATTTTTATCTCTCATCAACTCTTTTTTTCTAAATTTTGAAGTGACGCTGTTAGACTGTCTAATTATTGCAAGGGAACTTCTTAACCCAATTTCGATTCTTTGGGATAAACTTGTACACCTTGAATATGTCGTTCTATGATTATGTGTGAATGTCCTCTAATATTTTTACACTTAATACCCACTTATATGTCGTGTATTTGTTTGTCACACATAGTTAGGTAACTGGTTTATCCTTAATCCAAGGATACCGTCTTTGTAAGGGACTTCGTCTCAATCTCCTTTCATTGAGGCATATTTCATTTTATAGACAACTTTATTTTATACGGTGTATAAACCCCTTTGACTTTTACTTTTATACAAAAGGAATGTTTTTCTACGAAGCGTTTTACAAAACAAAAAAAATAAATGTTTCTTTTAACGTACGCGGTGACAACGACTTTTTCCGCCACCGTGAGTATTAATTGGTCTTTGGCTTCCTCAACAAGCCGTAATGTTTTTAAAATGAAATAAATACCATATACTCTTTTATGTATTTTGGTATTGAAAATGGTTTTTATAATATATTTGTTATGTCAATATATTTGAGTGATATATTGTTATCAAAGTGTGGAAATGTCTTCTTTCCATTATGTTTGTTTTATGTCTTATGATTTTATAATGGTACTTGGACATTTGACGGGTGGTTACGTGATAAACCATATGATGGGTGGTGCCGTGAATACCAGGACGAGTGGTTACGTTATAACCTCCAATGCATTGGGTATGGAAGTCGGCCGTATGGCTATTCCATTAAGTATGTATGGAAATTGGTCGTATGGCTATTCCATTAAGTGACATGTGTGGAAGTCGACCGTATGGTTATTCCACTTAAGTATGTTTATGTCCCAAGTTACCTTTATATATGTTATGTGTTCCTTATATGGGTTTTATGGTATTCATTTGGTTACAAAAAGGTAAGTAATGATATTTTATTTAGTGAAGAGTTTTTTACTACTTCATGAAGGTGAAGGTATTACTTTGATAAAGTATACATGGTTTACTTGATGTTTGAAAAACTAATAGTTTTCATTCTTTGTGAATCCCTTACTGAGCTTTTTATGCTCATCCCAAGTTTTTGAAATGTTTTTCACAGGTCAAGGGAAAGGTACAGGATGTGATGATAGTGTCAAGGATGTGTCAAGAAAGAATCCATGTTTTATTTTAAATATGTTTCCGTTGATGGGAAGAATGAATACTGTCTTTTATGTAACCACTTTGTTTAAATGTGGAATGTAATGCAAGTTTCATGTTCTAATTCTCTAAAACTCTAAACCTGAAATGATCCTCAATGTGTAATCTTGTAATAACTCAAGATTAAGTAAGGTTTAAGGCTGGGGACTTATAGTTGGTATTAGAGTTCGGTTTAGATAACTTTAGAGGTTAGGGTATTCTTTAAGCATAAGTGACATTACCATAATGGTTAGGATTTCAGAAAAGTCCTAGTTTTAGATAATGTGAATGAGTAAGAATATCTTAGTGTTTATCTTCCTCATTAGTACATTATGGTTTTTTTGATATACTCACACTGACCTTTTTGGTTTTAGTAAATGGCTGGATCTAGTAGGCACCAAAGTAACAGTGGATGTGAAGGAAACCGTGATAGTTTTTTGAGTAAGCAACTGAATAATATGGGAGCTGTAATTAGAACTCTTGTTATTATCCTCAACCAACTATCTAGAGTCATGATTGACCACCTAAACCTTGGTGATTTTTCTAAGGCATCATATATACGAGAAACAAATCCCTACGGAAGTACAAGTAATATTCATAAAAGTATGTGTGTTCAAAAACCTATGTGTCAATGATGTGGAAAGAAACACCTAGGAAAATTCTTCAAAGGGACAAAAGTATGCTATAGATGTGGAAATGAAGGTCATAAATCAAGAACCTTCCGTGGAAAAAGGAAGCATCCAGTTGACTCGAGGAAAGGGAAGGAAGTTCATTCTAAGGGATCAGTTGAATGTTTTAAATGTGGTGTGCATGGTCATTATGCAAACACATTTCCTATGAAGAAGTTTCGTGAATGGGGTCACCAAGAGCGTACAAATGTTCATTTACCAATACCTAACGTCATTCCGATTGAGGATGAAGAAACTGGCAATGACCAATCAAAGGTATGTGTTATTTCCCGACGATTGTTTTCCTATTTTGGAATCTTAGGATATGATTCATGATTTTGTTTGTAGGAAAGAGGTATTTCGGAATAAGTTGGAAAGGAATGGTTAATGGATCATTAATAATGTTGAATGAGTAAGATGTCAACATATAAGGGCTTCAAGAGTTATGGTGAAATTCTTAAGAGTATTAAGTGTCTTTTGATGACGGGGTACATTAGAAAACTTTTTATATTATGTGTAACAATGATGTTTAATATATGAGAATTTTATTCAAGGAATAGTTATCTTTTCTTTTGTGGACATAGTTATAAAGAACCATTTGGGGTTTATATGATCCTTACTTTTGAGGTAATTATGGGTTACTATATGTTATGATTGAAGTGAAAGGCATGAGATAAAATTGCGGTTAAATTATGTTATGGTTATTTTTGATGATTTTATCCCTTTTTGGGGAATTATTTAAGAATTATATAGTTTTGGAAAAAGGAAAACACGCAGACCGTGTGACAACCCGTCGCGTCGGACAAAGCTGTGGGAATCGAACCGACAACCAAATTGTGACTGGTATTTATCACCTACCACTGGACTACGTGAAGTCCCTGGTTAGTTTGACTGCTTCTTTTTAGTTATATGATTATATGAATTAAGAGTAAGTTGATTTTGGGTTATTTATGAAAATTCTTAACCTATCATGGAGGATATGTGATTAGGTTAATTATTTTTCAATACGAGACTTTAGGAGCAACTGATGTTTTTTAGAGATAAATGTTACAATTTAACTTGGAAGACTATGTGACTAAATCCTTAAAATGTTTGTGTTTCAATCATAGATTGGTTTACATTGAAGAATTTTATGGACAAATTTTTTATCGGATGGTCCTCATTGAACTTTGGGTTTTGTTGGTAAAATTTTGGAGATTAAGAATAGATTTTCTTTTTAATGGGTTATCCTTTTCTGGATTATCTGACCTTCTACTAACATTTTAGGTTTTGGTTTTGGTTAAAGCCTAAAGACATGGGATGTATATAGTTCTCCTTGGTGGATTAGGTGATTTTCTAGAAGATGATTATAATACTATTTATGCGATCAAGTCTCCCTAAATACTCGTCTTTTGGAAAAAAAATATGAGTTTGATTAAGGAATCTAGTTAAAGTTGAAAGTCAACATGATAAGTGATTATGTTTCCTTATGAATAAATTCCTCAATAAAAAGTAACATAAAACAAAAATGTTTTCTATTAACTATTCCTAATGGGGAATCGAATACCGTTTAACCCATCACAAGTTTGTGATTTGCTTGTGGTTAACTTTCTCCTAAACATGTTTTCTATCACTCTCCATCAGAACATGACCCTATGTTTTCTCCTCTATTTCCATGTTTTCATACTTGGAATACTAGTATGGGTTAACTCAGGTGACCTTTGTACTTATCTTTCATTATTTTAAAGTGATTGTTTTACCGACTCTTGTTCCGATGTGGGACTTTCAAGGATGTTTCCAAGATCAATTTTAAAAATTGCGAGGACGCAATTCTCAAAAGGGGGGAAGGATGTAACACCCCAGGTAAATAAAGAATATGAAATTTTCATATTTATCCATATTTGTGAATAAAATATTAATTTGACTTTAAAGGGGACGCTATGCTCGATGACATACCCAACACGCAACAACGAGTTTCTTGGGAATCTTACGTTGCAATCTAATAATAAAATAATATTATTTTAAATGGTAGTTAACATGTAGCCGATGTATTGGTGGGAATGGATAGAAATAACTAAAATATTATTATATATGTTTTTTAAATGTTTTTACATTTATCCAATAAAAGATAAAGGTTTAAAATATGGAAAGAATTCAATTTTAGGCTCTTATACCCTAATTTTCACGAAAGGTTCACTTATCGCCTTTTGATGGAGAACTATCATTAAATATAGTTTTTATCACTCTTATAAATTCTTTTGGACCAAATAAAACTATTCTTTAGAATCGGGACATCAAATTTTACTTTGTGTAAATTTTTGGTATTTTTCTGATAAAGTTCATTTTTAATGAATATTGTAAAATGTTGTATTTTAATTCAAAACCACTTTTTAATATAATTTATTTATATGACTATATTATCTTTTGAATTGGTTTTAAAGTGAAATTTGAATATATTTTTACCATTAAATCCAATAGTGGTCGTTGGAATTAATTTCACTTTGAAATCGGACTTAAACTAGTGTCAATCTTTTGATACTTATTGTTTCATAAAAACACGCTATTTGTTATGAAAGCTGGAATTAATTATTAAATTAATTATTTTGACTTATATGTTTTTAATTTTGTAAAATAGACTTCATTTTTTAATTCCAAATATAAAATATATCTTAGGGTGAATTTTTGGTATTTTTCTGAAAAACTTCAATTTTTGATGAATAGTGAAACCACTAAGTGGTACTTATAAAAACTGATTTTTCGTTTAAATGAAATTTTACCACTTCTGTGTTTTTAATTTCAAAAATCCGACATACATGGTTTTCATTAAGAAGTAAAATTTGGTTCAATGAGATTAAAATAATTTTTTTGGTGAATAGTAACTTATTATGTTTTTAATCGAGATTAGAGGTAATTAGTGCAATATAAGGCAAAAATGATATTACAATAAAATGAGAATACCTTGACACATGTCCTACCCTTATTGGATGTATCATGGCCGACCAAGACAATCCATGGGTCAACTTGGGGACCCCATGGAGCCACTTTGGTTGGGAAATGACCTAAATAACTTTTTATTTAATGTTAAAGTAAAAATGACAGACACATGAGATGTTTTACTAAAACAATTTTTACATGGGGTTATACAAGTAATATTTTTGACTATAAATATTCATTATAAAGATAAAAAGATTTCCTACATCATAGTAGTTTTTTTATAATTTTTTTGACATTAAACAATTTAAATTATTTATGACATCATGATGATGAAGCGATGACCGAATTATTTAACGATTTAAATAAAATGCAAATATAATGTAATATATAGGACCTAAACATGTCCAAATCCTATTGGATGAGTGGATTTAGAACCCTTATAACCTTATCCTCTAAATACATCAATGTGGGACCTTTAAAATCCGATACTCTTTTGAAAATAAAGTAACATTTTGTAACTTTACAAGAGTGGCCCTCCTCTTCTCTTATAAAGGGCCCCCACCTCTGCCTCCTTACCCACACTCCCAAAGCCTTTGGCTCGGCCAACCCATGCCCATTTTGTCTCTCCACTTCCCTATATTACTCCTTTAAGCCTAAATTTGGGTAGAAGTCTTCCCAAGGAAGCCTTTGAGCTCAAACCAAAGAGAGTTACCCGATTTTAAGGTAATGTCTTCTTTTGAGTACTTTTGTTTGATTTTGATTCTCCAACCCACTAAACTCTATTTATTATTTTCTTTTGTAACCACTCAAGTATCCTAAATATACCAGGATGTTGTTATAAGAAGGATTAGAGCTACACTTACACACAACTACATCTAATTGTTTAGGAACATACTGTTTCCGTGGATGGCGAATTTCTGCCACCCAAAACGATGATTGTTCAACATTCTTTTAACACCTTCAAAGGTGGCCATTAAGATGAAACTGTATTTATATATGATATATGATATGTTTATGTTTTCCTTAATATTATGTATTTTTCATTTTGGGCATACCATTATGGTTTCCATTATGGGTAAACGTGATATCTTCATTTAAGGAAGTGCGGACTACCGCCCCCTCAAAGTGATGTGATTCATTAATTCCATATGTGGGACGTATAAAGTATGGGTTTAAAGTTATAATATATGATGTTATACTGGAATTATAATACACCTATATATAATTATTATTTCTATCCATTAAAGTATGAGATAGAAATGAAAGTAGCGTTCATTCGTACGTACGACTTACCGTCTCCATGAACGGTGCATTTCATTTCTTATCCCCAAATGTAATGTACTATTAAAAGTACATGTATATAATGGATATATATAATTAATGATACATATAAATGATTAATATAATTCTGGAATTAAAATATACATACCTCTCATTTAGTTTTAATTCCATTAATATGACAAAGAAATGAAAGTAGCGTTCATGCGTACGTACGGCTTACCGTCTCCATAAGCGGTGCATTTCATTTCTTACCTTTAAATGATTATGTAATATTATAAATACATGTATATGCTGGATATATATGATATACATGCTATCCAAATAATGAATGTCATTCTGGATATAAGGAACCTTTGACCACACGAACAACATATAATTGTAAGAAGTCCACTTTCGACTTAAGAACCAAATATCGACAAAACAAACATTATTAACTTAAATGGTTACATAATGTTTATAACATGGAAATAAGTGATATAAAAGGAATAATTATCTTTAAAAAGTTTCTTAAGAAAATAGAAATTAACTCAAGTTTGTTATTCAGGACGTTAAAGAACGATCGAGTCAAGTCGGACCCGAGGTAAGGGATCCTACTCCTCTCTTTCTTTTTAAGTACACTCTTTTATGTCATTCCTTCTAAGATCATATTTCTTGTTATTGGGATGTTCTATTATATTACTCTTACTGTAATATTTATGTTCATATGATGAGAGACCCTATTCTCTCTCATCAATCCATTTTGGAAGTTTTGAGTGGCGCCGTTAGGCTACCGAATTTTCATAAGAGATCTAACCTCTCTCTTTCTCTTTATGTACTCTCCTTTATGTCACATTTTTTAAGCTCATCTTTGTTATGATGGGGGACGTCATTTTACATTCCTCTTTCTGTACATTTTATTGTAATGTGATGAGATACCCTATTTGATCTCATCAATCCATTTTTGGAAGTTTTAAGTGGCGTCGTTAGGCTGTCGAGTTTTCGTAAGGGATTTTTCATCTCACTTTTATTCCCATTAGATTTATGATACATTTTCCACAATTTCCATTGAGTGGTGTATGTACTGACCATTATTTTACTCATTGTGTAATATTCTTTCATTTATGAGAATTTACATCAATGTTGTATTGTCCTTCTTTCAAGGGGCGTATGTTTCGAAAGATACTCATGTCGGTAAGGGAACCTTTTACCCTCCTCTTTTTAAAAGACTTATTTTGTTATGTCTTTTAATTAACATAATATTATTTTGGGATATTTTCTTCTATATCATTACTGATGTAAATTTTATGTCCAAGTGATGAGATACCCTTTTTATCTCTCATCAACTCTTTTTTCCTGAATTTTGAAGTGACACCGTTAGAATGTCTAATTATTGCAAGGGAACTTCTTAACCCAATTTCGATTATTTGGGATAAACTTGTACACCTTGAATATGCCGTTATATGATTATGTGTGAATGTCCTATGATTGTTTTACACTTAATACCCACTTATATTTCATGTATTCGTTTGTCACACATAGTTAGGTAACTGGTTTATCCTTAATCCAAGGATACCATCTTTGTAAGGGACATCATCTCAATCTCCTTTCATTGAGTAATATTTCATTTTATACACAACTTCATTTTATACGATGTATAAACCCCTTTGACTTTTACTTTTATACAAAAGGAATATTTTTCTACGAAGCGTATTACAAAACGAAAAAAAGAAATGTTTCTCTTAACGTACGCGGTGACAATGACTTTTTCCGCCACATCGAGTATTATTTGGTCTTTGGCTTCCTCAACAAGCTGTAATGTATTTAAAATGAAATAAATACCATATACTCTATTATGTATTTGGTATTGAAAATGGGTTTAACAATATATTTGTTATGTCAATATATTTGTTTGATATATTGTGATCAAAGTGTGGAAATGTCTTCGTTCCATTATGTTTGTTTTATGTCTTATGATTTTATAATGGTACTTGGACATTTTACGGGTGGTTACATGATAAACCATATGACGGGTGGTGCCGTGAATACCAGGATGGGTGGTTACATTATAACCTCCAATGCATTGGGTATCGAAGTCGGCCGTATGGATATTCCATTAATTATGTATGGAAATTGGCCGTATGGCTATTCTATTAAGTGATATGTGTGGAAGTCGACCGTATGGTTATTCCACTTAAGTATGTTTATGTCCCAAGTTACCTTTATATATGTTATGTGTTCCTTATATGGGTTTTATGGTAATCCTTTGATTAAAAAAAGGTGAGTAATGAAATTTATTCAGTGAAGAGTTTTTTTACTACTTCATGAGGGTGATGGTATTACTTTGATAAAGTATAAATGGGTTACTTGATGTTTGAAAAACTAACAGTTTTCATTCTTTGTGAATCCCTTACTGAGATTTTTATGCTCATCCCAATTTTTTGAAATGTTTTTCACAGGTCAAGGGAAAGGTACAAGATGTGATGATAGTGTCAAGGATGTGTCAAGAAAGAATCCATGTTTTATTTTAAATATGTTTCCGTTGATGGGAAGAATGAATACTGTCTTTTATATAACCACTTTGTTTAAATGTGGAATGTAATTCAAGTTTCATGATCTAATTATCTACAACTCTAAACCTGAAAAGATCCTCAATGTGTAATCTTGTAATAACTCAAGATTAAGTAAGGTTTAAGGATGGGTCCTTATAAGGTACATCTATTCCATATCCACATCCACTTATAGTATCTACACATGGATTGAGTTTCTTAAAAACCAAATTCTATACCCTTTACCAAAGATCCATACAAGTCTAATATACTCTGTCACATCCATATTGATGTCACTGATGTCTTCTCATCTGTTTTGAAAATGGTTAACCTAGTATATACTTTGATACCATCTATAGAGGCTGGGAATTTTTATATCCATGATATTAAATATTTTTACATGAATACTCAATACGTTATGAAAACCTATCCAAGAGAAGCATAATACATTAGTGTCATTAGAGACTAGGTACACAATATTATTATTTTATGAAATATCTTCAACATGTCTCATAAATATCTTCCACTTTAGAACCCTTCTCAATCAACAGCCAACTTAATAATCTTAATAACCTAGGGAAATGAGACATAAAAAAGGGTGATATTAGTTGCTTAGTGACATGAATAAAGTGAGATAGAAATGATCACATTATAAATACACGAGTTTATGATTACGAGAAGATGGGACTAAAATTAAGAAACCATTCCATGGATATCAAATACCATAGTCATGATACATGGAATGATGATTGGTTGTTCATAAGATATGAATCATAATTATATTAAAGAACAAGATCTGTGAGAAAATATCATTGGATTAAGAAGTATATTTATGACATACCCATACTTATAGGTAATATTATCTCAAGCCTATCTACTATGAAATTATTAACATGTTCAATTTGGTATAATCACCTATGATCCTACATCAGGCCTGGCATTACCTCTCATAAACCCTATTGTTTTGCGATAGAAATAAAATCTTGTGTAACCTTTGGTATTGGTCATAGGATTACCACATATATAACCATGTTTTATAGGATTTGAATAACCTCTTTTATAACTTTTTGTTTTGATCTTGGGATAACGTCCTATGAACTATTTGATCTCATATAACATTAATCATGAGAAAAGATATTGGAGGAAGATATAGGTATCACCCATCACATAATCCATTCATTTAGGTTCCACAAGATCATATAACATTAACTATATTAGAACTACTAAAAATAAATTGATTTTATAAAATTCATTATCATAGGATAATGTTTTAAAAAGAATTGTGTTTTCTAATTATTTAACAATTTAATATTAACAAAACCCTAAAGAAAATATATAGATTGCATTAAATTATTTTCACTGAAAAACCCATTCTTGGATTTAATTAAAATGGTATCCTTGGATAATGACTTACGTATAATATAAGTTACAATTATTAATTTTATCTTATAATGATAATGATTTGGAATAAAAAATCACTTAGAATATTTATTATAGAAAATAACAACTACCAATTGAAAAAAATTCCTAAAATTAAATCATTTTAAAAATAATTTTGTTTAAAAAATTTACATTAAAATATATAATTTAATCATTAAAAAATTTTCAGTCATAATGGTTGAAAACAACATTCATACCATACTGGTGAAAAAAATATTTATGTTACATTCTACGCAAAATCCAATGGGCATTGTTTTTAAAAACGGTCTAAAAATTCATCTTAAATTATATAGAATGACCTATAACAATGGAATTTTTTTTAATAAATACTATTTCATAATTATAATAATGTTTTTAGAACATTTCAATAAAACTTGGATGTGGTGGAAAATGGGTTTTCAACCAAGCATAGAAATTTACTAGGATTATATTATTTTTTTATTTTATTGATTACATAAAGATAATAAAATGAATGGATAACATATATTTTCTCAATATAAAAAAATGGAATAATTATCATGATTTTATTGAGACATGGTTTGTAATATTTTATAACGAGAATCATAAACATTACCAATCTCTATAAAAGATGATATTGTTCTATTAATCTATTACCACCTGAGTAACATTGAATCAAAATTTCTATAAATGAAGAATAGTAAATTAAAAAAAAAATCCCTCAAAATAAATAAATTTGAGATATTAAATGTCCAATTTTATGTATATACACTTCATTAGAGTATATTGGTTTATAAGATAACATATTTATCAAAGATAAGAAATAGAAAACAAAACATTCCATATCGCTTTAGTACTTTTGGACTATAAACCAAAAGAAATAGAGAACATAAAATGGAAATTTAAATCCCAATAATTATAAGGTAATGAATCCTATATACATTCAAGGTATTAATATATACCACATAAAATAAATAGGTGGAGAATATGGCATGTGTCAGACAGAAATAAAATGATAGGGGAAAATCTGGTACATTAAGTCTCTATATCCTTCCTAAACATTCCACCGTCCTATATATAGATGTATAATTATTAAAAATATATTAGAAAACACATATTCAAATATATAATACAATATTTGATAAAATTATAAACTTTTATCAAATTTTTTATTACCATTTCATTGATAATGTTATTTTATGTTAATAACTACATCATCTTTCTCAAATGTTTTAGTTTGGGGGTTTTGGTCCTTTTAATTTGATATCGATTATATAATTTAAATAATGTTATACATGATATAAATGTGAAAGATATTCATTATATATATATATACATTTATATTAAACAAATTTAGTTATAGATGTTGGATCGATTGTAAGATGGACAAGATCTTGATTGAAGTATCAAACAATGGTGTAGATACTCAAATACAAGAGGAGGGGGGGGGGTGAATAGTATAGTTATAAAATCATTAAGTAAATTTTTAATAAACAAAATTCACAACACCACTAAGTTCTACTAATTTTCTTGATTCTAGAAAAGTGATTACGGAAAAGAGATTACATAAATGAAACATAACAAAAGATTACAACTATGATTCTACATTAAAGTGTATAGAATCCTATCTAATCAGAGTACAAGTCTAAGGAAGTATAATATTGTTATAATTTCATCAACAACCAAAATTATAGCAGAAAACAAATTTGAAACACTACAAGTAACATGTAGTAAATCTTTTAACCCAAATAGAACGGTATCCAACAACCTTGGATAAAGGTCCCTTGATTTATACTTTCAAGAAAGTCTGTATTTAAAAACCCAGGTAATCACTCATTCTGCAGATCGATATCTGTCATGCTATCATCGTAAGACCTCGATTTGTAAGGAAATTGGCACCCATGACTACCCAACCTGAAGTCTTTGATTTTAAGAAAATCACACCTCTTCACAATGCAATTCTACATGAATCAATTTCTGAACAAGCCAGTCAAACATTTTGGCCGAATCCTGAGAGTTTATAATAGAACCTCTCTAGAAATCACTTCAACAACATGTATGTTAGTTCTACCAAAAGTTGTTCTTCGAAAAGATATTTTTAGTTCCAAGCTCATTCAAACGAGCTCCTATTTATAGGAACAACTTCAATAGTTGGCTCCCTCCTCCAACGGTCATATTTTTCCTTGAATTTCATAGGGACTGAAACACGTGTCACACAAACAAAAGTTAGTTAGTAAATAAATTCATGACATCATTTTATAACAAAAACAAGAGTAAACAAAAATATGGTTACATAAGAAAATGAATTTTCAGACTGTAAGAAAAAAGGAATGTACAGATTCTATCCAAAATCTATTCAGAGTATATAATACTTTTATATTCGAATTCCATTTATCCGAAGAATTTGGAGTAATAATTCTATAGAATTATAGTGTTTGAATTTCAAGGAAATTCGAAGTATTGAATTTAGTATAATTCTGAGTCTGAATTTATAAGATTTCAGTGTCTGAACATAGAAAGTTTTGAGTCTGAATTCAAAAGAGTTCGGAGTCTAAAAATTCAATGTTCGGATTCTGAATTCAGAGAACTCGGAGTAATAACTCAGAAGAGTTCTGAGTCTGAATTCATAATATTTAGAGTCTAAACTTACAGAGTTCGTAGACTGAATTCAGAGAACTCAGAGTCAAAACTCAGAAGAGTTCGGAACCTGAATTTGGATCCTGAAAACAGAATTCATTATATCTAAGTATATATATGATTCCAAGGTTTTGGATATGAAACCGAATTTTATAATTAAATACAAAATTATCAATGAAAAACATGGTAAGGATAAACTTCCATGGGGAAGGAAAATTTTCCTTATGAATGTAAAACATAGGGTAAAAGGAAATTATCATTAAAATAAGGTGTTTGTGATTTTTAAAACAAGAAGGAATGGTAAAGTCATAAGGTAACCTTATTGACACAACAATCTCCCCAAACATTAAATAATGGAAACTTCATAATGAACCCTTATTGACTCAAAAATCTCCCCCTTTTTGGAAATCACAAAAGTCCTTACAAAAATTTATATAAGGATATAGAAAATATTTTTCTATACTTTGAAAACAAAACATTTCTCACTTATCACATGTGCAATGATGAATACGACTAACTCCCCATTAAGCTTTGGAACACTATGGATCATATTACACATTTTTGGAATGAGATTTTTCATTATCATGAATACATAAATCATTGTAAAGAACCCCCCCCCTTAGATGAACACTCCCCCTTACATAGGGAAACTTCTTCTTTACTTACAATTATTTTTCCATTCTCCCGAGTTGTGATTTTCAATTTTTTTTGGAGGGAAAGGAAAAGAAATTATGGTATCTAAAATATTAGAACAAAACATCCAAAAGTGAAGCTACCAAATATTCATAATGATTGGAAAAATGTGTACAAGGAAGGGATTACAACAAAAGATCAGATTTAGGAAAGATCATCCTCTATTTTCCATGGGCATCATCCTCTTCACTGTTGTCTTCAGTTTCTTGAGCTCCTTCTAATCATCATATGCTCTCTTAAGAATATTCTCATGATCCTCATATTTGTTCTCTGATGCTTTGATTCTATCATCCTGAGCCTTGAGAGACTCTACCTGAGCCTTCAAGACTTCTTCCTACTTGAAAATATTTTCTTCTATCTCAATCAAAAGGTCTCTTTCTCTCTTATAGCTTTGAGCCAATGAACACAGTTTCCCATTCTGATCTTCTACCTCTTGAATCTGTGAATTCGGTTCTAGAGTTATATTTTCTTCAAATATAGTTGTGCAATCCATGACCTTACCATCTTCAATGTCAAAAGCGTCCTTAACACCATCTTGGACTCATTTTGTTCTCTCATGTCTTCAATTGTCTTCTTTGACCAACTAACCATTTTCTTACAATACCTTTTGTGGGCATCGTAGTAAATGAAGAATTTATTGAAATCAGCCTCAAGATTTACACACTTATCCACCACCATATATACTGAATCGGATTTTTTGTTTAAGGTGTGTTGAAGCATCTGACATCTCAAATCAATTCATGAAAAAATCAGAATGGTCCCAACAAGCTTCTTCAATGATTGAACAATGAAATAATGTCCAAGGGATGATGATTCTAAATCTGAAACTTATCTTGGTGAGGGCTCTTTCTCTAGCTCAGCATGTTTCCTCTAAGAAGATTCAACAGCTTCCTTCTACTTTACAATGAATTTAGTAGGTGTTTTAACAACCACCTCATTACCCTTATCTGTTTTTAGAATAGCTTCTTCATCCAGAGAATTATGGTCACCATCAGACAACTGAAATTTTTTATCTTCATTTATCGCTTCTTTCTCTCATCTTTCTTTACCATCCTCAAAATGAATGAAGTCATGATTAGAAAAAACATTCTCATATATCTTATTCAATTCATCTTTATCCTTGAAATCTAAGCAAGGTGTAGCAATCTTTGATGATTCAGCTTGATAGGTTCAGATTGACAGCTTCTCAGATGGGCTTTCATTCACATGGAAATTTTCCACTTTTGTTATCAAATCTTCGGTATCACCACTGCCTTATTTTTCTTTTTCTTATTTCATTAAAACTTTTACTTATTTTACTTCTTCAAGCTTTTATTGGACTTTTTCTGGAGTGATGAATTTCTTACCCGGAATCTCAGGTAAAGCTTCTACCAAGAAAGATTATGGTATGGGAATTATCTTAGATGCTTTCTCAGTATCCCTCAGATGGAATTGCACTATCTAAAATTCAGTCATATTATTCTTTAACTTATTTTCTGTAGCTTTATTTTCAATATCATCAACTATTATCTCTTTTAAGGATTTTTCTTCAGCAGGATCGAAACCAAAACATGGCTACCCTGAATTCCTATTGTATTTGTCTTCTCTCCACATAGCAACTACCTCATCAGGATATGAGTTTTTCTTCTTAGGTTTTGGAGGTTCGGATTGGATTTTATTGGGCTCTGTAGTTTTTCCTTCAAATACTACATCCTTCATCTTCCTCTTCATTCCTCCATTTTTGGAAGGCACAACCAGTTCTTGATTTTTTAGAACAACTTCAACTTTTTCTTCAGGTAGGTCATAAAATTCTCTTATATCTTTAGAAAAACCAATCTTCATACACTTCATGGTATATTCACCGACTAGCATGACCTTCCAATTCCTTGGTTTCGATATTCAAGGAATTTTAAAAGATTCTAAGAACTGAATAATTAACTTGGAAAGAATGGATGGATACATGATTATCTGAGCCTTCAAATTTCAATTCTTAATAATCTCAATCATGATGATAATATTCTTAACCATGTAGATCTTCCTTTGGTTCACCAAGAAATCCAAAATATACAAGTCACTCTACATCAGTGTGTCCTTGTCCCCTTTTCTTGGATTTATAAAACCTTGAACCCATAATTCAAGAATAGGAATATTTTTATATAAGTGGGAGATCTTCAGAGTCTTTACATTAGAGAGTCCATGACATGGCATAGCCTTCTCCTAAACAAAACTTCCTTTCACATCTAGAAACTTAAGAGAGAAGAACTCATCTTCCCCTTCATATGGAATACCAACTAAGCTAGATTTATTAGTGTATAAAAGAGCATAAGTTTTTCCATATCTCTTGAATGAAAACTTCTCTATTCCATCTTCCTTAATGAAACTAACTGATTCATAAAACTCAACTAGAAAGTCTAGATACATCAAATCTTTTAGCACCCTTATTTGATACAGAAAATCTATCCCATCCATTCAGCTTAATGTTCTTTGATATTATAGAATCATACTTGTTAAAGAAGTTTGGATGCACCAAATTGTCTCTATATACCTTCCACTCTAATATTGGCTTGACAGTAAACATAAATTTCTGAGAGGATTCTTCTACAAACATTCGGAATTGATAAATATTTGGAAATCAAGAATGATCTTATGTAGAAGGGAATGACTTCAGCTTGTGAGAGCTTGAGATTCGATGTGGGAGAAACATCAAGGGGTCCATTATATTTGTGTTTGTTGCGACGATTCATCTTATATACTCAATCCAATGGCTAAAAATCTTTCTGATCAGATCAAATGGTTGAAATGATAGCCACGAGGAAATCTTGAAGCATATCTTTTGATGTTTTTTAATAATAACATTCGGATTTAAGGAATAGATAATCCAAAATATTTAAAAAACAAAAGAAACTATGATCATGTAAAGGATGATTACAAAAACTCTGGAAAAGAATCATATCTTTCGGATTTCTAGGAATATTAGTCATATTTGAAAAAAAAATCTTCGTGAAGAACATTAGATTCCGAAAATGCGATTACGAAAATGTTTGAAAAATTGACTATGTAATTTTTCGAAAATATTCATTGAGAAAAAATATAGCAAATATTTATTACAAAAATTTATAAAATCTTACTACGAAAATTTACATTATGAAAGATTTAAAAAATCATTCTACAAAAATTTCATTACGCTAGATTAAAAAAAACTAACAAGAAAATGTACTCCCCATTTGAAAAGGAGTTTTTTACTGTAAAGAGGTTGGTTTCACCATAATTTTAACAAAGAAGATTACCTTATGGTTAACATTCCTAACTTCTATTTAATGTATTAAAATCTATCAGAGGGTAATATTTTTGTGAAAATATCAGCATGTTGATCTAGTGTACAGATAAAATGAAGAATGATATCCCCTTTTGTGTGTGATCCCTAATAAAGTGATGCATAATGTCTATGTGTCTTTCATGAGAGTGATATGTAGGGTTTTTACTTAAGGAAATGGAACTAGTATTATCACACAAAATTTTTGTTTTGGTAAAACTCACACCATAGTCTGTTAGTGTGTGTTGCATCCACAACACTTGAGCACAAAAACTTCCAACTATTACATATTCAGCTTCAGCAGTGGAAAGTGCTACTAAGTGTTGCATATTTCATGACCAAGAAACTAATGAATCTCCTGAGAAATGTAACATTCTAGGTGTACTTTTTCAATCCATTATACATCAACCAAAGTCAGCATCCGAAAAACATTTTAGAACAAAATCATTTCCATATCTATAAAAGAGTCCTAAATCCATGGTTCCCTTTAAGTAGCAAAAAGTTCTTTTCACCACCTTTAATTGTGATTCCTTAAGATTTTATTGATATATTTCAAATAAGCATACTAAAATCATTATTTCTGGAAAACTAACTATTAAGTAAAGTAATCTTCCTATCACACCTCTAAAATATGTTTGACCTACTGGTTTCCTAGCTTCATCAAGATCAAGTGTGTCTGAGGTACCAATAAGAGTACTTATACTCTTAGTGTTGACATATCCATACTTTTTAAGAAGATATTTAATATAATTATGTTGGAATTTATTGATTCCTTCTGGTTTTTGATAAATTTGACAACCAATAAAAAATGTTAACTCACCCATCATACTCATTTCAATAGGAGTACTTATACTCTTAGTGTTTACATATCCATACATTAAATCCATCCTTTACACGTCCCACATATGGCATTAACGAATCACATAACTTTTAGGGGGCGGTAGTCCGCACTTCCTTAAATGAAGATATCGTGTTTACCCATAATGGAAACCATAAAGGTATGCCAAAAATGAAAAATACAAAAGCTTAAAGAAAACATAAACATATTATATATCATATATAAAAATAGTGACATCATAATGGCCACCCTTGAAGGTGTTAAATGAGTATTGAACAATCATCGTTTCGGGAGGCAGAATTTCTCCATCAACGGAAACCGTATGTTCTTTAACCATTTGATGTTGTTGTGTGAGATTGTAGCTCAAATAAATCTTATAACAACATCCTAGTATATTGAAGATACTGGTGTTGTTACAAAAGAAGTAAATAAAAAGAGTTTAGGGGGTTGGAGAAGCAAAATAAAACAAATGAACAAGAGAGAATGAATTACCTTTAAAAGTGTAACTCCCTTTTGTTTTGAGCCTAAAGGCTTCCTTTGAAAGGCTTCTGACCAAAGGGAATCCTATAGGATGAGGAGAGGGATGTGGAGAGAGTAATTGGTGAGGGGTTTTCCGAGCCAAAGGCTTGAGAAGTGTGTGAAATGGGGTAGAGGTGGGGGCCTTTTATAAGAGGAGAGGAGGGGCACTTTTGGAAAGTAAAGAAATATTACTTTATTTGAAAATGTGTTTCGGTTTTAAAAGGTCCCACATTGATATAATTCGTGGATAAGGTGATAAGGGTTCGAAATCCACTCATCAAATTGGTTTTGGACATGTGTAGGTTTTAGATTTTTCATTATCTTTCCATTTTATTTAAATCATCAAATAATGATGTCATCGCTGCATCATTATTATGTCATAAATAATTTAATTTATTTAATGTCTAAAAATTATAAACAAAATACTATGATGTAGGAAATCTTTTTATCTTTCCAATTAATATTTATAATAAAAATTTTGACTTGTATAACCCCACTCAAAAATTATTTTAGTAAAACAATTTATGTTAGTGTCATTTTCACTTTAACATTAAATAAAAATATATTAATGTCATTTTCCAACTAAAGTGGCTCCATGGGGTCCCCAAGTTGGCCCATGGCTTTTCTTGGTCGGCCATGACTCACCCAATAGGTGTAGGACAAGTGTCATGGTGTTTTCACATTCTTATAATACCATTTTTACCTTAAACTACACTAATTACCTCTAATCGCGATTAATGAAAAAAAGTTACTATTCACCAAAAAATTATTTTAATCTCATTGAACCAAATTTTACTTCTTAATGACAACCATGTATGTCGGATTTTCAAAATTCAATACACATTAGTGGTAAACTTTCATTTAACTGAAAAATCAGTTTGCTTGATTACCACTTAGTGGTTTCACTATTCATAAAAAATTTAAGTTTTTCAGAAAATTACCAAAAATTCACCCTAAGCTATATTAGATATTCTGAATTCAAAAATGAAGTCCATTTTACAAAATTCAAAACTTATAAGTCAAATTAATTAATTTAATAATTAATTCCCGCTGTCATGACAAATAGCGTGTTTTTGTGAAACAATAAGTATCAAAAGATTGACACCAGTTTAAGTCCAATTTCAAAGTGAAATTGATTCCAATGACCACCATTGGATTAACTGGTAAAAATATTTTCTAATTTCACTTTAAACCCAATTAAAATAATAATCTAATAATATAAATAAATTAGATTAAAAAGAGGTTTTGAATTAAAATACAACATTTTACACTATTCATAAAAAAAATAAACTTTATCAGAAAGGTACCAAAAATTTACACAAAGTAAATTTTGATGTCCCGATTCTAAAGAAGAGTTATATTTGGTCCAAAATAAAGTATAATAGTGATCAAAACTATATTTAATGACGGTTCACCATTAAAAGGTGATAAGTGAACCTTTAGTGAAAATTAGAGTATATATGCCCTAAAATTGAACTCTTTCCGTATTTTAAGCTTTTATCTTTTATTGGGTAAATGTATAAACATTTAAAAACATATCTAATCATATTTTAGTTATTTATATCCATTCCCGCCAGAACAACGGCTACTTGTTTACTAACATTTGAAATAATATTATTTTATTACTAGTGTGCTACGTAAGTTTCAAAGAAACTCATCGTTGCGTATCGGGTACGCTATCGAACATAGAAACCCCTTTAAAATAAAATTAATATTTAATTCATAAATATTAATAAATATGAAAATTCTTTATTCTTTATTTACCTGGGATGTTACATCCTTCCCCCCTTTTGGGAATTGCGTCCTCGCAATTTTATTCACTTATCAAAATAAGTGGGGGTATTTATCCCTCATAGAATTTTCAGATTCCCATGTTGCCTCTTAAATCACATGGGTTTTCCACAAAACCTTTACCTGATGAATCACCTTATTCCGTAACACTTGCTCCCTGTGGTCAAAAATCTGGACCGGTTGTTCCTCATAAGATAGGTTCTCTTCCAACTGAACTACCTCTGGGCTCAAAACATGAGATTGATCTGGCATATACTTTCTCAACATTGAAACATGAAAAACATTGTGTACCTGAGATAAACTCGGAGGTAAAGCCACTCTGTATGCAACTGATCCAACTCTCTCCAGAATTTCATATGGTCCAATGAACCTTGGACTCAGCTTTCCTTTCTTACCAAATCTCATCACGCTTTTCCAAGGAGAAACCTTGAGAAAAACATGATCACCTACCTCGAAAGATAGATCCTTCCTCCGGTTATCCGCATAACTCTTCTGCCTGCTCTGAGCTGTTCTCATGTGTTTCTGAATCAGCTGAACTTTTTCTGCCATCTCTTCTACCAATTCTGGTCCAATCAGCTTCCTTCCACCCACTTCATTCCAAAATGCTGGAGTTCTACACTGCTTCCCATATAATGCCTCAAATAGTGCCATCTGTATACTGGAATGAAAGCTGTTATTATAAGAAAATTCAACCAAAGAAAGATGTTGGTCCCAACTTCCCTGATAATCCATAGAACAAGCTCGTAGCATATCCTCCAATGTCTGGATTGTTCGTTCTGACTTCCCATCTGATTGAGGATGAAAAGCTGTACTAAAATTTTAATTCAGTACCCAACGACTTCTGAAGGCCTTTCCAAAAGTTAGAAGTAAACCTGGGTTCACGATCCGATACAATGGAGAGAGGAACTCCATGTAACCTGACTATCTCTTTAAGATACAAACGGGAAAGTTGATCTAGAGATAAAATATCTCGTATAGAAAGGAAAAGAGCAGATTTAGTCAAGCGATCAACAATAACCCAGATTGCATTATTACCTCAAGATGTCCTTGGTAATCCCACAACAAAGTCCATGGATATGTTTTCCCATTTCCACTCTGGCACTGGTAAAGGCTGAAGCATCCCTTTCGGTAACTGCTGCTCTGCTTTAACCTGTTGACATGTCAAACACTTCACAGTAAAATCAGTAATGTCTCTTTTCATTCCATCCCACCAGTAATACTCCCGCAGACCTCTGTACATCTTAGTACTGCCAGGATGAAATAACAACTCATTCTTCAACTGTGAATCACAAGGCACACATAACCTCTTCCCAAACCTCAAAACACAAACACAAACTTATCCAAGAACTCATGGAAAATTTTATTCATAAGGTCTATGAATATAGTACGTGCATTGGTTAACCCAAAAGGCATAACTAAAAATTCAAAATGGCCATATCTAGTACGGAACGCAGTCTTCAGAACGTCTGCTTATTTTACTTTCAACTAATGGTACCCCGACCTCAAGTCAATCTTCGAAAAATACTGAGCTCCCTGGAGCTGATACCACTTCATTCGATGGCCCAACATCTGCTGAAGTTGTTGCAAAGGATTTTACCACCCCTTTTTGCTTGTAGTCTAACTGCTTACCATCACTCAAGCTCCTTGTCGGACACTCGTCTGCATAATGACCCATTTCATTACACTTAAAACATCTTACCGTTGGCTTTTCATTTCCTGCTTGATCATCTTCCTTACAGTTATGAGCAATATGACCAGACATACCACACCGAAAGCACTTACCAGACTTGGATAAACATTCTCCATGATGCATTTTACCACACTTCTCACAGGATGGATATTTGGTTTTCTTACCTCCTTGCTTCTTTGATAAATTCTTCCCCTTTTCCTGCCAACTAGATCTCTTATTCTGTTGTTTGTCATAGAACACCTGATCATCGGAAAACTCCATTTCTACCTTCTCCGCACATCGAAAAACTTTTTCATAACTTTTGAATTCACGAGAAGCTAAAGCCCTTCGATACTTTGTCTATAACCCTGAGTAAAAACGGTTTATTTTACTATCAAGATCTCGTATGAAGTTTGGAGCATACCATGCCAATCGAGTGAACTTTTCTTCATAAGTAGCCACTGAATCATCCTCCTGCCTCAATTTTAGGAACTGTTTTCCATCCTAAGACGAACCACCTTAGGAAAATATTTCTCAAGAAACATACCTTTGAATTCGTCCCAGTGAAGATCCTCAATCTCATCACTATCCCTTATATTTTTAACCATCGACCACCACTGATCGGCTTCACCTTCAAAACGGTAAACATCAAGACTAACCTTTTGATGTTCTGAACACCCCATGACATCAAAAATCTTCTCTAGTGCTTTAATCCACCCTTCAGCATGCACAGGGTCAGATGATCCTCTAAATGATGGGGGATGTTGCCTCATGAAATGTTCCACCACTGATATGTTCTTCTGCGGTTGATCTGGCTGATCTCGTGCATGAATACCACCACCATTTATAGCCTGAGTCAACTGTGCCATCACTGCAACAAACTGTTCAGTTCCGATTCCGACCATCTCAGGTTGCTGATTTGGAAGGTTATCTTCCTCCTGATGTCGTCCTAACATAGCTGCTTTGTTTCCTCTGCGAAAAACCATTCTGAACACAGAAATATCTTAGGCAAAGCAACATGGTAATCCGTAAATGCTATATCATTTCAATCATATTATAATTTAACACTTTTCTAACTCCTAAATTTGTCTAAACCGACCTTTGATACCAACTATAAGGCCCCAGCCTTAAACCTTACTTAATATTCAATTAAATGAATAATTCACATTGAGGATCTTTTCAGGTTTAGAGTTTTAGAGAATTATAACATAACTATTACATCTTAAAAGATTACAAAGTAGACACTTCTACTAAGTCTCCATAAAATAAAAACTCTTAAAAAGAAAGATGTCTAGATTCCATGTTTTAGATAGCATGAAATTCCCTTTATCCCATCCTTGACCTTATTCCACTTTAAGTCCTGTGAAAAACATTTCGAAAAACTTGGGGTGAGCATAAAAAGCTCAGTAAGGGATACACAAAGAATGAAAACTGTTAGTTTTTCAAAATCAAGTAAACCATGTATACTCTATCAAAGTAATACCTTCACCTTCATGAAGTAGTAAAAACTCTTCACTGAATAAAGTATCATTACTTACCTTTTTGTAACCAAAGGATTACCATAAAACCCATAAAAAGAACACATAACATATATAAAGGTAACTTGGGACATAAACATACTTAAGTGGAATAACCATACGGTCGAATTCCACACATATCACTTAATGGAATAGCCATATGGCCAATTTCCATACATACCTAATGGAATAGCCATACGGCCGACTTCCATACCCAATGCATTGGAGGTTATAACGTAACCACCCGTCCTGGTATTCACGGCACCACCCGTCATATGGTTTATAATGTAACCACCCGTTAAAATGTCCAAGTACCAATATAAAATCATAAAACATAAAACCAATATAAATTAATGATAACATTTACACATTTCAATCACAATATATCATAAATATATTGACATAATAGAATCCTTTTTCAAAACCATTTTCAATACCAAAATACATAAAAGAGTATATGGTATTTATTTTATTCTAAAAACATTACGGCTTGTTGAGAAAGCCAAAGACCAAATAATACTCGCGGCGGTAGAAAAGGTCGTTGTCGCCGCGTACGTTAAAAGAAACATTCCTTTTTGTCGTTTTGTAAAACGCTTCGTAGAAAAAGATTCCGTTTGTATTAAATTAAAAGTCAAAGGGGTTTATACACCATATAAAAGAAAGTTGTGTATAAAACGAAATATGCCTCAATGAAAGGAGATTGAGACGAAGTCCCTTACCTTGGGTCCGACTTGACTCGATCATTCTTTAACGTCCTGAATAATAAACTTGAGTTAATTTATACTTGATTAAGAACCTTTTTAATGTTCATTATTCCTTTTATATCACTTATTTCCATGTTATAAACATTATGTAACCATTTAAGTTAATAATGTTTGTTTTGTCAATATTTGGTTCTTAAGTCGAAAGTTGACTTCTTACAATTACATGTTGTTCATGTGGTCAAATGTTCTTTATATCCAGAATGAAATTCCTAATTTGGATATAATATCTATCATATATATCCAGCATATACATGTATTTATAATATTACATAATCATTTAGAGGAAAGAAATGAAATGCACCGTTCATGGAGACGGTAAGCCGTACGTACGCATGAACGCAACTTTCATTTCTTTGTCATATTAGTGGAATTAAAACTAAATGAAAGGTATGTATATTTTAATTCCAGAATTATATTCATCATTTATATATATCATTAATTATATATATACATTATATACATGTAATTTTAATAGTACATTACATTTGGGGATAAGAAATGAAATGCACCGTTCATGGAGACGGTAAGCCGTACGTACGCATAAACGCTACTTTCATTTCTATCTCATACTTTAATGGAATGAAATAATAATTATATAGAGGTATATAATAATTCCATTATAACATCATATATAATAACTTTAAATCCATCCTTTACACGTCCCATATATGGCATTAACGAATCACATCACTTTTAGGGGGCGGTACTCCGCACTTCCTTAAATGAAGATATCGTGTTTACCCATAATGGAAACCATAAAGGTATTCCAAAAATGAAAAATACAGAAGATTAAAGAAAACATAAAAATATTATATATCATATATAAAAATAGTGACATCATAATGGCCACCCTTGAAGGTGTTAAATGAGTATTGAACAATCATCGTTTCGGGAGGCAAAATTTCTCCATCCACGGAAACCGTATGTTCTTTAACCATTTGATGTTGTTGTGTGACATTGTAGCTCAAATAAATCTTATAACAACATCCTATTATATTGAAGATACTGGTGTTGTTACAAAAGAAGTAAATAAAAAGAGTTTAGGGGGTTGGAGAAGCAAAATAAAACAAATGAACAAGAGAGAATGAATTACCTTTAAAAGTGTAACTCCCTTTTGATTTGAGCCTAAAGGCTTCCTTTGAAAGGCTTCTTCCCAAAGGGAATCCTCTAGGATGAGGATAGGGATGTGGAGAGAGTAATTGGGCAGGGGTTGGCCGAGCCAAAGGCTTGAGAAGTGTGTGAAATGGGGTAGTGGTGGGGGCCTTTTATAAGAGGAGAGGAGGGGCACTTTTGGAAAGTAAAGAAATATTACTTTATTTGAAAATGTGTTTCGGTTTTAAAAGGTCCCACATTGATATAATTAGTGGTTAAGGTGATAAGGGTTCTAAAGCAACTCATCAAATTGGTTTTGGACATGTGTAGGGTTTATATTTTTCATTATCTTTCTATTTTATTGAAATCGTCAAATAATGATGTCATCACTGCATCATTATTATGTCATAAATAATTTAATTTATATAATGTCTAAAAATTATAAAACAAATACTATGATGTAGGAAATCTTTTTATCTTTCCAATTACTATTTATAATAAAAATTTGGACTTGAATAACCCCACTCAAAAATTATTTTAGTAAAACAATTTATGTTAGTGTCATTTTCACTTTAACATTAAATAAAAATATATTAATGTCATTTTCCAACTAAAGTGGCTCCATGGGGTCCCCAAGTTGGCCCATGGCTTGTCTTGGTCGGACATGACTCACCCAATAGGTGTAGGACAAGTTTCATGGTGTTTTCACATTCTTATAATACAATTTTTACCTTAAACTACACTAATTACCTCTAATCGCGATTAATGAAAAAAAGTTACTATTCACCAAAAAATTATTTTAATATCATTGAACCACATTTTACTTCTTAATGACAACCATGTATGTCGGATTTTCAAAATTCAATACACATTAGTGGTAAACTTTCATTTAACTGAAAAATCAGTTTGCTTGATTACCACTTAGTGGTTTCACTATTCATCAAAAATTTAAGTTTTTCAGAAAATTACCAAAAATTCACCCTAAGCTATATTTGATATTCTGAATTCAAAAATGAAGTCCATTTTACAAAATTCAAAACTTATAAGTCAATTTAATTAATTTAATAATTAATTCCCGCTGTCATGACAAATAGCGTGTTTTTGTGAAACAATAAGTATCAAAAGATTGACACCAGTTTAAGTCCAATTTCAAAGTGAAATTGATTCCAATGACCACCATTGGATTAACTGGTAAAAATATTTTCTAATTTAACTTTAAACCCAATTAAAATAATAATCTAATCATATAAATAAATTATATTAAAAAGAGGTTTTGAATCAAAATACAACATTTTACACTATTCATAAAAAAATGAACTTTATCAGAAAGGTACCAAAAATTTACACAAAGTAAATTTTGATGTCCCGATTCTAAAGAAGAGTTATATTTGGTCCAAAATAAAGTATAATAGTGATCAAAACTATATTTAATGACGGTTCACCATTAAAAGGTGATAAGTGAACCTTTAGTGAAAAATAGAGTATATATGCCCTAAAATTGAACTCTTTCCGTATTTTAAGCTTTTATCTTTTATTGGGTAAATGTATAAACATTTAAAAACATATCTAATCATATTTTAGTTATTTCTATCCATTCCCGCCAGTACAACGGCTACTTGTTTACTAACATTTGAAATAATATTATTTTATTACTAGTGTGCTGCGTAAGTTTCAAAGAAACTCATCGTTGCGTATCGGGTACGCTATCGAACATAGCAACCCCTTTAAAATAAAATTAATATTTAATTCGTAAATATTAATAAATATGAAAATTCTTTATTCTTTATTTACCTGGGATGTTACATCCTTCCCCCCTTTTGGGAATTGCATCCTCACAATTTTATTCACTTATCAAAATAAGTGGGGGTATTTATCCCTCATAGCATTTTCAGATTCCCATGTTGCCTCTTACATCACATGGGTTTTCCACAAAACCTTTACCTGATTAATCACCTTATTCCGTAACACTTGCTCCCTGTGGTCAAAAATCTCGACCGGTTGTTCCTCATAAGATAGGTTCTCTTCCAGCTGAACTACCTCTGGGCTCAAAACATGAGATTGATCTGGCATATACTTTCTCAACATTGAAACATGAAAAACATTGTGTACCTGAGATAAACTCGGAGGTAAAGCCACTCGGTATGCAACTGATCCAACTCTCTCCAGAATTTCATATGGTCCAATGAACCTTGGACTCAGCTTTCCTTTCTTACCAAATCTCATCACGCTTTTCTAAGGAGAAACCTTGAGAAAAACATGATCACCTACCTCGAAAGATAGATCCTTCCTCCGGTTATCCGCATAATTCTTCTGCCTGCTCTGAGCTGTTCTCATGTGTTTCTGAATCAGCTGAACTTTTTCTGCCATCTCTTCTACCAATTCTGGTCCCATCAGCTTCCTTCCACCCACTTAATTCCAAAATGCTGGAGTTCTACATCGATTCCCATATAATGCCTCAAATAGTGCCATCTGTATACTGGAATGAAAGCTGTTATTATAAGAAAATTCAACCAAAGAAAGATGTTGGTCCCAACTTCCCTGATAATCCATAGAACAAGCTCGTAGCATATCCTCCAATGTCTGGATTGTTCGTTCTAACTGCCCATCTGATTGAGGATGAAAAGCTGTACTAACATTTTAATTCAGTACCCAACGACTTCTGAAGGCCTTTCCAAAAGTTAGAAGTAAACCTGGGTTCACGATCCGATACAATGGAGAGAGGAACTCCATGTAACCTGACTATCTCTTTAAGATACAAACGGGAAAGTTGATCTAGAGAGAAAGTATCTCGTATAGAAAGGAAAAGAGCAGATTTAGTCAAGCGATCAACAATAACCCAGATTGCATTATTACTTCGAGATGTCCTTGGTAATCCCACAACAAAGTCCATGGATATGTTTTCCCATTTCCACTCTGGCACTGGTAAAGGCTGAAGCATCCCTTTCAGTAACTGCTGCTCTGCTTTAACCTGTTGACATGTCAAACACTTCACAGTAAAATCAGTAATGTCTCTTTTCATTCCATTCCACCAGTAATACTCCTACAGACCTCTGTACATCTTAGTACTGCCAGGATGAAAAAACAACTCATTCTTCAACTGTGAATCAAAAGGCACACATAACCTCTTCCCAAAACTCAGAACACAAACACAAACTTATCCAAGAACTCATGAAAAATTTTATTCATAAGGTCCACGAATACAGTAGGTGCATTGGTTAACCCAAAAGGCATAACTAAAAATTCAAAATGGCCATATCTTGTACGGAACACAGTCTTCGGAACGCCTGCTTATTTTACTTTCAACTAATGGTACCCCGACCTCAAGTCAATCTTCGAAAAATACTGAGCTCCCTGGAGCTGATACCACTTCATTCGATGGCCCAACATCTGCTGAAGTTGTTGCAAAGGATTTTACCACCCCTTTTTGCTTGTAGTCTAACTGCTTCCCATCACTCAAGCTCCTTGTCGGACACTCCTCTGCATAATGACCCATTTCATTACACTTAAAACATCTTACCGTTGGCTTTTCATTTCCTGCTTGATCATCTTCCTTACAGTTACGAGCAATATGACCAGACATACCACACCGAAAGCACTTACCAGACTTGGATAAACATTCTCCAGGATGCATTTTACCACACTTCTCACAGGATGGATATTTGGTTTTCTTACCTCCTTGCTTCTTTGATGAATTCTTCCCCTTTTCCTGCCAACTAGATCTCTTATTCTGTTGTTTGTCATAGAACACCTGATCAACGGAAAACTCCATTTCTACCTTCTCCGCACATCGAACAAGTTTTTCATAACTTTTTAATTCATGAGAAGCTAAAGCCCTTCGATACTTTGGCTTTAACCCTGAGTAAAAATGGTTTATTTTACTATCAAGATCTCGTATGAAGTTTGGAGCATACCTTGCCAATCGAGTGAACTTTTCTTCATAAGTAGCCACTGAATCATCCTCCTGCCTCAATTCTAGGAACTGTTTTCCATCCTAAGATGAACCACCATAGGAAAATATTTCTCAAGAAACATACCTTTGAATTCGTCCCAGTGAAGATCCTCAATCTCATCACTATCCCTTATATTTTTCACCATCGACCACCACTGATCAGCTTCACCTTCAAAACGGTAAACATCAAGACTAACCATTTGATGTTCTGAACACCCCATGACATCAAAAATCTTCTCCAGTGATTTAATCCACCCTTCAGCTTGCACAGGGTCAGATGATCCTCTGAATGATGGGGGATGTTGCCTCATGAAATGTTCCACCACTGACATGTTCTTCTGCGGTTGATCCGGCTGATCTCGTGCATGAATACCACCACCATTTATAGCCTGATTCAACTGTGCCATCACTGCAACAAACTGTTCAGTTCCGATTCCGACCATCTCAGGTTGCTGATTTGGAAGGTTATCTTCCTCCTGATGTCGTCCTAACATAGCTGCTTTGTTTCCTCTGTGGAAAACAATTCTGAACACAGAAATATCTTAGGAGAAGCAACATGGTAATCCGTAAAGGCTATATCATTTCAATCATATTATAATTTAACACTTTTCTAACTCCTAAAGTTTTCTAAACCGACCTTTGATACCAACTATAAGGCCCCAGCCTTAAACCTTACTTAATATTGAATTAAATGAATAATTCACATTGAGGATCTTTTTAGGTTTAGAGTTTTATAGAATTAGAACATAACTATTACATCTTAAAAGATTACATAGTAGACACTTATACTAAGTCTCCATAAAATAAAAACTCTTAAAAAGAAAGATGTCTATATTCCATGTTTTAGATAGCATGAAATTCCCTTTATCCCATCCTTGACCATATTCCACTTTAAGTCCTGTGAAAAACATTTCGAAAAACATGGGGTGAGCATAAATAGCTCAGTAAGGGATACACAAAGAATGAAAACTGTTAGTTTTTCAAAATCAAGTAAACCATGTATACTCTATCAAAGTAATACCTTCACCTTCATGAAGTAGTAAAAACTCTTCACTAAATAAAGTATCATTAATTACCTTTTTGTAACCAAAGGATTACCATAAAACCCATAAAAAGAACACCTAACATATATAAAGGTAACTTGGTACATAAACATACTTATGTGGAATAACCATACGGTCGACTTCCACACATATCACTTAATGGAATAGCCATACGGCCAATTTCCATACATACTTAATGGAATAGCCATACGGCTGACTTCCATACCCAATGCATTGGAGGTTATAACGTAACCACCCGTCCTGGTATTCACGACACCACCTGTCATATGGTTTATAACGTAACCACCCGTTAAAATGTCCAAGTACCAATATAAAATCATAAAACATAAAACCAATATAAATGAATGATAACATTTCCACATTTCAATCACAATATATCATAAATATATTGACATAATAGAATCCTTTTTCAAAACCATTTTCAATACCAAAATACATAAAAGAGTATATGGTATTTATTTTATTCTAAAAACATTACAGCTTGTTGAGAAAGCCAAAGACCAAATAATACTCGCGGCGGTGGAAAAGGTCGTTGTCACCGCGTACGTTAAAAGAAACATTCCTTTTTGTCTTTTTGTAAAACGCTTCGTAGAAAAAGATTCCTTTTGTATTAAATTAAAATTCAAAGGGGTTTATACACCATATAAAAGAAAGTTGTGTATAAAACGAAATATGCCTCAATGAAAGGAGATTGAGACGAAGTCCCTTACCTTGGGTCCGACTTGACTCGATCGTTCTTTAACGTCCTGAATAATAAACTTGAGTTAATTTATACTTGATTAAGAACCTTTTTAAAGTTCATTATTCCTTTTATATCACTTATTTCCATGTTATAATCATTATGTAACCATTTAAGTTAATAATGTTTGTTTTGTCAATATTTGGTTCTTAAGTCGAAAGTTGACTTCTTACAATTACATGTTGTTCATGTGGTCAAAAGTTCTTTATATCCAGAATGAAATTCCTGAATTGGATTTAATATGTATCATATATAACCAGCATATACATGTATTTATAATATTACATAATCATTTAGAGATAAGAAATGAAATGCACCGTTCATGGAGACGGTAAGCCGTACGTACGCATGAACGCTACTTTCATTTCTTTGTCATATTAGTGGAATTAAAACTAAATGAGAGGTATGTATATTTTAATTCCAGAATTATATTCATCATTTAGATATATCATTAATTATATATATACATTATATACATGTAATTTTAATATTACATTACATTTGGGGATAAAAAATGAAATGCACCGTTCATGGAGACGGTAAGCCGTACGTACGCATGAACGCTACTTTCATTTCTATCTCATACTTTAATGGAATGAAATAATAATGATATAGAGGTATATTATAATTCCAGTATAACATCATATATAATAACTTTAAATCCATCTTTTACACGTCCCACATATGGCATTAACGAATCACATCACTTTTAGGGGGCGGTAGTCCGCACTTCCTTAAATGAAGATATCGTGTTTACCCATAATGGAAACCGTAAAGGTATGCCAAAAATGAAAAATACAAAAGCTTAAAGAAAACATAAACATATTATATATCATATATAAAAATAGTGACATCATAATGGCCACCCTTGAAGGTGTTAAATGAGTATTGAACAATCATCTTTCCGGGAGGCAGAATTTCTCCATCCACGGAAACCGTATGTTCTTTAACCATTTGATGTAGTTGTGTGAGATTGTAGCTCAAATAAATCTTATAACAACATCCGAGTATATTGAAGATACTGGTGTTGTTACAAAAGAAGTAAATAAAAAGAGTTTAGGGGGTTGGAGAATCAAAATAAAACAAATGAACAAGAGAGAATGAATTACCTTTAAAAGTGTAACTCCCTTTTGATTTGAGCCTAAAGGATTCCTTTGAAAGGCTTCTGCCAAAAGGGAATCCTCTAGGATGAGGAGAGGGATGTGGAGAGAGTAATTGGGCAGGGGTTGGCCGAGCCAAAGGCTTGAGAAGTGTGTGAAATGGGGTAGAGGTGGGGGCCTTTTATAAAAGGAGAGGAGGGGCACTTTTGGAAAGTAAAGAAATATTACTTTATTTGAAAATGTGTTTCGGTTTTAAAAGGTCCCACATTGATATAATTCGTGGATACGGTGATAAGAGTTCGAAATCCACTCATCCAATTAGTTTTGGACATGTGTAGGTTTTATATTTTTCATTATCTTTCCATTTTATTTAAATCGTCAAATAATGATGTCATCGCTGCATCATTATTATGTCATAAATAATTTAATTTATTTAATGTCTAAAAATTATAAAACAAATACTATGATGTAGGAAATCTTTTTATCTTTCCAATGACTATTTATAATAAAAATTTGGACTTGTATAACCCCACTCAAAAATTATTTTAGTAAAACAATTTATGTTAGTGTCATTTTCACTTTAACATTAAATAAAAATATATTAATGTCATTTTCCAACCAAAGTGGATCCATGGGGTCCCCAAGTTGGCCCATGGCTTTTATTGGTCGGCCATGACTCACCCAATAGGTGTAGGACAAGTGTCATGGTGTTTTCACATTCTTATAATACCAGTTTTTACCTTAAACTACACTAATTACCTCTAATCGCGATTAATGAAAAAAAGTTACTATTCACCAAAAAATTATTTTAATCTCATTGAACCACATTTTACTTATTAATGACAACCATATATGTCGTATTTTCAAAATTCATTAGTGGTAAACTTTCATTTAACTGAAAAATCAGTTTGCTTGATTACCACTTAGTAGTTTCACTATTCATCAAAAATTGAAGTTTTTCAGAAAATTACCAAAAATTCACCCTAAGCTATATTTGATATTCCGAATTCAAAAATAAAGTCCATTTTACAAAATTCAAAACATATAAGTCAAATTAATTAATTTAATAATTAATTCCCGCTATCATGACAAATAGCGTGTTTTTGTGAAACAATAAGTATCAAAAGATTGACACTAGTTTAAGTCCAATTTCAAAGTGAAATTGATTCCAATGACCACCATTGGATTAACTGGTAAAAATATTTTCTAATTTCACTTTAAAACCAATTAAAATAATAATCTAATCATATAAATAAATTAGATTAAAAAGAGGTTTTGAATTAAAATACAACATTTTACACTATTCATAAAAAAATGAACTTTATCAGAAAGGTACCAAAAATTTACACAAAGTAAATTTTGATGTCCCGATTCTAAAGAAGAGTTATATTTGGTCCAAAATAAAGTATAAAAGTGATCAAAACTATATTTAATGACGGTTCACCATTAAAAGGTGATAAGTGAACCTTTAGTGAAAATTAGAGTATATATGCCCTAAAATTGAACTCTTTCCGTATTTTAAGCTTTTATCTTTTATTGGGTAAATGTATAAACATTTAAAAACATATCTATTCATATTTTAGTTATTTCTATCCATTCCCTCCACTACAATGGCTACTTGTTTACTAACATTTAAAATAATATTATTTTATTACTAGTGTGCTACGTAAGTTTCAAAGAAACTCATCGTTGTGTATCGGGTACGCTATCGAACATAGCAACCCCTTTAAAATAAAATTAATATTTAATTCGTAAATATTAATAAATATGAAAATTCTTTATTCTTTATTTACCTGGGATGTTACAATAATGCCATCAACAAAAATTTGAACAATCAAAAGTTTTTATTATCATTCTTTATAAAAATATTTGGATCCGCATTTCCCTTATAGTAATTATTTTGAAGCAAAAATCTAGTAAGTCTATCATACTATGCTCGAGGTGATTTCTTAAGTCCATAAAAATATTTGGTAAGTTTATAAACATGTTCCAGATGTTTTTTATCTTCAAAAATAGAAGTTTGTTTAAAAAAAAACTTCCTCTTCTACAAAACCATTATGGAAAGATAATTTCACATCAATTTGAAAATGTTTGAAATTGAAGAATGCCGCAACGACAAGTAGAACATGAATAGATTCAAGTCTAGCTACTGAAGCATAGGTCTGTTCATAGTCTATTCCTTTTTTTTGATTATATCCTTTATCAACCAATCTAGCTTTATTTCATACTATGTTTCCATTTTCATCACACTTATTTCTGAAGACCCATTTTACTCCAATAACAGAAGTTTCCTTAGGTCATTCGACCAAGGTCCAAACCTTATTCATTTTGAATTTATTTAACTCATCTTTCATAGCTTTAATCCAGTCATTATCATTTAATGCTTCACTAGTTATTTTAGGTTCTAATAGGGAAAGGAATGGTTGATGTTCTACTCCATTCCATAAGGAACTTATAGTCCTTAGAAGTTTATTTTCATCACCAATGATACTATAATTGGGATGATTCTTAAGAAACATCTGATTTGGGTATTTTAAAACCAAGTCATCAACATAGGGTATGAAATCATATGGGGTAAATGCTTTAGAAACATATTCATGGACAATTTCTTTATCAGATGTATTTTCTTACAAAGGATGATAATCATATTTTCAAACCACATCCGAAGATGTAGTTTGGGGATTTTTAAAAACAAAAGGATCAATTTCATAAAATTTAACATGTACTATCTCATAAATAGTACAAGTGTTCTTATTGAAATATCTATAAGCCTTAGAAGTTGTGGAGTAGCAAAAAAAATGCGTACTTCATATTTTGGTGAGAATTTGTGTATGTTATCATTAGTATTCAAAATGAACACCTTGCAACCAAAAACCTTGAAGAAGGAATTTATAGGTTTTCTAACATTCCCTAACTCATAAAGAGTTTTATTAAGAAAAGTAATAATCAGAACAAGATTTATAGTATGACAAGCAGTACATACAAATTCATCCCAAAAATGTTTGGCTATAGAATATTCACTCAACAGGGTTCTTGTTATCTCTTTAAGAATTCTATTTCTTCTTTCAACAACACCATTTTGTTGAGGTGTTCTGGGTGCTGAGAAGTTATGAGTAATGCCTTTTCTACTACAAAATGTTTCAAAATAATAATTTTGAAACTCTCCTCCATGATCACTATGAATTGTTATCAAATGATGGTTTTTCTTATGTTTAACTTGGGCTCTAAAGCTTTTGAAATAAGAAAAAGCTTCATATTTCTTTGCTAGAAAATAGACCCACATAAATCTAGTGTAATCATCAACTAATACAAATACATAATATTTTCTTCCAATGCTTCCAGTTTGTGTTGGACTAAAAAGATCCATATGAACCAATTGTAATGTATCAGTGGTTGAGATTTCAGCGACAGATTTAAAACATCATTTATGATTCCTTCCATATTGACAAGGATCACAAAATTTTTAAGAACCAAATATAAGCTCCAGTAGATCCTTAATTAGTATTTTATTTGAGAGTTTGCATAGGTTCCTAAGGTTAGAGTGTCCTAACCATCTATTCCATAACCAAGAATGATTTTTCAATTGTATTAAGTAAAGGAAGGACTTGGCTTCTAAGGTCTTCTAAGTCTAGTGTGTAAACATTTTCTGGCCTATTAGCGGAAAAAATAAAATCTTCCTTGGAATTGTGTACTAAGAATTTTTCATTCCTAAAATTCACAAGGTAACATTCATCACATAATTGGATTATACTAATGAGGATGTGATTAATACCCTTGAAAAATAAAACATTATAAATCAATGTTTTTCCAAGAAGAAAAATGTGACCCAAACCAATAATTTATCCCATATCATTATCTCCGAATGTTACTTTTCCTCCTTTCATATTGATAATATTTTTAAAGAAGTTTTTATTACCAATCATATTCCAGGAACATCCACTTTCAATGTACCACGTATTTATGTTGGTACATTATTTATTCATTTTGAAAATAAGAATGTTAGGCTTTCGGAATCCAAACCTTCATGGATCCGGAATTGTTAGACAATAAAATTTTGTGTATCCAAATTTGTTTAGAAAAACAAGTTTTCTGAAACCCAAGAGATTGAACTTTATTCAAAGAAAATTTTTCCTTCTAATTCTCACTACATTGACATTTAGTAAAAAAAATGGGCTCTGGATGGAATAAAATAGTTGTTTTTGAAAACAGGTTTTCTGTGAGTATAACCTACTCCAGTTGTATTTCCTAGAGGGTTTATTTGAGAATACATATTGTCAAAATGGTTTTTACTAGAAGTAATGTTTTGAAGACGTTTCTTATGAGAATATTTTCCAGATTTTATTCTTATGACTAAATTTCTATCCTTAGGAATTATTTCTTTAGAGTTATATTTTTCTCAAAAACATTTATTTTTAAAATATCTTTCTTAATATCTTTAGAAAGTTTTTTATTTTCAGAATTTTATTCCTTAAGGTCATTAGAATGATTTTCTAGAAGATCATCCTTATCTTTAAGATCTGTAGAGAGGTCTGATATCTATTTATTAAGAACATCATCCTAGTATTTTCCTTGTCTATATTCTTATAAATTTTACAATTTATTGATTCTACCAAATTTGAAAATATAGATATTTCTTCATATGAATATATTTATTCATTATCTGAAGATAAAGTGTCTTCATTAAAAGTAATATCTTCATAATAGTAATTCTTATCATGAGATAAATTTGTAAAATCCTCGGAAGAGTATACCTTGGATACATGACATGTATTTGGGAAATAAGTAGTAGCAATGAATCCAATGTTTTTATGTGATAATGATTTATATTCAGATGATTTACTTCCTGAAGAGTCTCCACAACTAGCACTCCAAGTGTCCTTTGCTTTAAAACATTTCTTTTTCTTCGAATGATATAACTTCTTCTTGTTTCTTTCTGAATTTATTTCCTTCTTTTCCTTCTTTTTCATTAGAGTTCAATCAGGTCTGATATGACCTATTCTTCAACATTCATAACATGTAACTTCCCCATTTTCTTATCTTGGTATTCTCTCTCTTGTACTTATTTTGTTATTTCTTTTATGCTACTTTCTTGTTTATTCTCTAAGCAATATTAGCTAATTCATTCTCAGATTTTTCTGTATCACCATATTCTGACTAAATATTGACTTTCTTTGACTCTGATCTACTTACTCTTTATGGAGTCTTGGCCTTTATATGTTTTGAAGTAGTTGTAAAAGAAACTCCTCCATTACCATTATTCTTTTTAACATTATCAACATCTCCGTTCACTCAAGTCTCATGTTGAAGAAGAGTTCCAAGCAGCTCATCTATGGAAATATAGGTGACTTTCCTATTCTCATCAATTGTTGTACTATTGGACCCCCCTCATTTGGTATGATTTCTATGATCTTATCTACCAGGGCCTCATCATCCAAACCTTTTTCTCCAATATACTGTAAGTTATTCACAATTCTCATGAACCTTTACTGAACGTTGCTTATAAGTTCTCCATAAGTAAAGTTGAACCATGGTATTTAGCTCTCAATATAGCTCTTCTTGTCTCTACAACATTAGAAGTACCAAAATGTGTAACTTCAAGTTTCTTCTAGATACTTTTTTCATCTTCACATGATGATATTTTACTATAGATGTTTCTAGTCACAAAACATATCAATGTATTTCTGAATCTAAAATTAGCTTGATATTATGATTTCTTTGGATTAGTAAAAGTTCTCAATTCCTTATCAATAATATTATAGTCTCTTGTTAGCATTAAGTTTTTATCAACTCTAGTGTAAATAATTGATTTATTCATCCTATCTCTCCTGTAATCATAATCATTTGAATAAAAAATATGAGGTCTGGTAGGATTTATCTTATTGATAGAATTAAAATTAAAACCTTCCATCTTAAGGAAAATCCTTCCACACAATCTTGTCAGTAAGAAATGTTTTTAAACAAGAAAAAAAGATCACAAGTAAGGAAAATTTTACTAGAGTATCTCTAAGAAAAATATGAATCAAAACTTTATGAGTCCGATAATCTAATTCTGAATAAGTGAAGAAGAGGGTTTCTCTTCTGAATCAAATCATGATATTAATTCAGATTTAACCAACACTCTAATACCAATTGTTGGATCGATTATAAGATATTTATGATTCTGATTGTAGTATAAAACTATGGCGTAGATACTGAAAATACAATAGAGGTGAATTATATACTTATGAAATACTTAAAGAAATTCGTGTAAACAAAATTCACAACACCTCTATGTTCTAATAATTTGCTTGATTCCAGAAAAGTGATTCCAGAAAAGAGATTCATGAAATGAAACTTAACAAATGCTTACAAAAACTAAGATTATACCATCAAGAATATAGAATCCTATTTAATCAGAGTATAAGTCTATGTATGTATAATATAGTTATAATTTCGTCGACATCCAAAATTACAGTGGAAGACAAAATTGAAACGCTATAAGTAATAAGTAGTATATATATTAACCCAAAGAGAAGGGTACCCAATAACATTGGATAAAGGTCCGTTGATTTATACTTTCAAGAAAGTCTATCTTACCAAAACACATGTAAGCCCTCAATACAAAGATCGATATCTGTCATGCAATCCTCACACACACTCAATTAGTAAGGAAATCAGAACCTCTGACTTCACAACCTAAATTCTCGGATTTTAAGGAAATCGCACCTCTGCACAAAGAAATTATGCAAAATGAAAAGTTCTAACAAGACATTCAAACATTCTTTATGAATCCTAAGAGTATATAAGAACCTATATCTCTCTAGAAATCACTTCAACATCATGTATGTAATTTATTCCAAATGTGGGTCTTCTAAATGTTAAGCTCAGATCTGAGCTCATTCAAATGAGCTCCTATTTATAGGATCGGCTTCAACGACCATCTCCCTCCTCCAATGGTCAAATTTTTCCTTGAATTTTGGAGGGACCTATACATGTGTCACTAAAATAATGGTTAGTTAGTAACTGAATGCATGTCAATGTTTTATAACCAAAGCACGAGTAAACAAAAATATAATTACTTAAGAAAATTTATTTTTTTGGAGTGTAAGAAAAAATGAAAGTTCAAAGTCTAACAAAAAAACTATTCAATGTCTACAATAGATGTATATTCCGATTCTATTTATCAGAATAATTCAATGTTATAATTCTATAGAATTTTGGAGTCTGAATTTCATGTAAATTCAGAGTCTTGAATTCAGTAGAATTCAGAGACGGAAATCATATGAGTTCAGAGTCGGAATATAGAATGTTTAGAGTGTGAATTCAGAATATTTTGGAGTCTAAACATACAATGTTTGGAGTAAGAATTCAGAAAACTTGTATTAAAAACTCATAAGAGTTTGGAGTATGAATTCATAAGAGTCTGGTGTATAATCATACAATGTTCGTTGTCTGAATTCAGAGAACACGGAGTTAGAACTCAGAAGAGTTCGGAACCTGAATTCGGATCCTGAAAACAGAATTCTTTATATCTAAGTATATATATGATTATGAGGTTTTGGATAAGCAACCAAATTTTATACATAAAGACAAAATGATCAATGAAAAACATGGTATAGATAAATTTCCTTGGGGAAGGAAAATTTCCCTTAAGAAAGTAAAACAAAGGGTAAAATGAAATATTCCTTAAGACAAGGTGTTTGTGATTTTCAAAACAAGAAAGAATGGTAAAGTCATAAAAAATATTATTGACTAAAAAATCTCCCCAAAAATGAAGGAATGGAAAATTCATAAGGAATGATTATTGACTCAATAATATATTGAGGTTTATTACACCATTCATTGAGCCCATAGTCCATAAAAACACATGAATATTGATTCCCACTGCTCGAAAAATGGGACATAAGAAAGGATAATAATATATAATAATTATTCAAAACTTATAATTTATTATATTTCATACCTATTTCTTGTATAAATATTATATATATTCATTTAAACTATCATTAAACTCGTATATATTTAACAGAAATAAAAATTTCTTCACATAATTCATGAGGTGGTAGTTTTCCATACATATAAAAAATTAATGATTACTGATGTGGTAGATGATAAGAATATATATGTCAAAATAGATTTACAGAAGAATTTATATGAAATAAATATAACATATATTATTTAAATTTATACTAATTAACTACCATTTAATGTGATAGTGTAGAATGAATCACATCACTTCATGAGGCTGTAGTCCAACGTAAAATGAGAGATATTATCATGTCCCCCATGGAATGAAAAGTAAAAAAAATCTATATGACATATAATAAATAAAAATTGATAATTATGTAAAATAATATATATATATATATGTTATATACATCAATATATGCATCCTTTAATTGTAGTGATGGGAAAAAATTGCATCTGTTCGGTAGGTCCGAGTCTGTTGTACACACGATCAACAGTTTCATTTTCTACCTGGATGTGGAGAAGGATACAGGGTATTACACTAAAATAATAACATATAATTATATTTTCCATACTAGTTTTATTATATTATATATTTTAAGGTATAATTGGAGGTGTAAAAAGAAGTAATAAAAATATAGAGCTTAGTGAATACAATTACCTTCAATTAAAAGCACCACCTTTGGATCTCTTATTAATGACCATACGTTTTTTCTTTTTAGAGTTTGAGAAACTCTATAACTTTTATAAATTTTTAGGGGAGGTTTCAAATCAAAATTTCCATAAAAACATGGATTTTAATCCCCAAATTATTTAAGGTTGGTGGTAGCTATTTATAGTTGGGGGAATGGAAACCACGTGGAAACTACATGAACATTTTATCTAAAGAATTAGAAATGATAAAGTCATTCACATAAAAAAAGAATCCAAATTTATCGATATTACAACATGTAAATATTTATATTGAAATGTCTTTATAAATTAAGATTTAATATGTTTTACATGATTTTATAATGCTTATCTTATTAGTTTTACATATGATAAACACATTTTTTCATTAACAATTGTAAATATGCTTTATTTTCATACTTTTAATTATTGTCAGAAATTAATTATTACATACTAGATAAAATAAATAATTTTGATTCAAAATATTGAATCCATTTTTCCAAATTTCAGTCACATAATTGGATATTTTTAATTTAAAATAAATCTCATAGACGTAGCGAGAAAGAATGTTTTCAATGCCACAATGTTCAAACAAATAAAAAACATTCATATCCAAACAAGAAATTACTATTATTCCAATAAACTAATTTATATTAATATATATATATATAATTAAACTAATTTTCCATTTATATCCATCTAGAAAACATTTTTAGGCCATGGAAATATTTAAAGTAAATGACAATTGTTAATAAAAACTAGTATTTTTCACTATTCATAGAAAAATATATCTTCTATGAAATTTCAATAAAAATATGACATTGATAATTTTGACATGATTATTGAAAAATTTTCATTATTTTTTAAAATAAATATTGTTAATTCTTTTCAATTATTGGTTATATTAATTTCATAAAATGAAATTGAACAATTTTATAGAAATATATTTTTTAATCATAAAATTGGAATTATTCTTCTCTGTTGTCCAAAAAAATAATATTAATGTTAAAAATATATATTAAATATATAATATATAAATTTATTTAATATAATTCCCAAAAAGTGACTTTTTTTAGTTTATTAATGTATACTATTATTCCGTGTATCAAAACAGTTGTTCAGTAAATGATATATTTGTATTCTCAAATAGAATTTATTTTCATTTAAAATTAATTCGTCATAAAAGTAATAATTTTATAAACATTTTTGAAGAATAATATTTCTTATTTTCGTATTTATAAGTCATAATATCTACTCTAATTATAGAAGATAACTATCATATAAAATAAAAAATATTTTAATATTTTGTCGTGCTTCAATTATAATTGATGATGCATGTCCTGAAAGATAATCCATGTGTTTCATGAAATAAAAAATATTGAAAATATTAAATTTATTTGAAAATAATTAAAAATATATAGAGGGGTTACATAATCCTCAATATGACTATATCTGAAATGTCATGTTGTATGGGTGGTTATCCATGAATTATTTTTATGTCATGTTTTATATTGATATCATATTCCTATGTTACCATGATCGTATCATTACATGTCGTTTATTATATTTTTCCGTATGATTATTTATGATCTTTTTCATTTATGTTATTATGTTTTTAATTTATCCCTTGTGAATGGATTCATTATCAAGTTTGTTACCTTACTACACTCAACAAAAAACTTTTTTATTTGATCATTTACTAAGGAAAAATTATATATAGTTTCAAGAGGAAAAAGAGATTTTGATTCCCCTTATTTTGATTGAAATAATGATTTAGTGTTATAGTTTCATTTGTTTAACAACGAACATAGTATTCTGAAGACAGAAGGCCTCCCAATATTTGGGATGTGATTAATGGATGTTTACGTTATAAATATTGTAATAATATATCTAAAATTTTTGGGTAGCTATAGTTAGTATCATATAATAGGATAATAATTTCTTTAGGAATATAATATTATAGTGGGAACCATTGGGTTACATATAAAAGTAGGTAAATATCCATAAAAATGTGTGATGTATAGAGAAAGTGAATTCCATGAAATTATATCTTTGCCTAGATACTACAAGTGGTTGTGGCTATAGAATAGTTTTACATAATGTTAATTACCACAAACAGATTCATTGGTTATTAAATTGATCATCACCTAGATAATGAAAGATATATCTTGTTAGTCACCTACTTTGATTGTCCATGGGAATATGCTTTGGAAAATTCATTTCCTCTTTAATAACCATTATATAAGGCGTGAATAAATTATTTTGTTAGAGAAAATAATAGAGAAATTACCATTGATATCCAAGATTGAAACCTATAGACAAATTTATTTCTATATATGTGCCATTTATAAATTTTTCCTTGTTAATAGTCTCTATATTTATATAATATTTAGTTTGAGTTTTTTTCCCTTTTTTTAGTTAATGGAAAGTATTAAGATGAACACAGCTATCAACAAAAATTGTAGGTAATGTGATGGTTACCCTATAGAGATTCCAAACCTTATGGGAGAAGGGATGTTAAGATCATAGATTAACTAGATCAACTAACTCATGTTATAAACCACAATGTGAATTCTGTAGAACAAACCTACTTCGCCAAACATGAAAATGTTGTGGTTAGGTCCTTTATGTGACAAAGTCCTCATAGATTTCATGGATACTTTGATCCCATTAAAATGGATTAATGTATTAATTCAATTGATAATATATGATTCATCCTAAATTTTCATCAATAATAAATGTCATGATGGATAACAATCGTATAAATGCAGAATTGAATCCATGGTATGAGCTAATCAAGACCAGTAAGTCCAATTATTAATTCAATTCCACTAAATGAGAATGATTAATATAAATATATTTGTATAAATATTTTCTAGGAAATATCCATCAAAAAATAAGGATGGAGTACCTTATACCAAACCAAAATAAAGACGACTATATCAGGTTAAAAGAGGTAATCATTACAGGGAACACACGATGTGGCTTCGACTTTTTAATAAATATGTAAATTAATGTGTACCATTTCATTGGCTAGTTAGTGATTTTTTTACAAAAGTATTTATTTATTTATGACATTATAAAATATTATTATATTTTCCAATATTCCAATAAGGTTGAGATAGAGATTTGTGACTCTCAATGGTCTCAAAGGGAGGAATATAAAAAGTATAAAATGGTGTTTTCGTTAGGAGGATCAATAGATAAATATCATAAAGGAAATAAATCTAACTTCCCACATAAAAAATATTGAAAATAGAATCATGTATGTTATATCAAGGGTATTGGGAGATGCATAAAATGTGGAAATGAGTAGAATAATAATACTAAATACCAATAAGAGATGAATAAATCAACTAAAAGGAATAATTAAAAAATGATTAGATGAAAAATTAGTTTATGGTATAGGGTTTCAACAATAAGGACCACAAGAATTATTTAAGCCAATGAACTAATAAGGACATTCTTAGTGACATTCTATGACAAGAAATCAAAGGTCTAGAGTTTGTGGGTGGGTATATGTGACCACTAGTAATTATATGGATCATTAATCCAATGTGGTGGAAGTTACCTTTGTTATTCATTCAAGAATAGTGAATTTAGATTTTTATTAAGGTTCTAAAAATTCATTCATACTAGGAATGCTTGGTATAAATATTCAGACACCATATCAAAACATTGAGAATACGATATAAGAGAGAATGGTAAAATGTGAAACTATTTAATTCCAAAAATATAAATCCTCCCTGATATGTGTTTATAGAAATAACCCCCAACAAATGTTGTACCAAACCCATTAGTGTAATGTTATTATTTAATAATAATTTAATTTTTTCCAACAAATAAAGCAAAAATAAACTACTGTGTGTGGGGGGGAGAGATCACCTTTCACATAAAAATTCATCCCATGATTTTGTACAAGTATAAGTAGTTGATCATGCTTGTTAACATACCCATTACGGGTAATTATACTAAGTTATTAATAGAAAATTTTTCTTATATCTATCCTAATAGAGTGGATGATTTATTTATATCATTTATACTTAGATCACATTCCCTCTTAATGACTCCTTAAATAATACCCACTATTGAGTCTAAAGGACTGAAGAATCAGTTACAATAGAATTTCTATAAGTATTTTATTAACCACAATGATTCATAATGGGGTATACAAGTCTAATTTATCTTGAAGAATGATTGGTCAATGATCCTCTGGATTTATTGTCATAAAATCAAAAAAATATGTGTAATGATCATGTATCCCCTACCATAGATGGGTGATTTTTTTGATCAACTGTACGAGGTAGAATATTTCTCTATGGTGGAGCTCAGGTTGGGTTGTCACTAATTAATGTATAAGAAGTTTGATATTCCATAGAAAATCAATAAAGAAGGTGTAGACATTTTGAGTTCATAGTATTTCCCTTATGAATCAATAATGCTTTAACAATATTTATGGAATTAATGAATACTACATTCATATATTAACTAATAATTTTTTGTATCTTTAATTGTTGATATTCTAGTGTATTACCAAAGAAAGGATGAGAATGAAGATCATTTGAATAATTTGATAAAGGATTTGTGAAAGGATAATATATATCCAATGTTTAGTAATTCTGAGTTCTATATGGAGGAAGTATCATTCATTAGTCTTGCTATCACTAGAATAAAGAATATCAATGGACTATTCAAAGACAATGGTAATTGAAGAGAGGCCAATGTCAATATTTAAAAATAGAGTTATATAGTATCTTTGGAAAAATTGGGTATAATGATGATTTGTGAGTAAATTATCAAAACTTTTATACCCACTAACCAAGATGACATAGATGGAATTTAGGTTTTCTGTATAGATAAATATTAGGATAACATCCTGAAATTGAGAAGGATGATTATCATTGCACCATCCCTTACATTTCATTCAATTGGGGAACATTTCATGGTATATATTGATTATTCATATATGGGTGTTGATTTTTTACTAATGAAAATATATAATGTGATAACCTACGCCTCAATGAAGTTGAATGTTCATGAATAAAAGTCCCTAATGCACGATCAATTGTTTTCAACAATGATCCTCACATTGAGTATATTGTGGAATATTCTACATGTGGTGAAATGTGATATATATATATATATATATATATATATCATAAGAGCCTCATGCATATATTGACATATAATTTTCTTAATATGAACTAAAAATATGGGTAGAGCTCATTGTAGAATATGAAATGACAATAAAAACCATAATTGAAATGAAAATAATGTTAGTAATTATCTTTTTAGAAAGTCTCCTACAACCTTATAAATGATGAGAATTAATAAGGATTTAATGTTCTTATAATTTCAAATGATAGATTGGGGATAATAAAATAGAATCATCATTACTTTTTTAAATGTGTTCCCAACCATCTATTCTAGAGAAGGAATGTAATTCTAAAAGTGATAATGTGAAAATATCGAGGAAGGTTGAAGAAATATGAAAATGAAAACCCATGTAGATCAAAATTGACGAAGAAGGATATGTAAGAATTGGGTCACACACATTTCTACCATAAAATCATGAGATATAGATGATGTCATTGGATGAAGTACATAGATTATAAATCTTCATCCACCCATCGAGTCTGACGATGTATCAAGATATCAGAGAGAACAAATGGTTGGAAAATTAAAATTTGGAAATAATGAAATATATGTCATTGTGTCTAGTATAATAGTAAGTAATGGTGGAAAGGAATAAGTTTAAGGAGAAAATGAAACCACTTCCATCAAGTTAATATAAATGGGAAAACATCATAATGAAATTATCCACTAGTATTCCAGAGACATCTAGAGGGAATATAATTGTATGGATTATGTTGGATAATAATACAAATATTATTAAATTAATTTTAATTCAAGAAAACATATCTCATAATCAACTAATAATGGTATAATTTTAAGAAGCTATGAGGATATATGAAAAAATGATACCAATTATAACTAATGGAGATGTTACAATTACCCCAACATTATAGATGAAGCTATTACGTGCTCTAAAAATTGAGTTGAATTTAGTATGGATTATCACCCCCAAAACTGATGGCAAATCTGAGTGGTCTACCCAAACACTAGAATACATGTTTTTAGCATGCTTGATATGATTAATAGGGGATGATATCAACATATTCCTCTTGTTGAGTTCACTTAAAATAACGGTTTTCAATCATGTATCTAAATTTATCTATATGAGGATCTTTATTGGAAGAGAAATAGAACACTTGACTATTAGGATGATGTTGGTGAACAAAAGATATTGGGATACAAAATGGTTCTAGAAAATGTATAATATATCACAATCATTCAGTATAACATTAATGATTGTCGAAGATGATAATATATTTATGATGATAATCAATGATGGGGCCAAGAGTTCATTGTAAGATATGAATTATTATTCTGCATATATCTATAAATAAATCCCTCCTATTATAGAAGAAGGGAATTTTATGTCCCATGTAAATATACTCCCTTTTGATTCAAAATCACATATATTATTTGGTCTATTAACTATCACTCCCAGCAAATCCTCCATTTATACATGATGTTTTCCACATACCCATCTTTAGTAAGAACATTTAAAATCCTATTCATGATCTCAATTTAGAGGTAGTACCACAAAAAAATGATATCTCTTATTGGGAGAACCAGGTTATGATCTTGGAATATAGAAATAAAATTCTATGAAACTTGAAAACCCACCTAATAAGAGTACCATGGTGAATAAATAATTGTATGTAGGAGACAAGGGAACCAGAAGAATCCATGAAGCAAAGATTCCATAATGTGTTTTCATCTTATTATGTTAAATGAAATTATGTTTGACAAATTTATTAAGGTGGAATCAATAGAATGAACAATAATTTTATCAATGGATTTTCTGATATGAATATATAATATTTCTATATTACATAATCTTATATTATATAATGCATATAGACCACATGATTGATGAAAAAAAATTTATTATAATAAATTAAAAAAATATTGACACTATAAAATTTCAAAATGAATTGAAATAATTATAATGTCACAAAAAATTAAATATAAGACAATAATAATAATAATAATAATAAAATATGGATCTTTATGGTCACCAAGAATAATCACACTCTCAACAAACTTTGTATAAATAAAGAATAATATTAGTAATGAAATATGAAATATGATAAAAATATAACATGGAGGGAAAATATAATATAATTAAAAATTAATGATGTATGATGTATTTTTTAGAAGTAGGGAACCCATATGACCATTAAAAATAATACCATTAGAATAGTAATTTAATCATTTGAACAGTAATAAGCCCATTGGAATAGTAATATGATCATTATGAATAGAAACATGATTGTAATAATTGAAACCTAAAAAATGGTACTGTAAAATAATGTTTACACACAATATAAAATGAAAACATGACATATTTCTACTACCATAATGTAATGGTTTTTTTATTAAAATACGAAATTATGTGTCGTATTTTTTTAAGACATAAATGATTTAATTTCCATTTTTTAATAATTATAATTATTTAAAAAATGTAAATTTTCATTAAATATTATTTTTAGATATTATTATGTTTTATTATAATTATAATATAATTTTAAGATGCTATAATTAAATTCATATATGGTTATAAAATTTATCAGAAATTTAATTTTTTATATTTTAAATAAATGATTAATTTATTTTAAAACATTCTCATATTAAAAAAATAATTTCAATAAAAAGGAATTTATTTTTCGAATAAATAATGAAAATCATGGTTATTGGGGATTTTTTATCATATTACAATAGTTGAATTTATAATGAATAGTGAAATATAATAAAATATTGTATTTAACAGTATATGCTTAATACATGAATTTATATGTCTGGGATGACATAATCACTCATTACTTAAAACTTTAATGAAATAATTACTATATATAGTCACAAAAATGAATTCAATTTGTATTCATGTGAAAAAATAATAATCTAATGGCTATAATATTTAAAAAACCCTCTCTTCCTCTTATAATATAACTACACCGAACACTTTATCCCCAACCCATCCAAGATAGAATCCTTCCAAATTTGTACCAAATTATCTTCCCAATACTCTGAAAAATTTCAATGTTATTATAGTATAAATTAATACAAAGCCCATTTCCCTTGATTAATTTGGGAAACATGAATCATTCAATAGGTAATATTCTCAGTCTACCACAGTTGAATTCATTTGTTCTTCTACATTTTCTTCACCTCCCTCCTACATCATGTAATAATTAATATAGTAAAATATATATATATATATATATATTATAATTTTATAGGGGAAATATAATATCTATCATACATCTTATTCCCTTCTCCTGTTTTTCTAAAAATGAAAACACTCTCTATATTTTTTTGGTTCAACTCATATAAAGAAAATGCGTTTTTGTTTTCAATTATCGCCTTCATGGATAGTCATAAATTTTGTATTATGGTTACATAAGATTATATTATTTATAGTATAAAATATTTCATATTATTTAAAAATTATATAGAAAAACTATTACATTATAAGAATCAAGATCCGGATGGCTAGAAAAAGTACACAAATTAACTGACCATATAACATTATAATTTTTACTATGTGAATTATCCCTATTAGGGAAAAAAGTTATTTGGGGATATTTAAATTTATATAAGGAAATTACAAACAGTTAATTATTTATTTTTATAGTTTTAAAGTCATTTGACATTAACATAAATAATTATTCCCAAGTAGTCAGTCAACGAAATAAAACAAAGAACGCTCTCGAAAAAGTAAAAATAAACATTATATATCAATAAAATAGTTATAAAGGAATACAATAAAATTATAATAAATAATATTTAGGTGAAAAAGGTCCTAAATTAATTATTCATTGAACACAATTGGGTTATTCATGACATCATATTCTTATAAATTATTATTCTAGAATATAAGGAAAGGGATCACTTCAAATAACGCAATTTCTTTGGGTTATGAACGTTATCTCTCTATATCCCTAAATATATTTTATATTATGGAACTCTTGTAATATATATATATATATATCTTATATATATATATGTCTTGTTTATTTTCATTTCATAGGAAGGTAAACACTTTCCTTAAGTTTATTTCAAAAATTCCATCTTTAAAATCTAACTAAATTTTTTGGATCATTTCAATCCCTTAATAATTTTATGTAACACCCATATTATTTTTTAACCCCATTAATGATTTAAAAATAAATGGAACATTATAGTTATAATAATAGTGTTTTACATCTTGATTTCATTGAAAATTCCTTACATACACATTATCTAAAATTCATTTCTTGATTCCTTAAAACCCCATTTTGAATTTTCACTTCTATACAACAATATATACACTTTGTCATACTTTTTGAAAAACGAACACCATATTTTTTGAATGATTATTATTTAATATGAAATTAATTCCAATAATGTTTATTTACTTATCCTCTTAAGATTATTTTTGAAATATCCTTTTATTATTATATGTGACATGATTATAAATATCATTTCCTTCAAAGTGAAATTTGTGCGTTTATTTATTTTGACTTGTTTCCATTTGTGGACAAGATAAGAATATACCTGTAATAAAGGGTGTAAGAAATTTTTAATCCAATATAGAGGTTAATGTTTTTATCTTAGCATATATTGTCAATGGAATTATGGAGTAAACCTAATCCATGATGGGACCTTGTCCACCATGTGATATTGTCTTGGGGGATACATAGACTTATTATTATGAAATATTTTGTTTTGAAACCACATTCATATGTTTCAATTATATTTTGATTAAAATTTTAATATATTATTCATAATTTTTTGTGTGGATACATATCATTTATGATAACATATTATTCCTGATGACCCATATTCAATGCTTTATTTTACTATTTATCCACATACAAATCATTAAAGATCACCCCATTATTTTTTTTCTTCCCCATGTTATCTATTCCAGTTTTAGGATCTCCATGGGATTTATGACCTCAATATATAGAATAAAACAAACAAATTTCCATTTTTTATGTAATATTAACCTAATACCCCAAAGATAATATGATTCATGATCTCTGGGTTGTGATTATTTGATTTTTCTTAGAAATAACATAATAATATATGTAAAATTCTTGGGTCATTATAATAATGGTTTAAAAAATACTGAAAAATTACATAATTGAAGCTGATATGATATTTTTTCGTTTAAATGAATAAATAATAAGTCACACTACTCTTTAGAAAATATTAAATCATTGTTATCTCCAAATTTAATATTCTGACATATTTTGAGAAGAAAATATAATTTATAATATACTGAATGCAGTTGATTAGAGAAAATACTGATTTTTACATGTAAAAATGTGTGTGATTTATTTCAAAATTTAAAAATTTATGGAGAATATTGATTTCCAAGAGGTGTAATGAGAAGATGATTTATTAGTGAAAGCTGAATAATTAATTTTTTATTCAATAACATCCATAAATCATTATTCCTACCAAATTGTTTTCATCTAAAACCAAGTATATGATATCTAATAAACATATCAAGTAATCTATCCTGAAAATTATAATTCTATGACAAATATTTTTAGAGAATATGGATCATTTCATAAATATGGTTACCCTTTCATGTGGTTGGATTTTAAAATCATTTCAAATAATATTTATTTTGTAATGATAGAATAATGTAGTGAGTTATGAGCTTAATTAAAATTGTTTGAAAAATTATTATTAAAATAATACATTACATAAATGGATAATTTTAAATTATTTTGGTATGATAATTTTTAGTTTTTTAATGTTTAAATTGGTGAAAATCTTTGGGATGTCCTTTGAACATTATTTTTTATTGTTTTTTATGATTTCTTGACCTTGTGTAAAATTTTAATGTGTTAAAGAATTTTTAAACCAGAAATATTTATAAATTTTTTTATGATTTCTAATTAGTTAATTTACCCCATTTTGAAATTTTCAATTGAATATAATAATTTTAATATTTTAGATCACTTTTAGGAATTATTGTGAAAATTTTATAATTATTTATTTTGAAAATTCACTTCATAATTCTATAAATTAATTGAATAAATCATGATATTAACAATGATTCAGTAATTGAATGGGAGAAATTAAATTTTTTGAACAAGATAATGATAAAATATTGGATAGTTATGTATTTTACAAGACTTTATCCCTATGTTTTATGACTTTTAGATTTCATATGAATTTTTTGATATTCATATGGAATTCATGGGTATCATATGATATTGGATTATTACAATAACAATTTTCAAGTTCATAATACCTTTAAAAATCTGAAAGGTTATGAAATTTCCAAAACCATAACACTACTAATGATTTGTGATTTAAATAAATATAGAAGAGTTGGGTTTTCCTGATATTTCTCACAGATGGTATGGATTGTGAGATTTTGTATGAATGCTATAAGGATACAAGTTCTTCATCATAATCTTATATGAATTTACCATAAAATATTTCATTTTGTATCCTTTAAAACTTATTTCAGAATCTAATGTCTCTTTGATTTCATAGGACCAGAAATGACTTATAAAATTAAATTCATACTAAAGTATGCCCCAAAATGTTTACATATCATCATTTAAAAGCATATTTACTCTATAAAAGTTTATAAATTTATAAGGAAAAATTCAAACATCATGATTTTGGAAAACACCACACATATACTATGTGAATTAATTTTAAATGAGAGATTAAGAGTTTAATATGATGCATGATTCAATGAAAATTTGAGGTTTAGCTCACTTGACTATTTCATAATTCCAACTCAATAATGCATAAAATGTTTCCGAAATAACTATTGATTTAAAATTAAAGCTATTTAATCTGATTATGGAATGATATTGGAGGATCCCACATGAAATTTGGATTTTTCCACCATTTTAAATATTTATCCACTATTTAATAAATCATATAAGAGCTTCCATCTAAAATGAAGTACATAGTGTTGAGATTGGAAAAACAATAATAGATACAGGTAAATAATATAATTATGGGTAAATGAGTGTCAATGATGGATTTAAATTAATGGTATCTGATTTAGATATGTGGAGCGGTACTGAAACACATTTTCTGAAAAAAACACCCAATGAAATCTTCTATAGATCCATTATTTTTCTTTTCTTCTTTCTAATTTTTTATAAAAACTATTATATTCTATGAATAGGATTATTTATTTATTGAAATTATTATTTTCATTAATATTTTTAATGGTTATCCAATCAATGAAAAATTATAATTGATTTCATGTTTTTAATTTCTTACACTACTGGAAACATGATCTTTCCCAACACTTCTATACCAACGGTTTGTAAAAACCGTTGGTATAGCTAACCTTTCCCAACGGTTCATCAAAACCGTTGGGAAAGGGCCTAAAAACACACCCTTTCCCAACGGTTTTGGTGAACCGTTGGGAAAGAGTGACCTTTCCCAACGGTTCACCAAAACCGTTGGGAAAGGGTGTGTTTTTAGCCACTTTTTCCCAACGGTTCTTGAGAACCGTTGGGAAAGAGTACCCTTTCCCAACGGTTCACCAAAACCGTTGGGAAAGGGTGTGTTTTTAGGCCCTTTCCCAACGGTTTTGGTGAACCGTTGGGAAAGGGTACTCTTTCCCAACGGTTCTCAAGAACCGTTGGGAAAAAGTGGCAAAAAATCCAGCATACACCTTGATAAAATTACACCCACCCAGAACCTATCCCAACGGTTGTCAAAACCGTTGGGATAGGTCTATCCCAACGGTTTTCAGAACCGTTGGGATAGGTTCATTGATGTTTTTCCAGATCTACTAACGGAGAACATTATATAAATCAAAAATTTATATAATTATGATAATACATATATATATTTATGAAATTATATTTACAAAGTGATGTTAGCCTAGTGGTTAAGTCGTTCGATTATAAACGAGGGGGTCCTGGGATCAAATCCCAGCGGTGATTTTATTTTTGGAATTTATATACCAACGGTTCCATTACCGTTGGTATAGATTTCATATTACCTATACCAACAGTTTCCAAAACCGTTGGTATAGGTCTATACCAACGGTTTTCGGAGAACCGTTGGTATAGACCTATCCCAACGGCTTACTTGGCTACGGTTCTCCAAACCGTTGGTATAGGCTATACCAACGGTTTGGAGGCCTATACCAACGGTTCCAAACCGTTGGTAAAGGTTGGTTTTCCAGTAGTGTTATATGATTCATTTCCTTTTTTCATATAGATTTCAATGGAGTTCAAATTAATCGTTATTTTTGAGAAGTTTAATAAATTAAATATGATGAAATATATTCATATATACATCTGGGATTGATAATCCTATATAATTAGTTGTTAGAAATGATGTATTTGGGTGATAATTGAAAAATTCAAACACTTAATCATTATCGACATGGAAGATTGGAGTATCCAATGGATTATACTTGTTCAAAATTATCTCCATTAAATTTTATTTCATAGACCTTATGAATAAAAATTAAAATATTCCTTCTAAAAATTCACTCTAATTTTTTTTTAATTTTATATTTTTATATTTTCAATATATTTTTCCGAAAATCGTAAAATTTATTGTCATATAAATATTCTCGAAAACAAATAACCATAAGTGGTAGTTTTGAAATGTATCCGATAAACTCATTGAGAAAGATTATTGTGATCCCTATTATGAATTAGTTATGGGATAAATTTTTTAAAATGGATCCATTAAATATTAACACATTCAAATTTTCACCTTTTATTCTCTCAACATCATTATTAATAAATTCTGCTACATATTTTTCTTATTCCATTTTCTTTTATACATCTAAATTTTATTATTTTATGGTTATTATTTAATTGAAATACATCGACATTTCATCATTGTTAATATATTTAATAAAGTTAAATTATACATTCACATCTTCATCCCAATTAATTAGTCATAGAAAATTCAAATAAATAAAATCATTCCTCATATTTATGAATGATTAACCAAGGATAATATATACTTATATTTCAGTATCCATATCTAGATTACAGAAATAAAATAATAATATAAACCATGTCACCTTAAATAAAATGTAAACTTAGATTAACATAAGTCACATGAAGTATTGGTCTACTAGTTGGTGGAAAATTCTATTGTATTTATGATTATATGCATATAGTTTTGAAAAATCTTAAGGATAGGTTATCGACACATTCTCAGATGTCACATAGGGATTTTTGACATATACACAATATAATGGCACATGGAATTGATATTATACCTAGATAAAGAATATTTGACTTGAGTGATTCAAAATATATATGATACCTATTTTAAATATTAAATAGATTCAAATTACATAATTTTTTTATTATATGATATTTCTTTTTGAAACAGTGTGTATGTTAGTGTTTGTAAAAATTCATTGGTAAACAGAACATTTTTATGAAAATATGTGAATATCACCATGGAAGTTTTTTATTTAACATATTATTTAACATGGAATATACTCTCTATAAATAGAATGTTTTTCTGTTATGGATGAAATTTGATCATATTTGTTTTTTCCTTTTTAGACCTTGTTACTTCTGATTCAACATCATCATTGAACACATTGTTTATACACTATTACATTATTGCATCATTATATTCCATCACAATTTCATCTTTTTTATCCATGTTAGTTTCCATATCAATTGAATCATTTCTTCTATTAATTTCCTCACACTTGACCTCAAAAAATTTAAACATTGAATTGCATGATTTCATATAGAGCGGTCTCTTAGAAATATTCTGAACATTACGACCCAAGTGATTCTCAATGTCTCTAATAAAGGATTAGAGATATGTTATGAATATTTCAGGATTTATCATATTTATATCATCTACAGTAATTAATTGATCATTTTTTGATATATTATATAATTTAATAATTGTAAATATGGATGTGAAGAAAGATTCTTTAAAAGGATGTACTTCATAATCATCTAATTTCTCCACTTAAATCACATCATTGAGAAATGACATAAGATATGTTATTTTAAAAAAATTGTTCTTTATCTAATCAATATAATGATTAATCAATCATGATTATTATTAATCGATATCAAAAAGTTGATCCATAATTAAATATTAATATTAATGTTTTGATTCTTTTAAATAACCATGTAATAATTAAATATATAACAAATATTTTTATATCATTTAAACTTCTACGATAACATGTAAATTCTTTCATAATACAAATTCTACAAAAAATCATAAAAACTATCCTTAGGTAGTTTTAATCCTAATTTTCTAAATACATCCTAAAAATATTATATATAACAATTATATTATCAATCGCTGACTACGACCATATTTCATTATGCCTCCAAAGCCCTATAATAAATCTCTATATGTCATCTACATTTCCAAATCATTAATAAATATTATTTATAGACATTATATATAAAAAATCACCATTAAATCTCAAATCTAATTTTAAATTATTTTTATTGAATATTTCAATTTAAATAGATGACATTAAAGATTTTTTAGTACATATATTCATCTCTTTTTTCATTGGTCAAGTATGTATTATGGTTACCCTATAATATTTATAAACAAGTAAATTTTGGTAATTTTAGCATCAAAGAAAATTATGATTTAATTTATTAATGTCGAATGGGATGAATGTGATTGAGTTTTCAATCCAAATTTAGTAGTTACATTAAAACAGTATCGATCATATATATTTAATTTTTATGTTAGTTTTTTAAAATTAAAGGGTGGTTGACTTAGATTGATTATTTTATGATACTATATAATTAAATTATATTTTTCTATTTTAATAGTATACAATTAAATTATTAATTTAATATCCTATTTATTTTGATTTTTTTTCAATTTGTAAATAATTTTTCATAAACATAATGATCATGGGGGATATATGGGTTGAGATGTATATAGATGGGTGGATCTCAAATGTATAATGAAATCCCGAAATTCTATGGCAATAAATCACAATATCATACAAATGATATTAAAAATCAAACATTTTTCATTGTATTATAATATAAAAATAGGGAATTACATTATCTATATTGAAAAAAAATAGTGATATAGAATATATGACAATATTTGGGAACACCATAATACTGCTATCTAGAAGACCACATTCCATAGTAATTTGAATAATATATTTCATCCATTTCCATGTTTTCTATCATGCTTTTGATTTAGCCATTTTGAAAATTTTGATTTTTTTCCATGACATGGTATTTGAGATAAATATTTCAAAAAATTCCATTCCCATGGATATAATGATAGATAATAAGAGGTATGTGACTTGAAGGATAACCATTGGGATAAATATTCATCGGATATAAAAAATTAATAATTTAAAATAATGTATTTAAATACCTATACTTTAGAGACAATAAATCATAGGGGTATTTGGTCTTGTTTTTTCCTTTAAAATGTATTATTTTAGTAATAGAAATGATGTAATATATATTCATGTTATGATTTAGTTTTCATGATTGGAATCAAGGTGTGGGTTTGTTATTTTTTAGGATTCACTTAGTCTTAATAGGGGAAACCAACTTAATTCTATATAGATAAAAAGATTAGTATAATATTAAAAAATGATGCTATCATATATTAAGATATACTATGATTGAATTATCTTATTAATATGATTATTTTCTACCACTCTATTAATAAATTTATATTTATCACTGATCTTTATTTCTAAAAGGTATCATTAAATGGTTGTTACTAGGAGGAACCCTGTTAAGAAGGAGAATCATGGTTCATGTTGTGATATCCCTAAAAAGCAACCAAAAACCATCGGTGTTGGTTCTGAGTATATAATAGTTTTCCTTACATATTTATATTGAGTTATCATTATCAAATGAAACAATAATAATCTCTCAAATACATAAAATAAGATAAAAATTTTGATTCATAGATGTTATGGTGATAAATAGTATGAATGAAGTAAAAATAACTTTCTATTGTGAACAACATCTTGGTAGAAGCACCTACGAAATATCCAGATCGATTTGAGAAAATGGTTTGTGTGTTGAGGGTTGTAAACAAAGATTATGATTTTCAAGGAGATATAAAAGGATGAACAATATATTATAGGGTATAAAGGTCCAAAATACTACACCACCCACACATCAATGGAAAAATTATGTGGAATTATAAAATTATGAAAATTATTGACCCTATGAATGGACTATTGAATTAAATAGAAATAAAAAACATTCAATACCAATAGAAAAATTATGATGATATGAAACCCCTACCACTATTGTTAGTTTTTAAAATTATTTGTGAAAGGTGTATATATTATATACTAAAAAATCTTATATTTAGTATTTGATTTTTGTTTTATGAAATAATTTTTATTTATATATATTTTTAATGATAATTAAATCACCACCGCCAACAGATACATTTTTAATTGACAATAAAAACAACTAGTGATCTAATAATTTCATCTAATATCAATAACACCACACATATAAATGTATATTGGGATATTCTTACTAAAATATTATTATTCTCACTTTAGTCAAATTTTATGTAATTTTGACCATGTATTGGATCTCCCTAAATAAAGGACATAATAGTTTCCAAGATAAAAGATCATATTTAAAAACCCAAATTAATAAATGACTATTATTAATGAAAGGATGACTATAAATTCTATATGGAATTACCTCCCCAATATTGGTCCTAATACCCAATCCTGAGAGATATTTTTTTATATAGTTGGGTAGAAAATAAGAATTTAATACATTCCAATTGTATGAGAAAATGATCATGTAGTTCATAAATAACAACAAGATGTTCATCTAGGATATATGGACAAATTATAAACTACTTTCATAAATTTTTCTACGCATATAATGAAGATTACTTATTGAATTTTAACTATTAAATTCGTATAATTGAGGTATCAACTTATAGAGAATTTGAAAATGTCTTTTTTATTAATATTTTCTTCACAATGCGATTCACCAATTCTCATTCTCAAGAAGATGAATTGACATTGAATTCCTAATAGAAAAGGTGAAATAATTTGTACCCCAAATGATTAAGAATCCAATAATCCTTTATAGTATCGTCATTGGAAGACACAAATTTAATCTATTGGAAAAGTGGGTAAGAAACATTCCAGAGTTCAACCCTAAGAGAAATGGAGTTTTAATATTTTGAATTTCAAAATATGAAACATCCAGTCTAGATATGAACATTGACATACCATTTCATTCTCAAAACAACGATTCATCTAAAATGAACTTTCATACACTAGAATATATGAATAGTTAATGACAACTATGTTTCAAAGGATGATGGGATTAACAACATCCCCTTTTCATGTTTTCATATGAAAATAGTTTCCACTCGATCATATAAATATTACTATATGGTGCTATTAATGGGATGATATATATAAATTTGACATGCTGGAATGAAGTCAAATTTATGAATCTATTAAGAACAAATATTTTTAATGAAATTTTGGAAAAAATTAAAAACATTTATCAACATTTCAATTTACTATAATGTCAATAGATGGGATATGAATATAATAATTCAATTGATCTTGAGTTTTATGTTAGAGAAAACTGTTCCATTCAAAACTCCAATGAATTGGGTTTTGAGATTTGTGATGATGGGAAAGTTGATACTTTGAAACATCTCTCCATTTAAGATTCTTCATGTCATAGGTAATGTATATTATCAATTAATACTCTTCCCATAACATTACCATGTGCATTATGTATTCCATGTATCTCTTTTTAGGGTCCAAATACTAGTTCCATCACTTATTTTGAACACCAATGTTTAGAAAATTGAACATGATCTATATTATGAGGAACGATTAGTGGAGATATTTGAGATAAAATAGATAAATTGTCGTGAAGTGAGACCAACCGACTATATAAATCTTTATGGTGAAATAAAAATATCTCAGAAGATATTTTTGAACTAATATATATAATAGGAAAAAAACTAGCCTTATTAATTTTTATATGACTAATGATATTTTTTTGATAAATTATTATAAGGGATATAATTTGACACCCAAAACATGTATTTTAAAAGTCCATCACAATGATTTAATTAATTTTCCAAAACACAACATTATAATAAAATCAACCATTGAACATTTTATTGAAATAAAAAATTTCATTGTGAGATAAATATTCATACATTATGATAATGATATATGAAACCTAATTTAGGAATTTATTAGAGGAATAAAAACATATGTAATTTAGAATACCAAGAAAAAAATCCAAATCCATGTGGGTTGTGTTAATGATCAGGATATTGATTATAACTATATAATGAAGTCGAAACATTATAAATAAAATAAATTTATTAAAAATAAAATAATTTATTTTATATATGTATATAATAATATATAGAACAATTTAATTTGACTATTACATATATAATGATTTTTATTATAAAATATTATAATTATATAGTTGTTGGGATTATATGGTTGTTTGGAGTATATGTCCATTTAGATTATTTAGTAATGGGTATTATAGTGATTTTGATAGAATAATTATAGAAAATAATAATTAATTATATAAAATATTTATGTTCTTTTTTAAAAATATGACCCTAGTAACATTGTCATTTAATTAGTTGGTATAAATAGACATAACTGAATTATGAAATATATGTAGATAAGAGAATTAACATAATCAAGAAGTAAAATTAATCCATATATTTATTATTTATCCAATCTTGTTAAGAAGGTGTAATCATCACAAATTCCCGTAATTTAATACCAATAGGAAATTCAACAATATGAATTGAGTAAAATCATCTGGTGGAGGAGTTCAAGATACTTGAAATCAATATTTGATCATCTTATTTGAGTCCCCACCTTTAGTTTACACCATTTCATATCTAATTGTATGGTCTAACATGGAGGCATTGAGAGGTTTTTTATGTAGATGTTAGGATGGCATAAAATTACGAACATTAATGTATTAAATTTCATTTATCAAATATATAAATAAACCAATTAATACATATAGTTTTACAAATTGGGAAATTTTATATTAAATAATGAATTTACATATTTCTTAATGGTTATTTATTACACAAATGTATTAATTAGAATAAACTAATATTTATTAATATTTATTTTTTAATTTTCTGTAATATAATCATTTAATGTTAAATGAAATATTTTTCAAAAATTTATACTTTCTTAATTAATTCATTTTTCAATTAATAAGTAAAGTCAATCGCTACAAAAAAATTTATTTCATAGAATATATTTATTATATAAATAATCAAATACATTCATATACATCTAATGATAATTAAATGATAAATACTAATAATAAATAATATTTATAAAAAAAATTGTACACCTGCAAAAAATTATTCATCAACATTATTTTTTTTAATAATAATGATAATAATGATAACTCTTTGTAATTATATGAAATATAATTGGAATTATATATGTAATTAAAATATATAAATTAGGTGAAATAGTTAATTTTATTTCTATGAATGAAAATTAAGCAATTCATTTAGTAATTGAGTTACAATACTGATGCTAAAATTAGAATAATGATTTTCACTAAGGTGTAATGTAATAATATTTAATAAAAATGTGTCCCTAATTTCGTGGATGAGGACATTATAAAAACTCCCATAATTATTTTTCAGTCTTTTGAAACATTGGATCCATAGTCCTGGATAAATTTAACTCATTACTCATTAAGGTAGTGGTATTTGTAAAAATGATAGTAAAACTCACATATAAAGGACCCCTATAATACCCATGAAAAATAACCCGTCTCTATTATTTTTTGTAACATCCTAATTTTTTGAACGTGTCATAATTTCTGGTTAAACATTAATTTTTTGTTTCGTGAGAGAAACAACATGAATTATAAACTATGGATAATAATTCATAGATTTTGAATTCCCCAAGGCATTCAGATTAGTTTGATTTTAATAATCTATATGTTACTGAATCATTTGAATTGGATTTAGAGGTGTTGGGATCTGGATACTCATTTTTGGGAAATGAAGAACAAGGCACTCTATTGGTGCAATGTTTTTCTAGCCAGACAATTTAATTTTATGTGGTGTAGTTGGTTTTCAATGTGAATCCCCTATCACTTATCATGTTCTATAATGTCCATGTTCAAGGACACCCATATGGTTGGTGTAGGGATTGTTAAACCATGTAACCAAATTGTGCATGGTTTTGGTCTATTAGATAATGATAACCACAATGTTGGTTCAAGAGTTTCCAAACACTATATATTTTTAAAAGGTCCAAATTGAATATTATAAGTAATGTTTTTTCGAGGACGCCTATTATTTTCACCCCCTTGATTGGACCTCTCCCTTTAGAAATAGAGGAGGCCTCCTACTCCCCTATATTGTATTTGGCCCTTCTCCTCCAAGAAGACATTGAACTCAATGTTGTCGGGTGCATTGGAAGTGTACTGATAAGGACTTTAATCATACATATTCTCTTCATTGATTATCTCGCAATACATTATGAAAAATCTATGTGATCTCTTTTCCCCAATTTTCATAGAATGTTTATAAAATCCTAATTTAAAAAATTTTGGTTCCAAAAAAGGATGATATCAAATGGAGTAGAGCCTACATGTGTATGGTAAGTGGTGTGTATCATTCTCATTATTTTATATATGGTTTGGATTGATTTCTTATGTATACACGCTTGGTGACTAAGTGAGACACTTTATCTATTAACACTGATGTTATAATTGATTAATTGATGTTATGGGATTTTATTGGGTATTCCCTAGTCTATTTATATATGCTTTCCCTGATAATCAATTATGGCCAACATGGAAGGTTGTGACAATTTTCTAGGTTTATTTTATAAAATTTTGATATTATTTTTAAAGACCCATGTGAATGTAATCTGAATGAACCAAGTAAATTGAGATGATAATGATTGTCGAGACAAATATGATATGGTTAGTTAGTTTGGGCACAAATAAGGATTCATGGGTTCATGTTGATCACTAGCTTTTTGTAACATGGTCATTGAGATGAAGCTGATGAGATCGTATTGATGAGGGAAAGACCCGTATGACATAAGATAGTGCTGACTATCCCGACTCAACGAAGTGTCTAAAGGTGAAAAACGTTTCAAATGATGTGGCTTTGGTATTTTTTTCAATTCCACTCACCATTTTTGGATGATCCGCCATTACAGGAGTATGCATATTGATATGAATCAGGCGAGGTTTTGTTCACCACTCATTGTAGTTGGATGGAATCATAGGTATTGTCTATTAGGGGATTGTGGTGAGAATATTGTATATAGGATATTCTCATTGATGAAATAAATAGTTGATAGTGATGGAATATCAATATATGATGTTGATTCCACCAATAGGGGTATGAATCTCACCATTATTCATGGAGCTGATGGTCTAGGATCATTGGAGGACCTATATTGTAGTTCCCCAGGACATCAATTATTGAGAGGATGGCGACTTATTTGTGGGAGGACGGATATAACCAAGCCACATGATGTTATGATAATGAGTAGATGAGGAAATTATGAATATAGTTCATAGGGAACTAGGAAATATGGTTTTGGTGTACTGTTAGGATGCTAGTAACTTGGTTTATGGCATGTGAGGATTTATAAGGAATGAGGTGCCAAAGATATATTTATGAGTGGAACCTGATGACTCACTTGGTATGATATTTATTATGACATTCAATGGAAATATTCCCTGAGTCCTCTCAACTACTTATATATACCTTTATACATTCATTGTATGGAAAATATATATATTTGGGGGCACATATTTAGATATATTATTTAATTTTCAAAAGAAGTTTAATAATTTCTTATGAATTTTGAGCACAATAGAAGTGGTTAAATTTTAAAATTTATGTGAATAATCTATATATATATATATATTATTCATACATTGTACAATTAAGGATGTAAGACAAGGAAATGATTGTATTTTCCTAGTAAGTTTAGACACACAACCTATACGGTCTCCTGAGGATGGCTATGGAATTTAATCCTTTGAGACCATGTATGAGATTAGGATTGAGAGATAGACCTTATTGAATATATATCTACATTTCTGTGGGATGTATAGAAATAGAAATTGGTGGTTCTCGTATCGATATAGAGTTTCCTTTTGAGTTATTTTATAATTTATTTTTATTTAATATTATATTCAGAAATGGGAATCCTTATTTATCAATATAATATGACATTCGATGTCAAGTTTTATATCATTCAAATTGAATTATTCCCTGGGATTATTTTTTTTACTACTTTTTATATTTTTTCCATTGAGTTCTTTTGAATATTCTACTAATTTTTGTCCTTCTTCTGATGTATTATAAATATATTGACCACCATTATTATCACTACAAGTTTTTATAGTCTCCCCACTATCACATAATTAGAAACTCACATCTATTCAAAATCCATTGGTATACAGAGTGGCACAACTAAGGCAGAAATTCCAACTAGACTAGAGCACTGTTTGAGTAGAAAACATGATCAAGACACTAAAAATTATATAAAAGAATTTCTTTTTTCTTTTTGGTTATAATATTTGGACTACGAAAGATGAATGACTAGGATGTATTTCATAACTAAGTAAAAATATAGTTTTTCAGTGCCTGAAGCCACATAAAATAGAGAAATACCATGGTTATAGAGGTGGGGAATTAATGTTTTCCTTTTCACTATTGTAGTTGACTAATTTCCACCATGACTAACACATTTGTGTGTGATGTTATTTGATTCGGTGGATTGGTCTTTGGCCCAATATGGAATGGGGAAATTGATCATGCATCATTGTAGTCATTTAGGCTCATATGGTGTGTTTATTTTATTTGGATCATCATTATGAACCTAGAATGCAGAAGAGTGGTTGGGTTCTTTTATGTGTTAATAAAGAATCAAAATAATTTTCTCCTTCTAAGATTTTTAGAGGAATTATACCCCACCCACGTAAGAATTTGTTATTATTTAGACCGACATGTGATTATATACACATATATTGGATATAGATCCACGTTTGTAAATATTATAAAGTGATGTTAAAAGGGGGAGTTCAATTTAATTATTCAACAATGAAGAAAATTGTGTTTTCCATTATCAATGTTTTGGTGTTATTTTACTGAACAACCCCATATTGTTATACAAGTTATATGATACATGACTCTATTATGTTTAGGAAGGGGCTATGTGGCTAGATTATATGTAATTTAAGACTGTGGTATTGGTTGGTATGGGTCCATGAGACATGGTGCAGTGGGGGCATGTAAAAGTGGTGATATATGAATCTTATTACATAAATCCCTATACATGATATATATATATATATATATGATTATTAAACATGTTTGACCATGGTGTTTGGTCTTCCACATAATTCTACATAGAAATATTATATTGGAGGTTCAGGAGGGTGGACATATTGGGTTTCTTGGGTGTGAAAGAGATTAAGTCTCTGAGGGGAGAGCTGATTCCGATGAGGGTTAGAATGATCATGATCTATCTTCACATAATCTGATATATGCATGAAGACCGCAACATATACATGCCTATAAGACATGTTTACATGAGTAGCTCAGTGTGATCTTGGTTAATTTCATACAAGTGATTAGCATGAAAGATCAGTGAGATAATACATCTATATGAAAACTATCAGGTGAGATCCAGTCATATCACCCACCATTATTCTAGAATAAGGGTAGAATATAGGATGTAAGGGACTATATTGAATCAATGTAAACAATATTTGATCAGCATGTGACATCCACATGTTGGAGGGTGATGCTGGAGACTTTTCTACCTGAAATATATGAATTGTAATAGTGGGATATATAGGTATTGGAATCTAGATAGTGGGGACATGATTGAAAATATTTTTTGGATGAGAATAATGAGAATATCTCTCATAAGACATTGAGAGTGGACCTAGAATGTGAGTTCACAGACCTTCGGCGTGGAGAATAATTAATTATATATTCTTCATCTGATTAAAAAGACCATTCCTGATGTACACGTACAACAACCACAATGAAATTACCAAGGTATGGTGTTTTGATGATAAATTTTGGAAGACCATCAAAATGTAGGTAAGCATATGGAGAATGAAAGAATTTTCTGAGGTGGTGAATCATGAATTGATAGTGGAGGGAATATTGAATTAATTGTCATATTTGAATCAGTTGATGGGGTCATGGGATTATAGTTTAGTTATTCGTATCGTAGGATGTATGATCACGAAGAGTATTAGTATGATGTCTATATATATAAACTATTAGGAAACTAGGGAGTGGATCTTTGATATTGTGTTTCCTATGTGGATAGCCTAGGAATGTTCCGACATAGTGGGAGTGGACTCCAAAGGAGTATTGGGCATGTGTCTAGATGGATATCTAGAGATGATTAGCTAGAAGTATTCATGGAAAAGAATGAGTTTGGGGCCATGTGAGACTCATGGATCTGAGGTGTGATAGGGAGAAGTACCATAAGATGTTATACAAGATTCAACTACATGAGTTGTTCATAGCAGATATATTGGGACCCCTTAGTGGGGTGAGTGTATAATATCTAGTTTAGATCCACATGGTGGTTATGACTCTAGAAGTCATGCTTCTTTTAAGGCTTATGATGTTGAGAATATATGTTTAGATTAGGCCGATGGCATAATGATAATTAAAGTTACTCCTTGATCATAACGGTCCATTCTCTTTTTCTTTTGGCATGGCCATTTATGGGTGCATAAGGTAGACGTGTTTTATTTGGACTAACCAGGTTGCTGGTAATTATGTCAGGATCAAAGTTAATTCAGTATATATATATATATGGCCTACATAGGAAGATGTATTTATTTTGGGCATTCGGTGTGATGTGTGTCCTTAATGAGGTGTAAAGGCATAATGACTATGAAGGACATGAATATATATATATATATATATATATATATATATATATATCTGTGTGTGTGTATTTGTGTTTCTGTGTGTGATTAATGTTTATTTTTTGAACATATATTATGGTGATGGAATTATGGGAATTGGATGATAGGTTATTTTTGATGAGTTTCATGCATAGTAGATGAATGAAAGGGAAATATGATGAGATGTAGGACTTCATGGGTGTATGGTATAACTTGGGTATGGACTGAGACCTGATGAGGTGCATTAATTACTGCATGTCCTTGGAGGACACATATATCTATATATGGTTTTTTGAACCATTTGATATTTCATATTGTGTCAGGAAGTGACTGGTAAGGTAATTCCTATGGTGGGGAGTGTCATGAGGGGAACTGACCCAGACTAATGACCAAGGTAGAATAGGTTGTTGTAAATGTGATGGATATAATCAGTACCATATCCGTGCAAATCCCAATATTTTTGTGCTGAGATATTATGAGGTAGAATGATTTTTACATCCCATGTTTTTGAATGAGCCATGATTTCTGAGTAAACATGAAAATTGTGTTTGGTGAGAGAGGAAACAAGAATTATGAACATTTTAACCTAATTATGATAGTTTAAATACTCCAATTTAATTTTTATATGGTTTTTTTAGATTGAAAACAGGTTTTTTATTATGAAATGGTTATAGAGGTGTTGGGCTCTGATAACCGATGTTCTAGAAAGGCAAACCAAGGTGCACATATTTTCTAACCACGCGACCAAAACCATGCGACTTGTTTTCTAAGGGGAATTATTGATTTCAACCATGCCTAAAATCTTATTCAACCATGCTCTATAGTTCATGTGTTGAGATATAGCTATAGAATTGGCACATGGTTTTTCAATCAGCGTGCCCAAACTATGCAAGGTTCTTATACTTTATATAGTGCGCATCCAAGACTGGGCCTACATTATTCCAGACCCTCTGGAATCCCTAAATATATCTTAAAACATACAAATTATATTTTTTCACCTTTTTTAAGAAAAACCATGCTCTCTTTCTTTCCCACACATGGCTATCAACAGATAGAAGTTGAGGATCTCTCCTCCTCCCTTCTATAGGCTTTGTGCAGTATACTCCAAAAGGATTATGAATTAATGGTAATTGGGGGAATCAGAAGTGTATAGGCATGTAATTCAAGACACTTTAATATATTACTCGTTTATCTCACAATATGATATGCTAAATCCATGTGATATATTTTTTCCTATTTATTGTGGTTTATGTCTAAAAGGCCTTTTTCACTAGTTTTAAAAATGTTGTGAGGTATAGATCATACAAATAACTGAATAATAGTATAAGGTAGACTGTAAAGATCAATAAATTTCAAGGAATTTTTTTCTTATATTATTTGGAATTTTACGAGTCCGCTGTTTCTTAAGGCACCTGATTCCGAGGCACGGTGTGCCCAAAATCAATTTCTGAATTTTTTTGGGTACGTTCAGTAAATGTATGTGCGGGTTTCTCTATCATTTTGAACCTATGGTCAGAATTGAAATTCGAGGACACTGATGAACTCATAGCACCGATATTCGCTGAAGGACACCTTTACCGCAGTTTCATTTATTCGACAGTAGAATTTATAATTAGGGGTTTCATAGTAAATTAAATAATATTGTCAGGTTACAAAATTTTATTTTTAAGTGGTGGTTATTTCCTCTGAAGGGAAGTTGGAGGTGGGCTATAAACCCCACATAACTTCCCTTAGGAGGATATAACTAAGTGTGGGGCCAACAAAATCTCAAACCCCTCAACTTCCCTTTAAACTCCTCATTAACTCCCCATAATAAATTTTACACCTATCCTCTTAAATTTTAAACTCTCCACATTCCACCCTCCCTCATTAAGATGCCAACACAGTCCCAATTAATGAACAATTAATTAATTATCACAACATTTTGAATTAATTTGAAATTCATGTTAATGATAAAATAATAGCCTACGCTATTATTTTTGGGGTTGGCACATGTTGTGTTGGTGAAGCCTTGAAGAATAGAAAAGGCCTTCTTCCCATGAAGAATGTTCACCCTCTCCAACGAAGAACACAAGGCCTTGATCATCATCTTTTACTTTTATCTTCCTCCATGTCAAGGGAGAAGACATTGCCTGTGAGGAATGTCTCCAATGATAGTGACTCAACCTCCGATGTTGATGGAATGACACCGTCTTCCACGACGCTGTTTTCCATGAGTACGACGAACGAACCATGTATTGAGGTAGGGGTTATGATCAATTTAAATTGAATAAAATTGTACCTCGTTCGTTGAAAACTATGGATTGCCTTCGAAATTTTGTTATTGCCTAACGTGGAGGGGGTGGTCCAAATGAACACGGGACAACAATCCTCCGTTGGTTCTAGAATGTTTTTGGCGGCGACGAGTGGAGGCGGTGGTGACCGGAGGTAGTGGTGACCGGAGGCGGCAGTGACCGTAGGCAGCGGCCACGCATAGACCGTGTGGTGGATACCGCGGCCGACATCTGCGAGCCCCTCAAACGAACCGAACTGGATGACCATAGCTAGCCGTGCTGGTAAACCATGACACGCGCAGGTGCCGCGATGCGGATGAGGTATGACCCGCATCCCTGGGCCGCTTGCGGGACAAACTGGCCGGCTATGGCCAGCCTGGATGGAGACCGCAGTGCCTCTTGGCGCCGTGCTGCAGAAGACTGCGACCCGCGATGGATGGGCCACTTTGGCGAGCGAACCGGCCGACCGCCTGCCGGCCGAGATGATGGGAACTGCGGTGCTTATGGATGCCGCCTATAGAAGAACCGTGGCCCACAACCGCATGTCGCTCGCTTCGGACAAGACCGGCTAGCTTCAGCTAGCCGGGAAGCAAGGAGGGGGAACTACTCGACACCGCCGAGCGATCCGAACTGGCCCGCGGCCCGGGACGGGTTCGTGGTTGGGTCGTGCCCCGCAGGGCCGGGCTGAACCCCTAAATGGGTCGGACCCGCCGGACCGGGTCCCTGGGTGTGCCGCGCTTCACCGAGTTAGGCCCACCCCCAGCCAGGTCAGACCCGCCAAACCAGGTCAGGCCGAACCGCTAGCCAACTGGGCTTGATGGGTCGGGCCCGTTTCACTTAAATGAGAATATCTTCTAGAACATGCATCTGATAGATGTGCCATCTATGCCACTGGGATCCTCATGACGTGGAGGTACTTTTTTGATACTCCATGTGAGTTTTGGACAACATTGGAAGATGGCTGGGTTTGAAATGAGTGTAAATCCAACCGGGTCCCTAGAACAGAAAAGCCAATATCTCTCAGACTAAGTGTCTGATTGACACGCTGTCTGACGCATTGGGTTTATTTTGACGAGACAGAGATTCGGGGTACATCAACTCAAGAATTCTTGATAGTTGATGTATCTAACCTTTTTCTCGAGGAGCAGACCCTTCCAGAATCGAGCATGCTATGTGAGGGAACCCTAGAGCTGGCAGCGACTTCGTCAATTTATATATCGGAATCCTGTGTGGGTTCGATTGCGATGACTACCATAGTAGAATCCTCTGTGAGTTAGATGACGACTACTGTACCCGAATCCTGTGTGGGTTCGATAGTTCTAACAGAGTAGCTGGTCCTGTATCTTGTGGGGGTCCGACAACATAGATGAATCAGTGACTACATATGATCATCTCTATTACTCTAGAATAGCTGGACTGTATCCTATGTGGGTCTGACAGCTTAGACGATATAGCTAGACTATATACTGTCTGGATCCGACAGCTTTGACGAGATAGCTGGTCAGTATCCTTTGTGGGTCCGACAGCTAGCTGGACTGTATCATGTGTGGGTCTGATAGCTTAGATAATCCAGTGGCTACATATGATCATCTAATATCTCTAATATTATGGTATACCTTTGTGAGATGAGTCATTTCTTTGAACCATTATCATCATGGAGTTTGACTTTACTTCCTATGTGGACTTAGTTGTGCTTGGGCTCATGAGTTGGATTCCGATTGTGACTGGTAACTTAGGTATACATATGGGCATATACCTAAGTAGGGTTGGTTGATACTTTTTGGTTATATATTTCTTTCATTTCTTATCCTTAGTGGATATTATGAGACATCATGGGTCTTGAGGCCCCTAGTAAGTATCGTTATACTCACCCCTACAAGGGCTATGCTCGCACCTCGTTGTGTTGGATGCAGAAGATGGACAACGCTGACGGAGGCGAGAGTGCCACTATTGGACGGTACACGTAGGTGGACATTGCGACGAGTCGGCCCATGGTGGAGAATGATGGGCATGGGTGATGAGGTGTCCATATGTACCTACCCTCTAGGTGGGAATCCCCGAAGGACGATCCAGTAGCTATTCTTACATTCAGTTGTTTGTCCCTTTACTTGTACTTGTTCTTTAGTTAGGTTTGTATACTGACCCATTTACGTTCCAGCACACTCTTTTGTATTCAGTTTTACATAGTTTGTACTTCTTTTTGCGTAATATGTTGTGTTAGTTTCCTTTTATAAAGTAAATGAATTCCTAGCTTAGGGATTTATGCCTTTGGTTCTAGTCGCCTACCCCTGGCCTATGAAAGGCAGACCTGGGGTAGTCACCACATGGGCCCCAAGGATGGGTCGTGACAAATTTGTGTCAGATGATTCGATTCTACTGCAGAACTCAGGACTCTGATCATTCATTTCTATGAATCAATAGTGTTAGGAGTATTGAGTGTGGGTTTCAGTCCCGGGAGTCCAATGTTGGTGTGGTGGCTGATGTATCCATACACCAGGACCTTGACCTATGATTTCTGACTCTATGCATGAAAACACTGATTGCATGTCTATTTTATTTGAAATGTTTTCCTTGTGATTACTTTGTCTCAGCCAACCTGATATTTTCTTTAACCGTGGAACACCTGTTTCATTCCAGTATGGCCCCAAGAAGGCAGCCATATAGGGTTCTTATGTAAGAACCCGGTTCTTATTTTTGAGGTACGGGCTTCTTCCTTTTGCTTTTCCTTGAGTGTTTTTGAGAAAATATGGAAAATGGTAAATAATGCTATTTTTTTTGGAACTACACGCCATGTAATTTATCCACACACCGAGTAATTTTGGCCATGTTGGGATGAGTACACGGGGTATGTGGCCATGCCGGTGATGAAGGGTGTAGGAACCGACTACACGCCGTGTAGTGGTACCTTAAATGCCGTGTAGTCAGTCGGCAGGCTTAAACAGTATGGCGGTGGAGTCACCCCCAGCTGGGCGGTAGTACACACTGTGTATTTGGGAGTACATGCCGTGTACTCTTGTCAGTAGATGAACAGTGTGGCGGTGCCCCCAATTGAACAATTAAATGAAAGGAGTACACACCGTGTACTTTGAAGTACACGTCGTGTAATTTGTTTTTTCGGATTAAAATAGGCAGTAGCCTCCTCATTTGGAAGAGGAGGCACTTGATCCATTTTGGAACCAAATGAGGAGGCCAGATCTTTGAAGATACACCGGGCATTCTTCTGGAATCTGATTCGGCTTCAGACGATTTCATTGGAACCGCACGGGTGAGCCCTCTCCCCTCCTGGTACCATTCTTGCCAATTCTTCTCCTAACGTAAGTTATATACATTTGAATGAGTTTTGTTCTCCATAAGATCTAAGCCATTCTTGGGAATTTCTAGAGTCGGTGTTCGGGTATAGCGTTCGTTGGCATATAAGGTAGGTGGCTTTGTGATCATTTTCCAATTGTCGTGCATTTTTGTGTGTTTTCGTGCCACGAACCCATGTTGGGGTGTCGTGTGGCTGAGGCCATTTCTATATTTAATGCCTAGAATTGAATAGGCGATTAAATTGTGATAATGAAATGCCATTTGGGATCGTTTCATGGATCCAGGACCATCCCGAGGGGTGTGTTCCTCTGTTTAGCCGTTTGGCCAGGATACTCGAGGGTATGCCTTAGATGTAGTAACTGTAGAATTTCCATGAGTGGAATTGCTTGTTTACTGCATTTTTATATGTTGGGAATTTCCCGGATACCTGTTAGCCTGAGGGCGTTGTGATTAGCTTGAGGGTGTGCCTGTATTAGCCTGAGGGCGACGTTGTGTTTCGCCTGAGGGAAACCTTTCGTGCCCGAGGGATTGACTTCTATGCCTGAGGGAGACACTTCGTATGCCTGAGGGCGAGAATTTCTGTTACGCCTAAGGGAAATACCTGCGGGTTGGATTATGTATGGCCTGAGGGCAATCTTGAGGGCGTGGTTACTATTTTACCCTGAGGGCGTGTTTACTATTTTAGCCGGAGGGAACGGTTCTAGTTGGCCTGAGGGCTTGGTGCTGTTGAGCACAAAAATGTTACTAAATTAAAGGAATTAAATGAATAATAAAATGGAAATTTAACTGTTAAGTTAGTTACTTTTGAGTACTGCGTAGTTATTTCATTTTACTACTGCACACTTGTTGCATGTTTTACACACAGTTGAGCACGGGCCTTTGGTGGGTGCCTACTGAGATATATTTCTCACACCCTGTTTGGGTCATGATTTTTGTCCCAAAAAGATTTCGTTTTTTAGGTGTGGATTTGGGCAAGAGTCCCTATACAGGTACTTTACTGTTGCTGTGGAGTAGGAGGGCATGGGACTGAGCCTAGGCTCGCGATGCCGCTGCCAGCTATTTTCTTTGTTTTGATGTACTCTACTATTTACTATACTGTATTGATGTATAACATGTTCTGGATGTTTTTATTAGAACTTGAAACATGTAGCATCATCACATAGATACTATTGGTTATATCCACTTCTGTAGTTATTTTAGTTGTGTATGTTACTGCTTCCGCTGTTGTTGTATGTTTATTTTGGTATTCCATTGTGCTACACTTTGACAAATGAGGGCATAGTTTCCCCACTTTCAGACCTAGGCCCCCGCTGCTAGCCGGCAGCCTCTGGCATTCGGGGAAATGTGCTTCAGGTCACGTGGTGAACTGGGCACGGGGCACCCGTTGCGTGGCACCCTGGTCCGGGACATTACAAAGTGGTATCAGAGGGTTTCTTTTCATTGACTTACTATTTGGAGCCGTATTCAGGGATAGGACGAAACAGTAGTTGGTAATAAGCTGTTCCCGTGCGTAGCTAACCCATGTACAGGGAAAAGGCAGTCTACCTCATATTTTTCACTATTTTGATTTTTCAATTTTACGGATGATATGTTTTCACCGTTGGGTGACACACTTCGAGATTGTGTTGTTTATATTTTAACTGTGGGTTTTATTTAGTTTCCCCCGATGTGATGAGGGTATGCCGTCTCATGCATCATATAGGCATATGCTAGATATCACATGCCATGAATAGTTTCCATGCCATGTAGGTGCATTAGAAATTCACATGTTGTTGTGATAGTTTTTGTGCTAGAAATTCATGCTGTTGTGATAGCTACTTGATAAATACCTGCCTTGAGATCTGGTGTTTTTGTTTGATCTTGTTTATAAAATGGACGCCAAACTTCGATTTTTGTGGAGTATGGGCCCCCATTGACCGTAATTTGGTGGATCATTGACTGTTTTTGTCTATAACACAATAAAAATGTCAAACTTTGGTTCATGGGGTGTATGGGCCCCCACGGGTCAGAATTTTACACTTAGGTGTTGCTTTTCAGTATTTTCTGGGTTCTGAAGTAGTTTATGAGGCATACTGTCCGGAAAACCAGTATACACACTGTGTAGTATTTTTTATACACGCTGTGTATGTTCTTCTGTTCGGGAAGAAGAATGAAAATTTTGAGTACATGCCGTGTACCCTGAGTACAATCCATGTAGTCTCTTCCCGTGTCACAAACCGTGTGGGCGGCGACACGGGGTAGGGAAGGGCTTGGGTAAAACATGCCGTGTAGTTTTTGTACACGCCATGTAGTGTTGACCCGGAGTCTGGCCGTGTAACTAACAACACAGGTCGGTGAAATCCTTGACAAAACACGCCGTGTCAGTTATGGACACGCCGTGTAGTGTGACCTGGGGACTCGGCCGTGTAACTAACAACACGGGTCGGTGTCACCTCTTCCAGAACACGCCGTGTGCCTTTGGGACACGCCGTGTAGTCTTGTCCGAGGACAGACCGTGTGGAGTTAGCCGTGTGGCTGGGAAACGGGATGGTGTACATGCCGTGTTCGGGTGTAACACACCGTGTAGAGTAAAAACATGTAGTCGGCTGTGTCACAGACGATGCAGGCAGTTGGAAAATAACACCGAACACACCATGTAGGTATTATACACGCCGTGTAGTTTTTTTGAACGGAATCTATGTGGCATAGCCATGTGGAAGGACCCGGTCAGGGGAAGGGAAGTCAAGTAGGTGCCGTGTAGTCCTTGTACACGCCGTGTAGTCTTGTTTTTCCAATTTTGAATACCTTCTTCCTCTTGTTCCCTCTGTGGTTCCTTCACTTTCAGTCTTAATAATATTGAATTTGAGGTGTGCTTTTGACCTTGTAGAGTCATGCCGGCTAGACGACCACGAGTTGTTCTCCAAGAGAGGGGCGACAATTATACTCCGGAGATGGTGGGATATGGGCTACCAGTTGATCCACCAGCAGAGCTAGATACGGAACCAGCTATTATACCGGACACAGGAATGGAGGCACAGTTCCGTGAAGGCTTATTGCGGTTCATGCAGACCTTTCAGGGAGCACTGAAGGCTACCACATCTATGGCCGAGCTGACGCGTATCTTTCAGCAGCAGCATCCGCCTACGTTTTCAGGGGATGGAAGACCACAGGCTGCAGAGTCTTGGCTAGGATCGATGCAGACTATTTTCAAGCATCTTGAGAAGCCTCCAGGGCGGAGGGTCAAGCTCGCGACTTACATGTTGCGCGATTCCGCCAAGAGGTGGTGGGATGTTACCACCCAGTCAGAGAATCACAGGGACATGGCGTGGGAGGATTTTCAGGCAGTCTTCTATGAATTCTTTTTTCCTGAGATGCTGAGGGTAGATAGAGCTCGAGAGTTCATGAATCTGCAGCAGGGCGCTATGTCGGTGATTGACTACTCTGCTCGTTTTACAGAGCTTCAGCGTTTTTCACCCATGATGGTGGGTGATGTGACACTGAGAGCCAGACGTTTTGAGGATGGACTTCGGTATGACATCCCAGTGCTGGTGAATGTTTTCAGGTTGCCTACTGTACACGCGATTGTGAACCAGGCGTTGATTACAGAGAGGAACCTGTGAGAATCTAGTGGTGTGGGCCAGGGCGGTTCATCACCAGTTACTGGTACTATTTCTACTGGCAAGAGGAAGAGACATATGGACTTCTCTCAGGGTGGCAGTACCAGCCATGCAGCTTCTTCAGGTGGCCCGATCAGGTGCTACCAGTGTGGCAGATAGGGGATCAAGAGGCCGCAGTGTCCACGAGACCTAGTGGAGTGATGATCTTGAGGCAATATGGGTCATCTGTAGTGCTTTTGCTTGGTGTTTCTACCAGTGGCTAGTTATAGGGGTTCTGTGCAGACTCCGCATGCAGGAGAAGGACCAGTGGCTTCTTACCAGTCATGGAACTGGAATATGTCAGGGCGTGAAGGCAGAGATGGTGGTCGTGGCCGTGGTAGCTAGACACCAGGATCTCAGAGGCAACAGGGCGGGACAGCTCAGGGTAGCCAGGCTGTGTCGCAGGGCCGCAGCACTGGACAGGCATATGCAGTGCAACAGACCCAGCAAGAGCAGGATCCCGAACCTTCGACAGTCAGAGGTACTATTCTAGTAGCTTCTGTCTTGTCTTCAATACTTTTTTATACGGGTGCTACAAATAGTTTTATATCTATACCCATTGGGGAGAGCCTTGGGCTCGGTGTTTCTACTTCTTCTGATATCATGACGCTAGACACTCCGTTGGGGACTAGAACAGCCAGTGTGCGTCAGTGTAAGGAGTTCCCCCTTGCGGTTGGTGGGTGTCACTGCCTTTGGGACCTCTATGTCCTAGAGATAAAGAGCTATGATGTCATTCTCAGGATGGACTGGTTGGTTCCCTTTCGAGCCTTTGTAGACTGCTATTGTCGGAGGGTGAGTTTTACGTCAACGGAGGGTGGGGAGTATCTATACAAGGGTGTGTGGGATGTTCAGGCGAGTCGATCTGTACCAGAGCATCATGGGCGAGGTGGAGTCACAGCCCAGATTGCGAGCTTATATCTGGATGACCAGGGGACTTGTCAGATGGATTTCCCTCCAGTTGTCGATCATTTCAGGGATGTCATCCCGGATGACTTTTCAGGTCTACCTCTAGTGCGTGAGGTGTATTTCCCTATCGATCTTGTGCCACGAGTAGCACCAGTGTCCATTCCTCCTTATAGGATGGCCACGCATGAGTTTCAGGAGCACAAGAGGTAGTTAGAGGAGCTACAGGCGAAGGGTTTTATCCGACCCAGTACTTCTCCTTGGGGTTCTCTGGTCCTTTTTGTGAAGAAGGCAGATGGCACCCTTAGGCTTTGTGTGGATTATCAGAAGATAAACCAGTTGATGGTTAAGAACCAATATACATTGCCGAGGATAGATGATCTATTTGATCAGCTTCGTTGAGAATGAGTGTTCTCGAAGATTGACTTGAGATCCGGATATCATCATCTGCACGTTAGACCATCTGATATACCTCTCACAGCTTTCAGGAGCAGGTATGGTCTATATGAGTATATGGTTTTTCCTTTCGGACTCACAGACACACCAGCAGTTTTCATGGCTTTGATGAATCGTGTGTTCCATCTGTATCTTGATTCATTTGTGGTAGTATTCGTGGACGACATCTTGGTGTACTCTCACACTCGACACGACCATGCCACCCATCTTGAGATCGTATTGAGTACACTTAGAGAGCATCGGTTACATGATAATCTCTCGAAGTGACACTTTTCGATGGACCAAATTTACTTCCTGGGTCATATCATCTCAGAGGTAGGAGTTTCAGTGGACCAAGAGAAGGTGAGAGCAGTAGTTTCATGGGAGCATCCCAAGAACGTGTTTGAGATACAGAGTTTCTTAGGGATGGATGGTTACTACAGACACTTCATACAGGACTTATCCGGCATAGTAGCACCATGGACAGGTCTGACTAAGAAGTGTGTGAAGTTCGTTTGGTCAGAAGCTTGTGAGACATCTTTTCAGGACCTGAAGGGAAAGCTAACATCAGCACCGATGCTGATACTCCTAGAGCAGCGGAAGAGCTATACAGTTTACTGTGATGCATCAGAGATTGGGTTGAGAGCCGTTTTGATGCAGGGTGACCGAGTTGTGGTGTACGGGTCTCAGCAGTTGAGGCCACATGAGAGGAATTACCCGACACATGATCTCGAGTTGGATGCAGTTGTGCATGCGTTTCACTGTTGGAGACATTACATATTGGGAGATCATTTTGTGGTTTTCACCAACAAAAAAAGCCTCAAGTATATATTTACTCAACGTGACCTGAATCTGAGGAAGAGAAGGTGGGTTGAGTACCTACAGTCCTTCGATTTTGAGCTTTCCTATACACTTGGTAAAGGTAATACAGTAGCCGATGCATTGAGCAGGAAGACTCAGATACAGGCAGTGCAGGAGGCCAGTGGTGAGTGGCATCTTATGGCCTTGTTCTCTGAGATTCATCTGGAGGTGCATGATAGCCAGGGGCAGACTTATCTTTCCTCTTCAGCTGTGACTTCTACCCTCCTGTACAGAGTGAGGATGAGGAAGCTATCAGATTCCGAAGGCCTAGTTCTACGGGAGTCGGTGGCAAGTGAGGACCCTCCTTCTGGTTGGATGATAGTCGATGACGAGGTTTTGCGTTTCCATGGATGTGTATGGGTTCCAGGGGATATACGTGAGGAGATGATGCGGGAGTTTCATGCTTCATCTTGGGCAGTTCATCCCGGGGTTATGAAGATGTACCGTGACTTGAGGCATTAGTACTGGTGGCCGGGTATGAAGAAAGAGATAGCGGGTTTTGTTACGAGGTGTTCCACCTGTCAGCAGGTGAAGGCAAAGCATCAGAGACCAGCTGGGCTATTACAGCAGTTGCCCATTCCAGAGTTGAAATGGGATGATGTTGCGATGGATTTCGTGACGGGTTTGCAGAGGTCACCTTGTGGAAATGACGCCATGTGGGTTGTTGTGGACAGACTCACGGAGGTAGCTCAATTTTTTCCGATCAAGGGGACCTTTAGTGTGGACAATCTCAGATGGTTGTATGTCCGATAGATCGTACGTCTTCATGGGGTCCCTCGTTCTATCATTTCAGATAGGGATGCCCGCTTCACTTCTCGTTTCTGGAAGAGTTTTCATAGGGCGCTGGGTACACAGGTGCTTCTGAGCACAGCATACCACCCTCAGAAGATGGCCAGTCAGAGGAGATGATACATGTGCTAGAGGACATGTTGCGTACCTGCGTCCTAGACTTCGGGGGCTCTTGGGAGAAGCATATAACCTTAGTCGATTTTTCCTATAACAATATCTTTCAGGCGTCTATTATGATGGAACCATACAAGGATTTATATGGTAAGCCATTCCGATCACCTTTGTGCTGGTTAGAGGCAGGTGAGGCAGCTTTACTAGGGCCACAGCTCATTCAAGAGACATCTGAGTAGGTCCAGTTGATTCAGAAGAATATGGATACCACGCAGTCTCATCAGAAGTCTTATGCTGATCACCTAAGATGACCTTTGGAGTTCATGGTTGGGGATCAGGTTTTCTTGCATGTTTCGCAGAGGCTGGGACACAAATGGATCAGGAGACATGGTAAGATTTCACGGAGGTATGTGGGACCATTTGAGATTCTGGAGAGAGTGGGGCTGGTTGCCTATCGGTTGCAGTTACCGCAGCAGTACCGAGCCATGCACGATGTCTTCCACGTGTCTCAGTTGCGTCACTACCATTCAGACCCATCTCACACCTTTCAGCCAGAGGAGTTTGAGCTTCAGTATGATGCGTTCTTTGAGGAGAATCCGATCCGTATCATTGATAAGAGCACGAAGCTTCTCCAAGGCCGGTCAGTTTCTCTCTTACGGGTGCTATGACAGCATGGCCGAGTACAGGATGAGACCTGGGAGAGGGAGGCCGACGTGCGTGCTCATTGGACAGAGTTGTTCTGAGCTTATTCTTTTCTATCCTTGTAAGGGAAATTTAGGGACGAATTTCTATAAGAGGGGAAGTTTGTAAGAACTCGGTTCTTATTTTCAAGGTACGAGCTTCTTCCTTTTCCTTTTCCTTGATTGTTTTTGAGAAAATATGGAAAATGGGAAAGAATGCTAATTTTTTTGGAACTACACACCTTGTACATTATCCACACACCGTGTACTTTTGGCGGTGTTGGAATGAGTACACGGGGCGTGTGGCCATGCCGGCGATGAAGGGTGTAGGAACCAACTACACGCCGTGTAGTGTTACCTTACATGCCGTGTCGTCAGTCGGCAGGCTTAAACAGTAAGGCGGTGGAGTCGCCGCCAGCTGGACGGCAGTACACGCCGTGTACTTGGGAGTACATGTCGTGTACTCTTGTCGGCAGATGAACAGTGTGGCGGTGCTTCCAATTGAACAGTTAAATGAAAGGAGTACACGCAGTGTACATTGAAGTAAACGCCGTGTACTTTCTTTTTTCGGCTTAAAACAGGCAGTATCCTCCTCATTTGGCAGAGGAGGCACTTGATCCCTTTTTTAGCCAAAGGAGGAGGCCAGATCTTTGAAGATCCACCGAGCATTTGTCTGGAATCCGATTCGGCTTCAGACGATTTTTTTGGAACCGCACGGGTGTGCCCTCTCCCCTCCTAGTACCGTTCTTGCCAATTCTTCTCCAAACGTAAGTTATTTAAGTTTGAATGAGTTTTTTTCTTCTTCAGATCTATGCCGTTCTTGGGCGTTTTTGGAGTCGGCGTTCGGGTATAGGGTTCGTTGGCGTATATGGTAGGTGGCTTTGTGATCATTTTCCAACTGTAATGTGTTTTTGTGCGTTTTCGTTCCACGAACCCATGTTGGGGTGTCGTGTGGCTGAGGTCATTTCTATATTTAATACCTAGAATTTAATAGGTGATTAAATTGTGATAATTAAATGATGTTTGGGATCGTTTCTTGGATCCAGGACCATCCCTAGGTGTGTGTTCCTCTATTTAGCCGTTTGGCCAGGATACCCGAGGGTATGCCTTAGATGTAGTAACTATAGAATTTCCTTGAGAGGAATTTCTTGTTTACTGCATTTTGATATGTTGGTCATTTCCCGGTTACCTGTTAGCCTAAGGGAGTTGTTGTGATTACCTGAGGGCATGATCGTATTAGCCTGAGGGCGACGTTCTATTTTTCCTGAGGGCAACCTTTCGTGCCTGAGGGCTTGACTTCTGTGCCTGAGGGAAACACTTCGTATGCCTGATGGAGAGAATTTCTGTTATGCCTGAGGGAAATACCTCCAGGTTGGATTTTGTATGGCCTGAGGGAACGCCTGAGGGCGTGGTTACTATTTTAGCCTGAGGGCGTGTTTACTATTTTAGCTTGAGGGAACGGTTCTAGTAGGCCTAAGGGCATGGTGCTGTTGAGCACAAAAATGCTACTAAATTAATGGAATTAAATGAATAATAAAATGGAAATTTAACTGGTAAGTTAGTTACTTTTGAGTAATTCTTAGTTATTGCATTTTACTAGTGCACACTTGTTGCAAGTTTTACACACATTTGAGCACGGGCCTTTGGTGGGTGCCTACTGAGATATATTTCTCACACCATTTTTGGGTCATGCTTTTCGATCCAAATAGATTACGTTTATGCATGTGTGGATAGGGGCAAGAGTCCATATATAGGTTCTTGACTGTTGCTATGGAGTAGGAGGGCATGGGACCGAGCCTAGGCTCGCGATGCCGCAGCCAGCTATTTGCTTTGTTTTACTGTACTCTGCTGTTTACTGTACTGTATTGATGTATAACATGTTCTGGCTATTTTTCTTAGAACTTGAAACATGTAGAATCATCACTTAGATACTGTTGGTTATATCCACTGCTATAGTTATTTTTGTTGTGTATGTTACTTCTTCCGCTGTTGTTGTATATTTATTTTGGTATTCCTCTGCGCTACACTTTGACAAATGAGTGCATAGTTTCCCCACTATCAGACCTAGGCCCTCGCTGCTAGTCAGCAGCCTCTGGCGTTTGGGGAAATGCACTTGAGGTCACGTGGCGAACCGGGCACTGGGCACCCATTGCATGGCACCCAGGTCCGGGATGTTACATCTGAGTTCCAAAAGAGATGGTATCCCACTGAGCGACGTGGACTCGGTGCAGCGCCCCATCACAGCGGAGGCACCAGCGGTACCGCTACCCATTGGGCCACCGATACCACCATCCCTAGTAGCAGAGGGTGCACACTACATGAGTGTGTTGCATGAGTTCCAGTGAAAAACACCGCCCATGTTCCATGGAGGGACATACCCACTGGAAGCTGAGGATTGGTTGGAGTTTGTAGTGAGATTTTTCATATTGGTAAGGACAACAGCCGTCCTTATGGTGATCCTTGCTGTGAGTCTTCTGCATGTAGCAGTAGGCAGATGGTGGATCCTGATGCTCTAGGTTAATGACGAGGTATCTTTACTCTGGACATACTACGAGAGTCTCTTCCACTCAGATTTTGTTCCAGCCACCCTTTTTGTGGTGCATATTCAGGAGTTACTTCATCTGTAGCAGGGCAGTCTGACAGTAGATCAGTACTCATCAATGTTCACTGACCTATCACGTTACTCAACAGATATGGTTTGGGACTCGTTATTCAAGGCCTAAACCTCTGATTATGGACTCTGGCATGGGATCAGGGCTTCTACGATTCCCCTTAGATTTTCGATGCAGTCGGGGGTGTTGGAGTGAGCCATTCTCGTAGAAAACTTTCTCACTGAGCAGCCAGCAGCGGCGAGACCCACCACATGGAGACATGTGCAGAGTCTTCGGAAATTGGTAGTAGACAGATGTATCAGAGGTCCTAGTGGACCAGGACATCAGGTGGGCGATTCCAGGATACAGGTTCAGTTGTGTGGGGAACATGAGACAGAGTCCGCTATATGTGGAGCAGGTAGTGCTATGCATGTGGAAGGCAGGGGCACATGGATCGTGACTGCCTGAACCTCCATGAAGATGAGCAGTTGACAGCAGAGGGACTTCCTAGGCAGAGGCAGAGGTTCGACCATGGTGGTCTGTAGGGAGCAAGATAACATGGAAGAGGAGATGGCCGAGGAGAGGGTGGTGGACGATGTTTTGAGGCACTACCACCACCACCACTAGGATGTCCACCCCAACCACAGGGAGGTGCCAGGTAGAGGCAGGATTAGCTCCAGGCAATCAAGGCCTATGACCAAAGTGCACATGAGATGATTGGAGGTAGTATCTGTGTCTAATACACCATTGCTGCAGTACTTATAGACACAGGTGCGAGTCATTTTTTCATTTCTCCTTCCCTTGTTCAGAGCTCAGAGATTTCGACAGATCCATTGGCTTGATCTTTACAGCTAGAGACTCTTATGGGAGAAGAATCGACGATTACACACTGGTTCTGACCATGTGAGCTTACTCTAGTAAGTGAGAGCTTCGTCTGGGATCTTCTTTTAGCAGTGTTGAGGCCTTACGACGTCATCTTGGGTATGGACTGGTTATCTACAGTCCATGCCCAGATCGACTTTATTAGGCACACGGTTTGGTGTATCCGCACAGATGGGAGTATGTTCACCTTCACCAGATAGAAGGGAGCCTTTGTAGCGTAGCATAGACTTATGCAGAGGAGGGGGTGGCCGATCCCATATCATTTGGCTAGTCTCATCCTTGGAGCGGTTGATGTGGGTAGTCCAAGTTTTCCATTTGTGGAGGATCAGTATGCGGATGTTTTCGCTGACGACATTCCAGGACTACCTCCACACAGAGATGTAGAATTATATATTGATCTGTACCCTGGGACATCACCAATATCAAATATGGCATATCAGATGGCTCACGCTGAGCTTCGTGATTTGCAGGTACAACTAGAGGACATGCAGAGGAAGGGATTTATCTGACCTAGTGTTTCACCCTGGGCATCACCGATTTTATTCTCCAAGATGGTGGATGGGGGCTTGTGACTGTGTGTCGACTATCATAGCCTGAATCAAGTGACTGTCAAGAATAAGTACCAACTTTCAAGGATTTAAAACCTCTTTTATCAGCTCAAGGGAGCACTATGGTTCTCAAAGATAGATCTCATGTTTGGCTATCACCAGCTCAGAGTTCGAGATCAGGATGTGCAGAAGACCACCTTCAGGTGTTGGTATGGTCACTATGAGTTCTTGGTTATGCCCTTCGGCCTAACCAACTCTCCATCTGTTTTCATGAGTCTCATGAATAAGATCTTACAAAATTACCTCGATGATTTTGTCATAGTCTTCATCAACGACATACAAATTTACTCAACTACTGAGGAGGAGCACGCCAACCATTTTGCGGGTGGTACTGGATACACTCGGAGAGCACCAGCTTTATGGTAAACTCTCGAAGTGCCAGTTCTGGATTCCAGAGGTCCATTTCATAGGACATGTCATCTTGGAGGCTAGATTTGTAGTGGATCCAGCGATGATCGAGGCAGTACTTTCTTGGGTGCCACCCAGGAGTGTGATGGAGCTGCAGAGTTTCCGGGGTCTAGCTGGGTACTATCAGAGATTTGTGCCAGGCTTCTCTAGAGTTTCATCACCACTTTTTGCTCTAAAGAAGAATGGGAAACCCTTCATGTGGTCAGATATATACCAAAATAGCTTTCAGGAGCTAAGGCATAGGTTGACCAGTGCGCCCATCTTGAGGTTACTGGAGGAGGGAGGAGGGTACGTAGTATACTGCGATGCCTCAGGGACCAGAATCTAGTGTGTCCTGATGCGGGAGTGAGCAGTGATCACGTATGGTTCACGACAGTTGAGAAAACACTAGAAGAACTATGCTACCCATGACCTGGGGTTAGCAGTAGTGGTCTTCTCTTTGAAGATGTGGAAGAAAAATTTGATGGGCGAGCGTTTTACAGTCTATTCTGACCACCAGATTCTCAAGTACATCTTCTCGCAGAAGGACCTGAACCTGAGACAGTGGTGATGGATTGAGTTCCAACAGAACTATGACAACGAGATAGTCTATACTCCTAGAAAGTGGAACATTAGAGAAGAATCTCTCAGTATGAGATTGAGCAATAAAATGCTAGTAGAGGCGACAAAGCAGCTAGCCGCGTTGCAGATATCCTTTGTGGATAGAGATGGAGCAGCCTTTCTTCAGTCTCTCACAGTCACTCCTCCACTTCTTCAGCAAGTAAGGGAGGCACATCGAGGGGACGTTGAGTATGAGACGCGACATGCTCATATATCCTCAGGGCAGGCACCTGATGGGTTTTATAAAGGCGAGGAGCATGTCATCCTATTCAGAAGACGTACCATGGTACCATTTTCACTACAGGATGAGGAGATGAGGGAGTTTCACACTTCCCCTCTAGCAGTACATCCCGGATTGTATAATATGTATCAGGACCTTAGACAATAGCACTGGTGGCTAGGTATGAAGAAAGAAGTACCAGAGTTTGTTTCTCGGTGCCTCATTTTTCAGCAAGTTATGGCCGAACACCAGGTTCTAGCAGGCTTGGTATAACCCTCAGTGATTCCAGAGTGGATGTGGGATGGGGTATCCATGGATTTCATGACGGGACTTCCACGAACATCCAGAAGACACAACTCTATCTGGGTGATCATAAACTGACCCACCAAATTTTCCCACTTCCTACCGATCAGAGAGCAGGGCTTAGTAGAGAGCTTGGGACGCCTCTACATTTAAGAGATCGTAAAGCTTCATGGTTTACCATCGACTGTCGTCTCCGATCGAGATGCTCATTTCAATTCTGGTCTATAGAAGGGGATATAGGAGGATTTTGGGATGCATCTTCTCCTGAGCCCCACCTTCCGTCCTTAGACGGATGGTCCGACTGAGAGGACCATTCAGGCTTGCGAGAACAGGCTCTGTGCATGTGTCCTTGACTTTGGTCGTAGTTGGGAGGATCACATACCCTTGTTGGAGTTTGCATAAAACAACAAATACCACTCCACCATCAGGATGGAACCATATAAGGAACTGTACGACCAACCATGTAGATCATCATTGTGCTGGACTAAACCTGGGGAGTCAGCACTTGTATTACAAGAGATGGTGCAGGCTATGATGGAGAAGGTGCAGATCATCAAAGAGCGGATAAAGACTACACATATAAGATAGAAGTCCTACGCTGATAGGAGACAGAGACCACTGGAGTTCGAGGATGGCGACCACATCTTCCTATGGGTCTCACCTCGAGGAGGTCTACCGAAATTTCGCCATGGCGGAAAGTTATCTCTACGTTTCATTAGACCGTTCCAGGTCCTCAGCAGAGTAGGAGAGGTGGCTTACTACCTGGCCCTCCCACCTCAGTTGCATCAGGTACACGACATGTTTCACATATCCCAGATGAGGAGATACGTGCACGACCCATTGCACAACATCGACCACGGGGAGCTAGACCTCGATTAAGGGGCTACATTCACGGAGGTCCCAGGGGAGATTGGGGATCTACAGGAGTGGGTTCTGCATGGGCGGTCGATTCCTCTAGTGTGCCTTCACTAGCAGCACGGGAACTTCCAGGAGTGCACATGGGATAAGGAGTCTCAGATGCTTGCTCAGTACCCTCATTTGTTTCCTTAGTGTGTTTGGTAGCTTTTTGGGGATGTAAAGCCCTGAGGTAGGGGTAATGTAAAGACCTAAAATTTTCAAGGAAATATGTTTCTTAAATTCTTGGAATTTTACAATTTAGTAGTTTCTGACAGTACCTGATTCCAAGGATGGGTGTGCCCGGAATCAATTTTTGATGTTTTGTTCAGGTACGTTAAGTAAACTTATGTGCAGGTTTTTCTATATTTTTAACTAGTGCTCGGAATTGAAATCCAAGGACAGTGATGAACTCGCAGCACCGTTATTCATTTAAGGAGACCTTTACCACAGTTGCATTTAGTCGAGAGTAGAAGATATAAATTGGGATTTCATAGTAAAATAAATAAAATTGTTGTTCTACACAATTTTATTTTTATGTGGTAGTTATTTCCTCCAAAGGGATGTTGGAGGTGGGGCCCACACCCCAAACAACTTCCCCAGGGATGATTTAACTTTGGTTGGGACCCACATGAGCCCAAACCCCTCATCTTCTCCTTAAAATATCCATTAACTACCCTTAATAAATTTGAAACCTCTCCTCTTTAATTTTAAACACTCCACATTCCACCCTCCCTCATTAAGATGCCAACACGCTCCCAATTTCTCAAAAATTAATTAATTGGATCAACATTTTGAATTAATTTGAAATTCATGTTAAGGATAAAATAATAGCCTAAACTATTATTTTTGGGGTTGGCACATGTTTTGTTGGTGGAGCCTTGGTGAATAGAGAAGGACTTCTTTCTACGAAGAACGTTCACCCTCTCCAACAATGAACAGAAGGCCTCGATTGTCTTCTTCTTTGTTCTTATTCTTCCACTTAAAGGGAAAAGACATCGCCAAAGACAATGACTCTTCCTATGACGTTGACAGAAGGACACCGTCTTCCGCGATGCCGTTTACTGGGACTATGATGAACGAACCTTGAATCCAGGTAGGGGGTTATGATCAATTTTAATTGAATAATATTGTACCTCGTTCTTCGTAGTAAACCATGGATTGTCTTTAGCCTTTTGTTATCACCTAACGTAGAGGGCGCAGGCTGAACAAACACGACCCGACGATTCTCCGTTGGTTCTTAAATTTTTTTCGGCGGCGACTGGAGGAGGTGGCCACCAGAGGCAGCGGCGACTGGAGGAGGCGGTCATGCACCGACAGCGTGGTGGACTCTGCAGACCCATTCACAGGCCCCTCAGACGAACCAAACTGGTCAGCTGTAGCTAGCCGTGCTGGTGAACCGGGGCACCTGCAGATGCCGCGATGCGGAGGAGGGGTGGCCTGCATCTGCGGGCCACTTGCTGGATGAATAGGTCGGCTACAGCCTGCGGGCCATAGACCGTGGTGCATCTTGGTGCCGATCTATAGAAGACCATGACGCCTCTTGGCACTGCACTGCGAAAGACTGCGACCCGTGCTGGGCCGGCCATTTCGCCGGGCGAATCAGCAGGCTGCCTACCAACATGGCTGAAGAGAACTGCGGTGCCTATGGGCGCCGCGTGTGGAAGAACCACGGACCGCAACCATAGGCCGCAAATGCCAGACCAGACAGGCCAGCTTCGGCCAATCAGGCAGTAAGTATGGAGGCGCCGCTCGACAGCACTGGGGGAGCTGAACCGACCCGCGACCCTGGCCGGGTCCGTGGGTGGGAAGCGCCCCCCCGGGCCATGCTGAACCCCTAACCAGGTGGGACTCGCCCGACCGAGTCCGTTGGTGGCCCGCGCTCAACCGGCAGGGCGAACCCCCTGCCGGGTTGGACCTGCCAAACCTGGTCGGGCTGACCTGCTAACCCACTGGGCTTGACGGGCCGGGCCCATTTCTCTTAAACACGAATATCTTTTAGACCGTGCATCCAATCTACGTGCCCTCTACGACATTGGGATCCTCACAATGAGGAGGTACTTTTGTGATACTCTATGTGAGTTTTGGATGACTTTGGAAGATGGCCATGTTTGGATCGAGTGTAAATCCAACCCGGTCCTTGGAATAGAAAAGACAATATCTCTCAGACCGAGCGTCCGATTGACGCACCGTCTGCCGCATTGGATTTCTTTTGATGAGACAGAAATTCGGGATACATCAAATCCGGACTTCGTGTTAGTTGATATATTGGACCCTTTTCCCGAGAAGTGGACCCTCCCAAAATCGAGCGTGTTGTGTGCGGGAACCCTAGAGATGGTTGCGACTGCGTCAACTTCTGTACCAGAATCCTGTTTGGGATTGATAGTGACGACTACCATACAAGAATCCTCAATGGGTTTGACAATGACGACTATTGTACCAGAATCCTGTGTGGGTTTGACAGTTCTGACAGAGTAGCTGGTTCTGTATCCTATGTGGGTCTTACATCTTAGATGAATCAGTGACTACATACGATCTTCTCTATTACTCTAGAATAGATGGACCTTATCCTATGTCGGTCTGATAGCTTATATGAGATAGCTGGACCATATCCTGTGTGGGTCCGACAGCTTTTAAGAGATAGCTGGAATATATCCTGTGTGGGTCTGACATCAAGCCAGACTTTATCATGTGTGGGTCCGACAGCTTAGATGATCTAGTGGCTACATCTGATCATATAATATCTCTACTATTGTGGCATACCTGTGTGAGCTAAGTCATGTATTTCAACCATTAGCGTCATGGTGTTTGACTTTATTTATTGGGTGGATTGAGTTGTTCTTGGTCTCATGAGTTGGAGTTGGATTGTGACTGGTAACTTATGTATAAGTATGGGCATATACTGAAGTAGGGTTGGTTGATACTTTGTGGTTGTATATTTCTTCTTTTTCTTATCCGTAGTTCATATTTTGAGACCTAGAGGGTCTCGGGGTCCCTACTGAGTATCTTTATACTCACCCCTGCACGGGCTATGCCCGCACATCATTGCGTTGGTGGCAGATGACGGACAATGCTGACAGAGGGTGAGAGCACCGTCACTAGACAACACCCGGAGGTGGACCTTGCGACGAGTCGTCACACGGTGGAGACTGATAGGCATGGGTGCTGAGGTGGCCATATGTACCTACCCTTCAGGTAGGAATCCCCGGACGACGATCAAGGAACTTCTCTTACTTTCAGCTATTTGTCCCGTTACTTGTACTTTTTGTTCAATTGGGTTTGTATACTAGCCCATTTACTTTCCATCACACTCTTTTGTATTCAGTTTTACATAGTATTTACTTCATGTTGCATACTCTATTGTTTTTGTTTACTTTTATAAAGAAAATGTGTTTCCAGCTTATGGATTTACACCTTTTGTGCTAGTCACCAGGCCCTGGACTATAGAAGGCGAGATTGTGGTAGTCACGACATGGGCCCCGAGGACAGGTCGTGACATAGATTGTTTCTTAGTTTCTACTTATTTTAAATGTGTTTTCTTCTTATTAATTATTCATAATGTATTTACAGAGTGATGCCCTTAATCAATTAATTTTTATTTTTTTATTGATTACCTGATGTTATGAGATTTACATTGGTTTTCCCTAGTCAATTTATATATATTCTATGTTATGGAAGGGATTTTGACAAACTAGGAATGCTAGATGGGATGTCCATTTTAAAGATATTAATTTGTGATTTTACTTATATAGAACCTTGGGAATGTGATAGGCACAACCAAATTAAATTAAGGTTATTTTTATTACTTGGACTGAGGAAATTGTGTTTGTTTGTTTAGGTTCAACCAAATATGAATGGGGTGATGTTGATTAGTAGGATGAGGTGACATGGTCAACAAAACTGAGGTTTCAACTTCTTCAGGGAGAGATAATGGCTCGGGTGACATGATATGTCATTGACATTAAAGACATAACAATGTGATCAATGAGTCATGAGATGACAAATCATGTGTCTCTGGTACTATTGTTGATTAACACCTACAGATGATTACTCAAACATCTTTAGATTAATGTTCACATTGATAAAACTCAGTTGAGGTGTTGTTTACCGCTCATTGTGGGTGGAGGTCTCCATAAAAAATATTCTTTTGGGGATAGGGTTAGCCATCAATTATGTTGGAGGATCTCACTATTTAATGCCAGGGTGGACTGTGTTTGACAACAATGAGAGGATGTTTAGTCCATTAGTTGTGGGGTGACTCTCACCATTGTACATGGATCTGATTCATTAGGATAATTAGAGTAAATATAAAATTATTATTTTATACATCGTTCATTGAGATGGAATCAATTTATTTGATAAGGGACAGATACCACCATGCCTTTAGATGTTGGGTTGTTCAGATTAAAGGGACTATTTGAGAAGATGTCGGAGGAACCTTGGAATTATGGTTTTGATATTTCATTTGTAATCCTATTACATAGATGATTGAATGGAATGTTTTATATTACATAAGGTTCCAATGATATATTTATGAGTGGAACTTGAGTATTAAATCAATATGATATTTTTGGGGGGACGTCTAGGAAGAAATCTGTGGGTCTTATTGAATATAAATTTATATATTTAAAAATTAATTGTATGAGAAATATATATTTTTGGGAACCTATTGTGTTATTTAGGCATTGGATGAAGTTGCTTAATACAAACTTATTTAATCTGAGAACAAGGGATTCTTGTAAATTATTAAATACGTGGGTGTTTCCTTTTTATTTAAATTATTCATGCACTATATAATTATGGATGTAAGATATAAAAATGATGGTGGTGGGATAATGAGTTCATACTCTTACCCTACATGGGTCCCTCGTGATGCATGTATACTTTATATAATTGAGATACTGTAAGGAGTCGTGCTCTGGAGAATAACATTAGTTATCTATGATATACCTATTTCATGGGATGGATAGAAATGAACCATGTTGTTTTCAGCATCGAGATAGAGTTTACATTTTAAATTTTTTCATATTATATACACATATAACTATACGGTTGGCCATGGGAAACCATTACCTATCTTGTATGAATTGTTATGGAATGTTTTATTTCTTACACATGTGATTATGCTTTGGGTTTATGGTTACTTCCAATTTTCATAATTCAACAATCGAGTGTTTTTGTTTCTTGGTCTCTTTATGGTACTTATTCATATATGTTATATACATATATGTAATTATTATTATCACCACATGTGGGTATAGTGTCCCCACTATTACCTCTTTAGAACCTTTCTTGTAGTCGGTATGCTTTTTCATACTAGGGGTTGCGCCTAAGGCTTCATGGACAAACATCCTGAAGAACTCTTTGAATTTAAAATTAGGAAGGGTTTCTATTGTTTCTTCTTGAATGATAACCCAAAATATCACCATAAATATCCAATATCATGTTTATTACCTCTTGTCCCATGATTGTTTTCATAAATATCCCATTTTGAAGATGCCATTTTAGAGGGGATTCAGGTCTTGAATGCAAGTGTTATCAACTTCTTGACCATTATTCTTTATATTCATCAACCAATTATTTGATGTTATAAACCAATTTTATTTAAAAAAACATCATTTTTTTCAACGTAATATTTTTTACTATAATATAACCTTTTTTAAATCATAAAATCGTTATTTCATGCTTTCTTTTTGTGGATTAGACCACATACTTGAATGATATTAAAATATTTATATAATGATCGATTAAGCAAACATAAAAACTGAAAATATGGTATAATAATTACTAATTAAATATGATTTCATAATTATATATTGTATATATATATTTATACATCTATATTCGTAAATAAAATGTTTCCCTTTACTGTATAAAAATTCAACAAAAAGAGATATTATAACTACTCTGTATGAACCATCCATATAGCATCCCTAAAATTATTATTGGAATTCATATAAATAAAAAAACTAGTTATGTAATAAGAATACATTTTTTAGAGAAAATGATATAATAATTAAAGATAAAGGACAAGAACATTTTAATCCAAACATGGTGAAAAATATGGAAACCTTTACACCAAAATATTGATTTTAACATATAATTGTTAATAAATATATAATGTGAAATTTTAAATATGTAGTATCAAGTTAAATAAACATAATTATCTATATATAATTATGATATATATTAATATAAAATTTAAATTAATTATACATGATATTTGATCATGTACGACCAATAAGGTATCCAAATAAAGGCATTCTATTTCAATATTTCTTCTCCATTTGGTTCATATTATACACGAATTTTAATTAATGCAGTATACATACTACATCTTTATAATATTTTTTCATAATTACCTCATTATAAACAATATTTTATGTCTAATTTCAATTTTTTATAAAATGCTATTTTTATTCAAAATGATAAAAAATCCTTAAGGGGATTTTTTACCTCAATTTCCCATCATTGAGTTAAATTGATTTTTAATTAATTTATCATAGTCCCATATTCTATACACATAAATTTGATTCATCAAAAAATAATCATATTCATGTATTTATAAATTCCAATTTGATTTCCATTACCATTAGACTATAAATTATTTACATTTGAATGAATATTTATTAAAAACATATATTTTTTTCATATACTCAATAAATTTTCATTGAATATTTCACTTTCTTCATGGATTTATACAATAGGAAATCTCCCAATCTCATTTTTCAATTTTTTTTCTTCTCTATGTAAATTAAATTTTTATTTCAAAATCTTAAGCTTTGATGGATTTATTTTAACATAAAAATATAAAATTATTAAAAATAATTCTCATTATCAAAATTAAAACATTCCCATTATTTTCAATATTATTTTATTAAAAAAAATAATTTCATTGATATTTTGAAATCAAAAAATGTATTATTTTATGTTCTATTTGTAATTATCATTCAATATTTTTCAAAAGGATTTTTTATAACATTTCCCTAATATTAAATTTGAGGTAAAACATATAAAAATAAAAATAAAATCCATTAATTTATAAATTATATATATATGTATCTTCCAATGAATATTTAAAAAATTAGAATTAATTTTTAAGGATTAATTATTGTTGATTTATAATATAAAAGTATTTAAAAATCATGCATGTCATCTTATTGAAATTTTTTTGAAGATAACTCTAAATTTAAGTTTTATGATAATTTTAATGAAGTTTTATGTGATATTTACCTATTGTTTCTCTTTACTTTTCTAATTCACTACCAAAAGGTTATCCTCTAAGGGAGTTATTTTCATGATGAAAATAAACATCATCATGTAGTATACTTTTTGGGGAATTTAATTTTTTATCATAAAATATTATTACTTATGTCATTTTATTTGATACCATTTGAAAATTTCATGTTACCCAAATTAATTCCATTTTTTCAATATGAGAAATATTATTGACTTATAAAGAAACAAAAATTATTTGTTTATAATTATGTGGTTGGTGGGTCTGATATAACCCTGTAATGCATTGGAAAATGTTTAATATATAATTAGATAATGTTTATTTGTATTTATATTATTGTAGTTATCGATGTTAACTTTATTTTTTATGGACAATACCATATGAAGATATATTTAGAAGATTCATCATAGACATGATTGCAATAATATTTTTTATTAGAATATATGTACACATGATTGTGGTTAGCTATGATCAAAAGTTATTTTGTGGAAGTAATTATAATTTCCTATGTTCATAGTTTTATAAGAACATTATTTGAGGTAGTTATGCCTAATGGTTTTTTACAAATGAACACTATTAGATATAATCTTATTTTGGTGTGTGGACATCACTATATTTAACTATGTTGTTCATTTTTTAAATAGAATAATTTTTACCTATGTTTACATGTTTATGTGTGGACATGACTAAGGATATTTTTGTTTGTGTGTTTGTGTGTGGACATGATTTTAATTAGAATGTTTTGGAATATTTTGATTTTTATGCTTATCCTTAGTCCTTATTTATATGTCATACTCCAAGACTATGTCATGAATTAATCTTCATAATTATTATCTAATGACTCCGTATTTTTATTATATGGTATATTTATAAACCTTTAAGGTTATATTTACTAATGTCCAAATATATAAAAAAGTATTATAATATCATGATCTTTTGAATAAAACATTTATCCCTTACTTTTATTTCATCACATATTTATAAACTAGCCAATTTTGAATCGTTGATATTTTTTCCCTTATTTAGAATTTTACCTATATACTTATTATTTTAAAATTCCCCAGTTATGATAATGGGTATTAAGAATTTTCTTTCTAGAAGGAACCCACATAATCCAGTTATTCATGGGAGATATGAAAGACATAATGTGAAATAAGGAATTTATGTTTCGACATTCCAAAACAAAACTAAAACATTAGGTTTTGGGTTGTATTTTTATTATATTGTTGAAAATTGTTTCATGGAAATATATATATATATATATATTCATATTATTAATATGATTTATAATAATATGTGTATTTATATTTAGTTGTTTGACTCACCCATAACCATGTAAAAGGCTATGGTTTTGAAATATATGGGTTGAACTTAATGATTTCTTTCTGGAAAAGCTATCTCTTAAACCCAGATACATGGTAGAGTTTTTGTATATAGTGGAGGCCAATGACTAATTTGAGGGATTATATTTTCAGGGATGAAGAATAATATTTTTCACATTTTTGTTTTATTAATCATTTGTAAGGATTATTATTTTATTGATTTATTTATTTGTTGACTCTTGTTATATATGTTATTTACTGAAACTACAATTTTATGTTTCAATGCATCATATAGACTATTTTCTAATCATTCTATTATGGACTATATAGGAGATATTTTCCCTATGTTTGTCTATATAGTTTTTTATTACATATGTTATAAAATCATTCCGTATAGAGTTTTTATAATAATTGGGGTTTAAATTAGGATTCAATTTTTATGGCGTTGTCTAACCATGAATTATTAATGACCTCGATATGATTTGATAGGATCAAGAGTATGGGGGAACATCTATGGGAATATGTCAGCCACAAATGTGTAATATACTAATAATTTATAGAACTTAATTAAAAAATATTTTTCTTCAAAAACCATCTAGGTTTTATAAACATATATTCATTAAACATCCCAATTTGAAACTCTAATGGGCCATATGTAATGAAGAGTGTGACCCACAAATCCATGATTTAATTTTATATGGGTTTAAAACTAGAAATGTGGATATAAAAGTTACATATGGAAGGAATTACCTTCTATTTCCTAGAAAAACAAATAAAACCTCTAATAAAAATAGTATGAAAAACTCCAACTCATAATGCATGTCCTTTAATGTAAGTAGACAAGGTATACATGTACATAACTAATATAACTAACTCATAGGAAACTGACTCTCCAAAACACCATCCAAGTATACTTCTTATGCTACAAGTATCCATCTCAATAAGACAATAATTATTAAATATTTATAAAAATATGTTACATATGATAGGGGTTTATATACAATTATACTCATTAGGAACCTCCATAAATAATTTATGAAATTATTGAAAATTGATAATAATGTAACATTGAATAAATATCCAAACAAAATAACTCCATAACAAGTTCAACATCCACCCCAACATTACCAACACTTTCTTTCCAAATCTATATCAAACATTGATAATTAATATTAAAAACTATACAGTAGGAAGATCCCATAAAACAACTTCCTCAATGAACTACTCACCCTCACATCCAGATTACATTCAACCTTGTGATCCCATTTCTTCCATATACATATATACCAATAAAAAAATACTCAAAACCAAACCCCTATCATATATATCATACAATTTCCATAAACCATATACCACACCCATAAATAATAAAACATAACAAATAACATGTTGATATCTTGTAACATATACCAATCTCATGTAATTATCACTAACACATAACCACTTGTGATGAACACCTGAAATTAAAATCTTTAATACATCTAAAAGATATATCATGGAATGGGGTAGTTATCCAACGATTTTTTTATTATATCCATCACATGATTTATTTAATCATATCTCATTCCCATATTAATTTCATTGGAATTAATATAATTACATATTTTCTGAAATCTAACTGACAAAAACCACATCTTTATATATAAACTACCAAAATAGTAACAAAAAAACCATATCTTCCTTTACAACCTAAGAAACATTATAAATAACATAGAAACATAAATATATTAAAATATATTAGTGAAATAAAATAAACTAAAATCACACCATCCATAAAAAACAATCTAGTCATTTTTATCTACTCTATACTAATATAAATAGTATTGAAAATAAATAAATATATATTTCTAGCATTTTCATCAACTATTATTATTACAAAAATTATGTAAATTATCCAATTAATCATCATTAAATATATTAAAATTACAATGAATAACAAAATTAACAATAATTTTATTTAGGAAAAAATATTTATCCACGTGCCAACATATAATTATCAATTTTTCATAGAAATAATAACAACAAATTACGAGAATATTACCTTTTCTAATTACCATCATTAAATTAATGTTTTTTTGAACATGTTAAGTACAATAATAACAAAAACATGTTCATAGTATCATGAATATCATAAAAGGTAGAAAACACAATAATTTAACCCATGATATTATAATTTTATAAATGAAAATTTAATCAAGAAATTATTAAACCCTAGAAATGGAATTTATTTCTTTTAAAATAGTACATGATATTACAACACAACAGAAATCTAGGAAATTATATTTATAATAAAATCAAAAAATCCTAACCAATTTTTTTTATAATTATAATTAATAGTTATGAATATGTTAATATATATCAATGAAAAATATAATAATAATACACATTCTGTGAATAAAAAATATTAGAAGTGTTCTTTATGTTTATGCATCGAATTCCTAATTTTGAAATAAGGATGTGTTTTCATATAATAATTAAATATGAAATATGTAGAGAATTATTTTCATTAAAACCAGTTGAAATTTTGAATCAACATGATGTATTTTGAATAAGGTAAATTTTAATTAGTTTATTGGAATTTTTTATATATTTTCAAAATAAAATACTATATGAATATATTCTATTAATTATGATATCATATTGAATATAAAATTATTTAATTAATAATCTTATATATTTCCAAAAAAGCAATCTACACACGGAATATACTAGGGGATATACCCTTTTGAAGTCTAATGGTTTTCATCATTTATTTAATTAGGTTCCAACACCCATGTAATAAAATTTATAAAATATATACCCCATTCAATATAAATAACCACCCATAAAACCAATCATCAACAATATTAAATTTGTGGTCAAGGATATACTATTATTATCTCCCTAAATATTCTCTAAAAAGTGTTTCTAAAATTATAATATTATCTTCAAATGGTTTAAGAATATACTATTCAAGGTAAGGGATACCAATCCTCTTATTTTCCTTATCAATAGCATCCCTATGGTTATGATATCATTTTAATTATTTTCAATGTAATTCCTTAAATATAATTCGATATTATTATTATCAATTTGATATATTTTTAATTGTAAATTTTTTATTCCCACTCAGTAATTATTTTACATAAGTTGTAATTATATTTATATAAGGGTGTACAATCAATTATAATTATTTATTTTAATAATAATTTCCGAATGATTCACAATGTAATTAAAAAAACAATTTTTCAACATTTATTGGAATTAGTTATTATATTGTTAGTGGAATATCATTGACCCCTCAGTTAAATCAAGATTCATAATCCCTATAAGTCTCAAAAAATTTAGACTCAAGGGAAAAATCTAAAACATACTATTTATTTTAAATGTGGGTTACTTCTAATATACAAAATTCCTTTTATGATATTGCAAGTGGATGCTTTCCCTTAGTTTCTTGCACTATGGCATAACAACACTAAAAAGTGTTGACACTGTATTAACTAAATATTTATTCATTAAAAACCAAATAGTACTAATTTTATACCATGTTTGATACTGCCATGAAATACAATTTTAATAATTATTTATCTTTTTTTGACCCATAATAAAGGACATGAATATAATGTTACGAAATTCATTTTTATGATTATATAGAATAATGAATTTACTATATAAAATAATATAATTATCATTCATTTAATATATTTTCATTATTATTCAATAGATAAAACTATTTTATATTACATTGAGAATATATTATATGTTATAAATTATTCGTTGGATATTAACCTCGACAGAAAATGAGTCAATTGATTATATATTATTGACATTTTGTATATCTTATAATTTTGGATGGTTACCTATTGATTACTTAACAAATATTTATATATAAAATTATTTTAGAAACATTATGTATTTTTATCCATTACAACCATATGATGGAAGCATTTGAGTTCTTATGTGTTATGTTGGGAGAAGAATTATAAATCTCGTTAATTCATCATAAAGTCTCATGAGAAAAAACAATAGGCATTTGGAATAATCCATTTTCTTTAATGTATGTTGTCATTCCCCATGGACATGAGCTTATGTTTCTATTATCTAAAATTATGAATTCCATCACAATTAGTTAAATTATTCATATTAATTTATATATATACTATTATTAGGTAATACTTGGTTATGTTAGGCCCAAAATCAATTTTTATGGAATTTATTATTGCGGATTTATTATTTATTTCATGATTATATATGATAATTTCAAATATATATTTCCACTTATTGGGTTTTTGATACCATTTATAATTTTTCTCATTTACCAAGGATACCATGAAATTTGTCTTTACCCGTATGAAAAAGATATTTACATGTATTCAAATAATGAATCGTATGATTGATAATGTAATATAATCTTCTTTAAAATATACTTATTATGAGATTTTAAAATTCTAGATCATGTGTATTATGATATATGTATTCTATGAAATTGTAATAAAATAACCACTACTTCAATGTTACTGGAGTCGTTTTTTCGAGTTTTTATAAATGAAATTATTTAAAAAAATTTGTAATGATATTTAAAATAATTTTTTTGGGAAAGTAATTATATGTTAAACTCGAAGAATATTCTAGAAATAATCTAATATTACAAAAAAATTCAATAAATTCATTGGAATTATGTAATATTATTTAAAATTATACGTTTTATTTTTGAACTAATTAAGTTAGTTCCATTTCATTGAAATGGATTCTAGTGGATGAAATTGAAAATGTTTCAATACATATAATTAATCTATATATTTTCATCATGATATAGTAAATGTGGTTTTTGTTGGAGTTGAGCAGATTATATATAAATTATTATAGTTAAATTTGAATTTACACAATAACCATGGTTTTATATAACTATTGGTTTCTCTATTACATTGTGTAAAACTTTTGGACCACTTCATGAATCATCAACCTCCATACTTCAGTGGAACTACAAATTTATAACTATATTAATAATAGATCAAGTACCAAGTGAAGGTATGAAATACATTGGGATACTATGAATGTGTAAATGTTACCATGTACATATATTATATAAGAGTATATGACAATCAGTGGTGGTATTTTATTGATAACACCACACACAAAAAAGATGGACAATATGGAATATATTCCATTTATGGTGATATTATTGGATATGTTTATTCCATATGATCAATGGTATGAAATGGTAAGGATATTTTGAATTTATTGAAAAGGAAAGAGGATGTTTTTTGTAATAAACAATTAACATTAAATTCATAGCATGACATGACACAAATTATGTAAATAATTCCTGAATAATATTTATGACTTATTGGTAAGATAAATCACATATTTTAAAGGGAATTATTTTGTCAAAAAAATTTCTCATATGATGACATAATGAAATTATCCATCAAGTATGAGAAAACAATATCCAGGATGTTTAATTGTGGAGTAAATAAGGAGAATAATTGGGTATGTGACCACCATAGAGAATGAAATTTTGTAATAAAAAAATAAGGTAATTAAATAATTATCAATGAGAAATAAAAATCATAACAAACACCCTATGAACTATATGATGTGAATACGAATCTTTTATACGTGTATAGGTATGCTCAATCAAGACTATGATAGTAAGGGAATTAATGAATACACTAATTTCTGATGATTAATTTTCAATGAAATATTATAAAAATAAAATCAATTCTCCAATATCCATATAAATTGAATCATAACAATGTAACTGAGAAAGGATTGGTTAATGAAATAATAAAAATTGATTTTTCATCCCAAAAGAAGTAATATTATGTAGTTTGATCTGAAAGTCCATGTTAGAAAATATATTATTAGATTATATATATATATCCAGTATTTTATATCGTACTAGTTTGGTAAAACATTGATTCATCACTTCATATATTAAAGAAGAAGTTATCATTTAATAATCATATTGGAAATTATATATAAAAAAATCATATTTTTCAATGTCAGTTAACATACATGTAGTTTATTTAGTTTAAAACGTTTTTGTAATTATATTAGTGGAATTTGATATAATTTTTGGGATGGGTTGGTTCCCATATTATAATGAAATAATTTACTATATTTTATAGGATATTGGAATATTTAATGCTAAAATAAAATCATTGATTTCATAAGATATATGTTATTTTCCTTGTTTAATTTAGAACCACCAGTAGTGTCTCACCATAATCAATACAATATTGAAGATTAATTTATGAATAGGGATGATATCCTAATAACAAAGGATATATCTGTTATGAGGGAATAAATAGTTGAATTTATTAATGAATTTATAATATATGAGCATTACTAGGATGTTTTATAATATATTTACATTATTTCAAATAAAAAATAACCACTTAAGCTTCCCTATAGAAATAATATTTTAGAATGGGTGGAATTAATGAAATTACTGTCAACTTTTCGTGATAAGGTATGTTATTATTATCCTATATATATTTATGTATTGAAAAAATATATAGGCTATTTTCATTTTGAAAAATGATTTTGTTTCTTATAAAATGCTTTAAATTAAGAATACATAAAAAATATCAATAACATCATCTTGAGATAGAATGTGTAATGTGTAATATGAAAATATTATTGAAAATTATTTATACAACAATATGTGACACCCATACCAATCATAAAAGATAGGTATACATTTACTCATAAAGGGATCAATATGAGAAAATTGAGATGGTTCAAACTACTCAATAACTATGAGTGTGAAATACAATTCCACCAGAGAATCGAAAACAAATTTTTGTAGGCATTGAGTATGAATGAACATAGAGTTATATTAATAATGATAATGTATTAAAATCGTATATTCCTTTATTAAACATCATTGCAAATTGAAATTATTATGTAAAGTGAATAATCATTCCTTTAAAGAAAATTTCCCAACCATTAGTAATAGAATGTAAAATTGACCTCAATATGATAAAAAGGGTTTTCAAAATAAAATTAAATCGATGAATGATTTGAGATCAACATACATTATATATTAATATAGTATATTTATCCTGGGAAATAGATTATATGTACCATATATAAGAGCTATAAATAGTGAATTATTATATTATTCTCAATGAAAACACACCTCTATACTATCTTATAGTACATTGATGAATTCGGATCTAATAAAATATTTTTCATGGAAAAAAAGTAAAAAATTATAGACTATGTGTCAATATAATTTTTATTCTAATAAGAAATATGTGTGATAGATTCTAAGATGGGTACCATGAACCCTCTCCTTGTAATAATATGTAATTTGTAAAACATCAAAATAAATATTTTTATTATACTATATAAGACATATTATTGGAGTTATGCTATATGGATTGTTGCGGATGGACATACAAAGAATACACATTTCTATGAAATTAGGGAGGATCTCCACATGAGTGTCATATATATATATCCATATGAAAATGAATATATAAGGCTTCATGGCTCACCTTAATCAGTTCAATATAATCATAACCATCATTTTAGAAAATAATTTTTGTGATGTTTTCCAAAGTATTTGGATCACAAGATACATTTAATCACCATCTATCATCGACAAAATGATTTTTTTTATTGATATTACTGTCCAAAAAATTTATATCATGGTGAGTTCATTGCCACATTACTTTTATATAAGATAGGACTAGTGCCTACCTCTAGAGGAATTTGTGTACAATAATAGTTTTAATTCATGATTTAAAACTTCACTATATATGTCCTTGTCTGCAAGATGATATTATATTATAATATGTGGTGATGATGCTTGCGATAGGATTATATTTAGTACTGATGTAGTTGAGGAGGAAAGCTAATAGTGAATCTTATCTAGAATCCTATCAAGAAAACTCAAATAAGATAAAAAAGTAATATGGATAATCAGAAGAAGGACCTGAAATTCCAAAGGGGGGATCATGCCTTCTTGATACTATAACCATGGAAGTGAATAATAAGGTTCTTATGAAGGGGAAACTGGATATGATTTACACTGTGAATTTTTATATATTAGTAACACTTTGATAATTTTATTATAATATTTCATTGTCACTAATCCACTCAAATTTTCATGGTATATTCATTAGTTTCAGGAAAAAATTTACATTCAAGACACATTGTAATTAATCACCATTGATGAATTAGTTCTATAAAATGGAATCTAATAATAATATAAGCCTATCTAGAATTAAAACATTATATAACATGTTATAGAATAATACAACCTACCTACTGAATGTTCTTGGGTGGAATTATAGGTTAGAAGAAAAAATACATGAGCCTGAGGAAGCATTGAGGATGAATTATACAATTTTGGTAATTTATTGATGTACAATTAAACATTATAAGAAAAAATTATATATTGGGGGGAGATTGAAATCCTAAATATTTTTTTAAATAAAAAATGTAATATATTAATTTTAGTAAAATTGAAATTTTATTATTTCATTTAAATAATACAACACTTTATAATACAACAAAAAATAAGAAATTTAATTATATAATAAAATAAGAAAAATATTTTGAAATTAATTTTTATAATGATAGTAATATTAAATAATAATATATATTAGTATTAATAATAATATATTAAAAAATATGTGTCTCATTATAAAAAAGCAATGTGTCTAAAAATATTGTGCTCAAAATTAATGAAAATGAAATTGAGATATTTTATTACATTATAATTTAATTTCACATATATAAAGAATCATTTTTGATAAAATGGAATTTATATATGGAATTAACATGTCAAAATTATCCAATGGTTATGTCTTCATTATTTTCAATTGCTATGAAATTATGGCCACAATGTATGATATAATATCAAGATATGGTCAGTATTATGATATGATAACAACTAAAAAATTATATAATGACTGATATAAAGGATATATCCACAAAAATTATGTTTATTTATTAACATCATTTATTTTAACATTATAAAAATAATTTAAAAAATCTATAATGATTCATCTAAAACGTAATGATTATTTTATTGAATTTGAAAACAATTCATATTGAATAAAATTCATACAAAAAAATAATAGATTTTAAAATATTTTTCTTCTTTAACACCATAAATTGAATTAAAATGTCATACATGTCCAATACAATGTGGCACTTCATGAGATGAACAATTGTTATCCATATTTATTTACCTTGGGTCTATGATTAATTCTTTGAAATTAATAATCACGTACCCCACATTCATAATAAACAACTAACCCTAATTAAATTCATATTCAGTCCAAAATTATGGATAATTGATCTAATCTATTTAATTTTATCACTATTTTGTATAATAATTATGTTTTTGAACAAAAGTTTTTATTTAAATCATTAAGAGTATTCATGTCATGTCAAGTTAACTGCCCCAGGACTAGTTAGTTACCACATAGGGTTGTATCATTGGTAGACTATTTTTATGAATTCCCATTAAAAACCATAATATTGTAATAATAATTAATATTAATTTCTTAATAACTTTCATTATTTTTTTATTGAGTCATATTCACTATAATATATTTACGTATTTTTTCAATAGAATGTGAAACTTTATTTTGGGTATCGATAATATTTCCTTGAAATTTATGATTTTTTTAATATTTTACTTTGTTTTTTTAATGTATATATATTTTATGGAATTTATTTTTTAAATTTTTATACGAAAATTTAATTTGAGATAATGTTTTGCATTTTCTGAAATGAACTCTTTTTCTGAATAGAAAAAATACCAATTATTATAAGATCTGTAATTTCCATTCAAGTAACTAAAAAGGCTCATTCAATATTTCTCACGTTTTAAATATAAAAAGACCATATTTTTTTTAAAATAAATAAATTATATTAATACTAATAATAATTATATAAATAGTTTTAAATAAAATCATTTTTATGCTAAAAAATAAATTTTCATAAAAATAATATTTTGTAGTGTTTTACGTAGTTATATAAAAAGTTATTATTTATTCATATAAAACTATAATATTAGAAAAATGAAAATAATATTTGGAATCATAAATATAAAATTTATTTGTGAAATCAATCTCATTTTTGGCCATAAAGAATTATAGCCATGGCAAAAAACTAACACCACAGTAAAGGTAAAATGGGTTAATTAATGGTAAAACTAAGTGACAAGGTCACAAAATATTGTCTTTAATATTATTTGATGTGAGACCTTTTTTCATTATATAAATATATTATAGTTTATATTTTTTAATATATCCATGAAAATGAGATTTACTGAATATTTTTGAAAACCATTAAATAGTTACAAGAGTGATGCCCTCATCACTTATAAATGGTAAATTCATATTTTATCTTATTCACATAAATTAAGACATTAATGTCCAAAAATATATTCCAATTTAACATCTCAAAATACATATACCTATATGGAATTTTTGGTCTCATAAAAACCATTATAGAATGGATATTGTGAAATCCAAACGACGTTTTACAATAAAGTGGTATAAATCTTAACTGAGTCATTTTTTGTTTATGTCTTCTTATAAATCCTAATAACATGTATTATCCATGATTATATAAATTTTTTTCACAAATATAACTAAATATCATTATTATTATTGTAAAAAACTTTTTCATCTCTTTTTTAATCTTATTGAAAATGAATACATAACTCTGTGTACGTGTGGGCTGCAACCTCCATGAAACAATGGGATTTGTTTTTTTATCACTGAATCATATGTATATTTAAAATAATCCATATTGTGAATAAATATATGTTATTTATTATGTAATAATTATTTTTATGATAATATATTACATACCCTCATACATTTTCAACCAATGGATAAAGATAATGTCATTAGTGCATACAAGTGATCTACAACATCTACGAAGCAATTTGAATAGTTTTTCTTATTCAAAATTAATGGATTGATTGAATATTGAATTGAATGTATAAAATATAAAAAAATTCATGATAAATATTCTATATATTATATAATAATTACCCCTTTGACCATAGTATTCATACAATAGTTTCTATAGGATTATGGTATGAAAATCCCAAAAATTTTACAATAATAATGTAACTATTTTAGTAACTATAAAATTCATTTAAATGAATAAAATAAAAGTTATAATAATAAGGTAATAAACTTAAATTTTTTTCATAATATCTTAAATAATTTTTATAAATTTATTATATATGAGATAAAACCTATATATAGAAGCTTCTGGCTAGAATTAAGGTATTTTTATTAAAAATATAATTCAAATATTGTCATGTTTTAATTTCAACTCCATATCCTCCAAATACATAGTTTTTAAACTTTTCCATAATGTTATTATTATACTAAAATATTCTTTTAGTTTTACATTAAAACTCTCTTTATCTTTCTATACAATATTTTTAAATGGTTACAATGAAAATGTTTTCCATATGAGTCACTTTTAATACTTTCTAAAAATGTGTAAAAGTGTTTTTTTATATTTTCTGCATGACTGCATTTTCCCACTATCATGGCCATTATTGTTTTAGAATATAATTACCTAATTTTTTTATGTTTATTAAAAATAAAAAATTTTCCCATTACTTTCGGATTCATTTTATAGTGTTTAAAGAAATTATATCCTTATCATTATTTTTTATGTGGATAATAAAATTATATATATATATATGTAAAATAAAAAAATTTCTCCGATTTTATGATGAAAATTCAAGATTCTATATATTTTATTTTTTATAGTCCCAAGAATGTTTTCATATTAATGTGTGAGATCAATATATGTCTCCGCAACATTAGGTACTGATTTGTTTACATGGATTTATATTAAAATTAACATGATAGTTTATTCTATTTCAATGAGACATTGTAAGAGTGACACTAGAAGTGATATAAAGATATTTTACCAAGGTATAGATAATATATTTTTATTCATTATTTAATGTTATATGGGATGGATGTTGATTTCATATGTTAAGATAAAGGAGTTTTGATTAATAAATTTGTATTCCCCTTTTATGTGTGAGAAGAATGTGTATCAATAGTGATCATAATTTTTTTTTTAAAAACCTCAAGATCGTGATTTTTTTCATTAAGAAAATAAATGATATAATTTCTAAAAATATTTGGGAAGCGATGATGAATTTTTGAGCAAGTAAATGATAATTTTGTTATTATAATTAATTATATTAAAAGAAAATCCATTTATACAATTTCATGATTTTTCAAAATGATTAATGGGTTTCATTAATTTATTATCCACAACTAAGAATTTTGGTTATCCTACCATGATTTTAATTTTTTTTTTAAATTGTTTATGGATTATTTTGAACTATATAAATGTAAATATTTCAATTATAGGGATTCGTCTTAAATAGATAATTTTTCTAATTTAAAATAACATTTGAATTTAAAAATATAGGTTTTTGATAAAATGACATTTAGTTGAGGCTTACCCTTTTTTTAAAGGTTGGGTCTGAAGCCACAATTTATTATTAAAGAAAATACCTCTTTAGAATGGGTAGAGGGTGACCCATTACGTAGCCTGAAGGGCCATGGCCAAGTGTCCTGCATATAGGGCTAGAAAGCCCATTTTTTGGCCCAAAGGACCCCTCGGTGAACAATACTACTATAGTAATCACACTGTTATAGTACCACCACCGTTACAGTACCTGCAACAGTCCCTCCACTACTACAGTCGCCACTTCTACAGTACTATAGTGACCTGCTATAGTGACGCTATAGTGACCAGCTATAGTACTTGGGAATTCCCGTTTTAATATTAATAGTTTTATATATAATTTTTCTTAATTATATTAAAATCAATAATTAAAATATATTAGTATTATAAAAAAATTTAATCATTTAAATTAAACTAATAATTATGGTTTGATGAATTGATGAGTTTTTATAGTCAGTATTAGAGAATATTTTATCACACTCTATTTGTTAATATATTATTAATTAAATACATCATGATGATATTAATCATTGAACTATTTTATCAATATAATATTGTTTTTGTTTAAATGATAATTTACCTGAGATGTATTTTCTAATGTTTGATCAAAATTGCATGAAAATAATTTTTTTTGTAACTGTAGTAAATAGTGGAGGAATCATTTTCTACCGTTGAAGGTAATTTTATTGGACATGACTTATATTCCAAAAATATTATTATATACCATCATTGTATAATTGAATGAATTCACTCATGATTGAAAATTAATTTCGTCGGTTATTTTACCTATCTTAAATTAATTTTTTTTCAAATTTTATGTAGAGTTTTTAGAATCATGATATAGAGTTTGTTAATCTTTAGGATAAATGAAAAGAATATTTATAGGTTTATTGAAATAGGAAAGAATCCATCAATGAAATGTAATGGTAAGAGGTCTAAATTTTCTTTTTTTAATATGTATAGTTATAGACACAATGAATTGTGTTCCATTACGTTTTCTTTAAAATGTCCTCAACCGTACTTGAAATGTATGAAGTGTGACTAAAGAATTTTTTATGGGGGTCAATGATGACAGTGAACACACCAGAACGAAGGGGAGGGGAAATATCATGACACTGATCCCAAGAAGAGGTGCATTGGCGCAACCCCCGATGTATGGATTACCAATTTTTTTTAAGTCTATGTTAACACTCTGTTCCAATAAATTAGTGAAAAAGTGACAAAGGGAAGTGTCTTAGATAAAATAGGAGAAAATAAATGAGAAAAATAAATATTTTCAAAGGAATGAAATTTGGATCTCCCTAGTTAGGACGATTCACATTCGGCAACAAATCCACTTACATGCCCATCCACTATTGGTCCATGGTCACTTATTTTCCTATAAATAGTTCTTTGGGGACTTCATTTTTTTGGAAAAATTTACATTATTCCCAATTGCTGCTCTGGTTGCCCTATTTGTTCACCCAAGTCTTATTAAACCTTTAACATAATGATTTGAGACCTACGGTGGTGGAATTAATGGAGGATAATATGACATAATTCTCATCAGTGTTTGAAATCCACAACACATATGCACTTAAATCCCCCTATTTCTCTACATCTGAAATACATGCATGACACCATTCCTCTTAAAGGAAAATGATCTCTCTAATTTTAGGAATTCCTATGAATACCCTAGACAGATTGAGTTAAGTATCACCAATGTTTTAACAACCTGGTTGTTCATCACTTATGTAAAAATTAGGTCTTCCAAGGATAGTTGTGCACCAATACCTGTACGCTAGATACCTAATTGGGAATCCCTCTATAATTCACCATATCCATTCACCATATACATGTCTTTCATCATGAATTTGTCAAATTCATTCATGGAAAATATTTATCTTCATTGAGTCCCTTTTATAAAATATATTATGTTTAATCCTTCACCAATAGTTTCTGACTTATCAAACCATTTGGAAGGGCACATCAGCATGTCTCTTATTTGGGTTTGTATATCCGTAGTCAGAGGATTACCACATTTGTTTTTTAATGGTGTCAAGATTCATAGTGTGTGTGTGGGTTTTAATACCCACAATAACATTGAAAATTATCCCATGATGATTTTGGGTGAGTTTTCGGTTTGGAGAATTAGGGTTTGGTCCATGACCGTCCCTTATCACCTCTAAACCCAGATCCTCTGGTATCGAGTAGGAAAGGTACGGTTCTCAACAACTTTTCAATTTGAAAAAATGTGATTTATCCCTCCTCCATTAGTACAAATGTTAGGAAAACCATCCTTCTGCATGCCCATATCCTTTCATGCAAGAGGTTGCAGTCTCGCTCATCTCTACTTCCTTCACGTTCACTCCTTCCTTACATTTGACCCTTGTCTAATGTAAAGTGAACAGGGTTAAGGTTCATTGTTCCGCACCCTCACCCACCACCATATCATCTTGTTTCTCCATAATCCATCCATATCCCCTCATAAGATGAAAGAGTGTGTGATCTGCGGAATCTTTCATATCTTCTTATTTTTCTTACAGGTCATGACTCACCAATTCATAGTGTTTTTTGATGATCCCAACACCCTCAAAATCCATCATTTCTTGATCAATGAGAGCGTCGATTCACACCACAATTGGGATACATAGGAAGCCATCATTAAGGCCTGGGCTAAATGGATATCCTATTCAAGAATCCAACCATAATTCCTTTAGTAAGGGAATAATCCTTAAGAGTATTCCCTATCCTATTTCTCTCAAAGGGCCATACACCCTTGTGAGATTTATTGAAATATGAGAACATTGATTCCCATTGTAATTGAGATATATTTGAAGCCTTAATTAGGGCCCAATATAACTGGATATCCTCTTCAGAAATCCATCCCAAATTCCATTAATAATGGAATCCTACCTAGGAGTAATCCCCAAAATATTTCTCGCAATGGTTCATAAAACCCTACAAGATTTCATGATCTATGAGAACTATTATTCCTACCATAATTGGTATATATAGGAATCCTTAATCACAGCCCGAGATCATTGAATATACTATTCAAGAATCAAAAACTATTTAAATTAATAAGGGAAACTTCTATAGGAGTAATTCCCTTTTTATTTCTCTCAAAGTGTCATACACCCCTGGGAGATTTTTCAAACTATGTGGGATTTGATTCCCATTTTGAATGGTATTCCTAACAATAGACACTAATGTTGAAACCCAACACTCCAAAACAACCATATTATTTCTTGGCCTTATTCTCAATAGGGTCTAATCCAACAAGAAAACTCATATCCTTTCTAGGTTCCTTGGTATTCTTATGCATTAGTCCCCCACCTTGAAATAACTAATCACATGTGGATTAAATTTCTATACCACATGATATTAAACTATATGGTTATGTCCCTATCATAGGAACATAAAAGGAATGATGTGTCCCATTAAATAGAACCGTACTATGAGTGATCTAATTCATTTAACCAGGATACATAGGTAGCTAATTAATGTTCATTATCACAACATCGAAACAATCTTTTTTCTCCCTGGATGACAATAAATTACAGAGTTCTACACTTATTGTCTTAAAAACCTGTATTATCATAAAAAATGTTAGAGAAATCACTACATAATATATAATTGGATACAAAGGATGGTGAACCCTGAATACATATGGATGATTCTGAAATTCAACTATGTAAATAATTGATTGAAAATTACATGGTAAACATATGTTATACATGGTTAATTTAAAAGGATTAATGAAAATATATCAAATATATAAGAGAGTCCTAAAGTAGGCAATAATTCCCCCCAATAAGGTGTGATGAGTCTGACCTCCCCTCCAATTGACCAATGTATGTTCTTATGTATCATAGTTCCGAACTAAAGGAATTCCTATCATTGGAATGTAGGTCCCATTGGATAAACAACATTTGGATGTTTCCAGCTCCATTAATCAATCCAATGGAAACCGCCTGAAAGTAGTGATTCATAACCAGAACACGCATTCTGAGGGAGATAAAACAAAAACATTGAACAAAACATAAATCCTTTACTAGATTGATAGCATTACACATAATTCAGACTACTATAAATTAAAAATGCAAGGCCAAGAAATGGAATAAATCTTGCAAGTGTCCATCTAAAAGACACTACTTTTATGGTGATTATTGTTTATGTTTTTCATGATTTTATCATAACTCCCTTCACTCAAAATTGATACCTTCATGTTTGTATCTGTGAATGCCTCTGCTACTACATGAGATAGATCCTCATTCAGTCGATGGACATCATCACCAACTATGCATCTTCAGAACTAGGTCTCAAATTCATTTTTTTCCATAAATTACATCATCATGTTACTATACTATCCATAGAGTCTTCCCAAAAAGCTCTCCATGCTAACATAAACCCTCATTTGTTTGGTCTATGAGGACCGGTGGTCATGAAGCAGATGGTTCCAACCACCATCTTTAACCATTTTGCGTCCTTATCCTAACACTAAAAAATGAATTTTACCAATATAAAATTTAGTAACATATAATAATTATGTTGCTAAAAATGAAAAATTCCAATAGATATTATGTTTTGTTGATATTAAATTTGAATACCAGCATTTATCTTTAACATCAAATATATTTTCTGATATTAATTTCTTATTATTGACACACACTTTACAAGTAAAATAATTGGTTACTTTATAATATAATCACAGACAATTATTTTACTAATAAAACAATTTTTTATTATAATCATCATTAAGAATAATTTTATTCAATATATAATTTTATGGATATTGTTTACGAAATAAAATAAATCAGTTTGACCGAAAAAATTTTCACAACTATTTTATAACTATTTGTAAAAAAAGATAATTGTTATTACAAGAAATAAAAAAGTCTATGATTCTGATTTTTAATATAATTTCAAAAATTCATGATTGTACTTACACTAAGATATTTCTAATATTTGAAACAAATTGATAATTAGATTCAATATACATTATATTTAAAATATAATTATATTTATATTTTAAATTCAATTCAATTGGGATGAGAAATGTTATCATTGTTGAATTATTAAAACAATTCAAAAATATAGAACATTAAATGTTAAATTAAAAAACCTAAATAAGATATGTATTAAAAAAACAAATTCCCTCTCAAATAATATTTTTTCTATGCACCTACCCTATCCTCATGCTTCCTCCTCCTCCTCCCACTGCTCGTGGGTCTAACGATCCATATCTGCATTCACAGACTCGATCAATCTTCTTAATCCACACCCACCATCACACCCCCTCAACGGTAAGGGAGAAAACCCACTATATTTATCTTGTTTTACATCTACTAGAGTTTATATAAAAATCCTCTATCCCTTCTCTAGTTTTTCATTTATTAATATCTCGCTCGAGAGCAAGCCCCATTCAAGGGCTCCAAAGATAATATTCATTCTATAACATGATTTCAAGAAGTTGCTTCCATCTATAGTCAGAACGTCGTGAATAATTTCAGTTCAGATCCAACTTCTACAGAACTATTTGAGGGTTTTTTTCAACTCAACTAGAGGTTTACATTCAATGGTGTCTTTGGGGATTATTGATCCCATGAGTCAAAGCATTGGTCTATTTACAAATGATCATTTCTCATGTTCCTGGTCGTCTGAGTCATTCTAATGTGGTAATAGAAGTATCCTTATCTCATGTTGGATAAACAATTTTGGTAGAGGTCATGTTTGAAAGTGGGAAATAGTTTGGATTCTTCTTCATAGACTAATGATTCCCTCACAATACCCAATCAATCCGAAAAGGTTCTGGTGAAATGTTTGGTTATTTTTTTCTAGATATACAATGACACTATCTTACTGAAGTAGTTCAACTTAATTCCTTCCTAATTTTAGTTTTTGATTATTTTTTAGTGATTTTATTCTTCTAATTTCATTGTTCTATAGATCCACTCTATTTATTTGATCTATTCTCAGGCCCTTGCACCCATCAATTCTCATTTCCTACATTAACATTTTATTCACTTTTCATAGAAATACAATGTTGGCCAATGTTTCAAGCTTGGAAATCACATAATTCATCTCACACTCTCTATTATCTAATTTTATATCAAAATATCCTAGTTTTTATGTTTATTATCTACATCCTGTTTCATTTACACTATCCAACATTTGGTAAAAATATAGAAATATGAATAGATATCTTAATAGATGGCATACTTGAATACTTTTATTGCATCATTTTCATTATTATTTCCATATACACAATATATATTGGTCAGTTTCAATCATGGTTTATAGGATAAAAAATAATATACTACATAATAAACTATCTTACATGTGAATTTGTTAAGATTTTTGATTATTTGTTCATAGAAATTAATATTTTAAGAACTATTCATGAGCTTCAACCATTTCTAAGGAAAAACTGTTTAGAGGTATATTTGTAAATGCATTAATTTATATTATTAAACCCCCTTTAAATGCATAAATGATGTTACATAATTTTATTTGGTAATGATATGGTTTTATGTTGGAATTTTTGAGTATCATGGTGTTTGTTTTTTGGATTTATAATGTTTAATATCAAGAGAAATATGGAGAAAAAACACAATGCTCAATCATTTTTTTCATTATTCTACTAAATTATTGAAAATGTGCATGCCCATGATATCCTTCACCCTTTACATAGTGAAGAACAGTTGGAAATTATATGTGATGGCTCTCTACACAACTGAATTTTCATATTTCATGTTTCATCCAAAATATCTCCATTACTCATTGAAAATATTTCTCATTAGATAGACCCTTCGTGGTCCCAGAAATGTTCATCACGAGACCTCTTTAGTATGATATTTTATCAGCACAATTAGTGAGTATTTTTTTTGTCTTTGACTTATGGAAACAAAATCTATTAGGAATTCTCCTCCCAAATGACCCTGTTACGTATCATAAAAGTTTCTTCTCATTTCTAGTGCATATTCACAAAGAATTTTCAATGAAAGAAATTATCCAGTACAACAAATTTCCAATGAAAGACAATATCCATTACATCATGGGCGTGAATCTTCATCACCAAGCCATGCTATAGTGAAAGGTAAATATGAATTCTAGTATATTGAATTATAGGGTATATATGTTTTTTCCATGAACATATAATCATAGGTCTGAAACATTCATTGGGTCACTTGTGACAATATATTAAAATTATAGCAAACAACCAGGGACATATTTTGACCACTTGGAAGTGAAATATTCATATATTTTTATAGAATGTGTTATTATTTCTAATGTTTCAATGGGTTGATAGTGTAATTTATTTCATAGGTCATATTCTCAAATTATATTCAATTACTCTGAAGGATTTACTAATAAATCATGGTTGATATTGACATGAGTGACGGTGGTATAGTTATAATATTAAATTTATTATCATGTGAAATGTTTAAGATTTTTATCAAGGACCCATCCACTAAAAGATCTCCCCTGTTGCACTTTGATTTCAATTAAAAGTTTACCAGAAAAATTAGAAGGATGATTCACCACACATGGGAAAACATTATTGTTTTATTATTCCTCCTTTAAAAATGTCTAGTGTGAAAATAATGAAATATATGAATGAGGTGTTTTTTCTAGTGTTTTTACACACAGAGTCATTTGAGAATAAGTGTTACACCCCGACCCTATATTAACCATAGTCGGTGCATTATTTTAATACATTGGCATGATTACAAGGAATCAGAACCCGAAAGACCAATCGGTTTAGCAGTCTTGGAAAATTGATTACATACGTGAACATAAAATTATGAATTATAACATAAAACAAAAAAAATAGTACTTTTATTACACCATTATTCCTTTTGATTAAAGCATCATATAAATCATAATAATCATGTTCACATCCTAGTAAAATAAAACATAAGAAATTGGAGAGCTCAGATGCTCACTAAGGATAAAAAATATAGTGGAAGCTATCATAAATTATCATAAACATTTATGGCAAGGTATAAAATTGTTACACATTCCATTTAACCATAAAAATAATCATAATATGAAAAATATAAATCAAATAATTCCATTTATTTATTCACGTGGATATTCTACTAGTAGAATAATCAAATGTAACATTAATAACTAATCTCATAATGCTGGAATGCATAATGTCGGAACTCTAAACCAGAAAGTCAAGGGCTCATGCCAAGACCCTAAATTTAAATATTGTCAAGGCCTTAGGCCAAGACACTAGTTTTTCTCATGATATATACCAATGCATCTAGGGGTTATATCATGCCTCACTTGTCACCTTCAAATTCCAATTCATTACTCATATGATAATGGTGAAACATAACATGAACATTTGTATTAAAACTAGGATACGAAATGCCAATAATTTATCAAGAAACCATTACTAGAATAAAAATAGTACATCCAAAGTCAAGCATATCATAACTCAATCAATACAATATGGAATATTTTATTATAATAAATCAAAATCCATCAAGAACAATATCCTGTAAAGGTTGTAGACATAGTAGAAAATGATCAGTAAAACCCTTTGAGAGAAATATAAATTTTTTTAAATCATTTAAAAGTAACAAATTTATAAAGGATTTCATTTGAAAGATATTTTTCAATCAAAGTGTAGCATAAAAATTTCAAACTTTTGAAGGGAATTAATATTTTAACAAAATAATGTCCATATAAATAAAGCCTTAAAGTCATTTTGAAAACACGGACATTAACTAAAATGATTTTGAAAAATAAATCATTAAAACATTTAAAATGATTATATTTTTAAAGATCCCCTTTTAAAAAACCATAAAATATTCTTTTTGAAACATTTTTATGAAACATGGACAAATATGATAAATATTTCTCAATAAATACTTACACATAAACAATCTAGGATAATAATGAGATAGAGAAATTAACCATTACCTTGTACATTCCTTTACCCAAGGGAATATTTAACCTATTGTGTAATGACCATAGTATGTTATTAAATTATACCAAAACCATATTAATATTTACGATATCATATATGATTCATTTATGACATTATAGTATCCATATAATAATGATTTCCAAGATAATGTAACATTTCAGGAAATAGTCATTCTCTTTATCATACGTGATTTATGTTTTTATTATTGATTATATCACAAAGATTATGATAACATAATTCCAGAATATAGAACATAATTTACATATGATATATATTCATAATATAAATATGTATAATAGATAGATCTATGAAATGGAAGCACCGTTCATGGAGACGGTTATCTGTACATACGCATGAATGTCGTTCCCGTGTCCTTATTGTATAGTATTAATGTATGTAAATGAAATATATTTATCTACATAAATATATATTTTCAAAATATAAATATTATTTCATATTACAAAAAATTATTCAATACATATATATTTGTATAAAAATTCATGAAGGGTGATTGTTGAAGATGAATCTCATCGCGTCGTGGAGACCGTAAGCCGTACGTACGCATAGCGAAAATATCATTCAATTGATGATGAAACAATATTTAATTGGATGGTATATTATATATATAAAATTATTACAATTTTATATTCATTATTTACATTAATTATATTCATTATTATACCCATCCAAATAATGTAGTGTGGAATAACAGACTACACTATTAAAGAGGTCAGGTGCACTTTATGAAGATAATGAAATATTTATTTATTATAAAATTATTTTATATCTCAAATTGCTCCAAATTGATTTATTTAAAAGATATGGTGCGACTGGGCCAATATCCTCTAGACCAATATATTTTAGACAAGTTTATTTCACCATATTAACCTTATATTTTAGATTTATTTCTTAGTTAAATAGTTTAACTTTTACCATGTCTTCTGGTATCTTTATACTACATGGTTAATATAGTTACTATAAAATGAAAATATAACTGATGTTATCAATTAATGACATATCAAAAATTTTATAAGTCATTTGGAGGAACCACATATTTTTAGGACAATTATATAATTTATTTAAATAACATTTGTTTTAAAAACACATTAATGACAATTTTGACACTATTTAGTATGTAGTTTTTGTGAAATTAAAAAAAATATTACTTAGAAATAAATAAATTTAATCAACCTTAACATGTAATATTCACCAATAAAATTCGTGGATGGAACTAAATGTTTCATATTAATTTTTTTAATATTTATAATATCATTTATTTGATTCTTTCATTAATAAGGAAAATACTTCATCATTATTGTGTCCTAAATATATATATTTATTTTAGGTCTGAAAATTATAAATAAAATATCATGATGTAGAAATATTTTTTAGATTTTTAATGACTGTTTATAGTTGAATAGATCAATTATATAACCACTTATAAAAAAATTTTAGTGAAAAATACATGGTTATTTTATATTTTTCTTTACTTTAAATTAATTTTTACAAAATGTCATTTTCAAATCCAGGTGGCTCCATGGGGTCCCCAAATCGACCTAATGAAGCCCATGGTCTGGCATAAATCATCCAATAAGACTAGTACATGTTCAAGGATAGTTTATAATTATAATAATACTTATTTTTTACCATTATTTAACTTATTTATCCATTAACCATGGTAAATAAAACAATTGCTAATATTTCTATCCATAATGTCCAAAAAATAAAAGATACCAACATACACAATTAGGACCGTCTGATTATAAATATTGTATAACATTTTCCAAATTCCAAATACAGATGTTTCAATAATTAATTTAAAATTAAATCTCATTGACAAAAGAAAAAAGCAAGTTTTTATGAATTAAAAACTATCAAATGATTGACTTGTTTTTATGTACAATATAAATGTGAAATTACATCCAATGACCTAAATTACATTAAATGATTAAAATATAATGTAATGATTCTTTAAAACCCCTATAATATATAGATCAACACTATAAATTATTTCAAATTAAATTTTTTTAATTAATATTTTGTATTTTTCCACATTCATCAAAATGTGAAAGTTATCAAAAAAGTAACAAAATTTCACCCTAATCTAATTTAGATACTTAAAATTCAAAAATGAAGTATATTTTTCTAAAATAATTTTTTTGGAATGTCTAAACTTAGTATTATTATTATTCACAAAAGGACCTAATAAGTAATTCTTGTAAGAAATTTTTTTTCCTAAATATATTACTATTTTAACAAAACATGTATATTTCATTTTAAAAAGGTTCCGTTTAAAAAAATTATATAAAAAATTATATATATTTTTTATTAATATTCATATTACAGTATTTAATATGTAAATGAATATATCATTTAAATCATTATAATACTAATGTTTTGTTTTTTAGAAACTCAATCATACGTATAACGCCAACAATGTCTGTGTTGTGTGCAATATATTATATTTACATTAAAGAGATATCATACTATGAAATTTTGTGGTGTAACATTTTCCAATCCATTAATAAATTTCATCCTCAAAATTTAAAATTATAATTGTAAAATAAATGGTTAAAAATAGAAAACACCTTTTTAGAAAACCCACATCACAAATATGGTTAATAATATTTGGTCTTAATAAGAGGGAGAAGGGATATAAAAATATCACCAACAAATTAGGATTTCCAAAAGGAGAAAAGTTGTGGAAATTATAGACACTTAATTGGAGGGAAAATGTAAATATTTATAGTGACTAGTTGAGGTCCTCATTCACAAAAAAGTGATAAATAAATGGAAAATTGAGGGACTCAAAGAAATAAATCTATGATGATTTAAAATATCACCGATAAAAAATGTTTATAGGATAAAAATAATTTTAGATACTTTTTTTGAAGAGGAGGGATTAATTTACTATAATGATAAGAACCGAAGAAAACATACTTGATTTCATTACCTATCAAAATAAATATATAATCATTTTGTTTTTCTTGGATCTATTTTTACATCAACCAGTATAGTAGAAAATTAAGTTGAATTTTTCATTTGTAAAATGTTGGAAGATTATGTGATCCATACATAGAATTATAGGTCGTTCAATTTGTCTCACCAAAAGTTGTAAAACAAGTTATCACACATGCATAATTCCACATATAGAGAGATAATACATTAATATAAAAAACATAAACTAGAATATAACTAGTACAATCCAATAATTTATATCATTACAATCCTTAAAAAAACTTAAATATTTTAATATTTGAAAGTGGTGAACCAACATGTCTTATCATTTATCTCCCATATCGCATAGGTTAGTTCTTGGTTATCACAATCCAAACATGTGAAACACCTTTTATCATGTATTCTTTTGATTCATGGTAACTACCTGAATTATGATATATCCTTATAGAAAACTTTCATATTTCCATTCTCTAAAACATAGTGGATTAATCCTTAAGTCCCGAAACATTTTACACTTCATCCATGATAGCATAACCCTCCTGTCATCAAATCCAAAATCAGTTGTCAAGAAATGTACATCAACCAAATAACTGATTAAAACATAACATTATCATCCTAAAATGAGGAACATATTAAGGGTTATTTTCACCTTAATTATATTTTCTCCAAATATAATTATACCCTTAAATAAATTGTCTTGTACTTTAGAACAAATCTACATATTCTTAAAAATCCTTAGCAAAAAACATAAAATGAATACTCCTTATAAAATTTTCTTATTCATAATTATTTATTCCAAATACCTAAATATATAAATCCTTCCAATTTAATATTTGACATGGAATGGGTCCTTGTTTATTATAGAGGTAGATTTTTATATATGGGAATTTAGTTGGGTAGTGCCTATGATTCCCACAGATGAGACATTGAACTCCATAATAATTGGTCACTCTATGACACTTTTTCTAGTAGAGATAACATCTTCCCCTCCATTTGAGGAATCCTAAAGGTTATTCATCCATTCCTATTGACATGAAAGAAACCAAATATTCTATCCTCTATGTTTCTAAAAATTTGGACACTAATAAATGATCATATTTATATTACCGAATGCTTTAGGAATGTTATTAAAGATCAAATTGTTAATAATATATCATGGAAACTTGTTCGACATAATTATTATATCTTTATCTCTATCAATTATCTGATTTTGTTGATTAAAATTACCATATATCCCATCAAACTAAATGTTAATCAAATTCATTCCGCTTTCCTCCATTAACTAAGACAAGAATTCGCATGTTGAGAAAAAATATCATTTTAGAAAACCACAAAATCAAGGGAAGGTATTTTCAATCTATACCATCTTAGGTTTAATCCTAGGTTATATATGATCATTACAAAAATCATAGGTGTTTCTTCAATACATATCAACAATGTCAATATTAGGGTTATGATCCCAAATCGATGTTTTCCAAATATATTTCCATAGTTATTTATAAACATCATTTGATACCAACTATAATGCCCCATCCCTAGATTACCCAGATTCATTGCATCAATTTAATACATTTCCATGATTAAAAGGAAATAAGTCTTGAATGACCGATCATTTTAACTGTCTTGGAAAATAGATAATGTACATGAATATTAGATTACAATTTCTAAAATAAAAAATAGTGAAACATATTCTTTTAAAAAACACCATTATTTTCTTATCATAAACCTTCATAAAAATCATAACACACTTCATGTCATCCTGAGAAAATAAATCATAAGAAAGGGGTGAGCTCAAATTCTTATAAGGGATAATCAATATAGTGCAAGATACCATAAATAATAATAAACTTTTACGGCAAGGAATAAAATTGAACCACAAGAACATTAAACATAAACATCAGAATAATATGAAAATGGTAAATAAAATAATTCAATTAACTTATTCACATGGATATTCTACAAGTCGAATAATCACATGTATCATTAATCACTAATCTCATAATGATGGAATGCATAATGTCTGACATCTTAATGACAATATCAAGGCCTCGTTCCACGACAATAAATTTAAAAAATTTAAGGCCTTGTTCCAAGACAGTATTTTTTCTCATGAGACCCACCAGTGCATCGAGGGCCTATAACGGGCCCCACACATCACTTAAAAAGTCCAATTAATTACCCATATATAAAATGGGTGAAACATAACATTAAAATTTGAATTAAAACTAGAATAAGAAATTTCAATACATTCTATTAACTATGAATTGTATAAAAATTTCAAATCCAAACTCAAACATATCATAAATCATTTTGTACAATATGGACAATTTTATTACAATAAATCAACCTGAATCAAGAATAATATCCAGTAAAGTATGTTGACATTGTTGAAAACGATCAGTAAAATTCTTTGAGAGAAATATGCATTTTTTGTGAAATCATTTAAAAGTCACACATTTATAAATTATGTCATTTAAATTATATTTTTCAAATAAATGTGTCCAAAAAACATTTAATATTTTTAAATGAATTAACATTTTAAAAAATCACATCTATATAAATAAATCTTTAAAATCATTCTGAAAACAAAGCCATTAATTAAGAAGATTTAGAAAAAATAAATCATTAAAACATTTAAAATGATGATTTTGTTAAATATTCCCCTCCCAAAAACATTAAAATATATCTTTAGAAATCTTTTTTTATGTAACATGAACATAGTTTATAATTTTTTCCCAGTAAATACTTACACATAAATAATCTAGAATAATAATGCGATTTTGGAATTAACACGTACATTGTACTTTCTTTTAGTTGAGGGTACGGTTAACCTGCTATATAATGACCATAGTATGTAATTAAATTATAATAGGAACATATTAATATTTATGATATCATATATGAAACTTTTATAAATTTATACTATAAATATTATAATAATTTCCATGTAAAAGCAACATTTTATGTAATAGTTTCATTCTTTATCATACATGTTTTAACTTGTTATTCTTGATTGTATCAAATAGATAAAGATTTACATAATTAGAGAATATAAAAAATGATTTATATATCACATATATGCATAATAAAAATATGTAAAATAGTTAGATATATGAAATGGAAGCACAGTTCAGGGAGAAGTTGGTCTGTACATCGGCATGAATATTGTTTCTGTTTTCTAATCGTATAGTATTGATGTAAGTAAAAGAAATATATCTATCTAAATAAATATATATTATTATAGTAGAAATATTATTTCATATAACTCATAATTAATCAATATATATTTTCATAAAAATTCCTGAAAGGAGATCATTGAAAATGAATCTCATCGAGTCGTGGAGACGGTAAACCCTACTTAATCATGAAAAACCATATCATTCTAAAGATGGTGAAAAGATGTTTAAATTTATGGTATATTATATATACAAGAATATGAACATTTTATATTTACTATTTATATTAATTATACTAATTATTATACCCATCGAAAAAAATGTAGTGTTGAATAACAAACTACACCACGATGGGGAGACGGTAACCGTATGTACACACGCAAGGTGACATTTTCATGCATATGATGGATTGAAAAATGAATATGGTTGTAAAATATTTATAATAAATCTCATAATGTATGTGGTAATTTATTTATTATTTTATCATGGTAACAATAATGAAAGAGGAAGTAGTTGATGAAAAGAACTTTGAAAGTGATGGTAAAACATTACCTCTTCTTCTAGTGTTTCCTTTACAATTGAACAAAATAACTCATTAGGTTGGAATTATGCTCATGGTAAAAAATATAAGGTTAATTTAGGGAAGTTTTCAGTGGATTTTTTCATGATTTATTAGATAAAAATGGGTTTTGAGGTGTGAATTTGAAAGAAGGGGATGTTCACTTTTATAAGAGAGGTGACAGACAATTTAGGAATAACTTGAAATATTAATTTATTATAAAAATATTTTTGGTTTATAATATATAAAAATATATTTATTTATAGGATAATATGGGTATGGGTCTAAATCCATTAAACCAATTGGTATTAGAAAATTTTTGGTCATCCTTTTAACCGTATATTTTAAATTTAACTCTTAGTTAAATAGTTTATCTTTTACCATGTCTTCTTGTATCATTATAATATCTGTTTAATGTAGTTACTATGAAATTCCAAGGGGATCTTATATGGTTCATTAATTTCATATATAACATTATCTATGTAATTATTCTAATCTTTATATTTTTAAGACAATTATATAATTTAATAAAATAGTAATTTTCTATTAATACTCATTTTTGTCAATTTAGACACTATTTAGTAGTTGGGTTTTCAAAAAGTAATAAAAAACTGATTACTTACATTTAATAAACCCTATAATTTCATATTTATCTTTGAAATTTGTTTATAGAGTGAAATTTTTCCAATTGCATTTATTAAAATATTTATAATATAATTTATTTGATTATATCATTAATAAGGAAAATAAATCATCATTATTGTGTCATAAATAAACATATATTTTTTATTTCAAAAAATTATAAATCAAATACCAGGATGTATGAAATAATTTTTTCTTTCTAATTAACATTTATAGTCACGGAGATTGATTATATAACATCATATAAAAACTATTTTACAAAAAGATTCATTTTTATGTTATATTTTTATATACTTTAAATTAATTCTTATAAAATGTAATTTTCACATCAAGTAGCTCCATGGGGTCCCAAAATCAAGACGTGTAGGACCATCTTCTGAAATACATCATCCAATTATATTTGGATAAGTTATAGGGTAATTTTTACTTTTATTCACCAGATTTACCCATTAACCGTGATAAATAATATAATTACTGAACTTTTTATTCATAATGTTCAAAACATAAATGGTATATATTTACTCAATTTGGAATTTATGATTCCAAATATGATTTCATGTTTTTCTTATTCAAAACAAAGAAGTTTAAATAATAAATTTAAAATTAAATTCCGCTGTAAAAACCAAAAAGTGAGTTTGTATGAAATAAAAACATCCAAATGATTGAAATGTTTTCTTGTACAATTTTAATGTGAAATTACATCAAAATACCTAATGTATATTAAATTATAAAAAAATAATCTAATGATATTTTAAAATAATAAATTTTATAATTTAATAGTATAAATTATTTCAATTTAAAAAATTTGTTATTAATTAGATTTTAGTATTTATCACTATTCATAAAAATGTAAAATTTATCAGTAAAACTACCAAAAATTCACCCTATGATAATTTAAAAATTATAAAATAAAAAATGATGTATATTTTAGAAAATTAAATTTATTTGAGTGTCTAAAGTTAATTTTATTATTTTTCTCAAAAGGATATAAAATTTTTCTTCTTTTAAGAAAATTGTTTTCATAAATATATAAATATTTTTTCAGAACATATACATTTCATTATAAATGGTTTTTATATGTAAAAAAAAATTAAAATATATTTATTACTATTAATATTACAATATTTTATTGATAGATAAATATATCATTTAAAGAATTATAATACTAATATGTTGTTTCATAGAAAATCCATATTATGTATAATGCAATCCAAGTCGGTGTTTCATGCAATATATTAAATTTAATTTAAAGAGATAACATACTATGAAATCTTGGGGTGTTAGAAGAATAACATCGTCAAATATATTTTCAATGATATGAAACATTCCATTTGGTTATGTGAGACTCGCATCATCTTACAATATTTGTTACTTAATAACGTGTATCATGAAAAAATGAATGTTATTACATTATCAAATGATTGATATTGAGTGTGTGTAATATCCAGGCCACATATGATATATATGGATGATGGTCTTTGAATTATTTTTTTTCAATACTTCTTTCTCTTATTTTCTCTACCATTTTCAATAAATTTGTTTCAATTTTCCAAACAGTTTTCTAGGTAGTTATTATTTTCTAATGATTTGTGGTTTTTTATTGAATTCCAATAAAAAAATTATTCCATATTTTGAGTAATTTTATTTATTTTATTTATCCTTAATGCAATTATATGATATCTATTCCTTATGGATTTTTTTGGTTGTTATTACAAAATAAAATAAATATTCAAACAAGCTCGTACAAAAAAATTAAAATAGGCGAATATATTAGTGGTGATTTTATTCTATCCTAGAAGTCATTTTCAATGAGATGAGATGACATAGTTGGTTTACAATTTCAGTATTCCATGAAAAAATAAATTACTAAAATGATTTTAATATGCATACCAATACATATAAATCCTGTATCAAATAAATTATTCTATTATAGAGGTTTAGAATAACCGATGGATGAGAATTTTGTCTAAAATGATATCGATGAATTATATTGATCATTTATGAATTTTTCTAGGATCAAATGCATAGGGCCTTGGATATATATCTCTTAATGATAAATATGGTTCTTAAAAATTACTATAACACAAGCATGCATGAAGCTTTTTCACCTGAACATGCTCCTTGTTAGTCTGACCTTGTATGTATCTAATTTTTATTAAATGATAATATTCCATTGAAATTCTCAATTTTTTCATTGTTGGACCTTTTTTTCATGATCCATGAGTTATGTTTTTGGTTCAATAAATTTTTTTTCTTGTTGTGAAATAACATGATACTAAGAATATATTAACAAATATTAAAATGAGATTATCATATTATTAAATTATATGATTTTTAATCTATGCCATGTTATTGTAGTATAATATTCTTTTTTAATTATGGATGTCATTTGAGAGAACATTTTATTCTTCATAATCATTTGTTATTAAAATTTTCTAGTATTATTTTTTTTATAGTGATTTAGGGTTTCACCCCTCTCTTATCCACCCTATAATCAAATTTCATCATTTAATATTTAACTAATTTTAAGGTCTCTAGAAAAAAACAAACACAATCATGTTACCGCATCGAAGTGTGATGTCAATGGGAATTTATTCACTATCACACGTGGCATGGGTTAATGAAGTACTATTTGGGTACAGTTTACATCATGTGGTCATGATCTTCCAAAATGAGGATCTTGATTAGAAGGAAATTTGGGTGAGCGAGGAGATCCAAATTCCTATAATTTTTACCATTAACTTCATGGTTTTATAGTTCCTAATATCCACTTTTGGTTTAAATTGTTGTATTTGTGTGCAAGGAAAATCCATGATTGACTGTAATGTTTTTACAATTTTTCAAGGAATCCAATAACTTTAAAACTCATGGAATGTTATTATTTTTTCAATAAATTATATGGTAAAACAAAACAATATACATATGTTTATTTCTTGTATTTTTATAATATTAAGCTTCTAAATATTGAATAAAACGTTCTCAATTTTTTATTATTCAAATTTTTTTTGGGAGTACTAGTATTATTTTCTTGTTTAATTGTGGAATTTTTTGAGTGCACTTGTTTTGTTTTCTTATCTTGTGTAACTAAATTTTTCAGGACTCATTGTATTAAAATTGATTTAGGGGTTTATCTCTCTTGTTCATCCCTCAAATCTTATTTCACCCTTTAATTTTTTTTGGTATTAGGGTAGAAGAAGGAAACAACACCAACATGTTGCACAATCATATGTGAAGCCAACACCAATATGTTGCATCAATCAAATGTGAAGCTAGTGGTATTTTATTTTCTTCTAATCCCATAATTTTTAAGGTATTTCTATTTGGGTACAAGGATTTCCTATATATTTTTAATCCCAAATCAATTTCTAGGATTTTAATGAACAATGGATATTTATCGAATGGTACATATTGAAGATGGGGATATTATATATAATACAAAGGTGACTACTTCCAATTTTTTTTAAAAAATAACTACAATTATATTGAAATTATACTACATATGGAATCATTTTATGAAACCAATTAATGTCTTTTTAAAAATAATTTTTTATGAACATGTTTATTGTAATTTTTACTTGAACATAATGGATTCAATGTTGTTCAATTATGTAATGGAAATAATTACCTTTCTCCTCCATTGTTTTGGTGTCATTATTAGTAATATTAGACCCAAATGGTTACAAATAATTTTAGGGCTATTGTAAATAAGTCAATGGTTTCTTCTTTCTAACATTATTATTTATTGAAAATTTATTTTCTATTTTGTATTTTTTCAAGCAGCTTAGTGATTGAGAAATCATAATCAAAAACATCTTATAAAACATGCCAGTTATTTGAGAACTATAAATATCTCGACCAATTAAATTTGATATATATTCGTATACATTTATATTGAATGTATTTGAGGTAAATTACCTTTTCATAGGTAAATAATTACACTATTCAAGTTAAATTTATTATTCCCAAGCATTGTGGTACCTTCTTACCTATCTTACTAACCACTTGTCTTACCCTTTTTGTTTTGAATTGGTGGCTCCCAAATCACCCCCCCATGAAATACTACCTTGATTGAAAGGGTCACACTAGATAAAGGAAATGAAATTTTTTCTAAACAAACATGACTTATTTTATTTCATCACTTCATTTTATGTATGGTATGTTTGAGTTGTGAGCATTTGAAAAGTTACGCATTATTGTAGGTATAGATAATCATTTCCTACAACTTTGGATCTCGTAAGCAGGTTGATTCTTCTAAATTTTTACTTTCATCCTATCATTCATTCATCATGTTATAAAAAATTGATAATAACATTATACATATTATATTTTTCCAAGTAAGAATATCGATAATTAAAACTAATGATGTGTGTTATGTTTCTATATAATTATTTATATTTGAAAGGGTATATTTTATCTCAATGTACTATGTTTTTTATATTGGACTCTGATATGTATGATCCCAAATTTCATATGTTTCATTAGCTCAATTTCTCTTTATAACTTCTATGGAGTCTGTGCTTGATAATATTTCTACTAGTACAATTGAATGGTGAAGCCTCTTTGATTCTTATTGGAAGATCATTAGGGATAATATCAAATTTTCGAGTCGTCTTCATGTTCATCAGGCTAAAAAGAAATTGGAGGAAACTCTTTGGGATATTTTATCTTCTTAGTTTCATATTGAAAGTAAAAAATGTCCATGTTAAATTTAACATTCATGTCAGGATAGTATGGTTCAGGCTATTACATTTGGTGTGATCAACACCCAAAGTTAAAGTACATAGTTGGGACAATCGCTAATTGGGATGATGATGTTACCAAAAATGACAAAAATTCAATTGAAGCAAAAGATCTAGGTGTTCTTGGTTCAAATGAGATTGTTATTTTATATACAATTTCTTATAGATTCTATCTCCATCATGGTGAAAATAAGAAAGGACACACACCCAATAGGGCTTATATTTCTCAGATGAAGGATGCAAACACTATAGATCAAGAAAGGTTTGTTGTTTTTCTACACATTCCCTTGATAATAGGTACCATTTAGAGGATATCTAACCCATGTAGGTGAGGCTTTCAAAGAAAGGTTTTTCCAACAAACAACGAAACACCATCTCTAATGTTTCAAAGGATATAGAAACTATTTATATTATTCTAGATGATTCATTGAAGGTTTTGGATGGTAAAGATTCCAAGTTATTTTGGTTTCCAAAGAATTATATTGGGGATGATGAAGTTGTACATGGCTTATAGTAAGTTAAGTATTAGGATTTAAGCACCATATTCATTTTAAAGGATCGATGTTTTTAGTCCTTAGATTACTTATTAAAATAATTTTCAGTATTTCTCGTGTATAATTGGTGGTATGCATATGAATTTTTTTAAATATTTGGAAACTTTTTAATAATCCATAGAAGTAATTATATATAGTTTTATCCGAAAACATTTTTGATGAACCCTTTGGAAGACATATGTTTTGCAGGGAATATTGTTGATGTCTCCATTGATGTTGCCTCCTTCACAATCATAAGTCTGACATTATAAATAAAGCTTTGTACTAGCTGGGTAGGATGGTGATGGTAATAAATCCATGTTTCATGATGGGCTCCATGATTGTTTCCTATATTCATAAGCTTCATTCAAATATTGCACTATGATCTTTTCCACCCTATTGCATGTTGTGTCAAGATTTCACCCTACTATACTTTATGTTGAAATTTCAGCTTTAACTTTTGTAAGGATTGGGATGTGAAACTACTATGTTTGGGTGTAAATGATGGGTTTTTATGTGTTTTGGCCATTTTTTATAGTTTTCATAGCAGAAATTACTGGAAATAATGGTGGAGAAAATGATTATAAAAATTAGGTCATGTGTATTTTGGGTCAATAAAAACAATTTTATTATTATTTAATAATTATTATATGAGTTAAAATTATATTAATAGATATAATATAATGTTATTCCAACCCGTTTCATTACATAAATAAATATATCTACATAGAAATACATTACAAATAGATAAAATTGCTGATATTGCTCAAAAGAATAAATAAATTGTTGTGGTTAAACATATTAGAAACAAAATTAATGTGTTGGTAATACTATCATTAACATATAAATTTGTTTCTAAACATTTTGAATAACACATATATTAAATTTTGGTATTATTATAATTGAAACAGAATCATTTTATTTGTTTTAATAATGTTTAATGACAGAGGTTTTACCAACTATTTATTGACAGGGTAATATTTGATGGGAAAATGCTTTTCCAATAGAAAATGGGCTTTTACCAAGAGATATGTCCCTACTAGAAAAAATAATAATTTTTAGTGATAGAACGCAATAACCATTTTCTACCATACTATATGGAGGTGGATCAGGAGGTCACTCATGGCCTCCACTCAATGATAGAGGTGTCCTTCCCGAGGGGGTCTCACAAAAAATCACCAATAACTGAATTGTGAAGCTATAAACACAATACATGATGGGGTTGTCGGCTTCAGTTGTTTGGACAAGATCCCTCAGTCCCAAGCACACAAGATGAACAGATAGGAAAAGCATCCAACCATCAGGGAGCAAGTTCTTACATTTTTTTCTACTAGAGAAGTCCATTCATTTAACATGGTGGAAAATAATGAACAAGAACATACACATGCCCACCTCAATTCCTCTAGCCAATAGACTCGTCTGGCGGCAGCCAACCAATCCCGCTATTCAAATTTAGTGGATTATAGTGAGCATACACCCACACCATCTTAAAAATAGTCATCCAGTCAGTAGACTCATCTAACATCATTTAAGGAATCTGTCTAATAAAATATGGTGGCCACATGTAATCATGAATATACACCTACATGTACTCACCAAACTTACCAGCAGTCCTGTCTGTCAGCATTGAAAGTAGTTTGTTGACCATGCTTGGCGAAAAATAGCTATCAGGCACACACACCATAATTTATCTATCAAGCCTACCAGCTATCTTGTTAGGCAAAACCTGAAGAAGTTAGTCGGAACTCTCTAACAACAATCATTGGGAAAACTCAACTCTCTTCCAACACACTTGAGTTCACCCAGTATCAACCAAAATTAAATGTTGTAATGGAGTAGTAACATACACCTACTCATGATACAGAGTAAACATATATCACTGTTCCGATCACTGATTCCACAAAAGACATTTTATGAATGGTTAAAGAGAAGACATATATTCTAACCCATAATTTGGAATCCTACTGGAATATCAAAATGGAAATGTCATCAACACCAGTTGGATGATCACATAATTTTGTCCCCACACCTGGGATAACTCATCTACATTCCTTCATGGAGTGGATACATGACACTATTCCAATGAAGGAGGGATATGGGGAATACCCTCTATAATAAATTTACAACTGGATAATGAACATATACCCTTTCAAATTAGAGGTAATAATCTTGTTATGATGATCACACCAAGATAGGCACATGCACCTGCCCATGATAACCACTTCTCCCAGAAAGTTTCCACAATCACATCTAAAATAGCATCTAAGAAGAAGCCTTTCCAAACACATTTGGAAAATTAATTTTCACTACATTATATAGATCCTATTAATTCTATTGTTCTTGAAACCCATATACATTTTTCTATTTAAACCCAAGATCCTACCCACCCATTACCTAATTATTGGAGTAGTATCAGTTATTCTAATGTTCCTTATCAGATACTTCATCTTGAAGGATTGAATTTTGAAAATTCCGTAAATATAGAGAACCTATCTATGGATTAGAGCCATGAAACCCCCTAATGTTTCTAGAAGACCGTGAAGAAATAGGATTTATCTATTTCAGTAATCCATGATGGTTGTCCTCCCCATGATGGATATTACTACAAAATTTTTCTCCACAGTAGTGTTTGTCATTGTCAAAAGAATTCTTCAATTGACAATGTAGTGATGAGAATTCTCTCTTATATCATGCCACATTCTTTCATATGGAAATTCATGTCTGAATCCATGTTATTAATAGTTTAAATACATACTCAACGAGAGGACATCCCATGTTGATGGTCATTCATCAAAACTCCTTTGATACATTCTCATTCTGATATGGTAGATCAAAACTACAGGTCCTATTGTTTGTGATAGATCAATTGAGATGAATCCCCTATGGTTGGACATAGTTGAGAAACCTCTTAAAAAAGACGAGGATGATATGTTGAACATGAAAAAGAAGCTGGCTAAGGGTGATATGCCATTCATGTTTTGGCCATTGGAAACCTCTAAATACTATAGTCTAGAATTCATGGTAGAAGATTATATTAATGATATCTGCCTCATCATATGGAATAATATTCATAATATGAAAAACAATTATTACTATATGATGAATATAATAGTCATGTTAAGGTAATAGAAGGGATACAATGCTGAATAGTTTTGGGATCTCTTTATGTTACCCAATATCCAATGGATGAGAAAAATGTGTAGATATTCAACATGTATGGCTCGTTGCATTAATGAATCTGTGACAATAATTTATTGATACCCCATCTCGTGTTCATATTAGAGAATCTGGTTCACATTGAGCATTGTATTTAAATATTCATAAAAACAGTAACACCCTCCAAATGTGGTATCATGCATTGTTATTTCCCAGGTTCTACAATAATCAATGGATTTTGTGTGTAATAAAATGTATGATCAAGAACCATACTCGACTAGTTATCATCCATGTACATCCCAAATAATGAAAAAAGTTGAGATACATTTGCATCAAGCATATGGGAACATTATTTTGGCCTCCTGTTTAGAATATGTTAGCCATTATATTGCATGAATACCAGGAGAGGAACAAAGGCCTTCCAAAACAGATTATTTAAGTGGGTGTTTGATAATCCATCAATCCAATGTTCAAACCAGAATGTGTAAAATCAGAAGAGCAGTAACGCTAATATATCAATTGTAGTTCAAGAGCCAATCCGGTCAATAGGTATTGGGTCTTGTTTAACTCATCCTATGAATTCAATAATCAATGATTGAAGGTTTGAAGAATACTACGAACAAAAACTTCCATAACATGTATGGATATGGTTTTTCACATCTACAATTCCCTCATAAAAAGAAGTCATTTTTAACCATGTTAGTGATGAAGTCACAAAGTGAACACCCAACTAAACTATCCAAGGATTCCATTTATGTTACTATCCCTCAAATAGATCCCGAATATTTATCATATAGGTTAACAAAAAATCAAGAGTACACACAAACAAACGATCTTATTGAGATACTAAAATAATTTTTCCCATGCATTATGCGTTTTCGAATGTCATAAATACCGTTATGTAGGATCATCAAAAATAGGTTTGTAGTTCAGGGGAGTCTAAGGATGTGGTTCTTATTTATAATATGGTACATAATGAAGAAAATTAAGGAGGTGTTTGTAAATAAAATCATATGATTACCTATAATCTAGGTATTCCCTCAAGTAACAATCTCCCTCCTCTTCAAAAAGAATATAAATAGAAGAAATGTATAGGATAGATGATGTTACACTTTTATACCAGAGAAGGTCAATATATTATTCATGAAGATAGATTTTTGTATAAATATGTGGATATGAAGGAGTTGAAAAGACTCAGTGAAGAGTTAATTTGAAGCAGTACTTCTTCTAGATGTAGTTCTCAGGAAGATCCTCAACATTCACATCCTATAAAAAACCCTCAGCGAAGAGAGGGGGGTGGGTTTCAACTAAAGGTTTGGATAATGAATTACCTCCATTGTGTACATATCCAAAATAGGATCAAACACATCCTTATTGAAATGTACCCTTGGTTATCCAATAACAATACTAGTATAACCAACCCTTGTGGGTTTTCCAGTTTTCTTTCCAATTCAATCTCTAGCTACTGTACCTGTACATGTTTCAGCTCATCCAAATATTCTGCATATGATTATTAATACAATTGAGGCATTAAAAAACTGATTGGAAGCAAGGGAAGAATGGAACGCAATCGTCCAACTAGAAATGAAATCATAACCTGAATGACTAGATCAGATCATTCACGCACCAAATTTGGCGAATATGAAATTTCCAATAATTAATGGTTCTAGATTTATAGAGAAACACATTTCACATTTTATACCTATATCTGATCCCATGATGATGACCCCTAATAATATGAAACATTAATGATCAGACTCTTTATGAAATCCTTATAGGGGTCATCCTTTGTCTGGTATGCAATTTTGGTGTCTCAGTCAATTTCTGGAACAGAAGACCCCTGTCACAAAATCCTTAAACTATTCATCTCATCTCTACTGAAGACAACATTTTTTATCAGGAAAATTTTAAAACACAATTAAATTGTTTCATATTTTATTTCTTGATAGAATTTATTAACATATTACATAAATCTACAACTCACTCATGATGGGTTGCTGCCAAAATTTGTGGAGAATCTACGTGATGAGTTATGCACACCATTAATCCATTTTAAATACATAGGAGGGTTAGAAGAATTACATAAATCGTCAAAAATTGGAGGATTTTTTTATGGAAACCAAAAATAAATCTCATGTAATTCCATCATCTCTTGGAAGGAGAATAGGGAAATTAGGGGCTATGATAGTAACGCTCTATCAAGCACGTGTACCTACTTCTATGTCAAAACCATCATAATGCCAAAGGGATCCACCATTATAGAATAATCAAAAACTAGTGCCTAGCCAATATGATCAATGCGATCAAAGGAGGAGACATTTTATGTTATTAAATAACAATGTTTATTATTTTCGTAATGAACATGCTCCGGGTTACTTCATTTCAGCTTTGGAAAACAATTTATTTCATTTGACAAGGCTGAAGAAATCGAACAAAGAAGGAGGTCAAGATCTCCCAAATTATTTCCCATTTCATCTTATTTTTGGGAAACCCATTCATGGGTGTGTTATTTTCAAATACCTACAAAAAAAATATTAGACTCTTGAAGAATGAAACAAAAAAGTTCATCATCCCAAGTTTCATTTGTTAATTATACCAATATAGAGAATAGTTACAGATTGAATGATGTAAACATCAAAAATTCATAGAAGTATGATTATTTCATTATGGCCAATGTTTTCCTTTACATTGAAATATTTCATGAAAACTGTCTCAAAATCATGGGAACTGCCCCACTAAATAGCACAACAAGAACAAACTTGTCAAGAAGTATATTAATCAAAGGAAAAATTGATTGTTAGTTGCATTAAAATTATTTAGATAACGGACCCCTATGAAATTTATGATTGTGGTTATGAAACTAAATTCTATGCACCTGAATAGGAAAATAAGGGAATAAGTCATGGTCGAGGATATAGGGGATGATGTGGTTATTCTTGAATCCACTATTTTTACCAGTCCCCTGCTCGGACAATTTATGCGGCAGAAACTCATGGGATATCCCTTCATCTGGCTCAGCAAGAACATGGATATTCTCCCACACGTGAAAGGATTAACCCTTACATGATCATATTGGAAAACTGATTAAAAGGTATACCATCACTATCATGGAAGGTAGAAAAACAAAAAATTTCTAATCTACTAAGAGATGAAGTATTTCTGTCTTCATCCCCAACATATGATACATGTACATTAGGAGAATAATCTTCCTACACACCCGCAAAACCACATTTCCATGATGGAAAACGTATGTATTTGGACCAAAAGAATGATGTTTTCAATCAAATATCCCATGTTATTTCCATATTGTGAATGCTTGATCCCTTGAATCTATCAAATGATCTCTGATAAGAACTTATTGAGGCAGTTTCATGTCCTCCGGAGATTGAAACAAAATATTCCACTACAGAGATTTACCGTATAAAGAATGATTCTATAGAATTCTAGGCCGTTATATATTTTATGAATGAAGATACAGATGATTTTGTACATGGACACATCATGCCATTGTGTATATCTGGTAGGGTTAATGATACAAACATTTGATGAGCCATTATGGATAATAATTTGGAGTCAACCTCATTACCATCCACTCAATTCATCGATTGGTCTCATTGAATCTGAATAATCTATTTCCACTCTAATATTACAAGGATATTACAAAAATGATCAATAACCTTGGTATAAATCCTTATAGAACACCCATCAACAAAAGATACAACTTTGAAGGAAAATGTTCCTAATGAATAAATATTCTCTATTCAAGATAAACCCCAAACATGGGAAATGTACCTGTAATGTGCTTCAAGAAGTCCAATGGAGAATTTTACGGACAACCCAAAACTCAATAATGTTGGGTTATTAATTGTACTTATCTCCCATGAAAAGGTAGTGTTTCCATATTGCAATCTATTATAATAAAGAAATACCAACAACATGGAAGAATATCAAGCTTTCGTTGAAGGTATGGAATATTCACTCTAGGTACATGTGAACCACCAAAATGTGAAAGATAATTCATACTTAAGAATTAAATACGTCAATATTTATTATAGTATCAAAAAAGCAGAATTAATCCCTCTACCTTATTATGTCTAAGGTTTAATTGATGAGCTTCCAATAGAGGAATCATTTTCTTTTGTCTAAGGATCACAAAATTCAATGTTTGATGAATTTGATAATTTAGTCGCATTCATGGAAGATCCAAATCCTGATGAGATAATCAACATTATTTCCCATCGTCGTGTGGTTCCACCATTTGATCATACTATAATGGAGGAAATTAATAAAATTTGACCTATTTCTGATCCATACAGTCATACTATGGGATGGATGAAACATGTCATGGAATACCTTCGAAGTGGAGAACTTCCACCATATAGAGTTGAAAAGCAATAGATCTGACAATTTGTGGCTAATTTTACTCTTTATAATTGCTCAGATCAGCATAAGATCCTCTAGAATAAATGAATTGATCGAGACATCTTCAGATATATTAGTAGAGAAGAAATGTAATCTATCATTAAATAAGTACTTCTAGGAGATTTTTGTGATGTCCAGTCCAGGAATATGATTTTAAATAAAATATGAAGGCTTTGATACTTCTAGCTTTCAATGATATTGGATATCACATATTTCACCATAAAGTGTCATCTCTTCCACGTACAATACAACTTCATTAATTATCCCCTAATTTTTATCCATAAATCTAAATACTCATGGAAATTTGATACATGGGAAATAGATGTATTCAGACCTTAACCTCTAGGATAAATAGTTCAATAATATTCTTAATTCTATTGATTTCTTCTCCAAATGGGTTGAGGCAATTCCACACAAAGAATTCAGGACCCAGAGAATTGTTATCTTATTCAAAGATAAAATTATTACAATATTTTGTTCCCCTCATACCATATTAACAAAAAATAGAACCAATTTATATTATATTGAAGTAAATAAGTTATATCGAAAGCACAAAATCAAATCCATCCATTCATCTCTCTATCATGAAATTTACAGTGGACAGATAGAGGCTTTCAAAAATACCTTATCAAATATATTATACAAAATAGTGGATAATGATAATAAAACTTATCCTGAAAAATTATTTAATGTTTTATGGGATTATCATAACACTACCCATACTACCACTCGGGAAACTCTATACTCATTGTTGTACGAAACCAATGAAATTTTGAATATTGAAATTCAATTTCCCTCACTCCAAGTTGAAATCTGTGATCAATTTTCTATAGATTAATAGTGTCAGAAGTGAAATGTTGAGATGTAAAAATTATAAAAAACTAGATTCCACACAATTAATAATTTGGAAGTCTATTAGAATAGAATAAGACAATATTTTAACAAGAATGTTCACTTATGCTCATTTCTTCAAAGATAATTTGTATCAATTCTCCGGACTATGATGATATCAGGAAAGAAGCATCCAAAGATTGAGCCATTGTGGGAAAGACCTTACTCTATACTTAAGGTATTATCTAATAGAACTTATCCCCTAATCTCAATAGATGAAAAAATTATTACAACTCTAACCCATGTAAAATTCATGATGATGTACTTTGTGTAATAACGTAGAGTAATGTCCTCACTGCATGACATGAAAATGCACAGAATAATGTCCTAGATGAAAGACATTAAAATACATAACAACAATATTCTTCAAAAATGCATGAAGATAAAATTAATTTCATATTTTCCCTTGTCACATGATGTTAACATGGATGACATCATTTTCTCTCACTACACAACATTAAATTATACGGTTAACGTCTTCCCGATTTGACGTTAATAAATCCCATAAGTTACTTCAAATTTGAATTCATTTTGGTTCTTAATAAATATATACAAATTTGAGCATACTTGAAAAATAATTACTCAGATCATGGCTACTCTTTAGTGGAACATGAGTTCCATTTATCCCTAGGTTTGAATCTGATCTGCATTGAGGCCTCATCATAAGAACAATGCGTGGATTGATGCTCATTTAAATGGGATATGTAGAGACTCATAGATCTCCAATCTTGGGCCCAACCATGATATCCCCCCTAATTCCCCATGTATATAAATCAAACCTTAATAGGTAATGTTTCAAGAACTAAGTGTGGATTGATTCTCATCTATCTGAGTTATGATGTGACACCTGAGTTCAATTCTCTGGTTCTGCCACAATTTTCCATTTTATGTCGGAATCTCATCATGTATTTGTTGTGCAACATGAAACTGCTATGTACCTAAAGAACAATATATGTATTGATTCTCATCTCATCGAGATATGTAGTGAGAACTAGGCCCATGTTCCTTGTCCCATCCATGGGATAATTTTTTTATTTCTTCCAAATATAATTAACAAGCATTGCGGGAGTCATCATTTTTGGTCCACTCCTTAGAGATCCCACCAAGGAAACATGAAATTCCCCATTTTACATCTGTGTAATATATATGTATGGGACTCAAAAATCATGGAAAATATTAACTAATATATTTCTCTTGTGCACTGAGCATTACCCTCTTTCATATTTCACACTCATAATCATGAATACATTCAAATATTCAAAATAACTCTTATGGAATTTGGTGATATAATTTTGGATACCTCATAGTTGTTTTGACTAACTATGAAATATGTGCCCTTTGGTGGCCTTGTATATGTCACATAAATAATAGGTATATCTTCAAAATATTCCTCTTATTGGCTATGAAACATATTACCGAGTTGGGCCGACATAATATAGACCCCATAATGAATTTTTTTTTCAGATAATGGTAACTTCAATCATGGTAAAAGTATCTGCAGTACCCTTTAATCCTTGAAGACAATATAAATGAATTTGTATTGTAATGTGTCCATCCATGTATATTTTCCCCATTACCATTCTCTCGATTTAAAAGTCTTCAAGAACATGGTATACAAATTTTCCCTTTGAATGTGTTCAACATATAATGAAATAACCTTGGATCGTTTGACCATGTATCATTTACCATTTCCATTATATTTTAGTAATTGTCATATAATATAAGACTATAAATGGAATACTTCCAAAATTTTGTTCATATGTTAATAGAACTCATATTCCATCGATTCTTTGAAAATCATGAATAGAAATAATCTTTTTGTATTCATGTACCTTTCTCTATAAACTGAACACCCTGCAATTGATAATCAGAATATCTATTAACATTTTTTCAGTTTTTAAAAAATGAACACTTGATACCCTAGGGTGATTTTTCCTGACTCTGTTGTATGGTCCCCTTAGTATCCATGCATAATATTTCTACATAATAGGCCTATTAGACAAAATATTTCTCTATTTTGATGTGTAGCACATTCCCTAGTCGGCCCTCCATAATACTGACCCCAATAACGGGTTCGTCAAACAATGGTATCTTCATTCTTAGAAAAAACCTCCTATAATGCCTTTATCCTTATTCCCATGTCATTATCTAGATCTAGATATTCTAAAATCATAATATACAGTTCATCCTTTCCATACTCGATCATGGTAGTATGTTTCCAGACAAATTATCACGAAATTGGTGACTCATAAACATTTGGTCATAGTTAAAGACCATTAATTAACACCCCATAATGTCCCTAATGAATTGATTGAAATAGTACAACAAAACATCATTAATGCATGACTTGAAAATTCACATCATAATGTTCTTAATGCATGAAATGAAACTACACATCACAATTTTAGACAACTAGTTTCAGAAGAATTTTCACCATTGTTCACACACCACATATCTATTAGAGTGGTTTCCCAATTCATAGCCTATGTCAGCACAGATGAACCATTATAGGTAGACATATTTCCCTAATAAACCTACCCATAGTGGTATTGAGTCACCCAAATCCTAATTTCCATGGACTATCAACAACAAAATGACAAATATTTTATATCTCTTTTGTATGACTATTCCGTACACACACATAGGTTACATTTAATAAAATTCACCTACATAATGGGCCTCTTAGTCAAAGGATACCACAGTTTGGCTATGAAGAAAATTTCCCTATTGGACCTATATAATACACCCCCATAATGGGGTTTTCAATAAATGGCGACATTATTCTTTTAAAATACCTCCCATATGTTTAAAATTCATGTTATAGACTTAGTGACCATTAAATTCATGACATAAGATTCTCTGTGGAAGTATCTAAAGAATATATGAGGAATTCCTAAATACTAAACCTTGTTTGGGATATGATTTCATAATTTATGGTCAAAGCTATTTGACATTAAAAGCAATCATTATGAGTCAAAAATTCATGATTCTAAACAATCCTTAAAAAAGACATGGTACTCACCATATTAAATACCTGCAGATGGAACTCTATCCAAATGTCGAAGTGTCGGATCACTAGAATGAAATTTTGAAAGGATTTTGAAATATTGAGAAATAAAAAGTAAAAAGATACAATTTTTGGGTGGTTATTTGTGTAAGCCTATAAAAAATCAATATATGCTCGCTAGACCCCATGGATTTTGAGAAAATTGAATCATTATTCCAAACTGGACGTTTCACCAAATCTAACCAAATGATGTTGCAATGCGTCAATGTTTCCTTCATTTACTATAGAACAATATAATATTCATTCTGAATGGATGAAATACTATGGGGGGATTTTGTAGAAACCATGAGATTTCTTCCATGAAATTTTCCATTAAATTTCCTCAACCAGGCTAAAAAATATTGCAGAGAGACTTTGAATTTTTAATGGGGGTCTGTGATGGTAGATAAGACACCATCCCAAAGGTTCAAAACCACAAAATGGCACTGATCCCAAATTGGGGTGTGGGGTGAAGCCCCCAAGGTATGTAGTATAAATTTCTTCTATATACCAGTTGACACTCCATTCTATCACATTTATAAAAAAGTGAGAAAGGGAAATGGCTTTGAGAAAAGAAGAGAAAATACATGAAGTCAATCAAGATTTTCAAAGGGTCTATTTTTTTCACCCCAATTGTCCCAAGGAACTGTTGGTGCACAAGAAACATAAAAAATCAAACGAAATTTTCCCAGGGTCACTTTTTTCTTATAAATAGGCCCTTTGTGTATTCATTTGTATGGATGAATTTCCAAAAATCCCAAATGTGTCTCTGGTCATCCTTGTGCTTTTCCTAAGACTTCTTGAACCATAAAAGTTTTTCATTGACACCAAGGGAGGAGGAATTAAATGAGGATCATAGGAAATATGTTTCTTTAGTGGTTGAAATATATATCATTGGGCACATAATGCTCCAAACCACTCTAAAAAAGAAACACCTACGCACCACTGATTCCTCTCAACGGAACTTGAGTGCCCCACTTCTATGAATGCGTGTGATTACTCTTCAAGGATTGAGTCTAGTCTCACCCATGTTTCAAGCTCAATTTTTTTCATCACTTAAGGAATCTTTAGTTCTCCTAAGCCTACATATGCACCATTACCTGCATGCCATATACCTACATAGACACCCCTATTTGATTCACCTTATCCTTTTAGCCTATAGAATCGTTTCTTCATGCCTTCATCAATATAATTCATGGAATGGAATCCTCTTCATTGGCTGCCTTGTCTGAAAGGGATTATGTGGAAGCCCCCACCAAAACCTCCTGACTTATCAAACCATAGGGAAGGGAATATAAATTTGTCTCCTATTTGGGGTTTTATATCTGTAGTCATAGGATTCCCACATTTGTTTGTTATGGGGTTAGGATTCATGGAGTTATTGTGGGTTTTAAATCCCATAGACATATGGAACCTTATGCCTGGAACAATGTTTGGGAGTTCCTAGTATAGCATATTAGGTTATGGACCATTCCCGTCCATTATTGCCTCTAAAATTTGGATCCTCAGGTCCATGGTATATAAGGTATGGATCAGAACTACTTTTCTACTGGAACAAAAGAGAAGTCTCCCTCACATACTATGACTAATGTTGTGGAAACCATCATGGTGTATGCCCCTATCCTTTCATGTAGAAGGTGGTAGTATTTCACCTCTCAAATTGGTCACCATCACTCTTTCCTTAAATTTGACCCTCATATAATGTAAAGAGAAGACGGGGGAGGTACGTTGTTTCGTCCCCTCTCCCACCATCACATCAGCTTCATTCACTGTAGGCCCTCCCTGTCCCACCAGTGGAAGAGATAGTGTTTGAATCATTGAATCTATTACATCCTCTTGTTTCTCACACTGATCAAGACTTATGTGGTATTAGAAGGTTTTTATGATCAAAACATCCATACAATCACCCATTTCTTGAACTATGAGAACTCTCATTCCCACCATAATTTGGATTATTAAGAAGTCGTCAACATGGCCGGATCTCATCGTATATCCTCTTTAGTAATCCAACACAAATTCTATAAATAAGGGAATACTCGTTACGTGTAATACCCAACCTATTTTTCTCAATGTTTCATACACCCCTACTTGATTTCATGTACAATGAGCACCATGTGAGATTTCATGAACTATGAGAACTATGATTCTCACCATTATTAGGATATATAAGAAGCCTTCATCCAAGATTGAGCACACTGGATATCCTCTTTAGGAATTCAACACTAATTTCCTTCATATGGTAATCCTACATTGGAGTAAGCCCCAACCTATGTGTCTCAAAGGGTCATACACCATAGTGAGATTTATCGAACTATGTGGGTTTGGATTCCCATACGAGCGTGATACGTTGGAAGCCTCCCAGAGGTTCAAACCCAACACTCCCAAACATCTCTATTCTCCTTGAGACATATTCCCAATAGGGTATAATCCAACATGGAAACTCATATATTTTCCACATTCCGTTGGATGTTAAGGCATATGTCCCACACCATACTTTTACTAGGCACATGCTGTTTAAATTTCCTTACCACATGACATTAAACTACACAATTAGGTCCTTATCACATGACCGAAATTGGTATGATGTAACCTATTAAGCCACACCAATATATGAGGGTTATAAATCTTTTCAAAAGGATACATAGTTATCCCATTTATGGATATAATACCAACATAAAAACAAACATTCATCTCCCTAGATGATAATAAATTCTAGCATTCCCTTTTGAGTGGCTAAAAAACTAGTATTATAATAATGACGGTTAACAGAATATCTGAATAGTACATAGGAGGATTCCATTGATGGATAAACCTGAATCAATATGGATGATTCTGAATTTCACCCATGATAATAATTGATTTCAAATTCCAATGGAATAATTTGTTATACATGGTGTATTAATAAGGATTTAGGAAAATATCTCAAATTTATAAGAGATTCCAATAGTATACAATAATACACCCCAATAGGTTTTGATGAGTCCGACCTCACATCCTCCTGACCAATGTATGTTCTTAATAATGATTGTTCCAATCCTATTGAACACATGCCATTGGAAATCAGGTCCCTATGGATGTAGAGTTGTTGGATGTTTCCGGTTCCATAAATAAATCCAATGGAAACTGCATTGAAAAATTGATTCCTAACTAGAACAGACATTATTGGGAGGTGAAATAGTGGTATGTGGAGTTTTTTAGAGTTTCGTATTAATTCTATAATTTTTAATCACTGTTATATGACATGAAAATTTTCTCATCATTATTATGTTTATAATCAAGGTTATTTTGAGAACAATTTTGGTTAGTAGTAAGCGATATGTTTTAAATGCAATGCAATGTTCTATTTTGTAGATACTTGTCCAACAGAAAGCATAAATTGGGAAACTCAACATTATAGAATGTTGAAGGGTATGGAAATGTATATTACAACTATATTAGGAAATAAAGGACTATCAAATTAATTTGTGATAATTTCATTACTCACTTACTCGAATTATATCAAAAACTTTATTGATATCATCTCCACATATTATTTTATTAAGACAAAATTTTAAGGTATAATGGAAACATTAATTTATGAAATAGTGAATTAATAATTAGTAAAAAGTATTTGTTGGATATTAAAAGCACACAGAATTTTATTAAATTATACTATGATTATCTAGAGAATGGTTTGTCCAATAACTTTTTTTATTTCCAATAATTTTGTTTGATTTTATTTTGAGTATAAATATGATTTAAAATTATCATACAAATATAGAATCAATAGATTAGGATATTATACTCAATTTATAGAGTGATTGTGAATTTTAATGCATGAGTGAGTTATACCTGTTATATCATAGCATGAACCAGAGAAGATGATTAATTATGTAAGTAAATGTAACCTTTCTCATATATTCAAATTAAATAAATTCAGCATATTAGTTCTATTCAAATATTAAATTAATAGGTTGATTTTTTCAAATGATTTTAAGGATTTATTCTTGGTTTTGAGGTTCAATTCAATAACTATTTTCATCCAAAATATAAAAGAATTTCTAAATCCCCATATAGAATTTCTATAATAGAGTAATTTATATTAATAAAATTAGTATAAGATTTTCTTAAGATTGATTTTTTCATACTATTTCTTCTCTATAAGTTGATCCAATTTTCTATTTTGAAAGGAATGTTTCAATGGATGGTCCACTTCACCTTCAATGAAATGTAGTTATATGAGAAAATCAAATAATTTTGTTATAAATGATATCATTTGAGAGAAATATTGAAACTAAATATGGTATTATAGTTGATCATGATTAAATTAATGATATGAATGGTTTTTGATAAACAAAAAATGTTATTGAAACTCGTAGTTTTCTCCAATATGTGGTTTATAATATATGTTTTTATAATAGTTTTAAAACATTTTCTATCCAACTAACCATTTTATCTCAAAAGGTAGGTAATGTAAACTTGGATATCAAGAAACAAGATACACTGAGTCTTGAGCCGTAACAACACCTTTACCACATCCATAGGCCATCGGAGGCAATATGCATCGAAGGGAATAAACTCAGTGAGGAATTTTTTTAAGAAAGTATACGCACATAGACATAAAACATGATGGAAAAGTGAAAAGGTAAAGAAGAAAATGGTGGATCCTACTATAAATTAACCCAAACATACATGGACCACTAAAAAGTATGGGTAATGAAATGTAAACATAATGAAATATGGGAAAAATGCACTCTAAATCTAGAAAGAGTCACAACATGAAAATAATGTAAAGTAATGTAACTGAGAAATATCTTCTCAAGGACCCAAACTGTGACCACCCAACACGGTCCATCTACTATATCCCTAAGCTCCCTAAATTCCAGATCAAATATGTTTGTTTTATATATAATGAATGCAATGTGCGGGCAAAGCCCATGTAGGTTTATGTATAAAAATATTCATAGGCATGCACTAAAAATTTGGGGCCAGAAAAATATTCAAATAATAAAAGGAAACAACATATAGAACAATGTACAATGAAATAGTGCAGTTCAGCCAAATGAGAGAGTCAAATAAACAAATCCAAACATAAGGTGCTAGAAATGGTGAGATGATTAACTTTTCATCAATCCTTTTCTACCTATAGAATGAGAGTAGACAAGTCTTACTACATAAACCGTGGCATATAAATCATGTGGTATACCCATCGCATCATCGTCTGTATTGGAAGGGGATTAACGAAAACTAAAGTACTCTGTATACAATATCATATATATATATATACTTAATTAAAGAAACCCAAACAATATATTAAAGAGATCTCCATATCATAGTTCATCCGAAATGAAGATTCTACAAGTGTTCAATAAAAATCAACAATTGATTCCTAGAATCCCACATGTCAACCCTGAACATGAAAGTCTAAATAGATCAATCACCACACCATGAAACTATCTATTTTGGGTAGCTCTGTCATACCGACATTTTTTCCATTGTATTTCAAGGATGAATTTCAGTGGGAAAACTACCCCTCAATCTCATGATACCAAAGAAACATTATAGTATGTCTCATTACTAATCCATATAGTCAATAGTTCTTTCCATAATACGAAAACCCAATCCCAGCCCAGTAGTAGGCTGTTACTAGTCATCAGGTATCCACGCCCTAGTATTTCATTGAGGGATTTTCACCTGGATGCCATCGGGGGATCCCTCTCCCAAGCCCTAATAAAGGATAATACACTAGAGTTTAAGCCCATAATTTCTATCAGGGGACTGCACTTTCTATCCCCGCTGAAGGGTAATACAGTAATGGGTAAGCCAAGAACTGCCATCAGGGAATAACACTGCACATCCCAGCTAGAGGGTAATCCCGATACTACATTGGTGATTCAAAAACATCACTTCCATTACTATTGTCATCGAACATCACTAGATTGAGCTTCATGTTCAGAAAGCATCACATCGTAACCCAAATGTCTAAAATGAGGTAGCCAACATTTTCTATTTAGAAAAACATGTTGGACATTCTATTTATTTTCTGCAAACAGATAACCGGTGAAAAATAAAATTATCACTACCACAATCCCGAACAGGTCATAGTGGGGCCCAGACCTCGATTTCATGTTAAAAACCCAAAACCAGACTTCAAACATCCTCCTCAATTTTAGGGTAATGACATCGTTGATAATGCTTCCATCAAATGTTGTATACCAGAGATACGTCCCAATGAAAAATCCCCAAATAATAATAATAATATTAATAATATAATTATAATTATTGGATATTTCGTGCCACCAAGGATTCATAAGAAAACATAATGTTCTTAAACTAACTTCAAGAGGTTCCTCTTGATACATGGACCACATGGCAGCAGTCTTCATGTAAAATGGAAAAGCGGCTTAGTTGTTATGGAGGGTTGAAATCCCCTCTGCATGACCTAGCTGGACTGGCCCGCTCAAACTGATCCACTCCACTGAGGACAGCCCATCTTGGCTATCCTGGTCCATCTCGTAGGCCCAAATCCCCACTTTGAGGCCCATCTCATGGTCAATTCACTGGCATGCATCAATGTGGCTGACCGCTACTGAACTTCGCGGTGGTGGTCGACCCCTTGTTCACGCCGGGTGACCCCACTCTATAGACCATCCAATCCACATTGCTCCACCTTGTAGGGGAACTAATGCTGCTCTATATTCCACCATATAGTTTCATTGTTGAGTCACTACATGCCGATGGTGCATTTTTGGTCCATTCCTCAAACCATCACACCTCCTCCACTCATCTGATTTCAAAACCGTGAACGGATCTGTGATCCATGCGATAAGTAATTCACATAACTTTCCCCCACTAATAAATCCAACTCCGATTTGTTGTATCCAAAAGTAGGTATAATGTTTCTTGAAGAATATATGTAGAATGGATGATACACTCTTTTTAAACATGGATCTATGGTTAGGTACATGTGGCCATCAATGCTTTATTATATAAAAGACAGACAACAAGTAAATGAAATATATTTCCAATTTAAATGTAGAATCGGAAACAAAAGTTAGAATAATACATCTTTGATTTGATCAATCTTCATTAATGAGGAGTCCATTTCACTAAATCAACATTCTTTTAAGGTTTCATATGTATATTCCTCTTTTATCCATTGAATTATGAAGGGGAGAGAATTTGTGATGTTCTAGAGAATATATATATATATATATCAGGGGATATCCCATTTCTAGATTTTTTAAACATCTATTTATACGAGCCCCTAATAAATCAAAATCCCAGTCTTCCACAACCTTTAATTTTATTTCATTCTTGGGATAAAAACATTATTTTTAATTCAACTGCGGTCTCAAATTTCCATTCTAGGTCCATGATCGAGAATTATTTGATACGAAATTGATAGTAAAATAATCATGTTTAATTTTTTTATGAACAAATTTTCCTATGGGTTGATATTTACATAGAATTCATCTTCTAACATATTTTATGTCCCAACTAAGTGTAAACAGCATGTTCTAGACATAGAAGTGGCCTCAAATTTCAAATCTAAGCTACCATTTCAATTTTATACCATTTTTTGTGTGTGTATAGTATAAAATATAATCGATATTTTTATAAAATTAATTTCAAGCATACTGGGACTTGGAATTTATTATCTTCTAAGTGCCAATATTAGGAAATATATAATGTGATATTTCAAAGTGTTACAAGGCCAAATTGGGTCTCTACAACATTTCCTCCTTCATGATTTTCATCCTTGAAAATCAAAACAATGAATAATAATTAGGATTCTGAGCCCGCTTCTAGATCTACCACTCCAAAGAACTCTCCTACACATTTTTGTGCTTCCATATCATCCAAACCAATTGGATGGACCTTCCACTTAATTTTATTCCATGTCGATATTTGATCACCACTAGGTGCTATTTAAAGGTGTCTCCATCATCAATTTCAAACTCTCCGAAGTAAGTGACGTGCATAAGATCATGCAGTTATCTCCTCAAATATGACATATAGAAGATGACATGAACCTTCTTCAGCTATGGGGGCATCTAATGGTGATAGGAATCCTCTCCAACCCTCTACATTGTCTCTAACTTTCTTATGAACCTCGAGGATATCTTGCATCCGGGGATGAATCTCCACATTTGTTTTCATGGGAAGAGACTCAAGAAGACATGGTATCCCTGACCGAACTCTAAGGACCTATGATAGATGTCTACATTGGATTTCAATCGAATCTATGGAATCTTCACATATACACAGAGGAAATGCATGTTCTCCATAATAACTTGCACAGACTCTAGGCACACAAGGGATGACTCCCCAAACTCGGTCCAACAAAAAGGTGATATATATGGTCTCCTATATGTGGCCTAAAAAAGGTTCCATATCGATGGTAGAGTGGTATATGTTTTTCTATGAAATATCTTCCAAGGGTATTTGATCTTCTATACTCTATGTTTAATCTAACATGAAATCCCTCAACATATCCTCCATCATCTAGATAGTTTTCTAGGTCTACACATCAGTCTGGGGGTGAAATGATGAACTCATCCACAACTGGGTCTTGAATGCCTCCTAACAGCCTCTACATATTGAGGAAGTAATCTATGTTTCATGATTAGATACAAAAATCTAGGGTACCCGTAAAGGAAGACAATCTCCCATATATACTGCAACCCCAAACCATAAACCGAAAAATATTCCCTAATAGTCATGATGTGCACAAACCTTTTGAGTCGGTCCACTATCACCTCGATGGTTTCATTTCCCTACGATATTCAAAAGGTACTTGTAATAATTCCCATGTATATTCCATACCACTTACATATTTGTTTTTCATGAGGCTACAAAAAAGCCGCCAGAACATTATTCTCAAACATGACATGCTGATTGGTGAGGCAACATAAGACGAACACTGCTATGCTTCGTCTCAAGCCATACAACAAAAAATACCATTTAATGTTTTTTTACAGATTCCCCACACCAGGATGTACAATTATGGGAGAATTATCAAACTCCCACATCACCTCCTCCCACATCGTGAATGGAACCACTGTTCTTCATTGGAATAAGATCTCATTATTCCCCCTCTTGGAATATCCACCCAGTGTTTCTCTTATAGATATCAGATCAAGAATAACATCACTTTATATGTATCTCTGTTGGGATTCTCAAACATGCTCAATGAGTGATGGATTCAACAACATCGACTGTGGAAAATTTGTACCCTCCTACTCCAATAGGGTCAATTTCATTAAATCATACTATTTGGAAGATTCCCGTACTAGGTAGTCTATGGACAAACTTCTAAGGGAATATACTTCAATGATTCCCTTCCTTGGAGTATATAATATATCTAATTCATTGTCTAAAAATACTCCAACCATCACTACAAAGTTATATCTATAATCTCTATGTGTAATGATTTACATGAGGATCTGGTGGTTTGAGTGAACCAAAAAGTTCACCCCCAAGAGATAATTTCTCTTTATACTGAGGGAAAAGTATACCAATGTGAACTCTATTTCATGAATCACATAGTTTATCTAATTGGTCTCATCAGTCTCGACACCTATGCAATGAATTCATAGAGTTTAATCAAGACCCAACCATGTCTAGCTCGTGAGGCATCACAATACAATATTAACTCAGCACAATCCATTGGTAGTCTTAGGACTATATCACAAGTCAGCATCTATATAAACTCATCAAATGCCTTCTAGAACTTCTCATAACAAGTAACTTATTATCACATAATAATTAGTGCATTCAAATAGGGTGTGATCCAAGATAAGTATTCAAAAAATCTTTTATAGTACCCTCCAAAAGAAAGAATTGATTTCACCTATAATGCTTTCTTCGGTGTCTCCAAAGATATAAAAAATTCTATCTTTGCTGGATCCATGAGTTAACCATTTTCCAAGATGAAACTCCCTGAAATGTGAACCTCATATATCTAGAACTTTAAGATCTAGATATTTCCATAATTATGTTTCTCTCGATGTAATTCCATAACCATCCTCAAGTTCTCTAAGTGCATCTCCACTAACGTAGAGTATACAAGTATATCAACGATGAAGAAAAAAAAACTGGTCCATATATGGCTGGAGGACCTAGTTCTTCAAATCAATCAACGAAATGGGGAATGTTTCACACTGAAAGGCATCACTATGTACTCATAATTCCTATTACAACATCAGAAGGCCAACATCATAATATCAGCCTTGAAAACCCATAACAGCTAGTATCCATATCAGAGTAAGATCATGGAGAACCATATCCCACCTCAGAGATGGTTGAATAGGTTGTTGATCCTCTTTAAGGGATACTCTTTCTTTATCATGTCCTAAATGAGGAAATTTTTATCCACATGATGCTGTAAGGTCCCATCGAATTTCATCACGAACAAAACATGAGATTCCTTGGAGGAAACACTAGTTACTATGTAACCCTTCTCAAAAAGGGATTGAATCTTTAACCATATCTCCTATATCCCATTAAGATCCATAATATATTACATGGAAGATATCTAGTATGTCCCTCATTGTGAGACAATGATAAAATCCAACTCATGTCACTAAGGTAATCCCCAAACATCATCAGGTGAAGACTTCTAGATAATCATCTTCATCTAAAATAAAACAGGTTCCTAAATATTTTGCTGCACCAAGGGTCCTAATTTCTAATTAATTGGTAAAAGGGTATATCCTTTTTCTCACATAACCATCCTATACTTCTATGAGGTCTCATTCACTGATAATAAGAACCTCATCCCATCTGGGCGTAGACATCTGACCAGTTTGTGTTGACAGTAAATTTGGGATAACATAATGTAATGGCAATATATGCCCATGATAGTATCATAAGGTTCAATCTTGAAGGAATGTTGGTCCCATGTGATTATTTCTATTCCAAAAAAATATCTCTCACTACTGAAAGACAAAATAAACATAATAATAACTTCCAATATGAACCTCAAGACAATGATGTTGTGCTAGATCCTCTATTGGGAGCTATAAATCATGTACTAGAAGTAACAATATAACAGAGTAACTGGTGGTAGTGGGAGAATCTAATAGTTTCTTCACCAACCTAATGGTCCTCCTGATCATTTTCCATCACCACCTCCCTAGGGACCAGACAATCCCCTACTAGGGATCCATGAAACCAGCGCTACCTCTTCTATTGTCGTCCACCTACTATCTTCCAGAGATGAAGAACACATATGGTCAGGCAATCTCATGCTATGTGTCCTCGCTCATCTCAAGAATAGAAGCACACCTCTCTAGAAAGGACTAGTTCTCTATATTTATATACTACTATCACACAACACAACCATGATCGATCCTGGAAAGGTCTTATGCAGTGAGGCCCTCCCAAATGACAGCTTCCAAATGTCATATACATCTATGCTCTGAAGTTACCACAACCAGTCTCATATAATGGGTGGCCCGTCAAAATAAAAATAAATTTTATAATAATACTATCTATCAACCTGACATAGGTTGGGACGCACATGGGTACTATGGTGGCACATATATCCCCACGGAGTCCCTGCTCAAATTTCTGAACCCTGAAGTAGCCTTCACATATCATGTGCATAGACAACCGACTCAGGTCAATGTACCTAACTGAGTACTCTTCCCCAATCATTCATCACTATGGATGCTCTAGAATCTTATTAATTTTAATACAGTTTAATAAATAGGTGATGTACTCCTCACAAAATAGATATTGAAACTCATCCTATAATAGTTCCCACTCATCATGCATCTAGGTAACCGAATTCCACTAGCACCCTAATGTCCCATCAAAAAGACTATCTACCAAAGTAACCATATGATCTACTATTGTCCACATAGGAATGAAGAGGAAGACTAATGACTCTAACTACTCCTCTAATACTTGAGTTTATTGATCACCAAGAATCCTTTACAGGCTTTGGAATTGGAACTAACAGAGTGCGCTCATCCTGGGATCATTCTTGACAGGCACTATCAGAACTATCTGGATCTCCATAGGTGGATGTTTTACCACTGGTCCACCATGATAAATGGGATAACATGATGGGGCCTGAATGGATGCATCATCAATCACGACATCATCATCAAAAACTGCAATGAGTATCCTAGAAGGGTGCCTTCCTTAAGAGATCCTGAATGTTATCAAGGAGTACCATAGTCAGGAGATAATATTTATATTTATATATATATAAAAACAATAAATGCGATCTGGGTCAAAAAGTACAATGGAATAATCAATCATATATGGTTCATGTACCAGTGTTCCCTAAAACTAATTTTTCTTCATGACAGGTCGATATGTGGTTATTTAGGGTCTTTGTTAATGGCTATGTCAGCCGCTGCACCATAACTAGACTGTATATACTATAATCCTCTCTCGATAAACATTGAAATAATTTCCTTAAACCCAATCACAACCTTTTTTTGGATGCATCCAAACAACATCCCAATGGTTGAACCTCATTGGATACCACATCGCCGTGATATGAACTACATCAATGATGAAGACATAAATACCCAAATAATTTATCAATAGGCTATGGGTACAACAATTGTTGATGGAAAAAACATGGGGTTTGTGTTATCTATGTACCTAAACCCAAACACACAACCTATATGATGAAAATGTGTAGAGGGGAAGGAGTAAAGATGAATCATACATTAAATAAAACAAAACATGCATGGACCACTAAACAGTAATGTGAATTAGAATAAATAATGGTAAAAATAAACTCCCTACCAAAATAGTATCCCAATATATAAGAAAACATGTAATGTAATTAAATTAAGTTATACTTAATCGAGGACCCAAATTAAAACCACCACACATTTTCAAGGAAGCTGTATAACTGAGATCCCTAAAGTCCCGATCAAACATGTCTGTTGTCTGCATAAAGAGTGATACATGTAGGAAAATCCCATGTGGGATGAGTATTAACATACTATGTACAGTTCCCTGAAAGTAGGGGGAGTAGTAAAAGATACAAAAAGAAAATTAAAACAAGAGATACAACAAGGTATAATGTAATATAGAAAGTAAACCTAATGAGAGTGTTAAGTAAACTCATCCAAACCCATGGATCTAGAAATATTGAGAAAATGATCTTATCTTCGAGTATTTAATTCCTATTGTAAAATATTAAGCTCATCTAACATTTGGAAGATAGACATAGAATGCATGTGGCATACCCTAGGTGCCTCCACCTCTCTTAGAAGGAGGGTAAGTAAAACACTTTGAGTTGGATTACAATAGGATATATACACTCTGTCAAAGAAACCCAAATGGTAGAGTAAGGGGGTCTCCATCTCATAGATCAACCAATGAAAAAGAGTCTCCAACTATTCTTGAGGTTTCCACCATCGATGCCTAGAATCACACATGTCTACACAAACAAGCATGTCAAAGGGGCTCAATCACCACACTTCAAAACTATGCTCTTTGAATGGATGTGTCTCACCTATAGTGTTTTAGGACAGGTCTCGAGGATGTAAATTGATGTTAAAATCACACCTCAAGCTCATGAGTCTAAATTAATGTCAATTTACATCTCATCACAAATCCAAATAGTCAATAGGTCTTGCATCAAGGTCAAAAACACAGACCCAACACGACTTTAGGGAGAAACTAGTCATTGGGTGTTTACGCCCAAGTACGTCAAGGGGGAATCACCACCCAAAAACCATTAGTGAAATACACTTCCTAGCCACACTAAAGGGTAATATGATGTATGGTATGCCCAAAACAATATTCAAGTAATTCCACTACCCATCCCAGCTGGAGGGTAAGCCTGGTATTGATATGATTATTCTGAAATATCACTTCCATCACTACCATTGTCGAACACTTCTTGATTGAGTGTAAAAATCTGAACACTTTTAATCATAACATGGAAGATAAAATTTATTTCACTAGTGAATTTTACATTGAATCCTTCATAGGGTATGATACATACATTCCCAAAACATATAAAGAGTGAAAAAGGAATATTTCACCACAATTATCTTGAATGGGTCATTATGGGGAATACACTTCAATTATGTTTTAGATGTCTAAAATTGGTCATGAAATATGCTCCTCAATATCAGGGTCATGATGTCACTGATAGTGGGTCAATGGGACATATAATCCAATAGATATGTCCTATTCAAAAATATCAAAATAATTAGAATAATTATATTATTTCAATAATTGGGATTTTTGTGCCACTGAGACACAAGTCCAAAACATAATTTTCTACAACAAGCCCCAAAATTCTCTCTTAAATGTTGGAATTGGTATATACAGATGAAAAATAATATAGAAACATGGTTTAGATGCTACTAAGGGTTGATGTCCCCTCAGCGTGACCTATCATGATCGGCCTAGTCCAACCAGATTCTCCTATACTGACCATCTTTGTCTGGCCAACCCTGTCTTGCTGGCCTAAGTCCTAGATGTTAGGCCATGCTTGTGACCAACATCATCCAACCCTGTAGCTAGGTCACCGACTAAGTCAATGCAGCCTACTAGCCACCCCTATTTGCGGCCTCAGTCGCCACATGGGTGGTGTCGTTCCACACTACTCAATAGACTAACCATACCATGCAACCCTGCCATTTTGGGTCGTCGCTGAGTGTTCATCTCTGGCTGCCATGCTAGTGGCACTTCGTTTGTCTGTTCAATGGACCACCTAACCTTCTATTCCCATTGGATTTTATAAAAATTAATGTATCACAATCATTTTGAAAAGGGATTCACATAACCAACCTCCATTTATCAATCTGTCATCTATTCGTTGTGTCAAAATGTATTAGAAAAACTTAATGATGAACTGATATAGAAAATACGGAACATGGGATTTAAAAATTGATCAATGTCTATGTCCGTGATTCCATCTATTATTTTTTATGTGGATGAAAAAAAAATCAATGAAATAGATATTCAATTGAAAATATGAATCAAATACAAATGAATATAAAATATTACTTCAATCTGATAATCCGTTATTGAAGATGACTATGTTGCACTCATGCTTTGAGGCGTTGAGGTTTCAATGGATATTCTTTCATTGTCTATCAAAAAAAAAGAAATGGGATGACTGAGGGATTAGTGAAGTGATATTGATTAGGGTATAACGCTAATATAATGTTCTTAAACATTTAATTATTAGATTCCCTCTGGGTGTGAAATCTGATTCTTCCACACCACATCATTCTTTGTAATGTTAATTTAAAACAAACTATTTCAAACTCAATGACAGTCTCTTATTTACATTTTTAATACCTTTTCAATAGTTATTCTATATAAAATTAGTGATAAAATAAATGTGTCTAATTATTTCATATAAAATTTTCCATAGGGTTTCTTTTTTAACATTAGTCTTACATATCGAAAAATTATACTCTTCTTAAGGTAAATGCCACATTCGAGACACAAATGTGGTCCCCGATTTCTAATCAGAGGTATTATTTATGAATTTTCCCATTTTATCATGTGTATAGTATAAAATATACTTAATGTTTTTATAAATTTAATTCATGGAACATAAGGCCTAGGAACTGTAATGTGTCTTAGTGCTTACCTTTGGATATATATATATATATAGAAATATTTTAATGAGTTAAAAGGAAAAACCAAGTCTCTACTTTTTCATTGATATTTCATGAATCCTTTAATGAATTGAATGTACATTTTTTGATTTCTGTATTGTTAACCATTCAATCTAGATATTTTATTTTCAATTTTTAATGATTCTTTGTTGGAGTGTCATGGTTGTGTATTAATGAAAACTTATCTGGTAATTTCGCATTCGTCATAAAAATTGACACTCCACGAGATAAACTAACCAATCAATAATATGGAGTTTTCTATATTTTTCCCACATTGAAATTTATAGAAATATTATTTATGTTGAAAATTTTAAAATATATACTAACTATAAATTTTCAATGTATATATTCACACGAAATAATTAAACATATGACATAGATGAATATTATAAAAAGTAATTGATTCTGAGTACATGATTCGCTATAGTAGCAGTGAAAAAACAAGGGGGTTTATTAGTTGAGTCAAAAATATAATGAATCATTTACTAATATTTTATCATGATACTATAGTTTTTTATATAATCAATTTTTAAATGAAATTATGTATAATGAAACAAATTATTTTTTGGCTCATATATCAACACAATCAACATTGATATTAATAATTATGATGGGTTAGAAATAATTCCATCCTTAGTGAATGATAATATATTAGGTTAAGCTAAAATTCTTGACACTAATATTGATAAATAAGGTATTATTAGACATGTAATGATGATTTATCTTCTATGTTATTTTTAGTTTATTAATGAAATGTTATGTGAAGATAATACATCATAGTTTTTTGTTCATCCTGGTAGAATAATATATGTAAATACCATCAAGGATATTATTGATGATATGGAATGAATAAAAATATTTGTAATTTTACCATGAAATGCTTGACGTTTCAATAGTTAAAGGGTAATACAAATCAATGGAATTGAATACATTATCCATGGTCAATTCCTGAGTATAAATGGAAGAATATAACCATGGATTTCATTGTGGTATTTTCAAATTTATCTCGATGTTATTAATTTATTTGTACTGTTTATGATATATTAACTTCATCATTGTAATATATACCAATTTGAGAGACTAATTATTTTGATGAACGTGAAATAATTTATTATTAAGAGATAATTGGTTTATATGGAGGTCATCTATCTATTGTATCTGACAAAGATCCAAACCTTACATCAAAATTCTCGATGGGAACTTATATGTCACTAGACACATGGATAAGTTTTTCGGTATAGATTTGCATCCTCAATATGATGGACAGTCAAATAAAACAATTTATAATTTGGAGGAAATTTGGGTGTTTTCCTCAATGTTTATCTAGATATTATTTAATAAATATAATTTTATAGTGTAATTTCAATATCTTAATTATTCTAGTTCTAGTGTAAATATGTGTCCATTTGAGAAATTATATGGAATGTGGCGTTAAAATCCATTATCTTAGTTTGAAGCTACTGAGATGTCATTTTTTGGACTATAGCATGTCAAATTAATGGATCATATGATAAATATTATTCTGTCACATATGATTATAAGTATGATCAAGATGAAAATTTATGAAGATATTTAGAAGAAATTTATTCATTTGGAGGGAGAAAGTGATTCATTTTTTAAAAAACTCCATAAAAAGGTGTTATGTGTTTTGATACGAAAGTAAATAGAAACTAAATCATTATTGGTTTGTATGAAATTTTAATGTATTATAAATCAATTTTTTAGAGTTTATCCTTAGGTTAAATTCAATCCTTGTTATAAGACATGATTCACCATTATCTATTGATGAAATATTTACGTATGGAATTTTGTAGTTTATGAAAAAAATAAAATTATTTAGAAGATAATTATTTATGTGATGAAAATATATTGATAATTTTAGATCATATAAAGAATGTTTAATAAAATAATATAACTTAACATGTTAATGATTAATTTATGTACTATATGATTGGGGGAGGAAAATGTGATCTTGAATATGATATGATGGAAAATATGTTTACATATTTTAGTAATGAATAAAACTATGCAGACATAATTTCATTAAGTGGAGAATAATGAGACAACCTAGGTAATGTTATTAATAATAATATTTTATGACTCATTAATATTCATAATTTAATATTATGAAGTCATATTTACAATATTATTTTTCATAAATATTTTATTTTAAAAATAAATAGTTTTATCATAGAAAAAATGTTTTCAATGAATTATATGGTTTTAATTAAAATTTATAGTTTTTAATATTACAATATTATGTATGATGAATGGGTAATTATTTTTTAAAACATTATACTCAAATTTACATAGAATGAATTTTGTTTGATTATTTTTCATAATATTGATATTAAGAGAGTTATAAAAAATGTGATTTTTAGAAAATATGTTATTTAGTAACATGTATTTACAAATTCCCATAGTTCTTTTCATTTTAAAGATAAATAGTCCCCATTTTATTAATCATAGTCCAATTAATTTTATTGGAATAAATTTTATGCAATATTTTTGTATTAAATAATGTTTATGCTAAAAAAAAATTTTCTAAAATTTTTTTGTTTTATTTTTCACATATATATCTTAAAATTTGTATTTACCACGACTAAAAAATGATTATTAACAATTTGAATTTTTTTTGGAAGGTTGAGGATCTAATTTTTTAGTGATTAAAAATATTTTAAGACTATTTCGTGATAAGATTAACAGAAAGAGGTGGGGGATTTAGTTTTGAGGAATTTTATAACATGTTAATAAATTTATCTCATCTAACACTTTGACCAATTATGATTTTGGTTCTCTTGTTCGTTACTTGTTATTCAATTTAATTATTGTATGGTAATAATGGGAGATTAGTTTTTTATGAAGTTCACTACTCAATTATAGTATAAAATCCATACTATATATGGTGATTACTAGTACACAAATTCTATAATAGAATGAGGTATTAATTATAGTTTTTAATAAAAAAACTTTTACCCAATTTTGGTTCCCTATGATTTTGGTGGGGGAGGGGAAAGAAACAAACATGGTTCCCTGGACCACATAGAGCTCTTGATAGATCATTATCCTATATGTGTAGACTATCCTCATATTATTCAATTTCGCTGAAACCATATGAATGATCTCCACCAATTAATATATATATTGAATGATTAATTCATACAGTGACTTCATAAACCTAGGTTTATTTATCATAAAAATGAAAAATGCTTATTCTTATGGTCTTTAATTCAAATAAGAGCACACAACATTCGTCATCTTATTTATAGAAAACTAAAATTTTCTTTTCTCAGACAGATATTTTAAATATTCATATTTTATTCTTATCTTGTAATTTATAAAATAACTCTCTAAAATATATGCTTAAGGGAATAATCAACACATTCATTATTAATATTTTTTTCAATAAAACATAACTACACAACACTATTGTATTCTTTTATTTCCCATAATTCTATTATTCTTCTTCTTCTGTGCATATGTTCTGAATTGGTATACTTATACTCGTCGTCATGTCACAAAATTCTTATATTTAGGAAAATTATTGAGTCAAACATCCTTCTTCATATGATCTAATCATTTTAATATCAATAATTGCGTTGAACATCTCTTACAACATCTTCTTCTTCAACCTTGTTCATATAAGAACTCTTCCTCTAAAACCTCAATTTCAAAACCTCATATACAGTTATCCTCCATGAGAATTCTTTTCTTGATCTCCTCCACATATATCCCTATGTTTTATTTTAATCTATCAAAAACCTTATTTATATTGTACCTCATGTATGATTAACCACTTTCTGACAAGTTTTTGTCTCAAACAAGTCCACCTGAAACCTATTCATCAAAAATATTCCTTTCGATCTAGTACATGTTCATGTGAAACCTTAATTATTTTTCTATTAACCAATTCAAATATTTCCATATTTCTGGTACTAATATTATGGGAACCATATTTATATTAGATTTATATCCAAAACTATATATCTATCACATCAATAAATGGATCTCTAAAGCTTCATGGTCGGCAACTAACATTATCATCAATAGTAGAAACGTCACAACAAAGATTCTCCCCTTTATATATAATAATTTATCCAAATAAAATTATTCTTAAAAACATATTTTAATTTCCTACATGGTAAATTCATCACATTTTTACTTCCCACTTTTACTTTTACTTTTGATGAATTTCATCAAAGACAATGAGTGATTCAATTAAAAAAATCTGTTTAATAAATTCTATAAATCTCATTGTAAAATATTAAATATATATCATTAAATCACGTCTAAAATTATGATATTTATTTTATTATTTTTGAGTAAATGATCAACTGTCTCCACATGATCATAATTGTTATTTTATGAATTTTCCCATTTTATCATGTGTATAATATAAAATATACTTAATGTTTTTATAAATGTAATTCATTGAACATAGGGCCTAGGAACTGTAAGATGTCTTAGTGCTTAGCTTTGGATATATATATATATATATATATAGAAATATTATAATGAGTTAAAAGGAAAAACTAAGTCTCTACTTTTTCAATGATATTTCATGAGTCCTTTAATGAATTGAAAGTAAAATTTTTTTATTCTGTATTGTTAACCATTCAATCTAGAAATTTTATTTTCAATTTTTAATAATTCTTTATTGGAGTGTCATGGTTGTGTATTAATGAAAACTTATCTGGTAATTTCGCATTCGTCATAAAAATTCACACTCCACGAGATAAACTACCCAATCAATAATATGGAGTTTTCTATATATTTTTCCACATTGAAATTTATAGAAATATTATTTATGTTGAAAATTTTGAAATATATAATAACTATAAATTTTCAATGTATATATTCACACGAAATAATTAAACATATGACATAGATGAATATTATAAAAAATAATTGATTCTGAGTACATGATTCACTATAGTAGCAGTAAAAAAACAAGGGGGTTTATTAGTTGAGTCAAAAATATAATGAATCATTTACCAATATTTTATCATGATACTATAGTTCTTTATATAATCAATTTTTAAATGAAATTATGTATAACGAAACACATTATTTTTTGGCTCATATATCAACACAATCAACATTGATATTAATAATTATGATGGGTTAGAAATAATTCCATCCTTAGTGAATGATAGTATATTAGGTTAAGGTAAATTTCTTGACACTAATATTGATAAATAAAGTATTATTAGACATGTAATGATGATTTATCTTCTATGTTATTTTTAGTTTATTAATGAAATGTTATGTGAAGATAATACATCATAGTTTTTTGTTCATACTGGTAGAATAATATATGTAAATACCATCATGGATATTATTGATGATATGGAATGAATAAAAATATTTGTAATTTTACCATGAAAAGCTTGACGTTTCAATAGTTAAAGGGTAATACAAAACAATGGAATTGAATACATTATCCACAGTCAATTCCTGAGTATAAATGGAAGAATATAACCATGGATTTCATTGTGGTATTTTCAAATTTATCTCGATGTTATTAATTTATTTGTACTGTTTATGATATATTAACTTCATCATTGTATTATATACCAATTTGAGAGATTATTTATTTTGATGAACTTGAAATAATTTATTATTAAGAGATAATTGGTTTATATGGAGGTCATCTATCTATTGTATCCGACTAAGATCCCAACCTTACATCAAAATTCTCGATGGGAACTTATATGTCACTAGACACATGGATAGGTTTTTCAGTATAGATTTTCATCTTCAATATGATGGACAGTCAAATAAAACAATTTATAATTTGGAGGAAATTTGTGTGTTTTCCTCAATGTTTATCTAGATATTATTTAATAAATATCATTTTATAGTGTAATTTCAATATCATAATTATTCTAGTTCTAGTGTAAATATGTTTCCATTTGAGAAATAATATGGAATGTGGTGTTAAAATCCATTATCTTAGTTTGAAGCTACTGAGATGTCATTTTTTTGACTACATCATGTCAAATTAATGGATCATATGATAAATATGATTCTGTCACATATGAGTATAATTATGATCAAGATGAAAATTTATGAAGATATTTAGAAGAAATTTATTCATTTGGAGGGAGAGAGTGATTCATTTTTTTAAAAACTCCATAAAAATGTGTTATGTGTTTTGATACGAAAGTAAATAGAAACTAAATAATTATTGGTTTGTATGAAATTTTAATGTATTATAAATCAATTTTTTAGAGTTTATCCTTAGGATAAATTCAATCCCTGTTATAGGACATGATTCACCATTATCTATTAATGAAATGTTTACGTATGGAATATCGTAGTTTATGAACAAAATAAAATTATTTAGAAGATAATTATTTATGTGATGAAAATATATTGATAATTTTATATCACATAAAGAATGTTTTATAATATAATATAACATAACATGTTAATGATTAATTTATATACTATATGATTGGGGGAGGAAAATGTGATCTTGAATAAGATATGATGGAAAATATGTTTACATATTTTAGTGATGAATAAAACTATGCGGACAAAATTTCATTAAGTGGAGAATAATGAGACAACCTAGGTAATGTTATTAATAATAATATTTTATCACTCATTAATATTCATAATTTAATATTATGAAGTCATATTCACAATATTATTTTTCATAAATATTTTATTTTAAAAATAAATAGTTTTATCATAGAAAAACTGTTTTCAATGAATTATATGGTTTTAGATAAAATTTATAGTTTTTAATATTACAATATTATGTATGATGAATGGGTCATTATTTTTTAAAACATTATACTCAAATTTACTTAGAACGAATTTTGTTTGATTATTTTTCATAATATTGATGTTAAGGGAGTTATAAAAAATGTGATTTTTAGAAAATATGTTATTTAGTAACATGTATTTACAAATTCCCATAGTTCTTTTCATTTTTAAAGATAAATAATCCCCCTTTTATTAATCACAGTCCAATTAATTTTGTTGGAATCAATTTTATGCAATATTTTTGTATTAAATAATGTATATGCTAAAATTAATTTTTCTAATTTTTTTTGTTTTATTTTTCACATATATATTAAAATCTGTAATTACCACAACTAAAAAATGAATATTAACAATTTTAATTTTTATTTGGAAGGTTGAGGATCTAATTTTTTAGTGATTTAAAATATTTTAAGACTATTTCGTGATAAGATTAACAGAAAGAGGTGGGGGATTCAGTGTTGAGGAATTTTATAACATGTTAATAAATTTATCTCATCGAACACTTTGACCAATTATGATTTCGGTTCTCTTGTTCATTACTTGTTATTCAATTTAATTATTGTATGGTAATAATGAGAGATTAGTTTTTTATGAAGTTCACTACTCAATTATAGTATAAAATTCATACTATATATGGTGATTACTAGTACACAAATTCTATAATAGAATGAGGTATTAATTATAGTTTTTTAATAAAAAAACTTTTACCCAATTGTGGTTCCCTATGATTTTGGTGGGGGAGGGGAATGAAACAATCATGGTTCCCTAGACCACATAGAGCTCTTGATAGATCATTATCCTATATGTGTAGTCTGTCCTCATGTTATTCAATTTCACTGAAACCATATGAATGATCTCCACCAATTAATACGTATATTGAATGATTAATTCATACAGTGACTTCATAAACCTAGGATTATTTATCATAAAAATGAAAAAGGCTTATTCTTATGGTCTTTAATTCAAATAAGAGCATACAACCTTCTTCCTCTTATTTATAGAAAACTAGAATATTTCTTTTCTCAGACAGATATTTTAAATATTCATCTTTTATTCTTATCTTGTAATTTATAAACTAACTCTCTAAAATATATGCATAAGGGAATAATCAACACATTCATTATTAATATTTTTTTCAATAAAACATAACTACACAAAACTATTGTATTATTTTTTTCCAATAATTCTCTTATTCTTCTTCTTCTGTGCATATGTTCTGAATTGGTATACTTATACACGTCGTCATGTCACAAAATTCTTATATTTAGGAAAATTATTGAGTCAAACATCCTTCTTCATATGATCTAATCATTTTAATATCAATAATTGCGTTGAACATCTCTTACAACATCTTCTTCTTCAACCTTGTTCATATAAGAACTCTTCCTCTGAAACCTCAATTTCAAAACCTCATATACAGTTATCCTCCATGAGAATTATTTTTTTGATCTCCTCCAGATATATCCCTATGTTTTATTTTAATCTATCAAAAACCTTATTTATATTGTACCTTATATATGATTAACCAATTTCTGACAAGTTTTTGTCTCAAACAAGTCCACCTGAAACCTATTCATCAAAGATATTCTTTTCGATCTAGTACATGTTCATGTGAAACCTTAATTATTTTTCTATTACCCAATTCAAATATTTCCATATTTATGGTACTAATATTATGGGAACCATATTTATATTAGCTTTATATCCAAAACTGTATATCTATCACATCAATAAATGGATCTCTAAAGATTCATGGTCGGCAACTAACAATATCATCAATAGTAGAAACGTCACAATAAATATTCTCCTCTTTATATATAATAATTTATCCAAATAAAATTATTCATAAAAACACATTTTAATTTCCTACATGGTAAATTCATCACATTTTTACTTCCCACTTTTACTTTTACTTTTGATGAATTTCATCAAAGACAATGAGTGATTCAATTAAAAAAATCAGTATAATAAATTCTATAAATCTCATTGAAAAATATTAAATATATATCATTAAATCACGTCTAAAATTATGTTATTTATTTTATTATTTTTGAGCAAATGATCAACCGTCTCCACATGATCATAATTGTTAATTTATTTCAAATATGTATTCTTCTCTGTTAGGTAGTCTCATAAGTTTACCCTATCCGTGCGAAACTCAATTCAGTTTTATCCATAAGTATTCCATGACTTATATAATTTCACATTACTATGTAAAACAAACTCACATTAATTATTTCATATGATATATATCTTTCAAATATTTAAATGATTCACTTTTTTTCTTCTTTAAAACATTTCATCCTTATAAAAAATCAACATTCAAACCTCAATTATAAGTACCCATTTACATATTATATGATATTCTACCCATCCAACAATGATACAGAAATTATGATAAGAACTCATTTTCGAGAAACCTCTTTCAAGAGACCTTATATTCCTTTAATATCATATATTTTTTAAAAATAGAATGATTCAGAAATACCATAATGTGCCTATAATTTTTTCATATTTTAGAAAAAAAATCACTATATGAATTACTTTATTAAACATATTGTTATGAAAATAATAGTTTGATGTATTTATAAATATTTTTTTTAATATATTAACCAAATTTAATAAAAAAACCTCCACCCTAGATAATTGCATATATTTATTCAATAACTAAGTGAGTTTTCAATTATTTGGAAGATGTTCATATAGAATCTCAATACGACAGATTCACTATCGTTATTTTTTAAAGAAATTTTATTATTTATATATCATATAACATGTCACAAACATTGATATCTTCTCAAAATTCCACACAATTAATTAAAAAAAATCCTATACATGCACCTGAAAAAAAGGATTTGAACTTATTGTATAATAATTTTTTCAATTACAAATAGATTTTGATATTATATAATATGAGATCCATCTATCATTCAGAAAAATTTTCCAAATATTTTTTTATGCAGATACCAATTTTGATACTAATAAATAAACATGAGATTCTTCTAGTCACATCAATACATGGGTTAAAAACATTCATATTAAAGCAATAGGATTAACATACATGGTACTTATTTATCCTTAAAAATTTATTTTATTAATTAATTAATAAAATTAAACTTCATAAATTTGGAATCTGATTTTAATTATCAAAGGTGAGAGATGAAGAATTATTTAATTTCGATGGTACAAACTGTGAAGAATTTCCAGAATAATCAGATTGGTATCTGATGAATAATTTTGGTAGTATCTTCATCATTTTTCAAATATCACCCCCTCAAGGATAAACTTATATTTAACTTAATAAATTTTTATCTCTATAATTTTGCAATCCCTTGTTGTTTCTTGTTGATATCACACCGAAATAGATATTTTAGTTCCACATTACTATCCATGATGTGATAGCTCATTTCAAATCATCATCAATGATAATACACTAAGGAATTACCATCTTAATTTTAATCAAGAAACAATCGTAGGATTTAAAATTGTTTATTTCATTTTATTATTGGATGTATATTCACATCATAGACTATTCAAAATTGACATTGAACAATCCTTCACATGTTCTCAAACAAAGAAGAATTTTTTCCTTTAATCACAATTATTGATAATATATATACAATACAAAATGGTTTTGGGATAAAGGCATCCCTTACAAATTAATAAATGTGAATACTTTGGATGAAACAAAATTTCTCATCCATGATTCTTATTTCAATTTAATCATAATGATTAAATACTAGATGTTCAAATTTGTTTTATTTTAACAATTATGGATCTTTTCACTTCATATACTTCATCTTTTGATCTTTATCGTCCCAATATCATTCAATCAACATGTATAATTTTGTGTAACATTAATTTTCATTATAAATTAATTTCTTTCTTGAATATTGTAAATAATTTTCAATAATTATGTCCAGTAATTCTACACAACTTAAATGACAAGCCCTCGATTTAAGGGTTGTCATTTGTTGGATACCCCTTATGAAATTTGAAATATCCATGTGCTATTAATAATTATACATTGAAATTAGATTTTACTTATGTCTATACCATTTATTTCTATCTCAAAATTGACTTTAAAAATTAAAAATATATCATTTGGTTTATTGGGTGCCATCATGGAGTCATCACATGGATTTTTCATAGTTCCATTATTAACATCAGTTTTGTTGGATAAATAAGTCAACTTCGATATCATGGATCTATTATCCAAGTAACATTAAATAATCTTATCCTCCCATTATGTTTTGGTATATATCAATATGTTAATACACTAATCTTTTAACCCCCATTATTTCATTCATCACATATAATTTCAATCATTTAAAATCAATTTAATTTATAATGATTTTCTATATCCATAGATATTTTATCATTATCACTTACATAATCCCCTGTTACATGGTATTTATTTAAAAATTATAATATATATGATTTTCTAAAAAATATGACCAATTACCAAATAAATTAAATAACCGATACAGATTAAACAAATCATAACAATTTAAATTTATCAGCTTGATGTCTTGTATTTCGGTCATGTTCTTTTTAGACATCATTCAATACTTTGGAGGATTATTTTAGGGAACTAGATGCTATAATCCTCATTTTATCCACCATTATCATATTGGTAGTTCTATTCATATTTTAACTCATCCATATTTTTATTTAGGTTATTTTACATCCAAAATTTTTAATGATAACATATTTAGATACATTACAAAAATAATATATGAGTTGTCATATATTATAATAGTCACCTATCAATGATTGTTAGATGAGTTAGTGAGAATATTTCGGTATTATTTATGTATTTTGTTAAAAAAATACCTCATTGAATCATTTGAAATAAAAAATTTCTCCATTGTTTTGTGATGAATCAATATGTGTCCTTTCAAAATTGTCGAACATGACTTCCAAATTATAGACACCTCATATTGAATATTCTCATTTGATATTAAATCATAATTACTTTTGATTAGTAATAAATTTATAATCTATCCTTCCTATTCCTAATGTAAATTATTTATATCATGAATAAAGAATAATATTAACTTATTCTATTTTATTTTACATCTTTTAAAATTTAATTGAAATCTAAGATATTGTTTAGTTTTCATCATGTGCAAAAATTCACTTCAAAAAAGTGTTAATGATTTCTTTATTTTTTCATATTCATTTACCCATTTAAATTTATTTTTTTGGGAATATTTTTATGATTACTTATTTTTTTGACACAATAATTTTTTTGTAAATATTAATCCAACCAAGAACCGTTTATTTTAAATCCATTTCTATGTCATATACTTTAATTTGATTATATTTGATGGAGTTTTATTTTCATTAAAATATCACACAAATAAAAATAATTATTTCTTGGGGAAAAGTTTATATCATGTCTTTTATTTTTTTTCAAAAGATATATCCTATTAATTAGAAAATTTATGATCACATAATCATGGATCTTATTCTTAAGGAAAATATAAAAAACCATATAAAATAAAAATACTTGACTTCTCAAATTAACCTGATGTATGATTGTTTTCCCCCTCATTAGAGATAATTTCAACCACCAATTCTAATTCTACTAAGACAGATCCAGCCTCTGTTTAATCATTTATTAAAGAGACTTGACTTTTTTCCTCGTGCCATAAGAGGGATATCTTTTTCAAATTTTATTTTTGTTTCCATTCCCTATTCATCATGGGCTTTGTAGAAATAAAGTTATTACATGGGATATATAAATAATATCTAATACTTTATTTTTTGTAAATAAATTAAAAATGAATAACTCTTCCAAGGAAATTATTTCCAATATATATCATCCAATTGAGGTTATCATGGATTAGATAATGTTTTCTAGAACCACTTCAATATTTTCTCAAATCATTTGGGTGAATCAGTGTTGAGGTCTCTTTAAAGTAATCATTTTTTTATTTTACATGTTAGATATAATATGACATTAGTTCTATTTTTCCATCTTTATTTTCAAAAGAATCTACATAAAAGTAATGAGGGTATGAAAATTTTAGTAGTTAGATGTTTTAATAAAGAATAATAGTAACTAGTCCCAGATGTGTATTGTGAAAACTAATATATGGAAGTTCCATTATAATGAGTTATTATAGTCTTTTTTGTCGAAAACAATACTAAACCGATGTATTTTTTCATACAATTTTATAGGGAATGGGTAGAATGTTTTTGGTTCACCGTTCAACATGGAGCTCAAGCCTAATATTTATAATTTATTTTTTATATCATATAGATTATTTAATTTATTTGAGACACTAGGAAATTACTACATGAGTTGACACCATTGTTTAATTTAATTGTGCTTCCCTAACTTAATACTATTCTCCTACTCATACATCAACATGATAGAAAAACCTTTCATTATTTATGATAATAAATTTTGTAATAAAACCTCCTCTTTCTTCACAATAGAAAACTAGAATGAGATTTTTAAGAAAAATATTAATGATGATTACATCATATTTTCTTCGTCTAATAAACAAGTTGTAATTCCTATCTATAATCTCTGCAATATGTAATTCAAAAAAGCTTCTCTCCAAAAATATTTCAATAAAACAGAACTAAAAAAACTATTTTCTTCTAATCTATTATTATTATTATTATTATTATTATTTTATTATAAGTATTTAGTGAAAATGTATTAATATTATTATTTACATCTCATATTTGAAACAAAACTTCAGAATATGATGGATTATCACAATGATTGGACTTTTTATTTATGGCACAAAAATATTCTCTATTCCATAATAGTATGGAAACACTATTATAACATAATCATAAAAATTTTTCATCTTGAACTTATTCCTAAGAAAAATTCTTTTCAAAGTCTTGTTAATAGTTACTCTCCATTTGGATGCATATGCCCTATTTATTTTCATCCAGAACATTGTGCTTCATTTTCCTCTATTTAGAACCATCATTTGTTAGTACCTAATGTCATGCACTTATATACCAAGTACCCATTAATTTGTAACTTCCCTATATAATTAATATTGTACATTAATCTCCATTTTTTGTTTGTATATATTCATTTGAATCCTCACTTATTCATTTGGAACCTTCTTCACTTAATACCTCATGTATGGTACACCAATTTCCAATGACCCATGTCCGATGTACATATATTTATAACTCATTATCTAGTGATTCTATAGATGGATATACATGCATCTTAGTCAATACCTAAATTCTTCAAAAATAACATATTCTTTAAATTGAATTATCTCTTATTTAAAAAATCTACTTTATAAAAATAAATTCGAGGAGAATAAAATCTAAATTCAAATTTATATCTCAAAATATTTTTTGTATTTGAACTCCAAAATTTGAATATTTCTTGGGTTGGATGATTTAAAATCCATCAGGTAAATTGGTGTAAACAATATTCATTAGAACATCCCCAAATACAAACATCAATGATATTTAAGGAAACATTGAATCATGTATACCATTATAATATTTAATTATTCATCATAGACTTGTTGATAATCCATCCTATAAAGATAAAATTTGTTAATTTTTTATAATAATGTATTTTTATTTCTATGGTATCCTAATAAATTTTCACTTTATCAGTTAAAATCAATCTACAAATATTCACATTTTTCATATAAAATTATATTTTCAAATTATTTTATCCAATTAACTCATAGAACATTATTAATGGGATATATATCAATGAAATATTCAAAATAATAAACTTTTATTTAACATAACACTCCAATATTTTATGAAACATATGTTTCTAATAAATTTAATAAATTTAATATTTTTTATTACATACAACACTGTGTTTGATTTTATTTCAAACAACTTTGTTTTTATCTTGTAATACAGTCGTCATCGAGGTTTAATAAAATGTGACATATTGTTAATATAATATTATTTAAAATGAATGTTATATCGTAGCAGTTGGAATATAGGGTATGAATATGATTTACTAAATTATGAAAATATTTGTCTAACATAGGTATATAAAATTTATTCTTTAGTGAAATTTTAATTATATATCAATTAAAAACTATTGGAAAATAATGGAAATCGTTTTCTAAGAAAACAATTTTTATGTACACAGCCACATTTGAAATCAATAAATTTTTTAAATAAGAATTTTTTATGATTTAATTAAAATTTATATATTATATTTTTATTAAAATTATTTTCATTTTACGTTTTTTATAATGGATATTGAAAAAAATCCAAATTAACCCTTAAAATTTTTTATTTTTATAAAAAGATGTTTTGTAGCCTTTTTCAGATGTACATTAAAAATAAAATTTCTCAATTTTATAATTTCTTTTGGAATAAAAATCTTCATAATTGGTTTAAATGCATCATAATAAACCTAGGGTGAATCTTTGTATTTTTTAAAAAATATTTTTTTGTCAATAAGTAGTGGAAATATTGGTTTTTATTGAAATATTCCTTTTCATTTTAAGAATTAATAATGTTTTTTTTGTTTTATAATAGGTTTAAAGGAAATAATACATCAATTACATATAAATTTTTCTAATTAAGGTAAATTTTATAAATTTCATTCTTGAATATTGATTGAAAAACAATTTAACAATTTATACAATTTTATCATTGAAAACCCGTATTCTCACCATGTCTGTGGGATTCATTTATATTAAACATTTAAAATTATGTGAATGTAATTTAGAAAAATGTATTCCATATTTTTAATCATTAGAATTTATATTATCTAATAAGTTCAACTTAATTATTTCCCACAATTAATAAAATAACAATGAATTTTTTTACCACGGTTAAGGTAAAAGTATTTTAATTCTGGGTTATACTAAAATATGAAGGTTTAAAATTACAAAAAAGCATGCCCAATGCCCATTTTTTCCCTTATTTTGACTTCATGTATTTTATTACCATTAATTAACTCTTTATGAGCCATGTTTTATATGAAAAATGTCGGTATATATTGTTCTTTTTAAATATTACAAGTTTACCACACACAAGACTTATAAAAATCCAACCCATTTACTCTCCAAATAAAAAATAATACAAAATTTGTTTTAGAAAATACCTTCCCATATAAAATAATTAATTACTTCTATTATCATATAATAATATCCTTATTTTTGGTAATAATTCCAATAGAGGAATATTTTTAGTTCTTACCAGAATATGTTTTCTAAAAAAGACGTAAATCCTCAAACCATTAATTATTTTATTTATTTTTAGAACTCATTTATTTATTATAAAAAAAACTAATAAAAAATGTTTATTCAATATAATCTGATGTTTAATGTTTTTTTAATGACCTAGAACCATCTCCTCTACTAGGAAATTGGGTATGAAAGCATCATTCCTGGAATATTTAAATTTTTGGTTATATGATGGGAACCCCTATTGAGGATTTTCCCATGTGGGTTATTATAAATGGGGTGTTTTTGTTTGGGGAAGGAATGTGTTTTGAGGATATTTATGTCGATTCATGCATTCAAGGGACTCCTACTCACATACTGTAAAAATAACATGTGTTTCCTAGATGTATTTTAGACGGATGAGTGAAAATTTCACGTCAAAACCATTTATATAGATTGTTATCCCATGGGTTTCTTAGTGTAATGGTAGGTTTTTCCACTATCAAGGATAGTTCAGAGTACCCTGAAGGTAATTCCATATGGATCTACAAAATATGTCTCTAAGTGAGTCTGACATGAGTATGTCTGTGGATCACTGTATGGATGTTTTGGATATGACCATCATTACTACTTGTATTTTATTGTTTACTTTTATTAGATTTGGTTTCTTATTTATACTAACAATCAATTTTTCAGCATATCATGGTATTATTAGTTTCTGTTTCAGTTTGGATTTTAAATATAAAATGGTAATATATTTTCAAAATAACGTTGTGGTGTGTAGTTTTTTAAATAGAAAAAGCAGTTTTGTTTATTAAAATGTGAGAAATCAATTTTATATATGTATTTCAAACTATTCATTGTGGACTATTTTAGGAAATGAAATTTATATATTCTTTGATGGTTTCCTATATTGATTTTAATATAACTCTTTAATTATATCGATCAGTTTCTGAAGACCAAATCTATATTAAAGGTTCATGATTCTGGTTTGTGGTGTCATCATTGAAGCATTTTAATCTTGTAGTTAGAGGGGAACAAGATGCAACCTGAAGATCATGTTGGTGTGTTCAGTATCAGTTTGAATTTTGTTTCTATTTTTATTACATTAGTTTTATCTAGATTATTTTTGTATATTTATTGACATCAGTTAATGTTGGTTCTTCAGTTTTTATAGTTTATTTATTTGACACTTCTTTTTAGGTTGAAATATTTTCCAATTGAAATATATATTATTCTCAAGACCATTTTCCAGCCAGTGGGTAATGGGAATTCCATTCATGCTATCTCTCAGATCGGGTCAGTTTTTGGGTTGGATGGATTTCTGGCTTGGTTCATGAAAAATGGTATCAAATAAAGGTTTTTTTTAATTTGGACTATATATTAGTTAGATATTAGGCTTTTGAATTTTGGGAGGTGGGTATGTGGAGATCGTTGCAAACTCATTCTCATTCAATTCTGTAATTTTATAAATTAATTACATGATATCAGACTTTTTACTTGTATTTGGATTGTATTTGATTGAGGAATTAAAATGGAGGTGATCCAATTTCATGTTGTTAGTTCACATGTAGAATTTACCCATGTGGAGTCCATTTGAGTAGTTCATGGTCCTACTTATTATTGTTTCTTACTGGGGTCATGGACCACATCTATGTTTCTTTCATTGGCAAAGATAATAGATACTCATTCCAATTACATGGCATGAGTCCTATTTTGTTTTTGTCTTGGTTGATGTGAGTAACATTTTAAAATGAAAATGGTGAATTAAATATGACTTATTTGTTTGAAATGATTTCAAATTGGCCAAATGGGGTTTAAAATAAAATGTTTTGCATTCAAATTTAAGGAATTAATGGGTTTTTATAGTGAAATGAAAACTATGAACCTTGGTACTCCTTATGAAGGTTCACATATCTGGGGGAATGCATGGAAGGATCATGTTCACACATGTTCATGGATTATGATAGTGGGAATGGATGGAAACATATGTGAAATTTCATGGGATTCCCTAGTTTATTTGTTAAAATTAATGATTTTACATTGGTTTTCCACAATGAGGTTTCAGGTAAAAATGATTTGGGTTGGATTTTTCAATGAAAAATTTGGTTTTTGTCCCATAAAAATGGATATAGATTTTTGGAAAAAGGCCATGGAATATGATAGTTTTGTAATTGAAATGAAAATTTTTATTTTGGAAAAGAAGATTTTGTATTTTGTTTGTGTGGTTTGGTTTGAGAGCCTATGTTCTGGATGAAAATATTTTTTTAATTGGGCTATCGTTTGATTTTGGTATTGGATTGGTGTTCTTTATGTAAATATGAATATTCCACCCATAATTTCCTATAATTTTTCATATTATTCATGACCAATTCCTAGTTCAACATTATTGTACCCTATTTATCACAGTGATAATGGTTTGAAAGAAGCATGGGAATGGCTTAAGTATCTAAAGATTGTCTTGAAATAATTGGAAACTCTTGAATTTGTCAGAGATCATACTATTGTTGGATTGTTTGAGGGTCCTTCCTATGACGAGTGGGATACATTTTCCCCGACATTGATTAATGTTAGGATTTTATTGGAAGTGTTTAAGTCCATATTTTTATGATGGTTTATACATGCGAAGGTAAATATGAATAAAAGGGATGATCCCATTAGTATTCTGCATGTCTAGCAGATATTGAAGGATTATATTGATCATTTCAAGGAACTAATATCATTTTCCCTAGAGGCGGTGATGGAGGATATGATGAAGTCTTATATATTTGTTGGGGGTATTTTAATATAGATCATGTAGTGAGTCCTCTCCTCCAAAGATCTTTGATTTATAATGTTGTTGAATGAAGATTTCCTATTAGAGATGGTTTCTGGAGCAATGAAAATTGGAAATCAGGTTCTCTTTCCACTCATGATAGATCCCCATTTAGAAAGAGAGGTGTTCTAGAGGACACTATTCCCAATGAGTTTACATTGTTTTTTTCATCTTCTTATCCATTGCACAATTCATTCATGCGCATCAAGTGTGGCCAATTCAGGTATTATAAGTTTTCTTGTCACATTCCAGGGAAGGGTTGTGAATATGGAGGTAACCTGGGTCATCTTGAGATGTTATTTGGGAGGTGTCTCCTAAAGAAGAAGTTGTGATAGGGGGATGTCAATGCCAAGCTATGAAGAAATATAGGCTTCAGTTATTAGGGCTCTAGCCACATGCTGCATAGTGAATCTCCCCCACAATAAAGACCTACCAAGGCTGTGTGGAATCCTATAGCCCATGTTGTCTCTAATGATAAAGTAGAGATGTTCAAAGTTTCCTTATTTTTAATTTTTTGGATAATTTATGGATATATATACATTATAAAACTATAATGAACTCATTTTTTAAAATTTTAAAATGAATTCATTATCTGAATGTTGTTCTTTAAAGAGTTTTCCTTTTGCAAACCAGTTTTAATTTTGGATTGTTCTTGAATAGTGATATTCATTCATTTATAGTTGATAATTAAAGACTGTTCACATGTTCATTATTAGGATTAGTTTTCAACCATGGGGATTTGCTATTTCATTGATTATTGGCTTGTGTGGCATTTTTTTTGTTTTTTGGAAGTTCTCGGGGTCTTGATTTGCTGGGATTCCTTGTAGTGGGTTTCGTGTTACTATTTTAGTTATGTTTCTTGGTTATAAAAGTTTCTATTCTATTTGAGTTATTATTTTTGGGAAAAGTCTCTAGTGTTCTCCTAGAATTGTTCTCTAGCAGCTTCATCTTGATCGGACATGTGTGACTTTTGATGTGAAAGGTCAACTTGAGGTTCATTATTTCCATTGAGATGTGATAAAGCATGGATTTGTGTTTTGATTATCTTATGGATTAGTGACCTTATAGAGGATTAAATTTTTTTTGAGGGAAATAATTTCAATCCAGGACCTTCAATATTCTATTATATTATTCTATTATTGATATCGGATTATTTGGAAGAGGCTCAGGTTCATCCCTATTTAGAATGTTTTTAGATTTTGGATGTTTCCTATTGTTTTTTCTCTATAAATGTTTTGTGTGCACAGTTAGGTGTAACTGTACAACCTATCCCAGTTAACCGTGTTATTTGATTTTGGGGATAAAATATTAGCACATGAATTTCACATGATTTAGTAAATCATTCAGAAACTATATGGATAAATTATGGAATGAAAAGTGTTATACATATGGCTGGGGCACTGTTTGGAATCCATGTGCCCAAATGGGTGGGGTGTCATCCATGTACACCAATGTGAACATAGTTGCTGCACAGTTTGGAAAACCATATGACCAAACTTTGTGAGTTTCCCAATTCCATAAAACTTGTAAACTCCCACTTTTTTACCTCTATTATTTTAACCCAATTAGGGGATTCTCATCCATACTCCAAAATAAGCTCAATAGGGAGTCCTTTGGAGACCCTTATCCCTTGTTTCAATCACCCATGGATTCTTACTCATAGTTTTTTGTTTCACTCACTTGTCATTGACGCAAGTGTCTCTATTACATTACATTTAGAATTATTTGATTCAGTGCTTGGGGTTTTAAAATTATTTATAGAAATTATTCTTGTGCTTCAAACATGTTTGTTTAATTTATTGGGATTCTTCCATGTTGGTAGAATATGAAAAAAAAATCAAAGGGTCTCATTCATTATGCTTATAAATAGATGCAGATAATGTGTTTGATGAAAATTTCCTCAATTTCATTTTATAAAAATTGGTTGTTCAGCGGTATATATGGCCTTGGTTACATGTTCTTTTTTTATTTTGATTGTGGTGTGATCCATATGTGTGGATTTCATTGATGTTTATGATTTGGAACCATTTGTGGTGTTCCATTTTATGTGTTCACTTACATGTGTGCTCCTGGTGCACTCGTGGATGGGACAATAATGATAATAGTCATGGATGAATTTTCTTAACATAAAACTGGATTACAAGACACTTGTCCTCCCTTCCTCCTTCTTTCCCTATATAACTTATTAATGCTTTACTAATGGATCGAATATATTCCAATGACATGATAGTGATTTCAAAAAACTATTTCAAGTTATAGCTCATATGGAATATCGAGAACTGTTTGGTTTCTAAATGGATTGAAATCCCTATTATAACCATTATTTACAGTTTGATTTTTCATTATTGTATTGAATGGGATGAGAAATGGAATGGAATTTGGAATGTAAAGGAATGTTTGGATTTTTAGATTTTAAATTGGTGGATTGTGTTGATTTTGGAATGAAATGTGGAAGTAGCATTGTAAATGTATTTTCATTATATGTGTATGTCCTGTTTGGTACTTGATAAATAATGTCAGTTTTGTTTTAAAATAAGCCTAATGTATGGAAAATTAGAATGTTAAATTTTTTTTTGAAATGGATTGAAATTATATGTGATGTGGTGACATGGTTGTATCCTATTAATGGTTTTTTTTGCAGAATGGGAACCACTCTTAAGGATTTACCATTATGGATTATCGTATACCTGGTGTCAGTTTTTTGTGGTAGGAAATTGAGGTGATAGTAGGTATGGTGAGTCGCTCATGTGAGGGCCTCCTATATACACATTGTAAAATTACCTTGGGTTTACTAGTTAATATTTAGTTATTTTAGTGAACGTTTCATATATCCATGATTAGATGGCTTGTTACCCCATTGATATATCAGTGTCTAGGTTTGTTGAGCAACGATGAGACTAGTTTTGAGATGCCAATTTGTTATTTAATATGCAGTTGTACTATAAGTCGGTAAGTGAGTTCGACTTGAGAACATATAGGGATCTATCATGGGATGTTTCAGAATTGACCATTGTTAATACTTGTTTTTCTTTTTTACTTTTAATACCTATTTTTTCTTTTTTAATATTCCTGTTTATTTTTTAGCATAACTTGGGATCATTTGTATTCATTTTAGTTTGGGATTTAATTATCAAAATTCAAACAATTTTAAAACTGATGTTATGTTGTTTATGTTTTTAAAAAGTAAAAACATCATTGTTTGTTATATCATGATAAACTTATTTAATATATGTATTTCAAACTAGTGTATGAGGAATATTTCATTATTTGAAATGTATGAATTATGTGGTGGTTTACAACTGATTTTTTATGCTCCGAACATACTTGTACCATTTGGTGTCAGTGGAAATGATATTTTTTTCAGGTTCGAGTTTCTAGTTCATTGATCATTATAAGAGAAATTTGGTCTTGTGGTCATAGGTGAACAAGAGGTCACATAGAGATCATGATCGCATGTTCTTTCCTAGTTAATATTTAGTTTTTGTATTTTTTGTATTTTTTTTATATGCATTAATTTTTTATATATATTGACATTACATAATGTTTTTTCTTTAGTAGGATAAGAATTTTTTTTGGGTAGAAATCATTACCACAAAGATTATATTTTACGCTCACCACTAGTTCCCATCCAATGGGTATTGGGAATGCCCTTTGGGCTATTTTTCAGATCTGGTCAGGTGTCAGGTTATATCGAATACCGACTTGGTTCATTAAATATAATGATGAACTTTAATGACATATCACTAAAAATAGAAAAAATTTATTCTGCTATGTTGATTTCCTGAGAATAATTTTCCCCTTGTTTTCCCCTCCTTATATACTTATGTGTTCAGAATAATTGGTTTAAGAATGACCACCTTTATTTCTCACTTTGATAAAAAAACATTTTATCCGAAAACCATGTTTTGAAAAAACTAGAAAATGATTAAATATTCATGAATGGATTTATTAATTACATTTTTACACATGTTTTATAATTACTATATATTATTAATGCAATCATATTATTGATTTAGAAAACATTTAATATTTTTTATTTATATAAAATGTGAAAGGAATAGTAATTTTAACATGAATGGAATGAACAGAATATCATGCCGTTAGGGAAAATATTTTATTGGATATTACATTATATATTTTCAATATTTTTTCATATAAAATAATTTTCAATGTATTTAATGAAAGTATCACTTAATAATTTTTTTTCAAATAAACATTATTTTCCTCGTGAGATTTTATAAATGATATTTTAAAATCCTTTTCCATTTCTGATAACATTCATTGATATTACATATCCATTAATTGGGATATGATACAAGGATAAAATTCATGTTTTATATTTGAATGGTTATTTATGATGGAATGATGTTTATTAATCATGATTCCCTTCCGTTGGTTACAATATGCTGTAATTCTTAGGTAACCTACTTCTTTTAATTAGTAATGCTATGATGAAATGATAAAATTGTTGGTAATCATTTATCATTTCCATAGAATAGGATATAATGAAATGTTATAAAACCCATTTCAGTTTTGAAGTTATTATGTAATTAATTTTTACAATCTTCAGTCAAACATACATTTTACATTCACTATGTGACATGAAGAACCAATATATACCTCTAATGCATTGGGGAATGATTTATATCTCTTGAGATATGTTGGATATAATGGTGAGTGAACATGGTTCTTTAAAATAAGGTATTCTCTATGATAATCTAGGGAGTTAACCATGAATGTTATGATGGTTCGGAAAGTGAAATCATTCTATTATGATAGATGTCATGTGAAATATGTATATTTATTCAATAAATCAGTATTTGGATATATGATATTCTTGTTCTGGGTTTCAGAGGTTATGATCATGTTCAAAAACCCTTATGTTCATGTAATTCTTATGTTATAATTGATATATCACTTTATTTCCCCTATTGAGAATATTTTATCACCCATTTTTATGTTTCATTTTTCCAGGTTATACATAAATGTTTTAACTATAGTATGTTATTGAAGAATACTTATGGGTAATATTGTAAAAGATATGTTGAATATCATTCCCCAAATTTGATGATTATATAAATTTTTCTAAATACACTAAACTATTATGGTCTTTAGGTGTGCATTTCTTAATGTATAATGTATTAATCTAAAAATATATATTATCATGATTTGAAAAAATCTGGTTTTTACATTGTTATCATTGGGATGTTTTAGTTATCCTTTCGGATTGAGGATAAAAAAACATTTCTGATACCCCTAAGGAAATGTTGAAGGGTATGTCAAAGGATGAGTCCTAGTATAGTAAAATGTAATAGTGTTTTAGTAAAGAATAAAATGACTTGTTTCTAATAAATTTCTCCCATTTTTTGATAAATCAAAAAGTTTAAATCTTTCACACAGGTACCAATTTGTAACAAATAAGAAAGGGGCAATTGAGCTGGAATCGATATTCACCTGATGCATAGTAATGGGTTATGCTTCACCCATTGATTGAAACTCTAGGGGGATATTAATTGGAAATTCATGATCTCAATATGAACCATCAGGATGGATTTAAATAGATTATTACTATCAAGGACCAAGGATAAACCAAAGGATTCCTAGATTAAAAATAATGTTACCAAATTGAAAATCCAATATATGATTTTTTATGATTATGTGGTTCCCCAATATGATGTGCATGAGCCTCTACCTAGTTGGTGAGGACTCCTTATATGCATCTAGGAGACCTAGGATCAAATCCAAGGTGAGGATAATTTCCAGGTACAGTAGAAAGTACTGTTGCATGAACTGTAGCAGGCACTGTGTAGAATAGTAGCAGGCACTGTGCGTAACAGTAGCAGGTATTGTAGTGGGTAATATAGCGGGAACTGTTTCACACTGTAGCAATCCAGAATATTTTCTAGTTTGGGCCTTCGGGCTGCCGATTTAGTCCCTGAGTCCTTTAAGGCCTTCTGGACAGTCAGGCCTTCGGGTCAGTAAGGCCTTCGGGCAACCTCAAGGCCTTTAGGCCCCCTTAAGTGAAGATGCAAACTTGAAAACCTAAATGGAACAAACATCAGATGGAGGAGGAGCAAGAAGCTTTCACCATAGAAGAAGCTAAACGGATTGCAAGAATGACATGGTATGGAACCTACCATCGAGACAAGACCTGTTCATGCATGGGAATGCCTAGATGAACATCCATGTGAAGGTGGAGAGCTGATTTCACAATGAAGATGCTGGGAGGAGCATATCCAAGTGGTTAGTCTGGGTTGTATGTAATGTTTGAAGCCTATAGACATTAAATTCTATTAAGACCTACGTTACATGTAATACTTATGCTTATGTTCCCTGTAAAGGTTCCAACTCACCCGTAGAAAGGTGGATTATCAAAATCAATAAAAAAATGATGGCATTCGAGCCATTCTAGGTGGTTCCCCAATATGATTAATGTTACTCACACTAATATTTTTTTTAGTCAATGGATGGAACTAAAAGTAGCATGATTAATATTTAATGTGATAGATATTTTTTTATTGATAATCCTAATGGGATGATGACTGGGGTGAAGAATATTATGATCATGTTTTATCAGTTTTCATCAAACATTATTAATTAAATTTCTTCTATAAAACACTACGATTCGTCACATTAGACAACAATTGAGTTCTATAAGAGTTAATGTAGTGTTGAACATTAAAGAAAAAAAGCATTGTTTTAAATATTTCATGAATGTGGGATAAAGGTCTAAAGGTAATGTCTCATAGGGAAGAGAATTTACTTAGTGTATAGAAAAGAAGCACACAAATAATGAAATTTCAAAGGAAAAGTGAACATGTTGGATAACAAAATAAATGTGATTAATGTTATCTATAAGGTGTGTTCAACTATTGAATGCTTTAAATGTTTATGTAATTTATATTATGAAAAACAATTCTCTAATGGGGATAGATTTGGGAGAAAGTATCATGTTTGTATTGGATTTGGTTTTCTGTTGACAATGATGAAATTACCAATCACATATGAAAGTGTGAAGGTACTAAGGGATAAGGTGATTAATCCATGTTGATTGATTATGGAGGAGGTGGAATATATTGTTGGTCATAGTGGATATTCAAGAGGGGGTGAATTTAGTTCTAATTAAAAATTTCTGTTTAAAAGATTTTAATTAAAATCCCCCAATTCATGAAACAAGTTAAACTATAGTGAATTTATAAAGATTTTAAATGTTCAATTAGTTTATCAATGATTCATTATATCTCAGTTAAATTAATCTGTAGATTATGTTAGCTTTTGAAACTAACTTACTAGTTCACAATAATTACAAAAACTTTCTATTTCAACTATTAATGTTACATAAAAATGGATTTGGGTTTCAAATTAAATAGGAGTAGAATATTGAAAAGTAGTTTAAACTAAATAAGATTCACATCAATTTTAACCAAGAGGCTCAATATCAAGTTGAGACTTAGTACTCTCAAAATGTTTATATAAAACTTTGATCCACACACTGGATCGTGGATAAAACAGTACTCAGATTGTCCAGGTCTTCAGAGCTCTACCACAGTTCTAAATGGGAACACAAAAGCAACATCACACAGGTTGTCCAGGTCCTCGGACCTCTACAACAGGTCTAAAGATTTAAAAATTTCAGTGTGAGGTTTTCAATATCCATCAATTCAGCTTAGAAGTTTATGTGTGTCAAAACGTACAAAATCACACACTGCTTGTAATGTGAAGAAAAGGTTGATCACAACAGAGAATGAATGTAAAAATGAATTTAGAATGCTCTTGTGTGATGTCAATGCAGCTCTGGACGCCTTTGAACTGAAGCAGACGAAGCTTGGAATCTTATTCAGGATGTTGTCTAGAAAACAGAGTGTCGTGGTTTTGTATCTTCACTTCTAGTACAGGTGTTCATGTTGAATGCAAGAGTATTCCAAGTGGCGCTTGAACAACCTCTTTGAACTTCTGTTCTTTATGTGTATGAGTGTTATTCTAATACTTTGTGTGTTCTTCTCTGCATGTATGGGTGTATCTTTTCTTCTTCCTTACGTAGGTGTCTCCATGTATCTCTCTGTGTCTATATATTTTTTGCAGAAGCTCGATACTACTTTTATTTCTCCTTTTGTCTGGAAATGGGAAAAATTATCTTTTACAAGTATGAGGTACGGTTCCATGACATTCCCAAAGCCCACATTAATTAATAGAAATTGCATTAAAATCATAAAATATGACCGTTGGAAATTAAATTGAAAGTCCACAAAATAGTTAAAGAAACGGTGTCACGGTAAGATATAGAAATGGTGTCTCTTTCACACTGTGTCTTAGTGTCACGAAATCTCATGGTCCTATTGTCTGCTTCATGGTGTCTTGTTTACGGTGTCTTGCTTCACATTGTCTTGTTCACAGTGTCTTGTTTCACGGTGTCTCATGGAAACGGTGTCTACTTCACGGTGTCTTGTTCACAATGTCTTGTTTCACGATGTCTCATGGTCACAGTGTCTTCTTCAAGGTTTCTTGTTCACAGTGTCTGGTTTCACAGAGTCTTGCTTCATGGTTTCATAAATACATATCCAGTGGCAGACTCACAATGTCTTATACATTCCAATGTAACTATGTGTAGTCTTAAATAAAGATGAAAATTTGAAGGATTAGACTTAATCATTTGTTAAATTGGGTATTTTGATAGTAGATAAAAGATATTATAAAGAAGGTAAATAGAGCAGTTAATATCGTGCAATGATCTTCTTAAAGCATGCGAAAAAATTAAACATAAATACACATTATTGGAAATAATGTGTAGAATTTAACTAGGTTGAATAATATATGGAATCATTAAAACATAATTAAATAATATTTGTGGTCATTAAAATTTGATTAATACATGTGGTGTCTAACAATCTCCCCCTTTTTGATGATCAAAAATCATATACACTTAAGGACTATATTGGATTCAAATATAAAGATATAATTATTAACATAGTATATAGAAACATATCCCCCTTTTGCGATTATTAAAAAGATAAAAGAGAATATGTAAAAAAATAAATATTCTTTTGACAGTAAGAAAAGTTTAGTACAAAATAGAAGAGTAATACATAAGTAAAAGTATCCCTATCAAAAAGAAGTAATCACTGGCCTACTTCATGGTTTGGCCTTCTCTTTGACTTTAGCAGCAGTGGCAGAAGAAGAAGCCAAAGGGGTAGAGGTCGAGGTAGAATAAGGAAGAGAGGTGGTTGATAAAGAAGAAAAAAGGAGACCTTGAAAGACTGAGGGGGCCAAGGTAGGAGCAGTAGAAGATCTACGTAGTTTCTGATCAAGAATCATATGCCTACTCTGACTAAGTGCTTTTCTGACAGACATGGTGGTTGAGGCTAGAGTAGAGGTGAAAGTAGACATCCCAGGTCTGAGAGGTGCAGCCATTGGAGCAACAATGGCTATACTATGGACATAACGATAGTGACTTAGGATTTTGATGAAATCTTTAATAATCGATCCTCCATACTTCATGGATTTCTCAAAATCGACATTGTCCTCTATAAAGTTTTCCATCAATTGACTAAATTCTGTGAGTTTCTGGACTTGGTTCTTGAAATCTTGAGTCATATGAGGAATCGTCAAATTTTATACAAGGTACAAAAAACTTTTGGTCATATCTATCTTGGAGAAGATTCTGTTGAAGTAAAAATACACTTTATTTGTAATCTCGTGTTGAGTATCATTAGATATTTTGATGTGTATTTGTACTAGGGCAGGAACTTTGTCACTGTTTTTGAACACTTAAGTTAATGAAGCTACATTGAAACCACTGAATACATTCTGAAGCTCCTCACTGATTATAGTTCTGAGCAGATCACTACCCAAGGAGGGTTTTTAGGATTGACTAGATAATTTGACAGATGTGGTCAGAAATTTCAGTTGATTCAACTCCTTTTGAAGACACCTTGTAGAATCATCAATGACTTTATTCAGATTCCAAAAAAGATCTTTCATTTCCTTCACAATTTGATTGATCCTTTCAGTGATATTTTCATCTAATGATGGTAGATAAGGTTGAAGATGAGACACTCCAACTTGTGGGATTTTAGGAGCAGTAGTTTCTACAGGAGGAGCAACATATTCAGATCTTGAATGCAACTCTCTCAGCATGTCTTCATTCGTACTTTTAAGAGTCTTTACATTGTTACTAAGAATCTTATTTTCAAAACTCACTTATTGAATTTAATGTATCATATTAGGTTGTATTTTCCAAATAAAATTCTCAACTAAAAGTTAGGAATCTCTCTCACTTAAATTTGTCACAGGAAGAGGTTGGTTATTCACTAGTTTCTCAACTCCGGATAAGAGTGTAGCACAGAATTCCTTCAGATCATCCTTACTTACAAAGGATGGATGTTTAGAAAAGGGATCAGTAGTAGGTACTCGTATAGGTTCAACTTCCTTCTCTGGAGAAAAATTGGATATTGATTTCAACTCCAATAGGGAGGAAACATGAAGTCTGGTTGCTGTAACATGCTGAAAATCATTCACATCATAAAAACATTGAAACTGATACTGAGTTTCTACAGGACATGTCGTAGATGGATGTGAGGCTTTAATAGACTCCTTATTTGGGATTTTATCCCCCTCAATAGGTTCCTCCTTCTCAGGACTAAGAGTCTTAGGAGTGTGGTCTAAATCCATAAACTCATCTCTGATTTTCTCATTCATTTCATATCTAGCCACCTGACAAGATAGCTCCATCCGTTCTTTAGCAGAAGGTATAATTTCAGGAATAGATTGTTCCACATGGAGTTCCTCAAGATTGGCCTCCTAAAAAATAGGTATCTCTCCCACTATACCCTCATCTACTATAGGATCATCCACTATAGGCTCTTCCATGACATGTTTTTTAGATTATTTTTTGATTGAATCTGATATAACTTATATTTGAGATTCCAAATTAACATCATCCCTAAGAGTAGGGAATTCATCTTCAATAACAACATGAGGAGCGGTAGTTCTGTCTTCTTCAACAATAACTGCTTCCCTAGGTGGCACTTCATCCTCTTCATCCACTTCTTCTGGATACTGAACAATATCATCTGGTTACAAACCAAGATCAGAAATGTCTTCTGGTAATGAGTGAAAATCCACCGGATTGAATTTCTCTTAAATTTTATCATTGTATTCCACCCATTACTTTTTCCAAGGATTCAATTTTAACTTTATCCTTTTGATAGTATCTTTTGAGAGGAAGTACTCATAGTCCTTAATTACTTCCTCATCACGTCCAACCACACCTTTTTTTATGAAGCATGGCTGATATTAGCCGAGATTAAAACATAGAAGTTGACTTGGATGTTACTTTGATCAACTCACACATATGGTGAATGATATACTTTCACATGTTGATTTTATGTCCATTCTTCATGAGTTGAATCAACAAAACATCAAGATATTTCAACACAGCATAATCACATTTTCTTGGACTGACCAAATTCTATACAAACGTAAATAGAAGCCTTGTTTCTCCATATAATTCAATAGCAATAGCTCTCTTCTGGGTGCCATTTCCAGTTAGGGTTTTCAGGTCATCTACTAGATCAAAGAAATCAGTTGAAGGTGGAGGTCCTCTATAATAATCCTCACAAATTCTTTCATGAGGTATCCTAAGTCATGAAACCCATAACCATGAAGAGAAATAGCATCTCTGACCATTTACCCAACTCCTCACAGCAAAACTCTCACTAGAATGAAATGAGAACTGTACGTATTGGTAAAAGTGAGCTTCTAACCATTGATAGATGCGTCTATCCTCCATTGAGAACCATTCTAACCAACCTAGTTGTTCTAAGACATTCAATACTAGAGAGTTCCAAGTCAGAATCCATTTGGGGAAAATCTCCATCTTAGGTACAGTAATTTGGTTTACCAGATTCGGTTTGAAAGGTCCTTCAGGTGTCAGATTTCATGCAATCTTCTTCTTCTTCGAGCTACGCTTCTCGTGTGTTGATGGTGACAGACCTTTCATTCTTGTCATTCACTAAAGGTTTGATTGAGAGAAGGGTTCTAGGGATGAATAATGGTTTGAAAAGAATAGTTATAAGAATCCCTGACTGAAGAATCTAGTGATACATACTTTTTTTTCATTTATGGATACCAAAAGTCGCTAAAATAAAAAGTGGGGAAGATAAAAAAGATTAAAAAGGGTAGTAACTACAATACGGGTTCTAACAAAAAATGAATTTGTATGGTGATATGGTGAGTGGTCATCACAGTGAGACAAAAAACAAGTTTCACGTTGAGACCGTTACCTAACATTTCAGTGCGCATTACGGTGAGATAGTAAACGTCAGACCATAAGTAAAAAACGCTAATTATGAGACAGTAATCTTGAAACATTACAGTGAGACCGTAAACATGAGAGATAGTAACTGAGAAACTGTAAACATGAAACAATAAAGTATATCGCAGAAAGATATCAAACATCAATACTTGAAACAGTAACCAGTAAAGTATCTATTTGAGATTTATCATGCCTAGTTCATGTATGATGTAGTCCATTCTCCCAGAATTTAATGGTTTAGTGAATATATCAGCAAGTTGATATTCAGTACCAGTAAATTCCAATGTGAAATCACTTTTTTTATAACGATCTCTCCAAAAGTGATGTCTTACATGAATAAGATTTGTCCGAGAATGTGAAACAAGATTCTTTGAGATGTAAATAGCACTTGTGTTGTCACAATTTATAGGTACATGTCTGAATTGATATCCATAATCATGTAATGTTTGTTTCATCCATAACATTTGTGCACAAAAACTGCTAGTAGCTATGTATTCAGCTTCTGTAGTAAATAATTCCACAGAATTTTATTTCATACTACACCATGATACTAGTGAGTTTCCTAAAAGGTAACATATTCCAGAGGATCTTTTTCAGTATATCTTATAGCCACCGAAGTCAGCATCAAATAACTATCTAATTAAAATGATTTTCCTTTTGGATAAAACAGTCCTAGATTGGGTGTTTGCTTTGGGTATTTAAAAATTCTCTTTACATCATTTAAATGGTATTATTTAAGATTTTATTGAAAACGAGCACACATATGCACACTAAACTTAATGTCTGGATGACTGGTTGTTATCTAGAGTAACCTTCCAATCATTATTTTATATGTGGTTTGATCCACATGTTTTATATCTTCATCAATATTCAGTTCACAAGTGGTACTGATGGGAGTGTCACTACTTTTAGTGTTATCTAATCTAATGTGTTTTAAGAGATCCTTAGTATCTTTACATTTATTTAAAATAATACCATTTAAATATTGAAAAACATAAAATCCAAGAAAAAATATGAGTACTCCCATTAGACACATTTCAAATTCGTTTTGCATCATTTTAGAAAAATCAACACATAAAAATTATTCGAAGATCCAAAAATACTGTCATCTACATAAATTTTAACAACTAAAACATCATTGGAAATTCGTTTAATAAAAAGTGTAGAATCAGCTATTCATTTTGTAAATTCATTGCAAATAAGAAAAGTACCCAATCTCACATACCAAGTCCGTGGAGCTTTCTCTAAACCATAACAGTATTTTTATAATTTAAAAATATTATTTGGAAGATGAGGGTCTGTAAATCCAGGGGGTTGTTCAACAAAAACATCCTCATCTATATACCTATTTAAGAATGCAATCTTAACATCCATTTGATATAGTTTGAAATTCAAATGTGCCACATAGGCAAGCAGGATTCTGATAGCTTCTTATCTGGCTACTGGTGAAATGGTCTCCTCTTAGTAAATTCCTTCTTCTTGACTACAGCATTGTGAAACTATTTTAGACTTATTTCTATCTATGTTACCAACTTCATCAACATTATTCCTAAAAACACATTTGGTTCCTAGGGTCAAAGTGTATTTTGGTTTATCAACTATTTACCAGATTTTGTTTCATTCAAATTGATTTTATTATTCTTGTATATCCATCAAAAAATAATCATCACTGATTTCATCATTGATATTGTCAGGTTCATGCTGTGAAAGAAAAGCTTGATGTTCAACCTGGTTTCTCATAGAAGCTCTAGATTGTGTCCCTCTATCTAAATATCATACAACTACATTTAAAGGATGATTTTTCAGAGTCATAGTTGTTCTAGAAAAGATATGGATTGAAATTTCAAGTTCATTTACAGGTTTTTATTTCTACAGAAGAAGGTTTTGGATGATTTCTAGAACTAGTTGTCTTAACATCAGGTTTACTATTGTTGTCATTAAGGTCTATAATGGACATATCTTCTTCAATATTTTCAAGCGGGGTCTTAGGTTCATGTGGATCTATTTCATCAAATTTAATGTGTACAGATTCTTCCACACATTTTGTTCTCTTAATGAATACTATATATGCTTTACTGGTTGTAGAGTAACCTAGGAAAATTCCTTCATCACTTTTGCAAGAAAAATTGTCAAGATTATCTTTAGTGTTAAGAATAAATAAATTGCAACAAAAAACTCTAAAGTAAATATCTGTTGGCTATCTATTATTACAAATCTGATAAGTTGTATTTTGAAAAATGGGTCAAATCAAGAACATATTGATAATCTAATAAGTTTTATTGACAGCTTCAGCCCAAAAATAAATAGTTAAATCAAATTAATTGATCATTGTCCTGGAAATCTCTTGAAGATTCCTATTTCTTCTTTCTACAACATCATTCTGCTGGGGTGTTCTTGGGGCACATAAGTTGTGATTATAGGTATTATTTGAGAAATAAGTCTCAACTCATGATTTTCAAACTCACAACCATGATCAATTCTCAAGGTTTTAATCTTAATTCCACTAAGGTTATCTATATACATGGAGTATTTAACAAAATAGGGACAAGATTAAATTTTATGAGCTAGAAAGTATACCCATGTGTATCTAGAAAAGTCACCAACAAGGATAGAGAAATGGTGCTTCCCATTTAAGCTAGAAACTCTATATGATCCTCATAAATCCATGTGAACCTACTCGAGAGGTTGAGAAGTAGAAACTTATTTATTTTATTTGAAAGAATCTTTATGTTGGTTTCCCTTTTTATAAGGATTACAAACATTAACTATTTGGAGTTCTAGTTTTTGCAGGTCTCAAACTAATCCATTCCTAGTCAGTTTTATAAGAGAGTGTACATTACAGTGTCCTAATATTCTATGCCAAAGCCATGATTATTTATGAAAAGCATTTAAACAAGTAACATTTTGTCCTACTAAATAATTCAAATCTACAAAATTTCAATTTTCATTTCATAATGCAGTAAATACCAAAACATTTTTTGAATCAAATAAATTGGAAGAATAATTTTCAAATTTAACATTGAATCCATCATCACACAACTGAAAAGTACTTAGCATATTATACTTTAGTCCATTAAAAAATACAACGTTAGAAATTAAAATAGAACCATTGTCACCAATCTGGCCTAAACCGATGATCTTTCTTTTTGAGTTATCCCCAAAGGTGACATGTCCTCCATCAACTTTGATTACACTCTTAAATCATGAGTAGTCTTCTATAACATTCCTTGAACATAGACTGTCCAAATACCATATCTTCATGCAGTGAATTTTCAAGCATGTTTCCTATAAAACAGATTTAGACATAAAAATGATGTTGGTCCCCAGATTTTCGTCGGTCAAGATAGGTTAGAAATATTAACTTTTGGTACCCAAATTCTCTTAAAGGGTCTCATATAATCTATATATTTTAGTGACTTTGAAAGACAAATTTTTTTTGATGTATAACTATGTGAGTTGCAAGTTGAGACATAATAATTTTCTAAACTAGAACTTGCAGCATTATGTCCTGATTTAGGAATAAATCTATTCTTTGTAATCTGTCTCTGTCAGGGCTGATGGCCTAAACCAGTAGTATACATTGAAGATACTTGTTTTCCTATAATTTTTGTAAGAGTGTCATTTCCATTAGAAATTTTTTATAAACATTTACTAAGTTTCTCATTAGACAGTTTCATTTTAGTTTTCTCTTTGAGTAGTTGACCATTCTTTTCCTTTTCTACTTCTTGTGCATATTTAGCAGTGCTATTTAAAGCATGTTGTTTCTTTAAGGCTCTATACATGTCTTTCAGCTTAGTTCATGTATCCTCTAGCATGTTACAGTATTAAAATAAGTCTTATTTAGACATGTTTTTAGAATCAGAATCATAATAATAAATGTTTAATGTAGGAGTATCGAATGTTACCTCAGATGTGTTTGTCATTAAACACATTTTAGTTTTTTGAGAGTATTCATCCTTAGTTGATTTAGAATCACATGAACTTTTTTCTGAAGCACTCCAGGTTGCCTTCATATCATTCTTATTCTGGTAGTCCTTGTACAGATATTTATTCTTGTACATTAACATTGGGCAATCAGCTTTCACCTGTCCTTTCCTCTTGCATTTTTATCAGACTATGTCATCACTTTTATCATTCCTTTTCCAATCCCTCTTCCAATGAAATTTATTTTCATAATTTCCCTTGTAATTGGATTTTTGGATAAACATATTTTGCCTATAAATCTTCTTAAAATGTTTGGCTATCTTAGCCATTTCAGCAATACTTTCAGATGCACTCTCATCACTACTTGAACTGTCACTTGTAGCTTGAATTTTCTCTTTCTCCTTGATTTATGAAGCAAAGGTCTTGAAGGATACCGATTTCTTTCTAGGTTCATCATCTTCTTCATTGTTTATCTTCAACTCTTCTTCATACATCATCAACTTACCAATCAGCTTCTTGAAAGGCAGCTTCCCAATATCACAAGTTTCTCGTATAGAGACATTAGTTCCTCTCCTTCTGTCTAGTAGGCATCTTTGTATCCTCATGAATTTCACCATTGCTGGAACATCTTTTCCCAGTGAGCTCATTGTATTGACTATCTCATTAAACCAAAGATACATATCTGAAATAGATTCATCAGTTTTCATTTTAAAATTATCATATTTAATTGTGTATATGTTTAGTCTCATTTCTTCAACATTGGTTGTACACTCATGGGAAATAGCCAAAGTATCCCATATTTCATAGCCACTCTTACAATTAAGTATTAAATAAAATTCTTCATCTCCTATGTCAAAAAACAAGGCATTCATTTCTATAAAATTATTATTTTAATCAGCTTTAGTAGGTTCATTCAAGTAGTTCTAATAGTTTCTAGAATCTTATACTGAGTCTCTATGGCAGTCCAAATGTCAAATCCCATACTCTCTAAATGAATTTTAATTTTTTTTCTTCATTGGGCATAATTAACACCATTAAAGAAGGGTGGAATGTTCGTAGATACACCTTCTATTCTGCTATCCCTAATACCTATGTTATTTAGAGATAAAATATTTAGAAAAAAAATTTAGATCTTTAAGATACAACTAATATCACAGTTTAAAACATATCACAAAGGAGTGTTTTGAAAACCCTTTATTGATCCTCAGATACCAAATGTTGGTCATAGTGGATACTCAAGAGGGGCGTGAATTGAGTTCCAATTAAAATTTTCTCTTTAAAAGATTTGAATTAAAATCCCCTAATTAATAAAATATGTTAAACTGTAGTTAATTTATAAAGATTGTAAATGTTCAATTAGTTTCTCAAAGATTTATTATTTCTTAGTTATCATAATCTGTGGATTATCTTAGCTTTTAAAACTAACTTACTGGTTCACAATAATTAAAAACACATGCTAGTTCAACTATCAGTGTTAATTTAAAAAAGATTTTGGTTTCAAATTAAATAGCAGCAGATAATTCAAAAGTATTTTAAACTAAATAATATGCACCACAGTTTTAACCAAGAGTTTCATTATGAAGATGAGACACATTCCTCTCAAACATTTTATATAAAACATTGATCCACACCCTCTATCGGGGTTACAATAGTACTCAGACTATCCAGGTCCTCAGACCTCTACCACTGTTCTATGTGGGAAAAAAAGCAGTAGCACACTGGTTTTCCAGGACCTCAGACCTCTACCATAGGTCAACATGGGAAATAAAAGATGTAAAAAGTTCAGTGTGAGGATTTCAGAATCCTCCAGTTCAGCTTAGGAGTCTGTGTCTGTCAACATAGACAAAAGCACACACTGCTCGTCATGTGAAGAAAAGGATGATCACAACAAAGTAAGAATATAAAAATGTGTTAATAATGTTCTTGTTTGATGTCAATACAGCTCTGGAATCCTTTCGACTGATGAAAATGAAGCTTGGAGTACTTTTTAGGATGTTTTCTGGAAAACAGAGTTTCGTGGTTTTGTTTCTTCACTTCCAGTATAGGTGTTCAACTCAAATGTGAGTATATTTCAAGTGGTGCTTGAACCTCCTCTTTGAAATTCTTTTCTTGATGTGTATGAGTGTTCTTCTTGTTCTTTGTGTGTTCTTCACTGCAAATTCACGTGTATCTTTTATTCTTCTTTAAGTGTGTGTCTCCGTGTATCTCTTTGTGTCTATATATTTTTTTGCAGGACATCGATATTCATTTTATTTTACCTTTTGTACGGCAATGGGAATTATTTCATTTTATTGGTATGAGGTACCTCTCCCTGACATGCCAACAAACCAAATTAATTAATTGCAGTGTCATTAAAAGCATAAAATATGACCATTGGATATTAAATTGAAAGATGAAAAAACAGTTAAAGAATCATTGTCATAGAAAGACATGGAAATTGTGTCTCCTTCACATGGTGTCTGATTGTCACGACGTCTCATGGTCATGATTTCTGCTTCATGGTGTCTTTTTCATGCTGTCTTGCACCAGGGTGTCTTGTTCATGGTGTTTTGTTTCACAGCGTCTCATGGTCACGATGTCTGCTTCACGATGTCTGGTTCACGGTGTCCTATTTCACAACGTCTCACGGTCACGATGTCTGCTTCACGGTGTCTTGTTCATGGGGTTTGGCTTCACAGTGTATTTCTTTATAGTGTCAGAAATACATAGCTACTGGAATACTAATGGTGTCTTATACATTCCAAAGTAACAATGTACAGTATTAAATAATGACGATCATATAGAGGATTAGACTTAAGAATTCGTTAAAGATGGTATTTTTAGAGTATATAAAAGATAGTATAAAGTAGGTAAATATAGAAATTATGATATTGATAGTCTCTTCTTAAAGCATGAGAAAACATTAAACAGAAATATACATAGTTGGATATAATGTATTGAAGTTAACTTGGTTGAATAAGGTTTGAAATCATTAACACATGATTAAATAAGATTTGTGATCATTAAAACATGATTAATACATTGGGCTTCAATCATATATTATGAGTTTATTTATTTGATTACATATATAATATTTTATGAATATGTATATATATAATTATTTTGAGTATATGTTTTTATTTTCCATAATATTATGAATTGTAACAACAACCAAGAATATTGATTTAACAACACTATGATATTTTAACAAAAACAATGGATTAATGAAGGAAACACATTAATGTGTTACAAATGATAAAAAATGATATTTAATTTTGGTAAATAGATTATTATCACGGCCAATATAAATTGGATATTATGGATTACCATTGTTTTATTTATTGATTTGTTGAAAAAACATATTTTTTCTAATATTAATGGAGTTTTCTACATTTTTGGATTTAAGTAACATATCCAATAATATATGTTTTATGTATGTAATGAGGAATAATTTTTTTTCTAATAAGGTTTTATGTTAATTTAGTTTATTACCATGTTTCTGAAGAATACATAATGATGTTATTCACAATTGTTTATTTGAAATTTAAGATAAAAGTCATGTTATTTTGGGGATTAAAGATAAGTAAATTTTGGGTCTTTATTGGACGACTTTATAAAGTTTTAGATTTTATTGTTTTTCAGGGTAAAAAAGATAACCATTTATTAAATGAATTATGTTATAAATAGGATGTAGTATGGTAGATTAATTTATATTTTCACCATATGATGATTTATCCATAGTGGATAACCAATACTATTTTTTTATAAATAGAGATAGAAATAAAAAGTTATCACTATATTATAGATAATGTAATGTACTAGTGATTCATGAATAAAAGATTCTTCTTCATTTCATGAAGTCTATGATTAGTTAGAAATATATCAATGAAAAACCAAATGATGGTATTATTCTTATGATATAATGTAAATCTAAGGCCTCAATATATCTATCCATTTGAAAATTTTGATCATATTGGGATGGTATCATACCAACTGAAAATTCCTCAAAACAAATCATTGGTTAATGGTGTGTTCTATGAATCTCCCATAATGATGTACATACCTAACCTTCCAGTCATACTGAATTCATAGGTAATACCATTGATTCATGATATTTCTTTTAAGGAATTGACAATTAATATTCTATATCAGATAGAGAATGTTCTACGGAATAACACTTATTACCCGATTATTTTTTTTCGAAACCACCAAATTGAGGATGTTATATGGGAACCTAAGTATTTAATAAATCATAATTATCCCTTGATATTTGTATAACTTTTGAAACATTCAAGGGAAAACATTATTTTAAGGGGGTTAATGTTACATCACGAGATTTTCTCTCACCTCAAAGATTACTAAAAAATTTGATCTAACTCTATCACTGGTGATTCGTTCTTTAAGACAACTGATGTATTAGAATTTGTATTGGTAAGGATATTATCACTAATATATATTATCTTATTTTCTCTCACCTCAAAGATTACTAAAAAATTTGTGTTTTTCCCTTATTTTTAAGGCGTACAATGGAAAATTTGATTTCTTCCAAATCACTTCATTTTATTGGTGATTACCTGATGTTTCTACATATACGATTCTAATGAAGATGGTGGAAACATTTATACATGTTTTTTAACTCTATTAGTGGGTGTGGATTTTTTCATGATATTGGTGTTTTGACAGATATCATTTTTTATTTTAATTCTTGATGTTAAATTAGTTGTATGAAATTATTTGATTTTGTCGGGATTCCCAATCCATATTCTATCCTGTGAGGCTGGGATAGTGTTTATCGACCACTTGGGATGCTATGATGGTTTTTAAACTCATAATAATTGATTTTTTTTTTAATTTTTCCTTTAAAAATCAATTGCATCGATTTGTTTTTGTTAAATTGAAGTGAATTATATATATAAATTGTATGAGGTGTGATTAATGGGATGAAGATTAGAATATAATAACGAATTGTTGTTGCATGACGATCAGTTTTGAGGTGGTTGAAATTTCATGTTGTGCTTGGCCCAAGTTAATTTTTGTGGTGTTCCCACAGGTTGGGAAACCTAGACATCAGTTGAGGTAGTGAGGCTGCCGGGTGGGGGGCATGTCCCAGGGTAATGGATGGCATGGCCATTAGGTTTGATTAACATGGACATAGGGGAACTAGGTGACAAAGTTGGTTTGTCTTAAGAACCAATGGGTTACTCAATCTCACTTGCAATTGGACAAAGAACCATTAGAGTTGTGTAAACACAAGTTGAATCAATGATTCTATGGTCTTAACCATTCATGTTGGCAGAGTCCCCCGGTAATATGAAATTGATAGTTGGGTCGGAAGGGAATTTTGTATAAATTAATGAGGAAGTTGAGTATCCTCCAGATGATAGCATTGATGCTATCGGTTGGGGGATTAGGCTCAATTTTTTGAGGCTATTATTCCAAGAATATTTTATTAAGCAACATATCGTCGTGCCATGAGAAATTTTTCTATCTGAATGAAGGGATGTTTAATTTATAAGAGATATGATTGTGCCTCTAGATGTTGGTCTTTGAGAAGATGGGTTCTTTCGAGAAGTTTTCTAAGGTACAAGGGTTCCATTTATTGGGAATACCATTAGGGAGTCAATGAATTGATTAATGACATGATATATCCATTGGAATGAGGATCCATGTTACTTATATAGAGTTGGAACATGAGGGTTAACTTGTGTTATATAATATCAAGGGACAACTTGGGCCATGGTTGAAGGATCATATTCTCTTCAATGATTCATATATTGGCCAACTTGGATTTTATTTTCTGGGTAGTTGTTAAGAACTATTGACGTTTTTTTAAATTTATTTAAATTCCATTATTTATTGATTTTATTTTAATTTAAATATAGTTTCATAAACACTTATGGTGGGTATACATATGTGGGTGGTATCCTAATAAGAATCGTTCTCACAACCTATATGAGAGATTTTCATACACATATAGATTTTATGATTTTATTTTCATGTAAGAGTTCATGCTTGGGACATGGATCCTCATTTTAGATGTCCTGGATGGATGTTTTAGGACTAAGAAATTTGTGGATCAACTGAAGTTTCTATTTTGATATTCTTTCATTAATTTCATGCTTTTTATATGTATTATTTTTACTATGGTCATTATTAATAAAACTATTTTTCAAATAATGTTGTATGATGTTATTTCATATTCATGATGTTTTATAGTTCAACAATTTTAAAGTTAATGTGTTTATTTAATTTGACAAATGATGATTTGGTATGCTTCCGCTATTAGAATATATTGTCAATACTTATTCTTTTATTAGTTATGGTAAGATTATTCTGAGTATTTTCCTCCGATACTTGTTTTATATTTATACTAGAACATAATTATATCCAGATCTTAGTGTATTTCCTCCATATTTATCCCTCTTTACTCCCACGCTTCTACTCGGCCACCTTTGGTGTTTGGGGCGGTGCACCTAAGCCCTGTGGAACCCAGACCGAACAAACCTTTCGAGTGGATAATTGGGTCGTGTAATCTATATAAAATATTATAGAAATCACATTAATTTTAATTCACAATAGGAAATTGATATGGGATAACATCAAAAGAAAATAATTTTTTGAATATTTCAAAGATCCACCAATCAAATCTTGATTTCCAACATTAACTAATTCATGAAACACATTTTTCTTCTGAATGTATGTCTCCAATACATTATTATATTCATAATAAAGAGGTATATCCAATGATATGTTACAACCATGATCTTTTTTTCCAGTCATCCTAAAAACATCACTTGTTATGTTGCCATTTGCAGCACTATTAACTGGTTAGTCTCATATGTTTTTATTTTAATGTTGTGGAAATTAAATAATGAATTTCTCTTTTATATATTTACTCATTTCATTTTCCATTATTGGATAAGTTGGGGGATCATTATATTGATTAACATCAGTGGTCACATATTCTATAATGTTTGATTCTTCATTCCAAATCCAACAACAAAATTGAGAAAGGAATTGCATCCACATAAAATGGTCAAAAACATAATGTCTCATTAAATGTTTTCAAAATTTACATTTAGGACATAGACATCTTATTTTCTAATAAGTGGATCAATTATAAATTAGAAAATCTAAATAATCACCCAAACCATTATTATATTATGCTGTGATCCAATGTAATTTAATCCATAATTTATACATATGTCACAATGTAACTAAATTGTTTTAGTGAAAATTAAAACACGTATGTATTAATATGTAGTAAAAGAGATAATTTTAGTGGAACAATCATACCCGATGTAGTTATAAGAAGAGTCCAAAATGTACTAAATAAGTCATACTAATAAAAAATGAAAACAATGATAGAGAATATTACATAATATCTATTAAAGATAAAAATCATAAAATTATTATGCAAATAAAATTTCAAATGTTCATTGAAAAAATTTTAACAACCCGTACAATGATAACAAATTTATAAATCTAACTACTTCAATCAGATCACATTATAAGTAAAGAAACCCCACATTAATGGAAGTCAACTACTATCATACATTGATTTTTGAGGATTAACCATTATCCTTTTAAAACTATTTCAATACATCATGGGACATATGCTCTCAAAACCATTTAAAAATAGAATAACGTCCAACTACCTTAAATTTCTAAAACATGCATCTAAAACAACCCAAACACATTTTAATGATCAAACTGGTTTTAAAATCTCTTTTAAATGGATAATTAAAACAGATAAGTCACTTTCCATTTTAATAATGACATGGAGTATTCCATATTTCTATTCCATGTAATTAAACATTTTTGAATACATTGAAAAGAAAAAATTGTAATTTATTCATTTTATTTCATTCATGACATATAAAAGTTATAGAATGACAAAAAAAATAATGGAATACAATTGATAATATAAACAATGGACAAGTAATGATATTACTAACCATTTAAGTATATTATTTTTAATATAGACAATGAAAATGGAATTGTAAAACCAAAATCAGGGTTGTAGTAATTATAATCCCAAAAAATTACTAAACGTGAAATAGGTAAAAACTATTTCACCTTAATAATAATATAAAAATATATAATAGAATTTTTATGATGAAAATATAAAATAAGTAATATTGAAAATACGATATAACAGATGGAAAATGAGATAAATTAGCATACTAATAGAAAACTAAAACAGGATCAGATATTTGATAAGAAATGTTTAATTCATACTATTAGAATTATATATAAAGGAGAATATATTGATTATGATAAAAATTCAGACTTGTAGGATACCAAAAAAAATGTGTGAGATATTACTGAGGAAATTAAAAATACATACTAATAGAATTATTTTTTTCTATGAAATGGTATTATGAATAAAAATACAACCTGGTTTTTTCAAAAACAATAACATATTTGTATTCAACATTCTCAGTATAGCTGATATTTCAAATGGAATGTTTGATTATAATCATAATAATTATGACATGGAATAACACAATAATATCACTTTATTAAATAATATAAAATATCCAACATGGTGAATATATATATATAAATTCATATATCACAATAGATAACAAAGCATTAAGCTACCCTTAAAAAAATATGGTTGAAAGGAGGACTTGTAAATTACATAACAAAACATGATAAAATTGTAAAACCATTGCCAGAATCACAATAAAAAATTATTTTACCATCATGGTTTGAGGGAAAACATAAAATAGTGTTAAATCTTAGTCACACTATGGATCACCCAATACTATACCATTACAAGTATAACTCTCTCTAGATATCATAGGAAGAGGGGGACACCTACCAATTTAATTATAAAGTGACTCATTGAGGACTTTTTTTAAGAGGTATTTCAAATAAAATCTAATCTCATCCACATAAGAAGTTTTTGAATTACGTAAAACTATTATCAATTGATGTGATGAAATCTAGGAAGAAAAACCCAATCCATAACTTCAATTACCATATGTAAATCCTTTATAGCTTATATCATGGAAGGAATATGAGTGATTATAATATTATATCATCCATAGATTATGTTTGGATATGGTTAAATCTAATACATTTAATGAAATATTATGAAATATTATGAAGTAATATGTTAACTATAAGTAGAGGTAACCATTACAGATGATATATTCCACATTCTATTTGAGGGATAAACACTAAGGGAGAAGATGAATACACTAGGGAAGATAGATAGGAATAGGATAGATTTGGTGAGAAAAAAATGAATAGGATGAGATAAAAACACATGTATCTAGAATTAATTGGGGTACCCAATCTATTTCATGGCTGATGACATCTTGAAATGGATGACTAATGGGATAAGAGGCTAAAAGTTGTAAGGGAGAGGGTAAGCGCTCATGGGTTTGGTGAAACCAAAAATATAGGGAGGGAGAGGGCGGGGTGGAGGGTGAAGTGAAAATAGGGAACCCTATAAGTAAATGATTAGGGTTTAGGGGTATTAGAGGAAAATAGTGAACTGATAAGGGATCAGGATAGGGGGCCATGAAGGAACGTTTTGCATGATGAGGGATTGGGGGGGGGGGGGTTGTTTGATGCTCGAGTGCTTGCAAGGGGGAATTTTATAACGATCTAGCCTTAAAACGTTACATAATATTAAATTTTACACAATCACATACATTATTACACATTGACGACCATTTCGGGTATAGAGTTTTAATGAATTTGGATATCTTATATACCTGATATACCACATTCATACAAGAGGATAATATTAAAACAACATTCATTTTGTCAAAATATAAAACATTAAAATTTAAAACATGTTTTCATTTACAATAGTCCATATCAAACATCATGACTCAATTATTTCACTTACCCATTCTTATATTTTGTGAGTTATTTTAAAAAAATGTTGGATGAGTATAGTACTTAGTAAGGGATATAAAAAAGAAAATTATTAGTCAAGTGATAACATAAAAACAAATAAAACACATAATCATTAAAATTCATATGCATTGAAACATCATGTAGTTTCCATGGGACATATATAACATATCACTCTTACATTCACCCTTAAAAATGGAAATATCTTTTGGTCAAATTCTATATTCGATGTTCCCAATACATTGGAGAGATATAATGGGGCTCACCCATTGTAACTTGAGATATAATGGGCTCATCCCAACATACCTTGAGCTATAATGGGTTCTAACCAACATATTTTGAGATATAATGGGCTCAACCCATCATAAATAATGTTCATGGATCATATCATGGTATTAAATAAAATTTAAAATCATAAAAAACCATTAATTCCATATACATATAAAAAACAATGCTTTTGATATTTTTTAAAAACGTTTTCAAAAGGATTTTAAAAAGGAATCCCCTTAAAATATAATTTGAGTTAGAATTAATAGAATGGAATGGATATGTGTATGAAATCAAAATATACATAGTGAAATATTATATAATAAAAAATTAATCACACCAATAATCTTAATACAACATAATGAATAAAGAATAATGTTAACCGAAAGAATTAAAATTTAGATAAGAATTCCTTTACCATGGGTTCTTGTTATATAAAAAGTGTATAAAACTCATGTATAATGTTTAAAATAGTGTTATTAATATTTCAATGTAACATAGTGATGTTTATAAGACCTTATATTATCATTTTACAACAACATTCAACAAATTTATTGGTAATATTTTGTTATTTTCACTATGTTGGGAGCATTCTTTTCAAGGATTCCATGATCGATTCATGATAGATATTCTTGTCGATTGAGAGTGAAAATACTTAATTAGAATGGAGTGGTATTTAAATATTTAAGAAACTATAAATTATACCATTTTTCATTTTATGTTCTGTAATGAGGATGATTCATGAGTGAAAACATTATTGATATTTGTTTAGGTCATTTTGGCGATTCATCAATCGTAATGAAATCATTTTGTATTATAAATTATTCATATGTGTAAAAAAAGATTCATGAACTTATATAAGATATAATACATAAATTATAATATTTTTCAACCATAAAAATGGATTCAATACCATCCTTGAAAAATGTAAATGAAATTGAAATCACATCTTCTTTGATGTGGGTAAATTGATATGTCACAGACAGTGTTTTAATTTCTCAAATAAGTGGGATGGGAGATGAAATGAAATAGTGATTATTCAATAAACACTATAAAATACATAATATGTAAGATACTGTATCATTAATTCCACTTGGATAAGGTGAGGTTAGGAAAGAAAAATAACAGGCTGGAATCTAGAAATAAAAGAAGAGTTGAGAAATACCTTATGAAAATATGGCAGCCTAACGGCGTCACATAAAATTTCATAAACTATATTGATGAGAGGGAAGTTATCTCTCATAATTCATACATAAAATGGTATGTAATGGGGATATGTAATTACATATCCCAACATAATACAAAGGAAATATAAAATAATAACATATAATGAAAGTAATGAATATAACAAAATAGGATGTTTACCTCGTGATCTTTTCACATTGAGAACCTTCTTAAGGCATTTGTATCTGGCCTTTTCATTAGAGTAGAAGCACTAGGACGTGGGGAAGATTCTTGGGAGGAGTATTGGGAAGAAAAAATGTATGGATCAAGGCTTGAGAGGTGTGGGAGGAAAAAGACAATGAGATTAGTATTTATAGTGGAGGAGAGAAGTTATTCTACATTATTTAAATTATTATTATAAACATTTAAATCATTAATATGAATAGAATTAATTCATCTGTCCCCAAATATTAATAATGGCATGAGATTTCAAACCTAGTGGCCTTACATTACTTATGAAGTCATAAAATAGCGTAGTTAACCCATTATTTAAATATACAGTATTTTATCATTTTCCACTATTCATCGAAAATTCATGAATTTCATAAAAATCAAAAAACTAACCCTAACAATTTTTTTGGTCTTTTAAAATTCAAAAATGAAATCCATTTTTTGAAAATAATTTTATAAATATTATTAATTTTATTTTTAAATAAAATGTTTCTTAATGATAAAATTAAATAATTTAATTCTATAACTTCTTTTATATGACACTAAAAAATTAACAAGATGGTCATTATTGTAAACCCTTATGAGAATAAAATAATAATAAAATTCACTATTATTTTTCATCATATTACTATTCATAAGGGTATGTTACTATTCACCAAAAAAACAAGTAGGCTCCACCATACTCCAAATAAATTAATAAACCCAAATCTAGATTGTTTATTTAAATTCAAAACATTGAAGTAGAAAAATTATGTTCAAATAATAGTGATAATGATATACATAAACCAAAGTTTCATTCATTTCATTAATTTTTTTTCAATCCATGGGGTGTTACCTATATAGCTGTTGCGAGGGCCTAGGTTTGGGGGTTTCCCAGGGAGATGGGGGATGCTCTACCGAGATTGCGGGCGAAGGTGGATGTGAATTTTTTTATTAAACAGATAATGTTTAGTGGTGGTTATTTAAGTCATACAACTATATTTTCTCAAAATTGTTGTAACAATTTATTAAAATGACTCTAAATATGAATTTGGTGCAGTGCCACGGTAAGAATTCATTACAAATGTAAATGGAAAAGGAGTTAATTAATGTTTAAAATACGTTATAATTTCTATTATATTTAATCTTATTGGATGATATTATGTCAAAAAATTCAAATATCATAATATTTTTAATTATTTAAGGCATTTAGGACCTGAGAGTGAATTAATACTATATTTATTTTTCGAATAATAAAATGAGTGAGACCTCATAACTAATAAAAGTAAACATGTTTTTCCAAAATATTCACATTTCATATTCCATTTAGCTCCACCAATAGCTACCCAAATACCTTTCCAACACCCCCAATATTATAGATGTCTTGTAATCAAATATAGAATAGCAAAGAAGTCTTAATGTTTACTAAACCTATGGTTTTCCCGAAGAATTAGAATTTTTTTAATCCAATACTTCCACGTAATGTTTTTTCCTACTTCTAAAATATAAAAACTATGATGATATAATATCTTATTTATCTAAAATATAATAAAATATAAAATATTTTATTTTTATAACCATTTTTATGATGCAAAACATGGTTCCCTGGACACAATTTTAAACATCATCTTTGACTACCATATCATATTTTACATATGTTAAGAATGATTTTTTTGTATCATAATTTTGTTGTTATATATTCTTAAACTATTTAAATAGTAATTTCATATATTAGTTTTAATATCTAATGGTTATTTATGTTCCCAAGAAATAATGAGGGCCTACAGATTCAAGGACAGTAATCTTAAACTTGGGTCATATTTTCTTGAATGAACATGGTGATCAAAAAATGATGATATGTGACCATCATGTGATGGGGGGATAATGAGAATTGATTCTACTTATCATGAATTACACACATGTAGATCTAATGTCTGAGAATATGATTAAAGTATTTCCAATAGAAACACACCATGTTTTATGTGGCCTATGTAGTTTCTACTGGTGAACATGAGTAGTGATATCTCAATATTAGATTATAGAACATATATACCATATGATTATATAATTTAATATAAGGAAAAAACCATATAATTCATGTTTAGGATGGAATGATTCAAATATACACAAATTGGAGGGCATGGATGTGTAGTTTCAATAATCATGAGAGATCCTAACTTTTATATTTTGTTTCAATTTATGAAGATATGAAGAGGTCTCTTATGTATATAGTTTGAGAAGTAGATTAAAAAAATAGAAGAAGACACCAATGTTTATTGCGGGTTGGGGAACAATGATCGGCTAGTCCCCTCCACCTATGCTCTATTAGTGAGTTTGGTAATTTTCACTGTATAAGGTCTTTTTATAATTATACTTTCACAACTAAAAGCAGTCAGTGTAAACCATTACAACAAGACCAAAAAAATCATTCCAGTAATTTTATAGGGAACTATTTCTAAACTTCATAGTCTCATAAACCGATAATCTTCCACAACTATGTATAATAAGTTCAAACTCCAATAAATCTTAAGAGTTTGATTTTTTTGAGTTGACCTGTCAAAAATAAATGTTTTAGTATAAAATTATAAAACACATAAATTCTTCCTCAATGGTGAATTTTGTCATTGAAAAATAGGTTTAAAGTAATCATGGTTCCAAATTATCTTTGATAACAACATTAATGAACAATCAATATCATGATTTTGATTATATGTAAATCTCTAATGTATTGATTTTTCATAAATAACAATGTCTATTGATCATTTGTTTCATTAAAAAATTTCTCAATTCAAAAAAATATATCATATATACAGTCATATATAATGTTAAAATAAAGTTGATATTATATTCACATGTTGGATTTCACTACGTTGAAAATATCCAATATAATTTTATAATTGGTCAAATCATTGAAATTTAAATCATTCAAGGGAGTCATAACACCCCTTAGAAATTGAAATGATTTACTCCATTGATTACGAGACATAGAGTAGATCAAAAAATATATTTAAGATATTATTTAATTCTATTGAGGTTGTTGTAGGAATCAAATAATATATATTTAAGTAAAATACTTCATTGTTGAATAGTCATAAATTGGGATCATTTATAGGATGAAAAAACATCAATCCTAGGGTCTAAAACTTATTGTTGATCACTAATGTAGGGTTGATGTACCGTACGTTTGCTTCCTCAAAAACAGGTTTCATCGTAAATGTTTAGATTATTATCCATACCATTGATTTTCTCAAACAATAAAATCCATCTAAAAGATAGTTTGATAATAAATAATTTTCCATCAGTTTAGTTTATATGATCTATATGTTCTATTTTTAAACATTGGGTTTCTAAACTCTACACTACACCTAAACAAGAAAACATCGGTTATGAACATTGCTTCCAAAATAATCTCAAAACACATTATGAATACATTAATAATAATAATAACTCGTAAATAAAATAATAATCTCATGAAATAAATTCTTGAAAATTACCCAAATTAACATTATCAGACAAATAATCAATAGTTTTTTGTGAGAATCCATATAAACAAGATTTATAGTGTATTTTGGAGAAAATAAATTCCAAATAGTATCCCACGTTTTGATGATCATAAATCCCAAAAAATAATTTATAGAAATATAGGAATTGTAAACCCAAATGAAATAAAATTTTAAATATATATATATATATATATAATTAATTAATTAATTATTCACAATGTTATTTCTGTGGATTAATGACATAATCCTCTAGTTGATTTATGAATATTATTGTTTTTAGAGAATCTCACCAACATTTTTTGAAATCAACAACAAATTATAAGAAAATTGAATAAAAAAATTCACTGTAGTACATATCATTATCAATCCCTGTTTATGTTTTTATTTTCTAACACTTTTAAGGGGATAGTGAGATCCCTCAGAAAAAAATATCAAATATCAATGGAAACTACAGACTTATTAAAAAATGTTTAGAGAAATTGGAATCTCTTTCCCTCAATAGTTTCTAGGGGATGAAACTTACATGGAAGTCCAGATCTTCATCTATGTTGTCTCCATAGTTCCTTACAGTATAATCCCAAGCATTCCTATATTCTGCTTTACTAATCTTCTCCATATTGATATCTCAAATCAATATATGATCTTTCTTCTCACTCCATTCATCTTTATCACTTGACACTTTAACATGGATCAATATTTCTTTCATTTCATCGATGTCTTCCCTCCCCACCATGATAATTAAAAAAATGTTTTCATATTCTACAGTGGAAAACAAGAAATGTGTTCTGAAAGGATAAATGAACAGATATAATAATAAACAATAATATAAAATTTCTGAATAATTTTTTATTAAAAATATGTCTTATGATTACAATAGTGATTTTGGATAATAAATAGTTTATGAATAATGGATTTTTTAGGTTTAAAGGACAATTTTAGAAGAGGTTTCAGGTTCTAGTGATGCCTAAATCGTCTGAAGAACAACCGTTAATTCTAAAATGGGTATTTAGAATATATCTATTTTTTCAGTAAATAATCTTACCTATATTATTATGTCCTGAACCACTTTATTTATTTGAATCACAATGATGTAAAAAAATTCTAACAAATTTTCCTATGTCTCATTAATAATGGTACAATAGTCACCTAATTGACTGAGAACTAGATCAATTCATTCTTTACTGGAATTTATCTTGTTAAATTGATCACTTTGATTAACTAACAACACAATCATAGTTGCACTAGTACAATATGGTGAATGAAACATTTCATTTATATCATTCATAAATAATTTAATTTCATGAAATTTTCTAATTAAGAGTGGAATTTCACGATGTAGAAGTAGAAGCCCTGGATTGACTTATTTATATAGGTTCAAGTATACTTCTAATAAACAATTTCAAATATTTTTAATTTGGGATATGAGATTGAATATGATTTTAGTTTCTAATAATTTTCTATCATTTCACATTGTATAGATTAAAAATATTTCAGGGAAACTGAATTCCATATTCATTTTTCTTCTTACCCTATACAATGTCAATTTGTCTCTAAAACAATAAAATATTTTAATTTTTTCAATTATTTTCTTGTTGTTTCCTTCTCTTGTTGAGGACTATAATTTTATTCATTTATTATGTATAATATGATGAATATAAATTCTAATTTATTACAACATATTCCATCTTCTATCATGAATTTTCTTTATTCATTATTTTGGAATTTCTCATATCCTGGAGAATTTTCATTAATATGTTTAATTCCACGATCAACTTACTTATCATCAGCTATACTATCATATTGTTGTTCTATAAGAGTAATTGTTTATCCAAAAAAATTTGGAGTATCATTACTAAGTCCAGTAGATTCATTTATTGGTATCTCAATAGAATGATATTCTATGTATTTGGGCTATGTTATAATGAATTCATAGGATATTTAATTAGTATCTACAATATCATGATTAGTAATATCATATTTGAGTATCTTTTTTTGAGAACCTTATTATATTCTTTATTTTTGAACTTCTTTGTTATGAAGATGATTTGATCTTTTAGAGTGTAGATTTCCTTACCCCTTGAGTAATAGAACCAGATTCTTGTTGGTCATTCATATCAACAGGTAATAGTTTTCCTTAAATAGTTCCCAAAAGTAACCAAAATTCCTTTTGGTTAAATCATTAAGAATGTTGATTTGGCGACACATAATTTGAAATCAATATGGAAAACCGTATATTTTTTATTCAGACAAATAGAAATAATTCAACCACATATAAAGAAGGAAATTGGTCCCTTGGAATGGGAAGAGTGATATTTATACATATGAATAAATATATGATTGTGGAAATTTTTATCAATAATGAATTATAACATGATATACATGTTAGGAAAGATAATCTTTCATAATTAGGAAATTTTTAGTAGTATTATTGATTTTTATGAACTAGACTAACACATTTTGGTGTGCCTATATTTCTATAACAAAAGTTTTGTGAATTTGGGTCAAAACTAAAAGAAACAACATTTTAGCATATGAAATTTGATCTAAATTTAAAATTTACTGAATATAAAAATAGAACACTCCTCATTGATAATATTATATGATCTTTCCTATCTACATCAAAGAGATATAAAATCCCTTATCATTTAATTGAGATGTTTTGGCATCCTCTATTTCCCTAAAATATATCAAATCATTATTATATAAATATTTTTGTGATTTATAAATAAATTTTTATATATTATTTATTAATAAGAAAACTAAAAAATGAATTGTGAGGAATTTTTTAGTAAGATATTTGTCTGATACTACAAATCAAAATAAATTTTTTTTCCTTGATTAAATTTTCTGATGGGCATGTGCTGACATTTCTAGTCATTTGGATCACATTCATCTTCAATATTATTCTTCATTATTTCATTGAATATGAATGCTGATAATTCGAAATCTAGGGTTTTAAAGGAGGGTGTGATCTCATTATGTAAAAAAGGGTTTGAAATCTATGTTTATGTAAGAGAAGGAGAGAGGGAAGAACATTTTTCTCAGATTCTAGGTGACATATTTATAGTTTCATGAGACAAATTACTCATCATATTCATTATTAGTTTTTATTCTGAAATAGTGTATTTCTTCATAAAAAAACTAATGATTAGATATATACATGAATGAATGATTAAATATAATTAATATAATTAATATTTTTTTAAAAATACTATTAATGAGAATCATATTAAAAATAAATATTACTTACTCCCCTTTAGGAAAATAAAAACACGCAATAGAAAGATGATTATTAAAAATAACATCATGTTGATATTCGATATTTTCCAATACTAAAGTTATACCCTTTTTAAATACATTTTCTCTTCTAAATGGAAGGCTGAAATCAAAATTATTGTTTCATGAATGACATATATGATTCTTTTAAATGTTAATTGCAATGGTATTATTACATAAAAAAGTTGTTATTAAAATTATGTTCATAGTCTAGTAAGTTGTTTTTCTTTCAGAAGAATTTTTCACATCAATTTTCAATAGATATATATTCTACCTTAACTATTGGAAGAGAAACTAAATATTGTTTCTTACTCAACCATAAAATTAATCATTTTCCAAGAAAGTTACTTATTCTTGATGTGATTTTTCAATATGATCTATATCCTCTAAATTCACTATCTAAATGTGAAATTAAATTAAAAACAATATACATTGGGTAAACTAGAGATTGATAATTACATCCTTTTAAATGTATAAAATATAATATAGTATTACTATGATATGATTAATTTTCATTTGACTAATGTTTAGTGGATAAAAATATAGAAAATTGTATTTATGGTTTGCTATAATTAAAATATAACAATCACCAAATCCTACACCAATGTGACTTATTACCCAGTATTGTTATAGTTTAATCAAAATTGTGTTTTACATTGGTACACAAGGGTTTTATATATGTCATAAAATTTTATATTCTAAACGTTTTAAATAAAAAATAATATATTTCCTTTTATTCCCAAAATTTCTATAATATTTTTGATAAATATTAAATCGTAGAAATAAATTTAATTCTCCCATCATACTGATTTGAAATTCTTATTTTGTATGATATAAATAACTATTAAATCATTTTTTTATTTTATTGATCTAAAAATAAAATCATAAAAAAATTTAAATTATTAATTTATTAGAGATAATGTAATTTCATAAAGGCTATGATTTTCTAATCTGACTTAAAATACATTTTATAATAAAAATGAGCTTAATATATCATAAACATCCGTAGGATTCAATTTACGGCCAAAATAAAATTTCGTAAGACTGAAAATTGAATAATGTAGATGATGGTTTTCAATACATGAAAATCCTCCATTAGATATCCTTTAAAAAACTCTAATTTAACATCTATATTATATAATATAAAATAAACATGAGATGCATAATCTTTATGGTTACTAATTTCATCTAACAAACAAAACATGTTCATCATTCTCATCCTACTATGTTTCTTATTCCTTGTTATATCCGTTTTCCACTAATCTATCTCTATTTCTTGTAATGATCCCTTAATCCTCTTGTTAATTTCTAAAAACCAATTTGGTTTCTCTTATTGAATTATTGGTTGTTCTATAAAATTATTCCCTGACATCATTTCTACTAAATTGATAATGTTATTCTTTCATATCCGTTAACTATGGTTTAACCTTTATAGTTTATATGATAATCAAATGTTCTAATAGTGAGTTAAGGGTAGAAAATCCAGATATGTTTCCTACATTTCTACTAGTTAAAACTCTTATGTATATATTTCATATAATAATTTGTAAAGGATGATCTATTATGGTTTTATACAGTCCAGGTAAGTCACATTAACGTTCTTATGTATCATTTTCTTCTGGACTAGACTGAATTTCCTTAATTTGGTTTTAAAAATCAAATTTGGGTGTTTTTAGTAACATGTATTCATATGAGTCAACAATTTCAACTATTTGATCATTATTTTTAATTATAGGGTCACATTTATCAACCATCACATGACCAATTTAATAAAAAATCCATGCATTTTTATTATACATGGTTTCGTATTTAGAAGTAGAATAAAATTCTAGAATGATTCCTTCAACTGTATCTGGATCTAATTTTCCATGGTTTTCCGTAGTATTCTAGATATATAATTTTCATCGAAAAAAATAAATTGTATTATGTTTTCTGATATTCCAAATTTCATAGGGTTCCTTTTAAATAATAGGTATTATTAAGGCACTATTAATTACAAAGCCACCAAAGTTTATAGCCATTTCCAAAAAATAGATTTGAATGATGTATTCATTCAATATAGTCTTTTCATCACTTGTTTAGTTAAATTTATTTATTCCCCATGTTTATGGTATGCTATAATAAAAATATAACAGACATAAAATCCTATCTTTATCTAACTTGTTACCCACTATTGTTATAGTTTCATCAAAATTGTGTTTTACATTGGTACACAAGGGAGTTATATAGGGAATACAATTTTATATTCTAAACATTTTAAATAAATCAATAATATATTTATTTTGATTCAAAACATTTCTATAATATTTTTTATAAATATTAAATAAAAAAATAAATTTAATTCTCTCATCATATTGATTTGAAGTTATTATTTCATATGATAAGAATAACCAGTGGAAATATTTATATTTGTCGGCCTAAAAATAGAATCATCAAGAAAAAATTGAAATAATAATTTATTAGTGATAATGGATTTTTTTATATACTATTATTTTTTAATCCCACTTAAAATAAATTTTATTATAAAAATGGGCTTCATATATCATAAAAATCTAAAGGATTTTATTTATGGCCAAAATGAAATTTCGTAAGATTGAAAATTGAATAAAGTAGATGATGGATTTCAAAACCAAAACATCCTCCATTAAATATCCTATTAAAAACTCATATTTAAAATCCTTATTATATAATATAAAATTCATATAAGATTTATAATATTAATGATTACTAATTTCATCTAACAAAAAAAACATGTTCATCATTCTTATCCTATTATGTTGCTTATTCCTAGTTGTATCATTTTCCACTAATCTATCTATATTTATAGTAATGACCCCTTGATCCTCCTATTAATTTCTAAAAACACATTTGGTTCCTCTTACTAGATTACTGGTTGTTCTCTAAAATAATTCCCAAACCTTATTTCCACTAAATTTATTATGTTATTCTTTCATATCGATTAACTAAGGTTTAACCATTATAGTTTATTCGATAATCATCAGTTCTAATTCTGATTTAATGGTTTAAAATCTAGATATGTTTCCTGCATTTCTACTAGTTCAAACACTTATGTCTATATTTAATAAAATTGTTTGAAAATGATGGTCTATTATGGTTCAATACTATCTAGTTATGACACCTTTTGTATTTATGTATCATTTTCTTCTTTACTAGACTGAATTTCCTTTATTTGGTTTTAAAAATCAATTTTGGGAGTGTTCAGTTTCATGTTGTCAAATGAGTCAACAATTTCAACTATTTCATCATTCTTTTTTAATGAAAGGTTCACATTTATCAAACATAACATGACCAATTTATTCAAAAATAAATGCATTTTTATTATACATGGTGTAGTATTTAAAAGTAGACTAATATTTTATAACGATTCCTTCAATTTCATTTAGATCTAATTTTCCATGGTTTTCCGTAGCATTCAAGATATATACTTTTCATCCAAAAACATTAAAATACATTACATTATATTTTCTGATATTCCAAATTTCTTAGGGTTTCATTTAAAAAGTAGGTATTATTAAAACACTATTAATGACAAAGCCATCAAATTTTATAGCCCTTTCCAAAAAATGGGTTTGAACGATGTATTCATTACATATAGTCCTTTTCATCACGTGTTTAGTTCAATTTCTTCATTCCACATTCTTATCATATTAAGGTGTTCTTAGTGCATTATAGGTGATCTTAATACCTAATGTTTTTTATAATGAATAAATTTATAGATTCTAAAATTCTCTTACGTGATCACTTCTCATTGAAATTATTTTAAAATACGTTTCATTTTGATTTTTTTCAAAATCTCTCCAAAATAGAAAATACATCAAAATTATTTTTTAGGATATAACCCCAAATAAATCTTGAAAAATAATCAACAATACATAAAATGAAAATTCTAATGCCAAACATTCTTCCATTGATTTTATAAATAAATACATATGAATTATTTCTAGTCGAGTAGATTTGAAAACATTTTTATTTAATTTGAATGATAATTTTTGTTGTTTTTAAATTTAACATGTGTCAGAAAATCTATCATTATCAAATCCAAAATTGAGAAAATTATAATATATGTGTTTTGTAGATAATATTTATATAATTAATATATTTAAGTGTTTAAGTATTCTATTCCATATTCATAACACAATTGTATCATCAATTAAACAATTCAATTTTAGTTTACACATGGAATCAATATAATGGTATAAACAGTTTCATAACTATGTGCTCTAAATTTATTCAATTTATCATTGGAAATAAAGAAATAATTTTTATAATAATAAATATTAAAACTATCCTCACATATTTGATAAATACTTATTAGTTTATGATTTATAACTTTTAAATTCAATACATTATTTATTTTGATTGAAATTGGATCCCCCACACATCCAACTCCAACAATCATGGATTTTATAATGTCTACAATGGTGACTAAATATGCATCCATTTTTTGACAGCGTATTTAAATTAGATGATTCTCCACTCATATTTCTTGGGAATCCACTTTCCATATAACATATTTCAATTTTTTATATGAGGTATTTTTCCCACAAAAAATAATATAAAAATATTTTTTTTACCCATATTGTCTTTGCTCCAACTATGTTAGAAAGAAATGATATTGGAATCCATATTTTCCATATTTTACTAAATTTATTATTCATTTCTTGAAGAATTTATTTTAAAAATTAATCATTCTTTATTAAATATATATAAATATTTTTTAAATATAAATTGGTCAAATAATTTCCATTCATTTGGAAAGCGAAACATGTGGTATTTGTAGAATATCATAAAAATTAGTTATTATATAATTTAGAATTTTCCCCTTTATTCCTATTCTATATATTTCACCTCTAATATATATTTTTCCAAAAAATATCAGTTAATTTTTTTCTCTTTTATTTAATATAGTATCATAACATTTGAAATATTTCATGTTATCCTATAATTCTAATATTTTATTTTAATGAACAGAAAAATTTAATATAGATGTATTTAATTTTTATTTAATTATTGATATCATTTTATAATTGAATATATTTTACTAAATATATAATTATTTTTTTGATTGAAATATTTTTTTAAAACAGAATATTGTTTTTCGTCACTTATTAATCCATAGTTGTCAAATTTCAACATAAGAAACTATGATAATTTGAAGTAGAATAATAATATGATTGTACATAATTTTATTCTAGATCCATAAACAAAATGTTTTGTTTCATATTGCGTGGAAATTTATTTGAATCTTATTTGGAAGAGCTATTGTATACCTCAATCACACTCCATATAGCCTTCATATCCCTTTTCCCATTTTGCTCATAATCAGTTTTCTTCTAATTTTTCATTTATATCACTATTATTTTTTACTCTATATGGGGTACATCATGTCTATAATGATCAATTTCCTTCAATTAATATAATATTACTTCTTTAGATTCAATCTCATATTTATTTAATGATTTTTAATACTATATTCTTGTTATATAATAATAAGAATTTCCTCAATATCGGAGTCGGTTCCATTTCAGAATATGAGAAGTTTGAATCTTCAGATATTTTCACATTTTCTAATGATTTCTTTTAATGGTTATTAGATGTAGCTTTTTGGTACGTGTTTTCCATTTTCACAATTTTATCATCTTCAGGCTCAATTTCAATTTCTGATTCATCTGTCATCATTAATCAAATCAATTCATTCATAGCCAAATTTTGTATTTATGATGACTTTCAAAATTCGGTAGACATATCATGCAATTTTGAGGTATGCAACATGAGTACATTTGGTGGTTGGTATTATTGAGTAATTGGAGCTCCTGATGTGGAAAAATCATTTACTTTTTCTATTAATTTACCATTAATTTCAGTGATTCTTTCTCAATCATAAATGTTGAATGTGAAAAAACAAAATCAGTAGGATTCCATAGATTTCATAAATTGTTAGTCCCTTAATATGAACCGTCAATTGGATAACACATTTCATAAGCATTGGGATATTGAGATAATTTATTTTTTATGCACCAATTATATATAATAAATCAATGATTTCAATGGATTTGATTTAACACTAATCATATTGGGATCATCCCAAGTATATGGATTCTCATTAATGGAATAAGGATTGATAATAATTATATAATCATTATATACAATATTTATCAGTTATATGATCACTTAAGATTTCTAAAATTCATAGATAACACCACTGATTTATAGATCATGTATCATGGATATAACTACTCTAGGACCATCCATTGACATATTTATTTTTATATAAATTATAAATTTTTTCTTCCTAGATATTTATATTCATTATGAAAACATACGATTTTTTATAACAATTCATAGGTAAAAAATAATACAATGATACATATGTGGGTGTTAGTTGTTTAATTTTGATATTCTTGAATCATTGTGGATTTTAGATTTAATTTTGATTTATGCAGATATGAAGCATTTTCCTCTGTATGCCACTTGAGCAACATGTGAACAACATAGAATAATACATCGACTTTTAATGAGTTCTACATCACATAGATATCCTAGAATATTCCACTAATTATTTATTATTTAGAATAATGATTTTTACTAGGCATTCTCTTCGTATCATAAGTCCTTCACAACTGAGTGTAGGTAGTTGAAATATTTTAATGATGACTTAATGAATCCTTTTGATTTTCTATAGGGAACCTAATTATCGAAGACATATTTTAGTAACCTCATACACATCCATGATTATGTCTGAGTACCTGATACACTAAGTATATCTCTTTTTGAATTAATGTATTAGCTTAATATTTTGTGACATTGTTTCTGATAAATATTCAAATGATATTTTATATATGAATCCATATAGAAAGAAATAACACTCTTGATAATATATAGAAATATTTTTATTTCTTTAGTTGATAAGATCCCTAAAAATTGACCGATATATTGAAATCATTCTAGTTTAAAACATTCATTGGAGTTGTAACATCCCACAGATACATGAGTGATTTACTTTGATGAATACGATTATTTGAATCAGTCGCAAAACAACACTAAGACTATATTTACATTCATTGACACTATTTTTGGAATCATGGAAAATATCATTAAATAAAAAATCTCCATCAATGAATAGTAAAATGTAGGATACCCTCATGTGATGATAAAACATAAATCATATTGTTGACATGGTATGGTTTATCAAAAAAATAGGTTTGATGTAAAAAATAATTTCTTCCTCAATCTTAGGGATTTCCGTAAATGTAAGGTAGATTAACCATAGATTCCCTTTTCCCAAATGTAGTCTTCAACATAATGTATTTTTGATAAAAAATACTTTTCCATTAGTGTAGGGTACATGATCAATAAATGATTAATTTAAATGTAGGGTTTTTGAACCATATGCCAGACTTATAAATGATGGCATAGGGTATGAATAATGTTTCTATAATACTTTTAAAACATCTTGAAAATATATTAATATAAATTCTAACCCATGTATAAGACAATCATATCAAGAAATTTTATCATAATGTAACTTCATTAGTAAAAACGGCATTTTAGAGCAGCAAAATTAATAATATTTATAAAGTGTTGTTGAGACAATACGTTCACAAAATTTATTTCTTAGTGAGAAAGCTTTCATTGGGTATGCCATCAGTGGTATGTCATTTATGGAATAATCAAGATCTAATTGATCACCTCTAATAGGAAGTGATATCTTGGGAGTCTTTTATGAAGTTGATTGTAATTTCAAAAAATCCATGTCAATTGTAGAATAATGTATGTCTATCTAGATATTTCAATGATCAATAATGAAATAAAGTTCAGTGACATGATTTTTACACCATTAAACATTAGATATCACATGAGAACTAGATTTTATCAGAAAATATGTGTTCATATGAAAAGATGGTATTTGTTATGGTGTTTAGGTATCTCTTTAGTGTTCTTACAGGTTAGTAGGATCAGATCCTTGTCAATGAATAATATTCAATTTTTTGGAGATAAGGACCTATATGATAACAATGATAGATTATTCTAAATTATAGTATACTCTAAAAGGATCATTGGAGATAGAGGGCCCCCACATGGTGCCAGATATAATTTTCAAGTATGAACAATATCCAAAAAATAAACAAATTAATATTATATTGGTTTCAAATAATTTTTGTTATATATTTTTATTACATTTATTCACAAACATATATTAAAATTCATTGAAAAATTTTAATGAATGAATATTATTTTAATATTTTATGTTCATTTAATATTTATTGGAATAATGAGTAAATTTAATCCAAATGATTTATCATTTAATAAAAATTTATATTATAACTATTTGAAAATAAATTAAAATGTTTTTTATGACTCAGTAAAATAATCATAAAATGTGGTTTATAGATTATTTATTTGGTTAAACTTATTCTGGTATCAGGGATCTATTTATAAATATTTAATACCTCATTATATAAATGATATGAGGTTCCCATTTTGGGAACTAATCTCTAAATGATCATGAGAGCCTCTATGTAATCTCTTTCACATACTAGAGAAATAATTAGCCAAATCAAGTTTCCAATCTAGGGTATTCTTCATGGATCAAAGGATTGACACATAGTTGATAATTTATACATACAAGGTATCATAAAATCTCTTTCTAGCACCTACATATCAACATTCAATATCCATATTGATCTATAAAGAACACGTTGAAAGTCGTGAGGGATCGATCATTGGTTCTTTTGAGGAATGGTAATTGACAATGAGTTGTTTAAGAATGCATATTCAAATCAATTGAGGTAATTTATTCATATTTTTCTGCCTAATTCCGTCATCCATAATAATTATCCTTTTTAAAAGGATACACATAACTAGAGATGACATAGTAACATTGATTGAAAATTAAAAATTTTAAATCCCTAACTAGTCTAATTCAACTAAATTCCCCAGTAACTTCATTTCTTATCAAAGAAATAACATTAAATATTTTCATCTATGAAAAATTATTTTTATATTAAATTAATGAATAGTGTTTCATTATAATCCATTTCAATAGATATTGATCCAATATGATATCACATGGATGATATAATTTCATATAAAGATTAACATAATAATCAATATCATTTAATCAGTTAAATATTTAAAGAGTAAATACTAAATTTATGATGATTTGACTTTGGTTTGGTGTCTTCTATCATTCTAATAACTCTTTCCAAAATAATTGTTCACAGAATAGTTTTTTTCAACAATGGAATATTCAATCATTCCATTAAACCTGCTATTGAGTCGCTTTTCTTGGTTCACACAATCTGAAAACCTTAATGAAATAGTATTGTAGTGCAATCCTTTTATACTCTATTGTTATTATAACATGTATATCATTAATACAATACTAGAATGACCCAATAAATTAATAACAACATAAGAACTCATATCATTACTCTTCATCTTTGGTAGTATCATAACATAATTATTATACAATACCATTATTTGGGGTATACTCTGATGATTTTACAATGATTTGCGTAGTGTCCCAACTCCTTGTATATGAAGCATTGTACATTTGAATCAATTTTCTTACCCTTACAATCATGTACTTGGTGTCATTTTCCCCACACATAATAAACTCACATTCCCTTCATTCATTTACCAAGATGATTCTTTCCACAGATATCACATATAAGAAAATCCTTCTTTCACCTCTTCCCTTTACCCATCTTTCTCTATTCCATCATTTTCTTATCTTGCTTCCCTTTAGAGAAATAAGACTCAAAAAATTCATTACTTATCTTATTAAAACATTATAGTATTCCTTCATATGAGGAGAATACATGGGAGACTATTTTTCATTTAAATGTTGGGTCAATACCAAGAATGATATGATCATTCTTAATAATTTGATCATGTGTATTCTTGGAATTTTCATTGCTTCTACTAGGCGCCATTTCTAAACAATGGCATAGACTAGGATAGTTTATGAATCACAATGCATAATTCCGAACATGTAAAATATGCAATATAAATTTTAAAGATTGTTTATATAGTCTATAATCATAAAATGTTATCTTTGAGAAAGTGTTTACTTCTAAATCCTTCATAATGGCTAGTAATGAAAATTTGAACTATCCTAAGCATATCCACTAGGAGAGTCACAACCAAGAGTGCAGCAAGGCCCATTGTCATGCACTAGTTTTCATTTGAATCTAGCTCCATGTGGTGTTTTTGGGTTTTATCATTAGGTACATATGTGCCAGAGCCGCCTCTACCTTCTCATATCCAGACATGGATGTATTTCATGGAAAACTCAGAAAATCCCTTAAATACCAAAATATTAAGATGTTCTTATATATTAATCCTGAAATTCTATATGAGGGTAATGTTTTCGAATCATAGTTTTCTAACAAAAAATACAACACATATAGTTCTTTGAAAATTCCATTTTCCCTTCTAGCTTAACCCAACATATCAATCATAATTCACATTTTGGAAATCCTAGGAAAATAAAAAATAAGAAAAGGGTGAGCACATATGCTCAGTAAGGGTAAAAAATTTAGCGTAAGATAACTTAAACAATAGGGAAGTGGAATAATTGAAAACACATGTCTTTACAAATAATAATCATGATCAATTTATGGAAGAAAAATGATCTAAGAAAAAAATTCCATAATAAAAAATTATCATGGGTATTCTACCAGTTGAATAACCACATAAACCATCAATATTATTTTCATAATTAGGGAATTTATAATATTAGATATTGTAAAAAAATTTGTCAAGCGCTCAGCCAAGACGTCTAAAAACGATTAAGGCCTCGACCAAAACCATATATCAAATTGGGAAAGGCATTGTCCAATTCCATGCCTAATTGTCTCATTAGACCTACCGATGCATCGAGGTGCTATTGTGGGCTCGACCCATCACATACTATGCCCAATATATACCTCATATGAAAAGTATGAAAGATAACATAAACATTTGTATTAAAACTATCATACAAAAAGTCAATATATTATCCATAAACAATGATTGGTATAAAAATAACACATCCATAGTCAAACATATCACAAAAACATCAATAGAATATGATATATTTGTATCATAATAAATCAACATAAAAAAAGTTTAAAATCCATCAACGGAAGAATACAATGATGTAAATGATTTGTGAAACTCTTTGAGAGAAATACCCATTTTCATGAAAACATTTAAAAGACACAGAATTTAGAAATAAAAACTTTCAGAGTCATTTTTGAATCAATGTTTCCAATTACACATTGAATATTTTGAATGGAAATATCATTTTAAAATCATTCATGTCCATATAAATAAATATATAAACACCCATTATGAAAACATGGACATTAATGAGAATGATTTAGAAGATTAAATATTTAAAACATATAAAATTATGTATATGTAAAATAGTATCTTAAAAATATTTCCTTTGAAAAACATTTTATGAATCATGGACTTGGATAAAAAAATATTTCCCAGTAAAAGCCTAGAAATAAACAATATCGAATAATAATGATATTGAGTAATTAACCCTTACCATGAACATTCCTTTGGTCGAGGGTAAATTTATCCTCTTGTATAATGACCATAATATGTTATTATAATAAACTGAATACAAATTCATATTTATTATATCATTTATGACTTTATACTACCCATTTAATAATGATTTATATGTTAAATTAACATTTCCGGTAATAATCACTTTCTTTATCATACGTGTTTTAACTTGTTATTCATGATAGTATCATTTAGATCATGATTTAAATACTTACATAATATAAAAATTTAATTATATATCATATATATTTAGAATATAAATATTTATAATAGATAGATATATGAAATGTAAGGAACCTTTTATGAAGATGGTAGGCCGCATGTACGCATAAACATTGTCTCTCTTGTCATATCGTATTGAAAGGAAGTAAGTAAATAAGATATAAGTAAGTATATATATATATATATATATATATATATATCCAGTATAGTTATTATGTCATATATTACATGGTTATTAATAATATATATTTTTATAATCATCGTTTAATTATGATTGTAGAAATTAATCTCATCACGTCGTGGAGACAGTATTCTGTACTTACGCACGTGTGACAATGTCATTATATTGATGGTGAAATAATATGTAATTGGATGGTATAACATATATACAAAATAATTAACATGTTTTATTTATTATTTAAATCAGTTATACTCATTATTATACCCATCCAAATAATGAAGTGTCCTAATAACAAACCACACCACAACATGGAGATGGTAAGCCATACGTACGCACATATGGTGACTTTGTCATTTATATGATGAATAGAATAAAGAATATGGTTGAAAATATTAATAATAACATCACATTATGTATAATTTACTGGTGTTATTATTTTGTTATGGAAACAACAAATAAAGTGGAAGTGGATGATGAAAAAAACTTAAAAGAGATTGGTGAAATTATTACCTCTTATTCGGGTGTTTCCTTCTGAGTTGATCAAAAGGGATCCTTAGGAAGGATTTATGATAAAATACAGGACTCTGATTGATTTTAGGGATGTTTTGTGGTTATTTGGGCAGTTTTTGGATGATCTAAATGGCTTTGGAGGTGTGATTTTGAGAGAAAGGGAATTTCCTTTTTATAAGAGAGGTGATGGTCATTTTAAGAAAAGCATGAAATTTTATTTTATAATATAAAAATTTCAGTTTCTAATTTATAAAAAAGATTTATTTCAAGGATAAGGTGGGTATGGGTCTAAAAACTCTCAACCAATTGGTTTTAGACTTTTTTAGGATAACATTTTGACCTTATCTTTTAGATTTAACTCTTAGTTAAATAGTATATGTTTTAATATGTCTTCTTGTATTCTTAAACTACATGGTCAATAAACATACTCTAAACATCCATTAAAACCAAAAGTGGTTTATTAATGACATATATAATATTATTTAAACCCTTTGGATGATCCTTAGATATTTAAAAAAATTTTATCAACCAATAATATAGTATTTGTTTTAAAAATTAATTTATATAAATTTTGACACTATTTTTTATTTTGTTTTTTTGTGAAAGTCATAACAACCATATGAAATCAAAAAAATGTTTGTAATCCACCATAACATGTCCTATTAATCTATAAAATTAGTGTAATTTATAATAAGTCTCAATTTAAATTTATTTGGATATTTATAATATCAATGATTTTAATATTTCATTAATAAGTTAATTACATCATCATCATTGTGTCATAAATAAATTAAATTATTTAATGAATAAAAATTATAAATAAAATACCATTATATAGGCAATATTTTTAGATTTATAATGTATAATTGTTGTTGAATTTATATTTTGTTTATCCTTATATTAAAAATGTTTATGTTATTAAATATTGAATTTAACACTTTTAACTCTTCTTTAAATAAAATAATAAAAAATGACCTAATCTAATCCAAGTGGATCAAAGAGGATCATATTTTAATACTAAGGTTGTATTTGGTCGAATTAATCTTATCCAATATAATTAAGACTTGTGTTAAGGTAATTATAGTATCATTTCTACCCTTAATTACCCAATTTACTTTTAACCGTGGTAAGTAAAAGCCTAAAGGTACTGTTCACAGAAAAATTGTTTTCATCTTATTGAACAAAATTTTACTTACTGATGTGAACTGTGCCTCTCAATGTATTTAAATTCAACTCATAGAAGAGGTAAAATTATGTTTTATGCCAATTTTCTCATATACCATGAAGCTGGGTAAAAGAGGTTAAAAATTTAAATAAAATTTTATACATCTAATTTTATTATAAAATGACGCAAATGAATTAAAATGAACTTATATAGGAATTATAAATATATTTTTACTTAATATAATTTAAATAAAATAAATAATTATTTAAATAAAAAGTCGGTTTTAAATAATAATGAATGGTTTTTCTCTACTCATAAAAAATTGATAGATTTCAGAAAAGTACCAAATATTTACCCTAAGACATTTCGGATATTACGAATGAAAAAATAAAGTATATTTTACCATATTAAAAAAATAGAAGTTTCACTAATAAATATAAAATTATTTATCGTTGTCAAAAACAAAATGTGTTTTTTAAAAAGTATAAACTATCAAGAGATTGAAATGTATTTATATCAAATATAATTTTGAAATTACTTATAATGGCCTATATTTTATTAAATTATAAAAAGACAATCTAATTATAGTTTAAAATCCTTCACATGAATAATTTAACACTATAAATTATTTCTATTAAAAAATATTTTTTAAATTAAAACATTGTATTTTTCAGTATTTGTCAAAATTATAAAGTTATATGAAAAGTACAAAAAATTTATTCAAACTTTTTATTTATTTATTTCTTCTAATAAAGTATTTAATTTCATTTAATTAAATATTTTACTTTTTCAAATTTTGGTTTAAAAATGTTCTCCATTAAAATATTTTAATATTTTATTTTTTGAAAAATAATTCTTTTATCTGAAAAAACAAATTTATCGTATATTATGTCTGAGAAACACATAATATGGATGTTAAACATATATAGATTATATAAGATTTAGAATTAATTTAACACTATTCATAACCACTTTTATGAATTTCTCGTTTGGTATGTTGTGGTGTTCCCAAACCAGGTTTTGCGTGTAGCGCAAGCTATTGAGTTACTTTAATGGGATAACGTATTATAAAATCGTGGGGTGATATAGGGGGTCATAGTAACTCATTCCTCAATAAAGTGACATGATTTCATATATCATTTATATTTTTATTGTAAGTATCCAAATATTTTATTGGATTAATTATTTGGTTTATTCATGAAAAAAAGTGCTGGTACATTAAATTTATCATCTAATTCACACCAAATACCCCAAGGTTCAATCACCATTCCTTGTCATTTCATTATATAAAAAGTGATTTATTTGTATCCATAACATCCACATCACCTAAATAAACCTCTCAAATTAAATATTCTATTATGATATGAAATATATCTATAATATTCATAATGATTTCCAAATACAATATTAGAGTTTGTTTTACCAAGTTAATAGTTATGTCGTTCCTATTCATTCGTGTGATAAATTTGTTAGAATATCTATCAGCAATCATCATAGACTAAAAAGGTTAATGAATCCGAGCACTACATAATCTGAAATAGTAGAACTAATTTTAGATTTATTAATAAAATAATTTCCCTTAAAATTAGAACCCATCTTCTGAATATACATGGCATGATTCACATTTAAAAAAATTGGACAACATAAATCCCTCTCATACAATTTTTTTACAATAAAACATAATTATCCTATATTTCCCTTTTCTTCTCTTCTTGTGAACATCTTCTCCTTATGTTTACTGATGATATTCTCTTATTCTATTTCTCATTGCTTTTGCATATTGGTCTTAAGATCTATATGGGATCCCATAGGAGACAATAATCAATTGCCAAATGTGATAATTAGTTGAATATATGAATTTGAGAATTTAAATAAGAAAATTTAATATAATATATTTAATACCTATACAATAAATAATAGCTCATAAAAAAATAAACATATAATGAGGGCTTTTAAAAAAACTAATATCAATAGATCTTGGTATAATATGATTATTCAAACAACAATATAAGTAAAATAATAACTATAATTCAATGTTCACTCCCAATTAAATAATAATATATTTGAAAAAGACCCATAGTTGATTATGTTAACTCCCATGTTATATATAAAACATCTCATGAGATATAATCCTTTATCAAATGCTTTAAAGGCAAATAAAATTTTGGGCCCTCCCACCACAAAAATTATCCTTCTTTGGATAACCACATGGGAAATATAAATGGTATCATACTAAATTAATAAATTTATCAATGTATTAGATGTATATATAACATTGGACCCACAGATCACATCATATCACATACATACATAGGTGTGAGATATAGTTAAAAGGAATACATAATTACATTATACAAATATTAATCTGACAACAAACGTTTTTATAATTATTACCTAAAAATGACTATAAAACATCCATATAAATAATATGCATGGTAATTAAAGAACATATATCCATTAAAAAATTAAAATATCAAATGTTGTTGACATATATTGAAAGAAAAACTTGCAAAAATGATTCGACATATGGTACAACATAAGAAGGTGTCAACAATTGGATTGATTAATACCATGAGTTCAATCCAATAAATTAAAACTATAAATATATCGTATATCATGATACATAAATCCCAATATGTCTCTTTATTTTGAATATAAAAAGTAAAATTTATTTGAAATCATAAAAGAGTATGAGAAAATTTTAATAATATTGTTGGCATATATGAGATTGTGGATCAGTTTATAACGTCCTTAATAAAACGTAGATGTGAATGTTTTTAGTAATTTAATTTTAATAGATATAAAATAATGGATAATTAAAAATGATATAATATTATGTAATAGAAATGTTTTTTCGAACATAAAATATATTATAATGTAAGGAAATTTTTTTTGATATCTATTAAAAAATTCTATTGGATGAAAATTCATAACATATAAATTGTTAATAGAAATTACATTTAAAAAGATGCAAATATAGATATGATATTAAAAAGAGTTAATAATATATATGGACTCTACATAATATTGGTGAAATGGGAGGGAAGAGGAAATCTTAGAAATGGTTGATGGATCATCATTTAAGTGGATGTGAATTATTCTTATAGAGTAACATTTTCAAGATGTATGAGAATTCATCAATAAAGATGATTTGAATAAAAATCGAACTCTTAATATATAAATTGGGTATACCATATAAAATGAAATATTAATCTCAAATGGAACCATTATACATCATGAAATAACATTATGTTACAAAAAACCATTATATTTTATGAAAGATATCAACCATTGTATAAATTAATGAAGGGAATAAAGGGACGTGAATTTTCCAATATCACTAATAATTTAATATATTATATGTAATTGGTAAGAGGTCACACCTAAAAATATATGGCTTGTAAAAAATATGAAAACATACCTCAATGTTGGGTAATTGAGATAGAAACCCTTTCCTTTTATCTAGATTTACCTAAACAGACCCTAACATCCGAATAATAAAAATAACCACCATAATCACCTATTTCTGAAATTTTATCATATTCATATATTTCATTAAATTTAATTTCATAATTATTATATTGATGTATATATTCAATAGTTGGTGTGAGTAATCATTATCATGTTGAACAAGTTTCGCAACATCAATTTTGTTCTTCATTCATATTTAAAATTCAATCATTAAGTGAACATAAAGGAAACAAGAATTGTTTTATCCTAATTATTTATTTTTTTATAAATTAATTTATTATGTATTTTAATTATTAGGATTGGGGACTATGTAAAGGATAAAACTTTGTTTGTAATTTATAATGAATAAGTTTTTAATTTTAAATTAATTAGTTTAATGTTCATATTAATATTTCTAAACCAAAAAAAAGTATTTAACTTGTTAATAGAAAATATTATGTTTCCCATGAGATACGTGATATAAAATTATAGAATTTTTCATGTAGGTGGTTAAACTAACCAAAAAAATATTATCAAATATATGTGTGAGTGTAGATTTGGAAGATATTTCTTTATTATTATATCACGATCATAAAAGTAAAATGAAATTATATCAAGTTCAAAAAGGATAGGAATCATCAAATTTAAATAGTTATAAGAATAATGACAATGAAGAAGAAGATTTCACTTATAAATTAATTTATTTTACACTTGGTATTTTCATTTTAGTTATTTAGTAATGGATAAATGTTTTTCCAATTAGTTATATAATTTCAAGAAGAAATTTCTATAATAAAATTCAAGACTAAAATGACACATATATTTAATAAATTTATTTCAAGAACCACACCATACATTTTTGATGAAAATGACATAGGTTATTCAGGGAGGTGGTATTCTACACACAAGAGTGAGTATTCTTTTTTTTTTAATAAATAAGAGGGGAAAATATTTTTTTGGAATGTGGATTTTTTTTTATTATTGTTTCATTACATGTGATTTTTCATTTATAACACTTTCTATATATTGATGATTTTTCAATAGAATTGTATTGATTCCTATTACCCTTACCATGTTTTATAGATAATAGAATTATCTAAATTTCATTAGTTTGTAAGGAAATATTTAAATTCATTTTTAATATTCTAAAAATTACAATAAATGTTTGATGTAGTTTTAGAATCTCTAAAGTTTTTAGTCTTAAAACGGTTAATTATTTGTTTTATTTCAATATCTAAAGATTTTAGATTACCTGACAAGTGTTTTTATATAAAGAAAACATGATTTTATTGATTTAGTTAGTTTACATTGAAGTCTAAAAAATTTATTTTATTGGTGATTAAATTTTTTGAAGTTCCTCATTGAATTTTTAGAACATTTTTTTTCCAGAAGGTTATTGGTTCGATTTTTCAAGGATATTTTGAACAGTAAATGATGGTTTACTTTGATTATTGATTTATTGGAAACATAATATGTTTTTATAAATATATTCCCTTTTAACCATACTCGAATGATCTATTTAGAACCTTTAAAAATTTGTAGATATTTGATAATGTTTGCTGTCAGTTTTTGTTGTAAATTATTGTGTCAACCCTATATTGTTAATAGTAAAATGTATGGTTCATACCACACGATGCGTTATTTTTCATTGGTAGTGAAATTTATGGTTAATCTACCCTATGTTACTATTCATATTCCCAATGCTACTATATTGATCATGAATAGTGAAATAAATAGTTCATCAATGCTACATTATTGTTCATTATAACTATGTTACGTTACTATAAATTTCCGAAGTTACTGTTCATTCATTGTTTTTTTAAAATTTATTTTCTTCAAAATTATTGATTATTTACAGTGTTTTCTCTAATGGATAAATTCAAAAAAAAAATATGAGGTTAATTGTTGAAGAGTTTATAATGATTTCAGTGGAATATTTAATGATTAAAATTATTAAATTATCTTATCATCTTCACCAAATAAATATAATTGTTTAAATATTATTTAAATTCAAACATCTTAATTTACATTCATTTTCACAGCTACTTTCAAAGAACAATTTTCACTAAATTTAAATTGGATAGAATTTATTTAAATATACGTTTTAAATCTTTCTATGCTGCTATTATTTTGGAGATTTTTTTGGATAACTTAATCAAAATATTTTGAATAATTTTATAAGAGATTTGTTCTATATGAATAGAGAGGAAAATATGATGTGAATTTTATGGATATATTTATGATTGATCTTGACTCATTTTATTGTGAATTTCCAAAGGAAGAGAAGCAACTAAAGTTGTCGAATATTTATTATATATATATATATATATTACTCTCTCTTACATGTTAAAAAATACAAGAGATAAATAGAGACACATGTTAACAAATTTGATGCTATGTTTTTTCAAATTTAATGTGCTATGAACTTTGAATTGGCTATGCATTTTCAACATTCTATGACACTCTATTTCATCACCCGTATGACCTTTCGTGGGATGAAATTTTTCTACATTGACTAAAATTGAATATACCGGATGATCTGATCTAATACTAAATGACTAGTACCTGTGGTTTAATATTATATCTTCTTATTCATCTAAATATGTGTCTGTAACACATTTTTCCATCTATCGCAGGCACTCTATTACTTTGTTTAATCTTATTATACAAAAGAGTTATTTTTTATTTTGTTTTCTCAAGATGTAACTCCCAAATTATAATGTTAGGATCTATATGTTTTTACTCCCTATATCAAGGGTCATGACTATTCAGGTTGTGACTCATAATGTCTAATGATGGGTTGTAAGGGATGTGACTCCCCACAAAAAAATCAGTTTTGTGGATATCCCTCCACTATAAAATGAATTTTTAATTCTGTTATGATTCCCTCATAAATTTATATTTTTAGTGCACATGTATCTCTCATCGAGTAGAAAAGTATAAGAGTATATGTAAACCCACGTTGGACTGAACTACTAAAAAATATCCTTATATAATTTAGTTATTTTTCTTCTAATTTAACTAAACAATTATTCATATAATTGATTTTATTAATAAATATAATTGATTAAATTTTTATTCTCATATATTCAATCCCTCTAGACCACCTACATTTACCCCTTTTGACCTAATAATTAGTTACATTAGGAAATAATTTTTTAGAATTTATTAGCTCTGTTATTCTATTTCTAACACCATTCAATTTGTATGCAAATATTATCCTATTTGGAATTATAAAATATATCTCTATGTTCTAAAGTGAATGTTCATTTGATAACATATTCGTAAACATCACAGTCTAAGGAAAATATCTTATAAGATGACATGATTGAACCCAAATGATGATTAGAAACATCAAAATCCACCACACATTGATGGTAATGATAATGGCTATTAGTGTTCCTAAATGGATGCATAACTCAAAAAGTAGAACATTTATCATTGATATATCATGTGAATATAGTACAAACAACCTAATGAAGACCCATATACTCTTACCAATATTTATTCTACTAGAAATGTTTTGAATTATAATGCTGTTAATATTTTATGTTATTCTATTAATAGAATTTTTTTTGTAATTTTTCTTATTTTTAGGACATATCATGAAATAAAGAAGATTTTCCAAGTTACACTCCTTCCATCTGAAAAAAATATGTACCCAACATGGAATGATTCATGCTGATTTCTAAGACTTCATTATGGGTGATGATGAAATAGTAAACCAAGTGATCCATAGATTCACAAGCATTGTGAATGGAGTGAATTCACTTGGAGAAGGTCAAGATATCCTAGTATTAGTTGACGGAGTTTGATGATCATTTCTTAATAACTGGAAGGCCATGAAGGTTTCCATTAATAAATGAAATAATTTATAAGTTTACACACATGATGAATTGAATGGATCACTTGTTCAGTATGACATAGAAATGGCTAACATAGTTATTGAAGAGATAATAAAAAGAAAAGGTGTAGCTTTTAAATCTGGGAATGTTATTTCTACTAGCTCTTCTAATTATAATCTTCAAGATTGTATAAATAAGATATGGCTTAGATTGTAACACGTTTTTACGATGGAATGAAAAATAAATGATTCAAGAATCAGATAAGAAGAAACTCCCAAAAAGAAAAAAATAGGGTAGATATGAAAGGTGATATAAATCATAATGGTTAAAATGTAACATGTTATGAGTATAAGAATAAATGGAATATCAAAATTAATTATTCAAAACAAAAGAATAATAAAAAATTTGAAAAAAATGAGAAAATTAATGGACCACTAGTTGGAGTTGTATAGAAGAATCTGATTCCAGGGATCAATCTGGAAATGAAATATAACATGATAATAAGTTCATAATGGAATCAATAAATAAGGTTACCTATTCTTGTTTTTATTAGGAATATTATAAATATGAATGAGATTCTGAACACCCCAATGTTAATAGATAAAATAAATAAATTGAATTATCAATAAAATATATTTTAAAAACTACTTATTTATATAATAATCCAAATGAAAAAATGTGAAATTTTTTTCAAAAAATAAAATACTGTTTCTGCAGAGTGGTAAACTAAGTAAGAATGCTTCAAATTCTCATTCAATAGATTATGAGAATTTATAATCTTCTCCTGATTTGAATGAAAATTTTAAAAAGAAAGCTGAATATATTAATGGATGATTATCTACATTCTTCAAGGTCAATAAAAATAACATGAGATGATAAAATTGTAAAAAACTAGTAAAAATAAAGATGTTTTTGGCTGTGACAGAATATTAACTTAAATTTACAACACTCATGTGGATAAATGTAAAAAATTGTATACTTCAACTATTACTTGTTTTAAATGTGGATTGAAAATTAGTTATGAATGTAACATCCCAAGTAAGTAATGAATAATAGATTTTCTTATCTATGTCTATTTATGAATTAGACAGTGTTTTAAAGGTTTAAAATGAGAATAAATCCAATCTTAAGCATATAATTCTCTAATATTTTTAAAAGATTTATTTACATCCTTTTGATGGAAAATCATTTTTAAATAAAACTTTTGACAATTTTATAATATATATTTGTAAAAATAAACTAATTATTTACGATTAAGGCATTGAAATTTACTTTGGATAATTTTTTGGTATTTTTCTGACAATGTTCATTTTTAATGAATAGTGAAAAATACAGCATTTTACTTCAAAAATGCTTTTTCATCTAATTTAATTATATGGATATATTATATTTTTAATTGGTTTTAAAGTTTAAATAGAATATATTTTTACAATTGAATACAGTTGTGGTCATTGTGATTAATTTCACATTGAAATTGGACATCAACAATTGTCAAACTTTTGATAGATATTGTTTCTAAAAAACCCGCTATTTGTTTTAACAATGGAGATTATTTTTAAATTAATTACTAAAATTTCTGTGTCTGTAATTTGGTAAAATGGATTCCATATTTTTAATTATAAGGTCAAAATTATGTAATTAAGACTCTTGTTTTTGGACAATATGAATAGTAATGACGGTAATTATCTTTAATTATCATGATTAATTGGTAATCTGGTTGTTATGGATGATAAAATAATATCATAATAATAATAAAATGACCCCAACATGTGTCCTAATTCTACTAGTTGTGTCATGGCCGACCATGGGATGCCTTGTGCCAATCTTTGGGACCCCATAGAATCACTTCTGGGTGATAGTGACACTTTATCATTTTATGTTTTTTAAAAGGAATGTATAACCAATGTATGTATCACCCAAGTAAAAAAATCTCAATTTTGTCTACATAAATGATATATTGGTCTATAAATAGTCATTGGTAAGCTATAAATATTTCCTACATCATAGTATTTTTTTTTAATTTTTAGACATTTAATAAATTAATTTTTGGATGACACCATGATGATACATCGATTACCTCATTAATGAATGATTTAAATAAAATGAAACTATAATGTAATATCTAAGACATAAACTGGTAAAAAACCTATTTTATGAGTATATTTAGAACCCTTATCACCTTCTGCACTAAATATTTCAATGTGGGATGTTTAAAATCTGAAACGAATTTTCATATAAAGTAACATTTCTTGACTTTCCAAGAGTGTCCCTCCCTCTTATAGAAGGCCCCCACCTCTACCACCTTGCCCACACCTCTGAAGCCATTGGATCTGCCAAGATCTTCTCATTTTATCTCTCCACATCCCTCTATTCATCCTAGAAGCCATAACTTAGGCTGAAAGCTCTTCAAGAAACCCTTTTGGTTCAAACCAAGAGGAGTTACCCAATTCAAAGGTAAGGTCTTCACTTGTGTTCTTTTGTTTTATTTTTCTTCTCAAACTACCTAAACTCTTTTTATTACTTTATTTTATAACAAAATCAGTATATAAAATATACTATGATGTTTTTATAAGAATTATTACTGGTATGCATACACACACCGTCGTATAATGGTTAAAGAACATACTGTTTCTGTGGTTGACGAATTTATGCCTCACAAAACAATGATTGTTCAATTTTCATTTAACAGATTTAAAGGTGGACATTATGATGTCAATATATATATATATTATATATAATATTCTTATGTGTTCATTATTCTTTTGTATTTTTCATTTATGGCATACCTTTATAGTTTCCATTATGGGTAAAAGCGATATCTTCATTTTTGGAAGTGCGGACTACCGCCCCCACCAAAGTGATTTGATTCGTTAATGGAATATGTGGGACGTATAAAGGATGGAGTTAATGATATTATATATGATATTTTAATGGAATTATAATAGACCATTATATCATTATGATTTCATTCAACTAAATAAGAAATAGAAATGAAAGTAGCGTTCCTGCGTACATACGACTTATCGTCTCCATGAACGGTGCATTACATTTCTTACCTATAAATGATATATAATATAATAAATGAATGTATATACTCAATATATATGATATATATTATATCTACAGCATGAATATAGTTATGGATATAATTTATATTTTACCACATGAACAACTTGTAATTATAAGGAGTTTATTTTTGACTCTAGTACCAATGATCGACAAAACGACCGTTATTAACATAAATAATTACATAGTGTTCCTAAAAAGGTAATAAGTGATATAAAAGGAATAATGAACTTGAAAAAGTTTCTTAATCATGTATAAATTAACTCAATTATATTATTCTGGAGATTAAAGAACGATCGAGTCATGTCAGATACGAGGTAAGGGACTTCGTGTCAATCTCCTTTCATTGAGTCATATTTTGTTTTATACACAACTTTATTTTATATGATGTATAAAACACTTTTACTTTTACTTTTATTCAAAAGGAATATTTTTATACGATGTGTTTTACTAATCAACAAAAGGGAATGTTTTTTTCATACGTTTGCGGCGACAACGACTTCTCCGTCGTCATGACAATTATTTGAGTTTTAGATTCCTCTACAAGCCATAACTTATTTTAAATGAAAAATAAATACCATGTTTTTCTTTTCATTTATTATGGTATTGAAAATTGTTTTGATAATGTTTTTATTATATCAATGTGTTAATGATATCTTGTGATTGAAATGGGGAAATGTTATGTTTCCTTTATGCATGTTTTATGTGATATGATTATGTTATGGTTCTTGGGCATTTTTTATGAAGACCGGTGGTTCCATGATAATCTAAGGTCGGGTGAGCCCGATATAGCTCTCCAATTCATTGGGTAATGTGAAGGGGTTAAACACTAAGGTTTCTCCGAAGAGATTTAAGGAATATGCTGTGATGGGTTTTCCAAATGTAACCATGGGGTTACTCCCTAGGTAAGAATGTTATGAATGCCTCTAGTTACCTTTATGTCTTATGTTTTCTATGATTTATTCATAAATCTTATGATTTCATTAGGTATGATAAAGTGCATATGTTTTATGAGTAAAGTATGAATTCATTGATTCTTATGTATACATGGATTTATGTTTTCATTCAGTATTTTTATATCCCTTACTGAGATTTTTATGCTCATCCCATGTTTTTGAAATGTTTTTCATAGGTCAAGGGAAAAGTATAAGATGTGATGATAGTGTCGAGGAAGTGTCAAAAAAGAATCCATGTTCAATTTTGAATATGTTTCATTTGATGGGAAAAATTAATATTTTTTTATGTAACCACCTTGTTTAAATGTGGAATATAATGCATGATTTATGATCTAATTCTCTAAAACTCTAATCTTGAAAATATCCTCAATGTGTATTCTCAAAATACCTCAAGATTAAGTAATGTTTAAGACTGGGGCCTTTTTGATGGTATCATAGGTCGTTTTAGATAACTTTAGGAGTTATAATTCTATTAAATGATTATCTAAAAATATTTTTTTATGGTCAAATTAAAATTATATAGCACTTGAAGATTACCATGTTGCTTCATCTAAGACATATTTGTTCATAATGGTTTTTCGTAGAGGAAACAAGAATGCATTTCTAGGAAGGCATACAGAAGGAAAGGACCTTCCGAATCAACATCCTAAGATGGTCGGAATTGTAACTGAACAGTTTGTTGTAGTCATGGCACTGTTGACTCAAGCGATAAATGGTGGTGGTATACATGCACAAGATCATCCAGATCAACCACAGAGGAACATGTCAGTGGTGGAACATTTCATGAGGCAACATCCCCTGTCATTCAGAGGAACATCTGACCCTGTGCAAGCTGAATGGTGGATTAAAGCACTGTAAATTATTTTCGATGTCATGGGGTGTTCAGACAATCAAAAGGTTAGTCTTGTTGTTTACCGTTTGGAGGATGAAGCAGATCAGTGGTGGTCGATGGATAAAAATATCAGGGACGCTGATGAGATTGATGCTCTTGACTGGGTTGAATTCAAAGGTATGTTTCTTGAGAAGTATTTTTCTAAGGCTGTTCGACTTAGGATAGAAAAAAAATTCTTGGAATTGAGGAAAGAGAACTAATTAGTGGCTACTTATGAAGTACAGTTCACTCGATTGGCACGGTATGCTCCAAATTTTATCCGATACCTTGATAGTAAAATCAATCGTTTTTACTCAGTAATAAAGCCAAATTATCAAAGGTATATAGCTTCTCGCTAGTTCAAGAGTTACGAAAAGCTTGATTGTTGTGCTGATAAGGTGTAAATGGAGTTTTCCATTGATCAAGTATTCTATAACAATCAACAGAAGAAGAGACTGAGGTGGTAGGAAAAAGGGATTAATTATTCAAAAAGGTCTGATGGTAAGAAAACTAAGTTTCTAGTTTGTGATAAATGTGGTAAAATGCATGCTGGGTAATGTCTTTTGAATTCTATAAAGTGCTACCAATGTGGTAAGATCGGACATAAGGCTCATGATTGCATTGAAAGCGATCAGTGTGATGGTAAGACCAAATTTGATTTACAGTTATTGAAATGTTTGAAGTGCAATGAGATGGGTCATTATGAAAACGAGTGTCCGACAAAGAGCTCGAGTGATGAGAAGAAGTCAGACTACAAGAAAAAGAAGTGGTGAATTTTTTTTCAACTACTTCATCAGATGTTGGGCCAACAAATGAAGTGGGGTCATGTAATTTGTTTGTTTTCTGAGATTATTCCAATATTTTGTTTGATTCTAGGTCTACACATTCTTTCACCTCTGAAAACTTTTCTAGTAAATTGGGAATTCCATCTCAAGAAATAACTCCTGAACTTGTGGAAAAAATACCTAGTGGAAATGTTGAGACAAATATAATTTATAAGAATATTCTTATCATTATCCATGGAAAGAACCTACTTGAAAACCTTACTGTTTTACCTTTAGTAGAGTTTGATGTTAACCTGGGTATTGATTGGATCTCTGTTTACCATGCTAAGATTGATTGTAGATCTAAGGAAGTTTCTTTTTAGAAAGACTTTTAGTTTGTGTTCAATAATGAACCCTTACTATTGATAACATATCAAGAGGCTGAGAAACTTGTAAAAGATGGAAATGAGTGTTACCTTGCACATATTGATGAAAACAATAGAACCATTTAGATTAATGATGTGCCGGTGGTAAATGAGTATCCTGATATTTTTCCTGATGAGGTTCCTGGAATAATACCAGATCGGGAAGTTGAATTTATTGTTGGCTTAATTCCTGATGCTAAGCCAATTTCAAAACCCCCTTATCGAATGGCTCAAATTGAACTTTTAGAGTTGAAGGATCAATTGCAAGATTTATTAGGGAAAGGTTTCATTAGACCTAGCACATCACCATGGGGTGCTAGTGTCTTATTTTCTGAAAATAAAGATGGTTCTATGAGACTTTTCATTGATTATATAGCCTTGAATAACATCACCGTTAAGAACAAATATCATTTGCCTCATATCGATGATTTGTTTGATCAGCTCCAGGGAGCACAGTATTTTTCAAAGATTGACCTGAGATCGGGGTACCATCAGTTGATGGTAAAGGAAGCAGATGTTTTGAAGACCGCATTTCATACAAGATATGGCCATTATGAATTTGTAGTAGTGCCTTTTGGGTTATACAATTTAGCTTCTGTTTTCATGAACCTTATGAATAGAATTCTCCATGAGTGTTTGGATAAATTTGTGGTTGTGATCATTGATGATATTTTGGTGTTTTCTAAAAGTAAAGAGGAGCATGAAAGACATTTAAGGGTTATTTTGAAAAACTTAAATGAAAAGAAATTGTATGTGATATTCTGCAAGTGTGAGTTTTGGTTGCGACAAATTTATTTCCTTGGTCACATTGTTTCTAATGATGGGATAATTTTTGATCCTGCAAAAACAAAGGTTGTTGAAGATTTCCCAAGACCCACAAATGTAATTGAGATTCATTATTTTTTGGTTTGACAGGATATTACCGAAGTTGTGTTAGTAATTTTTCACGGTTATCTTGTCCAACGATTAATCTAACTCGGAAGGGTGCATAGTTTATCTGGACAAAATAATGTTATGATTGTTTTCAGGAATTGAAAAGAAGATTGGTGAATGCTCAAGTTTTGGCCCTACCTTCCATGAATGGTGAGTTTGTTATCTACAGTGTTGCTTTATTAAAAGGAATTGGTTGCGTCTTAATGCAGAATGATCAGGTAATTGCTTATGCTTCACGTTAGTTTAAAACTCGTGAGGTAAATTACCCTACACATGATTTTGAATTAGCTGTTGTTGTTTTCACTTAAAAAATTTCGAGACATCATTTGTATGGTGTAAAGTGTGAAATATATACTAATCAAAAAAGTTTAAAGTATATATTCACACAGAGAAAATTAAACCTACGACATAGGAGATGGCTAGAATTAATCATGGATTATGATTGTACAATTCATTACCATCTAGGAAAAGAAAATAAAGTGGCCGATGCGTTGAGTCAAAAAATTAATGCTTCATTAACCATGTTACGTTTGGAGTGTGATTCTTTGGTTAAGGATTTGATGAACATTTTCATAGAAGTTGTTGGTGCAGGATGTTCTTCTATTTTGTTTTAGGTATCAGGGAAATCTTCTCTATCAGACAGAATTAAGCAAAAATAGAAGCAAGATAGTGAGTTGCAGAAAAAGGTAGAGATGGTTCAGAAGGGTAAGTTGCCTGAATTCAACATTGATAATGATTGTGTTTTGAGATTTGGGAAGTGATTGTGTATGCCATTTGATTCACAGTTGAAGAGAGAGTTGTTATGTGAAGCTCATAGTTCTCCATTTTCAGTTCATCCTGGAAGTACTAAGATGTATAGAGATCTTCGAGAGTACTACTGGTGGGATGGAATGATAAGATATATTGCTGATTTTATTGTTTGACTTGTCCATCCAATATTGTTTTGTAATTTTATTGAAAAAGGATATCCAAAAGGAGGCCAAACAAGATCCCCCCCGAAGGAGAGCCTACGGAGGTCTGAAGTAATGTAGCCCAAGGGTGTCCCCTTTAATGAACTCAATCCCCATGGATTTAATACTGCCCACCGTATGAATAAACACATCCTCCGTGCCTATGTACGCCACTGAAGAAAGGTAGTGCGCCACCTTATTCCCCTCCATCCAGGTATGTCGGACATTAATGGGAGTATTGATCATACTTTTTCATTTCCTAATATTATAGAAAATTAGCCAAGGTGTGACCCCACACCCTTTCAAGGAATCATGGACAACCAAGGAGTCAGATTCAACATCAGAGATGCCCAACCCGTGCTGCATATATAAGGTGAGGCCGGTGAGCATAGCCAAAGCCTCCGCTTGGAGAGCAGATCCCTGCCCCAGCCTGGCCGAGAAAGCTAAATAAATAGACGCAAACGCATCCCGCACCACTCCTCCACCAAGTATGTACCCCTGAATACAAGTCCCATCCGTATTTATTTTCAATCCACCTAATGGTTTGTACCAGCTAACCCATTTTCCAAACCTACTACTGGAAGCCACATTCGTCCTAGAATGGAAACGGTGGAGCGAGGGAGCCTCTTTCCAAGTTTTAACAGCCTTATTCCAATCCAACAGAATTTTTTTTGCCCAGAAAATAATAACACGGGCAGTCACTGACCGTCCCTCATGCTTCATCTTATTTCGTGCCTGCCAAAGACACCAACACCCACAGTGCAGCAACACCGTGCGGGCCACCTTCTCTACCCTGCCGCCCTCAGTGCCATGAAACCAGTCCTCCAAGAAAGAAATGATATCGTCATTTGGAGTAAGAACTACCGAAAACTCCCATGGAGCGTTCCAAACCTCATTCACCCATTCACTGCCGAAGAAAAGGTGGGGAGCGCTCTCCTCTCTATGTTCCCCACAACAACACATGCATTTGGATACCATTTGCATTCCGCGCATGCGAACATTATCATCAGTAGGCAGCCCTCTGTTCCCGAGCCTCCATGTTTGAAAGTTAAATTTAATCGGAATGCTTTCCACCTAGATAATCTCAACCCATCCCCCAGCCTGCACCGATCCATGCACCACACCCCTGAAACTCTTCGATGATAACAGACCCGAGGCAGAAGCGGTGAAGACGCATCTGTCCTCCTCGGAACACATCACAATACACTGGAAACTCTCTCTCTGGTTGGTGTCCAGAACCACAGAGTTGAATGATGGGAAGAGACTCACTTCCCTGAATGTGATATTCGTAGCCGGGCATCCGGGAAATGTCAGCACACCACCCACAGTCCTGATGCCAGAACGAGAGTGCACCTCTCCCAACCAACAACTGCTCAAAAGGCCTAAGGATCTCAATAATTGGCCCAACGGTCGACTATAGGGTAGAGCAACACTTATCCACCGTTACATGACACCCTGACGAGTGAGAGTGCATGGTTCTTCCCCTAGAGAGTACGTCGTTCCAGCATGCTCCATGCGAGCCTTGCTTGCATATAGAAAATGGTATCACATAGGTTCCACACACTTATCCCCCTTCACCCACAGGTTACGCCATTCTGCTCCTGGACACCCACTGTCTCTTCCCTCCTGCATACATGTCCCATATAAAGGAGGCGAGGATCCTATCAATGGAACTGATCACCACCTTAGGGACCTTACTAGAGGAGAGACCGTGGATGGGGGCAGCCACAAAGACACTGTTCACCAGGGAAATCCTCCATCCAAAAGATAAGAGATTATTTTTCCAGTTCAACACTATCTTCGTGATCCTATATAAGATGATGTCAAAGTCCCAGATCTGAAGTCTCCCTAATGAAAGAGGCGTGCCAAGATAAGTCATAGGGAACGACCCCTTCTGAATGCCCAAACACCTACTCATCGACTCCACCCTCTCAAGCGCAAACCTAGTGGAGATGAAGAATTCGCTCTTACCAGTGTTGATGCTCTGCCCGATCCATCTGCAGAATCTTTCCATCACCTCGCTTAAACACCGTAGGGATTTACTTTTCACATTCAGAAAGAGGATGGTATCGTCGGAAAACATGAGATGGGAGATAGATGGAGCCTTCAACCGACACCGGTATGGGATAATGACACCGTTATTGATACTCCTTCGGAGGAGCCGACTCAAAAAATCCTGAGTGAGGATGAACAGAGTGTGATATATTGGGTCCCCCTGTTGAAGCCCCCTTCTAGAATTGAAGAAACTGTATGATTTTCCCATAAATGAAACTGAAAACCACACAGTGCTGAAGCAGGGGATGAGTATATCCACGTTCCGTGAGTTGAGGCCCAAGCATGCCAAGAATTTGTTAATAAATCTCCATTCGACTCCATCGTAAGACTTGTTCATATCAATTTTGATGACAAAATTTGAACCGCGAGTTTTGAAGTTGATATCGTTAAACAACTCCTGCGCCAAGGCAACCGCCTCCTGGATAGAGGGACCCTTGAAAAAAAAGTGTTGTTCGGGAGAGACCCATTGAGGGAGATGAGTGACCAGTCTTGAGTTAATAATGCTCTCCAAGACCTTACAGGGGACGTTACACATACTTATCGGGCGATACTGCGAGATCGAGGAAGGGGCCTTCAACTTGGGTATGAGAATGAGAGTGGTGGCGCAGGCCACCCTAGGCAAACTACCCCCGTGAAAGAAATATTGTATGGCCGAAATCAGGGCTGCTTTCACTATCTCCCAGGAACCCCTGTAGAAATAAGCGGGGAAACCATCCGGTCTGGGGGTGCTTTTCGGAGCCAAGAGCAAGAGAGCCTTCTTAATCTCCCCCTCATCAGGCACAGGCCCTAGGCTGTTATTGATCTTCTCAGAAACCATGTTAGGAATAACATCAAAAATTTCTGTGAAATCCGATGGGTAACCAGAGGGCCAGTTAGTCTGAGGGCCATCCAAAAGATCCAGAAAGAAAGAGCTAGCAAAACCACCCACATGTCTCTGTCATCCGTAAAGGATCCATATTCCAGCTGTATATTAGACATGACCTATCGTTTCCTCTCCATAACACACGCATGAAAGAAGCCCGAGTTCCTGTCTCCTACTTTAAGCCATTTGATTCTGGCCTTCTCTCTATCCAGGCACTCGTACATGAGAAGTAAGTCGGCCATTATACCCTTCTTCACCGAAAGCTCCTTGTAGATCCCCTCATCCCACTGTTGCTCTAGACTGCTTTACATACTTTTGATACACTGCATAACTAATTTCAAATCATCCTCAGGGGGCACCAGGTCGCTAGACCACTCGTGCATTAGCGGCCGAAGCCTCTGTAATTTACCATGCAGAATGTGCCATGGGTTACCTTGACCAGGACCACCCCACATTGATCTGACCAAGTCCTGAGAGCCCAAAGATTCCACCATGTACTGCGAGAATCTATAAGTCGCCATGCAGCCTGTGCAAGGATAGCAGAGAGACAAGGAGGGGGGGAATGATCCGATAGACCCCGAACGAGGTTAGTTACCTTTGTGCTGGGGAAACTCAATAAAGCTTGGGTATTGGCCAGGCACCGGTCTAGCCTAGCCCATGAACGACGTGGACCTTGCTGATTATTACACCATGTAAACGGATCACCCACAAAGCCTAGGTGTGAGAGACCCTTCCCTGCCATGAAATGCACAAATGAAAGACTGACTTTACTGGGGAAAGGACCTCTGCCCTTCCTTTCATTTGGGTCTGCAACCACTTTAAAATCGCCTCTGAAAATCCACAGTTCCACACCGGGGTCAAATATACATAGCTGCCTCCACATGGACTCTCAGGTGTTCATATCGTAGCATCCATAAATGAAAGAGGCAAAGAAGGAGACCGGACCAATGTTTACCTTAACGGTGATGAACTGATCCTCATCTTGAACCAAGCTCACTGAGCATCTTTTATGCCAAAAAACCCAGATGTACCTATTAACCGACTCAGCCTGCATGCAGCCATACATCAGAAGCTTTCTGGTGTAATTTCCAATTTTGGTAGGTTGTTCTTTGTGTTCAAGAACAACCATCACAGCCACCTTGTGCCTGGAAGATTCAGAGGCCAGAAAATCTGATTTTACCCGGGCACCAAGACCCCTGGCATTCCAAATTCGTAAGGGAATCATTTAAAATGTGAGCGCCCTAGTGCTGGCTCCAGAGACCTTAGCCTTAGAAAAAAGGGAGGATGCCGCCCCGTGGTGCATATTTCCCTTCGATCTAGTACAAACCCTGATCCCATTGGCCGTCCACTCAGAGGGGGAAGAAGGACTACCTAGCATGCTCGAGCTTCGCTTCCTCCTTGCTCGGGCTGCTGAGCGAGACAAACATTCACTGGCTCCCCCAACACAGGTGGGAGAACCCTCGAGAGAAAACTGGGTGGGCACGCTCATTATAGCCAATGGTGGGGGAGAGGTCTCCCTGGGATCATCGTCTGAGATTTTTGGGATCAACTCTAAGACTCATTGGTCCACCCCTGATCATCTCTTCAACACCACCTCTGCAACTGGAAGCCTGGACCCGAGCCCCAGGAGCTTAGCACAAAACTGACATCTTGTTGCCGAGGTCTAGGCGAGCCTGACAAGAGAATGCTGAGAGGTGGGGACCCGGAGGTCACAAATACTCCATGGAATGACTGGTGAGATGGCCAGGGCATCTTCAGGAAGGTCCTGAACTGCAGGCTCCGTAGGCACCCTAGAGGGGATCCCCGAGGTCGAGGAGGAGGAAGCAGGAGCTATCAACACCTGCAGGCGCTGCTCCACATAATCTGAGGGAGAAGATCAAGCACCACCCCTCCTTTCCACCTTCCTTGTTATGTCTCATCTCCCCTTAGGGCCATGGTGATGACATGCCTGAGTGGAATTCCCTTGGAGGTGGCAGTTCGGGCAGAACCTATGAAAGACGGGGTAAACCATATCTTGCTCCTAGGACAGAGAATCATCAACCTGAAGGACCATATTCTCAAAGATCAAACAAGGGATATCGAACTCGACACAGATGAAATACTTCGAGGACGACATGCCCCTCTTCATGTTGTCATCGGAGAATAAGTATACTCCAATGGAGTCGCCGATCAGCTTCAGAAGGCCTTCTTTCTGGAACGGCAATGACAAATCGGGAAGACAGATCCATACCGCTGCCAATGAACTCTCTTTCCCTCGGTGAGAGTCCCTAGACCACCTGGTTAGACCTAAACTCCAGTGACCCATGTATTGCGGAACCTTGCACCAGACATGGCGGAAGTCTGCTTCGGAGGCGAGGAAAATATAGAAAGAGCACCTGTGGAGGGTCGAGATCTGTGCTGGCATCTGAAGCCCCCAAGAAGCAACCCACCGTTGGAATACAGCAAGAGGAATCTTGGACGCACCGAACCGAGACACCAGAGTCCATTTAAGATAGGACTTGTCCTCCTCGAATGCCAATGTCGGCACCTTTAGACGAACCCTATTACCTTCACACAAAGATTTAAATGGCTCCACGGCTCTAGGTTTACCTCTAACTTTTTGAAAGTCCTTCAGAAGTCGTTAGGTACTGAATTAAATTTTAGTACAAATTTTCACCCTCAATCAGATGGGTAGTCATAACGAACAATTCAGACTTTGGAGGATATTCTACGTGCTTGTTTGATGGATTATCAGGGAAGTTGGGACCAACATCTTTCTTTGGTTGAGTTTTCTTATAATAACAGTTTTCATTCCAGTATACAGATGGCACCATTTGAGGCATTATAGGGGAAGCGATGTCGAACTCCAGCTTTTTGGGATGAAGTGGGAGAATGGAAGTTGATGGGACCAAAATTAGTAGAAGAGTTGGCAGAAAAAGTTCACCTGATACAGAAACATATGAGAACAGCTCAGAGCAGGTAGAGAAGTTATGCGGACTAAAGGAGGAAGGATCTCTCTTTTGAGGTAGATGATCATGTCTTTCTTAAAGTTTCACCGGGGAAAAGTGTGATGCGATTTGGTAAGAAAGGAAAGATGAGTCCAAGGTTCATTGGACCATATGAAATTTTAGAGAGATTTGGATCAGTTGCATACCGAGTGGCTATACCTCTGAGTTTATTTCAGGTATATAATGTTTTTCATGTTTCAATGTTAAGGAAGTACATGCCAGATACATATCATGTTTTGAGTCCAGAGGTAGTTTAGTTGGAAGAGAACCTATCTTACGAGGAAAAAACTATCAAGATTCTTGACCACATGGAGCAAGTGTTACAGAATAAGGTGATTCATCAAGTAAAGGTTTGGGGTAAAAACCACATGATTGAAAAGGCAACATGGTAATATGAAAATGCAATGAGGGATAAATACCCCCACTTATTTGATAAGTAAATAAATTTTTAGGATGCAATTTTCTAAAGGGGTGATGGATGTAACCTCCCAAGTAAGTAATGAATAATATATTTTTTTATCTATGTCTATTAATGAATTAGATAGTGTTTTAAGGGCTTAAAATGAGAATAAATCCTATCTTAATCATCGAATTCTCTAAATTTTTTAAAAGATTGGTTTACCGCCTTTTGATGGAAAACCATTTTTAAATCAAACATTGGACAATTTTATAATCTATATTTGTAAAAATAAACATATTTTTTATGATTGGGACATTTATATTTACTTTGGATATATTTTTTTTATTTTTCTGACAATGTTCATTTTTTAATGAATAGTGATAAATACAGCATTTTATTTCAAAACTACTTTTTCATCTAATTTAATTATATGGATAGATTATATTTTTAAATGGTTTTAATGTTTAAATTGAATATATTTTTACAATTTAATACAATGGTAGTCATTGGGATTAATTTAACATTGAAATTAGACATAAACAATTATCAAACATTTGATAGATTTTGTTTCTATAAAACCCGTTATTTGTTTTGACAACGAGAATTATTTTTAAATTAATTAATACAATTTCTGTGTTTGGAATTTGGTAAAATTGATTCCAAATTTGGAATTAGAAGGTCTAAATTTTGTAAATAATACTCTTTTGTTTTTCGACATTATGAATAGTAACGACGGTAATTATCTTTAATTATCATGATTAATTAGTAATCAGGTAGTTAAGGATAATAAAATAATATCATAATAATAAAAAATGACCCAAAAATGTGTCCTAATGCTTCTGGTTGTGTCATTGACGACCATGGGATGCCTTGGGCCAAACTTTGGGACCCCATGGAATCACTTTTGGGTGATAGTGACACTTTATCATTTTATGTTTTTAAAAGGAATGTATAACCAGAGTATGTATCACCCAAGTAAAAGAATTTTAACTTTGTCCACATAAATTATATCTTGGACTATAAATAGTAATTTAAAATATAAAAAGATTTCCTACATCTTAGTATTTTTCTAATAATTTTTGGACATTAAATAAATTAATTTGTTTATGACACATGAGGATGCGACAATTACCTCATTAATGAACGATTTAAATAAAATGAAAGGATAATGTAATATCTAAGTCCTAAAATTTTCAAAAACCTATTTTATGAGTATATTTCGAACCTTTATCACCATATCCTCAAAATATATCAATTTGGGAGCTTTAAACTCCGAAACTCATTTTCATATAAAGTAACATTTCTTGACATTCCAAGAGTGCCCCTCCTCCCTCTTACAAAAGGCCCCCAACTCTACCACCATACCCACACCTCTCAAGCCATTTTCTCGGCCAATATCTAGTCCTCTTATCTCTACACAACCCTCTCTTCTTTATAGAAGCCTTTACTAAGGATGAAATCTATTCAAGAAACCCTTTTGGTTCAAACCAAGAGGAGTTACCAAATTCAAAGGTAATGTCTTCACTTGTGTTCTTTTGTTTTATTTGGCTTCTCCAACTCCCTAAACTATTTTTATTACTTTACTTTATAATAAAACCAGTATCTTAAATATAATTCGATGTTTTTATATGATGTGTTCGAACTACACATACACACACCTCCGTCTAATGGTTAAAGTACTTAATGTTTCTTTGGTTGGCGAATTTCTGTCTCACGAAACGATGATTGTTCAATCATCTTTTAACACCAATAAAGTTAGCCATTATGATGTAAATATATTCATATATGATATATAATATGTGTATGTCTTCCTTATTCTTCTTTATTTTTCATTTATGGCATACCTTTATAGTTTCCATTATGGGTAAACACGATATCTTCATTTTAGGAAGTGCAGACTGCCGCCCCATCAAAGTGATTTGATTCGTTAATTCCATTTGTGGGACATATAAAGGATGGAGTTAATGAAAATATATATTATATTATACTGTAATTATAATATACATTTATATCATTATGTTTTTATTCCATTAAATATGAAATAGAAATGAAAGTAGCGTTCATGTGTATATACGGCTTACCATCTCCATGAACGACACATTTCATTTCTTACCTGTCAATGTTATGTAATATAATAAATGAATGTATATACTTGATATATATGATATATATTATATCTACATCATGAATATAGTTATGGATATAATGTATATTTTACCACATGAACAACTTGTAATTATAAGGAGTCTATTTTTTACTCAAGTACCAATGATCGACAAAACGACCGTTATTAACTTAAATAATTTCATCATATTCATAAAATGGTAATAAGTGATATTAAAGGAATAATGAACTTTAAAAAGGATCTTAATAAAGTAGAAATTAACTCAAGTTTATTATTCATGAGATTAAAGAACGATCGAGTCAAGTCAGATACGAGGTAAGGGACTTCGTCTCAATCTCCTTTCATTGAGGCATATTTTGTTTTATACACAACTTTATTTTATACAGTGTACAAACCCCTTTTACTTTTATTAAAAAGAAATATTTTTATACGAATCATTTTACTAAATGAAAAAAGAGAATGTTTTTGTCGTACGTATGCGGCGACAACGACTTCTCATCCACTGTGACCATTATTTGAGTTTTAGCTTCCTCTACAAGCCAAACCTTTTTTAAATGAAAAATAAATACCATGTTCTACTTGTCTTTTATTTTGATATTGAAAGTGGTTTTGATAATGTTTTTATTATATCAATGTGTTACTGATACCTTGTGATTGAAATGTGGAAATTTTATGTATCCTTTATGCATGTTTTTTGTGATACGATTATGTTATGGTTCTTGAGCATTGTTTATGAAGACGGGTGGTTCCGTGATAAACTAAAGGTGGGTGAGCCTGATATAGCTCTCCAATGCATTGGGTAATGCGAAGGGGTTAAACTCTAAGGTTTCTCTGAAGAGATTTAGCGAATATACTGTGATGGGCATTCCAAACGTAACCATGGGGGTTACTCCCTAAGTAGGAATGTTATGAATGCCTCAAGTTACCTTTATGTCTTACGTTTTCTATGTGTTATTAAAAAATCTTATGATTTCATGAGGTATGATAAAGTGCTTATGTTTTATGAGTAATATATGAATTCATTGATTCTTTTGTGTACATGGATTTAGTTTTTCATTCCATATTTTTATATCCCTTACTGAGAAATTTATCCTCATCCCATGTTTTTGAAATTTTTTTCACAGGTCAAGGGAAAAGTACAAGATGTGATGATAGTGTAGAGGATGTGTCAAGAAAGAATACATGTTTTATTTTGAATAAGTTTCCTTTGATGGGAAAAATTAATAATGTTTTTTTGTAACCACCTTGTTTAAATGTGGAATGTAATGCATGATTTATGATTTAATTCTCTAAAACTCTAAACCTGAAAATATCATCAATGTGTATTCTTGAAATATCTCAAGATTAAGTATGGTTTAATGCTGGGGCCTTATAATGAAAATGAATTTTCTATTTGATTTTAACAATAATTGGGATTTATAAAAAATTATATTTCCAAATCCTTATTATCTAGATTATGTTGCAATACATCTTTAAATTATTTATGGGTACATACAAATAATGTTAATAATATAATTGGACCAAATGTATCATGTGTACCAGAACTGTAAATAAATTGATTTTTTTTATGAAAAATTACTCTGTTTTCTCAATCATAAAATATGGTACATGGACATTTGATGGTCTTGGAATATGACCAAATTCAAGAATATTTAATCACTTACAACACATTTCATCAAGGTACTTTTACTTTTTGAGGTAATTAAAAAGGATAAGTAAATGGTTTTTGAAAAGTTGGTATATACAATTATACTTTTATTTATAATGTTTTATATATTGTAGGTTTAAAAAATAATTTAATTTTTATATCACAATTATGTGAGATAGTAATTTAAGTTAAATATCAACATGGTTAATTTTTTTTTCAGAATTATGATTTTTAATTATTATATGCTAATAAAAAAGAAAATATTTATACTATTGATTTTTTCGACTGAAATATTGAATTTGTAAATTGATTTAATGTTGTACAATATTTCATCCTCCTTTAGGATCAACTCTTATGTCATATTAATTTTTTATTGTTTCATAACCTCCAAAAACATGAAAATGTTGTACAACTTACTTCCATGATGAATTAATATATTCATGATTGTGATGCTTACATGAAAGAGAAGTAACAAAAAATTAAATTTAGACCCATCAATCAGAGAATTATTCAAAGTGCTTTAATGTTAATAAATATTGATTTATTTAGAACAACTAAAATTTACAACCATGGTATAAATAAGTATACCTTATTTATTATTGATGATTATATTATATTTTGTTCTGAATACTTTCTCAAAAAAATAATACATTAAATAGATATAAAAATTATAGTAAATTAGTTTAATATGAAAAAGGTCGTATGGAAATGTCTATTCATAGTGGTAAAGGAGGTCAATTTCATAATTTTTTGAAACAATTTATAAAGAGAATCCATGCATTCATAATTTTTCATCTAATAGAACACCCAGAAAAATGTGTTTGTAAAATGGAAAAATATTACTCTAATTGAAATGGATTGAACATTGTTGACTGAATATAAATTTCCTAGATATTTTTGTGGTAATGTTATTTTTTATGCATGTTATATATAAAATAGAATTCTTATTAGAACTTTGATAAAGAAATATCTTTATTCAATTTTCAAAAATAAGACACCTAATGTCGGATACATTATATATTTTGCATTTAAAGTATTTATTTTAAATTCAATGAATAATTTAGATAAATTTGATGCTCTCAGTGATGAAGTTATTTTTTAGGGTTATTATAATAATATTAAACCATCTAGTTTTTATTATAAAATAAGTATTAGTCTTGATAAATCTTTTCATTTTATGTTTTAAGAAAATAATGTTAAATTAAATTTTGATTATCATTATTATGATGAATAGTTTAATGAATTTAATTTTATTGAATAATTTACTCAAGATATGAAGGAATCATTTGTGTGTGAGCATACTTGTTCTAAACTATATCCAAAATTATGTAAGATTTACAATGTTTATTCTATTGAAAATTTAATTAGAAATTTTAATTCTAGTTTTAAAACAAGAAATTCAGTTTTAAAATTTTGTGCCAAATCTTCTTTTATTTCTGATTTTTCCATTTTAATGGTAATGATTATTTGAAAGATGAATACTAGAATCTTTATTTGAAATATAAATTTAATTAGTTTGTTTGAAATTATGTTTGTACATTAGTAATATATTCTAAAGATAAAAATGTTATTAGAACTATGTGGGTATTTAGAAACAAGAAGGATGTATCTGGACAAATTTTTAAAATAAAATTCATCCATATTTCTCAAGGATACCCTTATGACTATGGTATATACATTGAAGATTTGTTTTTACATATTTTTAAGTTAAATAAAATTATAATTTTATTGGTTGTTTAATGTTTTTGAAGTTTAAAATAAAATAAAATTGTGGTAAAAAACTATTTTCTTAAATAGTTTGATTACTATTGATGATTTAGTTTCTCAACCACCTAGTATTGAATGTTAGGAATGTCCAAACCATTTTTTAAATTTTCTAATGATTTGTACTGTCTCAAACAAGAAATGTGTTCATGGTATGAAGGTATTTAATTGTTTTTGGTTAAATATTTATTTCATGAAAGGAAATATTGATCCAAAAATTATTATTAAAATAAACTACGATGATATTTTAGACATTCGAAATTTTGTTGATGATATAGTTCTAGGTTCCCCTAGTGAAATACTCCACAATTTTTTTTTCTTTTATTTCATTGGAATTCGACATGAGTTTAATTAGAGAATTAAAATTCCTTCTTGTAATACATGTTTTTCATTGAAAAGATGAAAAATTTCATTAGCATTCTAAGTATTCTAATGAGTAAGAACAAATATTTCGTCTTGATTATGCTATATCTAGGAAAAACACTGTGGGTACAGATTTTAAGAAAGATATTAATTCTTCTACTAAATCTATTTATTTTAATGTTTATAGAGGCATGATAGGTAAAATTATATATCTAACTGCATCAATACATAACATCCTTTTTATTGCTTGTTTATGTGCTAGATTTCAAGAACATTCAATAGAATTTCACAGTAAAGTTTCCCAACGAATAATTATGTATGTAAAAGAAAAAATTGATTCTTGTTTATTTATCCACAATATAATTACTTTTATTTAACAAATTAAACTAATTCTGATTTTGGGGATGTAGAATTGATATACAAATCTCAACTAGTAAGTGTAATTTCCTAGGAATAAAATTCCTTTTATGGTCATATAAGAAACAAATATTTGATGCATTATATACTCTAGAATCTGAGTATATCACTACATATAGTAGTTGTTATCAATGTATATGGATTAAGAAAACAATATTTGAATTTGGTTTTTTATATTAATTAACTTCCTATTTATTATGGTAATAATTATAAAATTAAAACTTCTAAAAACCACTAACAATATTTTAGAAAAAATAAATTGAAGTTCGATTTTATTTTATTAGAGATAATGTGAACAAATGTGATACTGGTTTAGAATTTATACCTTCTAGAAATACACTACCATACATTTTTACTATTCCTTTAGACTCATATAAATTTTAAAAAATTAAATTTGAACTGGGTATGTTGGAATTTTATTTTATTTAATGCATTTGTTAATGGGGAGATGTTTTAACAATTATTTTATTTCCAAAAATAGGGAGAGATATATTGGGATAAAATTTAGGAGACATAAATTATTCTCAAATGTTTTTAATGTTGCCATCAATTTTTCAATATTTATGGGTTCTTAATCAAACCAACATGTGGATACTGTTTATACATTTGCATTCTATTTTGTTTGATTACTTGTTTTATTGCATGGGTTTTTTCATTTAAAAGTATTTTATTTTCAAAAATAATTTCTTAAACTAATTTGTATGGATTTCCGTGATTCTCATTATTTTATATATATAAGATATTTTTCTATATTTCATTATTTTATGAGGAAGTGTAAAAATATATTCTTTAATACTCTAAAAATATAATTTAATTTCTATTGAATCTTTATAAACATTCCATTTTTCAGTTTCAAAAAATTATGTATTTATTTTACTGTAACATCTACAGATATCAGATTCATAAAAAACATGATTTTATAAAAATAAAAAGTATTTTTCTTGATCTATTTATTTTATATTGAAATATAAAAAGGTAATTTTAATGGTGATTAAATTATTTTATATTCTTCTATGATTTTTTAGAACCACTATTTCACACAATGTTATTGGAAATATTTTTGGACAATATATGGAATTGTAGATTTTATATTTATTTTAATCAATATTTTTATGAAATATAAGAAATCATTATAAAAATAAGTTTTTTGACATGTGTCTGAATATTCTGTTTAGATTCTTTAAAAAGTTATTGATGTTTGTTAATGCATGGTGTCCAGTTTTTCATAAAGTATGGTTTCAACTCTATATTCGCAATTGTGAATAATATGTTTCATACCATACACAATGTTAACAATGATTAATAGTGAAATGTATGGTTCATCAAACCTACATTACATTTAATTTTAGAAATGTATGGTTGATTCCCTATGTTGTGTTACCATTTATGAATACTAAAATGTATGGTTTATCAACTCTGTGTTATTGTAAATATTCCCTACACTTCTTTATTATTTATGAATACAGAAATTTATGGATCATCAATGCTACATTACTATTCATCATCCATATATTATGTTGCTCCTCATTTCAGAATTTAATTTTCCTTCCATGTCATTTTTCTAAATATTGACCTTCTACATAAACAATGATTATTTACATACGTTTTTCAGTTGGATAAAATCACACTATATATATGAGTTTTTTATCAAAGAGTTTGTAAATTTTTTGGTGAAAAAATTAATCATATTAATTAATTAATTAATTATTTCAACATCTTTTTCTAATAAATTTTGGGATTTCATGATTATTTAAATTAAAAATTTTCAACTTACATTCAGTTTTTGTTGCTACTTTTTAGAAACTATTTTGGCTAAATTTAAATTGGATTGAATGGATTTAAACATGTGTTTTGAATCATTCATTACAACATTGATTATAGATATATTTTTAGCAAACTAATTCAAATTATATTAAATGATTTTATTGGTGATTTATTTTAATGGAATAAAGAGGCAACATTGATGTGAATTAAAAGAGATGTTTATGATAGCTCTTGACACAATTTATTTAGAATTTACAAAGGACTAATATCCACTGAAGCTAATGAATATAATGATAAATATATATATATATATATATCATTCTCCCATCGATGTTAAAAATTACCAAATAAATATAGAGATACTCATTAAAATTTTTTATACTCATTTTTTTCAATGATTTTTTTGTTAAGTTTGAATCCGTTGTTTATTTACAACATCATGTGATACTCTATTAATTCACCTATACATTCTATAAAAGGTTTAATTTATTCTTCTTACAATAAAATTTCAAGGAAGAGATGAACCAATTAAATCCTCATCAACTACTAACTTTTCTTTTATATTTTACCTTCTCGCCAGACTGCATCTTTGTCTGTAACACTTTTTCACATATCTTAGACGGACTATATTAGTAATCATAATTTTTTCGAAGAAAATAATTATTTTTTATCATGTTTTATCAGGTTCTGACACCTGAATTCAAAATTTAGGATCCAAGGGTTGTGACTACCTATATTTAAATTCAGGACTATTCGTGTTGTGACTCCAGGTTTCTAAATTAAGGTGGTAATAGTTTTGACTCCCCAATAAAAAGTTAGATTCATGGTTATCCATCCACTAAAAATGATTTTGTATATGAGTTATAATTCCAATATAAAAATAATTTTTAGTTAAAACGCATCTCTCTTTGAGTAGAGAGGTATAAGATTAGATTTATGCCTACCTTTGGACCAAAATAGAATAAAAAAACACTTCTAATATTTACATTTTCTATAGTAAATTAAACATAATAATTAAATTTGATAAATAGAATAATTAAACAATTTATTGTTTAAGCTTTTAAATCTGGTCTATTCACCCCACTCTAGACCATATTCCATTACCCATTCTAACCTAACAAATATAATCCTTATACCATAAAAATAATAATATATATGTAATTTATTCATTCATATTTCATTATAAATATGTTATCTAAAAAATTTCATGTATGGTATTTGTTAATGCTATAGAATGGATGTTAAATGGTATGTAATAATTAATTTTATAATTAAGATATTCTCTTAATTAATCATTGGTAAATATAAGAATTTTGGAGCATAGCGATTACTAGAGGCCACCAAAAATAGAAAGGGGATATTGAGGATTGCAATTGGTTATATTTTACACGGAATTTCAAACAAGATGTATAGCCTAAAATTGGTGGGAATGTGATCATATAATGGATGAAAAGTTGGTAAGTATATTTTGGAATATAATGTTGGGTAAAACATAAGGATGAGATTGCATAAGAGTTAAGAGATTGAGGTATGATAATGATGGTGTGAAATCTATTCCGGGATTTAAAACAACAAAAATGTATCCAATAATGTCTATGTGTTAAATTGATTTTTGAATATTCGAGTGACATAATGTTACACATTTTAACAGTTATTAATCATGATTATAATTTTGAAATGAATATTATTATATAAAATAAATATAAGATAAATCTTCTTTATCACTTTTTAAATTTTTCTTTTTATGTGTTACTCAATTTAAAAAAAATTTACATCTAAATTTATGAAAATTAACATTTAAATTAAAATAGATAATTTGTTGGAAAACTATTTTAGTAGAAAAACGTTTTTTTAATCATTAAGTGTACAAAATGACATTCTAAATTGATTAAAAATAAATTTAATCTTAATTTATTATAAAAAATTATTAAAAATCATATTAGAATATTTATTAAAAAATATATCAATTTAATTTAGACTCACAATATTTACGAAATAATTTTCCAGTTAAAAATAATTGTTTAACTATGGAAAATAATATTTACCTTGCTATCGTAATTTTTTCATAAAAATAAATTCATTCACATTATTTAAATTTATAATTCTGATTAATAATATAAAATCATTTTATTTGATTCAATTTCAAAAATTTGATAATAATATTTTTAATATAAGAGAGGGTAATACCAGAAAACAATTTTTGGAAATATGTATCTTATAAGTATAAATTAAATTAATATAATTCCTATTATTAAATATTGATTCGATGATAACTTATTTAATTATTGATATTATCAATAATTTACATTTAAAACACTAATTAACAATAATACAATAATCATGATAATGAATCAAAATAATATTTTTTGGGAAAACATATTTTTTAAATAAAATAATCTGTTATTAATTTACCTAATCCAATTAAATTTTATCAAAAAATTTCAATTATTTTTCATCCTATAAAAATTAAATATTACATTTATTTTTTTACATGAAAATTCTCTGGCCAATATTAAATTATTTTCATTAAATCTTTTGTGATTCCTTTTAATGTGACGAAGCATGTGACAAATATGTCAAAAATGTTTTAATTATATATATATATACTTATTAAAATATTTGTGGAGACAGAAATAATATTCTATTTTTTAAAATTTATGATTATGATTTATATTTTTAGTTCTATTTAAACTTCATGTGTAAATTCATACTATTTGATATTTTATTTATCTGTGCTGGAAATGAACTATTAATCATCTGATGAACTCAATATTTTAATATAAAAAGTGTAGGATGGGTTACTTATTCTTATATATAATAATTTATCTCACTCATTAATTCATTTGTGTCAAATTATTTTGTGTGATATAGTATGAAAAATTATTTACCATTTTTGGAAATAGTTTCTTAAAATAAAATGTAAATTAAAATTGATGATTTTATATATCTAATAAATAATTTCAAATTTGATCACATTTATAAAAAGGAAAGATAACTATTACAAAAAAATTATTTTTAATAAGAACAATGAATCATTATTACATGATAGATTTGATAATGGAAACATTTTCAGAATTACTACAATGAGGGAATTAATATGTCATTATTTTGTAGATATTTTTTCTTCCCCAAAATATAAATTGATATATCAATGATAAGTAATGGATTAGGTTTGTAAAATTATATGTTGATTTAAGAGAATAACTATGAAACAAACCAATTATATAACAATATAAATATTTTTATAATTAAAAATTATCCAATTGAATGTAATTGGAGTCATATTAATTATTAATGAAAATTAGGATTCATTTAATATTTTTATAAAAATGATTATTCATGGTTCTTAATTGATAAAAAATTCATTAATTTAATGTCCAAATATTTTTAGACAATTATTATTGTTTTGTGAATGAAATATTAATTTTTTATGTTTCTATAATTTTTTTTCGGTTATGTATGGAATAATATCAATGATCAATGATTTATTTTGGATATATATTTCTTCAGAAAAAAAATCAATTTAATTTTTTTAGATTTTCAATTTATAAAAAAATTTAATAGTACCATTATCATTTTAATTTCCATTCTATAAAACCTTATTGTAACAATTAATGACATTGATATGATGTAAATAAAGTCACAACCCATGGGATATTTAAATTTTCACCAAAAGTCTTTTAAGAATTCCCATTTGACATATATTATCACATACAACTTATGACCTTGTAAATATATTTTTGGTTAGTAGTTTGTATGACATTTTCAGTACCCATATAAGAATTCTGAGTGAATATGATGTTCAAATGTTGTGTAATGATTTACCAATGTCATGTTATAATTCTATAAATCCTCGTAAGACTTCATACATATATAACTAAATCATGGAAACATCTAAGGAAGGTTAATGTTGGAAAATTTTGAAATCAAGAATATTTTTTTAGTTAAATAATAAATAAAATTATCTCAGATATCGGATTGACACTTTGAATCAATACAAAAATGAGTTCACTATAAAATATTATCATTGAAAACATAATAGAGTAATCAATGGCATGTGGGGTTTTGATATTCATGGGGGAGCTCATCTCATGTCACAATAAGGAATATGATCTATATTGACAAGTTCCATGTCGAGAGAAGTGATCCAATTAGAGGAGTTATTTAAGAGAACAGATCTAGAAGTTGCAATGTGGTTTAATATTAAAAACCTTATCTTAGACTGATTGGATATGGATTAATTAATTTAACCTATCATAGGAGGAGTATATCATATTAACAATGATATAGGGAGAGGTATGATCTTAATATAAAACCACTATTTTTTCATTCACCAGATTTATTTCTTCCTATTAGATTTCATGACATATTTAGTAATTTGAGTTAAAATTGTTTTATATTTTTAAAATAAACAATTTAGGGGGTGAAATATATAATAGATTGAATAAATTCAATATTCCTTCTCATGTATTTATTTAAATTGTTTTCTTTTCTCATTAACTTCTTTTTACTCCATATCTTTTCATCATATTTGATGGTAATTCAATAATAATGACTTAGATTAGAATTGTATTTTTATAAGTGATTATAAATTCATATAGAAATGATAAATTTAAGGATATTGGTGGGTTTTTTGGGGTAATCATGGAGTGATCTTGAAGTTATACTTTCATATTTTTATTTATCAATACCATTTATTTACAAAATTAAATGTATATATGGGTGTCTATTGTTCACCATTTCCATTTATATAATTATCAAATTACGTAATACGGAATTTTTTATCATTTGACATCCATATTGTAGTCATTAAATTACTATAATATTTGTAAACAGCCATTGTCGGTGTGTGTTAATTGAACTGGGTTAATAACTAAGGGGAATCATAGAGAATCAATACCATTTTTTATAAATATTGGAAAAAAATTATTTGGCTCAACAAAGTAATATAAATCTATAATAAAATTTAATTAGTCCAACTTAACTAGTGATATATCATCTTCACCCCTTGGTTATCTCTTCATATAGACTATCATCATAAGCTATTGGTACTTTTCATATTCGTTTTATCATAGTTTTTAATCATTTCAAAATTTCATTCAACTCTATAAACGTCATAAATTTCATTAATATCAATATTTTTGTGGATTCATATTATTTTTACATTGTTTGTGTGATCCATAATGAAATTTTATATTCTTTTTTATATGTATTATTAATATTATTTTTGAAATAATTAAATTATTTTTTAAAACATTCCTATATATTCAGTGACAGATAACCCTAGTTTTTCTCATGGAGAGGTGCTATATATTATTTCTAGTTCTTATTAATTGAATTTATTGCATTAAGCTCATTATTGTGGGATTCATGATGTTTTATGGATGAGAAGATAGATATAATGTGTCTCACCATTTTCCTCGCTTCAATTTATTTTTCATAATAAATCATTATCATTCAATTATAAAATAATTCATTCGTAAATGTTGGAAAAAATTGTTTTTGTAATGAATCGGTGGAGTATTATTCTAGTATAGCTAGATGGATATTATTTTTGTTGAGTAATTTAGTTTCTATTACTCTTTAAATTGGTCGATTTTTAGTATACACAAGATCCCTTGGGTAAAAGATTTATTCCCATCATGAAAAGACAATTTATATATTATCATACATAGAGTCGGGGAGAAAATTGAGTAATAATTATATTAAATAGGTTATGATAGTGAATTAATATGTCAATTATAACAATATGCATTGATTCATTCATTCTAAAATATTTCAGAGTGAACTAGATTTTTATATTTCAACTCTTCCTTTAATTGTAACACACTCATAACTGAATCATTTTATTTATCACATTATTCATTAAATAGTAATTAGTAGCTATATATTAGATTAAAATATGTCTTCATCCATGATAGATAACATTTGTTTTATATAGTTACTGAAAATGTAGGGTTTTTATGTAATAATGTTTAACCATACCCTTCATAAATGATTTTGAATATTACTTACTTTCATAATTTTATGGTGGAAATACTCTTTTTATATTATAATTAATATTTCTATTTAAATAAAGTATATGTTGAAATATTTATTTATAAAAAATGAAAAAATGAATTTTTACTGGTAACATCCTATATTAAAGCGATGTAGTGATAGTCATTGTTGAAAAACATTGAGATATACAATGATTAAATTGAAGGGAGTATTTACTCCTAAAAAATATTAAAAAATACAAATATTAACTTTAATTTTATTTCCAAGAAAATTTATCTAGGGTATATAATTATTTGTTATATTAATTTGAATATTTTAACTCTATGGAAGAATAAAAAAAATTACACTCTTTTTACATCATATAACTAATGAAAAGTACCTATAAGTTGATGTTATTGGAGAAATTCCACAAATCCTATATCATATATTAGGATATAATAATTTTTTATAAATTTATAATCAAATATTAAAGGTTAATTATATGCCTCGGTGTTGGGATAATTAGAAATATATGACATATGATATCCAGTTACTTCCAACAAAGTGTTAATAAGTCATAATATAAATATAAACCCTATAATATTTCATTTATGGTTCATTAAAATAAATTTATGTGAGAATATATTTTTCTGGTATTTACAACTTGGATTTCTCCAATATTGTTTTCCATTTTCATATCATAGAATAATGCTTAATATATGCTGTCGAAGAAATTTGAGAACCCAAACTAGTATCACCATGTGAAAAACCTGAAATGAAATATACTATAAAAAGAATAAAATAACAAACATACACCTAAATTCAATTTTTTTAATTATTATCCCCTACATTCTTGATGAAGAATGACAATGAGAATCTTTTGGACTCCCCTTTCTATGGGGTTTCTAGGGGTCATCTTGGGTTTCTCAACATTTGGGTCAGATTTAAATAATAACCCAAAGCATTCTAGTGCCATTTAAAGGATAAGGGTGATGTGGAAGAGTGTTATAATATTGGTGAAGTATCATCTATGATTTAACAAACACACATACCATATTAGTATATTATTATTTTAAATTAGAATTAATGAAACTCTATAAATTCTTATTAAATCATTATATTAAAATTTTACATTTATGTGAATGAGGATTTAAGTTTAAATAGTTTTAATTAGGATAATAGCATCAAATCACTATATAATGTTGGGGAAAATCTATTTTATTAGTCATATATAACACTTATTTTAATTTTATATTGATTTCTCATCATATGTAATTATTGATACAATGTATGTGGGTTAATCGAGATTGAACCCCAGAATGCTTGATTAGGATTATATGATCAATATCTTATAAGTATTTATTATATTGTGATAACTGTAGAAATGAGTAACATCATACAAGTTCTCCCAATGTGAGTTATTATGACATGGGACTATGTGGTTAACCGTTTGCTACATGAAGTAAAAATTATGAAAGAGGTTTCTTGTTGTATTAATATCACATAGTTCGTGTGTAATTACTATAATAATTAGTGTCTTATTTAGTTAATGACACAAGTGAGAGGAGAATAATGCAAGGTTTTCTTAATAAAGGAGGTTTTACAAGGATTATAATATGACAAAATTTATTGTATCATATGTTTTCTTTTGTTCATTACAAAAGAGGTCACCACCACTAAGGTAATCTCAATTAATTTTATCACACCCAGTTTTAATTATAAGTGGTATTTATTATATCTATTTCTTTTATATATTTCCTAAAAAAATGGTTACATTAAAAAATTGATTTATTTATAATTCAACTATTAATTGAATTATACAAGTTATTAATTTTTTATATATTATATAATGATGTATTTTGTATTTTTTTAATTTATGAAGAGTGTAATAAATTTATTGTTTTAAATTATTTATAATTAACAAATTTAATGATTATGTAATATTTATTAGATATATATTCTATACTCCTAAATTATAATATTAAAATAAATTTACAAAATTATATTTTATGACTTATAATATATATATAAATGTTTTTAATAAAAATTATAATGTTAATTAAGAAAATAAATTAAAAAAATTAGGAAAATTTATAAACTATTTTGTATATAAAATTAAGAATTTTGGGTAAGTAGAATATTGAAATATTCAAATTAAACGACCTTATTTTTAAATTTATTTAAAATATATTTAATGAGTTCTTTTATTGACTTTATAGATTTTTAAATAATATTATTATGTGATATGTAGTTTATATAAGTAGTTTATAATATATAATTTATATATTAAATGTTTATATTTCATATAGAATATTATATTTAATGTAAACTCGATGTACATAATAATATAACATATTATGAAATATGAAATTAATTAGAGAGTGTATAATTTATTTATTTATGAATTTTTAATAAATAATTCTTCGTGTGTTGAAATATATAAATTTTTCGTTTATTTAAATTATTCAATTATTTTTTATCAGAAATATTATTGTTTATAATGAATAGATGCATGATTTAGTTTTCAATGTTAAACCTTATATAAATATTTATACATTCACCAAAGTAGTAGAATTTTTTGTGAGAAAATATATTTAGTTTTCAACTATAATTAATTTTCAATGTACAATATTATGAAATTGATGTAGGAAGATAATAATAATTTTTAAATAACAAGAAAGGCATTAATGTAACATATAAAAGGGATGTAGATTGATATGTATATATATATATATATATATATTTGGTTTATAAACACATGATATATGATGGGTAAAGAGTTACATATCAATATGGTTTGAAATATTTTATTTTATGGAAAATAATATGATTCCAAACTAAACTCATAGATTGATTCATAAATGTAAAGGGATTAACCTTATAAAATAATGTGATTTTAAATAGCTTTTAAAATAAATTCAAATTTTAGATTCTATAATTTCTATAGTATCTTTGATTACACTCCTAATAGGAGACTCTATTTAGGTGTGGTTTAATTTAAAAAAAATATCAATATTTTAATTATGAAATCCATCCCTATTTTAAATTTGTACCACTGATGTCAGTTATTACTATAAGATATTTCATTATTTATTTTATTAAAATATTATATAAAATAAATATAAATTTTTAAATTGTGTGAGGTGTTTTTATAAGGTCCACCCCTACAAATAATGCTACTCCTTTTTATGTCGGGTATATCTATGTTACATCTTTTGAACAATAAATGTTATTAGAAATTTTATTATGGGTTTTTCATGGATTATCCTGAAATATCATTCACCATCATAGATATGAGTAAATTCAGAATCATAAAAATTTGATATTATATTTAACCATATATATCCTCATCAATAAGGAATTGTGCCATCATATATTCCAATAATCCATACTCCTTTAATGTGGATCTGAAAACAATTATCCAATGATGGATCTACACCCAAAAATTTGATTTTCTGCCTAAACAATTCATTCTTTTACTACCTTTTAATCATTGATAATAACATTAATCACATTATTCTATGTTTACTATCATGATTTCTTATTTTAATTTAGAATTGATATGTTTTATTCTTTCAATATATAATATATGTAAAACTATATTTAATATCTTACCTAGTGATTGTAAAAACATCTAGACAATCAGAATATTTCCTAGATATTGATAACTATTAATTATTGAGTTTGTTTCATACTCACTATAATAAATACCTCATAAATATGTGGCTTATTCTTTTTTTTCATCTTCTACTACCTTGATTATCTTAATTTATTCAGTTTCTCCCATTATTTCTTATTCTTCTTCAAAAAGTAATTTTTTTAAACACTAGTTCAATGTCTCATACAATTAACCCTAAAGAGAAATTTCAGCCTCACTCAATTCTGCCTTATATTGTATGAAGGTAACAGATGCTTCCCACTATCATATTTTTTAATATCTTTTTTAAATTGAAACACTCCCCAATCATGATATTTATGTAATCCAATGGATATCAGTATGATAAAATTCAATTCATTTAGGAGTTTTAAGACCCTCTGAAAAATCACAATTATATAATAAATATTTCAGAATTTCCATGTTTTTTCATGCCATTCTCAAAAATGTACCCCATAAAACACTACGTTCAATACTTTAAACTCGTTAGAAAAAATTCGCATAGAATTAATTTTCATTATAATTTTCAAGGTTATACAACTTCCCATTTGATTAATCAGGTTTGTGTTCCTTTATACAAATAAAAATTCATCATAAAAAATCAATATTTATATATTGTTCAATGAAAAATAAAATGTAAAAACAACATCACTAGTGGCATAGAGAATATCTAATTTTAGATTAAATGTGCTTATGAATGGATTTACAACTCCACATTGAATCCTTAACTCAATAGACACATCCCAAATGAAAACCCACTTCTCATGCTTGAATCATAAAATCTTTTATGATATATTTATTCTTGATTAAAGTCATATGAATATACTAATTCTCCGTTTATATAATACATAAAATTGAGATATTCCTTATTTTAGTAAAAAATAATTTCAAAAAAATGTTCCCCAACATTTATCATCTTTTCAACAACATTATTATCTTCATCTTACTCAAATAATTTCATTTAATTATCCAAACAATCAATATTTGATTTGTTTAGTTATGATCACCAAAATTTAATTTCAAATTTCATTATTTTAAATTCACAATATAAGGATAAATGATATCCACATCATTTTTCACACAAAATATAATTCAAATAATCAATTTATCAAGTATAAAAAAGTCATGATTTTATGGATATGAAGTAAGGTTGTTGTATCATCCCAAATAAATTAAATTATTAAATTGTTAATTATGGAAACATAATTTTTCAACCTAGATAATGTAAAAAAATTCATTAAATTTCATGTAAAATGATGAAGAAAATATAACGAGTGACATCAGCTAAAATTCCTTTAGAACAAATATTCTTATGTGTAGTTTTTTAAGTATTACTCAGAAGATAAATGTTTTACAACCACTCAAACTATTCTATATTGGATTTTGTATGAGTCATAAAATTATTATATCAATTTCATACGTTTTATGTGCCACTTCGGTAAATCTATATGAGAATTTCCATTTCAATAATTCTAAAGTCTCTAATGTTTTACCAAATAAACTAAAAATTAATTCACTTTTCATAAAGTATTTTTCATATTAAAAAAATTCCATACTATCATTGTAATTTTTTTTTCACCTCCTAGAAATTCGCATTCTCTACTCCAGAACTATTTTTTTGGATTTAATATTAAAAATTTAATATATAATATTATAGTTTCAAATTATGGTAAAACACATGTCATGCATTCTAAAACACATAAAATCACTGTATAAATATTAAAAATCATTCAAGTAATTTTTAGATTAATTAATAATATCTCTCATTTATTCTCATATGAAAGCCCATATAATTAATAACAATAATTTCATAATATGTGACATTATGATACAAATAACAAAACAAAAAATTATTAACAGTCTTAATGAAATTTTCTAATTAGATACATATAAAAATAACTAGAAATAGTTGTACAATAGATTCATTTAAAACCCCAAAAAATTCATTGAAATTAAATTAATCTCCTAACACTACTCGGAATAAACTCAATATACTGACAAAAAATAGTTGAGTAATGAATCCAATTATTGGAATAAACATGAATATCATAAACAAAAAAGTACATGTGATTTATGATATATAAAATGATGACATTGAAGTGTATGAATCAGAAACATGAACATCTAATCATGATATATGAGGATGACATGAAGTCATCAAAGGGATATGGAAAAAACATAAAACCTTGCATCATAAGAAAAAGTAAAGGCTAACCACTACGAATAAATAACGTATTGTTCTTAGGATAACATCCAAACCACAATATGTGTTATTTAATGAGATAAAAACATTAGCTGATGTATTTGAGGGACGTATATTTGTAAATCCGCCCATCACATTAATATCATGTTCATTAAATTATGTCCCACAAAAATCATACTTCATAAAAAATTATTTCACCTCATTTAGTCCAATTCTTATGGATTTAGGGTTACATACTTGGATGTACCAAAAATATTAAGTATATTAACATATAGGTAAATACATTTTCGTTGAAATGGGGATGGTTTTCTAAAAAATTATATTTTGGAATTGAAATTCATGGGAAAATTTTCAAGTAATAAAGTGTTTAAATATTAGTTAATTCCTGGGTTTAATGAGAGTAATGTTGGTATATCATTTTCATGGAATCATATAGATAAAAAGGGATGTTTAAGAATTTGAAAATATTAAAAGATAAAAACAAATATTCATTAGTATAATAAAATAAAATTAAAAAAAATATTATGGGAGAATATTTTTCATTGAGTGGGTGATCTAAAACCGTTCTATGGGATTATTAATTGTTGGATCATTTATTTATGGAATTATAGTGAAAAATAATTATTGTGAGATAAAGATGAAAGTTGGGATCAATGGGAATAGAGTGAAGAGGAATGGAATGTTGGATGGGTATACTTGTATAATATGAGAGTGATGTAAGAATGGTATAGAGTAAGAGGTTTCTAGCCTCTGATACCAATTGTAGGATTGAAATATAATATGAGATGCTCAATATACAAGAGGGGGGGGGGGGTGAATTGTATACTTTAAAAATTCCTTTGGAACCTTTAAAGTTAGTTAACAATAACTATGTTTTCCTTAAGCAAAGGAAAGGGCTAAGTTTAACAAAGTTAAACTAGGCAAATTCACAACACCTCTAACACCGAACTAAACTTAGAAAGAGATTCCAAAAGTAGGTTCAGGAAATATGGTTCCAGAATTTGAAACTGAACAAAAGTTACAATATGAGATTCTACCTTAAAGCGTATAGAATCTAAATGAATCAGAGTAAGTAAGGAAGTATAAGAAAGTTATACTTTCCTTAAGATACAAATTACAGCGGAATAAAAACAAGTAGTAAGACTACTAGTAACAAGATATAAGTCTTTTAACCCAAAGAGAAGGATATCCAACAACCTTGGATAAAGGTCCCTTGATTTATACTTTCAAGCAAGTCTGTCTTACCCACACCGGGGTAAGCCCTCGATACGAAGATCAGTGTCTCTGTCTTGCTATCCCCGCAAGCCCTCAACTTCAAGGTAGTTGGCAACCTCTGTCCTCCTCAGCAAGGAAGCCCTCGAACTTTAAGGTAGTCGGCACCTCTGTCTTCCTATCCCCGGAAGCCCTCGAATGTAATCACCAACATTCGGAGTCGCATGAAGCTTTGAGAGTTAATAAGAGTCTCTCTCTCTAGAAATCACTTCAACAGCATGTATGCACAAAGTCCAAATTGTTCATCCATCCGTTGCGAGCTTTTTCAAATGAGATCCTATTTATAGGTAAGGTCGGCTCCTTCTCCAACGGTCATATTTTTCTTAAAGATCGGAGGGACATGTACACGTGTCACTTAGACAACGGTTAGTTTATAACAAAACAGACGACATCGTTTTATAACAAAACAAGTGTAACAGAATGTACGACATCGTTTTAGACTCTAACATAATGGTTCGGAATGAAAACTTCGGAGTGAAAGTTCAGAGTGAATAAATTCAGAGTGTATAAGACAATGATAATCAGATTCTGTTTAATAGGTGAAATCGGAATGAGAATTCGGAATAGGAATTCGTCATCAGAAATCGTAATGAGAATTTATCATCAGAATTCGTAATGAGAATTCGTCATCAGAATTCGTAATGAGAATTCGTCATCAGAATTCGTAATGACAATTCTTCATCAGAATTCGTAATGGGAATTCGGAATGAGATTTCTTCATTAGAATTCATAATGGGAATTCTTCATTGGAATTCGTAATGAGAATTCTTCTTCAGAATTCGTATCCTGAATCTGGAATAGAACTTAGTCAGAGTTCATATCCGGAATTCGGAATGAAACTTCCTTATAGTTCTTGTCCAGAATCCGAACCATAAAACAGAATGCTTTATATCAACGTTTCAATGATTCTGAGAAAATGAATCTGAAACTTATACTTAAGAAAAATATGGAAGAATATATGTAAGGATAATTTTTCTTATAAAAGCGACTTTCCTTAAGAAAGCATTTTTCCTTATAAAAGCAATTTTCCTTATAAAAACAATTTTCCTTAAGATAAGGTGTTTGTGATTTTCAAAACAAGAAGGAATGTAAACGTCATAAGGAAAACCTTATTGACTAAACAATCTCCCCCTTTTTGGAAAGCACAAACATCCTTACGAAAAACAAAAAAATTCTAAGAAGAAAGAAACATATTAATGCTTATCTCCCTTGTTTTAAGGATATAGATGAATACGACTAACTCCCCCTTAGGCTTGGAAACTCTAAGGATCGTATTCATATTTCCGGAGTGATATTTCATAAGAAAGTTTTCTTTAAGAAAAACTCCCCCTTAAACAAACTCTTATTAGAGTTCTTTTTCCTTGGGTATTTTTTCTTTCTCCCCCTTTGATAAACTCTTATTAGAATTCCTCTTTTTCTTAAGGATATTTTACTTCTCCCCCTTTGTGATTTTCAAAAAGAATTGGAGGGAATGGAAAAAAAATAACGAAGTACCTGAAAGATTAGTAATGACAACAATAGAAACAACAAGCACAATTCTCATTAGATTTGAAATGTCAGCAACAAAAGAATTACAACAAAAAGATCGGATTGGGTTATTTCGGATATTTCTCCTTCGACATGAGCCCCTTAAGAATCGTCTTGATCTTCTTTAAGTCTTTATGATCTTCTTCTGCTTGCTTCTCTAAGGTGACTATTCTTGCGGACTGAGCTTCAATTTTTTCTTCCTGAGCCTTCAGTTTTTCTTCATGAGCTTGGATCTTTTCTTCTTGAGCCTTCATCCTTACTTCAAAATCGATCCGATGATCCCTTTCAAATTTCCAATTCTGAGAAACAGAATTCAACTTCCCATTCAGATCCCTAACTTCTTGGATCCGGAAGTTCTCTTCCTCTGTCAACTTTTCTTCAAAGGATGCAGTCAGCTCATTAAACTTCTTGTCCTCGGTTTCAAAGGCATCCTTAACATTATCTTGAAACTCATCGAAAAGCCTCATCTCTTCCACAGTCTTCTTAGACCAGCTTGTCATCTTCTTGCATGATCTTTTATGGGCTTCGTAACCAATAAAGAAGTTTTTGAGCTGGGCTTCAATCTCAACACACTTATCCATAACCATGGATATAGAGTCTGTTTTCAGATTCAACGCATGTTGGAGCATCTGGCATCGTGAATCAATACTTGAGAAGGTCGGAATGGTTCCCACCAACTTCTTCAAAGACTGAACAACAAAATCATTCCCCAATGAAGATGACTCCGAATCTGAAATCTTGCTCGGAGAATTTTCTTCCTCAATAAGCTCCAACTTCCTCTTAGAAGAACTACCAGCTGCCTTTCTCATCCTCTTTTCTGAACTCGGAGTATCAGCAAGATTTTGTTTCTCCTTATCTTTTTTCAGAATTGAATCCTGTTCTGGAGTTCTCTTCTCACTGTCAGAAACTTGAACGACAATATCTTCCTCATCAGCAACTTCCTGAACACCAACCTCTACGTTTTTCATCTGAGCAATATCATGTAAAAGTTGTTCTTCTTCTCCATGATAGGCAACTTCTTCTTCTCCTTTCTCTTCTTCCAATTCAGGAGTAACTAGCTTTGAAGATTGAGCTTCTGAAGTCCGGAGTGATAAGTGTTCCGAAGGAGTTCCCTTATACTCATCTACTTGTTTTAGCACATCTCCTGTCTCACTACTTCCTTCAGCAGCTTCTTCTACTTGTTCCACTTGCTCTATTTCCTCAGTATTCGTAGCAACAGCTTGTTCCGAAGCAACGAGATTTCTTCCTGGAGTCTCAGGTAGAGATTCCAGGGAGAAAGCTCTCGGAACTGGAATTGTTGCTGAAACCATTTCATTGAACTTCAACAACGCTTGGACTGCCTCATCTTCTGACATTTTCTTCTTAAGCTTCTTCTCCTTTGCTTGTTTCTCAAGCTCATCAGCAGTTTTCTCTTTCAGAGCCTTAGCCTCCGCAGGGTCCAATCCGAACTGTGGATCCCCTTCTTTCCTCTTCTCTTTGTCAGCTCTCCACTTTGTAACAACCTCATCAGGATAGGTCTTCTTCTTCTTAGGCTTTGGTGGTGCGGAGTGGACTTCCTTAGACTTGGGATTTTCTCCTTGTTCTTCCACTTCTTTCAGCTTTCTCTTCCTTACTGGCTTGGATGATTCCGGATCAGCAGATTTCAGAGCTACTTCTTCTTGAGGAGGTAGATCAATAAACTTTCCAGACTTCATGTCAAAAGCTATATTCATCCTTTTAAGCGTGCCATCACTAAGCAGCATGATCTTGAAAACTCTCGGCTTAGATTTGCAAGCCTCTTTGAAAGACTCAAAACACCGAACAATCAACTTGGAGAGGATTGCTGGATACATAATAATCTGAGCTCTCAGATTCCCCTTCTTCAAATTCTCAATATTAAGAAGAATATGCTTCATCAAGTTAAACTTCCTTAGATTTATCAGGAAATCTAAGATATATATCTCACTCTTCTTCAAGCAATCCTTATCACCTTTTCTCGGTACGATAAGTCCTTGCACCCATAATTCCAAAATCTGTAAGTTTGTTGATAGAGTTGCAATCTTCGGATCCTTGTCATCAGCCAATCCGAGAGTTTCTAAGGCCTTTTCCTTGTTGAAACTACCCATAGAGTCTAGAAATACGTGAGAAATAAACTCGGCTTCTCCTTCATAAGATAACCCTACCAAGCTTGCAGCCTTGGTGTAAGATAGTTTATATGTCTTGCCATACGATTTGAAAGAAAACTTCTCTTTATCATCTTCCTTAAAGAAAGAAACGGATTCATAAAATTCGACAAGTAAATCAGAATAAAGTTCATCTTGATTCCAGGTTTTTGATACCGCAACATCCTCCCAGCCATTCAACTTGATGTTCTTTGAGATGATAGAATCGTAGTTGCTGAAGAAAGTCGGATGAACTAACCTTTCTCTGTAAACTAACCACTAAGATATAGGCTTGGTTGAAGACATTTCTTGAGATGCTAATTCTGCAGACATTCAGATTAGAAGTTCTCTGGGAAGTTTGGAATGGAGAAGACTGAAATTCAGAACGGCCTTAAAACAGAGAGGTAGAGCTTCAGCACGCGAAAGCTTGAAACCGATGTGGGACTAGAAATTAAGGTCCCCTTTATATAGGCAATGGGATGACGGTTCACCTTCCACGGTTGATCTAACAGTTTAGAATGAACTGAGATCAAATCTGACGGTTGATAACATGAATCCGATCTTTTTGAGGTTTTTATTAAAGTAAAGAATTATGAAATCCAAAATCCGAAAACAAAATACAAGAAACTGCCAGCAAGTAAAATATGATTACGAAAACTTCAGTAAGGAAATCATACCTTTCGGATTAGCTTAGGAAAGTGATTCGTAATGGTTAATATAAAGATGACCAAATAAAACTTTTATTACAAAAAGACAAAGTTTGCAAAATTTAATATGAAAAAATTCACTATGAAAAACTCAGTACGGAAAACTCAGTACGAAAAACACAGTATGAAAAACTCAGTACGAAAAAGAAACTAAGAAGGTTCGGTACGAAAATCTGGTTATGAAAGTACCAGTACGAAAGTTGTCCATTCCGGAAATTTTCAATACGAATACTTCCATTCCATAAGTATTCTGTATGAAAATATCCATTCTGGAAAATGGTAGTTCTGGAAGTTTCATTCCGGAAATCTTCGTTCCGAAAAGTTTGAAAATAAAATTTTTAAAAATAAACAATCAAATGTACTCCCCCTATAAAAAGGAGTTTATTACTGTAAGGATACTTTTTCAACAGAAAGTTAATTAAGGAAGATTACCTTACGGTTATCATTCCTAACTTCTGTTTAATATATTCAAATCTATCAGAAGGAAAAGATTTTGTGAATATATCAGCAAGTTGATCTTGCGTTCCGATAAACTGAAGAATAATATCTCCTTTCGTTTTGATAATCTTTTCGAAAAAAACTTTTGTTACCAGTCATGTGCCGGGAACATCCACTATCCATGTACCATATATTGTTGCTACAACTTTCTTTATTTTCCTGAAATTAAGAACAAAGATAGATTTTCGGAATCCAAACTTACTTGGATCCGAGATTTCCAGACAACAAAATTTTAGGAACCCATATTTTCTTAGAAAAATAAGCTTTATGAAAACCTAAGGATTGGGTTTTGTTTAAGGAACAATTCTTTGCCCAGTGACCACCACATTGAAACTTGGTACAAAATGGGGCACTTTGAGGAACAAAATAATTGTTACTGAAAATAGGTTTTGCATGGGTATAACCAAATCCGGATTTATTTCTTAAAGGTCGTATTTGAAAATACATTATCAAAATTTTCCTTACCATGGGTAAAGTTTGATAAACACTTCTTTAAGGAAAAAATTTCGGACTTGAGTTTTACAACCAAGTTTTTATCCTCAAAATCATTAATTTTAGAACTAGAGTTAGGCTCGAAAATATTTTTATTAGAAATTACTTTTTCTAATTCTTTAGAAAGTTTGTTCTTTTCAGAACTTACTTCCTCAAGATTTTTTGAAATACTTTCAAAATCAACATTTTTCTTATCAAGATCTCTAGAAAGATCTGATATCTCTTTAGTAAGAATAGAATTCCTAGAGTTTGCCTTATCAAGTTTTTTATTGAGTTTGGAATTCTCAATCTCAAGAAGTTCAGAAAACCTAGAGACTTCTTCATAAGTAGGTAAAGTATTTTCCTCATCAGAAGATGATTATTCATCAGAAGAGTTATAATACTTACTATCATTAGTATTTAAAGAAACATTGGTCAATGATTCAGAAGTTCGTACCTTAGCCACAAGACAATGATTACCAATAGGTAATCTGGCTAAAAGACCAAGATTCTTCTGTCCTGAAGATTCATAATCAGAAGATTCATCTGAAGAGTCACCACCACTGGCACTCTAGGTGTCATTAGCTTTCAGAGCTTTCTTAGCTTTAGCTTTATAATACTTCTTTCTGTTTCTGTCTGAATGTCTTTCCTTCCTTTCTTTCTTTTTGAGCATAGGGCAATCTGGTCTAATATGTCCAGATCTTTTACATTCATAACAAGTTACTTCTCCATCTTTCTTATCTTTCCTGTCCTTTTTCTTATACTTGGATTGAAAGTTTCTCTGTCCAGCTATCTTGTACATCCTTCGAGAAAGATTGGCTAATTCATTTTCTGAGACTTCACTCTCACTAGATTCGGATTGGAAAATGACTTTCTTAGACTTGGATCTGGTTACTCTCTCAGGAGTCTTAGCTTTCATCTGATTCGAAGTTGTAGTAAAAGCAACAGTACCATTTCCATTCTTTTTCTTGATGTTGTCAGCATCTCTCTTCATTCTTGTTTCATGTTGTAGAAGAGTTCCAAATAATTCATCAAGAGTAATTTGAGTGACCTTCCTGTTCTCATCTATTGTTGTTCTCTTGGATTCCCACTCATTGGGCATAATGTCAATTATCTTTTCCACAAGAGCTTCATCATCTAAACCTTTCTCTCCCATAGATTGTAGACTGTTGACAATAGTCATAAACCTTTGTTGAACTTTACAGATAGGTTATCCATAAGGAAAATTGAAGCCATGATATTCAGCTCTAAGCATAGCTCTTCTAGTCTCAACCACCTTAGAAGTCCCAAAGTGTGTAACCTCTAACTTCTTCCATATACAGTTAGCTGCTTCACAAGAAAAAATTTGGCTATATATAATTATGGTCATTGAACATAGTAAATTATTGCGTACCTTATAGTTAAGTTGATATTCTTTCTTTTCCTGGTTAGTGAAAGATCTGACTTCCTTGTCAGGAATTTTATAATCACCAGTAAGCATGACAAAGTTGTCTACTCCAGTATTTATAACAAATGTCTTCATACGATCTTTCCAGTATTCATAATCATTACCATCAAATATAGGCGGTCTTGTAGGATTCAGATTGTCAATAGATCCAACATTAATTCCTGCCATACTAGAAATAACTTTGCACACAAACTTGTTAGTAGCTCAGAATCGTAATCACAAAGTTCAGAATGAATAATGTTTTGAATGGAAAAATCGGAATGACAAAGTTCGGAATGGAAATGTGAGCAAGAAAAACATGTATGTGAGTACAAGTATTTTAGTAACCGGCTCTGATACCAAATATAAGAATGGTATAGAGTAAGAGGTTTCCAGCCTCTGATACCAATTGTAGGATTGAAATATAATATGAGATGCTCAATATACATGAGGGGGGGTTAATTGTATACTTTAAAAATTCCTTTGGAACCTTTAAAGTTAGTTAAGAATAACTATGTTTTCCTTAATCAAAGGAAAGGGATAAGTTTAACAAAGTTAAACTAGGAAAATTCACAACACGTCTAACACCGAACTAAACTTAGAAAGAGATTCCAAAAGTAGGTTCCGGAAATATGGTTCCAGAATTTGAAACTTAACAAAAGTTACAATATGAGATTCTACCTTAAAGCGTATAGAATCTAAATGAATCAGAGTAAGTAAGGAAGTATAAGAAAGTTATACTTTCCTTAAGATACAAATTGCAGCGGAATAAAAACAAGTAGTAAGACTACTAGTAACAAGATATAAGTCTTTTAACCCAAAGAGAAGGATATCCAACAACCTTGGATAAAGGTCCCTTGATTTATACTTTCATGCAAGTCTGTCTTACCCACACCAGGGTAAGCCCTCGATACGAAGATCAGTGTCTCTGTCTTGCTATCCCCACAAGCCCTCAACTTCAAGGTAGTTGGCAACCTCTGTCCTCCTCAGCAAGGAAGCCCTCGAACTTTAAGGTAGTCGGCACATCTTTCTTCCTATCCCCAGAAGCCCTTGAATGTAATCACCAACATTCGGAGTCGCACGAAGCTTTGAGAGTTAATAAGAGTCTCTCTCTCTAGAAATCACTTCAACAGCATGTATGCACAAAGTCCAAATTGTTCATCCATCCGTTGCGAGCTTTTTCAAATGAGCTCCTATTTATAGTTAAGGTCGGCTCCTTCTCCAACGGTCATATTTTCCTTAAAGATCGGAGGGACATGTACACATGTTACTTAGACAACGGTTAGTTTATAACAAAACAGACGACATCGTTTTATAACAAAACAAGTGTAACAGAATGTACGACATCGTTTTAAACTCTAACATAAAGGTTCGGAATGAAAACTTCGGAGTGAAAGTTCGTAGTGAATAAATTCAGAGTGTATAAAACAATGATAATCAGATTCTGTTTAATAGGTGAATTCGGAATGAGAATTCGGAATTGGAATTCGTCATCAGTAATCGTAATGAGAATTTATCATCAGAATTTGTAATGAGAATTTGTCATCAGAATTCGTAATGAGAATTCGTCATCAGAATTCGTAATGAGAATTCTTCATCAGAATTCGTAATGGGAATTCGGAATGAGATTTCTTCATTAGAATTCGTAATGGGAATTCTTCATTGGAATTAGCAATGAGAATTATTCTTCAGAATTCGTAATGAGAATTCGGAATGGGATTTCTTCATTAGAATTCGTAATGAGAATTCTTCTTCAGAATTCATATCCTGAATCTGGAATAGAACTTAGTCAGAGTTCATATCCGGAATTCGGAATGAAACTTCCTTATAGTTCTTGTCCAGAATCCGAACCCTAAAACAGAATGCTTTATATCAAAGTTTCAATGATTCCGAGAAAATGAATCCAAAACTTATACTTAAGAATAATATGGAAGAATATATGTAAGGATAATTTTTCTTATAAAAGCGATTTTCCTTAAGAAAGCATTTTTCCTTATAAAAGCAATTTTCCTTATAAAAGCAATTTTCCTTAAGATAAGGTGTTTGTGATTTTCAAAACAAGAAGGAATGGAAAAGTCATAAGGAAAACCTTATTGACTCAACAAGTGAGACTATTTATTATATTCTAATCATAGGTTTCTAAATCTATGTTATAATATAATAAAAAATAGGAACCATAAAATGGTTTTCCCATGGTTTCTACCCATGGGGGGTTTTAATGTATTTTACCATGCTATGAAAATATATTACTTAAAATAATAGAATTCATGATGTGGAAGTAAGTAATTACTTAAAGGACTTTTTTAATACCATAAAATATAATATTAGTTTTGAATAATACATTTTGGGTTTATAATTGTAATCAAATTAAATAAAAAACATTACATTAAAGATTCAATATATTTTTGGTCTTTTATTCCAAGAATCAAAATTATTACATCAGTTGTATGATATAATAATTCCATAATACATTCTATGTATTTGTAATGAATTTAATTTTTAAACAAAAAAAACTACCTCTCTAAATTATAAAAAAATTTACCATTTGGATAATTTTTATTTTTTTTATTTCAAAAATATTATTAATTTTAGAAATTTAATTTTCTTATTATGTGTTTATAATCATTTTAGAAAATTATTAATTACCAGAAAATACTTTTTTTTACGACAGTAAATTAAATCAGACCATAATAAAAGTTATAGTAGTCTCAATTCAAATATATGGAAATTGTTATTTAAATTAATATTATTTAATAATAAAATTTCATGAAAATAACATTAATCTAATTTTTATGATTTCATGAAAAATGTGTTAAATTTGAAATAATTTATTTCCAACACATACAATTTTTGGTTCTTCATATCAAAAATGGGGTTTTTTGTACTCTTTATATAATAATGTGTATACATTATTATTAAAAATGGATAAATAAAAATAAAATTTTATTGAAAAAGAAAATATAGAAATTCATACTATTAAGCTATAGATATATATCCCCATAATAGACCAGATTAGTCCCTAAGGGTATTGTGTTTGATTTTGGTACATTCTAAAGGTCTCTTAGTTAAAACAGTTAGGGTAGTGATCTATATTATATTCAACATATACCATAAATGATTTTTATGAATATATAGTAGTTTTATTGGCTTAACAATAGTCATGGTCAAATACTTGGGGTGTCTTATCCTTTAAAATATTCGATTAATGTGATTCATTTGGTACAATTCTACTGGTTGAGTGTATCATTTTTCTTTATATCTTAATAAGATATTATTAAAATAATTCATATATGATAATCGTAATGGTAACCATAGAATTGTAATATTATCAGTGGTTATGATGATTAATGGCCTTTAATATCTAAAACTATTTATTTAATAATTGTCTAAAATAACAAATGTAGGGGATATTTTTTCAATAACTATATTACTTAATAATGAAATTATTTATTAATAAAAGAATATCACTTATAAAAAAATTGGATTATTTATTCAATGTTATTTTAAAAGAGATGAATTTTCAAACTATGTATTCCAAAATGTTAAACTACATCTAAAATAAAACCATTAACATAGCCATCTATATTATTCATCCATGTTTATTTGAAACTGATTCGAACAACCTTCATGCTAGAAAATAATACGATGGGTTCCCTAAAACATCAGCAAGATTCACCCACCACATTGAACTGGTTTTTAGAATTTTAAATATTATTTTAACTTATAATCTATATAGAACAATATTCAATAAACCTATTTTCTCTCACATTTCCAATTCCTTAAATATATTACTGATATTGATTCATTAACTTCCACGCATACTATAGTTATTCAAACTATGACTATTATTATCTGATGTTAGGATTTTACACTCTATAATAAATGTCAGTGGAATGATTTTATTCCCAATATTATGATTTTATAATTATAATAAAACAATACTCACCACATAGATTTCGTTGGATGGTCTTCTCCATATTCTACCATTATATGTAAATTTATGAAAATTTTACCCCATGTTTTCATTCACATTCCCTCAAAACAATTCATTCTATGAGATAAGGTTTTCACCATTTATATTTATTAGAAATGTTTCATCAACAAATCATCTATTTTTATGTATAGCATAATCATTTTTAGAAAACACAAAATATTAATTTTGTTAAAAAATAGTTCTATAAGATACTCAAATAGTAATTTAGACACTAATATTCTCTTGTTTTCGATTTTAACAAATAGATTATGAATTCAACTATGTAATTGTATATTTCATCTTACCAAAAAATATAAAATATATTAATTGAAATTATATTTTCACAATGGTAAAATAATTTCTCTTATTGGAAGTTACCATCATTATATACAAAAACAAAAACTTGAATGAGATAATAATTATGGAAACATAAATTTTGTAATGGGTTTCCATAAATTATATATTTAAAATGATCTAAGACACCTTTATCAGCTTAATTTTTATGAAAGATCATTTTTAAGGGATTCTATCCACACATATTCACCCCATGTTCCTCGCTTTCAATCAAATCACAACCGGTATAAAATAAATTTGTCTTACATAATCTTCCCAATGTAATCCATTGGGATGACACATTTCACTCAACCTAGATAATACTTTATATTACTATCTAATGCATCTAGAAATCATCATTATTTTTACTCTTTTTAATTTTGATAAAATTTTCACCTTTTGGATGTATGGTTATCATTCCGTTTATAAAAAAATTAGTTGGATTATCCTTCTAAACAATTGATAGTAAATAACTCATTGATATTTCTAATTTCTCTATATTTTTTTTATCATTTCCAAATGATGTACCCTTATGATTAGAAAATCATTTTTGACCATGATATCTTTCTTCTTGAAAATAGAATGTCCTAAAATAGGAAAAGTTTTTGAACAATAGGTAGATAGTGTTTTCCTTTTTTACTCACTATCTATACATATTATTGCATCCATTTCAAAAATTTATTAGAAATATATAATTTCATATTAAACAATTATCACACATTTTTATCATATTTTATGCTACCCCATTTTTGTACCACTTTAAATTCCTCATCGAGGATTTCCACCACCATGCCAATACTATTGTCTATTTGTTAGATTGAAACATTTCTTAATTCCATCATGCTCCATTTTTTCATATTATCCATGAAAATTTATTAATATTTAATGATATATATTCTAAAATAATAAAATAAAATTTTTATCTACTTGTATACAAAATACTTCTTATCATTGATCAGTGAGCACTTGGTAGATTGAGTTTTTGTATCCTTTTTACCTATTTTATCTTAAAAAAACATATTTTCCAATTAACAAGTTTTCTATTTTTTGTCGAATATTTAACATGTAAATATACGAATTTCGATGTTTTGAAACAGCCCAATTAAATTAATATACAAAAAATTGTAATACAAATGTTACAAAAGAAATTATATATTTTGAATTTATTAAATATAGCTATATTTTTCTTATATGAAGTATTATTTTTCCATCTTGTATTAAATGAACATTATATCGAATCCTCATTGTGATATTACTTCTATAACAATTATATAGTAACATAGTATTCCATAAATCATTTTAATTATTTCAAATCATACATCTATACAATCTTCATCAAAAAAGACAACATATTTCAACTATAGAATAAGTTTTTACATATTTTTCAGATTTTATGAATTTTATTCATTAGTTGGAAATAGAAAACATCCATGCTCTATTTGGGGAGATGAAATTATAGGATTTTCTTATAACAATCATTCATTTTTTTGGATTTCTTAGAGTTTATTATCATCAAATTATAAAATGTTTTTTAATATAAACCTATAGAAATTATTTAGACACATTTAGTAAAACCATATTCAATTGAGCTGTGGGTTATATTTATCTAACATACTTATGTGGATACTTTTCTAGATAATTCATTGTTCATATTTCTATTATTGTCAACTTATTTGAAATAATTATATTTTAATATGTAGTGGTAGAATTCATTGTTTTCATGATAGTTAGTGATCCTATAAATTTCACGGTTTCATGATTTCTAATCATTATTTATATATTTAGAAATTTAATATTTACTATATAGTAATGGCCTTCACGTGTCTTCATTAACTCATTATAATCATTTCTTTTCATATTTAATTGATCTTATAATATTTTAGTTTCACCTAGAAACTAGTTTTTATTCTCTTTCACCATGGATAATTTTATTTATCTTATCAAAAAGATCATAGCCAATGATAAATTATGATAATTTTCCAAAACATAGAAAAAATATTTGAAATCAATTTGAAATAGTTCTTTCTAACAATTACTACATTGAAAATGTTTAACTTGAAGAAAAATTGTTTTTTGAATATAAAAATTTCAATTTTTATATTTGTGTACTTTTTGATTTTCTTATTGAATCTCACATTATTTTCAAATGCATTTTTCAGATCCATTGATTCTTCCTTGAACAATGACTATTTATCATGATGACCCATTATATAAAAAACATGTATGTGACTACATTATTCAAGCATCTCATCATGTAAAAATAAATATTACAATATAATTCGATGATCGAATCATTTAATTTTGAATCATAATATCTTGAAATTATTTCATTATGTTAATAACAATCCATTTATTTATCAATATGTTTAACACTTTAAATTTCACATAGTAATACTTGTTCTTATTTGATATTAGATATTTTTCTCAACCATTTTTCATAAATTTTCTTACCATTCCTCATGATATTTTATGATACAATAAAATATACTCTAAAAAGGATTGATATATATAAATATATATTTGGATCATGTTGATTAAATTCATTGGGAACTTTGAATTTACATTTCATATATATTGAATTAAAAATAACTTGGAAAAAAAGATAGAATAATAAGTGGCCTTCTTTTAGATTTTAGATTTCATTTAATAATATAAATAATCATATGTAACCTAAATGTTTTTTCTTCTTGTATGTAATATAATACATGTGAAGAACCACATGAGAAGGTCATGAATAATTTGTGGTCCAATTTTATGCAAATTTAGTTTTGATCACTAATACATACAACTACATTAGTCCATGAAACCCTTAGGCTGGTTGAGACTATTGGATTTTTTTAACCTATCATAGATATTTATAAAATGTAGATATATAATTAAACTAGAATATAAGTTTTAATAAGGTTATCACCCTCCATGAAAACATAAACTTTTTGGTTCTTGGGTTTTATAAGTCATTGATTCTCTAATATAAATTTTATTATTATTTTTAATGTAGAATTTCCAAGGAATATCCTAAAACTAACCATAACATGTTTCACCAGTGAGATTTCAAAATATTATATATCTAAGTGTAAAATGTATTTTTTATCACCTCTTCAAACATGAATTTCAATAACTTTTCTTCTATTATTCTTTCAGGTATTGATGTAAATCCGAAAATACTATCTACGCATGAAAATCCTTTTTTTCATTTTTTAAAGGCCAGTTTAAGGGTTACCGGTACCCAATAAAGAACTTCATCACCTCCACATCACTACTTCAAAACATTCAATTCAAACTTAAAATTTAAAACATCCAAAACCAAAAATCAATGAGACAAGCCCTCGAGTCACGCGCCTCCCATCGTACCACACCCATGTCTGTGCATCGGTCTACACAACTGCCATCGGACCGTGGTCCATCACCACATGCCACCATCCACAGTAGAATGACGGTAGTAATCCTCCATCGTCATCATCAAAGAACATTCAATACCATCAAACCGTCCACAGGAGAAACAAAAAGGATAAACGAGCCAAATTGCCTCGAACAAATAAGAAAACATCATCCGCATCGTAAGCAACACCAAAAAACCCTCGAAGAATAACCAGAGATCCATCCAAACCATCCCTAGCATCACCTCCAATAAATTCATAGGCTAACCAAAGTTATCTAAAATCATAGAGAAACCAAAACAACAACACATTCATACATCACCTCGCCAATACGAGAGATGAAATGGAGAATCAAAACCATATATGAACTGGTCTTGAAAAAATCCACAAAATCCAAATGGTTATTATCAAAATCAAACTGTACCGAACATAAGAACCACCACTTACAATGTGACACCTTCCAAATCCTTTGATAATTCTCTTTAGAGGACCTTGGAACAAGGTCTTATCATCTCAAACCAAATCATGATCCTGAATCCACCAACCGCAACCTCTAGAGAGACAACACTCAACCTCCAAGAACCTAGATCTAAGGACGAAGTGACGATCTCAAGACATCGAGCCAAGAACTCAGGCACAAATTCAACAATGCATAAAAAAGATAGACACCATTGTGAACTTGACAATCCCGAAGTGCCGCAGTGGCAGAGAACCACCACCTCGAACTGCTGAATCTGGGAGAAGAAGAAGAGCAGATCCAGTAAGGGGAAGGCGGTGCGAGAGAAAACCAATAGAGCGACGTTGTTCCCCTTACGGGCTTATGAAGCCATATACAATGCCCAGAAAATTCTATACATGGGTGCATTTACACATTTAAATATGATATTTCTCACTAAACACACAGTTTAAGTTTTCATATATTCTCCAAAACATCTAAAAACTAAACTATTTGTGTTTCTAGACTAGTTTTTATATTATACATTACAATTTGAATGATTAAATCTATCAAATTAAAGTACAAAAAAATAATATATAGAAAATTATACTAGTTGATTATAAAATTAAAATAACCGTCATATGTTTTGCTATAATGTTAAAAAGTAAATAAAGGGTTATCTTTTTTATCAAAACAATGAGAACCACATTGGTTAATATCTTTTTTATATATTGAATTTTATAATTATTTGACCAAATTTTAATTGTTGGTTTCTCACATATTTCACAATTATTCAACCAAAATGAACTATTATTCTATTCTATAGTAGTTCACTTTATCCTTATCTTCTTCTTAATGTGAAATTTAAAAACCTCTTAATTTCTTCTTATTTTTAATGAGATTTGCTAATAAATCTATTTTAAATGGCCATGATAAATTCACTGAATCTATAATTGATAAAATTAAATAACTCTCATCGATATCATCATAAAAAAATAGAATATATAGATTAATTTTATATCACCATACTATATAAAGAATATAAAATAACCATTTTTGGGCTACCATAATAGGTTTTGCCCCACTCTACAATGTATTACATGTGAAATATCTTATTATGACTCCAAAATGATTATATAAAAATAACATTGACATTCACTGAAAAATTAATTCTCTTAGATGAATATTTTCTAATTTATATATATACATTCATATTATTTTACTTTTTAAAAAATACATTCATGTAAGTTGTAGCACCCCTAGTTTAAGGTAGGTGTCCTTTTTATGCCTTTTTATGTGTTTAATGTTGGTGGTAAGAGTTTGGGTGTGTTTGGAATGGTTTTTATTAAATTTGGAGGGTATTCAATGTGTGAACGATTTGTGCATGGTTAGGGAAAACCGTGCGGGTTCTCCAGGAAACCACGCATGGGGAGACATTAGGCTTCATACATCTAGAACATGGGTTTCCAAACCATGCAAGGCAACTGTGTTGTTCCCATCTCTGAAGGTAGTGGCGTGCACACGGTTAGACCCTTGTTTTCCAAACTGTGATGGATAACTATGCAGCCACCTAAAATTAGGGTTATTAAATTTGGGCTCCCTTGAGGTTGCCTATTTTTTCATCAAATTTTCTCTGACATGAGCCTCAGTTGGTAGTTTTAGTTCTTCAGGGTTTTAGGGGATATCCCACACATTTTGGAAGTGAATCAAAGGTATTTATTCATGGACTGAATGTCGTTTCTCCTGGGCAAGTCTCTTCTTTTTCTTTCTCATTGGGTTTCCCTAGGTTTTCTATTCCCTCCCTCTTGATTTAGTAGATCTACATATCTTTCCCATGTATCTATGGTTATGGATCCCTTGGGTGTAGATTTTAAGGCTTGTTAATGTTAGGTAATATGATCTAGAGCGGTTTTGGTGGTGAGTTATCTGGACATGGGGTGTGGTTTCTTGTGGGTCGATTTCTCTAGTATCCTAATGGTTGGTGTATTATCTCTCAAATCCACATTTCTTTAACATGAATATTGGTTCCAAATAATTTTTTTTCTTATAATTATGTTTTCTTTTGAAGTACGAAATTGATTAGAAATCCTTTGGTTATTCTTTGGGGATTTTTGGGGAAAAGTGGTTTCTGTAGTGAAATTCTCTTATGGTGGATTTTATAATGAAGATTATAAAATGCCGTTTTGGGATTGATTGGGGAAACTGGTTGATGAAAATGGTTTTCAATAATGGTATTTTTTTGTTGAAATGTGGTTGGAATGAAAAGTTATTTAAAGGTGGTTTCAATAAATGGGTTATTTATTGAAGTGGTTTGTCTTGTAATGGAAATGCTTATTTTCATGTTGTTGTGGTCTTGGTGGGTTATATTTCTAGTTGTGTCTTGATGAATGGTAAGGTGAAAGTGGGTAGAAAGTCTCACTATAAAAGGTGATGGACTGTGGTTGTAATTACCTCCATTAAGGGTAGTGGTCAGAAAGAACCACTAGTTGTGAATGGGGAGAACGTGATGGGTGGAAGTCCCACCGAAATAGTTGTTTTTGTGTGTGTTTTTTTAAAATACGGAATTTTTTGTGCTAATAGGGAATGGTGAATTCGATTGTGGAATGGTTTTTTGGGTTTCCTGTGTGTTGTAGGAATTTGGGTGGAAATTTATTGAATGGAAGTGTTTGTATTTTTTTTAAATTGTTTCACAAATAAATGTTTTATACAAATTGTATATATAAATGTGCTAATATTTTTATCATAGTGGTGTGTGTAGGGATGTCATTTTGGGAAAACCTATTGAGTATTAGTATTCACCCCGTGCTTTGGCCCTTGGGTGCTATTGGAGATGTCGTATTCTGAGACATAGGTAATGTTAAAGCATCTCATTGATAGTGTTTCGTGGTGAGGCTTGTGAAATGTGGTGGTTCTTCGAGCATGTTTCTTGGTGTGGAGTTGTGGAGTGTGTCCTATTTATTTTGGGGTCTCTTGTTTAGTCATCCACATAGTTCTCTGATATTGTGTCATGTTGAAGTGATTTTTGGGTTGTATTGTTGAACAACATGGTTGTCATTTTTTAAATTTAGGTTTGAATATTTTATCGAATTTAATCATATAGTTTGTTGTTTGTGGATATATTGGATAGTATTTTCTTATGTTATAATCGTTCCCCAATTAATTCTCGAATCCCTCGACATTTATTTCCAGCCTTTGGAACATTGGGATTGTCACATAAGGCAATGTTAATTTTCCCCTACCTCTCCATCTAATGGGATGAGGTGGGATGCTACAAGTGGTATCATTTCGTTTGGTCCATTGATTTCAAGTGAGAGTAGTTGTTCAATCATTAGTTTTGATCGTTGTTCATGGTGTTGACACTTGTTATTGGCCAATTCCTTGAGTCATGATGGTAGCGAGGTGTAGTATTTTTATAATATGGAATTCCACGATTAAATGGACGTAGCTAACCATTTTATATTGAACGTCATGTCACTAGGGAGTTAGGTACATAAGTTTTTGGAGAAAATTTTAGGTATAGTATATCTCTTCGTCATGGGTGTAGCGAATGAGATTAGCATGACATGGATAGAAAAAATGACTTTCCACTAGAATTAATATTTCATTTGGGGTATAATGAATTATGGTCTGATATGAATGTGTTGATTATGAAAATATAAATTGGGTATCAAAATCGAAACAAATGAAACATGGAAATTTGTGGTATTTTAAAAATGGGTGCATTTTTAAAACATGGAGGATTTATCAAAATAGTGCAATATGAGAAAATTGACCTTGTGGAAAGCCTATTAACAATAGTTGTTTAATGATTAAATTTTAAAATTGTATGTCCTTTCTTGTTATGGGATTTAGATTTATGGTTGCTTTTTTTTGGAATGAAATGGCACAAGGTAGGCGCCGTAGAGACCAACCAGAGGAGGCTGTTGAAAATATGGTTCCACCTAAGCCCCAGGTGAACAAGAATCTATTGTAGAGTATAGTGCATGAATTCCAAAATATAGGTAGTGCGAATAAAACAGAAGAACCAAGACATGTGGATCATGCATTATAGTTTCAGAGTAAAAATCCACCCATCATTAGGGGTGATATAGAGCCATATAAAGATGAAGTGTGGCTCAATAGTATGAATCAGATATTTGACTTAATGGGAACACTGGTAGAGATGAATGTGAAACTAGCCATGTATATGTTGGATGATATTTCTCTTTAGTGGTGGGATATGGTGGTCTTTTTGGGATAGACCAATGTGTGACATGGGAGGGATTTGAGGAATTTTTTAATAAACAATTATATCCTCATGAATTCAGAATTCATCGTACAATGTATTTCTTCGGTGTGATGAAATGGAACATGGAAGTGACAGAATATGTGGATATTTTTATGAACTTATTATAGTTTTCACCCAAGGTGATAAATAGCGCATCATTGAAGGAATGAATTTTAGAAGTTGTGATGAACCAAGAAATTTGTTCTTAGATAGCAGTGTTGTGTATATATGATTACACAGAAATGGTGAATCGAGTTATAGTAGATATGAAGGATCATTTGGCATATATGGTCTAGGGAAGTATGTTTGTACCTATGGGAAATAGTGGGAACTCGAACACTGGGTGCAAATGAAAGAGGGACAATTATTTCTTTGGTGGGAGTACTTCTCAAAATCTGACGGCAGGATCGATGAATCTTCTTCTGAAGCCTCATAGAATGCAGTGTTTTTATTACTGGTGTTCTAAGAGCCACATCAAGTACGATTGTATGGAAAAATCTCAATCATTTCATAATTTTAAGATGATTTGGAATGTACATCGTTATTATCATAATGCTCTGAGGTCATGTTTCTATTACACTCCTCAGTGGTCGCAATGGACATATGCCTCGATGGGATGGTGATAGTAGCATACCCTTCTCCAGCATAGTAAAGTGGGTCATGATGATTCTCGGAATACCATGATGCCTAAACATGGTAATAAAGAGATGTTTCTGAAATGCATTCTGTTTTTTGGTGATGATCCAATGTTGATGGATGATCAATCGGGACCATCCATGCAGCGAGGTATGGTTCTTTTAAATTCCAGATTGGTTAAAGATTTTTTTGATAAATGTTCTTTTCATTGTATTCTTTCATCTTGAATCTTTGATTTTTGGGTTCACATGAGGAAATTATGTCTTCTTTTTTGGATTATAAACTCCTCTCAATCAAAGAGAGTGTCGAGACTTTCATTGTTGAGGCTGTTGTTTAGTTGCAGATGGCATTGAATTTATGAGGGATTTATCAGTTCTTGAGATGTATACTTTTGATATAATCTTTGAAATTAATTGGTTGACAATTTCTAAGTCCCAAATTGACTTCTATGCACATACAGTAATATTTTTGATGGGCGGTGTCATTAGGAATATATTTAGAGGGAAGAAGAGTGCAATGCTAGGTGCAACAGTTTTTTTGGCACCAATGGTTGGGAAAATCTCATATCAGTTAGAGGCATTGACATTGGAATTGGGGGAAGGTGTTGAGCAGTGTGATCTTTCAGTAGTTTTGGATTTTTTAATTCATGTATTTACCAAGTAATTCTCAGAATCTCCACATGTGAGAGAAGTTGAGTTTACGATTGATCTTCTTATAGGGACCAGTTCTATTTTAGATACATCTTACTAAACGTAACTAGAATGTTTTAAAGAATTAAAGGTTATGTTGGAAGTAAGCGAATGCAAGGGGTTCATCTATCCTAGCATGTCTATGTGGACATCACGAGTTTCGTTTGTTAAAAATGCAGATGGAACCTTGTGGATCTGTTTTGATTATCATTGAATTAATCTAGTTAAAATAAATAACTGATATCCACATCCATGCACTGATGCATTTTTTAAACCATTTAAAGGGATATTAGTGGTTCTCCATGATTGTTATGAGGTCTGGGTATCTCCAATTGAGGGTGAGGAAATAGGATGTTATGAAAACAAATTTCAGAAGTAGATTTGGCCATTACAAGTATGTGGTTACACCCTTTGGTCTAACGAATGCACCAGCAATGTTCGTGGAACTGATGAATCAGATATTTCAGTGATATCTAGAATATCTTTTGGGGGTATTTTTTGATGATATAATGGTATATTTGAGTACATGGTTATAGAATGAGAAACCCTTAGTGATAGTTTTGGGGATCATGAGGGATCGTCGGTTTTATTCCAAACTATGAAAGTGTTACATTTTGATACAAGATGTTCGTTTCCTTGGCCATGATATTTATGAGAATGGTGTATTAGTTAATCTAAAAAAATAGAGGTTGTTGTGTCATTGAAACAACCAAAAAATGTTTTCATGATACAGATCATCCTTTGTCTAGTTGGGTAATATCGATGTTTTCTTCATGATTTCTCATGATTTGGATCACCAATGATAGCATTGACACGGAAGAATGTTCCATTTCAATACGATGAATTGTGTAAAAAATAATTTTAAGAGTAAGAGGGTCACCTTATATGAGCACAAATCTGGGTTTTTTCCATAACTAGGGAAATGGTATGTGGTGTATTTTGACTCATTAGGATCAGGGTTGGGATGTGTTCTCATGTAGGGTGATAATGCAGTTGTGTATGGCTCATGGAAGCTATGTTTTAAGGATAATGACTCCACAACACATGATTTTGAGTTTTTGGTAGTGCTTCATGTGTTAGAAATGTGGCATCATTATCTCTTCAGTGAGAAATTTCCATTTCTTAATGATTACAAGAGATTAAATCATATCTTTTCCCAATCAGATTTTAACATGATGTAAAGGAGATTGATTTAGTTTCTTCAAATCTATGATTTTGACTTAATGTACAGATAGTAATTGAAATTCAGTGGGATTTCCATTAGGTAGGAAATCATATTCCCCAAAGGTGAAGCATGTATCAGATAAGTGGCAGTTGATGTCAGTCAAATCAAAAATGTGGTTGTAATGTGATGTTCAAAGGGAAAAAGTTTTCTTATTTCATGATTCATTAGTTCTTGACATGGGTTGTTTGATTAAAGATGAATTGGAATCTACTTCTGAGTGTATGGTGATGAGGTTGAAACTCAATGGTGGGGAGAACATTGCGATATGTTAATAGAAATGGAATTCGGTCTTGAGTTTTCAGAATTGAATGGTGGTACAAGTGGATTTTCAGGAGGAACTTCTTAGGCCATATCATCATTATAGGTGGGTGTCCATCCTGAAATTTAGGTGACGTATAAGGCATTGAAATTTCAGTTTTGGTCCTATGGTATGAAAAGGGATGTGAATGAGTTTGTTTTGAGATTTTTTCCTTGTTAGAAAGTAAAGGAAGTACATCAGAAGCCAGTAGGCATGCTGCTGTCATTACCTATCTCAATGTGTAAATTGGAGTAGATAGAAATGGATTTTTGATGGGTCTCCAAGGAAGGATCTGGAAGAACAGTGCCATATGGGTGATTGTGGAATGGCTCACAAAGTCAGCACATTTCATCTAGATTCTTGAATATCTTATAGTGGAGGATATTTCCCAAATCAATATTCATGAGGTGGTAAAGAGACATGGTGTTCTAGTTTCAATTATATAAAATACACATCTAAGGTTCAAATATCTTTTTTGAAGATCCTTGAATGAATACCTTGGGACATAGTTGACGATGGGCATGGTGTATCATCCGTATATGGATGGCCAATCTAAGAGAACAATACTAACCTTGGAGGATATGATAAGGACTATTATGATGGGTTTTGGTGGTTCATGGGAGGATCACATCCTGATGGTAGAGTTATCATACAATAATTGTTATCAAGCTTCGATACATATGGCACCGTTCGAGGCTTTGTAAGGTCATTTTTGTTATTCTACACTATGTTGGGTGGAAACGGGTGAGACATCAATTATCGGAGTGAGCCTTGTCCAAGAGACTTTGGAGAAAATAATTTTTATCAGGAAGAGGATGGATACATCTCAATATTGTTACAAATAATTTGTGATCTTCCATCGATGAATTTTTTCATTTGAGGTGGGCGATAATGTGTTTTTGCGATTCTCACCTAGGTTGGGACATCGTCGGTTTGGGAAGCACGGTATGTTATCTCCAAGGTATATTGGGACTTTTTATATACTTTATATGATTGGAGAGGAGGCTTATAATTTGGATTTGTCACCTTGATTTAGTGTGGTGAACATTGTGTTTCATGTGTTGTAGTTGATAATGTATCAGCCAGATCGTGGCCATGTGATTCATTGGGATCATATTGACCTTGAACCAGATGCTTCCTTGGTTCATGTTCTAGTGATGATTGTGGATAGTCAATATAAAGTGTTACTGGGTAAATTCATTGATTTAGTTCATGTTTTGGGGAAGGATGGTCATATTTAATAGAAATGATAGAAATAGATGGTCGAGAAATGCATTGAGCTTCTTCGTAAAAGAAATGGTTCCCTACTTTTCATGGACGGAATGTAAAATGGTGGGGAGAATTTAGCACCCCCAATTTGATGTATGGAGCCTTTGATTATTTCTTTTTATGTGTTTAATGTCTTTGGGAACAATATTGGAGAGTTTGGAATGGTTGTGAACATGTTTGGTGGCTTTTCTAAGTGTACACTGATTGACCACGGTTATAGAAATCTATGCATGTTCTCTACGAAGCTGTGCATGGGGAGATAACAGGATTCATATAGCCCACACATGGTTTTCCAAACTGTGTGAGGAAACCATGAAGATAACTTCTCTCGAGTAATTGGTGTATTCATGGATTGTGCGTTATTTTCCAAACCGTATCGGGTAATTGAGTAGGCACATAAATGGAGGGTTGTTAAATTCAGGATGCCTCAGGGTTCCATCTTTTCACTATAAATTTTCTCCCACTCGAACATCATTTGGTATTTTTTGTTGTCAAGGTTTTAGGGGATCTCCCACACGTTTTGGAAGCAAATTGAAGGGGTTTTTTTTGGGTATTTCTGGTGGTTTCTTCTAGGTAAGTATCTCCTCTTGGTTTCACTTTGGTTTCATCTAGGTCATATCTTCCCACTGTCTATGTTTTCTAGATATACATACATTTCATGTAGATATTGGGTTACTATTTCCTTGTGTTTTGATTTTAAGGCATTAGGATGTTAGGGAAGATAATCTAGAGTAGTTTTGGCGGTGCAATCAACAAACATGGGGTACGATTGCTTGTCAGTCGATTTCACTAGAACAATAAACGTAGGTGGACTTCCTCTCTACTCCACTTTTCTAAAACTAGAATCCTAGTTACAATTTATTTTTTTGCCTAAAATTTATTATTCCTTAGATGTGAAAAATTGGCTGGAAATACTTTGGTGATGCTTTGAGGATTTTTGTGATAAAGGGGTTATGTGGTAAATTGTTCTCATTGTGGATTTTAAAATGGGTTGTGAGGATTGATTCGGAAAATGGTTGATGAAAATGGTTTTCCACAATGATATTGTCATATTGAAATGTTTTTTGAAAGGAAAATGATTTAAGGGTAGTTTTAATAAATGTGTTATTTTTTGAAATGTTTCACCTTGTTATAGAAATGGTTATTTGCATATTGTTGTGGCCTTAGTGGTTTATATGTCTAGTTGTGGATTTTTGAAAGGTGAGGTAAATGTAGTTTGAATGTTTCACTATAAAAAGTGATGGATAGTGGTCAGAAAAAAAAACATTAATTATTGTTTTTGGAAAGCACCACTAGTTGCAAATGGATTGAATAGGGTGGGAGAAACTCCCACCGTAATGGTTGTTTTGTTGTGTGTTGTTTTGAAAAGATGGAATTTGTGGTGCTAACATGGTATAGTGAATTGTATTGTGGAATGGTTGTCGGGATTTCTTATGTGTTGAGGAAATTTGGGTGGAAATCTCTTGAATGGAATTGTTTGTATTTTTTTAATTTGTTTCACTAATCAATGTTTTATATAAACTATTTATATAAATTTTATAACGGGTTTATCCCAGTGGCATGAGTAGGGATTTAATTTGGTTAAAACCTAATAATTATAATCACTCTCCCCCATACTTTGGAACTAGGGTTCTTCTGCAGATGTCATATTCTGGGACACATATAATGAAAAATCATCTCATTTCTAGTCTTTTGTAGTGATGCTTGGGAGATGTGGTGGTGCTTGGAGTATGGGGCTTGGTGTAGAGATATGGAGTGTGCCTTGGTTTATTTTGGGGTCTCTTGTTTAGTCCAACAATGAGTTATTTGATATTGTGTTTGGTTTTATTGGTTTTTGGGTTGTATTGTGGAATAAGAGGGTTGTCTTTTTAGCTGTACATATTTTAATGTTTTATCAACAAGCATCACTTTGTTTGTTTTTAGTTGATGGTTTTGTTGGTTTTTTATTATGGGGAAATCGTTCGAAAATTTATTATCAAACCCCTTAGCATTTATTTCCGGCCTTTGGCGCCTTAGGAACATTTCTTGAGGCCAAGTAACTTTCCCCCACCATTTCAAGCCAATGGGATGTGGCAGGATGTTATAGAGATACAAAATATAATTTTCATCAAATCTATATAAAATACACTAGAAACGTAATTTTCTTGAGCAAAATATATCCCATTTTACATTCAATTCTCCAAAGAATGGAAATACATATCTTGATTCCATATTTAATTCAATAGTTTCATCTCATAACATACTCAAATTCACATAGATTAATTAGAAATTTTTTTTATCATTAATGAATGTGAAATTCATAGAATAATTTCTCATTTCACGATTTTTAAAAAATCCAGAGTTTCTTTAAATTATTCTTAATTAATTTCTCTCAATTTCAACATTCCATTGACCTTATTCTCTACATCATGAAGATCATCTTCTAACCAAAATAATATCATTTAATATTAATAATATGAATAATCGTATTTAATCATTATTTTATATAAGTAAAATTATATTTAATATAATCTCATTTAAAATTTATTATATAATGAACGGCCATATCCCAATAATCATTCACACTCAATCTTCTTAAAATAAGGTTTATTAATAAAATAATAAATCATCATGATTTTTTGGACATGATAGAATATATCATTAATTTACCCAAATACATTTACTCCACAAAATTAAAATTATCAAATCATCAATAATAAATAAATCAATACCCCTAATTTATGTAATTATTATGTTATTCACATATAAAAAATTCATAAAAAGTAAAAACTAAAAGTAATACAATCAGAATACCAAATGCATTGAGTATGACTTACAAAGAAGCTCAACATCTTATATACCCTCAATATTGTTTATGTCTAAATTCCTACATGACATTATAGTCTTACACTATCTTCTTATATCATATGTGTTTCTTCAGTAAAGTCATATGTACATAACCTATGAAAAAATTATTAATAATAAAAATCTATGCTTGATTGGTTGTAATTTATTGTAATTAATTAAAATACATATTTACATAATAAAATATTATATTCGTTGTATAATAGTATCGACAATCTCCCATAAAATCAAAACCACTATGAATTATCCATTTTCATCATTAAAATAATATATTATAGGCCTAATTGGATTCAAATAGATTGAATTAAAACTAATCTTAGTCCTTTGGAGACACATTAATTCAACTTAGAAGAGTTCTAAATGATTTAAAGAGATATTATAATTATTTAAGGCCTCTTTATTCTAAGGTCTATTCAATCATTTAAACACCCAAATATATTATTTAAATATGTTCCATTTACCCTAAGTTATATCCTTCACTACAATAATCTAAATCTTTCATCCTACTATATTTTTCACTAAATTCAGCAATGTTAATGATGGATTAAAATATTAAGGATGATCTATGACATTTAATGTATTTTAATCCATTGAAATCCTGATTTAAAAGTTTTCATTTCTAAAATTTAGTTGTGAAACTAGGTTTTCCCTCACATTTATATTCACATATATATATATATATGTATTATAAATAGTGAATATCCAACTTCATCTGGTTTCATGTCAATAAAAACCTCATCCAAAATCATCTTATTTAGGGTATTACTATATCTTTTTATATAAAAAAATTATTCAAGGGTATCCTTTGATTATTTCATCATTTTCCCATATGTATATGGGTATCCAATTTTAATTGGAATACGTTTAATAATAGTTACATGAAAACAAATCCAATTTTAAAAAATTAATCATCCCCCAAAGGGAACATTAAATTCCTTTGTATGTAAAAAATTGTCAATACCTCGATCATTAAATTGGGTAGGTTCTACAAATTCATGGATCCCATGAATTTCCTTTTGTAATTCATAGTGTAAATGGAACACCATTAGAGTAAGGTTAACAGATCATGTTGTGTGATTTGGGATAAATTAACTAGTAATTCCTAAGTGTCCAAAATAAGTCATTTGCGAGAGGATTATTATAATGTACTACTTTTCTAGTCTAATATTGATAATGGACCACTAAAGGCTATGATGAGTTCAAAAGTGGTTATCATTTTAGTGGGATAACATTTTATAAAATTCATTATTAAATTTCTATAAAATCTCATACAAATCTGATAAACATAACATTTATAGATAAATAAACTCATTTTCATCTAACTATGAGTTTATATTAGTAATATATATGGAGAATAATAGTTTAAATTCATCCAAATATCAATAACATCGAAAATTTTCTTATGTTTGGTGCATTTAATGTGTTAATTAAAATAGATTCTAGATTAAATTAATAATAATGTAGTTCAATAGGTTGTCAAAAAATATTATTATAAGAAGCATAAAATTACTCTTTTTGGGATATGATGGAAATATATGGAAGTTTAAAAAACAATGATTATTTTGGTTATTGATTTTATTTTTGTTTTTATATATTCAAATCTTATGAAATTGTGACTGAGTTTATGAAAATGATTAATAAATATTTCCATGGTGATGATGATAGATAAACTATGCAATATGATTTCAAATTTCTGTTGTTTTAAAATTCGGTAAAATATTAATGTTTAAGTCAAAAATTTTGTGGAATGTTCCAAAAATGTTTTTAATAGTATGAATTTAATTTCATCAAAACAATGTGTTTTTGTGAATGAGTATTAATGATAACACTAGATGGAACTTTCCGGAATTCCTAATAGGTATTCAAGAAACATCAAGAAATGTACTTGTGAGGTATCAACTCTATAGATTTTAATTATGGGGATTATAATGGTATTTTATACTACATTAAAAATGGTTTAAATATATAGTTGTTGAAAATATAGGAAATTATTGATAATGTTTTCAGTTTTCATTAAATTGAAAAGGAAAATAGATTCTATGAAATTATATGAATCTAAAAGAATATGTCATATTTTTTTTGTTATATATATAGGATGTGTATTCTTTTTTTTGATGTGGTTCTCATGTATTTTTTCTAGATCAGAGTGTTGGGTATGTTATTTTTTATCTTCTTCTAATGGCGGTAGTGCTGAGGTTGATAGATGATTATCATTGGGTGATGATACATCATTAATAACATGGGTAAAGGGATAAATGTGTGGCAATGATTCCCTTGGGTCACCTATTTTTTATAATAAATTTAATTTCTTTTTATTTTGTTTTGTGATCTTCGTATTTGGTGTCTATTTTACTAGTTTATAGAATTTTTAGGTTCCCACTATAAACTAAATGTGTTTTCGTTGGAAAATACAAAAAATGGATTAAAGGAGGTTAAATAAATATGTTTACTGATTCATCATATTTCAAAACATGTTTTTAAAATATTATATGGATAAAATTATTTAATATATGTTAATATCATTTTTATTTATGTTTGTTAACATATGTGTAATTTATATTAATCCACCCCTCTCAGGAATAATTTATACAATATAATATTTTTCAATAAAATTATCAAAGGATGTTGATTATAATATTTGATATTTTACCAATGGTTTACTTGTTATATATTACAACTATTAAATGAAAAAAATATTTATTTCGTAAACAAAATATGTATTTTTTATCATATTATGATATTATTAAGAGAATATTGCATCAAAAAGGCTAGTGGAATTATTTTTATATTTACGGAATCTCAAAGAAAACAAATAAAATATTTTTCTAGTCAATGTGAATATAACATAAATAACATGAAATATTTATGGATATGATGTTATGTGACTAATTTGCAGAGTTACATAAATTAAAAAATATGTTCATGGGACATTTTCAATGGAAATTATTCTAAAAATGATTATGAGGTTCATAGAAATTGTTTTACGTTAAAAACAAAAGTTATAATTTTTTTACTAATTGATGTTATAGAGTTATAATGTTTTAATAGGTTCATGATGAACTTTATGAATTTTTATCTTAGGTATCACCATTGTTCATAGTTTTTTTGTTCATATATTTCACTCTAAAAACTATATAGTTGGACTATTTTCGTAGATAGTTACATGGTGAATGTAAAATAATTACATATTTATGTAATGAGTTTAAGGAAACCCCTATAAGTGAAATATTGAAACATATTATCTGTCCATCTATTATATGTGATGTTTTAGATGGTAACTTTTTTTAGGTTTTATTAATCATTTTAATGGAGTTTAATAATATTAAATGTATCATGTTATAAAAAAATCATTCTCAAATGTATCATTAGTTTATGCTATTTCGATATATATTGGTATATATTTAATGAAGTGAAAATATGATTGTACAACTAAAAATTAATTCTATTTATTGATAACTGTAAATATTCATTGAGTATTATATGTTTTTATGAAATGGTTATGTTAGCATAAATATGATTCTCGTATGATGAATCATAATATTCTAATTAGGTAAAAAAAATGTTTTGAATAAGGGATGGCCTCAAAAGTATACTATATGGAGTACTATTCATAATGTATTTTCTATTCCAGGTGTGTATGTTTTATAATCAGAATCCTGCACATGTATGGTTATAAATATTGCTAGAATTAGATCCTTCATAATTTTATATTATTCATACAAAATTCATTAATCTCTTCAAATCATGGTGTGTTTTGTTAGGTTTCTGACCATTTAATTGGTTAGAGCTCGACCAATATGGTAGATATCCTTTCATGTGAAGATTATGAAAAATGGACCCAGGATTGAGATATATTGAGGAAGTGAGTGACCACAACTATATCACACATATGGTGTACATATCTATCTTGTGAGGGTCTTGGTATGTAATAATCCATATAAGTAAATGGGTTGTAATGTATTCATCAACCTAGTTCATCTAAACATGAATAGTTGTGAACATATGGGTATGATATAGGGATATACATCCTCCATGTACCATATTAACTAGATGTTTTTGACAAAGGGACTTTACAAAAATTAATTCATGTATGTGATATTTTCTAGGGGAATAATTATAGAGATGCATGCTTTTGGTGGAGATCATATCATATTCATTCATTGCATGAGTACTATTTAATCATTGCTTGTGTCCTTTCTACTATTAAATTACTAAATTTTTTAATTCATATTTCCATCAATGTTATAAATCCATGTGTTCTACCCAATTTGGTTGACTAAATGGGTATTGAGATTGAATCAGTGGGACACCCTAAACGTTTTTTTCTGTTTATATAAACCATGTTTTATATGGATATTCAGAATGAATTACACATGATATGATACATGGTATGGTTAATGAAATATTTAAAATACTGTTTTTAAGATAGAGAAATGATTTTTGGATTTGATTTAACATGCTATTTCATATGATAGAGTGTTTGGTGAAGTGGAAAAAAGTCTCTAATAATTTTGTGAATGTCGTAGATTATTGGAGAAATTCCATAATGCCTTTATCCTAAGTGTTTATATAATCATTAAAAAGTATATTATATGCATATATTTAAGGAATTTCATATTTATATTTGGTAATTATCATAAATGAATGATATTTGACAAATTCTTAATTCCATGTAAGTGTAAAAAGTTAACATATTAATATCAGTTACATAAGTTTTCATTTTTGTTTCATTAATTGAAACACATGAAAACAAATTTATGTATAATAGTTATAGTAGTTGTAACCAAAATATAAAATCAATCGTACATTTCATAATATAAAAATAATTTTTGAACACTAAAGGATTAGCCTTTGTTATAATTTAAAGGTCCACTACCATAAAGGGTGTGTGTCTGAGAAATATTAGCTGATGCGCCCATTATCATTTATCTTCATTCGTTATCTATCCAACTCTATCTCATGTAAAAACCATGTCATCAGTTATTGGTGTGATCCCACATAAACATTTGGTGATTTAATTAAACCCATCGATACTCCACGGAGATATAAGCTTAGTGGACACCATTTTGTGTCCATCATCGAGCATATAGAATGATAACATAGATATTTTTTTTGTAATGTATACTGAAATATTTATTATAAAATATTCTTTTTCTATTTTTAGGAATGGTGACCTTCTGACTGGGTTTCACTTTTTTTCTATTATTCATTATAAATGTAAAAAAATTATATAAAACCTAAAAAAAATACTATATGAAAACTATCAACTACCTAACTAATAATAGTACCGATTTGGAGTACTCCGTGGGAAATAAGACACACAAGATAACATGTTATTGTTTAATGATATAACGTTAAAATCCTTTTCTATTAAGGTACCAAAAATTCATTTGAAAAAATATTCTATGAAAATTTAATATTTAAATTAATTTTTTTGAAGTATTACCTAGATTAACAAGATGATTAGGCCATAAAGTATTTGGTTAGGGTTGAATAGAAATTATAGAATCCACACATCTTATACACTAGTGTCTATGATAATGTTGTGGACTCAACTCTGTGGGTTGAAGAATAGGGGGAGTACCCATTCACCTTATTCCCAAATATACATGTATAAAGAGATACAATTAAAAAGTGTTTGGAAGTAATAAATATTTCAATATACATGTCCTTATCCAGATTAATGAAATGATCACCAGAAATAATGTAACATCCTGGTTCTAACTATATTATTCATACGTCATTTTACATTTGGGATATCTAATTCTATCATACTACCAAAAGGTAGTAAAACAATTCTCTTCTTGGGTGATTGACCATGATTATTTACACAAATATATTTTTATTAATTTATTTTGGAATAAATTATTGTATTTTAATTATTTTTATGGATGATTTTCATGTATGGATACAACTTATGATAAATTTAATATCATTTTAAAATGTTTCACATCGAAATAAATTAGGTTGTATTACTCTATTCTTACTTTTATTAATTTGAAATAATAATATTTTTAAAATTAAAACCATTATTTAACAAAATTGAATTTCATATATAATACTTGTTTAGTGAATATTAGGTTGTTCGTAACATTATGATTTTTTTATTTTTCCCCATTTATGAAAAAAGTGGGCTTAATTGAACTCATATATCAATTTAAACCTTGAATAATTTATGGAAGTAAATTTTACTCTTATTGTTACATTCTTATGATTGATGACATGAATCAACTTCTTGATTATTTATTTTATTATAAAATAAAATTTGAAGACATTTTAAGAGATTCATTATAAACATATTTCTGGGTAAAATCACACACCAGAGAGTTTTATGCAGAACATTGATATATTATTTATAGTTTAGTCATGATTTAGGGAACATTGAATATGATTTAAAATCGATAACATGCTATTGATTATTTAATATAATTATTAATTTCATGGAGATGTTAAAAGTATAATGTCATTTCTAACTCAAACAATCCTTTTGATCTCTATTTCTACAAACAATCATAGAAGACCTGTATTTGAGCCATAGAATCCATGAGTGGACTTGATTGGAGGAACAATGAAAATGGAATCCCATGGCAAAATTATATTTTTTTAAATTTAATATAAACAATGAAATATAGGTGTGTGTGAGTAAATCATTTTACATGGAGTCATTATGAGAAACACATTACTGAAAATAATTTCTAGTTGTATAAATTACAATGTATATTAGGGTCACACCAATAGCATAAATACTATTTACCCTCAACGTATAAAAAATATAGAATCTAGTAATGTTGAAATGAAATAAAATTTACTTGATGAAGTATCAATTTTTGGTTCCATTATTATACTGTAAAATTACTCAAATGATATAATGATCATAGTTATTGACATATGAAAGAAGTTAAAGGTGAATTTTTAATAGGACATTACTATTATATCATGAAAATTACATATCGATTCTAGCCTCCTCTTTCAATCCATTATTTTAAAACATTGATATTCTAGATGTAATCTATAGTAAAACCAATAGAGGAATTTTTATTATAAATCTTATTATAATTCCCCATAATAGAAGATACACAACTTGTTTTCTAGGTTGAAGAACCACACAACTTCGTTCATTTCTCCATAAACATCAGATTCAATAAACAACTACAACATGTCTATGTTTGTGTGATATGGACATAATATCGTCATTTCATAGTAAATCAATAGTGTAAATAAAGGTTACATTATATATATATGAGATAAATAAATAAGTGATATAAATTATAGTAGTGTTATAACAAAAACCAAATACCATAAATTAATACGTAATTTAAAAAAATTCTTGTCAAATAATAAATGTGTCCGTAGTCAAAAACATACATAAGAAAACCTAATGGCTGAAAGTACAAACATGGAACGACTCTATAACCAGTATTGTGTAGTATCATGCTCCCAAATTACTATACATCATCTTAGAAACCATGAAATCAACAACTATTGTTAATTTTCAAACCATAACCTATAATGCAATGAAATAGTTGATTAAGTACCAAATTTTAGGGAAGGACTTAAAATTTTTGGAGTACAACTCAATAGGATACCACTAATTGCACCTCTAGATTTACAATTTAATATATATATTCATGAAGAAGTCCAATAAGTGAGAAATTACTGTTTATCATCTAAATAATAAATTGTTTAACATATTAAATAATATGTTAGTAAAAAACCACTAATGAACATACTCTAAGGTGACACCCAAAAATGGTTTGTATATTCATATTTCAAATATACTGACTCACTAATCCTGGTATATATAATTTACTAATTTTTTACTATGTGAATTACCATGTAAATTATGATTGTATTAATCTATGGGAATCAACATGTCTCAACTCGAAATTTCATATATTAAATTACCCTAGGTAATTCAAGGGGGTGAAACATGGAATTCAATTAAGAAATCACATTACGAAAACAAATAAAAAAATTGTTTATTAATAAAGGTATCTCATGTCACTAGTATAAATATGTGGTTTTAGTGGTCTTTTATACCCAAAATATTTTATTACATGATCTTCATGTAGAAAAAATTCTTTAATAAGTGTTCTATTTAATGAATTCATAAATTATTCCTATAAGTGTATTTTTATGTATATTATTCATCCAAAATAAAAATAAAGCCATATAAATTATTGTGACATAATAAATGAAGTAAAATTCATATGAAACTCATTAATGATTAAATTGTATACGTATGTCAATATTAGGCTCAAAAAATATTTGACTATAGTGATTTAATGGTAATTGAGAGTGAATAAAAATAAAATTCTTGAAATTATAATTATTATGAATTGTATAAGGAATGTAAATAAAAAATTATGTTTTTGAGAATCAAAAAAATGTCCATGATGATGATTATTCTAATATTGAATATATAGAAGAATAAAAGTATATAGGTGAGTCAATCTATGGATCATTTTGGATAAAATGATACAATTTATATTAATTCATATCTTGGGATACAAATATTCTCTAACTCAAACATAAAATATTAAGATAGCATAACACGTTAATATATTATCTAAAAAACCTAATTCATTTAAAGAAATGTCATATGAGGAATCATATGTGAAATCCATTAATGAAATATTATATAAAATTGAAAATAAATAACCTTGGAACATGTTTAATCACCACTTTAACGTAATGTGATTGGTGAAAAAATGGGGTATTATAAATAAGTTATCGAAAAAGTGATATGACATCTATAATAAAGATAATTTATTTTTACAAGGGATGTACTCCAGTTGACTACCTTGATGTCAAAGAGGAATTTTCACAGGTGGAAATATTTGAATATTTTTTAATCTTTCTTGCTATGGATTTTTAAATAAGGTTCTGTGTGTTTTATATGGATATTGAAGACTATATTTTTTGAATGGATTTTTGAATAATGAGGTATATATCAAACAACAAGTTAGATTAGTTCTTAGAAAATATTATTGTTAATAATGAATGTTAAAAATGAATATTATGTCCTAATTAAATAATTATGTTATTTGTATTTAAGTTGAGATATTTTCCCGAGGTAAGTGGAATTGAAAATATGAGTTATTGATCACAAAATTTAGGTGTATTATTTTAAAGGGAAACAATTTATGGTACTATTGTATTTCGAGGGAGTCATATTCAATGGTACATGTAATTTTTTTTATAATTGTGTAAAATTTATTAGTTATGACTCTGAAATATCAATTATTATAGAATAGATATATTTTATTGGGTTATAAGTTCATCATTATTTAAGTAAACCATTTATTTCCAAGGACAAGTATGCAAATCAAAGTCTTTAGTAAGATGAAGTTATAGGATTATAGATCTGTATTAACTATGATTATAGTTTGAGGTAATCATATAATACATGAGGATAATGAATGGAAAAATAAAATATATATATAGTAATCCATATTAGATTACTCTCCCTTACTGCAATAAGTCAAGTTGTTTTCTATGCTACATGACTAGTGGTGATGTTTCAATCTTATACTACAATGGAAAATCTCCATGAAATTACATGAATAATAAGATATGTCCAAAGAAAATTATATTACTCTTAGATGTATAAATATGTATAGAAAATATATTTAACTTCATATTTGGATTTTTATTTTCATAGGGTTATAATTGATTGAAAATCCACAAGTGTATGAGATTTTTTACATTGTAAATATTTATGTTGGATTGATTAGAACGAAACTATTTTCTGATTATTTTAGAACATAAATGTGGAATATAAATTATCCACCAAAGACCATACTTAGATTAAATGTATGAAAGAAAAAATTTATATAAATAAATGATATTATACAAAAACCATAGATTATTCAATGTTATAAATAATGTGTCATTTAGTTGTTCTAAAATCTGGTTCAACACCCCCACATGAAAAATATTGAGATCGGTTACCATTTACAAAATATAAAATTATAGAAAAGAATAGTGAAAAAAATCATTCTGTGCCATGATAATTTGGATGATATCTTCCTAAATTTAATTTCAAAACCATGTATTTGAACAAAATAAGTTGGAACTTATAGATATAATACATTCCTAAAACTAAATAATTTTATGATTACCTCGTCTCTATCATTTTAACTATTTTATATTAACATTTATTATATTTTCATGTACAATAAATGTTAGGATACATATAAATATTTGGTGACATGGAATCTATTTGGTGTTTCATAAGAAGTTGGAGTAGTTTGGTAAAAGTAATGGCTAGAATTAATATATTTTATTCCTCTACATTCCTATACTGATCATTTGATCGCATAGTATTGTAGATTATTGAATACTAATTAAATGATATTAAACATTAGATGGTTCAGGAATGTTTGGATTAAATCCTTTGATTTTGTTATAAAATTAGGATAATTTGTTTTGGAGAAATGGGGGAATGGAACTAGACAATACCTCATGTATGGAAGAAATCCATGGAATAAAAAATTTTAGAAACATATGGGTTTTCCTGGAGAGTGTTTTATTATGTTTCACGGAGTGAAATTGTCATTAAATTTCTGAAAATTCTTTGGTGGAAAAAAAATCAAAATCCAGTAAAGTTATAACCACCCGATTCAAGGACGGAATTTGTGTCAAGTAGGCTGGATTTGTGATAAATGTGTAAAAATGTTGAAAATTTGGAGGGAAGGAAGTGATAAGTTTTAATTAAGGGGTATTTTTTAGAGGATGTAGTTCCAATCCTTGTACCACCTTATGGTACTCATAATGATGTTCCTGGACTTGACGGAATATGACATGAAATTTCTATAATTTAGTAATAATGGAAATTTTTATCACTTATTTGTACCATTACATTAGTGATTATCAATATGAACCAGAGATTCCAAAATGGTGTGTATGAAAATACTACATCATCGTCAACATTTTTTCAAATTAGAATTTTACCCATGAGAAAAATGTTTAGATAATTATGTAATGGATGATTTCATAGTGTAATTTGACATCACTAGAAAGAACATCAATATAAAAAGGGATTGGAACTATTTTCTAAATCCTATTAAATTCTATTGTATGGTTTCCCGGGTATATTAAGTAGACTATAGGTTCTAAAATGTGGAATGGAAGGAGAAAACATCACGGTGATTGGTGATTTTTTATTATAAAATCCTTATAAGCCACATTAAATCACTCTATAATAGTTGTAATGGTTATTCCATATTTTGTATTGAATTGGATAATTTCACACAAGCATGATCCAAAAGGAAATACATTTCTAATAACATAATACAACTAGTTTTTCTATGTTACGATGAAAACAATGTTGAATGGGAAATAGAAAATGTATATTTTAGAGACCATGGGTATAATTGTATAACATTTTAATAATTTTTGTAGGGAAACAAAAAATGGGAATGAAACTATTATTCTGACCATTTTATGGATGTTACCTATTTGGTAGGGATTCCTATCATATATCGTAGATAAACATGCCATGTTAAATAAACCAAAAAATATCAAAAATAGAATTTCAATATGGAAACATGCCCTTGAGGTTTGAAATATGGATGTTAAATAATTTTTTGATGGTTGAGAGCCTCATTAAATTCATTTGTATTGACCTCTGAAATTTTAAAAAACAAAACTAGTATTCACTTGATATGATATAATGAAGGTACTTAAAAAATTTTAATTTTATTTTCATATTAATATGAATTTTATATTTAAATTATAATTCCAAATTTCATATAGATTTAAATCATATACTACAATATTGTAATAATAATGAAAAAATATTAAGGGGTCATATAGAAGAATTAGATCACAAAAACATTGTTTAAATGAACATAAAGTTAAAAATAAATGAAATTTATAACTATAGGTTATTAAATATTTCATTAAAAAGTGAGGCGTGATATTAATATATTGTTCATTAATGACAAGGTTTTATGAAATAGTAGTTTTTTAACTAGGGGAATGATCTCAAAGTGAAGATTGGAGAATCAAAAAAGAACTCATTTTTTTGGTTTTATTTCATCATAAACATTTTGAATATGGCCTGCATGACAATCATACATTCAAACCCTTTTAAGATAAGTGTGTTGAAGAGATGGATTTGTTGTTTCCATCACTATTTAATTATATATATCTAATATTATAAAATATACTAATGAATTATTTTTCTATTATACATGTTAATGCATGGTTAATAAATGTTCCTAATATTATCAATTTATAGGATACTTATGTAATGTAAATGTGAAAATGATCATTATTTTATTCATTTAGTTGTGCTTAAAAACAATATTCATGTTTTATTTTACAATGATAATAAATATAAAATTTAAATGTAAGAATTGAAGATGATTTGTCACTATAATGCACCCCAAAATTTTATTATGGGACCATTTTATTACATGGGTTATGAAATTCCATTAAGTGATTGAATATCATTTGTTCAATAGTTTAAATCATTAAGCATCAAAAATTTAAAATCCCCTCAACACATCTGCTTAATTAAACTAAAGAATATTTTTGGAAGACCAATAGACATAATGCTGGCACCTATGGATATGACCACTGGGGATAATGTAAATGGATTCAGTAATGATGCATTTTGTTATTACATTAAAATTGCATCTTTTTAGACTTTTATACAATAAAATTCACAAATTTATTTTTCGTAATATTAATGGATTAATGACTTCATAAAATATTTAGAAATTCATCTTTTACCGTTAATTATATGAACATATTTGATAATGATCCTCCAACCTACTAATATTCAAATATATTCCCTAGTTAAAACATCCCTCATAACTTAGTGGAAGAAAACATAATAATGTGTTTGCTCATATTATCAGTGAGGGTAAACAAATTGATATCAATTGATCATTATATTAATGTAAAATATAATAATTAGGGTATCAAAAAAGAATATAACATACAAATTTCAAACCCAATATATCATGGATCATAAAGATAATCCACTAAATAAAACATTATCCTTCCAAAATAGATGAACTGTAAGAGTGAAAAATCATCATAAATTAGTCATGTATTATATATTAATGTCATATAAAGATGGAAGTATTTTAGTTATAGAGTCCAATTCATATGTCAATGTAATCTTTTATTCCATGAAATAATAATAGATCAGGAATTAACTATCATTTCCATTTCATTATAGATCAGGAATCACCACCGGCTTACCATATTATATGAATAAAATTCCCTTTTCCATTGGAGATCAAGAATATCTACATATTTACCATCACCATTCCATTAGATATAAAAAATTTCCCAAAGAATTAGACGAGGATATATTTCATTAAAATTAAATTATAATATCACAAATTTTTGTTCCACAAGATCTTCAAACCATTATGATATCATAACGAATGAGTAGAAAATTGTTTCATAAATAATAATTCATTGTACAACCCATATAAAATAATTAAATCTCATAATGCAGTCATGAAAAAATTATAGAGTATCCAATGGAAAAGTAATGGGTTTCATAATCATAACTTCTCGGATTATAGAAAACCCAAAACTCATAAAAAGACTCGTGACTGTACCATTGTATCATATATGTTGTAAACCATAAAAAAACAATAATGTTATTTTTTTGGGGATAGAAATTCCATAAAATATCATCAAAATAATCATGAATAAAGTAACCTTCGCATTTGAAATAACATCATTAAAAAAAATTCCAAAATATTCGAGATAATCATTTTCTTTTTGATGAACCATGAAAACATTTAATGTATGATTCAAATTATTGAGTGTTCATGAAAATACAAAAAAAGGTTCATGCCGTGCACATTAAAATAGTGACTCTTTCCACCTTATTTGTAAATATTCCTAACTACCACATTCGAAATGAATAGAGATTAGTTGAGAAACACTAATGTAATTGGTGTCAGGGGTTTATGATATAACATATGAAGTTTTATTATATTTTATTTAATATGGCTTGTGGGTATCAGTTAGTCCAATGGAATGAAAAATAAAAAAACAATAAATATTTAATGAATGGTTGTAGAACAAGTTGAAATTAATATGATGTTTAAAATATGTAGTATAATTGTCTACTAATAGTGGATGAATGGAAGAAATAGTATGATCAGATAATTTAACACATAAATAAAAAACATTTCTTGTAATTAAAAAAATTTGGTTACCAATTTTATATTATTAATCTATTGAAATATTTAGATATGATATTTGAACATTACATGCTATAAAATATGGTTCCAAATATATATCCCCAATAAAATAAAATGGAACCGTATTTTTATAATTTGATTCAAATGAATGTTTGTGGACTGGTTTGATAAGAAATAATTTAAAATGAATGGTAATTCATCGGATTTTAGAACAATTAGAGATAAATGAGACACACTATAATCATATATTCATGAATATAAGTGTTTGATTGCATAAAAAGTTATCAAATATGAGAATTAAATTAAACTAGGGAAAATATTAAAATATTTACATCACATAACAAAATAGAATTAAAATCTTACAAGGTTGAAAATTATTTGGATAATACGTTACTAAAAATGAAATGTCTTCAGTAAAAACACTAAAAAAATAGGGATGTGGAAATAAGAATTCACATGGAAAAAACATGGAAAATGAATAGTTTATATATAATGGTATCTCATGTCACTAGTAGAAATAAGTGGTTTTACTATCCTTTTTACACAAAATACTGTAATACATGATATGCATGTAGAGAATATTCCTTAATATGTGTTCTATTTAAGGAATCCATACATTATTCCTCATACTTTATTATGAGTTATATTATTCATAAAAAATAAAAAATGAAGCCATGGAAACGATGGGGATATAGTAAATGAAGTAAAATTCCTAGGAAACTCATCAAGGATTAAATCTTATACATATGTCAATAATAGGATAAGAAAATATTTTATTGTAGTGATGTAATTCTTGATGAGAATGAATAAAAATAAAATTCTAGAAATAATTATTATTATGAATTATTTAAAGAATGTAAATAAAAAATATATATTTATGAGAATCCCAAAATGATCATGATGGTTATGATTCTAATATTGAATTTATAGAAGAAATTAGTATAGAGTTGAGTCAATCTATGAATGATTTTGGATAAAATGTATCAATTTTTTCTTATCAATATAATTGGATACAAATATTCTCCATCTCAAACATAAATGATTAAGATAATATACCACATTAATATATTATCTAAAAACTGAATACTTTTGATGAAGTGCTATATAAGGAATCATTGATGATGTCCATTAAAGAAAAATTTTACAAAAATGAAAATACATAAATATGGAACTTGTGGAATCACCACAGTAACATAATGTGATTGGTAAAAAATGGGTATTTATAAATAAGTTATCTAAACATTTATATGACATCTATAATAAAGATAATTCAATTTTTAAATGGATTTTATCCAATTGACTACCTTGATTTCAAATATAAATTTTCACAGGTGGAAATATTATAATATTTTTGAATCCTTCAAGCTATGGATTTTCAAAAAATGTTCAGTGTGTTTTAGATGGAAATTGAAGACTATATTTTTTTAATATAGTTTTAAATAATGAGTTATGTATGAATCAAAAAGTTAGATTAGTTCTTAGCAATATCATTGTAAATAATGAAAGACACAAATAATTTTTATGGATTAATGAAATCACTATGTTATTTGTATATATGTTTAGATATTTTCTTAAGGTTGGTGGAATTTATAATCTGAGTAATTGATCACAACCTATAGGTGTAATATTTTAAATAATAATAGTATATTGTATTATTTTATATAGAGGGATTCATATTCAATGATACATGTAATTATTTCTGATAATTGTATAAAATTTATAATTTATGACTTTGAAATCTCTATGATAACAGAATAAATATATTTTATAGGGTTATTAGTTCATCATGATTTAATTATAACATTTATTTCCTAGGATAATTCTTCCAAAATAAGTCTTGATTAAGTTAAAAACATAATATTGTAGATATGTATTAACTCCAATTATCATTGGATGAAAACATATAATATATGAGGATAGTTAGGGGAAAACATTTAATCATATTTAATAATACTTCTTAGTTTACTCTTTCTTACTACAACATGGAAATATATTTTCTATGATACATGATAAGTAGTGATGTTTCAATATTATACTACATTGGAACATCTCCATCAAAATACTAGAATAATAAGATATGTCACGAGAAATTATATTATTGTTCGATGTAAAAATTAGTATAGTATATATATTAAACTTCATATTTGCATTTTTTGGGTATATGATATAATTAATTGAAAATCCACAAGCGTATGAGATTTTTACATTGTTAATAATTATGATTGTTAGATAAGAAAGATACACCATTTTGAATCTTTTAAAACATCACTGTTGGTAAATAATTTTGTCATGAAAGACCATACATAGATTAAAAGTAATAAAGACAAATTTTAATAAATCATTGATGTTGTGAAACATCCACAGATTATTCAATCTGATAAATAATGTGTTATTTAGTTGTTTTAAAATCTAGTCAACACCCTCACAAGAAAAACATTGAGATCCATTACGAGTTACAAAATATGAAATTATATAATAGAATAGTGAAAAATCCATTATATGTAATGAAAATTTGGATGATACCATCCAAAAAATAATTTCAAACTCATGTCTTTGAAATACATATTTTGGAACATAGAGATATAATATATTCCACAAACTAACTATGTTTAGATTTATTGCCTCTCCATAATTATAACTATTTTATATGAACATTTTTTGTGTTTTCATGAATAGAATGTTACGATACATAAGAATATTTGGTAAGATACAATCCAAGTGGTGTTTCATAGCAAGGTGGAGCAATTTTGTAAAAAATATGGCTCGCATTGATAAATTTTATTCCTCTACTTTCCTATAATAATTTTTGGATCACATAGTATTCAGGATTATAGAATACTAATTCAAAGATATAATACATATGATTATTCATGATTGTTTGGATTAAAAATGTTGAATTTTATTATAAATTTAAGAGAAATGAAATGGAAGAAATGGGGGAAAAGCATTATACATGACCTCATGTATTGAAGAAATCCATGGAAGAAATATTTTTAGAAACATATAGGTTTTCCAAGAGAGTGTTTTATTAAGTGTCATTGAGTGAAATTGCCATTAAATGGTAGAAAATTGGATGGTTGGAAATTAAATAAAATTTAGTAATGTTATAACCAACTGATTCAATGTTGTATTTTGTGTCATGTAGGTTGGATTTGTTCTAAATGTGTAAAAATGTATGAAATTTTGATGGAAGTGATAAGATGTTATTAAAGGATATTTTGTATAGGATGAAGTTCCATTCCTTATGAAACCATGTAGTACTCATAATGATAATCCCAGATTTAATTGAATATGACATATAATGTCTATAATTTATTAATAATGTTCATTTTTATCACATTTTAGTACAATTATAGTTGAGATTATTAGTATGAACTATAGATTCCATAATGGGGTGTAGGAAAATACTACATCGTGGTAAACATTTTTTCATTTAATAATTTTACCCTAGAGAAAACTTCATATAAAATTATGTAATAGATGATTTCATATTGGAGTTTGATGTCACTTGAAAACTACTTAATATAAAAAAGGTCTTGGAAACTATTTCACGGAACATTTTAAATTCTATTTTATCATTGTCCAATGATACTAATGAGACTAGAGGATCAAAAATTTGGAACAGAAGGAGAAAAAATCATGGATATTGGTGATTTGGGATTATTAAATTGTTAAATGCCACATTAAATAACTCAATAATAGTTTTAATGGTTCTTCCATCTTTGGTATTAAAAGGGATGGTTTCATAAAAGCATGATCAGAAAGGAAAGTCAATTATAACAACATAATTTAACTTGTTTTTCTGTATAAATAATATTCCTATGTAGAATGAGAAGAATAAAAGTTATATTTTAGAGATCATGGGTATAATTGAATAACATTTCATGACTATTGGTAGGAGAACATAAAATGATAACGAAAACAAGATTATGACCATTTTATGAAAGATAAATATTGGGTAGATATTTTTATCATATATCATAGAGAAACATGACATGTTCTATAAACAAAAAAATTAATTTTTTTAAGGAAACATGGAAATGAGGTTTGAAATATGGATGTTACATATTGTTTGGATTGTTTGGGGACTATTTAAATTCTTTGGTAGTTATATCTGAAACATTGACGAACAAAAATAGTAATCATTGTATATGATATAATCAAGAAAGGTATAATTTTTTAAATTTAATTTTATGTAAATTTGATTATTTTTTTTAAATTATAATTTCAAATATTCTATAGATACACATTATCTACTACTAAGTAGTATGAATCATGATAAAATTTAAGGGGTAATATAGAAGAATAATATCACAAAAAATTTCTAATTGATCATAATCTTCAAAATAAATAAAATTTATAACTATAGGTTATTAAATATTTCATTTACAAGTGAGGTGTGATCTTAATGTATTGTCCATTTATGATAAGGTTCTATAAAAGGGGTTTATTTCTTACCAGGGGAACAATATCAAGAGAAGATTGTCGAATCAATGAGAACACATTTTTTTTGTTTAATTTCATCTTAATCGTTTTGAATATGGCCTTCATGACACTAATACATTCAAACCCTCTTATGTGAAGTGTGTTTAAGTGATGGATATGTTGTTTCCATGGTTAGTTAGTGGTAAATATCTAATATTATAACATATACTAATGAATTAATTTTCAATTAGACATGTTAATTCATGTGTAATATATGTTCTTTATATTATCAATTTATAGGTGAATTATGTAAAATAAATGTGCTCATGATCATTATTTTATTTAATATAGTTGTAATTAAATACAATATTAATGTTTTCTTTTCTAATAAGAAAAAATATCAAATTTAAATTTAATAATTGAAGATGTTTTTTCACCTTAATTCACCCCCAATATTTTATTATGGGACTATTTTTTACATGGTTTATGAAATTCCACTAAGGGATTGAATATAATTTGTTTAATAGTTTAAATCATTGAGAATCAAAAATTTCAACATACCATCAACACATATATATAGTTAAAATAAAGAATATTTTCTGGACACCAATGCACACAATGTCAGCCCCTATGGATATGACCACTAAAAATTATAAATTGATTCAATAATGACACATTTCATTATTAAAGAAATATTGTATCTTTTAAGTTTACTATTCAATAAATTTAACAAATACAATCCCCATATTAATAATGTATTAGTGTCTTAATAGAATAATTAGAAAAACAAATTTAATAAATAATTATAATCAACATATTCGATAATGATCTCCCAACCTACTAATATTCATATATATTCCACATATAAAACATCCCTCGTAACCTAGGTAATGGGAACATAATAATGGGTGAGATCGTATTATCAGGTAGGGTAATCAAAAATTATATCCATTGACCACTATATGAATGAAAAATATAATAATAAGAGTACAAAAATATGAATATAACATGAAAATTACAATCACAATATATCATGGATCATAAAGATAATCCATTGAAGAAAACATTATCCTTTCAAAATAGATGAACTATAAGAGTGAGAAATAATCATAAATCTATCTTTTATTATATATTCAGCTCATATAATTATGAAACAATTTTAGATATAGAATCCATTTCATATGCCAATGTTATCATCTGATACCATGAAATAATAATGCATCAGGCGTAAACAATCATTTCCATTTCATTATAGATCAAGAATCACAACCTGATTACCATATTATATAAATATCATCACCTTTTCTTAATAGGATATTGAGGACATCAGCCTATTTAACATCACTATTCCATGGGATAAAAAAAATTAACCAATGCATTAAACAATGATAATTTTCATTAAAATTAAATTTTAATATCATAAATGTGTGCTCCAATAGATCTTAAAACATTTATAATAACATAACCAATGAATATAAAAGTGTTTCATAAATAAATTTCAATGGATAACCAATAGAAACGAAATTAATATAATAATGCACTCATCATACAAAATTTACGCAATGATGCAGAAAAGGAATGGGTTTCATAATCATATACTCATGGTAGTTATAAAAACAAATAATATAGAAAAAATTTGTGATTGTACTATTGTATTATATATGATTTAAACCATAAGAAACAGTAATGGTATTTTTTGTTGGAAAGAAATTCCATAAAATATAAATAAAACATTCTTGAATGAAATAAAATTCCCATTTGAAATAAAATCATTAAAATAATAAAATTTCTAAAATATTCTATAAAATCATTTTGTTTTTGTTGAACCATGAGAAAATTTAATGTAAGACTATAATTATTGAGTGTCCATGAGGATACAAAAAAATGGCCATGTCGTGCATGATAAAATAATGACTCCTTTAACCTTTTTTGTAAAAAGAAAAAAAATACCACATTCAGAAAATAAATATAAGAGTAACCTATTTTCCCTTTTAAAAATTAATATATATTTATAAATATTTTTTTTATTCCTAGGGTAATAATATTATTTTCATTAATTTGTTCAGAATAAATTTACATGGTATAAAAAGGGTTTTAGAAAAAAAATTGAATTAAATTTTTGTCTTCTCTAAAAACATTTTGAATATTGATTACATAATGAGAGGAAAATTAATTTAAAACATTGATTATCTAAAAAATAATAGTATTTGGAGAGTATATTCATAGTCTTATGGGGATATATATCTTAGGATTTCATCCTCGAATGTACAAAAAAACATTCTAGATAAAAAATGAGACCGATTTAAAAAATTTTCACTACTATCGTATCTTTTGAAACACAATCTTCATGAATGAATAAAAATAGGTAGATATTAATATCCATTAATAATCATGAAAAAAATGTCATTAATGGGTATTATATATACCACTGAATTGAAACAAGTGGTGAATAAGAAAAGTGTCCTACTGATTTTGAATAGAGATATAAATCTCATAACCTAGGTCTCAACATCGTTCATTCATGATGGAACCAAATTTAAAATAATTTCATTTTTATTATATATATGTTATAGAACAACAATAATATTTATCACTCCACCTCTGTTTTAGTTAAGAACTGACATTACCCTTTTATTAATAATTCATTATTATAATCATGTTTCAGGTAATAACTACTTCTCTATTAATATATGTTTTTGTTAGGTATTTTTTCATTAATAATGGTTCCATAATATCCATAATTTTATCTATGATTTAAATATAATATATTTTAGTTATTTATAAATATATTTTATAGAAATTCCTTAACGTTAGATATATAAAATAAATTACACCATTCATGGGGATGGAAGGTCATTTATACACATGAACTATATTTCCATTTTCTGCACAGTTAATGTGAATGAAATTAAAATAAATTATAAAATTTCAAAATTTATTTTTATTCAAATATATAAAATATTTTCCATAAACATTTCTTTATTACATTATACGTAAAGAGTATGTGATGAAAAAATGACAGCTTCCTGAGGTAGTAGGATACCATACAAATGGGGGATGTTATCAAATTCTGACTGAATTGAATGTAAGAAGGTATATGTTGTCATGACCCATCCCCCAGGGCCCACATCGCGACTACCCCAAGCCCGCCTTCCATAAGCCATGGGCTGGCGACTAGCACCAAAGGCGTAATTTCCTAAAACTGGGAAAGCATTGCCTTTATAAATCATTAATACACACAACCAGAGTACAAGTGAAAGAAAACACTAAGTAAAAGCTGTATATCAAGTGTACCGAAAGTAATGGGGTCCAGAATACAAGCCCAAGTGGAAAGTACAACTGAAAGAAAGGGACAACAGCTAAAACATAGATGCAGCTCCAGGATCATCGTCCGGGATTCCTACCTGAAGGGTATGTACAAATGTCCACCTCATCACTCCACATCTAAGGATCTTCTCCATGAACTGTCTTGCCGAGTAGTCCACCTCCTAGTACCATCTAGTCCTGGCTCAATATCGGCATTCGTCAATGCTTTCTGTCGTCTGCATCCAACACAACGTAGTGTGGTCATAGCCCGTGCAAGGGTGAGTATAATGATACTCATTAGGGACCCCGAGACCCTCATGGTCTCACAAAATTTAACAAGGATGTAACACAAATCAAAAAATCTGACGGATAACCAAAACATAGTTTAATGCCCATACATATAACTATGTTATCAAGTAACCCATCTCAATCATGAGGAAAAACACAAAGGTCATTAACTCAGCTCAAACCAGGATTTTTATTTTCGAAACCACGGCTGCTAGAGAACTCCTCCTTTGTCGAGTACAATGGCCGTGTCCCGACTCTGAGGTGCTATTCAGTAACCTTAGACTGCTGAGGTACTCCTCCTGTCGAGTACCGTGGGTCTTCCACCTAACACAGTAGCCCTCCATGCCATGGGTCTACCACCTCACACAGTAGCGCTCCCCCTAATAGCATACAGAGGTAGTCCTACTTTCGAGTACCATTGGTCTACCTCCTCACACAATAGAGATCCTCCTCCATGGGTCTGCCGCCTCACAAGGTACCACTCCTTACAGGGCTAGTCATGTCACTCCGAACTAATCAGACAAACAGTCATCAGGTCTCAGCCAGCTTCTAGGTCTCCGTAGTCTGCTCGCTCGTCTCCGGGAGGGTCTCCTCCACAAGCTACAAGCTGACACTTCAAGTGTCATTAAGTCCCACGAATAAGTATCTCAAAGTTCCACAATGTCATAGTGGTCTCAATGCAATAAACGGCGGGTCAATCGGACGCCCGATCAGTGAGTTATTAGCCTTTTTGTCCCGGGGGCCCGGTTGGTTTCGTGTACGAACCAACCCGACCGTATCTAAACTGTAACCCAAATTCCCATGGGGTATTTTTGAAGGGACCTAATCTCAAAGAGATTACGAGGGACGATGACAGTTCGTCAATCGGACGTCCGGTACCAAAGATATGGCCAACACAATCAAAGGGTCAAAAGTGGTCCCAGGTCCGATCCGACCCGGTCGGACCCACTCTGACAAACTCATTCGGGGTTGACCCAGTCTAGGTCGACCCGGTCAGACATGTTGGGTCTGACCCATCCTGTTGGGTGGTTCAGCCCGATATGTTTGGCCTAGTCCGCTGGGCCCGGCCCAGCAGGCTGCGTGGACAATTTGGGCCGAAGTCACCACGTGGGCGACTCAGCCCGAAGGCCAGTGGTAGGTCTTGACAGCTCTACGAGGGGCGCGGCTCAAACAACTCAGCCAGAGAGGCCAACTGCGGGCCACACAGGGTGTGGGCAGGCCATAGGTTTGCTGGGAAGGGCGGGGGGTGCACCGGGAAGATGGATCGGGGTGCGGGGATGGCGCCGGGGAGCACCAGGAAGGCGTCCTGGGCACCAGGGGGGTGCACCGGGCAGGCAGCCCGGGCACCAGGGGCAGCGCTGGGGAAGTGGCCTGGGTACCGGGAAGGCGGCCTGGGCACTGGGCAGGCGCTGGGAGGGCATCGCTTGACCGGCGGTGGGGTTCACGGAGGTCGCTAGAAGAACGACCTCTATTAACCATCTTCGTCGTTGTCACCACATTTCCATGCCACTGTTACGTCGCCGTCAATCCAAGGTACTAAAACCACAAAGGTTGCGGAGGGTTCAGTCTATGTTTGTGCGGCCCGAACTGTCCATGTTATAATGATAGCAAGCGGATCAAGAAGTTTATTTAATGAGAGATTATTAAGCATTAAATAACATAAAACATGCCCCTATATTTTTAATCAATGAGCGTTCATTCGTATCAGGGAAAGTTGATGTTGACGCCATTCACCGTATGCCTACACTTCTAAGATCATGTGTCGGTCCATTGACGATGAAGAGGAAGGATGAAAGGTCATAGAATAGATCCCACATCGGAGGGGGGGGGTTCTGAAGAAGTAGCCAAGGAAGATTTTTTCATCGTCGTTGTCTTCACGTTCTTCGTCGAAGGAAGCATAATCCTCCATGTGTTGGGTGTCGTGTCGCATTACCAGTGCTTCATCGCTTGGTGAAGTCATCCAAAATCCTCCTACCAAGCTCCCTATATATAGTAGTGGGGGAGAGGTATGGAACCATAATTGAATTTATGACGGTTCATTTATTAGGAACCTTCTTAAATTCCAACGATCCGGTTACATAAATTAAAAAATAGAAATGGGGTCAAGTGAATCAAAAGCGTTTGCGAATTAAATTAATTGAAGCAATTTATTTCATGTTGAAACATAAAATAAATTGATATCTTTAATTTTATGTTGACACACAACATTTAATATCACTTTGACACATAAAATTAATTGACAGAAATTAATTTTTATGTTGACACATAAAATTAATTGATAGCATTAATTTTATGTTGACACACAACATTAAATGAGGGGGTTTTGTTGTTTTCTCTCCCTCCCCATTAAATCAGCGTTATTCCCGGTGTGTATATTTTAATAAACATTACCACATGGCGTGATTTTAACTAAAATAAAATAAGATGTTACTTATATTATTTTATTAATATACGTGAAACCTAAAAACCAACTCTCATACCCGATCAACCGCCATCGAGGTGAAAGCCTTCTTAAGAGAAAACTGGCACTACGAGTTAAACGGTTCCCTCAGACTTAAATTCCTAGAACCCATTCAAAAGATAGAAAAACCCACACATACATTTACTGAACTTACCCAAACAAAACATCCAAAATTGATTCTGAGGACACCGGTTCTCGTAATCAGGTGCCGTAAAAAACTGCGGACTTCTAAAATTTAAAGAGTTAGGAAATAAAAAATTCTTTGAAATGTATGAGTCTTTACATATGTGACATTATTAGTCAATTATTATGGTAATGTAAATCATTTGATCTAATTTTTTAAAATTCATCATTATATCCATCTGTGATAGGTGGTGATGAAAACATAATTACATATGTTCGTAAGGCGATAGTCCATCACACACACGATCAAATGATTTATTTCCCTCATAATGGATGATGAGATAGATGTAGGTCATTGAATTAATTTAATTAAATATTATTACATTGTATATTTTTTTATATACTAATGATTGAAGACTATTTTAATTGTTTAGTGGAAGAAGTAAAAATAAAAGGCATGGCTAGGGAGTATAAATCTTCTTCAAAGAACCCCATTACGCATACATATAATGTATTAATAAAAGGGTATCACAATCAAAATAAGGAGTATTTTATATGAGTATGGAATAAGAGAATTTATTTGTTATTTATTTGTTTAAATAAATGGTTTTTGAGATATTAATATGAGTGGAGCGATGTTGTCAATATAAATTTGGGGGAGAGGTCACAATTGGTATTTTTGAAATGAAATAGGTGTAACCACATATTGAAACTGTTAAAAATATTAAAAAAATGATAATTATAAATTATATGATTTTATAATGTTTATATACGACCATTAAGAAGAGTTTTACAAGTTTTTTTATTTGAAATCTAAAAATTTTATTATAACCCCCTGTAAACTCGTTTTAATCATGACCACAACAATTAAAATCTACAGTTCATATTATTACATTTCATCAAAATTAGGTTAACCTATTTATATAATATTAAATATAAAAATTTCAAATATGAAATCTATTTTTCTAAATTAAAATCATAGAATTCGAAAATTTTAATTTAATATTAATCCTGTTGTTGTGAAGAAAAAGTTGTTTTGCGATGAGAATGTTCTCAGACATATAAAAATTATTAATTTGAACAAATAGTATGAAATTGATTTCAATGAACTCCAAATTATTAATAAAAATAAAATAGATCAATTTTATTTTTAAATTCCATCTCAAAATGAAATGTAATAGCTAGTTTTTTAAAAAATTATTTATAAATTTATAATAAAATCGTTATTTTTTTACTATTAATTAAAAATTGTAATTTCAGAAAACTCTCCAAGATTCCCTAAAAGAAAATTTAACAATTTATATTTAATAGATGATTATTAATTATTAACAGAAGTATTATAAAATTATAAACATTTACTTCTTATTTTTTTTCAAGATAACAATTTTTTGAGGAAAAATTACTTTTAAAACATATAAAGACATTACAAATAATTATATACTTTTTTATCAATATGTTTTTTATATAAAAAAATTCTATATAATACATAAATTTTTTCATTCTTACTCACCAAACCATGTTTATGTTCTAGGTTATAATAGTCATGTTGAAATTATAATATTAGTAAAAAAGTTCATGTTCATTAAAAGAAGGTATTTCATATAATACAAGGTATAGAATAAATTTAATTAATTCAAAAATTATATCACATAAAATATAAATATTTTACATTTTACCCCCCATAAAATTAATTACACCATATAATTCCATCACTTTGGTACAGAAAATGGGGTATAGTTCTACCATATTATATCCTCAGGTTCCCACATAGCTTCTTCAAGTATGTGGTTTCAACACAAAACTATAACTAGGTGAGTGATATTGATTCACATCAACTTATCATTGTGATCTATAATATAAATCAATTTATTCATAAGAAATATTATTCTGCCCTGTTAGAAGTTATTATTTTATTTTATGTAACAGATCAGGTCTGTATTTCCTCTTGGGAAATATTTATATCACATTGTGGATTTGAGGGAGGTTCAAGGGATCACTAATAAAAAACCCATCCCTATACAGTAAAGAATTTAAATTTGAATAATATACTGGTATATTAGTTTTTTATTACTAAAAAAATTCATTAGGTACATCCATGGAGTGATTAAAAGATACACATTTTCTCCAACATCAAATTATAGATCACATTAGTCATTGTTAGCATAATGTTTCAACTGACATTGAGCAAACATTATCCATTTTTAAATATCTCTATCATTGTCTAACATTTCATCACCTATATTAATTACCAATATTTTCATTTATATAATACTATTCTAATATGTTTTATTTCTACACCTCTTTCAATTGTGGTCTTCATAATGATCAATATGAATGCTTTTTTGGAAGATATTTTTGTATGAAAACTCGATTAGAGGAAGGTGGTGATCAAAAAACCCTTGAAATACATATAACAATAAATTAACATATACTCTATTGTTTAAATTTTTCACATAGACTGACCATATGTCTATGGATGATATGAATTTTTGAAAATAACCTCCACAACAAGAGACTATTGAAGACTTCCTTAGAATTTAATGGTATACATCGATGTTCAATCAAATAAAATATTATGTTATAATCTATGAAATCTTACTAGATCCTTAATGTATATCATTGACATTTGATCTGCAAAGAATTATTTTCCGATAGAAATGTAGTGTGCATATTTTTTATGAAAATAAAATACAACTCATATTTTATTATTCTATTTAAATGGTTTGGGGTGCCAATGATAAAATTCATGTTTTTGTTTCTCCGTTTCCATTATATTATGAAGAATGGTTCTAGAATCACATTATACATTGGTATATCAAACATAAGTTGTAAAAAATATAAATAAGTAAGATACACATTCATTAATATCTCTCTTCATATTTTCCTAAAATTAATACACATTAATGTAGTCCAATAGTACATGATATAGCCTTTTCATCCTTTGATTTTCAGTTTAACCCCATGGACTGACGAGATATGACATGATATCACCCAACAAACACATTATCTTTTCCCGAAACTATAGTAATATAATCCCTATAACATCCCCATTTTTAAAAACCAATAATTACATCTACATCAATGATAATATTAATGCTAATAGATTCCAATAATTTTTTTCATGTCTAAAATGTCTAAGAAAATTCATACATAAATAAAATTTTCACAAAAAACACATAAAAAACCTATGGTTGTAGTACCACAAGTGTTTTCTAAAATTTTATTAATCTTAAAAAATTCATATCACATAAAACTAAAAAATGGTTTTTTATGACATTGTACTTATGATCAAATAAAAAATCAAAAACTTATGATGGCATCCATAACTCTTATGTTAATATTACATTGAAGCATATATTCTTTAAAAATATAACAAACCATTTATTCCTTAAATATATTTGTATCATAGAATAATTCGATTGGGAGGTAGGGTTCAACCATTCATCAATAAAACCTAAAATTTGATCCCCTTTTACTGGAATTCATGTTGAGGGAGATAATCAATGCACATAATCACATCAAATTTCACTAGTGGATGAAAAATATGTTTTTCATAGGGCTCATTCAAAAAATTTCATACCTTGAATAACCTAATAAAGAGTGGTGGATCTGTGTTCCCTAATTATCCTAATTAACATCAACTACTATGATTGCATAATATTTTCTTTTTTTCTTTTTCATTAGAAGGTTTTTTGGATTACTATCCTCATTAGACCATAGAAAAGAGCATTGAATCACATAATACCCATAATATTATGCAATCATAGTAGTTGCTGTGAAACAATTGAAAACCCCCAATGAGACAATTTCCTCCATGTTTCCTCTCAAAATTTTAGTTTGAAGGACATATTAAATTATATTCTCTCGGGGTATTAGTCTTTTCATTAAATTCTATAAATATTTCATATAAAATAATAAGAATTTTAGGTAATTGTAATATATATTTCCTCCTTGATAAAAAAATATTCCTTCAAATATACTGATTTCACTTATGGATAAAAACAATCTAACACTTCATTTTAAGAAATTGAATAATTGATAAAACTTATCTTTTTGTTGGATGATTGTACTCGAATCATACCTCACTAGTCATCAAAAAAACAATTCATATATACAAAAAAATTAATTATCCATCTATTTTAACTCAAGGAATTCCTTCTCCATTTTCCTTTGAAGAATATCATTGAATAACTTATTGAAAAATAATCTCTCAAACTAATCCCACTATGTAGTGTAAAATTATTCATGTTTCGTATTATTCATGATTAGTATACACCATTTAACCAATATTCCTTCGATTCTATAGAAACCCAGAATTAATTTTTCATTGTTTTTAAATAGATAAGAGAAAATAACTTTTTAGTAGTATTGATCATTTTTGTAGAAACTAGTGGATCAATAGAACCACTAAAATGAGGTGGAAATTGTCTCATGATGGACTCAAAAGAAAATTTTGATATTTTTTAATATGTAATGACACATAATTTATATATTTTATTTGTAGCAATTATTTTGGAAAATTATAAGTCCAGACATTTAGAATACTTCTAATGTTGAGGCCCAATGTGTCCAAAAAGAATCACTAAAAGTTGTTAGTTTATATTAAAGGACGTGAGAGGTTTTTGAAAAAAAGTGGAATAACTCTTTAATAGTTTCCCAGATTAGAAATATGTGCACACAATTTTCTCATAGCTATGACTTTACCATCAATGTGGCCTAACATTGGCTATTGCTGGTAATATGTGAAAGGTAGTTTTTGGACATGATAATAAATAAAATTATTAAATAAAATTATTTTATTTCAAAATACTAAAAGTTAATGAATGATGAACTAGATTAGAAATATCAAAAAACCTTGTAGTTTTTAATGTGGTGTTTCCCTTAGGAACACCATAACATTAGTTGGAGCATGTCTTTTATGGAAAACCCCAAAAGGACTTCATTGTCATTAATCAATTTAATGATAAATTGTTTTTTGACACATCAATGATTTTTTAAGAATGACCTTAGGTAGAAATCCTATGTATAGCAAAAAAACCTGGTAATAATGATGATTTTTATCGTATATATTTAGGGAAACCACTCAATGAAACAATGAAATCATCACAGATCGATGATCGACGTATGCCATTCTTGATGGATCTCACCAATAACGGTGACTCAACGACCGAACATCATTTTCATGTCGTAAAAATCAGTTTTATTATTCATTATTTAGGATTTAATTTCCTATTATGAATCCCCATGATGAACTCAGACAACTAAATGAATAGGTTTATCCATTGTTTGATCATAACCTTACAGGACGAGTATTATTTATGTGGGGTCGTATTGGGAGTTTGATGATGTGATTATTTATTGACTAATTCGTGTTTTTCTAACATAATTGAACCAAGAATGACTCAATCATTGATCAAGATTTATTCCACTTGTTTAATTTATTAATTTATCCCCCTCGTTAATCGTTTTTTGAGGCCATTATTCGTTTGTCCCAAGACTCGACATATCATGATCAATCGATTGTTGCACACCCGATTGATGGCGCTGCAATCTGATTTCACAGACTTGGGATTTTCGTGACTTGATAAAGGTGTCAAACACACATAGATCTATTTTTATGATATTGGATCCATGAATACGTGTTCATCAACATTCTTTAGTGGAACAAAGAGGGTCCCCATTTAATCTGTTGTACAACTAGATCAGAAGATGAAATAGATTGTTTGGATGATATAGTGACTGAATGAGGTTAGATCACGAGTTTCCCATATCACTGCATATGGAATGGTGTCCAATGTAGTAGAGGACATGATCATAGCATGAACCATGGATTTTGGAATGCCTCATGCTATACGGTGTGTAATTTAGGATTTCACGGCATGCGGGACCCCTCAGCGGTGGTTAGGGTTTTAGGAGGCATTAAATCATCGCACGAATTTTTACACATGAACATGGAATGTAGACCCTTCCTAGAGGCTCTTTGTATATCTCAATATTATCATTTCTACATGGTGTAGTACATGCCTTGTCTACACAATGCGTAGACCACCACATAGCCAGACCCACACCAAATACAAGGTTTACCACGTGTACTAGTACACGGGCTTGTGATCATGGGTTGACACCATGTAGTGTAACATGACCAGAGTACCTAGTGAACAACTAATAGTAGGAAATTATTTGTTACCCTTTCTCCACACTGGGTATGCCTCATCTAAATGATATATTCTAAGGTAACAGGTTGTTGAACATACGCAGTACCCTAGGGTCAATGAAAAATGTGTGTGACCATATTACACACATTTTACCCCATCCAACTTGGTTTGATTCTCTTTTTTACCAAATATAATAATTGTTTTGTTATTGTTGGTTACCTTTTACATGTTCCTCAGAAGGATAGATGGTATCATTTTATATTAATAAGAGTATTGTCCCATCAGTAGGAATTTACTAGATATAATTAGGAAATCTCCTCAGAGTGGCCCGAAGCAGAACACTATATCAATTTTTGAGCCTAGGTAGAGTTAGATTTCAACATGACCAATCCTACCTAATGTTGTTGAACACTTAATAGGTTATTACAGATGATTTACGGTATACACCAAAGCTATGGATGGAATCCTTATTTGTGTATTGTGATCTTTCCCACTCGTGGAGTAGGTTCTTCAAGAGCGAGTGTCATGTATATCTCTTAAGATCTATCTATTTGTCTCTCTCTCATGACAATTATTGGATATTATTACATCTCTTGATGATTTCATCAATGTTATCAGACTCATGAGTGTGTGCATCCATATGAGTTTCTATGTCAAATCTTCATATTGTGTATCTAGTTTCGGTATACAACAGTTGTGATTGACCTCTAGATATGGGTTTGGGTTCAAGTATTAATGGTAATCAATGATATATGTGTTGTGTTAAATCACTTTTGTAGAGATGAATGTACATTTAATATTTTTATTTCATTTTTTGTTTCGAGGTGTCCAAATGTGTATTGTTATAATCACCAATGTATGATGTTTTCCCACACTTATCATATATTGTACAGACAAGTGATATTTTTTATAGAAACATTGGTAGACCAGGTCTAGGACCATGCAATGCTTCCTCAATTCTGGTAGGCCTTGCTGTATATACTACAATAGAGAGTGGTCCCCATACCTTCTTTACATGTTGTACTTTGTTGTTAATAGACTCTTATTTTTGGTGGGATTATATTACGCCACAATTTACATTACCGCACGTCAGATTATGTGTTGTACTCTATTGGTTGGGTTTCGTGGTTTGCTTGTTTTCTTTACATAATGGTTTTTTCATTTCATTATTTGTTGGATCATGGATTTTTGTGTGTGTACAAGTAATTAGGAAATTCCTCCAATGTTAGTGATATTCCTACATGGTGTTAGTAACTGTCCTGAGCCAATTTGAGTTAGGATAGGTGTGTTGGGGCACAATACCCACTTGGATGGGTCATGATAGTGTGGAATAAGATGTGATCGGTTATAAATTAGGACTTTGAGTCTAGGATATTGTTTGGGGAAACACTCTTTTGTGTATTGAGTTTAGCCTTTAGGTTAGGGAATCCATCATTGGTGCGGAGACCGATTTATCCATAAATCGGGACTCTGATAACCTGATTTTCAACTCGCTACATGAGAACACTGGTTTCAGGGAAATTTAAGGAAAACATATCATAAAAAAAATATTTTTGGTTTCTGTGTCCTTCATGAGGATTATCTCCATATATACAAAAAGATTTCTATAATTCTTATTCTCTTACATGATGTCCTCAAAATATATGCCATCTATAATTCAACAGCATGATCAAGAGGGTGACCCCCTTAGTGAAATAGATTTGGAAAAGAGATAATATCCACATATGTTACCTCTAGGTGATGCACCTTCCATAATTCCACCTTTTGAGAAGAACATGGTACTCACAGTACCAATAGATGAGGAGCGCAAGATGAGTGTGCTTCATGAGTTTCTGCATTAGAGACCCCACAGGATTCGAGGTGGAACTGACACATAGGTGAATGAGTATTGTCTTTAGGTATTGAACAAGGATTCCATCTTGATAAGACACCATCATATATGATGGTGGTTATAGTGGCGAGCCTTCTCTTTGGATTAATAGGGCGATCACGGGAGTAATTATCTGATCATACTACTGGGAGTCCCTTCCATTGGTAGGGTTTGAGGATCATTTTATAGAGTACTTCTGACCATATATGTTGAGGATTATGTGTATTAAAGTGATTATAAATCTCTATCAAGTTGACATGTCAATTTCTTATTATTCAATGAGTCATACATACCTCTCCAGGTACATAATGGATATGACAAATGATTAGATCTACATGGTTCAAACATTCGAGTAAGGTGTACATATACTCATATATGCTAGTGCATTACCTTTGTTCAGTCCTACCTTTTCTAGGGTGATCGAGAAGACATCAGTTGTTGAGTGTTCCTGGGCTATGCAGATACAACTCGTTGTAGTCAGCAGCAGGAAAGCTAAATTAGAGACCTCAGCAGTGGGATGCTGAGGTCGGACTCTAAAACGTAGACATGAAAGACAACATTGGAGAAGACCCAAAACATTGAGTCTACCATTCATGACTCACAGTGAGGGTATAGTCATCTGAGAGAAAGTAAATTATATTCTTGTACCTCTAGGGGACATGTCCCTATAAATTTTTCACCCTATCAAGCTACTCATAGGTAGACAATGGATGGGATACTATAGAGAGGCATAAATAAGATCATGTAGATGTACTAGGAGACTAATATGATAGAGGTGTAAGGAGAGAAATTGGAGGGGGAATACATTTTGAAATGATACCACCACAACCCCTAGGTAGAACGTGCTAGTACCCTGATGCTAGAGCACATGTGTGGGGATAAATATTTACATTTCATTCATATGACACATATTCTCCATGAATTATTAAAGACACTATCTGAGTCTTTTAAATAGTAGTTACCATATTAATAAACATAGATTCTAGCCATTATTTTGGTGTCATAAATGATGCACAATAAATTGACATTCCGATTTGACCATTGACTTGATCATTGTGATTGGTGACACCTACCGGTGAGGAATCAATGATCACACTAATGCTGATAATGTGAACTGATCCATGGAGGTGAGAGTTTTATTTAAAACCTATTTATAGATAGGGTTTCATCCACCCACACCCATATTTGTCGTTTTTATAGAAGGCTGTGGTATATCAATGATGAGGAAGGATTTTTTCAATTTTCATAGAAAAGGAAACCCATGGACCATAGAATGGACTCATGCATAAGAAGTTGTATCTAATCACTCATGATTTGGCAAGCTTACCCTTAGAGTTGTTGATGTTAAGTGATTTCAGATCCCCTTAGTAGTGGAGGAGTATGAGGAAATGGTGCACTATTGTGCATAAGGCATTTCCACTTGGTTTTATATCTATAAAATGGTTTTTGTGGATTGTTTTTCATGAATTTAGAAATTTTGATGTACCTTGTTCTTTTTATAGGTCACCAAAGGATAAATCATGGATTCCATGAATCTTGGAGATTCATAAGGGAATTTGAGTCTTATGGACCCTTTTCCCCTGACTATAGTGGAATATAGTGACCCGGATCAAGCACTAGACAAAAAGGATGGGTGAATTATGGAATTTTAATGACATAGGGAACTGGAACGATTGCCACACAGTTATCCGAACCATGTGCAAACTGTGCTGGAAAAGTTACCATTGACAGTACCCTCTACACATTTGGTGCACGGTCTTCCCAAACCGGGCAACACATCCAGGAAAACCATGCGTCTCAAGGATTTGAAAATTTAGAATATTTATGGTTGGCAGATAGTCTACCAAACCCTACAGCTAAACCGTGCAGAACACTGCAGCCTTCTCCTTTTTGCTTTTTCTATTTTCACCCATACCTGGAACCAGGGTTCCCTTTTCTACATGCTTTTGGACAACTAAAAAAAGTCCCTTTCAGACAAAAGAGGACTTGAGGGAGTTAGAAGGAACAATGGGGTGGGGGAAAGAAGAAGAATAGGGTTGGTAACTAAGCTTAGAGGGGGAAGGAAGGTTTTTAGGCACCAGTTCTTGTAGTTTTGTTGTACTTCATATTATTTTATTTTCTGTTGTAATAAACTCTCTGATGAATCATAGTAATTTTCCCATCCTTTTAATTATGATTAGCTAACTCCCCTATTTTGGGGCCAGGGAAAATGTGGATTCGTTAAAACCAATTTCTTTATTATTGTGTTTGTTCATTGTCTCTCACCTAATTCTCTCAACTTCAATTTCTTATTTCACTGGAAACCCCATATTGGACAAAAAATGGAGTGTGCATGGATCTTTTGGAGAATTTAGACAATAATATCCATGACCATTGGATATACATGTCATTTCTGGAGGGTTGTTCATAAAATAATATTCAGCAGAAATCAATTTCCGAACCATGGGATTGATTCCTACTGACTTGATCAGAAATCACAAGACCAATGATGTTCTGACACAAATGAAACCCATAAATGTGGGTTATTATGAACAAAAAAGCATAATATGGAATAAGGTTTAACATCTCACATGAATGTCCACCCCCATCACATTTTCATTAAAATACAATATCCAGTTTTAAGTAATCTTCATTTTTCATGTTTAATAATTCGTAGTGAATTAGAAAAGTCCATGTAATTAGTTATCTTTTGAGATGTGTACTGTGAACTAACCAATTGTATATAAAATTCAGCGTCTTAACTTAAGTGATTTCAAATTAAGAGACATAAAATTCTTATACATCTTCCATGTGGATCGACCTTGTACTTGAACAATATACTAATTAGAAGTTAGGGAAATTATTTTGGTGCTGAAAACAATAATTATGAAAAAAGATAGACCAATTTTTTTCCTCTTTGCTAGGGAAGGTAGTGTCATTTTTGTTAATTAAATTTTAGTCATTGAGTGAAAAAATAATTATCTTTTTAAAATGAAAAAAAATCTTTCTGTAATCTCAATTATGGTTTTGATTATTTTTACCCTTTTACGCTAGGTGTGTTTTTTGTGTTGTGTAGGCCAGTAGGTATATGAGTGTCTAGGTCACTCGTTCTCAGATTGCCGAGTCCTCGATGTTACACCCGATAGATCCAGAAATCAAAAGTACTTTGTCCAAGATATTTCATGAACTTATGGGTGATCATAATGAAAACAACCCATTGGTGTAGCAAGAGGAAGAACAGGGGGATGTCCAAGGAGTAGGGAAACAATTCGTTATTGAAGGAAATCCACCACTGGGTGGAGAGGAAGAGAAACATCAGAATAAATTAGGGGCTTAGGTGTAATACCTACCAAGGATGAAATCAAGGCCACCGACTCAATTTGTAATGGGGTTTGGGCAGCCACAACCGAGGCAATTCATTCAGTGAGAGCAGCCTCCATTTTTTCCTCAGAACTAGCAGGCTTATTATCCTCAGGAGAAAAAACAGTTCATTTCAAAAGCACATAAGGAATCGATTCCACCATGCCGTACTATTATAGAATATGGATTACCATACATTCAAGGAGTGGACACTGGAATAGTAAGACCCCCGGTGTAGGTCCCACATTTTAAGATCAACCTGGTGATAATGAAGATAATTCAAAATATAGTTTAGTTTGGTTGCTTGCTGAGTAAAGACCCCAATGCTCACCTCTCCAATAATTTAGAGATAGGTGACACTTTCCAATATCAAAGAGTGTTTGAGGATGCAATACACCTTCGGTTGTTTCCCTTCTCATTAAGGGATAAGGAAAAGGACTGGATCAAGGGGCTACCACAGAGAACTACTCTTACCTGGGAGGCGTTGGCCCAATAATTTTTATCGAAATACTTCTCTCACTCGAATACGATCACCTTAAGGACTGAAATTCACTACTTTCAACGACATTACTTAGAATATTTTTAGGAGTCGTGGGAATGATTTATGGTGATGATGAGGAAATTCACACACCACAGACTGCCATTGTGGATGCATGTCCATACTTTCTATGGCAGTCTTACAACTAATACAATGTCCATGTTTGATGTAGCTGCTGGAGGGATAGTCATGAAGAAGTCCCCTGAAGAGATTTTTGTTTTGCTGGAAGACATGTGTGCCAATAGTTTTCAATGGCATTCTGAGCGGGGAACTCCGAAATAGGGCATGCATAATATTTATGCCACCACTATGCTTGCAGCTCGACACGATGCTGTCTCAAAGAAGATAGACAATTTGAATTTAGAACATCCATCTCAAGTGAATGATGTAAGTCCACCAGTGTGTAGTGATTGCACTAACATCCATGCTATGGGCGAGTTCCCAGGGGTAAGTGAAAGAGCCTCTACCAGTAAGGTAAATTATGTTTCACAGAACATAGGACATAATAACTACCCTCAATACCAAAACCAGGCATTGAAAAAGAATTAAAATACCGGATGCGGCAGAAATATCAAAATCCTTAGCCCCGACAACAAAGACCACATGGTTACAAAAAACAATAGTTTCAGACTCTGTATCTAAGGAAGCAACTGGGCAAAAAATTTCTGCATGGAGCATATCATCAGCAAGGGTATCAAAACCCTCATCCTGTTCAACCATTCCGGCACCCACCTCCCCCACACGTTTACTAACATCCTCAGTAGGAACCTCAATCACGGTTGGAGTAAATGATGTCTATATGTATAACTACTGCAGAAACAGGATTTTAAAACCAGGAGGTGTCAATTAGAATCCTTGAGAACCAGATTTGGTAGCATTCCAATCAGGTTTCTCACATTCATCCTTGTACACTACCGGGAAAGACTGATAAAAATCCACCAGAGGAGGCTAATGCTATTATTCAACGCAGTGGGAAGGAGCTGATGTCGAAGGTAACTATGAGTCTGGGGGCTACACCATCAATGCATGCCACATTCTCCTCAGGTGGAGAAGATGAAGCTAACGAATATTCCCCGAAACACGATCTGGATAAAGAACCAGAAGTCCCACAGGAAAATGGAAAACAAGTGATTAACGCATATGAATCTCCATTTCCATTTCTAGCAAGTATTATACAACCGAAGTTAGACTGGTAATTTTCCAAGTTCATGGAAGTCTTCTGGAAGCTTCATATCAACATCCCCTTTGTAGATGCATTAACACAAATTCCCACCAACACGAAGTTCATGAAAGAGATCCATTCAGATAAAAGGAAAATGGAAGACTTGGGCACCAATTCCAGTGACCAAGAAATGCTCAGTAGTGGTCCAACATTCTCTCCCGCCTAAACTCCATGATTCGGGAAGTTTTTCTATACCATGCACTAACAGACCTTGTGAGTTTTTCAAAGACATTTGTGATTTGGGGGTGAGTGTAAATTTATTTCCCTTCAGAGTATTAAAGATGTTAGGGATGATTAATCTCATGTAAATCTGAGTGGCACTACAACTAGCTGGTCCTTCTATTACATACCCTAGTGGGTTGTTGGAGGACGTGTTGGTTAAAGTGGGAATGTTAATGATGCTAGTGGATTTCATTTTCCTTGACATGGAAGAAGGCCAATAGGTATCTTTTATTCTTTGAATACCCTTTCTGGCTACTGAGAAGGTGTTAATTGATGTGCACCATGGTGAGCTGATCTTTTGTGTTGGCGATGAGAAGGATTCCGACAACTTCTTGAAGGTGGGGAAAGAGGTTTCACTGATGGAGAAAAAGGAGTGTTGTGATTTGAAACCAACGACTATGTGATTAGGCCTAGAGGAAGATGATATGCAATATTAATCATTCATCAATGAACCCATTTTGGAGGATGACCAGCTTGAAGAAAACTTAGAAGAATTAAGCATTATTTTAGGCTAAACAGCCCATTACTGAAAAATGATATAGTTCCAGATTTATTAGAGCGATCCGAGGTTGAGCCGACCATACCTTCTATTCTCAAGGCTCCCCAGTTCGAGTTGAACCCTCTATCATCCCCATTGAAATATGTCTATTTTGGATAGGAACATACATTTCTGGTGATCCAAAATGCCTTGGCCTCAGTTGATCTGGAGGAGGATCATTTGCAAGTCCTCTGAATGCATAAACATGCAATTGGATGGACGATCACTGACGTTAAGGGAATAATCCTCAAGGTCTCCACACATAAGGTACTTTTATTGGAAGGCGAAAAAGCATCTCTCCACCCACAATGAAGACCAACCCCCACCACCAATAAAGAAGTGGTCGAGAAGGAGATGATTAAATTACTCAATGATGGGATTATATACCCCATCTCTGACAGCCTGTGGTAGAGTCTTCTTTAGGTTGTCCCTAAAAAGGGAGGCATCACGGCAGTGACCAATGAAAAAATGAGTTTATCCTGACCCAAATAGTTAAGGGATGGAGATTTTGTGTTGATTATAGAATGTTGAATGTTGTAACAAGGAATGATTATTTTCCAATTCCATTGATGGATAAATTTCTTGAATGATTAGAGGGGTATGAATTTTACTTTTTCTTAGAGAGTTATTCAAGATATAACCATAAATCTATCGCCTCGAAGGATCATGAAAAGTGTACCTTTACATGTCTTTATGGAACAATTTCCTACAAACGAATGTCATTCGGGATGTGCAACACTCTATCCACCTTTCAGAGGATAATGTTATGCATCTTCCATGATATGTTGGAGCGAATTCTAGAGGATTTCATGGATGAAATCTCGGTATATGGGAAGCCATTCGATACTTTCTTGAAAAATATGTAGCTTTGTTCTTGAGCGATGTGTGCATACTAATCCGGCTCTCAATTGAGAGAAGTTTCATTTTATTGTACAACATGGAATCATGTTAGTCCATAAGAACTCATTGAATGCAATTTAGAAGGATCTAGAAAAAATGGAAGTTATCTCACATCTTCCCATTCCCACATCAGTCTGAGCAATTCTGAGCCTTTTGGGGAATGCATGTTTTTTATCGAAGATTCATCCATGAATTATACAGGATCGCTCATACCTTAACCAATATACTATACCAAGATGCAGTTTTTGAGTTTGATGATAAATGTATCTTGGCCTTAAAAATTCGGGTGGAAATAGTGGTCATCGCCTCCATTATGATCACTCTGAATTGGGAGGAGCAGTTTGAACATATGTGTGAAGCAAGAGATTATCTCATTTGGGAAATTATTTGACAATGTCTGGATCAAATTTTCATAATGATATATTATGACAACCATGCATAAAATGATACAAAAATGAAATATACCAATACAGAGAAGGAAATGCTGGCCTTTTTTTTCATTTGACAAATTCCTCTCCAACTTGGTGCATTCTAATGTTTTTGTCTACACGGACCATGTCACGCTAAAATATTTTCTGAACAAGAAGGATTCCAAAACACAACTTATCCATTGGGTGATCCTCTCCCAAGAGTTTGACTTGGAAATTAAAGACAATAAGGGTAGTGGGAATGTGGTGCCTGATCATCACTCCTTGCTAGAACTACCCCACTTAGATAAAGATGATGTCTGATAGATCAATGATGATTTCCCTGATGAGCATCTATTTTCCATTGGCATATCTCATCGGCCATGGTTCGCCGACAATTAAAATTACGTAGCTACATGATTAATCCACCCGGACTTATCATTTCAGCAGAGGAAACATTTTTTTCAATGGTGAAGAGGTATTTCTGGGAAGACCCCCTGCTCTTCCGCTCATGTGGCGATTGGGTAATCTGTCATTGCATCCCGGACGAGGAGATCCAAAGTATTTTGGAATTCTGTCACTCTTATCTGGCAAGAGGACATAATGGGCCATATCGAATAGTAGCAAAGGTTTTACAATCATAATTTATCTGGCCATCCATGCATAAGGACACTCGTCAATTAGTCTCCTACTGTGATCGCTGCCAGCGGATGGGAAATGTGGGCCGTCATGCTAAGATGTCTCAACAATCGATACTTGAGGTTCAATTTTTTTATGTATGGGGAACTTACATTATGGGACTGTTTCCCCCATTCTTTGGCACACGTACATTCTAGTATTTGTAGATTAAATTTCCATGTGGGTAGAAGTAGTGGAAATGACTCAAAATACATCTAAGGTTGTCATCACTTTCTTAAAGAAAAATATTTTTAGTCTTTTTGGGACCCCACGGGTGTTGATTAGAGACCGTGGTACACATTTTGATAACACTCTCATGAGAGATGTACCCTTAATGTATGGGGTCATGTAAAACCATGGGACACCTAACCACCCTCAATCTAGTGGTCAGGTGGAGGTGTCCAGCCGAGAGTTAAAGAAAATATTGGAGAAAACGGTAGGTGCCTCATGATTGGATTGGTCCAAGAAATTAGATGATGCATTATGGGACAACCAGGAAACTTTCAAAACACTATTTCCTATGTCACCTTTTTGATTGATCTATGGGATACCCTTCCATTTTCCGGTTGAGATGGAGCACAATGATTATTGGGATTTTAAAGCCCTGAATTATGATCTCAATGTTATAGAAGAAAAGAAGAAATTCCAGTCAACTGAGCTTGATGAGATAAGGTGGTAAGCCTATGAGAATGCGAATATTTATAAAGAGATGATGAAGGCAGTCCATGACTACATGATCTCCCAGAAATCCTTTCAACCAAGTGATAAAGTTCTACTTTTTAATTCTCATATGATGTTTTTTCTAGGTAAGTTGATGTCCGGTTTTTTGGGATCCATTATGGTAATTAATGTTTTCCTCCATGGAGAAATAGAAGTGGATGGCATGGATGGTCGATCATTCAAGGTTAATGGGAAGTGCCTAAAGCCTTACTTTATCTTGGATGACATGGTGGGAACCATTTCCACCATGCAATTGGGGTATCTCAATGCCTATGTAAGTAGAGCTCGAGACATTAAACATAGCACTGACTGAGAGGTAACACGACATTCTAAAAAATATTATGTCACAATAATTTATCTATTTAAGTGTTCTTGGGAGTGCATGATAGTGTGTTTTTCTGTTCATGTGTGTTATTGCATGGAAGTCTTACTACAAGTTGGGGTATCATATTAAATTTTGTTAATTCAAGTCTTACACTTCTTACGGAAAATCTCATATTATTTTATCTCATTCAAAGGGAGCCAATGATTTTAATTCAAAGGTTGTGTTTAAGGTTCAAAAAGGGAAAATTTTCATAATTTCATCAAGCAGAACCAACTGCACAGTTGGCACACAGTTTTCTAAACCTTGTGAAAATTGTGCTTCTTTAGACATCTTCCATCCAGTTTATAAGGATCTTGTCAATGAATTTGGGTCTAGTTTTCATTACCATGAGAAATACAATGAGGATGAGAAGGGATTTACAATTGAAGTTGCTGATGATGTCACTTTCCACTTGATGAACCAGGAGAAAATCCCCAGGGTGAGTGAGTCTGCCACCTCCATTGGCCTGCATGATTGCAAATACATGGAGAGTGATGCTTATTTTGTGGCACCATTTGAGTGGGACCCGACCGCGGACTAGATTTTCTAGTACACCATTTCCATGGGGAACCCATATGTACCACAGACTACCAAATCTTCTGGATTCATTAACCCCATCCATCATGTCCTTATAAGGATTATTACCACCTGCTTTACAGCCAGGTTGGATAGCGAAGGAACATTGAGAACTCGGGACCTAATGTTTTCGAACTCAATGGTGGCGGGAATCGATGTCAATCTCACCTACCTCTTCACCTAGCAGTTGAAGCTAATATTTTCCACTCCAAAGAGTTTTTTTTTGGGAGGACCATTTATTACTCTCCTGGTATATCGGCTGCACCTTGAGTTTGATGCATCAGAATTTGTGGAACTATCAGAAACACCATTTTTTGATATCACTCTTCTCCTCTGGATATTGATGCTGGAGCCAGAAGGTGTATGATTACTACTTCGGGGTGTTCCTAGGGTAGCACCAGCTACACATCCACCAGCGGGCCCGACTGTAGAAAATCCCCCTACCGAGCCTGCAGTTTCCCACCATTCCACATCCTAGGGGACCCTTGATTCTCCAACTGCCCCCTCTATCCCATCCATGCCCCCACCATTTTACCTTCCCTATCCTTCCTACCCTGACCTATAGGGAACACCGTATGCTATCCTTGACCTCTTCTGGATGTGACAGTATGATCATTACTCTATGTTCCACTAGCAACTTGAGTGGATGTGCATGGAGGTGGAAGGCCTTAGCTTGGCTGATCTTCAGCCTCCCAACCTGTATGAAGCTGTTCCCCACCACCCTTCCTCTTACTATATGTCATGAGCTAGTGCCTCGATGGGTGATCCCTGTACCACCTCTACTCACGCTGATATTGGGGACCTGCCTCCGCTTACCACCGATCTGACCTGGGACGCCACTGCTCAAAAATTCCTTTTCAAACCATTATCTCCATCATGGGATATCGTTTCATGCTTTGTTACCTCATTATTTTTCTGTGCCCTTTTCCATGTCATATACCTTCTTTTTGGTGAGATTTTTTGACTGCTTGGTGTTATTGTGTGATGAGCTTTTCATTCCCTGCAACCAGTACTGATTTTTCCTACAACACTTGAATGGTTCCTTTGTCTTGTCAGTAGGCATTTTCATCTGTTCCACACCAGCCACCTTTCCGCTCGTTGGTCTCTTGCACACTAAGATATGTCCCCACATGACTTAAATTCAGGGGAGTTTTTCACTTTTTCACTATTTTCATTTATTAATTTTGGCCCTCCCTTTTCATGCTTATTTACCCACCCCTCTCTATTTTATTACCTTCATAGGGGAACAAGCTCAGTTTTAAGTGCAGGGAAGGGTGACCTTCATTGCCACCCCATTTTTATTTATTTCTTTCCCAAGTACTTGGGGTATCATGTTTTTGTAGGTGTGTCTGAAGAACTGTTATAGATTTCATGGGTTTAGATCATTTAGCTAAATATGAATTGTGGAAAAAATCTCTGTAAATGGCTCATATGTCTGGATTGTCAAACCTATATTGTGATGTAAATAAACAATCAATTACTTGAAAAGGTTCATTTATCCATTCATTTACTTAAACAATTTGTTTAAAGATGATTTTTCTGATGGAGTAACTCGAATTGAGGAACCCCTTAAAATGGAAGACAAATTATGCATAATGAGGGATGGGGTTTTAGGAATTTTTGTTTCCACACAAGTAGCTATTACACAGTCTTAATTTCTCGATTTGTTGGCTTGAAAAAACATTATCATCATGTGTTGACATTAGCATATTGGGTCAAATTTAATTCTAGTATCTCTACACACTACAAAGAAGGAAAATATTTGGAGATTAGCAAAGGCATGCCAAATAATTATGATGACCTTTCATCATGTTCCAAATAATGCAAGCCAATGAGGGCTTGTGACCTATAAAATTGATAGCCCACCAATTGGTGACGAATAAAACTAGTCTAAACTAATGTGAGGGTATAACAAGATGAAAATGGAGGTAGTTAATTTCTTTGACCGAAGAAGGGAAAACTCAGTATTAAGAAAAATTGATTTACAAATGAATGGTTGATTGTTTTGGATTAATTCTAATTTGTGGGATAACTTCATAGACATGGGTAGCCATGAAGTATGAATGATATAATTTGTAATTGTAATTGGTTCAAAGTTCATATTCATCTAATTGGTATAATCTGCTATATTTCTACCTATCTCTTTGGTAACTCTAGGGACATGACTCTCTATTCCTTTGTTTAAGGACAAACAATCAATTAAGTGTGGGGAGTTTGATACACTAAGGTGCATATGGAATTTCCACTTGGTTTAATATCTATAAAATTATTTTTGTTGATTTTTTTGCATGAATTTCACAATTTTAATGTACCTTGTAATTTATTCGATCACCAAAGGATAAATCATGGAATATATGAATTTTTGAGATTCAGAAGGGAATTAGAGGCTTATGGACCTGTTTCCCCTGACTGTTCCAGAATGGAGTCACCCGGATCAAGCACTAGAAAAAAATGATAGGCAAATTGTGGAATTTCAATGATAGAGGCGACCTGAACGGTCTCCAAAAGGATATATGAACTGTCTGCAAACCATTCGGGAGAAGATACCATTGGCATTACCCTCCACACGATTGGAACACGACCCGCCCAAACTGTGCGACCCATTCAGGAAAACTGGGCAGCTTGAGGATTTGAGACTGTTGAATCTGCATGGTCGGCATACGATCTACCAAACCGTGTGCCCAAACCGTGCGGACCACTTTAACCTTCTCATTTTTTCTTTTTCACTTTTCACCCCCTCTTTATCCCGGAGATCCTTTTTCTACCTACTTTTGGAAAACTGGAAAAAGGCCCATTCTGACCAAGAGGACTTGGGGGAGTCATCCAGAACAAGGGGGTGGGGAAATAAAGAATTAGGAGGATGGGAACTATACTTAGAGGGGGGAGGATGGTTTTTAGGCACCAGTTCTTGTAGTTTTGTTGTACTTCAGATTCTTTTATTTTCTATTGTAATGAACTCTATAATGAATCTTAGTATGTCTCTTATCCTTTTCACTATGATTATCTAAACCCCACTGTGTTGGGGATGGGGAAAATTTGGGTTTATTAGATCGAATTTCACTATTATTGTGTTTTTTATTGTCTCTCATGTAATTCTCTTGACTTATGTTTCCTATTTTGCTGAAAACACCATATCGGACCAAGAATGGAGTTTCCAGGGATCTTTGGGAGAATTATGACAAGGATACCCATGACCATTGGATATAATTTTCATTTCTAGTGGGTGGATCCCAAATTATGGGTCAGTAGAAATCAGTTTCCAGACCAAGGGATTGACTCCTACCGACTTGATCGGAACTCACCGGACCAAGTGAGTTTTGAAAAAAATGAAACCCGGAAATGTGGGTTTTTATGAACAACACAACACAATAGGGAATGGTGTTTAAAATCCCACAAACATTTCCCGCCCCAAAACTTTTACATTAAAATCCTAAATCCAGTTTTATGTAAGTTTCATTTTTCAAGTTTAATTCGTAGTGAATTAGAAAAGACAAAGTAATTTGTTCTCTTTTCAGATCTGTACCATGAACCAAACAATGGTATCCAAATTCAGAATCTTCACATATGTGAATTCAAATAGGAGACATATAATGACAATACTTCTTCCCTATGGATCGACCTCATATATGTACACTATACTAGTTACAAGTAAGTGAAATTAATTTGGTGCTGAAAAAAATACTTAAAGAAAATGACTTACCAGGAAACCATTCCAAAACTCTTTCGAGGATTACCTCCCCATCAGTATATTTATTTGTATATTGTTTGACAACCTATTACTTCACTGATATCCACAAAAAAATATTATATGGCTCTCACAGAGCTTAGCGATATGAGGGTGTAATAATAGAACATAATGATGAATGGATTAGTAAGACTCATTGTTTCTAGTTGGGAATTCCTAGTTTTGTTTGCAAAAATACTAGGAATAATGGTGCTTAAGGTTATTTGATGAATTCCAACACTTACAACATGTGACCTTGAAGATTGAGTATCCAATTCCAAAGAAAAAATGACCACCAAAGTAGTTCAAATGGACATTAAGGTTCTCTAATTTTTACCATAGGTCAATGCTCTTAGATGTTGTTGTAGAGTTTGATGAGTTCTCATATATTGAGTTTTCCAGAGAAGGGCGCAGAGTAAGTAGTTTTCTACGATACATCAGGTATTTGACTTATTTGTTTTATGATGTAGCGGTAAGTGGTTATTTCTAATATTTCATGATAGTTGAGGACAAATTAAAAAAACTATGTGACTAAAAATATCAATTTAGTAGTGGTATTCTTTACATTGATAATGTGGTGACACTACCTAATAAGCGAGCAGTTTATCATATTCTCAAATTACATGTGTCATAAGAATATCATCTCTTGGAAGGATCTGAACATAAGATAGGGTTGATGGATAATGTTCCTCCAAGTCATTGACATTTTGATTTTGTAAACTCCTAGAAATGGTAATGGAGTGGAAGATGCTCTCAACATTACCTCTAGTTCAAAATTGATGAATGAGGTGTCAGAGGATTTTACCATGTTATAGTTATAATTATTTGATGGAGATAACGCAGCATAGCTCAAGTTGATGATTTTCACCCCTCGAATATTTTAGGAATTCAGAGAGGCATAACATGGGAATACCAACCGAGAGACCCGATATGCATAGATGTCCATAGGGAATTCTACTTATGGATATTCATAAGGTGTGGAGCACGTCATCTTTTTCAGAGGATGTATAGTTGTACTGGTGGCATTACAAGAGTAGGTGTTGAGGGAATTTTAAATATCATCTTTGGAAGTAAACCACAGTGTCTCCAACTTGTACCAAGACCATCGACATTTGTTTTGGTAAACATGGATTAAAAAGGAATTAGTATAGTTCATTTCTTAATGCCTTACATGAAAACATGTGAAGGCTAAACACCATGTTCATGTGGGATTAGCTCAACACATTGAGGTTCCAGAATGGAAGTTGGATGAATTATTGATAAACATTATTGCAGGTTTACCACATACATCTATGGGACAGGTTTCTATCTAGGTGATCATTGACCAACTCACTATGTTTGTTCTCATTCTACCTATCTAAGAGAAGATTTCAATAGATTGCATGGGATGCCTCTATGGTCAAGAAGATAGGTCAACATCATGGAATTAAATCAATGAATGATTCATATAGTGATTCTTGTTTCACATCCCGGTTGTGGAACTGATTAAAGGAGGTGTTTGGGTCATATTTACGATTGAGAATATATATTAAATCATTTGATATATTGACAGATAGAGTAGACCATTATGATCCTGGAGAATTTACTGTTGGTTCTCATGATAGAATTCAGTCGTAGTTGGTAGGATCAACCACCACAATGAGTGATTTCATAAAACAAAAAATATTGTTCCACCATTGTTATGGTAACATTCTAGGCTTATTTTTTGTGACCCTGTAGGTCACCACATTTTTTGGAGGACATGGGAGTGTCAGCACTCATGGGCCCATATTTGGTGCGAGATACAACTGATAAGGTTATCATCATCGATGAATGGATAAAGACTTCACATAGCTGTTAAAAATATTTTTCTGATACACGTCAGAGACCTTTTGTGTTTGAGGAAGGATTCCTTATATTCCTTTGGATATAACCTCAATAAGGGTTATAGGGATTTTGATGGGGTGGAAAGTAATCTATGAGGATTATCATCCCTTTTAAAATACATTATAGATTTAGAGAGGTTATGTATCTCTTATATCTACCCCCACCATTGTACCAAGTACATATTGGTTTCCATATGACGTCGAGGAGGTCGTAGGTGCATGGTCCATCGAATGTCATCGACTGGTGTGAGCTAAATAATTTTAATAGAGTGACTTTTGCTGATTACCTAGTGGAGATTGTGTATCAATATGAGAGGATCATTTGTTGTTGAGAAATTACCTTGGATCATATCCAGTAAAAACACTAGAATCTCATGGAGTAAACATTGGGAAGGGACGCTAAAATTCACGAACAATACCCATATATTTTTGAGTTTCCATGCTTTTTTAAATTTTGGGGAAGTAAATCCCTATGTTGGGTGGGATTTAACAACATTTATTTTCCAAAATTTTTTAGATATTATTTGGGGAAATTTTGAGTCTAGCTGCTGAGACATCTTCCAACTATGAGTCCAAGTGTAAATGGAATGATTCACTGAAAAATGTTCATTTTCTAATAAAGCGCATTTTTGGATTCCATGAAAAATTTGAATAACTCTTAAATGGGTTTTTAAATTAGAAATCTGAGGGAATAGTTGATTTTAGAGTTATAGATTTACCATAGGAGAGGCCTATCATCAGCCACCATGGGTCAGTAATGAATGATATATTTTGGAAGGAACCATAAATAAAATAAGTAAAAAAATTCATTATTTACAAATAGTAATAACACATGAATGATGAATCTGATTTGAATTATGAGACTACAGTTGTGTTTTTAATTTGGCATTTTCCCTAGCTGCTCCATAACTGTATCTGGTGCTGTTCTTCCATAGAAAACCCAAAAAGTACATAATCGTCATTAAATAAATTAAATATATATTATTTTTCTGATGCAGTGATGATTTTCATTAAACATATCCTTATGAAAAATCCAAGTCTTATCCAAATAATATTATAAATGCTATAGAATTTCAAGGAATATATTTCAAGAATTCTCTCAATGAAATAATGACAGAATCACATATCAATGATTAATGAACATCATTCTTGACCGATCTATCAAATTACGGCAACACATGTGTTGTCCTTGACTAGTTAATGATCCATATAAAATGTATGACGTGTTATTTTGGATTTCATTCCGTGTTCCGGAATTCCATGATGAACTCGGACCAAAATAAACTGGAAGATTCGTGATTCAATCGTAACCTTGCAGGATGAGTTTCCTTTATATGGGGTCTAATTGGGAGTTTAATCTTGTTTTTATTTGTTGACTAATTTGATTTTCTTTTAAGTAGAAAAAAACCATGAATGACATGATCATTGATTGAGATCTATTCCTAATCTTTGATTTATGATTTTCTCCACTTCATTAATCGTTGGTAACAAGTATTTTTTTCACTGACTGTGACTCGACATATCTGGATCAATCGATCCTTGATAACCTGATTATTTTTGAAACGATCTTATTTCGTAAATCAGTGATCGATGTGACATGAAGGAGGTGATAAGAGAGACACGGTGTGATTTACACTATGGTGGATCCCCACATTTGTGTTATTTGGAAGAATGAATAATTACCCCTTTTAATTTGTTGTGTGAAAAGATCGGAAGATGAAACATGTTGTATAAGTAATGGAATGAATGAAAGAGGTTGGATCTTGTGTTTCCCAGATAGGGGAGACAAATATGGTCATCGGAGAAGTGGGGGAGATGCTTGGAGAACGAACGAGGGATTTTGGAATATTCTGTGATACACGATATCTAATCCTGGATTAGACGTTGTGTGTGGACACCATAGTGGTGACTAAGGTTTTGGGGGGAAGTAAAGCATCACATGACTTCAGACACCTATCACATGGTGTTTGAGTCCTTCCTAGAGTATCCATGTTTTTCTCTAGCGATAGATGGACATAGGGTGAAGTACAAGGATTGCATACACAACGTGTACACTACCTCACGGCCAGACACAAACCAAATACATGGGTTAACTTATGTATTGGTACAAGGGTAGGTGAAGACAAGATGAAACCTTATACTAGAACATTGCATGAGTACAGGAGTGGACCCTAGATTAGAGGACATAGTGTGTGAGCCTTTCTAAATAATGTGTACATTTTTCTACTTGACATGATTTAATGGGACAAGCCGTTGAACATGTGTAATATATGGGGTTATGGGACACATTGTGTGACCCTATTACATGATGTGTACCCCATACTACAGGTCTGAAGTCTTTTTTCAACCGTATGTTAGAGTTGTTTCATTAGGCTTGGTTCCCTTTTCTCATTCCTCTAATATTAAATTGGTATCATTTCCAATTCACAAGAGTGTGGTCCCTTCGATATGATTGTACTGGATATAATTATAAAATCACATCTGAGATGCCTAGAGTAGGATCATATTTTAATTATGGGTCCTATGTAAAATTAGTTATCGATACAACCAATCCTAATAGACTTCAGTTCTATACATATAAGGTAAATCTAGATGTTTTTTGGTATTTTCTATGCCCCTATAAGTGATATTCATATGTGTATTATGATATTTCCACTCGTGTAGTTAGTTCACCTAGAGAAAGTATATCATATGTCTCATTAAACATATCAACATTCCTCTCTATCACGACGATTCCCTATGAGCAGTACAAATCGGGTGGACATAAAAAATATTATCAAACTCATTATTGTGTGCTCCTATATGTGTTTCATTGTGGAATTATAATACTTGATCTCTATTTTTGGTATACAATGATTGTTACTTAACTCTAGACTATTGGTATGGGTTCGAGTATATCTATATATCTTTGTTATATTTGATGTGTTCACATAGTTGTGTAAAGCTAAATATACCTTCACTATATGTATTTTACTGTTTTTTCAATGTGTCTTACTAATAATTGTTTTAATCACCCCTACTTTGGATTTCCCCAAAATGTCTTGTCTTGTGAAGATAAGAGACCGTTTTTATAGAGTCCATGGATGACAAGGACAAGTACTAGGCCTAGGTGGTGCTTTGTGAGTTCAGATAGTTTGATGTGTTTCTATGACTATAGATACCGGTCCAAGAACCACTTGATTACTGATTTAACTCGGTATTTTATAGACTCTTTCATTTCCTGGGATTTTATTCGTGAACAAATAACATTACCACCCGTTATTTCCTTATTGTACCCTATTGGTTGGGATTAGTTGTATGTATAAATATTGTTCCTTCATGGCTTTAACATTTCAACAATTGAGGGTTGGGAGATGTATTTGTTCATAGAGGTACCTAGTAAATGAGCCCCATGTCAGTTATATGACTACTCAGATCTAATCACTAGCCCCTAGACTATTGGTGGTTGGCTTGGGGAGTCACGAAATGAGCCCCACTAGGTTGGCTCATTGAATAATCATTTGGATGTTAGACTAAATTCTATTCTGGAGAGATTGTATGAGAATAGAATAGATATTCTTATTTCTAGATCCTATAACATTTGGGTTATTATGAATATATTCATTTCAGTATCTGCCATATACATTATAAAAATAATTCTCTAACATTCCATCCATTTACTAAAACAAAAAATCATAGTGTAAGAAAAACCAGTCATAGTGGGAAACCATGTAATCAGGAAAAATAAATTATAATATATATATATATATATAATGAAACAATTTTATCAATATATGATATCCTAATCTTATCATATTCCATTCACTAAAATTATGTTATTACTTCATGATAGTTCATTATGATTTTTGTAATTTATAATTCATATCCCCTCGAGAGTGTCAACCGAGGTGTCCAGTAATATCCATTATCATTTAATAGGTGATGATAGAGTGGTGATCAATTAAATATTTTATATTTATCTCCTATAAATAAAACAATTCCATTGAAACATCCAATTGTATCATCTTGAAAGTTATTTGATTTCATGAAAAACACTAACTATATCCTTTAAAAAATTTCTTGGAAATCATTATATACATTGACATGTCATTAGAATTATCATTAGGAATAACCATAGGTGCCAAACTAATGATTTATTATCATTATTTGAAAAGGTTAAGTAAAAATTTTCAGTAATATCAAAAATAATGTCCTGGGATATTTATATATAAATTTGACATCTTTTAAGATGAATACTCAATACATTTAACAAATACATTCCCAAGGATCCTATAAGTTTAGTGTCTTTATAATCTAGTAACAATATCATATTATATAACATTCATTATTCAACATATCTAACAAATAACATACAATTTATTACACTTTGTTCGAATACCATTATTAATCATTTTATCATATCATGAGGAATATTAAAATAAGAAAGGGTGATCTCACATAATCAATAATGTTAAACATAGAAATTCCAATCAATAATTATATGATATCATAAGAAAAAAATAAGGGAATAAGTTTTTGAATATAACGTACAATGTTTATACCCAATCTATAATGGATTGTAAACATGAGCCACCTAAAAAAGTTAGTATAATTTATAATGACATAAACCACAATAGTGAGAAATAATCATAAATCAATTAGGGAACATAATTTCATTACATATAATTATTGTACCATCACACCAAAACGACTTCATATGTCATGGTTAACATATGAGACAATAAAAGCATAATAGGTTACTGATCCACATAAATTTCCCAATTAATAATGGATCACGAAACATTACTTTTTTACTATTTTGAAACAATATCATAGACTTATTTTACATGACATATAAATCACATTATCATATATTATGTAATAATCAAATGAGATATAAATCATTTCATAGTTCATTTTATGGACATATGGGTTCCACCAATCACATTATGGATATTATACACATTTAACCGAGTAGTTCATTAAGAATTCATCATATCATAACCCATGAAAAGAAATGGTGTTCATAAAAATGTCATTAATGATTATCCCATAGAAAAGTAATGGTTCACATCATCAAGTAATCATTAAATTATACATTAACTCCGGATGAATAAAAAGTTTCATAATCATCTTGTCATAATAATCAAAATAAAAATAAATCTAAATAACAAATCAAGATGGAACTATTGGATAATATCCAAAATATAACATAATCATTGAAAAATTTAGATGTATTTTAAGAATATAACCATCATAAAAGATCACTGAAGATTTGTTGAGAAAAATATTTTTTTTTCATTTTGAATAAATTCATTAAAACCAAAAAATTTCCCACTTTATAAGGGAAATTTTAACCAAAAAAACCCATTACAACATTTAATGTATGCATAAATTTATTTATTTTTCAACATGTATGAATATTAATATCATGTCATGCACTACAAAACAATAATTTCTTTCACATTTTTGATGAAAATTAAAAATTAACTCAATTAGAAAAGTAAAAGAAGATTTAATTTTAAAAAATCATAATTAAAACATCTGTATAAATTTCATTAAAAATTCATTTAAAAATAACAAAAAATTCATTAAATGTTATTAGATAATATGTATATGAGTTAAAACAGGAATTCTACCAAATAGAGAAATAAATTTGATTTTTAAATGAAATCATTATTTTAGAATATTTAGTATATAAAGAGATGAAAATCAAATTAAGCATTGTGGTTTCTATATAAAGTACTCCTGAGGAAAATTCAAGAGATTCTTTTGAATTATAATTAAGATTTCGTTATCCTAATAATAACAATTAAAAATACTTATAAACAATTATATAGTTTCATAAAACTTCTACAACATTGGAAAATATAAAATCATAATCCCCGTTAAAATTAGTAAACTTTTATGTAAATGTATAGAAAATATTTTACATGATAATAAACAGAAAAGGAATTATGGGTTAGTATATAAACAAAAAAAAATCTTGTCGATAATATGACATGTCTCCCAAAAAAGTAGAAGTGGGATAAAAAAACCATAACAAAAGTCTTTTCATCCATCATACATGTCCAATAATAATATAAAATAAATATAATATACTTATACATATATTAAAAAACCATAATAAGATTTATAATACCATATATGATATACTTATAACCTTTTATTACATGATTATTAAGAGTTCATTTATCAAATCATGTTTCGGGAAATAACTAATTTGTTTTCATGTGTTTTTTGATTAGATACTTTTAGTAATTTTAATTAGATCATGGATCAATAATATATATGATTTTTACGATGAAATTAATTTCATATATATTCATTTTATATATTTTTAATGTAATCTGTTATTGTTATAGATATAAAATTAATTACACTGTACATAGAGACAATTGGTAGTATGCACGCGTGAATGATGTTTCCATATTCTAAATAGATGAAATGAAATAAATATAAATAATATATTAAATTAAAAAAATTATTTCATATATATCACATATTTTAATTAAACTAATCATTATTAACCTAAACGTAACGTTTAAATGAAGGGAAAATCTCATCACTTCATGAAGTGGTAGTAATCCATATAGACAAGTGATGTTATCATATTTCCAATAAATGTATCATAAAAATGTGCATGTGATATTACCAATAAAAATGTAAAATTATACCATAAATATAAATAAAATATGTTTAATCCATCATTATATCCCTTAGTGAGAGGTGGAGATGGAAAATAATTTATTAATTTGTGAGGTGGCAGTTTGTTGTACAGATGATTTGCTATTTGTTTTCCCACATGAAAGAATAAGAGTTATATCTATGTAATAATATTTAAATGATAAGTCTTATTATATGGTATATATTTATTTTAATGCACCTTAATGGTATAAGAATATTATTAATAATATTGAGGAATAAATCAAATGAAAATGCATTGTTGAAAACTATACCTCATTTTCCAAGAACTACATTATGTATAAACTTAAGCACTTCATAGAAGGGGTTTCAATTAAAATTGTTGAATATAGTATTTTGTTTAGAAATTAAGGAATTTTTTTTAGTTATTTTACAAAATTAATGGTTTTGGATGTTTTAATAGGATAAGAGATGGAGTGTCTCATGATATGTCTGATAGAGGATGCACTTGATATTTTTAAAAAGTAAAAGGTTTACTGACATTTTAAACAATCCACAAGGTGAAAATAAATGATCCCTATTGATCGTTAGATGAGAAAATATCTAACTATTTCAAATAATGTTTATTTAGAGAGGTTTATTAGTAATTTTTCCACATATGTATTTAGATAATCCCATGGATGAACCTATTTTGAAATTAATAATGATAATTAAATTTTACGGCTCTTCAATTAACATTGAGCTAAAATTAAGTAGTATTTTTATAAAATATTTTTAATGATTGCTATAAATATAAAATACAATTTTTTGAATTTTATTGAAAAAATTGGAAAACGTAATTTCAAATTAAACTCACAAACAGGATGAAAATGTGTTTTTCTGAATAAAAATGGTTCAAATGTGTAAGATATTTTAATGTAAAAAATAACGTCAAAATTGATACCCATGAAATAAATTAGATTAAAAAATATTTAATGTATGTTATGTATCTTTTATAAAAATTTTGTATCAAATAGATCTTATAAATTAATTAATAAAAAGGAAGTTTTGAATATTAATAAGTATTTGATACAATTCATCAAAAAATTATTCTTTTAAGAAAATTACAAAAAAATTACTAAAATAAATTTTGGACATGTATATTTCATAAATTATTTTTATTTTTAATATAATATTTCTAAGCATTAATAAAATTACATTTATTATTTTATTACACAAATAAATATGAATTATTTTTGGAAGAATATTATTTCTGAAACATATATATAATATACTATAATATTAGTAATTTTTATGAATATGATTCCATTAAACAAAAAAAGTAAATTTAATGTTAATAATGAGGTTATTACTTTTCATAATTCTATTTTTAATAAATAGGTTATAATGTTCTTGTTTAAATAATAATATTAATAATATATTTTATGTTCCTTAATACTCGGCATTGAATGTTCACAATCTATTAATGAAATGAAATTTAATCAAAAATATATATTTCAATAAAATTGCGGGTGATAATTTGTCAACCAAACAAATAGAATTAGTTATCTAACCAATACATTTTACTATGTTTAAGTATATTCTAAAATCAGATTGATGTTGTATCACTTAGTCAATACAACACTGTATGACCACAATGGGATCACTCTCTAAATAATCTTTCATATCATAACAACATAACATTTAAGTATCTAATGAAAATAGCCTCACTTATCCAATAAAAAATGGAAGTAAAATAATGGTTACAATATCCCTGATTCATAATGAGTATTAAATTATATAAATTTTGATTACATGGAAATATAATATCACTCCCACCTTATAACCCAGTGTGACCATCTACATACAATATCAATGTCCATCAACACTACAATGTACTCTCTAAATTTGGTGTGACGTCTATTTGGAAAAAATTAATTCCCAAGAGATAACGTGAACTATGTTTTCAGGAATATTTTTTGGATTTACCAAATAATCTATAATAATATATATATACTCAAGATGGATAATTGAATCCAAAACAAGCTGTGGTTTTTGATTAATATTTTTTTCCATGTGGTTGAATTAAATGAACCGAGGAAACTATCTGGTTTCCCCATTTCAATTATATTAAAAAATTTATTATTTTCACCAAAATTGTAACACATGTAGATCATTCATAGAAGAAATATATATTGGATTTTTGTTATTAAAAACATATATTTATAGGATTCCTAATCCTTGTATTCCATGTTTTCCATTCTACATAACATCTATGTATATTAAAGTGTTTTCTATTATTCATATAAATATATTTTATATTTTCTCTATCTGATCACTACGTACATAATCATAGATATATAACCCCTTAGTTACTCTATGATAGATGTTATGAGTTTCTAATTATTATTTCTATTCAATTATTATAGTAAAATAACTCAGAATTCAGAATGATTTGAGGATGGGAGGTTAGGTAAAGTGCATCTCATCGTTGTTCATATTTATTATCCTCTCCAAATGAATCATCACACTTATTTCATCGAAATATTTTTTTGGAATATGGTATAACCAATATATTGAGTGACAAATTAGTGTGGTATAATTTTTGGGAGATAATAATATATTATTTTATTCAAGGCATTTATTATTATTCTACCAAGAAGGTTGTGGATATGTATTACACTCTAGTGTCATTAGATGATGTAGTTATTCACAAAATAAAAATATTTGTGATAAATGTGCACCAATATGGGGGATTATGGTTATTTAGTTATAAAAAGATTAAATATATTGTTATAGTAAATAACATTATTATTTGAAATACTAGGGGAAACATTATTTTAACATAACTCTATGTATATTTCCTTATCACATAGTAATGTTTTATTAAACTCCACCATGAATATCCCAAAATAATTTTATATCTTATATTATTGAGAAAATATTGATGGTGATAATATGCACTATTAATAATAATTGGACCTCCTATATAGGAAACACGTGGATAACACCATTTATATATTATTAATTCTTTGATTTATGATGGTTCTCTAAGCCAATTGATATGTTTTAGGTTATTTTTATAGAATATATATCGGATTTAACCTCTATATTAAACATAATATGATCATTTGTTTTATATAAATATGGTGTAGTTATTTTCCGAATGAATATATATGAAAATATTATATAAATGTAATATTTATTAAAACTAATGTTTAACTAGGGTTTGACTAACTTGAATTACGATATTCATAGATAGTATTGGTGGTATGTGATAAATAAGTACATATTTAGATTCATTATATGATGCCTCACATTGAAACATGTTAATTCTATGCACCATATAGAAAACGTTTTCCATTAGTTTATATAAAATTATATTTAGAAAATGTAGATGGTTGTTATAGATTTTACAACCATTCTTTATTGGTTTCCCTAATAATCGGATTTAATATTGTTTATAATTGACTAGATGAAAATGGTTAAACACTTTTTGTCAGTTTGATATACCCAGTATATTGACGAGCTGGGAAAGTTATATTTTTATGAGGTGGAATGCCTTCAATGATGTTCATTTTGTATCATGTTAGATTATTATACGTGATTAACATCCAATTTCTAAAAGGGGATTAATTAACCATTGGATAACCAGTTGAAATTGAGCACACTCTATCATTCTAAGACTAATAAGAAGTTATAGAGAATGATCAGGTTGTTTAAGGACATGTATTGAGAGTGTTTTCCTAATTTTAATAAAATATTAGATGTAAATTTTTTTATGCTAGATTTTTCTTATAAAAATATATATAATTAACGCATTTAGATGTAACCCTTCAAGGAATTATAATTAAGGCCATTTAGATCACCTTTGGGTTGGATAAATGTGAGATGGTCATCAGTTATTAGACTATATATCATGTAGAATAACTCATAGTATAATCAGGATGTATAGTATTTATTTTTTATAACTCATAATAATAATAAATAACACACAATATATATATGTGGAAGAATTTATTTCAAGTAATGAGACTAGTCATTCTTGAGAGTATTTCCAAAATTGTGACATAGGTAGTTATTGTGGTACTAGAAGTTATAACCACATTTCATGGTCCACCACGTGTCAGTATAGAATAGGGTAAGTGTTGGAATATATAAACTAGAATACATATCCCAATGGGAGGTTATTTTGTAATTTAGATTTATAAGGACATTAATATTTATAAATTCCCAAAAAACTCCAAACATCAAACACTTCACAAGATATAATGAGCATGAATAAAAAAAATTAATTCCTATTGATATCATTAATTTTCAATGAGTTGTACATAATTAATCCCCAATGTAATGGCTAGGGTATAATAAGAATTTTAGGAAATGATAGTCACCATAATATCTAGAAGGTACCTCCTTATCTTCATGACTCCCAACATGAACTCTTAGAGAAGTTTTCATCACTGATAAGCATAGTGTACTCTCCCATCCAACCCCTAATTCATTATAGTTTTCCTTGAATTCTATTTCATCCCTAGAAACACAAACTATTTGGGATGTTGATTTACATGAACAGATGGGTATAGAAATACCTTGTAGGACAGTAAAAAATGGAATACCATCAAGATTAATCCCAAACAATGTAAAACAATCCATGAAATAAGAAAAATGGTCAGTCGACTGAAGATGAAGGGGATTTATTACTACAATCCAAAATTTCACCAATATTTACACCTGTAAAGGTATGTGAGAAACCAATTTACACACAACCCTCATTTAAGGTTTTTCCACTAAATTTAGCCATGCACCTCATAGAAAAAAGTATACCTCTATACTCACCAACAAAATATATGGGTAGTAAGAGAATTCAACCATGTGATATAACCACCATACCAATCCATAACATCACTCCTAGGTTAATGTAAAATGAATAACACCTGAATTAAAGTTCTCCAAACAATATTATTTTATATCCTTACTCGGTATATTCACACTCAATATTAGGATAAAAAAGTAATCTTAATATTATATAGTTATTATAAGAACAATTATTTATTTAATTAGATATCAATATAACATCATGGTCCATGAATCATGAATCGAAATAATAATTATAATTGAAATATATCTCCTTGTCAAAGATTCGTTTATCATTCATTGGAGTACCAACCCAACTTATAGGGGACCCAATCCCCATACCATGTAGAAGTTACAACAATATGGAATCTAAGGAAAAATAATGGCTAACTATTATAATAAAATCTAAAGGAGTATCTAAAACTCATTCTTATCATAAAGTAATTGTAATCTTGATACTCATGGAGTTCCAACTATATAAAACTCGAGTCATTGACAAATTATTAAGGATATAATGAATGATGGAGTACCTAAACCTGGTGTCCACTACCTGATGCCTCATATTTATTAAAAGTAGATATTATAGAGATAAACATCATAAAATAAAATCTATAGAATATGTTCATGATATCTTTCATTCACAAGATTATTGAGATCATGAAAAATGATGTAAGAAATTCACTTTTAGATCGTATTTTTTTCTCTATGAGTGGAAAATATAGGTACCCAATGAATAATTTATTCCTTTTGACATCCACATGGTTTAATGCCACTAAAGGAATTTATGAGGAGGAATAAAAATACAATATCTACATAATTACTACTCAAATTTATCAATATCATGTCTTATTGGATGGTATGGATACATGATATAGCATTAGGTTAATAATAATCATACCCTATAGTTGTGAAAGAATCATGTCACATCTATTAACCCACAATGTTGGGCATATATATCTCTATGATAAGTGAATCAGTTTAGATATTGCTGAACTATATGCCTATAATTAAACAACCACATCTAGTGTCTATGGTGTGTGTTAAAATCAATAATGTATTTTGGAAATCATTCCTTTAAATATTTACATCACCAGAGGAGTAACAAGACCCATTGATTCACTAAACATCTCTATCAAACCCAATCATCATCCATATAATTCTAAAATTATAAAAAACCCCCAAACTCCATGAGAATATCCTTTTACAGAAGAAGCTTTTTTATAATAATGACCTATATGGAATGACACACAAAATTTACAACTCATTTGTAAAATTTCAATATTCCAGTGAAAAGAGATGAAAATAATCCTAACTAGTGTGTACATGGAATGTGCACTAGTTGAAATTACAAGATTTCATTGAGGGATAGGTTTGCGTGTACTCCCACTGAAATGATGTATGATGTAATGGAAATGGTTTATTTTCTAAAAACTATATTTATATATATCATGTGTAGAGCTCAGAGATGAACACCTTTAGACGGATCATTTAATATATCATAAATAGTGATTCATTAACAAAAATATATTTTGTTCATAAAATGGGGTAACTAATAATATTATTTAATATCCTAGATATATAATTTTATTAGGCATGATATTGGAATGATAGTCATATTCCTGGTATCATTTCTAAAAATTCAAATCAAATCCAACAACCATGATTAAACATTAATTTTTCCACATCGTATATGACTTAATAAACAACCATCCTTAGAACTATTGTGGACCAGATTCAAAAATGAAATCCACCTCCTCATGCTATCAAACTCCATACTCGACAATATCATGCCACTATAACATCCCATGATGAATAATATTAATGATTTAATTACACCACTCCACCGTGATGATTGAAATATTTTTGTGTTGTTTCATTTCACCATCACCATTTGACCCAGTATTCCTAACTCTAAAATTTCCCTCACCTTCCCAAAAAATAATCCTCACCATGATCTACTGATTTTTCATGTAGGGTAGATTTGACTCCATTCATTATATGTTGGAAGATATAGTCGAATATTTGGAGGGATATTGGGTAGAGGGAATATTCCAATGGATTGGATAATTATAATACACTACTACAAACCATTATGATACAAAGATTGAACCACCTCAAACCCTACTCTAGTGTGATTCATAGTAAAAGTGTGAGGAAGAAGGGGTGGGAAATGATGGTATATCATCACGTTAATAATTATTTGTAATAATGATCTCTAAATAAACACTGCTCTAAAAAAATATTACCATAGGGGAAAAATAGCATAACAATATAACATATTAAAAATAAATATTTAAAATGTAATAGTATTTTATACTAAATATTGTTCAAGTGAAAAAAAGTCACCACCATGATAGATTTCAATTGTTGCTGCAGGATCTATGTAACTCTAGGGATTCCATTGACTAATCATCTATGAATTTGATATCCCAGCTCCAATAGATTTATTCCATTAGCAGATTTCACTCAAATTAGATTATTTTTAATGTATTTATAATGTTAGGATTTGTTTGTCTATATATTTTTAAATACCCACAATGGTCCCTATTTGGGGATCAAAACCAAGGCAAAATTTATAACACTAATAAATAACCCCCACCCATAATGAAAACATATTTACTGATAGATTTATATCTAGAGATGTATTTAGGATATAACTACTCTTATTATGACTCAACAATGTGGTATAAACTGATTAAAAAATTATTTAATTAATAATACATTAATGGTCAAACACGTCATTATTTTTTTCGAAATAAGACCATGTATAATCACAAATCTAAAATATTAATGAAAAAATTGAAAAACATTATGAGGATTTCTGCTGGATTAATGTAACTGAATTACACATTTATGGGGTTAGGGTGCTTAAACTCATGAATAAGCCATTTTTAATGACCCAACACAGATGAACTGTCCATTGGAATCCAGAGATAATTATGGACATAACGAAAGACGATTCTAGATCTTTTTATTCTAGAAACTAGTTATGAGGTATCAAATCATAATTTATTTGTAGGATGCTACCAATTATATATAATAATTTCGTATACAATGTAATATAAAATCAATGTTCGCAAAACAAATATAATGAAAAGACGAAGTCCAAAAAATCAACATATTAGAGTAATCGAATACATTGAATGAAGTACAAAAACATAAACATAATGTTACAAAAAGTGAAGAGGACATGGTTAAGTGTCTAATACATATACAAACTAAAAATTGAGGAAAATAAAAACCCAAACTTTCACACTAAAAAGATCCACTTGTAAACCTTTGTCATTCCCCAAATCCCCTACCTTCCATCAGCTCGACTGACTAGGATATATTAATATAGAATACCAAATCCAATTAAAATTATTGAAGATCTTAAGAGCTATATGCACTAAACTATGTATTCTTGGAATTAATGAAATTGATCATAGTATGTATATAACAATGTGTATTTTAAAATCGTCAAATAAAACATCATATTATGATAGTTGAAATAAAATATAAAAATAATTTCCTATTAACTTCCATAAATAAGAACATAAAAACTAATAACACATTATATTTTATTTTATATATTTTCTTTTATTTGAATTAAAATAAATACAGTCACATTAAAAAAATACTAGGCCATGACCCCAATTAAATTAAAATTTTTATTTCAAATCAATGTTCATTAAAACACATTAGAAATTCAGTTTTAAAAAAAATATTAAAAACTATTTCAAAAATATTATAAGTGAATGATATTATATATAAATAAACACCACAACACAATTTCATAAGATAAAGAAAACAATACAAGGGAATACATTGTGCCATGTGTGTCAATAATGAAAAGGAACTAAAGGAATATATTTTCGCTAGAAAGGATCATTAAGTAGAAAATGGAAATTCCTTGAAATATCATTAGTTGAACCTAGATATTTTATAGTGGAATAACCATAAACGATAATGATGAATACCTATGACAATAACCAACTAGCTTACACTCAACTATAATCAATATTAGAACACCCCCATGGCCTCCAAAACCATATAATGTATGGTACATCTAATCAAGATAGATATAATAATAAACTATTAACCAACAATAAGGTGGATAAAATCCCCATACATATCAATCAATTGATTGTAGGTAATCAGAGGAAACAACAAAATGAAAATTAGAAAACCACATCCCATCTCGGATTCCCTTAAAATCAATATGCATGCCTTCAATCAATCAAGACATAAAAAAGTATCCAAGGCCCATAATCTATATATATATATGGGATATACAACCCCTCCACTGGGGTATTAAATAAATAAAGGTGATTGAGAGGGTCTCACACACCCATAAAATTTTAAAACCAACTAAACATTTCACATAGGAATTATATTTAAATTTAGAAGGACTTCTTAGTCATGTAAAAAAGGATTACAATTCCATTCCATAACATTTTTTTGGAATCAATCCTTTAAATTATGTTTCCAAAAAAATCTATAAATTTCATATAAACATTATAAAATTAAACAATAAACCTTCCACCACTTTCTCATTATAAAAATCTAAAATCACAAAATATTATACTCTAAATAAATTTATAACCCAAATGGTTGGATTTTTTTTAAACATGTCACTTGAATTATAAAAAGAAATTTATAATTTATATAATAATTATCATTGCATGTTACCCTTGAAATTTCATATAAATGAAGAAATCTAATTTGAAGACCCATTGAAACCATCATGAAATCCATTTTAACTATCATACACGGGGAAAAAAATTCTAAATCCTTTAAGAAAACTATGCATAAAAATAAAATTCACATAAATATTTTAAAAAAAATCTTACATATCTTCAACAACAATCATGATGGAATAAACATATTATAGTAGAAAAACAATATAATAAGTCTCAAAATGTCCTATAAGGGTCTTACAACAAATAAAAATAGAATAAGACACCTTCAAACCCTATACAAAACCCTACATAACCTAGGTTTCATAGGAGGATGATAAATCCTAGGATAATGGGATTATGAATAGGAAATTAGAAACTAATGAAATATGGATGGAGTATCTGGGGATAATTCAATGATGATAGGATTGGGAGGCCTTGAAATTTCCAAAGGAGTAAAGAGGAGCTCCCTCATAGAGTTCCCATGCTCTTCTAAATGAATGGTGGGGGGAATAAGAGGGAGGAAACCCTCTTAAAACCGGTAATGGTAAAAGGGGTCAAACAAGAAATAATTTAAACCAAGATAAATTTCATAGTTATTCCATAGAATTTGTTAAATGGTGTTCCTATTTCCTGGGATTTATTATAATAGAATTACACACATACACATTTTGGAATTCCAGTTTAAAAACCCTTCAAAACCCATTATGAATGAATATATTAATAAATATGGACATACTAAATATTTTTCATGTGGTTTACATAAACATGTTGTAGTCATATTATAGGAAATACACTATGAAAGGTTTATTCATAAGTATAATCATAGGAACCATCCATACAATGTTCTACCCATGCAGTTCTATTTATGAATCTTCAAAATAAACTCTCTGTAAGGGTTTTATATTGACATGTATGGTTCCACACATATTTTTATCTAAATCGTGTATTATAAAAAAATCATACAAATAAAAATTAAATGTCAAAATGTTGAAAAATTAAAATTACCCGAAAATAATTATAATTATATAACATAAATACCTCTATGGTTACATAAGGTATGAAAAAATATCTATCACTATAGTTTATTCCCCAAGAAAATCAATAAAGTATATAGATGTATCAAAAATCAATGATTTTCCCATGGAATTAGGTCAGTTGGGAGGTAAAACATCATGGGAAAAATAATGATAAAACCCACTAAATTAAAAAGACTCTTTTAAATTACTAGGTCATATCCACTAAATTATAAAACATTTACACGTACAACACATCCAAAAGAAAAAGTACAAATCCAAGGAATAATGAAGACTAATCATAGGCCTCAAAACCATTTAAAAATTACGTAAATTTTCCAATGAGGAGTGAACATTCCAAAAGAAAAAAAATAACTATTGGGAATGAATATTGATGAACATAAAATATTTTGGAAAATTATTAAACAGAAACAATGATTATGAAATATAACCAGACCTCAATGGTAAACTAAACCATAGATGAATTCCCAAATCTATTGAAAAATTATATCACTATATCTGACCATGTCTCTCAACCACAAATACAGCCATGAATAACCCACATGAATTCCACAATGAGAAACTACATTGTATTTATATCCTATTAACGATACTCATTATTTATAATATGAACTTTTTCATAGAACATCATCCCATTATAAACTAGATAAAGGTATTACTGTTATGTGCCAAAATACTTAAAATAAAAATTCTCCCCACATACCCATGAACCATCCAATAGTCTCCCATTATTATAACAATAAGGTAATGATTTAAAAATGATCAATACATATGGAATAACTACAACACATAATTAATGGAAACCCAAAAAACAAAAAGACATGCACAAATCCCAAAATATAAAATTCTCCCAAAGCATAAATCATAAGTCATCCTAATAATTGGTTTATATAATAATCCTTATTCAATATCATTATTTAAAAAATAATCCTAAAACCCCTCAATTGAAACCAATATGTGGTGTTCTAATATATGAAACCACTAAAATATTATATATGCATAACCAAAAGACACATATAATTCCACAATACCCAATCCACATTCCATACCAAACACAAAATGTGATACTACAAATCATTTTTAACAGGAAACATTCCCATATGAATATAGATCATTATAAAGAAGAGAAATCTAAAATCATAAATCCAAAATTGAAGATGATCCCATATCCTCCACTCTACTTAGAGCATGAGTAGAACCACCAAATATGACTACTATATTCCAGAAAAAATTGAAAAACATTAAATTTTATTATGACCTTCTTCAATGGTTGGAAATCTATAACATGATACATTATCCAATCACTTCATGATCATTAAAATACCATGTTGTCCCACAACCAATCGGGAAAATTAAAAAAAATCACTTTGTAAAAAATGACCTGTTTATAAAATATCATTTTCTATTTCTCATGACCTTAAAACAAAACAAAATTTTATATTTTAATCCCATTTTTAATTACCCATGGAATCCAATTTCAAAACAGAATAAATATAAAACATAGTTAAAGAAAAAAGAAAAAAATTTCTAAGGAATCATTTATGATAAAAAAATTCAAATTCATTTAAAAAAATGTTTTTAATAGAGATAATAAAACAAAGTTTCCTACTAAAATGGATTTCATTTGAAAAAATATAAAACAATAACTTTAAAAAATAACACCTTGAAATATAATATCCCACCAAAAATAAATTTTAATGTATAAATAATTTTAATTCAAAATATATATTTTAATAAAAAATTAGTCAAAAAGGAAACTCAAATAAAACCAATATTTTAAAAACAAATACAAACATCATATCATAATCAATATAAAATAAGTTTTAAAATAACTAAAATACTTAATATCATATTTTCAAATATAAAAAACATTATAAAATATAACATGATATCCCAATATAAAGGAATTAAAATATACATGAACAAATATCAATCATACAACATGAAATTATAAGAAAATATCTCTTAATTAACATCACACCAATGGTGGTCACTATAAGGTCAAATATGTAAAGAATGTGGGATAAAACTATCCAGGGAATAAATAGATTTGTGCATATACATGGGTTCATGAAACGTGGTCCAAATATGTGATATGACCTATCATTATTCTATAACCATTTATATGACCTATGAAATATTTATCATATCATGTTGAGAAATTGTTTTTCTACGACCACTTATCCACTATCATTTGAGAAACACCAAAAGAACATGAAATCAATAACATACTCAATCATGGTAGAATAATAATGACAACATGTCATAATCCAATAAATATTAAAAAAAATAACCCAAAATAACACCATAATACTAAATATACTAGGGTAAACCACTGCATAGATTGGATAAAATATTGTGAAACTCTCACCTTCACCTACCTCATGAGTCCTGATGATGATATTTGTCTTAATATAACCAAAAAATAGCTCAAATAAAAAAATAGTTCCATCTAATACCATTTTTACCTGAACAAATTTAGGAAATCGGACCACCAAAATCACCATATAGTCTATGAAGAAATCTATGAGTATTATTGATCACCATAGACTGAAATCATATAATATGGTATCTAATCATAATTGATTATAAGTATTTTAATCTATATAAGAAATAATTATATCAATATCAAAACAAGTAATCAGTGTGTGAATAATAAAAAGGTGAAAATATATAAATAAAACAATAAAAAATAAGTAGAATCATATACCTAGACAAAAGAACCCAAACATAAAATCAGGATTGATATGTGAAGATATACAATGTTAGTGGATGATATATATACATAACACAGATAAAACAAGATATAAACCCAAATTGGTCAATGACTATGATCTGTTTGTTACCAAAGGTCACTCCCAAAATCATAGAAAATCATCAAACTAAATAAGTATAGAATATTGTACAATAATAAAAAATTAATGTCTCCTAAAATTTGGACAGAAGATAAATATAAAATGAATTTTTTATATCGAGTGCGAACAAGGCCATGTTAATAGTTAAGAGAAACAAATTCTATGCAATTCATAAAAAAGAAATTATATTTGCGGGTTGTTTGATATAAAATGTAATAAATTTGAAATTATTTTTCTATATATATGTATATAAAACCCAATAACAAAATAATTTATCTACTAAAAATTTAAATTTCTTTGAAAAAAATTAAAACAATAATATTAAAATGATTACTGAGACAATGACTCATTTAAATTAATATTTTCATTCCAAATCCATTTTCAAGCAATGCTGTTATAAATACCTTTCTAAATATATATAAAATAAGAAATTATAAGACAAAAAAATTGTAGGAAAATATAAATAAACACAATTTCATAAGATAAAAAATGAATTAAAAGTGATGTTATGGTGTTATGTAGTTAAATGAAGAAAGTGAATATAATAAATGAATGTTCCCTAATAAAAATTATCATGTAAACATAGGAAATTACTATTCATGTAATGATGTTAACATAGACGTTATCAGGAAGAATAATTAGAATGCCAATTGATGTATGCCTATTTCAATAACTAACCAGCTTACCCTCAACTCGCATCACCAATGACACACCCACATGATTTCTAACAGAACAAAGATTCTAGTCCATCTAATCAAGACCAAGATAGTAACTATCATTCCACCTTCAATAATACACCAAGGACCAGCATTCATGTGAATCAATAATATTCATTCAATCATATGCAATAATATTATGAAAAGTAGGGAATCCATTATAACCACATATTCCCTCCAAAGAAACAACCACATCCATCTTTAGTTATGGTATACAAAGTAACCCATTGACCATAATCCATATCAAAATGATAAGAACCCTATCCTTGGTATCATAATTAAATATAATGACTTAATATGGTCTATGAAGCGAAAACAATTTGAAATACAATTAAAAGATCCAGATTTTCCTACCAACAAAAAATACTTGGATTGACAAGTCATCTTCTGATGGTTTGAAATTCCATTTCAACCCATTCATTGAAATCAAACCATTAAATTCATTTCTAATTCAATTATAATACAATTAATCTAATCAATTTTAAAAAATATCAAATGACCATGTCACCAATTTTCATTAAAATACCCAAATTCACAAAACACAACATTCCAATTTAATTTATGACCCAAATGTGGCCAAAACATTTTAAAAAATCCCAATATAATTTAAAAATTGAAATTAATCATCTTTTTAATACATGGAATTTCTTTTTCCACTTAAATTGACAAGTATGATCCTTATAAAAAATTTATATCCCAATGAAACATTAATGTAATTTATTTTAACTATCATAAATTGGAATAAAAAATCATGTAAAACATTTAAGATCAGTTGCCACAAATGAGTTGTCACACTATGATATTACTCAAAAAATCCTTTGGAGGTCCAATGTATATCATGTTATAAGTCATAAACTATAATGGAGAACACTGTAATAAGCTCCATTGAGTTTTAAGAGTTTCATAAAAAAGAAACCCCCTAATAATAACACACCATAAACCCCTAAATTAATCCAATGACCCCTCAGTTTTACAGGAGAGGGAGAAATAATCATATGAGGGGAGTGGGGAATGAAAAAGAGGAAAATAGTATAGGTGTGGAATTTCTGAGTGATAAATAGAATATTGGATTCTAGATAGTCATTGAAATTTCCAAATGAAAAAGGAGGACCTATTTTGGATGGAGTATAGGATCAACCAAATGAAGGGTAGAAAATAGGAGAAACCATCACCAAATAGAGAAGGAAATAATACTAAACTAATGAAAATTAAAACTGCATAACTCAAATTATTAGGTGGAGGGTTTGGTAAACTGTATCCCAACATTGAAATCATTAAACTATGAGAAAAAATATCACATTTTGTTAATAATGATTAAAATATGTGAAACTACCATAGGGTACACCTTGTTTGAACTATAGATCTATAAACCATTTTATAATGTTTCACTTAACCATTTACAATAAAACAGTACACCAAAGTGAATATACATATGGTTACTCCTAGGATCAATCAAAATAATGTGTCATCCATTGTAATAATTAGACTTTTAGTTTATGTATAAGATATTCTAATTTACATTTAATTCTTTAATTTTATACATATAGGTATGACTTGTTGTGGAATAGAAAAAATATATGTGTTTTGCGTTAATATGTTTTCCAAAGGCTGAGAGTTTGGAGGAGGTAGATGTGTTGCATGTTATGTAGAAACTATGCCTCCATATATGTATGGTTTGACATAACTATGTGGGGTGTTTCAAATGGAAGTAGAGGTTGATATGGTTTTCCCTAAACATGCGACCCAGACTACACTGGTCAACACTACTCCTAAAAAATCATACAGAGTTCTCTCTCACTGGCAATGCATGGTTAGTCAAAATGTGTGGCCAGCCCGTGTGAGGGGTTTATTGACATCAATATAGGTACACAATGTGTGAACAATTTGGATAATGGTTCTTCCAAACAATGTGATCCCTTAATTGTAGTGTAAGTGACTATATTTCCTTTAAATCTATATATTGTTATCCCATATTCCATTTTTGTTTTTCCATCTAACAAATATACCCTCTTCGTCACATTAACATCTATCATGGAATTATAGCCAAGGATTTTCTATATACCAATAATATTGACTCTAAATCAATATTCATTCATATCATTGGATTTCCAATGATGAGTTCATCATTCCTTAGTTCTATTTATAAATTTTCCATTCGCTCAAAGATGCTAATTTGGTGTAAGGTCATATTCCATATTTTCATAGTTTTTAGCTATTCCTTCATTTCCACCTGGTATGGACAGACTTAGAGGAAGATAATTCATGATTGTTATTATGTTTCATTATGATAGGCTTCTAATAAATTTTCTGTGAAACACAGGTCATTTATACCTTTTTAGTTTTCTCCAAAAACCATTCATTCCATGTGATGATTTAAAAATTAATAAACCCTCACGTTAAATATTAAATTCATATTTATACATGTCATGAAACCGGTATATTCAATTAAATATTATAAACATCAACCTAAATAACCCATGAGGTAGATTGTTCCATTTTACCTGGAAATGTCTCCCAAGGGGAGAGTTAAGAATGATATTATTTGTTTGGAATTGAATATGTTAATAAAGTGGATTGCTAAATGTTGTAATAAGCATGTATAACATTGTAATATTTCTATGATATGTATTTAATGGATAGTCCATTGGATTGTATATGACAATGAAAGGATTAATGAAAGGGTTAATAAATAGTGAATGAAATGGTTAGGATTCCTTGGACATTTCAACATTTGGATATAAAAAACCAATTGGTTTCCCGAAAAATTTTACTCTATGGTTTGAAATATTAGGATTCCATGGAAGTTTCAACTCATTGGGTCTGATTTACATGGATTTCTGGAATTTCGTGGACATTTTTACTAAATGGATATAATTTACAAGAATAACGAAACGTCTAATATTCCTTGGACATTTTTACTACATTGATTTGATTTACATAATTTATTTTAATTATTATGATTCCAGGGACATTTTCACTCCATGGATCAATTTAATAACTTGAATTTCATGGGAATTTCTACTCCCTTGATCTGATGAGAAACTAGGAATTCATGGAAATATTTACTCTATTGATGTGACTAACTATTAGGATTCCTTGAACATTTCAATTCCTTGGATGTTGGGCCATGTGTAACTGGTCTATTAAATCTCATCATGGGCTATTAATGTTTCCTTTTATTCTTTATTGGTTGAAATTATGTTTTTTTATTGATCACGTTGAGTATTGATAGAATATATTGTATTAATTTTAGGATTTTTACTTATACTCTTGTTATATATTCACTCTACATCAGCTTATTTTCACCAGGTGATTTGTTTATAAATACTTTTGGTGGTGGCCTACTGTGTGTTATCTGATACCCTATTAGGCCTGATGTTTGGTACCAATAAATTATTCTTTGATACATGTATGTATAGGGTGAAGTTCATTCATAGGGATTCATGAATTATTGTTTCATAGTACTAGGGGATCAGATAATCAGGCTCTGGATATTAATCATATCTCGGATAGTTTATTTTTGTTCTTCCAATTCATTTGATACTATTATGGTATTGGATTCATGTTTCCTTGCATCATGTATCTTTTAGTATAATGCCAAGACCATTAATTTTATATGACATTGATAGATGAGGTTAATTAGTTACTTATATGATGGATGTTTATTCTTTTATCATTTCCAATACCATATATAATTCCATAATTCACTATTACAATTCTTCTATTGGGTTACACACTGATCAGGAGGGTATAGTCTCCCCACTTTTATGCCATGGAACCTATTTGATAATCGGTAGCCTCGGGAATATGGTTTGGAGATCATGCATACATGTTACCATCAGACACGAGGTACCATTTAGTGGCGTCCTGGATAGGATGTAAAATAGTTTTATCAGATTAAATTTTTTAATACAATTTGGGGATATTATATATGTGATCTAAATAAAGTAAGAGTTTTGTAATGAGCTATGACTAGGAGAATCAACCCCCACGTATGTGGAAAAGTCTTACTACTTTGGAAGGGAAATGTATTTCCCGAATGTTAATTATATATTTTCAACGATTTCACCATTGGTTGATGCACTAGATGTTTGATGTTTCTATGCTAACAGATATTTACAATTATCCAAGCATGGAATGTTAATATTGAATCATTCATCATCAAATACATATCATGATATATATGTCATGCATTATTTAATACCCTTGTTACATACTATATGCATTCTATATAAGATGTTTTTGTACATTAATTGTTATGTGCTTGATTTGTTTTGCATTTTTATTTGGGAATTGTTAAATTGGATGTTGTAAATTAATATATTCCATGAATAAATTTATAATTTGTATTGGAAATTATTAAATTTAAATGATGATCCATATAATTCATGATTTTATTTATATATTCTATATAAATGAGAATTGACATAGAAATTTGAATTCTAAAATCGATGGTAACCACAAAATGGGGATAATAAATGAATATTAAATGTTGTTTTCCTATATGATCAACTTTAGACACTATATATTCTGGGACCTGAAATTTATAGTTGATAACATGGTCATGGATCGACTATAGTGTTGGGGATTAGGTAGTGTCTGATTCATAATTTGTGATCTGTATGTTGTCAGAACCTGTATTTAGTAGCATGTAGATGGGTGTGACTTTTGTTTATGAAGGCTTTTTCCCATCCTATATATATATATCTTTGATCGTATAATCTAAAAATATATTTTGAGGTCTGTTCATTGAATTTTTAGTGATATACCACCACGAATGACTATAGTTGTTATCCCAGATGGTTGAGAAGGAAAAATTCAAGAGGTGGCAGTCCTTGGGTCCTTAGTATAAAATCTAGTTGTGACACTTATGGTACCACCTGTTATACCTAACACGGGTGATGATTCCTTCTTCCTATAGGGGTTCCTACAGTTTATGTAGACTATTCAGTGCGCCATGAGACATGATCCAACTAAGGAAGAGTTGATGTTTTAGTTTTAGCTGCATCATATGACAATGTTTTTAAGGGATGGTAGACCACAAGATGAAGAGTCGTGGCTAGAGTCCATGTTATCAATTTTAAATCATCTTGAGACACCACCAAAGAGTTTATTGAAGCGTGATACAAATATTCAATGGGATATAATAAATAAAAGTTTGGTTGTTATTATTTAGAAAAATAATCATCTGGGTATATCATGGAGTGATTTTCCAAATATCATTCAATGATTATTTTTATCTCATGATATTGAGGGTTGATTGAGCCTGAGAGTTTTTTCACATGGAACACAGAACATTTTATTTCATGGATGAATGTTCACATTTAATAGATTTCAAGTTCATCATAGATATTATCTTAGGTGATAGGTTATCTAAAGATATTTCGTTTGATTATAGTCTCATATTTGTAATTTGACCATAGGTTAATGTTATTCGACATTTCAGCTTATCTGAAATATTAAATTAAGGGATTTTAACTGAAAATAACGTAAATTATCCTCGATGCATAGATCTAGGTAGTTCATATTATCACCTCATTGGATTTGTGTCATGTGGTAGGAAGAAATGTTTTTAGGACTCTTGTGAGGGGAGTACTGGATATTGAAATAGTGCAAGTAGTTACATGTTTTTTCATTATTTTTTATGGAATGGAAACAAGAGGAACAAGTGTGATAGAAACCCAATTGATTATCATGTTTACAAAATAATGGGAAACCTAGAGTAGTTTTTTTGGGCCTTCATTACATAAAGCAATTAGACATTATCAGTAGAAACTCATCATTCTAGAGTGGGTTCCGTAACTTCCCATTACTAAGGGATATAGAGTGAGGGCAGCTGATCAGGATGAGGTGGGGGTCACAGTCATGGAAACGAAACATCAAACTCACACCGTAGAATAATGTACATTCTCAAGGTATAAATGATAGATTTAAGTGATGTGGATCGAGATAGATATATGAAGTGAAATTGATATCTATAGAGAAGAGTGTCATCCCAATTATAGTGAGATACACTATTCTATTTTCCACTATGTTAGTATATTCCCTATTTGATATAGGTGTTTCCAATTTGTTCATGTCTATACTCATTGTGGAGTTCCTTGGGGTCAATGTATAGTTTTATTGTGGTAGAAACAAGCTAGATACTCCAATAGGGATTCAAATATAGTGTCTATGTATTTACAGATATTGACTCCTTGATATAGGTGGTTGTATTTTTGTATGGGACCACATTTTCCTTAAGATGAAATTGTCTGATATCATTATTAAGATACACTTGATGTTCCCATGAAATCATATAATGAATGTTATTACTGATGTGTGATCTTCACATATAAATAGTGATGGGTGTTTATTCAAAAGGGTAAATGGGATGTTTAAGAAAGATAATATGGAAAGGTACTTAATGGGGTCGACAGAACGACATTGTTGACGCTCCTTTCCATCACAGAGTCTAAACGAATGAAAAGGGAGATAACTTGAACCCACAGTGATTCATCTTTTGAAGAAACACAAAAAATTTACAAAGGCATGAACAATGATTCAAATGCACTTGGGTCGCACCAGATCCACCAAGGTCGTGCAAGTATACCTGTGCTCCTCCCAGTGGTCGTGCAGGCGACTTGTGTGCCCTCATTGAAATTTTTTCACAGGGTCTTCTCAAGCCTATAAATACCCCATGTGGGCCCCCCATTCTGGGGATAAAAAATTACAAAAACTTAGATTTTAGATCCCGGCACCGTAGTCTCTTCTCAACGATTCTGAACACTTCTATGGTGATTTCTTACCTAGAACAAAAGATCTAAAGAAGGGGGGGGGGAGACCTAATTGTTGAAACTCATCATCACTTGCGTGCCTAAGTGGCCAGCCCTTAAGGGAAATAGCTACACTTGCGCGCCGCCATACTACTTAAATCAAAGTTGCGCACCCCCCTTCTTGAATCTCCTAGGGATAATACTAAGGGCTTGAGCCAAGTCTCATCCAAGTATTTCGTTAAGAATTGACAGTCGTGCAAGTACCCCTATGTTGTGCAAGTATACTTACACGACCAGGACTTGCGTACCCATGCAGCACATGTGCGCCACCTTCTTTTTGGGTGCCCCTCCTTCCTATTTCACCTCTCTTATGCCTATCCACCTATCCTCTATAATATTAATCCTTAATAACTCTCTCCAAAGCCATTAATGGAATTATTTCATTATTGGCTTCCTTATGTGAATAGAATTCTGTGAAACATTTATTAAAAACTAGTGATTTACATATCATTATGTCACTAAGGTCAGAGATTTCATTCATTCAAACTCATCCTTTAAGATGAAATAATCCTTAACTTGGGCCTCCTTTTCAGGAGTATTCCCCAGTCCAAGTTCTCTTAATTTTGGCATCCACTTTAGGAGTAAGCCCCAAGTCCCCTAACCTAGGCATCTTCTTTAAGAGTAAGCCCCAGTCATAATTTCCCAAATATGGGCATCCTCCTTAGGAGTGAGCACCAGTCATAATTTCCCAAATTTGGGCATCCACCATAAGAGTAAGCCCCAGTCTAAAAGTTCCCAAATATGGGAATCCTTCCCAAGAGTATGCCCCAGTTCTCAAAACCTTTTAACCTGGGCCTCCTTTTCAAGAATAATCCCCAATCATAATTTCTCAAAACCAGTCTTAATTTAATTTTTTTTGGGCTTCCTTCTCAGGAATAAAACCCAATCATAAGTCCCTCCCAATTTGGGAATCTTTCTCAGGAGTAAGACCCAAGTTAGAGTATCCAAATCTCCATAAAATCACATATACCTTTATGAACCTTGTTCATTGACTTATTCTCTAAAATAAGTCCTGATCTCTATCTATTTGGGTGGTCATACATACATAATCCCCACATCATTTCTTATGATTGCATCTTTCAGGGCACAAATTTTCTGGTTTTACCAATACCTCTTTTTTCTCACACCGAGCATGACTCACGTTATCTTAGAGCGTAAAAGTAATTATGACATCATTCTTTGATCCATAAATCATACATAAACATCATAATCCTTTACTCGAACTACATGGGTTATGATTCCTTTTCTAAATAAAGGGTATGTAGATAGCCCATCTGCGGGTACAATCCTAACTCAGAAATAATCCATGTCCTTATGAATGACAATAAACGTCAAGTTCCACACTGAGTGGCTTTAAAACTAATATGGTCATCATAATGACTAAGAGATTTTTTATAATGTGTTAAAGGATTCCATTGACTAAGAATACCTAACAAATATAGAAGATTCTCTTTCGATGAAAAACCTCGAAAACATAAAAAAGATTCTCTAAATTTCCAACATATCAATCATTGATTGTCATAACTAAAGTAAATATCATTCTTATAATTGGTAATTTAATAAGGATTCAAAAACATAACATAAATCTATAAAGAGAGTCCTAGAGTAGACAATAATTCCCCTCAAAAAGGTGTGATGAGTCCGACCTCCGATCCTCTTGATCGCTGCACATTCTTAAGCCTTATTAGTTCACAACTAATGAGCACCTACCTTTGGATAGTAGGACCAAATGTATATTGAATCATTGGATGTTTCTGGTTCTACGAACAAACCCATTAGAAACCGCTTGGAATATTTGATCCCTAAACCAACGACGTCTTCCCAATTTCCAAAGGAAACAAAATATGGTGAACCCGACATGAATCCTTAACCATGTTAAAGTGATGTTTTACATATTTGTTGGGCCCCAATTTAAACTCAATGAGAAGTCCAACAGGACAATCAATAACATATTTTCTTATCCAAGAGATGTAGTGGCCAGACTTATCTTGATTACATCTGTTATATCAAACATGCACTCTTTTCCAATATCTTATGCATTACAGAAATGGCTTTTCTTATGTTCACACCCGTGAATACTTCTGCTGTGAATACTTTTTCTGGGAAGGCCTCTGCTGCTACTCCTGCTGGATCGTCAGCCGCTGTAAAGATGAAATCACCTACTCAACGTGTTTAACGCTGGGTATCAAATTCACTAGTTAAGGAGTACTGTCAAAATGGTACTATTCTGACTCTGGAGGCTGCTCGACAAGCCGTCCAAGTCAATAATTCACCCTGTTTATCCGGACAGTGATGACCAGCGATCAAAGTGCAGGTGGTGCCAACCACCATATCCAACCGTTTTGGGTTGTTATCGCTGGAACAAAATCACCATTTACTCCCCTATTTTAGGGAGGATAATGAGTAGGTCCCTCAGGGCCCTAATTGAAGGAGACAGGAGTCCTTCCTGAGGGATCCCATCAACAATCGCCGCCAGAATCGTGCGGTAGTGTGCCCTCAACATGATAAGGGTATTATCTCCAGGCATTCGGCTCAGGTTCCACGAACCCAAGAATGTAAAGAAGAACTGCCAGAGGAATGATCCAGTCAACAATGAGTAGGTTCTCATCTCTGCCATCTCTAGAGAAGTCCACCAACCTAACTTGGTGGCAAGTAATGAGCGGGCACACACACCCGTCTGTTTTAATTCTGCTGTCCAACAGACTCGTCTGGAAGCATCACGCCAATCCCGCTAGGAAATTCCATAAAAGTACTATAGACATGAGCATAAACCTATTTATAAATCATCAGCTAGTCATTAGGCTTGTCTGACTACATAAAATGGATCCCCCCAACCCAATGTGTTGACAACTGGTAAACAGACACATACACCTGCTTACACTCATCAATCCTGACGGCAGCCTCGTCTGTCAGTATTGAAGGATGTTCATCAACCACGTTCGGTGGAGTGAAATTATCAAGAACATACACCTACTAATATTGATCAATCCTACCAATAGTCTCATTTGGTAGCATTCAGAGAAGTCAGTCAAAAAGCTCCGGCGACAAATAGGAGGCAGACTCAACTCTCTACCTCCACACATGAGTACTTTCAGAATTCACTGGCAGGAAAAGATGGACAGGAGTCGGAACACACACCAACTCCAAGCATGGAATGGACGTATATCCCCGTTCCGGTAGCTGAAGTCACCACGAATATTCTATAAATGGTGAAAGAGCAGATGAAAATCCATGTTCATATTCTAGATGCCTTCCAGGATATTATAATCGCTTCAGTAGCATCTCAGGGAAATACACATAAATATATCCCTACCAGTGGAGTGACACATCAACAGTTTACTCTAGAATAGACACACACATTTGTTCCAATCCAAGAGGGTTGTGGGGCATACTCCCCCATATCATAAGGACATCCAAGTCAGACCCACACACCTGAATTGAGTGGAGATAATCTGCCTAACCTGATCATTTCTCTTGAGAAGGAACATACACCTAAACATAATGACCACATTCATCAACAATTGGTTCCTCAATTGAGTAAGAAGGTGTCTAAAAAGAAGACCCACCCAGCACAGTCAAGAAATCAAGGGCCAATTTTTAATAAGGCCTTGCTCGACGCTCGAATTTTTTATGCCCTCAGACAATTATCTGTTGGAATTCAAGATTCTACTCCCTCATTTCCCAATCGTGGGAACATTAATTCTGATGGTCTTCATCACACACTTCCTCATGAAGGCTTGCATCATGACAGTTTGGTCGATCTCGAAGTTTCGTCTTCAGATGAGAACCACATGAATCCTTTGTGTGGCCAGAAGTCCAAGGAGCAAAATGTTTCATCTTTTGCTATAACCCACTATGGTGGTCCTCCCTATGATGATTCCTTTGACGGTGAAAGTCCTCTCTGCAGTTATAATGCACATTTCCTGGAAAAAGCTCCAATGGACAATGTAGTGACGAGAATGCCCTCTTATCTTGTGGAACTAGAAAATGAGATGTCAGTCATGTCTGATGCTTCAACGCTAGCAGTTGGAATATTTTCTCAATCAGAAGATAACCCAGGGTGTAGGTAATTATCCAAACCACCCCTAGGTCGTTCATCTTCTAGTTTAATTAGTTAATTCTTTACTGATCTTGTTGAATCCGATGAAGCAACAAGGAAACACTAGCTCTAGTATAATCATGTAGAAGAATCTTATTCAAATGATAAAGAGGAATTGCAAAATATGAGAAAACAATTGGCCAAAGTTGAAGTGCCAGTCATGTTTTGGTCTTCAGATGACTCTCAGAATGACATTCCAGAGATGTTGACAGAATATGGAATTCCAGATATTTTTCTAAACATATGGAAAATTCTTTGTCAGTTGAAAAAGAAAATATTATCTTATAATGTATATGAAAATCATGTCAATATAATAGAAGGGTTACAATGCCAAATCGACTTGGCATCTATCTCAGTTTCTCGATATTTGAAGGCTAAAAAGTAGTAGAGAGCCCTTCAGCGTTCATGCCTTGGTGAACTATGAAGATTGTTCCAGTTAATTTCCAATGCCCCATCTAGTATTCATATAAGTGGATGTGGTGTTCATGAAGAACAACATTTCATTGTGCTCTCCAATCAGCAAGTCCCGCCGAAAAAGGTCTCGTGTAATGTTATTGCCCATGGACAGCCACATTCAATGGGGTTTTTTTGTAATCAAAAGCTTTCCCAGAACATGCTTTAACTAGTTATTCACAAAATCAAGCACACAGAAAACAAGTTGTTGAATTACTCTAGCATCAATAGAACGAGAATATTGAATAGGCCTCTCGTTTGGAGCAAGCACATCATCATGTGACAGAAGTTCCAGAAATCATCCAACGGTCTTATGAGCCAGGTGATAAAAGTGGAAGCTGGTTGATGCATCCGACAAATTTTTGGACTAAACTCCGAAAGATAAGGAGAGCTTTCAAGAAATTCTCAGATATAGCATGTCAAGAACCACCCCAGGTTTCCAGACTGGGGACTCTTTTATCCCAACCCCCAGAATCAACAAATAGGATTCGATGAGTTGAGCAGGAACAACAGGAACAACCCCAGTCCAGTGGATTGGGGACTTTTTCAAATCCTCAATATCTTCCTAAAAAAAGTCAGTCTTCTCACGATTAGGTAAGAAGCCCCAATAGGAATTAAGAGACAAATTATTAGGATATTACCACCAAATTATGGCTCATCACGAAGTTCCTGAGGGATCAAATCGACAAAAGGCAATGTCTTATCAGAGACATGGAAGAAGACAATATTGGAGAAATGATGATAGAAAAGATACAATGCATTATGCATCAATTAATTTCATCAATTTTGTCGTTGCTGATCTTCCAAATAAGGTTCACTCAGAGGGATTAGATGAATAGGTTCCTGCTCATGAAGTTGTATGCACAGACACAAATAAAGAAGGTGTGCGTACACGAAATCAAAGGCTTACCTAGAATCTGGGTATTCCTTCAAGTACCCCACTTCCCCCTCTCCGAAAGGGACACTAAAAGGGGAAAGGAAAGAAACAGGTTACATACCCTTCCGCTGGAGAAGGCCAATCGATCTCACTAGAGAAAATATTTTCACAATAGGATGAAGAAATGAAAGAATTAAGGAGGATGAATGTAGAAATACATAATGTAAGTATTCCTTCTAATCATGATGGAGTCAGTCAGTGAATGGAATTTGTTTCAGCTACTCAGATGGATCAAATATATCCTTCTTGGTTAGTACACCTTCACAGGTCTAATCCTACGATTCAGGTGCAACAACAATCGACAGTGCTGCCATCAGTTGTAGTACCAGCTGCCACTTCTTCCCAAGAACCAATCATTGCACCTGTTCAGGTCCAAGCTCATTCGGATGTTTCTCTAAAGTTAATAAATACTATTGAGTCATTAACAGCTCGGTTGGAGGCTATGGTGGGAAAGAGTTCTCAAATTCAGCCATAAAATAATGCTTACCCAGAATGGGTTGATGCAATTCCTCCCCCATCAAATTTTGTAAGTACCAAATTCCCAATCATTAATGTTTCTGGGCACCCCGAGAAACACTTAACACATTTTGTTTCTCTTTGTGATCCAATTTTGGGAACCCTTCTGCAACAAGAAGCAGTTAAGCTCAAGTGTTTCATACAATCATTACAAGGGCTTGCCTTTGTCTGGTACACATGCTTGGAATCCTAGACAATTACCAGATGGGAGGATCTTTGCCAAAAATTCCTTCATCAGTTCATCTCAACATTTCCAAAGACAAAAGTTTTTTATCTTACAAACTATAAGCAAAGGGATAATGAAAGTGTTTCTGATTTCATTGCTTGCAGGAAGGGAATAACATATTCCCTGATCTTTGCACTTTCTCAAGAGGAATTGTTGACAATATGTGTGGCACATCTACATGATGAGTTACGCACGCCGTTGATCCCTGTGAAATACACAGGAGGGTTTCATGACCTAACTTCGATCACTCAACAGATTGAAGATTCTATTATGAAGACTACGGATAAAACTATGTAATTCAATCAGCTTGTGGAAGAAGAATGGGTAAAGCAGATAAAACTACAGTTATGCTTAAACAAGCACATGTACCTGCTTCTACTTCAAGTCCTTCATCTTCTCTAAGGGCTACACCTTTTGAGCGCCAACAACAGAGGTCGTTTCGTCAAGATGATCAAAGAGATCAAAGATGGAAACAATTTGAGGATTTGAAGAGTAAATTTTATTCTTTCTGAAATGAAAAAGTCCATGGCTACTTCATTTCGGCACTGGAAAATAATTTTGTCCAATTGCCATGGCCCAAGAGGCCGAACAAGGATGGAGATGAGGACCGTCACAATTATGGGTCATTTCATAAGATGTTGGGGCATCCCATCCAAGAGTTTTTTGTCTTCAAGAAACTCTTTCAAAAAATCGTCGGCTCGGGACAAGTGAAACTGAATGGTTTTTCAGCTCAGGTAGCATGTGTTAATACTACAACTCCAGAGAAAGAAGGCAAGTGGCAGTAAGTCATAAACAAAAATGCATAGAAACATGATGACTGGATGGTCAGAAAACCGATCAACCAAACTCATTCCATTTTTTGAGCGCAATTGATGAAACCAATTGTGTCTTCTACAATGAAAGCCACAGAAAAACCCTCTTCATCAGAGGGAAAATACTCAATGAAATGGCATAATTCAGAGAAATAAGAAGAGTTAGAAGAAGATGAGTATGGGTCAAAGCCCATGTTGTCTTTGACTCTGAGAGAGTTTATTCCATCTACTTCGATTCCATGGGAACCATCCCACCAAATGACACAACCAAAATTTCCTAGTCAGGCAGAGACTTCATTGCATGAAGAGTTAATCTTCGGTTCTGTTAACATGATTCACTTAACAGATCCTTATGCCCATCACAGTTTTGATCTTGATGAAACTGGGTTCCCTGTATCAAACAAGGGATTCAGAGGGAGTTCCAGATGATCTGGATATAGGAGAAGACATGGATATTTCAGAGGCCAGTATTCCAATTCTACCCCTTCTAAAACTGTGTATACGACAGAAAGTCATGGAAAATCCCTTCAACGAGCTCAACAAGAACAAGAATGTTCTTCCACACAAGGCATATTCAGTCCTGGCACAGTTATTTTGAATGATCGGTTGGAAGAAACACCTTCTTCCTCTCAGAAAGAAAATAGACCTATTCAGTCTAATCTTCCAAAACCAGGAGTATTATAAAATCCTACCCCAATACAAGATACATCAACTTCCAAAGCATCAACTTCAAAGGCACCTGCTGAACCACATGTTCCTGTTGGAAAACCCAAACCTTTGGATCAAAAGTATGATTTATTGAAACACCTGGTCCATGTACCAGCCAAGTTATCAATTTTGGATTCTTTTAATTTATCAAAGAATCTTCAAGAGGCACTTATTGTGGATTTTTCATGTCCTTAGGAGTTTGAAATTGAAATTGCTACAGCTGATGCCTACCATGTAGAGAATAATCCTTCAGAATTCCATGCAGTGATATCTTTCACAGATAAAGATGAAAATGATGTCATGAATGAACATATTAGACCTTTGTATTTATCTGGAAAGTTTAATGGTGTAGACATCCGAAGAGGATTCATTGATAATGGTTTAGGAGTCAATCTCATCCCCATTCATACACTTCGTCGATTGGACCTCACAGAATCTGATTTATCTCCTTCTACTAGGATGTTACAAGGATATGATAAAAATGAACAAGAACCACTGGGTGAGATTACACTCAGAACAGAGTTTGGAGATATTGTATCCAATTCAAATTTCACGGTTTTTGATCAAGACTCAGCCTTAAACATCTTTCTTAGAAGACCCAGGCTACAACAACATGCAGTTATCCCTTCATCATAGCATCAATGTCTCATGTATTGTTTCGATGGACACATTGGGACATTTTATGGGGATAAGGCCCCGTTCAAGACATATTAATCACAATACATTGAGGAGGAATTCAATCACAAGAAGGGAAATGAGAAATCCACCACCAGGGAGATTACCAAGGTTAATTCTCCATATGGTTTGGAAAAGATTCCAGTAAATCCATTTACACATGTGAGTACTGATTATGTGTCGTCTGTTAGTCAAATTGACAGGATAGACACAAATCCAAATACTCCTATGGAATCTTCCATATTGTCAATTACGGAACTCAAGCCAGACAACATGGGAGAAATTGGTGATTCACCAAGAAATGATGAAAGCTCAAATGGGGATATCTTCATTTCATCTGCTGAAATCCAGCAAGTCTATACTTCGCCAACCAAGCTATAAGAAGTTATCGCAATGCTAGAGGTGAATGATGATATCGATTCTCAATCCATCATCTCCTCTTTATTAGCCAAGGAATACCCTTTATCATCAATAATGTTAGAAATGGAAGTTTCTTCTACAAGATGTTCAAATTATGACATCTCTTCTGATCATGAAAATTCAACTTCATCATCTACTATGAAAGTAGAAACATAAGAAGTAACATGTGTTGAAGAATAAGAGGAAGATCTCAGGGCTGCTCCTCCAGCATTGGAAGAGGGTATCTCTACTACCGTGGATGAACTCAAAGAAATAAATCTGGGTAGAAAACAAGATCCACGCCCCACATTAATTAGTGCATCCATGACTCTTGAATATCAAGAGATGTATGTATCATTTTTAACGAAAAATCAAGATATATTTTCATGGAACTATACAGAGATTCAGGCATTCATCTTGAGGTTTCTACTCATCATTTGGGTTTTCCAGAAGAACATCTAGGATTCAAGCAAACTTCCAGAAGAACACACCAAACTTATGCTTCAAAAATTGAAGCTGAAGTGGAGAAGATTATCCAAGCTAATTTCATCAGAGAAGTTCAATATCCCAACTGGTTAGATAATATTGTCTCTGTGAAGAAGAAGAACAGACAAATTAGAGTTTTCATTGATTTCAGAGATCTTAATTGGCATTTTCCTGAGGATTATTTTCCAGTTCCGAACACAGAACTCTTAGTTTATGCAACATCTAGCCTTGTCGAACTTTCCATCATGGATTGATATTCTTGGTATAATAAAATATGAATAGCTTCAAAAGAAGAAGAATATATATCCTTCAGATCCCCTCAGTGTGTGTTCTGCTATTGGGTAATGTCTTTTGGCCTAAATAATGCAGGAGCAACATATCAGTGTGCCATGCATCGTATCTTCAAACCCTTTTTAGTGATGTTCATTGAATGTTAAAAGGAAACATTTTTGGTAAAATCCAAACAATTTTCTATTAACTTGGCTGATTTGGAAATCACATTCCACAAATTTCGATAAAATAATTTGAAGATGAACCCCTTAAAATGTGCTTTTGGGGTAACCTCAGGAAAATTACCCAGCTTTGTTGTATGTCATCATGGTATTGAAGTCGATCTTGAGAAGACAACTTCAATCCTTGGTATTTCACCTCCTAGAAATTTGAAATAATTGAGTGGGATTCAAGGACACTTGGCCTATATTCGGCGTTTTATCGCCAATTTGGAAGGCAAAAGTTTACAGTTCACCAAGATGATGAAGAATAGAGTCACTTACCAGTGGAATGAATAATGTCAAGAATAATTAAATGTTCTAAATAAATACCTCTTGAGTCCACCGGTACTTATGCCACCTGATGAAGGAAGACCACTTATCCTGTATGTGACAGCTTTAGAGTGATCATTGGGTGCGTTTTTTCTCATAAGAAAGATGATGGGAATGAAAAAATCATCTACTATCTCAGTCAGACTATGCTTGAAGCAGAAACCCGATATTCAAGTATTTATAAGTGTTTCCTAGCATTAATCATCACAATTCAGAAGTTGAGACACTATCTGCAACATCACGAGGTCCAATTGGTATCTCGTAATAACCCGCTCAAATTCGTCCTTAGTCGTCCAATACTTACATGACATCTGGAAAGGTGGGTAGTTATTTTGCAGCAATTTGATATCCAATATGTGTCTCTGAAGACAATAAAGGGCCATGATCTGGCTGATTTCCTTGATGAGCATACTTCAGTAGAAGATACACCTTCAGATATTGAACCTCCTGATGAGGAGGTCTTTTCTATTCAAGAGAGTCTTCAAACATGGGAAATGTACTTTGATGGTGAAAACAAAAGTCCATCATGGAGGAAAATGGAAAATCCTAAATTCAACAATGTTGTGTTAGGAATTGTGCTCATTTCTATAGAAAATGAAGTGTTACCATATTCCTCCTCATTGTTCGGAATCATTACAAATGATGAAGCAGAATACCAAGCTCTTATTGCAAGTTTGGAATTAGCGCTTCAAGCACAAGTTAATCACTGAAATGTGAAAGGTGATTCAGACCTGGTAATCAAACAATTCAATGTGTATTATGAAATCAGAAAAGAAGAATTAATCCATTTGTATGATTACATCAGAAAGTAAATGGCATAATTTCCTACGGAACCGACATTTTATTATGTCCCAAGATAATAAAATGCCCAAGCCAATACACTGGCTAATATAGCCACAGCTCTAGCAGATCCAAATCGGGACGAGACAACCATCAGTATTGCCCACCATCAAGAAATTTCACCTTAGGTTCAAACCAGAACAGAGGAAATAAATGAAATTAGTCTCATTCCTGAACCATATGGTCAAACTACAGGATGGATGAATCTTATCTGGGAATACCATCAAAATGGAACACATCCACCTGATAGATCTGGGAAAAAACATGTCCAGAGAGATGTGGTCAATTTTACTTTTTATGATAGCCTAGATCACCTAAAGAAAATTCTCTACAAGTATGGTTTTGATGGAATTATCTTCAGATGCATTGATGGTGAAGAGAGAATGTCTATCATAAAAGATGTGAGTGCACGAGTCTGTGGTGCCCACCAGTCTAGACAAAGACTATCTGATCAAATTCTAAGGCTTGGATACTTTTGGCCTTCAATGATAAAAGATTTTTCTGATTTAAAAAATAAGTGTCATTCATGCCAAGTACATGCCAACTTCATTCATCAACCACCATATTTTCTTCATACAGCTAAATACTTGTGGCCATTTTCCACATGGGGAATGGATGTAGTGGGACCTTATCCTTCGACTACAGCCAAGTAGTTGAAGAATATTCTTACTGCTACTGACAACTTTTGCAAATGTATAGAAGCAATAACTCTCAAAGAAGTCAGTTATAAATGCATTGATAGCTTCATCATGTCTGACATCATTACCATATTTGGTGTCCCTGATACCATATTGACAAACAATGGCACCAACTTTTGTTCATCCGAGGTGAAGAAGTCGTATCCAGAATACAACATCAAATCCAATCATTCATCTCGGTATCATGCAGCGGCTAATGGACAGATAGAAGCTTTCAACAAGACTCTTTCAAACATACTGCAAAATTTGGTGGATAAAGATAAGAAATCGCGGCCTGATAAACTTTTTCATTCTTTATGGGATTATGGAACCACCACCCGCACTGCAACGCCGTAAACTCCTTATTCATTGGTATATGGAACATATGAAGTCTTGCCCATTGAGGTTAAATTAACCTCTCTTAGAGTATCCATTTGTGATCAATCATCTACAGATTAACAATCACAAAAGCGATTGGATGAATTGGAATTGTTAGATGAGAAATGATTGTGCACCATGCACTAGTTGGAAGTCTACTAGAATCTAATATCACTAACTTTTAATAAAAAATATTGTCTCCATTCATTCATTCAGGGAGAATTGGTATTAGTTCTCAAAAATCCAATGATACCAGGAATGAAACCTCCCAAGATTGAGCCAAGATGGGAATGACCTTATTCAATATATAAGTTCTACTCCAATGGAGCATATTCTTAAATATCAATGGATGGAGAACTCACCACTACTCCAACCAATGATAGATTTATGAAGAAGTATTGTGTGTAACAAAAATACTTTATCATCCAGAGAGACATTAAACTCCAGTATCTATGGTCCATGCCTATGACCTTAAACTATTGCACACATTTCGTCTAACATGACGTTAAACTGTGTCGTCCTTGCTTCCAGACTTTAAACTGCATAGTCCCTTCATATGTCCAACATAATATTAAACTGTGCATTGTTAAGGTTGTTTCTACCTCTTTTTTCTCACACCGAGTATTAATCACTTGATATAAGAGTAAACTTCAAACATAACACCCTCTTTGGTCTTCTAACCACGTGTAAGACCCAACAACATTTTTTAGGTCATTGTCCCCAAGAACAACTTGATCACTAATTCATTAATTAATTGAACTACGTGGACTTTGATCCTTTCCTTCTAGGATGGGTTCATAGGAAACCTCCTTAGTTTCAATCCCAAATCCAGTATCTTCACATTGGTTCACCTCCATCTCATACGATGTTGATTCGTAAAACCGCCCCCAAAACCAATATCATTACATTGGTTCACCTTCGTCCATGATATACGACATTAAATTGTACAACAATTTTGTCTTCTATGATAATAAACTACAACATTTTATTATACACTTACCTGAGAGGGAATCATTTTTTACATTTATCTCCAATCATGTTATATTTTATAGATTATGTGTATACATAGAAATGCCTGAACATTTTATCTTAGGTCAAACCATCATTGCACTAATGCCCCCTTTTACCCTTCACTTGTACCAACCAAATCTGTACAGAGGGTATTTCAAGAACTACGTGTGGATTTATTACAATCCTTATGTGATAGATAGGAATGTTCGAGTGTCCCTTGATTCCAGCCCCATGTCATTGGGCCTAACACCAAATTCCACATTCAGTCCCCTAGCTGAAAAGTCCCTTTGAAAACACACATTGTGTATTCATTATTATGGTCTGAGCTCTATGACCTTAAACTAAGATCTCCCATACTTTCATCCCACATGATGTTAAACTGTATTTCAAGAACTACATATGACTTGATCCCCATCCTTATGGGATATGTAGTGAAGTCCAACATTTCAATTCCGGACCCAGTCACAACATGATTTTGGTTAGCCTTGGTCTGTGTATCTCTAAATGCATTGAACAGATTCCCATTTTTATGTGTCATCATCCTAACATTAAATATGTTCAGATCTCCATACCATTTTTATCGACTTCGGTTCACAAAATTTCCAATTTTTTAGAGTTCTTTTTCTTGAATATGCAGCACGTGCCCTTAGGCTCCCTTGCATAAACTGTCTACATAATAGACATGTCAGCCAAATGATGCAAATAGTTGACTATGTAGCCGATTCCCTTAGGTGGACCTGAATAATTCAACCCCCTAACGGGTTTTTTGAATAGTAGAAACTTCGTTATTGGAAAGAAAACATCTTTCGTCCTTATTGGTCTTAATGACAATATGTAGGGATCTTCAAAAAACAGCCCTCCTTAATATATTTGTACCCATGTTCTTGTTCATGATCTGAAAGTATTCTAGTCTATGGTTTATATTTTCCTTCCCTACGCTTAGGTCAGACCTTCGTAGGAGTAACATTCATCCAGTTAATAGACAATCTTGTTTGGAAATATCGTCTCCATATTCAAGTACCCCTCTCCATACAACAAACTCTATGCTGTGGAAAATTTGAATCCCCATAAACTTTCAATAGCTTTTTAGCAATAGAAAAGTAAATTTCTGAGAGTTTTTTTGCCTAACAATGCAGCATGTGCCCTTAGGCGGCCTTGCATATGTAGTCTACATAACAGACCTGTCATCCTAAAGATGCTATTATTTGACTATGCAGCCAATGCCCTTAGGTGGCCTTGCATAATTCAACCCCCTAACGGGTTTGTTAAATTATGGTAACATCATTCATGGGAACTAGTTCTTCTAATGTTTTTAGTAATTTTTCATATCATTCCTCTGATTCAAAATTTCTCAAGTCATAGTTTACATATTTTCCCTCATACTTGAGTGTGGTAATATGTTTTCAGCTAGAATTTTCAAGGAATTGAGTGAATTTTAATTCATTCGGTCAAAGATAATTCGACCTTAAACATTATCCTTTTTATGCCAGATATTCATGACTTTAAACTTCTAGATTTCATGTTTTTCTTTTCACCTCAGAGTCAAATTATCTTTTCTCTATGGATCCCACTCTGAGGGGGGACTTTTATTGACACTCCTTTCCATCACAGAGACTAAATGAATGAACATGGAAATACCTTGAACCCAATGTGATTAATCTTTTGAAGAAACATCAAAAATTGACAAAGGCATTAACAAAGATTCAAATTAACAAGGGTCACGCAAGTTCCACCATGGTCACACAAGTATACCTGCGCACCTCCCAGTTGTCTCGCAGGTGACTTGCGCACCCTCTTTGAAGTTTTTACCAAGGGTCTTTTCCATCCAATAAATACCCCCAATAGGAACCCCATTCTGGGGGGGGGGAAATTCCAGAAACTCAGATTTGAGATCCTGGCACCCCAATATCTTCTCAAAGCTTCTGAACACTTATAAGGTAATTTATTACCTAGAATGGAAGATCTAAATAAGGGGGGGGGGGGAAGGCCTATGTGTTGAAACTCATCAACACTTGCATGCCTAAGTGGCCAGCCCTTATGGGAAATGGCCACACTTGTGCGCCGCCTTACTCCTTCAACAGAACATGCGCGCCACCCTTCTGGAAGCCCCTCAGGATAATACAAAGGGCTTGAGCCAAGTCCTGCCCAAGTATTTTCTTATGAATTGACAGTCGCTCAAGTAACCTAGTGTCGCACAAGTTTAATTGTGTTACCAGGACATGCGCGCCCACGTAGGAGTTGCGTACCACCTTCTTTTTGGGTTCCCCCTTCCTATGTCAACTCTCTTATGCCAATCCACATATCATCTTCAAGATTAAGCCTTCAGAACTCTCTCCAAATCCATTCATGGCATGATTTCTTTCTTGGCTTCCTTATCTGAAAGAAATTCTGTGGAACATTTCATAAAACCTATTGATTTACATACCTTTATGTCACTAAGGACAGAGATTTCATTCATTCAACCTCATCCTTCAAGATGAGAGAATTATTAACTTGGGCCTCCTTTTCATGAGTAATACCCTGTCCAAGATCTCTTAATTTGGGCATCCTCCATAGGAGTAAGCCCCAAGTCCCATAACCAGGGCATCCTCTTTAGGAGTAATCCCCAATCATAATTTCCCAGATCTCGGCATCATCCTTATGAGTAATCCCCAGTCTCAATGTTCCCAAATATGGGCATCCTTCTCAAGAGTAAGCCCCAGTTCTCAAAACCTTTTAACCTGGGCTTCCTTCTAAGGAATAAGCCCCAGTCATAATTTCACTTAACCAGTCATAATTTACTTTTTGATATGGGCTTCCTTCTCAAGAATAAAACCCATTCATAATTCCCTACTAATTTGGGCATATTTCTCAAGAGTAAGCCCCAAATTAGAGTATCCAAATCTCTATAAAAGCACATATACCTTTATGGACCCTGTTCCTGGACATCTTCTCTGATATAAGTGATGATCTCTCTCTATTTGGGTGGTCATACATACATAATCCCCATATCATTTCTTATGATTGCATCTTTCATGGAAAAAATTGTCTAGTTTTGCCAATACATTTTGTTTCTCACACCAAGCATGACTCACTTCATCATAGAGCATAAAAGTAATTATGACATCATTCTTTGAGCCATCAATAATACATAAACATCATACTTTTTTACTCGAACTACATGGATTCTAATTCCTTTTCTAAATAAAGGATTCATAGGTAGCCCATCTGGGGGTACGATCCTAACTCTGATATAATCCATGTCCTTCTGAATGACATTAAACTTCAAGTGCCCCACTGAGTGTCTTTAAACCCAGTATGGTCATCATAATGACCAGGAGACTTTTTTATAATTTATTAAAGGATACCATTGACTAAGAATCTATAACAAATGCAGATGATTCTCTATCGATGAAGAACCTCAAATACATATAACAGATTCTCTAAATTTCATACATATCAATCATTGATTGTCAGTTCTAAAGGAATGTTCATTGTTATACTTGGTAATTTAATAAGGATTCACGAACATAACTTAAATCTAAAAACAAAGTCCTAGATTATACAATAATTCCCCTAAAAAAGGATTGATGAGTCCGAACTCCCATCCTCTCGACCAATGAAAATTCATAATCCTTATTAGTTCACAACTAATGAGCACCTACCTTTGGAATGTAGGTCCAAAGGGATATAGAATCATTGGATGTTTTCAGTTCTACGAACAAACTCTTTAGAAATTGCTTGGAATGTTTGAACCTTAAACCAACGAGGTCATCCCCAATTCTAGATGAAACATACATCCAATATTTATATTATATATTTGGATGATAATGGAACACATAAAGACGATTCACCTCTAGTGGATGATCTACTCAAATATGTTTTTATTGATGAAATTTCAGAACTACCAATCAAGATAGTGGAATTGTTTTTCATCGATCTACTTCATAAATCTATATTTGAATCCATTCCACCTTACTAGATGGATACTATTATGCCGTAGGAGTTCAAATGGTGGCTATAGGATTTGGAATCCAAGGTTTTTGTACAAACCGCTACTCCTCTGAAGGGTATGTCAATAATTTTCACAAAAAGGTGGGAGGAATCCTTAATTAATTTGTGGATTAATGAAAATTGAATTTGTTTTTAGTTATGAATATGTATCTATTACATCAAATATATGATCTCTTCGACCATCTCCTAGGGGATAAGGTATTCTCAAAAATTTATCTGAGAGAGGATTATCATAATGGGAGTGTAAAACCATCTCATATACGACACAAAACATTCCGTAGTAGATATGTCTTGAAAGTTTATTGCCCATGTTGTTTGTTAATACTAGAGAGATAGTTGTTTTCATGGAACTTTTGATCTAGGTTTTCCATCGATATCTAGACTCATTTATGGTAGTATTCATGGGTGATATCGTGGTGTATTTTCATAGTTGACATTACTAGGGAAAAAATTATGATAACATTTTGGATAAATTACGGTATAAAAATTTATATGATTATATCATTACATTCCTCTTTTATATGAATATGATTCAAATATTGGGTAAAAATATATATGATACATTATTATATATTGTATAAATTTAGGCGAGACCTGTAGTTTTCTAGGAACATCCCATGAACATATTTGATATATGCAGTTTTTTTGAGGTGATCTGGTAATGAGAGGTATATTATATTGGTCTTATAATGAAAATAAGAATCTATTAAGCTCCTGAATATGATGGGAATGATGTTTTCATTGTCTAAATTCTATGAATAACCTTTCATAATGTAAAAGTGATACTAACAGTAGCATGGATCTAGGTCCATACATAGTTTGGTATAATCCACACAGTTTGTTGTGATTCATATGGTATTGAGTTAAAGGAATTTATATTGGGGTAGGATTGAGCATTAGCATATTTTTCATGTTATATTAGGCCACACAAGTGGGATTACCAATATTATAATCTCTAGTTAGAGATTACTGCTCATGACATGCCCTATTGTAGACATTACTTATAAGGGGTGTGTTTTTTGTATATACATACCACATAAGACTCATGCACATCATTATGAAGTGTGACACTGATCGTAAGAAGAGAAGGTGGGTGGAATTCCTACCATCATTTGACAATGATCTCACTAATATGCATGGAAAGAAAAATACAGTTGTCGATGCTATGAGTAGATGAACTATGATACAGGTAGTTCAGAAGGCTAGTAGTGAGGGTTATCTTATGGTCATATTTTATGAGTATCATATAGTTGATTAATAACATCACGGTAATTCTATAATTTCATTACTATCAAATACCTCTTAAATTATATAGAGATTTAAGATGATGCTATAATCTATTAATGAGAGATTGGTCCTATGAGAATGTAATGAAGGAGATGAAATACCTCCTGGATAGGTAATTCTGGATATGAGTTATTGTATAATATTGGATGCATTTGGGTTCAAAAAGACATACATGAGTAATTAAATGGATAGTCTCAGGCCTAGTAATGGACTATCAGACCAGGTATTATGATCATGTATCGTGACTTATGCCATTAATATTGGTGGACTGCGATGAGGTGAGATATATCTATATCTGTTACTCGATGCTCCACCTATCACTATGAGAATGCAGAGCACCATAGACTAGATGCAATTTTACAGGCATCGCTTTTTTCTTTTGTTGAAATTTGTTGATGTCTCTACATAATTTTTATGGGATATCCTAGATCACCCCTGTTGAGTGATTTCATATAAGATTCATATAAAGGAAGACAGACGTCACCCATTTTATAACTATTTAAGAGAATATATTAGTGGATATGCTATAGAGGCATAAAATAATAATATTATATTCCTCCATGGAGTTCCACATTCTATCAAATCACAAATACTTTCCTACATTACGTCACGAATCTTGCAGGTGTTGTAGAGGGAACTGGGTTCATAGGTGTTGTTGAGTATAGCTTATTAGAAAATAAAATATTGATTTTCAGTCCAAAATCCCAATACATGTTTTGAAGGATATTCTCTGATCAAGTGGCCTTGAATTGGAGGTTCTTGGTTAAAACACTTAACTCACAATGAGTTCACTTATAATAAAAACATCTAGTGGCTAAAATGATGGTTCCATATGAGGCCGTATATTTTTGTTCCTATTATTCAACAATATGATGGTTAGTGGTAAGCTGGATAGAGACTATAGTTTCTCATATTATTTAGTAGATATTAGAGAAGATTCATCTTATTTGAAAGAATATTTTAGTAGGTATGTCTATATAAATTTCATATGCTGATTGTCATTATCGACCAATAGATATCTAGGTTGAAGTTGTTTTTTATTGTGATTTTATCTTAGATTGTGGTAGTGGTGGATTTATATATAATTTATGATATCACCTTGTTACATTGGACCCTTTTATATTTGATAGAGAGTCAGATCTGAATCCAATTAGTTATAGTTACCTCATAGATAATGGGTCATTACTGACATATTCTACATATTCCATATATACTATTATCATTGTTATATACCTCATAACCAACATTCTAAAAAGGTAGAGTTGGAGGTAGATGAATCCTTTGAGTAGCATCCTATTTGTATTTTTGACTAGAGCATGAAGGCCCTTTGAGGCTAGACAGTTAATCTAGATGGGTGATGTAGAATTACATTAGAATACTAGATGAGACATGGGAGCATGGGATGGTGTTGTTCCTAATTAATCTTTGAACACCCATGGAAGAAAAATTCATGGAAAAATATATTTAGTGGGAGATATTTTAGGATGATGGATTTAACCATGATGTATGTAACTATTTATTTTTTTAAAATTATTTAATTTTAACATTACTGGAGATCATAATTGGTTCGCAGATAAAATGAGGTGGGGTATGTAACTAAGACCATGAAACATTATAGGAGGTATTAGGGACACACAGTTAGTAGAAATAGTTTAACCCAAACTACATGAAATTACTTAATCATATAATGTGTTTCATAAGGATATAGGGGGATGCATAGCTTTTCCTAATAGTGTTACCTAGGGAAAATGGTCATGGGACTTTTCTCAAACAATATACAAAGGCTTTTTGTTTGGATGTGCATGTTTAGTCAAATTTCTTGTCTATAGAGAATATGGTGTATCTTGAGATAGAGATAGTTGTATTATTGGAACACGATTGTAAAATCATGCGGCTAATACACGTTACCCCATAAATGAGGGATAATTGAACCTTTTTTACTTAAATGATTTAAATGTTAAAGCCCTATCACTTTTGATTTTTTCCTCCAATGTTATGCGTTTCTCACTCATGTTAAGTGGTCCAAAGGAATCATATCCGAGGAATTTCAATATCTATCATGTCTCGTCTCAAAATCATGAGTCATTCATACTATTGGATTTCCACCAGTGGGTTTTTCATTCATAATACCCCTTTCATAGTTTTTTCTACCAATGATTCTATTTGGGATGAATCAAATATACCCTATTTCTTTGATTTCTGTATATTTTTATATATTATATTGATATAGACATAACAAATGTCTGATACAAGATCCATTTTCTTATATGGGTAAATGGAAGGTAACCTATAAGATATCCCACTATTTCTATTTCTTTGTACCATATTCCCATTTCTCTGCATTTCTCACATTCTGGGTGATTCATTATAAATAAATAAATACCGTAGTTAAAGTAAAAATTCATGTTTATGAAATGACATGAAGCCCATACATTAGGTTATAGGTTGTCGACATCAACCCATACCACCCATGGGGTAGGTTATTCCAATTTTCCATGGAAATATTTCCCTTTAGGCTTAGTTGAGCTAGCTGTTAATTGTTCGGAATTTAATATCATAAAAAAGTGTCATTTTAACGGCTTTAATAATTTTGTATAACCACTTCATATATATATATATATCAAATATTTGAAATAGATAATCCAATGGCTTGTATATGTTTTTGAAGGGTTTAATGATATGATAAATGGAATGGTGAATTAAATTGGTATGATGTACTAGAAATTTTTACTCTTTGGGTATGATCACCCAGTTAGATTTCATTTATATTTCAACTATATAGATATAAAATATTATGGTGCCTCATAAATATCAACCCTAAGGATTTGAAATAATATGCCTTCTTGTATGCAATGGATGTTTCCACCCCATGGATCATTTGTACATTGATAGTTAACCCTCTAGAATTCATTGTAGATTTAGCCTCCTTGTATCTGGTTAACGTTATTTACATGAATTTTTTTTATGTCATGGAAATTTATACTTTATGAGTCTGTATATTTTCTAGTATACCTTGGAAATAACTATTCAATAGACTTGATGAGTTGCTAGGATGCCATGGAAATTCTACTCTTATTTATTGATCTTACTAGATGTATTAGAGGATTCTACTCTATAAATCTCTGACCATGTAGTCCTCATATATGACTAATATTTGAATTCAATTTATATTTCTTTTAATTATATTCATATATAGAATATATTTCACCTTCTTTATCACAGTTTGTATTGAGAAAATAGATGGTATAACTTTATGATAATTACTTTTACTCATATTATATATGCACATTACTTTAGCTTATTTTCACAGACTGGCATTATTATAAGAATAATTAGAGGTGGCATAGTGAGTGTTGTCTCATAAAATTTACTTTCCTTTTTCATATATATCGATAGATATTATAGATACTTGTAGGGTCAAGGGAAATTTCCATCATTTTGATACTTGAATTAATATTAGAAAGGAGAAGGGGAGTATATGAATGCTATATACCCCGTGATGATTTCTAGTATACTTTCTGTTTGATCATACTTTGATTCTGATATGTGTATTGTACTGGATGATTTTTTCCCTGTATCAACTTTGTTTTGTATATTTTTTCACGATCATTATCTGTACATGGTAATAATTGATGAGATTACATAGATACTTATATGATTGATGATTATTCTTCATATGTTATATTATCTCATATTTCTACTATAATGAATTATATGATTATACTGTTGTGTAAGAATCTAATCATGAGGGTATAGTCTACCCACTATTCCCCCATGGACCCTCCCTTCTAGTTTACAGCCTCTAGATTACATGGAGGCATGATTGATTCCATGTGTGAAATTGAGTCAAGGAACTATTTAGCGGCTTCCGAGTCTGGATGTCACACCCATCTAGGTCAAACTATGCACATTTGAAATAAACTATTCAAATAGGTTTCATAGAGAAATTCTGGGGTCATCGCAAGGATTCTTCAAAACAATGTGCCCAAAGTTTTGAAAAAATAAAATTTCATTAGAATAAAAATGAAATCAAAAACTCTGAAAAATATAAATAAACAAAAAATAAATAATATAAAATTTTAAAAAATACAAGTATATTAAAACTTGATGTGAAATAATTATTGCTCATGGATAAACCTAGATATCTTCAATAACCCAACATTAAACATTTACTCATTGAAAAGAAACTACATGATACAAAAAATAATAATCTCATAAACTAACTCCATGTGAAATGATAAAATATCTTTACAAGTGATTATTTCATTTTTAGTGATCGAGAATATTTGTGCCCTCATGAAACAGGAAACCCAAACAAATTAAAACATTTTTTCATTATTTTATTATTTGGATTTTAATTTCTAGGATCCCCATCACCATATCCCAATAATAATGATATAATCGTTATATTAAAAATACCAAATGTATGTCTATGATATTGTTTTTTAAAACATATAAATGTCTTTTGAACTAATACTACACCCATGGTGATGTCTTGGACATAGTTCACTCTTGGGTAAATAAACACTTTCATCTATATGAATTCAAGCGCACCTCCCCATATAATAGATACATCTTACCCTAAGTGATGGAATATGGTGTGATAATTTGGAACGTAATCCCTCTAGTCCACATGGTGTACAATGATGAATGATACGAATAAACAGCAGGTACAATATAGTAATGAATAAGGCATAAGAAATATGAAGGCACATCCATGCAATGGATAATAGAAAAACATTTTAGTGTAATGATACACAATGGATGATATAATAACACATATCAAAAAGGGAAAACATTAATACATTATATATTTTTATCCATATTATAAATTATATAAAAAATAATCATTAATTATAGATTCCATCATATCCTTCGGAGCAATGGTTCTATCATCAAATATCCATGGACCTTGAATTCTTCCCTGACACCCACGGTGGACCTGATAGGGTGTGACATATATTTTAGTCAGCACCCACTAATATATTCTAATGAAATTTATTTTATTTATATTAACTAAACTAGTGTGAAATTTTAATAAATTAACGTAGTGAAAATTATCCACTCATTAACTCTTCATCTTCATATAGTGTTTGAATATTGAACCATTTAATTTTTTATGATATAATTTATAATAAGGAGTTTTTAAACACACACACACACAAACACACACACACACACAGATATATATATATATATATAGGTTTCATTACCGTTGTAACATGATGTAGTGAAATAGAGGATCCATGGTATAACCATGCCATCCATGACCTCAGGTGTTGATCTAACTCATAATAGTATCACATGCAGTCTAGATATAAGGGATATGAGTGTAATACAAGGGTTAAATCCATTGAATTACATTTTAATAGTCTCAAATAGAATCCATGGAGCACATAAACAATAATACCATGCTACATATTACTAGGGCCAATAGGGTGAATCCAATTTGTCATGATCTTGAATACATCATGGTCAATCAAAGGACTGTATCTAATGAATTATTTTATATAGAAAATATTTAATGTTAATAACTGGTAAAATGGTAAGTGATTCATGTAATAAAAGAAAATACCATATTCAATTGTTCATATCTCCCAAAACAATAATCTAAATGAATCGGATTTGGAATCCTCTGATTGATCAATGAATTACCTTGGGAATCTAAGGATGAATCATGTTGGACAACTCTTATAAATATAAAAATGTCCATGAAGGAGTCCCCTTATACTAATTCCATTTATAAATTATGTAGCTATAGGGCATTTAATAACCATTCCATTAAATCATCTAATTTTTTCAATGCATTAACTTCCATTAATAATGAAAAGGTGAATTAATGACATAAAACTAGTATTTCTAACAATTTTAGATCATTTCAGTGCATCATTAAAATACCATTCATAGTGGATGACAAGGTGAGTACAATACATGAATCCAATTATTAATTAAATTTTATTATATATGGCCAACTGATATATATATATATATATATGTGTGTGTATGTGTATAATTTCCAATTAATAAGTTATGTTTCATTTAATTATGATGAAAAATTACCTAAATATTGAAATGTTGGACACACCAGAAATGTGACCAAAATTGTTACCAACATTGAACACTAAGGAATAAATATTAAACAACCCTGATTATTTGGCCCGGGTTGAGGTCTCAGCCACCAATGGTGTCATGTGTTTTTATTAGATCCATAGGATACAATCTAGATAAAATAAATCAAGTATAGTTTTATTAGTTAGTGATTTCTCGTGAAATCAGAGAGCAAACATTGCCGAAAAAATTTATAATATGAAAAAATCATAGACCACATACAGTGGGCATGTAGTAGGGTCATCATCTAGTATCATTCCTGAGTTTCACCAAGATATGATGAAAATAGAAGAATATTATAATGAAATGAAATTAAGAAATATGAAGTCACCAAAAAAATAGTAATAATGAATAATGATGAAAAAAGCCTTATGAGTGGATAGATTTATGATATGAATCATACGAGACCGACTATGTTCGAATCATACTCTAGATCGAAGAGATATCCATGAAACTAGGTGGATCCATTTTGAAGATCTCCCAATTGAGTAGGATAGTGGTTCTACCCACTGTAAATAAGTAATATGAGGAAGGGGAAAATTTGACTGGATTTTAATGAAATAACAATAAAATTTTCCAATCATAAATAGGTATAGGTTTTGGATACATGGTTGGAAAAATAGTGAGATGACTATTACATAAGTATAGTTGCATGAACTATTGAGTGAGGAATATTTTTCAAATAATGGTATACCCGTGCACCCCCTGTTCCTAGGGTGAACACCATGCATGAGAGGACACACATCATTTTATAGAACATGTGAATCACATGTTCTCCCATATGTGGAGCCCAATAACACCCCAAATGGTTTATCTATCCTATCAGAGTAGGATGTGGTGTTTCTACTAACCACGAGACCTAGTTGTTTCCTCTAGATCATGGAAATTAAGGATATGAATGTCCCCATAATTCTATTTAATCCACTATATCCACAATTGGAATTATTATTAGGTAAAAATGATATAATTATAAATTAAAAGGATAAATTATGTTAATGAAAAATCATATTCTTACACTAATCCATTAGTTATATCATTCTAATACATGAATTCGAATAACATACCTGAAATATCAACATTAAAACAGTTCAGTTACAAATGTATCTCATAGATAGAGTTCCATGATTACAATATTTATTAATAAATCTAAAATGCTAAAATTTGATTCAATGGTTTTCATATCTTACTCTAATGTTGATATGTCAATAATTTATGAAAGCATACTCAAAATATACCCAGTATATATGATCCATGATATTTTTCCATTTTTGTAGGTCACATATGATGTTGTTTAAATATAAATACATTATGAATAAAAAAATATGAGGGAAACATTAATCACAAAATTTTGACATTTTCTTACCTAAAGAAATTACAATACTCACATTCTAATGACTATCATAAACTTCTCATCTATTTTGGTAGATGGCCATGTCTGATCGTTGTCACTTCCTGGTGAAAGATAGTGATATTAACATGTAGTAATGTATTATCATTCTAGAATATCCATCAATATTGATCATAAATAACTTGTTACACATTCTAACATATTATAATGGATGATACTCTTTTTCCATTCATGTGATAAAAATCAACCACCTACAAGGCCTGGGATAGAAACATCCACATCTCCTGAGACCATGATGTCAACCTTTAGAAACAACCACCTTGTTTTTTCATCATAAATAAAATATATGATTCATAGTTTCTTAAATCATCAATGAATCCAATAATAATTTTTAACTCCAATCCATGTTCTGATTTTCATCACCTTTTTAACAACATTGAAATGAAAATTTCTATCATATTCACACTCTACATGGTGTGAATATCACATGATGATGTGCTCAACAATGATAGGGTTTGTGAATTTCTTTATACATCATATTTTGAAACCACAAATTTTTTCATGTTTATGCATTATCAATATATTAAAATAATACATGTCAAATAAATAAATTATGAGACAAAATATTTTAATTGATGTTTTCCTCCAATATAGATGATGGAATCCATAGTGAATTGTATAATGTTCCAGCCTTCAAACATTTCATAATCATGATTTAAATTAATAATTCACATTATGGATCTTTTCATGTTTAGATTTTTATAGAATTAGGCTATCACTATTACATTACATCTCAAAAATTACAATGTACACACTTCTACTCAGTTTCAATTTTTTCATAAAATAAAAACTCTTGAAAAAAAAGAGTCATGTATAGGTCCATGTTTTAGATAGCATGATGTTTACTTGAACCATTCCCTGACCATATTCATCATTATGTCCTATGAAAAACATTTCAAAACATGGGATGTGCTTAAAAAGCTCACTATGTGTTATAAAATAAGGAAAGAAAACATTTTCCCATCAATAAATACAACTCAATGAAACCACACTCTTCCATCACACCATACCTTATAAAATCATATGATTTATGAATAACACACAGAAATCCTAAATCATAAAGGTAACGTTTGGCATCTATAATGTACATACATTGTAGTAATCGCATCTACATAGGGAGTCACATTTGGAATACCCATCATAGTAGATTTTCTAAATCACTTAGAAGAAACATTGTCATTTACCTTCCTCACGTTACCCAACGCCTCGAAGAGAAATCTCGGCTCACCCTCCCAAGTTTTATAAGGGAAAAACTCATATACATAAATAATTCCGATGAACCATAACATATTAATAACATATAAAACAAAAATAAAGGAAAGATAACAATTCCACATTTCAATCACAATATATCACTTCATGATATTTAAATAACTAATTCTTCCTTAAGACAATTTTTGAAACTAAAATATTTAAAAAGTGTATGTGGTATTTATTTTCTTTTTAAAAACATTATGTCTTGTTAAAGAATCAAAAATATCAAATAATGATCTAGGTGGCAGAAAGGTCATTGTCACAATGTACGTTAAAAAAAATTGTCTACTTGTCATTTATTAAAACATCTCGTAGAAAAATTTTCCATTTGAATGAAAAGTAATGTGAATGGTGTTTATACACCAAATAAAATAAATTCGGGTATAAAATAGAATATTCCTCAATGAATGGAGATTGAGACAAAGTCCCTTATAAATATTGTATCATTAGATTAAGGATAAATCAATGACATCATTAACTGTAAAAAATATAAATACACCCAATATGAGTGCAAATTATGTGTAAAAAATCATTGGTTATTCATACATATTTATAGCACGACATAATGAAGAAGTATAAGTTTAACCCAAATAATGGAAATTTGGTTAAGAAGTTCCCTTATAGAAATTTGACAGCCTAACGACATCACATTAAAATTCAAAAAATTAGTTGATGAGAAGGGATGTGTCTCTCATCACATGGACATAAAATGTACCTCAATAAGGATATATAAGAACATTTCCAAACATAATAAAATGTAAATTAAATTACATGACATAAATGAAGTCATTGGCTAAAAGTGTACGGTGAAATTTTCATTCACCGATTTGGTAACTTACGAAACACACACCATATGAAGGAAGGATCATAAAATGAAGATTTAAATAACAATAAATTATATTATATTACACAATGAATAAAATAATGGGTAGTACATACACCACACAAAAGTAAATTGTTGCAAATATAGCATGAATATCACGGGAATAAAAAGTTAGATGAAAACCCAATACCTCGTGTCTGATGTGACTCATTTGTTCCTTGTTCTTCCTGAATAATAGTCACAAAATAATTTATACTTTATTCATATGTTTTTTGAATTTTATTATTCCTTTTATATCACTTATTACCTTGTAATAACAATTATTTAATTATTTGAGTTCATATGACAAATTATGTCGATGTTTGGGATTTGAGTTAAAAATGAATTTGTTATAATTAAAATTTTCCCATGAGGAAAAATTACATCATCTCCCTAACTATATTAATTATTTAGATATCATATATATCATATATATCCATTATATATATATTTATAACAGTCAATGACATTTTGACATAAGAAATGAAATGCACTGATTCATTGAGACGGTATGTCGTACGTACGCATGGACACTACTTTCATTTCTTTATTTTTATTTTTAAAGGTATAAAAACAAAGTGATAGATATGAATATCATAATTAAAGTATTGAATAATATTTTATATATGTTAAATATGTTCATTAACACCATCTTGTATATGTTCCATGTATGGTATGGACGAGTCACATCACTTTGACAGGGCGGTAGTCCGCACATTATCCAATGAAATTATCATATATATAAACATGAAAACCATAAAGGTATGTTATAAATAAGAATTAAATAATCATAAAGATAAAATAAATCTCATAAATATCATATATAATTACAGTACCATCCTAATGGACACCATGAGAGGTGGTAGGAGATAATTGAACAGTCATCTTTTCACGAGGCAGTAGTTCACCATCCACAGAAATAGTATTTTTGTATCCATTATATGAAATACATATTTGTTCACACAAAATTGTTATAATTTATATGGTAATCTCTTTTATAAGGGGGGAAATTCTATTAATTACCTTATTTTAATGTTATAATACATTATACCCACATAATTATTATTATTAATTATGTAGATTATATAATTCTCTACATTAATAGTAATATGATAATTAATAGGTTGAAAAAATGAAAATTTAAATGATTGGAATCATGGATGGTGAAAAATAAATGTCTTTTGGGGATAAATGGAATGTGCATGCATAGAACATGGTTGGTCCAAACCGTGTGAGAGCATTGGAGAAACTGTGCACATTGAAAATGTTTTGGGTAGTTCAAGGAAGTGGCTCCGGCACAATTGCCGAGTGATATTGGAGACAATGTGAGCTGACTATGTGAGGGTTATCCTTAAGGTGGAGGATAAGGTATGGTTAGCCCACATATTTCTTAACTATGTGATTAGACTATGCATAGTGATAAATTTGGATCCTAAAATTTTGGATCCAACATGTTTTTTCCTTTAAGAGTATATTTTCTCACCTATATGGACCTAACTAAGGATGTTGGTCTAAAAAAGATTGAATAAACTCTCCATTATAATTTTATGTGATCTGAAGGTATACCTTGGTGCGTTGAAGCTTGATTTAGGTAGTATGTGTTCATTCTTCATCATTCATGATGTTTTTATTGGATCTATAACGTATTCCATCTCATTTTCTGATATCTACACTTGTTGTGGGTAGATGTAAGAATGTGGATGGCAAATAATTTTATATTGGGTCTTGGTTTTGATTGGAGAGGATATCTACAGTGGTTTGGGAAAATTTATCATGGTTTATTTGGAATTAATTGTCCTTTTACCGTCTTCTCCTAAACTATAAATGTAGGTGGATTCACTCTCAAATCTAATTTCTATAATTTATTAGCTTATATCAAAATGATTTAATTGATTGAAATTTATTTTTAAATCATGGTGGAAATCATGATATAAATTCTCTTCAGTGGCGATTTATTTTTTTGGGGTAATTGTGGAATTGTGGATATTTGTAGTGAAAGTTCATTGGTTTATTTATTTTGAGATGATGATTTAAAATTTTGGATTCTATTTTATATTGAAATGGATTTTGGGATAATGGTTTTCAATAAATAGGGTGTTTTGTTGTAATAGTTTAGCATTGTTTTTTGGTATATTCTTTGTGTATGTGTGTTCATATTAAATTTGTGTTGATTGGTTGAAATATGACCTTGTGTTTGGGGTATTAGGTTTAATGGAACCTCGGAACGAATTTCCTTCTGAATACATTGTATATTGACAATGATTACCCCTCAGTATGAAAATTTTATAATGAAGAATGCATGGGGGTTTATGTGAATATCTGTAATTGGATGGTTTTGCCAAATGGAACTTGTGAGATTGTTTCAAATCATGGTTTTGTTGTTTCCAAGAAAGTAGATTTTTCAGGAAAATTCGTGATATATAACATTTTTATATTTACAAATAAAATATTTTTGAATTTGATTAAATATAGTTATGAACTTTTTTAGAAATTTTCTATATAAATTTATTATATTAATTATATTAATTATTCTATCCAAGTGATGTGAGTAGTGAATTCATTGGATAAAACCCTAACAATGTTATGTACTAACACATTCATTGGAACCACAGTGATTTTTCCGATGTTATCTACTAGAATAGAGGAAAAGTTAAACTATCAAAGGTATTTATCCCTACCTCATGATACTTGGGTTGTTTGTTGAAGTTGGAGCATGAAGCTTGTGGATCATGATGTCTTGAGGAATTCATAGTGTCTTGATAGTTTTTATTTCACTATATACATTTATATTTTATTCTTCCACTCCAAATCATGTATTTTTTATGATTTTGATAAATTTAATTTTTATTTTCCTTTTATTGTTTTCATTCATCATATTGTTACAGTATATACACAGTGTGTATAAGGGTCACAAGCTGTGTCTCTCGACTCTCAGAAATACCAATGTGAATAGGCCTGAGTTATAAGAACTTTTTAGGTTGAAAAGTAATTACATGGTGTGTAGTATGGACTACACACCATGTCTGAGTAACTAGGGTCAGCTCTATGTACGTGGCTATGTGCTTATACATGGATTCAGCTTGTCTATGCTATCCTGTGTAATAGGTACACAGGAAAACCCATACAGCCAGCATGTTCTATCCATGTGGTGGAGTACACGGCCGTTTACTCCACCCTGTATCTTTGTATCATACAAGATACATGTTGATTCCCACATAAGGACACACATAACATTTTCATATTATAACAGAATGTGTTTATTGTTCATGTTATCCAAAACTGCAACTGATACGGTGTGGGGCCTACAATCCATGTCTCCCTGGAGGCACGCCGTGTTCTCCATCGCGTGTCAGGCACAAACCCAGGACACCAATGCCGGTACCATACGGTGTGTTCTTTGGGAAACATGTTGTGTTTTATAGAAATTTTCAGAACCGTAATTTCTTCATCTGGTGCTTCAGGAATTCAGTAATTCATTGATCTGGCCACCTGGTTATCGAGAATATTAAAGGTCGAGGTCGAGAAGGCTCTGTAATGTAGATTCCAATTCATATGGTCCTTTTATTGGCCCTGATGAAAATATTTGATTCCTCCTCCTAAATAATGCTGGAAGAACGATTCATATTGATCTGAGACGATTCGTCATCTACCATTGTTGCCCCACCTCCTCTAGGTCTTCAGGGTGCCCGATCTGTGATTTGGGATCACTGCATTGTAGAACTGATGCACACCGATCTGTTGTTCATTTACCCATTATGAATGCGAAGAACACTATGTAAAATGACGGGGAAGAAATCCAAACCACAAAATGAGGAACAAACCTCTGCCTTCATTCCCCATGGTGTTGATCCGCTCATGTTTGAAGGATAAAATATAGGGAATAAAAAAATTAATTTTAACATCATTGATTATTCCCCAAAATCTACCCAGCAAAAACCCTCCCAAAAGAATGTATGATCCAAAGGTCAAACTATTTGGTGGTTTAACCACTTTCTTCATTAAATTAAAAAAGGGTAGGAAACAAAAACAAAACAAAACCCCCACCATGGTCATTGTAGAAGATGGAGATCAGTCTTCGGTCGGGGTTTGATCTCGTTGCGCAATGACCCAAATATCATAGTTCATTGGCTTCAATATAAAATAATCCATTGTAGGATCCTCTCCAATGAACCAGAGGATTATAGGGATTTCTCCAAGATTATGAGTGTCACCATGGACTCCTTCTAATTTAAACAAATTAAATTTTTCTGCACTGTGGAATCATTTAGAAAATTATTTACTATTTCATTTTATTTTCTATAAAAATTAAAATAACTAACTCTTGATGCCATCATAATCCAGTCGTTGTTTGGACCAGCCTAAGTTAATGTCGATCCTCTGAATGCAATGGTTCTCTCAGATTTCTGATCTGGGAATCCGTTTAAAATTAATACCATCATTTCAAGAAAACTACTTTGGAACTCTTTTTAAATGCATAATTTATTTGAATCATTTTTTCCAATTACTCTAGGCCTCAAAATTGCATTCTGACAAAAATAATTGTCTTTTAATAATACTATATTTTAAAAATTCATACAAGGAAAATCCAAGACATTACATTCTCCCCATTGTAGGGTTTTACATCCCCAAAATTCAAAAACAGGAGGCTACTCAAATATAGGTGGGTATTGGGCCCATATCTGAGACTGATGCTGCCAAGTGCTCTCATAAAGGTTCTTGTACTACCACAAGATGCACAACAAGGGAATCGATTTCCCACGCATGATCCTATCTTGGCGACTCTTGATCGCTCTCAGGTACTCATCCATGGTCACTCCATCCTTCATTTCCAGCTCACCCCAATCTATGACGTGCGATGGGTTGGGAACGTACCTCCTCTCTTGTGACACATGTAATACATCATTAACTAGTGAATCTGTGGTGGTATAGCTAGGCGGTATGCCACATTTCCTAATCTAGGAAGTATCTGGAACAGTCCGACGAACCTCAGAGATAGCTTGTTGCCCCGACCAAATCATTATAACCCTCATCAAGGTGAGAACTGAAGGAATACATGGTCTACCTCCTCAAACCCCAGAGGACTCTGTTTCTTTTCATCATAAGACTTCTGAAAGATTGGTGTATTCTTCATCCACTCCAATATGGTCTGCACCTTCTAGGTGGTATCTTTCACTAACTTTGGACCCATGAGTGCTGACTCTATAGGGTTGGTCCTGCAAATCTTTGAACGGTAGGGTCACCTGTATAATGCCTCGAATGGTGCCATGCCAATGGTGGAGTGGTAGATATTATTATAGGAAAACTACACCAATGGTATGTGGTCCTCCCAACTGTGAACAAAGAAAAATATATAGGCCAACAATATATCCTCCAAAACATGAATGGTCATCTCCATCTAACCATCAATCTGGGGATGAAACACCATACTCAAGCATTCTTGATTCCCGAACGGCTCCTTCATTCCATTACACAAACGGTATTGGAAATGAGAATCCCAATAAGAGACTATTCAATAAGGGAATTCATAAAGTTGTACTATATCCTGCGTGTAGATGCCTCCTAATATCTCTACAATACACTTCTCCTTGATAGCTAGGATGTGGGCCTACTTGGTGAGTCATTCAATGATCACCCTAATACAATATTTCCCCTTGGACTTTTGTGTCAATACAATCATGAAATACATCATTATTCCATCCAACATCCATTAATGCACTTCCAGGGGTGATCTATCCCCGCTGGAGCTTGGTGCTCAACATTCAACTATTGTCGTGAAAGGCATCGAGAAATGAACTCTGCTACATCCCTCTTTATGCCTGACAACCAGAACTACTGCTGAATTACTAGTACATATTCTGCATTCTAGGGTGTACATCCAAGGGGGATGTATGAACCAACCTATGTACCTCCTCCTGCAATTCTAATGGTAAAACAATGTATCATCTGAAGATAACACCATTCTCCCCCACCTTGAAAATTGCTAGTAGGAGCATGTACTATGGATAAATGGGCATGTAAAGCCTCATATTGGACATCCCCAAGCTGTGCCTCCATAACTATCTATAAGAGTGGAGGGTGAAAACAACTGACTAAAGGTAAGATGCATATTCTCTATCTATGAAGGATAACAATAATGAGGATTATTGTTCCATCGCCTCACTCAACAATTGTGAGCTCGATCCCATACAAATAGAATCTCCCACCTGTTTCCCCTCCCCATCAGTCTAGATGATCTAGATATCATATTCCTGGTGGAACATGAGCCAATGCCTCTACCTCAGATTCAGATCCCTCTACGAGAAGATTTATTTGAGGCTCTTGTTGTTAGAGTAGACGATAAATTACTTGCCTATATGGTAGTGTCTCCACATTTTCAATGAGAAGACTACTGGTGCCAACTCTACATCATGTGTCGCATAGTTCTGCATGTGAGGTCTTATTTGGAACAATCCATAGGTAATCACTTTATGTCCCTCTATCAGGAAACAACCAATCCCGGTCCATGATGCGTCATATAAAACAATGTACCCGACAACCTCCTCTGTCAATATCAATATTGGGGTGCTTGTCAAAATTTATCTCAAATTCTCAAAAACAAAATATAACTTCACCATCCACATGAAGGGTTTCACCTTCCCGATCAAGACTATCATTAGTGTTTATATTATAGATAAATCAAGAATGAATCTCTAGTAATATCCAACCGACCCATGGAAGCTCCGTACCTCCGTTACTCTTCAAGAAGGATCCAATGATAACACTCCCTCTATATTATCTAGGTCCACAACTACTACATCAGCCGAGATTACATGTCCTAGAATTTGGACCTCCTGAATATAGAACTAAAACATCGAGAGCATCCCATGATTCTAGTTCTCTTGGAATACATCTAGAACCATTTGCAGGTGTCTCGCATGTTCCTCATCTAACTCTGAGTACACAAGGATTTCGTCGATGAAGGACACTATGTATTGGTCCAAGTAGGGCTATAAGTGCTTGTTCATATGACTAATGAACAATTCGGGGGTGTTCGTCACGTAGAAAGGCATCACCAAGTACTCAAAGTGAATATAGTTTCATCTAAATGTTGTCTTCAGTATATCCTTGTCCCATAATCATAACTTGTGGTAACTTGTCTAATGTTCAACCTGAAAGAACCATTGTTCCCCTCTCAGTATATCTAATAGGTCATCGATCCCCAGCAGTAGATACTTGTTCTTCACTATCACCTGGTTGAGGAGCCGATAATCCAAACACATCTTCAAACTCCCATCTTCCTTCTTTGAAGACAAAATAGGGGATGCCCAATGTGAAATGTTGGGTATCACGATCCACTGCCTCTGATACCACTCTATCATGACCCATCCCATTAGGGCCCCACTATGACTCTCACAGCCTGTATCAATAGGCCAGGGGCTGGTGAATAGAACAAAGAATTCATATTGCAAACATTAGAGGCATTTATTATGTACCGGTACACGCACACATCTCCAAGCCCACAAATGCAAAAATGTAAAAACCACAAAGGAATGAAATGAATTCATACAACTAAACCCAACCATCAGAGTACAACGAATGTAAATTGAAGAATGTAAACTCAGATAGAATAAAAGCCTACCAAAAACAAGAGTCTGACATCTACAAAATCCAACCTATAAGAACAATGTTGTATTGGGATTGCTACTCGTAGATATATGAACTCCACATCCTATAGAGAACTCAGATGCCACAGTCCCATCCTAGTCTACCCTAGACTCTGTCAAAAAGATACTCATCTACACAAGTCATGACACATGTTCCCAAAGCCTGTGCAGGGTTGAGTATAACAATACTCAATAGAGGACCCCGATAAACACAATGAAATACACAAATTAAAAGAACATTTATCATTAAAAATTATATATCTACTAAAAATATATCAAGAGAAACACATCCATACATACTCAAAACCCAGACTCGTAGTCTAGGGACTGGTCACAAAACTGCATAATCCCACTACAGATTCAGTTCAAATGTTTCACCAAGCACTCATCCAGGAGAACTCACTCTGCAAGTCGGATTTCTTTGATAATCATCCTTATGATAAGTACCATTCTTCGGGAAATATCATGATACAAAGATATACTCATTCTTGTAGAACACACTCTTGAGTAGGAAAAGATCACAATACACAAATGAGGATCACTTTCAAGGCCTTGGAGGATACCACGACTGAACTGGATTCACCTTCTATGTAAAAGATCAACATCATATGGGAATATTCACATCAATATATGAATTTACCTTGGTCTAATAATGAATACATGATCTCACTACGATCCTCTCATAGGGATACCTTACCCTATCTCAGAATTTCTAACAGAAGGGATCATACTCCTTTGGATGGAGAAAATACCTGGCCTTCAAGGGAATGAGAAAAATGTGGAACTAACCCAAATGAATCATCTCCATGATATAGTGGCCCAGAGGGCCGATCCATGTTCTACTGTATACAAGGTGTGTATAAGGGTCACAGGTCAGGTCTCCTGACTCTAGGTACTACCCATGTGAAATTTCTAGAGTAATAAGAACATGTCGTGTAGAAAAGAAAATACACAAAGTGTAGTACATACCACATGACGTGTTTGAGTAACTGGTGTCAGATCCATGTACGCGGTCGTGTGCCCGTACACATATTTTCTCCATGTGTGTTATCTTGTGTAACTGTTATATGGGGTAACCCATGAAACTGTCCCGGTCTGCATATGTGGTGAATTACATGATCGTCTACTCCACCCGGTGTCTATGTATAACCCGAGATACATGCTGAGTCCCGCATAAGGTCACACATTCTGTGTTCTTCAGAGAACACACCATTTTTCTGCTTCCTGTTGCCCAAAATTCTAGACGTCGCTGGGTGGGGCCCAGAAATTCTGTCTCCCTGTAGGCATGTAATTTTCTCCATCACGTGTCGCACACAAACCCTACTTTTAATTAAAAATTCAATACGGCATGGTCATTGGGATTCACGCCATGTGTGGTGGAAATTTTTAAAATCATAGGTTCTTTGTCCAGTGCTTCGAGGATTCAGCAATCCTTCGATCCAGGCACCTGGTCATCATGAAACTCAATGTTTGAGGTTACCTCGGCACCAAAAATATGATTCCAATGGTTACAGACCTCCGATCATTCACAAAAACATGATTTTATTCATCTACCTAAAGAATGATCGAAGAAAGATTCCTCTAGAGGTGAGCCAATTTGTCGTCTTCCATCATTGTCGCACCTCCAAGGGGTTATCACGGTGCCAAATCTACAATTTGGGATCGTTGCATTGTAGTAAGAATGCGCAATGATTAATTGTTCGTTTCCCCATGAAGAATGTAAATTACGTGGGTAAAATGAGGGGGAAGAAATAAAAACTAGAAAATGAGTAACGAACCTCCGCCATTGTTCTTGACGACATTCATCCACGCCCATTTGATGGGTTAAACATTTGGAATTCAAACATGTATTTTAACATCCTGGAATAATCCCAAAAATCAATAAAATAAAAACCCTCCCACAATAACGTACTATTCGTGTATCCAAATGTCCATGGGTCGATCTTCATTCATCATTTATTTCAAGAACGGGGAGGAAATAAATTAAATCACAACCCCTAGTTCAGTCATTGATGAAGAAGGAGATCAGTCATCAGTCGAGGTTAGATCTCGCTTCACAAAGAGCCACTCATCCTCCTTTATATTCTTCTATCAAAATTCATCCATGGTTTTATCCTCTACAAAGATCGACATTTTTTTAGGGAGTCCTCTAGGGTAATGAGTCTAACCCAGGGGTTCATTTTATTTAATGAAATTAATTGTCGATGCGTTATGGAAACATTTAAAATAAATTAAATTATTAATAAATCATAATTTATTTAAAAAGTCCAGAAAAAATATATTGCAGTCAACATGCACTAGCCGATGTTTGGACCATCATGTCACTGCTGGGAATTATATGGTTCCCTCATATTTCTGATACGGGATCCATTTAAAATTAAATCCACTTTTTTGGGAAAACCACACACGCAAATTGTTTAAACAGTTTATTTATTTCAATAATTTATTCTATACACTCCAGGCCTCATAATTTTATTCCATCGAAAATCCCAGTATCGTAATAAATACATATTTAAAAAATCAATACATGAAAAATCTGAGACATTACAAGGGACACATTCATCAATGTTGCGACCAGAATTTAGTATTATACTACGAAATCCGGGGATTATCCTCTAAGACCCATGATAAAATAGACATGTTTCAAATGTGTTTCCTTCAACGACATGATGTGATTTTGTAAAACACCACCAAGTACTTTCTAAAATTGTAAAATATGGTACATCTCATGTACTCTTTACACAGTGCTCTGAGATTGATTGCTCGAGACACTTCTCATGTATCGCAAGCATTGAATGCTTTGATAGGGAACATATAGTTGAATCAATCTTATTATAAGAGTAGTGTTATCCATTTCAATTCTTGGAATACCATGACTCCCCGGAAAGTGAAATATCTTCATGGAAACAAGGAAAAGAGTTTATTGACGATGAAAATATATAGAGAAAAGTAGGTGATTATAGATTAGCAGCCTCAACCATCTACATTGAGTGGTATAATTCTTTTTAAATCATCAACTATGCAAGTGATTTTTGATAATAGTGCATCACATTCATTAATTTCTTCTAGTGAATTTTATTTTCAATATTAAAAACATTATAATATTCTTTCAATGATAAAAAATTAAACTACTTTTGTTTAAAGAGAATGTCTAGGATTTTTATGTATAACATGTTCTATAAAATATAACAGGGTAGAAATAAAATTTTATTTCATAGTGTTAGACGTGAATGTTTATGATATAATCCTAGGTACGGATTGGTTAACAACAATCAAGGATCACATCAAATGTTATATAAAAAGAGTATGCTTCCTGACTAAGTATGGAGTCGAACATCTCTGCAGAGGAGAATAGGTTTTATAGATAGGTGAAACAGAATTTTTTGTACTAGGAGTGGGAAAGATATCTTACCAGCTGTCAGCGTTGACTTTTGAATTCATTGAAGATATCAGGGATCACATTTTTTAGTAGTCTTGTATCAATTCCCAGACGTTTTCCCCATTAAATTCTATGGGTTACCAGTTATAAGGGATATAGAGTTTATTTGTGATATCCTCCAAGGGAGCTATCTGATTTCCCTTTCATCTTGTAGGATAGAACAACAAATTTTTTTGAACAAAAAATATAGCTAGATGAGATGAAAATATATCATATCAATTGGCTAATCACATCTCCATGGGCATCACCGGTCTTATTGGTAAAGAAATAAGATGTGATTTTAAGGATGTGTGTTTATTATCGTATGATTAACAAGTAATGATATTGAGTAGATATCCACATCCAACCACTAATGTTATTTTTTTCAATAGAGGGTAGGTTAGTGGTTCACTAAAATAGACATACAATCTGGAAATCACCAATTTCAAATGTCAATGGAGGATATTCTGAAAACAGATTTCAGAAACAGATATGACCATTATGTATATTTGGAAATTCCTTTTGGTCATATGAATATACCATATGTCTTTATGGAATTGATTAATTTTATATTAATGATATATCTGGATTCTTTTATTATTGTATTTTTGGATGAAATATTGGTGTATTTAGGGACAAGGGCTATGAATGCGAAACACTTTGTGACAATGTTGGAAATCATGAGAGACTATTGTATGTATGATAATTTATCAAACTATCATTTTTTATAAAATAAGTATGATTTATTGGACCATTAATTTTTGAAAAGGTGATTTTTATTGATCTAAAGATGATATAAAATCATATCTCTTCGGAACTTCTAAAGAATGGATTTGATATTTGATGATTTCTTTCTATTTCTGGTTATTAGTAACTCTTTTTTGATCACTTATCATGATTATAATCGCCTATGCTATCCTTGAAAAAAAATAAAGTTCTATTACAATGGACTGAGGAATGTCATAAGTCCTTTCAAGAGCTAAATGTTCTCATTAATTCTGCACCAATCAATATTTTTCCAGAATTAGTAAAAGTGTATGTAGTGTATTTTGATAATTCATGATCTAGGTTGGGGTGAATTATCTTTCAAGGAGATCATGTTTTCGATTATGGCTCATAGAGTTTGTGGTTCAATGAGAAAATTACCCAACAATTAATTTTGAGTTTGTGGCAGTTTTCTAGGTCATGAATACATGGTGTTATTACCTATTTTGTGAGAAGTATATTGTGTTGATGGATAATTAGTGCACGATGAATGTTTTCTCATAGCGTGTTATGAATCTGAGGCAAAGAATATGGATGGATTATCACACGATGTTTTTTATTGACTTGATGTATACATCTGGTAATTATAATATGGTGGAAGATGCATTTAGTAGAAGTTCATATGCTCAGCTATAAAAAGAATCCTTAGATGACTGGTAGTTCTTGTCAATCCTAGAATATATGCATGTGGAATGTAAATATAATGGTGATGATGTAGTTTCAATTTTTGTACATGTTTTTCCTGATTTGGAAAATATTGTCAAAGATTCCCCAACACCCGATGTATATTACATTGTTATGAGTTCCAAACTAAAATGGTATGGAGACCATTGATTTTCGGAAGATAGATTGGAGGTAAATTTTGTGGTTCGAGATTACGAGGGTAGTACCTATTTCATTTCAAAATAAACATCTCAGTACAAATCACCTTTAAAGATGGTTTGTTCATCATATAATATATTAGTTGTATAAGGCATTAAAGACACATTTTTGGGGTGTCATTATGTAATGGAATGTGGCTATGTTTTTTTCAATGTGTATATATTATAAATAAATTAATAAAAATAACGAAAAACTAGATTTTATGTTGTAGTCTATACGTATCAGTATTTTGAAATGGGGGAAGATAACATTGGATTTTCTCAGTGGTCCCCTAAGAATCTTTAGAAAATACAAAGCCATATGGGTGATTCTGGTTCAATGTTCCTTGTAATATCATTTCATACCTATTTTTGAAAATCAGACAGTGGAGGATACGTCTAAAAACTATATCATAGAAGTATTAAAGGGACATGGAATACCAATTTTGATCAAATCAGATAGTGATCTCAGGTTCATGTCTCGTTTCTCAACATTGTAATAGAAATCCCTAGGGACTCATATTTCTATGATTATGGATTATCATCCTTAGATGGATGGGAAATCAAAAAGGACGATACAAATGTTGCAATACATATTGACAGATTGTGGAGTGGAATTTGGTGGATCATGGGAAGATAACATACCATTATTGGAGTTCTCATATAACAACAATAATTAGGACATGACACATATGGATAATTTTGAACCATTGTAACGCATTCCTTGTCATTATCCACTTAGTTGAGTTGAATTACATGTGGCTTCAATAGTTGGGCCAAGAACATCAGTGAAACAATGTAAAGGATTTAGTTTAACTAAAAGGGAATAAAGACTGATATGATTCATCAGGAACCTTTTGTGGTTCATCATCGATGGTTGTTGTTGTTTTCCATTAGTTATCATGAGTTCATAGGGATATCTTGATATATAAGACTATGTCATTTTGGGATGAATAGAATATATTCTCTTGATACATATTCCCTTTATAGATAATGGAATGGGTGTTAGAGGTGGCATATCAATTGGAATTTCAACAATTGTAGAGTGAAATGCACAATGTGTTCCATGTAACACAGCTGAAAAAGAATCAACCATACACTTACCAAATGATCATATAGGATCACATTTACATAGATCCATATTCTTATTTTGTATATATCCCGACATAAATTGTGGATATCTAATAGAATGTATTGTGTGGAAAAGTCTTTGGACTATTACGGGTAATGAGGAAACATTTTCTTGTTCAGGAAGAAACATGGGAACAAGAGAAGTGGATGAAAGAGATGTGCCTGAAAAACATTCATGACATAGATGATTTGCTACATTTTAGGGTTGGATATACCAATGGTTGGGATAATGTTTCACCACCTGTTTCTGTTATGGAACCATTTCTTTTTGAATTTATGTATATAATGAATATAGATGATGTTAGGATGATTTTGGTGAAAAATAAATGAGTTTTAGGGACTAAACGGAAGGTTCAGTGGAAGTGAAGAGTTTTTACATACCTATAAACCACCTATAATAATCATTTCTCATTGAAAATGGTTTTGTAAGATTGATCTAGTGGATTTTCATGGTTGACACCCAGTTTTTTAGACCATGTTAGGTTACTATTTGACCAAACTGTGCACATAGTCGATGTTAAATTAAAAAAATATGATCTAATGTTGTTCCCCATTTATGGGTCTCATTTTCACTTATATGTAACCCAAACTTGGGATATTGGTCTCTAAAAGGATTAATAACCTCTCCCAACAGAATTGAATGTGATATAGAGTAATCCATTGGATATTTGAATCCCAATTATTACATTAACTGTTTGTTCCTCATTATTCCCGACATATTTTTAGTTAACCACTTTTCCCCTCTACTCAGTTTCATATCTCAACACCCACTATGGGTATATATAATTTTTTGGATGACATATAATTTTATATTTGGTCTGGGTTGTGATAGTGGAAGATATCAAAGGCTACTTCATGATGATTTAACCTAGTTTCATAGGAATTCTTCATATATTTATAGTTTTCACCAAAACACATGAGGTAGGGGGATTCACACTCGACTCCTCTTGATAGAATTTATTGAAATGGTTTCATATATTTAATTTATTGAAATTTATTTTAGAATCATTTTTTAATTAATTATATAAATTTTTGTTAGTGAAGATGTAATATTTTTAGTGAAATTGAGGAATTGTGGTGATTTCTTATGCAAGTCATTTGGTTTCTTGATTTTGAAATGTTGATTTTAAAATATGGCATAAATGGAACATCTAAATGTCATATTGAAACAGGTTTTTAATAAAAATGGGGGTTTTAAATGATTTGGCATGGATTTTTGAAATACTTGGAGTGTGAGTTCATATTACGTTTAAAAGGCTTGGTTAAAATATGACATTATGCTTGGAGCCAAAGGTGTAATGGCACATTGGAAATAATCACATTATGATGACATGGTTGATTAATGAGAGACCACTCATGAGTATGGAAATTTAATAATTAACCATGCATGATTGTTAGTGTGAATATGTTCATAGGATTGGTTATTCTAAATGGAATATGATATATTGTTTTATATCATGGTCTGTTTATTCCATGAATTTAACTTTTTTTTAAATAGTTTGATATATAACATTTTTATATTTAGAAATAAACTATGTTAATGTGGTTTTAATTTAGAAGTAAAGTATTTTAGAAATTATTCTATATATTTTTTAATATATGATACCACTCTTCTATCCTTTTGGCATGAGTAGTGATTTCATTGGGGAAATAACCTACTGAGTTTTAGTACATATAGCTGATATGGAACATTGGATCTTTTATATATTTCTACTTAAAGGACATGGGAGATGGTAAAGTATCACACATCATTTTCACTACATCATTATTCTTGGGATGTTTGGTGATGTTGGGGAATTGCGATTTTGGAGCATGGAGTCTATTTTTTGAATAACAATCTTGTGATTTTTCCTTCTAGGATTTGCGTTGATATTGTAGTCATCCATTGTCAGACATGAATTTGGTATGATGTTGATAACTAAAATGTTTAATTTCCAATCATTATTGTCATGGAACATATAGTGGTTTGTTTGATTCGTTGTTCTATTTATATAGGTAAAATCCCCCCTGCTTTAAATCACTTCAATATTTATTTCCAACATTTGGCATCATTGGGATGTCTTTTAAGGCCATGTAATGTCTCAAATCCCTTTCATTCCAATGAGAAAGGGTTGGATGTTACAGAAAAACTTATGGGTATAAAGGAATTGATATAGGTTATTCTATATTTTTGTGTCAATGACGGAGAAATTGGAGCTACATTAGAGGTTGTCACTTATGAACTGATTTATTAAACATTATTGATCAAATAACTAAAAAATTTTATCATGTTTCTCTAATAAAAAATATTATTATTATTATTTATTTTTGGATAATAATGTATATTCATTCATTATTTCAATAAATTGTTGTTTTATATATAATTATTTAAAGTTTTATGGATTGGGAATTTAAATAATGGGCTATGTTTTCTTGATATAGATAATATAGTTTAAAACATTCATAATAAGAATCTCAAGGCTGATTCTAGTCCAATATATATTTTTTAAATTGTCACCTTTGATATATAAACAGAAAATAGTTTCAATGACTCTATAAAGATGGATTATTATACTCATTTGACGATATATCATTTTATAAATGTTAAAAAACATTTTCTAGGGAGAAATTATAATTTCACCTATTAGGAAAATATTGTTAGAGGGCTAGTTGAATGTCAGATCTTAGATATAGTAATGAATATATATGAATAATTATACATTACAATACATGTTTTTGGTAGTTGATTATTTACATTGAAGAATTTATTTGGGTTGGTATATGATTCTATTGAAACACAAGTTTAAAACTTTTGGAAACATTAAACGGTTGCATAATTAAGAACAAAATCAATAAAGAATGTGTTTTAATGTATTGTGTTCAGATCCGTGGGGGGGTGTATACTGGAAAAATAAATTCATTTCTTATCTAAGATATAATATTATTTTTTCAAAACGCACACCTATTGGAGAGCCAACATGGAATTTTTTATTCGAAATAATAAATCATACACATTTAGACATCGTTCGATTGATGTTGAGTCTATGTGACCTTCATATCATATTTTCTGGTATTTCAATAATGGATGATAGTATTATATTAAATAAATTCCATCTAATGTAGTCTCGGTGATAAAATAGGAGACATGGACTAAAAAGCATCCGAATATGAATTTCATGGATATTTGGTTTTATGATTATTATGTATAGTGATTTAATTCTAACAAAATTGATGCAAGGGAAAAAAAATATTATATATTAATTTAGACATATAATCAAAGGTATATTATTTCTACAAACTTACTAAAAAAAGTGTTTGTTCCTGGATCTGATATATTTTTTGAGAAGGGAATTATAATTGGAGGTAATTATAGGATGGAATTATAACCTAGATAAATCCAATAACAAAAAATGGGATGATATATTGAGAAAGATGCTGAGTTACCCCCACAAAATGTTGGAGAAGAAAAACTAACTCATATACAAAATTCCCTCGATGGACTATTAGGGTTCATCATGAACATGAGATGAATTGATTTATTATTAGAAATGATGATAAATCCCATAATATAATACAATAATACATTTTTTATGAATTCCATGAAACATTTTTGTTATCCATGACATCCAATATTATTGTAGGGTTTTCCTAGGATAATATGGACAATTTTTTAGTACCATTATTTAATTCATAGAAGGTTCATGGTTGGGGAAAACTATATGATTATTATAAACAAACCATTATCCCCGTTATGGTGAACTATAATTAGTAACATTGTTTTTCCATACCATAATGATAGACCATAAAAACCATGTGGCCAATAGATAATGGGTTTTTAATGGTTGGTTAATGGTTACACAACCTATTAACCCACCCATTAGGAACCATGTACCTGATAAATTAGAGTTATACAATTAGGGTTCATCGTTAATATAATTATGCATCTATAACCATTAATCCAAAGGTTACGGTTTTAATTCCACTAAATTTTTTATTACAATCACGATACCCTCTATTTTAACCCATAATCATAAAATTTTGACCTTTAATAAAATACGTTTTAGATGAAATGTTATTAAGTTGATTTTTTCTCCTATAAATTCTTTTCATGGGGGATTGAGGATCCAGGCATTACATTTGATCTCCTCTAAGGAATTTTATATTCAATCACATGGTTTCATCTACTGTCTCCTTCTTTAATCAATATAGACTATTGATCCTAATATTATTGATGGTAAGAATAATTTTCATATGGATCATGATCATAGGTTGTGTTTCATAATCTCCTTAAACTTATTCTTAATTAGTGATCCCATTTTTTTGTTATCAATGATTGTGGGATTAATGATATGTATTCCACCAATTCCCTTCTCTGTAATTGAATCCAATTTTTTATTCAATTGAATTTTATTTTTATTTTATTTAAAACCCCGAATTGGTATGGATTTGATGTGTTAATTGGAATTCCACAGATGTTTTAGAGGAAAACTGAAATTTTAATAAAATTGATATTTTGGTGGATTTTGAAAATTGGTCGATGATTTTGAAATTTATTTGATATATTAATTTTACATTGAACCTTGGAAAAAAATATATCAATATTAAATACTATTTGAAATGGCACGAATTAAATAAATCCTTGGTTTTGGTTTTGAAATTTCAATGGAATGGTAAAAACTAAAACTAGTAAATTGTATTTTGATTTTATATGGAATGTAATATTTTCTCATATTTGATTATTTATATGTTTGAAATAAATTTTAGCTTATGTTTTATGTGAAAACATTGAAAATCTATCTAAGACCATGAATCGCTAGAAATTGGTTAATGATGAATATATTAAGTAATTTTTTTGAAGTTAATCACTATGTATCTTACCCTTTGGGGGTATAGATATCCCATGAGGGTTTCCTAATTTTGGTGTAAAATGATTTTGGTTTGTAATCCTATCAGGGGATAATAACATTTTCGAGATGTGTGAGGATATTATCACATAAAATGACATAACCTAGGGATGATGAACATGGTGATGTGATTTTTTATCATGAATATATGTGAAATCAATTTTTTTTATCCATTAAAATTTATTTATATAATAATTTTATATAATATTTTAAGAAAAAACCTTTTTGATTTATTAGACATCACATTGAATGTGAAAGCTTGTATTATATTAAAACATGATTTTGAAATACCATGGATTATTTATTTAAATTCAATGAATAATGGTATTAATTTTTTTAAAATTTATTAGGGAACACTTGGTGAGAGCCTTTTAGAATATATTTCTCATACCCTATAATTTTTTGAAATAATTTTAAGAGTTTCAATTTAAAGGTATGAGTAAAAGGAAAGTTCTAATTAGGTGGGGTGGGTTTTCTTGATATATGGGATAAATTAGTGATGATGGTGATGAGTTGAGATATTACCCACATATTAAATAAAATATTACAAGGCATTTCATGCTTGATGATGTTGTTTCTGGGATATTTTTATGCTTTTGTCTGGGTATTATTTTACCTAATATTTATGGTATTTATCCATATAGAGTTTTGAAAATATTGAATTGTATCTTTTTTATTTAATATTATTATAGGAAGATTTATCCTATAATGATTTTTTTATGATGTTAGCAGCTTCTCCCGAACCCATGGGGATTTAAAACCCCCTCCTGGATATGTAATTGAAAACTAAAGTAGAAGTGTACTATGGTATCCATGATGGATCATGATAATGTGGTATGAAAGGGGTAGGTTATGTATCATTCCTTGATATAAGTATGTGTATTAGGATTCATTGATGAAATATGGGTTTTATTTTTGAGAAAGATACTATCCATATATCATAGTGACAAGCCTGAAGTTACTATGGGTGTTTGTAAAAAGTTACTCTATGAAATGTTTTGATTGTATTATAATGTGTTCCCATCCTTTAATGTAACTAATGTTTAATCCCAATATATAATTTAGGATCTATATAATTGATATTCCATTAAATAATGTCTGAGTTATTAATAAGTGTATCCTTACTGATGACTTTAGTTTTTTCTGATATTATGTAACATCCTAACTCTGAGAAGATGTGTGATTAGGCCCCATGAGGAAGCTGGTGGTGAAACACAATGTATAAAATCATCCAAATGAAATTATACATTTCATGATAGTGGTTTTGTTTTTCATTGATCATGGACATGTACATACACTAATTCCTATTTGGGTTCCCATCGCGGAACCTCAAAGGTTTGAATATAGTGATCATACTATAATCCATTGTATTTCCAATGTAAAAATTATTCTCGTAAGAATAAGGAGTGGATGAAAATGATATTTATGTTGTTTGATTTCTTGGGAACACATGAGTGTATTTAGGTTATATAAGCAACCATTATGTTTTAAGGGACTAATAGGTGATGGTGAGGTCTGATGATGAAAATGAATAAACAGTAGCGTTTTGAATGGAATGACAATCATGTTATATATAACAATAAAATATATCTAGAATCAATGTCTCTAGAAACATCCATGAATTTTCTCAATATAAAACTATGTGATAAGACCATGAATTAGTATAGAAAACACATTACTGATCTTGTTCAATTTTATCCTTAGGTGGTGACTAATGAGATGTTGAAGGCTCGAATATTTGATATGGGTAATTAGTATCACATTATATCTCATGTTTTTTTACTAATCTCTATTCTTATTCAAAAGTGATATATAGGTTTTTGATACATGAGTTTTACCAAGATAGTACTTTAGGGTATATAAAAGTTCATTTTTAACCATTTTTTTATGAGTTCATTTAGTGGAAATATAATGTTTGATGATTATCCCATAGATTCAAGATAGATTGTGTATGCCCTAACTCCTACACTTCTAGATAGGGGTCCACTGAATTTTTTTTGTAATCCATGGATATGAATTAAATAATTTCTTTAATGATTTAAAAATAATATAATTTTTTTGATTTCTCATGAAATTTATAGATTTTCATCCACATATTTTCGTCACCATAATGTGTAATATGCTCATCATATCTACCATGTACTATGGATAAATCAAATTCATTAAAATAAATTACCTCCCACCATAAGAATCCAAAAAATCATATTTATGTAGTGGGATAATATATAGAGGGAGATTATAAACATCTAGTGAATATGAGGGGAACCACCACTATAAATTTATCTTTACTAACTAATTTATTTGATATTATTTTTTTCACACGCATTTTTATCTACTCAAATTTTTATCCTTCAAAATTTTCTTATGGTAATTTTATTTTAGGTTTTGTGTATCACTTATCCCCACAGAATAACGAGAGTGAAAGGTCTTATTTTCCATTCTTCTATTATCCCTTTATCCAATACTTATCTGACTATTAATATTTATATTCATTACATAAAACATGTTAATGTCATTTTTTGGTTTGATATTTTCTATATCTCATAAGGAATGGATTGAGTTTTTTCATTGAGGGGTCACCTTTACTACCATCATAGGGTTTACCATGTATTTTAGGGATACATGGTATTGTGGTCAGGTAGAGACATAACATAAATTCTAGAGTGTGGAGTGGTAATATAGTTTTTTTAAATTGATTTTGAATTAAAATACATGAGGTAATATGTCTCCCTAATTGTCATTCAGTTTCATAGAAATTTCATTTTAATTTCATAGGACATCTATATGAAATTGATATATATTTCACTATATATTTAGAATCTTTTACTCATCATATATCTATTAATTATTACTAAAAGGAACTAGACTAGATAAAACATATAAATAGAAATATGGATGGTTAGTAAGAGAAATTCGTGATTTTCCAGAGTCTGTCATTGTAGGAAATTCTTGTTTTTTTTTGTCATGAAAACTATTGGAATACATTGACACTATTTTGATTAGAGAAAACTCTGTCGAGCTACGATTAAGATTAAATTTCTGTTAAAAAGGACTGATGAACTTTTTGACCATTTAAAATGGTAAATGTGGTTAATTATGTTTTTTCATTGATCAAGATATCACTAGATTATAACAAAAAAATATGAAATTTATAAGACTACCTTCTCAATTATTTATCACCATTATGAGTATCTTGTTCCACTATTAGCTCTAACAAATTCCCATATAGTATTTATGGGTTTGATATACATGATATTTAATATGTTCATATTTTTTAATTCTGTTATGTTTTGATGATATATTTGTTTAGTACATAAATATATATGATCATGTGCATCATCTAAGAGATTGAATTGGAATTTTGAGAGATGATAGACATTATGTAAATATTTTGAAATGAAATTTCTAGATTTTGGAATTATAAATCATCTAACATGTCTAGTCAGAACAAAGTATCTCTGTTCATCATAAGAAGTTTAATTCAAGTATAAAATCTTAATAACTACAAAGAAATTTCAATATATGATGATTCTTGGGATGGGTAGCATATTTCCAAAGGGTTGTAAAATATTTCATGATGATGGATTATATATTGGCATCCCTCACTTCAAAAAGAGTAAATATTTATTGGGATTATAAATGGGAAATATTTTTTTTTGAGATAATATTTATTTTGACTTTGTGGGTGGTTTTGACTATCGCAAAGTCCTTGGAGGGCTCTGTGGTGTTTATTGTTGCATCAGGTTTAGGTTTGGGTCATGTTCTTATCCAAGGTGATCACATGGTTTCCAATGGCACTAGAAATCATATGCCACATGAGATTAATTACAAGACCGATGACAATGAACTCTATTATATTAGGTATTATCATATGAGTTGGAATAAATACCTTTTTAGAGAATGACTTATAAATTTTTCAAACAATAAATTCTTAATTTATATTTTTTTTTAAATATTCAATCCTCTAATATTTTTTTGGTGGAGTAAAATTCCTTATTTTATTTTGACAGTACATACACCCTAGGGAAAGGGAATTCCATGTCCAATTCTTTGATTATGAAACATCCAACCATGTCTGTAAAATAATCATCTTAATTGTGTAAAATGGTGGGTTTTTTCATGTTTGGTTGGGAGGGCGTGAAGAATATTTTGAGGATGTCATAGAAAGTGTTCAAAAAACATTCACTAATTAATAGATGATTCTTTCAAATTATTTTCATGATTAAAAAAATTATCATTTAATACTATCACTATGTTTGGGAGGCCAACAAAAAATGGAATCTCTATTCAGAATGTATTATATATTTTCAGAACATGTTTGTTGTCCCTTCTCCCATGGGAAAGGATGTTGTGGAGAATTTCCGTAGTTCCTTGTATGAAGTGGTCACTATAACTAAAAATATGTTCTATGATGTTAGATGATGATTTGGGTGGCTACATACAGGATGATACATTGGTGATTTTGTTTCACCATATCATACATTCTAACTCGTCAAAGTAGCGAACGAGAAACCTCTAGGATCACAATATCCACTTGCAATGATGACATGGATACATGATGTTATATCAATATACATTATAGATGGTTTTACAACTAAAAATATTAATAAAAAAAATAGTGTTTATGATTTATTGACTTTCCAAATAAGCTCACTTCATTCCATTTTATTATATAACCATCATTGAAGATTTGGTATGTGTCTATGTACATATGATTTTCAAAATTCATAGTTTTCAATCTATTTTATTTTCATACAGGGATCACTGGTTTACTTATCACTTTTTTAGAGGCCTCCCTGAGGCAATGATATCTTAGGTCATATTGAGTATGTAATACAATATCCACACAGATTGTAAAATAGAATGATCTATATAGATACTCATGGAAAAGTTATTTTCTTGTGTTCTATACATTGGTGGATAATGTCATATCCATTTGTGGCTATTTGATATTTTTTTAATAATTGATACCATTAAAAATTTTGGATGGATCCTATATATAACATGTTGTAATGGTTGTGTAAATCATTTTTTTGTTTTTCACATGTTGGTGAATATTCATTGTTTTGATCAATTTTTGAGCAAGAGGTTTTGGTTAATATTTATTTTATTCTTCAGAGAATGGTTATACAATAGAAGCAGTATAATTCTTATATTGACCATAATATATGAAATTTTTATTTTCTTGTTGGTGAATTTCTTTTTTACAGTTTCACCTTCTTTGATTCAATGACGTATTGGGAAACAAGTGAATAGTACATCACAGTTTGTGGGAAATTTTTTGTTTATTGAGTATCTAGGTAAAGTGTTACAACATTTTGAACTTACACTGTAGATGGTGTCATTGAATAATGTCATCAATGTATCACAGTTCATGAATTATCTTTCTAAAACCATTACTGTCGGGAGTTGTGTTGATATTTCCATTGGAATGATTTATCAGTGACTAAGAATCCTATCCGGATTGTTGATTTTGTGAAAACATTTCTTCATTGGAATATGATACTATTGGTCATTTGACTATGCAAACATGGCTATGATTCCCTTGAGAAATGATGACGGATTAGTTTCCTCATATATTTGAGATTAAATATTCATGACAATACTTTTATGTGAATACAGTGTTTCTGGATAGTGGGATGTAACATCCCACTAAATTTGATCAATTATTCATTAACCCTGTATTTAATATTCTATAAATGGGGTCCTATTTCGAGGTTATTCCATGAGATTTTATATTTTGTTAGGCCCTTGTCCCATTTTACAGTTGGCACATAGCTAGTGAAAAGTATGCATGTTCGATTTAAAAATTGGTCACCCTATAATTATGAAATAGACTGAGGCACACAATTATACCAAACTATTTGACCATACCCTCAAAACCATGTGGTCTATATATTTTGTGTTTTTCATTATTCGTGCACTATAAAAGAAGTTGTGCACCCTCCAAAGATAAATCGTTCACCCCAAATATTAGTGGAATATAGTTAGGCCTCATAGTTTGACAAACCATGTTCCCCTACACTTTAAATAAAAAAACATGTTCTAATTCACCCAAAAATATACTGAAATCATAAAGAAACTTTTTAATATTTAATCATCTTTTGGGAAGCCTAACTCTATTCCTTGGTCATTGAAGGATTCCAATGTAAATTTTGACTATTCTAATACATTTTATAGATGAATCTAAATTCCAATGATTACAATTTATCTCCAATAGTTATGTGGAAATCATCTACGGTGTTTTCAATTTATATCTCATTCTATATTCTGAATAGAGCGATGGATCATCTTGTAATTGAGGGATCTATTCTCTCTTTGGATGGATCTTGATTCTAGGTTGTGTTTATTGGTCTCATTCAACTAATTATTTTTCAGGGATTCAGATTCAGGTGTTTTCCCTGATTAAGTTATTAATGGTAGATGCTTCCTAAATTTTCGTACTTATGATTGAAACTAGAAATTATTATTTTTTATTTATAAGATTTTTAATTGATAGTTAAACAATGACATTAAATTATTTGATGTTTCCTTGTAATATAATTCTAGTTGCAGGGGAAACCTAAAATTGTAATGGAATTTTAATGTTGGTTGGATTTTTGAAAAATGATGAATTGATTTAGAATTTATTAAACAAATTGATGTTCTGTTGATGCATAAGAGAAATTTCATAAAGTGAATGATAATCAGAGATAGAATGAATAGATTAAGAACTCTATTTTATTTTTAAAATTAAAAAATCATTGTGAAACATAAACAGGGGAATTTTATTTTTATTTGTTTTGAAATGTTTTATTTTCAAATGATTCTTATATTATATGATTGAAGAACATGTTATCCTAATTATTCTGTGGAAACAATGAAAACAAAAGAGGGATCGTGGATCAATATCAATTAATTGATGATGAAAACATTAAAAAAATTGAAGCCTAAATTTTGTTTAGGGTTCCCTTTTGGTTGAATATATGGACCAAGAGGGGTTCCCAATTGTGGTGATTTTTTATTTTTTATATGTTCTAATATATTAAACCTAGATCGTTATTAATAGGTATGAGGATCCTATCACCTCTACTAACATAACATGAATATTTTTTATATTGTGATATGATTTTTAATGTAGAATATATATTCCAGCTATTATTAATTTTATTTCATTCTATCATCTTTAAAAAGTAATTATATATAAAATGTTCATATAATATAGTTTTTATATATCTTTCATATCATAAAATGTGAAATAATGATTTGGTTTCAAATTTATGGGTGATCTATATTTCTTTGTTTATTTATATTTAAACAATTAGTATACTAATAGTTATAGAAATGATTACTAACACAAGGTGATACAATACTAGGATTTATTTGTCATTTCCTAGCATTTTCATTGGGTTTTTATATATTATGTTATTATAGGTCTATGTAATGGTAAAAAACCACATAGAGAGGTTGGATGTTTTTGATCATTAGTACAAAGTGGGGATGATAGTGATCAATGGATATTATCCATTATCTCTAGTTAAAAATTATATAGTAGTTCAAGATGTCACTCAAACGTGTGCCCTAAATTTAGTGTATTTTATTCTTATGGAATTTATTATTCTTGAGATTCTAGTGAGGGAAACATCAGGTGTTATGAAATGTTTGTGGTTATCTAACTGTACTCTTTTAGTATTGGAAATTTATTAATGATTCCATGATTGTACACATAATTCATTATACTCCCATGATCAGATGAATTATAATAAATAATATTATTTATTTTTTCTAATTATTGTTTCGACTTGTTTTAATTTTTTTATGCCCATATATTGATGATATTTCTAATTATCTTATTTAAATTACTCGTTTATTCCTTCATTTTATTTTCATTGAATATAGATATTGTGAATTTTAAAAGGTTTTGTTTTTTAAACATTTTTCATGAAATATACAGAGAACATATCCTTTTAAATTTTCTAAACCCCATTTGTTTATAAAAATATACTATTAATGTAATGGGGAAACACACATTGTTTATATGTTAGACTAAAATGGAACAGCTATATTTTGTAAATAATTTTTTAAAACAATAAGGAAATTAATATTTTCTTTAAATATAATTTGTGGGGAAATGTTTCATTGGAATTCATAGAAATTATTATGGGTGCACATAATTATCAGTCCATTTATAGTTTAGGGACTAGTTTAAATAGAACAAGGATAATCTTTGTTTTTAGGCTGTATTGGGGATCAGGGAGTAAGTATGCGACTAGGATTGGTGTTTTTTATCATATATATTTTTTAATATCTAATTTCCATGTCATGTATACTTGTATAGATCTAGTTTCCAAATTTAAGTATCTGTTTTCATAGTTTTCATTTATTTTTTCTTATTATGCCTTGAATATGTGTAATATATTTTCTTAATATGTTTATTATAACTATTAAAATGTAATATGATATATGGAAGGGTAAACTATTATTTATGTGGGTATTTTTTTCATTTTATTTAATGGGTAAATTAATTCCCACATGTTGTATTATCTATTTCCCATGGATCTTTAAATCATCTAGGGAGAACTACTATACCCCTTAGGTATGTCATGGGTCAGCTTGAGTACTTGGATCAATGGTCGGACTATGATTATACATGAAAAAATTGACTCAAAAATTCAGTTCTATAAAGATCAATGTTAAGGATAGTCAATTTAATATTTTTTGATTTTAGAAGATGTATGTATGTTCATGTGTTCTCGAGTTCTAGGAATGGGAAGGGTCAAACAAGGCCTTAAATACCCTAATACTTGTGTTACCATAAGATGTTTAGATATGAATATTGATTTTGGATCCCCATTTTTTATTATCATTGAATGGTTTTGGTATAGAATATTTTTTTCATGATATTTTGATACAATGAATGTGTTATTTGGATGTAATCTATGTTTTGGGAGAAAACAATTATTGATTTCCTAAGGAGTGCAATTTTCCGCATGGCATGAAAAACCATTTAGTAAACTTATTTTGGTGTTTTCTCTAATTATAATTGTATTTTTATGTTTATTTCATAATTATACAACCACCCATCCAATCCATGTGCAACCACTGGACCCCTCTAAATTCAATTTTAGATTTTTTATCGTGGATTTATGATAGGAAATTGATGATAATTATTTATTACTAATTGATGTGAAATTTTCATTGTGAAATGATAATATTTTATTTTATATTTATTTGACATTAAAAATGGGAAATTTTTTAAAGGGGTATATACATTATTTAATAAAATTTTGCAAGTTGGTTTTAATGTATGGTTCATAAAAATAATTGTTATTTAGGTTTTCAAGATGATTTTTTTTTGTTTTATAGAAAACAATGTTGACTTTTAATATTTATTTCATATTTTTAGTATAAATTGATTGTGATATTATAAATTAATGAATGGTTTGAATAATTAATGAATAATATTGAAATTTATAATAGGTATTTATATAATTATTTAAAAAACGTGTACTATTTTTTATATTTGGAGACGTTTTTTATAAAAAAAATGAATTTTTATGGTTGAAAATTGATTTCCAATAAAGTGTTTAATATTTTAAGATGCATCACATTCTTTCAAAATTTATTAAAAATATGATTCCTTATTTTAAATGAGTGTTTTCTTTTGATGGAAATTATGACTTTTATTTAGTGCTTGTGATTTATTCTCTCAGTTTTATGACATGAGGTGGCTTCATGTTTGGTTGTTAGTGATTCAGTTTTTCATGATAATTGATTAGTCATATAGGTCATGGATTATTTTATGTATGATTACTAGTATATTCCTTTTCAGTTTTATAGAGTTTATAATATTTGTATTACAATATATCTCTTATATTATGGACATGATTGTAGCATTTCCAATTGTTTATCCTACACATACTTTGAGTGGAGTCATACACCATATCCTCATTTTGGAGTTCTCCCATTGTGTTCTTTAACTAATTCCTAATCTATGGATCTATTTTTATGAATTTATATAACATGTGCTCTTGTGAGGTTAAAACTATCAATCATTCTTTAGCTGAACATATCTAGGATTATAATATAGGTTTCTTGATCCTTCCCACTTCGAAGTTAGGTGATATTTGATTGTGACACTTTCAGAATATCGTTTTTTTAATCCATGTTTATTTTCAATTTTTTAAAAAAAAATCCAACACAATGACGTATGACCATTGGAAGAAAATATTCCAAATTTTGTCTTATATAATTTTATTTTAGGTAGGTCTTTTAAGAATATTATAAATTTTGTATGGTGGTATTATTTATTTTTCAAGGACTATTGAGCACTGGTAAATCATTGGGGTGTGTTCTAGATGAGTAAAACAAGTATTAAACTGGTCATGTATACAAACTGACTACATTAAAATTAAATAATTTGGAATCTATTTGTTATGTATTCCATTCATGCACACCAAGGAAACCTTCTTTATCTATTGGACACATTGTTTGAGAGTATAATGTTTTTTGGAGGCTTGATCATGATATTTACCTACAATAATTTATAATATGTATTAGAATGATGTCAATCGGTGACAACACATTCCTTTTTTCGATATGTAATATATTTTAAAGGGGTTTAAATAAATTGATAATACTTTGTATTAATTTATTACATCATTCTTACTCCCACATATCATTTCGACTTTTTTTTGTGCAATTTATTATTTTCATTGATATGTTACATAAAATACATTAGTTTTTTGTATTGAGAATTCATATAAAAGTTATTTTATTTATAGGGATATATTTGTTTCATCTGGATAGGTAGTTCTATTTCAGATACATGAGATTGGAATCTTGTTTCAGGCCCGTTTTGGTCCTGGTATTTTTTTATTGGATTTTCAATCCACCCTCCAAATGAATTCATCAATGGGAGGGTAATAGACTATAGGTATCCATATAATTTAATATTAACTAATGTGCCTATTGAATTCTTTTAGATTTTCATTGGTGAAGTGTTCCGTTACAAGAAGCATGTGGTGTTCGAGTCTTGGAATGAGATCTGTTCATCATGCGTGACACTGGTGCACAACATGGAGGTCTGTAGGTGTAGGGGGTTAAGACATGGGGATGTTCATGAATCTCAGGCATCAGTTGGTCCAACTGGTAGGAGTATCAAGATAACATAGTTAAATCACAAAGATGGAATTATGGTAGGAGGTAGTGTGGTGACTGAGGGACTTATTGATGTAGAACATAAGCATATAGAGGTAATGGAGTTTTCTTCTAAATAGAGTGTCACCGAAATCACCAATTGATTGATCCACGATTTGGCAAGCCCTCTAATAGCTACTGGTCCTTTAAATTCTCTTGAGGACAACCAGGTGAGGCAGATTCATCCTTTCTCTCTGTCTCCATATCTGAATGTCCAAGATGCCTTTATCAGATTGATAGATTATCTCAATGGAGTGAACATGCCAGTTATAGTGGTTAATAATTTTAATGAAGTTTTCATGCTTTTTCATCCTTGTCCCGCACGTGCTTCACAATCAGAAACTAATGAGGAATGTCCTATGGGGAGAACTACATGTGAAATCTAGGGTGCGGTTATCGAAGACAATAACAAGCAACCTTAGTTCATGGGGCGTGGCTTCATACAATTCAGTTATTCTGATGCAATAGAAAAGATGTCTCTAGATGGTGAGTTAGGCTTGGATACAAAGAATAATACACTTTTTTTGGATGTGGGAATATATATTAAATGTAATCTCACAAGGTGAATGATTGAGGGAGTTCATACATCATTCTATCAAAAGTTCCCTTGTGCAACTTGTTCAAAGGACTTCTAGAGGCTGATTTGAGTTCTAATTACCTTATCCCAGATGATGGAGAATGTGTCGGCATGAATAAAACCAAATGGATTGAACATAGCCACTTGGTAGATGAGGATTCATGTTCAAAGAGTAAAATGAGTTTCAGTTTGAGGATGGGGAAGAAGGATTACTCCTCGCTACCTCCTCCATTAGAGAATAGATTACAAAGAAGATGAGGGACAAGAATATGGACATGAAGTTGGTGAATATTTAGAGTATAAGGGAATAGGAAAATAAAGACTTGGTTCACCTTTTATTTTTCGAATAAGAATTTATAGAGTATTTCATGTTTCATAATGCAACATGAGGTGGGGTATCTAAGTTGATTGGGATGTCTCAATGAGGAACAATTTTCATGGAATGAAAGATAGGGCTCAATCTTGGTATGGGGTTTCAACTAAAAAAAATTAGCATTGAGGAGTACATTTAGTCATGGGACTAGATTACATATGAGTTTAATAAGTACATGTTGAAGGTAATGGACATACATATTTCATCTTTATCCTAGAAATTATTTAGGGAAATGGATTCATGTGATATCAAGTTTCTCTATAATGATTCGGTTTATGTTGGTGGTTTTGGGAGATTGGTCTGAGAGAACGTTTGTGATATTTGTGCAGTCCTTTTGATTTTTTTTTATATTTTATGGATGGTTGGTGCAGGTTTCTAGTACTCTGCTTGCTCATTCTCCGTAAGGCGATAAGAGGATGAAGTATTCGTCGGTGCAGGTCTTTTGGATTTGGATGCTTGAGAGGGTATGACATCGTCATTGGTACCGTGCCCGTGCATTACTTGATGAGACTTCTTGACGAAGGGTCATTTATTGGTGAAGACTTGTTGTCATAGAAATTTTTTTGGGGTGGGCTAGGTAAAATAGTCTTCTCTGTTATTCTTTATCTACTAGATTTCCAAGCATTTTTTCAGACAACATTTGGGATTCCTCACATTTTCCTATAAGTTTTTTATAATAAACAAGTTAATTTTATGTTAGTTAAAATAACTAAATGAAGATTATAATTTTTTCAAATCTGTGAATGTCTGTTTTGGTATTCATATCAATTTCATAGTATTTTTTCAATAATTTTTATTGTTTTTTAAAGGTGATCTATTAAAATTAGTTATTTTAAATTTTTTTAATGAAATCATAATTGAGCAATCGTCACAATGAATGAGGCGTTTTAAAATGATACCACCACCTTGGATAAAAAAAATCAGGATTTTTGGAATTAATTTGACTTAATTTATGTGATTCATCCTCTAGAGGGGAAATGAATATTTTTATTATAATGTTAAATAGAGTAAATGGGTTTGTTAGTATGAAGTGGTTTAGAAGATAGGTTGAGATTATATAAGGATTATTATACTTATATTCTTATGTAATAATTATTTTATTCACCTCCAATTCATTATCATGGGAATCTACATATTATTGGTAGATAATTTTGGTTCACATGTTTGACAAGATCATGTCACACTCTAGTTGGTGGACCTGATTTATGATTTGTTTTCATTATCAATGTTTCCCATTAGTGAGTCATATAAGAGAAAAACTTATTCTCAAGGAATACTGGTTGGTATAATGTTGCTATATATTAGTATAGATAAATTATTAAAGATCCCAACACTATATTTTAACTCCAAGGATAGCTAAAATCACTAATAATTTAGTAATCTATATTTATTATTATTTATTATTACTATAATTATTCTTTTCTCCAGTATATTTATTGTATCTCTTGATCATATTTGAATTCGTCTAGGATCCATTTAATTTCATTTCTTTAAAATGCATTCTTGATATTTTATTAAAATTTATATTTTTTTGGAACCCTATTTATATTAAATCGTATGATAACCATAGATTTTAAATTTTTCTACCCAACGTTATATTACAAATTTATCTTCCTAATGGGAAGGGGAAACATACCATATATTTATCCGTGAATGAAATTAAATACCAATATTAATTAAATTTATTTTCATATGAGCATAAAATGAATATTTTATTTATTAGTGATTCTAAGGGTTCTATTTCACTAGAATTTATTCTGATCATTATCTTCGCTCCTACCTTATCAGTTCCTTTTTAGATTCAAGACCAGTTTTGGTTACTCAATGATTATCATTTATTTTGAAGATCAATGTTAACTCAGGGTGTCAAATAGAGATTTAGTTGGGAGTCTATTTTATTTTATCGTGACCCCTACTTTTCCTTCCTCAACCATGTTGTAAATTATTACATATAGCTAATTTCAAAAAAATTGTATCTATTGAAAATGTTTTTGTTCATTTTTATGGTTCTCTATTATATATATATAACACTAAATTTCAGTTTGTTTACTTTTCATCTATTCTCAGACATTGATATATGAAATGATCATGTTGGAATTATTTGGGCTATTTACCATGTTTAGTTAATTGATTATGTGAAATAATTAACTAGATTTTTCATATATAATTTCCATGACACTTTTTTAGCTCAGTCGGAGATGGAAAGCCCATTGAGTTTGTTGGGGACCTTCTCATATTTTTTTATGGTGTTGTCCTTATTGGATTCATGAAAATAATCATCTTACCATTGTAGATGTTCCCCAAATAATTTTATCAGCAGATTTGTACCATGTTGTTGTTATAATCAATTAATCAAATATATAATACAACATTAAATTAAAAATAATTAATAATTTAATTACATGGATCATCCCCAATATTTTTTGACTACATCGTTGTATATCCTATTTCATATATCATGGAATAACATGAGAAGATATTGGATTCATTTTATAGTTATTCAACACTAAATGTCCATCTATAAAATTTGATATTTATACTTTGGATTTTAATTTCCCATTACATATTAATTTTTATTTTTACTATTCAACCTATATCTTGATACCACTATCCACATTTAATGATGATTCATATATAATATCAACAAGCTTACATATGAATACAAATGTTTACCGAAGCCTAGGAAAATATTTTTTTGGTCATTTATCATGAAGAGCACAGTTTTCATTGTTATGATAGATGGTTAGATACAAGAAAACATTGATAATTGTGGGGATAAATTTACAAGATTCTAATTGTAAACACCAATTATACGAATAATATTTAAAACCACTTGGATAAATTTCTCTTCCTAGTGAATTGTTCACCAAATCAATCATATCATATGGAAAATTTATTAACGATTATAAAAAATATAATTATAGGGTTCCAAAACACTTAATTAGTTTAGAGTATATTTTAATAGATGGTAAAAAAATTCATCCTCAATCAGTTTAAATTGAATACTTTTATATATGAATAATACAATGATTTTTAAATACTTACACTAAAAAAAATTGATAAAAATGACTCATGTATACATTTGATTACCTAGAATATTGATATCACAACTCAAATAATAAATTATGAATGAGGAATCATGAAATAATTATATATATCTTTGATTGATGAAGAAAAAATGAATTGAAATTGTGTATTTGATGCTTCTAAGCTACGTGCTATGATAGAATAATTTATAAAAAAATTATACTAAAATAATGAAATCACTCCACCATGTCTAACAAAATTTGTTGTTGGGCCCTCCAAAATATGAATGGATCCCACCATGTTCCTATTGATCCATATCTATATTCTGTGATTTTAATGGGTTTTAAATGTTACTAAGAGAATCATGTTCTCACATACAAATATATCTACATCCAATGTGAGGTTAGTATGTTTTCATGGGATTTTTACGCCCCACCCATTAAAATGGTGTTATAAATCATAAATTTTATCACCTTAAATTTTTGTATGTTATCATTCCAAAAAAAACATATAAAAAGATTTAATGAAATAATTAAACTCTGAATAAAATTATTCCATAAAATAATAAACTCATTACAAGGTTTTTGGAAGATAACTAATTGTTTTGGGGGCTTAGAAAAAGAGATTTCATACAATATAGATTAATTATAGATCATTTATTTTGAGAAAGATTAATATAAAGCATGGGATGATGTTATTACTATAATTTAATCAATTATTCATCCATTTTATGGAATATAATTTTATTAAAAATAGTATATCAAAAATAATATAATCAATGTGTTTTTTTAATAAAAGATAATGTTGTATAAATATCCTCTTTAGGGGTTTACCATAATAATTTTCAATGGTATCATAGATTAATCATAAAAATATTTTCCATAGGGTTTTTATAAAATTTCATTAAATGATATTATTTAACAATTATAATTCAACCAACTGATGATAAAATAAAATTATTGATTGAATTTAAAATATTTTATTTTTAACGTGATTTTGGTTATATTTTTTTCTAATATATAAATATGTACATGAATATAACTTGACATAATAATCAGTGATATGTTAAAGGGAAGTGATTTTGTTGGAGTCATTCCAAAATCATTCTTTATGGAGTGTATAAATGATTAATTAAATATGTTTGGAAAGATTCATTATTAATTACAGTGATGTTGTGAAATAAATCAAGTTTTAAACATCATCACTGAAATAATTATACATTCAGAGTATGAAAACATTTATAAAATTTATGAATTCACAATTAGAAGATATTAAAAGGTGGAAGAAGAAAATATGATGGTTTATTTATGATGTAATATAGTTTATATACATTATAATCAGACATAGGATGAATTGTCAAGATTAATTTATAGGGATATATAATGTTGTTTTTAGAAATGGATATATAAATATTGAACTATGAAGTGGTGGCCTTACACATATTGTGTTTCAATGTTGTGATATAAAATGATCGAACAGAGATGTCGAATATTTTTTTATTTGTTGAACTAATGTTATAAGGATATAAAATATAGATATTGGAAGAGTAAAAACATCACTAAATGCAAAATATGTTTTCTATATTATCATCCATAAAAAACAAATTACATCAACTGATGGATAAATGTGAAGGTGCCGCTAGAATAGAAGGGCATTCAATTTTTTAGATGAATTTGAGTATCCTCCCAAGGTCAAACAAAATACTTAGATACATGATGTCACCAAAGATAGGATCATCATCCAATATTTACATATGAATAAAAATTTCTAGATATCTTTTTAAATATAATAAGATGAATATTTTTATGTCATAATATAATTATTCTATATGATTATTGGATATAGGATTCCATAAAAAGTGATACATAATAGAATCTACTTGAAAAAGGGGTTATAGCAGTGGACATATAGCCACGATTATGGAAAACCGTGTTTATATGTTTTTATAACAAGGATATAACCCCTGTTTTACATACAACTGGTGCTATAGGGTATACGTTCTAAGGTTATAGCCACTGTTTCACTAAACCATGGTTATAGGATTTTGTTTCAAAAACTATAGCCACAGTTTGGGTAAAATGTGGCTACAGGTTCATTTTACAATGTCTATAGCCAGGGTCTGGGTATACTAATGGCTATAGGGTTATTTTCCTTGGGATATTGGTACGGTTTTAGTTAAATGTGGTTATAGGTATCTTTCCATGGGATATAGCCACATTTTTGCTAAAATTGTGGCTATATTGTATTTTTCACGGTCTATATCCATAGTTTTTTAAATAAGTGGATATACTATAATTTTTCATTTTATATAGCTAAATTTCCTCAAAAATGTGGGTATAGTCTTCCCTCCCATGCCTGGGGAAAAATTAACTCACAAAAAAATAAAAGGAAGAATTTTAGCCATTTTTTATATGTTATAGCCACCATTTTTAAAAATATATATAAAATTATTTATATATACACATACAAACACACAATGTCATCTATGGTATATTTGAATGGTGGATGGTGCACATAGTAGAGGTATAAAGATAAAATCTGTTTGGGCAAAATTATAATCGGGTTTTATCAATGGTTTACATGGCCTATAGCCACGGTTGAAAATTGTGGCTATAGACTTGTTTCCATAATGCACAACCATGGGTATATCCCAACAACCATGGTGGAATACTACGGGAGCATTAGCTACGGTTTGGAGAACTATTGAAATATACAAATAACAATGGATTTGAACTATGGATATATCCCAATTAAACCATAGCTATAGATTTTAGCTATAGCGACAACCATAATGTTCCATGACCTGATGGAACCAAGAATATAGATTTTAGAAAAAAAAATTACCCCTATATATATGGTTTTTTAACCTGGATATACCCTAATTCTCCATTACGAAGAGGTCTATCAGTTGATGAATGCCTCTAATTTTAATAGATAATTCCTTCCTAACAACAGGAATTTGACTGAAGGTCCATCAGATGATTAAAATATTTTATTCTACCAAATAGTTTAAAAATACATTATTCATCATATAGGAGAGGCTTAATGATCTGACATACTGACCTATATAGCCACATAAATGGTGCCTCATGTTGGTGGGAGACATGAACAAAAGCACACCTACCCATATATCAGAGGCATATGACTAGAAACGAAGGATGAGGTTGGGTGTGTGTGGAGATTATTCCCTCTTGTCAGAGTAGAACAATTATAGATCAGTAGAAAAATATATGATTAAAATTAGTAATGGAAAATACCACTGAATAATGTTTAAACATCTATAAATGAAATAATAATAAAACGCAGCAAACTAAATCATACATAAAAGTGGATTATGTCATGTATCTACAAATATTGAACACATATTTACCTGGAAGTAGGAAGTCAATGTAATACATGATATAGAAATGGTAAAAAAGGAAAAAATATATATCAAATCATCTCTAGAACCATACTATACATCTTCTTCAAATCTCATATCCTATGTCATTCGTGATGTCATTCACCCATATGTTGATGATTCCCCCTAACCAACACCCAAATCATATAGTCTTACCACATAACATCAAAAACCAAGATTGGGTGTGATATAAAAATAGAATGCCACCACTAATGGAGTATATAAATATCAGAGTATTTCATATAATATTTTAGTGTATAGGAAATATTGTAGAGTAGTAAATAAAATAGTAAATGCTTAGTCCTAGATCTAGAAGGAAACATGTATAATGCTACCTACTTCGATATCAGCTAAATGGTCTATAAAAATATAACTAGATGTATACACATATATGTAATATATATGTAGTGATTTGTACAACCATATATTTGTTTAATACAACAATCATAGAACCGAGACATAACTCATACCTCCATATGTGGTGGCATGTCTATCACATGGGTTAAGGTGCATCATTCTCGGTGTCATTATAGTTTGGTTCTCTTTTCCTAGTACCATAACCCAAGGGTAGAAATGATCATATCACAAGAATAGAAGATGAAATTCATAGTATCAAATTTGTAAGGGTTTCCATTCCAAATATCATAATCAAAGGGACACCATGCCCATATCACAGGAATAAGGGATGCCATTCCCAGTATCATAAGTGTAAGATTTTAAATTCCCATTATAAAATTTATAAAGGGTATCCTTGCCTACATGAAATTGGTACAAGTGTATCAATTCACTTTTCCAATTTATATATAGTTTCCATTCCCATATAATATTTATATGGAATCTCCATTAATATATATATATAAGGTTCATCATGCCCATTTACCATAATTAAGGAGGGTCTCCTTTAAAATACATCATAATAGTGATAAAAAATCATTGTATATAATACAATAAAATGGAAAATTCATAACTCATTACCATTTAATAATAACATAGTCATAACCATTGTTTCATTTAATTGGGTGACATTTCCTTACTAGTCACCTCCTTTAAATTCATCAAAAACAGATATGTGTGTTTGACATGATATATAACAAAAACAATCAATTTAATGAATATTGTTACACATTGTAAATAATTTCAAAACCATATAGACTATGGTTATAATTTCAACTCAATTATATCTACATTGTAAATATTATATGATCCCTAAAAGAGGGTGACCACAATAAATTTCACCTAGGAAGGTATTGAGGTTCTAAAATAATGAAACTTTTTTATGTAAGATCTAATTTAGGGGGAACACATTTTGAAACTTTTATATGTCACATAAATCATATAATAATATATCATTAATTAAGGAGATAAATAATAACTTCCAATCATATTCTTGTAGAGGAGAACTAATCCACTATTGGCCTTTTGTTGGGTCAATATTAGGTGAATTTTGAAAAAACGCAACAATAATGAAAATAGGAAATTTGAGACTTTAAATAATAACTTTTTTGATATAAATAGAAATTATTAAATGGGAAAGAAGTAAAAATTACTCACTCATACAAATCTAACCAGAAAAATATATCTAATTAGAGTCCTGATGGATAAGATATCATAGAACCAAGCGGGATAAGGTGGAGATATCAATATGATAAGGGACGGTTCTCCTAAATACTTTAATGAAGGAAATATAAGAGGGGTATGGTTATAAGATATTTAGATAATTTTATGATTTTTACAAAAAAACAAGGGGTATCATTGTTTGGTTGCACAGTTGGCCAAATTTTGAGCCAAAAGTGATCCCTTAAATTTATATATAGAAAATTAATATTGTCAAGCTATACTGATTAAGAAAATATGCTCTAATCATGATGATCTCCTCCGATAAACACTAAAGACACCCCACATAAGAAATCAAACATGGATTCATGGTTAGGTATGACCATGAAACTTAATTTTCATTCAAAAATTTCAACACTCACTTAGTGGATAACATTTAGACATGATTTGGTGGTTTCTACTAACTATAATGATGAATTATTTTCTCAATCGGTAGGGGTTTTGTGCTATAATAAATCCCTAGAATCCCTAATTCCCTCTATAGCCATAATAGAAATAAATTTTAGTTCTAAAATAATGTAATTGATTGAAATTTTAATTATGTATTCCATATGTATATTTTTTTCATATTATCTTACCCTTTAATGAAAATTGTAGACAGATTATCCATTAATGGGAGATGAAATACTATCTGGTAAAAATTCTTTCCACTGAGCATATATGTTAGGGCCCAACTTGATTTTTTGACCATGTACTCGATCTTTATTCAAAATTTAACATAAAAAGGGACATACCATACACAATTTTCCTTTATGATCCTATCAATAATATAAATATGATATATAGAAAAAGAAGAATAATCGTCGAAATTGACATCCTATTGATCAAAAATATGATAAGGGTCATAATTATAGTGGATAAGTAGTGAAACATGGATGTATTCATGCATGTAATTATACCTATGTTGTAATAGAAACTGATAGGCTACCACTCCAATAGTCACAACGGATGAAAATGGCCCATCATGGAAATTTGATAACATTATTTTCCTCAATATATATATGTATATATATATATATTCCCATGTTAGTGTGATACCAATACAAAAAAATGATCCATAACCATGAACTGTAGATATCATCGAAGATTATTGACAAATGATTTCATTCTAGACTATGTGGTAGACGTCCAATTCCAGATCAGATGCACATACTCTGATGTCTTTTGAATCAGATGGGGACATAGTTTTTCTATATATCATTGAATTAACTAGAAAAAGGTTTAACAGAATGACCTACCTTATAGGGCCTTCTATGGAGAAATCTATATATTCATCTAATAATGGTTATAATATGAAAAGATTAAGAGAGGGTTGTGTTTCTTATAGATACACAAAAATCATGAATGCATTCCTGGAGCATAATCTCTAACACTAATATCATTTATTCCGACTAGGCATCATCTTGAGGGTAAAAGGATATGATTAGAATAAACGATGTACCATTAAATCTATGAAAACCCTACTAAACCTCAATGTTTAAGGATCCTCCCTATCATAAATTATAGTAAAAGGTACCATATGTTTAACTATGATCAAAAGGTCATACAATATTTCCATCATAGAAATTGAGAAATTCTCCCAAATAATAATGAAATATGATTATTTTTACATTCAATCAATGACTACTAAAACTACACCCTTCTTTTGATAATCTTTTGTAAGATGACTAAATAATCCATAGAAACATGACAACATTTATCTTTAGAAACTGGTAATAGTGGTAATAATCGAGAGGTCGTTTGTGATCTTACATCACCAATAGATAAGATGAACATGTAGTTATAAAAAATGTTATTTGATGTTTCATCCCTGGAAAACAATACTATCAGTGAATAAGAAGATACATATTCAAGATACCAGGGTCAAAATTACACTAAAAATAATGTGACTCTCAATTTAGATTCTAGATAATGTTGGTTGGAACCCAAGTATGGTATTTTATATGTAGTATGTATTTGTCATAAATTGATCGATCTAGAAGTGGTTCCTCACTTTAAATACACTCCCGTTGGACCAATGCTTTAGGATATGAAAACATAATCTTCCTCATTCTCCCATAAGTGATGAAATTAATGGTGTAATTTATAGTGTCGGCTAGTCATGATGGTCATGGACCTCTATATACGTCTTGGAAATTGGATCCATAATCTCGTATTTTCTAGAGGCCTCCTAAACAACCTGTGTCTCAGTCGCCCAAATAAGAACATGGGAAACATCATTAAACTTCTCAAGAACATTGGATAGATTGAAGTCAATAAAATATAGATTTTCTAAACATATTTAATAACTATTATTAAAATCAACATTTTTTTTAATTTACCTATGGATTTTTTTTTGAAACAACCAAAAAATATCCCCCAATAGATAATGCCTCAAACAACGCAAGGCATGAACAATATCTGCTAACTCGAGGGAGTTTGTTAGGTAATTTAGTGCATGAGTCCTCAATATCTATAACCCTTATGAAATAAATGAATCAAATTGTATAAAAAATTCATTGAATGATACCTGATATATAAATTTATAAGATGTAACATCTTCCCATATCAGGCAGAATCATCACCAGATTTAAAGTCACTCTCCCATTAAACTATAGAATACTTGTCTCGTAGGATTATAAATATATTTACATCACATAAATATTAGTTAAGCGTATTATAGTTGATTATAATCACAATAACCAATGTATGAAGCACCATAATATATATATATGAAAAATAAACTTTGTATATCATGTATTTTCATTGGATGAATGTAAGAGACTACAACACTCACCTTATATTAGTATACTAAAACTAATTCATCTATGATAAAATTATCTAGGAAGGGTATGCTATCAATATATAGGCTCAATTTGAATTGTATAACATATATATGGTGCACTATTTGATTATTGAAAACAATCTCTAAATGGGTGTCATGGTCAACTTGATTATGATAATATACGAAGATATAATCTGTGAATACAAACAAAAATTAATACATAAATGGATGGAAAATCATATTCCTTAAATCCACAATGATGTAATATGAGTTCAAAAGACAATATGACCTTATAATACTCTCATATAAACTATTCCATCTATGAAAATCCATATGTGGAATTTATGAATGTCAGTCATGAACAAGGTGAGAACCAAAAAACAAGTTGGTCTTCGAAAATACCATATCTACTAGGTTCTAGTAAAAATGAAAAATAATATGAGGCAATGGATAAAAGGTTTTCAAAGTAATTTGAATCAATTTCTGGTATTCCATGCATGGAATGAGGGATCTGATTGACTTCATGATGATAAATAATGTTGGTCTATAGGGTAAATTACTGGGTTGTATATTACCCTTGGAGACAAAATCATATAGATTCTTTTTGAACTATAGAAATATAGTAGCATACATCCTACAAATATGAATGGATTCTATTGCAGCTCTATGAACTAAATGGACAATATATTATACATCTATCTGAGGAGGTAGTATTGAATATTCATTAGGGAAAATATTCCCAAATTTATCGACTATATGAGAGAATTCAATATGATATAGTCTATAATCATCTATAATGGCTAGAAATATGGATGGTCTGTCCCCTAGACCAATATTATATAGTATGTCATTCCCAACCCAAATAATCCAGTCACCCTTGTGAATATAATTACCACCCAATAGTGATGTAATAGCACCATCAAGAAACAAAAATCCATATATGCAGGATAGGGGACGGACCATTCTATGTAAATGTTTATTCAGTTTCAAAATTAAAAAATAATACTCAATAAGAACTCCATGTATCTCCAAAATAGAAAAAAGATAAAAGGATTTGATTAACCAGTATCAAAATAATAAGGCAATACTGTAGAGGATAGTTGAATAGGGCAATGAATAGTAGATGGACTGACACCATTCACTTCCGGTGTAGGATGCACTGAATAAATATTTTCTGATCCCCATCCTCATAATAAAGAATTATTACCAGTACTGGGTCTACCTAGTTTTCTATATATATCATAAGCCTGGCTAACTTAGTGATAACCTCCTCCTCTACCTGTATGGTCTATAATAGTCCAGAAACATTCATGATGAATAGTTACTGATCTTGTACATGACGAAAGATCTATAATGAATCCTCTCCCACTCATAAAAGATTCTATGGTCCTAAAAAAACATATAATACTATATAATATACCATAGACTTTGAAATAGACATGAACTCTAAAAAACTAATGCATATTATTCTTAGGTTTTCCACACTATTTGAAAACAATGTAACTATTAGTGGGTGTCACATGGATTCTGTGGCTCAAGTGAATTGTTGTAAAAAATCAATTCTATCTGCTATATGATCTAATAATAATTATGGTTTATTAACCACCATGGTTCCCACCATTACCCACTTCCATAATTATATTATTGATGATATTATGTTTCACTATATCAGACACTCCTTTCAACCAAAATAACATTAAAATTAGAATGTATAGGATATCAAAGTCCATCATCAAACCATCTTACATTTACTGGGTTAACAGTTTTATAGGTTGGTTCAAAGCACCGAATCCATATAAAATGATCCTAGTAGTGAGTATGTATTCCTAATTCATATTTGAAGTTCATGAAATACCCACCATAATCAGACCTTATTGTTCCTGGGAAGAAGTAATTGTATATGCTCGACTATAAATCCATCAATTTCATTTCCTTATACTCAACATCATATTTCATAATTTTTCACCATTATATTACATATCACAAAAGAACATATGTTTTAAGCATCACTTCCCTCTCATTAGGAGTCCCAATATGCTCAAATATAGACAATGTAAACTCAATCCAATGAGATATATCCTATAGTCATTCATCTACTATAAACAAGGGAGGATCATATTGCTTAAATTGCCTAGTGAACTATACTATATAAATGTTAGATCATGGAGCTCTTTGTGTCATTTTCACAAGACATAGAAAATATCATCAAAATAGGGAATCATCAACCACATGTGAAATATGAATAGGTTCCATAGGTTCCACTACTTGAGTAATCATTGGTAGATCTAGGCCTATTATCAACAGTGTATGGTCATCACTACCCTCCTGGAGTATGGATATAGGGCATGATGGTGTAATTTCTATACATATACAAATAGAATGCCTTAGATAAAATTAGATAATGGAATAATCTACATTTTTTAGAATAGAATAGGTAAAAATCCTTTTATATAAATCATAACCATATGCATACTCATAATTCCATTACTAGGTGATATAACAGTTCAAAAATAAAATAGAAGATGTTACCTATTTTCCACTACTAATGCTAGATATAGACCATGCCTGGTGTTTTACAACATCAATCTCATTTTAAATTAATTTTTATATTATTATTTCTTAAATTATTCAACCAAATGTATCACAATTTCTAGTGCATGTAAGACTATAAAACTCATGAATCCAAGTGTGAAATCAAAAAATCCCTAAGTAAAACATTTTATTGCCCATGTGATGTATGGTTCATTACTTAATGTCGACAATTTAATTCATAGAGCATCTATTATATCATAAGTAGGAAACAAGTATTTAGGTTATGGCAGGCACACTATGTTTAAATTATATTAATCAATTTTATTCAATAAACAGTTGTCAATTATATTTATAGCAGTATAAGAAATCCTATAAATCATAACAAATGAATAAAATAAAATTATTGAATATGGCATGGAATATGTGTAGAAATTTAATATCATATGTGGTGTTTAAAATAATGCATTGTTGATGGTTAATTTCCATAATTTCCTCTAGAAAATGTTTGAAAGAATCCCTCAATCATAATAAAAATATAGATTACATAACATGTGTTCGACCCAATGATGGAATCAAGTGAATTATAATGGGCATACTCAAAAAACATGTTTCATTCAATGAAATATGATATTTCCGAATATGGGCGACATAATCATAGGCGTCCCTAATTACCAATTTATAACTTGAACTAATCATTTATCTATTTTAATATAATAGTATTGTAATATTGCAATTCCTTTGATTCCACTTTGTGATATCCCAACCAAAATATCATCATATAAAATTCCTCAATCTAGTGGACAACATGGGCTGAAGCATGTGACCCCATATTCTAGAAGCATCTAAACAGAAATGAGGGAAATGGGTGTGTCTCTAGGGAGAGTATTCCATCTATTCAGAGTATAATATCAATTGATATATAAATGAATGGAAAAAGAATATTAGTAATGGATATGATATTAGAAGCATGAATAAACATCCGCATGATGTAAAATATTAAAAAGAAGCAATCTGAATCATATAAATAAGATGGGGAATTCATGTTTCTTAAAGACATGAAAAACATGTTTACCTGGTATAAGGCAGTTAATATAGTATATGATATACGTGAGGTATAAGAAGGAAAATATATATCCAAACATTCCAAAATCCAACATGGACATATTCTACCAGGACCCCATTCTAAGTCATATCAGAATTCACACATCGATAAGTGGATATTTTTCCTTATCTACACCTGCATGATTATAGACAACCCTGTTACCATTGGTGGTATTAATTGGGTGTGGGGACAATTCAATAGGACACCACCAATTATGTATATTAATATATTTTTGGTTCATAAAATATGGTTGGGTACATGAAATTAATGATAATAATAAATATAAAATATATATGGTAGGTCCTAGTTTAAAAATGACACTTTATGATGATACCTTCTTTTTCCACAACTAGATGATCTTTGAACAAGTAACGAGATGTATACACATATATGGAATGCATACATTGTGATGCCTACAACCATATATGTGGCTACTACCACTGGAATTTACCCATGGTTTAACTCAGTCATCCATAATCTATAGCTTGAGTATCAACCTTTTCCAGGGATGGAAAGCCTAATATAAGTTGTAAGGTTCAACAAGCCCAAAAACCAATTCAAAGGGATGACATGCTCATATTATATGAATAGGGAATTCCATTTAGTATAACATTTCTATTAGTTGACATAACCCTTATCATAATCAACGCAATTTCATTCCATAAGTAAAAGAATTTGGGTCTTTATGCCAATTATCATGGTAGAAAGGATGTGCATACACAACATCATATTTATAAATTGTATCCATACTTGTATCACATAAATATGTCATCTCCATGAATGTATCACATTTATAAAGGATCTCTATTCATGTATCAACTTTATAAGGGGTATCCATTATAATATATCTATATATATGTTTTCATAAATGGATAATGTTTGTATTGCCTGTTTACCAAAATTATTGAGGGCCACCATTCCTATACATCATAATAGCAATAAAGAATAATTTTCTTTAATACAATCCAATTGGAATTTCATAACTCAATAAATTTTATTAATAACAATTAAATAACCATTTTTATATTTAATTTGGTTATGTGGTCCTACCACTTACCTCAAATAATTTCATATTAATATGATAATGTTTTATCATTGTTATACCACAACATTTATCATTTTCATATATGTCATCAAAACAAAGTAAGCCTGCTAAACCATTTAGGCAATGGATTAACTATCAAATCCTTTACAACCACATTGGTAATATGATCAGCACATCTCAAGGGGGAGAATGTTGTTGAAGGGACATAAGTAGGACATGAGGTTCTCAAATAAAGAAATAATTTAAAGGAGGATTTAATGTATGGAAAACACCCAATGAATCTTAATTATGTCACATTAATCATATCATAAAACATCATGTATATAATGAAAAAACACTACACCACATACCTTTTGATGGTACAAGAGCACTAGTATAGTCTTAGGCTCTATCTTGGTCTAGATCAGGATAAATAATAAAAATAGTTGAACATCCTGAAAATATTGATTATGATCTTGAATATAAATAAAATAATCAATGGAATTAAGATGAAATTAGAAATATGAACATAGTACTCACTGATTAACATCTAACAATAAGAACTATGATTAAATCCGAGTCTGGACTACTTTTATAATAAAGAACCTCACTGGAGGTAGTTGGGAGCACAATAGTATATAGGAAATCTCTCATATATGTTGTAATGAATAAAAATGACGTGGATTTATATGATATTTAACAACGGGGATTATTTTATTTTAATAAAAAACATGGGGGCACATGGATTTGCAATATGGTTGGAAACACCACAAGCCGAATTTTTTCCCTTTTGTTTCAAAACAGAGAACCTATAGGGTTAGGAAACATAGTTTGAGGAACCATATTTCAAATATTCGATTATCATATAATAAAAAAACCATAAAACATGCACGGTCATATGTCCATCGAAATATGTTAAGGTTAGACCATGTGAAATTATTTTCAAAGTGAAACTGTCCAACAGTGTTATGGGAAACCATGCAGGACGAATCACATGTTTTTTAAAATAAGCGTGTAACCCATATCTTTTCGCCAAAATCGGTAGTTCCAAAATATAATTATTCCATAGACACCCATGTTTCATCAATATCCTAACTAGGCAACCATTTTATTCCCATTATAAAGAAGTAGACTAATATTTATTGGATCTATACATCTTATAAAAAATCCTCTTACATGTGATCATTATAAAAATTGTTTAGAGTTCTAGAAAATGTTTATTCTATGTTATTAATTAAAATAATTTTATAATTACAAGGATGAGGAATATTTAATATATTCCTTTATATTGAATTAATAATATATTATGAATTATTTTAACATATTAAAAGTTTTAGGAAATAAATAAAATATTCCAGATGTAGTGAGAAGTATCTAGTGAAATTTTAATCCATGAGATAATTATAATATAGAATTTTTTCTAACTAAAAATAATAATTTTGGTTCCTCCCTTTAGACATCACAATCCTAGCTATAAAAATGTATCTTTAATGGTATGAAATTTCTAGGAGAATATTCCGATGTAAAGTGTATTTAAACTACTGAAGTATTTTTGATGTGGGTTTCCAACTAAGGTTCTAATTGGTCAGAGAAATTTTCTATTAGAACACATTTCTTCAAATGGAGAAGAATTTTTTTTCTGAATAAGAATAATCAAAAAAGATAATTCCTTGTGTGATTTACTAATAATTATTACCACTGTATTGTATAAGTTCTATTAGAGTAGTCTATCATTATCATTTGTCGATAAAATTGACACAAAACATCAGAAAATGGTGAATAAAAATGTAAACACCAAAATAAAAATAATTATATAAGGTATCATCATATAGTGACCCATTATACATATTCAATAGTGGATAGTGGTCAGAAAATATCATTTAAAATGAAAATTTCTATAAATTCTTAGGAAAATGTTAGATTGAGAAAATCCATGTTTTTATTAAATCAAATAAAATGTTTGGAAGCTGAATTACACTTATTAAATCTATTTATTTTCATTAAGATTATTCAATTGTAAGGATTATCTAATATTGTTATTGAAAATGATCATATTAATAATTATAAAATTCTGTTATTCATCAAAATTGATGAAGACATGGACTTGAAGATGGGGGGAATAACCATTTGCTGGAAAATATTGTGGCTAGGGGGGTATAACTAGCAAACAAGAAATTGGTTATTTTAGGGATAATTAGTGGGTATATCCAACTATGAAAAATTTTTGATTGAAGAGGGTAGAACTGGGTATGTTTCAGGATTGATTACATTGGTGGAGAGATAGTTTCTTCATTTACCATTCTAATCATGAAAGTATTTCGTAACAGAATCCAAGTTGGGGGGTTAAGGATAATATAAAGATGTAATTTTTTTACAAAAACAAATAAATTATAACTTTTGAAAAAAATTAATATTTGTTTCATATAAATTATTCGGTTGATACTTTTTAGTAGATCATAATGGTAAAATATTTTATTGTTTAGGAAAACATTTTTTATTATGTTATGAAAAAATAATATAAAAGTATAACGATACGTAATGTAACATTCTCTATGAGTTCTATATTTATCATGGAACATCAATTTATATCTATTGTCGATCCATCTAAATGATCAAATTATATATTTAGTATAGAGATTATAAATTCATAGAACAACATGGGTGTTCCTACAATTTTTGTTGGAACCTAGGAAAATTATACGAATAAGATTTCACATATCCTCTATCTCATGTTTGGAATGTTATATTTTCATCACGTGTGGGAGTTACACCCATTTATTAATTTCATAAGATAACTGATATCCAAATAAATTAAAATTTTCAAAAAAAATAATAAGAATTCATTGTTTATTTAACACACATATATTGTTTATATATCTATTTTAGAGTCTCTAATTGCTAAAAATATGTGTGATTAGTTGATAAGTGGTGCTGACAGAATTACAAATTTTAGGGAATCTATGCTAATAAACTAGAAGCAAATATTCGAAAAAATGAAACGTTTGATAACGAAAATATTGTTCAATAAATTTCATGTGTTATTGATATTTTTAATTATATAAATGGTATTAGTGTGATGATTAAATATATTAATTTCATTATGAAATTGATGAGAAACATTATAAGTTGATTTATTTAAAATGTGTTAGATTTTTAATGTGCATAAAATTTAGCACTTCCAATGTCATAATATATTCATGGAATAGGAAATGACAAAATATTTTGTTCCTCAATATAAAACTATTAAAGAATTTAATATTGTAGAATTTTTAAAAAACATGATTAGTGATAAGTAATCTAAAGATGAATATTTTTATTTGAAGGAAAAATATATATATTATTCCTTTAAAAATTTAGTGATCTTCTATAAAAACTGATATAAAATTTGAAATTGTTTCGGTGCGGATGTGCGTCGGGTTACGCTGTTCCGCCAGGACGCGTTCGCGCGTGCACCCGTCAACCCGAGGGGATGGGCGCGCGGCTTGTGGTCCCGCAGTCCCGCTTTCCAAGGGCGGGTGGCATTCGTCCCTTATTCGGGGGCGTCTGCTCCTTGATCGAAACCGGGATGATGGGATGTCGGCTCCTCCTTCCTTGGACGTCTCCTCGGAGCTTGTCGCCTAATCCGGGTCTCCCTCATAGACTTAAGAATGTTCGTGAATCTCGTTCCCGGCGCCATATCTTCATGGACACCGGTTAATTACGCTGCTTCCGCCCGGACGCTCCAAGGAGTCTGGGCGGGGCAGAAACCTGCGGTGAGAAGGCCGGGTGGCTCTGGGTGCTGGGGGCGTGTCGTAACACTGCGGCTCTGCACGTCTGTCTTCCGTCCCTAATAGGGCTTCTCGAAGGCATGATGGCCTGAGGCATCCCGTACTGGGTGCGGGGAACTGTGTCACCTGAGGTTTTCCTCAGCTTCCCATGTTTAACACGGGGTATGCCGTGAGTTTAACGTCCAGCGGGGACGGCATCGGACCGATCAACACGAAAAGTGGATCGGATGACAGAACCCCTTGCGGGGAACCTCCGACGCTGGGGCCAGCACATGGGCGGCTTCCCAAGTAACGTGGAGTGGCGTGAAGTGGCATGACCCCACCGGGATGTGGCGGCCCGAGTAAGGATCAGGATGGATGATGGAGTGAAGAGCTTGGACCCCATAGGGGCTTCCTACGTACCGCGCGTTAGCACGGATCAAAGTCAACGTAGTTCGGGTATACAGTTTAACGTCATGCTGGACGTCGGCAAGCCGACTCACGAAGAGGTCTAGGCCGCCGGGCGGAGGATTGAACCGGACCACCTCGCACAGAGGGGGATGGAACGGCCGGGTGGATCACAGTTTCACGTCATGCTGGACGATAAAAGGAGAAATGGGAAAAAGGGGCTGTGGGGAGGCACAGTGGAGATACACACGGGCAGTCTCCCACAGGGGCGGATTCATAGGTGAATCGACGCAAGCGTGAACCCTGGAGGGGTCCACTGATGGACGAACCGACGTAAATACGACCGGGACGACCAGGTGGTGGGCTTGGACCTCAGGGAGGCTTCCTACGTACCCTGTATAGAAGACAGGGATCAAAGTCCACGTAGTTCATTCTGTCAGGACTTACGCACTTGAGGCAGCCCGGATGCGACAAAACTCAGTTGGAAGGGACTTGGACCGAAAGCAAAAGACACCTCGATCCCAGTCACACCCTCTACTGGCTTCGGCAGTGGGGAGGCGCAATGGAGACACACATGTGCAGCCTCCCACGAGAAACTAGGGGTTTGTAATACCCTGCCCCCGTAGGGAAAAGCCACTCCCATTAAATCGTCCCAAAAAGGGGTACAATCCCGACATCCCTGCAGAGACGAGCGGGTGGGGGCCACGTCCAAACCGGGGGAGACCCTGCGTGCGAAGCACAGGATCGAATGATGCGGACGGTTTAACGTCTTGCCGGACGAAGTACAGTTTAACGTCGTGTGTTGAGGACGAAGCGGACGGTTTAACGTCTTGCCGGACGAAGTACAGTTTAACGTCGTGTGTTGAGGACGAAACACTTGGCAGTTTAACGTCTTGCAGCGCGGACGATGGGGGCTAGGCAGTTTAACGTCGTGCAGCCTGGACGTATACAGTTTAACGTCGTGCAGGACGTGGTGCAGTTTAGGGTCATGCAGGACGAATGCTGAACAGTTTAACGTCTTGTAGCTCGGACGTAGTGCAGTTTAGCGTCATGCTGGACGATAAAGCCGCCGGTAGGTCCGTGTCACTTCGCGCGAGCCTAGGGGGGGCCGCACGGAAAGACGACGCACAACGCGGGCACCTGCGATGAAGACCATCGGGCTCCACGCAGGCGGGTACCCAAAGGGGGTCAAGGGAGGCGACCCTGGCGGATTGCGCGCAAAAGAGGAGCTTTGCGCGCAAAACCGCGGATCGGCGCGCAAAATGGCGGGCTGGCGCGCAATTGGGCCAGCGATTCACGCGCGGATGATTGGGATTGCGCGCACCGGGCTTCGGGTAGCACGCGGGGGCAACGGCTCATTCTCTAACGAATGGCCACTTTGAAGATGGGGGGTGCGCGCAATCGGGTTGGATTGCGCGCACCCGGGGGCAATTGCGCGCAAGAGGCTTCTTTTGCGCGCAAAGGCCTTCGGGTTGAAATTGATTCAAAGTAAATGAGCCAAGGGGATTGCACGCGAAGGCGGACCCCAAGGCTCTATTGCGCGAAAGAAAGGAGGTTACCTGAAGATCGACATTGCGCGCGGAAGGGGTTGAATTGCGCGCGGGGGAGACCGTTCGACTTCCAGCAACCTTTGAAACGTTGGGGGTCGCCTAGTATTTATAGGCAACCCCGGGCGCGGAATCCAAGGCGCGAGCGCGGAATTCTCCTCGCGGGCGCGGAATCGGGCACCGCGCGCAAGGGAGTTGCGCGCATCCCGGGGGTTTTGCGCGCGGATCATCATCTTTGCGCGCAGACCTCTGAAATTCCGCGCAAGGCCTCCGGGCCCTCCGAAACATTCTTCCGACTCCAAATATGACCTCGCTTTCCGCATCCGGAGCTTCGTTTGGGAACAACGGACTTTTCCGGCGTCTACAGAAATATTGATGAGAAAATATAAAATGTATCTTTAAAATAAGAATTGTAGTGATAAAATCCATTTTATTGGAGTTACTCTTATGAATTAGTATAAATATTATGATCATGAAGAAGAAGATAAGAATTCATAAAAACACGCGTGGATTTAATATAAAAAAAATTAATATAAAAATAATAATTTTTTTGTAGAAGAACATAGATTTAAGATTATTCATCTGATAATTCATCTAATTTAAATGTAATCTCCTCAATTTATAATTAAAGATGATGTTATTAATCAAAAAATGAAAATGATGTTTAATAGAAAATATAAATTCAGAGGAAACATATTGAAATATTATAATATTCTATTAAAAATTTCTCAACACATAAATAATTGAGATATGATGAGGGATGTTGTTAAGGAGATAGAATTTAATAGTAGTGTATGAATAAAAAAGGAAAATGAAAATAATTATGTCATTAATGCTCAAAATATAATTGGACCTGAGATTGAATATAAAATCAATGTTTTTGGAGGATCATCATTCAGATAGAATAATCCAAATATGATTTAAAAAACAATTATTTATAAATTTAAATTGAACAAGTTGATTATGGATGGATTTTAAATGATAGTGTTGTATCGTTAAAACATTTTGAATGAGAAAGGAAAAAACTATAAAAAATAAAGGAAATATTTTTTACATAGAAATGTGAGTTAATATGGATGAGAGTATAGTTCACAAATGCATTATAGGACAAATGTATATCATTTCATGAAAGAGAAAATAAATTTCCATAAAATAATGTGGTATCTACAATAATGAAATAATGACATAGATATGAATATATGTACATTGTTTGTTCAAATGATAATACATCTAAGACACAATATTCCACTATAAAGGAGTAGAATTTACCATGAATGTACATATTTGAACACGATGTCTAAATTATTTGAAAAGAATCATAATTAAGAATATATATAGAAATTGTACTATTTTTCAAAGGGATCACAATTTAGAAGACAATATTATCATTGTGTAGATTTCAACCAGAAAGAATAATCATGTTTCTTTTAAATGTCTCTAATAGGAATGTGGAATGAATCATGTATGAGATAAGTCTATCCGATAATAATAATTTTGTAATAATGTTTTTGTGATTAAAAATATAAATTTTAGATGGTGGATATTGTAAAATCATAAATTGAGAAAAATTGTAATCTTATAAAATTTGAGTAATGAATTTTTTTAGGTTTTCTAATAATGTTATGAATTTTGAAAATATAAATAAATAGTGATTACTTATTTATCCAAATGAATTGGATATTTCTAGAAATATGGAGGGAAAATATTCTAAAGAATAAACAGTGAATAAACGTGTCTCATTAAATGGGAAATAAAATCTAACATGTAACCAATTGATATGAAGTTAATTATAAGAATAAATGAAATTTGTGGGTGTAATATGGGGATGTTACAAAAAAATATTGATTATGTTATAATACCAAAAAGGAATCATTAAATGGATTTTGAAAACAAAAGGTAACAATGGAGTTATAATAGATGAAGAGGAGGTGGATAATTTATTTGATGATATATTATATATGAATAAATATGTTATATTTATTTCCAAAGATAAAATGATGTAGAAGTAGAAGAATGTGACAATTAGATAGGTCTCTCATTTGGAATGGTACATATTATGAATAATTGTGATCCTTTTCATTTCTAATATACTATATTTATTTGTATAAAATATTATTCAGTTTAAGGATATTATTTCAAGAATATGGATAAATATTTTTTTGGAGAAAAAAGAAATATTTAACTTAAATAATTTTTATCATTTTATAATGAAATAATTTCGACCCATCATGTAGAGGAAGGGCTGAAAATAAGGTATGATCGGAAAAAATTTCATTAAAAAGAATGTATTGATTAGAAAAAATACGAGATATTGGGTTAGTTTTGTTCCTAAACATAAACTATTTTGTTATGTTTGTTTAGATGAGTACATGTTTTCCCTCAACAATTATTTTTTAATATCCTATGATGTAAATACATTGTATGAATCACGGTTAATGAACTACATGAATTAAGTGTTATGAAAAATAGTGATCACCATTATTATACACATTATGTTTGTACATTGTATTCATATATGTAGACTTTTAACCATTTAGTTAAAGCCTCTTAATTATAAAACTCATGTAAAAATAATTTTATCTTTAGAAATGTGTTGAAATTTTTGTTGTGTTGAAAGATAATAGGAGTTTATCCTTATGTTAAACTTTTATATTTTTTATCAATAACTACGAGAAATAACTTGGGGGGATAATGATAATGAAATAATCATATGGGGAAGGAGTATTGAGAACCCATACAGAGATGGAAGACGTTTTATATTTTCAATGGTTTTTAGAAATATATTGGATTATGTTGTTATAAATTGAGTTTGGCTTAATTTTTTACTAATATATCAATATTTTTATAATAATAATAATCATAAGACTATTGAGGATAGTTGTGAGAATATACATTGCTGGATTACTAAGAGAAACATTCCTTTAGGGGTGTGTTATTATATACTGGACATTGTGAAGTTATATTCCGTAAAAATTTAGATGATGTTGTGATGTATTTAATGTTTCTATCCTCCTGAAGTTTATCATGATCGGTGTAAAGTTTGTATCTTTCTTATAGGGATAGAATATACAGTGTGGGGGATGTAACATAATGGATCAAATACTATTGACGTTTTATTACGGAATTAATCTTAATAAGATGAAAAATGATCGAACCGATGATATCTTTTCAAAATTATTTGATGGAAATTCATTAAGGTGTTCAAATAAGATGATATATAATGATGGAACTATTATGTTATGTCCTTACAAGGTTTGAGAAAAAAAGTAATGGTGGAGAATATTCAGAAAAGGAACATTGATATTTTCTGATAAGTCTATAGAATATTATGAATCTAAAAATATAGAAAATGAGAGTGTGAATTTTTTTCAAGATGGAGGATAACTTGTCCTTGATAATGTCTGGAGTAGACCTGTGTGTAGAAAAAACATGTAGAAATTAAAATGTGTTCTATATACATAGGGTCATTGAATTTTTAATATTATATTGATTGGAGTTATTTAGATGACAATTGTATGGAGTTATATGTTGATAATGGAAAAAATAATTTGTAAGGGGTGTATTTGATTACAACTGATCAAAGAGAATTGGGAAGATCCACAGAATTTTAATTTGAGATGTCAATGAAAAACTATTTATTGAGCTTAATGGTAATTGGTTTCTGGAAAAGGGGATATATAACAATGGTTCATCAATTGGAGAAATTATATATGTATATTAGATGAATTTTTCCTAACTAATGGAAACTAAAAAATGATCTATAAAATGATGAAATTCACTATTTATGTGATAGTATGGTCCTTAACTTTTATTGTTTTAATCATTTTTATCATAAAAATTTTAAAATAATTTCAAATAATTTCTTTAATGTAGTTTTTATGAAGATTTATAATGATTCATGACACTTCGACTAATGTAAGAAGTATTATTAATATTTTATATGATTTTAGAACAATGCATTTCTATAATGAAACACAAATATAAAAATGGGGTTCTAGAATTTTTTTATAGAGTGTATAACAAATATCATAGACATGAGAAAATAAGAAATAATAATGTTATTATGGTATGGGTGTTAAAAAAGGATATACATGGTTGATGTAGACTTCCATTTGATTGGGTTTCCTAAAATGATGAAAAAATGACTTCAGATGGAGAGCCATTAGATGAAGAGGAAATGATTTATGAGTTTTGGACCTGAGTATTAACTTGGTTGATGAAGGTTCATCAGACTGAGATTTTTTCATTTTATATAGAAGTATTGAAATGATATATTTTGATAGAGGTTCATCTAATTGATCATTCTAAACTAAGGTTTTTTTATTGGTAGAAGCATCGGAAAGGGAACCATCTAATAGAGACCCATCAACCCAAGGGTATACAGAGTGGTGGTTAAGCATATAGATGTTGATAATATTTTATTTCTAAACAAGTCTTGAAATGTTATTATTTATCATTTGGAGGCCTTATTAAGATTTGTAGGAAGATACAATTCAAATGGAATATTTGGAAAATAGTTTAATATATTGATTATTGTACATAAATAAAGGAGATATCACTAGTTTATAGTGTATGCGCATTTAAAAAAGATGATATCAATATAGCGGTTCATAAAATATTAATAATGAATTCATAACTATGGGAATATGTGGTTTTTTAAAAGTATTGATGATGGTGGTAGAACTAAATGTGAATAATTTTGATATAGAATAGATGGTGGTTATAAGGAATTGTGGATAAAGAGTTATTTTGTGTGGGGGGTGTATAACCCATGATGATTAGATGAATGATTACAATAGTTTAAAATATGTTGACCAACATTCCTTTGATATCCTGAAATAAGATAGTAAAAAATCCATATTTTTAGATGACTATCATGGAAAGAAGTATGTATTTGTTTCGATAAATTTTAATTGTTTTTTATAATATCTAATTTTATTATTTTCATATGAATGGCATGGGGGATATTTATATTTTAGCAATATAAAACACAATGATGTTTCAAGGGGTATAAAATATTTTCTTAAAATGTTAATAAAAATTAATATAAATGAAAAATGATTACTAAATAACCCCATCCCCCTATCTGTGATCCTACATTGATCCTGAAACATCAATATTCCCATTAATCTATTCAATTTGTAAAAATAATTTTTTTATAATTTACATATAAATTAATTTTTTCTGTTATTTAAAAAATAAAGCCACCCTATAAAGATATCCACAATCTAATTTTATGATACGTACATGAATAATGAAGAGAATAACTTTTCGTTAGTGATTATCTAGTAGGTTCATCTTATATGGAAAATAATTTCATAAAACAAAAATTTTCTCTTATTAATTATTATAATATAGAATTTCATTTACTTTAAAAATGTATTCTATATCAGAGAATGGTGATAAATATAATTCCACTTGTAAAATAAAAAACCTATAGGTTTTCACTGGTTTGAAGAATTTGATTTGAATGTAATGTTTTGTATGGATAAACAATTTAGGATTTCCTCAACCATCATTATATAATTTTTAATGCTAATAATATGATGAAGTATTGACATGTGGATTTTTTTTTATTTTTCTTTAAATCTACCAATAGTTTCATGATTTGTATTTTAAAAATTAAATGCTAGTTTTAAATATATATATATATATATATATAATTTGGAATGGGAAAAAATAATTGATGTAGATATTATTTGGATTTTTTCAATAAAGATATTTGTAAAAGTGATTTGATTATTCTTATTTATATTGAAATATATTAACTCAATAAATTAATAGTATAAGGTATTAAATGGTTTAATATCTATTTTCATAATGTAATTTAATGACATATAATAATTTTTTTCATCCAAAGAAGAGAATGAAAAAAATGAAAAATGTTATTTTTTACCCTTAATGAAATGATGAATATTTTCATTATAAAGTGAAATAAAAAGTTTTCACAACATACAAAAATGATTGAAATTTTTTAATTCGGGTCTATAAGTATATAATGGTTATGAATGATATGATTTATATGATTGAACATGATGTTCAATGAAATATTAATTTGGATAATAATATTATATTATGTGAATTATATTCTTTTAAACTCTATTATTCCATTGGATTTTATTGAATTATGGATTGATGATTCTATAAAAACTAATTTAAAATAACATATAATGATAGAGAGAGTTTTCTTTTGTGTTAGTTTTTTTACTATATTATTATCTTCTAATGATACAAATAAAAATAATTTAGGCTCACAAGATATCCATGTTTATTCATTTTTTTTAAATTTTTTATATTTTTTCTGAATATTTTGTGGGTTCATGAATTTGAGATTTATATCTTACCAATATATTTTATTTGGGTTATTTGTTAATCTAAATTTTTTTTAATGGTTGGGGCAGAAGCCTCATTTTTATTATGAAATCAAAGAAAATTCCTCTTTTAAATGGGTTGAGGGAAACCCATTACATAGCCCGAAGGCCCAGTGGGCTTGTAGCCCATTACATAGCCCGTAGGCCCAAACTATTGGCCCAATTCAAATTCTGTGAATAGCAACCCACTTGCTACAGTACCCCTATTTGTTATTCTAACATGAATTGTCCTTAAACGTGGTATATACAATATCTTCACAATACCAATTTAGTTATATTTGTTTTATCTAATGTTCTTTTTTTATTCAAATAAATAAGTTCTATAATAAATAAATCTTGCGATGATTAATGTGATAATATACCTTAATAATGATCCAATTCATTATTTTATAAGGCCTTCTTTAAAATTAATTTCTTGTATTATACTTAAATATATATTTTTATAGTTACGTGTAGATATGTATTCTTTCTACTAATTCAAAATGAGTATTTATCATTCTATATGAAAAATGGGTGCTTATTTTTTTCCATGATAAATTTAAAAAAATAAATAACTATATAGAATCATGTTTTCAGAATAATTATACATATGTTATTATGACTAATTCCACACCCCAAGATACCATAATATGCTTCTTTTTGAATAATACATTAGCTTCTAATGTACACGACTTTGAGTTCTATCACACCATCACCAATCAAACCAGGAGTTATGAATAGTAATACCCACCTTTTGAAATTGTAAATATTTCATTTTTTAAAATTGTCTTTATTTTTGGATTTAGAATATAAAAATTAATTTTTGGTGAATTTTTGATATTTTTCAAAAAACATTAAAATTTTGATGAATAGTAAAAAACACTACATTATTTTATAACACCGAATTATTATTTACATAATTTTTTATTTTATTAAAAATTATATTAGGTAAAACTGTATACATAATACATATATATGTTATGTGTTATTCATTAGAGTCTTTTTATAATGATATTATATATATAATTTTATTCAGCTTTTTACAGTCTTTTACCCACCTTTTAAGAGCATGTGAAAATTGGTATAAAATATAATTTTAATGCTTCTATGAATTGATTTTCAAAAATCTGAAAGGCATGGTTTATATTAGTAAGTAAAATTTAGTTCAACGATATGAAAATAATTTTTGGTGAATAGTGTCTTTTTCCTTTTATTACCATGGTGAATAATATATAAGGTAATTAAAGGTAAAAAATAATATTATAATTACCCTAACACCTATCTTAATTCAATTGGATAAGTGTAATTCGACAAAAATAAACCTTATGAATAAAATACGATCCTTCTGTTCCACATGGATTATGATAGGATATTTGTTATTATTTTATTAAAGAAGAGTTTTAAGTGTAAAATTCAAATTTTAATATCTAAACCCTTTTTAATAAATGGTAATACTGAATATAAATTCGAATATAAATATTCATTATAAATCTAAAAATATTTCCTATATAATTGTATTTTATTTATAAATTTTATTCATTTAATAATGAAATTTATTTATGACACAATGATGATGCAGTAGTTTCCTTATTAATGAAAGATTAAAGTAATTAATATAAAAAATATCTGATAAAATGTAAATAGAGACATTGGATTAATTACACTGATTTTCTAGGTTAATATGACATGTTAGGAATTATTAAATATATATTTTTGAAAGTGATAATTTTTTTATGACTTAAAAATAAAATACGAAAGAGTGTGAAAATTGTCATAAATTAGTTTTTTTTAAAATGCTATATTATTAATTTATATAATATTCCTAAAAAACTAAGGATAAGTCTAAAGAAAAATATAAGTATAGATATATTAATAATGAAACACTTGGGGTTATATATAATTTTTAGAGTATGTTTATTTACCATTTATTATAATAATACAAGAATACATGCAAAAGAAAAACTATTTAATGAAGAGTTAAATATAACCGATAAGGATAATATAGTGGAATAAACCTATCTAAAATCTACTATTTGAGAGTTTTTTGACCCATACCCACATTAACCTTGTAATAAATCGATTTTTAGACATTAGAAACCGAATATTATTGTCTAAGAAAATAATAATTCATGCTTTTTCTAAAGTGACCCTAACCTCTCTTATAAAAGCGTGCATCCCCTTATCTCAATCTCGCACCTCAAAAGTCATTTAGAACACCCAAACCCAACTCAATTTTCCTCCAAAATAATCTCACTTAGTCCTAGAGGCCTTACTTTGATCATAAATCCAACTTAAAGAGCCCTTTTGATCAACTCAAAAGGAATCTCATGAAGAAGAGGTAATAATTTCACCATCTCTTTCAAAGATCATTACTTCTTCCACTTTTTCATTAATTTTTGATCCCATAACAAAATAATAAATCTATTAACTTATAAATTCTATTTTTTATTATAAATATTATATAACTATATTCATTATTCTATCCATATAATAAATGACAAGTCACCACACGTGTGTACGTATGGTTTACTGTCTCCACATCATGGTTTAATTTTGTATTTAAACACATCATTTTGTGGATGGGTATTACAATGAGTATAAAAGATTTAAATAATAAATATATCATTTATGGATTCTTTATATATGATATATAATCCAATTACATATGATTTCATCATCAATAAAATGATATTCTCACTCTTGTGTACTTTTGGATTATCGTCTCCACGAACGCGATGAAATTCATTCCCCATCATAACCATTTAAGAATAATTTTCATTTATTGATTAAAAATAAGTTTTAGGAACCTAATATAATTCTTGATATGAATCAAATTCATTATATCCATAAAAAATGTGTCATACATAATGAAGAATATAAAGGAAAACGATTTAGTTAACACACGAAACAATGATACTACTGAAATATTTTTAACAAATCAATATTTGAAGATCATATATGATATCATATTAATGTATGTGGTTCTTGTAAACTTTTATGACAATTATTTAACTATTATACAGATTTTAGTGTACCCTCATCCAAATAAAAGTACAAGGTAAGGGTTAATTCTATAATCTCTTCGTTATCCACGGTTGTTTATACATGAGTATATAAGGGAATCTCTCTATCATCAATATCTATGTTTCATAAAAATGTATTTTAAAAACATTTTTAATATTTCCTAGAATATTGTGGAAATTCATTTATACCCTTGTTTGACTTTTTATGAGATGTTTATAATTGAATCATTCCATCATTTTCCAAACAAGGTCCTTTACGACCATTTCGACAAAATTAAGAAATAAATGTTATTTTAACATATACGGTGGGTGCGGTAATTTTCACCTGTTATAACACCTTCAAACCCTACCTTAAATTATTAAAAAAATATTTTCCAATTAGATGACTACCTTTAAAATTACATGACTTTAAAATTGTTTTAAAATAAAAAGAGATATTTCTCTCAAATAGTTTAGATTGCATCTATATCAACATCTTTTGTTGGATTTTACACTAGTTTGAAGTTGATTTATTATGATAAAATCATCCAAATTGTATTAAAGGTTTTCTGATATGATTGACTATGGATGTGATATTTTTTTACCATTCATGGTTTAGGGTTCATGTATTGACATTTTGTATGATAGTTTTAATACGAGTTTTTGTGTTATGTTTCACCATTTTCATATGTGGAATGCATTGGTATTAGTAAGTGACTGGTGGATCTTGTTATTGCTCATAGATGCATTAGTAGGTCTCATATGATAAACTAGTGTCTTGGCATATGGCCTTGACCAAATCTTATTTGTAGTCTTGGCATGAGGCCTTGACTATGTGGTTATTATGTATGGCATTTTTCATTCCATCATTCAAGAATTGGCTATTGATATTACATGTGATTATTCGATTGGTAGAATATTCAAATATAAGTAGATGAAATTATTTGATTTATCATTGCCATATTATGCTGAATTTTTTCTAAACGCTTTTGTTTTAGTCTTATACATTTCCTGAAAAGTTTTTTCTTATTTATGAATGTTTCTACTATATTATTATCCTTGAAGATAACCTAAGCTCACCACTTTCTATGTTTTATTTTTCCCAGGATGTGAAACGTATATAATGGATGACCTTTAGGGATAGTCTAGGGGATGTGAATGTGTCAAAATTCGACACAATGATGTTGTTTTTCATTCCATAATGTATTGTAAAACATATTTTTATATCTTGTACTTACAGGGCTAAAAAACTGATTGGTGTTTCTGGATTTTATCCCTTGTGATCTTACCAATTCCATATAATAATAATACTAACTCATGGTAACTAGGTTTAGGGTGTAACAATTGGTATTATATGACGTTTATTACAAATATTGGAGGCATTATTTAGAAAGACACTGATTAGAAAATATTACCATTTGATAGACATTGAGGATTACTATAGAAAAACTTCCTAGAATTTTGGTAATGTATAGATTTTTTGAGATTTCAAAGAAATACATTCCCATCTAGATAAGAGCCGGTAGAGGCGGTTCTGGCAGATCTGTACGTAGGAGAGAAAATTCTGACAAGGAGATTCGGGTTTGAACCCGGGTATCCTGGTACACGACAACGGGCCTAGCTACACTATTGGTTATGAAACTCCCGGCGGATATGCTTTGGATAATACACATTTTCCATACAAACCATTATGACGAATTTATGATTATATACCTCCTCAAATAAAACATTTGTATGATTTCAGATTATATCTATAAACTGTTCGATTTATGATCAGTGTTTAACAAGAATAGAATTATGTATTGTGATAAATAAACTAATCTACTATATTCCTTTGTTTAGAAATGGAGCCTAGTAGAAGGAAAGGAACCCATATCAACATATCTAATTCATGTAGGGAGATACCTCCTAATCAAGATAATTATAGTGGAGTTAGTGATGCAACTTGTGTTAATCAGATTACCACCATATCAGAGTAGATCACTCAAGTTATTAATAATAACCATACCCGTATGGAGCAACATGATCCCGAAAGTGGAGGATCAATGTTAGAACGCTTCATGAGGCAACAACCACCAACATTCAATGAGACTACAAATCCATTTTTAGCTTAGAAATGGATAAGTTCATTAGAGAAACATTACATGCTTTGGGGACTAGTGAAAGGGAAAAAGTTGTTATGGGAGTTTATCACCTCTCGAGAGATGAAGATCATTGGTGGTCATTAATTCAAAATAAAAAAAATATAAAGGTGTATAAAATATAGAATGGATGGAGTTTAAAGAACTATTCTAAGAAAAATACATTCCTCATGACCATCGACCAAATATGGAGGGACAATTTCTGAGTCTGAGGCAAAAGGAGGATGAGAATGTCGTAATGTATGATGATAACCTTAGAAGGTTATAAAGGAAAGAAACATATTATATAAGTAACACATGATGTATGATTGGTCAATTCATTGATGTGTCAATACCATTTATTTGTCGAACATTATTCTCACAATCTTTCTCATCAAATGAAGATATTGTCTCATGTACTATCAAGACTGAAAATAAATTATATAAGTCTTATGAATATAATGAAAAGAAAGAAAACAAGGGATCTGTTGAACACTCTAGAAGTGGAAATAAGAAGAAGGGAAAAGTTAAATTTATATACAATGGTAAATGTGGGATAAAACACCCAGTACTTCTATGAAGGAAATGGGAGAATATTAAAAGTGTGGTGAAAAAGGACACCATGCTCGTGATTGCAATGGAGATAAAGAGGTAGTCAATGTTGAATGCTACAACTGTATAGAAATGGGGCATTATGCAAATGAATATCCTAAGTTCCAAGGAATATTTCTATGAAAAGGCCAATGGAGAAAGACCAAGCTTATTCAATCACTACTATTGTGGATGAAGCTCTGAAATACATGGAGGTAGTAATTTAATGGTTTCCCCATGTTTTTCAATTTTTTTTTTCAATTATGGATCATCACAATGTTTAATATATTCTCATTTTTCAAGGAAAATTAGGTATATCCAATTTTATTTAACATGGGATTTTTCAGTAAAAACTTTTATGGGACGTATCATTATAACAATGTTTTTTGAATCAGTTGCCATTAATGTATATAAATGTTCTTATCTACTGATCTCATCATCATACCCATGATTGAATTTGATATAATCCTTGGTATGTATTTGCTGTAGGTAAATGATGTGAATCTTAATTTTAAGAAGAAGGATATAACTATTTTTGATGATGATAAAATGTACCTTACCATTAGAGGAGAAACCTCACCACCAAATGTTTATCATGATCCACCCCAGTAGCTCTACAAAATTCAATTATTGGGGAGGAAGATAATGAAATAACTAATGGTGGGGAAAAGAATTTTAAAACATAGGACATACCTATTATGATCAAATATATTGATGTGATACAAGAGGGTTTACAAAGACATCCTCCAAAATAAGAAATAGATTTTTCCATTGATTAAATTCTTTGTCAAAGGGTAATATAGAAGACCACTTATAGAATGGCCAATGTGGAATTAGAGGAAAAAATAAACAACTAGATTAATTGAGTAATAAATGATTTATTAACCATACTATTTCTCCATGTGGATCCCTAGTTATTTTTTTAACAAGAGATATGGATCTATGAAGTTTTTCATTGACTATAGTGAGATCAATTTTATACCAACAATGAACAATTATCCCCTACCTCGCATTGATGATTTATTCAACCAACGTCATGGTGATCAATATTCTTTGAAGTTTAACCTATGATCTGGATATCATCAGTTGTGTGGGAAGAAGGAATTAATTCTGAAAATAACATTTCAATCCATGTACAGACATTACAAGTTTACAGTAATGTCTTTTTAACTGACTAATGCATGCTCTGTTTTCATGGATCTAATGAATATAGTTTTCGAAGAATATCATGATCAATTTGTAGTGTTATTTATGGATGATATCTAGGAATATTAAAAAAACTATGAATATCATGACTATCACTTTCACACTATTATGAAAACCCTCAGTCAAAATAGATTATATGCGAGGTTATGAAAGTGTGAATTTTTGATTCGGGAAATTTCTTTTCATGTCAATTTTGTCTCTAAGGATAGAATCTCTGTCGATCTTTCAAAGGCAACGACATTCCATGAATGGCCAGCACCAACGAGTATAACTGAGGTACACAATTTAATTGGTTTAGTAGGTTATTATCGATGTTTTGCAATGAATTTTGACCGATTGGAAAACCCATTAACCAAGCTCACACGTAAAGGTGCTAAATTTTTTTGGACAAAAGAGTGTGAAGACTATTTTGAAGAACATAAGAGAAGATTATTCAATGCTATAATCTTTACACTACCATCAAGGAATGATGTGCTTGTTATTTATAATTATTTATCAAATTAAGGACATGTTTCTGTCTATATGAAGAATTATAGGGTTATTGCCTATGCTTCACGACAACTAAAAATTCATGAAAAAAACTATCACACTCATGATCTTGAGTTAGTAGTTGCAATCATTTATTTGAGGATATGGAGACACTACCTCTATGGTAAAAAATGAGATATATACTAATCACTAGAGTTTCAATTATATTTTCTCACAGAAAGAACTCATCATGAGGAAAAGACTATGGATTTATCTACTAAATGATTCTGATTTAAATATACACTACCACCCAAGGAAGGAAAATAAAGTGGAAGATGCTCTGAACCGAAAGGATCATGGAGTTTTGAAAAAGATAAGCATTGGAAGGTATTCTATTTTCATGGATCTAGTAAAGATAGATATGAGAATAATCATGGGAAGTGAAACATAAATATTTTTTCAAATGGTTTCCAATATAACTTTTCCAGAAATGATAAATTTTTTTCAAATTAATGATGAGGAGTTTCAAAATAAATTTAAAGTTGTGAATGATGGGTGATTGATTGACATCATATATCAAGATTCAAATTTGATATTTCATAAGATACATTGTGTTCCTGACATACCAAATCTAAAAAGGGAATTCTTGGATAAAGCTCATAGCTCTAATTTCTCTATATATCATGGAAGAACTATGATGTAAAGTGATTTGAAGGAACATTTTTGGTGGTAAAACATGAAGAGGGAGATTGCTGATTATGTTTCAAGATGTATAGTTTTTCAACTAGTGAAAGCTGGAAGACAACATCCTAGAGAATCCATGAAACCTCTCCCCATAACTAAGTGGAAATTGGTTGTTATTACGATGGACTTTGTCATGGGTCTATCGAAGACTCCTAGAAGGAATGATGAAATACGGGTCATTGGTGATCATCTTACCATTTCATCACATTTTATGGCTATAAGAGATGATTTAAAACTTGAAACATTAGCAAGAATATATATTAATGAAGTTGTACGACTTCATAGATTACCCCTATCTATTTTTTCTGATCGTGAACCCTAATTTACATCTTGATTCAGGAAAATTATTCAGAAGGCCCTGGATACTAAACCTCGTTAGAGCACTGCCCACCACCCTCAAAATAATGGAAAATCAGAAATAACTATTCAAATTGTAGAAGACATGTTGAGATCTTTATCACATGACTTTCAAGGTATGTGGGATCAATATTTACCCCTCTAAATTTTTCTGTAATAATAGATTCCATTCAAGTATCCATATGGCACCATATAATACATTTTATGGAAATAGATGTTTCACACTATCATGATGGGTTGATGTTGGGGGGAAACAACTCATAGGCCTAGAACATGTTGAGGAAACAATTGAAAAGGTGAAGATAATCCAAACCAAAATCAAAGCAGCTCAATGTTGGAAAAAGAGATATGTCGATAACCAATGGAAGGATTACTAATTTCAAGTAAGAGATCATGTTTTCATAAAAATATCTCTATGGAAGGTTGTTTTATTATTTGGTTAGAAGGGTAAATTGCGTCCCAGGTTCATCATACCCTTCTAAATTCTAGAACGAACTAGATTTGTAGCTTATCATTTGGCAATGCCGCCATGTCTCTCAAAAGTTCATGATTTATTCCACATATCGATGTTGAGAAAATACATGCCTAACCCAACACATACACTCACCTATGATGAAATATAACTAGAACCCGGCCTGTCTTATTTTGATGAGCCAATCAAAATTCTTAATTCCAAATAACAACTGTTGGGAAACCGACTGACTCATCTGGTGAACGTTCTATGGAGAAACCATAAGATGGAATAGGAAACGTGGGATACTGTGGAACTTATAAGAAAGAACCACCCGAATATATATATGCAGTAATATTCTAGAAATTTAGTAGAAAAAATAATTTTAAAGTGGTAAGAATGTAACACCCCAAGCTTCCATAATAAGCTTCATTTTGAATAATAAAATAGCTTGTGTTGTACACAACTTCGAGTTCAAAGACAACATAAACAAACAAACTAGGAATTATGAATAGTAATACCCACTTTTTTCTATTTTATAAATTTTATTTTTCAAAATATCCTTTATTTTTTGATTTTGAATATCAATAATAGATTAGGGTGAATTTTTTGTATTTTTCTCAAAATGTTAAATTTTTATAAATAGTGAAAAAATGCGTTATTGTTTTAATCCGACATTTTATTTATATAGTTAGTTATTTAATTTAAATTTCTATTAAGTATAAAAAGGGAAATAATACCTATATATGTTCTATTTAATTCATTGACGTCATTTTAAAATAACATTAGATATATAAAATTTATTTGAGCTTTTTACCATCTTTTACCCACCTTTTAGGCGCATTTGAAAATTTCCATAAAAAATATTTTTATCGCTTTTGTTAATTGAATTTCAAAAATACACGAGGCACAGTTGATATGAATATGTAATATATGGTTTACTAATATGAAAATAAGTTTTTGGAAACAATAAATTTTGACATATATTTACGACGGTTAAAAGTAAAAAAGGGTAATTAATGGTAACAATTATATTATAATTACACTAATAAAAGTCTTTATTCAATTGGATAAGTGTATTTCGAGAAAAATAAAATATAGTAATATAATTTAATCCTTTTGGTTCACTTTTATTTGATAAATATATTTATTACTATTTTATTTAACATAAATAAAAAGCGTTAAATTTTAATTTTAATAACTAAACCATTTTTAATATCAGCTTATACATTAGATAAATTCGTCTATAAATATTCATTAGAAATATTAAAATATTTCCTATAGAATAGTATTTTATTTGTAATTTTTATACACTAAATAATTAAATTTATTTATGACATAATGATTTTTCTGTAATTACATTATTAATGAATGATTAAAAAATTGATATTATAAATATCCCAAAAAAATGTAAATTTATACTTTTGACTAAAAACAGTAATTTTCTAGGTTAATATGACATGTTAGGGTTGATTAATTACTTTTTTCAAAGTTATAAAGTTATGACTTTAAAAAAATTACCAAATATAGTAAAAATTGATATAAATGTGTATTTAAAACAAATAATGTATTATTAATTGATATAATATTCCTCAAAAATTTTGGATGTGACAAAAGATAGATAAGGATATATATTCAATAATGAACCACTTGGGTTTCACATGGCTTTTTATAGAATGTTTATTAACCATTTGTTATAATAGTACAAGAATACACGGTAAAAGTTAAACTATTTAACTAAGAATTAAATCTAAAAGATAAGGTTAATATGACAACCTAAACATGTCTGAAACATATTGGTTGAGAATTTTTAGACCTATCCACACCATATCCTAGAAATAAAACATCATGTATCCATTAAATACTGAATATGATTGTACAATAAGATAATATTTCAAGAATTTCCTAAAGTGACCCTCACCTCTCTTATAAAAGGGTACATCCCTTTTTCTCAAATTTTATCCTCCCAAGACATTTGGCTCGACCATCCCCTTCTCAAAAACCATTAATTATACATAGAGGGCTTACATTGATCATAAATCCAAGATAAGGAGCCCTTTAGATCAACTCAAAAGGAAACACCTGAAGAAGAGGTAGTAAATTCAGTACCTCTTTCAATGTTTTTTTCTTATTCCCATTAAACGTCGTGGTGTATTTTGTTATTCAAACACATTATTATTTTGATGGCTATAATAATGGGTATAAATTATTTTATAATAAATATAACATATTAAGTAATATATATATATATGATATTCCATCCAATTACATACTATTTCAGCATAAACATAATGATATTGTAGCTCATGCGTAAGTACGGATTACCAGCTCCATTAACGCGATTAAATTCATTCCCCATCATAAAAATTCAAGATTAATTATCATTTTCTGAATAAAATAATGTTTAAGAACCTAATATCATTTTTTATATGAGCCAAATATATCCTATCCATAAAAAATTTGGCTTACATGACCAAGCATACAAAGGAAAAAGAATCAGTTTACACATGTAACAAAGATACTACTGAAATATTATAAACAAATCAATATTAGAAGATCATAAATGATATCATAATTATGTATTTGGTAATTGTGTAATTTAATAAAAATTATTTAACTATTATACAGGAGGTTAGCGTACCGTAAACCAAGGAAAAGTACTAGGTAATGGTTAATTCTTCAATCTCTTCATTATCCGAGTTGTTTTTACATGAGTATCTACTGGGATCTCATTATCATCAACATCCATGTTTCTTAAAAATGTATTTCAAAACATTTTTACTCTTTACATGACTATGGGTTAAAATCATTTATACATTCGTTGGACTATTTATATGATGTTTATCAATGAATATTTTGGTCGTTTTCCATACAAGGTCCCTTATGAACATTTTGAATTTTTTTTGAAATTTTTTTTTAACTTATATGTGAGTGTGGTTATCTTCCTCCGTTATTACACCTTTAATTCCTCCCTTAAAAACAAATGAGAATATTTTAAATATAAATATATTCTTCTAAAATTACATTAATTTTATTTGATTTCAAAATAGAAGGATATTTTTCTCTCAAATAGTCTTGATTTCATCTATGTCAACATCCTTTGTTGGATTTTAAGATTGTTTGAATTTGATTTATTATCATAACATCTTCTATATTATGTTGAATGTTTTGTGATATGATTGATTGTGGATGTGATATTTTTATACCATTCATGTTTTATGGTTAAATTATTGACATTTTGTATACTAGTTTTAATACCAATGTGTTATTATGTTTCAACAATTTCATTTAAGGAATGCATTGGACTTAGTAAGTGACGGGTGGAGCCCCCTATTGCTCCACGATGAATCGGTAGGTCTCATGTGACAAACTAGTGACTTGGAACTAATCCTTGAAAAAATCTTATTTTTAGTATGGGCACAAGGCCTTGACTATGTGGTTATGATGTTCGGCATTATGCATTCCATCATTATGAAATTGGATATTGATATTATAAGTGATCATTAGACTAGTAGAATATCCATGTGAATATGTAAATGGAATTATTTGATTTATCATGTCCACATTATTTTGAAGATAATGTTTAAAAGGATTTTTTTCTTATACATTGCCTTAAATTTTTATGCTTGTTTATGTAAGTTTCTCCTATATTGTTATCCATACCGAAAACCAAAACTCACCCATTTATAAGCTTTATGTTTACCGGGATGAGATGAAGTATATATTATAACTGACCTACATGGATAGTCTATAGGAGATAAATGTGTCAAAAGAAGACAAAATGTTGTATTTTTTCATTTCATAATGTAAAATAAACTTGTGTTTGTATGTTGTAATTCAAAGAATACTAATCTGATAAGTCATTCAGGATTTGATCCCTTGTGATCCTACAAATGTTATATAATAATGCACTGACTCTGGGTAACTAGGGTCTGGGTGGTACAACTATAATATAGAGTAAATATATATTTTTATTTTATTTTTTATATGTTTCTATTAGGGATTAAATTTACGTTTGGTTTTTTGGATCATTATGTCCCAGTTTTTTACTATGTACATTCCCTTCATCACATATATAACCAATATTTTTTAAAAAATGTTGTCTGTATTATCATGTATTTTTTACCACATAACCATCATATTTTATTATTCATATTATTAATGTTATTGATACTGTTATTATTGTTATTATTATTACTATTACTAGTGATTGAGATCATCGTCATTATATTTTAGGATACATATACTGATAGATATAAATCATTAAACATTGTATAGTAGGGCTTTTAACACCCTTAAGAACAAAATTATTAAATCATTGTTACAATTTTATTGATCACAAAAATGACATTGACACATATAGAGATGGTCTAAAATTATATACATCATTTCACATAAGTATACATGTCTTCTTTGAATTGTGTAAAACTCCCAAAACCAAATGGTTTATTTCCATTAGAAATTAGTAGCATAAAAATCTAATTACCGATTAGAACATCTAATTTATTCCTTTAAATTTATTACAAATGCATCCCTCATCAGCATATCCCTTTTTTAGCAGTCAAAAAAATGAAAAAAACACAAAATTTGGGAGCTCGTGAACTTATTATTTGGTAAAATCATATCAATGTGACATATATGTCTCATCATAGAATAATAATTATTCAATGAATAAAAATATCCCAAAAATAATAAGCTTAATTGAATATAATAATTAAATCATGATAATAATAACCATAAATTAGGTCATATAATGGTATATATTTTGAATTATGATCTCCCAAGAATACTATATACAATTGAATAAGCCTATGGAATCGTCAATGATCAACCATTAGGTATAATGATATAAAATTTGAAAGAAGCATTTGAAGATGCATATAAATTTATACCATTTTTCAAATATATCATCCAATACCATTATAACCAAATATATTTGGAATCACTACAAATTCTTTATAGAATAGTGGAATACTAATTACTACCCAAGTCCCATTAATATGGAATCAGTATCAGTACCCATGTCCCATAAAAATCTCATGATAAATAAATCACTACTCATCGAATTATATGTATATATTATTTGGGTTCCACCCATTATATAATGGTTGTCAATATATTTCCAGACAATATGAACCAAAAAATATTCGTGTATCCATTAATGAACGACATATGATTATCCCATGAATGAAATAATATTTTCTATAATCATTCATGTGGTGTAAAATCCATTTTAAAATTATTTTCATATATTTATAAATATGAATCGAATTGAATAACGATATCTATTGAATTAACATAGAATAGATAAATTGTTTTATATTTGTTATAATGTTTTTAACAAAAAAATTGAATGGTATGGATTTCAATTTCAATTTTCAATAATCAAATGAATGAATTATTGGATAATTTTATTGTATAGACATTAAAAAATGTATATTATCACATAAAATAAAGCTATATTAATGGTTAAATCTATTAATAATTAATATATTTCCACAGAAATATTTATATATAGAGATTTTGGAAAGGATTTGAAAGATAGTTTCTGAATAACTCTTTTATAAATGATATAATGAGATAGAATATCTATAAAAATGGAATTAAAATATATAAAACAAGTACTCTTCAGAAGATAATAAATTATAAAATATTTTGGAAAAATTATCATTTATTTTTACACATCACTAAAACAATAATTGAAAACAACGGAATAGACTAAAAAATCATTTTCATGAATTAACCTAGAGATTTTAATATGTCAATTAATAAAATATTTAAGGTATATTTTCAACATATAATATAATTAATTTTAAAAATAGTAAACATTGAAAATAAAAAGTATAAAATATAAGATAAACATATAAAAATTCATGTTACCAATTTACAAACACATTAAAAACAGATGATGATATAAATAAAATTTAAAATAAATCCAAAATTATAATAAATATTTAAAATAAGTATTTTAATAGAAATGGTTTATAAAAATATATCATTCGAATTAACTAATAGTAATTATGGAATGTTAATTTAGATTCATATTGGAGTTTAAAAAGGATTTTATTTTAATGTTTGAGGAAAAATAATCATTCATTTGTTTAAAATAGTATCATAGTAACATAAATTGAAGAAATAGTTACACAATATTCAATTAAAAAAATTTAGAAATATAATTGAACTTTATATAACAAAATACAGATTTACAATTAAAATTAGATAGAAGGACTTTTAATTAATAAAGAACATGGATTAGGTGGATAAATATTGAAAATTACAATTAAAAATTATTCAATAAAATTTGATATTTTGGGATATAATAGATATTCAATCTGGATAATTTCTTAAGGAAATTTATTTTTCAATTAATAATATATGTCAAATTATTGGTTGGTTGAATATAGGAAACACATTTTACAGAAAATATTAATATAAGAGATTAACTTAAAGAAATAATAAGTAGTTATCATAAATATTAAAATATATATAATTAATGATGTGTGATTCAATTAGAGTAAGGAAAACATGTATATCTCTAAAATGATGAGAATAATATAACATTTGTATTTTATATTGATGTAATGTAGAAAGCCCAAGAAATAATTAGATATATTAAATCTCAAACATATAAATAGGCCAGTATGATACATTAATGAACATAAAAATGATATAATTTATTTTAGTATTTAATTAATTTAATTAAGGGATTATAAAAGGGAAAGGGATATACAAACATTATTAATTTGATAATGTGTAAATAATTGTTTTATAAAAAAGTGTTCGTGAACTAGAATTTGAAATCCCATAAATTAAATTTTTATTAGGATAAAATGATTCAATTAGAAATTATATACACCATTGAAGTTATAATAGGAATATAAGATGTAATATTTCTCAATGAAAGAGATTATAATCAAATAAAAACATTATAAGATATAAACTTAAAGAAAATTAATATATATTGAATGAGAGTTGAATTAAGATATCTTGAAATAGAAAGACGATAAGTATTATGATATTTAAGACAATATACATATAAAAATCATTAAAATGAATATTTTATATATGTTATTACACAAAATATGAGATATTAAATTAAAAATCATTAGATTTTCATCAAAAAAAATTGATAGTCCTGCTGCTGCCTATATATTAGACACATAAATATTTTTTTAGATATTTTATAAAAAAATTAAAATTATTAATTATCAATTATTACATAAATATATTCCACTATTTCAAATATAATATATATTTATTTCTTATATTGATTTTGGATTAGTAATATCTTCCTCTGCATTATTCTTGTTCAATTGTGGTAGTCCTGGTATTATTTATAGGTTTATGACTTCATCATCTTCAAAATTTTCCAGTTAATAGAATCGTGAAACCAAAATGAGTTGGGATATTCCAAATTTATCCACGAATGTCACATGTTTGATTCATGTTGATGAAATTTACAACATTATTGATTTTTTAATATTAATAAAAATATGTTATTAAATTATCATCTACATATAAAATATAAATTACTATTCCAATGGTAAAAACACCACTTTTATTCACCCTAAATATAATATTTTCACACAATTTGCGTTGTCAAAATCATCCACTTTGAAAATAATATAGCATGATTCATGTATTTAGATAAAAAAATAAAAAAATAGTAATGTAATAATTAATGTATGAGGATGAATATGGTTCAATTTTATAGAAATTTCATTATTAAAAATATATAATGACACTATTTAAATTTTATTAATTCTTGAAATTAAATTACTAAATATTTATTTGTATATAATAGTGTAAATTTTTTACTATGTACCTGAAATTTATGATCATGTGTCAAATATTACATTATGATTTTTGACTTTTGAGTCTGTCATACATTTTCCATTAACAAGAGGAACTGAAAAAATTAGATCAACCTTATATTGCGGTAATTTTGGATTTGGGTAGAGAGGAAACATTAATATATGATTGATTTCTATTTTTTAATGACTGGGTCCTTTATTAGGTGATATTTGGAGACATATTTGGTGATATATATTTTTTTTAATGTTTAAGAAAAGTGTTTTTAAGGAAAGTGACTCAAAAGTGAACTCAGAATGGAGAAGGATCATTCCTCCCATAGACCATATAATTAATTGATATATCGTAATAAATTGTGGGGTTTTAATAAATAATTACCTTTATATTTTCTCATAGTTTTAGTCTTGATAAGGAGTACGATTGTTTTCTAAGGGTGTACTGTTGAATTGAATCTCAATTGGGTATAAAACCATAATTGTTTATACCGTAAGGGGACGTTGTTTTGTAGTTGTTTTCATATGATTATTTTCTTTTTTAATGGTCTATCAAATGATGATAGCACTTATTTACTATATAATAATGTGTTATGTTATTACAAATTTATCATGGCCTAGGATGATATTTTCTTTTTGATGGATTCAAATTTTTGAAAATTTACATATTGGAAATTGTTAAGGGTAAAAAAACTATTTTAGCTGTTTTTTGTTGAATTTTGTCAAATGGGGGGATAGTATTTATCAGTGGATGAAAATGATGAGAATTATTTATCTATACTATGGTATGAGTAGTGGTGTATTATGAATAGTGATGGATATTCCCCTATATCATATTATGCCTAATAAGGGTGAGGTGGTCAGGGGTGAAATTGTTTTATTTGGTATAATCATTCCGTGGTGATTTTATGATTATTTTTTCAATAAAAATAAATAACAATAAAGTTGATAGGGATGTATATTTTTTATTTTTTTGGTTCTCTATTTGAGTTTTACTATATATATCTTGAATTTGGTTGTAGATTCCACACTATTGTGGAGGAGAATTGGAGTATCCACTACAAATATAATGTATTGATCCATTGGTTTTAGTTGTGATTCATTTAATTAAACTATAAATAACCAAAATATATAACTGCTACCTTCTAATCATTTAATGGTGTTTATAAAATCGTATACCATAAGGATATGTCTCAATTGATTCAGGGTATTACACTTCTCCCCCTTCTCCCTTATAATATATTCAACTTAATCTCATACTTTTGATATTTTTATCCTATTCCAGGTTCTATCCTGAGGGTGTGGGGGGCTGTGATTTACTGAATATTGATTATTCTTTAACGTACCCTCGAAAATTATCTAAATCTATCTTTATATGTAACACACATATCCCTCACAACATATATAAAGATAAAATGTTGTAATGGAAGGAATGAAGAACAATTTACAAAGATAACCCCAACTTGGTTAATTAAAATATAATTAAATTATAATGTTATATACACATGAATCACCAATATTTTTTTGATCTATAAATTATAGTGGTCACAAGATAAAATAGGTTTACAACCCCCTAAAAATGATAACTCAGTCATCTTAGTCACTTAAATATTTCACTCAGTCCATAAATTTTTTTATCTTAATCATCGTGAACTATGTGTTGGTATTTAACATAATGGTGTATGGATTAAGCACCACATTCATCAATGAATGATTTCCATTAACCTCTATCAATAATATCTCATATATATTCATTGAACCCTCTAATTAGTTTCTTATAATTACTTATCTCTTCTTTAGAATCTATGATTTCAGTATTATTTTTATTTATTGTCCTTATACGCACATTTGATGGAGAAGTGTATATATCACATACCATGATAATCAACACATTTCCATTAGATTTAGCATTAAACCACCTATGAATAGTGAGAAAAATTCCTATAAAATATCTTTCAAAACACAAGTTAAAATTTGGAATTAACTCCCCTAAAAATTCTCTTCATAAATAAGGTATTTTACATATAATGGATTTATAAATACATAATTTCACAATATTAGAAATATCCTAAATCTATGAAATATAATAAAATACCATATCCAATAATATTATCTATATCGAATACCTATTTCCCTTATGACACATGTCTTGTAATATTAAATGCATTTTGATCGTCCAAAAATCACAATGTGACCTTCCTCATGATGATGAAAATATAATTTAAACCGAATAACTAAAATTTAACTAAATCTAATCACTCAATTCATATAAAGTAAAATTATAACCTATGGTACTCTCATAGTGGGGTGTTCATTCCATAATGTAAACTTTAAATGAACAATTCTACTAAAATCTAGTTATTCACAATTTCTGAATGGAAAAAACATTTGTAGTGTGAAAACCTCTTCCCAATGCAATTTGTGAAAGAAAATATCATATTTAACTTCCTCACATCAGTAGAAAACCATTACATTTATGATGATGTGGTGACAACATTATTTATGAAATTACCACTTCATCACGTTGAATTTATCAATGGAACACTTCTTCAATATATTACATTTTCGTTTAACAAAACTACCACTTATAAGAATACTATTTATAGATTCTATAAAAAACCCCAAAATTCATAATAGTAACATTCATGAAATAACTAAAAAATCAACCAAGGACCTAAAACCAATGACAGATACTGACATAATTTTCCTTCTCAATAATATTTCTTATATAAATAAACTATACCATCTTATACATCTCATAGTGTGAACAATGTTGTCATGCTATGAAAATTTACAATGACTCTTATGAAATGAATATATTGGAATGATAAAAAATAAATCAACCATATATAAATCAGTAAATCCCATGACATTTTTATTTTTCTAGAAAATAGTTCATCTATATCATGAAATAGCTCATTATTGAATGATTTCAATCCTAATGATACAACTAATGTTATTTCATCTATAAAACCAATATACTCTACTACTATCATGTATGATCAATTTATGTCACATCATTGTTAGCATTACCATGACATACAACCAAATATATATAACTTACCTTATTTGTGATTATAAATTTCCTAAATTCAAATAGATCAATAATTATTCACTAATTACAAATTATGGAAATAAAATTAGTAAAAAGATTATATTATATAAGAATAAAATGATATTTCTTCTGGAAAATAGTTCTGTTACCTCCCAGTGAGTTACTAATTTTCTATTTATTTCAACTCGTGAATAATTATTCATCAACTCCTCCTCTATCCAATATTACAAAAAAATATCACTAAAATATCGACCTTAGAAAAAATCCTTAAATGTGACTTCTCCACTTGTAATCTATGGAAATCATCTCCCCCATATCAATTAACCAGAATATAAATTATTTAAATTTTGAAATAATTTTTTTAAATTTAAAATGTTTAATAATATATAATTATTATTCAATACTATAGTTAGAAAATCCTATGGGGGACTAGGGATTCCATTTCTAGAAAACTAATCGATGGTAATTTTTTAGACATCATATGAAATGTTTTACATATTATACATAGTTGTGTGTTAAAGGGTTTCCATAATTTGAAAAACTTTTATACTCTAGAAACACATAATCCAATTCAAATATCCATTACTCAACATTCTCATTTATGGGAAAATATTTGTTTTCTATTTTTGATTTATATGTATGGTGAATATATGTTTGAAAACAAAAATATAACATTATTTATAATATCTATAGGCAGTTTAAGATTTCAGGATAACTATTACATCATCATGGCGGCACTTTATCCTTAACATTTGAATCAAACCTTGTAAAAATGATATATATTCAACCACCATAGTTATACATTAGATACAATATTCCTTTATGGTAAGGAATGAAATGAAAAAAATCATTATTGAAATGAAAATCATCTGATGTTGACTTATATACTTTCTCAAAAGAAAAAAACCCACATATGTATATCATAAAAATTCCTAATGGATTTTCCTATGATAATACAAACCAGATTCCACCACATTTATGATATATGAATGAAAATATTTCACCAAAATATTTTGGATACCCTTGATAGAAAATCGGTTCCATGAATGTTCTCATATAGAAAAAAAATTTCATGGAATTCCTTTACCTTAACTTTAGGTATCCAAGGATTTTCATGTGTTTTATTAATAAGATTAAAATTAAATCATAAATAGTTTTACAAAAAATTCTAGGAAGCTATCAGTGTTTTAACGATCATCTATTCGTCCACTCGAAATATACTTTAGAACTATTTTGATTTTTTTCATTTGGAAATGAATGTATGTTCCCTTCCATGAGTTTCTTATAAACTAATGTAATATTTCAACTACCTAATCATAGATATCATGAATTCAATCCTCATATAATTTATAAAAATCTTTCATAGTGCATCAATGAATCCTCCAAAAATTAAGGAATTATTATGTATAACTCAAAAAATCTCGGTTCATATTTCTTCATGATAAATAAACTATAATGAACTCATTTTAGTTAAAAAATCTATTTTTAATGGATTGAGACCTCCTAGAGTACATTCATTTAAAATTCTAATTTATTTATCTAATTATTTCATCAGTAAACAAATTTTTATATTATCTTCACCTAGAAATAGCCAATATAGTATCACAATGAATAACTCCTATTCAATAATTACATTCATAAACTCCTTTATGAAAACTATTTACCACACATATATACCAATTTTCTCTTACATATCCTAAAATATCTATATAGCATCATAAAAATACACGGGTGATAATGTCCCATAATCATCAATTAAATTGATTTTGGAATGTGTGTTACACTTTAGTTATTATTAGATCTCTACCGCATTTCCATATTCTTTATAATAATTCCCAAAGACCAAATTGTTTTTTATGATAGTATTATCCTTTTTTCATGTAAAAATTTCCTTGTTTAACTCATCATGATTTATTCATGATCATTATCCATCGTGGGGACCCAATTTTCAAACATGGAATCCTATTATAAAAACCATTGATATTATTTACATAATTGTGACATTAGGTGTAACACCCTATGTTTATCTAAAAATAAAGTGAAATGTGTGGAACTTTTTTATAAGTATACAATTATAACTAGGCTTTAAAACATATTTTTTCCACTTATATGTTTTGAATTTTAGGAAAATGTCCTATGCAATTGTGTTCAGTATGTTATTTGGTGTCTATTAGAACCAACTTGATTTTTTGGTGAATATTAACGTAACATTCTGAATATTAATATAAAAAGTAATATGAACCTAATGAATGTTAAATATTATTATTAAATTATTTTCATAGTAGTTTATGATAATAACTTCTTGCTTATTTTTTCTTCATGATATAGACGTTGTTATAGAATTTGAATTGTTAATTTTTGAGTTAAGTATACATTTATATAAAAAATAAATTAATAATATATAGAAACAAATTTAAAAAAATTGGCATCATTTTTGGATTCTACACGTCGAAATAAGTTTAGGGTAATTTGTTTTTGGAATTTTTGTAAAATTCATTAATTTTAGATGAATAGTGAAATATGATAAAATACAGTATAATCAAATTATCAGTAAAATTCACTATTTATAACTGCATAAGTGAAGAAAGGCCACATGGTTCGAACTCACATGCCATTATTACTATTTTAGGTCTCATGAACTGTGACTATTCATAATCATGGGGAGAATATTGTAATAATGATTAACATAATGAAAAATACCCCCTCTCATCCACTATAAATACCACCCTCACTCCCCTATTCTTCCCACACCACTCAAGCCTTTATCCATGACTATGTTCTACCCAATACTCCCCCCAATTATCTTCCCCACTTTCTAGAGCTTTTGGTCGTACCAAAAGTCCAAAACCGAAGCCCTTAAGAAGAATTAAAGTAAAAGACATCCAGAGGTAAACACCCTCTTCTATTTTCATTCATTTCATTCATTTTATGTTATTATCTTAATTTAATTTAGATTATGTTTGGATATTTCATTCCATATTCCCAATTACAATCCATATTATGTAAAAGTGATGAGAAATCCCATTTCTCTCATAAAATTATTTTTATCAAATTTTAAGAGATGTCATTAGCCTGCCGAATTTTCATGAGAAATTTCTCAAGTTATATTTTATTTAATGATTACTTTATTTTATTCTTCTTTCCTCACCTCATATTAACCAAGAGGCATAAAAGCTCTAGAATATTGTATATTCTGTAAATTCTCATGTTTTTGGAAAATTCATCATCAATCCTCTCCTCCTCTACAACATATTCATGGAATTAAAACATTGTATGTGATGTGTCTAATTACCGACATAGTAGATGATGTGATTTCTATTTTCATTGACTCTTTCAAATATTTTCATGAAACCATTTTTAGGGTTGAACCAGGTTATAATATATGTATTATGACTCAACCATAGATCTAGAATTCTTATTACAATGGTTTTAATTTATAAAACAAAATGTGGTCGTTATTATTAAAGAACCACTAAAATGATCTAAACGAACATAATTGATGTTTTAACATATGAATCATCCTCATGTAAGAATTAAAATTGATAAATGGTATGATTTATGGTATTGGAACTATTTAAATATTACTCCATTCAAATTCTGCAGTTTCACTTCTAATGGACAAGAACATCCATCATGATCCAATCTTGGAAATCTTGTAAACAACTCTCCCAAAAACAGTGCATGGGGAAAAATACTAACAATTAATGGTTGAAATGTTGTTATGAAATGATCATATAATATTTTATAAACATGAACATGTTTCGTTAAAATAATAATAACACTCTTTTAACCATTATCTATACAGAATTTTTAATCAATTTTGATGTAAGACAAGCCTAATTTAACAGAATATTTATGTTGATTTCCATCCTTTGGGTTAACCTTATTCTTCATTAATTCAGTTGAATTTAAATTTTTTGTGTGATGAATTATGATTAAAATTTGTTTATTTATTTATATTTATAGATTATATTAATATTACACCCACACTATTAATTCTAACATCAACTATATGATATTTATAATGGAATTTCCTTTTCAAATCCTCTTTTAAAATTGTGTTTTACAGAGATAAAATGCATTTTTTATGATATTATTCATGTTTTATTATTATGTTCTAGTTATTTGTAATTGTTTATGATTAAGGGTGGGTCCTATAATTCCATCCATTTCATTGGGTATGTGTATGTTGGAGGTCATCCATATGGTTACTCCAAGTGTAACTGTGATGGTCACACAAATTGTAATGTTACCGTGAGGGTTACAAATTATAAGGTAGCCATGAAGGTTACAATATTATGTAAGTAATGCCCCAAGATATATTTATGATAATATTTATGTTCTCACATCTTGTGTGGATCTTATGTAAATCTCATGTTACACAATGTTATTATATATATATGGTAGACAAGCATGATTTTCATGAAAATTCCTTCGTACTTTACTAGTATTCATTGTATAATGTGCTCTTTCCTTAATTTTCATCCCTTACAGAGATTTTGTGATCATCCCATGTTTTAAATTATTTTTCATGGGATAATGGATGTGTAAGAAGAGAAAGGAATCCATTTTAAATGTAGAAGAATTGTTCATGAGTCTTGTTTAAGTTTTACTGTTTTATATATGAAAAAAAATAAAAAAACAATTTATGGTATCCACTCTATAATAAAGTGTAATGTTATGAATGTATTTTAAAAATTCACTAATGATCTAAAGATGAAAAGATATTCAATGTAAAAAGATTTATTTTCTTGATTAAATTCAAGATTATGTATGTAATAACGCATGAGACCATATAGTTGGTATTAAAGGATGGTTTAGATAACATTAGGGGTTATGGTGATGTTAATAGAATACAATAAATGATTTTACCTTTATGATTAATTTGAAATGTTATAGCATTTAAAGATTACCACGTTTCTTCATCTAGATATGTCTGTATAAAATAGTTGCCTCCAGAAGGAACAGGGATACGGAAAGGAGAGGCACTGAGAGAATGGAGTCCTTTTAGATCTACAGCCTACAATGGTAGGGATTGTAACCGGGTAGTTAGTGATCATAATGGCTCAGCTAACATAGGAAATAAAATGTTGGCAGCATCCATGAATGAGAACAACAAGAGGTACCATAGCATAACATGACAATAGTGGAACATTTTATGAGACAACACCCTCCTACATTCAATGGATAGTCTGAACCAGTAGCAGCTGAAGGATAGATCAAAGTCCTTGAAAAGATATTCGATGTTATGGGATGTTCCAACAATAAAAATGTAAGTATTTAAATTTATCGTTCTGAAGGGGAAGATGATCAGCGGTGGTAAATGGTAAGGAATATTAGGGGTAGAGAGGATTTTTATGCCTTAGAGTGTGATGAATTAAAAAGTATTTTCCCTGGAAAATGTATTCCTAAGGTGGTGCGACTTAGGATAGATAAGAAATTCCTTTATTTTAAATAGATAGAGGATGATTCAGTGGTTGTGTATTAAGATAACTTCACTCAATTGGTGAGGTATGCTCCAAATATTATTCTAGATCTTGATAGCAAAGTAAACTGATTTTACTCGGGACTGAAGCAAAGGTATCAAAGGGAGTTGCCCCCCGTGAATTCAAAAGTTATGAAAAACTTGTCTGATGTGATGAGAGGGTACAGATGGAGTTTTCAGATGGTCATGTGAATTTTGGGAATAAGGACAAGAAGAGGTCTAGATGGACGGTGATGGGTATGAATCATCTAAGGAAATCTGATGGTAAGAAAATCCAATTTTCAGTTTGAGAAATATGTTGAAAGAAAAACCTTGGGGAATTTCTTAGAAAAAATGGGATGTGTTTTAAATGTAGTAAGTTTGGATACATGGCCCGAGATTTCAATGAAAATGATCCTAAGAATAATAATGATAAGCAGACTATAAAGTGTTTCAAATGTGGTTAAATGGTTCATTATGAAAATGCAGGCCCAAACAGATATCTGAATGATTCAAAGTAGCAACACTACAAGCATAAAGGTGTAGTGAGATCCTTTGTGGCTATGTCAATAGATGTCAGACCATTCAATGATGTTATACCAGGTAATTTTTTTTTTCACTCAGATTTTTCTAATGTTTTGATTGATACGAGGTATAAACATTCCTTCATCTCTATGAAATTTTCTGGTAAATTGGACATATCACCCCAAAAAATGAGACCCAAACTAGTTGTTAAAACACAATGGGGAAATATTATTGAAATTTGGAATTATAAGAATCTTTTTATTCTGGTATACGCATATAATTTACCTAAAAACCATGTTTTTTATCCCTTAGTCTAGTTTGATGTTATTCTATGAATGGAATATCTTTTTATTAATATTGGAAATATTAAATGTAGAGAAAAAGAATTTTTTCATCGAAAATTGATTCCTTTTGCATACAAGAACGAACCCATAAAATTGGTAACATATCATTAAATAGAGAATCTATTGAAATGTTAAAATGAATGTTATCATGCTCAAATTGTTGAAAACAAAGGAACTATTCAGATGAATGATGTGTCGGTGGTAAATGAATATCATGATGTTCTTTTAAATGAGTTACTCAGTTTCATACAATATCGTGAAGAATAATTCACTATTGACTTGTTTATGATGCTAATCGAATTTAAAAATCCATATATTATAGGGATCAAATAGAACTTCTTTAATTGAAATATCAGTTGAATGATTTCCTTGACAAAGGATTCATTCGTCCTAAAACATCACCATGGGGAGCCCCTATTTTGTTTTTTATAAGAAAGATGGTTCCATGATAATTTTCATTGATTATAGAGCTTTGAATTACATCACTGTTAAAAAGAAGTATCATATTCCTCATATCGATGACTTTCTTGATTTGCACTAGGGAACTGAGAACTTTTCCATGGTTTACTTGAGATCCAGATACCATCTGCTGATGGTGAAGTAGGATGATATCCTGAAAATAGCCTCTTGTACTATATATGGGCGTTATAAATTTGTTTTTATACCATTTTTATTAACTAATGCATCAGCTATATTCATGAATCTTAAGAATATATAATTTCATGAGTTCTTGGAAACGTTTATTGTTGTATTTATTGATGTCATTTGTGTATTTTTTGAAGATAAAAATGAGAACGAAAAAAATCTAAGGGTTGTTTTACACACCTTAAATTAAAAGAAACTGTATGGAAAATTCAGCATGTTTGATTTTTGGTTTCAATAAATTTCTTCTATTGGGAAATTTGTAAATAAGGATGGAATAATAGTTGATCCTTCTAAAAAATTGTTAATGAATGGCCAAGAGCTAGAAATGGTACATAGATTTATAGTTTTCTGGGATTAGCATGTTATTACCAATGTTTTGTTAAGAACATTGCATGATTATCTTTCCTGGAAACTAATTTTACACAGAAAGGGGTTAAATTTGTTTGGAAAGAATAATGTGATGTTTTTTTCAGGAACTGAAGAAGAGATTAGTGAATGTTTCTGTTTTGGTCTTACCTTCCCATAATGGTGAGTTTTTCAACTACAGTGATGATTCATTGAAGGGATATGGTTTTTTTGAGGAAAAATGATCAGGTAATTGCTTAGGCTTTAAGAAAACTAAAACCAGAGAAGTTAAATTATCACACACATGATTTGGAATTGGAGAATGCAGATTTTTGCTCTGAAAAAATAGCGGCATAATTTATAAGGAACCAAATTCCCAATGTATACTGACCATAAAATTATTTAGTATATATTCACTTAAAAGGAATTAAACATGAGGTAGATTATATGTCTTGAACTGGAAAAGGATTATAATTGCATGATCAATTACCATCCTAGAAAAGAAAACAATTTTGTATATTCCTTGAGTCTGAAACATCATGCATCAATAACCATGTTACTTTTAGAACATGATCCCTTCATTAATGATTTGATGAATTTTGGCTTAGATGTTGTTGGTGTGGGGAATAAATCTGGTTTGTGTAAGGTTTCAGTACAGTCTTTGTGTTCATAAATAATTAAGCGAGCGTATAAGAAAGACCGTGAGCTGCAAAAAAATATATAATTTGTTAAAATGTGTATGTTGCCAAAATTTTACATTTATAAAGATTTTGTTTTATGATTTGAAATTTTTTTGCATGTTCCTAGAGATTCTCTATAGAAGAATGATTTGTTGTGTGAATCTCAATGTTCTCTATTTTCCATTCATCCTAGAAGTACTAAGATGTATAAGGTCCTTCAGGAGTATTTTTGGGGGGATGGAATTAAAATAGATATTGATGAATTTACCATGAGATGTTTGACATTTCAATAGGATAAATCAGAGTGACAGTTACCGAAGGATATGAATCCGCAAATTCCAGTGCCAATATGGAAATAGGAGAATGTATCCATGGAATTTGTGGTGGGACTACCAAAAACATCTCTAGGTAACAATGTGATTTGGGTTATTGTTGATCAGCTGACAAAATAATCACATTTTTCTATTATAGATACAATGTCATTGGATCATCTTTCTTGATTTTACCTCCAATAGATTGTTAGGTTACATAGAGTTCCTCTTTGCATTGTAACTGACCGAGATCCCAGGTTCACTACTATCTTTTGGAAGGGACTTCAAAAGTCACTGGGTAGAGAGTTAAATTATAGTAAAGCTTTTCATCCTCAATTAGATAGGTAGTCAGAATGAATGATTCATAATTTGGAAGATATGTTTCAAGCTTGTTCAATGGACTACACAGGAAGTTGAGATAAAAATCATCCTTTAGTTAAGTTTTCTTATAATAACATTTTTTAGTCTAGTCTACAGATAGAACCTTGTGAGGATTTGTACGGAAAGCGGTGTCAGACTCCATCATTTTGGGATGAAGTTGGTGAAATAAAGTTGATGGGGCCATAATTAGTGAAGGAAGAGGGTGAGAAAGTGAGGATGATTCAGCAGCACATGAGTACTTATCAGAAATGTTAGAAAACATATGTATATAATAGATAAAATACATATCTTTTGAGGTAGGGGACCATGTTTTCTTTAAAATATCTCCTTGGAAAAGTGAGATGTGTTTTGTTAAAAAGGGAAGATATGTCCATAGTTCAATGGTTCTTTTGAAATCATGGAGAACGTTGGAATAAAAGCATACAATGTTTCTTTTCCTCTGAGTTTGTTTCAGGTACACAATATTTTTCATGTTTCAATTTTAACAAACAATGTTCAAAATTAATCACATGTTTTGAGCCCAGAAGTAGTTCAGGGGGATGATAAAATTTGTTATGAAGAGAAATCAATTTAGACTCTTGATCGAATGGAACACGTATTTCGAAATAAGGTAATCCACCATGTAAAGGTTTTGGGGAAGAACCACATGGTTGAAGAAGCAACATTGGAGTCAGAAAATGCAATGAGGGAAAAGTATCCTCAATTGTTTAATAATTAAATAAAATTACGAGGATGAAATTTCTAGTAGGTGGGGACAATGTAACACCGCAAGATTTTCTAAAAATAAATTTAAAGTAATGGATCTTTTTTTAAGTAGATATTTGTAACTACCCATTAATACATAATTTTTCATGTTCTATGTTTTGAATTTCAAGAAACTGTCATATGAAACTGTGTTTAGTATATTATTTGGAGTCTATTGGAACTAACTAGTTTTTTTTTGCTGAATAGTAACATACCCTTATGAATATTAATATGAATAGTAATATGAACATAATGAATAGTAGGTTTTATTATTATTTTATTTTCTTAGGGAATTTTGATAATAACATCTTGGTTAATTTTTCATCATGATATAGAAGTAGTTAGAGAAGTAGAATGGTCAGTTTTTGAATTAAGAATGTTTTTATTTAAAAATAAAATTTATAATTTTTAGAAAATATTTTCAAAAAATGGATTTCGTTATTGGATTCGACAAGTTGAAAAATGGTTAGGGTAATGTTTTAGGATTGTTATGAATTTTTTTTATTTTCGATGAATATTGAAAACGATAAAATACCGTATAATGAAATTATCAATAAAATTCACTATTTATGATATCAAATGTGATGCAAGGAAACTTCTTTCGAACACACAAGACATTATTAATATTTTAGCTCACATGAACATAGACTATTCATAATATGTGGAAAAAAATATTATAATAATGTTCCCAATAATGAAAAATACCCCCTCTCCTCCACTATAAATACCACCCCCACTCCCCACATCATCCCAGACCTCTCAATCATTGATCCAAGACAAAGTTCTTCCCAATACTCATCCGAAAGATCTTCCCTAGGTCCAAGAGCTACTGGTGTAAAAAAACGACCAATACCGAATCCCTTAAGAAGGATCTCAAGGAGAAGAGATCATTAGGTAAACATCTTCTTTTATTTTATTTCTTATCTTTCATTTCATGTTATTCTGTTCATTTACTTTGGGTAATGTTGGAATATTTCATTCCATATCCACCCTTAGTGTCCATATTCTGTACAAGTGATGAGATATCTCTTTTCCCTCATCAAAATGTTCTTATTTAATTTTAAGAGATGCAGGTAGGATTTCGAGTTTTGTGAGAAATTTCTCAAGTTAACATTTATATAAAGATTCCATTATTTTCATCTTCTTTACTAAAATCCTGTTTAAAAAGAGTTATGAATTCTCTAGAAAATTTTATATTCGGGATTTTCTCATGTTCATAAAAAATTCAACACCATCCTTCTCCTCCTCTCCCACTTATTCAAGTAATTAAAACATTGTGTGTGATGTGTCGAATTACCAACATTGTAGACAATGTGATTTCAATTTTCATTAACACTTTAATTATGGTAATGGAAAAATTATTATGGTCGAACTAGGTTATAATATATGTAACATGTCTCATTCGGGGTTCTGGAATTATTTTCCACAAATGGTTTTAATTTTAAAAACAAAATGAGGTCCTTATTAATAATGAACCACTAAAATGATCTAAACAAACATCATTAATGTTTTAACATATGAATCATCCTCAAGTACGATTTAAAAATTATAAATGGTATGATTTATGGTGATGGAAATATGTAAATACAACTCCACTCCATTTCTGTTGTTTCACTTACAATCGACAAAAACATCCATCCTGAACCAATCATTGAAATCATGTAAAGAACTCACCCAGAAATAGGGAAAGGAGAAAAATACTAACAATTAATGGGTGAAATGATGTGATGAAATTATTATATATGATTTTATAAACATGAACATGTTTATTTAAAATAATAATATCTCTTTTTTAACTATTATACCATATGTTTAAAAAAGTTGGAAGTTAGACAAACCTGAGGTAAGGGAATTCTTAAAACGATTTCCATCCTTTGGGTTTACCATATTCTTCATTATTTATGATGTATTTAAATTGATTTTGTGATGAATTCTGATTATACAATATTTAATTAAGTATATTTACAGAGTATATACATATTATATCCACTATATTAAATCTCACAACAATTATATGATATTTATAATGGACATTCCTTTTGAAATCCTCTTTTAAAATTCAGTTTTACAATGTTCAAAAGAAATGTATTTATGATATTATTCTTGTTGTATGATAATGTATCAGTTCTTCGGAATTTTTTATGATGAAGGGTGGGACATTTATTTCCCTCAAATTCATTAGTTAAGGGTATGTTGGAGTTCGGACATATGGTTACTCAATGTGTAACTGTGATTGTTACACAAATTGTAAGCTAGCCCTGAGGGTTACAAATTATAAGGTATTAATGAGGTTTACAATATTATGTAAGTAATGACCCTATATACCTTTATGATAATATTTATTCTCTCATGTTTTTTTGGATCTTGTGTAAATCAAATGTTACACAAAGTAAGTTTATATATTTGGGTGACAAGCATTTTTTTAAATGCTTTCATACGTTATGAGTATTCGTGGTCTAATATGGTATTTCCGTATTTTTCATCCCTTTCTGAGATTTTTTGTTCATCCCATGTTTTTAAATGATTTTTCACAGGTTAATGGATTTTTAAGAAAAATAAGGAAGCCATTTTAAATGTTGGAGAATTGTTTTGGAGTCATGTTTATGTTTTAATGTTTTATATTTTCAAGAAAATGGAAACTATTTTCATGGTATCAACAATATAATTTTGTGTAATGTTATGAATGTATTATCCCAATTATCTACATCTTTAAACATGAAATGATCCTCAATGTAAAAGGAATGTTTTCTTGTCTAAATTCATAATTTTGTCTGTTATAAGGACAAGTCCTTATATTAGGTATAGATTCTTGATAACATTAATTTATTTCAAAGCTAACCAAAAATTGTATATAATATATTTTATAATTTTATCCTTGATACTTGATTCCATTCTATCTTTTTATTATACTACTTTCTCTACAACATCAGTGTCTTATTATAATTATTCCAAATCCCCGTGTTCTCCCTATATTGTTCTCATAGAAGAAAAAATCTAAAATTATAATTCCTCTCGGGTCTATTATGATGCCTCCTAACAATATTTCTATATATATTGATCCTCTCTAACCATTACAGATATGATTTTACAAAATTTCATAACCCTTGGGTTATAAATCATAAATTAAATTCTTAATGTTGAATCACCATGGAAAATATAACTATCACCATGAGATTCATAATTAATGTTCTAGTCTTTGTTAATACTAAAAAATTACATCTAAGGGATCAAAATTACCTCATTGAATGATTTTAAAAACAGAAACCCATTGGTGGAATGATTTATTTGTTTTTAAATAATGATGATCTATTGAATATTCATACTGATGAAATTGAATCTACCATTAGATATTTATTGGGTAGATACATCTCAATGAGTGTATTCATTGAAATTTGAATTACCATGTGATATACTCTCTCAAAGACGTCATTTTGTTGTGGAGACATAAAAATTACATGATTTCATATTATTATCTTAATGGGATATACATATACATGATTAATATTGAATTTAATACCATAGTATGTCTATATGTTTTTATATTTCATCTTGAGTATCTTCTTTACTAATCACTAGTATAATCATAATAATCATGAATGCTTCTGATATTTTAATGATAAAAATAATACATATCATCATTCTATTATCAACAATATACATTACATTATATGTCCTATTATCCATTTCATTGGTTGATATTGGTATGCAGAAGTCCAGGGGAACCAGTTGAAGAAATATCATCAATATATAATCCTACGGATTGTAAGACATTAGTATTAAATTCCCCTTTTGAATAAAATAAACCATATTATAGGGATCATGTTAATAGTTAGGGGTATCATGTTCTACTTAATTCATATCATAATATTCCCTGTGTATTAGCATATATTTTTATGCCAATTGTTCAAAATAATTTTTTTAATATTCTATTAATATAAATAACTTATACACTTATGTGTGAGTGAGTTATTGATTAATATTTATGTGCCTTCCATACATAAATATCAATCCACCACCTCCTCTGATGTTGTATTGAAATTTTTTATATTGACAACATGTCCTATTTCACAATATTATTTTCCACTCAATATAATGAGATCATTGAAATTTAGAACCATCATATAAATGTCCCTAAATTATTTTTCTCACATATTGGAAATATCAATGCCAATGATCAACAAAACATCATTATTTTGAAATAGATGAAATCATAGATTTCATCCATGATTCTTGTGAAAGGGTCATTGTTTACAATATTGTTGGAAGTGGAACTGATATTGATAATGTGTACTGCCTCATGATCCATTTCATTCAATGAAATATCACCATTGTTGGAATTCACATATCACACCTCATTGATCCATGATTCATGGTACCCTTCCTATAGTGGTTGATTTTATTGTTACACCTTTTTATCCAACATAACGTCCACAAGATTTAATTATAGCATAATACTGTGACGAGGTATCCCACAAATAAACATTTTAGCCTCTGACATCTTAATTTACACACCTCTATAGGAGAAAACAATTTCACTCTTTATGACAACTATATATATTTATATCTACTTACATATAAACAAAATCAATATCCACGAATGATATACCATGATTGTGGATCTTTTCTTTCATCTTTTGGTTTCTTAAATATCAAAAATTTCATATTTCCTACAAGGAACACATAATATGATTGACCCATCACTCTCTAATAACAACACCTGATTTTGGTGTGTTTCTGTTTATCTTAACATATATACATGAGGTTGTTTTTGTTTTTTTTGAGATTCCAAAAAAAATATAATTTCGATGTGTTTTCTTATGGTGTAACATCAACAACAAATAACTATTTTTATTATTATCTACCATATCTATAGTTCCTCTATTTTTATTGACCCACTATGGTTATGGAATATTTTTTACCTTGTCGATTAATTCCACGTGATCATACTTACATTTTTTAGTGGATTCAAAAGATAGCCTCCCTAGTGTAATATCATGATTTTAAGACTTCATTGGTCATCAATCATTTGTATAATTATTTTTACTTCCTCATAATGTTCTGAAATTATTTTGGAATGAAAATTTACATTATCAGTTAGGTCATCAGTGATCAATGTATACTCTTGAAAAATTATCCTAACATCAACACCATTTTCAAATTTTTGAGTATATTAAATTTGATACATGAAATATCAAGCATTAATTCTAGTTTGTATGTTTTTTCATACTATGTGATTATATTAGAGTTTCATACAACCCTTTTGGTTTTATTGGTTTTACCCTACAATTATTGTTTTATTATATAGAAACTTATAATTCAAAAATGATCTAATATCATTATTCAATTAAAATTTAATTATTATTTTACCTTCTAGTTATGTTGTGTCTTTAATAACAAAAAAACATCCTCTGTAATTTACATAAAATATTCTATTTTTATCTATTAAAAACAATATATTCATGTGAATCATGATTGTTTAATATGAATTTATGTTATGATGTCCTCTAAACATTATGACCTTGAATAAGTTCATCACTCAATATTCAACTTCCTTATTGTCTAGGGATAACATTTATCACTTTTCTATAATATTACTAACTATACCACCTCAAACATATGGAAGTAAATGCTATCATCTTAGAATTTATTTAATAAATTTATATTTAATGAAACAAAAGATTTTTCCACATCAATTTCCTTGTTTCTAGGAAGTAATTCATTTTTACATTCTATCAGTTTTGTTCTTTCCTTTTTTTAATTTCATTTCACAATGGTTGAGTAATTCATAGGAGGAATGGGCATGATACCTTGAGGTGACGACGGTGGACTGCGCGATGGTCTTCTCCCCTTAGTGACGACGGCAGCTCCGGAGCCGGTCCCTCCCCCCTGGTGGGGGAGAGATCGTCGAAACTCAGGGATGCAGGGCCTTCCTTCTGCCCCTTCACAAACCCTAATTTCCTTCCTCTATTCCCGAAAGCCACATTATGCCTGAAAGTTCCGAATCTTATCGATGGTTAACCTAATCTCCATATTTCGAACTCTGAGTTCATGAAAACCTCTGCACTTCTGAATTTGACCTTGGTTGCTATATTTACGCAACGGAGACCCTCGGTAGACTCCTTCGATAGATTTTTCTTAAGTTCATGGGATCTTCAAGATATGGTGATAGTGGGAATTCTCGACAAACACCACATTATGGTTAGATTTTCGTCGGATAAGGAACTCATCAATGCATGGTCCAGTTCCCCCACAACGTCAATGGACTTAGATTCTTCTTGTTTCATTGATCATTGGAGTTTCACACGAATCATGATCCTACTTCAACCGCGGTATGGGTTACTTTTCCAAAACTTCCTCTTCCTTTTCCAAACCCCTCAGTTATAAGAATGCTTGGAAATATTTTCGATAGACTTTTACACTCGGACAGTCGAATAGAATCGGTCTATCATAGAGTCAATCTGCGAATTTGTGTAGAAATGGACTTGTATAGACCTCATTTTGATTATGTTTGGATTACAATCAGGGAGGAGTATAGGGTCAAGCATCTAGTTTTTTGTGAGGATTTTCTAGTCTTCTGTTCCTCCTGCGTGAGGCTAGGGCACGTAGTAGATGTTTGTCATCGAGGAACTCTAACGCTGCTAGACATGGAAATCATCAACATTTGTTATTTTGTGTGCAAGCGTAAGGGTCATTCGATGGAGGCCTTCTTATGAGGACCTCCAGTTAATCCAATGATGGAAGACAGAGATAGTGGTGAGGCTTCAGAAAATCGCAGTCCGTTGGAGGGTAGGGTATTCAGACCTCAGTTGATGAAGGATGACCTTAGGGGTGGGCAGGACATGGATCAGACGACAGTCAGTGGAAATGATAAAATTCTTCTGGTTTGTGAGACATCGGGAATGGGGTTGTATGAAGCCGGTGAACAGTTTAGTGATAATGGAAATTCATTGCAACCAGTGGAGGATGTGTGACCAATAATTAACGGAGAGGGCAGCACTACAGTGGGTGTGGAGTCTCCCGACACTGGTGTGGTTACAGTCCATGTTAACCTGATGGTGGTGGATGTGTTCTACAGAAATAAAAGGGATCTGAGAGGTTTGTCAAGCCAGTGTGCGCAGGATGAAGGTGGAGATCACTAGTTTGAATATTTTCATATGAAAGTCTAGAGGAAGGGGGTAAATTAATAATATATCAAACGCTCGATGAAGGGATGCAGGGACTCAATATGGTTAAGCCTGGTTTAATAAGAGGTGGGAAGGAAGGGGGATTGAGATCAATAGCTTTGAGTTATAGGTTTGAAGGCCTATCAGAGGATGTTTTGATTTCGGAATTTTTTATTCCAGATGAGGGAGATGGAGACAGTGTGACAATTTCCAAAGGGAGTGTACATGTCCATTCCGCTGATGAGGCTCGAAGCCTGAAGAGTTCTAGGGGGCCCAGGAGAAGGAAGTGGATGAAATACTATTCATTGCTACCTCCTCCTCTTAGGACTCGATTAGAAAAGAAGATGAGTGAAATGATGATGGATATGGAGCCTCTGAGACTTCAGAGGCCAGGGGAGCAGGATTGTCAGTCCTTGGTTATGCTTTTATGCTTCGACGAAGACATCATAGAACAAGTTCTATTGCTCAACGCTATTGAAGAAGATGCAGCTAAAATGATGGTGAGGCCTCTATAGGTGTCCCTTAGTGAGGACCAATACTCTTGAATTGACAAATAGGACTCAATTCTGGTAGGGGGTTTCAACCACGGGAAGATCAGTGTTGAGGAGTACATTAGACTTGGGACCAACTTGTGTCCGTTTTTGAGAAGCGACTTTTGGGAGAAGAAGAATTTAAGTTACCATCCTTTAATTGGAATCTATTTAGGGAGATGGACTCTAGTAGCATTAAATTCCTTGTTAGCAACTTAATGTATGCATGTGGCTTTGGTTGGAAGGCGTGGGTGAATTGGTTGTGTGAGTTTGGTCTGTTCTGGTCAACTTTTATTTTCTTTTCAGTTTTGTTTTTTCTTGTTTTCAGCATGCTACTTGTTCTTGCTCTGGAAGGGGATTATATCATTAAGTCTTATTGATGAAGGTCCGTTGGATATGGATGCTTGAGAAGGTATGGATTTTCCATCGGTTCTGTGCCCGTGCTTCTACACGAGACTTCTTACTGAGGGGTTCTATGTTGGTGAAGACTTATTGTTGGCACATTTTCTAGGGTGGGGTAGTCCGATAGTATTCTTTTGTTGTATGTGGTTTCTCACTTTTCCATTAAAAGTGATTAATAATAAAAAAATTAATTTTCAGTCAAAATTGTGATGATAACTGTGATGGTGAAGTCATGTATTTTTTTCGAATTTTCCACTTAGAAATATAATTTTTACTTCTTTCTTTTCCCATAAACAATTTATATTTGATGTACACCCTTTTTAATTTCTATTAGGTAGATGAAATGGAAAAGATATATCACATAAATAGTTTTCGCAACGTGTAGTACATACACACTATGTAATGTAAAAATTCTCATTTCTAATATAATGGTGACATGATTTCAGTGTATGTGAGACTTGTAGAATATATGATCTGTAAATGTGTTACAAACTATTTAAAAAAATAAATTACTAGTTTTATGGTGTTGTGAGGCCATTTAATTCATTCATTCATTTAAACTTCCCCTCTCCAAACCTAGAGAGATTCTTAGTTTATTTTGGATGATTAATTTAAATCTGGATCATGTAGTTCGTTAATTTATCCCCATTGTTGGTTTATTTCTTCTCACATGATAAGTGTTCCTTTTTGTTCTTCATTGGACATAACAATATCCATTTTTTGGCTAAAATGATATGACTAGATTCGGTTTTTTATAGATCTATTATATATTCATGGACTTCCGTGTTTTTCAAACGATGAACTCTTTGATTATGGTCACCACAGTTGAAATTATCTATTTTGTTACTGTGTTGTGGACGATGTTTTTCTAAACTGCGGTAAATTGGTTAATTAAATGGTATTCATGATAATTTACATTGGGGTTTTCCTTTTGTAGAAGTGCTAAATAGTTTCAAATGATTTCATGGAAATGAAAATTATTTCAAAAAGAGTTTCTTAATTGAAGATGTATTTCCATTCGTTGGAAATGGGTTATGATACACTGAAAAAGATCATCTTGGATTTGAAAACATTTTATGAAATTTTAGAATGGATTTGAAGATGTATTAAACAATTTAATAGTGGGATCCTTAGGTGTGTCATTATAGATACACATATATACATAGTGTGTCTTACACTACTAGGATGAAACAATTAGTGATATCTACTGGAATGACTAGATATCATGTAGATCCAATGCATCCCTATATTTCCTTTTCAGTGTCTAGTACATATTTTCTAATAGTCAAGTGAGAAATACTTTCTGGTTTTTTATTTTTTGTTATTTTTTATTTATCATATTACTTTTTTATCTTGTATAGATTCTTTTAGTTTTTTAAATATGATTTTGTATCACATAGCTTAAAATGATCGGTTACTTCATGGATATGTGTTTACATTCATAACACTTCATGGATATGGTTTCCTATTTTTATCACATTTTCCTATCATATTTCTTATTATTGTATAAAAAAGTATTATATGAAAATAAAATGGATGATGATTTACAATTGCATTAATATTATTTTTTAAAAAACAATATAGAACATCTATTAAAATATATAATAGTTTAATTGTTGGTATTAGACATTTTATAGAAATGGTGGTTCATTCATATCCTTCTTTGGATCACACCCTACATGTGCCTTCAGTAATTTTAGGGAAGATAATCTTATAGAATTATAGATTTTATTTTTATTATCAATTTTTTGTTTGTGTTACACTGGATGTAAATATATATCATATGGGGTGAAGTCCTAAATTCTAGTTTAATTTATTCATCTTGGATTGTATGTATTTTATAAAATATATTCAGTTTTATGAATAATTTATTAGTTATAGGTCTTGTTTTCATTATATTCAAGAATAATTACGATATCTTATTTTACTTATACTACGTGACGAGATGGTTTGAATCTCTTCTCTTAGTTGACCCTAGTCAGTTTGTCACAATTTTATAATAATTTTCATGATTATCCTGAAGAGTGATATCATGTCCAATGTTTTTCTTTGTATCCAAGATAGAGAGGATTTAAGACCATAATAATTTAGATATTACGTGAAGAAAATGTGTTTTTCCTTCTCTCTTTTATGATTGAATCTGAGTTACCGAATATTTTAGTAGACTACTACTGAGATTAATACATTTATTTTGAGATAATTGGAATTTGCTTAATTATATGTCTATATTCATGGAATATATCTTTATTCAGTATGGATTCCCAAGGTTGGTTTAAATTTTTTTATTTTTTTCATATTTTATTTAATACCTGATGTTGGTCCTATTATTTTGGAATTGTCTCATAACTAATTGGTTATTTCCTTCTATATGACATATATAATGAGAATATAACATCCAAATATTGTATATATAGTTTAAATATAGGTTTCATATGAGATACATCCAAATAAAATAACACTTATTGATATATTTATCCGCAATGTTCATAATCTAATTCATCTGGTTGTTGATGTCCCGAGATTCATAGCTTATTATGGAATATATTTTACAAAGAGGAATACACCCATATTTAATTGTGAAAAATTACCCCATTAATATATTGTGTGTATTGAGATGATAGGGTGGATATTAAACATCACGATGACTCCTAAAAATTCTATGTGTGTTTTTTCCATGTATATTTGTTAGAGACCTGGAATGTGATGGGGAGACTCTGTAGTTAATGTTATCTTGCATGGGGATCCTAAATGGGATTCATACAAGATAATAGTTTCCCATTAGTTTTATCCCAATAAATTTCATGTTCTACTGAACCAGGAGTATCTGACCATAGATCAGGGGGAGCATACCAATTAGGGGTAATCATCCCATTTTTAGAGTTAGTGATTCTGGTATAATGCATCCCTAAAGCCGCATAGGATTGAGTTCAGAGTGGGGAAAATTTTTTGGCCAACACTGAAACAATTATTTCATCTTATGTTTGGGAAGGTAATTGATAAGGAAGATTTAGATGAGAAAGAAATAAATGAGAAGATTGTTTTTAGGGGATCAATTTTTTGGTTTAGTGGTTACCTGAGGTGTATCTTTTTGGGAGAAAAGGAAACATAAGAGTGGATAGTTTTCCTCAGAACCCACCTTAGGTGAAATGATAGAGAAAAAATGTTTTTTGTACCAATTTGGATGGGGATATAATACCAAGCATAACTCTGTGGAGGATCCTAATACATGTCATCTGTCTAGAATATTTATCCAACTATAATGCTTTTGTGAATCGATATGTCATGGTAGTAAGGAAGGAGCCACTCTCACCAAGGGATTTTAGACTCAAAAAGATGATTCTAAGGGTGATGGGTCTAATCCAAAGAATGAGGGAGATGATCCCATGGATAATACCAAAAACCATTATGTAGTAGGGTCTGTAACTAAGTAATCAGATGTTGGTACAAAAAATATTAGAGGTTCATTTTTTAGTTTTTTCTTCCATTGTTATATATTTTATTGATAAGGGCGAAATAAATTTTATTTATTTTTTCTATGATTTTTTGATGTAATGGGCTTCTGTACAGAACATATTAATTTCCTGTTGGGTCATTCCACACATTTGGGAAATATGTTCGTACATGGGTTTATATGTCTCATATATCTGGTCATAATTACTAACATTCAAGAAGTGTGGTTTTTTAGAGAGTGGTGTTAAATTTTTAAACTGGATTATCAGCATGGAATGTATTATTAGTATTAAGAATCAGATAAACCATAATCACCATTGAATTCTGTACTTATCTACTGATGTTATCACTCATGTTTTCTAGGGTGAGTGGGACTCTAGATCACGAAGACCATGTATTGTTGTCCTTATGCTATGATATTCACATGCCATATTTCATAATTTTTTCCTGATGAAAATGACACAATTTTTGGTAGTAGCCGATTTACAATATTTTCTACATATTCAATGGTATTTATAAATTATTTTGTAAGTTTTCCACCATAGATGGATGTCATGATTACTACTGAACATCACGCAAGTGTCATGAATTTCTCTATATTGTATTATAGTATGGAACCCATTTAGTTGGTGGAACATAGGGTTATTCCACAAGACATAGCGGATAAAAGATTTATTTTTTCTAAGCATCTAACATTCAGAGTCTCCTATCCTTTTTTCAATTAATGTAGTTCTGATCAGTGAAATGTTTTTATTATTCTCAGAAAATTAATTGGGTGACCATTAAGAACATATATCATTTAATAATGAATAAATATTTCCCTGCTCAACATAATGGTGTTCGTTTGTTTTCTATGATTCACATACCATAATGTCATTATCAATTCAGTGTATTTGAGGAGTATATACATAACAACACATTTAGTATTAGATATGGGAATTTCATGTTTCTTGATACCCAGTTTAGGCTCACTAATTCTCCTGAGGTTTTTATGGAATTTCTTTATTAGATATTTCATCGGTTCTTGGAATATTATATTATTGTTTTCACAGATGTTATTTTGATTTAAATTAATTTAGAGGATTTGAATATAGACTATTTGGATATCATTCTTCAAACCTTGAATGAATATCGTCTATATGAAATGCTTTCCAAGCATTATTCTAACTCTAGGAGGTGAGGTTTTTGGCACGTGTGATATCTAATATGGGCATCAAAGTATATTATAATAAATGTAATGGTAGTTATTTCATGTTAGAATCTAATAAATGAGACTTAGATATGGATATTCGTGGGTTTAGTTGGTCATTGAATAAGTTTGGTACATGATATCTCTATGTTCTCTTCTTCAAGGGAAGAATTAACCAGTAAGGGTGTAATGTTCGAGTGGAATAAAAAGAGATAGAGATCCATTGAGAATATAAATCTATGCTATAATTTATAAATAAAAATTATTCCAAAACTAGGGTCAGGTTATTTTGTTTTCCTTGATTCATTCGGTATGGAATTTGGATGTGTATTGATGCAAGAAAAAAAATCTTAATGATTTCACCAGTTGTTTCGTCTTGAGATGAACTATTATACACATGACCTAGAGTGTCTATTTATTCTTCCTAAACTCAAAATTTGGTGTTGTTTCCTATATGGGGAGATTTTTCTGGTATATTCTAATTATATGATCATGAAATATATTTTTACTCAAAGGGATCTAAATTTGTGACAGAGATACTGGGTCAAATATATTTGAACATTTTATTTTAATATTTCATATTCCCTATGGAAATTAAATGTGGTTACTAATGCATTGAGTAAAAATTTACGGACATAAGTTGTCAAGGAATCTGTTGAGGAGTGGTCTTTGGTGAGTTTGTTCATAGAGATGAGATAGTAAGTGGAAGGTGTTTATGAGGAAAATTGTTATTAGATTCGATAAAAGAGGAATCATCTTTTATTGGATAGTGGAAAACATTCATTTTTTTGGGTACCCTATGGATGAAAAGATGTATCATAGCATATGATATAGCTATTTTTATAGGCGATGATTTGATCAATTATGAACACTATTTTTTGGTGAATTTTCCTATAATTAATATAGTGCACATGAGACCTTCACAGTTTTTATATCCTTTAATTTTATTGAATGGACGTGAGATGATATTTTCTTTGAATTTGTCATTTTTCCCATAGACAGATAAAGGTAATGATAACATCAGGGTGAAAACTGATCAAGTCAAAATAAAAATGTATTTCATACCTTTCAACATGATGAGGAATATGGAATAACATGTGGACATGTATGTCTGAGGTATTTAGAGACATCACGGGGATACCTCTACATTTTTTCATACATTGATTCATTATTCACATCTAGGTTTTGGATGTGTTTTATTAAGGAGGTGGTCACTATGGTAATTTAGATACATCTTATTTTCACAAATAGGTAGACAAACAAAGTTAATTATCTAGGTTGTAAAGGATATGATCTCGACTTATGTACTTGATTTCGGATGATCATAAGAGTGGAAATTTCCTTTGGTTGTATTTTCCAATAACAATTCATATTGGTAATTGATAATATTGGATCCCATAGATTGTTTATTGAGGTATATGTCGATATCCATTATGATGGGAAGTATTTGGGGTTTGGTATTATTTTTTATAAGTGTTTTTTAGGATACTAAAAATATGGTCTAGTGGATCAGGAATAATTTAATCACAAAATATAGTGTTCATAAAACCTATGTAGATTTTCATTTTTAGCCTCGGGAGATTGATGATGGTGATTAGGTCTTTCGAAGAGTATCATCTTACATGGGAGATCATTGGATGGGTATGAAGGGTATGTTAGAATTGAAATTTATAGGACCCTTTGAGAACATTATATTATTTGGTATGGTGGTCTATCAATTGCAATTATTTGTAGTTTTATATCTATCCTCGTTGTCTTCCATGTGTCATAGTTGAGGAGGTATATACCAAATCCTTCCCATATTATTATATTTTAGGGTGTTAATATTAATAATGATTCTACATTGGTTGTGAAATCAGTTCAAATTATGGATCTCTATGATATGGTACAACATTGTAAAATGATCCCCTAGTCTAGTAAATATGTTAATATAGACATCATATCCATGAGATGTGGGAAAATTGTTATTGATGATGAAGAACTGACATTCCCTTTTTATAAATCTAGGATCCTGGGGGATTTTCAACGTTGAAGTGTCTATGGTGAGGAGATTCTAATTATTCATTACATTAATGTCAAGTGTATTTTTACTTTTTTATGGTATTCTATTTTCATTAGGTTGGTAATTCTATGAAGGAAATCGGTGGATAACTGTAATAGTGAAATCTTGGATTTGTTTGAAATTTCCACATAGACCTCAACATTTTGATTCTTTTAGGGAAGTTACATATCTTATATATGAAGTTCATATCATGTAATAACTATTGATCCCATCCGTGAATTGGATACATGGATTGAATGGTTTACACACCATTTAATTGGAAACATATGTTTTTAAATAAAAGGGATTGTGTTTTTCTTGTGTTAATGAGCTACACAGTATATAATATGTTTAAATGGGTTACAATTAGTGTAAAAGTCATGAATTTGTCTTTTACTACATAGTAAAAATGATTAATTCATTCCACTATTTGTTGATTCCCATATCTCGACCTAGAGAGATGCATATATGCTTTTGGGTGATTCCCTAAAAAACGAGTGTTGTGTGGGAAATTAAATCATTCACTTGTATGTAGTTATCCCTCTCTTGATCTCTAGTTATCCTTAGACATTTTTGGGTGATTTGTTTGCATATAGATCACACCATTAATATAATCATCATTATTGTGGGTAGATAACATTTCTATAGATAATCCTTTCATATGTTTCTTATTTGGATTTGGTTGTGTAGATGGTTTAGATGGTGGTTTGTTTTCATATTTTTTTTTCTATCAAGCCTTTTTAGATTCTTGTCATCCCTTCTTCATCAAAGGCCTTTCTCTTTGTTTCCAGTCATTATAGTCCAAATCGGATATTTTTTGACCATGTTGAGAAATATGTTTCAATGAAATGGTTTAAATAGATCATTTTAATGAAATTATTCAGAAATTCATTTGGTTATTTCCATTGTTAGAATTGATTAATTGTTTCAAATTTTCTATTATAATAGAAAATGATTTCAATAAGGTGTTATTAATTGAAAATTGATTTACAGAAATTAGAATTAGGATTTCAAACTCTTAAGTAGACAAGATTGTAATGGAAAAAGATGAATGATTTTTTGATCATCGATTTTAAAATGTATTGGAAAAATACACATGGAAATCATTGGGTGAATTGGGATAGAGAAATTTGTAGTGTTTTTATGTGTTTCACTACTTTAAGGTAACATCTTGTTATATTGACTATCGACAATTGATATGTTTTGGATCCAATGTATGAATATTTAGGATTGTGAGTTCTTTGTATGCTTTTCAACAGAGGTAAGATCCCAATACTAGTTGTTTCTTAATTATCCCTAACATTTTATTTATGGTATGATTTTATTAACATATATTGTTTCTCATAGGTTTTTATATGTGAGGTTGTATCACATAACATTACATCATCGATTATTTCTTGGATGTATGATTACTCCATTACCTCTGGATGCATCAATACCCTATCAATGTTTTTCACTTCATATTTTCATATTTATGGACATTGAATATGAAAGGATTTTATGAAAACCACATGGAAAATTATTTTAAATTAGATATGATTGATTTAGTTAAAATGATTTTTAAAACTATTTTTTTTAACGCTAGAACTGATGCATTCATGATATTATGCATTGTATTTAATCTATGGAAGTATCCTATTGGGATTTATATCCCACTATACTTGTGACATAAAGAATTTTTATATGTTGAATTATATTATTTACGTAAATGGAATAGAATCTTCTATCATTTTGGATTCTATTATTTCTTTCACTTTCAGTTTATGTTGGTGTAGAGGTGATTATCCGTCTCATGTGGTTATGACTTGCTTTCATTATCCTTCTAGCATGGTATTGATTAAATTGTTTGGTATATATTCTATTTTAATCAGAGTACATATGTTATATGTCTAGATGTATATATTGATGACATGTTTTGATATCCACTAATTCATTCATTTCATGATTTCCTGATTTGTGTGGCTTCTCTATGTTGACTCAAGTTACATCATTACATGAGATCATATTAAAATAAAATTTTCTTCATCTTATTTAATTCTATCAAAAAAAACTTTTAATTATAAATTACTAAAGGTATGTTTTCCTCATTTCCTATATAATGAGAGTTATAAGAATACCATCAATCAACACCTCCTTTGGGTCATTGTATTTGAGTTCGAATAGCATCTTTTTAAAATGTGTTGGTATTATTAGTATCTTATACTCAATAATGACTTCATCAATGTTTTTTATGACCATATAAATATCCACCAATAGGATGTTCACACGATCAAATAATTTACTAATGATAAAATTCAGGTGAATCCCTAGTACCTCTTACTCATTGTACATAACCAATAATTTATCATCATCATCCATGGAGTATCCTTAATTAATGGTGTTGTGTTTTTACCTAATTAAATGTGAGTATTTGTTTGAAATTATTATTGGGTATATATAATTAGAAAACCAATCTCCAAATTCATTAACTCATTGTTCATTGATTTCTTTTTTCATGGGTATTTAACACACATATATATATATTCTCTCAATAGTAGATATAAATACATAAACATCTGTCAAATATAGATATATTAATAATGATAAAACGTAATGTATCATCTGATTCATCGACTATTATAAATTTTTTTCATTGAATACAAGAATCCTATTATGTTTGACAACTAAAAATATCACTTACATTAGAGTAAACTCAACTATATAATATTTGATTTCATAACACATATTTTTCAAAGGCAGGGTATTACCATAGGGGTGAATTAGGGTATGTCAATAAATCTCATATTACTACCCCCTAATGATGGTACTCCAACATTATAAGGAATAGTAAGGCACCTAACTACATATAGAATGAAAAAAAAAGATGAAAATCGTTATATGTAATTATTTTAAATGTTTCCTCCATACTGGTTAAATATGAGGATTAGGAAAAACCAATGTGTTATGAAATGAAACTAAAAACAATTTTATGTATATATTTATAATAATGAATATCCACACTGACCCTCTAGGTATAAAATTAATATAGAAATAGATAACTAACCTGTCATAATATCATGATGAGCTTAATACAACTACTATGTTTTTTCTATATCATAAAAACTATTTGTGGATATAAGCTAGTGTAATGTATCAATTCTACTACACCATATACTAATAACTAATCACACGAACCACTAATATGAATACATATAAAACCCATTTATTCTATTACCATTGTAACCTGGAATTTCACTTTTACTATATGAAATCTATATTAATAATTTATTTATTCCACTACATTATCATTCTCATCCATATAATAGAAAAATATATATTTCTAATAATAATAGAACCAACATGAATACCATTTCAATGATATTAAATAATCCTATGATTATTTTATATTTTTTTCGAAATATATTCTTTAATTATTAGTCATATACTCACCATAACTCCTCTTTGTTTCCACATAAACTACTTGAAATTTGAATTCCAGAGTCATGATTACTAGAAAATATCAAATAATGTGAGAATCCATCATGTTGTTTCATATTATCAAATATATTATAAATATAGTGTAAATAAATTAGTTAATTTATCTAAAATTATAAGAATAGAAATTAATATCATTTTTTCATGAAAAAAGTAAAAAATACATCTTCTACACTATGGTGAAAACCACACATGGACATGTTCAGTAATATCACTCACGATGCAGTCACTATGATAATTTTCCTAAAATGATATGGTCACCATTGAACTATAAACACCAAAACCAACACACAAAACTCTTATGTTATGAGTCTCCCATTATTGGTGAAACAATTTGATGGAATGTGCTATAATATATAATCCAAAATATCCATGGCATAAAGAAATAAATCATTGTTCTAATAAATATTATCACTAAAATTTTTAGTTCAATGTATCAAACACAACCACCAAAATTCATGATAAAAACATATAATATATAGAATAATTAATGAAAATATCCTTCACAACATGACATTGTATTCTACTTTAGTGCCGAAATTGAAGACATCTTATAAATTCCTTAAATACCTCTGATAAACATCATATGTATGTAGGTGAATTTATAAATTTCTAACACAAAATACCTTAACGGAATGATACAAAGATCAATTCCACAAATTTCAAATCCTTTTTATGACATAAAACCGATTTCCTCGTATAACTATGAATTCTACCACATCAATACATTCATTAAGTAATATCTGCTACCTAATCATGGTCATAACATGAAAAATTATGGTGCGACATTAAAATTTAAAATGAAAAATATAAACATAATTTGTTCGAATGAATGATACATAATTATCCCTTAGAACATTATGGTGTTATATTTCATTGTAATTTTTCTAGAACACTCTCCGATTAATAAATTATATTTTGAGTCTATTTTTGTCTTACTCCCTATAGATAATACTATTTTATTTTTTTCTATTACTCTATCATGATCATCTATTGGATTTTAATATCCATTGGCATTATTATCGAAACACTATTGTAATTAAACCATACTCCAAACAGTTATCTTGGTGTTTTTTATTATGATAGTGGTTTTAACATAGAAGTTTTTGTTATATTTTTTTAATTTTTCTAATGTATTATGATTTTTAACTATTAAAAAGATAATGGGAAGAATTTATCATGTTCAATGCTAGTTGATTCGATATTCCTATATCTAGTGTGGTGTTCCTTGAAGAATTATATCAATATAATAGTTTTTATACATCTATTTATTTTATGTTTCAATGTGGTATTATCATGATTTAACCTCCAAAAATAAATATTTTAATTATAATATTGAAGATAATGACCAATAATTATGGAATTTAGAATAATAAAATTGGTATTATGGTCACTTATGATGATACATTATTCAAAATGGGGGATGAATGTCTTTATATTTTTTATGAATATTGAATTTAAATTATTATGGTTATTTCATATCTTATTTAATTGGAATAAAACATGGATAACAACCTAACACTATTAAGGAAAATAGAAAAGTGAACGAGGCACGTAACTTGAGTTTATCATAAGTTCAAAAAACATCGTAATATAAAATGAGTTTCTTCAATCCTAATAATAGTTTGATTATTGATTATATTAGCCATTATTTTATAATATCTATGTTATCTAGATTATGATATCAATATATCATTTAATTTATCGTGGTAAAGAAAAAATTATGTTTTCATGGAATAAATATTTTGGAGTGATATAATTACTAAATACTTTATTGTATTATAGTATTAAATATTTTATTAAATTCATTTGTATGATAGTTTTTCTTTGAAAATATGATTAACATTTATTTAAATTTTCAGATGATATAGTCATTTCTATGAATGTTATAGAAAAATATATATTTAGCTATACATGTGTTTCGGGGGCTTGTTTTACTTAGTAGTGAAATTTTATTAATATCACTGATGAATGGATGGTAATTATTATATGGAATGGTCTTATGGATGACATTGAGATAGTTGTCTTGGGTTGATCTCTTTTGTGGTTTTTTCATAGTGATTAGCTGATAAGTTTACTTTTCCATGATTAATTATTCTTTATTGGATTAAAAAATATATATTTCTTGTGATAAAGATGGTTATATCATAGAATACCTTGAGTTATAGAATGGTAAAATGTAACCACCCAAAAAATTATTGGTGGTGAATTAATATGGAATATGGAATTTTGTGTTTATATTCTCTTGATTGATTAATCATTCATTTACCATTGATTATGGAGTTAAATAATTTTTCAAACAAATATGTTATTCCTATAATCGTGTGTTTACCCTTGGAAGTGATTTTGATTAAAATTTGATCTATATAAATTTTCAAAAAATAATCAATATTTAATTAATTATATTTTATTTTTTCATGTGCACATTTATTTATTGATATCATCTTATTAAATATTTAGATAGGTATTCATGGTCAACTGTTGATTAACTAATTTGGGGGTATCCCTTAGTGATTTGTAGACACAATATGTGTTCTGAGACTTTAGGTACTAATTTAAATGGATTTTTAATTAAACTATATTAGTTAAAATTAAATTAGTTTTCCGCCAATAGTTTTAGTATTATGCCTGAACAATGTGGGGATAGATATCTCTCATATTAAAAATGAAATGAGAGTGGAGCTAAATTTATTAAATTATGGAATCCATCCATTTGTGTTGGTTAAGAACATATTGAGGAATGGTAGCTACGAGGGTTGGATTTAATCCTAGGGAATTGAAATTTTTCTATGAGGTATTAAATTTATAGTTTTTTATTCCTAATCCCAATTTAGTAAATAAATTTTAATTTTTATTCCATATATGTGTTTTTGGGGACCTAAAATGCATAATATGGTATCATTTTTTTTTTGAGAAATGGATGTTTCGGAAATGGCGCGGTGGATTTATATTCATAAAATCCCAACTACAAAACATTGGGTTTGAAGACAACATGTCATATGTTATTCAACATGGATGAGGGTTTAGGGAGATAAAAACATGGCATATAGTGTATCTGGAAATTTAGTGTAATATTTACTAGGGTATAGCTAGGTACTTTTCCATACACCCTATTTGGGAGTACATGGTCTTTCAGGATACTTGATTAGACCCATCTGTATTGCATGTAATGAGGCCTTATTATGGACTTGTCTAGTGACCATGTGAGCCTCACATAAGCCTATCCTTATTGCCATACATTCACATTGTGTAAAATAAACATTGTAGTCTTCTGTATAACATGATATGAATTTGTGATGTACATTCCCTTGTTGCGTTTTGGGAGTACACTACATTAAATCCGAAACACATGTCATGTAATGCCTATATTGAGGAGTTTTGATTTATTTTACATCCTGAAGATGGATGTGGACTCAAGAGGATCCCAATTTGAGTATTTTTATTCATAGAACATGATTATAGAATACAATGTTTCATCATAGGAGTTTTATGAGGTAAATAAGTTTAATTGAGATATTAAGATGATGTTCTACATCCAATAAGTGAACCTAGTGGTTTTTTTAGAGATACATGGGATGCGATCAAGATATGTGTCGTTTTAATGAGTAGAGGACATGGTATATGTTCACATAGTTCAATAATTTCCTATAGATTGTGATTGTCCTATTTTATCTGGATCATTTTACATCCTGAGAAAATGAATATGCCGGTTGGGTGGATTGAAAAATGGATAAAATTATGATGGTTGTTATTCCATTGGAGTTATGGGTGTTATCTAATGACACATTTTTAGGAATGAGTATCCCTTGCCTTTCCCAATTGATATGATATCCCTAATGTTGGTGTGTTAATAAATAGTCAGTGAAGGTCATGAGTGTAACCTGAGGACCCAAACAAACTTATATGGTCATGAATCCTTGTTATTATTAATATGATGTTTCTAGGGGATGTGATAACATCTGAGTGTCATGATTATCTCAAGTGATCTTATTAATTTTGGGCCCACAGGTAATATTCCAATTTGCAGGGCGAGATATGGGACCTATATAGTTTCTCCAATGACAGAGTGTCATTGAAAGGGTGCAGATGGACTTGTTTAATGATGTTAATGGGTTTTAGGTTTAGGAATTCATCGAACCCATATATTATTATATTTTATTTCACTTGTTCATTCTTAAGGAAACTACGGATACCTACACAGTGTCAGTATGAACCAACCTATGTTTTTTATGTGCTTTGATAGTTACATTTTAGGATTGATGTAGGTGCTTTATCGAATCCAATAATTTATCCATATGTGATATTGATATGATAAGATAGATAATATTAATTCATAATGAATTCTTAGATATTATTAAAGGGATCCATGTTTGATCCACATATGAATACTAGAGATGTTGATATTCAATTTCAAGACTCTTTGGGACACCTTGTAATAAAATGGACCAATGTTTTCTAATCATTTCAAGGATAAATGTTTTCTTGCAAGGGGATTTTTAACATTTTTATTATTATGAGATTCCTAGGTCACCCAAATAATGATGAATGTCAATCATGGTTACATACACATTAATAAATGATCTTCCCAATATTAATATGATATGATAGTTTTCGATTTTACATGGAGATAGTTTTGATTTAGTGAGTTCTAAGGATACATGAGAATCATGATAAGTGTATTCATTATTCCTATATTATGGAATGATAGACATGATTCTGGGTATCTAGATATTGATATATTAATGATGTGTTTTTTGTTATTTAATAAAAATAACTAGTGATTCCTAAAATACACCCATGTATCCTATATTTTTATGTTTTTCGTGATATTAGGATGTGAAATGAGATTCCCTCACATTGGCCAAGGATTTTGTAGTAATATACGTATCCCTCATAATACCCTGGATCATTAGGGGATTCATTATTTATTATTACTCTAATAATTTAATTTCTTGAGTAGTAACATTTCATGAGTAGGAACACATAAAATTGGGTAAAAGGTTATCAAGGATGTGTCATATAGAGATTAATTTATCACTCATATAAATGGACCTTAGTGTGTCCACAAACCCAATGTTTACATTTAGCTAAATCATAGGGCATGATGGATATGGCTAATTCTATGGAATGAATGATTTAATAGAGCTCCATTTGTGTTGTATGAGGAATGTGTTGGTTTATCATGACATTGGTAGAGAATGTCTGTGTGCCATAGATTAGAGTTGGTAGTTTGTCCTGAATTATTAATTTTAAGTAGTATATATTTTTATATTATCATTCTACTATATTATTAGTCATTAAATGTTTTAACAGTTTTTTGAAAATGTGATGTTGTTTTTCTATTTATGAATTACTACTCACTCTAATATTTGGATATAGACACCACATTTTTCATCCAATATCCACTGTCTCTTGTCAAAAAGCTAACTAAATAAATGGTGGACCTTCTTTGGTCATTTGGAAAATGGTTTGGGGAAGTAGTCACGTGGCCTCCGGACTATGGCAATACAAAGAGTTATAAGAGGCATGCAATTTCTTTTGATTTATTATTTTTCACTTGGTATATATTAAATATAACAATATATTGCATCATCATATGTTTACATAGATTGAATGACTAAAATACTCATACCTCTACTATTGTCCCAAAATTACTATTCATTATAAGTGATGTAATTGTAATATGATTTTCACTTTTTGTGACATGCCTTATGTTTGAGGAGTATTATTTTTATTATATTATAAATATTGGACCATATATGTGTGTAGTGTCTTATGAATCATGATTTTACATGATTTATACACATGAAAAATATTTCCACCTATGTGTGGTTAGCACTAAAAAGATTCCCACCAATTTAATATTTCAACAATAGTTTATAAGAAATTTTTCTGCATAATTTCAAAATGTAATTATACAAAATGATATATTATGTTTATGTTTTTTATTGTGATATAAATTCAAGTGGATTAATAATAAGACCATAATTGATGAAAATCGAATAATCCCTCGGCATATCCTATATGTAGTGTCCATAGTTGGCTATAATGGAACACAATTCCTTATTGGGAAAACCCTAGTGAGTGGTCATTATTTTTGTACCTATCACTATAATTTAATTTTTTATTATAAAAATAAATATTTCATTATTTAATACATAATTTATATGATTTGAGTATATATTGATGAAATAATGACAAAACTCATGAAAGAAGCATGATCATTTTTAATGGATGATTTTAATTCATGGATGAACTAAAGTAGGACCATTGAGGTTCTTGGAAGGAAGTTGATATGAAACATTATAAAACTCATGGAAAAAGGATGTACCAACCAAATAGTGTAGGGTCCTCTAATAATATTTGATATTCCTATGACATCCCACTAATAGTATGACCCACAAAATACCCATTAGAGGAGTACCAAATAGTTGATATCGATTGATAATTGGACTGTGAAGTAACATATTCCACTAGAAATGTTACACCATAAGGTTTTTAAAAAATTAAATGAAATACATGACAAATTATTTTAATTAGATATTTATAACTGGCCTTCAGACAAAATAAGTTTCTTCATTGATTTGAATTTCAAAAAATAGTAATGTACAACTGTGTTCAGCTAGTTATTTGGATTTTGATAGAACCAACTTTTTTTTGGTGAATAGTAATATCATTATTAATATCATCTTAATAAATAGTAATTTTTTTACTATTTTATTTTCTTAAGGCATTAAGAAAAAAAAATTGGATAATTTTTCAATGTGATAAAACAGCAGTTATATAATTAAAATTATTAATTACTGAATTAACTATATTTTTATATATGGATTAATTTTACAATATAAATAAATCAATTTTGAAAAAATGGTGTTAATTTTTGAATTCTAAATGTTGAAAAATGGTCAGGATTAATTTTTTGGATTTTTCTGATATTCATGAATTTCCGACGAATAGTGAAATACGATAAAATACCGTATATTCAAGTTATTAGTAAAATAAACTATTTATGACATAATAAGTTCTGTAAGGCCAATTTTTTCGAACTCACATGCCATTATTACAAATTGGCATCACATGAATTAATATGATTCATAGTCTCGAGCAAAAATATTATAATAATGATTAAAATAATGTTAAATACATCCTATCCTCCAATATAAATACAACCATCATTCCCCTTTTCCTCCAACGCCACTAAAACCTTGACCTTTATCTATTTTATAACAAATACCCCTCCCATGACTCTTTCACAAGTCTTTGAGCCACTGGTCTCATCAAAATGCAAAAACTATGGGCTTTATGAATGATCTCCAGTAGAAGAGATCAAGAGGTAAACATCCACTTTTGTTTTCATTATTTTCATTTATTTTATGTTATTATTTTTCATTTCCTTTGTCTTATGTTGGGATATGTAATTATATATCCACCTTACATCCGAAATTGTGTATGATTGGTGAGACACCCATTTTATCTCTTATAAATATTTTATGAAATTTTGATCGATGTCGTTAGGCTGCAAAATTATCGTATGGGATTTCTCATCTTATCTTTTGATTTCCAGATTCCATTATTCTCATTTTCATTCCTCACATCCCCTTATCCATGTGGAATTAATGATCTGGTGTCTTAAATATTTTTTATTTCATCATTTTTATGTAATACTCACCATTACATTTTTTCTCCTCTCCCACTTATTCATGAAATTAAAACATCTCCTGTGATGTGTCGATTTTACGACATCATAGACGATATTATTTCAATTTCATTTACATCTTTCAAGTATGGCATGTCATGACCCATCCCCCAGGGCCCATGCTATGACTACCCAAACCCTGCCTTCCATAGTCCAGGGGCTGGCGACTAGCACCGAAAAGAGAATTCCCTAAAAATGGGAAGGCATTTCCTTTATAATCTGTAAACACAAGAATCCAAGCACATAACAAGATACAAACACGAGTAAACTGAATAGTAAAATGTGTTTATACAGAAAGGAAAAAGGGGCCAGAATACATGCCCAACTAGAAAGTACAAGTTAACTGAATGTAGAAGTAAAACTGAAACAGCTCCTGTGAACATCCACCATAGATCCTACCTGAAGGGTAGATACAACACTTACGATATGCCTCACCTAATGTCTACCTCCGAGATACCTTCAGTCCTAGTACTCACGTCCACTGTCAGCATTTTCCATCATCTACACCAAACACAACAAGGTGTGGGCATAGCATGTGAAGGGGTGAGTGTAACGATACTCAGTAGGGACCCCGAGACCCTCAAAAGTCTCAGAAAATTTCCAAAGGATAATCCACAAATCACTTGAAAATCTGAAATTCCTACATTGGTATATTCCCATACATATACCCAAGTTATTAAGTATACCCATCTCATTAATGAGGAAACTCAAGGTCCAACACAAACTCCCAAAGCTCTACTGTTCCACAAATGAAAGAATACAACAAATGTAACCCAAAGAAGGAAATTACCATTACTGTAATGCCAAACAGAAGAATACCACAACGGTGTCAACACAAAGGTAAATAACATAAAGTGATGCCACACATAATAACACCACAAAGGTATCACGATGAAGGTATGTACCATAATAATACGCCACGTAGAAGAATTCCACAACTCTTTCACCATGAAAGTAAGTACCATGAAGCTATTCCACATAGAAGATTACCAAAAAGGTATCACCACGAATGTAAGTACTAAAAAGGTACCCCACACAGATGATTACCAAAAAGGTAAAGACTCAGCTCACACCAGGAATAACATATGTATGGTAGTAAATAATAATAGATGTAACTACGGAATCATCTTACTCTGTTAAGAGACATGCCAACTTAATATCCTAATTCATCAGAACCACATAAGATCCTAAATCATCAGACCCACATAGGATCCTAAATCATCAGAACAACATAGTATCCTAATAAAACAGACCCACATAGGATCCTGTAGTAGTCCCACCTGGATTCCTAGAGCAGATCCAAGTGAGACCCTCAAACACAGACCCATGAAGGATCCCAAATAATAGTCCCATATAATATCTAAAATCACAGACCCACATAGGATACTTTTCTAATGTAACAGCCGGCTACAAGGTTCCATCACTAAGCTCGCTTGATTCCTGGAGGATCCACACCACAAGCCACAAGTCAATACTCCAACTGCCACGAATTCCCATGAATAATTATCTCAAATGACCGCCATGTAATAAGTGTCTCAACACTGTAGATGGTGCATCAATTGGATGCCCGATATGTAAGTTATAGGCCTTTTAGTCTCGAGGGCCTAGTTGGATTCATGTTCGATTGACCCCAGTCGTACCCCAAATCTATAAAAATCTCAAGTGGGGTATTCCATAATTACTGTCTCAATACATGGTTTCTGTAACCGTAGACGGTTCTTCATACGAACGTATATAGCATAAGATATGGCCAAAAGAATAAAAAGGGTTGAAACTGGTCCGGGTCCAGCCCAACCTGGTCAGACCGACCCGTCCTGGGTGGACACTACCTGGTCTGGGTCGACCCGTCTAGACCTGGATCCAGGCTAGCCAGTAGAGTGGCCTGCTGGGGGGGCCCGCATAGCAGCCTACTGGGCAACCCTCACTGGGCGTCCTGCGGTTCAGTAGCCCATCGTGACGGCGACCCATTGTGCGGCGGCCCGTAGTGGCAGGCTGGTCGGCTTGCGGCTCACCGGTTGGCCTTCCCTCGTCATCCACGCAGCGCGGTCGCGTGTCCTGCTATCACCAGTGGCTAGCAGCGCACCGGCCTCCCTCCCCTCATATTCATGGCACAAGGCTGCTACTGTTCTCTGCTCGGCAACACAGACGTGTATCACCGTACCTTCACATGGTCGGCCACCGCCGGCCGCCACTCTTGCTCTGCCGCGATTGACGGTCAGTGGACATTTTCCGGTGATGCGGTTACATTGCCTCCTTCTTTTTAGCCGGTAGTGGTGTTGGCCGTCGTTCATGAGTCACCCCAGTGCCAATCATCGTCACTAGTCACCATCCTCCTCCATCGCGAAGATCACATAAAAAACACAAATGTTGAGGAGAAGTCGAGCCATGTATATTTGGCCCACACCCTCCGCGTTAGAGAGGTTGTAAATGGCACATGGGGAGAGGTTCAACGTTATGGAAAAATAACCAAGTTAAATTAAAATGACACCCCTACCTCGATGGTTCGTTGACATTTTTTCATTGACGTTGAAGACATCCCTCATTGGAGAGGGTGTTCTTTGTTGGGGAGCACGTTCCTTTTTGGAGACAGTGTTATTCATTGGGGAGTGCGTTCTTCTTTGGAGAGTGGATTATTCATTGGAGAATTTCCTCCCAAATATCTCCTCACTTTTCCCTAAACTCTTTTCCCATGAGAGGTATGGTGCTAATTTAAATGCATAGAGTTAAATTTAATTAATCTTTTTAATTAATTAAATTATGGTGGTACAATCTATAAGAAGAGAACAAAGAGTCTCATCCCTCATTAAAAGGGGATATTAAGGGGGATGGGTTTTCCCCACCATTAAGAATTCAATTTGGTGTGGTTTCCAAGCTTGGGTGCTCCCCACCACTACACAAACAAATTGGGATATTTTATGAATAAAATAAAACTCGTTCATTATTTTATTGTTATTCTTTTAATTCTCACATGAAATTCAAGAAAACTAACTCTCAATGTCGACCTATTACAGTCATGGTGAAGATCTCTGAAACGAAATATCAGTGTTGCGAGTTCAACGGTGCCCTCAGATTTCAATTCTGAGCACTGGTTCAAAAGTTATACAATGCTGCTCATGCGTTTACTAATCATACCCGAAATACATTTTAGAAAAATTATAATAGTCACCCTTGACCCTCGTCGGTCGAGGATAGGTTCTGCCTATGTGAAATAATCACCAATGAACCCAACGATACTCTCATATTTTCAATCCAAGTTACCGTAAAGAAGTTATGAATTTTACATTTATATAATTTCCACTTAATTATTTTATTTACAGCCAAAACTAATATTCACTGGTGGCCCATACTGACCATTGATAGTATCTAACTAATGAGAGTACACCCTCATGAGTTTAGAGGGGGTATCATATTTTCAATTCTAGTTACCAATTGTGAGTTATAAGAATTTGAAAAATAAAATAATTTATTTAATTATCTTATTTATTATTATGCCATTGTTGGGTTTTTTTTTCACAGGAGGCTCGTGATGACTAAACATAAATCATTCCTATGGTAAAACCACCATCCTGAACGCAATGGTGCCCTTGGATTTGTGATTTGAGTTACCTATTAAGAGTTATTCCACTTTTTCATGAAAACTGCTTATGCATGCTAATTAAAACTTGACCAAACCTCAAAGGAACATTTTGGGCACTCCGTGTCATGGAATAGCACGCCGTCAACTTTCACGGTCTTGAAATAATTCTATAAGGTTAAAAAAATTATAAAGAATATCTGGGAAATTACATTCTCCACACCATTGGGTTTTAAGTCTCCAAAAGCTACTACAAATGAAATACAACCCAAATAGGGTACTGAGCATGAATCTGAACCTCCATCTCCCATGTGCTCCCCTGGAGATTCGCGTGATGACAACATTTGTGCACTAGAGGTATCTACCACCCACGAAGGATGCAGTCATGACAATCCTCAATCTCCATTAGAACCTCTGAAAATACCGCCACATCCTTGATGTCTAAATCGTCGTGGTCGATAACGTGTGATGGGTCGTGCATATATCTCCTTAGCTGGGATATGTGGAAGACATCGTGATGTTTGTGAAACTAAGGTGGGTGAGAAAAGAGGTATTCTTCCTATCCGACTCTCATGAGGATTTGAAAGGGTCCAATAAACCTTGGAGATAACTTTCCACCCTGGACAGATCTCTGCAAACCGTGTCAAGGTAAGACCCGTATAAAGACATGGTCGCCATCCTCTAACTCCAGACGTCTCTCTCTCCTATAATCATAAGACTTATACCTGCTTTGTGCAGTCTTCATCCACTCCTAGATGATGTAAACCTTTCCATGGTAGCATATACCATCTCTGGTCCCATAAGTGCTGACTTCCCTGGGTCAGTCCAGCATAAAGACAATCTGCATGGTCAGCCGTACAGAGCCATGACTGGTGTCATCCCAATGGGGGAGTGGTAGCTGTTGTTGAGAGAAAACTCCACCAAGGGAATGTAATCATCCCAGCAGTGATTGAATTCAAGGACGCAAGCACGCAACATGTTCTAGAGGGTCTGAATAGTACACTCAGTCTGGCCATCCGTCTGAGGATGGAAGGCGGTGCTCTAATGAATCTGCATCCTAAAAGCCTCCCCCAACCCCATAAATAGTTGGGATGTGAAACGTGTATCATTATTGGAGACAATCATCGAGGTTACTCCATGTATCCATATAATCTCATGTACATATTGGCATCCCAGTCTCTCTAATTAACCCTGCTCTCTGATCGGTAAGAAGTCGGATGACTTGGTGAGTCGTTCGACGATCACCCAGATAGAGTCATGAACCCTAAATGTATGTGGAAGTCGTGTAACGATGTAATTAGTTATTCTATCCAACATCCAATCTGATACCTCTAATGGCTGAACTATGTCTGCTGGAACTTGGTGCTCTGCCTTCACTTGTTGATAAGTGAGGCACCGTAGGACAAACTCTGCTACTTCCTTCTTCATTCCCAGCCATCAGTGCTAATGATGGAGGACTTGGTAGATCTTCTACACTCATGAATGTACCACTAGATGAGATGTATGGAACACCCTCAAAAAGACCTTTTGTATCACCCACGGTACCATAATATGCCCTATAAAGAGAATGACGTGCTCCCCACCATCATAAAATCCATCAGGTGCGTGTCATGTGGATATCTGAGCACTTCGAGCCTCGATGTTAGTGTCCCCACACTGCGCCTCCTTGACTTTCTGAATAAGTGGAGGAGTGATTATAATAAACCGAAAAGAGGCTGATCCATCTCGATCCCGATAGGATATCCATAATGCAGATTGTTGCTCTGTCGCCTCACTCTGCAGCAATTGGCCAGACATCCTGCTAAGTGCATCTGCTACCATGTTCCCCTTCCTAGGAGTATAGAATATCTCATGTCATAGTTCTAGAGGAATTCTAGACACTCCCATTAGGAACTATAAACTCAACACTCTTAATACCATGACTGTAAGGAAGTCCAACTCAATAGTAATTGGCTGCACCCCCCTATGCATGAGTTCATCATGTGCTGCATGTGCTTTTCTTTTTTGCCGACTAAGGAAAACCTCATACCAATGTTGTAGATAAACCAAAACCTTTTTTCCTAATCAATTCAATCTGAGTATGAATTGTGGATGTCCAGTCATAACCAAACTAATGTCGTAAGGCCTCGATGCTTCCACGAAGAGGTTCCAACCAAAATACTTGCATCAAGTGATAGATCACACCATCGGTGTGAGTGTTATTATAGAATCTCCTCCCAAAGGTATCTATAGACATAACTTTAAAGTCAATGGTTTAACCAGAAACTCTAGATATGGGAAGTGATTCTTGGATGGAAGGAATGATTAGTACATAGGTCTATTTATATGGAAGCTAGTAGTAGACACATATCATACCTCAAATCATTCCTAGAGCCCTTGGGTTGCTCTCCTTGACCGCATGCAGCTCCTCTCTTCCCATGTCCTCTAGCTTCCAGAGCCTGGTGGGGACCCCAGTGGGGGTGGTTGTAACATATATAAATGTAAACCAACTCATGCTACTCCCCTAGCTTTTCTTCCACGTCTACATCCCCGTAGATTCCTATGTCCCTAACACTTCATCCTCCCAAAAAAATTTACATTCCCAAGTCTCTACGAATGGCACCAATTTTCTACTTTCTAACTACTAACATTCAATTGTTGTATATGCTTATCCCAAGAACAATAAACCACAATGGTATTCTCTAGAACCCCAACATAAGTAGGAATGCATTATGGAATTGTGCTGGCTCAGACGTCCTTAACACACTAGGCTTGAATGCCCGATCCCCGAAGCATGAATCATATTGTATTCGTCGACTATTAGGAATGATCATTACTCCTCAATTAATACTCTACTACCAACATGTTATCCTGCCGAACCTGAAGATGCTCTAGAGAACTCTCAGCCACCTCATCAATATAGTACTCATCATCCAGTTGTTGCTACTGACCAACGGGAAATGATACAGCTTACACACTACCCGAAGATACTATCTCGGGTAATGGTCCACGTACCGAAGCCTCATCACCATGCAGACCATCCTCATTGTCACTCACTGAGGATGAATAGTAGCTAAGATCCCCATCTTATCTAATACTATCTCAACTCGGTGAAATACTCTTGAAACCACCACAAGATAGCCATCTGCTGCATGGGAAACTAACTCTCTTCAAAAACATGGAGGCCACTGCTAATGGAACTCGTGCAACGCGCTCAGTTGGCATGCACCATCCGCCAGTGGTGTTGGTGGTAACTATTTCCCAACAGGTGGTGGTTCTACTGGTACACCACCCAAAGGTGCCAACATAGTAGGAGGGCTCTTCATAGGATCCTTATCGCTCAGTGGGCCGTCATCGTGTACTCTTTCGGGAATCCTATCTAGTTGTCTATGCTAAGTCATCCTGATAAGGAACACGTGTTCCATGGTCATTAAGTTATACCTGGTAATCTGAATCAAGAAAACACAAGAAATACATTTCAAAACACAAACAATCAGTTTTTTTCCATGTTGTGTTGAAAATAATAATTCAAGGTCCTGGTGTATAGATACGTCGGTCTCCAAACCGACCTAGGATTACCTAATATGATAACCAAACTCACTACACTTAACACTATTGTCATTTAAAAGATCAGATTCCAATGTTATATGGTAGAACCAACTCCTCTGATACCAATTTGTCACGACCTGTCCCCCGAGGCCCATGTCGTGACTAACCCAAGCCCGCCTTCCATAGGCCCGGGGATGGCATTGCCTTTATAACATGTAAACAAACGAAACCAAGAACACAATAATATATGAACACGAGTAAACTCTATAGTAAAAATATTGTGTACAAAAAAAAAAGAAAAAAGGCCCAAAATAAAAGCCCAGCTGTAAAGTACAAGTAAACTGAAAGTACAAGTAAAATTGAATTTGCTCTTATGAACACCCACCAAGGAACCTACCAGATGGGTAGGTATAGATATTTAATGCTTAACTATGTGGTATGCGTTGTGTAATGTCCACCTCCAAGCTACCTCTACTCATGGTACTCTTGTCCTCAATCAGTATTGTTCGTCGTCGGCACTAAGTGCAACACAGTGCGGGCATAGCCCATGCAGGGGTGAGTATAATGATACTCAGTAGGGACCCCGAGACCCTCAAAGGTCTCACAAAATCCACAAAGGATAAAACACAAAGCACGTAAACATCCGACAACCCTAATTTGGTATATTCCCATTCATATAACCATGTTAATCTATATACCCATCCCATTCATGAGTAAACACAAGGGCCAACTCAAAAGACCAAAGATCAACTATTCCACAATGGAAGGAATACCAGGAAGGTAACACAAAAGAGGTAATTTCCACAAAGGTAATGCCACATAGAAGTATACCAAAAAAAATATCATCATGAAGGTATGTACAACAATGATACAGCAAACATTACAATATCACAATGGTATCACCATGAAGGTAAGTAGCACAATGATACTCCAAAAAGATGAATTCCACAAAGGATTCACCCTAAAGGTAAGTACCACGATGGTATGCCACAAAAAAAGATTATCACAAAGGTATCCCCACTAAGGTAAGCAACACCTATGTGTTAGAGTTGGTGTCCTAATAACCAAATGTTTATACATTGATTACAAGAATGTACACTTATTATATATTGTTCATTGTTCTAAATGTCAATAATATAATGACATCCTGGAATATTTGTGGCATTAATAAGGCTATGAAATATCCTCACTATGATGAGAACCTTGAAATTATATAAAAATATTCCTAAATAATGTTCAACGGTTGGATGACACACTATGATAGGACACATAGTATACAGAGTGTCATGTGTCAGCACTTGTAAGAAGACAAAACTGTAAGGACCCAAAGTTTTTCAATGGAAATTCCATTCTTATTTTTGTGTCATGAAAACACAACATAATGAACTACTATGTGATAAGTGACCTTTAAACACATGTCTTCTACTTCTATGTTTTGAATTTCGAAAATCTGAAATACACGGTTGTGTTCAAGATGATTCATGGAGCATAATGAAACAAAAATAATTTTCAGTGAATAGTAACAGACCCTTGTGAATAGTAAAATACCCTTATGAATAGTGTTATGACCCTTATAAATAATAAATAATCTAACATAAGAGTAAAATTACCCCTGAATAATTAAATAAAATTTAGACATCTTAGAAAGTGACAATTTGACCTTAGTAAACGTTTTGGTATTTTGTAAGTCATAAATAATTAATTATAAATAATTAATTAATTGAAAAGAAACATTATTTTCATAAAATGTATTCATAAATTTTTGAATCAATTTCTTATAGTTTTTAGATAATTTTATAAGACCCTACGTAATTTTTGAAAGCACAATAAAATCTGTTTTTAATTTTAAAAACTGTTTTTTAAGTAAATTGTGATTTTAATTAAATAATAAATTAATAATATTTAGAAACTTATTTGTAAACAAATGACTTCATATTTGTATTCTACACATCTAAAAATTGTTGGGGTAAATTTTTGGGACTTATTTAAAATACATGAATATTTTAGGAATAGTGAAATACCGCAATTTACACAAATAAGGTAAATAAGTTAATTATAAAGTCATGTGTGAAGTTATGCTGATGTAACCCCAATTTGTTGGGGATCACAAGATAAAATTACTGTTATTGGTCATTAAATACTCTCTATTCATTGTTTTAGGGGTAATTAATATACTAATGAATTTTATATTAAGGAAACCCCTCTCCCCTCCACTATAAAAACCAACCTTCACACCCCCATTTCCTCACACCTCTCAAGCTCCAAGTGTAACATCCCAAGTAAGTAATTAATAATAGATATTTTTTATCTATTTATATTAATGAATTATATAGTGTTTTAGAGGCTTAAAATGAGAATAAACCCAATCTTAAGCATGAAAAACCCTAATATTTTTAAAAGATTGTTATACTTCCTTCTAATGGGAAACCATTTTTAAATCAATATTTTGACAATTTTATAATCTATATTTGTTTAAATAAACATATTATTTATGATTGGGGCATTGAATTTTACTTTGGGTAATTTTCTGGTAATTTTCTGATAATGTTCTTTTTTAATGAATAGTGAAAAATACTGCATTTTACATGAAAACTGTTTTTTCATCTAATTTAATTATATGGATATATTCTCTTTTTAATTGGTTTTAAAGTGTAAATAGAATATATTTTTACCATTTAATACAATAGTAGTCATTGGAATTAATTTCACTTTAAAATTGGACTTAAACTAGTGTCAATCTTTTGATACTTATTGTTTCATAAAAACACGCTATTTGCTCTGACAGCGGGAATTAATTATTAAATTAATTAATGTAACATATATGTTTTGAATTTGGTAAAATATATATCATTTTTGAATTAGGAATATAAAATATATCTTAGGGTGAAGTTTTTGTATTTTTCTGAAAAACGTCAATTTTTTATGAATAGTAAAACCACTAAGTGATACTTAAAAAACTGATTTTTCGTTAAAATGAAAATTTAGCACCTCTGTTTTTTTAATTTCAAAAATCTGACATACATGGTTGTCATTAAGAAGTTAAATATGGTTCAATGGGATTAAAATAATTTTATGATGAATAGTAACTTTTAAGTTTTTAATCGTGATTAGAGGTAATTAGTGCAATTTAAGGAAAAATGATATTATAATAAAATGAAAATTCCTAGACACATGTTCTACCCTTATTGGATGTGTCATGGCAGGAAAAGACAGCCCATGGGTCGATTTTTGGGACCCCATGGAGCCACATGGGTAAGATAAATTCGTTAATGCTTTTTATTTAATGCTAATGTAAAAATGTCACGAACATGAGTTGTTTTACTAAAACAATTTTTAAATGGGGTTATAGAAGTCATATGTTTGACTCTAAATATAAATTAGAAAGGTAAATTATTTCCTTCATCATGATATATTTTTTATAATTTTTAGACATTAAATTAATTAAATTATTTATGACACTATGATGATGCAGTGATGACCTCATTATTTAACGATTTAAATAAAATGAAACGATAATGTAAAATCTAAGACCTACACATGTTAAAAACCTATTAAATGGGTGTATTTGGAAATATTATCACCTTATCCTCGAAATATATAATTTTGGGTCCTTTTAAATCGGAAAATAATTTTATAATAAAGTATCCTTTTATACCTTTCCAAGAGTGCCCCTCCTCTCCTCTTATAAAAGGCCCCCACCTCTACCACCTTACCCACACTTCCAAATCCTTTTTCTCGGCCAACCCCAGCCCATTTTGTCTCTCCACATCCCTCTCTAACTTCTACAAGACTCACTTGGGGCAGAAGTCTTCCCAAGGAAGCCTTTGAGCTCAAATCAAAAAGAGTTACCCGATTTAAAGGTAGTGACTTTTATTGTGTTCTTATGTTTTATTTTGATTCTCCAACCCCCTAAAATATTTTTATTAATTTATTTTGTAACAAAAACAGTATCTTACATATACTATGATGTTGTTATAATAATTATTCGAGATACACTTACACACACCTACATATAATGGTTAAAGAACATACTATTTCCATGGATGGCGAATTTCTGCCTCACGAAACGATGGTTGTTCAATATTCTTTTAACACATTCAATGGTGGATATTAAGATGAAACTATATTTATATATGATATATAATATGTTTATGTTTTACTTAAGATTCTTTATTTTTCATTTATGGCATACCTTTAATGTTTCCATTATGGGTAAACGTGATATCTTCATTTTAGGAAGTGCGGACTACCGCTCCCTCAAAGTGATTTCATTCGTTAATGCCATATGTGGGATGTATAAAGGATGGTATTAATGGTATTATATATGATAATATACTGTAATTATAATATACCTTTATATCATTATGATTCCATTCCATAAATTACAAAATAGAAATGAAAGTAGCGTTCATGTGTACGTACGGCTTACTGTCTCCATAAACGGTGTATTTCATTTATTACCTCTAAACGTTATGTAATATTATAAATGAATGTATATACTGGTTATATATGATATATATGATATCTACATCACGATTATAACCCTGGATATAATGGATATATTAACAACTTGTAATTATAAAGGGTTTATTTTTTACTCAAGTACAAATGATCATTAAAACGACCGTTATTAACTTAAATAATTACATAGTGTTAATGACATGGTAATAAGTGATATAAATGGAATAATTAACTTGAAAATGGTTCTTAAGCAAGTAGAAATTAACTCAAGTTTATTATTCAGGAGATTAAATAATGATCGAGTAAAGTCGGATACGAGGTAAGGGAACTTCTTAACCCAATTTCCGTTCTTTGGGATAATCTCCAACTTTCAGATTATGTCATGATATTATTATGTCCAACCTTGTATTTGTAATTTCATTATGTTTAATAATAGTGAATACACATAATAGATCTATTTAATTTAAAAAAAGATCTTTGTATGGGACTTCGTCTCAGTCTCCTTTCATTGAGGAATATTTTGTTTTATACACAACCTTCTTTTATACAGTGTATAAATCCCTTTTACTTTTACGTTTATCCAAAAGGAATCTTTTTTATACGAAGCATTTTACTAAACGAAAAAGGAAATTATTTTGTCGTACGTATGCGGTGACAACTACTTCTCCGCCGCCATGACCATTATTTGAGTTTCGGATTCCTCTACTACCCATAATCTTTTAAATGAAAAAAAATAAATACCATGTTTTACCTTTCTTTTATTTTGGTATTGAAAATGGTTTTCATAATGTTTTCATTATATCAATGTATTGTATTGATATCTTGTGATTGAAAAGTGGAAATTTTATGTTTCCTTTATGCATGTTTTATGTGATAGGATTATGTTATGGTTCTTGGGAATTATTATGAAGATGGGGGGTTCCGTGAAAAACTAAGGGCGGGTGAGCCCAATATAGCTCTCTAATGCATTGCATAACGTGAAGGAGTTAAACGTTAAGGTTTCTCTGAATAGATTTAGGCAATATACTGTGATTTGTATTCCAAACGTAACCACGAGGGTTACTCCATACGTAAGAATGTTATGAATGCCTCAAGTTACCATTATGTCTTATGATTACTATGATTTATTCATGATTTGATGAGGTATGTTAATGTGCTTATGTTTTATGAGTAGAGTATGATTTAATTGATTCTTGTGTATACATGTACTCATGTTTCCTTTCCATATTTTTATATCCCTTACTGCACTGTTTATGCTCATCCCATGTTTTTGAAATGTATTTTACATGTCAAGGGAAGGGTACATGATATGATGATAGTGTCAAGGAAGTTTCAAGAAAGAATCCATGTTTTATTTAAAATATGTTTTTGTTGATGGGAAAAAATGAATACTATCTTTTATGTAACCTATTTGTTTAAATGTGGAATGTAATGCAAGTTTTATGATCTAATTTTCTAAAAATCTAATCCTGAAAAGATCCTCAGTGTTAAATCATGTAATAACTCAAGATTAAGTAAGGTTTAAGGCTGGGTCCTTATAGATGGTATTAAGGGTCGGTTTAGATAACATTAGGAGGTAGAATTATATTAAATGATTATCCAAAAATATTTTTTTTATGGCCAAATACAAATGATATAGCGTTTAAAGATTACCATGTTGCTTCGCCTAAGATATTTCTGTGTTAATAATGGTTTTTCTTAGAGGAAACAAAACAGATTTTCTGGGAAGGAATATAAGGGGAAATAACCTTCTGAATCAGCATCTTGAGATGGTCGGATTTGGAACTGAATAGTTTGTTGCAGTAATGGCGTACTTGACTCAAGCAATAAATGGTGGCGGTATCCATGCATGAGATCAACTAGATCAACCGTAGAGGAACATGTCAGTGGTTGAACATTTCATGAGGCAACATCCCCCATCATTCAGAGGATCATCTGACCCTGTGCTAGCTGAAGGGTGGATTAAAGCACTGGAGAATATTTTCGATGTCATGGGATATTCAGAAAATCAAAAGGTTAGTATTTCTATTTACCGTTTGGAGGGTGAGGCAGATCGGTGGTGGTCGATGGTTAAAAATATCATGGATGATGATGAGATTGATGCTCTCGACTGGGATAAATTCAAAGGTATGTTTCTTGAGAAGTATTTTCCTAAGGCTGTTTGACTTAGGATGGAAAACAATTCTTGGAATTGAGGAAAGAGTAAGACTCAATGGCTACCTATGAAGAGAGGTTCACTCGATTGGCAATGTATGCTCCAAATTTTATCCGAGACCTTGATAGTAAAATCAATCGTTTTTACTCAGGATTAAATCCAAAATATCGAAGGGCATTGTCTTATCGTGAGTTCAAAAGTTATGAAAATCTTGTTCGATGTGTTGAGAAGGAAGAAATAGAGTTTTCTGATGATCAAGTGTTCTATAACAACCAACAAAAGAAGAGACCGAGGTGGCAGGAGAAAGGAAGGAATTCTTCAAAAAAGTCTGATGGTAAGAAAACTAAGTTTCCAGTTTGTGATAAATGTGGTAAAAGGCATGCTGGGGAATGTCTTCTGAATTCTGGAATGTGCTAACGATGTGGTAAGATGGGACATAAGGCTCGTGATTGCACAAAAAAATATCAGGGTGATGGTAATTCCAAAATTTTATTTACAGTTAGTGAAATGTTTTAAGTGAAATGAGATGGGTCACTATGCAAACGAGTGTACGACAAAGAGCTTGAGTGATGGGAAGCAGTTAGACTACAAAAAAAAATGGGTGGTGAAATCCTTTGCAGCTACTTCAGCATATGTCGAGCCATCAAATAAAGTTGAATCAGGTACATTGTTTGTTTTTTCAGATTATTCCAGTGTGTTGTTTGATTCGGGGTCTACACATTCTTTCATCTCTAAAAACATTTCTAGAAAAATTGGAATACCATCTCAAGAAATGACTCCTGAACTTGTGGTAAAAAACACCTGGGGGAAATATTGAGGCAAAAAGAATTTATAAGAATCTTCCTATCCTTATCCGTGGAAAGAACCTACCTTACCTCTAGTAGAGATTGATGTTATCCTGGGTATGGATTGGCTCTCTATTTACCATGCTAAGATTGAATGTAGAGCTAAAGAAGTTTCATTTCAGAAAGGCTTTTAGTTTGTGTACAAGAATGAACCCTTAATGTTGATAACATATCAAGAGGCTGAGAAACATGTAAAAGATGGAAATGAATGTTACCTTGCACACATCGTTGAAAACAATGGAACTGTTCATATTAATGATGTCACAGTCGTAAATGAGTATCCGGATGTTTTTCCTGATGAGTTCCCTGGAATAATACCAGATCGAGAAGTTGAATTTACTGTTGACTTAGTTCATGATGCTAAGCCAATTTCAAAAACCCCTTATCGAATGTCTCAAATTGAACTTTTAGAGTTGAAGGAGAAATTGCAAGATTTATTAGAGAAAGGTTTCATTCGACCTAGAACATCACCATGCGGTGCTCTTGTTTTATTTGTTAAAAATAAATATGGTTCTATGAGACTTTTCATTGATTATAGAGCCTTGAATAACATCACTGTTAAGAAAAAATATCATTTTCCTCATATCTATGATTTGTTTGATCAGCTCTACGGAGCTCGGTTTTTTTCAAAGATTGAACTGAGATCTGGGTACCATCAATTAATGTTAAAGGAAGAAGATGTTATGAAGACCGCGTTTTATAAAAGATATGTCCATTATGAATTTTTAGTAATGCCTTTTGGGCTAACCAATGCACTTTTTGTATTCATGGACTTAATGAATAAAATTTTCCATGAGTTCTTGGATAAGTTTGTGGTTGTTTTCATTGATGATATTTTGGTGTTTTCTAAAAGTAAAGAGGATCATGAAAGACATTTAAGTGATATTTTAAAAATCATAAATGAAAAGTAACTATATAGAAAATTCATCAAGTGTGAGTTTTTGTTACAACAAATATCTTTCCTTGGTCACATTGTTTCATAAAATGGCATAACTGTTTATCCTGCAAAAACAAAGGTCGTGGAAGAATGGCCAAGACCCACAACTGTAACAGAGATTCGTAGCTTCCTTGGTTTGGCAGGCTATTACTGAAGGTTTGTTAGAAATTTTTTCAAGGTTATCTAGTCCAATGACTAAGCTAACTCGGAAGGGTGTTAAGTTTATCTGGACAAAAGAATGTGATGATTGTTTTTAAGAATTGAAAATAAGATTGGTGAATGCTCTATTTTTGGCACTACCTTCCAAGAATGGGGAGTTTGTTATCTACAGTGATGATTCATTGAAAGGACTTGGTTGTGTCCTAATGCAGAATGATCAGGTAATTGCTTATGCTTCACGACAGTTGAAAACTCATGAGGTAAATTACCCTACACATGATTTGGAATTAGCTGCTGTAGTTTTCTCTCTAAAAATTTAGATGCATCATTTGTATGGAGTAAAGTGTGAAATATATACCGATCACAAAAGTTTAAAGTATATATTCAATCAGAAAGAATTGAACATGAGACAGAGGAGATGGCTAGAATTAATCATGGATTATGATTGTACAATTCATTATCATCCGGGAAAAGAAAATAAAGTGGCTAATGCGTTGAGTCGAAAAAGAAATGCTTCATTAATAATGTTGCATTTGGAACGTGATCCTTTGGTTATGGATTTGATGAAATTTGGAATAGAAGTTGTTGGTGTAGGATGTTCTCCTATTTTGTTTCAGGTATCAATGGAATCTCCTCTATCAGAAAGAATCAAACAAGCACAGAAGCAAGATAGTGAGTTTCATAAAAAGGTAGAGTTGGTTCGGAAGGGTAAGTTTCTTGAATTCAACATTGATAATATTTGTGTTTTGAGATATGGGAAGAGATTGTGTGTGCCTTGTGACTCACAGTTGAAGAGAGATTTGTTATGTGAAGCTCATAGTTCTACATTTTCAGTTCATCCTGGCAGTACTAAGATGTATAGAGATCTTCGAGATTATTACTGGTGGGATGGAATGAAAAGAGATATTGCTAATTTTACTGTGAAGTGTTTGACTTGTCAGAAGGTCAATGTAGAGCAGTAGTTACTGAAAGGGATGCTTCAGCCTTTACCAGTTCCAGAGTAGAAATGTGAAACTATATCCATGGACTTCGTTTTGGGAGTCACGAAGACACCTCGAGGTAATAATGCAATATGGGTTATTGTTGATCGCTTGACTAAATCTGCTCATTTTCTTGCTATACGAGATACTTTTTCCCTAGATCAACTTTCCCATTTGTATCTTAAAGATATAGTCAGGTTACATGGAGTTCCTCTCTCTATTGCATTTGACCGTGGTCCCAGGTACACTTCTAACTTTTGGAAAGGCCTTCAGAAGGCGTTGGGTACTGAATTAAATTTTAGTACAACTTTTCATCCTCAATCAGATGGGCAGTCAGAATGAAGAATTTATACTTTAGAGTATATTCTACGTGCTTGTTCGATGGATTATCATGGATGTTGGGACCAATATATTTATTTGGTTGAGTTTTCTTTTAATACCATTTTTTATTCCAGTATACAGATGGAAACATTTGAGGCATTATATGGGAAGCGGTGTCGAACTCCAGCTTTCTGGGATGAAGTGGGTGAAAGGATGCTGATGGGACCAGAATTGGAAGAAGAGTTGGTAGAAAAAGTTCAGCTGATACAGAAACACATGAGAATAGCTCAGAGCAGGCAAAAGAGTTATATGGATAACCAGAGGAAGGATCTATCTTTCGAGGTAGGTGATCATGTTTTTCTCAAAGTTTCACCATGGAAAAGTGTGATTCGATTTGTTAAGAAAGGAAATCTGAGTCCAAGGTTCACTAGACCATAAGAAATTTTGGAGAGAGTTTGATCAGTTTCTTACCAAGTGGCTTTACCTCCGAGTTTATCTCAGGTACACAATTTTTTTCATGTTTCGATGTTGAGAAAGTATATGCCAGATCCATCTCATGTTTTGAGTCCAGAAGTAGTTCAGCTGGAAGAGAACCTATTATATGAGGAACAACTAGTCTAGATTCCTGACCATAGGGAGCAAGTGTTGCGGAATAAGGTAATTCATCAGTAAAGGTTTTGTGAAAAAACCACATGGTTGATGAGGCAACATGGGAATTTGAAAATCAATGAGGGATAAATACCCCCACATATTCGATAAGTAAATAAATTGTGGGGACACAATTTTATAAAGGGGGATTGATTTAACATCCCAAGTAAGTAATGAATAATAGATATTTTTTATCTATGTCTATTAATGAATTTGATAGTGTTTTAGAGGCTTAAAATGAGAATAAATCTAATCTTAAGCATGGAATACACTAATATTTTTAAAAGATTGTTTTACTACCTTTTGATGGCAAACAATTTTTAAATCAATCTTTTGACAATTTTATAAGATCTATTTGTCGAAATAAACTTATTCATTATGATTGGGACATTGAAATTTTCTTTGGGTAATTTTCTGGTATTTTTCGGATAATGTTCTTTTTTTAATGAATACTGGAAAATACTGCATTTTACATCAAAACTGATTTTTCATATAATTTAATTATATGGTTAGGTTATCTTTTTAATTGGTTTTCAAGTGAAAATAGAATATATTTTTACCATTTAATCTAATAGTGGTCGTTGGAATTAATTTCACTTTCAAATTAGATTTAAACTAGTGCCAATCTTTTGATACTTATTGTTTCATAAAAACACACTATTTGCTCTGACAACAAGAATTAATTATTAAATTAATTAATGTAACTTATATGTTTTGAATTTTTTAAAATAGAAATCATTTTTGAATTTGGAATATCAAATATATCTTAGGGTGAAGTTTTGGTATTTTTCTAAAAAACATCAATTTTTGATGAATAGTGAAACCACTAAGTGGTACTTAAAATACTAATTTTTCGTTTAAATGAAATTTTACCACCTCTGTGTTTTGAATTTCAAAAATCTGACATACATGGTTTTCATTAATAATTAAAATGTGGTTCAATGGGATTATAATAATTTTTTGGTGAATAGTAACTTTTAAGTTTTTAATCACGATTAGAGGTAATTAGTACAATTTAAGGCAAAAATGATATTATAATAAAATGAAAATACCTAGACACATGTCCTAACCTTATTGGATGTGTCATGTCTGACCAATAAAACCCATGGGTCTATTTTTGGGACCCCATGGAGCCACTTGGGGAAGATAAATTCATTAATGCATTTTATTTAATGTTAAAGTAAAAATGTCACAAACATGAGTTATTTTACTAAAACAATTTATAAATTGGGTTATACAAGTCATCCTTTTGAATATAAATATTCATTAGAAAGCTAAAACGATTTCCTACATCATTATATATTTTTTATAATTTTTAGACATTAAATAAATTAAATTATTTATGACACCATGATGATGCAGCGATTACCTCATTATTTAACGATTTAAATAAAATGAAAAGATAATGTAAAATATAAGACCTAAACATGTAAAAAACCTATTGGATGGATGGATTTAGAACTATTATAACCTTATCCTAGAAATATATAATTTTGGGTCCTTTTAAATCCGAAAATAATTTTATAATAATGTATCCTTTTATACCTTTCAAAGAGTGCCCCTCCACTCCTCTTATAAAAGGCCCCCACATCTACCACCTTACCCACACATCCAAAGCCTTTTGGTCGGACAACCCCTAACCATTTTGTCTCTCCACATCCCTCTATAACTCCTAGAAGACTCACTTTGGGAAGAGGTCTTCCCAAGGAAGCTTTTGAGCTCAAATCAAAAGAGTTACCCGATTTAAAGGTACTGTCTACCATTGTGTTCTTATGTTTTATTTTTCTTCTCCAACCCCCTAAACTCTTTTTATTAATTTCTTTTGTAACAAAACCATTATCTTCCATATACTAGGATGTTTTTATAAGAATTATTTTAGCTACACTTACACACACCTACATCTAATGGTTAATGAACACACTGTTTCCGTGGATGGCGAATTTCTGCCTCACGAAACGATGATTGTTCAATATTCTATTAACACCTTCAATGGTGGCCATTAAGATGACACTATATTTATATATGATATATAATATGTTTATGTTTTACTTAATATTCAGTATTTTTCATTTATGGAATACCTTTATGGTTTCCATTATGGGTAAACGCAATATCTTCATTTTAGGAAGTGCGGACTACCGCCCCCTCAAAGTGATTTGATTCGTTAATGCCATATGTGGGACGTATAAAGGATGTAATTAATGGTATTATATACGATATTATACTGGAATTATAATATACCTTTATATAATTATGATTCCATTCCATAAAATACGAAATAGAAATGAAAGTAGCGTTCATGCGTACGTACGACTTACCGTCTCCATGAACGGTGAATTTCATTTCTTACCTCTAAACGTTATGTAATATTATAAATTCATGTATATACTGTATATATATGATATATATGATATATACATCATTAGTATAACCCTGTATATAATGGATACATGAAAAAATTGTAATTATAAAGGGTTTATTTTTTACTCAAGTACCAATGATCGTTAAAACGACTGTTATTAACTTTAATAATTACATAGTGTTCATGACATGGTAATAAGTGATATAAAAGGAATAATGAACTTGAAAATGGTTCTTAATATTGTAGAAATTAACTTAAGTTTATTATTCAGGAGATTAAAGAACGTTCAAGTCAAGTAAGATATGAGGTAAGGGAACTTCTTAACACAATTTTTGTTCATTGGGTTAATATCCTACATTCAAAGTATGTCATTATATTATTATGTCATATCGTGTCTTTGTACTTTCATTATGTGTAATTATAGTGACTACACATAATAGATCAATTTAATTTTAAAAAAAAGATCTTTTTATTGGACTTCATCTCAATCTCCTTTCATTGAGGCATATTTTGTTTTATACACAACCGTCTTTTATACAGTGTTTAATCCCCTATTACTTTTACGTTTATCCAAAAGGAATCATTTTTATACGAAGCGTTTTACTAAACTACAAAAGGAAAAGTTTCTGTCGTACATATGCAGCGACAACGACTTCTCCACAACCGTGACCATTATTTGAGTTTCGGCTTCCTCTACAAGCCAAGCTTTTTTTAAATGAAAAAATATATACCATGTTTTACTTTTATTTTTTTGGGTATTGAAAATGGTTTTCATAATGTTTTTATTATATAAATGTGTTTTATTGATATCTTGTGATTGGAAAGTGGAAATTTAATGTTTCCTTTATTCATGTTTTATGTGATACGATTATGATATGGTTCTTGGGCATTATTATGAAGACAGTTGGTTCTATGATAAACTAAGGGCAGGTGAGCCCGATATATCTCTCCAATGCATTGGGTAACGCGAAGGAGTTAAACGTTAAGGATTATCTAATGATATTTAGGAAATATACTATGATGGGTATTCCAAACATAACAAAGAGGGTTACTCCCTACATAAGAATGTTTTTAATGCCTCAAGTTACCTTTATGTCTTATGATTTCTATGATTTATTCATGATTCGATGATGTATGTTAAAGTGCTTATGTTTTATGAGTAGAGTATTATTTCATTGATTATTGTGTATACATGTACTCATGTTTCCTTTCCATATTTTTATATCCCTTACTGATCTTTTTATGCTCATCCCATGTTTTTGAAAAAAATTTCACAGGTCAAGGGAAGGGTACATGATATGATGATAGTGTCAAGGAAATGTCAAGAAAGAATCCATTTTTTATTTTAAATATGGTTCCGTTGATGAGAAAAATGAATACTATCTTTTATGTAACCACTTTTTTTTTAAATGTGGAATGTAATGCAAGTTTTATGATCTAATTCTCTAAAACTCTAAACCTGAAAAGATCCTCAATGTTTAATCTTTTAATAACTCAAGATTAAGTAAGGTTTAAGGCAGGGGCCTTATACCAAGACTTCTCTAAAATCATCCAAAACATCTTCCATTGCCACTATCCCACGTTCAATGGGTGCTGGTCTCATCAAAATTCCAATCCTATCTTCCTTAAGGAGAATCTCAAGAGGAGGATTTAAGAGGTAATTTCTCTCCCTCTTCTCCTTTAATTTCCGTTCAAGTTCAATTTCATTTCATGATCTCTTAAATCATCTCTTAATCCAAATGGTTTTGAAAATATTTTATTATACATTTACTGTAATTTTATTATTGTAATGGGATATTATATCATCCATCCCCCTTTCCCTCTTCCTTTTATTTTTTTAAAGTGAACGTTGTTCGTGGGGTATTAATTTATCACCTTCAAGAATGACTAGTTTTCTTCATCCATTTCTACCTTCAGATATGGTCATGAAACCATTATTATGGTTGAAACAGAATATTTTATATGTATTTTTTCCTATTTAATGTTCTTTAAATAACTTATGTCATTATTACTAAGTGATAAATTAAGACAAGTTTGTTGTGATCGATAAACCACCCAAATTAACCCAAAAAATCTTCATTTAATTTTTATCTAATGATTAATCCACATGGTATATGATATAACTTATTATAAGATAATTTTATGTTCTGTAATTTCATTAATAATATGTAATATTAGTTTTTTATGTTTACCCTTATTCTACCTGAACTTCAATTTAAGAATACAAGTGAACCACTCAAGAAAACCATAAAAACAAACATCCCCGAACAATGTTTTTTAACTCTATAAGTCATCCAAAGGAACATTAAATGACATAATGAAGCCATAATAAACCCTATTAATGTATAAAAATTTCTTAATTTCTAATTAATGCATATAATATCATTATACAGGACATTAAAGAGAAGGAAGCATTCTGATACAAGGTAAGGGGAAATTCTCGAACCCAACTTTCATCCTTCGGGTTTTACCTCTTACAATCCATTTTTGATATGGTCACTCATTAAAGATAATTTTTTCATAATTGTATTTCCTTTTCTGGGATATTCATGTTTTTAATTTTGTTTATGTAAATCCAAATGTTTTCCAAAAGAACTCTTCTTTTAAGAACTCAACTTTTACCTCTCATTCATGGTTGATGGTTCTTGTATCATGTATGTTGTTCCCTATTTATTTTGGGAAACCAAAGAATATGAATGTATTCTTGTGAGATGAAACCCATTCCTTACCATGGGTTAGTTATGTTAATTATTGATATATGTTCTATATGGAATTCATGAAAATGATAATATTATGAGGTGACTGGTGCGCCCGAAATTATATAGAGAAATATGAATGTTTCAAAGTGAAGGGTGCGCCCGGAATTATATAGCACTCTAATGAATTGGGTAAAGTGATGAATCTAATGATAAAATGTGAAATGATGTGTGAATAACATGCTAGCTTGGTTCACTAGTATGTGTGGTAGTTAAACACTAAGACATGATGTTTCATTTTTATGCATTGCCACATTTCAAGTCTTTTATTTATGCTCCTCTCATGTTCATGATTTCTTTACCAATGTCATGATTATGATCACCCCCTTTCTATATTCTAATTATCAATCCTCTTACTAGGATTTTAGTTCACCCCTTTTGATGTATATCCTCTGGTGGCTACCTAAACTATGTAGTGGACAAGTGCCAATAAGAAGCTTGAGAATAAGAAATTAAATAAATGTTTATTCATGATGTTTTAATTATTTTGTATGGTCCTAGTTTGCACAAGAAACTAATCCTTTGTATCTTCTATGTGTAATACAATAATTTTGTGTACCTTTAAAATTATGTGATAGTTATGTAAGAAAACACTGGTTCCCTATAGTTGGTATCAGAGGAAATGTTTAGTTAATTTGGGAATTAAGATTAGTGAACCCTAAGGAAAACCTATAGCAAGAGACTAAGTAAACATATGCACACAAGAATATTTACATAGAGATCTCATATGTTATGTTTTTGGGTTAAATTGTTTAATTGAATAAGTTATTCAAGAATTGTTTACTTATGTTTTGTTCAAACCTTTTCTATTTTAGAAAATGGTGGGAACCATGTGAAATCAGGACAACAACTCATGTGATGGCCAATGCAACGATTGCCCGAACGACATCCCCAATGGTTTGGGAGGTGGAGTTCATAACTTCATGGCGATGGTTACCCAATTATCTCAGGTTATGAACAATCACCATAATAATGGGGAACATCCTCCTTTAAAAAAGAGGGAGAAACTGGCTATCAAATGTTTTATACGGCAATGACCAGTGACATTTAGTTGATCTTCCGAGCCACTAGTTGTGGAACAGTGGGTTAACTCCATGGAGAAGATATTTTCTGTTCTTCACTATTCTACGATGGAGAAGGTGACCCTAGAAGTTTATCATCTAGATGGAGAAGCCGATCAATGGTGGCCTTTGATTAAGAACAGCAAGCCAAGGGAGGAAATTGAGGAGATGGAATGGTAAGACTTTAAGATAATGATTATTAATAAGTATTTCCCAAGAACTCTTTGCATGAAGATGGAGTGAGATTTCATAGAGCTCAAGAAAAAAGATGTAGAATCTATCAAAACCTATGAAGATACATCCACAAGGCTTGCAATGTATGCTTCGGGTTTTTTTATCAACAATGATAGCCAAAATGATATATTCTTTAGTGGATTAAGACCACACCTTCGAAAGGCTCATGAAATTCGAGACTTTGGGAGTGATGAAGAAGTTGTTCGATGTGATCTAAATGTGGATATTGAGTTTGAATAATGGTCCCATGGCTATGGAGATATTAAATGAATGATCGAGTTTCAAGCCAGTGGATCTAATGATAAAGGTGGGAAGAAAACTCAACGACCCACATACCAAAAATGAGAGAATTTTCACCATGGGAAATACCTCAAAGGGATGGGGAAGTGCTTCATGTGTCGGAAATAAGGACACCATGCTCAAGAGTGTCGAAAAGACACGAAAATGAAGGAGAATGTAGCTGAAGAAAGGAGAGCACCACTCATGGTTCAATGCTACAACTCTAGGGAGATAGGGAACTATGCAAACCCGTGCAATAAACCTCGAGTACTCGAGGGTATTCAATGTCAGTAGCCACCAAAGACAAAAGAACAAGGTAAGGCTTATGCCATCACTACTGCATAGGTGGAGCATGAAAATGACGTCGTACAAGGTACAATTACTATTCACTGAAGAATAAAAAAATACATATTTCATTCTAGTTCTACGCATTCCGTTATATATTTAAAGTTTTCTAGAACTATAGAATCAATGACTCGAAACCTTGAAGTATAGATATCTGCAAAGACACTAAGTGGTGAAATCATTTCAACCCAAGTGTTTTACTCTTCTCTTGTTGGCATATGTTGGAAGATTCTTTCGAAAAATATCATAATTCTTCCCTTGGTGGAATTCGACGATATAAGGGGAATGGATTGGCTCTCATTATATTGAGCACATATCAACTGTCCGGAAAAGGAAATGTCTTTTCATATTCAAAACCATCACATTCTTCTCTACTAATGCGATGGAGATCATGAATCTCCTTTGAAAATTTCTTCAATGGTGTGGGTGTTGATTCCCTATGAAGAAGCATACCTCTCTAAAATGGTTGAGTTGAAACAAAGTTCCATCCTTTAGGAAATGACCATCGTGAGGGAATACAGTGACATATTTCTTGAAGAGTTACCTGGAATTCCCCCTGAACATGAGGTAGAGTTACTAATTGAACTCATACACAGAGCTACTCCAATCTTGATGTGTCCCTATAGGATGGATTCTGTCGAACTGGAGGGTTTAGTGAAGTAGCTACAAGAGCATCTGGATAAAGGGTTCATATACCCTAGTGCATCACCTTGGGGTGCACCAGTGCACTTTGTGAAGTAGAAGGATTGAACAATGAGGATGTGTGTTGATTATCTAGAACTCAACAAGATCACCCTAAAGAAAAAGTATCCTCTTCCAAGGATTGACGACTTTTTCGATCATTTATGAGGTGCTCAATACTTCTCAAAGGTGGATCCTTATTCTGGATATCATCATGTATAGGTGAAGAAGGAATAAATTTAGAATACTAACTTCCGAACAAGGTATGGGAACTATAAGTTTTTGGTGATTCCCTTCGGACATACTAATGCCCCTAAAATCTTCATGGATTTGATGAATAGAGTCTTTGTACATTACCTCAACAAATATGTGGTAGTGTTTATTGATAATATTATAATTTACTCCAAGAGAAAGGAAAAACAAGAAGAAAATCTAAGACTTGTGTTGGTGACATTGATAAAGGAGAAGTGGTACGCCATGTTCAGCATGTGTGACTTTTGGATGAAAAAATTCATGTTTTTGAGACATGTGATAACAAATGAAGGAATTTATATACATCATTCAAAGACAAAGGTGATTGAGGAATGGCTCAGCCCCTCTAGTGTCACAGAAATCCGTAGTTTTCTTGGATTAGCGGGGTATTACCGACGTTTTGTGATAAACATATCAAAATTGTCAAGCCCACTTAAAAAGTTAACAAGGAAAGGGGTAATGTATGTCTGGACGGAAGAATGTGAGGGAAGCTAAAAGGAGAAAATGTGAAAGCTAATCACAATACCTGTACTCAGACTACCAAAAAGTGGAGAATGTTTTGTGATATATAGTGATGCTTCAATGAAAGGATTGGGTTGCATAATCATGCAAAATGATAATCTGATAGCCTACGCCACACGACAGTAGAAGATCCATGAGCAGAACTACACGACACATGATCTATAGCTGGCAGTTGTGATTTTTGCCTTGAAAATCTAGCGGCACAACTGTTATGGTGAGAAGTGTAACATATACACCAACCACAAGAGCCTAAATTATATATTAACACAAAAGGATATCAACATGTATCAAATTAGATAGTTATAGCTAATAAAAGATTATTATTTCTCTATTCACTATCATCCTATAAATGCGAACAAGGTAGCTGATTCTCTAAGTAGAAAATAACCCTGTACTCTATCTATGATACAGATTCATAAAGACCCTATCTTCATATATATTCAAAGAATGGATTTGGAAATCATAAGGGTTGGGGATACATCCTTCCTTTCCCAAGTTATTGTGCAATCATCCACCTAGGAGAAGATTAAGGAAGAAAAAAGGGATTATGTGAAGATACAAAAGATGGTGAATGCAGTAATGGAAGGAATGCTGCATGAGTTCCGTATCAACAATGATGGTGTGATTTGGTTTGGAACGCGGCTTTGTGTGCCTTCATCCCTCGAGATAAAGAATGTGATATTTTATAATGCACATAGCTCAAATTTCTCTATCCATCCTGGAAGTTCCACGATGTACCGTGATCTCCAAGAACACTTCTTGTGGGATAACATGAAGAATGAGATTTCATAATATATATCAAGGTACTTGGTATGTTAGCAAGTTAAAGCTGAGTGAAAAAAGTCCAAAGGTATGATGCATCCATTGGCTATACCCTTGTGGAAATGGAAAAATGTTATTATGGACTTTGTCATGGGTCTCCCAAAGACATCGAATGGAAATAATGTGATATGTGTTGTGGTTGACCGACTCACCATGACTACATGTTTTATCGCTATTCGGGAAGACCTCACACTTGAAGAACGTGAAAATGTATATTTGAAGAAAGTGGTGAGACATCATGGTGTTCCACTCTCGATTATCTATGACCGTGATCCAAGGATCACATCTAAATTTTGGAGGAGACTTCAATATTCTTTTAGTACTGAACTAAATTTCAGCTTAGCCTATCACCCTCAAAATGATGGCCAGTCTGAAATGACTATTCAAACACTTGAAGATATGCTAAGATCCTACTCTCTTGAAACCAAAGGTGGTTGGGATCAGAATCTCCCATTGGTTGAGTTCTCGTACAATAATATCTTCTACTAGAGTATTCAGATTGCTCCATATGAAGCTCTGTATGGAAAGTGATGTAGCACTCCAACCTGTTGGGATGAAGTTGGTGAAAGAACGCTACTTGGACCTAATCATGTTCAAGAGATGACAGAGAAGGTTCAAGTTATCCAAAAACACATCAAAGCTTCTCAATGTTGGAAAAAGCGCTATGCTGACAACTATCGAAGGGACATGGAGTTCGATGTTGGAGATTAAATCCTCCTTTGAATATCTCCATGGAAGAGATTCAGGCGATTCAGGAAGAAAGGGAAGATAATCCCACGGTATATTGGCCCCTTTGAGATCCTTGACCGCACAAAAGTTGTGGCCTATCATCTTTCGCATCCACCGAATATGGCTCAAGTTCATGATGTGTTTCATGTATCACTACTGAGGAAGTACATACCAGACCCCTCACATGAACTAAACTCAGTGGTGGTGTAGCTGGAAGATGATCTCTCCTATGAGGAGTAGCCAGTAAAGATACGGGATCATAGAGATAAGGTTATACGCAACAAGACAACCCATCTTGTCAAAGAGTTGTGTAGGAACCATAAGTTTGAGCAAGCATCTTGGGAACTAGAAAAGACAATTAAGGACAAACACCCTCACATGTTTGTGTAAAGTGAAATTTCTGGGGGGGAATTTCTTAAGGGGGGGAAGAATGTAACGAACCAATGTTTTTCAATGGAAATTCCCTTATTATATGTATGTCATGAAAAAACAACTTAATGAACTACTAAGTGATAAGTGACCTATAAACATAATTTTTTCACTTCTATGTTTTGAATTTCAAAAATCCGACAAGCACGGTTGTGTTCAAGATGATTTTTGGAGTTTAATGAAACAAAAATAATATTCAGTGAATAGTAACATACCCTTGTAAATAGTAACATACCCTATTAATATTATTATGACCCTTATGAATAGTAACTCATCTAACTTAAGAGTAACCTTACCCATGAATAATTAAATATAATTTAGACATCTTAAAAAGTTGCAATTTGACCTTAGTAAATGTTTTGGTATTTTGTAGGTCATAAATAATTAATTATTATTAATTAATTAATTTAAAAAAACATATTTTCATAAAATGTATTAATAAATTATTGAATCAATGTGTTATAGTTTTTAGATAATTTTATAAGACCGTCCAAAATTTTTGAAAGCACTGTAAAATCAGTTTTAATTTTTAAAAACCGTTTTTAAGTAAATTATGATTTTAATTAAATATTAAATGGATAATATTTAAGAAATTATTTTTGAAAAATGGACTTCATTTATAGATTCTACACATCAAAAATGGTTGGAGTAAATTTTTGGGATTTTTCTGAAATATATATATTTTTGATGAATAGTGAAATACCGAAATTTACAAAAATAAGCTAAATGAGCAAATTATTGAGTCATGTGTGATTTTATGCTGACGTAATCCCCCTTGGTTCGGGATCACATGATAAAATTACTATTAATGGTCATTCAAGACTCATTATTCCTTGTCTTAGGGAATATTAATAAACTAGTGAATTTTATATTAAGGAATCCTCTCTCCCCTCCACTATAAAGACCACCCTTCACACCCACATTTCCTCAATCCTCTCAAGCTCCAAGCCTTCTCTAAACTCTACCCAAACATCATTCCTAGACCCTCTACCCACCTATATTCATCCAAATGGTATTGTAACTCCAGTATTATGCATGTACTGTAATTTTATAATGCTAATAGGATATTGTATCATCCAACCCCCTTTCCCCCTTCTTTTTATTTTAATAAAGAGAATGTTGTTCGTGGGGTGTTAATTTATCACCTTCAAGAATGACAAGTTTTCTTCTTCCATTTATACCTTCAGATCAGGTCATCAAACCATTTTTATGGTCGAACCAGAATATGTTATATGTATTGTGTCCTATTTAGTGTTCTTGAAATAACTTATAAACATATTACTAAGTGATAAAGTAAAACATGTTCGTTGTGATAAAAAAACCGCCCAAATTAACCCAATAAATTTTCATTTAATTTTTATCTAATGATTCATCCACCTGAAATATGATATAACTCATTATAAGAGCATTTTATAATCTGGAATTTCATTAATAACATGTTATATCAGTTCTAGTTGTTTACCCATGTTCTACCTGAAATTCAATTTAAGAATACAAGTGAACCATTCAAGAATACCATAAAAACTAAAATCCCTGAACAATGTTTTTAAACTCCATAAGTCATCCAAAGGAACAAAAAATGGAATAATGAAAATATAATGAACCTTATTAATGTAAAAAAGGTTCTAAAATTTCTAAATAATGAATATAATGACATTATACAGGACATTAAACATAAAGAAGAATTCAGATACAAGGTAAGGGGAAATTCTCAAACCCAACTTTCATCCTTCGGGTTTAGCCTCTTTCACTCCATTTCTGATATGATCACTCCTTAGAGATAGTTTTTTCATAATTTGTTTTTCTAGGATATACATTTTTTCTAATGAATTTTATGTCAATCCAAATGTTTTCCAAAATAAATATTCTTTTAAGAACTCAACTTTTACCTCTCATTCATGGTTGACGGTTCTTGTATCAAGTATGTTGTTCGGTCTTTCTTCTGGGAACCCAATGATTATGAGTGTATTCTTATGAGATTAAACCCATTCTTTACAATGGGTTAGTTATGTTCATTATTGATATATGTTCTATGCTTAATGCATGATAATGATTATATTATGAGGTGACGGGTGCGACCAGAATTACATATCGCAATATGAATGTTTCGAAGTGATGGTTGCATCAAGAATTATATAGTGCTCCAATACATTGGATAAAGTTATGAATCTCATGATTAAATATGAAATTATGTATGAAAAAAATTCTATCTTGGTTCACAATTATGTGTGGTTGTTAACCACTAATACATGATGTTTCATTTTTATGAATTTCCCCATTTCAAGCCTTTTATTTATGCTCCTCTCATGTTCATGATTTCATTACCTATGTTATGAGTATGCTCACCCCCATGCTATAATATTCTTATCTATCCTCTTAATGGGATTTTAGCTCACCCTTTTTATGTGTATCCTCAGGTGGTTTCATGTACAAATGAGTGGACAAGTTCCAATAAAAAGATTGAGAAGAATAAATTAAATAAATGTTTATTCTTGATGGTGTAATTGTTATGTATGGTCCTAGTTTTCCCCATACATTATACCATTGGATCTTCTATTTGTAATACTATTATGTTTTTTACCCTTAAAATGATGTTATAGTAATGTATAAAAAGGCCGGTTTTCTATAGAGACTCTCTCTCATGGAGTTCGCACATGGTAATCTCCAAGACGGGAGATTATGAGAACAGTACCACCAAAAGTAATTCTGCATGTCTTGGTGTCATCATACATTATTATATATGATGGTGTGTAATGGTCCTTAGACTGGAAGATTATCATTAACTCATGTCGTGACTCACACCCTTATATTTTCTGATGAAAATTTCATGAAGACAGTTGGCGGGAAGTAGGGTACATTTGGTGCATCACGAATGACATGCTGTTAATGGATATTTCAAAGAAGGGTTTTCCCTTCCATATTTTTGGATGTAGATTTCTCAGGCCCTATGATTTAAATAGAACTCTTGCCCAAATTCTATGGCCATGGTGTAATGACGATTTTATTTCTGGAAGTCAAAGAATGAATGATCAAGCATATAGGTTTATGACACTACCATGAAACCTAGTTGATGAGATATTGCGATAATGGGATTAAATTACATGGTAAGAAATCATATTAGGTGACATGTCAATGCAATGTCAACTTCTTTCTCTTAGTTTCCTTGACCCATTGATAGAGAGAAATCTTGGACTTTAGGCAAGCCCCCTGAATGCCAATGAGAAAGAGGCCTAGAGGGTCACACACTATGTGTATCCAAGTATCTCAAGTAGAATAATGATTTTTCCCGTACATGGTTTAATAATTATTCAAGGAATCATAAATAAATTTAATGATGGAGGAAGAGTTAAATGAAAACAAGATATACATGCCATGTATTAATGATTACACACAGTGTAGTTTTCATTTTGAAAACGAAATAAAAAACAAGTAGGCAACGTGTATTAATGATTACATGCCGTGTAGTATTCTGAAAAATAAGTAAATGTTTAATTCTAATGATTACACTCAATTTAGTTCTTCCAGTAGGGATTTTGAGAAAATAAAATTTTTTTGTTAAATGATATTTATTATAATAAGCATGGGCGCATGTCATGGAATTAATTATTCGACATGTGGGGGATTTTAATAAGAGTTAATGAAATAAATAAAATGCATAACACACTTATTTATTATCATAACTCTATAAACTCAAACCCGATTATAAATATCCTCACAACCCCGAAACTTTTCCTTAATCATTCTACACAATAAATGTAACACCCGAGACTTTTATAAGAAACATTTTGTTTTTATTTTATATAAATCATCAACGTAATCTTTCACTACACACAACACTTTCTTGGCTTTCTTTACACGCAATCGAGACCTTCCTTGATAGCTTTTGTCATACGCAATATTGAGTTTCACTAAACAATGATATGCTATTAAAATATTACTAAAACTAGACGTTATTAATAGTAATAACCACCTTTTGAAATTTTTTAAATTCTATTTTTCAAAATGGACTTCGTTATCCTAGGGTGAAATTTTTGTATTTTTCTGGAAACTTTCAATTTTTGATGAAGAGTGAAAACACTACATTACGATTTAAAAACTGAATTTTTATTTAAAGAATTATTTATTTTATTTAAATTTAGTTTAGGTAATAATTGATACATAATACCTATATAAGTTCAATTCAATTCATTGGATTCATTTTATAATAATTTTAGATATAAAAATTTTTTATTGAACTTTTCACCGTCTTTTACCCACCTCATTGGAGCATTTTAAAATTTACATAAAATATAATTTTACCGCTTCTATGAGTGGAAATTCAAAAATCCAAGAGACATGGTTGATGTCATTAAGTAAAATGTGGTTTAATGAGATGAAAATAATTTTTGGTGAATAGTAACGTTTTACTTTTATTTACCACAGTTAAAAGTAAATACGGTAATTAAGAGTAAAAATGATATTATTATTACCCTAACACATGTCCTAATTCTATTGGATTAGTGTAATTCGACCAAAAACAACCTTAGGAATAAAATATGACCATTTAGGCCCACATGGATTAGATTAGGACACTTATTATTAATTTATTTAAAGAAGTGTTAAAATAGTTAAAATCCATGTTTAATAAGTAAATAATTTTTAATATAGGGTTATAAATAAGATAAATTCTAATATAAATATTCATTATAAAGATAAAAATATTTAATAAATAATGATATTTTATATTTAATTTTTAGACATTAAATAATGTAATTTATTTATGACAGAATGATGATGCAGTAATTATCTTATTAATGAAATATTGGCAAAATTGATGTTATAAATAAACAAATATATGTAATTTGTGACTTTTTATGAATTCCAATAATTTTATATGTTAATATGACATGTTATTATTGATTTAATTCACTATTTTTGAACATATCTTTCTATTATGATTTTCACAAAAACCAATTACTAAATAGTGTCAAAATAGACATAAAATAGGTTTTAAACCATATATTATATTATTATGTGTTCTTGTATTCCTAAAAATATATGGTTCGGCAAAATGACTTAGATAAGGTTATATATATAAATAATAAACAACTTGGGGTTATTTCGGCTTGTTATAGTAAGTTTATTAACCTTATAGTGTAAGAAGACAAGAAGACATGGTAAAAGTAAAATTATTTAACGTGAAGTTAAATCTAAATGACAAGGTTAAAATAGGAACCTAAACTTGTATAAATTCTGTTTTATGAGAGGATTTAGACCCACCCTCACCTTATTTTATAAATAAATCAATTTGGAGCTATTTGAAACCGAATATGGCTTTATAATAAAAAAAATATTTTTTGTTTTTCCAAAGGTTCCCCTCTCCTCCCTTATGAAAGGGCACCTCCTCCCTCTCTTCCTCACACCACTTTGAGGCATCAGTATCGGCCAAACCCTTCCTAATTCTCCTCTCCTATTCACTATAAACATACTAGAGGTCCTGGTCTTATTCAAAGACCAATTTTAGTGCCCTAAAAGGAGGTCTCAAAGAAGCGCTTCAAAGAAGAGGTAATGTCCGTTACCGATTCTTTCAACTTTATTTCTTCTTCCACTTCTTCTTCATTAGTTGTTTCATTATAAATTAATAAAATCAGTATCACTAATATAATGATATGTTATTATAAGTATGAAACAACCCCATTTCACTATCTATCCAACCTAAGGAAAATGAAATCATCGCTCGTGCGTACGTACGGAATACCGTCTCCACTCTGTGGTGTAATCTATTTTCCACCAACACCTTACTTTGATGGGTATAATGGTGTAAAGAATGAATATATATGATTATTGAAAAGTGATATTGATTCTGAAATAGTTTACATACACTCCAGTACAATTCCACGATCTTGGGAATGATATCATCGCTCATGCGTACGTACGGAATACCGTCTCCACGATGTGATGTGACTCGTTCTACATGATTTTCTTTTCATAATGATTACATAAATGAATTTAGTGAATAAATATGATATATATTACACCAATACCATTCTGGAAATGAGGAATCTATAACCTAAAAATGTATAATAGGAATTTATTCGACAAAACACACATAAGAACAAAAAGTAATAAACACCCGAATAACAAGTAGCAATGAAATATTACTAATAATAAGATAAGAATATGATCATATATGACATAAAAACAATGATTATGATTCTGGAATAAGTAAATGACATTATTTAAATCATTATACAAGAGGTTCGGACAATTATGAAGAAAATCTGACCTAAGGTAAGGGAAATATCACAATCTCATTTTTATCTGAGATTGTTTATACATTGGAATTTACTGGGTTGTATTTTATCATCCACATCCATGTTTCCTCAATATGTAATATTATTTCCATCCACCTACAATTTCTTAAATCTAATTTTACCCTTCAATGTGTTTTTAGTAAAAGATATGACAGGAATATTTTGTCATTTTTCATACTAGGTACTTTTTGACTTTTCTGAAAAAAGTATGAGAAGAATGTTTTTTTAACTTATACGACATGGATGGATTTTTGAAACGTTATATCCAAGAAGATTCCTTTACAAGTTTTCACGTTTATTTTTAATCAACTTCTTTTAGTTTAGAATTGTATGACATGTTAAGAAAGGAAACATGTTTTTTAAGTAGAAAGGATATTTTCCTCAAGAATTGAGTTCAAGTGTTTTATCAAAATTATTTTCCATCTAAGATAATAAAGGGTTATGTTTCTATACCAATTATTACATTGATTTGATTATGTTGTGATGGAATTATGTTTATGAATTCCTTTATCTTGTATGAATTGTTTTATGATGTTACGATGTTTAAGAATCCCATTTTTATTACATGGGTTATGCTATGATGTATGGTTTATGATTTTGTGGCACAAATAAGAATGGTATCATTATGAGATGGGTGGGACCTATATATCCCTCCAATGCATTGGGTAAAGATTTTATATCTTGTGAGATAAACATGGCTGGAACGACAGGTTAAACTGGTTCAGTGAAACATGACTGAAACGAGGAATGAACTAGGTTCAGAAATGGACTTTGTCCACTAAGATTATTTTGTAAACGAGTCTTGACTAATAAGAAATGATTCTCTATGATTATGTGTGTATTCCACAAAGCTTCATGTTTTATGTTATGATTTTTGTGATTACATTTCACTACAATGATTTATCCCATGTTATGAAATTAGGATCTCTTTTGAAGGTTATGATTTCCAAAATGTTATGTTCTTATGAATATGATGTGATTGATGTTTCTTTTATTTACCCTTACTAAGCATTTGAGCTCACCCATTTGTATGTTTTCTTTCCCCAGGTCAGGAATAAGGTTATTAAGTAAGATTTTCCAAAAGGGACTAAAGATATGATGAAATAAATGGGAGACAGTGTAGATGCTTTATGAACCTGTAGTTTATGTATCCCAGTTTCTAAAGACACTACACCTATACGGTCCTTTCATGGTTTTGTTATATTTTGTAATAAGTGTACCTCAATTTTGAAGTACTAACAATTTATGTAAAGTATGGTTCATTATAGTTGGTATCCGAGGAAAGGTATTTTCAACCATTGGAAACTGGGATGTGAATGACCTAGTAAGAATCATAAGGATAATTCTATGCATAGAACACGATATTAGTGTTTTTAAAAATGGACATGAACATCCTATGATAAGACCTCAAGTGTGAAATTTTATTCTTGATTATGTGGTTTTCCTATTATAATTAGTGTTGCTCACACTATTCATCTTGTTTTAGTCAATGGCTGGAACCCGAAGGAACCGTGTTAAGGAGGAATGCGACGGGAAATGCAATGATTGTCCTCCTGAGAAACCAAACGTTATGGGAGCTAGAATGAAAAATCTTGTAGCCATGCTCACACAACTTTCTCATGCTACGAATCAAGCAGGAATTACAAACGAGCAAAGGAAGGAGTGACATTATGTTGAATCCTTCATGAGACAGTGTCCAACTTCATTCAGCGGGTCTACTGATCCTTTAGTTGCTGAACGATGGATCAGTACTACTGAAAAGATATTTTCAGTTCTTCAATGTTCTGAACATGATAAAGTCATCTTAGCAGTGTATCGTTTGGAAGGTGATGCTGATCAACTGTGGAATTTTATCAAGAATATGAGGCCAAGAGATGAAATTGAGTCCATGAATGGGATTAGGTCAAGAACTTATTTTTCAATAAGTACTTCCCTCGTATTCTCTGAACAAAGATGGAGAAATAGTTTCTTGATCTAAAGAAAAAGGATGATGAATCTGTTGGTACCTACGAAGAAAATTTAACAAGACTTGTAAGGTACTCTTCTGGTATTATTATCCAACCTGAGAGTAAGATCAATCGATTCTTTAGTGGCTTAAAACCAAGGCTTTGAAGGGCATTAGCCATAAGGGACTTCAATAGCTACGAGGAAATCGTTCGATGTTCACTCAAAGATGAGATGGAGATTGGAGTAATCCATCAGTCATATGGGTTTGATACGAAGAGGAAAATAGAATTCAAAGAAAAATCTAAATATCACACTGAAAAGAAGATGATTTCTCCCTTATGCAGAAAGTGTGGAAAGAAACATGGAGGGAGTTGTCTTAAAGGGACAAGTAAATGTTTCAAATGTGGAAAGGAAGGTCCTCAGGCATTTGAATGCCACAATGATGGGAAGAAGATGTCTAGTGATGCGAACAAAGAAAAGGCTACATAGAGTACACCTCCTACACTTCAATGTTACAAGTTCAAGGAAATGGGGAATTATGCAAATAAATGACCCAATCCAAGGGTTTTTGATGATGATCAATGTCAACAAACTCTTAAGGCTAAAGACAATGGAAAGTCACATGCAATTTATATCAGCGACGTGGAGTACGATAACGAAGTGGTGAAAGGTACACTTACCATCCACTCTAAAGTACCAAATGTTTTATTTGATTCTGGATCCACCCACTCCTTTATTTCTGAAAAATTTTCTAAGGGTATCACCGTATTACCTCAATAATTAGATTTTGAGTTAGCTGTGACAACCCATAATGGAACAACAGTCGCATCAAATGTTTATAATTCTTCTCCGATTGAAGTTTGTGGGAAAGTGCTTCATGCAAGTCTTGTGATCCTACCTATAGTGGAATTTGATGTGATTCTTGGCATGGATTGGCTTTCTCTATATGGAGCACATATCAATTTCCAAAGAAGGGAAGTCACATTTCATATTCCAGATCAATCTTTGATCGTCTATCGATGCAAGGATGAACATAACCTTCCAATGGAAATTTCTTCCATCTTATGTGTCTTGATTCCACTAAATGAAGGTTATTTATCTCAAATGGTTGGTGAGAAACTCACGATTAAGAATATGACCATTGTACAAGAGTTTGATGATGTCTTTATGGAGGAATTACCGGGTCTTCCACCAAATCATGAAGTTGAGTTTCCAATAGATCTCATTCCGTGTGCTTTACATATTTCAAAGACACCTTATAGAATGGTCCCAATTGAGTTGCAGGAATTTAAGAAGCAACTCCAAGAGAATCTTGATTAGGGATTCATATTCCCTAGTGTGTCACCTTGGGGAGAACATGTTCTGTTTGTTAAAAAGAAATATGGATCAATGAGACTCTGCATTGATTATCGACAACTTAACAAGATCACTATCAAGAACAAATATCCTCTCCCGTGCATTGATGACTTTTTTGACCAACTACGCGGAGCTCAACACTTTTCCAAGATTGATCTTCGTTCAAGGTATCCTCAATTAAGGGTCAAAATGGAGGATATACCAAATACAACTTTCTGTACAAGGGATAGACACAATGAATTTATAGTGATTCCATTTGGTCTTACTAGTTCCCCTACTATCTTCATGGATCCGATGAATAGAGTCTTTAGAGACTATCTTGATCAGTTTGTGGTAGTCTTTATAGACAATATTCTTGTATATTCAATGAGCAATGAAGAACATGAAGATCACTTGATAATTATATTGAATACCCTGAGAAATGAGATGATTTATGCCAAATTTACCAAGTGTGAATTTTGGCTTCAAAAAGTTTCATTTTTGGGTCACATAATCTCAAAAGAGGGGATATCTGTGGATCGAGCAAAAACAGAGGTTATCAAAAGATGGTCGAGACCAACAACAGTAACTGAGATCCGATGTTTTCATGGTTTGGCTGGATATTATCTACGTTTTGGGAAATATTTTTCATGATTTTCTAATCCACTCACCATGTTGACTCGAAAAGGAGTTATGTTTGTTTGGATGGAGGAATGTGAAGAGAATTTCAAGGAGTTGAAAAGAATGTTATCCAGTGCACCTGTGCTCACACTGCCTTGTAGTGGAGAAAGGTCTGTGATATATAGTGATGCATCCAAGAAGGGATTGTGGAGTGTTCTTATGCAAAATGATATGGTGATAGCTTATGCCTCACGACAGTTGAAAATCTATGAGCTAAATTACACAACTCATGATTTGGAGTTAGCTGCAGTAATCTTTGCATTAAATATTTGGAGGCATTATCTTTATGGAGAAAGGTGTGACATTTATACTGATCATAAAAGTTTAAAGTATATTTTCACACAAAAGGAGCTGAATATGCGCCAAAGAAGATGGTTGGAGCTGATTATGGATTACGACTGCTCAATTCATTACCACCCCGGGAAAGCAAACAAGGTGGCAGATGCATTAAGTCGAAAAGACCATGCCAGTTTATCCATGATGGGGATCACAAAATATCCAATATTTATGGATTTACAAAGGATGGATCTTGGAATTATAATGAAATGGGAAAATTGTATCTTTCTCAAATGAATGGTCAACCATCTATACATGTAAAAATTAAAGAGGCACAGAAAGAAGATGTAGAGTTACAAAAGAAGGTGGGAAATGTTCTTGAATTCAACCTTGATTGTGATGGGATAATAATTTTCAGGAATCGGGTTTGTGTTCCCCCCATCCCCGAATTAAAGAAGGAGCTTCTGGATGTGGCTCATAGTTCTTCATTCTCTATTCATCTTGGAAGCACGAAGATGTATAGGGACCTGAAAGAGTACTTCTGGTGGGATGGTATGAAAAGAGATGTTGCTGAATCTGTCTCTCGATGCTTGGTTTATCAGCAAGTTAAAGCTGAGAGACAGAATTCAAGGGGATGTTACAACCATTACCCATACCCGAATGGAAATGGGAAAACATCACTATGGACTTTGTCACAGGACTTCCTAAAACATCAAAAGGCAATAATAATATCTGGGTCATAGTTGATCGTATTACAAAGTCTACACACTTCATTGCTATTACAGAGGATTTCTCACTGGATCAGCTATCCAGGATATATGTAAAGGAAGTGGTAAGATTGCATGGAGTACCACTTTCTATTATATCTGATCAGGATCCGAAGTTTACATCAATGTTCTGGTGAAGTCTTTAGCATACTCTGGATATAGAGTTGAGTTTCAGCACTGCTTATCATCCTCAGACAAACAGTTAGTCTGAGAGGACAATTCAAACTCTAGAAGATATTTTGAGATCTTGCTCTATGTATTTCAAAGGTGGTTGGGATCTACACCTACCTTTGGTGGAATTTTCTTATAATAATAGCTTTTACTCCAGTATTCATATGGCTCCTTATGAAGCTCTCTATGGAAAGAAATGCAGGACACCATCTTGCCGGGATGAAGTTGGGGAAAGAAAGCTATTAGGACCTAATCTTGTTGATGAGATGGAAGAAATAATCCCCATCTATTAAACAACACATAAGACCAGCTTAGAGTCCATAGAAATGTTATGCCGACAACCAAAGAAAAGACCTAGATTTTGAAGTGGGTGATAAAGTGTTCTTACGAATATCTCCCTGGAAGAGGGTCATGAGATTTGAAAAGAAGGGTAAGTTGAGCCCTAGATATATAGGTCCTTTCGAAATACTGGATCGTGTTGGGAAGGTAGATTACCGATTGGCGCTTCCACCGAATCTCTCTCAAGTTCACGATGTGTTCCATGTATCTCTCCTGAGAAAGTACATACATGATCCTTCACATGTACTCACCTCAGAAGTTGTACCGCTTGAACAAGATCATTCTTATGAAGAACAACCGATAGAGATTCGCGATCGTAGTGAAAAAGTCATGCGGAACAGGACCACTCGCTTGGTGAAATTTTTATGGAGGAACCACCAATTAGAAGAAGCTACATGGGACATTGAGGATATGATGAGGGAGATGTATCTTCATCTGTTTGTTACAAGTGGGAAATTTCGACGGAGAAATTCATTTTAAGGGGGGTAGAATGTAACAACCGAGACTTTTATAAGACATGTTTTGTTTTTATTTTATATAAATCATCAAATGAATCTTTCACTACACACAACACTATCTTGGCTTTCATTACACGCATTGGCGACCTTCCTTGATAGCTTGCATCGTACGCAATACCGAGTTTCACTAAACAACGATATGCTATTAAAATATTATTAAAACTAGCCGTTATGAATAGTAATAAACACTTTTTGAAATTTTGTAAATTTTATTTTTCAAAATGGACTTCGTTAGCCTAGGGTGAAATTTTTTTATTTTTCTAGAAACTTTTAATTTTTGTTGAATAGTGAAAACACTAGGTTACTATTTAAAAACCGACTTTTTATTTAAATAATTTTTTATTTTATTTAAATTTATTGTAGGTCAAAATTGATACATAATACCTATATAAGTTCAATGCAATTCATTGGAGTCATTTTATAACAATTTTGGATATAAAAAATATGTATTGAACTTTTCAACGTCTTTTACCCACCTCCTAGGAGAATTTGAAAATTTATATAAAATATAATTTTACTGCTTCTGTGAGTGGAATTTCAAAAATCCGAGAGACATGGTTGATGTTAGTAAGTAAAATGTGGTTCAATGAGATGAAAATAATTTTTGGTGTATAAAACTTTTTACTTTTATTTACCATGGTTAAATGTAAATTGGTTAATTAAGAGTAAAAATGATATTATTATTACCCTAACACATGAAGGAATTCAATTGGATAAGTTTAATTCGACCAAAAACAACATTTGGAATAAAATATGACCATTTAGGCCTACATGGATTAGATTAGGACATTTATTATTAATTTATTTATAGAAGGGTTAAAATAGTTAAAATCAATGTTTAATAAGTAAATAATTTTTCATATAGGGTTATACATAAGATAAATTCTAATATAAATATTCATTATAAATCTGAACAGATTTCCTACATAATGATATTTTATTTGTAATTTTTAGACATTAAATAATATAATTTATTTATGACACAATGATGATGTAGTAATTATATTATTAATGAAATATTGACATAATTGATGTTATCAATACACAAATAAATGAAATATGAGACTTTCTAAGAATTAAAATAATTTTATATGTTAATATGACATGTTAGTATTGATTAAATTCACTTTGATCGAACTGATCTTTCTGTTATGTTTTTTACAAAAATCAATTACTAAATAATGTCAAAATTGACATAAAATAGTTTTTAAAAAAAACAATATATTATAAATTGTTATATTATTCCTAAAAATCTATGTTTCGGCCAAATGAGTTAGATAAGGTTATATATATTAATAATAAACAGCTTGGGGTTCGTTTGGCTTGTTATAGTACGTTTATTAATCTTATAGTGTAAGAAAACAAGAAGACACGGTAAAAGTAAAATTATTTAACTTAAAGTTAAATCTAAATGATAAGGTTAAAATATGATCCTAAACTTTTCTAAATTCTATTTTAAGAGACTATTTCGACCGATCCCCACCTTAGCTTCAAAATAAATCAATTTTGAGCTATTTGAAATCAAATATGGCTTTATAATAAAATAATATTTTTAGTTTTTCCAAAGGTGCCCCTCTCCTCCCTTATAAAAGGGAACCTCCTTCCTCTCTTACTCACACCACATTGAGCCTTCATGCTCGGCCAAAACCTGCCAAATTATCTTCTCCACTTTCCTAGAAACATCCTAGAGGTCCTGGTCTTCTTCTAAGACCAATTTTAGTGCCCTTAAAGGAGGTCTCAAATAAGCGCTTCAATGAAGAGGTAATGTCTGTTGCCGATTCTTTCAACTTTATTTCTTCTTCCACTTCTTATTCTTTAGTTGTTTCATTATGAATTAATAACATAAGTATAACTGAAATACTGATATGTTATTATAAGTATGAAACTACCCTATTTCACCATTTATCCATCCTATGAAAAATTAAATCACCATGCATGCGTACATACGGAATACGGTCTCCGCGCCGTGGTGTAATATATTTTCCACCACCACCTTACATGGATGGGTATAATGGTGTAAATAATGAATATATATGATTATTGTAAAGTGATATTGATTTTGAAATAGTTTACATACACTCCAATACAATTCCATGATCATGGGAACGATATCGTCGCTCGTGTGTACATATGGAATATCGTCTCCACGATGTGATGTGACTCGTTCTACATGATTTTCATTGAATAATGATTACATAAATGAATTGAGTGAATAAATATGATATATATTACACCAATACCACTCTGTAAATGTGGTATCTGTAACCTAAAAAGAAGTATAAGAATTTATTCGACAAAACATGAATAAGAACAAAAAGTAACAAACACCAGAATAACAAGTAGCAATGAAATATTACTAATAATAAGATAAGAATATGACCATATATGATATCATAACAATGAGTATGATTCTATAATAAGTCAATTACATTATTTAAATCATTATACAGGATGTTCGGACACTGAAGAAGCAAATCAGACCTAATGTAAGGGAAATATCACAATCTCATTTTTATCCGATATTGTATATACTTTGGAATTTACTGGGGTGTATTTTATCATCCACATCCATGTTTCCTCAATATGTAATATTATTTCCATCCACCTAAAATTTTATAAATCCAATTTTACCCTTCGGTGAGTTTTTAGTAATAGATATGAAAGAAATCTTTTGTCATTTTTCGTATGAGGTACTTGTTGACTTTTCTGACCAAAGTACGAGAAGAATGTTTTTTTAACTTATATGGCTTGAATGGATTTTTAAAACATTACTTCCAAGAAGCTTCCTTTACAAGTTTTAATGTTTATTTTTAATCAACTTCTTTTAATTTAGAATTGTATGACATTTTATGAAAGGAAATGTATTTTTGATGTAGAAAGGATATTTTCCTCAAGAATGGAGTTCAAGTGTTTTATCAAAATTATTTTCCATCTAACATAATAAAGTGTTATGTTTCTATCCCTATTATTACATTGATTTGATTATGTTGTGATGGAATTATTTTTATGAATTCCTTTATCATATATTAATTTTTTTATGATGTCACGATGTTTAAGAATCCCATTTTTATTACATGGGTTATGCTAAGATGTAAGGTTTATGATTTTGTGGCACACATAAGAATGGTATCATTACGAGATGGGTGGGACATATATTTCCCTCCAATGCATTGGGTAAAGATTTTATATCTCATGAGATAGACATGGCTGGAACGGAAGGTTAAACCGGTTCAGTGAAACAGGACTGAAACGAGGAATAAACTCGGTTCAGAAATGGAATTTGTCCACTAAGATAGTCTTGTCAATGAGCCTTGACTAATAAAAAATGATTCTCTATGATTATGTGTGTATGCCACAAAGCTTCATGTTTTTTGTTATGAATATTGTGATTACATTTCACTACCATGATTTATCCCATGTTATGAAATTATGATCTCTTTTGCAGGGTATGATTTCCAAAATGTTATGTTCTTATGAATATGATGTGATTGATATATCTTTTGTTTACCCTTACTGAGCATTTGAGCTCACCCTTTTGTATGTTTTCTTTCCCCAGGTCAGGAAGAAGGTTATTATGTAAGATATGCCAAAAGGGACTATAGATATGATGAAATAAATGGGAGACAGTGTAGACGCTTTATGAACCAGTTGTTTATGTTTCCCAGTTTCCAAAGACACTATACCTATATGGTCTTTTCATGGTTTTGTTATATGTTTTAATAAGTGTACTTCAATTTTGAAGTATTAACATTGAATATAAATAATGGGTCATTATAGTTGGTATCTTGGAAACTAGGATGTGAAAGCCTTAGTAAGAATACTAAGGATAATTCTAAGCATATAACATGATCTTAGTGTTTTAAAAATGGTCATGAACAACCTATGATAAGGCCTCAAGTGTGAAATATTATTATTGATTATGTGGTCTTACTATTATAATTAGTGTTTCTCACACTATTCTTCTTGGTTTTAGTCATTGGCTGGAACCCAACGGAACCGTGTAAATGTGGAATGCGACGGGCAATGCAATGATTGTCCTCCTGAGCAACCAAACGTTATGGGAGATGGAATAGAAAATCATGTAGCCATGCTCACACAACTTTCTCAAGCTATGAATCATGCATGACTTCCAAACGAGCAAAGGAAGGAGCAACATTCTGTTGAATCCTTCATGAGACAGCGTCCACCTTCATTCAGCGGGTCTACTGATCCATTAGTTGTTGAACAATGGATCAATACTACTGAAAAAGATATTTTCAGTTCTTCAATGTTCTGAACATGATAATTTCATCTTAGCAGTGTATCATTTGGAAGGTGATTCTGATCAATAGTGGAATCTTATCAAGAATACGAGGCCAAGAGATGAAATTGAGTCCATGGAATAGGAAGAGTCCGAGAACTTATTTTTCAATAAGTACTTCCCTCGTATTTTCCGAACAAATATGGAGAAGGAGTTTCTTGAACTAAAGAAAAAGGGTGATGAATCTGTTGGTACCTATCAAGAAAATTTTACAAGACTTGCAAGGTATGCTTCTGGTCTTATTATCCAACCTGAGAGTAAGATCGATTTATTCTTTAGTGGCTTAAAACCAAGTCTTCGAAGGGCGTTTTCTATAAGGGACTTCAATAGCTATGAGGAAATCGTTCGATGTGCTCTCAAAGTTGAGATGAAGATTGTAGTAAGCTGTCAGTCATATGGGTTTGATAAGAAGAGGAAAATAGAATTCAAAAGAAAATTTAAAGAGCACACTGAAAAGAAGATTATTTTTCCCTTATTCTCAATGTGTGGAAAGAAACATGTAGGGAGTTGTCTTAAAGGGACAAGTAAATGTTTCAAATGTGGAAAGGATGGTCATCGAGAATTTGAATGCCACAATGATGGGAAGAAGATGTCTTGTGATGCGGACAAAGAAAAGGCTACACAGAGTGCACCTCCTACACTTCAATGTTACAAGTGCAAGGAAATGGGGAATTATGCCAATCAATTCCCTAATCCAAGGGTTGTTGATGATGATCGACGTCAACAACCTCTTAAGGCTAAAGACAAAGGAAAGTCACATGAAATCTCTATCAGCGGTGTGGAGTAAGACAACGAAGTGGTGAAAGGTACACATACCATCCACTCTAAAGTATCAAATGTTTTATTTGATTCTGGATACACCCACCCATTTATTTTTTAAGAATCACCGTATTACCTCAACAATTAGATGTTGAGTTAGCTTTGACAACCCCTAATGGAACAACAGTCACATAAAAAGATTATAATTATTCTCCGATTGAAGTTTGTGGGAAAGTGCTTCCTGCAAATCTTGTGATCCTCCCTATAGTGGAATTTGATGTGATTCTTGGCATTGATTGGATTTCTCTATATGGAGCTCATATCAATTTCCAAATAAGGGAAGTCACATTTCATATTCCAGATCAATCTTTGATCGTCTATCAATTCAAGGATGAACATAACTTTCCAGTGGATTTTTCTTCCATCTTATGGGTCTTGATTCCACTAAATAAAGGTTATTTATCTCAAATGGTTGGTGAGAAACTCACGATTAATAATATTCCCATTGTACGGGAGTTTGATGATGTCTTTCCGGAGGAATTACTGGGTCTTCCACCAAATCATGTAGTTGAGTTTTCAATAGAACTCGTACCGGGTGCTTTACATATTTCAAAGACACCTTATAGAATGGCCACAATTGAGTTGCAGGAATTGAAGAAGCAACACCAAAGGGAATCTTGATAAGGGATTCAAACGCCCTAGTGTGTCACCTTGGGGAGCACCTATTCTGTTTGTTAAGAAAAAAGATGGATCAATGAGACTCTGCATTTATTGTTGAGAACTTAACAAGATCACTATCAAGAACAAATATCCTCTCCCGCACATTGATGAATTATTTGACCAATTACGTGGAGCTCAATACTTTCCCAAGATTGATCTTCGTTCAGGGTATCATCAATTAAGGGTCAAAAGGTAGGATATACCAAAGACGGATTTCCGTACAAGGTATGGACACTGTGAATTTACAGTGATGCCATTTGGTCTTACTAATGCCCCTTCTATCTTCATATATCTGATGAATAGAGTCTTTAGAGACTATCTTGATCAGTTTGTGGTAGTCTTTATAGACGATATTCTTGTATATTCAAAGAGCAAGGAAGAACATCAAGATCACTTGAGAATTATATTGATGAACCTAAGAAAGGATAAGCTTTATGCAAAATCTACCATGTGTGAATTTTGATTCAAAAAGTTTCATTTTTTGGTCGCATAATCTCAAAAGAGGGAATATCTGTGGATCCAGCAAAAACAGAGGTTATCGAAAGATGGTCGAGACCAACAACAATAACTGAGATCTGAAGATTTCTTTGTTTGGCTGGATATTATCGATGTTTGTGAAAGATTTTTTACGATTATCTAATCCACTCACCAAGTTGAATCAGAAAGGAGTTAAGTTTGTTTGGATGGAGAAATGTGAAGAGAATTTCAAGGAGTTGACAAGAAGGTTATCTAGTGCACTTGTGCTCACACTGCCTTGTAGTGGAGAAAGGTTTGTGATCTACAATGATGCATCCAAGAAGGGATTGGGGTGTGTTATTATGAAAAATTATATGGTGATAGATTATGCCTCACGACTGTTGAAAATCTGTGAGCAAAATTACCCAACTCATTATTTGGAGTTAGGTGCGGTAATATTTGCATTAAAGATTTGGTGGAATTATCTTTATGGAGAAAGGTGTGAAAATTATAATGATCATAAAATTTTAAAGTATGTTTTCACACAAAATGAGCTGAATATGCGCCAAAGAAGATGGTTGGATCTGATTAAGGATTACGACTGCTCAATTCATTACCACCCTGGGAAAGCAAACATGGTGGAAGATGCATTAAGTCGACAAGACCATGCTAGTTTATCCGTGATGAGGATCACAAAATATCCAATATTTAAGGATTTACAAAGGATGGATCTTGGAATTATAATGAAAGGGGAAAAATTGTATCTTTCTCAAATGAATGTTCAACCATCTATACAAGTTATGATTAAAGAGGCACAGAAAGAAGATGTCGAGTTACAAAAGAGGTGAGAAATGTTCCTGAATTCAACCTTGATTGTGATGGGATAATAAATTTTAGGAATCGGGTCTGTGTTCCACCCATCCCCGAATTAAAGAAGGAGCTGCTGGTTAAGGCTCACAGTTCTTCATTATCTATTCATCCTGGAGGCACGGTGATGTATAGGGACCTAAAAGAGTACTTCTGGTGGGATGACATGAAAACAGATGTTGCTGAATATGTCTCTCGATGCTTGGTTTGTCAGCAAGTTAAAGCTGAGAGACAGAAGTCTAAGGGGATGTTTCAACCATTACCCATACCCGGATGGAAATTGGAAAACATCACTATGGACTTTGTCACAGTACTTCCTAAAACATTCAATGGCAATAATGTTATCTGGGTCATAGTTGATCGTCTTAAAAAGTCTGTACACTTCATTTCTATTAGAGAGGATTTCTCTCTAGATCAGCTTGCTAGGATATATGTAAAGGAAGTGGTAAGATTACATGGAGTACGGTTTTTATTATATCTGATCAGGATCCGAGGTTTACCTCAATGTTCTGGCGAAGTCTTCAGCATACTCTGGATACAAAGTTGAGTTTCAGCACTGCTTATCATCCTCAGACAGACGGTCAGTCTGAGAGGACAATTCAAACTCTAGAAGATATGTTGAGAGCTTGCTCTATGGATTTCAAAGGTGGTTGGGATCAACATCTACCTTTGGTGGAATTTTCTTATAATAATAGCTTTCACTATAGTATTCAGATGGCACCTTATGAAGATCTATATGGAATGAAATGAAGGACTCCAACTTTCTGGGATGAAGTTGGGGAAAGAAAGCTATTAGGAAATGATCTTGTTGATGAGATGGCAGAAAAGGTCCGATATATTCAACAACACATAAGAGTAGCTCAGAGTCGACAGAAAGGTTATGCCGACAACTGAAAAAAAGACCTGGAGTTTGAAGTGGGTGATAAAGTGTTCTTACGAATATCTCCATGGAAGAGGGTCATGATATTTGGAAAGAAGGGGAAGTTGAGCCCTAGATATATCGGTCCTTTCGATATATTGGATCGTATTGGGAAGGTAGCTTAATGATTGGCGCTTCCACCGAATCTCTCTGAAGTTGACGATGTGTTCCATGTATCTCTCCTGAGAAAGTACATACCTGATCTTTCACATGTACTAATCTCAGAAGTTGTACCGCGGGAACAAGATCTATCTTATAAAGAACTGCCGATAGAGATTCTCGATCATAGTGAAAATGTCCTATGGAACAAGACCACTCGCTTGGTGAATGTTTTATGCTGGAACCACCAATTAGAAGAAGCTACATGGGAGCTTGAGGATATGATGAGGCAGAGGTATCCTCATCTATTTGTTACAAATGACGAATTTCGAGGGAGAAATTCATTTTAAGGGGGGTAGAATGTAACACCCGAGAATTTAATAATAAATATTTTGTTTTTGTTTTATATAAATCATCAAATGAATCTTTCACTACACACAACACTATCTTGTCTTGCTTTACACACAATTGTGACCTTCCTTGATAGCTTGCGTCGTATGCAATAACGAGTTTCACTAATCAGCGATATGCTATTAAAATATTATTAAAACTAGTAGTTATGAATAGTAATAACCACTTTTTGAAATTTTGTAAATTTTATTTTTCAAAATGTACTTCGTTAGCCTTGGGTGAAGTTTTGGTTTTTTTTGGAAACTTTCAATTTTTGATGAATAGTGAAAACACTAGGTTACTATTTAAAAACCGACTTTTTATTTAAATAATTATTTATTTATTTAAATTTATTTTAGGTCAAAATTGATACATAATACCTATATATGTTCAATGAAATTCATTGGAGTCATTTTATAATAATTTTAGATATAAGAAATTTGTATTGAACTTTTCACCGTCTTTTACCCACCACCTATGAGAATTTGAAAATTTAAATAAAATTTAATTTTACTGCTTCTATGAGTGGAATTTCAAAAATCCGAGAGACACGGTTGATGTCAGTAAGTAAAATGTGGTTCAATGTGATGAAAATAATTTTTGGTGAATAGTAACTTTTTTCTTTTATTTACAACGTTTAAAATTAAATAAGGTAATTAAGAGTAAAAATAATATTATTATTACCCTAAAACATGTCCTAATTCTATTGGATAAGTGTAATTAGACCAAAAACAACCTTAGGAATAAAATATGACCATTTAGGCCCACATGGATTAGATTAGGTCATTTATTATTAATTTATTTAATGAAGGGTTAAAATAGTTAAAATCCAAGTTTAATAAGTAAATAATTTTTAATATATGGTTATAAATAAGATAAATTCGAATATAAATATCCATTAGAATGATAAAAACATTTAATACATAATTATATTTTATTTGTAATTTTTAGACATTAAATAATTTAATTTAGTTATGACACAATGATGATGAAGTGATTATCTTATTAATGAAATATTGACATAATTGATTTTATAAATATCCAAATAAATGTAATATGAGACTTTTTATGAATTCTAATAATTTTATATGTTAATATGACATGTGTTTATCAATTTAATTCACTTTTTTTGAACTGATATTTCTGTTATGATTTTCACAAAAATCAATTACTAAATAGTTTCAAAATTGACATAAAATAGTTATTAAAACAAATATTATATTATTAATAGTTACTTTATTCATAAAAATATGAGGATAGTCCAAATGACTTAGATAGGGTTATATATATTAATAATAAACAACATGGGGTTCGTTTGGCTTGTTATAGTAAGTTTATTAACCTTATAGTGTTAGAAAACAGGAAGACACTGTAAAAGTAAAATTATTTAACTTAAAGTTAAATCTAAATGATAAGGTTAAAATAGGAACTTAAACTTGTCTAAATTCTACTAGAAGATAGGATTGAGACCCATCCCCTTCTTAGCTTCAAAATAAATCAATTTCGAGCTATCTGAAACTGAATATGGCTTTATAATAAAATAATATGTTTAGTTTTTCCAAAGGTACCCCTCTCCTCCCTTATAAAAGGGCACCTCCTCCCTCTCTTACTCACACCACTTTGAGGCTTCATGCTCGGCCAAAACCTGCCAAATTATCTTATCCACTTCCCTAGAAACATCCTAGAGGTCCTGGTCTTCTTCAAATACCATGTTTCGTGCCAATAAAGGAGGTCTCAAAAAAGTGCTTCAAAGAAGTGGTAATGTCTATAACCGATTCTTTCAACTTTATTTCTTCTTCCACTTCTTGTTCTTTAGTTTTTTCAGTATGAATTAATAAAATCAGTATCACTCATATACGGATTTGTTATTATAAGTATGAAACTACCCTATTTCACCATCTATCCATCCTACGGAAAATGAAATCACCGCGCGTGCGTACGTACGGAATACCGTCTCCACGGCGCGGTGTAATCTATTTTCCACCACCACCTTACTTGGATGGGTATAATGGTGAAAATAATGAATATATATGATTATTTTAATATGATATAGATTATGAAATAATTTACATAAAATCTAATACAATTCAATGATCATGGGAATGATATCATCGCTCGTGCGTACGTACGGAATACCGTCTCCATGATGTGATGCGACTCGTTCTACATGATTTTCATTGAATAATGATTACATAAAAGAATTGAGAGAATAAATATGATATATATTACACTAATAAAATTCTGTAAATTAGGTATCTATAACCTAAAAAGAAGAATAATAATATATTCGAAAAAACACGCATCAGAACAAAAAGTAATAAACACCCGAATAACAAGTAGCAATGAAATATTACTAATAATAAGCTATGAATATGACGATATATGATATCATAACAATGAGTATAATTCTGGAATAAGTCAATGACATTATTTAAATCATTATATAGGAGGTTCAGACACTTACGAAGCAAATCAGACCTATGGTAAGGGAAATATCACAATCTCATTTTTATCCGAGATTGTTTATACTTTGGAATTTACTAGGGTGTATTTTATCATCCACATCCATTTTTCCTCAATATGTAATATTATTTCCATCCACCTACAATTGTTTAAATCCAATTTTACCCTTCGGTGAGTTTTGAGTAAAAGATATGAAATGAATCTTTAGTCGTTTTTCGTATGAGGTACTTTTTGCCTTTTTCGAAAAAAGTACGAGAAGAATGTTTTTTTAAGTTATACGGCATGAATGGATTTTTAAAACATTATTTCCAAGAAGCTTCCTTTAAAAAATTTCATGTTTATATTTAATCAACTTCTTTTAGTTTAGAATTGAATGACACGTTAAGAAAGGTAAAGTGTTTTTGAAGTAGAAATGATATTTTCCTCAAGAATGGAGTTCAAGTGTTTTATCAAAATTATTTTCCATCTAAGACAATAATGGTTTCTGTTTCTATCCCTATTATTACATTTATTCGATTATGTTGTGATGGAATTATTTTTATGAATTCATTTATCTTATATGAATTGTTTTATGATGTCACGATATTTAAGAATCCCATTTTTATTACATGGGTTATGCTATGATGTATGGTTTATGATTTTGTGGCACACATAAGAATGGTATCATTATGGGATGGATGGGACCTATATCTCCCTCCAATTCATTGGGTAATGATTCTATATGTCATGAGATAGACATGGCTGGAACGACAGGTTAAACCGGTTCAGTGAAACATGACTGGAACGTGGAATGAACTCGGTTCACAAATGGACTTTGTCTACTGAGATAGTCTTGGTAATGAGTCTTGACTAATAAGAAATGATTCTCTATGATTATATGTGTATGAAACAAAGCATCATGTTTTAAGTTAGTATTATTTTGATTACATTTCACTACCATGATTTATCCCATGTTATGAAATTATGATCTCTTTTGCAATGTATGATTTCCAAAATGTTATGTTCTTATGAATATGATGTGATTGATATTTCTTTTGTTTACCCTTACTGAGCATTTGAGCTCACCCATTTGTATATTTTCTTTCCCCAGGCCAGGAAGAAGGTTGTTTTGTAAGATATTCCAAATGGGACTATAGATAAGATGAAATAAATGGGAGACAGTGTAGACGCTTTATGAACCTGTTGTTTACGTTTCCCAGTTTCTAAAGACACTATACCTATACAGTCCTTTCATGGTTTTGTTATATGTTTTAATAAGTGTACTTCAACTTTGAAGTACTAACAATGTATGTAAATGATGGGTCATTATAAAAAATCTGGAGAATTATCTCAAGACCAAGATAACTCCTTCCTCCAAGAACGCTCTCAAGATGGAGAGAGATCCTCCTCCATCAGATCAAGATGATCTAAGGAGGAAAACAAAAGCAAAGGATTCTCCATGACAGCACCTAGATAATCCTTCGGTGATGTCTGAATATACATGGCGGATGGGTGGATCACCGCTAAAGGAATTCTATCCTCGTCTTATGTGACACAATGACGAATCACATCAGAATGTGATCAGAAATATCAATGAAGAAAGAATTCCAAAAAAGGTACTTCTTGAAAATTAATTAAAATAATTATAATAAACCAATAACAATCCTCTTTTGTGGTTCCGGGACTATTTTTCTTAATTGTCTATTTCTATGATTCCATCTATGGAGGCTGGCGTTTATCATCGTATTGATATCGGATTGATCATTTATAATGACAAAAGGCCAAGTGGGAACATCCACCCACGAGCTTCGGCTGCCCACAGAACCTTCAATTGGAATTAGAGGGAGGTTATAATGTTGATTATAGTTATTTAATTTTCGTTGATAATTTACACATTTATATTTGATTCAACTCAAGATAAATTGTTCTATAATACTGAATGAATGAGATTTGTTATTCCTCCATCGTTTATCGATTCACATCAAAGAAATGACTTATAATTTTTAATTTTGATTAAAATAAAAATTAGGAGCTCATCTGGAGGAGTCTCTCTTTCTGTTTGTACAATACAAGAATATATGGCCTGTAGTGAAAACAACATGTCTTGTACTTAGGTTCAAAGAACCAGTACTGGTTGACCAAACCACACCGTGTGAATTGAGAATGTCTAAGTATTTATTACACTGTGTTGACCAGAACTGAACGACATGTGGAAATTGGAATACACATCGTGTATGTTGGATCAACATGCAGTGTAGTCTGATATGGACCAAGTGAAACCGTGTACAAGGAGAAGCCATATACCATGTAAACGGGATTTCTAGGCCGGTAACCACGTAATAAGGAAGTAGACGCAATGTTAGATTAATATACACGCCTTGTACTCCAAAATCTCCATAGTACAGAAAACATGCCAAATCCACGGTGTGTAATTTTGATAAAGGGTGAAAATAAATACAAGTAGTGTAATATAGCCTACACGTCGTGTACTTTCTAGAAATGAAATTTCAGCAGGTTTCCTTGAAAGTGAAAATACTCGTACAAGGATTATGGATGAGAATAATCTCATGGAAATTCTGAAAAGAATTAAAGATGAAGAATTTATTAATAATAAGATCACAATTGATTGAATTCAAGCGCAAATTATCATAAATAAGTGAGCGATTAAAATAATTTGAATACTGAAAATGCATAAATTTCTTTTCATGCTATGGATTATCATGAGCTAGACCGAAGACCCTTTGTATGTATATGGTTTCATTTAAATTTATTTAATTTAAATTCATTATCGGGCAGGCCTTCTTACAATAAAATTTCTGTCATGCATGACAATGAGTTATTTATTGTAAAACCCATGTTATGGAGGATCTCCCAATCTAGTGGAGACGGTTCAAAATCCGAAGCTGAGGAAAAATCAACAAAAAAAGATACAAAGGTGGAAGATGGGAGCTGCAAAACCCAAACCATCAGGTTTAAGGTGTTTTCCCCAGGTCAGTGTTAGCTTATCAAAAAATGCTAGTTAAGCTAAAAAATAGAAGATCATGATCATGTCATATTATTTTATTTCCATCTAATTGCATGGTTTATTTATTATGTATCTGTTTTCACGATCACATAATTAATGAAATAAACATTCATGCAATGATGGAATAAAATAAAAACCAGACTATGAATAAACATTATCAGAACCTGGTTAATCACTTAAGAAAGCATCAATTAATATTAAAAAATATGTGATAATTTGAAACTATGAATAAAGGATTGAAATCCCATAAATACAATATTATGTCATACCAAGCCTTCTGTTACTTGATTAAGAGCAAGACTCAATAAAACTATGTGTCTAACCAACCTTTGTTGGGACCCTTATTTTTATAATGGAAGCTCTTATGAAAGTTTTGGGTTGACTTAAACAGTTTACATAAAGAGGAGTATCCCTTTCTAGACTTGTTGTAAAATGGATGGATGTGATCAGGAAATCCATGTCAGGATTTCAGCATTAGGGAGTCCCCTCAAGATATCAAGGAACTATAAGTTCATATTTGGAAAAGACCTGCCTACCAAAAAACCTTCAAATAGCTTGACCAACCCTTGACAGGGTTATACGAAGGGGAATATGGATCCATGACACTAGAATATCATAGAAACTAGACATTCTATGTTCAATGGTGGGGTCCATTGGGACTTGATAATATAGTGGGAGAATTAATAAATTCATTTATTATTTTTCAAAAGACGAAATCAAAGGTTACTTATAAATTTTGCAATTTTAATTTGTAGAATCATTATGAAAAACTCGTCAACCAAATTTTCTCTATGATCAATTCAAGATAAAGACAATATCCTCACCGGTAGTGACATTTAAGAATGGTTTAGTCACCTTTAGGTTATCCTACACCATGAACGAATGTTTTACGTGCTAGAGTCCTCAATTCCTGATTCCCCACCCAAGGGGCAAGTGATGAAGATTTACTAGACTATGATCATCATTAGAAAAATGCACTCGACATTCAATGATTGATGCTATCATAAATTTCTACTATGCTTGTAACACCCCAAGATTCCACGATACACTTCTCTTTGAATAATACAATAGCATGTGTTGTATGCAACTTCAAGTTCTAACACACACCACAACCAATAAAACTAGCTGTTATGAATAGTAATACCATCTTTTTGAAATTTGATACATTTTATTTTTCAAAATGGAATTCATTTTTGGATTTGGAATATTGAAATTATCTTAGGATGAAATTTTGGTACTTTTTTGATAAATTTTATATTTTGATGAATAGTGAAAATTAATAAATTTTAATTAAAAACAACATTTTTAATCCAAATCATTAATATTGAATTTTTTTTAATTTTAGTGGTTTTAAATTATAATTAGAATATATTTTTAACATTTAATACAATTTTGGTCATTGGACATAATTTCACAATTAAACCAGACATAAACAAGTGCCAATATTTTGATAGTTATTATATCTTAGAAACACATTTTTTGTTTTGACAGCGGGAGTTAATTTTAAATTAATTTCTTCCACTTCTGTGTTGTTAATTTGGAAAAACAGATTCCATATTTGGAATCAGGTTGTACAAATTGTGTAAATTTGTAACTCTTATTTTTATACATTTTTAATAATTACTTCGGTAACTATTTTATTTACCATGGTTAAAGGGAAAATATGGTAAATAAGGGTTAAAAAATAATACTATAATAATAATAAATTACAATAAAATGTATCCTAACCTTATTGGTGGATACATGTCCGACCATGGGCATCTTTGGGTCGATTTTGGGACCCCATGGATCCACTTGTAGGTGATAGGGACACTTTATATTAATTAAGTTAAAGTGAATACAAAAATGAAATAAGCTTATATATTATAGAAAAACCATTTTTACATAGGTTTATTTATGATTTATTTTCTATTATAAATATTCATTAGAAAGATAAAAATATTTCCTACATAATGGTATTTTATTTCTAATTTTTAGACATTGAAAATGTAAAAATATATATGACATAATAATGATGCAGTATTTTCCTTATTAATGAATGAATCAAATAATTGATATTATAAATGTTAAAATAAATATAATTTGATAGTTTTGATGACATAAACGAATTTTATTGGTTAATATGACATGTTATGATTGCTTAAATTAATTTGTTTCTAATTAATAAAGTTTTTAAGACCTTAACAAAAATCAATTATTGAGTAGTTTCAAAATTGACATAAATGATTTTTTAAAACAAATATTATATTATTAATTTATATTATTTCCCTAAAAATCTATGTTTCGGCCAAAAAACTTATATCATGATAGGTGTATCTGTAATGGACCAGATCACGGTTTTTTGGAGTTATATAGTATGTTTATTAACTATATAATATAAAAATACAAAGTGACTTGGTAAGTGTCAAACTAATTAACTAAGAGTTAGCACTAAAAGATAAGGTTAATATAATGACCCAAACCTGTCTAAATTCTATTGGTTGAGTGTTTTGCGATCCATACCCACATTATTATTTAAATAATTAACTTTTTATCCATTATAAATTGAATATGAATTTATTATAAAATAATATTTCTATATGTTCCTAAAGAGCCCCTCGTCCCCCTTATAAAAGGACATCACTTCCATCCAATTACTCACACCTATAAAGACTATTGGATCGTCCAACCTATGCCCAAGTAATCTACCAACATCCCACTCCTCCTATTAGAAGCCTTACCATAGGTAGAAGGCACTTCAATAGTTATTTATAGTTCAAACCAAAGGGAGTTACCAAAATTAAAGGTAACAATTTCTCTTAGCTTCTTTTCTTTTCTTTTAAATCTCTAGCCCCTAAACTCTTCTTCTTAATTTTTTTTAAAAAAAACCAGTATCCTAAATATAATATTATATTGTTAATATAATTATTATAACAATACTTACACACGCCTCCATCTAATGGGTGAATAACATAATGTTTCTGCGGATGGAAACCAAATGCCTCACGAAGCGATGATTGTTCAATTATCTCCTACCACCTAAAATGGTTGCCATTATGATGGAAATATAATTAAATATTATAATAATTATATTTATTTTATTTATAAGCTTATGTTATTCTATTTTATATCATAGCATTATTTGTTTCATGTTATATATATATATGATAATTTCCTTTGAGGAAGTGTGGACTACCTTCCCCTCAAAGTGATATGACTCATTCATACCATACATGGAACGTATAAAGGATGGTGTTAATGAAATTAAGTAACAATTATTATATTATACTGGAATAATTATATACCTATGTATCATTTGGTTTTTATTACTTTTAAAATGAAATGGAAGTAGCGTTCGTCCATACGTACAGATTACCGTCTCCACGAGTGCGATGGGATTCATTTCTCCATCATATCCATTCTAGAATAAGTTTCGTTTGATGATTAAAAGTAATGTTTAAGGACTTGATATAATTTTGGATATGAATAAGATACATACTATCCATAACAAACATGGCTTACGTAACGAAGCATATAAAGGAAAATGAATCTGTTAACACCCGAAATGACGATAATACTAAAATATTATTAACAAAGAAATATTAAAAGATCATATATGATATCATATTTATGTATATGATTCTTGTATAATTTAATAACAATGATTTAACTATTATACAGGATGTTAACCTTACTCAACCATGGAAAAGTACAAGGCAAGGGGTTTTCATCTCACTCCTTATTCCTGTGAAATTCATACCTTATTGCCACTATTACCGTTTGTGTGGTCTGTGTACTGACCATAATTTTATTCATTGTGCAATACACATTAATTTATTTTTATTTAAAATTTCATTGTATGATATCTCTTTCATGGGGTGTTTGTTTTTTATGTTACCAAATTGGTAAGGGTTTATTTCACAACATCTTCATTATCCGAGGTTGTTTATACGTAATTATTTTATGGGACCTCTTTATCATCCACATCTGTGTTTCATAAAAATGTATTTCTAAAAATTATTAATATTTTATAGAATATGGGTTAAATTCATTTATACCCTTGTTTCATGTTTTATAAGAAGTTTATAAAGGAATCATTCTGTCATTTTCTAAACAATGTATTTCTTAACCTTTTCGACAAAATTACGTTAAGAATGTATTTTTTTAACTCATACAGCAAGTGTAGTATTTATCCGCCATTGTAACACCTTTGATGCATCCCTTACACGCTTATAAGGATATTTTCAAAATAAAGGTTTTCTTTTATAATTATAATATTTCTAAATTATTCCAAAAAATAGATATTTCTCTCAAATATATGAAAATCCAGGGCAAATGTATACGTATTTAACGCAAACTTAAAAATGTTTTCAGAATCCCCGAATCTCGATTATGGTAGACAAGAAGGGATTTTGCATGGAGCCATCAAGGCCTGTAATTAGTCGAGTAGTCAAGGAATTAGTTATATTGTTTTCAGAAGCTAGAATAATGTTTTCAGAAAAACACTGGAGTATATTTGAGGAATTTTAAACGTAAGTATCTTCTAAAAAATTGCATCGATAGGTGTCGTGAGACATACTTTTGTCGTGGCATGAGGCCTTGAGAAAAATCTTATTTGTAGTCTTGGCACGAGGCCTTGGCTATGTCGTGATGATAGTCTAGCATTATTCATTATGTCATTATGAAACCAGTTATTGATATTTCATGTGATTATTAGAATTGTAGAATATCCAAGTGAATAAGTAAATGACATTATTTCTTTTTTTTTTCTATGCCATATTATGCTAAAGTTGATGTTTAAAAGGCATTTATTTTAATTATACATTGCCTTAAATGTTTATGTTTATTTATGAATGTTTCTTATTTATTGTTATCCATACTGAGAATATAAGCTCACCCCTTTCTATGTTTTATTTTTTCCAGGATGTGAAGAAGTAATTTATGAATGACCTACAGGGATAGTATGAGTGTGGACTATGAAGAAAATGTTGTTGAAGTTTTCATTTTGTGATGTAATGTAATCTTTATGAATGTGTCTAGTGTTTCCAAGACAGATAAACTGATCGGTCATTCAGGGCGTGATTCCTTGTAATCATGCCAATGTATTAAAATAATGCATCAAATCTGGGAAACTGGGGTCGGGGGGTTACAGTTGGTATCTGAAGAAGTTTAGCTATATCATTGGAAGCTAGATTTAGATAAAATCTGATTAGAGAACATATCTTTAATATAGACATTGAGGATTAGTAGAGAATTACTTCCTAGAATTTTGATATTGAATAGATTTTGTGAGTTTCCTGAGCAATACATCCCTGACTGGATACGAGCATATAGAGGCGGCTCTCGCACAGATGTACCTAGAGGTAAAACCTGAAAACACCGCTGTGATCTAGAATCAAACTGGAACTGGTGCATGACAACGGGCCTTGCTATACTCTTGGTTACGATACTCCTGGAGGATATGCTTAGGATAATTCTCAATTTATTTACAAACCCTTATGAATTCTTTATGAGTATATACCTTCTCAAAGAAAACATTTTTATCAGTATGGATTATATCCATAAACTATTCAATTTATGTTAAGTGTTTTAAAAGTATGGAATTATGTATTTTGATTCATAAACTGATCAAGTTTATGTCATTGTTTAGAAAGGGCACCCAGTATAAGGAATGTGAAATCCAACAATATTCATGATCTAAATAGAAAGAAAGATCATATCTTTCATGGTCTTAAGCCAGAATTTAGAAGAGAAATAGTCTCCCATGTATTATCATCATATGAAGAAATAGTATCATATGTTGATATGATAAGTAAAGAATTCTCGGAGTCCTATGGCTTTGAAGGGAATCCAGAGAAGGAAAGGATGGCAGAGAGAAGGACAAATAAATGGAATAAGGTAAAGAAGGATTTTCCTATATGTGATAACTGTAGAAAGAATCACCTTGAAAAATGCTTGAAGGGAATGTGAGTATGTTGTAAGTGTGGAGAAAATGACACCAAGTACGTGACTGCAAGGGTAAGAAAAAGGTTTCAAATGTACAATGCTCCATCTACAAGGTGTTTGGACACTACACGAACCAATGTCCCCGTCATCAGACTATGCCACAAATAATGCTATTGGATAACAATCAGGTTATGATACTACCACAGATGAAGAGGAATGACTACTGTTCTTATGTTTTTATTTTGGAATTATTTCATTTAAGTGTTGTATCAATGATGTACTGAAAATAATTAAGGATTGTACTACAGTACTATTTCATTGAGGATTTGAGATTTTATGGTACTTTGAAATGTGACTCTACAGTGAGTTAAACTTTTTGGAAATTACATGGTTGAAGGTAGGATAAACCTTAATATGGTCCTAATATTGAGGTACTGTTTTTGGAATAAGATATGGTGGAATTGAGTAAATAATATTGTAAATTCATGACTGCTTTGAAACTGATTAATGATTTGTATATTCCATCATTGTTGAGGTTTACAACATTATTGGATGGATGAATTATATCTAGTATTGTATAAGGAATAAGGGATCATAAATGTAATCAATAAGGTGTTATGGTAACTCAGGATGTTTTAGTGTATTAAAATAATACATGATGAAGGTATTCACATGCTATTTAGGGGAAAAAGGATATACATTATGTTTACCTTTCATATAAATTTTGGACTATGAGTTTACAGAAGTATTTTGGATATGTCTAAAGGTTGGAATGTGTCACGAACCAGGCCGGGTCACCCTCTGACACAGCACCCGACCCGGTCCGCGGCAAGACCCGATGGGCGTTCCCGATTCCCACGGGTTGGCACAAGTGCCCGAGTGTAAAAAGTAAAACTTGGGAACGATTTACCTGAATAAATAGATATGAAACAAACCAGATGAATAAATTGAAACTAAAAATAGAAAACCAAACATGCCCTTACCAAGTTTAGACTTAAAGTTAGCAACTTGAAATAAAAACCCAAAAGAAACTACATCAATAAGAAGAAACGAAAATCCACACAAACCTCTGTGCGACATGAGGAGTCACATCCCCAAGCCGTCGCCGCCAAGCTGCATGGGGAAACCCATGCAACTTGAACCCCCATCGCTAAGCCCAATTCCTCGACCAGGAATGAAAATGAAACATAATCTACATACACCCAAATGTGTATGTAGGGTGTGAGCTAAAATCCCTGTAAGATACCACCGAGAAAAGGTTCCACGAACAATTATTAAGCGACAAATACATTTGCAATTTTAATTAAAGAAAGAAACTAAAAGGTTGAACAAATTTAGAGAAAACAGGTTTAGAGAAAGCAGTTTTAAAAAGAAACAATTTGAATTAAAACACACACACACACACATACTTTTAAAAATAACCAAAGTGTCACACTGATGAGCGTAAATTAACCAATGAGCACTAATATGGGAGAGGCCACATGGGTGTTAGCTAGCTCAGGTTTCTAGATCATCGTGTCTTGGTGAAACGTTGTATAGAAGGCCACGACCCCCAGAAAATGTGGATTAGATGGAAACGACCCTCAGAAAACGTGTCTTAGAAGACCACGACCCACATAACAGAATATGTTTAGTTAGTGTTGAAATTGACAGTCCTGATATTGAAACCAGGTCGAGTCACCTCTGGAATACTAGCCCACTAGTCTAGTTCACCCTCCTAGCTACCCGGACTTCCCGTTTGTTCTCAAGTAGTTCCGAGTTCATGTCACATGTTATAACAATATACTCAAACCGAACAAGACCCTACTAACACCAAAACCACCATTTGCACACACAAAATCCATTTGAAACAACACAATCTAATAATATCCCAAAACCAAAACCGCATTACATACACAACCAACTAAAATGACTGCACAATCAAGGAAAACACATTCACTACCAAACACAGCATTAAAAGGATTTATTGAAGAATTTTCATACACGCCGCATGACTTTAAGCCTCAAAACCATTACACCATTTAACCAAAACAATTCTTCTCCATTATTAATTACATAATAAAACAATTCAAATTTTCATAAATAGATTTTAAATACGAGACACTGCTTCTCACACTAGACCAACCCAAATCCTCCTACATGACCATACGCACATCTCTCCATCTTAGGAACACAACCTACATCATGCACACAATTAAAGAAACCACCCCCACAGTTAAAAGTCCATTTCTTCAGTTAAACAAACCACCAGAAAACCTGCCAACCCATTTAAAAAAAATTCCGCACAACTAAAACAACAAGAAGATCCACCCAAATACTAATTTAAGATAGAACCCATTCCGACACTATACTAAAACACCAATTGAACCCCTTGCACATCCTAAAAAAGTAACTGAACACCTTAGATAACACTAGTGAATAGTCTGACATGGGTTTCCACAACAACAACATACTCATACCACTTAAACACACTAACAAACACATTAAGACATACTAAAACACAAGTAAAAATTAAATCACATCAAAGAAACTAATTAATAAGATAAAATCACAATAAAAAAATGTTAACAGTTAACCAGAGATGATTTAAGCATTAAGTACACATATTATGGAAACACACTACTAAACAATTTCGATGCAAAATAAACTTCAATGAAAATCAACTTCACGCCACACATATTAGTTAAATAATCTCTAACTAATTAAACTTGAAAGTTAACTAATAATATAATAATTTGATGTGGAACCACTTACCTGAAATGTAGAAAAACTTCGCAACATGACGCGTAAACTCCAATCACGCACCAAATTCGCCGCCTTCAACTCAAATGAACTCTAGCATCAAAACATCAATCCAATTTTACCAAAATTGAACTAAATTCCAAACCAAAAACCCTAACCACATCTTAAACAAATTGAATGAATTCATAATAGAGGTATATCACACCTATGGAAAGGGTCTGAGGAGCTTTCCGACCAAGAGATAGGGTGTTGGAAGGCATCGCGCCAGCTAGACCCATCAGAATAAGAAGGGGAGGTGCAGAAAAGGTTTTCCGGCAAATAGGAGGGTGCACGAGTCCTGTTGGCCATGAGGGAGGTGCGTGCGACGCTGCTGACCAAAGGGAAAGGCATCGCACGACGGTCCAAGTCATCGTGGTGTGGCGAGGGGAAGCCGGAGAGTCGAGTGCGGCATGGGGATGACGTCGCCGGAGCGCGGGGGGGGGGGGGGGGGGGTGGGGGGGGGGGGGGTTCTGGCCGGGAGGCCGCGCCGCACACAAAGTCATGGGGAGCTGGCCGGAAGGCCGCGCTGCACAGGGGTGTCGCGCCGGAAGACACATGCACTGGAGGAAGCCACGCCATAAGAGGAGGTGTGCTGGTCCGCTGCGACATCGGAGGGAAGTGAGGGGAGGGGCCTTTCTTTCGCTAGGGTTAGGGGGGTTCTTTTGTGGGATGAGGGAGATAGGGGGAAAGGGGAGAGAGGGGAGTGCATGGGAGGAAAAAAATGAAAGTGAAAAAAATGAAATATAATAAAAAGAAATGAAGAAAATAGAAATATAATAAAAAGAAATTGAAAACAAAATAAAACCCAAAAAAAGGAACATAGCCCATTAAAAAAAAATTAATATTTCTATAAATATAAATTAGAGTAACATCCATGACCAAATTGATGTATAAATTGAAATAATAACAATACCAACAATATTATTATTATTTATATTATCATTATTATTAAGACAACTCTTACATAATCTTATTTTATTTGTTCGTTATTTTATTTTATGGATACTTCAATGTTTACCCTCCTAATCAATTAATTAACGACGTACCGGGAAGGGTGCACGAACAACTGATGAAGCCATGCGGCTTCACCTGTTCCTTGTCCGCGCGCAGGACACTACCAAGCCAAAACAATCACGTACAATCAAAAAGAAAAAACTCGAATCGGGTTTGGAAACGTTCAAGGTCATGTGCAAGGTCTCATAACCAAATAATAAGACATTTAATAATAAAACATCATCCAATTACGATTAGGCGCTACGCACGGTCACGCGTACAGGCACACACCCGTATAAGATCCCAAATCCCTTCTAAATTAGAATCAATTAAAACCGCAACTCAAAGAAAGACCTAAAATAATTAAAATAAAATAATTAATTGGTCAAGGAGTGATATAATGAATTATTTTTGAAAGGGTATTTTTGGATTTTTATAAAAGAACAACAGACAGACCGTGTGACGACCAATCGCACCGGACAAAGTTGTGGGAATCGAACCCACAACCATAGTGCAATTGGGATTTATCACCTACCATTGGACAACGTGAATTTCATGGATGGTATAATGTAGTTTCTTTTTTCCTGATATGTGAATTATAAATTCATTATATTTGGAACCCTAAACAATTAGGATAAATAGAGTATTTTTTAGTTGTATTATGTTTTTTGGTGAAAGATGAGATGTGGTAGAAATATATTAATGGATAAAACTCTAATTATAATGTAAGTATATCTACTTTTGATCTTATCCAATCTCATAAATAAATTCCTCAACATTATGAAAAGGAACTTAGAACAAAAATTTTGTCCTAGATGGTACCTTAGATCATCCCAAATTTATGGATTTGGGATTGTTGGCCTTTTAATTTTTATGTTCTCTGCCACTCTCCATCAGATATTGATGGTTATATTTCTCTTCCATATCCATATTTTCTTACATGGAACCCAAGTATGTGTTATTTTCAGTAACCTTCATACTTACCACACTTTATTTTAAATAGAGGCATCATTAATCCATTTTTCATTGTGAGATTTCAATAGAGTTATTTTGAAATGTCAACCCCATGTTTCCAATAAAAAGCATAAATTGCGAGGATTCAATTTATTGAGGGTGGGGAGAATGTAACACCCCATGCTTCCACGGTATGATTCTCTTTAAATAATACAGTAGTGTGTGTTGTATGCAACTTCGAGTTCTAACACACACCACAACCAATCAAACTAGCCGTTATGAATAGTAATACCAACATTTTGAAATTTTATACATTTTATCTTTAAAAATGGACTTCATTTTTAGATTCAGAATATCAAAATTATCTTAGGATGAAATTTTTGTACTCTTCTGATAACTTTTATATTTTGATGAATAGTGAAAATTACTAAATTTTAATTAAAAAAATCTTTTTTAATCAAAATAATTAATAGTGATGAATTATTAATTTGAGTGGTTTTAAAGTATATTTAGAATATATTTTAACCATTTAATACATTTTTTGGCATTGGATATAATTTCACAATTAAACCGGACATAAACAAGTGTCAATATTTTGATAGTTATTATATCTTAAAAACACGCTTTTTGTTTTGACAGCGGGTATTAATTTTATATTAATTTTTGCCACTTCTATGTTTTGAATTTGGAAAAATGGATTCCATATTTGGAATCAGTATGTCCAAATTGTGTAAATAGGTATCTTTTATTTTTAGACATTTTGAGTAATTTCTTCGGTAAATATTTTATTTACCATGGTTAAAGGGTAAATATAATAAATAAGGGTTAACAAATAATTTTATAATAATAATGAATTTCCCTAAAACATGTCCTAACTATATTGGTGGATACGTGTCTAACCATGGGCATATTTGGGTCGATTTTGGGACCACATGGAGCTACATGTAGGTGATAGGGGCACTTTATATTAATTAAGTTAAAGTGAATAAAAAAACGTCAAAAGCTTATATCTTTTAGAAAAACAATTTTGAAATAGGGTTATATATTATTTATTTTAGATTATAAAAATTAATTATAAAGATAAAAATACTTCCTACATAATGGTATTTTATTTATAATTTTTAAACATTGAAAAAGTAAAAATATTTATGACAAAATAATGATGTAGTATTTTCCGTATTAATGAATGAATCAAATAATTGATATTATAAATGACAAAATAAATATAATTTGAAATCTTTTATGACATAAAATAATTTTATTGGTTAATATGACATGTTATTATTGCTTAAATGAATTTGGTTTGAATTAATAATGTTTTTTAAGACCTTAACAAAAATCAATTATTGAGTAGTGTGAAAATTGACATAAATGTGTTTTTAAAAAACAAATTATATTATTAATTTATATTATTTTCCAAAAAATATAAGGATTATCCAAGAGACATATGTCATGATATTTGTTTCATTAATGGACCACTTGGGGGTCTCTTGGAGGTATATAGTATGTTTATTAACTATATAATATAGAAATACAAAGTGACATGGTAAGTATCAAACTGACTAACTAAGAGTTAAAACTAAACGATAAGGTTAATATAATGACCCAATCCTGCCTAAATTATATTGGTTGAGTGTTTTTTGACCCATCCCCACCATAACCATTAAATAGTCCACTTTTGAGCCATTTTAAACAAAATATTAATTTATTATAAAATAATATATCTAGATTTTCTTAAAGAGCCCCTCCTCCCCTTTATAAAAGGACGCCACTTCTATCCAATTCCTCAAACCTCTCAGTCCATTTGGCTCGTCCATACTCTGACCCATTAATCTACCTAAACCCTATCCTCCTCTTAGAAGCCTTACCTTAGGCATAAGTCACTTCAATTGTCCTTTTTGGTTCAAACCAAAGGGAGTTACCCAAATTAAAGGTAACGATTTCTCTTAGCTTCTATTCTTTTATTTTACTTCTCCAACCCCTAAAATCTTCTTTTTTTTGTAAGTAAATCAGTATCCATAATATACTAGGATATTTGTATTAGAGTTATTAGAACTACACTTACACACACCTCTATCTAATGGGTGAATAACATAATGTTTCTGGGGATGGCAACCAAACGCCTCACAAAGCGATGATTGTTCAATTATCTTCTACCACCTATCATGGTGGCCATTATGATGGTACTATAATTAAATATTATATTAATGATATTTATTTTAGATATAAGCTTCTGTAATTCGATTTTATATCATACCATTATTTGTTTCATGTTGTATATATATACAATAATTTCATTTGAGGAAGTGCAGACTACCGCCCCCTCAAAGTGATATGACTCGTTCATACCATACATGGAACATATAAAGGATGGTGTTAATGAACATAAGTAAGAAATATAAGATACTATATTATACTATAATAATTATATACCTATTTATCTTTTGGTTTTGATTCCTTTTAAAATGAAAAATGAAATGGATGTAGCGTTTGTGTGTACGTACGGATTACCGTCTCCAAGAACGCGATGAGATTAATTTCCCCATCATATCCATTAAAGAATAATTTTTTATTGATGATTAAAATTAATTTTTAAGACCTTGATATCATTTTGGATATGAATAAGATATATCCTATCGATAACAAACATGGCTTACGTAACGAAGCATATAAAGGAAAACGAATCAGTTAACACCCGAAACGACAATAGTAGTAAAATATTATTAACAAAGCAATATTAAAAGATCATATATGACATCATATTTATGTATATGATTATTTTATAATTTAATAACAATGATTTAACTATTATACAGGTTGTTAACCTACCCTTGACCAAGGAAAATTACAAGGTAAGGGGTTTTCATCTCACTCCTTATTCCCGTGAGAATCATACTATATTTCCACTATTACCTTTTGTGTGGTGTATGTACTGAACATATTGTATACTTTGTGTAATACACATTAATTTATTTGTATTTACATATTCATTTTATGAATACTCTTTCATGGGGTGTATGTTTCGTAAGTTACCAAATTTGTAAGTGTTTATTTCACAATCTCTTCATTATCTGAGGTTGTTTATACGTAATTATTTACTGGGTCCCCTTTATCATCCACATCCATGTTTCTTAAAAATGTATTTCAAAAATTATTAATACTTTACATAATATGGGTTAATGTCATTTAAACCCTTGTTTGAAATTTTATAAGATGTTTATAATGGAATCTTTCTGTCATTTTCCAAATAAGGTTTTTTTAAACTTTTCAAAAAAATTATGTCAAGAATGTATTTTTTTAACTTATATGACAGGTGTGGTATTTCTCCACTATTATTACACCTTTGATGCTTCCCTTACACTCTTATAAGGATATTTTCAAAATAGAGGTTTTCTTTTATAATTATGTGATTTCTAAATGATTTCAAAAAATAGATATTTCTATCAAATATATGAAAATATAGTGCAAATGTATATGTATTTAATGCAAGCTTAAAAATGTTTTCAGAAAACCCAAATCTCAAGTGTGGTAGACATGAAGGGATTGGACGTGGACCCATAATGGCCTGTAATTAGTTGAGCAGTCTCATAATTGGTTATTTTGTTTTCAGAAGGATGCATAATGTTTTCAGAAAAACAATGGAGTATATTTGAGCAATTTTAAACGTAAGTATCTTCTAAAAAAATTACATCAGTAGTTCTAATGAGACAAACTAGTGTCTTGGCATGAGTCCTTAACAAAAATCTTATTTGTAGTCTTGGCACGAGGCCTTGGGTACGTGGTGATGGTAGTCTATAATTATGCATTCCGTCATTATGTATGTCATTATTGATATTGCATGTGATGATTTGACTAGTATAATATCCATGTGAATAAGTAAATGGAATTATTTTATTTTACTATGCCATATTATGTTGAAGTTGAAGTTTAAAAGGCTTTTGTTTTAGTTAAACATTTCCTTAAATGTTTATGTTTATTTATGAATGTTTCCTCTTTATTGTTATCCTTACTGAGCATCTGAGCTCACCCCTTTCTATGTATTATTTTTCCCAGGATGTGAAGACGTAATTTATTAATGACCTGTAGGGATAGTATGAGTGTGGACTACGGAGATGATGTTGTTGAAGTTTTCATTTTATGATGTAATGTAATCTTTGTGAATTTATCTAGTGTTTCCAAGACAGCTAAACTGATCAGTCCTTCGGGACATGATTCCTTGTAATCATGCCAATGTATTAAAATAATGCACCGACTCTGGGCAACTGGGGTCGGGGCGTTATAATGCTCATGAAGTCTCATGAATACAAGGATGCATATAGCATGCTCGAGCACCTCTGTGATCTATACCAGGAGTGAGCAAGACATGAAATGTTTGAGATCACTGAGGCTCTATTCCAGAGCTTTCATGGAGAGGGTTCCCCAACTGGGCCTCATGTAGTCAAGCTAATTGGCTATATTGAGCGCATGGAGGTTCTAGGGTTTAAACTCCCCGAAGAACTGTGTACCGATCTCATTCTTGGATCACTCCCCCAGAGCTTCTCAAACTTTGTTGTAAATTTAACCATGAACAACATTGAGAAGTCTCTATCTGATCTCTTTATCCTCAATCTCCATGTGGAAAATTATATGAAGCGTAAAACTCTTTCGGTCCTTATGGTGAATAAATATAATGTGAAGGCGAAGATCCTTAAGACCAAAGCTTCTTCAAGGACTTCAATAAAAAGTAACATCAAAGGGGAGGCAAGATAATAGGATGCTATTTGTTTCCCATGTGGAAGAAGGGCCACTGGAAGAAAAACTGCACCCATCTAAGGATGCAAGGGGAAGCTTCAAGAGTGTTTGTTATTGAATGCATTCTAGCTATTTCTACATATTGGGTATTAGATACTGCTAGTGGATCTCACACTTGTATCCAAATATAGAAACCATGTAGATTCTGAAAGATTGACCGAGGTGAGGTGGATCTGTGATAAGCCAACAGAGCCGGACTCTCTATAGTATCTATTGCATACTACCACCTCACCTTTCCTACTAGGGTGGTCATGGTATTAAAAGGATGTTAATATGTACCCTCTAAAACCAAAAACAATGTTTCATTGTCCAGATCAATACTTATGGATTCATCTTCACGTTTGGAAATGAATGTTGATACTTTTATAAATATAGCATTAGTTTTGGTAGGGCACATTTATATAATGTCCTTTATGTGTTAGACTACACAAACCAAGTAATGGAAATCAATGACAATGTTAGTTCACATGACTCATACCACACCCAAGTTTTGCATCACCAGCTAGGTCATATCAATGAATAATGTTTGAAAACATTACACCAATATGGGTATTTATATTCTTTCAAACTAAAACCACATGGTTTATGTCATTCTTGTCTACAAGGTAAAATGACCAATGTCCCATTTAGTGGGAAAGATGAAAGGGATTAAAAGCATCTAGAATTAGTTCACAAATATGTGTGGGGACCATTTCTAGTTGAAGCATGGGGTGGGTTCTTGTATTTTATAAATTTTACTGATTATTTATTAGATATGGATATATTTACATAATGAGGTATAAGTGAGATTCTTTTGATCAGTTCAAATAATAAATGAATTTTGTTGAGAACCAGATTGGTAAGAAGATGAATAAACTTTTCTATGAAAGAGGAGGAGAATATATTAATTATGACTTCATTGATTTCTTACGGGAGTATGGAATTCTATCTCAACTGACCCCTCTTTACACACCTTAGTGGAATGGTGTAAGTGAAAGGAGGAAGCACACCCTGTTGGACATGTTGAGATCAATGATGATTCATGAGAGTCTTCCATTATCCTTCTAGGGATATGAATTACAAACAGCATCACACATACTAAACCATGTACCAACTAAATCGATAAATGGTATTCCATACGAGTTTTGGAGTGGACGCAAATCTATCTTATAAAATTTACATGTGTGGGGTAGAAAATCATTTTTTAAGGCCTCTTCAGGTAACAAACATGAACCCCGAGGCAAAAAGTGTATCTTTATAGGATATCCCAAGGAAACAAGGGGATATTACATATACAACCCCTCAGATAAAAAGGTTACAGTGGAAATACATGACATATTATTTGGGAGGGAGCACATCTCCTAAAGAGATAGTGAGAGTGAGATAGAATTTAATTAAGTCGAGGCTCAAGATACACAGGAGTAGGTACAAGAACAGATTCCACAAAGCCCTATGGAAGAACAATCTGTGCCATATAGAAAAGAATTGTGTAGGAGTACGAAAGTGGTGAGAGAAACATAACGACATGGTTTTGATTTCACTGGGGATGGTGACTCATTATTGGTTTACAATGATGATCCTCTTACCAACAAGGAATCAGTTGAAGGCACAGGCGTTGCCAAGTGGCAAGAAACCATGAATTAGGAAATGGATTCCATATACCAAAGCCAAGTTTGGAATTTAGTATATCCTCCAATTGATGTAAATACCACTTTTAATAAATAGGTATTCAAGAAGAAAATGGACATGGAGTGTCACGAACCATCCCCGTAGGGCCCGCACCGCGACTCCCCACACCCGCCTCCAATAGGCCAGGGGCTAGTGACTAGTGCTGAGTAGGCATATTACTAACATGGCTGGCATTGACTAACTACCTATACACACACACACATCTCCAAGCCCACAAATGTTGAAATGAAAAAAACCACTATTGAACAAAATGCATGCATACAAATAAACCCAGCCAACAGTGTATGAAGAATGGTAATGTACTGAAAGTAAACTGGGCCGAAATACAAGTCCACCAATACAGGAGCCTGAAAAATGAAATGTCCAACCTGTAAGCACAAAAGGCACAAGTACTGTTGAACGTAGTCGTAGGGACACCTCGGCCTTCAGGGAACTCAGAAAGCTCAGTCTTGTACTGGTCCGCCTTGGAATCTATCAAAAGGCTGCTCGTCTGCACCAGACACATCGCGTGCGGGAAAAGCCCGTGCAGGGGAGAGTAAAACAATAATCAGTAGAGGACCCTGAAACCCACAAAACAATAAAGTAAATTTATAGTCATCTATGTACAATATATTTCTATAGAACATATATCAAGAGAAATACAAACCATATACAATCAAAACTCAGACCTGTGGTCTATAGAAATGTCATACAACCACATACCCCTGTTTGGGATTCAGTTCCATGAATCCACGAAGCCCACATTCCTGGAGAACACACATCATGAGTCTTATATCTCTGATGACTTCCCTCCGAGAAGTATTGTTTGTCAGGAAACGTCGCGAGAGGCTATTATACTCATTATGGGTGAGACACTCCTGAGTGGGATGATTTCGATAAATAGATGCACTCATTATGAGAGACACACTCTTGAGTGGTAAAGATCCTAATACACAGATGAGGATCACTACCGGGGCCATGGGGGATACCGCAACTCATCCAGATTCACCTACTAGGTAGAGGATCAATTCCCGGTAGAGTTGGTTAGGTTGATGCCTAACTCTACCTAGGGTCTAGAATGGATAGAGGATCTTGATCTGAGCCTCTCATATGGATGCCTGCCTCTATCATAGAAAGTCATCTTGAAGGTATCATACTCCTATAGAAGGAAACGATGTCATACCTTCAAGGGAACGAGAAGAAGGGGCTCTAACACAAACAAAACATGTCCAAGATACAGTGGACAAGAGGACCATTGATTTTCAAAAAAGTACAAGACATGTAGAAAAGTTACACAACATGTCTCTTGTCCCCAGGTACTTCTTATACACAGAATCATGTGTCGTAAGTCAGGTCTTCTAGAAAAGTTCGTATATGGAATGTAGTACTGTGTACACGCCGTGTCCATGCGACTGGGGTTGGATCCGTGTATGCTGGCCATGTGCCCGTAAACAGTCCTCAACCCGTGTACTCTATCGAGTGTAATAGGTACACTGGGTAACCCACGTTGTTGGCCTCATCTGGCTGTGTGATGGAGTACATGGTCGTGTACTCCACCCAGTGTTCGTGTATCCCCTAGATACACATCGAGTCCCACATAGACGCATCTTCCATGCTACGTAGAGAGTACATACTGTGTTCTAAATCCGTGTAGTCCATCTCTTGTTCGTATACTACCCAAAATACACGCCGAGATTTGGAGACAGTCCAACATGCCATGTTATTCCTCTCTAACCCCTGAAACCCTACCACTACCGCCAGTACTACACGACACGTTCTTCCGAAGTAGACGCTGTGTATTTTGGAAATATACAGAAATGCGGACCTCCACCATCCTGCCACCAGTGATGCTTCATTCGTCAATATTGTCATTATATCACCCTTGAACACCCGAGTTATGGCCACCCCAACATCATGAGGCTTCTTCCGTTGTTTTCAGACCACTGATCGGCTCCAAAAACACGTTTTGATCTTCCCATGCGAACATCACTCAATGAACGTCCTATTCCGATTCGAGAAGATTCGTTGTCCATCATGGAAGTCACACCTCCATAGGGTCATTGTGATGTCGGATATCGTTTTTGCGATCATTGAGTTGCATGATGGGTGTGAATCAATCCATTGTTCATTGCCCTGCGAAGAACGAGAAGAACGCGCGAGAAGAAAAGGGGGAAGGAAAACCAATCGAACAAATTTGAGGAACGAACCTCCACAGTCATTCGTCAAAGTGTTGATTCAATCCCATTAATAGTCTTAAACAAAGAAAAAATCAACAACAATAATCAAAATGGATTTATTTCCCATAATCATCCCCATGAAAACCCTCCCATATGAACCTACAAATCCGCAGATGAACTTTTTCATTGTTGGTCCACATTCGTCGTTTTAAATTCAAATTGGCTAAATAGAGATAAAATAACAACCCCTACCTCAGATAGGATCGATCACTAATGAATGGTCTATGCTACCATCATCTTTGAGATCCTTCGACTTCATTGGCGCAGTGATTGTCAAATTCAATTCACTATTGTTCGTCGTAGAGAGTTTTCTCCAACTCTTTATGGATTCTCCAGAGATTTCTCTGAATCGTCACCAATGAGAAAAATTCGATTATCCAAATAAAAATGGAAACATATTTGACATCCCATTACGCTACGACATTAATGAGTATGCATTTCTGTTTTTGAGACATTACGACATGACATTAATTAATGAAACAGTTGCCTCATCGCCGCGCTGCAGCAGATATTTCGAAAAAGATATAAAATAAACTTTTAGAATTTATTTTATTTTATTTTACATAAAACGTCAGATAATTAAATTTTTCCCCCGACCTGCGATGGTCGATGTTTGGATCCTTTATAGGTAAAGTCTTCATCTCAGATGTAATGGTGCCTCAAATATTTAATTTGGGCATCCGTTTGGAAACTACCACAGTCGTGCAAAAGTGTAGACTCACATAAATTAAAAAAAAATTCAAATCACAATTCCAGCCTCACAGGGAATCAAAATGATGTTTTTTTTTGTGTGCTCGGTCTCGAAATAATCCCATATAATATTTAAAAATAATACATATAAAGACACTGACACACTATTGGGAGGGAAAAGTTAGCACATATAAGGCACAACTAGTTGCAAAAGGTTTTAGATAACGTCATGTAATTTACTATAATGGAACCGTTTCACTAGTTGCAATGATAAAACCCATCAGAATCCTATTTTCCATTACCGATTACCATGACTATGAAATTTGGAAAATGGATGTCAAAACAACATTCCTTAATTGAAAACTCATGGATGATTTCTACATGACACTACTTAAAGTGTTAGGGACACTAAAGGATGTCAACAAGGTATGCAAGTTGCAGAAATCCATTTATGGATGAACGAAAGAATCAAGGTCATGGAACATTTATTTTGATGAAGCCATAATGGAATTCAGATTTGTTAAGAATGATTGTGATCCTTGTTTCTACAAAAGGTTTTTTGGAAATGCAGTTGTTTTCCTAATTGTATATGTAGATAACATATTTCTAATTATAAATGAAGTACCTATCTTACAGTAAGTTAAGGCATGGTTGGATAAATAATTCTCTATGAAATACTTGGGAGAGGCATCATATATTCAGGGGATCAACATTCATCATGATAGATCCAAGAGATTATTGGGCCTAACTCAAAATAAATGGATTGACAAGATACTGAAAAGATTCAGTATGGAACATTCCAAGAGGGGATTGTTGCCAGTGTCACATGGTATTAATCTTTCAATGAAAATTTATCCTCAGACAGATGAGGAAAGAATGAAAATGGAAAGGATCCCTTTCGAATCCTCAATTGGGTCAGTCAGGTATGCTATGCTATGTACAAGGCTAGATGTTTCTTACACAATAACTGTGGTTGGTAAACATCAAGCTGATCCAGGAGACCGCCATTGGATTGCAGTCATGACTATCCTTAAGTATCTTTGGTGTACTAAGGATATGTTCCTAGTATATGGTAGAGATGATGAACTAGTCATAATAGGACATGTAGATTCTAGTTTACAGACTGATCAAGATGAAATGAAGTCACAGACTAGATTTATATTCTGTTTTAATGGAGGTGTAGTGAGCTGGAAGATCTCAAAGAAAGGGGTGGTAGCCGATTCTACAGTAGAGTTTGAGTAGATCCCAACTTCTGAGGTAGCTAATGAAGCAATATAGATTTGATGCTTCATCCAAGAGTAGGATGTAGTAGCCAGCAGTAAAGAACTTATCACACTCTATTGTGATAATACTATGACTGTGGCACTTGCAAAAGAGCCAAGGTCAAATCAGCGGACAAAGCACGTAATTCGAAAGTATCATCTCATGAGGGATTTTTCTTAAAAAGGTGAAGTTGCAGTGATCATTATTTTCATAGAAGAAAACGTGGACCACCCCTTGACTAAATCCTTGACACAGCAGAAACATGATCATCACATGTGGTCCTGCAGACTAAAAGTCGGAGGAATTTGACTCTATTCCAAGTGGGAGTTTGTTAGATTTGGTGTCCTGAGAACCAACTGTTTGTACTTTGATTACATGAATTTACACTTATTATATATTGTTAATTGTTCTATATGACAATAATATAATGATGTCCAAGAATATTTGTTGCATTAATAAGGTCATGTCATATCCCTGCTATGATGAGAACCATGAAATGCTATAACAATATTCCTAAATAATGTTCTACGGTTGGAAAACATTATATGTTAGGGCACATAGTATATAGACCATCATTTGCGACTATCACCACAAGACGAATTCTATTAAACTAGGAGGGCATTTCATTTATAACGTGTAAACACACACAACCAAGCACACGGTAAGATACGAACACTAGTAAACTGTATAGTAAAAATAGTGTGTGCAGAAATAAAAATTGGGGCCAGAATACAAGCCCAACTGTAATATACAAGTAAACTGAATGAAAAAGTAAAACTAAAATAGCTCATATGAACACCCTCCAAGGATACTACATGATGGGTAGGTATAGATCTCAGATGGTTGTCTCTGTGGTACTCCTCATCTAATGTCCACCTCCGAGCTACCTCCAGTCCTGGTAGTCACTTCCTCTATCAGCAATGTCTATCGTCTGCACCAAACACAACATGGTGTGGGCATAGCCCGTGCCGGGGTGAGTATAACGATACTCAGTAGAGAACCTAAGCCCCTCAATGGTCTCATAAAATCCAAAATGGATAAACCACAAATCACATAACCATCTAAAAATAATAATTAGGTATATTCCCATACATATTCCCATGTTATCAATTATACCCATCTAATTCATGAGGAAACAAAAGGTCCAACTCAAAAGCCCAAAGCCCAACTATTCTACAAAGGAAGGAATACCACGACGGTAACACTACAAAGGTAAGTATGACAAAGGTAACACCACACAGATGAATACCACAAAGGTATCATCAGGAAGGTATGTACCACAATGATACGCCACCCAGAATAATACCACAAAGGTATCACCATGAAGGTAAGTACCACAAAAATACATGAAACAGAAAAATACCACAATTTTTTCTCCCTGAAGGTAAGTACAAAAAAGGTATTCCACACATAAGATTACCACATAGGTACCACCACGAATGTAAGTAACACCTTCGCACATCACACTCAATATTTACACAAATATAAAGACTCATCACACTAGGTATAACTCAGATATTATTTTAAAGATGATTAGATGTTAGTACTAAATCATATTACTCTGTTAAGAGGCAGACCCATGTAGGATCCTAAATCATCAGGCCCATGTAGGATCCTAAATCATCAAACCCATATAAGATCCTAGTACAATAGAACAACATAATATCCTAGAGTAGTCCCATGTGGATTCCTAGAATGGATGCAAGTGAGACTCTGAAACACAGACCCATAAAGGACCCCAAAGCATGCACCCACATAGGATCCACGAGCACATACCCTCATAGGATCTTTTTCTCATGTTACAGCCAGCTATAGGGTTCCCTCACTAAGCTCGATTGATTCCGGAAGGATCCACATCTCAAGACAGAGGTCGATACTCCAACTTCCATGAAGTTCCATGAAGAAGTATCCCAAAATAACCTCCATGTAATAGGGGTCTCAACTCAGCAGACTTTGCGTTAATTGGATGCTCAGTCTGTATGTAATTGGCCTTTTAGTCCTGAGGGCCTACTTGGAATCATGTTCAATCCAACCTAACCATACCCCAAATTTATCTAAATCGAATGTGAGGTATATCAAAATAACCATCTTGATTGATGGTTTCAATTTCCGTAGATGTTTCGTCAAACGGACACCCAACACTCAAGATATGGACGGATGAACAAAATTGGTTGAAACTAGTCCGCATCTGGTCCGACTAGATCGGATAGAATTGGCCCGACGCACTGGGTCCGGCCCGACCCACTGGGTATCCTGGCCCATGGTGCATCTACCCATGGTGCGGTGGCCCATGGGGGCGATAGCTGATGGTGCGGAGGCCTGACAACACGCTGTTAGCCGGTTGTCTAGCCCTCCACATCTCTCGGTGTGGTCGTGTGTCATTCCATCATCGGCGGCCGGCAGCGAGCCGGACGTCCTCCCCTCGCTTCCACGACACAATTCTGTGACTCTTCTCTGATGGGCAGCGCAGACGCACGCAACTGCCCCTTCATGATGTCGGCTACCGCCGGCCTCCGCCCTTGCTCCTCCGAGGCTGATGGGCCATAGCTGTTATCCGGTGGCGTAGTTACACTAACGACATCTTCATGGCCGGCCGTGGTGAAGGTCGCTGCTCCTGAGACCCACTAGGGACAATCGTCTGCACCAGTCACCGTCCTCCTCCAACACGAAGATCGTATCAAAATCACAATGGTTATGGAGAGGTCGGGTCATGTTAGTTTGTCATGCAACCTCAGCGTTAGAACGATAGCAAGCAACTCATGGAGAGAGGTTGAATATAAAATAAAATTAACAATGGTAAATCAAAATCACACTCCATCCTTGAATGTTTGTTGATGACTGTTCATTATCGTTGAAGAGATCCCTCGTTGGAGAGGGAGTTCTTCATTGGAGAGCGCATTCTTCATTGGAGAGCGCGTTCTTCGTTGTAGAGTGTGTTCTTCATTGGAGAATGAGTACTTCGTTGTAGAATTTCATCCCAAAGCTCTCCTCTCCTTTTCCCCAAACTCTATTCCAATAAGTGGTATGGTTCAAATATAAAATCATAGAGTTTAATATAATTAATGTTGCTCAGTTATTAAATTAGGGTGGAAAAATCAATAAGGAGAGAACCAAGAGTCACCTCCCTCATTAAAGGGAGAGTTAATGGGGTCGGGTGGTCTCCACCATTATGAATTCAATTTGGGGGGGGGGGGGGGTTATGCTCGGATGGTCCCCACAAATACAATTACCAATTGTGTGGTTTTAAAAATAAAATAATATTTGTTCTTAATTTTATTTTTATTCATTTAAATCTCCCACAAAATTCACGAGAACTAACATTCACCCTTAACCCTTGTTGGTCGAGGATAGGCTCTGCATAAGTGAAACATGAATTGACGAATCCAATATCACTATCAGATATTCAAGTTGATATTCCTTTTGGATGTTATGAGTTTTAAAATAAAATTATTGTCACTTAATTATTTTATTTATGGCCAAAAACTAACATTCACTGGTGGCCCGTGTCGACCAGTGTTAGTATCTGCCTAAATAGAGTATGCCATCATGAGTACAGTGGTGGTCACGGATTTTCAATCCAAGTTTCCGGTTGAGAGTATAAGCATTTGAAAAATAAAATAATTTATTTAATTATTTTATTGATTATTATTCCATTTTTGGGTTTTCTCATAGGAGGCCCGCACCGACTGAACTTCAGTCGCGGCTAGGGTAAACCCATCATCTTGAACAAAACAGTGCCCTCAGATTTCTTATCCAAGTTACCGTTTAAGATTAATTCCTCATTTTTAGGAACACTGCATACGCACGCTAATTAAAAAGTAACCAAACATCGACGGATCATTCCGAGCACTCTGGGCCTCGGAATCACGAGCCATCAGATTTCACGGTCTCAAAATAATTTCATGTAATTAAAAAATATTATACAGAATTTCTGGTACATTACATAGTCATGAAATCATTTTTATGGTTGAAAAAAATAATAACTTATTTATTATATCTTATATATGTTTCTTGAATCATTTTGTAAACAAATTATTAATTTATAATACAAAACAACTTCATTACCATAGAAAAATTTCCAAAATTTCCTAACAAATATCAGTAATGTTTTAAAATATGACTAATCCTCATTTTAGAATTAAAATTGATAAATTGTATAACATATTATTCTATAAATTTTTAAATACTATTCCATTTAAATTATGGTCTTTCACTTCTAATCGATAAGAATATCCATCATGAACAGATCATGGAATACCTGAAAAGAATGCACCTGATACAATTAAAATAAAAAAATATTACTAATAAATGTGTCAAATGATGTTTTAAAATGATAATATAAGGTATTATAAAAAATAATAGTATTTATTAAGATATTAATATAATTATATAACCATTAGACATGTTGTTTAAACAAATTTTATATATTTACAATCCAAGGTAAGGGAATTTTTAACCCAATTTTCATTCTTTGTGTTTACCAACTTCGTTATTTGTTATGTAGTATTGGTGTGATCATTTTCTATTTATATAATGTTGAAGTATGTATATTTAGAGTGTATAGACATATCCATTCAATTTTATTTATTCTCACTCCAATTATATTTGAAGGGACTTTATTTTTCAAATCATTTTAAAACTCTCTTTCAAAAATATCAAAAGGATTACTTTCATTTAATATATATATGGAATTATTAGTTTGATCTGATTTTCTATATAATTTATTACCATGATATGTTCTTGGGACATTATTTATGTTGGTTTTATCCAATTATAGATCATAATATTTGTGATTAACTCATTATAGATCATGATATGATGGGTTGAGCCCATTATAACTCAAGATATGATGGGTCGGCCACATTATATCTCTCCAATTCATTTGGTACTCTAGAGTGGGACATTGACCAAAAGGTTATTCCATGTGTAAGGGTGAATGTAATATTGTTAAGGCAAATATGTCCCAAGGCAACTACATGAAGTTACAAGGAATGTGAGATTTTATGATTTTGGGTTTTTTAGATCACATGAATAAAACATTCTTTATTTATATCCCTTAACAAGTTTTATACTCATCCCATGTTTTTTACATTTTTTTCACAGGATATAAGGATGGGTAAGTGAAAGAATTTATTCAGGATGTTTGATATAGAGTGTTGTTAAAGAAATAATGTTTTATGATTTAATGTTTTATATATTAAAAAAATGGATACAGTTTTAGTAGTTCCCTCTTATATGAATATGGTATTTCATTCTATGTAAAATATCATAATTATTTAATAATATAAACCATAAAAGATCCTTGATGTGTAATAATGTATGATATTGTGTAAAATTCAAGATGAAGTAAAGTTTAAGGTTAGATCCTTATAGTTGAAATCAAAGGATGTTTTATATAACTTAATGGATTGAGATGATATTTAGAGAATACCATAATTTATTTTAACTCTATGGTAGTTATAAATTTTATAGCATTTAAGGATTACTAAGTTTCTTAATCTATGATTGTTTTGTACAGAATGGTTTTTCGTAGTTGAAACAGGGAAGTTGACATAGGAAGGCACAAAGTGGCTGATATCTGCCTGAATATTTAGCGCTATATGGTGGGAATCGTAGCCAAGCAGTTTGTGAAAAAATTGTATCGGTTTAATCAAGAAATAAATGGGGTTGGTATCAATTATAGATAGTAAACATATATAAAATGAAGAAACGTGTCTTTTGTGGAACATTTTATGAGTAAACTCCCTCTATAATTCAATGGAACCATAGATCCAGTGATAGCCAAGGGATGGATCAATGCTCTAGAAAATATATTTGAAGCCAATGTATTTTCAAAATGTCAAAATGTACAACAATATATTTACGATTTGGAAGTTGTATCCTGTCAATGGTGGTATGTTGTCATGAATACAAGATAAATACATGATCTTGATAGTCTAGAGTGGGATGATTTTGAGTGCTTTTTTATGGAAAAATATTTTCCCAAAAATGTTCGAATCAGAATAGAGAAACAATTCTAGGAACTAAAGCAGAAGGATTATGAATATATGCAATAATTTGAAGCTAATTTTAAAATATTATCCAGGTACATACCAGGTTTTACTCAGGATATTAAAATTAAAATTAATATATTTTACTCTTGTTTGAAACTGTTTGGTTGAAGAGATTTGTTTTCAAGTTATTTGGAAAGCTATATGAATCTTGTTTTTGTGATGAAAATGTTGAGGTGGAGTTTTCTAACACTTATGTGAATCTTTTTGAAAATAATTAGTACCATCCAGGTTGGTAGGAAACGGGAAAGAAATCTTCAAAATAGTATGGTGGTAAGAAAATGATTTTCTATTCTTGTGAAAAGTTTGTTAAAAGGCATCCTAGTGAATATATTTTAAATTTTGGTAAATGATACCGATGAGAAATGTTAAGACACATGTCTCTTGAGTGCAATGAAAATGAAGTGAAAATCAATGAGAAGTCAATGTTGGGATGATTTAAATATTAATAATTGGGTCATTTTTCTATTGTTTATTAAAATCTAGTAACTCAAGCTAAGAATTAGCTAGATTAGATGTAGAAGGGATTGGTAAAATATTTTTCGACAACTTTAACAAATGTTGTGCCATCAAATGTGGTGGTATCTGGTACATTGATTGTTTTTATAAATTTATTAAATGTTTTGTTTGATTTGGGGTCTACAAATTTCCATAATTTTAGAGAACTATTTAGAAAAAATATGGAATTCAACATTATAACATGAAACTAGAACTCATCATAAAAACACATAGAGGAAATATTGTGTGGAAAAATAAATTATAAGAATCTGTATATCCGTGTCTATGGAAATATTTTACAAAAAAATCTTGTTGTTTTCCACCAGTACAGTTTGATGTTATTCTAGGTATGGTTTGGAATTATTTTTGTCATGATAATATAGATTATAGAGACAAAAAATTTGTTTTTTTCAGAAAGATTTTATGTTTTAGTATAAGAATTAACTCATATCATATATAACATATCAAGAAGCTATGAAATTGGTAAAGGCTGAAATTTAATGTTATGTTGCTCGTATTTTTGAAGACAAGGGAACTATCAAGATTAATTATCTACAAGTAGTAAAAGAATACCTAAATGTTTTTCTCCCAATTATTTTCCTGGTGTTACTCCTAATCGAGAGGTTGCTTTTACTATTTAATTAGTTCATCATGTGAAGCCAATTTCTGAACACCCATATCAACTGGCCCAAATGGAACTTCTACAATTAAAAAGGCAGTTTCCAGAAATATTAGGTAAAGGCTTTATCTGACCTAGGACTTCACCATGGGGTGATCCTTTCTTTTTTGTTAAGAATAAAGATGGATCAATGAATGTTTTCATAGATTATAGAGACTTTAATAACATTACTGTTAAAAAATTTATCATTTTCCTCAAATAAATGATTTGTTGGATTAGCTCTATGGAGCACAATATTTTTCGATGGTTGACCTGTGGTCAAGGTACTATCTGTTGAAAGTAATGGATTAAGACATCCTGAAGACTTTGTTCAGTACTGTATATGGTAATTATGAATTTGTAGTTATTCCATTTGGGATAAATAATGAACCTGTTGTATTCGTGGATGTTATGATTAGAATATTTCATGAGTTCATGGATATGTTTTTGGTTGTGTTCTAATTTATATTGATCAGGTAATTTATTATTCATCAAAAAAACTAAAAAATAATGACATAAATTATCCTACTAATGAATTGGAATCTCCAACTATACTTTTGTATTTTAAAATTTTGGAGGCACTATTTATACGAAGACAAATTTCAAATATATACTGACTATAAACATCTGAACTATATATTCACATATAATGAATTAAACATGAGGCATAGAAGATGGATTGAACTGATAAAGGATTATGATTGGATGATCAATTACCATCCAAGAAAAAAAATGTGGCAGATTGATTGAGTCGAAATCATCATGAATCATTAACCATGTATTGTTTGTATCGTGATACCTTGATTAATGATTTAATTAATATTGTCTTGGAAGTTGTTGGTTCATAGAATACATCTGATATGTTCTAGGTTTCAGTGCGGTAATTGTTTTGAGACAGAATTATGCAATCAAATAAGGAATACCATGAGCTAGAGAATAAGGTATAATTGGTTAAAATGGTAATGTTTCCAGAATATAACCTTGGTAAAATTTTTGTTATAAGATATAGGAAAAGGTTCTCTATTACTTTTGATTCTATGTTAATGAAATATATTTTTTGAAGCTCATAGTTCCCCATTTTCTATTCATCCTAGATGTACTAAGATGTATAGAGACCTTCATGGGAATTACTGATGGGATGGAATGAGAAACAATATTGCGGAATTTGCTATGAAATGTTTGACATGTCAACTGGTTAACGTAGAGTGTCTCTTACCGAAGGGGATGCTTCATCATTTTTCGGTTCTAGAGTGAAAATGGGAGAATATATCCATGGAATCAGTGGTGGGAATAACTAATACTTTTCGAGGTAACAATTCAATTTGGGTTTTTATTGATTGGATGACAAAGTCTTCACATTTCCTTTCTATTTAAGATAAAATGTCATTGGATCGGCTTTCTTTACTGTACCTCAAATTTATTTTTAGGATACATGGAGTTTTTCTTTTCATTGTATCTGATCTAGATCCCAGGTTCACTTCTAACTTTTTGAAGGGGATTCAGAAGTCGTTCGGAACAAAATTAAATTTCAGTATAGATTTTCTTCCTCAATCATATGGGAATTCAGAACGAATGATTCGGACATTGGAGGATATGGTTTATTCTTGTCCAAAGGACTTCCATTGAAGTTGGGATCATCATCCTACTATAGATTATTTTTCTTATAATAAAAGTTTTCATTCTAAAATACTAATGGAACCATTTGAGGCATTGTATGGGATGCGTTGTCAAACTCCAGCATTTTGGGACGAAGTCTGGGAAAGGAAGTTGATGGGACTAGAATCAGTAGAGGAAGTGGCTAAGAATGTGATGGTGATGAAGTAGCAAATGAGGACATCATAGAGTAGGCAGAAATTATTTTTATGATAATAGTAGGAAAGACATCCATTTCCATGTAGGTGACCATGTATTCCCTAAAATATATCCTTGGAAATGTGTGATCTGTTTTGGTAAGAAAGGAACACTGAGACCAGGATTCAACCATCTTGTTGAAATACCAGAGAAGGTTAACCCCGTTTCATATTGAGTAGCATTGCCTACAAGATTATCTCAGGTACATAATGTTTTTCATGTTTCGATTATGAGAAAGTATGTTCCTGATTTATCACATATCTTGATCCCAGAAGTAGTTCAGATAGAATAGAATCATTCTTATAAAGAGTAACCACTTTTGATTCTTGATCAAAGGGAAAAAGTATTGAAGAACATGGTAATCCACTAGGTAATGGTTTTTTAGAGAAACCACATGGTGGAAGATTCCAAATGTGAATCTAAAAATGTTTTATGGGAAAGGTACCCTAACTTGTATAATGAGTATATAAAACTGTGAGAATGCCATTTCTAGAAGATGGGGATAATGTAACCAAAAATAGATTTAAAAAAACAAATGAAATATAGGAAAAATTGTTATAAATAGTTATTTATAACTAGAATTTTTACATAATATTGCATCTTCTATGTTTTGAATTTTGAAAAATGATCATCTACAACTGTGTTCAGTAAGCTCTTTGGATTTAGATGGAACCAAGATGTTTTTGGTGAATAGTAACATACCCTTATAAATAGTAATATTATTAGTAAAATGACCCTAATGAATAGTTAATATTATTATTATATTTTTTTCATGAAGGATTTAAGCTAATGGAATCTTTTTTAATTTCCATATTTGACATAAAACAATAATAAAATTAATATTGTCAAATTTTGAATTAATTATGATTTTATTTTAAAATTAAATTAATAATATATAGAAAATTATTTTCAAAAAATGTGGTTATTTTTTTAATTATATGTGTTAAATAATTTTTAGGGTGAGTTTTTTGGATATTTATGAAATTCATGATTTTTCTATTAATAGTGAAATACGGTAACCTAACGTATATTCAAATTATCACTACTGTACAATATTTATGAAATCATAAGTGATATAAGGCCAATTTTTTAGAACTAAAATTCCATTATTAAAATATGGGGCATGCGAATTTAGACTATTCATAGTGTAGAGAAAAATACTATAAAAATAATTAAATTAATGTTAAATTTCTCCTCTCCTCCACCATAAATAAAACCCTCATAATCATCTTCCTCCCAATCATCTCAATCCATGATCCATACCTATGTTCATACCAATACTCCACCCAAGACTCTTCCCCCTGTCCTAGAGCTTCTTGTCTCACCAAAAGTCCAAAACCAAAGGCCTAAGAAGGATATCAAGGAGATGATATCAAGAGGTATACATCCTCTTTTGTTTTCATTCATTTATTTCATTTTATGTTATTATTGATAATATTGTTTGGATTATGTTGGGATATGTCATTCCATACCACCCATACATCCCATATTATATATAAATTATAAGATAACACTTTTATCATATCAAAATAGTTTAGGAACTTCTAAGTGATGCCGTTTGGCAGCCAAATATTTATAAGAGATTTCTAAATTTTTCATTTATTTTGAGTTTCCCTTCTTTTATTTTTCCTTCCTCACCTCCCCTTATCAAAGAAGAATGAATTATCATGTATAATAAATACTTTTGATATAATCATATTTATAGAATACTCACTATTACATTTCATTTCCTCTCCCACTTATTCATGAAATTAAAACACTGTCTATGATGTTTCGATTTACTAGCATCATGGATTATTTGATTTAAAATTTTTACTAATTATTTCTAGTCTGTTCATGAACCCATTTTTATGGTCAATCCATATTATAATTTATGTATTATATCCTATATAAAGTTCTGGAATGATTTTGTATAGTTTGACTAACTTATAATACAAAATTATTTCTTTACAATCGAAAAATCCCCAAAATAACCTAAACAAATATTAATATTGTTTTAACTTAAGAATCATCCTTATATAAGTTTTCAAAATGATAAATGGTATAATTTATGATTATCGATATTTTTAAATACCAATCCATTTTGATTATAGTGTTTCACTTCCAATCAACAAGAATATACATCATGAACCGATCATGGAAACCATGTATAAAGGCACCCTTCAAAATGTAAATAACAAAATATTAAAAATGAATGTCTACAATGATGTTATGAAATAATAATATAAGGTGTTATAAAAATTTATATTTTTCATTAATATATTAATAAAAAAAATTTAACCATTATAAATGTGGTTTAAACAAGTTTTATTAAGAAGAACGTGATGTAAGGGAATTCTTAACCCAATTTACATTCTTTGGGATATCCTTTTTATTTATTCATTATGTGGTATTGGTGTGATGATTTTTGATTATATTATGTTTCACTATGTGTATTTTCATTGCGTACACATATAAATTTCATTCTATTAATTCTTACTCAAAATATATTTTTACAGAACTTATTTTTAAAATCCATATAAATATCTATTTAATAAATTTCAAAAGGGCTACTTAATATATATATATATATATATATGTAATGAGTGATTTATTATAATTTTCAAGATACATTATTACCATGTTATGTTAATTGGAATTTATTTATCATGGGTTGATCCCATTATAGATAATGATTTGATGGGTTGAGCCAATTATAGTTAAAGATATGTTGGGTTGAGCCCATTATAACATAAGATAAGACAGGTAGCCCCATTACAGCTCTCCAATGCATTGGGTAATCCGAAGATGGAAGTTGACCAAAAGGATATTCCATGTGTATGGGTAAATTTGAGAGTGATATGAAAAATATGTTACAAGGAAACTATATGATGTTTCTAGGCATATTAGTTTTTATGATTTTGGGTTTTATTGGTTTCTATGTTATCACAAGACTAACACTTTCTTTTTTTATATGCCCTTCTGAGTTTTATACTCATCTCAATATTCCAAAATTATTTTCTAGGGATATATGGATGGTCAAGACAAATAAGGGATTCTTTATGTTTGATATATAGTGTTCTAATAGAAATCATGTATAATGTTTTAATGTTTTATATTTTGAAAAAATGGGTACTGTTTTAGTAGTATACTCTTGTATGAATATGGTATGTCATATATGTAACATATCCTAATTATTTAAAATGATAAACCATAAAAGATCTTCTTTTTTTATTAATGTATGGTCTTGAGTAAAATTCATGATTATGTATCGTTTTCAGTTTGGGTCCTTATAAAAAATACATTAGAGGTAAAAAACCAATCGATTGAATCAGAATACATTTGTAAAGATCCATATAGCCCACCATATTCTAGGTATAGGTTATCGAGATCCCAATGGTGTCTTCGTAGTTATTCACAACCCAAAACTTAATAAGGTAAAATTTCATCAATGAAAAATAGTTTACATTTAAATACCATAGAATGATTCAATTAAATTACTAAAGGTATTATAGAATATTAAAAAATTGTGTTATTTTCAATATAATCAATCTCATATGATCATACAATATTTATATAATAATGGGATGAGTCACACAATTTATCATATTTGTTCTTCAATTTAAAATATATTTTATTCCTATAGAGTGTTTTCAAATGTAAAAATATTATACTCATTTAAATATTATTATCATTCACTCCCATTAAATTTCATAAATTTTTTCAATTGAGATCAATATATAATTTATTTTTTCTCTTGTAACAACTCGAACATGGATGCCACTCAACAGTACCCTAACCCTAGTTGGCCACATGGATTGAAGCTCATATACCCAAATGATAGAGGCTACTGACTAGTAGTGAGGGGCTTGGCTGTTTCTATGAAGACACTATTCCATTAGTACCACGTATTACATGGTGGAATTGAAATAATTTTCAATTGTGTGAGCAGATACCACAAGAATACCTCTTTAAAATGAAGAATACATGAGTACATAATTGATATAGAAGTTACTCATTTACAATGATGATGATTCATATATTTACATTGAATCCAAAATAAGTACTGTTTCGGTGCGGATGTGCGTCGGGTTACGCTGTTCCGCCAGGACGCGTTCGCGCGTGCACCCGTCAACCCGAGGGGATGGGCGCGCGGCTTGTGGTCCTGCAGTCCCGCTTTCCAAAGGCGGGCGGCATCCATCCCTTATTCAGGGGCGTCTGCTCCTTGATCGAAACCGGGATGATGGGATGTCGGCTCCTCCTTCCTTGGACGTCTCCTCGGAACTCGTCGCCTAATCCGGGTCTCCCTCATAGATTTAAGACATGCTCGTGAATCTCGTTCCTGGCGCCATATCTTCATGGACACCGGTTAATTACGCTGCTTCCGCCCGGACGCTCCAAGGAGTCTGGTCGGGGCAGCAACCTGCGGTGAGGAGGCCGGGTGGCTCTGGGTGCTGGGGGCGTATCGTAACACTGCGGCTCTGCACGTCTGTCATCCGTCCCTAATAGGGCTTCTTGAAGGAATGATGGCCTGAGGCATCCCGCACTGGGTGCGGGGAACTGTGTCCCCTGAGGTTTTCCTCAGCTTCCCATGTTTAACACGGGGTATGCCGCGAGTTTAACGTCCAGCGGGGACGGCATCGGACCGATCAACACGAAAAGTGGATCAGATGACAGAACCCCTTGCGGGGAACCTCCGACGCTGGGGCCAGCGCATGGGCGGCTTCCCAGGTGATGTGGAGTGGAGATAAGTGGCATGACCCCACCGGGATGTGGCGGCCCGGGTAAGGATCAGGATGGATGATGGAGTGAAGAGCTTGGACCCCGTAGGGGCTTCCTACGTACCGCGCGTTAGCACGGATCAAAGTCAACGTAGTTCGGGTATACAGTTTAACGTCATGCTGGACGTCGGCAAGCCGACTCACGAAGAGGTCGAGGCCGCCGGGCGGAGGATTGAACCGAACCACCTCGCACAGAGGGGGATGGAACGGCCGGGTGGATCACAGTTTCACGTCATGCTGGACGATAAAAGGAGAAATGGAAAAAGGGGCTGTGGGGAGGCACAGTGGAGATACACACGTGCAGTCTCCCACAGGGGCGGATTCATAGGTGAATCGACGCAAACGTGAACCCTGGAGGGGTCCACTGATGGACGAACCGACGTAAATACGACCGGGACGACCAGGTGGTGGGCTTGAACCTCAGGGAGGCTTCCTACGTACCCTGTTTAGTAGATAGGGATCAAAGTCCACGTAGTTCATTCTGTCAGGACTTACGCACTTGAGGCAGCCCGGATGCGGCAAAACTCAGTTGGAAGGGACTTGGACCGAAAGTAGGAGACACCTCGATCCCAGTCACACCCTCTACTGGCTTCGGCAGTGGGGGAGCGCAATGGAGATACACATGTGCAGCCCCCCACAAGAAACTAGGGGTTTGTAATACCCTACCCCCGTAGGGAAAAGCCGCTCCCATTAAATCGTCCCTAAAGAGGGGAAATCCCGACATCCCTGCAGAGACGAGCGGGTGGGGGCCACATCCAAACCGGGGGGGACCCTGCGTGCGGGGCACGGGATCGGGTGATGCAGACGGTTTAGCGTCTTGCCAGACGAAGTACAGTTTAACGTCGTGTGTTGAGGACGAAGCGGTCGGTTTAACGTCTTGTCGGACGAAGTACAGTTTAACGTCGTGTGTTCAGGACGAAGCGGACGGTTTAACGTCTTGCCGGACGAAGTACAGTTTAACGTCGTGTGTTGAGGACGAAGGTTCTTGGCAGTTTAACGTCTTGCAGCACGGACGATAGGGGCTAGGCATTTTAGCGTCGTGCAGCTTGGACTTAGTACAGTTTAACGTCATGTTGGACGGATGCAGTTTAGCGTCATGCGGGACGAATGTGCAGTTTAACGTCATGCTGGAAAAATGTGCAGTTTAACGTCATGCTGGACGTTGGTTGCCGCCGATGGGTCAGTGTCACTTCGCGCAAGCCTGGAGGGCCGCACGGGAAGACAACGCACGGTGCGGGCACCCAGGATGAAGATCATCGGGCGCCACGCAGGCGGGTACCCTCAGGGGGTCAAGGGGGGCGACCCTGGCGGATTGCGCGCAAAAGAGGAGCTTTGCGCGCAAAACAGCAGGTCGGCGCGCAAAATGGCGGGCTGGCGCGCAATCGGGCCAGCCCTTTGCGCGCGGATGATTGAGATTGCGCGCACCGGGCTTCGGGTAGCACGCGGGGGCAACGGCTCATTCTCTAACGAATGGCCACTTTGAAAATGGGGGGTGCGCGCAATCGGGCTGGATTGCGCGCACCCGGGGGCAATTGCGCGCAAGAGGCTTCTTTTGCGCGCAAAGGCCTTCGGGTTAAGGATTATTCAAAGGAAAGGAGCCAAGGGGATTGCGCGCGAAGGCGAACCCCAAGGCTCTATTGCGCGAAAGAAAGGAGGTTACCTGAAGATCGGCATTGCGCGCGGAAGGGGTTGGATTGTGCGAACGAGCGACGCTTCGGATTCTGGCAACCTTCAAAATGTCGGGGGTCGCCTTATATTTATAGGCAACCCCGGGCGCGGAATCCGGTCTCGGGCGCGGAATTCCCTTCGCGGGCGCGGAATCAGGACCCGGCGCGCAAGGGAGCCGCGCAGGCCACGGGCGCGCAAAATAGCGCGCCGGCCCAGCGCATTGCGCGCATCCCGGGGGGATTGCGCGCCGCGACTCAACTTTGCGCGCGGGTCTCTGAAATTTCGCGCAAGTCCTCCGGGCCCTCCGGAACGTGCCTTTGACTCCAAATATCACTTCGCTTTCCGCATCCGGAGCTTCGTTTGGGAACAACGGACTTTTCCGGCATCTACAAAAGCCCCCCCTCGGAATCTGATCGGCGAGAGGCCGCAACGATCGGGTTCCGAGGGAGACGCCGGAATGCCGAAGTCCTGGGCTGCGCGGGACTTAGGCGCGGAAAAAGGGGCGCCGGGCGCGCAATTCGCCGCCGCGGTCGCGCAATCGAGCGTTCCGCGCGGCGCGGAATCCCGGTCTCGTCTATAAATAGGGGTCCAGGGTTCCGCGTTCCGTACACAGGCCTTCCGCGCGATAAGCTTCAACGCTCTCGTGCGCGAAATTGCCTTTTCCGGTCGCGAAATTCGCCCGATCGGCGCGCAAAACCATCCGGAATTCGCCTGTCTTTGCGCGAAAACCCGGAACTTTGCGCGACATTCTTCCCAATTGCGCGCCGTCCACTTGGATTGCGCGCCAACCTTCAAACTTCTCTACCAGCCTCGTCCGATCCCGCACGCTTCATCCTTTAACCCGCACGACTCCCGAAACTTCTGAGATGGTCGCGCATCAAGGAAATGAGGGGGATTCCGCCACTCGCAGAGCTGAGATGGCGATGAACGAGGAGGTCTACGGAGCCAAGGAGATTGTTTCCAACAATCAATCCTTGTTCGACTTGCTGACGCCGGCCCAGAAGACATATCCTCTGTCGGACAACCTGCCGCTCTGGAACTTCGGCATCCTAGATGAGGTTCCGGTGCCAGGGTTCGAGGTTGATGCGCCACGGACCTGGGTGACTCGGGAGGACGAGCTTCCCCGCTATAACATCACCAACAATGGGCATCCTGCCAGGGAGACCAGGCACTTGGTCGTCTATGTCCTGAACCCGAGGACGCGAACCATTGACGTGGGTGAGCCTACTTCGGAGAATTCTCCAGCCCTCTACTCGAGCACATATCGCCAGAGTGTCACTGAAGACACCAAGGGCTGGCTGAAGGACTGGGACTTGCGGTCTGGGGGCAATTTCACCAGCGAGTGGGCCTGGGCGTTCTGGGTACGCCACACTTGCGATCACTTCGCAGAGGAGCTGCGGTACATCGGCATGTTTGAGGCGGTGTGGACGTCGCAGTTACACTTCTACCAGCAGTCCGAGCTCCGGCCGGAGCTGTTCACCCGCTGGTCCTCGGATACCAACACATTCCATCTTCACCATGGGGAGGTCGGCATCGGTCTCTGGGACATCCACTGCATCGGAGGTATCCCGCTGGAGGGCTACCAGTATGATGAGTTCCTGCCTCCGAGGAACACCTGGGGTGACAGGTCACGGACTCCCATCCTGACGTGGCATCTGCTGGACCTGGCTACAGAGCGGCTCAGGGTCAAGGACTTCCAGAAGGACATAGCCTACAAGGAGTGGTTCGGCCAGTTCTTGGAGCATGACCCAGCGGTCAAGATGCCAGGCAGGGGGAAGCGGTGCCCGACCGTAGCTCAGAGGAGCCGGAACGGGTCGTACTGGCGGGTCCTGGAGACGGGCGACTACCGCTCATGGGGGTACCGCGTCATCGAGGCCCGGGACCCAAATGTCCGGTACGCGGCGTTCCTGGCCGCCTTTCTGAGTGGGTGGCTCCTGCCAGTGCGGGACGCGAGAATGGGCGTTCGCCTAGCGACACTGGCGGTGGCGGGCGCTATGGCCGCCAACAAAAGATACAACCTCGGGGTCCCAGTGCTGGCGAGGCTGTATGCCATCCTGGGACGCATCTCACGAGGGGGGTCGCCACGAAGGATCTGTGGGCCCTTTCAGTTCTTCCACGGCTGGGTGGATGCTCACCTCGGTGGGTACACGTTTCCGAACGCCATCATTCCTCCGGGAAACGGCCTGCGACCCCCCTGCTGAACATCGCGGGGGTCGCTCCGATGACCCTAAGTGAGGAGGGCGTGAGGATTCGGATTGGAAATCATGCCAATTTCAACTTCAGTCTGTTCCCAACCCCCGTCGGCCAGATGATCGACAATGGGCAGGGTCCGCTGGAGCAGCATGAATACTTCCTGAACATGCGGGGCGGAGTGCTCGTGGCTCGGATCGACGGGAAGGTGATCTGCGAGCCTTACGTGCCAACCCGGTTCGCCAGGAAGTTCGGGTACCTTCAGCGGATGCCGAAGAGGGTATTTAATGCTGTCCGGGAGGAGACGAACCCTTGCGTCCTTCGCCAGATGTGGCTGATGTTTGCCTCTTTCGGCTCTGGCGACGTCATCACTCTCCCTCCTATCGGGGTTGACGCAGGCTTGGCAACCGAGTACACCGAACACTGGGCCATCGCGTACCCCGAGGGGATTCTACGGAAGCCAGTTCGGCGGCTCGAGGTCACCCGTGCGGAGACCGGGCGTCAAGGAAGGAGGCGAGGCGCCGCCACACGGGGGAGAACAGAGGCGCGCCAAGCAGCGGAGCCGGCGCGGGCAGGGACTTCGGCGGCGGGCGCATCGCGAGCTGCCACCACGACCTCAGCGCCCAGAGAGGGGGCACGTGCGGTGGTCGAAGATCGGCCCGGGAAGCAGGTGAGACGTCTGCTCGAACCCTCCCACGATGCAGTCTTCCCGGCGCTGTGGTCGGTCTGGATGACCCTGCGGCAGTCACTGGGGACCGACGCCATCTGGCGAAAGATTCTCAGAAAAGGAATCCATCTGCCAGAGGTCGGGCGCCTCCATATTGCCGACAGGGTGGACTTCAACCGGAAGTATGCGTATCTGACGGCCATGGACGATTACGCGCGCCAACGTGGTCAGCGTGCGGAGCCATCCCTTCTGGTGAAGGTGATGCTCGGTCTAGAGCCCGCTCCAGAACAGATGTCGCCGGAAGAAGACGACAGTAGCAACGACTCCGAGGAAGAGGAGGAGATGGGGGAGGATGAAGGCTCCGAGGGAATATCCCATCAGGGGAGTCCGCGGGAGAGCGGCGAGTTGGCCGGCTCTGACAATGTTGATGTCACTGAGCTCCTCGAGGTCCGCTTCTATCCCTACTCAATCTGCTTCATCCATTCTCTTATGCAGCTTCTAACCCATTTCTCCATCTTTCTCAGGAGCGCACGGATGTTGGTCAGGCGTCCTCAGCAGGAGTAGGAGGGGCGCCAGCAGGACAAGGCGGGGGCCAGGCACCCATTATCGAATTGACAAGCGCGGAAGGGCCCCCTGCTGCAACTGTTCCTGCGGCGGCCGAGATAGCGGAAGGTGACGCTCTGAACTCCCGTAAGTCTCCTTGCTTCTCCCTGCTTTACTGCTGGTGCTTGCCATTGACGATCCGTGACTAACCATGGCATGCCCCGCGCAGTGATCTCAACACTGGAGGCTCGTCGGGTTGCCGAACCCGGGCCATCTACGAGTGGACCAGTGGTGGACTTGCCGCCTGCTCTGGAACAGACTTCCCAAACCGAGCCGGCCCCACCAACTGCTGATCAGGGGGCTGCGGACGCCGGCGGTGCTGACATCGGAGAGAGGTCGGGGGCTGAAGAGGGTGTCAGCACCGCTGGGGAGAGAGAAGAAGTTCGCCCGGATGTTGGGGAACCCATCCCTCATGAGGACCTCCCAGGGGCGGACCCTGCAGCAGACTTGTTGGCTGCCTTCCCTGCCTACCGGCCTGCCGACCCCGAGGAGATGGACGACTCAGACGCGGAGGCGGTCGAGGAGAGCCGGATAACGCGCCGCAGGGGGTGGAAGTGCATCCAGCGCTTCCTCAAGCGAGATCCATCAGAGTGGCTGGGGCGCATGGGATCACTTCAAACCTGGCTGCGCTTCCTGTGTGCCGGGGGAGCTGATGCTCAACGCCTCCATCTGACGGTCTGTGATTTCATGGCCGAAAAGATACGCGAGAGCTGCCGGCGTGCCGACGTCACACAAAGTCGGGACATGTCGGAGAGCACGCGGGCGCTCCTCGCGGCGGAGCAGGAAGTCCGGCGCCTCGAAGGGCAGGCGGCAGAGAAGGAGGCCTTCGTCGCAACGTGTACCGAGCTTGTGGAGCAACTAGCAGCCCAGCTGGTTGACGCCCAAGTACAGCTGACGGAGGCGGGCCAACAGATGGTCACAAGTCAGGTCGAGCGGGAGCGTGCACAGGCCAGAATCGACGAACTGCGTGCTGCGACCGCCGACAAAGAGTGGGCACGCAGAGAGAGAGAAGCAGCTCTGGAGGCCACCAGCCAAAGGGTAGCGGCATTAGAAAGACTCATTCAGCACGCTAATCCCTAAGGGCTTTGTTTTGCCGTTCCCAAAACATTTGCTTCCGCTACTTTGATCCATTTGTATGAATCAATATATTTATCTGCATCTTTTGGCTTAACATGCTCAACCACAATTCGTTGTCTTGCGGGAGTGTTAACCAAGCATCAGGCATCCATAATTGGGCCTGGATTTCTGGAGAAAAGAGGGAGGTCATTCCTAGGAAAGGAGACCTTAGACCTAATCAATGTATCATCCCCCCAACTTGTTCCAACACACGAGCGGGACAACGCTAGGGGCGTTGAGATTTTATCCGAACATAGGGAAATGAGAAAGGGTGAATCGCGTGTCCCGAATCCAGACATCCACAACGGTCGGCCTTCCAGGAAATGCCCAAGACGGTAGGCGGACAGTGGATCGACCATAACAACTGCAATAGACGGACCGGAGGTCATCATTCATATTGCAGGAGGCGGACCACATGTCATCATGAATACCGCTTTGGGGTTCCTTCAGACACAAGGGTGGAAATCCAGATCAACAGGGCATGCGAAGCGTGGGGCGAAGTGACGATTGTTCGGACAGAATCCAACGCTCTCAGAATTGCGCCACCGTGGGGAAAGCGTATTAGGCGGATGCACTAATCTGGCCGTGAATCACCCCAATTCTCAGAAAGCACCTCTTTGACGAGGAAACCGTCACTTCCCATAATTGCAATGGGGCATCTCGAGCTGAATCGGGGAGAATATCACAACTGCACCACTCTACCAGAAGCCAGGCCAGACGGCCGGCGACGAGGAGGGGCGGGACTTAACGATCCCTGAGGCTGGACCCGAGTCGGAATGCCCGGGCGTTCCTACGTACTCCATCAGGCTGTAGATCAAGCCATACGTAGTTCTGCGAGTGCAGTTTAACGTCATGCAGGATGCAGAACCCCGTTTGGGGAGATCTTAGTTTAGGGTCGTAGAGCTCGGACCATAAGGGGAGATCTTAGTTTAAGGTCTTAGAGCTCGGACCATAAGGGGAGATCTTAGTTTAAGGTCTTAGAGCTCGGACCATAAGGGGAGATCTTAGTTTAAGGTCTTAGAGCTCGGACCATAAAGGGAGAGATCTTAGTTTAAGGTCTTAGAGCTCGGACCATAAGGAGAGATCTTAGTTTAAGGTCTTAGAGCTCGGACCATGAGGAGAGATCTTATTTTAAGGTCTTAGAGCTCGGACCATAAGGTGAGATCTTAGTTTAAGGTCTTAGAGCTCGGACCATAAGGAGACATCTTAGTTTAAGGTCTTAGAGCTCGGACCATAAAGGGAGATCTTAGTTTAAGGTCTTAGAGTTCGGACCATAAGGAGAGATCTTAGTTTAAGGTCTTAGAGCTCGGACCATAAGGAGAGATCTTAGTTTAAGGTCTTAGAGCTCGGACCATAAGGAGAGATCTTAGTTTAAGGTCTTAGAGCTCGGACCATAAGGAGAGATCTTAGTTTAAGGTCTTAGAGCTCGGACCATAAGGACCTCAAAGTACGCCACATCGTGGTCCTATCCCCTGGATATGCGAAGATGCACTGAGGGATAGTGTCAAGAGTGTCGAGGTTTCTCCTGGTCAGAATGGGAGGTGGAAAATGTGAATCATGCGGCCATTCACTCAAGGACTGGGGGCACCGGAGTAACGATATGGGAGTACTGCCGACCGTGGCGGAAAAGCAGCATCAATATCGCACTAACCGTTGGTGGAATGAGGCAGCAAACGAGCATCGACCGCTCAATCACAGGATTCATATCGATTTGCTGCCCGAGGCCATTGGGGGTACCGGCCCGAGTTGGTGGGAGAGCACTGAGGCATTGTGTCCGAACCGTTCACGGGGGCTCCACCCAGGGCGTAGACGATGGGTCCGAATGAAAGGGAGCACGAAGCCTGAAAAGTGGAGGAAACCTGACCAAGCGGAACCTGACCCTCCTGGCAATAAACCAGAGTACTCTTGACACCGGTGGACCACTGCAAGGGGTCAGGGAACACGCCTTGAGGGTGACCTGAAGGCGGCGGATTCCCCAGAGAAGGGGGAATATCTAAGAGGTGGGGGGCTGGACCCGAAGTTTCAAACATCCGGGCGTTCCTACGTATCCCATAAGGATGGGAATCAAGCCACACGTAGTTCTTGAAGCGCGGCGCAACACAATCGGGCACCAGCGCGGGGAAGAGTGCGGGTCTGACCCTCGCACACAGAAGGAGCGGCATTTGATATTTCTTGTTTGTCCTTAAAGATGAATGGTTTTTCTTTGTGCGGCGACATGCCTGTGATTGAGAAATCTCTGGCGTCTCCACAATAATCAAGCCACGGAAGGCATTGATGAATGGCGTGGTTATTAACCAGCGCCCAACATGAGTGTCCCCTGAGGAGGACATCACGATGCAATGTCGTTTCTCGTCGGGCGGCCAAGACGATCACAGTTTACGGTCGTGTGGTAGGACCAGACAACACAGTTTAAGGTCGTGTGGTTCGGACCATGGAGGAATCCGCTTATCGCGGTACGGCGGACACGGCGGAGGTGGGAACATACCCAGCCCTGTGGTCACGCACGATTCCAGGAGAAGAGTCTTGGGATAGGGGTTTGCGTATGTCCATCACCCGAGGGACAGAGATGCTAGCCTCCAGATATAATGGGCCCAGAACGCGGTTGTTCGGGCGACTCCTTCCTCCTTATGGGGACGAGGGTCCAGCTACGCATGGCCCTTAGGGAGGATATCCGCATATATCCTTGGTGCTCAGATCATGGGAGCCTCGAACGACATCATTACCCTGGTTGGTCTGCCTAACAAGTAGAGGTGTACTGAAGGTCAGTATGAAGAGAGTGTCAAGATTCCACTACAACACACAAATGCGGAGTGTGATGAGGACTGCGCAACCAATGTTCAGAGCCTGAAAGAGCCGACATGGCGATCAAGGACGTTGCTGACCATATTCGCAACACAACATCCGATCGCGTCAGCCTAAGACGGGGCAAGCAAACGAGCATCGACCGCTCAATCGCAGGATTCATATCGATTTGCGGCCCAAGACCCGCCGGTAAATCGACCCGGAGCGGTAGGAGAGCACTGAGGCATCGTACCTAAACCGCTAACGAGGATCCCTTTGAGTGAAGGCTCGAACAAAAGGAAGCGCGAGGCCTGACAAGCAACACATGACTTGTCGGGATTGAATCTGACACTACGAGTCATAGACCGAAGTACCCAAAACATGTTAACAGATCACCGAAAAGGGTCGGAGGACTCACCCTGAGAGCAACCAAAAGAGGGCAGATCCCCGTGATCAACCAAGAGACGGGGCTGGAGCTGAAACACAAGCGTCCAGGCGGTCCTACGTATCCCATAAGGATGGGAATCAAGCCGCACGTAGTTCTTGAGAGGTAGTTTAACGTCATGCAGGACGATGAGATGTGTGAGGTGGTCCCACACACGGGGGGAGGCGTATGGCGCGGCCTGTAGACCAATGCGAACGAGGACATAATCCCCCGCTCACGCGATATGCCTCGCACAAAAAGGAGGGGAACCTGGGCCAGAGGCCCGACGCGGGATAGAGATTCCCGGGAAATGGGGCTGGGCCTGAAACATGTTTGTCCAGGCGGTCCTACGTATCCCATAAGGATGGGAATCAAGCCGCACGTAGTTCTTGAAGTGCAGTTTAACGTCATGCAGGACGAGAAAGGAAGGGGGAGCAGAAGGCATCCCCAAACGTGGGGGGCGTACAGCGTGGCGAGCAAACCGACGTGAATGAGGGCATAGCCCCGCGTTCACACCATACGCCGCACACCCGGAGGCAACTGGGCCAAGGGCCCGAGATGGGATGGAAATTCCCAAAGGATGGGGCTGGGCCTGAAACATGAACGTCCAGGCGGTCCTACGTATCCCATGAAGATGGGAATCAAGCCGCACGTAGTTCTCGCGGGGCAGTTTAACGTCATGCGGGACGAATGCTGAACAGTTTAACGTCTTGTAGCTCGGACGTAGTATGGTTTAACGTCATGTTGGACGAAACACTTGGCAATTTAACGTCTTGCAGCGCGGACAATATGCTAGGCAGTTTAACGTCGTGCATCTTGGACGTATGCAATTTAACGTCGTGCAGGACGTATGCTGAACAGTTTAACGTCTTGTAGCTTGGACGAATGATGCTTGGCAGTTTAACGTCTTGCCGCGCGGACGTATGCAGTTTAACGTCGTGCAGGACGTGGGCACACTCAGACAAAGTACTGCTTGAGGAACCTAGCGTTGGTGGGAGGAGTGACACGCTCACCATCCATAGTCGCTAGGGAGTACGTGCCATTGGGATAGACCTTGTGGACAACAAAAGGTCCCTCCCACTTGGGCTCCAACTTGGGCGGCTTCCTGCCGGGGATCATCGGTGCTCTCAGGGCTAGCACTAGATCACCCTACAGGAAGGAGCAGAGGCGAACCTTCTTATTGAAAGCTCGAGCCATTCTGATTTGATGCCTCTCCAAGTTGTGCAAGGCGCGAAGTCTATTCTCATCCAGTGCTTCCAACTCGACTAGACGGGCTTCAGCAACTCTGTACGGCGCTTGCTGGTCGTAGACCGCAGTGCGCAAGGACGGCAACTGGATCTCAATGGGCAGGACGACCTCAGCTCCATACACCAGGGAATAAGGGGTCATCTGGGTGGAATTGCGAGTCGTCGTCCGATAAGCCCAGAGGGCGTTGGGGAGCTTTTCCGGCCAACTCTTCTTGTTCTGACCAACCATCTTTTGCAGAATGTTAGAGAGGGTTTTGTTAAACGCCTCGATCTGTCCATTCGCCTGCGCATGATAGCGAGATGTATGGTTCGAGCGAATGTTATACTTGGCGTACAACTTCTTCAACTCGGCTGCTCGGAAATTGGTTCCGTTATCCGTGAGGATAGCGTGAGGCACTCCAAATCGATAGATGATGTTGGAGGTCATGAAGTCAGCGATCGAACAGGATTTGACCTCTCTGAGTGGTATCGCCTCTGCCCATTTGGAGAAGAAGTCTGTGGCGGTCAGAATGAACTGGCACTGGCGAGCTGTCGCCGGCGGGTAAGGTCCCACAACGTCTAGACCCCAGACTGCAAAGGGCCAGGAATACCTAGTGGTATGGAGAGGCTCCGGCGGCCGATGCACAAAGTTCGCATGAACCTGGCACGCATGGCACCTCCTGGCATACTCGATGCAGTCATGGATCATGGAGGGCCAGAAGTATCCCAACCTCCAAATCTGGTGGGACAGCTTCGGCCCAGTCTGGTGGGCACCGCATGAACCGACATGAACCTCTTGCATGACTCGTGGGATCTCAACTCCCTGAAGTCAACGGAGGAGAACACCATCAAATCCGCGTTTGTAGAGGATCTGCTCCAGGCCGGGGCTGCTCTGGAGGACAAACTGCGATGCGTGGCGTCGAACTCGCTCGCGCTCGGCCCGATCCGATGGAAGAATGCCATGTTGGAGGTACTCAACCAAAGGCGTCCTCCAATCAGGGGCTGATCCGACTGTCATATCTGGGGTACTCGGGGCTCTGGGCATAGGGGCAACCGTGGTGAGACTACTTACCAACGGGCCGCGATCTTCTTCCGGGATAACGGGAGCGATGAGCCTGCGGCGCGTCACGCGGACGATCAGGTTGTCCTGTTCAGGCTCCGCAAGTGACGCAGAAAGGCTGGCCAAAGCATCTGCTCGACCGTTCTGTGACCGGGGAATATGGACAATTTCTGGCCGAGAAGGGAATCGAGCCATCAGAAGGAGGGTGCACTCCAACAATGGCACAAGTTCCGGCTTCCTGACAACATAGTCGCCATTGATCTGCTTAACGACCAGCTCGGAGTCCCCTTTCACGCACAGACGGGGAACGTCGATCTCGAGAGCCAACTCGAGGCCGGTGATAAGGGCATGGTATTCCGCCTCATTGTTGGTACAACCCTCTGACAACAGGAAAGAGTATGGCATCACGGCTCGCCCCAGGGTAATGAAGACGATGCCCAAGCCCACTCTGTTGAGCTTAGGATTATCGAGTCTTCTACCGGTGGGGCTCCGGGAGGCACCGTCAAAGTGCATCTGCCAGCATGGATCGGCTCGATCAACCGAGAGAATGGTCTCATCAGGAAAGCCTAGATCCAGCGGCTGATCCGCGGAGGTCGGGTGAGCTGCCAGAAAGTCTGCCAATGCTTGCCCTTTGATGGCCTTCTGAGACACATACCTGATGTCGAACTGCTGGAGAATCACAGCCCACCGCGCTAGACGACCAGTCAACATAGGCCGGCTCAGGATATACTTCAACGGGTCTACCCGAGAAACCAACTGTACCTCATGGTGCTGCAAGTAGTGCCGTAGTTTCTGTACGGAAAATACGAGCGCCAGGCAGCACTTCTCGATGGGGGAATACCTAACTTCCGCATCGAGGAGCATGCGACTGAGGTAATAGAGGCTATTCTCCGTTCCCTCGTTGTTCTTCTGGGTGAGAAGGGCACCCAGGGACTGTTCCAGGGCGGTCACATAAAGGACCAGTGGCTTTCCGGATACGGGCGGCATCAGGACCGGAGGTTGAAGCAGGTACTGCTTGATTTCCTCGAAAGCGGTCTGACACTCTTTATCCCATACATAGGTGGCACCTTTCTTCATGAGCCGAGAAAAGGGCTTACACTTGCCGGCCAGATTCGCGATGAATCGGCGTATATAGGCTAAGTGGCCTTGGAACCCTTGTAGTTCCCGGATGGTACCTGGGGGAGGCATCTGGCTAATCGCCCTGATTTTCTCTGGGTCGATCTCAATACCCCGGTATCTTACCACAAATCCAAGGAACTTTCCGGAGGTGACCCCAAAGGCACACTTCAACGGGTTCATCTTCAGGCAGCGAGACCGGAGGAAGCCGAACACTTTCTCAAGATCTTTGAGATGGTCCTGACGCTGGCGTGATTTGACAACCAAGTCGTCGACGTAGCATTCCACCTGTGTGCCGAGGATTGGCTTGAATATGCGGTGCATCGCCCGTTGATAGGTGGCACCTGCATTCTTCAGGCCGAAGGGCATGACCCGGTAGCAAAAGGTACCTTGGGGGGCCCTGAAGGCAGTGAACTTCTCATCCTCAGGGGCCATCCGGATTTGGTTGTATCCGGAGTATCCATCAATGAAGGAGAGGGCTTGGAACCCTGCCGTGGCATCAATCAACAGCTCTGTCACTAGAAGGGGAAAATCATCCTTCGGACAGTGGCGGTTGAGATCACGGAAGTCGATGCAGACTCTGATCTGCCCGTTCTTCTTCCTGACCGGCACAATGTTGGCCAGCCATTTGGGGTACTGAACTTCCCTCACGAAGTTGGCTTTGATAAGCTTGTCAACTTCGGCCTCAACCATGGCACCGTGGGACGGGTGCATCTTCCTGGGAGGCTGCTTGAACCCGCGATGGTTCGCCAGGAGACCAAGGCGGTGGACGGCTACCTGAGGATCTAGCCCCGGCATCTCGTCATAGCCCCAAGCAAACACATCACGGTGCTGACTGAGAAAGTCCACGTACTGCTGCCGCTCCTCAGAGGGCATGGCGGCACTGACCAATGTGGGTCTTGGATCGGCCTCGGTTCCAAGGTTCACCTGTATTAACTCATCGACCGTGGCGGGGACGCCCTCCTCAAAGGCTGTGGGTGCATCTTCCACGTCCTCTCCACTCGGGGAGGGATCGTCCACGGGAGAGACTGCGTTGGAAACTGCATTGGGGCTACCAGATCTTGCTGGGCCACTGGTGCTGGCGCGGGCGGTCGCGGTAATCTCATCAGGAGACTCGCGGGCCGTCGAGACCATGGCGACGTCCAACCGGTGAATCGGGAGGACGTAAGCGTCGTCCAGACTTGCCCAGGGATCACTTGCAACAGCGACAGGCTCAACCTCACCTTCCAGGATCTGCTTATCCTTGCTCTTGTAATAGTCCGCATCCAGATAGTGGGCTTCACATGAGGCAAAAGGAGAGGCATATCCTTGAAGCACGCCTACTCGACCATTAAGGGAGTATTTGAGGCATTGGTGGTATGACGAGGGAACCGCCGCGTGAAGGTGAAGCCATGGCCTGCCCATCAATGAGTTATACGCAGTGTCCTGAGAGACTACCATGAATTCGGTGTTGGCAACCAAGTCACCGAACTGGGTCTTCAAACGTATCTTGCCGACCGGGGTTTGCTCGGTGCGGTCGTACCCCTGGATCCTGAGGTCGGAGGGAATCAAGTCATCCTCAGACAACCCCAATCTCCGGAGCGTCCGAGTTGGAATCAGGTTAATCCCAGACCCCGTGTCGACAAGACAGCGCCGGACTTCAAGGCCATTGAACTGGCCAGTGACATACAGCGGACGAATGTGTCCCTGTATAGGAGGGTCTTCATCCTTACCAGAGAACGAGATAACTGCCTGACATTCGGCGTCCTCGATCGTTTCGGCGTGAAAGGCCTCTGCAGCCGCAACCTCTGTCTCAAACTGGAGAGGGATCTTCAGGGCTTCAGCGAGTGCCTCGCGCATCTCAGATGACATGCGAAGAGCCTCAAGGATGGAGAGCCTTGCTGGGATGTCGGCCAAGTGCTTCAGGACATCATACTTTTTGGCCAAGCGCGAGCCCCTGGTTGCAGGAGGTTGCTCTGCGGTTGGCGGCATGACGGGCCTTGCCGGTTGGATCGGCGGCCGACTGGTACTTGGCGCATCTCGCTGTTCACTGGTTGCAGTCCGGGAAGTGGTCACCGTACTGGGGTTAGGAGGCCGGGATGGACTCGTGGCAGGGCGAAGCTGGTCGCGACGCGGCTGAGGCGGTTCTGCCTGGTCCCACACCACAAACAGCGGCGGAGGCGAATCCGTCATCCCCGAATGGGGGGCGGCGCACGTTGTGCTCGGTTTTGAGCCTGCTGCCTAGTCTCAGTGGCGTGCACGGCCTGGCTGGAGGTACCAACGGCTGTGCCCCGGCGACTCCTGCTGCTGCGGTTCTTCCAACGGTGGCGACGATCGGGGACACTAGGGAGGTCCACCTGGTGTTCTTCAACGTCGGGAACCGAAAAGGGATTTACCAGCTCGACAGTATTAACCGAAGCGTACCCAATACCGTCATCGGACGAATCATCCATCACCGGGCGGATCCGAGGAGGGACCCCCATCTCCGGGGGCATGAAATCGCCGAGAGTGTGGGATAGTGGCCGAACTGGCGGGGCGCGCTCTTCCTTCTTGCGCTGCCGCCGTTTTCTCTTCTTGGAAGAGGCAGGCTGGGACGATGATGCCGAAGCAACACCCGCAGATTCCGGGGGCTCAGGCTGATTCAAGCCCGCACGGATGATTCCATGGGCGCGAATGGTCGTCTTGCGGGCCATCCAGTTATTATACTTCTGGGATCCGCAGTCGGAGACCAGCTGCCATTCGTCCTCGTTGCCACTATCGTCATCTGATCCCACGAACACGCCCGCCACTTGTGCCGGAGCTGGGCCCAACCTGATTACATTGTTGTTAATCTGGTATTGGAGACAATCCTTAAACACATAGCACCGCTGGATGGTGTGCCCCAGGGCCCGATGGTAGGGGCAGTAGCGGGGGTTATTCGTAAGATGTGCCTCCTCTGGCCTCCAACACTCAGGCAGTCGCACAATCCTCTGTTCCAGGGCGCTCCGGAAATAACCGGGGACCTGATCCTCGTGGAATGAGTAAGTCAGGTATCACGGGCCCCTGGGAGCGTGGTCTTGGCGAGGGGCTGGAGGGGCCGGCTGAGGAGGTGGACCCTGATTATCTCGCCTGGGTTGCGGCGGTACATTGCGCGGAGGGGCCGGCCGGTTCTGGGGCTGCCGCTGCTGGGCCGGGAACTGAGCCCGTGGAGGCGGATTCCTGTGAGGCTGTGGAGCTGGCCTCAACGGCAGCAGCTCCAATGGCCTGGGGGCCTCTATCTGGGCGACAGCAGCGGGCTCAGCCCTGCTGACTCTCCTTGCAGGAATCATAGGAGGCAGCGGGTGTGCCTGGCTGGCCTGTTGCAGGGCTTCCTCAAGACGTTGAGCTTTGTCTGAGAAGTCCCTGAACCCTCCGGGGTAATTATGAGTGATCAGGGAAGGGACCAGCTCGGTCTGGACGTTCCCGACGCACATTGTCAGCAACTGCTCCTGAGTCAATGGCATGTCAAGGGAATACGTGAGACCCTTCCATCGGGCGACGAAGTCCGCGACTCGCTCATCAGGCCTCTGCTTGCACTTGAAGAGGTCTGCGATACTTGTCTTCCGGGTCGTGGAACTGAACTGGTAGAGGAACTTTCTACGGAGGTCCTCCCAGCTGGTTACCAACCCGACGGGGAGCTGGCTATACCAGACAAATGCTGGCCCTTCCAGTGTCTGAACAAAGCAGCGAAGCTTAGAGGCCTCTTGCTGCGCCGGAGTCCCCAACATAGGCCCGCACCTCGAGTTGAAGTGGGCTAAATGCTGTGGCGGATCTCCAGTCCCGTTGAAGGGAGCGAAAGTGGGATTCCTGAATCCCGGAGGCGCCGGCATGTCATCCACCCATGCTGGGTAGGGCTTGCCGTCCGGTGGGATCGCCACCTGCCGAGTCTCCAAGGCCTCCAAGAGGGAAATGAGTGCCGCCATCGGATCGTCCAGACATGGGTTCCAGTCCTGGTGAGGATCTCTAACCACGAGCGCATTGCATGGCCCTTCAATCGGGTCATCGACCGGGTCGTCGAACTCGGAAGCTCGTGGGACGGCGGGCGGAGCGGCCCATGGGGCAGCGGGAGGAATCCGAGCGGGGTCTCTCAGGTAGTCACGCCGCTCGGGAGGGTGTGGCGAAACATACCACGCCCTCTTGCCGTAGGCAATGGCCTCTCTCCTATCGGCGAACACGGCGTAATCACGGTTGCCCGGGAGAGTCTCGTCGAGGAGCGGTTGTTCCGGTCCCTACTGTCCTGGCCTAGGATCACCGTAGTCAGGCCGCCGTTCTGCAGCGCGCTCGGCGAGGAGCTGGTCAACCAGCTTCTTCTGTTCGGCGAGCTGCTGACGTAGCGTAGCCTTCTCGGGATCCTCCTCCGCCCTCTGCATGGAGGCAGATGGGTCGGCGGGCTTTATAGCCTCGCTGTGCTCTTTTCCCTTGCTGACGTTTCGGCTCAACTTCAGTGCTTCAGTGGGTGCGGGGAGCCCCAGGAGGTTCCTCTGATGACGAGTGACTCTCACCGATGGCTCTGACGACGGCTTGTCTTCGGGGGGGAAGCCCCCGTCGAGAAGTTCCAAGTCGTTCCCCTCTCCCGACAGGTCAGCCATATTGACCGTTTCTGTCCCTGGGGATATACCCTCAGGGCCACCCAGCGAATCGGGCTGTCGGCGAATCACACTGAAGCGTAGGGCAGCATACTGCCCCCATCCACGGATATACCCGTGGGGAGTGGCTTCCTCGATAACTTTGCGGAGTACTTGAAAACACTCAACGCATCGTCGTTGGAGGGCCTCGTGGTGCTCAAATGACCCGGGGTGCCGAGCCGCGGGGAGCATGGCCAGGTCAATTTGACGGCACTGCTCACCAATAACCTCCAGGTGCACTTGACTCCCGGGGTATGGCATTTGTAGGCGGTGAAGACAGGAGCGAGTCTCCCGGAGAGTTCGGCGGAAGCATTCGAACTCATCCGGGGTGAGCGATTCGGGTGCATCAAAGCCCGGTCCTGCGACTGGCCAAAACTTCTCAGGTAAGTGGCCCTCTGCATGGACGGTCCAGAAGCTCCACGACTCAAACTCGGGACCCAGATCTCCTTGGTCCTCTTCAATGGCTGGGAACAGACGGGGAACCGGCAGTGGTGCCGAGGCGGGCCGCCGGGCTGACGGGCTGGCCGGTGGTGAATACGGCGAACAGGCCGATTGGCCTCCATATCCCGGGCCGCCCTCTGAGGGTGGCGGTGACCTGGCTACCACATCACGATAGGACGGGCCGGCGAGCGAACATCCTGCCGTAGCATCGGTGCTCGCCGAGGGTGCATCAGATCGTGGTTCGACCGTCGGTCCCCAGAAAAAGTCTCCGGCTTCTCCGATCGAGACGGAAGGCACTTCCGGAGGGGCCGGTACCAACCGTAAGCTTGATCCTTGGGGGTCTACCAGGCCCTCGTTACTCCGGATATACCTTCGGAGATAAGCGGGGATCACATCGATCTCGCTCTCGGGGAGCACGAGGCTGACGTGCCGCATTCCTACCCCTGCCCTTGACTGGCGGGATTGGGGAAAGGGCTCTGTCGCCGAATCGTACTCCGCCTCTGAATCAGAGAAGAGAACCGGTCGGATCTCTGTCCGGAATTCTGTAACATTCTTCCCTCGGCGTCGACGCCTTGCATTCTTGCCCCTGGGTGGTTCTTCGGGGCAGGGCTGATCTCTGTCCTGGCGTCCTCCGGCCGGACTGGTGCTGGGGCCAAGAGGACTGGAAACCAAGGTGCGAGGGGCACCGGGACAGATATCTAAGGGGACGCGGGAAGAGATGATTTCGGGCGGGCCTCCGGGCCGATATCGGAAGGTGGGATGACCCATGCCTCCTGGATCGGCCACATGGAGTAGATCCCACTGGTGAATAGCGCTACCGCGAGGTGGTCCGCGGTGGCTACTGCCTGCACCAGCAACCGGGAGAGTCGACCCAACCTGCCTTTGGGGCGGTCGGGGCCTCGATCCGGGTCGGGCATAGAAGTTCCCCTGCTCAGGATGCGCAGGGGCCTGGCGACTGGAGCCAACAGTGGCTTGGGCCAATGCGGCCGCTGTTGCTAGGGCCCCAAGGTGGGCATCCTCTTCCGCTCGTGCCCGACGTTTGCGTCGGGACAGACGAGTTGGGATGAGCGGCGCGGGCAGGTGGAGAGCCCGCTCTTCGACTTGAGAGGCCTGGCGGCGGTGTCGCCGTGGCCTGGCGGGAGTCCTTACCGTAGATCCCTGGAGCGAATCCCGGATAGGGTGATCCCGGACATCTTCCACCTCATCCGCATAGGGAAGGGAACTGTCAGAGCGCTCCGGGGATAAGCTCCCGAAGCGGTTGGACGTTGAGGTAGGCAGCGGTGCTTCCCTGCGCGGCCCTCGGGGGCGGCAGTGGTGGCGAGGTGCAGCCTCCTCAAGGTCTAGGCGAGCCATGTCCCTAGTGGGGATGACTCCCTCTTCCTCATATCTCCGCACCAGGGTGTTGATCACCCTTCTCTGGATGACCTCCGAGGGGGAGAGAGGGCGTGGTCGTCCCGCAATTGCGGCTGCTGGGACGGCTGTGGAACGGGCGGGACCGCGCGGAGTAGCCGCGTCGGTGTTTCCCCTACCCCTGCGCCAGTGGGCGGGTGGCGATCGGGCACTGGATCGGGCGACCTGATTTCTGAAAGCAGGGAGAAGGACCCATTAACACTGATAGGAAAAAGGAATCGACAACCAACCATTAGCGCCACGACGCCTTCCGTGGGGGGAACCCAGGCCCTCGACGTTACGCGACGGAGTGCCCGATGTCCCTTCCCCAGCCCCTAGCGGGTAAGACTGAATGCTTGGCCGGGAAACATGCCGGTCTTCCAACACCTCTGAAAGCCATCAGTCTTCGTATCGAGGAGAAGAGATTCACGTCGGGTTCACCATTTTTCTGTTTCGGTGCGGATGTGCGTCGGGTTACGCTGTTCCGCCAGGACGCGTTCGCGCGTGCACCCGTCAACCCGAGGGGATGGGCGCGCAGCTTGTGGTCCCGCAGTCCCTCTTTCCAAAGGCGGGCGGCATCCGTCCCTTATTCAGGGGCGTTTGCTCCTTGATCGAAACCGGGATGATGGGATGTCGGCTCCTCCTTCCTTGGACGTCTCCTCGGAACTCGTCGCCTAATCCGGGTCTCCCTCATAGATTTAAGACATGCTCGTCAATCTCGTTCCCGGCGCCATATCTTCATGGACACCGGTTAATTACGCTGCTTCCGCCCGGACGCTCCAAGGAGTCTGGTCGGGGCAGCAACCTGCGGTGAGGAGGCCGGGTGGCTCTGGGTGCTGGGGGCGTGTCGTAACACTGCGGCTCTGCACGTCTGTCTTCCGTCCCTAATAGGGCTTCTCGAAGGCATGATGGCCTGAGGCATCCCGCACTGGGTGCGGGGAACTGTGTCCCCTGAGGTTTTCCTCAGCTTCCCATGTTTAACACGGGGTATGCCGCGAGTTTAACGTCCAGCGGGGACGACATCGGACCGATCAACACGAAAAGTGGATCAGATGACAGAACCCCTTGCGGGGAACCTCCGACGCTGGGGCCAGCGCATGGGCGGCTTCCCAGGTGATGTGGAGTGGAGAGAAGTGGCATGACCCCACCGGGATGTGGCGGCCCGGGTAAGGATCAGGATGGATGATGGAGTAAAGAGCTTGGACCCCGTAGGGGATTTCTATGTACCGCGCGTTAGCACGGATCAAAGTCAACGTAGTTCGGGTATACAGTTTAACGTCATGCTGGACGTCGGCAAGCCGACTCACGAAGAGGTCGAGGCCGCCGGGCGGAGGATTGAACCGAACCACCTCGCACAGAGGGGGATGGAACAGCCGGGTGGATCACAGTTTCACGTCATGCTGGACGATAAAAGGAGAAATGGAAAAAGGGGCTGTGGGGAGGCACAGTGGAGATACACACGTGAAGTCTCCCACATGGGCGGATTCATAGGTGAATCGACGCAAACGTGAACCCTGGAGGGGTCCACTGATGGTCGAACCGACGAAAATACGACCGGGACGACCAGGTGGTGGGCTTGAACCTCAGGGAGGCTTCCTACGTACCCTGTTTAGAAGATAGGGATCAAAGTCCACGTAGTTCATTCTGTCAGGACTTACGCACTTGAGGCAGCCCGGATGCGGCAAAACTCAGTTGGAAGGGACTTGGACCGAAAGTAGGAGACACCTCGATCCCAGTCACACCCTCTACTGGCTTCGGCAGTGGGGGAGCGCAATGGAGATACACATGTGTAGCCCCCCACAAGAAACTAGGGGTTTGTAATACCCTACCCCCGTAGGGAAAAGCCGCTCCCATTAAATCGTCCCTAAAGAGGGGCAATCCCGACATCCCTGCAGAGACGAGCGGGTGGGGGCCACATCCAAACCGGGGGGGACCCTGCGTGCGGGGCACGGGATCAGGTGATGCGGACGGTTTAGCGTCTTGCCAGACTAAGTACAGTTTAACGTCGTGTGTTGAGGATGAAGCGGTCGGTTTAACGTCTTGCCGGACGAAGTACAGTTTAACGTCGTGTGTTAAGGACGAAGCGGACGGTTTAACGTCTTGCCGGACGAAGTACAGTTTAACGTCGTGTGTTGAGGACGAAGGTGCTTGGCAGTTTAACGTCTTGCAGCACGGACGATAGGGGCTAGGCAGTTTAGCGTCGTGCATCTTGGACGTAGTACAGTTTAACGTCATGTTGGACGGATGCAGTTTAGCGTCATGCGGGACGAATGGGCTGTTTAACGTCATGCTGGACAAATGTGCAGTTTAACGTCATGCTGGACGTTGGTTGCCGCCGATGGGTCTGTGTCACTTCGCGCAAGCCTGGAGGGCCGCACTGGAAGACAACGCACGGTGCGGGCACCCAGGATGAAGATCATCGGGCGCCACGCAGGCGGGTACCCTCTGGGGGTCAAGGGGGGCGACCCTGGCGGATTGCGCGCAAAAGAGGAGCTTTGCGCGCAAAACAGCAGGTCGGCGCGCAAAATGGCGGGCTGGCGCGCAATCGGGCCAGCCCTTTGCGCGCGGATGATTGAGATTGCACGCACCGGGCTTCGGGTAGGACGCGGGGGCAACGGCTCATTCTCTAACGAATGGCCACTTTGAAAATGGGGGGTGCGCGCAATCGGGCTGGATTGCGCGCACCCGGGGGAAATTGCGCGCAAGAAGCTTCTTTTGCGCGCAAAGGCCTTCGGGTTAAGGATTATTCAAAGGAAAGGAGCCAAGGGGATTGCACGCGAAGGCGAACCCCAAGGCTCTATTGCGCGAAAGAAAGGAGGTTACCTGAAGATCGGCATTGCGCGCGGAAGGGGTTGGATTGCGCGAACGAGCGACGCTTCGGATTCTGGCAACCTTCAAAACGTCGGGGGTCGCCTTATATTTATAGGCAACCCCGGGCGTGGAATCCGGTCTCGGGCGCGGAATTCCCTTCGCGGGCGCGGAATCAGGACCCGGCACGCAAGGGAGCCGCGCAGGCCACGGGCGCGCAGAATAGCGCGCCGGCCCAGCGCATTGCGCGCATCCCGGGGGGATTGCGCGCCGCGACTCAACTTTCGCGCGGGTCTCTGAAATTTCGCGCAAGTCCTCCAGGCCCTCCGGAACGTGCCTCTGACTCCAAATATCACTTCGCTTTCCGCATCCGGAGCATCGTTTGGGAACAACGGACTTTTCCGGCGTCTACAAGTACATAGAAGAGAAACAAAATTAAAGTATCCAAAATAACAACAACACCCCAAGTGATCCCTCCGAATAATATCACAATCCCAAACTCAATCCCATGCTCCCCTACTCTTAGACATGCCATAAAATCAACCATCGAACTGTGTGCACATTCCCTAGTCTTGACCTATTTACAAATAGTTTTTCTGGAACCCAACTATGGCCCAAATAGATTTTGAGATACAATACTACTATGTAACCTACAAAATATCTATATAGGTCTTATTTGTGCAACATATGAAGCATAATATTGTTAACCTAAATATGTAATTAGTAAATAAATTTATATATTTTGAATGGAATGTAAACTAATAATCCAAGATTCCTTAATAGCCTCTCAAGTCCCCATGAAAAAAGGATTCAAGATTCTAACAATGAATCTAAAATTGAATCCTAAAAAACCAACACTACATCACCACGAAGCCATATGCATCATGTCACTATGGCCTTGTCATTCAATCGGAAAATTTAGAAAAACCTAAAATTCCAAAAAACGGTTAAAGAAAGTCTCTTCCAATCATACCACATATTATATTGTAATACCATATCAAATAAGTGTCATACAAATGAAGGTCAAATTTATGGTATAAAATACATTGTAATACTCATCTATTCCCAGGAGCATCTCAATGGAATGTCAGTTAGGCATTGGTTTGAGTCCTATGAGAATGTCTTATCGAGCATGTCTTACACGATTCCTATCAATTCAGATCCATGGTTTAGATAGTACCAAATCATCACATAGAATCAAGACCCATGGATAATATGAAATGAATGGAAACCACTACGACATCTTGGATTGATTGAATAACATCCAAAGAATGTATATGGAAACATATACCTTGGGGTTCCAATTGAGTTTCCCACTACCATTTCAATATTTAATTAGTTCATACCATAGGAGTCTTTCCACTTATATAACTTTCCACATTGAATTTCATCTCACGAATATAACCACTCATATATCACTATTGGAATAGAAATTTAACCAAAGGGTATACCAGTTAATTGTACAAAACTCCCATTTACACGTATCACACGAGTTTTACAAATAATTTACACAATAAAAATTAAATTGATTCAAACAATGAGTTTACAAACTCATTTTATAAAAAAGAATAACATTTAATTTCATTGAATAATTAAATAGTTTAATAGGTCCATATCATGTGCAATATGTCCAAGAGGCAAGTCATTTAGTTGAAATGAAATAAAAAATCATTTAATCACAATTAATTTTCCTCTAAATAGGATATAATCAGAATACATCCCATGAGTTGTATAATAAGTGAATAAAAAAGATGAATTCATATACAACACCACATTGGTATCAATGGGTTTTGAAATAACCATGAAAAAAATCTCAAAAAAACCAAAATTCATCCTTAACAGGACATATTCCATTTAAATCAATTAATCAGTTCAATTTTAATGATGTGATGGAAATTTCTATAGGAATCACAATGAAATTTTCCCAATTAATAACAAAATCTCATATAAATTTATAAATCAACTACCTTATCATTGTAGTCACGTTCTTATCCAATATCAACACCTAATTCATTGTATATCTAAAGGAAAATGAAGAACTGATGAAGAACTAGAAATAATTTAAACTTATCTTGCACCTAAATAAGAAATACAATATCCATTGGAAAGATGAATTACTAAAATAGAATCATAACTCATCAATGAAAATCCAAAGAAATGTTCTGCATTTTAATAAAAAATCAGAAATATGATTTATATCGTAATATATAATATTCACCATTGAGAGAATCATAATAATGATCATACTGTCCTTTGAGGAAATACATAATTAGGGATAAAAATAAAATAAATTTAATTATAAATTTTAAATTTTCCAAAATATTTGGGGTCACACATTTTAGGTGCATGGTTTGAAAACATATTTTCTAACTGTGTGTGGTTACCATTAGGGTTGGGGTACCAATATAGATAGTCCACATAGTTGTACTAACCATGCGTCAATTGTGCCAAAACCGATTGTCAATAAGGTAGACATGGATTCATGGTTGTGTGTACAAAATTTCATAGTTCAGCCTATCTATGTGTTGTGAACCTAATCTCATACCAATCCTCGTATTTTTTTCTAACCATGAGGCCTAACATATATGGTTTGAACCGACATTGAACTAGGCCATTATCACCCCAAAACAAAGGGTTATTGCTCAGAAACATCCATGGACACCATTCTATCCCCCTCACAACAAATAGATTTCCAAAAAATAATTATTTATTCATTTAAACAAAGAATTGGAGGGATTATTACCTCACATGAAAATATGGTCTCTTAAAATCATCCCCCAAAGAAATTCAACAATTAATTTCCCTCCAAAGGATTTTCAATATTTATTTATGAAACAATCAGTCCACTAAGAGTGAATGTTGGTCTTCCAGTCCCATGTCTCATCATATAAATTGTTGTGATACCATATAACTCGTACTAGAGGAAATGACTAGCCTCATAGAACACTCATTATCTTTTCAACAATATGTAATGGATGCTCCTCAACAGACACATCTGCATGTAAGTCAACCAACATTGAATGAATAGAAAGATACATGTCTATAATATAGTGGCACATGTGAGATATAAGGATCATGTTTATCATGTATAGGTAAATCTACGGTAAATGAAACCATTAGGCTATAGACTTGAATCTTCTCAGAATATATAATGTCCTAACACATATCGGTGAAACATTGTCATGCATCATGATCTATTTGTTTCCCACCTCGATGAGACATAGAAGAAATATTGATCCCAAAATTCAAACTCTAAAGGTCATCTACAGTGATTAAGATATGATTTCTTCTTAGATAGAAAAATATCCATCTTCTTTTCAATCAACTGGACTGCCTAACAAATATCTTATAGAAGACATGGTATCTGTAGAGCTGCCCCTATCTCTAATTAGTATATGGTTACTTAGAATTTCCAACCATATAAATCAACATAGGTTTCCATCTTCATCATCTCATGATATATAATATTACTGGTCATCTAAATCATGGGTATGTGCCTCTCCTAAAGGCCCCCATAATCTTGGGCCCATACTCACAACATTTCATCTAGCACCTGTATCCTACACAATGACATTCCATCAGGTTTGAGGGAGGTATTCTATTCATAGAAGCACCCATGTACCTGGTCCATTCTATATACTCTTGAAGAAACATGACCTAAAATGGTTATCCCTATATAAACGATAGTGTGTAGGACCCAGTGGAATCATACTATCTCATAAATATAAAACCTCCCAAGATCATCCACACTTATGGTCTCAATGTACAAAATGAAATGATTAAACTTTGTGTGCATGTGAACAACAACCCATGAAACATTTTTTAATTCAAGAAGCCCTTGGTAAAACTGACAAGAAGTCTATCGCGAGACCATTCCATTTCCACTATGGAATGGGTAACTAATGTAGAAATAAGGCAAGTCATTAGTGTAATGAATTCACCTAATGCTACTTGAAACCTGAGATGACAAAACAAGCTACACAATTTATCATACCATTCCACAAGTGGTATTGAGACTAACTACACCCAATCTTACATCCGTAATGTCACCATAAGGGAATGTTCAAATAATGACTTATCAAATATAAACCAGATGAAAAATATTTCTATGAAGACACTTCTAATTTGTTACACCACACCTAACATAACATAGTGATGTGTATTTAAATAAGTTCTTTCCAATCAACCCTATGAAAATGATGGAAAAAGTATGTCAATTAACTAGGGATGGATTTTCATTGAAACTTATGTGTTAGATATTTGGTGTATTTAAATATAAATACAAGACATTCTTCTAAGGAACCACATGTTCACAGTGATCTCCCTCCCTGATGCACATGATGACATCTGGTGACGTTCCTCGGTCAAAACACCAACTTGTTTTTAAAATGCCATGCCAAGGTACAAGACGGGGTATAGTCCATTTTCATCCCATCAGAATCACAACCCATTTATTCATTACCTCTATTCCAATCTACATGTCTGGGATATCCTCAGATTCATTAAAATAGATTATATGGAACATACCCAAGGTAGTATGTACAAAATGATTAAATGTGATATGTTTGTAGAGGATGAGACACAAACATAAACATATCAATTGATCTCAGAGAGGCATCATCATAGAGGTAAATTAATTGTAAAATAGATATCTCTTAGGAGTTTCTCCTAGAAATTCTTACATTGGAACATTGGTATCACCCCAAACTGAAAAATCCCAATCCATCCAGTGTGCTATAGTAAAAAAAACAAATTATAATAACCAATGGTTTCTAAAACATTAGCATGTCATATAGCTAGAACTGAATTAGTGCATCAATGATGGAATAAATATACAGGACATTATCCTCACAGAGAATAATAGAGTAATAGGATTCAAAGGTTACCATGAATGTGATTTGAAGAACAACTAGATGAATTTTGGAAAAAAGATTGGCTTAACCTGTCACCGCATCATAATCTGATCCACCATTCTTTCCCCACACTAGACATTCTGATATCTTTCATGATTTATCATTGATGTCCATAAAATAAAAAGAGTGTTCTGCATGTTTTTAAAACATAGAAAATTCATAATTTTCATTATTCTGAGCAAACACATACCCAAAATGGTAGAATAGATCTGATGTTCCCTAGAATAAGAGTGTCCAAGTCAACGAAAATGGGGACAAACAATCCATACACAATATTTCTAGATTATATTCCCCTTATGTGTATGTGTGTTATTCATACAAGTAATGATTACAATTTATATATAATTAGAAAGGAAAGAGTAAAAAAACTGATTTCTAGTTCAAAACAGTAGTCCTTATAAAGTCATATAAAGCATCAGGATAAACTTATGTCCTTTAATATTATGCCACTATACTCTACATATGTCCCAAGAACATTATCAATACTAAAATTCTCATCAATTCCATAGAAGTCAATCAGTTTGTTCCATCAATTAGAAACATGATGGATAATATATATATATATCAATTAATACTACCTGAGGTCATAGACATAGAACATAAAATCCTCAATACTAATCATAGGGTTTCCACCCTATGCTTACAAGTATCTACTAGTCCATACAAGATATTAGTCGTGGAGATGAATTAACCCCAAAAGCCTGGAACAGGGAATATAATATACAAATTATCCCATTACTACAGAAATATAGAGGTTCAAAAGTTATACTAAGTGGTTGATCATTCCATTTGTATGTATAACATTTTAAAACCGAGAATTCCTCAATTCACACGCTTGTACCAATGGTCAAGGAAAACTTGACAACCCATAAAAAAAGGTTTTATTTTAAACTAAGGGTCCTACAAGGGACAAAACCACCCAAACCTCAATAATATTTTCATACTCATAGCATTTATTAAGGGTATTAATCTCTAAGTGTGCTACCTATAATGGGATATTCCTTTACGATAACATATGTAATGACCCTATTACTAGGTCACAATAACATTAAATTCAATAGGCTCTAGATAAAAACATCTTATCCATTACTTAAAATAAAAAAACATATGGAAAACATTACTATTTCTATTTTAAGGAATATAAAATGAGAATTTGACTACCCTTACAACATAGTTTAAACAAATACCACCACTTAGGGTTCAATTTTAAAAGTAATTAATTTAATTCAATTTTTTTTGTTAAATGTATAAAAGCTTTAAAAATATGAGTAAAAACCCAACTCACAAGTCCAAAGCACTTGATACCTAATTTAACTAACACTATAAGGGAAAATAGTAATGTCTTAAAGAGCACCAATTTTACCCACTAACCATTTATTGGAAATCCACAATAAATTGTCAATTTATCACTTAAATTTATTTTAACATATAAGGAAAACTACGAACAAAAAATTAATACAACATGGTTTCAGTAAAAATAAATCCAATAGATTTTTTTAATGATCAGGATTATAAACACCCATAATAGATAGTCTCAATATAATCAAGACTTAACTAACCAATCAGGGTTAATTATGCATATTTGAAACTAATATCACACCTCAATTCGAGATCACTGTCAATTTTTATAGCAAAAAAATGAAGGATAGGTCAAAACCTTCAAAAACCCTATCATACCACATTGTGTGCTCATATATCCAAGACAACAAAAAATAGAAGTCACCAAAAACGACTAGAGACACTACCTCTTTCCCAATCAAAAGCCTGGTCAAGGTTGTTTCTCTATATCCAATACCACTATTCCTTTTCAATTATGTTTTCATTCATTCCCATTGTATATCAATTCAATTTTAAATATGATTCAAATTTTTCTAAATTTTCCAATCCATGATGTCTCATCACACCTCATTAATAAAAATTTAGTGCCTTGAAAATTATTTCCATATCAAATTCACTTTGGTAATTAAATCAAATGGTTTTTAAATTTCCTTCTTATAAGGTCACATTCCCCATTTTAATTGAACGGTCACATACATCTCTATATATAATCCAACAAATCTATCAAAATAGTAGTTATAAGTGTGACAAAACTTATCCGAATAGCATGAATGATTGAATGTATCATAAATAAAAAGGAATAATTCATGACATGCGATATGTATCATGTTTATAAAATGATTCATGATATATAATACCCACATCTCATCAAGTTGCAACGCAATGGAACCCAAATTCATGTCAACAATAACATAAAATATCATCTGTGTCAACCAACAATGGAACTAAATCAACTATAATTTTCAAAATAAAGAATCATTTTTATTTCATCAAAATTTTGTTATCTACATATACTTGGGTAAGCTAACCCAAGGAAAAACTCATTTATAAACTCCCTTTCCTTCAATTCCCTATCTATTTTGTCCAATTAGTAAATAACAAAATAAGATTAAGGATTTGATAGTACATTTTAACATCCATGACCCGGATTTCAGTAAATAATGCCCTGATCCCAGTTGACCATAAGGCCTCAAGTGCATATCCCAAAAAGCCAGAGGACTTTGACTTACTGGGATGGCCTTGGGTGTGTGTATGGAAAGGATTTTGACTCATCACAATAGTGCAACAATATGGAATAATTGTAACATTCAATTGTGAAAGAAGATACAAAAATAGCGTAACTAAAAAAATGAACATTGCATGAGTACATAACAAGGCTATAGGTTTCTCATATACAATGATGATAATAAACATATATAAATTGCAATAAAATGATGTAAATAGTAGAAAAATATAAATAAATCTTCAAAAATATCATAAAATACTAAAACTTATATCTATGAATAACATCAACTACCTCAGCTCAATCACATTATCCCCATCTCCTAATCATAGAAGAAAATCAACCCTCAAATTGTGGTCCCTTGCCATTATCTGTACCTATATCTAAATATTCTATTTGGGTACCCAATGAAGTCTCAATTATGTTGTAAGATACAATCATAGTAGGTATACAACCAACAGTATATAAATGTCCTAGTTTCCCAATATTACATGTTTAATAGTGTGCATGTTAATTGGTAAGAAGTAAGTAAATGTCTAGATGCCCACGGAATGCAATCTTCTGAACAAAGAATCCTGAATATCCTCTAATGGATCCCCATAAATAAATATTAAATATCATTAAAAGGTGTCGAAAAAGAAGGAATAATTATCCAACATGAAATCTCTATACATACATATATATCAAGTCACCCAAGCCTTGTAGTAAAACCATAAAACCCAATACAACTAGAAATATCAAAAAACAATAGCTAAGACATTTAAACAACCATATTATAAATTACACAGTCATACTGTATAAAAAAATTTCATACCCCAAATTTTTTTATACATGGCGTACAATTCCATGTAATCTTAATGAAGTTCTAAGAGTATCTCTATGTAAACTAGGTTAGTAACTGGTTGGAACCTTAGGATAATGTATTCAGTGTGTCCAAGAAAGACAGATCCAAGTGGTAGCAAGCCCCAAGGCATCTCAAGGAATCTAGACCCATGTAGCGCACTCAATCCAAGGAATCCACTACTACATTCAAATATCCATGGAATAACAACCAAGACATCATAATGGAATCATGACCCCTAGTGTACCAACCAAGAAATCCAAACCATTTCTACCAGTAATCAAATCTTATCATATGAGTCTGCTAACTAGTATATCCATTCACATTAAATTTCATATCATGTGTAATAATACTAATAAATCAACATTTTTATTAAAAGGAAACTAATGAGAATACCCAATCATAGTCCATAACTCATATTTATACATATTAGACGTTTTTACCCACTCTTTTACCCATTAACATTTATAGGATTTCAACCAATGAGTATACAAAATCATTTAATGAAAAAAAATTAACAATCAATACTTAACATCTTATTCATTTTTATATTAAAATTTTCTTAATCGATTTTAAATCATTTCAATATTTTTTATTCTTCTTATTATATTATTCAATTGACACATAGTCACTTAATACATTTTTTTAATTTTTTTTTGTCGATTTACTCTAGGTTCATAGTTTGTTTATTCTTCTTCACATACTATTATATTTATTCAATTTTTAATGTTAAATAATATTTTAAATTATTCAAAATATTATATTTTTTTTGAATATTTTATGATGATGCATTCGATATGTTTTTTAGCTTATACCATTAAAATGTGAGTTCACAACCTAATTTAATTTTAAGATACTATGAACTACATTTTTTATCAAAGTATTTTTTTAGTTTCATGTATTATTTGTTGTAATATTCTTTCAATTAGTTTTTTAAAAATCCCTAAACATGTTTTTCATGAAAATTCCACTTGATCAAACGGTGTTTCGATCACCTATAATGGTCCCAGTAGAATTTTCATTAGTTATACTCTCTTTTTAATGGTATAATTTATTCATTTTGGTATTCAGTAGTGTCTCATTTTATTATATCGATCAGATATCATATTTAAAATATTATAATGCATGGATCCAATATTTAAATTGATAATGAAAAACAATTCATCCTTGATGATATTTCTTCTTTTGAAAATGATGGTGCTTCAATGAATGATTTTTAATTTTTTAAAAAGTTAATGAGTATAGTATATTTTCATAATGTCAAACTACACATTAAATTATAAAGGGGTTAGAAATATAATATTAGGGTATAAATGAAGCCATGTACGTAAATTAATGGTACAATCATCATCAATTCAATAAATGAATAATAATAATATTAACGAATTGATAAAATCTATAAATGTATTAAAAATAAAGATCTACCCAAGTCAACAACACTTAGCACATGTTTTGACACTCTATCCATTAAAATTTAAACCGGATCAAGACCAACATTCTCTATGGCTAAAGACAAGGTATTTAGAAATATATTTTATAAATAACATTTTAAAAAATATTTTTCCTCTTTTTGTTCCCTTGAATTCGTAAAACCAGTGGTAACCATTAAAATGTTTATAATGATTTCAGATAAGATTCCATAAAACATCATTCAAAATTCGATGATCTTAATTATAAGTATAGTCATGTTTGTAAATGATGAATAAACCATTCATAATGAAAATTGTGTAATCAAATAAACTAATGAATGAACTGATAATATTCTTATCAAAAAAATAACAAAACTATGATATAAGGTCCAATTTAGATTTGTAGGAAATTGAGTAAGATGAATGAAATTGTGGAATACTCAATGTTAATAATGCAAATTTTTGAAATGATAAAATAATAATAATTATGTATATAATTGTGAAGATTCAAATTTTGAAATAACAATCATGGAATAGAAAAACTATATTTCCAAACTAACCCAAGGCGGTGAAACTTTGAATAATATTTTTGTATCTCAATTAACTATTAACAAATAACATGTTCATTTATTTCAAAAAATGTGATTTCATATAAAATAAAACTTTTATTAACATTATATGGTAATTTTTTTCTAATCATTATTATAAAATTGAGGCATTTAAATTATGGGTAAAATTATAAAAAATACGGATATGGTATAAAAAACCATTCGTCCAACTTTTTATTTTTCTATTTAAAAACATTTTTATAAAATTACATGATTAAACAAATAATTAATATGAAAACATATCTGGACCCATGATATAGGTACCAAAAATTAATTTTTATAAATCTTTTTTATATCAAAGGAAAAAATCCAAGAGTCTACTTAGTATATGGATAATTGGTATTATAGGCCAATATGTGGTTATTATTAATAGTTCAGTCATCTCATGATTTTTTTTGGGAAAATATCACTTTTGGAGATGATTCAAAATGAAACATTTATTTTATATGTATGATTGGATTATATAAATTTACTCTAATTAATGATATTTTAATTTTCAATCGGATGAATAATTAATTTCCAAATAATAAAAATATTTGTTAGAGAGGAATCGAAATTAATTTTAAAATTAATTTTCATATATTTCCAATTATAATGGAATGATGTTATTTGTCACATCCTATTTTTAAAAATGTTTATATTAGATAATTTAAATGTATAGAAGGTAAACATGATAAATATATATGGGAATAAGAAAATTATTCTTGAATTTGGAATTAGTTGTAATGTTTTTATAATATTCACTCCCTTATTCGGGACAACCATATTCATCCAGTAATAGTTTTACTGGAACTTTCTTTTAATGGTTACTTAATTTTTGAACCACTACACCTAAAAAAGAAATAAAATACATCATCCCAACCAAAAACCATGCTTCATATTCTAATTTTATATAAATAATCTACCTATATATTTATCAAATCACTAATTTTTCTTATATTAGAGGTAATAGTTACATCATTGGAAATATCGATTACTATACATGAATTACATGGGTTAACATCCTATGTCAAATGAAAGGGTATTTTAATAATATTATATTCTTTTCAAGGAATTGTTAATATAAACAATGATACAAACTCATTTCACATAGAAACAATCATGGTAATGATTTATATAATGAATACTATGATGATTTTGGTGCATATCATGTTTTTCATCACTCATTTTACTCTTATAAACCACATAAATAATTTGAGATAGTGTATGAAAGACGACCCTCCAAGATGGTTTTTATTAAATGGGTCTTAACGTCAATTAATTCTCTCTCGATATGTTCATAATGACCTTAATGATGAAAATAATTATTTTAATCGGACCCTTCCAATGATATTTGACATGATGTATTTTCTTAGGAATAATTATTAGACTCTCTGGAAATATCGAGATAATCATTATATTGTTGTTACCAAGTGGTATAATTTATATAAAAATTAATGATAATGAATTTTTATTAGTAACAAGTATCATCTAGTTACTAATTAGTATAATCCAGAATAATATATTGATTATTGTGATATCTTTTCTCTTATAATATGAATCACATATATTGGATCCTTTTTGAAATTAAATTATAATTTTAATTATAGAAATTTCAAAATGTTTGTCAAAAAATAATTTCTAAATGATCTAAATTATGAAAATGTATTTGTGGAATAACCGCATTATTTTGAAACTAAAAAATTTAAAAATTATTTATTCAAATTAGACAATATTCTATATAGTTTAGGAGAATAACTTAGTATTTTTATGACATATTAAATAAATTTATTTTATAAATTTACTTCAAAAGTATTAAAGTGATTCTACCATTTTTATACATTCTATTTCTAATTAATTATTAATTAAAAAACTTGTTTTGGTGTTGTCACTTTAATCACAAAAATGGGGATCTATTTTTTTGTGAATTTTCGAATTTAATGAATAATTAGTTTGAAATGAATTTTATGGTAGAACATAAACTCCCACATATTTTAAAAATTTATATAATACTTATCACACTATTTTAATCCATTTTATAAACACTAATGAAATTAAAAAGATTTTCATGGGTCATTGTAATGTAATTACAATGACTATGACTATAACAACTAGGATAAAATTTGATGATTTCATTTAATATGATAAAACAAATATTTATTATTTAATGATAAGAAGTAAAGTTTTCACTGTAGCGAATTAGATGTAAAATATGATCTATGTATTCAATATTGATTATTTTAATTCCAATCAACAGTAATCATATTTGGAATACCTAAAATGACTATTTCTATGTTTAAAAGGGACTAAAAATCTTCTTTTATTTGATCTGAATGAATTTTATTTTTAGATTTATTATTTTTCTAATTTCAATGTCAAATTATGAAAAAGTGGGAATAAAAATACTATGATAGTTTTTTATATTCTAGGAAAATATCTTAGAAATTGGTGTAGTATGAAGGAAAAATCATTTACTATATCTATATTTGCGGTGGAATACAAAGCTCATGTGATTTGTTACACACAATTTATATTTATTAATAATACTCCATTGGAGTTTGGTCATGTTTATTCCTTAATTCCTTTTTTATGTGAACACACTAGTGTAATTTGTATCCCTAAAAATAATATCATACACACTCACAGTAAGAAATTTGATTTTAGAAATAGTTATTAATGATTTTGGCATTAAAATTTTCACATTGTTATGGAATTTGTCTACAGTAACCATACAAATTATTTTATCATCCTCAAACACCATTCTATTGATCACATTGACTTATGCTGAAGTTAGTCTGGGATGATTATATTATTATAAATATTTATTCATGATGGAAATAATTTAAAAAATAATTTTTTTTGAAAGTTGATTTCTAAATAGAATATGAAATTAAAAAATCTGGTTCATAACATATCACATTTTTTTAAAATAATGTTTTTTTATAATACCAGAAGAAAATATGTGTCTTGATATAAACAAGAGGCTATCTGCATGGAATATTCTCATAGTTAGTAGTACCAAAAATAATTTTGTTTTGTATTTTTAAACCTTTTTTCTAGCTTGGACATGATGAGTGGCCTCTTATTTCACACTAGGAATGAAACTCCCATATAATTTTCTCGGGTTTGATAATGCAATCATTTTAAAAGAATAATGATTGTATGAATTTTCAAAATATTAATTTTATAGGTATTTTATTTATAATTTTATACTCGTATAGTTTCACTGATCTATTTGACACTACTAATTCATTATTTAAAAGGTTGAAAATAAACTTAATAAAGATGTGTTCAAAAAAGATACATTTTATTTTTCAATATAAATTTTAAAAAAAAATATTTAGTTATCTTATTCAGGAATAAATTTATATAAATGAGTTATTTTAAATGTTATATATAAATATTAAACTGGTTTTTTCAATAAATGTTTATCTATTTATTTATCATTATTCTAAATAACATTCTAAAAATATTCATGTTTTCTATCTTTTTTAAAAGCATTATTTTAGTATCTCTTGAATGATGTGAAGTGATGATAAATGTTGTTTTAAAATTATCTATTTTTTCACTAAACTTATTCATAACTCCATTTTTATGATAATATAGAATTATAAATTATAGATTTTACTATTTGGTGATATGTTTTTTGTTTTAAAAATATTAATCTTTTTAAAAGTGGTGGAAAATTTCGACATTTTTCAAATTTGAAGAATATATTGGAATATCAGTAAAATCGTATTTATTTATCTCAATCATTATATATTGTTGATTTAATTTAAATATTACTCATGTATTAATGGTAATGAAAATGGCATATTTTTCTGCTTCTCCATATTCATTGATATTAATGATTACATGAACTATTAATGTTTTCAAAACATTTATTTAATTGATGTGATGATATATCGATAAAATTATAATATAAATATTGAGTGTAAGTTGAAAATATTATAATCTATGTTCTAAATAATTAAAATTATTCTATAAATACATTCTATGTTCTTGGATGCACTTGTTGAAGTCACATTGTAAATATCATGTGTACAATAAGCATTGACTTACATCTATAGTGTCACTTTCCAACTGGTGTCATACCCATGAACTCTCTCATGTAGCATTAACCCATCAACTACTTGGTGGAGGAGCTCTAGATATCCGGTTTTGATCAACAATAGAATCATTGAACATAATAGTCTACCAACCACCAGGTGGAGGTACACTGGCTTGTTGGTGGAAGAAGGATGTGTTGTCTATGGTCTAGGAATCCCAATTTATACATGGTGGTGGTATTGGGTACTCATTTGAAATTTCCTATTTAATATAATACTGACTTTTATTTTTGGAAAAATTTTATATAAATAGTTCATCTTCACCTTAAGGTACCCAAAAGTAGACTAGAACATTACAAAAGTTATTGTTTCCTATGAATATAGACCATCGATGGATGTGGAAATCAAGAAAAACTTGTATGTTCATCCAACCTCCAATTTCCAACCATATTTATAACTTAATTTAATTAAATATTTCCCCTTTATAAATATTAGTTCCCTTTTTTGAATGGGATCAATAATTATAAAATTGGAACCAATCAATTTTATTATCAATCTCTCCAAGTTTTGTAAATAAAATTTGACAATTGATATTAAGATGTAACGTTGTTGCTTCCTATAAAACCACATATCTGTTCTATTTAATCTATATTAGTTTATTAGTTTTATTAAATTTGGGGACATTGTTTTCTATTCATTTAATTAAAAATTAAAGGGACTATTCTTTTTGAAATTTTAATCATTACTATTAAATATATAATATGTGTTTTTCATTACAATTTTTTCTACAACATAAAAATAAATTTTATGTTTTGGTATTCTAAATATCATTAAATATATGGGACTATTACATTAAATAATCAAGTGTATGAGGTGGTAGAAACACGTGATATTATTCGACATATTTTCAAAAATCTTTTCCATATATATATATTCTCAATTAATATCAAATATTTTAATTATTTATCAATTTTAACAATTTAATTATTTGTAAATTAACTTTTAATCAATTAATAATGTTTATATTCTAATGAGTTTAATAAATTTACAATTTATTAATACTTTCTATCAATTATATAATTGTATTATTTCTTTATATTTGTTAACATTAAATCATTGTTTCATTTGTTTTATCTATTCAAATATTTAATTTTCTTCATTATTTAATAAATATGATTTTTTTTAGTTTTGTTTCAACTATTATTTTTAAAAAGGTAAATTCACTACTATGTTTCCATTTAACCATACATCGACATGATTTTATTTTAGAGTCATTTATATTATTGATTAAGATAAAACATATATTGTGTATAATGAAATAAGATCGAATAGAATTGAATTTATTCAAAAATCATTATTATATATCAATTTAATAGATAATATTAGGTTAATTGATTATATATATTATCGCCAGCTATTTTTTATATTCTTAAGGGAGGAGTCCCATGGGGGATGATCATTGATAATCAATGAATGAATTGGCTGATGATCTGGCTTGAGGTCCCTAGATGATGTGTTTGTAAGAAACACTTGAATGTATTTTTTAATTACATGGTATACAATAATATTTGTTAGATGATAGAGATTTTTATTCCACCTAATTTATGGATATCAATTATATGAATTTTAGTCTAGGTGTGAGGCCTTAGTGACCAAAACATATGATTTAGTCTCTTCGTGATTTTATGTTCAGTGTTACTCATGAGTAACCCATGAAAGGGGTTGATCTAATAAAGTGAATGACATATGCATGTAATGCTATTTTTAAATTTCCTAATGTCAGATTATTTCATGTGAGGTGTAGTAGAGTATATTGAAAACTTGTTGTCAACTAATTGGATTTTATAACTGTAGAGCCTTTGGTTCTTTTATCTAGAATGTGAGGTACTTATTATGAAATTATATTGAGGATGAATTCAATGTTGTAAGAGTATTTGAGTATTTAATTATTTATCCAACTTTTATTTTTTATCATGAGGTGAGGGTTTCCAGATGCATTCAAATTCTCTCCATGGTGCTTGTAGAAGGTGATTAAGAGATTAGCCATTGCATGAATATGTAATAGCTTTGATTGATTAATGTATTGTGAATGATTCTGGATAGACGATTGAAATTTATATGGTGTATGGATAGTGATTATGCTTATGATATTTATCTAATGACACGTGACTCCTGATGTAAATAATTTATTTTCAACAATTGGATATTAATAGGAAATGATCTACATTGTTTCTAGGTGAAATCAAGTTAGTGAGTGTGATGGTAATGTGTGGTGCTATTAATATTTGGAACCACTGATCAATTATAGGGTGATAAGTAAAAATGGGAATGTGGATGTAGAATTGTATTATTTCTCAGAAGATATCTTTATTGAGAAATGTCCCTCTATGATAGAGGATATATCAAAAAATGATCTGGTGTGGGTGAATGACCAGTATAGGATTAACCTCTATATATATTGATAAGATGTGGTGCATGGAAAAATAGTAGTGATAGATGTGTTACATTTAATACATCATTAATTGAGATTGATTACCATTAATGGGTGATTTTTAAAGGGAATTTTATATTCATTCATTTTTGGTTGAGACCCAACCTTTTTTTCGGTTTTAGTTAGATGTCTGGGGTGTTGTTTTAATATTCCATAAATAGAAAAATGATTTAACATACATCCTGATTCTTGGGTGGTGATCATGAATTTTATTCAATGAAATTAATATAAGGATAAAATTATTCTGGAGATTATAATATTAGTCATGGCTATGTAATCCATACGTTGGTTGGGTTACAGATGTAGTTGGAATAACATCAATTGTTTTAGTAGAATGTTAATGATGTGTTTTTGATATGTAATCTTTATGGTGAGGGGGGAGATATTTGATGGGAATATGTCATTATGTGTTGAGTTCAATGTAGGGTATAATATTGAATCTATATTTCTGAAATTGGTGATATTGGTACACATTAAAATGGATGGATGTTGTTGGGAAACATCTTGGTTGTTTAGTAATTATGGATAGCAATGGCTTGACCATTGATGGGTGGTAAAACTCATGTATGTATTTGATTAGATTAAAATCGATTTTCATTATTATTTAGAAAACAATGATTTAGATATGAATACAATATAAATATAGTGTTATCTTTATGGTTGGATGACCATAGATATATCACACGGATAAGAACTGCAGTGGTGGCGAGGTTGTAAAGAAAATCCGTTATATGAGAAATTAAAATCATTTTGGATTTGAATTATTGGTTTCTAATGGTAATGAGTGGTTGAAAAATATTTTCCCCATTTAGAATATCTCGGGTAATTTTTATAACCACATTTATTTTCCTATAATTGGGATTTTAAAATAGGCAATAGGTTTGTAAGAAATCTGATTTGTTCATATTCAATGAAATAATTATTATTAAATTAATTAAATGATGTTTTTAATGTGTGCATTCACTCATTGATATCACTTTAGTGGAATTTCAATGTGGTATAACAACATTGGGTACGAGTCTAGAAAATGGAGGTTTTATATAGGGAGGTGTAAAATAGATTCATGTTATGAGGCTAAAAGAGTGTATTTAAATGATTGTATTAATTACATTAAATTAATTAAAAATAAAATAATTTTTATTATTCTCCTCCCTTATTTCCTTTAAACACATAACAATTTGTAGGTATATCCCCATAAAATGGTTTAACTAATGGGGAATGTAGAATGAGGTTTCATTGTTCTTTTTTCATTGACTCGATCTTGTTTGGATCGGGATGCAATTTCAATAAGGTGTGGATTTAGACCCATAAGAACATAGTTATCACCAAAATGTAGGCCGTTGGTGACAATATTTCCCTGATCCCAATTATGTTTTTAGTTTTTTTAATGCACATATATTTTATTGAGCACCCATAGATGTTCAATTTATTTAACATTTAGGTGGAATGAAGGATCACCTAATGTGTTTCCTAGGGTCTGAATTTTGAGAATGAGGTGACACTTTTATGATATCAGTGAATGGATGATGAATTATGGATTAAAATATGTTTTTATTAGGATACTACATTTTATACATTTATTAATTCATGGGATATCATTATTTTTTCTCAGGTCTTTATGGGATTCCCTATTTAGAATGAGCCCAAATGATGCTAGGAATATCTTGGATCTAACCATTCACGCATAGGGATTGGGAAAACTATTATTTGTATAATATTCATTGTTAACCATAGGATATAAAAATTCAATGCTATTGAAATTTCATATGTTTTAATAGGATAACCAATATTCATGGGATCAACTTATTTAGAATAGTGACATGGAGATTAAAATGATATATTGTTATCCTCAGATTCCTAAGAATCCTCCTTGAGTGATTCATAAAAAATGTATTTTCAATAGATTTTAAGGTTGATTAGGATATAGGTGATGAACCACTCATGATAATTTCATGGTGGGATTTTCATGAGAAATAGGGTTCATGAGTTATTCCATTAGATCTAATACTTATAGAGATTGAATGATATCTTGATGTTCCCATTGATAGTTTTACAGTAGACCAAAAACATAATATTGATCATGGTTCCATGGTATAATTTGAGGATTGATGTTGGTTTCTATTATTTATTATTTAAATATATTACATCTTATCTATGATAGAAAAATTTCATGAGCACAGACATTTGATAACAATTTATATGATCATATTTTTTGGGGACCTACTGAGATTGATTTCCCACAACATGTATATGTACCATATTTTTTATGAAAATAAGAAGTATTATTCTAGGTTGTGCACCGGATGTATTGAGTATGGTGGAGTGATACAATTATATACTCATGCATATATATTCACGTGATTTATTAGGATCAGGCTGTTGTAGCTTTATTTTCTCAAATGTTAGGAATATGGAATGAATCATAGTTTTGAGTAGAGAGTGATGTATTTAGTTACAATTCATTAAATTGTATTTCTGATATTCCTAGTGGATGACAGGGGTTTTTATTTTTTCCCTGACTATATATTTTATTTTGATATGACGCATTCCATTTTTATATGAAGACTATATTTATAATTTTAATATTTATTCATTTCTCTATATTTCTGATAATTTGATGATATTTTGTTATTTATCAGTTACTACACACTCTGTTGTGGGATTATAGTCTACCCAAAATCACACCACATACCCCCACTACTTCTAGGAAAATTCGAACATATGGTATGGTGCACTTAAGGTCATGTGGTGAATTAGGCACCAAAACTAGTGAAATATCCTCTAGGCTAGGATGTTATGTAACGAAAAATAAATGATACAAGGGAGATGTGTTTTAAACAATGAATTTTCTTAGGTAGTAGATTAATGGATAATGGTTGGATTATATAGAATAATATTATTAAAAAATATGATCTCTAAATTTTATTAAAATGTTTATTCATTAAACATGAAATGATGAAGAGATTTATATAAATTGAACGAGAACTATTATGTTACAAATTTATTGATTCTATGTATTCTTTACTCTTTTATTATATATGTGTGATGATTTCTATTCCTTAGTGATTTAATTTATCATATTATTAGGGATGCTAATTATATTGTGGGTATAGAGTAGGAAAGTTTTAAATTTTATATTTTAAAAAAACTTATCCTTATTTTCTATTATTTCTTAGACTCCACTACATGAGGGAGTAGGAAAACCGATTCCAATATTAACCTTGGGTTTTGGGTGTCTCTAAAAATATAGGTAGTTATAAAATAATATTGATACCAACTACCCCCACCCAAATCTCTTCCTAGAACATGTAATTTTATGAAGACACATATCTTATATGATGGATTATGGTTACATGGTATGTTCTCATATGAGCAGTAGGTGATCCTGGTTTTGAAATACATTCCTATATATATTTACAAGAGTTTTTGGAATAAGGTTGCATCATATACCATATTACAAGTGGAATTATCCATTTGAATTAATGGTTTATGATGTAGTGCATGTTTATATTATGGTGTGATGGATCAAATTTTTTACGATGAGATAATAGGGATTTGAAAATGATTTTGATGTTGTATGTGTGTATAAGTGTGAAAGTGTATATAATGATGTTTATGTGAATTTTTTATATCAATATAAAGTTTGAATTATGTCAGTGAAGGGAGAACCATGATATAATATGATGGTGTGTAGGGAGACATGATTAGTGTGTGTAAGTAAAATAATTTTCACTCATGTATATATAAATTAAAATTTAGTCTAAATCATTAATTTAGACCTAATATAGATGGATAATTATTTATTAAATGATCCAAGGGTGTCAGGGTCTTGTTCCGAGCTCGAAACCCATATTTTTTGGGGGAATCTGGCTTATTTCAGGGTTTACTGTAATCCATGTGTGATTTCTATATGGTTTTCCAAATTCTATAGATAGTGTTTTTTTAGATAGATTATTCTTGCGTGGTTGGGTCATGGCAGTGCGGCCTAACCGTGAAAACCCCATTTTTTACCAGGTACTCATGCATAGATTTTCGATGGTTTGATCAAACCATATGGACTATTCCATTTTATGAAAGACCTTCTCGTACGTTTCGCGCATGGCTTGAAAAACTGTGTGGGAAAACTATGCACAGGACAACTTTCTGGGTAAATTTTCAATTTCTCCCTTAATGATATATTAATCCAACCCATCCTCCTTAATCCGAGAACATGTGGGATTAGCCCCATTTTTCTCTCAATTTTTTTATTTTTGATGATTAGATCTAGGTATTAAAATATATTCTTCATCCAATATCCAATCAGACATCCTTTCATTACGTCAGATATGAAATAGTAAGTACTCAAGTAATATTTATCTATTCGTCTTGTCTTTTTCTCTCAACCAAGATATCACCATGTGAGTGCATTTCACATTTTCAAAGATCTAACCCATTCTAAGGTAAATCAAAGGCCAATATTGGAGGAAGAGAGTCATTCAACCCTATGGTGGGTGGTTTATAACTCATCCCTGAATTTCATTGATTTTAGAATATTATTGTTGGGCCCACTGACATCATCAGAAGTCGTTTCATAAATTTATATTCCATGATTATACCTGTTATAATTGTATGGTAATGTTATTTCTAAATATTTTATTAGTTCTTCTTGGTTAGACCCAAAAATCAATCCACCACATGTCTAAAGTTATGCCATATTTTGGTTTTTGTGTTTTAGCACATTTTAGCCATCGTTCGTGTGTCCATTTGCATGACTTTCCTAAAGTTGATCCATCCTATAATAAATATGTTGTTATTAATGAGAACATCATAATGGAATGTACCATGTACGCTCACCACTTCACCATCTTAATGTAAGTGCATGAAATTTATTATTAAATAGAGAAATGTGGAATGGAATGCATACTAAGTATATAACATGTCTGTATCAAACGTTAATGAATAAAATAATAATTGTATATAGAGACACATTTCATAATGATTGAAGGTAGTGGAGTGAACCCCGATAATTGTATATACCATTATGGTTAATTATGTATTTATTAAATTCTTTAAATGCTACATGGAAAATCCAAACTAATGGATGAAAAGGCATGACCAATAAATAAATGGTTGCAACTCTACTTTACCTATCCACAATAATTGTCAGAAAGACATGAACGAAATGAATTATTACATGATTTTAATATCAAAAATAAATGGACTGACTTGATCCCACCTTGGATTCTGAGAGGATAATACCATGGGTCTCGAGAATCACATTCTCATTCTAGGGTGAAGATTCCATAGGTTGATACACACCTATAATCTGGTTCTTTTACATTCCACATATTCATAGTATACATGGTTAAGGTCTTTTATGTTATTACAGGATACCTATAATACACTCCATGGATCCAAAATTGACCAGTTGGTTCCACTATGAAGGCCCATAGGGCCCTATCATTTCTTATCCCCACATAACCTTGGTCGATCACCTTGTAATCAGTGGGCACATTATTGTGGAATGCCTTGGATTATGCTCCATGGATTACACTCTTACCCCTTATTCCAACTCAGATACTAATGAGTTAGAGTTCTATGAGATCAATGTTACCTTGGTTATTACCCTAGTAATCCCTCAACGGAAAACATTGTCATGTTTACATGTGGCATATTGGGACGTTCACTACTTATACCATCACAAGCTGATATCAGTGCTGGATATTTCTCATGTAAACTATTAACATTACACTGTAATTACGTAATTAAATTGAACTGGTTAAATATTAATACATGGTCCTAGGGATGAAGTAGGTACTTGGTATTTAGTTAATGTACTACATTCTTTACATTATATATGTATTCCTGTACACTACTCTATTCCATTACACCTGATAGATGTTATAGAAACCATTGCTGGTGGCCCACTGCGATTTATCTTACAACCTCTTCGAGCACTGTTTGGTTCTCAGTATAGATTTCATAGTTGTAGGAATTAACAAAGGGAATCATATATCTACTAACACTTGGTTGTGTGATGATTGGATAGAGCCTGATAGCAGATGACCGACTAGGATCTCAGGATGCTTATAGTAGCCCTTGATTTCTTTTACCTTGTGGAATAGGTTATGTGCGCTATCTTGTATCCATGTTTTCCTATTTTCATGTGACATTACATTACATCATCATTATTTAAGTTGATATACTTATTAATATTCTTGTTTATCTATTGCATCAGTTTGCTTCAACTATTCGTTAATATTATTTATATTTCATCATCTACTTACTAATCCATTATTTTCTTTCTGTTATTCTACACTCTATTAAAAATGAAATATTATTCCCACAGACTCATGGTTGGCCCTCACTGCAAGTTTCCAGCTTCTGGAATTTGGGATGATGCACTGGAGTCCCTCGGCCCCACCGGACTCGGGACACCCATTAAGTGGCATTCGGGTTCAGAACATCATAACGTTATATCAGAGGGTGGTTTCTTTTCCTGAATTAGTATTTGGAGACAATATATTGGAGAGTATAAATTAATTGGACTTGGTGTCAATCAATTATTGGGTGTCGTGAACCCAGGTTTGAGGTAAAACCCAAGATACCCAGAATTCAATTGTTTTTCTATTTTTCCTATTAGAGTTTATATTATTTCACCATTTGGTGACACACAGGTTGTGTGGTTTTGTTTATTATTACAATGTTTGAGAAATTATTTCATCATTATCCCAATGATACAAGGTCGAGGAGCGTTTATACATGCATCATTATATGCAACGATATTTTCACATGTCATGTATATTCCCATGCCATATAGTTACACTTCACAACTTTTCAATGCATGATATTCTTGTGATTATTGAGATATATTTTTATAGTTTAATTTTTCATGTATTACATTGGGTGTAATTGAGTGATTGAATATATCAATTCATGAGGTGTATGGGCCATCAAGCATTGGGATGAATAATTTACCGAGTCGAGCCATTATGATTAAATAAATGCATTTCCTTTTTGTGATAGGTTTATGGGCACTAATCCATAACAAAGGGACATCCATTATATTTTAATTACAGAAATCTAATATGAATTGGTTGCACGTCCTTATTCCAACCTTTCATTTCTTTGAAAGTAAAAGGATTGAACCTGGATATTAACATCAATATTACATGAAACTTATACTTGATCACTTACCCATACCTAGCCTTCTAAGCCAAAATTTTGGGAAGTATGCATTGGGTTTTGAGTTATCATACATTTAGTTAATGATTCTATATTATAATCTTTTTCTTGTTCTAAGGTATTTTCATGGCATCTGTAGAAAAATGTAAGCACACCCTCATCGCATCGTTGTCTTGGAGGGTGACAAAGACCATGATCCAAACATGGTTGGCCCTAAGCCTCCATTCATTCCTCCATGAGTGCCACTAGAGAAACTTCCTTATACAATTGATCATGTCAGGGTGCCCAAGTCTGTGATATATTCCTACATCTGATGCAGTCCATGCTGTGTGATCTATGGGTTGCACCTATGATGGCTGATCTGACCAATGATTTCAGATAGAAAAATCCTCCAACTTTTTCAGGGGATGGAGGATTGTTGGTTGATGAATCTTGGATATAGTCAATGATGATTATATTTAATATTTTTGAAGTTAATCTATAGAGGAGAGTCAATATTTCTACATACATGCATCAATATTTGGGCAATTGTTGGTTGGAAATGGTTATCCATGCATGACATCATCTGGGCTTATTATGGGTTGACTTCGAGACCTCCTTTTATGATTAGTTCTTTCCTCAGGCATAGAGAGATGAAATATCCAAATACTTCATGCATCTAGAGTAGGGTTCTATGTTAGTTATGGAATGTTAAGAATGTTTCACTATTTTTAGAACTATTCACCTCTTTTTTCCGGCGACGATCTGTCACGTGCTATACATTTTAAGGATGGGCTCCAGAATTCCATATGAACTCAGTTGAATGTTCTTTTCATTCCAACCATTTCTATAAGAGTTTATTAGGATCTTATAAATAAACATAACCTGAGGGGTGGAATAAGTACCATGTTTAATGTATAAGTGTTGTGTCAGGCTATTAGTTCATCCAGAGTAAGGAAACATTCCACTGAGGTTTCTAATCAGGGTAGTGGAAGCCAGAGTATCTTGTTCGATAGATCTGTGGTGTGTCATCAGTGTGTATGTCAAGGGAATAAGAAGCCTCAATGTGATAGAGACACTATAGAGTGCCGGGATTGTGGTCGTATGTTTAAACACCAGTGATTCATCAATACCTTTAATCCAGATTCATGTGGAAATGTATCAGCATTCGCTCCATCTACAGAAGCATGTTCCTTTGTGATGTGCCAAGCAAGGAGTTCGAATATCACCAGCATGTCTAGCTGAGGAGGAGGTTTTTTCAATGGTAGTCTGATTCTTGATCAACAGTAGCACATATAGAGAAATCATGATCATTGAAGTACATCTGTTTCATATGGCCATGGATCATGTAAGTTTCATTACTTATAGTAGATACCCAAGGATTATGCTGCAGGACCATCTACTATATGAGGTACTATTCTCGTAGCCTCCACTATTGTCTCCTAATAGTCTAATTATTGTTCTTTAAATTATTCATTTCAATATCCATTGTGGAATGTTCAGGACTAGAGATACAATAACACTATTGTGTAATTACCCTCGACATTCTGTTGGGAAAAAAGATGGAGGGAATATGCTAGTGCATAGACTATCCCATAGTGGATGGAAGTTACCATTAATTTTGCAATTTCATTGTTCTCGAGGTGAAGGGATTTGATTTGAATATCAAGATATACTGGTTAGTCCACTATCATGAATTTGTAGACTGATATTGCTCCATGCACAATTTTATACCACCAGAATGAGGTAGTTATATTTTCAATGGTGAGTGGAATGTCCAGGCTGAGATATCTAACCTAAAGCATCATGAACAAGGTTAACTGATTCCCATATTGGTAATCATTCCATAGAGGATTTGGGTTTCCATAAAACTCATTTCCCTCCAACAGTGGATCTTTTTTAGGGAAGTATTTCTTGATGACTTTTCATGATTACCTATTAATAGATAGGTAGAGTATAAAATAGACCTAGTTCCAGGAGCATCCACAGTGTCTATTACTCCTTATAGGACGACACCTATTGAGCTTTAGGTTCTCAAATGTCAGATAGTGTATTTAGAGACCAAAGGCTCCATATTTCAGAGTACATTCTATTGGGGGTAAACCCATGCTTTTCTCAATGAAGGCAGATGGAATCTTAATGTCTATGTGTGTATTATCGATGTTTGAAACAGCTTACAGTCAAGAACCGATATCAACTTCTCTGAATAGGTCATATCATTAATATCATCTGAGGAGAAAAAATGTTCAATATGATCAAATTGTGATCATGTTATCACTAGGTGTGAGTTAGACAATCAAATATACCTTATACTACATTTCATTGGTGGTATGATCTCTATGAGTATCTTGTTATGTTGTTCGTTATTCCGAACACTCTTATCATTTTTATGGCTTTGGTCAATAAGGTTTTCCACCTCTATTTGGGTTCTTTTTTCATGGAATTTGTGGATGATATCTTGGTGTATTCTTGCACTCGTAAAGACCATGAAAAACATCTTTAGATCATTTTTAGTACACTGAGAGATAATCAACAGTATGCCAAGCATGATATGTCCTACTTCTGGATTGACAAGTCTCCACATCATTGGTCGTATTATTTCATAATCAAAACTATCTTTTGACCTTGAAAAGACAGTTTTGTAGTTTCATGATATCAAACTATGAACATGTATGATATATGAAGTTTCATGGGGATGAATAGATATTACATGCATTTCATACATCCCTTCTTGTGTCTTGTATCACCTCATACTGGACAAACAAAGAAGGGTGTAAAGATCATCTGGTCAGAAGCATGTGAGAAATCCTTTTAGAAAATGAAAGAGATTCTTGTCTTGGAACTGATTCTAAATCATCAAGAACCTGGTGATGTTTTTATCATCTTCTATGATGCATATGAAATTTTACTAGTAGAAGTGTTAATGCATGAAGAAAAATTCCTTGCATAATGATATCATTATTTGAGGTGTCACGAGAGAAAATATCCAACACATGGCCTCGAGCTAGTAGCAGTAGTCCACGACGTACATTTCTAGAGATATTAACTATTGGGTGAGTGTTGTGTGATGTATAAAAATTAGAAGATCCTCATGTATATCTTTTCTCAGACTAAATTTAACCTCATATTTTGGAGATGGGTCGAATGTCTACAATCCTTTTATTATGATCTTTCCAATAAACATGGAATGGGAAATGTGGTTGTTAATTCACTTACTCATAAGACTAAAACACATTCCATACAAGAACCCTGTGATAAATAGAAGTTAATGGTCCTCTATTCTGAACATCAGATTGAGTTTCATGAAAGTCATGAGCTGTCTTACCTCTCAACCAAAATAATTAACTATTATATCCTTGAAAAAGTTATGAGTAAGACATTTTCCAATCCTAATGGGTTAGTTATCCATGAGATTATATCAGGAGATAAACCACCTCCAGATTGGTCTGTGGATTCAAATGACAACCTGTGTCTACGTGGATGTATCTGGGTTATTGTGGATATGAGAGTGGAGTTGATGAAAGAGTCCCACACTTATATATAGGAAATTCTCTAGGAAACTTGAATATGTATTGAGATTTACAACTTCAGTAATGGTGGCCAGGAATAAAAAAAAGATAGCAGGCTTCATCAAAAGGTGTTCCAATTATCTGCAAGTGAAGGAAGAGCACAATAGACCCATAGGATTGTTATAGCCTCTTATAGTCCCGAAATTGAATTAGGAAGATGTTTCTAGGCATTTGAATGTCGGATTAGCAAGGTCATCGAGTGGTTGAAATTTTATCTTGGTAGTCAACGACAGATCAAAAAAATCATACAATTTTATTCCTATTAGGGAGAAACTCTATGTTGATGATCCTGGAAGACAGTATTCCCATGAGATAAAATGACTACATGATGTTACCCATACTACCAATTCAGATCAGGACTCGAATTTCACATCATGATTCTGTAAGGGTTTACAAAAATCAATGGGGACTCATGTGCTTATAAGAACAACTTTTCACCCTCAGACTGATAGACAATCGGAAAAGACATTACAGGTTCTAGAAGACATTATCTGAGAATTTGTTATTGATTTCAGCAGTTCTTGGTAGAATCATATCCCTCTCATAAAATTCGCATATAATAATAGTTTTCTGGAAATGATTCAGATGGATCATTTTGTGTCCTTAGTTGTAGTCCATACTGTTCACCCATGTGTGGGCTAGAGGGAGGCGAGGAAACCCTACTAGGTCCTCATCAGGTTTATGAGACTTCAGAACACATTTTTCTGATTCATAGGAATATGACTAGTACCCAGTATAGACTGAAATCTTATACCGATCCCCATTGATGACCTATTGAGTTTGAGTTTGTCGATTAAGGTTTTCATCAGGTATCACCCGGTCTATAGTATATATGGTTAAAAAATGGGGAAATATGTCTCCACAATGTTTCAAGTCTTTCATGATCGTAGATAGAGTATGTATAATATCACATCGGTTACTACTACCTCAGATGTACCATTCCATGCACGACATCATTCTTGTATCAAGGATTCTGCAATATTATGCCAAACCATATCAAACCATTGATCCCATGTAATTTGTGTTAGATGTCGATGTACCTTTTAAAAATATATAGTACACATTTTTGACCGAAGCATGAAGGCACTCTAGGGAATGTATGTCGCTCTAGTATGGGTGTTATGGTAGCACAACTGAGTAATGAAAGAGACTTTGGATAAAGAAGCTGGTGTACGTTCTCAGTTTCTAGAGTTGTTATCAGATAGTGTTCCATTACCCTTCGAAGGAGAACTCTGTGGGAAAGTTCTTTTAAGGGGGGAAGAATGCGAGAACATGGTTTTCCCCTCAGGTATGGATCCATTAATGTTTTGTCTAAATCATTTATTTGGTCATAAGATGGATTCAAAATGAGTTAGGAAATGTTTAATGGGTTTCTGATGCTTGTTAGGAGTCTGGAACCCATCTTTTATTGGAAAATAGGAATTGGTGCATGGTTTAGAGTAATTTGTGACCCCTAACCATGCAAACGCCCCTTTTTCCCCCTGTAGATGTGTTTGGTTTGTGCATGGTTTGATCAATCCCATTGGAGGATTATTTTTATAGCAGAAACTTCTCAAAAGGTTGGTGCATGGTTTTACAAAACGTGTGGATAAACTATGCATAGGCTATTTTTCTTGGTAAATATCATGTTTAACCCTTTATGATTAATTAAGCTAACCCTTCATCCTTAATCTGAGAACTAGAAGAATTAACCTTTTTTCAACTAAATTTTTGGATTTTTAGGCAAAATATAGTGATAAAGAGATATTATTCCTCTAACATTCGATTGAGCTTCGGTTTATCACATTGGATGCCTAAAAATAAGTACTAAAGTCCTCTGTAGTATTTATTCCCCTCATTTTATCTTGACATATATATCATCATGATAGTGTTTTCACCTGTTTTTAGAACTAATCTGATCAGAAGAAAAATAAATTGGAGATATGAGAGGAGGAGAGTCACACAACCCTATGATGGATGACCTATAACTCATCTGTAAAGTCTATTGATTTTAGAATATTCATGTGGGTCCCACATACTTCATCAAATATCATTTCATAAACATACAAGACATTATTATACTTTTTATAATCGTATATTTTTTCACTTTCTAAATATGTGATTAGATTTCATGTTTACACCAACAAATCAATCCGCCTCATGTTGAAGGTTATTATATATTCGGGCTTCTTTGTTTCATAACGTTTTAGCCACCGTTCTGGTGTGCCTTTTCTTGGCCATCCTAAACCTGAGCCTTCCTATAATAATCGGATTGTTATTAATGATAATTTGATAATGTCATATATCATGTATGATCACCACTGGACGTGCCTATAGTATGTTCTTTCTAATGATTATTAAATGTTGGATGTGGAAAGGAAAGTTTACTGAGTATATAACTTAGCCTTATCAAAAGAGATTTGATAATGGTTACATGTCCACAGAACCCCTTTCCATATTGATGGAAGGTTGCAGAGTGAACCATAAAAATTTTATATACCTTAATGTTTTATTAATACTGGATTAAACGGTTGCAATACTACATGGCTTATCCATACTAAAGGATGACAAGGCTAAGAAAAAGAAATATGTTTGCAACTCTACGTGACCTATCCATACTAATGGAAGGTAATAAATGAACCAAATGGATTGTTACATGATTAAAATATCAAATAGGATTGGACGGACTTGAGGTCTCTTTGGATTCTCACACGAGAAGACCATGGGTCTCCAGAACCAAATTCTTGATTCTTAGGTGGAGTCTTATTTGGATAAAAATGACCTATACCCTAGTTATAGTATATTCCTCAGATGCCTGGTATACTACGATACAGTCCTTTACATTATTATAGTAGACCTTATGTATACTCCTTTGAACTAGTATTGACCAGTAGGTTCCATGGTGAAATCCCATAGGCTTTACCTTTGCTTAGCCCCTTTTTCACATGGTCGATCACCTTGGACTCAGAATTCCCCTTATTGTGGGATTCCATGGATTATGCTCCTTGGATTACATTCTTACCCCTTATCTAGACATTGATACTACTGAGTTATCATTCTATGTGATCTACACTACTTTAGTTAATACCCTGGAACTCCCTCACTGGATAATTTTATCAGTGTCCTTGTTAAGTCATGGAACCTTCACTACATATTCTATCACAATTTGATGGCTGTGATGGCTATAACTCATGTAACCTATTAACATTAAATGGTATTTACATAATTAAAATGAACTAGTTACATGTCCAGACCGCTGATTAGCTCCGACGAATGTACTGGCTATGTAGTTATTGTACAGCTTTCTATACATTAAATATGAATGCCTGCAAAATTATATATTCAACTAAATGGGCCGGATGTTATGGACACCATTGGTGGTGGTCCACTGAGATTTCACCAACACCCTCTCTAGGAACTATTTTGTAATTAGAGTATATTACATGGTTTCATGTATTGGAAAAGGGGGTCATATATCTTCCAACACTTGATTGCCTGATGATATGATGGATCATGATAGCATATGACCATGTAGGATCTCAGGATGCTTGGTGTAGGCTTTTTTGTTACCTTGTGAAACATGTTATGCCCACTGTCTTGTATACATGATTTTCACGTCTTCTAGTGACATGATATAATATAATCATTCTTCCAGTTGATAAAGATTTATTATTCATGTTTATCTATTGCATCAGTTTTCTTTTGCATTTTGTTTATATTATTTATATTGATTATGATATTTCGAATTCCATTATATTACTTCCATTGTTATGCACTATATTAATTCCATAATACTCTTCCCATGGACACACTCAAGGCCCTCACTGCTAGTTGGCAGCCTTTGGCATTCGAGAGGATTCACTTGAGGCCATGTGACCCACCTAGCTCAAGGTATCCATTATGTGGCATCCATTTCCGAGATTTCATAATGTAACAATATATGTGGAGATACTTTTTAAGATATATTATTTCAATATTAGTATATATATTTCAAGGAATTACTAGGTAAATGATAATTAGTATGATTCTAATATAGTTCAATAGATTTATGTAATATGTTAATTTCTCATTTTTTAAACTAGGAATATGTATGTAAAATTGAAATTTTCATTATATGTTTGGGGGAGGATCCTATTAAAATTACATTTACCCTTAAGCCCGTATAATGTTCTTTTCTTGTTTGTTGGGCATGGGTGGTGATCAAACTAGAAATTATTACTGCATTGTGATTGATTAATTATTTATCCTGTGTCTTGTAACTATTAAGGCATTGCTCATTATATATAATATTTATTCCACATTATATGACATTATATTAATGTATTTAGATTCTTATATTACTTTTTTCATGAATTTTACTAATGTATTATTTTATTCATTATATATTGCAGGTAATTCATCCAATACATTGTAATCTTATTCTCTCGGTTCTACTTACCAACACATGTCCTGTTTTAGTTATGATTTTGGGGTTACACCCAAAATCATACAAGCACATAGTGTGAACCAGTGAGGTGGTTGGGGGTCATGACCATGTGGTATTAAATGGTTTTGGTAGGGAGATAGGAATGTGCTAGGTGGTATCCACTAATGAATATTACATATGGTGGAATGAGAAAAAATCATGTCAAATACAATATGAGATTTAACCAAGGTAGAACAATATTGACATAATATTTTGAGGTCCCCTATGATCCGACAAAAAAAATTATTTTTACCAAACATACTATGAGATGTTATTCTTCTTGATTGGATGATTCATAGGTATGCATCACACATTTGTATTATCTTTACCTTTTTCAAAATTGGTAAAATTAAGGGAAATGGTATGAATCATAACAAATTTATTCCAAGATTTCCTTATATTATAAGTAATATTGAGAATCAATGTGACCACATTGGGGTGGGGATTGATTGTAATATATTTTTTAATCTTTCAAAAAACTTGTTGGTTATAGTTAGCTTATATTACTGGAAAAAAACAGAAGAACACTCCCAGGAACATATGAATATAAAAATAATCACAACTAAATATAACTAAACAACTATGGGAATGATATGGATGAAATCCAAGAACACATATCCCACAATTAAAGTATACCACCAAGATATTTTTGAATTATTTTTTTGAATTAATTTTTTAATTTTGATATTTTTTGATTTATGTAATAGTTGACACAGTTATATATATATAAATATTTTAAAAACAATGTAAAAATCCATTAACATGAAAAAACATGTACAAATATACATGAAAAACTATCATTCCTTTCACTACATGCAACACCAACTAATCATGTGCTACACTCAACCTCGACATAGTATATGTTACATGTAATACAAAGTTTCTTCGAACCATCATTTTATTGACATAATTATTTTAACTAGTTAGTTATAACATAGACATTAACAAATAATAATATGAATAGTAATAAAAACATTTAAAATAATTATATATTGGTTTTATATAAATAATATATATAGATAATGAAAAATATAATTTTTTTAAAAGTCTTCATATGTTTAAAAATACAACATTCCTGAATGAACAACTTTTCAAGTACTAAAATAAAAAAAACAAATTATTTTTATTCGAATAAATAAAAATAGTTTATTAACATAGACATAATTTTATATTTAGGAAAATATGTATAATCATAGTGTGGGTTTTGGTGATTTTTATGAGAAGCAAAATTATTGATTAATAGTGAAAAATACTACCATTTAGTTAATAATTTCATTCAGGTTTTATAATTATTAATATTAAACTACAAATGAAATATGTTTAAAGTTCACATTAGATAAATTATATGTCTAATTATACAATTTTGTTCATTATAATCAATTTCACTTTGGGATTTATTATAAAATCAAAGCTGACTGTTGAACATTTTTTTATATTAAAAACATATTATTTCAGCCCATCTACGATATTAGCTGTAATCATAATTTTTCTACTTCTATGAACTTAATTTCTAATAATGGATATAAATTATTATAATCAGTGTAATATTTAATGTATAATAAGATTATGTTAATTTTTTTCCAAAATATTTTCAAAAAGTAAATAAATTCATTCATAGGAAATATGGTCATATTAAGCATAATTTGTGACTAAATCCTAATGTTAGAGGATCAAGTGACCTTTTATTATTCCAACAATCATTCTCATTCCATATTTGGTCCTTCACATTACATTTTCTTTGTTTTATGGCCTTTTTTAGGTGATACCATGTGTACACATCTCTTTTTCAAATGAAATTCAAAGTGAGTCCTCCTCCTTCCCTAAAAAGCCACCACATCTCTCTCATAATAAAACCTATAATACCTCTTCGGCATGGCCAAGTGATTCACATTAAAAATTTTAATATCCATACCTTTCTCCTATAATACCCCCCATGGTAATAAATTAATCCAAGGATTATTTTTGGGGAAAACCAAAAGGAGTTACCCAGTTAAGAGGAGGTTTGAATGAGTATGACGATAGTAAAGACACAAAGTAACGAGAGATGGGTTATATAGAACTACTAATGGTTGAGATAATTGTGGGAGGTGTAGAATATCTTTCCCGAGGCAGGAATATATTTTTTCTGATTTCCCAATGACACTAAAATATTATGCTCCTTGGGCTAGTATTTTCTGTAATGTTCTGAATACTAATCTAGAGTGATTGAATATCCATTTAATATAAGCCCTTGTGTCGATCATTTGTGTTATTGGAATTTATTTTTCAACCTATGTAAGCTAGAATGAGAAAAAAAAATTCATATCAATAGGTTTATTTTTAAGGATATGAATAAGAATGTTTCTAAGGATATGTATAAGGATGATTGGAAATTTAGGAAATTGTCTAGAAATTTTGGTAAATGATAAATTAAATAGATTCTGATAAAAAATTCCTATCAATATACTAAAATTGGATATGTGATTGGAATATATGTTCACAGGGGTAATAACATTGATATTATGTCCCTGGACTTTCTCAGGGTAATTTGGTACATGGAAACTTTCCTTGCTGGACACCTGGTTTGAAACACCCAGGGGATATGCATTGGGAATTATTAATCACTTAACGAAAAAATATAAAGGATTTAAAAAATAATTGGCTATTAATAAAAAATTTAAACCTAAGATTTAATACATTACATAAGGTTTCATTCATTGAATATCATATATTTGAATTTTCATGATTATATGGTTCATCTCTTTGATATTGTTTTCTTTCTATAATCTATTGGGTTTTATTAAATTAGTTGGAACCTAGATGAACTATACTAATGGGAAATGAAATGTAAAATAAAATGACGACCACAAGATTTATTGAATGTTATTGAAGATGGAGTTAAATTTTCATTGTAATGAAATCGAAACTATATCATACCCTGAATCATGGTGAATATCCAATAAACAAAGGAGGAAATTTTTCTTTCTTGAATCATTTTTAAGGAAACCTCAACCTTCAATTAGTGGAATGATTGGTCCAATAGTTGATGAGAAATGGATTTGTTCCATTTAAATGAAAATTTTCTTTATTCTTTGATAGGAACATGAATGATAGAGGTCAATAACGTATCAATTAAATGGTTGTGAGAAATATTGGTCTAAAATCATCAAGAATATGTGTAAACTAGATAAAATGAAATACATGGACTTGGTTTAGTTCATTATATTATTGTTTTGTCTGTAGCTTTCTCGCAATCCACTTAAATAATGGGATATTAAATACTCTCATAAATATCATAGTTATGTTAAGAAAAGATCACATAAAAATAATAAAACTTTTAAGAATATGGATAGAAGAAGATTATACTTATATTATGATCACTGTTTGGAAGCAATCATGGAAGAAATTATATTACGGTAACTAATAGATATTTCATGTGTGGAATAAATGGTCAACAAAGGTATGAATTTCTATGTGATGGATATAAAAAAACCTATTAAGAATAAATCTCCAATAATTCAGTGTTTCAAATTTACTAAATGTGGTCATTATGATAGGATGTGCATAAAATCAAATGTTAATGATTAAGATCGACATCAATAATCTATTATGTTAATAGATAATGGTAAAGCATATGGAATCATAACAGCTTATTTAAATAAATAAAACTAGGGACCACTTATCCTAAACTTCTATTTTGTAATCTTTAGGTTTAATTTATTATGATAAATACATATTAAATTATTATTATTAATCCTTTGTGGGGATGAATGTGATAATCATTACCTAAATGGATTATGGAATATAAATGAACATTTCAATATTTTATCATTACAAGGATAAGGCTTAGTTTATAATAAAATTATACTTTGTTTATCATGGTAGCTCATTTGAAGAATAAAGGGTGAATTATATTTTGGAATGGTTATAAGGATATCGGGTTATGGAAAATCTAAGAAAAAATTCAAATGATGTAAGTATGATTATAGTGTTATCAATATATATGAGGATTTATGTGTATTGGATAGTAAGCTAAGACTACATTTTACTGATGGTAACTAATTACCAATGGGAAAAATGTCTTCGGTCTCATTATTTGTAATTACTTTAGGAATGTAAAAGTAACCATTGTTTTTGGAGCGAGTGGTGAAGTGGAATAAGGAACAAAAAAGGTGAGGACGTACCTGAATTATTCATGTATATCATTTCATTAATAGTTTTTAACATTTGAAAAAAATATATCATTACCAATTATTTTATCTGTGTACCTCTGTTTCTGCTTAATCAGATGGTCCCATAATTTGATGTAGATTTATGGATTTCTGATTGTTAAAATTCTCCTAAACATTTTCTCTATCACTATTTTTTAGAATAGGATATGTAACGCCCCGAACCCAGTTACCTAGAGTTAGTGCATTATTGCGTAACATTGGCGTGATCACAAAAGATCATGTCTCTAAAGACCGATTAGTTTAGTAGCCTTGGAAACACTAGATACATTCATAAATGTTACATTACATCATAAAGTGAAAGACTACAATAACAAAGTCTCCATAGTCCACACTCATATCCTCTTCTGACTATCCCTACAGGTCATTCATAAAATACTTCTTCACATTCAAGAAAATATTAAAACCTTGAAAGGGGTGAGCTCAGATGCTCAGTAAGGATAACAAAATTGTGGAAGCTTTCATAAATAAACATTAACATTTAAGGAAATTTATAACTAAAACAAAAGCATTTTTAAATTTGAACTTCAGCATAATATGGAAAAAGTAAAAATAAATAATGCAATTTACTTATTCACATGGATATTCTACAAGTCAAACAATCACATGCAATATCGATAACCACTTTCATAATGATGGAATGCATAATTCCAGACTATCATAACCACATATCCAAGGCCTCGTGCCAAGACTACAAATAATATTTTGTCAAGGCCTCATGCCAAGACACTAGTTTTTCTCGTGAGACCTACCGATGCATCGTGGAGCTATATTGGGATCCACCCGTCAATTATTAAGTCCAATGCATTCCTCATATAAATAGGTTTAAACATACCATAAACCATAGCATAATCATATAACACAAAATATGAATAAATGAATCATAAAATTTCCACATTTCAATCAAAATATATCAATACAACAAATTTATATAATAAAAAAACACTTTCAATACCATTTTCAAAACCAAAATAAAAGAAAATTAAATCTTGGTATTTATTTTTCATTTAAAAATGTTATGGCTTATAGAGGAAGTCGAAACTCAAATAATAGTCCCGGCGGCGGAGAAGTCGTTGTCGCCGCATACATACGAAAAAACATTCCTTTTGTCATTTAGTAAAAATGCTTCGTATAAAAAGATTCCTTTTGAATAAAAGTAAAAGTCAAAGGGGTTTATACACCGTATAAATGAATGTTGTGTATAAAACCAAATATGCCTCAATGAAAAGAGATTGAGATGAAGTCCTTACAAAGATCATTTTTTAAATTAAATAGATCTATTATGTGTATTTTCTATATGTTCACATAAATAAAGTACAAATACAGGATATGACATAATAATATCATGACATAATTTGAAAGTAAGAGATTAACCCAAAGAATGGAAATTGGGTTAAGAAATTCCCTTACCACATGTCTGACTTGACTCGAACAATCATTAACCTCCTGATCAATAAACTATAGTTAATATATACTTGATTAAGAACCTTTTTTAAGTTCTTTAACCCTTTTATATCACTTATTATAATGTTACGAAAATTATGTAGTCATTTAAGTTAATAATGGTCGTTTTGTCGATCTTTGGTACTTGAGTCAACAATAAAATTCTTATAATTAAAATTTGTTTATGTGGTAGAATATCCATTTTTTTCATATATATCCACTATATACATTCATTCATAATATTACGTAACATTTAGAGTTAAGAAATGAAATGCACTTTTCATGGAGACGGTAAGCTGTACGTACGCATGAACGCTAATTTCATTTCTATTTCGTATTTAATGACATGAAATCATAATTATATAAAGGTATGATATAATTCTAGTATAATATCATATATAATATCATTTATTCCATCCTTTATACATCCCACATAAGGCATTAACGATTCAAATCACTTTGAGGGGTTGGTAGTCCGCACTTCCTAAAATGAAATTAACGCATTTACCCATAATGGAAATAATAAAGGCATGACATAAACATAATATATATCATATATAAATATAGTGACATCTTAATGGCCACCTTTGAAGGTGTTATATGAGTGTTGAACAATCATCGTTTCGTGAGGCAGAAATTCGCCATGCACAGAAACAATATGTTCTTTAACCATTAGATGTAGGTGTGTGTAAGTGTAGCTTGAATCATTCTTATAAGAACATCCTAGTATATTGAAGATACTGGTTTTGTTACAAAATAAAGGAATAAAAATATATTATGGTGTTGGAGAAGCAAAATAAAACAAAATAACATAAGGGAAGACATTACCTTAAAATCGGGTAACTCTTTTTTGATTTGAGACAAAGGCTTCCTTGGGAAGAATTCTGCCCAAAGTGAGGCTTCTAGGAGAAAGAGATGGAAGTTCAGAGAGTATTTGGGTAGAGGTTGGCCGAGCCAAAAGGCTTTGAAGATGTGAGTAAGGTGGTAGTGGTGGGGGCCTTTTATAAGAGGAGAGGAGGGACACTCTTGGAAAGTCATGAAATGTTACTTTATTATATAATGATTTACCAATTTTAAAAGTTCCACACTTATATATTTCGAGGATAAGGTGATAAGGGTTAGAAATATACTCATCCAATAGGTTTTTGACAAGTGTAAGTCTTCCATCCAAATTTAAATTTTTATTATAAGCCACTTTATAGACAAGTGGGAAACCATTGTTCACATGACCTAGATCACTCTGAGCTGAAGGAGCTCAAAAAATTATTAAACACAAGACTAAGATGATTAAAATAAGATACTCTTTATAATTCCCAGTGTAGGGTACTAACCTGAGTGTCTGGATCCTCCCTAATAAGGACTTCGAGGTGAGAAATCATTCTGTCCATTCTCTGAATGAATTCTTCCATGGTGATTTTCCCTTGGTTGAAACCCCGAGCAATGATTCGATCTTGCATGTCAATCAACTATGCTTTCTCGAAAACCACAGTCATCAAGCTCTTCCATAAATTCTTAATATATCCTCAATAGAGGCATTGGTTCTAAGGTATTTCCCAGGAATTTCTTCCTTGGAGTGAATAATGAGCTTCAAACACTCACCATTCTCATCTTCTCTACCTCTTGTAAGCCTGTTTGGTTCTTCCATTTCCCCCTCCTGGAGGAATGTGCTTCTTTTATTCATTACCTTCTTGGCCGACCTTGTCTCCATTGGTTTTGCAGGTGAGAATAATCCTTGCGACCCTTAGTCTTTTTCCTTTGGACCACAATACATTTCCCCGAATCTCTAGCAACTTTTTCCCCTTCTTGCGTCGGGGATTGTGCATGCCATTTCCTTTGAATAAGTCCATGCTATCCATTGAAGGGGTACTATAGCTGTCATCACCTGAAAAATCATCATCCAAAGACAGTAGAGGTTCATGAACATCCAAGCTCGCAAAGCGATTCCACAGATTTAAATGTGTTCCTTCATTGCGAGGCTTCGACTTATAATGTGGCTGGTCCTGATCTACCTTCTTCTCCATGAAATTCTCATTCCCCTCGGACCCATACTTTGGATGAATATCCCCTAGGGAGTTAGGATCTAAAGGCCTCAGGACATTCACATTGGCAAACTTCTCTTGTCTTCTGGAAGAAGTAGCAGCAGACAAGAATGATTTCCCCTGAACCAAAGCAGATCTTGCGGGTTGTTCATAGCCACGACCCATGAATTGTAGTGACATGTCCACCCAGCCTCTCTGAGAAGAACCACCGGGACCATGATCCTCTCTTCCCTCACCTTCCTCGATTAGGATGGGTGTGACTGTAGGAATCCCCATAGCCACAACTAAGGACCTCTCCAGGCCATCTCCCTTAGCACCCAAATCATGTCGCAACCTACCAAAAACATCAGCAACTTTCGGGCCTTCCCGGAGGTTTGTCTCCGCAGCAGGAAGAATCCCAACCATTTCCATCGCTCCTGGAGCCTCCCCGCATGCCACCTCAAGCTCGCCCATAGCCACACTAGTGTACGATTGAACATCCACCACTCGATCAACTATCACCTCCGAAGACCTGTCCCGAATCACGCGGCAACATCCAGAAGCCACATGGCCGAGTTTGCTGCATCCCATGCAGAACGCGGGAAAGACACAAACAACACCCGCTGCTTCCATTTCAATTCTTCTCCAACCAAAATCCACAACCACTCATTTGGGGTTTTTGAAATATCAACCTCAATACAAGTGCGAGGCAACACGGGGTGACAGACCGCAGAGGTACGATAATCAGAACATAAAAACTGACCAATCAAACTCCCAAGCATGCAGATGATATAGGGATTTTGGAAAGGAAGGGGTACCTCTGGAAAGCTAACCCAAACCACTGCCGACAGCGGATCGCTATCCAAGTTGAAGTCAAACGACCATCATAGGAAGAAGAAACCGCACCCATCAAACACTCGAGGAGCGCTGGACCAGGCTGCGGCCAAGTCCTCCTCTGAAGAGAAGTGAACTATCAATTGACGCTAGTCGAGCAAACCCACCACCGTTCGATTTTGGAGACCCCAAGTGTCGAAGACGAAACGGTTAAAGGCATCGACCGAGGGGCGATGGCCTCTGAAATGAGCCACCAGTGTTGATCTGTGACGATCTGAAGCAACGTTGAACTACTTAAGAGAAATCGTGAGCTGAGGAGATCCTTTGTGGAGGTCAGGAACCTTGGGGCAAAGCAAAATCACCGGAAATGGAGGAAGGAGAGCCGGGTTGGTGAAAGCGATGAACAACAGAGACACCAGGGAAAGATTCCCCATCCCCCCGCCGGGGAGGAGGGGGTCAGATCCTCAATCATCGTCGATCTAGGTCATCGAAGTGGGCACAGAGATTCCAGTCTCGACGAGCTACCCTTTTTCAAGTGTATGTCTTAGAGTTTACATTATCTTTTTATTTTATTTAAACCGTTAATTAATGAGGTAATCATTGTATCATCATGGTGTCATAAATAATTTAATTTATTTAATGTCTAAAAATTATAAAAAAATTATCATGATGTAGGAAATATTTTTATCTTTCTAATGAATATTTATATTAAAAAATATGACTTGTATTACCCCATTTGAAAATTGTTTTAGTAAAACAACTCATGTTTGTGACATTTTTATTTTAACATTAAATGAAATGTTGTTAATGTCATTTTGCTACCAAATTGGCACCATAGGGTCCCCAAGTTGACCCATGGATTGTCTTGGTCGGACATGACTCATCCAATAGGGGTAGGACAAGTATAAAGGTCATTTTCTTATTTTTATAATATCATTTTTACCTTAAATTTCACTAATTAACTTTAATCGCGATTAATTAAACATAAAAGTTACTATTCACCAAAAAATTATTTTAATCCCATTGAACAACATTTTACTTCCTAATGACAACCATGTATGTCAGATTTTTGAAAATCAAATCACAGAAGTGGTAATGTTTCATTTAAACGAAAAATTAATTTTTTAACTACCACTTAGTGGTTTCACTATTCATCAAAAATTGAAGTTTTTCAGAACAATGCCAAAATTTCACCCTAAGCTATAATTGATATTCCGAATTAAAAATGATGTCTATTTTACAAAATTCCAAAAATATAAGTTTAATTAAAAAATTTTATAACTAATTTCCGTTGTCACAACAAATAGCATGTTTTTAAGAAACAATATATATCAAAATATTGACAATTGTTTATGTCCAATTTCAAAGTGAAATTAATTATTATGAACACCATTGGATAAAATGATAATTATATATTATAATTATACTTTAAAACCACTCAATAGTATAATAAATCACTATAACTTATTTTGATTAAAATAGTTGTTTTAAGTATTTTTCACTATTCATAAAAAAATGGAAGTTCTCAGAAAATAACAAAAAATTCAACTTAGGATAATTTCGATATTATGAATACAAAAATGAAGTCAATTTTGAAATATAATATTTCTATAATTTTAAAATGTGGGTATTACAATTCATAACGGCTACTTTGATTAGTCACGGTGTGTTAGAACTCGAACTTGCATACAATGCAAGCTATTGCATTATTGAAAGAGAAGCGTATCATGGAAGCTCGGGGTTTTACATTCTCACCTCCTTCAAATATTTTCATCCTCGAAATTTCATATAATATAATTGTATACAAATACTTGGGTGAATCTTCATCATAATTTCCTTGGGTTCCCACGTTTCCTCCTCCATCTTATGGTTTCTCCATTGAACTTTTACCAGACTAGTCGTCCGGTTTCTCAGCACTTGTTCTCTTGTATCAAGAATCCTGACGGGCTCTTCAAAATATAAAAAATCATGTTCCAGTTCTAATTCCTCATAGGTGAGTAAATGAGTTGGGTCAGGCATGTATTTTCTATACAGTGATACGTGGAATACATCATGAACTTTGGAGAGACTTGGAAACATTGCAAAACGGTAAGTTAGAGCCCCAATTCGTTCTAGAATTTCGAAGGGCCCTATGTACTTGGGACACAATTTACCCTTCATACCGAAACGTATAACTCCATTCCATGGAGATACCTTCATGAAAACATGATCTCCTACCTGAAATTCCAAATCCTTTCTTTAGTTTTCGGCATTGCTCTTCCGCCTACTTTGAGCTGCTTTGACGTGGTTTTGGATTACTTTCACCTTTTCCATCATTTCCTCCACCAGTTCTGGGCCTACAAGTTTTCCTTCATAGAAGTCATCCCAATAGGTTAGTGTGCAACTTCTCTTTTCTTATAACGCTTCATATGGTGCCATCCTATAAGGGGTCTTCGATATAGGCCTTGATCCAAGAATTAAATCAAAGGAAAACTCAACTTCTCTTTTGGGAGGATTTGATGGTAAATCTTCCGGACACACATCTACATATTCATTCAAAATAGGTACATCCTCTATTTGAACATTAATTTCCCCTACCTTAGTCATTTCATTCTCTTCCTCTCCAATAATTGAATTTAGTTGAGCTACTGGGGGTGGATCTACATAAGAATTAGGTGGTGATGATTCTGCTCTAAAAATAAGTTGTTCCTTATCGTCATCATCAAAAATCGTAACCTCCTTCTTCTTACAATAAATCATTGCATCATTGTCCGAAATCCAATCCATACCGAGGATTATATCAAACTCAATCATAGGTATGACAATGAGATCAGCAGATAAAGAACAGTTATGTGCTCTAATGGGGACTGATTCACAAATCTTTGTTGTAATAATAATTCCCTTAGGAGGTTTGACTGACAATTCTCTTGTTAAATCAAATTGGAAATATCTAATTTTCCTCGAAAACTGGGAAGATATGAAACAATGAGATCATCCAAAATCAAATAAATCATTTTCTAAACTTGAGGAAACCATTAAATTACCTGCCACCACGTCTTTCTAAGCTTCAACATCAGCAGTAGTGATAGCATAAGCTTGGACTTGATCCCTTGGCCTCTTCGGAGGTAACTTCCCCTGACACTTAGGAAATTAATTTGAATAATGTCCCATCTATCTACAATTATATAATTCCACATTGACATCAAATTTCTTTCCCTTCCAATCATGAGCTTGGTGGACATTTCACCACAATTGTAATAGACTCCCATTACCTTCAAGAAAGTACCAGGGTGTTTCTTCCCACATTTACTACAGGATTGATATTCAACATTTACCTTCTTCCCCTTATTTCCATTTCCAGATTGATCAGAAGATCTCTTCTTTTCATGCTTTTCCATAAATTCATAAGACTTAGATAATTCATTTTCCGTCTTGATAGCACACAAGACAATATCTTCGTACGATGAGAAGGATTGTGAGATTAATGCTCGATGGAGAAATGGTTTTAACCCATCAAAGAAACGATCAATATTACTTCTTGGGTTATGTATATAATCTTTAGCATGCCTCGCTATCCTTGTAATGTTAGACTCATACTTTGCGACATTCTCATCCTCCTTCTGCCTCAGACTCAGAAATTGCATTTCCATATCTGCTCAATGGTCATGTGGAAATTATTTTTCTAAGAAAATTTACATAAACTCCCTACATTCCATACTTGATACTTCTTCATCATTCTTTTTTGTTTTGAATCAGCGCCCACCATTGATTGGAATCTCCAGTGAAGCGGTAGACTGCCATGACAACCTTCTCCCTTTCGCTACTCCCCAAGGCATGGAATATGTTTTCTAACGAGTTTATCCATTGCTCAGATACTAATGGATTTGTACCCCCATTAAATGTTGGAATTTTTTGCCTCATGAATCGGTCTAACAATGATCCTACATGTTGCGGATCAGGGTTCTACATACGAGTAAGGTTATTATTCATAACCTGAGTGAGTTTTCCCGATTTGGTAATAAGTTGATCAACACCAGTTGTATCTCCAGAACCACAATAATTATCTTTAGCAGGAGGGAAATACCTACACAGAGTGCGTTCATTGATACGGTTTCCAGTCCTTCCACTAGGCGCCATTTCTAAACAATGGCATAAACAAGAATAGTTTATGAATCAAAATACATAATTCCATACTTTTAAAATACTTACCATAAATTGAACTATTTATGGATATAATCCATAATCGTAAAAAAAATTCTTTGAGGAAGTATATACTCATAACCCTTCATAGTGGTTTGTAAAGAAAATGAGAATTATCCTAAGCATATCCCCCGGAGTGTCGTAATCAAGAGTGCAGTAAGGCCCATTGTCGTGCACCAGTTCCCATTTGAGTCTAGCTCAAAGTGGTGTTTTCGGGTTTTACCCCTAGGTACAACTGTGCCAGAGTCACCTCTACCTGCTCGTATCCAGATAGGGATGTATTCCTCAGAAAACACACAAAATCTCTATAATACCAAAATTCTAGGAAGTTCGTCTATACTAATCCTCAAAGTCTATCTTTGGGCTATGTTCTCTTATCAGAGTTTATCTAAATCTAGCTTCCAAGGTTAGTAATAAACTACCTCTAATACCACCTGTAACACCCCGACCCCAGTTACCTAGAGTCGGTGCATTATTGCATAACATTGGCATGATCACAAAAGATCAAGTCTCGATAGACCGATTAGTTTAGTAGCCTTGGAAACACTAGATACATTCGTAAATGTTACATTACATCATAAAGTGAAAAACTACAATAACAAATTCTTCATAGTCTACACTCATATCCTCTTCTGACTATCCCTGTAGGTCATTCATAAAATACTTCTTCACATCCGGAAAAATATTAAAACACTGAAAGGGGTGAGCTCAGATTCTCATTAAGGAAAAAAATATTGCGGAAGCTTTCACAAATAAACATTAACATTTAAGGCAATGTATAACTAAAACAAAAGCCTTTTTAAACTTTAACTTTAGCCTAATATGGAAAAAATAAAAGGAAATAATGCCATTTACTAATTTACATTGATATTCTACTAGTCGAATAATCACATCAAATACCAATAACCACTTTCATAATGATGGAATGCGTAATGCCAGACTATCATGACCACGTAGCCAAGGCCTCATTCCAAGACTACAAATAATATTTTTTCAAGGCCTTGTGCCAAGACACTAGTTTGTCTCATGAGACCTGCAGATGCATCGAGGAGCTATAGCGGGCTCCACCCGTCACTTATTAAGTCTAATTCATTCCTTATATGAACAGGTTTAAACATTTCATAAAACATAACATAATCATATAACATAAAACATGCATAAATTAATCATAACATTTCCACATTTCAATCACAAGATATCAATACAACACATTGATATAATAAAAAAACACTTTCAAAACAATTTTCAATACCAAAATAAAAGAAAGTTAAATCTTGGTATTTATTTTTCATTTAAAAAAAGTTATGGCTTATAGAGGAAGCTGAAACTGAAATAATAGTCCCAGCAGCGGAGAAGTCGTTGTTTCCGTATACGTAAGAAAAAACATTCCTTTTTTCGTTTAGAAAAAATGCTTCATATAAAAAGATTACTTTTGAATAAAAGTAAAAGTCAAAGGGGTTTATACACCATATAAATAAATGTTCTGTATAAAACCAAATATGACTCAATGAAAGGAGATTGAGATGAAGTCCTTACGATGATCATTTTTAAAATAAAATAGATCTATTATGTTTATTTACTATAAGTACACATAAAGAATGTACAAATATTGGATAGGACATAATAATATCATGACATAATTTGAATGTAGGAGATTAACCCAAAGAATAGAAATTGGGTTAAGAAATTCCCTTACCTCGTGTCTGACTTGAATCGACCACACATTAACCTCCCAAATAATAAAATAGAGTTAATATCTACTTGCTTAAGAACGTTTTTCAAGTTCATTATCCCTTTTATATCACTTATTACAATGTTAGGAAAATTATGTTGTCATTTAAGTTAATAACGGGCGTTTTGTCGATCTTTGGTACTTGAGTCAACAATAAAATTCTAATAATTACAAGTTGTTTATGTGGTAGAATATCCATTATATCCGTTATTATATTCAAGATGTAGATATCATATATATCATATATATCCAGTATATACATTCATTCATAATATTACGTAACATTTATAGGTAAGAAATGAAATGCACCGTTCATGGAGACGGTAAGCCGTACGTACGCATTAAAGCTACATTAATTTATATTTTGTATTTAATGGAATGAAATCATAATGATATAAAGTTATGATATAATTCCAGTATAATATCATATATAATATCATTTACTCCATCCTTTATACATCCCACATATGGCATTAATGATTCAAATCACTTTGAGGGGGCGGTAGTCCGCACTTGCTAAAATGAAATTATCGTGTTTAACCATAATGGGAATCATAAAGGTATGACATAAACATAATATATATCACATATAGATATAGAGACACCATAATGGCCACCTTTGAAGGTGTTATATGAGTGTTGAACAATCATCATTTCGTGAGGCCGAAATTCTCCGTCCACAAGAAACAGTATGTTTTTTAACCATTAGATGTAGGTGTGTGTAAGTGTAGCTCAAATACTTCTTATAACAAAATCCTAGTATATTTAAGATACTGTTTTTGTTACAAAATAAAGGAATAAAAAGCGTTTAAGGGGTTGGAGAAGAAAAATAAAACAAAATAACATAAGGGAAGACATTACATTAATGTCAGATAACTCTTTTTTGATTTTAGCCAAAGGCTTTCTTGGAAAGAATTCTGCCAAAAGTGAGGCTTCTAGGAGTAAGAGAGGGAAGTTGAGAGAGTATTTGGGCAGTGTTTGGCCTAGCCAAAAGGCTTTGAAGGTGTGAGTAAGGTAGTAGTGGTGGGGTCCTTTTATAAGAGGAGAGGAGGGGCACTCTTGGAAAGTCATGAAATACTTTATTATATAATGGGTTTCGGATTTTAAAGGTCCCACACTTATATATTTGGAGGATAAGGTGATAAGGGTTCGAAATATACTCATCCAATCGGTTTTTGAAAAGTGTATGTCTTAGAGTTTACATTATCTTTTTATTTTATTTAAATCGTTAATTAATGAGGTAATCGCTGCATCATCATGGTGTCACAAATAATTTAATTTATTTAATGTCTAAAAATTATAAAAAAATAATAATGATGTAGGATATATTTTTATATTTCCAATGTATATTTATAGTCAGAAATATTACTTGTATAACCCCATTTCAAAATTATTTTAGTAAAACAACTCATGTTTGTGACATTTTTATTTTAACATTAAATAAAAAGTTTTTAATATCATTTTCCTACCAAAGTGGCTCCATGTGTTCTCCAAGTGGACCACTGGATTGTCGTGGTTGTCCATGACTCATACAATAGGGGTAGGGCAAGTGTAAAGGTCATTTTCATATTTTTATAATATCATTTTTACCTTAAATTCCACTAATTACCTTTAATCGAGATTAATTAAACTTCAAAGTTACTATTCACCAAAAAATTATTTTAATCCCATTAAACCACATTTTACTTCCTAATGACAACCATATATGTCGGATTTTTGAAAATAAAATCACAAAAGTTGTAATGTTTCATTTAAACGGAAAATCAGTTTTTTAACTACCACTTAGTGGTTTCACTATTTATCAAAAATTGAAGTTTTTCAGAACAATGTCAAAATTTCACCCTAAGCTATAATTGATATTCTGAATTAAAAAATGATGTCTATTTTACAAAATTCCAAAGATATAAGTTTCATTATTTAATTTTATAACTAATTTCCGTTGTCACAACAAATAGCGTGTTTTTAAGAAACAATATATATCAAAAGATTGAGAATTGTTTATGTCAAATTTCAAAGTGAAATTAATTATAATGAACATCATTGGATAAAATGATAAATATATATTCTAATTATCCTTTAAAACCACTCAATAATATAATTTATCACAATAAATTATTTTGATTAAAATAGTTGTTTTATATATTTTTCACTATTCATAAAAAAATGGAAGTTCTCATAAAATTACAAAAAAATCAACTTCGGATAATTTCAATATTACGAATACAAAAATGAAGTCCATTTTGAAATATAAAATTTCTATAATTTTAAAAAGTGGGAATTACTATTCATAACGGTAACTTTGATTAGTCGCGGTGTGTTAGAAATCGAACTTGCGTACAATGCAAGCTATTGCATTATTGAAAGGGAAGTGTATCGTGGAAGCTCGTGGTGTTATAGGATAGTTATATTTTTCTTCCATGTCAATGTTTTCACATCCCAACATTTTTCCCCTATGTGGAAGCCCAATTATATGTCACTTTGTGTTACCATTGTGGTTCCAAAATTCCATTTTTATAGGTTGTTCTATAATTCATTTTTATGATATGGGTTTCTATGAAAAAATAATTAATATATTAATCCATTTAAAACAGATATAAATTTCATGGAAGAAATTTATTTTATTGAGGGTAGATTGTAACAGGCTGTGATTATGGGAATTATTAATTTTCAAATTAATGCAATATTTTTTGTGTTTTCATTACACATGAAACATTAAATAGTTATATATTTATATATATTAGAACAATAATTCAAACATTTCTTTCACATGGATCTAACTTGGGATTTTATACCCACAACATAGTCATGGAATTCACTACACACAACACTGACTTGGCATGTGCTACTTGCAACAGTGACTTAGTGTACGTTACACACAATGCCGAGATTAAAAAAAATCATATTATTGTTATAATTATTTAAATAAATAAGTTATAACCTATCTATTAATAAAGTTATATGAAAAATAATAACTACGTTAAAAATATTAATATAATTATTTTTATATAAATAAAAAAATTGATAATGAGAAATATATTTTTTAAAGTCATTATATGTTACAAAAATTATTTTCTCAATAGAACCACATTTCATTCATTTCAATGAATAATAAAAATGAAATTAATTTAAGGCACATTTATAAATTGAATTTAATAAAACAAGCATCTATTTTTTAAATTTAGAATGCCAAAATTCTATAAGGGCTGTTTTTTGGGATTTATCCGGGAAACATCCTTTTGTGAAAATGTATTGAATTGGAATTTTTATGAATTTTTTTTAAATAAATTGGATTTTTATGAGTCCACAATAATTGATGGCGAGTGATTCTGAAGCCTGGAGTCCCCAGAATGAATTTCTGAAAAAAATCGGGTATGTTTATTAAACGTGTGAGGGGGTTTTCTAACATTTGAACAGATGCTCAGAATTGAACTCTGAGGGTAGATTTGAACCCACAACATTGATATTCTCTTAAGGAAAAACATCCACCTCGATGGCAGTGGGTCGACGGTGAAAAATAATTTTTGGGTTATTTGTGGAAATAATAAAATAAAATAAAAACATGATTTTTTTATTTTTTTGAAACCACCCTCCCATGTGGATGTTCAGGGGTGGGGTCCACTTAACTAAACCTCATCCTCAAGATTTATTGAAGTGGGGACCACCAGAGATCTCAAAACATCGCAATTTAAATTTCGGTGTGGGGTCCACCCGACCCCTATTAATGGTGGGAGAGGAAACCCTCTAAAATCCCTAATTAATGTGTGGAGCCATTTGGGATTCCGCCACAATTAATTGTGCCAACCCTCATGCATTAATTATGCCACCCACCATAATTAATGATACTTTTTTGAATTTTTCCAACAATATAATAGATTGCACAATATATTATTTTTTCACACATTGCATTTTGGTGGAATTGGGGAGAGTAGGAGATTTTCATGAAAACCTCTCCAATGAAGAACTTCTTCTCCAAATGAAGAACTCCGACCTCCTTTGACCTTCTTCCTCGGTTATTCATTCGATATGGGACATCCTCATATATGGTGAATCGACGTCTATACTTATTCTCATGCCAACATCAACAAACAAGGTAGGGGTTTAATTTTTTTACGTGATAATTCATTGCATGTACTCCCTTCATTTCCTGTGCGTATTGGGAATAAAAATTGAAGAAGATTATGGTTTGATGTTCGTTGCATCGTTATTTGAGATCCTCTTGATACCACACTAAACTAAAAGGGTGCGGGGAAAACTAAAATGGCTCAACCCCTCCGCCTTACTTCATGGGTGTGTTCTTTGAAATGGTGGAAGGTGAAAAAGGCAATGATGCTCTGCCACCCATGACCTCTGCCGCTATTGGCTGCCGCCAAATCGCTGTCATACCAAGCCGCTAAGCCGAGCCGCCACCCCGAGCCCAGCCGCCTTCATTCCCTACGGCACCATGGCCACACCATCCCATGCCACTCTCGGTGCCTGACCGAACCCCTCCAGCCCCACAACGCCCTGGCCGAACCGGCCCTACGCCTCTCGCGACGCTCGCCCGAACATGCCCCCACCCCTGCGGCGCCTCGGACGAAACGGCCTGTGCCCCCCCGTGGTGCCCTAACTGACCCCTCCCCCCCCCATGGTGCCCCGACCAAACCATCCATCTGCCCCTAAAGCGTACCAGTCAAACGGCCCTGACACCCTCGTGGATCCCCCGCGGCGGAGCCGCAACAGGGCCCCTCGGGGCTTGCTGGACACCCATCGAACGGGCCCGCATCACGGGGCGGGCCAGACCCAGCGGGTCATGCCGGGTTGACCTGAACCGGGTTGACCCATACTAGGTTGGGTTGGGTCGGTCCGACCAGTTCAGACAATACCCGAGCCCACTACGCCCCATCGGCTATATTTTTGGCACTGGATGTCCATTTGATGAACCGTCAATGGTGTTTGAATGCTTGGATCAAGGCGCTCCCTTTGAGTATACCGTATTCGATTTTTGGGTATAGTTGAGGTATCGTCTAGTAGGATCCAGCAAGAATCCAACTGGCACCCCGAAACTAAAAGGCTAATAACTCACAAAATGGGTGTCTTATTGACATGCCTTCTATTGTGTTGAGACCCCCTTGATGTGATGGTACATTGATATACTTATTCATGGGGATTTGTGACATGTGGAGTAACAACCCGTAGATCATGGAGCGGATCCACCCAGAGATAAGTGAGCATGGTTTAGAGACATAGTAGCTGGCTGAGACCTGATAACTGGTGACCATTTCGACTCGGAGTGACTTGACTATCCCATTGGGGAGTGATTTGGTGTCACGGCAGACCCATAGTGGGGAGAGCCATGGTGTCGCAGCATACCCATGGTACTCGACTGGTGGAGTACCTCAGAAGGAAACGAGGGGGATCACCTTGGTGATGTGGAAGACCCATTGTGGGGAGTTCCTTGGTGACGCGGCAGACCCATGGTACTCGAGAGGAGGAGTACCTCAGTAGTCCATGGTTAGGGGGAAGCGCCTTGGTGTCACGGCATGCCCACTTTACTCGATAGAGGATTAGTTCTCCATTAGCTGAGGTTTCGACAATGTGACTGAGGATGATTCTTAACACAACCTCTAGAATAAAATCCTAGTTTGAACTGAGCCAGTTTTTTTGTGCTTTCCTCATGATTGAGATGGATGTTTTTTAACATAGGTATAAGTATGGGAATATATATATGTAGGGTTATATATTGATTTCATAATTTTTTTTATCCTTGGTGTAATTTGTGAGACCTTGAGATTCTTGGGGTCCCTACTGATTATCGTTATACTCACTGATGCACAGGCTATGCCCGCACCATGTTGAGTTGGATGCAGATGACAAACATTTCTAAGAACCTGGTTCTTATTTTTAAGGTACGAGTTTCTTAATTTCATATTTCCTTAAGTGTTTTTGTGGAAATAAGGAAAATGGGAAATAATCCAAAATTTTGGAAGTACACGCCGTGTAATTTTTCACACGCCTTGTACTTCTGGTTGTGTGGGATGAGTACACGGGGCGTGTGTCATTGTCGGCCATGAAGGGTGTAGGAACTGGCTACATGCCATGTAGTGGTCCTCTACACGCCGTGTAGTCAGTCGGAAGGAAAATAGTAAGGCGGTGGCTAGCTATGCGACAGAACATGATGTGTACTCAAGGAGACAGGCCGTGTAGTCATGTCGGCAGGTGAACAATGCCACTCTGGCGGGAAGCGGCCAGTGGAACAGTTTAAAAATTGGAAGTACACGCTGTGTACATAGAAGTACAAACCGTGTACATTGTTTTTTTCACATAAAATGGGAAGTATCCTCCCATTTTCATAGGGAAGGTTTAGAACGGGAAGAAGGAACGGGAGAGGGAGGCCGGAGCTTCAGAGATCTGCCGAGCACATTTCGGGAATCTGTTTCCACCTCAAACAATCTCGTTGGAACCGCACGGGTAAGCCCTTTACTTCCTTAATAATTCTTGGCAATTCTTCCCCTAACAGGAGTTATTTTACTTTAAGCAAGAAATCTTTTACCTCATATCTACGACATTCTTGGATGTTTCAGAAGGTGTCGTTCGCGTATAACGTTCGTTGGTGGTTAAGGTAGGTGGCTTGGTGTTTATTTTCCAACTGTGGTGAGTTTGTGCTTTTTTGAGCTACGAACCCATGTTGGGGTGTCATGTTACTGAGGCCATGGTTATTTTAAATACATAGAATTGTATAGGTAATTAAATGTGATATTAAAATTCTATTTGGGATCGCTGCTTGGATCCAGGACCAGCCCAGGGGTGCGATCCTCTGTTTAGACATTATTCAAGGATACATGAGGGTATGCCTTATTTATTTTGCACATTACTTTTTCCTTGAGAGGAATTGTATGTAAACTACTTATTTACATTTCAGGCTCAGCCTGGTTACATCTGCCTGAGGGCGGTGTTTTACTATATCCTGAGGGCATGACTGTATTAGCCTGAGGGCGACGCTTATTTCACAAGACGACAACCTTTCGTGCCTGAGGGCTGTGACTTATGTGCCTGAGGGCGACACACTGTACACATGTGGGAAAACTCTGTTATGCCTAAGGGCAATACATACGGGTTGGATTCTTCTTACCTGAGGGTAAGGTATTGTTTGTATGAGGACACTGACTGCTTATTTAGAAATTCACTGTGGTGTTTTATTAATATTAAATGGACTAAATGAATAAATAAATGGAAATATAATTTTTTAAGTTAGTTACTTTTGAGTACATCTTATTTTATTTAATTTTACTACTGCACACTGTTGTTGCATGCATTCACACAGTTGGGCACATGATTTTGGTGGGTGCCAGTTGGGATTCATTTCACACACCCTGTTTGGGTCATGATTTTCAGACCAAACTGATTACATTTCTGCAAGTGTAGATAAGGTCAAGGCTCCTTATACAGGTACTTGATTTCTGCTGAGGTGTAGGGGATCGTGGGACTAGGCATAGGCTCGTGATGCCTCTTCTTATTCTATTTTGTGTTTCTATACTTGTACATCAATTTTATTGTATTGCATTGCAGTGTAACATGTTATGGATATTTTATAGAATAGTTTCATGCTCCGTATTTATATATATATGACTTCTAGTTTTCCAATTTGTAATCAGTTCTTCATTTTAGTTATATATAATGTTACTGCTTCCACTGAGGTTGTATGTTTAAACTATATTCCGCTATGCTACACTTTTACAAATGAGGGCATTATTTCCCCACTATCAGACTTGGGACCTTGCTGCTAGTCAGCAGCCTCCGGCGTTTGGGGAAATGTGCTTGAGGTCACATAGCGAATCGGGCTCGGGTCACCCGTGGAGTGGCACCCGGACCCGGGACGTTACAAAGTGGTATCTGAGGGGTGGTTTTATTTGACGTACTATTTGGAGCCTTAGTCAGGGATAGGACAGAACAGTAGTTGGTAATAAGCTGTGCCAGGGCGTAGCTAACCCATGTACATGGAAAATACGATTTACCTCGCATTGAAATTTTATTGATTTTGCAATTTAGAGTTGATTTGATTTCACCGTTGGGCGACACACTTGTGATTGTGCTGTTTATAGTTTTATCTATGTGTTTTATTTAGTTACAACCCGATGAGATGAGTTTATGCCATCTCATGCATCATTTAGGCACATGCTAGATATGACATTCCATGCATAGTTTCTATGCCATGTAGGTGAATTAGAAATTGCATGTTGTTGAGATAGTTGTTGTGCTAGTAAAGCATGCTGTTGTGATAGCTTCTTGATAAATACCAACTTTGGGATAGGGTATTCTCTTGTGTGATCCAGTAAGTAAAATGGACACCAAACTTTGGTTTTTGGGGAGTATGGCCCCCATTGACCGGAATTATGTGGATCATTAGCTGGTTTTTTAGTTATAACACAGATAAGATGTCAAACATTGATTCGTGGGGAATACGGACCCTCACAGGTTGGAATTTGACACTTAGGTGGTTTTTTGCAGTGTTTCCTGGGTTCCGTGGAAGTTTCTGAGGCATACTGTCTAGAAAAGTAGTATACACACCGTGTAGTATCTTAAGCACGCCGTGTATGGTCTTCTATTCAGGAAGAAAAATATAAATTTTAAATACACGCCGTGTACCCAGAGTACATGTCGTGTAATGTAGACCCGGGGTCCGCCGTGTAGCTAACAACACGGGCGGAGGAATCCTTGCGACATACACATCGTGTCCATTATGGAACACCCCGTGTAGTCTAACCTAGGGACCCGACCGTGTAACTAACAACATGGGTCAGTGTTATCCTCTCAGGTACAGGCCATGTGTATATAGAACACACCATGTGGGATGATCCGTGTATCCAGCTGTGTGACTAACAACACAGGTCAACAATGCTCGTTTAGTACACGTCGTGTACCTGTGGGACACGCCGTGTAGTCTTGCCTGAGGACAGATCGTGTGGACTTAGCCATGTGGCTAGAAAATGGGGGGGGGTGTACACTCCCTGTTCTGGTGTCACACATCGTGTAATATCATACCGAGTAGTCGGCTGTGTCGCAAACGACACGGGAAGTTGGAAAATTTCACCATACATTTCGTGTAGTGATTATACATGTCGTGCAGTTTTTGTTCAACAGGAGCCGTGTGGCTTAGCCGTGTTGAAGGACCCAGGCATGGGAAGGGAAGTCAAGTACACACCGAGTAGTAATTGTACACGCCGTGTAGTCTTGCTTTGAAAATCTTCTAATTCTTTCTTCCTCTTATTCCCTTTATGGTTCCTTTGCTTTGAGTCTTAATAATATTGAATCTAAGGCATATTTTTGACCTTGTCGTGTAATGCAGATGAGACGAATACGCCTCGTTTTCCAGGAGAGTAGCAACGAGTACACTCCATAGATGGTGGGACATGGGATACCAGTAGCTCCTCTAGAAGATCCAGATGCGGCGCTAGCTATTATACCAGACAGAGGTGCAGAGGCTCTATTTCTTGAAGGATTTATGTCGTTCTTGCAGACCTTTCCGGGAGCACCGCAGGATTCCACATCTATTGCTGAGCTGACTCGTATATTTTAACAGCAACATCCACCTACGTTTTCAGGGAATAGCGGACCTCAGGCTACAGATTCTTGGCTAGGATCGATGCAGACTATATTCTAGCATCTTTAGATGCCTCAAGGGCGGAGGGTCAATCTTGCGACATATATGCTGCGTGATTCCTCCAAGAGGTTGTGGGATGTTACCACCTAGTCAGAGCATCACAAGGATATTGCGTGGGATGATTTTCAGGTAGTCTTCTATGACTACTTTTTCACAGAGACGCTGAGGGAAAATCGAGCTCGAGATTTCATGAATCTGTAGCAGGGCGCTATGTCGGTGATGGATTACTCTGCTAGCTTTACAGAGATTCATCGTTTTTCACTAGTTCTAGTGGGAGATGAGACGCTGAAAGCCAGACGCTTTGAGTATGGTCTTCAATATGACATCCGAGCACTGGTGAATGTTTTCAGGTTTCAATTAGTACATGCTATTGTAAACCAGGTGCCGATTAAAGAAAGGAACCTTCGGGAAGCTAGTGGTGGGGTCCAGGGTGGTTTAGCACCAGTCTCTGGGACTATTTCTATGGGCAAGAGGAAGAGACAGATGGAATTCTCTCAGAATGGCAGTTCTAGGCAGATGATTTCTCTAGGTGGCCCGATTTGGTGATACTAGTGTGGTAAAGAGGGGAACAAGAGGCCGCAGTATCCACGAGACCCAGTTGAGTTCCGAGATTGTGGAAAGATGGGTTATCTTTAGTGCTTTTGCAGGGTGTTTCCACCGATAGATAGTGAGTGGAGTTCTTTGCTGACTCCCTGTGCGGGAGTAGGACTAGTGGCATCATACCAGTTGGGAAACTGGAACACATCAGGGCATACAGGGAGAGATGGTGGTCGTTGCCACGGTAGCTAGACACTAGGACCGTAGAGGCAGCAGGCCAGGACAGCTTAGGGTAGCTAGGTTGTGTCGCAGGGCGGCAGCACTGGACATGCATATGCAGTGCAACAGACCCAACAGGAGCAGGATCTCGGACCTTCTACAGTCAGAGGTACTATTATAGTATCTTCTTTCTTATATTCAGAAATTTTTGATACGGGTGCTACACATAGTTTCATATATTTACATGTAGTGGAGATCCTTGGGACTTGTGTTTCTTCTTCTTCTGATGTAATGCCGCTAGACACTCTGTTGGGGACTAGAACAGCTATTGTGAATCAATGCAGGGAGTGCCCTCTTGATTTTGGTGGGTGTCACTTTCTTTGGGACCTCTATGTCTTAGAGATGACAACTATGATGTCATTATCGGGATGGACTTGTTGGTTCCCTTTCGAGCCTTTGTATACTTCTATCATCGCATAGTGTGTTTCACATCACCAGAGGGCGGATAGTTTCTATACAAGGGCGAGTGGGATGTTCAGGAATGTTGAGCTAGACTAGAGCATCGTGGGCGAGGTGGTGTCATAGTCCAGATTTCGTGTTTATATTTGGATGATCAGGGGATTTTTCAGAAGGATTTCCCTCTAGTGGTTGATCGTTTCAGGGATGTCTTCTCGAATGACTTTTCAGATCTACCTCTGGAGCGAGAGGTGGATTAATCAATTGATCTTGTTCTAGGAGCAGCACTGGTGTCCATTCCTCCGTATAGGATGGCTACACCTGAGCTGCATGAGCTCAAGAGGCATTTAGAGGAGTTATAGGAAAAGTGTTTTATCGGACCCAGTAATTCTCCGTGGGGTTTGCTGGTCCTTTTTGCGAAGAAGGCGGACGATACCCTCAGACTCTGTGTGGATTATCGGAAGCTGAACCAATTGACGGTCAAGAACTGATATCCCTTTACGAGTATTGATGATCTTTTTGATCAACTTCATGGAGCACGATTGTTCTCGAATATTGACATGAGATCGTGATATCATCATCCGCAAGTTAGACCATCAGAAATACCTCTCACAGCTTTCAGGAGCAGGTATGGTCTTTACGATTACTTGGTTATGTCATTCGGACTCACGAACGCACCATCAGTTTCATGTATCTAATGAATCATGTGTTCCATCCTTATCTCGACTCTTTTGTGGTAGTTTTTGTGGATGGCGTCCTGGTGTACTCTCACACTCGACACAACCATGCCACCCATCTTGATTTCATATTGAGTACACTGAGAGAGCATCGACTATATGCTAATCTCTCAAAGTGACACTTATGGAAGGAATAGATTCACTTCTTTATTCATATCATCTCAAAGGTAGGAGTTATAGTAGACATAGAGAAGCTGATGGCAGTAGTTTCCTGAGAGATGCCTAAGAATGTGTTTGAGATACAGATTTTCGTAGGGCTGGCTGTTTACTATAGATGCTTCATACAAGACTTCTCCTGCTTCGTCGCACCATTAATGTGTTAGAATAATATGGGTGTGAAGTTCATTTGGACAGAAGCTTGTGAGACAAACTTTCAGGACCTGAAGGGAAGGTTGACATCAGCACCGATCCTGATTATCCCAGAGCAGCGGAAGAGCTATATAGTTTACTGTTACCCATCATGTATAGGTTAGGGAGTAGTGTTGATGCAGGGTGATCCAGTCGTTGGAGACAGGTTGTGGTAGTTGAGGTCATATGAGAGGAATTACCTAACGTATGATCTCGAGTTGGCTGTAGTTGTTCTTGCATTGAGCTATTGGAGACAATATCTATTGGGAGAGAATTTCGTGGTTTTCACCAACCACAAAGTCTCAAGTATATTTTTACATAGCGTGACTTGAATCTTGGGCAGTGAAGGTGGGTCGAATACCTACAGTCCTTCAATTTTGAGGTTGCCTATACACCTGGTAAAGGAAATGCAGTAGATGATGAACTGGGCAGGAAGACTCAGATTCAAGTGGTGCAGGAGCCCAGTGATGAATGGCAGCTCACTGCCTTTTTCTCTGAGATCCATCTTGAGGTGCACGACAGTCAGAGGAAAACTTATCTTTCATATTTCTTTGTGACTTCTACCCTCTTGAAAAGGGTGAGGATGAGACAGATATCTAATCCAGAAGGTGTAGTTCTATGGGAGTCAGTGGAAAGTGAGAACCCTCCTCCTAGTTGTACCATAGGCAGTGATGAAATTCTGCGTTTCCATGGACGAATGTGGGTTTCATGGGATATACGTGAGGAGTTGATGCAAGAGTTTCATGCTTCAGCTTGGGAAGTTCATCCCAGGGTTACCAAGATGTACTGTGACTTAAGACGTCAGTACTAGTGGCTGTGAATGAAGGGAGATGTAGCTGGTTTTGTTACGAGATGTTCCACCTGTCAATAGTTGAAGGCAGAGTGCCAGAGACCAGCTAGGCTATTAGAGAAGTTACCCATTCTAGAGTGTAATTGGGATGATCTCGCAATGGATTCTCTGACCGGTTTGTCGAGGTCACCTCGAGGCAATGATGCCGAGTGGGTTGTTATGGACAGACTCACGAAGGTAGCTCACTTTTTAATGATCAAGGAGACCTTCAGTGTTGATGAGCTCGAAAGGTTGTATATCCGAGAGATCGTACGTCTTCATGGGGTCCCTCATTCTATCATTTCAGATAGGGAAACCCATTTTATGTCTCGTTTCTGGTAGAGTTTTCATAGGGCACTAGGTACACAGGTGCTTCTGAGCATTTCATAACACCCATGGACCGATGGCCAGTTAGAGCATACGATATAGGTGCTAGAGGACATGTTTTGTGCATGCATCCTAGAATTTGGGGGCTCTTGGGGGAAGCATATACCCCTAGTCAAGTTTTCCTATAACTATAGTTTTCAGGAGACTATCGAGATGGCACCATACGAGGCTTTATATGGTAGGCCATGCCGATCACCCTTGTGTTGGATAGAGGTAGGTGAGGCAGCATTACTGGGACCACGTCTCTTGCAGGAGACTTCTGAGCAGGTCCAGTTGATTCACAAGCAGATGGCTACTACACAGTCTCGTCAGAAATCTTATTCTGATTGCCACATACGACCTTTGGAGTTTGAGTTTGGGGATCAGGTTTTCTGCATGTTTCATATAGGCTAGGACACCGGTGGATCAGGAGATAGGGTAAACTTTTACCGAGGTATGTGGGGCCATTTGAGATTCCGGAGAGAGTCGGGCTGGTTGCATATCGGTTTCAGTTACCGTAGTGGTACTAATCCATGCACGACGTCTTCCATGTATCTCAGATGTGCTGCTATCATTTAGACCCGTCTCACATCTTTTAGCCCTTGGAGGTTGAGCATCAGTTTGATGTGTCAATAGAGGAGCATCTGATTCGTATCATTGGTAGGAGCATGAAGGTTCTTTGAGTTCAGTATGTTCCTCTCGTACGGGTGCTATGGCAGCATGGCTGAGTGCAGGATGAAACCTGGGAGCAAGAGACTGATGTACGTGCTCAGTGGACAGAGTTATTCTCAGCCATATCTTCGCCACCCTTGGAAGGGAAATTTGGGGATGAATTTATTTAAGGGGAGATGTTCGTAAGAAACTAGTTCTTATTTTTGAGGTACATGTTTCTTCATTTCTCCAATCCCTTAAGTGTTTTTGAGAAAATACATAAAATGGGAAAAAATACTAAATTTTGGATGTACACGCCGTGTACTTTTCCACATGCCGTGTACTTCTGGCCATGTGGGATGAGTACACTAGGTGTGTGGACATGTTGGTGATGAAGGGTGTTGGTACTGACTACATGTCGTGCAATGGTCCGTTACACGCAGTGTAGTTAGTCAACAAGAAACTAGTATGGTGGTGGCCAGATATGCGATAGAACACACCATGTACTCAAGGAGAGACGCTATGTAGTCAAGTTTGTATGTGAACAGTGCCACGCTGGCCGGAAGCTGCCAGGGGAACAGATTAAAAATGGGAAGTACAGGTCGTGTACTTGGAAGTACATTCGGTGTACATTGTTTTTTTCTCTCAAACTAGGAAGTAGCCTCCCCTGTTCACAGGGAAGGATTAGAAAGGGAAGAAGGAACGAGAGAGAGAGGTTGGAGCTTCGAAGATCTTCCAAGCGTACGTCAGGAATCTGTTTCCACCTCGGACGATCTCGTTGGAACCACACGAGTAAGCCCTCCATCCTTCCTTAATAGTAATTTCCAATTATTCCCCTAATGGTAGTTATTTGCGTTTAAGAAAGAAATATTTTACCTCATATCTTCGGTGTTCTTGGACATTTCATATGGCTTCGTTTGCTTATAATTTTCGTTGGTGATTAATGTAGGTGGCTTGGTGTTTATTTTCCAACTGTTGTGTGTTTGTGCGTTTTTTAGCTATGAACCCATGTTGGGGTGTCGTGTGGATATGGTCGTGGCTTTTTTAAATACCTATAATTGTATAGGTAGTTAAATGTGATATTAAAATGCTGTTTGGGATCGCTTCTTGGGTCCAGGACCACCCTAGGGGTGTGATCCTCTATTTAGCCATTTGGCCAGGATACCCGAGTGTATGCCTTATTTATTTTGCGCATTACATTATCCTTAAGAGGAATTGTATGTGAACTGCTTATTTACATGTCGGGCTCGGCCCGGTTACTTGTTCCATAGGGCGGTGTTTTACTATAGCCTGAGGGCATGACTATATTAGCCTGAGGGTGACACTTATTTCTCCTGAGTTCAACCATTCGTGCCTAAGGGTTGTCACTTATGTGCCTAAGGGAGACACTTCGTACTCCTGAGGAAATATTCTGTTATGCATGGGGGAAATACCTGCAGGTTGGATTCTTCTTACCTGAGGGTATGTTTTTGTTTTTCTGAGGACACTAACTGCTTATTTAGAAATTCACTGTGGTGTCTTCTTATTATTAAATGGATTAAATGAATAATTAAATGGAAATATAATTGTTAAGATAGTTACTTTTGAGTACTGCTCAGTTTATTGCATTTTACTACTGTGCACTGTTGTTGCGTGCTTTCACACAATTGGGAACATTCCTTTGGTGAGTGCCTACTGGGATTCATTTCTAACACCCTGTTTGGGTCATGTTTTTCAGCCTAAAAAGATTATGATTCTCTAGGTGTAGATAAGGGAAAGGGTCCTTAAACAGGTACTTGATTGTATCTGAGGTCTAGGGGAGTATGGGACCGGGCCTAGGCTCACGATGTTGCTGGCTGTTTTGTTTTGTTTTTATGTACTTATTCTTCAGTTTTGTTGTATTGTATTGTAGTGTAACACATTCTGACTATTTTATAGAATAGAGACATGCTGCATCTTTATATATATATGACTGCTAGTTTCCCTTTTTTATATGTTCTTCATTTCAGTTATATATATTGTTTCTGCTTTCGCTGTTGTATATTTAAACTATATTCCACTGCGCTACACTTTGACAAATGAGGGAATAGTTTCCCCTCTATCAGACCTGGGCCCTCACTTCTAGTTGGCAGCCTTTGGCATTTGAGGAAATGCGCTTGAGGTCATGTGGTGAATCGGGCTCGGGGCACCCGTGGAGTGGTACCCGGACCCGGGATGTTACAACAATGCTGACTGAGGCTGAGAGTACCAGGACTGGATGGTGGTCAGAGGTGGACCATACAACATGTCGGTACACAGTGGGGTTGGACGGACTTAGAGTGCTGATGAGGCAATCTATACCTACTCTTCAGGCAGGAACCTCGAGGATTTCCATGTGGCTCTCTATATTTTTCTTCAGTTGTATTGTATATCAGTTGTACTTGTACTTTCTAGTTGGGATTTTTTTGGCCCATTTTACCTACTGTACTCATTTGTTCGCTATCCGGTTTTCTTCTGTTCATACCTTGCTGTGTGCTTGGCTACGTGAGTTTATAGGTTATAAGTCAATGCCTTCACAATTTTAGGGAATACTTCTTTGGTGCTATTCGCCATCCACAAGCCTATGGAAGGAAGGCTGGGGGTAGTCATGGCGCGAGCCCAGGGGGATGTGTCATGTCAAATTGGTATTAGTGGAGTCGGTTCTACCACTCAACATATTATTCTTATCTATCTTTTTAACATCACTAATGTTATGTGTAGTGACTATGGTTTTCAGTTTTGGGAGTCTTGTGTTGGTGCGGCATCCAACGTATCCATACACCAAGACTCTGACTTCTGATATCCGACTCAGTGCACGAAAACACTAATTGTGTCTCTCTTTTCAAAAGTTATTATTGTGTCATCTCAACAGGTATATCCTTCTGACCATGGAAAAAATGTTTTGGTTAGGATGCCTCCACACAGACAGCCAACCTGAATTCCAGTTAGCGTATGCACTAATATCCCAATGAGTTATGTGGCCTCAGTGTATGACCCTCTTCCAATATATGCATTGGAGAGGCACCGGCGGTACCATTAACCTATGGGCCACTGATGCCACCAGCAACAGTAGTAGACAATGCACACCTATTGGGCGCATTTCATGAGTTCAAGCACCAGAGGGCACCCATGTTCAGGGGAGAGACGAACCCACAGATGGCTGAGGATTCACTGGAGGCTGTGGGGAGATTTTTTCAATTTGTAGGGACACCAACTAATTTCATGGTGACCTTTTCCTCCAGACATCTATATGCAGCAGTTGGCAGAGGGTGGAGCTCGATGCTCTAGGTTTATGACGAGGTGACACTTCTCTGGGCAGACTTCGAGAGCTTTTTTCAGGCAGAGTTTGTTACAACAATTATTCACACAATGCGCATTTAAGAGCTACTTCATCTACATCAGGGAATCTTGATTGTAGCTTAGTACATAGTGAGGTTCACTAACCTCTCACGCTACTCAAACAATATAGTATGGGACCCTTTCACCAGGGCCTGGACCTTCAAGCTTGGGCTTAGGAGATAGATTAGAGATCCGATGATGTCACTCAGCAAACTGATGCATGTTGGGTTTTAGCAAGAGCCCTCTTGGTGGAGAGTTTCCCTGCTGAGCATTCACCAGCAGCGAGACCCACCACCAGTTCTCACGTAGAGGAGTCTCCTACAACTGGCAACATATAGATGTCATAGAGGTCCATGAGGACTAGACCTATGGGTGGATGGTCGCATTACTCAGGATCGATTATGCGGGGCACTCGAGATAGAGACATACATGCCAGGAGTAGGTTGTGTTACACATGTGGCAGTAAGGGTCACATGGCTCATGATTTTCTGAACCGCCATATGGATGGTCAGAAGATGGTTGAAGGACCTCCTAGGAAGAGACATATATTTAATCAAGGTGATCAGCAAGGCACAGGGGGACGTGGAAGATGAGCCGGATGTGCAGCTGGCGATGGGTGTTGATTTGAGATGTTACCACCACCACCACCGGGAGTTCCTACCTGACCATAGGGAGCAGGTGGATAGTGGAGAGCTCAGCTCTAGGCAGCTGAGGCCTATGATCACAATACTCTGTAGATTATTCGATGTATGATTTTTGTCTACTCCACCTTAGTGGAAGTAGTATAGACACTGGTTTGACTCATTCATTCATTTCCACCTCCCTCATTCGGAGCTCAGAGATTCTGATGGAGCCATTGGCTCGATCCTTAAAAGTATAGATTCCTATGTGATAGGATTCAATGATTAAACCCTAGTTATAGCAGTGTGAGCTTACACTAGGAGGTGAGAGCATTAGCAGATATATCATAGTAGCAGTTTTAAGGCCTTACGACGTCATCTTGGTTATGGACTTGTTATCTACAGTCAATGCTCAGATAGACTGTATTATGTGCAATGTGTAGTGTGTCAGCACAGATGGGACCAGGTTTACCTTCATCGGAGAGAGGGGATCCTTTGCAGCTCTGGAAGGACTTATCCAGAGGAGAGTGCAGCCGATCACTCAATAGTTGGATGGCCTTACTTTCAGAGTAGTTGATGTGATGAGTCCAAATTATCCTGTAGTGGTGGACCAGTACATGGATGATTTCCCTAATGATGTCTGAAGTGTAAATCCTCACAAATAGGTGGAATTTTACATTGGCTTGTACCCCGATATGGGACTAATATCTACTCCAATATATCGGATGGCTCCTGTAGATCTTTGTGAGCTGCGGGTACATCTAGACGACTTGCAGGAGAATGGATTCATTCATCCCAGTTTTTCTCATGGGGAATACTTGATTCTATTCACCAAAAAGGAGGATGGGAGTTTGTGTCTTTTTGTTGTCTATTGGAACAGGAACCAGGTGACTGTGAAGAACAAGTACCATCTCCCAAGGATTGACGACATCTTTGATCAACTGAAGGGAGTAGAGTGGTTCTCAAAGATAGACCTCAGTTCAGGCTATCACTAGCACAGAGTATGAGATGAGAATGTTCAGAAGACAGTATTAAAATGTCGGTATAGCCACTATGAGTTATTGGTTATGTCATTAGGCATAACTAGTGATACAGTTGTGTTTAGGGGACTCATGAACACGATCATTCAGCCATACCTTGATCGCTTTGTCATAGTCTTTATCGATGGAATTCTGATCTACTCGACTACTGAGGAGGAGAGTGCCTGTCATTTTCAGTAGTACTAGACACACTCTGAGAGCACCAAATTTATGGTAAACTATAGAAGTGCCAGTTCTGGATTTGAGAGGTTCACTTTCTAGAACATATCAAATCGGAGGCAAGAGTTGCAGTGGATCCAGTGATGATTGAGGTGGTACTTGCTTTTGAGCCACCTAGGAGTGTGACGTAGGTACGAACATTCTTGGGTTTGGCTAGATATTACTAATGGTTTGTACCAGATTTCTCCAGAGATTCAAAACCACTATTATCCTTGACAATGAAGGGGAACCCTTTGTGTGGTCGGAGATATGCCAACAGAGTTCTCAAGAGCTTAGGTAGAGGATGGCCAGTGCCCCCATCATGAGGCTTCCAGAGGAGGGCGTAGTGTCCATTGTCTACTGCGACACATCAGGGACCGGACTCAGATGGGTACTAATTCAGGAGAGATCGGTGATTGCATATGGTTCTCTACATTAGAGACAACATGAGAAGAACTATGCTACCCATGACCTTGAGTTAGAAGTTGTGGTCTTAAATTTCAAGATGTGGCGACACTATCTGATGGGCCAATGTTTTACCGTGTAATATGACCACAAGAGTCTCATGTATATGTTCTATTTGAAGGAATTGAGCCAGAGACAATGATGTTTTCTTGACTTCCTCTAGGACTATGACTTCGAGGTACTCTATACTTATGGAAAGGGGAATGTTTTTGCAGATTTACACAGTAAGAAATCTGGTTTACACCTTCTATGTGAGGCGACATACCAGCTGGCCGCTTTTCAGATATCCTTTGTGGATCAGGATGGAGAACATTTTCATCAATATCTTATAATCACTCCCCCACTTATCCAATGAGTCAGGGAGGCGCAACGTGGGGATGTTGATTGTGAGGCTTGACGTGCTTAGATATCCACAAGACAAGAAGTTGATGGATTTTTTGAATGTGGGGAGCATGTCATCCTCCTTAGAGGACATACTATGCTACCAATTTCACATAAGAAGGAATTGTTGAGAGAGTTCCACACATCCCCTCAAGCGCTACATCCAGGAGTGGAGAAGATATATAAGGACCTCCGATGACAGAACTTGTGGTCGAGAATTAATAAAGTAGTTACAGAGTTTGATTATCGGTTCCTCACATGTCTGCAAGTTAAGGTTGAGAATCAGGTTCCAACAGGCTTGCTTCCACCTTTAGAGGTCCCAGATTGGATGTGGGATGGAATATCAAGGGACTTCGTGATCGTACATCCACATACATAGATTGGTTTTGACTCTATTTGGGTGATTTTCGACCAACTCACCAAGTCGACCAACTTTCTACTGATCATAGAACATGGTTCAGAATAGGGAATGGGACACCACTATGTGTATGTGATTTTGTGGATACAAGGAGTACCCTGGTTGATTGACTCCGATCATGATGCACTTTTTAATTTCTAGCTATGTAAGGGGTTGCAGGAGGAATTCAGGACACAGTTTTGTCTGGTGAATGCCTTCCATCCTCAGATGGATGGCCAGACTCAGCGGACCATTCAGACCCTCAAGGACATGATTCATGCTTGTTTCCTTTAATTTGGTCACAGTTGGGTGGATCCTTTGACATTGGTGGAGTTTGGGTACAATAACAGCTATCACTCCACCATTGGGATGACACATTTTGAGGCCTTATACGGGCGACCTTGCAGATCACCATTGTGCTGGACTGACCAAGGGGTGTCAGTACTTGTGGGACTGGAGATGGTACATGATACCATGGAGAAGGTTATGATCATCCAGGAGTGGATGAAGACTGCACAGATCAGGCTGAAGGTGTACAATTGTAGGAGAAGGAGACCTCTAGAGTTCGAGGATGGAAACCACATCTTTCCACGGGTCTCACCTCGACGAGGTTTGTGGAGATTTGGCCAAGGTGTAAAGATATCTATGAGGATCATAAGACCTTTTTAGTTCCTCACTAGAGTTGTCGAGGTGGATTACCACATAGATCTTCCACCTCAGTTGCACCGGGTTCCCAATGTCTTCCACATATCCTAGCTGACGAGATACGTGATTGATCCTTCACACATCATCGACCATGTTGATCTGGACATTGAGGATGGGGCGACTTATACTTAGGATCCATTAGTGATTGAGGATTGACGGGAGTAGGTCCTTCAAGGATGGTCGATACCTCTGGCGCATGTTCGTTAGCAGCACTAGAACCACCAGGAGAGAACATGGGAGTAGGAGGCTCAAATTTTTGCTCAGTTCCCCATGTTTTTGACCTTGTTTGAGTAATGGCTTATGAAGATGTAGAGACATAATGTAGGGAGAATTTAAAGACCCAAAATTTCCTTGTATTTTTTTTAAAAAAATAATCTAATTTTTACGAGTGTGGGAAAATTGATTGTGCATTATTATGAGGCCTGGAGTTCCTGAAATGAATTTCTAAATTGTTTTCGAGTACGTTCAGTAAACTTGTGAGATATTTTTTCTAACATTAAAACTAGTGCTCAGAATTGAAATATGAGGGAACAGTTTACCTCACAGCACCAATATTACCTTATGAATACTTTCACAAATATCATGACCTCTTCATTAACCATTAAATAATAATATATTCTATTTTAAATTCTTGAATATTTTACAATATAGGAATTTGAAATTGAGAATATAACAAAAATGTTTTCTCATTTAATTCCTCCTTATAAATTCAATTAGAGACATACCTCCATTATTCAGTGATAATTCATTAATTATACAATTTCAAAAAACATGATTAAAAGTATCATGATACCTTACATGTAATCCATCATTTATGTAACAAGGTATTTCATGGAACAAATATCCATTATCCATTTAAACATTATCAATCACCTCTTCTTTAGGTATATCTTCATGAATACCATGGCCAATATTGTTTATTCATCCTATACAAACATATATTCACCAAACAAAATTCTTTGAATTTTTTTTCACATGAACAGTTGGTATAAATATATATTTTTTCTTCAATAATATTTCATCATATAATATATCCCTTGAATGAATCATTATTTTCATTATCCTGAAATTTATACATTTTTGTAAAACCGTATATTTCATCACTTAAATATCTCCAGCTGTTCATTAATCAAATTAATAGCCACCTTCCATGCGACAAATCTGGTAGAACCTAATATATTGAAAATCATAGTAACCTATTCATCACTCAAGGTAGATTAGTCATTCTAATAAAAATCGATATATTCTCCTCTATGATTATATATACAATCATCACAGAATCAGGGAAATAATTGAATCTTTGGTTGATTTACATCCTTATTCAGATGATCCATTTATAAAATATGGATGCACTAAGAATCATTGAGGATTTTTGATTCTTCCAATTGGATATCCCTTATACTTATCATAGAATTATAACACATGAAGGACTTAATAATAATACAATTGTCCATGAATTAATAGAATAACATGTATTTGAACACCATAACTCAAGAAATCCCATCATAGATAATCATGACTCGGAGAAGTATACTCTACATATGAATTTTCCTTCATGTGTTTGATCACCATAGCTCATGCATGAACATTATTACTGATTGAATAATGACTCATTCACATGAACGTGAAATAATATATTCTTTTCATAATATTGAATTATTTTTGTATAAAATAAAAAAACTATAAAGAATGAGAAATCCTATTCCCAAACAACCTCACTAATAAAATAATAATTTTAAACCACTTGGTCAAAGAAGCACCCATTTGTTTTTATCACACAAGAGACTTTAATTATTGATGTTCTAAAACTCACATAATGGGTCATTATACTAAATATCCAATCATATATGATAAATATCAGTATGGGGAAATAATCATTGATCAATTAACCCATTCTTCTCATTAAGATGTGAAAACCAATCATTCCATTATTATTTCATCATCATAACATAAAAAAATTAATATTCATGAACCAATAAATAATTGCAAGATAAAAAACATCAAAAAACTATTATAATTGTTCTCCAATAAAATAATATACTGACTTCAAAAACTACACATTTGAAAAATTCCAGGTATATATAATATCTACATAAATATTAAAATCACATATTAATGGATAGTTTTATTTTATCATATTTGTACTAATTGGAAAAAAATATCTAAAAAAAGGATTAGTGGGGGTCAGTCACATACCAAATCCTTTCTGATGGTGAGTTTCAATGACCATCATAAACCTGAATTTCTCAAGAGTTTCCTTTTACAGTGTTTTGGGGAAAACCTCACCCCATTATTCTTTTATAGTAAAAACCTCAATATTTTTTTGTTTCATTCAAAACATTACGACTTGAAATATTATCTTACCTCAATGTTATTTGATCATGAATATTTAAGTAGATTCATTATTAGATTTGTTTCACATTGATTTCCATAGGCCCGCGGATGACGCAACTTCACATCAACCAATAACTCATACTACCATGTATTTATCCACATTAATTATATTATAGAAAGAGTGTTAGTGACATCATCATATATTATAGTGTCGATATTTATTAAATTTTTTCATTGTATACTAGCCCGATCATATTTCTCTTAGAATGATTATTCCACCAAATTTGGAAATCCTATAATAAACATAAATAGTCAAGAAAATATCATTATAACAAAATAAATTAAAATTCACAATGCAATCGTGCGTTATATAAAAATATATAGTTACATTAATTTATTATAGAATTATTTTCAAAACATAAGTTATGATATTTTCATTAAACATAGAAATCTAGAACCGAGGGTAAAAACATAAACATGGTCTAGTATTAAGGGAAGGTAATTACATTTGGACTATAATACAATTCCTAAATTCTATATGACCAACATCATTTCCAAATTTATCCCTAAAAATATCATTCCCACTAATAATGGAATGGAAATCATTTTTGAATCATCCTTTCCAAAAAAATTATGTAATTATTTGAAAATCATTTATTATGATATAAAGATATGATAAATCTATTAAAAGATTTAAAATACCTAAAAGTTCCTCATTTCATTGAAAATAAAAATTTCAAACATCAAATATATATATTTTTAAAAAATTTCATTCTCATCTTTATTTTTCCAAGATAATACGACAAAATCAACATATACAATAATAATGATAGAAAATATTTTACCTAACTCTCAATTTATCTCAAGGTGTTTCAATAATCATAAATAATAATCTATGTTTCTTTGGTTTTCGTTTAGTGTTTATCAATTCCAATACAAGGTCTTTATATCATTTCATTGATGGGATAAATGATGATATCTATGTATATTCAATATCAATGTATGATATTTTGAAAAGAAGGGGCAATTTTCATAGCATGAATTATGATCCAAGAATGAATTTAAAATACCAATAGAATACCATGGATGAATGTCTAGGTGGAACTTTTAGAAGTTAATGGCCATTGGTAAAACTGGATCAACATTGTAATTTCACTCGCCAACCATCATTAATAGATAAAAGACACAATCATATAGGTGTCCACCAGCCTATTATTCAGGTTCACCAACAAGTCTGTATATGTTTATTAACCAGCCATTATAATTAATAAAATATTTTTTGTTATAATATTTCATACTGTTAATCTTTAGGAATCTTATAGCTATACACTGTCTTGGATCCAGTATAGTCGAAAGACATTATTTTGAAAACATAAATTATTTTTCATGGGAAATTACATCTATAACTCCACCATAGACACATATAACTCCTATATTTCATATATATGGGTTCCAAAGGGTGATCATTTCTATTCATCAAACTATTCTAAAACCCTTTGACCGATTCAATAACAATATCTTCCAAAATCTCATGTTGCCTCAAATTTGTCTTAAAAGAGATAATAATAAATGGTTAATAAGTATCTAGAGCAATAATTTCCATTAATATATCTCAATACCTAATATAAAACTTAATAAATCTATATTTTACATTAGGGAGAATAAATTTAATGGGTATATTCCATGTAAAAATTATTATTCCCATATCCTTGTACTACAAGTTATCACTACCAAAAAATTTAGAAATGAGTTCAATGCCTACCAGTGAAGCTACAAATGGTGCCCCAAAATAAAATTATGATTTATTGGGTTCTCTATCACTTAAAATATTATTGGATTAGTAACCTAAACCATTCAATAATAGGAGATTATCTATTATGGATAAAACTAAGTTATTTACTTACTCATTTATCAAAATAATGTTTTCATTCACAATTTTTTTTACAATTCATAATTAAATAATGAGACACAAAATTTATATAAAATGTTACTTGTTTTTTAAATGTTTTTGCTAAAAAATTTAATATTATTATTATAATAATTATTTAATTTATCAAGCTATGCAATTATTAAATTATTAACTTTATTTATTTATTATATTAATTCAATTTATAATCTGACATGATATATCATTTTTCAGAATATTTTAAAATGTTATTTCACCCCCACGATGAAAAACTCTCCTCAAATGAGTGGTATATGAGGGTTCATGGAGTTTAATTCAATATCATTGCATTAAATATTTTGTTTCCATTTTGTTAATTTACATTATTTGTTTTAGAATTATAACATTTTTGAATGTAACATAACCCTTATTAAAAAGATCCTATTTTTATGGAACATTTTATTCCGATTAGAAAAAATACTTCATAACCATTATAAATAGAATTAGTTTCCGAATATTGAAAATGATTATGTGTTAATATATTCATACTAAAGAATGATATATTTAGTGGAAACATGATGATATTAATGAAATTATGTAAAATTGAATATCAATGAATTATATAAAATTTTATCATAATTGAAATGAATTTAATCATTAATCTATACAAAAAAATACCCATGACATATGAAAATTTATTGATTTTATTCATTATATAACCAAAAAATTTAATCATAAAAGGATTTAAATGTATTAGAAATATTATATAATCTTTTAAAATATAAAAATGAATTAATTAACAATATGTTTAAACATTTACGAACATATGAAATTAACTAATATTTCTTAGTGATTAATTTTAAAGGGAAATATATTTATGAATTTGATAATTTGGGTCTTACAAATAATATTTTCACTCAATTTCAATGATTTAAAAGAAATTAATGATGTAATAAAAATGTTGGTTGATAAACATATAGAATCCCAAATGACAAAAAAATTACTATAAAGCAACAATATAAAATGGTATCCACTAAAAAAATATGTATAAAAAATAATATATTTCAATGATACTAACAATGAATCAACAAGATTTTATGTTCCTATTTTTCAACTAACCATTATTTTCAAAAACTCTTCATGAAAAATAAATATTTCAATTTAACCGAGAGGAAGAATGATAAAAAACAATATAAAGTGACATTAACTGATTGAAAGAAAAGGAAACACATTTAATTTGTTTACACAATATAAAAATAAAAGTTAATGAATGGAAAATTTTATAAAGACTCTTAATATTACAACATAGAGAGAATGAAAATAAAACATATACTCATATTCATCAAAATATTTATGTCACTCAAGTGCTATGTAAATTTTGGATGGATCTCAGCATGTAAATATTTAGAACATGATTTTCCCAAACTCTGGGCCCTTATAATGAAAACTGTGTAGACAAGGAAGTAGGGGTTTTCATGGTTGGTGTATGGTCTCTAAAACCATTCCCCAAACAATTAGAAACCATGAAACCACTCATTAAGGCTATAATGGTTAGCAATCATGGTTTGAATAATCGTGCAGCCCTTCTATCCTAACAAAGCACATGAGATTTAATTTTTAGGAATCATCATAAAACAATTCCTAAACAACATTGTTACCTCCCACTCAGTCCTAAATCTACATTAAAAAAATTACAAGGTTGGGAGGTCTCCCAATTATTATTTTGGGATCATTCATACCCTTCCATGGTGAGTTAATGTTTGGATTTCCTTATTTCATCTATTTTCAATAAGAATTCACTCCCCTTCCTAAAATAAAAATTTATTCCTCTCTCCTCCTTAGGGATTTAGTGGTATCATTGGTGTTTGAAGGTATAATATTTTTTTGGGATCCTAAATCTAGGCATGATTCTATTATCCCTGATACTGAGGTTGTTCTTGGTAGAATCCTTTTTTGGAGGATATGTTATATGATCCTATTATCTTTAGTAGGTGGTCCGTTTAAGATTTACCAATGTATTAAACCCTAAATAAAGTGGTTTAAATTAAATATATTTATATTAGAAAATGAAATACCCAATATTAAATGAATTTGGATTTTATTTTTCATAGCAAATAATTTTTTGGAAAACGTTAAATATATTGAATTAGAGTGTGATTATAGAATTAGGAAAGATTTTTTGAAATTAAATATTGAAATTGATTTGGGAAATTGATTTAATTTTTCTAATTGATGAAAACGGATTAGATTATTTTGATGACAAACTGTTGGTTTTATCCATAGAGAATAAACAATTTGATTAAAAACAATTTTTAGTTTAAAATGGAAATTGGAATTCTAAAATGGTAGGAAAATGATTTAATGGTATTTTGATTAGTTAGGAAATAAATTTCACCTTAATAATTATTCATAGTGAACATTCATACATATAAGCATAATTATATATTTTGTAAAACACTCTATTGATGCTTTACAACAATAAGAAACATATATAGCATTCCACATCCTCTATGGGTTGGAGATGAGTTCAATTTGACTAGTTTTTATGGACATGTGTACACATATTTGTGTGATCATCAATTTGATTATGTGAAGATCCCGTAATAGGGAACTGTCATTCATCATCAAAGAAAACCATGTTGCAAACTTTTTTTTATTTTTATACATGATTATCATTGCAATCAATTTTACATGTTTCCTGTGAATTTAAATAAATTGTTTAATAGACAAATTTTTTCGAAACATTATTTGAATCATATTAATCAATTAAAATGTAAATCATGATTTTGTTATAAATATGAATATGAACTACTAAACATATATTATTTAATATTTAAATTATTATTTGGTTATTTAATTGTGGCATATTATTATGAAATCCATAGTGAGTCCTTACTAGGATTTTATATGACACCCTATATGTACCTTCAAGAGTTCTAAGATTCCCCCCTTCCAGGTTCAAGCAATGGGAAAACAGTAATTTGTGGTGGTAATTATTGTTGCTCATAGGAATATGAGTTTATGTTCCCAATGGGTCTTGGGTTTTGGAACTTCTTTTTTAGGGAACTTTTATGACGTACATTGGGTTTTTATAGCTATTTATCTTCTGGTATAGATATCCAATTGTAGTTTCCTTATGTGCATAATAACTTGTAGAAGTTTTTGATTGTGTATATATTGGAAAATCATTCCAAATTAATAATGTATGAGTTCAGGTTCTATTCTCTATCCCAAGGGAATCAGGAACACCCATCAGTCTATGTTGGGACCTGATTTAGTGTTAGAGAACTATGATGTTTGTGCCAATTTTGGACGAATTTGTATTACAGGGTCATGTTATGAATCATTCCATGATGTCTATATGAAGATGTTTAATTATATCAGGATATAGGATGTAGTTTAAATTGATTTTCTGACTAGATCTCATCATAATGAGCCTTATGACATCGGTGGTGGTTTAAGAAATATGTCTTCAGTATTAGTCTTAGTATTTTCTATACTTTTTATTCTGATTGGTTGAAATCCAAATATTTTTTATCTATTTTATAGGATTAATTTATCATGTTACATGGTCTTACTATTAATCTGGTGTAATAATTACCATATACTATTGTTATGTAACATCAATCCTCCTATAATAAATAAAATAAAAAACTCTGAGATACTAATGATGAATGAAATCACCCAAATACACTCATGTACCTAAATCCAGTTTACGTTATCAGGAATTTATTCCCAGCTCGAGGAAAGCCACATGAAATCATTCCCATTTAGGCTCTAGCTATGGATCCTCCATGGGATGTCATTGAGATTCATTATCAACAGTTTCATAAATAAAATCCATTATCCTTACTAGGATCTAATCAGCCTTAGTTGTCATAATATTGGCTAAAAATTATCAATATTCAATTTGAGATATTGTAAATGACTGATGAAATCATGGTGAAATGTGCCAACTTCATGATAGAGGTTCCTGACATGATATATTTGGACATGATTGTGAAAATTAAGATGCATGAGGCATTAGAGTGGAAATAAATTCATGGCTTTTTCAAAAAATTATTCAATCCTGAGTCTTTTCTGTTAATGAAGGATATTTAATTTATTAACTTGAGTGGGCCAATAGGGCCATGATATAATATGCATATAATTTTTTAGAGCATGAAATTTTTTCAGATGAAATTTTAACTAACAAAAACCTTAAGACTGAAAATATCGATATTAGGCTTTGATCTGATATCCATTATTAGTTTTTCATTCAAAAGATGGCTTCTTATGTCAATGTGCTAGAAAGAGTGTGGATGTTAGAAATGGACATTGCTAGAATGTTATTCATTACAGAAGATCATTTTTTCTACATATGGATGTTTATTGAATTCCCTTGAATGAATTATTAAGCATGATAATTCACATTTTGGATCCTGAATTACAGTTTATTATAGACCAAATGATGTTCTTGGAATATGCGCTATGACTTATTCATAGTGTGGAAAACATAGGCACAGAAAATTGGTTTTTATTAAGGTTCCCAAAATATACGGGTCATTTGGAATCTCATGTAACATTCATAGGTTTTTTCATGTATATTATACTCCATGTAGTAGATCAAGATCATCCTTTTCTTATAGAACTGCATTGCAATCCAATACGTCACAAAAAAAGGGTTTACCACCAAATGAATCCTAAATGTAGCTTATTCCTAGAGTGGAAGAATATACAAAAAATGGAGACACATATCCAATGACTATGAGAGGTACCATATCAATTTAATTATATTTGTTGATTAATTTATTTGATAATTAATCATATCATTCATTTATTTAAACCCATATTGCGAGTCTTCTAAATCATCAATTATAAGTTTTCTCTTATATGATTGATATTATTACAACTTTTTGTACAAAGAGAGAGAATTTTCTATGTAGTCCCTCTTTTGTTTTGAGGTTATTATATTTATAACATGCATATTATCTTTTGTTCTCAACATGTAACCTCTTGATGTCATATTGGGGTATGATTGGATCTCTTCCAATAAATATTATTCAGGTTTTACTAATTGATAGGTCTTCATTACTGTGATTGATAGAGTGCTTCGTATATTTTAGGGAGAATGAGACCCAAGGTTTAGTAGAGAAGGACCTTCTTATCAATATTTTTTTAATTTTATAACTCTATACAATTTTTTATCTATGGTTTGAATCATTTATTAGTGATATTCCAGTGTTTTTCATCGTTTTTCACAGTGTTTTCCATTCGGAATATTATGGTTCTCCACCGGTAAAAGAGTTAGATTATTCTATCAATATAGTTCATCATACTCAACATGTATTTATTCCTTTGTACATATTTCAGTATCATTCAGAAAATGTCTTAAGACATTGTTTGTATATATTTTCTAGATTGGATTCACTCACCGGATTGTATCACCTTGGTCGGTGTATGTCCTCTTTTTAGAGAAACCCGTTGGGTCACTTTGAATTTTTTTTCTTATCATAAACTCAATAGAGTTACCGAAAATAAAAAATAATCATTAACAAGGATTGATTATTGGTTTGACATATTGAAATGGGAATAATAGTGCTAGAAGAATTATCTTTGATCGCGTTACCACTAGTTGTGAATATGATATCCTCACATTCAGAAAACATCCTTTTTGAAAAGGTGCGACCATTTTTGATACCTTTTCATGCCATTTTCATTAACAATTTCCATGATGACTTTATGGATTTAATGGTCAAGATTTTCAATGGGTATATTGATACATTAATGCAATTATTTTTGGTTTAAATACCTATTTACTCTAAATTTCATGATTATCATGTATTAAATTTTATTGAAGTTATAGAATTGTTGAGAAAAAACTAACATTTTGAAAGCAATTTGAAGTTTTAGTTATTCATTTGGGAAGTAATTCTCTAGTAAAATGTTGTGTAAGAACATGGAATATCATTTGATTCTAATAAGGTTAATGTTATTATTAAAGGAGAACATCCACAATATATTTACATGATTCATTGCATCTTGAGTTCAAATGGACATTTTCATTGATTTGTAAAGGACATATCAATGTTTTCATCACTAATGACTTATATAAATTTAATGTTCTTAATGATTAGTTGGTTTGATAAATGATATAGTGATTTTTTTGAGATGACATGTATTTTAACTTCATTCTGGTGTGGACTATTCAATTAGAGAGGTAGGGATATGTGGTCTTCTATGATACGTCATGTTCATATTTTGGATGGGTTATTATGTAGTGTGATCAATACATTATTATTACTCTAAAAACATATGTAATAAGATAATAATTACCAAACACATGACATTGAAATTTCATATTTTGTGCATGCACATAAGAGTTTGTGTAATTTCATTTTTGTATACATTTATACTATGTATTCTAACCATAATAGATTTTTTATTATCTTCACTAATTTTTTTTTGAATCCCCATAAGAGGATTTGGGGTGAATACTTAAATTACTAAAATATCAACATCACCTATACCGCATGTAAAAATGAATATTTTCATAGATTCTTTGAGAAGGATTATATTTACCTCAATTTTGAAAGATTCATATGAAGAGTGTAACCCAATGCCTCTTTTTTAACAATTTTGAATTGGTGTTTGGGAATCAGTGGTTAAGGTTTCCACAACCAGTGTGTAGTTTAAATTCTCAAATATTAAGATGATCCTTTAGGAAAAATAACTTTATAAATAATTTCACCTCATTAGATAATCTTTTTATAGTGGGATATGGTTCGTGAGTGTTTTTTAATCACAATATTCATTTTACATTACCACAATCATTTTTCTATTCCATTATTTGTCATGAATGTTGGGGTGGAGGATATCTATATTTCCTATTGGGACATTCATCATGAAACTAGAAAGATGTTATATAACATGCAATGATGATTCTTTTGTCCAGGTACGGGACTAGGCATCGCTGATTTTATCTATAATTGTTATTCAATCCAATAGGTCAATGTCAAGACCCAAGGCCATCATGGTTTTTTAGTTACTTCTTTTTCCTAAATGTAAGTCAGATAATATTTATTCGTATATTGTGTTTGGGTTGTTGTGTAACCATAGAAAGAAGAATTCCATACTTTGTTAATATATAGGCTTAGAAAAAATTATCACCTTATACCCATTCATTATGTCACCAAAGTTGGTGTGATGATAAATCTCCATTAGACAAAGATTATTCGTTTTCATCGATTTCAATATACAATAATCGTAGATAGATATCCTTTGTTTTCTTAACACTTATGGATATTTCATTAGGAGGCACTTAGATGTATCATTCATTTGAGTATGGAATACAATCTACATTCAGACGACTACAATGGTATTTCTATAAAAAAATTTAGGATATGAATCATGCTTGAATCCATGAATTTTATAGATCTTGGAATGACCTTTTGGGAAAAGTTGAGTTCACCTATTACAATAGTTACAGGTTCAAAATCAGAACATATCCTTTTGAGTCTATGTATGGTCGACCTTGTAATTATTCACTACGTTGTTCTGATATCGGTGAATGTCCCATCGTTGGACCAATCTCGGTGAATGAGGCGACATCAATGATTTAGTATATTCTTCAGAGAACATGGATGGAACATAGATTGGAAAAATCATATGTGTCTCATGATTTTTGCGATTTTAATTTTTACTTAGTGATCATGTATTCAAGAATCTTTCATATCGGTTAGGCCATCAAAAGATTGGATTAATGGTAAACATTTTCATCATATTGCGAAACATTTTGAGGTATTTTTGAATATGGGGAATATGGACTATCATTTATCACTTCCTCCACTTATAAAAATGATATATAACCTATTAAATGTATAGTATCTATGAATGTATCATTATGTTCTGTCTCTGGTTCTGAGATAGAGTTATCATGATGTCGAGCAAAATTTATCTATGACTGAGAATCTAGTCAGGATAAATGATTCTTAAAGCAAGGTACATAGTTGTAGGATGATACCATTTTTTTGATTATTGTGGAAAAAATGTTCTGAAACTTATTAGACGTGGGAGATGGTCAAGGGATGAGAGTGAATTAACCTCATCATTTTGGAATGAATCATTCTTCAGTTGTATTTAAAGGACATAAAGTTATATGGTGGGTGGTTGTAATGTACTATTAAAATTTTCAAGTATTTATTAAACACCCATTTCAAAATACATCAGTTGTGTTTTATTTATGGTTTCTTCTGGTGAGATTTTTGAAAGATTGGAAGGCTATTGTGATATGAAATGTTGTCACACAGTTTTGAAAAATTATACACCCTGTTTGTGAAACCCATGAAAACCAAAGTCACTGGAGACGACAGGGATAGAAACCATTTTTACAAACTGTTCAACCATAGTGTTGAAATTTGGTGATCCCACATGAAGGCACACACATATTGGTTGAATTGGATGACCAACTACTCTGCCCTACCTAGCTAACTATACACATGAGAATTAATTATACCAAAAATTCATTAATAGTTTACCTAAAACACTTTTTACCTATCTCTTACGAATAATTCTCCATATTTACATTTTATAGGATGGTAGGGAAACTAAAAAAATTCAAAATCCTCTAATACCTTTCCCAGAAGAATAACTATTTTGTGATCCTCATTCATTATCATCCTAAAAAAATTATTTCATCATTACTTCTCTATCACTCTCTTCCTCTATCCTCTTTATGGTTTCATTAGTCTCCACCTTTTTGGATGATCTAATATCAGTTTTTGGGGATCATGAATCTAGGTTAGAGGGCCCAATTTCCATTGTGGATGTGATTCATTAACAAAACGCATTTAGTATATTTGGTTATGGGATTTAATCATATTCAATATTTGGTTCCATTTAACATTTTACAATTTATTTAACAATAAATTTCTAGATTAAAATTAAAATTTCCTCAATATGATAATGAAAACTCCAATTTTCATCGAATTTGGATTTAATTTTTCTTATAAATAAAATGTGGTGGAAACCGTCCAATTCCATTGAATTAGGGTGTGATTATTTAAATAGTATGGTAATTTAGAAATAAAGTTATGAAATTAAATAGTTATATTGACCTGTAAAATTGATTACAAATTATTATTTTTTGAAAATTCTTTCAATTTTTTTCAGGAAAAATATTTTTTATTATAATGTAATAATTAATGAATTGAATAATGAACAATTTTTTTAAAAAAATATTCATTCTTATGTGGGTGAAAATTTGGTTATTTTTATTTGGAATAGTTTTAAAATAAATTTTTCAGCATTAATTATTGTTTGAGAACATTAATTCATAGGTAGTTAGTGATTTATTTGGGAAAAAAATCCATCGAATTTTTAAAATTCTAGAAAAATATATGCAGAAAATTACATACCAAAGGGTATGTTGATGGGTCCTATTTGGCTAGTATCTGAGGTCTAAGTGAATAGAAATTTTCAGGGAATCTAATTTGAGTATTTGATGATATGATAACATAGATCTGTCATACATACTATAAAGTATCCATGATAATATATTTGTGATAATTTTGATATATTCCATTAATTGTTAAATTATTTACATGAGCATTTTGAATTTATATAAAAAAATTATATTAGATGTTTATTAAATCATTTCATAAAATATCTCCGTGAATTGAAATGTGAGTAACACTTATTATAATTTATCTTTATCTTCTAAAAATTTTTATTTAAAGTTGAATACGTTAATTTGTTAACTAATAATGGCATCTTATTATGGAATTATTGGTGTGACCTTACTGGGATTTAATATCACACCCTCCATGTGTCTACATGAAAGTGCATATTTCCACCTTCCATGTTTGAGCACAGGGAAACCACCACATGGAGGTGGTATTGGTTGTCGATATGTGGGAATTGAGTTGTTTTTTCTATTGCTTATTGGGTTACTGCTCTTCTTATTTTCTGATATTTTGATGATTAAAATTAGTTTTTTAATATCTGTTTAACATATTTTCATAATTCTCCATATGGATTGTTTAATTGTGAATAATGACATTTAACTGTTTCTTCTACTTTATATGTGGTACAACTATCCACGCATTATCTATTATGATGATAGATAGTTGTCTCCAACCTGTGGAGGATCGATAACACCTATTGGTACATGTTAGGACCTGATCAGGTGTTAGGATTCGAGGGTATCTGGGCCGTTTCATAAGATATAAGAACATATTAGGTGTTATCTTTCTATTAACCATGTTTTCCTTAAAACGATCACCTTGTTACTAAATCAATTTTATTCATTATTAGAACCAATCAACATAAAATTTCAAATCTATCAAGAAAAACAATTACTATTAAATAGTAATAAATTTTAATATTCATATAAAAAAAATCATTTCAAACACATATTTTGAATTTTATTCAATAATTAAAATAAAAAAGTATAGAAATCATTCCCTTTTGGCTATAATAGTATTATAACATTGAACATGATCCCTCAATTTCTATTAAATCATAATCTCATAATGCTTGGAAAATTTTGTTATGTTGTTCCACATTTCCTTATAATTAAAAATTTTAACATTAAATGATTAATTAATTCCCTTTCATTCACATACGTAATGTCCATTCTCCCCACACTTGGATCAAACAATCCATCCATTCAAAAATGTAATTTTTTTTATTTCCATAATTATTATAAGGGGGAAAATTCTTTTTTACCTTCTCATATTTATATATTTTTTCTATTTTATACTATTATTATCATTATTACCTATAAATATATAAGATCTATAAATTTACATCCCTAAATTTATAATTCATAAAAATATTTCATCAAGTGAAAAAATGATTGAGTGACATGCACCATTCCAAGATGTATCATAAGACCTTCAAATAAATATACAATATTGTATTCCATATTTCATATTTAATCATTATAATACATAAATACTTTTCCAATAGTGGCCTCATACTCCAACAGATATACTTCTTCTCTTTCATTAAAAAAATTCATTTTAGTTGCTTACTCATTACAGAAGTATTTGTAAAATATATTTTTTAAAATTAATTTTATTCCATTTGTTCTATTTCATCCTCCCACCAATTATTTTGGATCAATGATTCCTAGTAACCAACATCCCTTTAGTGATAATTCCATGTTATTGTAACCCTTTCCATTATCATTATATATGGAGGCTATAAATATCTTCTCAATGTGAATTATCTATGTCGGAACCATGATCGTTCTATGATGGAAATGGAGTCTGTTTTTTGTTTGTTGTAAATACTCATCAGTAGATCAAGAAGTTTTCCAATAAAGGTCTCATGCAATTCGAACAGACATTAGTATTCAAGGGAGTTACACAAAAGTTCAAAGGGTGCATTGAATGTTACGTGAAAGGACTAATTTGGAAACTGAATTTCAAAATATGGAAAATGATTAAGGTTTACGTAATACATAAATGTGCCTAAATATGAGGTTTCATGAAAGAAACATCTGCACGCAACATGATGTGAAAATTTGTTTTACACGCTCATAAAGAATCTTTCCCCACTGACAAAGACATGTTAGAGACGTTCATTCTGGGTAATCAAAGCCTATTAAAAGGCTCCTACCCACTTAGTAGACTTAAAAATTTGTCCACAAAAATATTTATGCTATATCGCATGAAATATGGGTGCATTTAGTATTAGAAGAGGGTTTATCTTGCAAAAAAGGTGTTTCTTTAGTTCAAAAATACAATGTGAACCAGTTGATGTAGTTGCGCGAAAGATAAGGGTGGCATGAAATGTAGGGTAAGTGAAACCTTTTTTGTAGTTGCACGAAAGGTACATGTGGACCAAAAAGTAGGGGTTGCGCAAACGTAATCTTGGGAGAAAAAACCCAAATCTAGAACACATGTTCAGGTATTGCATGCGAGAATAGTGTTATGATTTTTATAGGTTTTTGAATACCTAGATAGTGTGTTTAGTGTTTTCATGTGCATCAATTCTGGACATTGATGCAAGAAGCATGTCGTGCTGGAATGAGACAAATACTTCAATGAAAATCTATTGAAGAGACCCTCATGTCGATAAATAAAGTAAGACTACTCCCAAGGCAGTTGGCCAGGGGGGGTCAACGGAAATGTCCCGGGGGTAGTAGTGTGCGATCCCTGAACCATTTTAATGGCATTGTGCCCAATAAATAGTGACTATGACAGAAATCTTTTAATCCACAAAAAGTGATGATTAGTGGATTTTGGTATAATTGAATCACTTTTGGCGTATTCCCCATGGACGTCTCCCTTTTTGGGGGAACAATGTAAAAGTGTAGTGTGGGTTCTTTGCATGTGATTATTTTTTTGTTATTCATACCAATATGGGAACAATATTGTTCTCTTTAAAAGAAAACATTGACACACTAATTCATCCCTCCCCTCTCAGGGAATCCCAGGGTTCTACAAGTTGTATCAAAGGGAGGTTGCTGGTGTTGAATGTTTCCTTTATTGTCAAGGATAATTTAGTCAATGTTCAAAGAGTCCCCCTCTTTGACGGATGAAACATTAAAATATGAAAAAACATTATAATATCTAATCTAATATCTCTTGGAAAGGATGTTTTATTTTCTTCTATATATGGAATAGAAGTCACTAATCATACAAATCTTTTAATTACAGTTACAGATAGAAAGATGCTTGATGCAGATGCTAAAGAATAGAATACTCTTAGTACAACCCTTTCTGATAAAATTTATCTAAAATTGAAGACATGTACTTTAGCTAAGTATATGTGGGAAAATATAGGGAATAATTATAAAGCAGACAACTATGTAAAGGAGGTGAAACTATACGATTTGAATAATATGTTCGATGATATGAATAAGTATCCACATGAAAATGCAGATTCCTTCTTCAATCGGGTTACATAAGTTGTAAGATCTATCAGAGGACTTGGAGAAGAAATTAATGACATCAACATTGTGAATAAAACATTGAGAAGGCTTCCCCTACTCTAAAATTCCAACGTGTATGACCTTGAAGGAAGAGATCTTTCCATAATTTCTTCGGATGATCATCCAAGTAGTTTGAATTCATATGAAATGAGGGTAAAATAGGAGGATACAACAAGGTGTGTTAGAAAAGAGATGTCATTAAAATCCAGGAAAAAACTCCATATTTCATGCAACTGAATTAATGATGCTGATGATAAATGTGAGTTTATCTCTCTCTTTTCCATGAAATTCAATAGAGGAAAAGGATAATTTGAATGGAAGCAACCCCGACATGTTTTTGTTGTGGAAGAGTTCGGAACATTGCATCTCAGTTCTCAATGGAGATCGATGATGATGAAATTGAAGCTGGAAACTCACAAACGCCTCAAAAAAGGATTTTTCAAAAAGGGAAACATCATTTCTTGGATGAAACTAAAGAGGCAACATTTTATCTGTGATGATGATTAATAGAGTGATAATGTCTTCTTTCTGGAAGAAGAACCAGAATTTAAACCTGAGAAACATTCATAAATGATAGCTACAATAGGAATATTAGAACTATCAAGTAACAAAGCTAGAGATAATTTGTTGAACACTAATTTCTATCATGAAAATGAATTTATGGATTCTCCTCATAAGTCTATGAATCAATGTAATAGATGATAAAATTAACAGGATTTGTGGAATAATCATCTGAGTATATTGATTAGCATGAAGTAGAAATTAATCGACTATAAGAATTTTAAGAACTACATACTTTAATAATTAAAAGAACCAATGATGTTATAGAAATATAGCGTGGAATAGAAGAACCAGGCATGGTCATCAATGATATTTTCTCTAGAATAGAAAAGTGGCACAATACTATTTAGGGTATGGAAGAGGAAGTTGTTACTCTTATGAGAAAATTTTAAAGTCAATCAAACTCAAAAGTGGTAATGAAGAAAATATAGTTAAAATGATATTATGATTTAGAATTATTTGTGAGTGCTATGCATGGCTCTGATGGAGTTGAAAATATTTTGAAAGAACAATGTTCCACATGCATGTGGAACAGTGCAATAGGCTGTGATGCTAAGTCATCAATTACTAGGAATAAGATGATATGAAATAAACAAAAGAGGGAAGTTGGACATGTTGCATGGTTACCTGATGTCCAAATAAAGAATGTCCCAATAAAAACTGGATGTTGAACAGAAATATATTCACAATATTTTAGAAATTATCAGCTTCCACAATCTTATCTAAATAATTTTACCTAAAAATGAATCAAACTAAAATGATATTTCGGCTTATGAAATGTCAGTTATTCAGGTATCATGGACATACTATGTCATAATTTGAAGATTCAATGAGTAATTTTATTTGGGGAGTGCTAGGACATCAATATTAGTGAGTTAATTCATATCCAACATCTTATAGAAGAAATGGGTTCAATTGATATTGTTTTAATTTCCCTAATGTTTTCCACAAAGATGTGTATTGCAGGAAATGGAATGACAGGAAAAATTCTTACAGAGATCAAATACAAGTCAACACTCGCCAACCAGATGGTGTTTTTCATTAAAATATGTTTTCTCATCTAAAATAATATTTTGAGTAAGATGATCCTATGACAAGAAAAATTACTTTTGAAAAGACATATTCATCCTTCAACCAAGATAATATTTCATGGAAGGATAATAAAAAGATAGAGAAATCCAATAATTATGAAGTCGCACTTAAGGATTCAAAGAAAATTAGAACCTAGATTCATGACAGTACATGCTCATCCCATATGACATGAAATGCAAAACTATTAATGGATATTCAGAAAAAGGTCAATTGAATGGTAATGTTTAGTAATGATGGTGCACTGATGATCAAAGGAAGTGGATGTACTGAACTGGATAACAGAGAGAAAAATAAGACAGAAGTTCTATATGTTGATTCTCTCCATCACAATCTCCTAAATGTGAGCCAACTATGTGACTTAGGACTTATAGCGATGTTTAATGAAATGGGGTGAATTGTAAAGTGAAGGGTAAGGAACTCTCTCTGGAAAGGTGGCATAACTTAGGGAAACCTATATCAAGTCAGAAGTATAAAGAACATTTTCTATTTGATGATTGAAGAAGAAAACAACATGTGGCATTGGATGTTGGGTCACATCAATATATAAGACATGGAAAACATATCAAAACTGATGATTGTCATGGATATCCCTATCATAAAGCATGAATATTAAAAGGAATGTGATACATGAATTCATGGGAAATTGGTATGTAGTTCTTATCGGCCAAAGAAGAAAAGGGAATCTAATCTTCCCGACCTCATTCATACATACATATGTGGACTGATAAATGTTGCGGGGACGCAAGTATAAAGGCACTTTGTTCATTTCGTAGTTGATTATAGTAGAACGACATATGTGATTTTTATACATAAGAAATGGAATGTTCTTGATTTCATGAATAATTGTCATCAATTTTTCTAAAATAACATTAGGAGGACAATTAAAGTTATGTGATATGATAATAGAGGGTAATACGCATCCATTGAGTTTAAGAATTACATAGAGAATCATAAAAAACAACATGAGGTGGTATCTAGGATAATCGAATATTATAATGTAGTGGTGGAGTGTAGGAATTTCCAAGGGAACAATATGGCTAGAACAATGCTGATTGAGTGCCATATCCATCTTCATTATTGGAAAGAGGCAGTTCAAGAAGTGATATATATTCAAAATATATTATATCTCTATATGGGTGAATCCAAGAAACTGTATAAGTTGTGCCATGTATGGATGCCTTTTTTAAAGTATTTTCGTGATTTCAAAAGTAAATGCATTATCTGAAACAAAGAAGTAAATTAATGGATGTTGGTTAATGTCGTCGATGGAGGAATATTCATTGGATACTAAATGAAAATAAAATCATATAAAATCTTCAATAAGTGACCTAGAAAAATTGTGGAAATTAGTGATGTAAAGATCATTGAAGGGAAAACCACTATGAATCAACGACTACCAATTATTATGTGATAAAATATTAGAATCAATGCGGATTTGTTACAAATACAAATTATAAAGAGGAGGAAATAGTGAAATACATTCATAGGTTAAAAAATGATGATGATTCATAAGAAGAATTAGAAGAAGAAACAATTCCTAGGGAATCCCCATCTAAAACTAACACTTAACACATAATAGATGAAATATATCATTCAAATATCATTTAGTATACAACTACAACCACACATACAAGAAGAATAAAGAGTATTGCACAATATGCATTCTTATCTATGGTGGATCCATCCTCATTTGAAAAAGCTATGAAGGATGAATCCTGGGTGAATGAAAAGAATGAAGAGTTAGATCAGATAGATAACATTCAAATGTGATCTAGTCAAGATACCTGGAGGTCATAATTTTATTGGTACAAAGTAGATTTTGAAGATCAGGTTTGATGAGCATGGTAGTGTTATCATAAATAAGGTACCACTAGTATGTAATGGATATTCATAGATTAAAGGGGTCTATGTTGAAGAAACTGGTGTAACAGTGGCTATACTAGATTCAATAATGTTTTTTTCATTACATGTAAATCCAACGAGGATATAAATTATATGAAATGGATGTCATGAAATCATTCTTGAATGGTGTTCTCGAAGAAGATGTTTACATCGAACAACTAGTGGGTTTCCTTCTTGGATCTAATGAAATAATGGTTTGTAAACTAATGTAGGCCCTTTATGATATCATGAAAACACCATGATCATGGTATTACAAGATGAATTATTTTCTCAATAATATGGAATTCAATAGAGGAGGAGTATATTACAATCTATATGGGTATAATTCTCTGAAAGATCTGATCATGGCTCTATTTTACTTTGATGACATTATATATGGTGTCTGCATGTAGAAATCAGTGAGTGAATTTCTCAATCACATGAATTCAGAGCTTGAAATGTAAATGATTTGTGAGCTCACATATTTCATGGGAAGGTAGGTGATGGAATAGAATGATTACAATTTCATCTATTAGGAAATATATGCATGAGAGATGTTGAATAAATTTAATATGCATGAATATAAACCAATGTCAACTTTGATTGAAGATGGAACAAAACCTAGAAAGAATGAGGATGGGACCTCTGTAGATCCAACCGTGTACAGAAGGATCATTGGGAGCCTACTGTACCTGATAATGACACTACCAGATAACAACTTTGCAACATTCCTAGTGGCCCTCTTTTAAAGTAATCCAAATGAGGATCATATGGTGATGGTGAGAAGAATCATGAGAGATATTCAAGGTACTCATAGTCATGGGTTATACTTTTCTACATGAAGACATAATAAACTATAAAATTTATCTGATACTGACTGGACTAGAGATGTAGTGGACAGAAAGTCCACCAGTGGTGGAGCCTTCTATATTGGTTAGAAATGTGTTGGCTGGTTAAGCAAGAAACACGAATTTATTTCACTTAGTACTACTGATGTAGTGTATATATCTGCTACAAAATCATGCACTCAACAACTATTGATGAAGAAAAAACTGACAGATTTTGGGTTTAGTATTGAAACAACCTATGGTGATTTACTACGACAACAGTAGAACAATTGATCTTAGGAATAATCCTTTTTATCAATATCTTACAAATCATATAGTAATCAGATATCACTTTATCATGGAAAATTTTGAATAGTGGGTGATTAAAATGGATTATGTGGTAACTGATGAGCAAGTGCATGATATCCTAACCAAGATACTATCAATGGCTGCGTTTGAGAAACATCGGCTGAACTTCAGTGATTATCCAACTCCCAGTGCATAAAGAGATTAAAAAATTTCTCTCTCCCCAATTATGTTAACTGGTTTTTCACTATTTGTAGATGTGTTGAAGGTTTATGGAGTATATACTAACCAGGGGTGTTTTTAATTGTACAATGAGAAATATTATTCTTTGGGTTTAGTGTCAAGGGGGAGAAGGAATATATTTAGCACAGGTGATGGAAATGTAAGGCTTCTATGACATGATGGGAATTCTGTGTTAGGAGGCGATGTAATACATTGGAATACAATAGAAATTTAATGAATCTATGACACGATTAGAATATCTTGAGAGTTTATTATAATTCCAAAATACAGGATCCCAATTCAAGTTTCTCCTCATATTTTCTACACCATGAATTTCTCATGTAGACTTAGAATATCGGCTAATTTGATTCTTGTGTTTCAGATTTTTCGTCTAGTTGGTACACTATAGAATTTAACTGGATATTCCCAAAAAACCCAAGGGTTATATTCTTGGAACCACAAATATTCTACTCTTGAAATAGAGTATGTTTTTTTCTTTGTTTCCAATCATCATTAGATGTTCTGGATGTTTTCCAAGAAAGGGCTCATAAAATTCAGTTAGACAATATTATTGAACGAGAAGTTGTTTCCCAATGATTGCCAATTTTTTGGGGTTGAAAATAAAAAAATTGGGAAATGAGTGTTTGGGAAAGGGAGTTGCACTAATTTTTAAATTTTTCATTGAATGATTCACACATGGCCTAATTTGGTATCTGAATTTTAAAATACGGAAAAGGAAAAAATTGTGCACAATACTTAAATGTGCACGAAAGATGAGGTTGTGTGGAAGAATATTATGTGCCCAATGTGACTTCAAAGGGAGTATTGTGTCAAAATAAAGAATATTCCCCCCACCAAAATGAGATTTTGGAAACGTGCACGCTGGTAATCAGGGTCTATAAATATGTACCAACCCCCATGGTAGACTTAATACTTTTCCCATGAAAATCTGTCTACTCTACCACATGAATGATTGGTGCGCGAAAAAATGGATGAGAGAGTATCTTGGAAAAAATTTGGACCTTTAGTCAGAAAAGAACTAGTTAACCCTTTGAATAAGTTGCATGAAAGTTAAGGGTTTCCAAAAAATTAGGGTTTGCACAAAAGTAATCACGGGTGACAAATACAAAATCAAGCACACAAGTTTAGGTATTGCGTGAAAACATAGTGTTAAGATTCTGATAGGGTTTTGAATAACTAGTTGTGTGTTTATTGATTTCAAGTGAATCAATTCTTGATATAGATACAAGCAGTGTGTCATGATGGATTGAGAAAATGACTTAAATGAAAATCTACTGAACAGATTCTCAAGTCGATAAACTGAGTAAGACAATTCCCAAGGTAGTGGGCCAGGGGGTGTCAATGGTAGTGACCCGAGGGTAGTAGTGTGTTCTCCATAAACCATTGTAAATGTAGTGTGCATATCAAAGAGTGATTGTGATATAACTCTTGTACTCCACAACAAGTGAATATTAGTCGATTTTGGTACGAACGACACATTGTCGGTGTATGCTCCATAGAAGTAGCCCTTTGTGGGGAACCATGTAAAAGTGTTGCATGGATTTATTTCATGTGATTATTTTTTTGTTGTTGATATCTATCATATAGGTTAATCATTTTCCTACCAACTTGGGAACATAATTGTTCTATTTAAAAGAAAAATTTGACCCCCTGATTCACCCATCCTCTCTCCAGGCATCCTAGGGTTCTAGAAACTACTTATCATATTCCACTAAATTGATTGTCCTAATAACTTTTGTATATTTTTTAATTCGATGTGATCAAAAACTGGATAACCACACTTTCAAGATATTGGTTTCTCCAATATAGAATTATTTATTTTCATAACATGATTAATCTTCCCTAAAATTTCCATTATTATCTTAATTGAAATTCCATTAATATTGTATTTATCATCATAGAAATATATACACTGGAAATGGGTATTGATACCCTTATTTCTATTTGGATACATATATAAACAATTTAATATACTTTATTAGGTTGTTAGACATAGAATTTTTAATCACAATTTTTAATTTAAAATATTTTGTAACAGATAACATAATTAAAAAATTTCTGAATTTTTTATCTCAGATTAATATACATTGTTTCATAAGGGAATAAGATTATTTTCCAATTGTTTATAATACATAGTTATAAAAAAGTGAATTATAGTCTGAATATCCCTAGGGAGGTTCAAAGCTAGTTCATTTTAAGGGAACAATCACTATACTACAAAATAATGGCCAAGATATACATGACCATCTATTTTTGTTTTATTACTTTTATATGAATCTATTTCTAAACCACATCCAATTCTATTTTCCATATAAGTATTCATTTAACAATAAGCCAATGTTTTATATACCTTACCATAATATTATAATTTTATTCTATACTTATCCATAAATGATTTAATACGTTTTGTTAGATCTGAGAATACAAAGTGGCATAAGTGGAGGGGTGAATTCTGTATTTTCCAAAATATTCATCAATTTTAGATTCTAAAACCCTCTTTGATTTATACTGAGAAACAATGTTTTCTTCTATTTGAAATAACATACTGATAAATAGAAATAATGCACAAAGAATTTTACTATGGTTTGTGGAAAAAAGATCTCCTAGTCTACTCCACCAAATGTTCTCTCTTCGAGGTTAGTTAATATACCTTGTATGGCCCTCTTATCATAAGATTAAAATTCAAAAACCGAGTTTAGGATGTTGACTCCTTTCCAAAAAGGATAAACTAAATAGTTCCTTCTAGTTCATTAATAGAGAACAAAAAATTCGTAGCTTGTACAAAGAAATTGATACTCTACCACAACTGAGTATGAGTAGTTGAAATTCTAAATAAATAAAAAGAGTTGGATTTTTTTGAAAAATTATTGAAATTAAAAATATAGAGGTATTAATTCATTGTAGATGGATATTATATTTCAGAAATAATAGTATTCCAAAGATATCATGTCTGATGTGATCCCAGAATCACATTGATCTTCAACATAAGAGGGGAAAAACGATGTAGCATAAAGATGATCGAAGAATGAGGTTGAACATGTATATCTATAAAATATATTCCTCTATACAAGTGGCACATTTGTTTATAGAACTATATAAATATTTTCAAAAGAGTATGATTGTATATGAAAAATATGACCCTTTCAAATATTCCATCATTAAAAAACAATACACCGATTGAATATATTATGAAAATATAATACATTATAATTTCATATGCAAAAATGAGTCTTCATAAACCGTAGATATTAAATTTGGAAATAGTCCAATAAAATCAAAACTTCCCTTAAGAATAATATTTATTTTATCCATTGAATAAAACTTATTGATTCCAATATAAAGAGCTTTAAATCAGTAAAGAACCAGCATTAAAATATCCTGAAATACCATCAAGATAATTCCATAAATCTCACAAAATATCAGGGATTAAACCTCTGATGTAATCATGTCTAACATAGGGTCTCTTCCAAAAGAGACAAAAATAAAAAATTTTGCGTTTAAATACATAACATTCATCTCATGAATTTATGGTCGAACATGTATTTTTGATCAATATGTAAGGTTGTTGATCCGTATGTTTATCACTAAAATGTAAGGTTCATTACATACTTAGTGTTCATTTTCCATACCTTATCCTATTCAAAAACGTAATGTTCCTTTCAATCACAAGGTAAATTAACCATTTATTTCTAATAAAATATTATGGAATAAGTAAACATATTTTTTTGAACATATGGTTGAGTTACCATAATATCTTCTTCCATTGTATGGTTGAGTAAAAACGTTTGGTTCATGATCCATACATGATATACAAAGCATATGGTTTACATCTTATGTTATGATTACCCATGTAGGGTATAAATAGTGTCTCTAAAATGTATAAAAATGCATTTTGAACAATTTAATAAATATTCATTGTGAATGAAAATCATCAAAATAATATTACAATAAATATTTTAAATAATATAAATTCAATGAAATACACTTTATGTAAATTCAAAGAGTATTTGTATGCCTAAAAATCATAAATAATTATGGTGTCATTTTTTGACAATACATTCCTGACAATCTTCCCACATTTTTTATGATAAAAAAACACATAATATTATTAACATAGCATATAATTTTCTAATCATACATAAACAAATATGTAAAATATCATTTTTGTAGTATTATTTCTATAAAATAAAATGATTAGATAAAAATAAAAGTGGTTTTCATAATATTTTCACTCAATTTTTTTGATATTAAAAGGAATAAAAAAAATATTAAAACACTTTTAATTTTCCACAAAAATATAAATGAACGTTATAATGTACGTTTTTGATAAACATGACATTGGGTCTGGCTATTTAGTTAACCATAAAAAAATATAAATTAAAGGAAAAAAAATATGAATAACAAATTTCAAAAATAAAAACTGTACAAATATTGTAGATTTTTTGGATAAGTGAAATTTTAAACATATTGTTTAGTGGAAGGAAAAAGGGTTTGGTCTGGGGATGTTTCTGGTACTACTTCATTAAGGGACTAATCATCTTGAAAATCCAATTTTAGTTCTCCAATCTACACAAACATCATTTATGAAAAACATTTATCCAAACATCCTTATTCGGATTCTAGAATCCTAGCTCACATGTATATATTCAACTAAATTGACATTCAAAAAGTCATGGAGACTCCTACAATTCTGCATAAGCTAAACTAAATGATCACTTAACTTATTGAGTTTAAGCCTGATATCATTTTCAAAGGATCTTTGTTGCTCAAATTGAAATTTTTGGTTGTCCAACAAGGCTGACAAAGGTTCACTATTCCACTGACGGTTTTGCAACTTATCATTCATATTAGCCAGAATAGGTATGATTTCTAAAAATCTTCTAGTCAGATCTGGTGAGGTAGAAGTGGAAGAGGAAAAAGCACCAACTAGATTAACAATTCAATTGATCAATATAAAATATATTCCGAAATACAATTTCAGGTCTGAAAAATCTTTTTTGGAATCATATTTAGCTTTTGACTTTCCAATCTCATCACAAATTTCCCTTTTAAAAGAATCAAAACCTTTAATTGTCATAGAATGCTCTTTAATTTCTTGAATTTGAGTCTAAAGAGACTTGAACTCTACCATTTGGGAAAATTAAATTTTAAAATCATTAATTTTTTTTCATGAGGCCACCAACTCATTTCTATGCATATAATTATCCTCTTAAAAATTATTGAATATGACTATAAGATATTTAATCTGATTAGTCAACGAATCAGAGGTCCCTTTATCTGGATTCATTTACTAATTAATAACTATAATGGATATGGTATTTTTTAAAAACATGTCCACATACTTTTAACTTGAACCTAAATGATTATCGTGAACTTATTTATTTTCTCTAAATATAGACCTCAGCCTCTCTAAAGAAAAATCAAAGGATTATATATCATGGTTCACAATAAAATCAATATCCTTAGTTTATGATGATTAAATTTATTTTTCATATTGGGAAGCCTCTTCCTAAACTCAATATTTTAAAATAGCTTCATATATAACCTAATAAACTTGTTGAGGAACATCCTGAAGCTCTCGAACCTGAATTTGAGCATTTTGATCATCTTTATTTATTGGTTCTTGCAAATTAACTGAACGAGTAGCTTCTCCAGGTAATAACAATGTCTCTTCAGGTTTCATATCATTGATGATCTACTCTAAAAAAATTTCTTCTCTTTCTTATTTTTATTTTCCATATAATCTTAATATTATCATAGTAGAATTAGATACACGATCAGTCATAGATTCACTAATTCCCCAAATTCTTGTATTACTTTTCTCCCCTGAGAAGAAGATGCATCCCCTTTTATGTCATCTACACCATATGAAATTTTCTTTCCTTTTATGTATTCTAATAATAACAAAACATTTTTTACATTACCTGCATTCAAGACATTACAATGATGACATTTCATTGTTACATAAAAAAATTGAAATCAATTACTTCCTGAACACAATTAATCAAAGTATCCTTCTATAAGTATAAAATGAAATTTTAGCTTCTTCTAAGAAAAAATAATTCATATATCATAGCATGTATCTAGAAAAAATTTATTTTGACAGTGATGAATAAAAAAGTTATGTTCATATCCAAATATAAAATTATAAATATTTCGGATACTCTTGGGGAAATTATAGCATGAATAAACTTAACTAATACGTTTTAATTTTCCCCAAGATCCATAAAAAAAATTTCCTTATATTATTTGATCCAATGATAGGTTTCAATATATCCAGAGAATAAATATCATTATTTATATTTAATATAAGATCAAATTATAATACCCCTTCATGAGAAATTTAAAAAAAATAAGTGATTTCAAATAATGAAATTGAATATTCCTTATCTTATATTATTGTAGATACAATATGTTTTGTTTAATCAAAACTAAAAATGAACAGTACTATATAAATTTTTTTGTTCTACTTCATAAACAAAATCATTATTTTTCTCATTGAATTGAAATTCAAACCCATAATATGATAGTTCTTGCTAAAGCATATGGTTCATCTAGTAAAGCCATTCGAAATCTATGAAATTTATTTAATGAATCTGTCGTGATGGAAATCATTGACACTTTGGGTCACTGGATTCTCCATTAATGTTTATCTTGATCTTTTCCATAGTTTAGAATCAAATGTTCAAATATATTTGGATTCTAGGGTTTGAGAGGATGACAATGGTTTTGGTAGATGAAAGTGTTTGAAAACTATATGGTATATCCAAGGGTTTCTGATAAATAATAACATAATTTGGTTTCCCCTTCTAGAAACATATAGTATCATTTTCCATTAAAAATTATGATTCTAAAAATAATAAATTATTAATTTTATCAACAATCAAAAATAATAATTTTGATAGAAAAATAAAATAAAATAAAAAATAAAAACAAATTTGATCGAAATGAAAATGGATTAAATTGATAAAACTAATAAATATTTTAATAATATTAAATAAACCTAAATACCAATTATAAAATCAATACCAGTAGTAGGAAGAGTTTTAATGAAAATATCTACTAATTAATATTTAGTATTAAAAAATTCCTATGTTATATTCTTTTTTATAACATGATCTCTTAGAAAATGATTCCTTATATCAATGTCTTCAGTCACATATTGACTTATATGAATTTTTTATATTTATAGAACTAGTATTATTATATAAAATATGTATACTATTAAAATTTAATCCAAAGTCTTGTATAGTCATTTTCATCCATATTACTTGTGCACAACGATTGTCAGTAAATACATATTCTTCCTTAACTGTATATAGGGCTTTTATGTGTTGTTTCATACTCAACCAAGATAATAATGATATCTAGAATAAATGAAAGTTTCTTGAGGAACATTTTCTTTCTAACAAACAACCTATAAAATAAAAATATGAATATGAAATTAAATTAATATCATAAGTTTAGTGGTAATGAAGAGATTTAAAAATAGTTCAATTTTAATATCAAAAATTTCATTTAACATTAGTAATATTTTTTTATTTTGGATTTGATTTAAATATAGAAAATAAGCTCAATGATAACATAATTTCTAGTCTTCTAGAAGTAATATAAAAGAAACTACAAATCATAACTCTATATAACATGTAGTCCACTAGTTTTCCAACATCATAAAAATTAGGTTTTATATTGGCACACATTGGAGTAGTATATTTCATACTTTTATGAAGTCCATTTTTTAATAAATCAATAATATGATAACCTTGATATAAAAATTTTCCATAATATTTTTGACAAATCTAAAATCTTAAAGAGTAATTATATTCTCCCATATTATTCATTTATAATTCAATTTTCATTAATTTTGAAAAATACTTACAATTCATTTTAGTTTTATCAAAATATAACATCATGAATATAAATTTAAACTAGTAACATATTAAGGAAAATAGTTTTTTTAAAATGTTTGGGATATGAAAAAGGAAAGATAAATCCATATTTTAAAAGAAAAGAATGAAATATTTAAAACCAAGATCAACATGCTTGATTAAGGTCATAGATAGAGTTAACATGTTTAAAAAAATTTAGTTTAAAGGTATTTTCTGAATCATAAGGTTGTTCAACTAAAACTCATTCCATTAAATAAAAAATAAAAAATAAGATTTAACACCCTTATGATATAATTTAAAATTCAAATAATATGCACATGTTAAAAGGATACTTATTTCATATAATCTACCGACTATAGGAAAGGTATCATCAACATCTATTCCATATTCTTAATTATAACCTTTAGTTAATAATCTGGAATTATTTCCAGTAATGGTCCCTTGATCGTCCTGTTTGATAATAAAGACGCAGTTAATTCCAATAACTGGATAATTGGTTGGTCTCACTACATGATTCCAAACATCATTCCTCTTAAATTTATATACCTGTTCCTACATAGCTACCATTAAAATCTCATCATATAAGGATTCCTCAACAGTTTTATGTTCCATCTAAGATAGAATGGTATATTATTTTTCTAGGTTTCCTACATTTCTTCTAGTTCTAATACATATGTCTTGGAATCCAATAAAAATTTCTAAATGATGGTTATTTGGGGTTTTTAACTGTCTCTGTGGGACACATTATGGTTCATCCATCACTATATAGGATTTAGGGGATGAAGAATTACCTAAAAATAGCATTAGAATCTGGTTCTTATTCTAGAGATACAAGTTGCTTCTTTTCCTTTTTTCTATTAATTGTTTTTAAGAAAATAAAAAATACGTGGAAAATCGCAAAATTATTGGGTACACTCAATTTACTTTTCCACACGCTGTGTACTTTTGTTGTGTAGGATGAGTATGTAGGTTTTGTAGGCCTATCAACTATGAAGGGTGTAAAAAAACTACCTACATGCCATGTATGTAGTGTATACATGCCGGATAATCAGTTGGTAGGTGAACAGAAAGGTGGTGGGAGTAGCCACCAGCAGAACGGTGGAACACATCATGTCCTGAAAAATTTAATTTGTGTAATAATGTCGACAGATGAATAGTGCGGTGGTGGAAAGTAGCTGCTAGAGGAATAGTTATAAGATGGAAAGTACACACCAAGTACTTAAGAGTTAACACCATGTAGTTGTGTTTTTTTAAAAACTAGCATTAGACTCCTCTTTCAACAGAGGAATCTTAGAACTCGTTTGGAGCTCGGTAGAGGAGGTCGAATCATGGAGGTGCACAAGACCACATGTCGGAACTCGGATTCTTCCTCCATCGATCTTGTTGGAACCACACGGGTAAGAGATTCCCACTCCTTGAGCCTTTATTTTCAATTATTTCCCTAGGGGAAGTTATTTGAGTTTGAATAGATGAATGTGTATCCCAGATCTATGTTGTTCTTGGACATTTTGGGAGGTTTCGTTCTCGTATATCGATCAGTGGAGATCGAGGTAGGTGGTCTGGTGTTTATTTCCAATTTTTGAGTTGATTTTGTTTATTGTTGTGCCACGAGCCCATGTTCGGGGTGTTGTGTGGCTGAGGCCTTAGATGATAAGATATCAAGAAATTCATAGATAATATGATGATAAATATAATCTACTGTTTGGGATCCTTGCATGGATCCAGGGCCACCCTGTAGGTGAGTTTCCCTTGTTTAGTTTTTTGGCCAGGATACCCATGGGTATTCCATGATTATAATAATTTTTTAGTTTTTAAGAGAGGAAAAATATATATTTTCTTGTTTTAATGTTGGGATCAATCCAGTTACTTTCTTTCCTATGGAATTCATTAGGAGAGTATTCTTTTTAGCCTGAGGGTTGGGTTTGTTATCATGAGGGTAACATTTCTTATGCATGTGTGAAGTAGCATATGTTCCTGTGGCCAACATCTTGTATTCCAACAGTTAATATTCGTTATGACTCTAATCAGTCTCCTGAGGGGTTCATTTTAGCTTTCCCGAGGGTATGTATGTTTATGTCTGAGGACAATGGTTACATTGAATATTCACCGTGGTGATTTCACATGTTGTTCCTACCAAGATAAATCACAATCTTGGAATTTATAAATAATTATTAAAATGACAATGTAACAGGTATTGAGACTTACTTTTGAGTACTTCCTAGTTACTTCATTTTATTATTTCACACTGCTGTTGCACATTTCCACTATCTTTTGGGCACGAGCCATTGGTAGTTTCCTACTAGGCTTTATTTCTCACACCCCGTTTGGGTCAGGTCTAGGGCCCAAACAGATTATATTGCAATATGTTTTGATAAATACAGGTGATCTTATACAAGTACATGATTGTTGCTGTGGAGTGGGAGAGCATGGGACCGAGCATAGGCTTGTGATGCTGCTGAGTTCCTCCATCACTGTTTTGTTTTGATTCGTTGTACTTGTACGTTGTATTGTATTATTCTATATTGTTGTGTGTCCTGTTTTGGCTACTTTGATAGAATTATGGAAATATTTTATCATTATATATATGAATTCTGTAATATTTTACTTATGTATTGTTGTCTATTTCAGTTGGGAATTGTTTACTACTTCCACTATTGTATGGTTATATTTATTTTTCCAGTGCTACACATTGACAAATGAGGGCATAGTTTACCCTCGATCAGTCCTTGACCCTCGCTGCTAGTTAGTAGCCTCTGGCATTTGCGGAAATGCGATTGAGGTCATGTAACCAACCGACATCGGGGCACACATTGTATGGCTTCCGGAACCAGGATGTTACAAAGTGGTATCATAGGTTCTCTTTTATTTGAGTTATTTTATAATTTGGCGACGCTAGAAAGAGACATATTGTTAAGGGATATGACAATAAACTGTGCTTGGGAGTAGCTACCCAGTGTATAGGTAAAGTCTGAATTTCCTTGAATTAAATTGTGATTTTCTATTTTGATTATTACATTTGATTTGATTTCACCATTGGGTGTCGCACTTGTTGTGTGTTGTTTATATGTATATACATGGATTATCTTTAGTTGCAACCCGATGAGATGAGTGTATGCCATCTCATGCATCATTTAGGCATATGTTAGAATCGCATGCCATGCATAGTTTCAATTCCATGTAGGTGCATTATAAATGGCATGTTGTAGTTATGAAAGATGATGTGATAGAAAATACATGCTATTGTGATAGGTGCCATGATAGATATGCCTACTATTGATATATTGTTGGTACATGATACAGTTGGCTGTATAGACACTAAACTTTGGTTCCTGAGATGTATTGGCTCTCTTGGGATGGAATTTAGCAGATCATGATCCAACCTTTAGTTGTGTTTTGTACTAATGTGAATTTTCGGGTGTTAAACTTTGATTCAAAAGGAGTATGGGACCTCACAGATCAGAATTTGGCATATAGACGCTTGAAATTACTGAAAAGGGGCCTCAGAGTAGATTCTGAGGTATACTATTCCGAAACCTAGACAAAACAACGTGTGGTTATATAAACACTCACCCTGTACTATACTTTTCGAGAAGAATTGAAAAATTATTACGTACACGCCGTGTAACGTAAGTACACCTTGTGTAGTTACTAACCGTGTAATGGGTCGTGTAATCAGAAACACGGGATAATGAAATATTGAGGGCACATGCCGTGTACCGATTGTATATGTTGTGTCATGTTAACCTGGTCTCCACCACGTAACTAAAAACACAGACGTAGGAAATATTTTCTTAAACACACCATGTAATATCGGACACACCGTGTTGTTTAATCTAGGTACCTGGTCGTGTAACTAACAACACGGGTTTGGGTTACCTCTTTTAGTACACACCGTGTCCATCTAGAAACACACTGTGTTGGGTGTGCAGTGTATCCAGCCATGTCACAAACAACATGGGTCGGCGAAGCTCGTTTAGTACATGCCCTGTACCTATGGGGAACACCAAATAGTCTTGACCGATAAGAGACTGTGTAGACTTGGTCGTGTGGCTGGGGAAAAGGAGTGGTATATACCGTGTGCGGGTGTAACCCGCCGTGTACCGAGGGTTGAGACACGCCCAACAAGGTATCAGAACATGACCATGTAAGGGTTTACAGGTACACATCGTTTAGACTTTATTCAAGACATGTAGTATCGTTCAAATGAGAGTTGTTTGGATACTCCTTTTAGAAAGACTTGGGCAGGGGAAGAGAATTCAAGTACATGCCTTGTATAAGGGAAACAGACCGTGTGTTTGGGGTGTTACACAACAAGTGCTGGAAGAAGTACAGACCCATGTGAAATACATAAAGGAACACACTGTGTAGTTATTATACTCGCCGTGTAGTCAATTTTTGTAAAACATGAATGTTTTTTATTCCCTCTTCCCTTCTTATGTATCAAGTTCTTGGTTTACAGATAATCTTAGTCTAAGTCATGTGATTGACCTTGTAGGGTCATGCCACCAAGACGACCACCAGTTGTTTTCCAAGAGAGCCGAAATGATTATAATCTATAGGTGGTATGCCATTGACTACCAGTAAAACCGCCAGTAGTGAATGATACGGCACTAGCTGTTATACCGAATGCAGGCGTGGATGCGTAGATCCATGAAGGCTTCATGTAGTTAATGCAGACCTTCCATGGAGCAATGTCGGCTGCCACATCTATGGCAGAGCTGAAACGTACATTCCAATAGCAGCATCCACCTATGTTTTTAGGGGATAGAGGACCACAGGCTACGAATTCATGGATGGATTTATTGGAGACTATCTCCAGCACCTTGAGACGCCTCTAGTTAGGAGTGTCAAGATCTCTACATACATGATACGTGATTCTTCAAAATGATGGTGGGATGTTACCACTCAGACTGAGCAACACCGATACATGGTGTGGGAAGATTTTCAGGCAGTCGTCTATGAATTTTTCATTCTAGATACCCTGAGGGAAGATCAAGCTTGAGAGATAATGAATTTGTACTAGGGTTCCATGTTAGTGAGGGATTATTCATCCCTCTTCACTGAGCTACAACGTTTTTCACATATTCAAGTGTGTAATGAGACGTTGAAGGCTAGGTGCATTGAGGATGGTCTTCATAATTCCATCCTAGAACTGTTAAATGTTTTCCTGTTACCAATAGTCCATGTTATTGTCAACAAGGCATTAATTACTGAGAAGAACCCGCGGGAAGATAGTGGTGCTAACCAGGGCGGTTTAGCACCAGTCTCTGGTACTGTTTCTACTGGAAAGAGGAAGAGGCTAATGTATTTATCTCACCGTGTTAGTACTATCCAGAGGAAATCTTTAGGTGGCCATGTAATATGCTACATGTGTGGTAAATAGGCGTACAAGTGACCTCAGTTTTCACGTGACCTAGTGGAGTGTCGATCTTGCGGCATGACGGGTCATCTTCAGCGTTTTTATAAGGAGTTTCCACTAGTCTCTAGTGAGAGAGGTGATGTGTAGACTACATGTGTAGGAGAAGGGTCAGAAGCTTCTTACCAGTTAGGAAACTTGGATACGTTAGGGTGTGCAGGCGGAGGTGGTGGTCGTGGCCGTGGTAGCCAGACACCAGGATCCCAGAGACAGTAGGGCGGGTCAGCTCAGGGTAGCCAGGTATTGTCACAGGACCACGACACTGGGTAGACATATACAGTGCTACAGACCCCGAAGGTGCAAGATCCCAGACCTTCCACTATCAAAAGGTACTATTCTAGTTACATCTGTTTTATCTTCAGCATTTTTCGATACTGGTGCTACACATATCTTTACATATATGCTCGTTGTGGAGATCTTTAGACTTAGTGTTTCTATTTCTTCTGATATCATGATTCTAGACACTCTATTGGGAATTATAACAGAATGTGTGCATCAATTTACGGTGTTCCCCCTAGAGGTTGGTGGGTGTCACATTCTAATGGACATCTATGTCATAAAGAATATGAGCTATGTTTTCGTTCTCAGGATCGATTGGTTGGTACCCATCCGAGCCATTGTGGATTTCTATCATTGTAGGGTGTGATTCACATCATTATAGGGCAGAGAGATTCTATATAAGGGTGAATGGGATTTCCAGGAAAGCCGAGCTGGACCAGAGCATTGTGGGCGAGGTGGAGTGACATCCCAGACTGCGAGTTTATATATGGATGAGTAGAGAAATTATGAGAAGTGTTTCCCTCTAGTGGTATATCATTTTAGGGATTTCTTCCCAGATATATTTTCACACCTACCTATGTAGAGAGAGGTGGAATCATTTATTGAGCTTCTTCTAGTAGTGGTACCAGTTTCTATTCCTCCCTATAGGATGGATATAACAAAATTACAGGAGCCCAAAAGGAAGTTAGAGGATTTAAAAGAATAGTGTTTCATCCATCCTAGTACTTCTCTTGTGGTTTTCCTGTCTTGTTTGCGAAGAAGGTGGACGATAACTTCAGACTCTGCATGGATTATCGGAAGATGAACCAGTTGACTGCTAAGAACTGATATCCAATGTCCAGGATTGATGATCTTTTTTATTAGCTTCGAGGAGCACGATTGTTATTGATGATTGATTTGAGTTCCGTATATCATTAATTGCACATTAGATGTTCGGATGTACCAATTACTGCTTTTGGAAGGAGATGTGGTCTATAAGAGTTCTTGGTTATGCTGTTTGGACTCATGAACAAACTAGCAGTTTTCATGGCTCTGATGAACTGAGTTTTCCATCCACATCTGGATTCTTTTGTGGTTGTCTTTCTGGATGATATCTTGGTGTACTCTCACACTTGTAACGACCAAGCCTCCAATCATGAGATCATATTGAGTACACTGAGAGAGCATCATCTATATGCTAAGCTCTCAAGGTTCCTATTATGGATGGACCAGATTCACTTCTTGGGTTATATTATCTTAGAGGCAGGAGTTGCATTAGACCCAGAAAATGTGAGAGCAGTAGTTTCCAGTGAGTATCTAAAGAATGTTTTTGAAATACATTGTTTCTTGGGGCTGGCTTGTTTATATAAATGCATTATAAATGACTTCTCCCTCTTAGCTACCCCATTGACGAGTTTGATTAAGAAGGGTATGATGTTCATTTTGTTATAAGCTTGTGAGATATCCTTTCGGGAGCTGAAGGTAAGGTTGAAATAAGTAGTAGTCTTGATAATTCCAAAGAAAGGGAAGAGAAATATAGTTTACTATGATGCATCAGGTATTGGGCTGAGAGAAGTGCTGATGCAGGGCAATCGAGAAGTTGTGTACGGGTCTCGGTAGTTGAGGTCACGTGAGAAGAATTAAATGATTCATGATCTCATGTTTTTTGTAGTTGTTCATGCATTACGCTACTAGATAAATAATCTCTTGGGAGAACACTGTTTGGTGTTTTTGGACAATAAAATTCATAAATACATCTTTACCCTACATGAATTGAACATGTGATAGCGAAGGTGGGTTGAATACCTACAGTCCTTCGACATCGAGCTGGCCCATACACATGGTAAGGGTAATGCAGTAGCTAATGCACTCAACCGGAGGACTCTGATACATGCAGTGCAGGATGCCAGTGGTGAGTGGCAGTGTATGGATTTTTTCTCTATGATGAATTTGGAGATGCACTATAGTCAGGGGAAAAACTATCATTCATCCTAAGCTATAACTTTTACCCTCCTAGATAGAGTGAGGACAAGACAACTATCAGATTTAGAAGTCCAAGTTCTACGACAATTAGGGGAATGTGAGGGCCCTCCCCCTAGTTAGACGATAGGCGATGCTTAGTAAATACGTATACATGGATGAGGGTTGGTTCCAGAGGATATTCATGAGGAGTTGATGCGGGAATTTCAAGCTTCAGTATGGGCAGTACATCCCAGAGTTACCTAAATGTACATCGAATTGAGACGTTGGTATTGGTGGTCGTGTATGAAAAGAGATGTAGCTAGTTTTGTTATGAGAAGTTCCATCTGTCATAAGGTGAAGGTGGAGCATCATAGGCCAACTGGTATTTTACAATAGTTACACATTCTGAAGTGGAAATGGGAAAATGTCGTGATGGACTTCGTGACCGGGTTGTCGAGGTCACCTAAAGGAAATGATGAAGTGTGGGTTGTTGTGGACAGACTCACAATGGTAGCTAAATTTTTTCTGATCAAGGAGACCTTCTGTTTTGTTGAGCTCGGGATGTTATATATCTGAGAGGTAGTACGTCTTCATGGTGTCCCTAATTAAATTGTATATTATAGGAAAAACCATTTTACGTCTCGTTTCCTGCAGAGTTTTAATAGGTAACAAGGTACACATGTGCTTTTGAGAACAACTTGCCACCATCAGACTAATGGCCAGTTAGAGTGTACTATAAAGGTGCTAGAGGAAATGCTACATGCGTGCATCCTAGACATTGGGGGATCTTGGGAAAAGCACATACCCATGGTTGAGTTTTCCTACAATAACAATTTTCAGGAAACTATTGAGGTTTCACCTTACAAGGCTTTATATGGTAGGCCATGCCGATCAACATTGTGCTGGTTGGAGGAAGGTGAGGTAGCATTACTCAAACCTTGTCTTGTGCTGGAGAGTTCAGAGCAGGTCAAATTGATTCAGAAGAGGTTTCCTAATTTACAGTCTCTTCATGAATCTTATGCTGATTACTGCAGATGACACATGGAGTTCATGGTCGGGGATTGGGTTTTCATGCATGTTTCAATGAGGTTGTGAAATAGGTGGATCATGAGACAAGGTAAACATTCCCCGAGGTATGTAGGCCAATTTGAAATTATGGAGATAGTCAGGCCGGTTTCTTATCAGTTGTCGTTACCACAGATGTACTGGGCCATGGACTACATCTTCTATTATTATTAGCTTTGATTTTATGATTAAGATATGTCTCACAATTGTTTTGTTGAGGAGGATAAACTACAGGATGATGCATCATTTTAGGTACCTCCGATTCGTATTGTTGACAGGAGCACAATGGTTTTCTGAGGCTGGTCAATTCCTCTTATACGGGTGCTATGGCAGCATGGCTTAGTTCAGGGGAAAACCCAGGAGGAGGAGACAGATGTACATACTCAGTAGACACGGTTGATGTCATCCTTATCTTCACTACCCTTGGAAGGGAAATTCGGGGACAAATTTCTTTAATATGGGATGTTTTTAAGAACCCGGTTCTTATTCATGAGGTATGGGTTTCTTCATTTCCTTTTCCCTTATGTGTTTTTGAGAAAATATAGAAAATAGGGAAAAAATATCAACATTGGTGGGTACAAACCATGTACTTTTCCACACGTCATGTACTTTGGCCTTGTAGGATGATTATAAAGGGCGTGCAGGCCTGTCGAGGTTGAAGGGTGTAAAAAACTGACTATGTGCCATGTACATAGTGTATACAGGTCGTGTAATCAGTTGGAAGGTTAATAGTAAGGTTGTGGGAGTAGTTTCCAGTGGAATGGTGGTATATTCCATGTCCAAATAAATACACGCCATGTAATCATGTCAACAGATGAACAATATGGCAGTGGAAAGTATTTTCCATAGGAACAGTTAAAAAATTGGAAAATACACATTGTGTACTTAAGAGTACTTTTCGTTTAGTTTTATTTTTTTGTAATAAACCAACAGTAGAATCCCCTTTCAACAAAAAAAGCTTATAATTTCTTTGGAGCTCAAGAGAGGAGGACAAAAATCTGAGGAGCTCTCGATCGAAAGTCGATACTCGGAATCTTCTACCGTTGATCTTGTTGGAACCATGCAGGTAAGAGCTTCCCTCTACATCAGCCTTTCATTCCAAATCTTTCCCGAGGGGATGCTATTTGAATTTGAATGGATGGATTTTTATCCCAGATCTACATTGTTCTCAGATGTTTCGGGAAGCGTCGTTCACTTATATCGATCAGTGGAGATTGTGGTAGGTGGTCTGCAGTTTATTTCCAACTGTTGGGTTGATTTTGTGTATGATTTTTCCATGAGCCTATGTTCGGGGTGTCGTGTGGCGAATGCCTTAGCTGATAAGATATCTATAATTGAAATGATAATCTGATAATAAATATTAACTTCTTTTTGGGATCATTTCTTGGATCCAGGGCCACCCGTGGGTGCGTTTCCCTTGCTTAGCCATTTGGCCAGGATACCCGTGGGTATGCTGTGATTATATGAATGTTTTGAGTTTTCTTGAGAGTAAAAAAAATAATTTCTTGTTTGAATGCTGGGCTCGGCCTAGTAACTTTCTTTCCTATGGAATTCCTGAGGTACGTATTCTATTTAGCCTGAGGGTATTGTTTTTTAGCATGAGGGTAAAACTTCTTATGCCTGTGGGAAGTAGCTTCTGTGCCTGTGGGTGACATCTCATATGCCTGAGGGAAATATTTGTTATAATAGAGAGTAGCCTTTTGGGGGTTTCGTTTCAGCTGGCCTGTGGGTAAGGACAAGTATGTCTGACGATAATGGAATCTTTGAATATTCACTATGGCAATTTCAAATGTTATACCCGCCATGATAAAGCACAAGCTTGGAATATTATAAATAGTTATTAAAATGACAATGTAACTAATATATATATTTACATTTGAGTACTACATAGTTACTGAATTTTATTATTGCACACTATTGTTGCACATTTCCACTGTCAGCTAGGCAGGGGCCTTTGGTGGTTGCTTAATGGTATTTATTTATCAGACCCTGTTTGGGTCATGTGTTTGGACCAAACAGATTATATTGCTACAAGTTTTGATAAGGGAATGAGTCCCTATATAGGAACTTGATTGAGGTAGAAGAGTGGGAAATCCTAGGATCGAGCTTTGGCTTCTGATGCTGCTCAGTTCCTTCTACACTGTTTTGTTTTCTTTGCTATACTAGTACCTTGTATTGTATTATTATATATTGTAGTGTATCCTATTTTGGATGCTATCTCAGACTTTTGGACATATTTCATCATCATATATATATGAATACTGTCAGGTTTTACTTCTATACTGGTTTCTATTTCAGTTTGTAATTTTTTACCGCTTCTGCTATTGTATATTAATATTTATTTCTGTTGTGCTACACTTTGAAAAATGAGGGCATAGTTTTCCCACTATCAGTCCTTGGCCCACGCTGCTATTCGGCAGCCTCTAGCATTTGGGGAAATGCGCTTGATGTCATTTGACCAATCGGGTTCAAGGCACCCGTTGTGTAGATTCTGGAACTGGGATGTTAAAAATATTTCTTCATCATATTTTAGATAAAATATAGCAATATTATCCTTGGTGTTTAATATATACACCATGTATCCAAAAACATTAAAAAAATTACTTTTGGATTTCTATTTTTCCAATCATGATAGGGTGGATTTTTAAACATAGGCCTAATTAATACACTACTACGGATATTATAGGTTATACATAAAAATTATTCCCAAAGATTGGTAGGGAGAATGTATTCATTAATCATAGTCCTTTCCATTTCATGAATATTTCTAATTCACCTTTCTACATTCTAATATTTTTGAGGTGTTCTTATTATAGAGAAGGTATGCTTAATACCCAAATTTTAAGAAAAAAGGATTTAATTCATGATTCTCAAATTCTCCACCATCATCACATCTTATTGAAATTATTTAGAAACTTTTTCTACATTGATAAATTTTACAAAAACATTCAAAAAATTTGAAAACTTCTCTTTTGAATTATATAAAATAAACCCATATAAATATAAAGTAATCATCTTGAAAAACATATACATAGAAATTAACAGCCAAATTTAATATTCTTGATGGTATCAATAGATATTTGTGGATATATTCTATAGGTATATTTGTAGAATAATTATTAATATATTTGAAACAATATTATGGTATTTTTTTAATTTGATAGGCATCACAGAATATGTCTTCGTCAAAATTTAGACTAGGAAAATCAAAAATTTCTTGTTTCACAAATAATTTCTGTAATGAATTCATATTATAATGAAAAAGTCTCATATTCTATATCAATGACTCATTTGTCCTAGAATTTAAATAAATAACATTTTTTCACAAAAAATTCAAATCCAGTATATAAACATTGTCAGTTCTTGGTGAGTCAAATTTATAAAATTTATATTTAAAAAATAAGATCAATTTTTTAGAAAAAAGTGTACATACCATCATTAAAAAGATTATAAATGTGTATTTTATTGTTCATTATATATTTTATATATAGTAATTTTATGATTGAGATGGTCTCTAGATCTCCAATAGTTTCTACTCAAAATATTTTTATTTTGGAATTGTCACCAAATATTGAAGACCACCATCCATTTGAGCCATTATATGAATGATTGAAGGATCTATACTCATATGTCTTGAAAAACTGTTTTCCATATACCATATAAATTTTTTGATCTTGTGTAATTTTAACTATAAAATCCATTAAACAAATTGTTATTTGTGAAACCATACATTATTGGGACAGTCAGTGTCAGCTAGCAGTGACCTGGGAATCTATATTCAGATTATTTTTCCAAAATTTTTATTACAATCTTCAGAAAAACATATTGAAATAAAATATGTTTTGATAGAACCAATTTTTGGATTTCCCAAATAACTATTATTGTAGATATGAACTTTATTTTTAACTAATTGAAAATAACATTTTTTTAATTCATGACAAAATAATTTTAATACAATTTGGATTTCTCACATTTACTTATATATTTCAATTCATTCACTTTTAATGAAATTCTTTTCTAGAATCTCATTCTGTAATTTTTCCCCTTTTGAAAATTTAATTTTATAAATTTTATAGGGTTCAACTTCATCATGAATTTCATTAATTTTTTTCATTATCAATGAATTTAGTTGTAGATTATTTGAAATTATCAACAAATTCATTCTATTATTTCAATAGAGTATCACTTTATTAGAAGGCATTATTATGAATATATTTTTTCAAAAATTCATGCTTCATTTACCATGAATTATTAATTTCATAAAGAATTGATATTTAAGAAGATAATTTTTCTTTTGAGTAACTACCAGAATCATAATCAGAAGAGTAATATGTTTGTACCTTTTCATTATATTTATTGGCCATAAAGCACATGTTGGCTTTTATATTTGATATTTATTATCTTGAAGAAAAATTTGAAGATATTTTGGAATATTTAGATATAATCCACTTATAATTCATTGATATTTTTTCATATACTCTAATAATTAATATCCTTTTGATATCTATATTCATGCCATTTTTTTTCACCTTCTAGATCAAGACCATTAGTTCACTTTGGGAAACAAATGGGCTTTCAAACCTCGTATTTAGGCCACTTGAACTTGGGCCTCCAGAATCTATAATGGGTCTCCCTCTATATAATCTTAATGAGGTAATTTATTTAAATAATAAATTGAGTCTTTGACCCCAACCTTTAAAAAAAATTCAGGTATGATATTACCGAATTTCTTACATTCATAGAATCATACTTCTGTTTGTTATTTTTCATCCTTCCTAAAGGTTTTACTAGAACAAATTTTATTCATGTAAAATTTGATAAACATTTTGTCTAACTAATATACTTCAATTATAGAATTTGACGAATCTAAATTTTATTCTTATTATATAGTTTTTTTTCGTCTTTACTTTTGTGATGTCACATTTAGAGTAGTATTTTCTTTTTCAGAACATTTTTTTATTTTCAACCTAATCATGCATTTATAAATAATAAATCATTAGTCTACAAAATAGTTATTTCATTTTCAGAACATTTATAGGTGATTATTATCGAATTCCAGTACATTGGACATGCCATTTAATGGGTATTACTATTAATAATTTCTAATATTTATTATATTGTTTGATGTTTTCACCTATGGATGTAATATTTTTGACCGTATCGGTAATCCTTCTATTCAATAAAATGATTATTTACCTATGAAATTTTTTAAGTGTGTCACAATTTAATTTAGAAGTAGAAAAACTCAATGCGAAACACATTCATTTCCTTTAAATGAGACTATAATGGTTTTCCACATCTCAAATGCTATTAAAGATTATGATACTCGATTAAATTCATATGGTCCAAGGCATAAAATAATAATAAAAATACACTGAATTCAGATCACAATAATCATCAGTTCATGCATCCCATTGTTTTTGGTTTTTTATGAATCTTATAATGAGTAATAATTTTTTATTAGACTCCGAATCCCAGAATCTTTAGATAAATTATCATCCGTGATTTTTGGAACCCATAATGTTCCCTATTAATGTATAGATAATTTACCATATAAAATTCCTATATAGTATCATCTATTTCCATAATTTATGTACATACTATATACTTTTTATTTTATGAATATTTATGCAAAACATCCCATCTGTTACCAATTGTTATGTAAGAATATAAAAAGTAACACAATATTGATTCATTTAAATAATATTGAAAAATTGTAGATTTTTACATCCTCTTTAATTACAACAGATAAATAGAGTTTTCTTCTATATTAAACAAGAAATTAATAAACTGAAATAATGAACACAAGTTATTATAGTGGTTTATGGAATAATGATCCCCTAGTCAACTCTACCAAAACCATTCTCTGTGATCTTGGTGATTTTCACTAGTATGGTCCTCTTATCACAAGACCATAACTCCATAACATAGTGTAGGTATTTGAAACAATTAGAACAAGGATTAAAAAGTGATCTTTCTTGTACATTAATAACAAACAGAAAATTTACATGTTATAATGAGAGTTTGGAACTCTAACACAACTAAGTATGAGTAGTAGAAACTGTCAATTAATCAAAAGAGATTGGTTTGATGAAAACAGGTTGATTATCACACCTGTATTAGAATAATTGATAGTATATAGATATTCCATCATCATAAATAATAGTCTTCATGATAGAATGATTCAAAAATGATTCCAGTTTCACAAAGATCATTAATTTAATATAAATAATAACCTATCAACATCATGCTAATAGAAGAACAAGATAGAACATGTATAAATACAATATATAGTCATCTATCATAGTTTTCAATATCTTGTTATCGTATAAGAATAATATCATCAATGTATGATTTTATATAAAAAATTATTCCTCTTTTAAAAATACCATAATGAATGAAATTATACATAGATGGAAAATATAAAGAAAATATGATGCTTTATAATTTTATATCTAGAAAGGATTCATGATAAACCATATATGTTCATATTCAAAATAGAAGATATAAATCCCAATTTCCCTAAAAAATAGAAGTGGTTATCTTCATTGAATATGGTTCTTTGAATCAAATATAATGATCATTAAATCATTCATGAATAGTCATTAAAATATCCTGAAATAATTCCATGATCGGTGCCGAAATCTCATAAAATATTTCTATTTAAATCTAAAAATTTGAACATTCCAACATTGTGTTGCTTCAAAAAGAAAAAAAATAGAAACCATATGGTTGAACTATGTATATTTCATCTCTCGATCATAAAATTGATCATGTAAGGTTGATCATTAGAGTAATGGTGAAGATTCTTATATTTCTATATAAAATGTAATGTTTATTACTTACATAGTGTTCTTTAACTGTACATTATCCTTTTGATAAACATAATATTCCTTTAGAATGTATGGTTATTAAACCAAACATTTTTGGTAACATAATATTGATTAGCAATATGTACTTTTCAAAATGTAGTGTTGAGGTACCATACATTCTTCTTCCAACATAAGGGTGAATAAAAATGTATGGTTCATGGTGTATATGTGTGGTTAAAATCATAAGGTTTGTTCATTATAATACTATTACCAATGTAAGGTGTGAAAATTGTTTCAAGAATGTATAGAAATTTGTAGTGAAAACTTTAATAAATATTTAGTTTGAATTAAAAGCATAATAATAATTTCATGCTAAATATTATAGAGAATATTAATTCAATGAAATGCACTTAATGTAAAATAATTTTTAGAACAATCAATGGTATTTTTGATCATCAAAATCATAATATATTATAAATTATTATTGAGACCATACATTCCCAATAGGTTTATGTTACCTAATCTATTTATTAATTAATCTAGTTCATAACCTTACCACTAAAATATATTTAAAACCAAATGTAACAACCCCTAGTCCTGTAACCCGAAGTCAGGGTATACTTTATTACATCAAAATTGATAAAAGGAGTAATATCTCATTGAACCAGTCAATTTATTATTACCAGAGAACCAGATACATAAAATATACTCCTTTTTCATTAGAGAATATAATATAACATAGTAATGAATACATTGGCCAGTTATGTATTAATTCAATTTATTATTCTTCATATCTCAGGGAAAAACAAAAATAAGGGTGATCTGAAATACTCATTATATGTTACATATAATGAATGATATCATAAATAAATTAGGAAAAAACAATATGGAATGGAAAATAATAGAACAAAAATTCCATTTAATAAATATCATGAGTACCAAAATTAAGAAAATGTCTATAAAAATTATGGAATGGTATATAATAGAAAATGTATTCCATTTAAACAATAACGTGAGAAAAAAAATAAATCCATGGATAATATTTGTAAAATAATCACCCAGATAATAAAAAAGAATGTAAAATATTGGGAGTGGATAATTTTTTATAACATGATCATAGAAATTATGATAACTATAATACCAAGATATTTCCCAAGATAGTATCAAACTACTTGTAAAAACCAGTTTAATTGGATAATAGATTTATCTAATGAGGCCAAATGATGCATCAAGGGGCTATATATTTTTGTACCCTACCCATAAAAATGTTTCAATTCATTCCATATATATCAAATTATCAATTTTATTCACAACCTCTATACATTATCAACAAATATACTTATTGAATATAGAAAAAAAGTTTAAAAATTTATAACAATTTAATCAAATAATGGTAAAAGTAATGATCATATTTTATAATGTTAATCACATCATGAAATAATCATATACAGGATCAAAATAATATTTATATTTAACTTAAAATATATTTATAACAAATAATGATCAGAATAATTTTCTTTTCTAATAGCAAGTAAACAAGAAAAACATTAATCTTGAAAAAAGAGGTGATGAACAGATCATCAGGAATATAGGTTTCTGTAACAAAATCATGTCATTTTGGTTTAATACATTGATTTCATGTAAGGTATTAAAATAATCATTGCTAAATAGTTTTATTTTTTTTAAATATTAAAAACATGTGTTCAAAGCTAAATATTGTGAAATAGTTATAGAAGTGGTGATGTCTGTGATCACCATCAATGAAATAAAAAAAATAATTTTGTATTTTTCTTGAAAAAATGTATTTTAAAAAATAGTAGAAATATAACTTCCAAAACATTTATAAATTTAATGGATAATAGAATATTCAATTAATTATTTATTTGAGTTAGTGAATGTATTTTTTTAATTTTTTTGGAAAATAATATCATTGAGAAAAATATATCTTGATTGAAGAGAAATGAAATTGATATTTCTTTTAGAAATTTATATTCATAAATCATATACAATGGAGTGGAAATATATGACCAAAATGTTGAGATCATTAAATATCTATTGGATAAGAAATTAAATGAACTTTAAAAAGGGTATATAATAATATTTCTTCAAGAAAAGTAAAATAATACCAAATAAAATCGAGACATTAAAAAGATTCTTACATATTTGGTGACTTTTAAATTGTAAACACATGATAGAAGAAAAAATATATGAAATAGTTACCATAATTAATAAATATCTATTCTTTTAAAATACATAAAAGGGTTTGTATACACACCACATAAAAGTGAAAAGATGAATATTTACAAATATATATCAATGGAATGTATGTTGAGATGAAATACCCTATAATTTTCATATAATTGATGTGGGAGTTAATAAATGAAGTTATTATGTCAAAAAATGTATATATAGTAATAAATTTATTATAAAATATATCAACCAATTTTTTCCCATACATAATCCTAGAATAATATAAGAAAATATGTATATCTATAATCCAATAAATGTAAATTGAGTTATGAAACACCTTATCATTCAGTCACAATCATATCCAATACACCTAGAAGTTGAAGAATTGATTATTTATTTAAAAATAACATTTTGAATTAAGGATTCATTATATTTTATGGACATGTGGTAGTATATAAACAATATAATAAAATTAGATGCAAAAATTAAAATACATTTAAATAAAAGGAAATTGGCACTGAAACCATTCCCTCAAACATTCTTTTGGATGATGATACTTTAGTATAATAAATAATGGTTTTATGCATGTTATTATTTTTTCTCAGAACTATATTCTTGTTTATATTTTCATATATAATCCTCTTATAAAATCTCACCACCCATTATTTTACAATGTTTAATTAATATTATTATTTTGGATGATAATTGACTTGTATTATAATTTATATTTTGACATGAAAGATAATATTATTTATTATAGGATATCGTAAAATCATCTACAGATTTATGTTAATGTTTAATTTATATTATATAATCATTAGATACATTTTTAGAATTATTCTTTAATTTTCTATACGAAAAATGAATCACATAGCTTTTTGGAGATGGTATGTCATACATACGTATGAGAGATGATATCCATCCCCTAACCTGTGAACGAAAGGGGAATTTGATGATGTATTAGTTTTAAAAATAATCTACCATTAAATTTTTATCATTTTTTGATATTATTTACCTAACTGTGACTATACATGAGAGTATTTGGTTGAAACAATTTTCATTGGTTCGCGAGGCGGTAGTCCTCCAAACACATGAGAGATTACATTAATTCTAGTATATCAGAGAAGGAGATTAATAAAAATTATACAATAATGAAAATATCATATTATTATGTCTTATATAATAATCATATTATATATTACATGGTAATAAAAAAATATTTTTTTAATAAGAATAAATAAAAATAAAGAGCTTCATTAATACAATTAACTTATTTAATGAAACATCTTGCATATCTATTCTTAATGACCCTATGGTTAGGGTTTTTGGGGGAAAACCATCTTGAATGTGTATATTTATTTTGGGGATGTTTTTTCAGGGTATTTTCCAACCAATGTTCTAGATATGTGTAACTAATTTAGGGGAGGTAGTGCAAATATTTATGTAGGGAAGGAGGAACATATTATAAACTAACGGGAATGTAAAAACTCGTAAATTTCAAGAATTTTTTTTCAAATTTCTTTGAAATTTACAAGAGCGCAGTTTCTGACGGCACCTAATTCCATGGCCCGGGGTGCCCAGAATCATTTTCCGAAATTTGGCTTGGGTACTTTCAGTGAACGAACGAGCGGGCTTTTTCTAACTATTGAACCGGTGCTTGGAATCGAATTCCGAGGGCACCGATGGAATCGCAGTTCCGGTATTTTCTTAGAAACACATTTTCTGGAGTTTCTTTTGCTCAGGTGTGGTTTTTAATTTTTGGGGTTAAGTTAAGAAATAATATAAAGGTGGTGAAACACTTTATTTTATTTCACTTAAATCCACTTAAAGCCACTTAAGCTAAGTTAAGAGGATATGGTGGAACCCAAAATATCCTACCCACTTGGTAGGATATTTGTGAGGTGGGGACTGAACGAGCCCCACCATTTCATCCCTCATAAGTAATGCAACCGCAACCCCCTCTTTAATGAATGTCAACCGTGTGTTTTTCTGGTTAAGAAATGCCCAACTAAATTGGGCAGTTAAATTGTTACAATTAATTCATCGAATTAATTGTTTGTTTCTTATCTTTGAATTTCAAATCATTGGAATGGGAATAAAATAAGACCAACACTTTCTGTTGATGGGTTGGTTGTTGAGAGGATTTGGAGAAACTCTAAAGCTTGAAGATCTTCATCTTTCTTCGCGATGAACACGAAGAACGCGAAGAACGCGAAGAACGCCGTCCTTCGAATAAGGGCGACGAAGAACGTCGAACCCTGGGAGATCGACGATGCGATGTCGTGTACCGTGATGCCGACGATCCTCCTTCCGAGATGTTCCTTCCACGACGTTCCTTCCCCGCGACAATCTTCGATCAACAACCGATTGAGGTAGGAGATTTTGGTTCTTTTAATTCTTTGTGAATTATATCCTCGACATGGTTTCTTTTGGTGCATCTTAAATCTGAGTGATTTTAATCCTCATAGTTTTTCTACGCAACACCGTGTACCGTGACGACAGTGACACCACTTCCGCGATGCGACGATCCACTTCTTCCGCGATGGTAAATTCCACGAAGAACTCATGTTCGACGACAACGTTGAGGTATGAGTTTTTGTTCTTTTTAATCTTTGTGATTATATCCACGGTCTGTTTAAATGATTGTTGTGAGACTTTTAAAACCACTAATGTGGTGGGTGCGGACCAATGAACAAGTCCAAACCCACCGCCCTTTCGTTCTTGGTGTGTGGAATGGAGGACGACGACAAAACAAGCCGTACGGGCGATGTGAGGTCCTCGCAGTGAAGGACGGGCCCTGGGAGGGCCTTTGGCGAAGACGACACGCAATTCCGACCACGAGAACTCGTCCGGTGGTCCGCGGAGTAGCCCACCTGCACGCCGTCAGGAGGAGCCGTTGCGGTTGAAGTCGCGGCTCCTTCATGCGGGAGCAGCACGCCCCTCGCCCGCGTCGCTCGCCGTAATGGCCGAGCCGACCCGCTGGCCACCCGGCCAGCGCCTGCCGGGTCCCACCTAGGCGAGGACGCGCCGCGCCGCCCGGGCCGGGTCGTGCCCAGCTGGGTCGGACCCGGACTAGGGTCGGTTCGACCCGGTTCGGGCCGACCCAGGGGGGTTGGGCCAGGTCGGTCCGAGCCCAGACCCCCCGTTTTCGGACCCCTTTCGGTCTTTTTCCAATATCTTGGACTACAGACCTCCGATCGACGCACCGTCAGTGGTGATGTGATCCTTGGATCGCAATGGTCATTTAGAAATATTACACTCAAGATTTCGGAGTAATTTGGGTTCAGCCGGGTTGGTTCGTACACAAAACAAACCGGGCCCTTGGAGCGGTAAGGCTCATAACATAAGCTCCGGACGTCTGATTGACGTACCGTCGACTTTGATGGATTCCTCTAAGTGAGACGGATCTTCTGGCTTACTTCGCTTGAGTTTTGGACATATGTGGAGTACGGTCGGGTAGGTTTTGACTTAAAAACCAACCGGGCCCCTAGGACGAAAAAGCCAATAACTCTCAGACCGGGCGTCCGATTGACGCGCCGTCTGTGGCTTTGAGTTCCTGTTGACGATACAGATCTTTTGGATACATCAACTCTGGACTATGTGTAAGTTGATGTATTAGACTCTCGGCTCGTGGAGTGGGCCCTCCCGAATGAGCTTACTGTGTGCGGGAACCCTAGAGTTAGCTGCGACTGCGACGGTGATGACGATTGTGCAGAGATCCTTAGTGGATTCGAGGGTGACGACTACAGCAGTTAGCGAACCTACATGGATCAGTGCTACAGATCCTGTGTGGGTCTGATCCTGTGTGGTTCAGTGCTCAGCGGTCCTGTGTGGGCCAGTGCCTACAGATCCTATGTGGGTCCGATCCTGTGTGGGTCATTGCGGGGGTTAGTTACCTAGAGATCTTGTGTGGGTCATTGCGGGGGTTAGTTATCTATCGATCCTATGTGGGTTAGATCTTGTGTGGGTCATTGCGGGGGTTAGTACCAATCGATCCTTTGTGGGTCCGACGGCTTAGATGAATCGGTGGAGATATCTGATCATCTCTATCGTCATACGAAGAAGTATACCTGTTTGAGCTGAATCCTGTTTTGCTTTCCTTTGTGGATTGTGTTGTGCTATCCTGTGTGGATTTCGTTTTTCTTCCTGTGTGTACTGTGTTGTACTTGAGCTCAGATGTCGGAGATGAACTGGAACTAGTGACATATGTATATGTATGTGCATATACCAAAGCAGTGTCAGATGTTACTTCATGATTGTATCTTTAATTTTTGGATTATCCTTTGTGGATTCTGGGAGACCTTGGGGGGTCTCGGGGTCCCTACTGAGTAGCTTATACTCACCCCTGCATGGGCTATGCCCGCACTATGTTGTGTTGGTTGTAGACGACGGACAGTGCTGATCGTGGTTGAGGCTTGCGGAGAAGGACGGTACCTGGAGGTGGACCACTGGGCGAGACGTATTCAGAGCGGACGGCTGGACCCGAGGAGCTGTGGTGGTTATCTGTACTCACCCTTCAGGTGGGACTTCCAGTGGACGGCTCGATGCTGCAACTTTACTTTTCAGTTGTTGTTTTCACTTTCTAGTTGTACTTTACTTTCATTTTGGATTTTTATTCTGGCCCACTTACTTTTCCGCACTTACTGTTGTACTTAGTTTTTACTTAGTGTTTACTTCTACTACTTGCTTTATCTGTGGTGTTTGTTTACTTTACAAAGGCAATTCCTTCCCTTTTTACCAGGATTTACGCCTTGGTGCAAGTCGCCAACCCTTGGCCTATGGAAGGTGGGCTTGGGGTAGTCATGGCATGGGCCCCAAGGACAGGTTGTGATAGTGAAATTTACCAAATGAATAGAATATGATATAAAGATTTGTAAAAAATCATCCATATTTCCATATATGAAAATTTTGGATAGATAATGTAGAAATATTTCAATAAAATATTATTTTTATATATAAATTTGAAAATTTATACTTATATTTTGGTCAACCCCTCACTAAACCTATGTTGACATTAATCATAGTAATTAATTTTCACTATTTATTTTATTCATAAATAAAAAAAATTAAATTTTCCTTATTAGATAAATTTATATATTCTGATTCCAAATATTGAATTAATTTTATAAAATTAAATTCCAATAATAGGGAAAATATAAATTAATATTAAACCTACAAAATGTGTAAAAATATGGTTTCAAAAGATGTATTTTAATTCATATGATGAACCTACATTAACAATATGAATAACTATCAATCATTATATAATTGAAATTTTATATATATTGATATTTAATAAATAAATTTCAATTAAATCTTTCTGAATTGAAAATTATGTTACCTAATCAAAATATATTTTCATTATTCCTTCTTTTTAAAAAATATTTTTATCAAGAAATCCATTTTTTAAATATCCATTTTTTACTTGGAAATACATTTAAGAGTATTTGAAACAAATTTATTGCTAATAAAATTTTAACTAGAAATATTATAGTACATTATTATATATTAAAGGATGGATATTTATGTCCAAATTTTCCATTAAATCGTAATATGTATTTCTTAGTGAAAATTTTTAAGATTCAATTTTGGTTTATTTTAAGAAAGTAAGTTAATAATTAATATTCACCATATACAATTATAATGTACGTCCTCCAAAATTTATATGTTTTCATTTTATTTTAGTTTTATTTAATTATAATGTTTACTTAAAATAATTTATTTTTGGTGATTCATATATCATATGCTATCAAATAAATTTATCTTATTTAAATGGAAATATTTCATAAATCCTAAGGGTGTTATTTATTTAATTTTTTCGACGAATTATATATATACAATGATATATTAGTTTAATATTATAGATATTGACTCAAATTAGATCTTTTTAATTATCTCATTTTTGTGAAATTTAAAAAAAAATTGAAAATATTAAATAATGATATTTTATGAAAATAATCAATTTATTTAACTACATAACAATAATAAAAATATTAACAGTTGTAAATAAGGATAAAATGTAGTTAAAAATTGTATTCCTTAACCATTAAAATTTCATTTTAAACAACATGATTTTAAAATTACATTAAAATACTTTAATTTTTTTGTGAAATTCAATGAGTGCTCATCCCCCAATTATAAATGGGTACTGATCCTTTGTCTTCTTCAACACACATTTAGTCATATATCTCAAAAAATATATAAATAGTTGTCCACTCCACTCTTGAAGACATATATTAGTGTCTATTTTAACCCAAAAATACCTACCAAATAGTAAATAAGGGAAGTTCTCTAGGTGTCATTTCAGAGAATATATAATCACCTAAATGGATTTCAATTTATTATTATTATTATACCACCTATAAAACTATTATATTATTCATAAAAGTAAAAATTATGTATCCTAAACGTAAAAACATGTTATTATAGTTATTAAAATACAATATTTCACCATCTTTCCATCAAATGGAAAGTGAAAATATCATCATCTGTACACACATATTACCGTCTCTATGTGACAATACAATTAATTGATCACCATCATATTTGATGAATATGTTGTGTTATCAGTTTAATGTTTACATATGTTACTTAGTAAATAATTATATTAATTGAATATTAATATAATATCTATCATCCTACCAACCAATCCATTGGAAAATTATAATGTTGATCAAGCGTACTTGTGGACTACCAACTCCACAAAGAAGTGTGATTCATTTTTATTTTCATTTTTATTTATCTATTTACAAGGATTGATTAAATGATTATATATGATATTTATGTTATGATTATTATTCTATAATGGTGATTTATTATTAGAATTTGGATTATTCCATTTGTCAAAAAATCAAAATATTGTTAAAGCCTACGTATGGTATACGGTCTCCATGAATGATGTCATTCATTTTTCTATCTATATACTTTTTAAATTATAGTATAAATACATATAATTAATATATATTATGTTATTATTATTATTATAATTATATAGATCATGGAATCATTACCAAAATCAATGGACCAAAAAGAAAAACCCCTAAAATACAAGGAAAACAAGTCACATATCACTTGAAACAATGAATATAATACAGTTCTATTAACAAATAGGTTATAAATGGTTATTAGTAAATAATATTTGATATGATAAATATGATTATGTTTATATAATATATTATTAATAAATATAAATTTATTATAATGTAGTCTCTAATGAGTGCAAAAGATGTTATAACCAAGGTAAGAGATTTTTAAATCATATTTACTTATGTGGGACACATTCACTGATAACCAAATTTATCGTTTATATAGAGTTTATACAACCCATGATAGTATTTTATTATTCTAATTATTATTGTTATTTGGATTTACACTACCAAATATGGTTATTTATTTTATGGGGCTAACTATTCAAATAATACCAAAGTGGTAAATAGTTTTCACTTATAATCTTAATTTTTAACATGATTTTTTATTATTAAATTATGAATGAATATTTATTATAATATAATAAACTCAAGGAATTAATTATCCACTATTTATTTCATAAAAATATATATTATATACCCATTTTACTATTGATTTTAACTAATGATACCTAATTTATATTTTGAAGGGAAATCAAATTCATTTATTTCTTCTATAAAAAAATTATTTCCATCCATATTCATAGTTTAAAAAATACATTAATGAATATTTTTATGAATCAATAATGTTTTTTTATAATAATATTAATAAATTTTTTCCCTTTTCATTAATTTAATACAATTCAGTTCATTTTCTGAATAAGGTTTTTTTTACTTCTAAAATAACATGTATGTAATGTTTTATTGTGAATTATATGGTATGAAGGGAATTTATTTCCTTCAAGAATTATTAGTGTTTCAAAAATAGAATGACAATTTTTTGAGATCATTTTTAAAGAAAACACTTTCTATTATATTTTGGAAATATTTTTTCATTTTATAATTGATTTAATTAACGAAGATATTATTTTCACTAATAAATATTTTCGTGATCTTTTAACAAAATTTTCGTATATGTTTAGTTATATTGATCTTAATTATGTCACAAAAGTTGTATAACATAATGATAAAATTATTATTCTTTCATGCGAAAGTAGATATTTATTTTTAAAATATCTTTTCGAAACATATTTATTTTTCAATTTTTATATGACAATTAATTGATGAAATTTTTGTGAACCATTTTTTCATTTCAAGTATTCTTGACGTGATAATATGTTGACTGTTTTATGATCTTATTGCAGAAAAATGTATCATTTTCATTATTTGATGTTAGTAACATTATAATCAAGGATGATGGTTATGATTCAATATAGGACTATGGTTAGATTATAAAAAATGATTATGGTTTCCATATAACCAATGATAGTTTTCATGTTATAACCAATATGGAGGTCGTATTATAAGAAATAATGTGTGGGACCCATTCCACCATGTTATGCATTGGGTAAAGATTGATACCTCATGAGATAAACCAGAATGAAATTGAGAGTGAACCGAGATCAGTAAGGATCATATACCATGATGATAGTCTAAAGGGTGATCCCTAACTACTATGACATATTTTTTTCTATTGGCATAGCCAGATTTATTTATGATAATATGAAGACAAATTGTATAATCATATACTAAACACCAGGAATAAACTATCACTGGTTGAGATATATGGAGATATAATTGGTTTTCTTAGTTTGAATTGTCCACTATTACAATTGGTGGGTTAATGAAGGCCCATGACCCAAAAATTTGGGAAGGTTAAGAATTATTATTGATTATAGTAGAGTTTAACAGATGAAACTGATAATCCAATGTATTAGTGAAATCATTGGAATGAATGTATTATAATATTTACATTAGAGATAATATTACTATAGATATATGGACATTGTGACACTGGATAATGTAAAATGATGAAATTTGGTTGTCGTATCACTTTATTGGTGGAGACGTCCATAATCCATTCACTACAACACATTGGACATATGATGTGTTTGGTAGAATAAATTTTCATATTAATTTAATCCACATATTAAGACATGTTTTTTCTGTTTGTAAAACTATGATCTCATGGTATTTTTGATCCATATTTTTAGTGATTTTTTTGTTCTTAACTATAGAAATAGGGATTTTCCCCGAATAATGTTTATCATATTTCCAAATTCATTTTATTTTTATTATTTTTATTCTATCATTTATTGATTATGAAAAACATATGATTTTGATTCTTATGATTTTGAAAATGGGTTTAGGGAGTGAACCCATCCCAATATGATACTCTCATTAGTGATCCCCGAATACAAAGGAAATTATTTTTATACAAGATGAATTTTTTAAGGGTATCATAATACCAACTCAATGATTATATACTAAATTATTAATTAAAACCACTAGTAGTACATTGATCACACCCTAATTCTATATTTCTTCTCTAGTTCATGTTTGGGGGAATGTGATTCCATGAAATATTATTATTCTCTATTTGGTCGAGTTTGTCTTTATCAAAAGAAGGGATTTGATATCATTACACAAATCCCACAACTATTTATTGGTAATGGATGTTATATTTGATATTCCAAATCAATATATGATCATTTATTAATGTTTTGATAAATATGAGCTTATGATGGAAATTAAATTCATCGTGTGGGTACTGATGATTATTAAAAATGATTTCTTATCTCTTATTCATGGGTAGAAACACAACATAAATGATTTAACTATTTTTTTGGAAATTGTCTCCATATTTCTAAATGTATTTCCCGGTCATCTAATGAATGTGGAATTTTTTTCATGACTGAATTCATACAATTATCTATATATATTTTATTGACTACATATTGGATATCTCAGATTGAGATGTATGAATTGAAGAATAAACTCTAATTGATTCTTCATAAGGGATTCATTCATCCTTGTGAAACATCATGAAGACCACTAGTTAATTGTTTAGAATAAAAATAGATTAATACGGCTCTTCGTTTATTATTACGAACATAACTACATCACAATCAAGAACCAGTATCTTATATCCCATGTCAATGACTTTTTCAGTCAACTGTTTGGATATGAATACTATCATAAGATGGATATTTATCATATATATCATTAATTGAGAGTCAAAATAAAGTGTATTTCAAAGTCACCATTCTAAATAAATTATGGAAAATATAAATTTTCTAGTGAAATTATTTTGTCATATTAATTCCCCTATTATATTTTCTGATTAAATAAATATTTTTTAGAGATTTCCATTATTATTTTCTATTAAAAATTATAAAATATATTAGTATCTATTAAAATATAAATAAAATGATGATCATTTCAAAATTGTTTTGAATACCCTAATGACTGAGAATATTTATTCACATTTTACCACGTTGAAATTTCAGAATCAAAATTTTACATTCTTAGGATGTATAATATTATGTTACATCATATCAGTAGATCTTAAAATGATATAAGATATCAAATTTTTGAAAAAACCAACCAGTGTGACTAATATGTGTACATATTGTTGTCTGGAAGTATATTATTGTATACATTTAGTGAATTACTCATGACTATATAATATACTCAATATGATAACTCTAAAGAGAGTTTACTTCCACCGTGAAAATTAATGTAAAAAATACTTGAATTAAATAAAAGTTTACTCATTTCAATGGATCATACATTATATTATGGTGTTGATTATTTTTTAAGCTACAGTGATGTATCAAACTGGTGTTGGGAGAAATTCTTATATATAATGATGTGGGGATCTATTTTGCCTTATTAAAATGGATATTTCATGAGGAAAATTTCCCTACTAATAATTTGGATTGGGATGTGGTAATTTCCCAATTGATGATGTAAATTAATTTTCATTATAGAGACTAGTGTGATATATTTATATTTTAAAAAAAATATAATGTATATTTTGACGCACAAAAATTGGAATATGTATTAGGGATGATTTTTGATATTGTGAAAATATTATATCTATTCAATACTCTACCACTATAAGAAATGAGATATGGTGGAATATGTTATGGTCTAAAAGGATCACACTATCTTATCCATGATGAGTTCTACAAAAAGTTACAATTTTTATGGATTTGAAAGGGTTGGTTCTTGAAATCATAAAGTATGGGGAAAAATACTATATTTCTCAAAAGAGGTTTCAACTATATATCCACTTGATGATTAAGGATATGTATAAATAATATATAAAACAAAAGAGTAATGTGAGAAATATTCTTGATTTTCTCCATTATTACTAAGAAATGATATGGTTCATTAATTTTGTATGTGTTTTTTCATACTAGATTTTTTTGGTGGATATATTGGATGAATCTCAGTGTTCACCCATCACTATATGTCATGAATGTAAAAATTTTTATAGTGATTTGAAAGAGTATTTAGAGTGGGAAAACATGATTATTGTTATTTATATGTATATATCATTGTTCTTTGTATTCAAGAAAGATATGGTTGGGCTAAAATGTCTAATGGGATGTTAGAACCATCCCCCCTAATATAATGGGATTATAAGGACATCACTATGTATTTTTTAATGAAATCCAAAAAAATCTAAAGTGAAGAATGTTATATGTGTTTTATTAGATCTCCATATGTATTCATCAAACATTATGTACATTATAGAATATTTTGGTAATGAAGAATAGTCTTATCAATGAAATTTCCCTTCTTATAGTTTTGTAAAATATTATAATACACATACATAACATTGAATTCATTATTCTCAAACATAAATTATAAAATAGGGGTTATTTATATAAATTAAGTAACTTATACCCACAGAATACAAACATGACTTTTAGAAAAGTAATTTGACCATTATGAATAATATTATTTCCTATTTAATGAAAACCACTCCTACAAATTAATAAATAAAATTAAAGAATCTTATAAATGAAAATATGATAAAATATTAACATGAGATAAGTGAATAATTTTTCCTAAAATAATTAATTATGTCCTTATATTTTTATATTTAATAAATATTTATTCACACTTTATAAAAAATATTATGTAAGAAATTTGGAAAGAGTTTCATAATGTAGATTAAAAATTTAATTTTTTTTGTCATGGAATTATAATATAATTTTATTATACATCAATTAATTTTTTAGAGTTTTATAAAATCGGTTATAATCATAAAATCAATTTCCTTGGAATTAATGAGGATTTAAATTAAAAATTAAATTTATCATATGTATAAAATTATTTTTATAAAATGGTTATCATATTTTTATTCCAAATGCCAAAAAATTAGGCGGAATTATTTGGTATTTAATAAAATAGATTATTGTTTAATGAATAGTAAAATATCATAAGCTAAGGTATTTAACTAATTCATGAGTAATTAATTATTAGACGATGTATGGATGATGTTAGAATCTATTGGATCTAACAATCATAAACCATTTTCAATAATTAGTAATAAGAATAAACAATTTTGACAGTATTTAGGAAAAATAATAAATTAATTAATAATATAATCAAAAACACCAATCTCCCCCAACAATAAATTCCACCCTAACCAATAATTCTCCTAAAAGATTATATTTTTTTTAATACTTCTTATAATATTCCCAATTACTACCCCTAAAATCAACCGCAAATCCTAGTCTTTCTGGTCTCACTAAAATACCATATCCATTTGCCTTAAAGTGGTTCTCAAGGAGACATTATTGAAGAGGTAAAATCCCCATTCTATCTTTTTTAATTTCATGTATTTGTAATCCTACCACACCTGAAAAATTGAAATTTACATAATTACAGTAGTATAATATATATAATAGAATTTTATTATGTTAACAGAATAAATATCATCATGTATCATATCTTTGACTTTTATTAAAAATTTAAAACATCGTGTGTGAGGTGTTGATTCACCTCCATTGTGAATGTTGATATTTAATTTTATATTACCACATTCGTCCATAGTCATAAATCAATTATTATTTTAAAAAAATATTGACAATTTTATATTATAACTTAAATTATGGTCTATATCTAATATTTATACATAATTTTTAAGAATAATATAAAACTATTTTGTGATGTCAAAAAACATCCGAAACCAACTAATCACTTTTTCATTAATGTATTATCTAATAAATCATCATAATATATGAAAAAATATTATATTGGACCATTTAATGTTATGTAATTATATTAATACAAAATAATTGGACATATCGATTCATTGATCCATCCTTCAAGAACTCCCATAATTTATCTTAGTGGAACCAATCCTTAAATCATGAAATAAATGATCCTATTATAATTTAATTAAATTATATAACACATCAAAAATTCCATAAATGAACTTAATAAAAATATAATAAAAAATGTACATGTATAATAGGGTCTGAATCAATTAATCAATGGATACAATGTGATTATCTATTATATTTAGTGAAAGTGATGAACACTTCGAGGCATAATGTAAGGGATTTCTCTGAACAAATAAATTTAAAATTTGGTCACACTTTCTGTGCTTTTACCCTAACAAAATTCTTATTTATTTTTATATAGTTATTAAAAATTCAGTTTATATGTAATAAAATTATTTATCATGATCAATTTATAATTATTTTCTGGAAATATATGTTTCTTAAAGCTTCTATTCTCAATTCATCATGATAAGTAACCCTGGTTAATTGGAACATCCCAAATTAATGCTCATTTTCAATTAAACTAGATAATTTTTTTTAAGAAACTAATATTTTTCTAAATCGATTATTTTTATCATTAAATTATATATTTTTTCATTTATATTTTTATGAAAAAACTTATACATTTTTCCTCTTTAAAGAGACATTCATATTTTTACTCAAAACGCATCAAACAGAAAAAATATAATTCTTCTAATGTACTATTTGTACATATTTTCACTTCAGTTGGACATACATTAACATTATATATTTCTATTTTTTGTATTTAATGTCTCTTTATGATTTAAATCCTTTCTTTGAGGGACATGGTTATAATATTTCCTTTTATGTGATTTATGAAATGTTTATGATAAAGATTTACATCAATGGGTAACCCATATGTTTCTCCCTTATGATTGAATCTTCATGTAACATAGATATTCATTGACATGTATTGGTAGTTTCACCAAGAAATATCCCTAATACATTCTGTATTGTATAGTCTCTTTATATCACGTATTGGTATAGGGGGAATCCATAATTTGTTATTGGGAATTTTCCACCATGTGATATAGTCTTGGAAATTTTACTTGACACACGTTTATGTCAGCGTTTATGGTGATTCCACAATTCAATTTATTCCAAGATTACATGACCCCATGCTCTACATTTTAGAATTCCAAAATTTTATTCAGGTTCGATGGTTTTTTATTTCATCATGATATTCTTTCTAACCCATGTGATATTTATTATTCATATGATTATTCCCCTGCATGTATTTTTAGTTCATATATTTTATCACATATTCCTTAGGTTATCATACTCGTATGTAGGATAATGAAAAAATTTAAAAGCTCATTATGGATATTAAATATATATTTTTCTTTATTTCATTTTAATTATAAACCTCATCATCAAAAGGAAATATATGTTAAGATCAATGGAATGTATTTGATTATTATTTATTCCTAAAAAATCTTATAAAATAAATAAAAGGATAGATTCACTATAAATATTATGTAGAATATAATTCAAAGATATAAATTATGTAATTTTTATGGCATCATGGAGTTACACATTCTTTGGTATCTGATTGGAATGTGTGGTTTACATCAATGTTTGTGATACATTATCAGCAAACAATGTTTACCGTATTGATTAATAAATTTACAATAATCTTTACATAATTGATCAGTCTAATTGAATGATTCAAACCCTATATGATATTATGAGATGGAATTTAATGATTTTCAATGGTGTTTGCGATCATCACCTTATTTTAAATGAAATATCATACGTTAAATTTTCTGATCATGTATATTGTTGTTATAATATGATTCCCTCAATGGAAATAATAGCATAACATGATAATTATAAGATTATATAAGAGATTTAAATATATAAGGAACTATGTTTACCAATGATATTAATGATAATTTCAGTACTATTCTTCAGCACATCATGGAAAATAAGATTCATCCAAAAGTTATGATGACAATTATCGGCTTGACCTAGAACATAATGACTGTAAGATTGTTTTTATAATAAATTTATATAGAGAATAATGATTTGTTATTTATAATTATTTAAAATATGAGATCTATGTATATTATCTCATTATATATTCTTTATCAATTTGGGATGTTAGCTAGTCTCTTGATGCATCCACTGAACCTCTCTGAAGTTCAGGATTTGTTCAATGTATCTCTCCTGATGAAGTAAATACATTACCCTAAACATATAATATACGTATAATTTTTACCAATGGAACATGTTCATTATTAATAGGAAAACCCAATACAATTCTCGAATCCTAGAGATAATGTTCTACATAAGAAGACTACTAACCCAGTGAATGTTCTATGAAGATATCACATATTTGAAAAAACTACATTGGAACCCAATATTATAATGAAATATTATTATCCTATATTAGTGAAAAAATTGAAATATAAAGTCATTTTATGAGGTTTATAATGTGACACCCAAATATATTTAATTTTTTTTAAAAAAATAAATTTAATCCCATTGATAGATTCCATCAAAGGCAACACAATATTTAAATGAACATCAATATAGTTTTGAAATATTTTTATAAATATTTTATATACAATTAATTTAATTTATTGATATGATTAAAGATAACTAGAATATTATAATTATACATTTTAGATATAAATAAAATTATGTAATTATTTTTCAATTGATTATAAGTTGAAATAAATACAATTGTGAATTCAAATAAGTATTTTCGAAGAAAACTATTCATATTCATACAATGTATTTTTAACTGGAGAAATTAAAATATTCACTATTGGTGAATTATTTTTTTAAAATTTAAATATTATATATTAATTCAGATGTAATATTATTATTTTAGTATTTTTCTATGTACGCAATAAAAATATATGATGCATAATTTTTCAAAATATGTCATCTTAAAAAGATGTTTTTATCTTGATTTTTGAACAAATTTTAAAAATAAATTTTTAAACATTTAGAATTATAAAAATATAAAATGCATTCCAAAATTTTAATATCGATGCTAAAAGTTGGTAAATATGTCCTATTAATTATTTTCAATATGTATAGTAACTACTGTAAAGTCAATCACCTCGATCAAGAAAAATTTTGGTTAATCTAGGATAAAAGTATATTATAAATAATTAATTTTAATCCTAATTCATATTAGATGATGGGAATTATACCATTAGAAAAATATTCTAAAAATTAATATTTTTCTTGTGCCCATATCAATTAAAATGACCTATATAATATTTAAAGAAAATAATGTTACAAAATATTACTCTCTTAGTTCAAAATATCTATTATCTCTTCAAATAAGGGAAAAACTATTTTTATGTAATCATAATAGTAATATTTTTCATGATTAATTTTAATTAATGATTTAATTTTTATTTATTTATTATCTATTTAATAAATACCATAAATTATTAAGCAACATATATAAAATATTTCTATAATTAATAAAAAATATATATATAATAATTTAAAACTATTAAAAGTAACATAATGTTTGTGAGTAAAATTGTGAAAAAAATTTATTATATGAATATTACATATTATTACCATATTAATGGATTATATTCTAATTATAACTTTTTTTCTTATATGTCATAAATAAAAATAATTAAATATTTTCTGAATTTGAAATAATGATATTTTATAACAATATTTTATAAAATTAAATAAAAAATGTAAAAACATTAGAAAATTAAAATAGTGGTAATATTTGGAAGAAAATTCCATATACTGTCAATTAAAATTCTCTTTGGAACTATTTATATAGAAGATGAATTTAATATATTTTAATATTTTATGAAATTCTAGGAGTGACACTTCTCAAAATTATAGATGGCCACCCATACTTTATCTTATTCATACCCCATTTTGCATTCTATGTAATCAGAAATATGATATCTTCTCTTATAAAATAACATAAAAATCATATAGAGGATCTGATTACCCAATAAATAAATCATTTTATCACTTAAGATGATATCAAAATGAGTTATTTCAATGAATATATAATTTCCATAACAAATCAGTTTCTAATTGAATTTTTAACTCATTTAAATATATTATATACCTCATAAGGTAATATATTAACCATACTAAATATATTTAAATTTTATTATAATTTCGAAACAAAAATTATTCATCTTTTTTCCATCATATGTGAAGTGAAAAAATCCCTCGTGTGTATATATGACTTACCACCTCTATGTAGTGATTCAATTCATTTCATATCATCTTGTTTTATGAATGCGTATTGAGAGGGGATTATTGATTATATAAAATATATATGGCATAATTATTCTCTTATTTTAATAATTTCATATTTCGGTTCTTACTATCCAAACTTTTGGACAATGATAAATTCGGTCGTGCGTATGTGTGGAATACATCATCCAAGAAGTGATGTGATTTTTTTTTCATTTTATATTTAAATCGATTATAATATTGATGAATTTGGTGAATATATATAATATATATGATATAGTAATTATTGTATAATTTTAAATTACTATTTACCATTATTAATTATATCTCTCAATAAAATAAAGACAACATTCATGTATACATATGGCTTATGATATCATGAATAAATTAATTCATTTTTAAATACATGTCATTTATGAATTTATCTAAACTTGTATTTAATTAATATGTATGATATTTAAATAAATGTTTATATTCTTGATATGATGGTACAATGATATTTTATATATTATTTACCCTAGTCCTGACATAACCTTCATCACTGTCTGGTGTTGGTGAAAATAGATTTTTTTAAAATATTGTAGATTATGAAAATATTATATATATTTATTTTTATCTGGACTATGCTGTTCTTTGTTTATATCACTTATGTATAATCTATAGGGTTATTTATAGAAACCTATATGTTTTTCAGATTTCATGGTTGGGATCTTGGAGAATTAAAATGGGTCAAGTTTAAAGACCCTGAAATTTCAAGGAAATTTTTTTCATAAATTCTTTGGGATTTTCCAAGTATGCAGTTTCTGACGGCACTGGATTCCAAATCCTGGTGTGCCAAGAATATTTTTATGTAGTTTACATCGGGTACGTTCAGTGAATGAATGAGCGGTTTTCTATCTTTTGAATCGGTACTCAGAATCGAAATTCGAGGGCACCGATGGACTCATAGCACTGGTAATTGCTTAATGAGACCTTCTCCGCAGTTTCGTTTTAAGCGGGTTGATAATTATTTTTTGGGGAAATAGTTTAAAATAAATAAAATTGGTGGCACATTGTTTTTATGGTTGGTTGTTATTTCCTCCCGAGGGGAGTTGAAGGTGGGCCCACACCCAAATAACCTCCCATGGGAGGATATTTATGGGGTGGAGCCCACATGTAACCTAAACTATTCATCTCCCATAACCCCTTAAAACCCCCTTCATTAATTTTTTAACTCCCCTTAAATGTGAGACCACTCACCTCATCCTCTCCCACTCTTTAACACTTGCCAACCCATTAATTTAGTGAATTAAACCACTTTACTTAATTTGATTAAGTGATTTAAATTTTGAAATTTAAATTACTTGTGTTAAAAAAATCATAGCATTAGTCTATTATTTTACATTAGCACATGATGTGTTCGGTGAAATTGGTTGGAGATCTTGTGTAAAAAGGATAAGGAAGTTTCTCTTTTGAAGAACTTTATCCAAAAAGAAGAACGTCAACTCTTCGACGAAGAACATTGACTCGGTGACCCCAGTTTCTACGTCCTCTTCTTCCTCTGTTACAAGGGAGGAGACACTGATGTGGGAAATCACCAACGACGCCACGCCTTTCAATCTTCTCTCCGTGAAAAAAGGGGAGATGTTGTTTCCTCCTCGGATGCTCTCTGTCGATGTCTCCGAATATTCAACTCGTGACGCCGTCAACCGTGACGCCGACGTTCATAATCATTTACCGAGGTAGTGGTTATGTTCAATTTTAATGGATTAAAATTGTGCATTGGTTTGTCGTTGAGCATCTCGTTTACCATGGTCGATTGCTATCATTTTACGCGGAGGGTGTGGGCCGAACGAACACGTCCTGACAACCCTCCATTGTTCTAGTTTATTAATTTAGAATTGGTAATTGATGGCTGAGGAAGCACGATGTTATCACACGATGCCGAGAACATGGTGATGGGAACTAGTGTCGTCATGCCGGTTTTGGGGAAAGAACCGCAACCCGCAACACAGGCCTCTTCGGTGGAGGAACCGGTCGGACCGTCTGCCAACCGGGTGGAGCTGCACCGCGGCGTCGGGAGGGCTCCTCGCTTGAGACTGGAAGCCCACCCATGTGGGCCACATGTGCAGAAGACCGGCCAGTGGAGAAGACCCCCCCTGGAGCCCACTCCGCTTTGGCCGAGCCGCTCGGCCAGCAGGCAGAGCCAGCTGGGCCGCACGCCCTGCCGAGCCACACCGGGTCGCGCTGATCCGGGTCGCGTCTGGCCGAGCCAGGCCGGGCCACACCTCGCCGGGCCGGACTGCGCCACTTTGGACCAGGCCACACCACTTCGGGCTGGGACGCATCACTTCGGGATGAGTTTTGTAATTCTTCAGACTGGTCCAACACCCTTGCTGGGTCGGACCCGTCAAACTAGGTTCACCTGACTCGTCGGCCCATAGGGCTAAACGGGATGGGCCCTATTAATCAAATAAACGTGAATAACTTAAGGACCGTGCAACCGATCAACGCACCGTCTGCGGCATTGGGACTCTATGAAAGAGACAGTCCATTTGCGATACTCTAAGTGAGTTTTAGCAGTATTTGGATACCAGTTGTGTTAGAAAAGAGCATATTTCTAACCGGGACCTTGGGACGGAAAAGCCAATATCTCTCAGACGAGGCGTCTGATTGACGCGTCGTCTATTTCGTTGAGTTCCTAATGATGAGACGGAATTTTGGGATAAATCAACTCTAGACTTTGTAATTGTTGTTGTATTGGACCCCTTGTCTTGTGGAGCGGACCCTCCTGGAATTGAGCGTGCTGTGTGCGGAAATCCTAGAGCTGGCTGCGACTGCGACGACGATGACCACTGTACTTGGATCCTACGTGGGTTCGGCAGCGTGGACGACTGTACTTGGAACCTCCGTGGGTTTGGCAGCGATGATAACTTTACATGGATCCTTCGTGGGTTCTGCAGTGATGGTTACTGTACATGGATCCTATGTGGGTTCAGCAACAATGACTTCTGTACTTGGATCCTACATGGGTTCGGCATGGGAGATGATTCAGAGGCTACATCTATCATCTCCACCCATATTCGTGAGTAGTATACCTGTGTGACCGTAGTCTGGACTTTCAATCATTATCATCGATATGATTGACTTGAATTCATGGGTGGACTAGGTTGTGATTTCCTGTGTGGACTAGGTTGTACTTGGGATCAGGAGTTGGACCTGAACAGGAATTGATGACTTAGGTATATGTATGGGCATATACCTAAGTAGTATTGGATGATACTACATGTTGTATTTTTCCTCAATGTTTTATTCTGTTTTTGATTAGGGGGGACCTTCAAGAGTCTGAGGGTCCCTAGTAAGTATCGTATACTCACCCCTACATGGGCTATACCCGCACTACGTTATGTTGGTTGCAGACGACAGAAAAAACGGATCGATGAGGAGTCTTGTGGAGTAGGACGATACCTGTAGGTGGACCACTTGGCGGGATGTACTTAGAGCAGATGGCTGGACACGAGGAGCCAACAAAACTATCTGTACCCACCCTTTAGGTGGGAATTCCGGAGAACAACTTAGTGGTTGCTGATTTACTTTTCAGCTATTATGCTTTCTTTCTCAGTTGTACTGTACTTTCAGTTGGGTTTGTAGACCGGCTCATTTACTTTCCAGCACATACTTTTGTACTCAGTTTACTTAGTGTTACATCATTTTTCATACTCTATTGTTTTTGTTTAATTATATAAATTGAATACCTTCCCTTTTATTGGTATATACGCCTTTGGTTCTTGTCGCCAGCCCCTGGCATATAGAAGGCGGGCTTGGCGTAGTCACGACATGGGACCCAAGTGCGGGTCGCGAAGAATTGGTATCAGAGGATTTAGTTCTACCACAGAACACATGAATTTGATAATTTCTTCTTTGAAGCAACAATTTTAAGAGTATTGGGTGTGGTTTTAGGTCCAGGGAGTCCAGTGCTGTTGCGGTGGCTGACGTATCCATACACCAGGATCCTGACTTCTGATTTCCGACTCAGTGCACAAAAACATTGATTGCATGAGTGTTTCAAATGTTTTCTTTGTGATTACTTTGTGTCATATCACCAAGTATACTGTATTAACCATAGCTCACCTATTTATTTTTAGGATGGCCCCATGACGTCAGCCAGCTAATGTTCCCAGTTACGTGTGAGATGGCAGCCCACCGAGCGACGAGGCCTCGATGTAGGGCCCCATTACAACGGAGGCACCAGCGGTACCTCTACCCACTGGGCCACCGATACCACCCGCCCCAGAAGTTGAGAGTGGACATCGCCTATGTGTGTTGCACGATTTTCTGTGAAAGAGGCCACCCATGTTCCACAGAGGGACAGACCCTCAGGCATCCGAGGATTGGATAGAGGCTGTTGTCCGAGTCTTCAGATTGGTTAGGATGCCAGCAGACCGTATGGTGATCCTCGTCGCAAGTCTACTACACGCAGAAGCAGGTAGATGGTGGAGCCTGATGCTCCAAGTGCACAATGAGGAATCTCTTCTATGCGAGGACTTAGATAGCCTCTTCTTCTCAGAGTATGTTACAGAAACCCTCCGTGCGGTACACATCCACGAGTTACTACAGCTGCGGCACGACAGCATGAAAGTATCCCAGTACATGGCGAGTTTTACCGACCTCTCGCCTTACTCCACGGACATGGTATAGGACCCATTATTCTGGGCCCGGACCTTCGAGCAGGGACTGAGGCATGAGATCAGGGATTCGATGATCTCCCTCAGCATTCCTTTACAAGAAAGAGTATTGGAGAGTTCCTTTCTTGTGGAGATATTCCTTACTGAGCCTACACAATCAGTGAGGCCTACCACAGGGCGACACGTAGCAGAGTCTTCTACATCCGGCAGAAGAAAGATGTCGTAGAGGTCCAAGAGGACCAGGCCATCCAATTGGAGACCTCATGATACTGGTTCGGATGAGCGGGGCACAGAGAGTAGAGCCAGTCATACGAGAGGCAGGTTATGCTACACATTCAGCATGCAGGGCCACAAGGCTATTGACTGCCTCACCCGCCATGTAGAGTAGAATCAAATGGTTGAGGGACCACCAAGTCAGAGGAAGAGGTTTGACCATGGTGGTCCACAGGGAGAAGGCAGATGAGGTAGAGGAGCTGGCTGAGTAGCGAGTGGTGGGAGACGTTTTGAGGCTCTACTACGACCACCACCAGGAGGTCCACCCCGACCATAGGGAGCTGGAGGACAGAGGCAGACCTAGATTCAGGCAGTGGAGTATTACGACCACGACGCACCTAAGATGATTCGAGGTATTATCTATGTCTACCCCAACTTTTCTTGAGTTCTTATAGACATAGGATCGAGTCATTATTTTATTTCCACTACCCTTGTTCGGAGCTCAGAGATTCTGACCGAGCTGTTGGCTCGATCCTTACAGCTAGAGACTTCTATGGGAGTAGACTCGATGATTACGCACTGGTGATGGTTGTGTGAGCTTACTCTAGGAGGCGAGAGATTCGGCTGAGATATTCATGTAGCGGTGAAGAGGCCTTACAATGTCATCTTGGACATGGATTGGTTATGTACAGTCCATGCTCATATCCACTGTATTAGGCACAAAGTGCGGTGTGTCCGCACAGATGGGAGCAGGTTCACCTTCACTGGTGAGATGGGAGCATTTGTAGCGTAGGATGGACTCACGCAGACGAGAGGATAGCTGATCACCCATCAGTCACCTAGTCTCATCCGAGAAGATGTTGATGTGCAGAGTCTGAGTTTTCCTATAGTGGTGGATCAGTATGCACAAGTTTTTCCTGACGACGATCCAGGACTACCTCTTTACAGAGAGGTAGACTTCTATATTGACCTGTACCACATGACAGCCCTAATATCTACTCCAGCATATCAGATATCTCTCGCTGAACTTTGTGATCTATGGGTGCAGTTGGAGGACTTGTAGGGAAAGGGATTCATTCGACCCAGGGTTTCACCCTGGGCTTCTACGATTTGGTTCGCCAAGAAGGCGGACAGGAGCTTGCAACTATGTGTCAGCTACCGTCGCTTGAACCAGGTGACCATGAAGAACAAGTATTCACTTCCGAGGATTGACATCCTATTCGATTAGCTCAAGGGAGCATGATGGTTCTCAAAGATAGACCTAAGTTCAGGCTATCATCAGCTCAGAGTTCGAGGTGAGGATGTGCAGAAGATGGCCTTCAGATGTCGGTATGGCCACTACAAGTTCTTGGTTATTCTTTTCGACATTACCAACACTCCAGCAGTGTTCAGGAGTCTAATGAATAGGATCTTCCATCCTTACCTTGATCGATTTATCATAGTCTTCATCGACGACATAATGATTTACATGACTATTTAGGAGGAGCATGGCTACCACTTGCGGGTTGTACTGGACACACTCTGAGAGCACCAGGTTTATGGTAAGATCTCAAAGTGTCAGTTCTAAAATCAAGAGGTCCACTACATGGGGCATGTCATCTCTGAGGCGGGATTTGTTGTGGATCCTGTGAAGATCGAGACAGTACTTGCATGGGATCCACACAGGAGCGTGAGGGAGGTGCATAGTTTTCTAGGTCTGGTTGGGTAATATCAGAGATTTGTACCAAACTTCTCCAGAGTTACAGCACCACTTTTAGCTTTTTCGAAAAAGGTTAAACCCTTTGTGTGGAAAGATAGATGTCAACAGAGCTTCCAGGAGAAGAGGCATAGATTGACCAGTGCACCCATCTTAAGGCTACATGATGAGGGCATAGGGTACGTAGTTTACTACGATGCATCACCGACCAGACTCCTGTGTGTCCTGATGCAGGAGTGGGCAGTGATCGCCTATGGGTCATGAAATTTGAGGCAACATGAGAATAACTACACTACCTATGACATGGAGTTAGTAGCAGGGTTCTTTTCCTTGAGGATGTTGCGACACTACTTGATGGGCGAGTGCTTTACAGTCTATTCTAACCACTAGTGTCTTAGGTACATCTTCTCACAGAAGGACATGAACCTGAGACAGAAGCGATGGCTCGAGTTCCTCTACGACTATGAATTTGAGATAGTATATACTCCTATGATGGGGAATGTAGTATCTGATGCTCTCAGCAAGAGATCATGTATTCACCTACTTGGAGAGGTAATAGAGAAACTAGCCGCATTGCATATATGCTTCATGGATAGAGATGGGGCAGCCATTCTACAGTCTCTCATAGTCACTCCTCTAATCCTTCAGTGTTTTATGGAAGCAAATCATGGGGATATTCACTGTGAGACGCGACGTGCTCAGATTTCAACAGGGAAGGCACCTGATGGATTTTCTGAAGGAGCAGAGCATGTCATCTTCTTTAGGTGATGTACCATGGTAAAAGTTGAATTACAGGAGGAGGTGCTGAGGGAGTTTCACACTTCCCCATTGGCAGTACATCTAGGAGTAGCAGAGATGTACCATGATCTTAGAGGACAACACTGGTGGCCGGGTATGAATATGGATGTGGCTGAGTTCGTTTCTTGATGCCTCACCTGTTAGCAATTGAAGGCAGAGCACCAGTTTCCGGTAGGCTTGGGGCAGCCCGTAGTGGTCCCGGAGTGGAAGTGGGACGGGATGTCCATGGTTTTTGTGATGGGACTCCCACGTACTTCTAGAGGGAATGAATCCATTTGGGTGATCGTAGACTGACTCACCAAGTCATCCCACTTCATACCTATCAAAGAGTTGGGATTCGTGGAGAGCTTGGGACACCTGTACGTTCAGGAGATCTTAAAGCTTTATAGTGTGCCATTGTATATCGTCTCCGATCGAGATGATCGATTTACATCTCGTCTTGGGAAGGGGTTGTAGGAGGCGTTTGGGACGCAGCTACGCTTGAGCACCGCCTTTTATCCTAAGACAGATGGCCAAATGGAGAGGACCATTCACACACTCGAGGACATGCTCTGTGATTGCGTCCTTGACTTTGGTCGCAGTTGGTAGGATCACCTACCCTTGGTGGATTTTTCGTACAACAACAGCTACCACTACAGCATCAGGATGGAACCATACGAGGCATTATACGACCGACCCTGCAGATCACCTCTGTGGTGGACTAACCCTGGGGAGTCAGCAATTGTAGGACCAGAGATGGTCCAGGATATGATGGAGAAGGTTCATATCATCTTGGAGAGGATGAAGACTGCACAGAGCAGACATATGTCATCTGCTGATAGGAGGCAGAGACCACTGAGGTTCATGGATGGCCATCAAATTTTATTACGGGTCTCACCTCGATGTGGACTATGGAGATTTGGACTGGGCGACAAGTTATATCCGCGCATTATTGGACCATTCGAGGTTCTCAGTAGGATAGGAGAGGTGGCTTATCGCTTGGCCCTTCCACCTCAGTTACACCGGGTGCACGAAGTTTTCCACGTATCTCAGCTGAGGAGATATGTGCATGACCCGAAACATATCATCGACCACGGGGAGATAGACATCAATGATGGGGTGACATTTGTGGAGGTCCCGGTGGAGATCGAGGATCGACAGGAGCAGGTCCTAAGTGGACATTCGATTCATCTAGTGCGCATCAGGTGGCAGCACAGGAACCTCCAGGAGAGCACATGGGAGTGGGAGGCTCATATGTGTGTACAGTACCCTCTTTTGTTTCCCTAGTTCATGTTGGTGCTTTACGTGGATGTAAATCACTGAGGTGGGAGTAATGTAATGACACGTAAATTTCAAGGCAAATATTTTCATAATTTTTCTGGGATTTTTCGAGTACTTAGTTTCTGACGTAAGCTGATTCCGATGCCCGGTGTGCCCGAAATAATTTTCCGAAGTTTAGCTCGGGTACGTTCAGTGAATGAAAGTGTAGTTTTTTCTATCTTTTGAACCGGTACTCAGAATCGATATATGAGGGTACAGATGAACTCGCAGTGCCGGTAATTGCTTAAGGGGAACATTACCGTAGTTTTATTTAATCGGGTTGAGACTTAATTTTTGGGGAAATAGTTTAAAATAAAGAAAATTGGTGGCACAATTTTATTTTTATGGATGGTTGTTATTTACTCCCAAGTGGAGTTGAAGGTGGGCAAACACCCACATAACCTCCCATGGGAGGATATTTTTGTGGTGGAGCCCACACGTAACCTAAACTATTCATCTCCCATAAACCTTTAATACCCCCTTCTTTATTTTGTTAACTCCCCTTAAATGTGAGACCAATCATCTCATCCTCTCACCCTCTTTAACACTTGCCAACCCATTAATTTAATGAACTCAACCACATTAATTAATTTGTTTAAGTGTTTTCAATTTTGAAATTTAAATTACTTGTGTTAATAAAATAATAGAATTAGTATATTATTTTACTTTAGCACATGTTGGATAGGGGGAAATTGGTGGGAGCTCTTGTGTAAAAAGGATAAGGAAGTTTCTCTTTCGAAGAACTTCATCCTCAACGATGAACGTCAACTCTTCGACGAAAAACATCGACATGGAAACCCTGGTTTCTCCATCCTCTTCTTCATCTGTGTCAAGGGAGGAGACACCGACACGGGAAATCACCAATGACGTCACGCCTATCAATCTACTCTCTGTGACAAAATGGGAAGGTGTCATTTCCTCCCCTGACGCTCTCTATTGACTTCTACGAATCTTCACATCACGACTTCGTCAACTGTAACACAGACGTTCATCATTTTTTACTGAGGTAGGGGTTAGGTTGAATTTTAATGGATTAATATTAGGCTCTGGTTTGTCGTTGAGCATCTCGTTTACCTTGACAGATTGCTATCGTTTTATGAAGAGGGTGCGGGCCGAACAAACACGGCCCGAAAAACCTCTGTTGTTACCGTTTATTAATTTACAATTGGAAATTGATGGAGGAGGAAGCACAATGCTCTCCTTCCATGATGGCAACATGGAGAAGGGAATCAGTTTCGTCGCACCGGTTGTGCGGAAAGAACCGTGCCCTGCTACACAGGCCGCTTCGGTGGAGGAACCAGCTGGGAATTGCTGGACAATGGCGCCGGGAGGGTGTCGCGCTGGAGAATGGCGTCCCACCCATGCGGGCCACATGTGTAATAGACCGCCCGGTCTAGCTGGCCGGTTAGGGGAAGGGTGGTGCCGCCTAGCGCCTCCAGTGCAGAAGACTGGGGGGGCTTCCCCCCTAGAGCCCGCTTGGCTTCGGCCAACCCGCTCAGCCAGCTGGCCGAACCAGCCGGGTCGGGCCGAGCCGCGCCCCACCAGGTCGTGCCATGCCACGCCGGGCTAGACGGCGCCCCGTCGGGCCAGACCGCGCCACATTGGGCTGGACCATGCCACATCGGCCCAGGACCCCTTCAGGCTATGTTTTGTAATTCTTCGGACCGGTCCGACACCCCTGTTGGGTCGGGCACGTCAAACTAGGTTAATCTGACCTATTGGCCCACTGGGCTAAACGGGTAGGGGCCCTTTAATCACATAAACGTGACGCGACCGATCGACGCGCCGTCTACAGCACTAAGACTCTTTCAACGAGATGGTCCTTTTGTGATAGTCTATGTGAGTTTCGGATGAATTTGGATATCAGTCGGGTTAGAAATGGGCGTATTTCTAACCAGGGCCATGGGACGAAAATGCCAATATCTCTCAGACCGGGCGTCTTATTGATGCACCATCTGTTGTGTTGAGTTCCTAATGAAGAGAAGGAACATTATGATACATCAACTCTGGACTTTGTCAAAGTTGATGTATCAACCCCCTTGGCTCGTGGAGCGGACCCTCCTAGAATCAAGCGTGCTGTGTGCAGAAACCCTAGAGATGGCTACGACTGCGATGACTGTACATGGATCCTACGTGGGTTTTGCAGCGAGGACGACTGTACTTGGATCCTATGTGGGTTTGGTAGTGATGATGACTGTTCGTGGATCCTACGTGGGTTCGGTAGAGATGGTACTCTACTTGGATCCTACGTGGGTTCGATAGCGAAGAATTTTGTACTTGGATCCTACGTGGGTTCTGTAGGGGAGATGATTAAGAGGCAACATCTATCATCTCCACCCCTCTTCGTGAGTAGTATACCTGTGTGAGATGAGTCTTGACATTCAATCATTATCATCGATATGATTTACTTGCTTTCCTATGTGGACTGGGTTGTGCTTTCCTGTGTGGACTGGGTTGTACTTTGGCTCAGGAGTTGGATCTGAACTAGAATTGACGACTTAGGTATACGTATGGGCATATACCTAAGTACTGTTGGTTGATACTTCGTGTTGTATTATTCCTCTATGGTTTATTCCTTTTTGGATTCTGGGGGACCTTCAAGAGTCTCGGGGTTCCTATTGAGTATCGTATACTCACCCCTACACGGTCTATGCCCACACTATGTTGTGTTGGTTGCAGATGACAGAAAACACTTATCCAGGTGGAGTCTTCTGGAGTAGGATGGTACACGGAGGTGGACTACTTGGCGGGATGTACTCAGAGTGGATGACCATACTTGAGGAGCCGATGAGACTATATATACCCACCCTTCTGGTTGGAATTCTTGAGGACGACTTGGTGGTTGCAGTTTTACTTTTCATATATTGTACTTTCTTTATCAGTTGTACTATACTTTCAGTTGGGTTTGTATATCAGCCCATTTACTTTCCATCAGATAATTTTGTACTCGATTTACTTAGTGTTTACATCAGGTTGCGTACTCTGTTGTGTTTTTTTAATTATATAAAGTCAATGCCTTCCCTTTTATCGGGATTTACGCCTCTGGTGCTAGTCGCCAGCCCCTGGCCTATGGAAGGCGGGCTTGGGGGTATTCACGACACGGGCCTTGAGGACGGGTCATGAAATCAAGGTTCATGATAAATTACCACATGTACTTCTATGGAAATGGAGTACATAGATGACTTCGATGATGAAAGAACATTATTTTTATTTGTTTGAGATGAATTTAAATATATGGTACTGTGTTCTTATCATTTTCCAATCCATTTTCATTATACACTCATAACAATTTAACAACATCACAATTAGATTGATTTTCATGTTTAGTAATCTATTTTTGTGTGGGTTTTTGGAAATTGTGATATTTTATTATTGTTTTTTTGATCTATATTCATATTGTAATACCAATTAATAAAATATAACTAGAATAATGGACTAGGATCATTCCTCTTGTTTTTTATTTCTTTTTTATTTCTATGATCACTCAAAACCATTACTCCATTGATAGTGATTCAACCAATAACTGATAATAGATTGTTGTGTGTCTATTATTTGGTGAAATGGATCAATACTATGGGATAAACATCATGATCAATAGAGTGAAAGAGGATTGATGATGATGATATGATATTAGTAATAGATGAGTTTCAGATTACTATACCCCAATTTTGGTTTTCCTAGAGGTATGCAATGTGGATTAACTAGTGTAAATTCCATAGATTATCAGATGGCTGGACTCTGAGCATCGATGAAAACATGGCTTGTTCAACAAAAATCTAGGATTTCCTAGTGTCATTTGTGGCCAAATGAAATTTTATGTAAATCAAGTGGAATCATTTGAATGTTTTTGGGATTCTAGAAAACTAATGACTAAGTTGAATAATGTTATACAAACACAATCCATGTAGTTCCCATTTCTAGGGTGCTATAGTTTAAACAAGTAGATAGATATCACATGCTATGTTAACCATTCCACATGACATGTGAACTGTTTAAAGATAATAGGTGTATAAAAATGGTGTATAACTGCACATACATAGCTGCACACACCAGAATGAGTAATGAATAAGGGAATGACAAGTGTACAGGGGAAGAACAAAATGTACATGAGCGCATGATAGAGTATATGAACTAGATCACGAGGCATAACATGTTCCGTATAGATATATAAATATATTTCATCTAGGAGAACAAGTCATTTATTTTATGATTGAAATATGGTTTTTGATAGATAGACATGGTCAGTTTCAGAAATAAATAAACGTACCATGTAAACACAGTATTCATAGTGATCATTCTCCAAGGAATATTGATTCCATTCATTTCTTAAGTATTGAGCCATATTAGTTGAGTGTCTTCCCATGGTGATTTTAATGATGGAACAATGTGGTTTTTCAAAATTAGAATAGGATTATAGCCCCTATTGTGGATTTTTTCATAGAATGAGTATTAGGAATCCATTCATTTGACTAGGATATGATCCTTTATCATTTCATAACCATCCCATTGACGTGTTTGATGTATATTTGTTAAAACAATTACGTTTGAATTTGACCCCTATATTGTGGTTTATCTCTTGTACGGTAAATTATAACTTAAATATCCTATGTTTGATTCCCTTTCAATGTATTGATATCATTATAGTTCATGTCAGTTCTTATTTGATGATGTGTGATGAACATGGACTCTGAAATGAGTTCCATCAGTGATATCTTGGATAATAGAGCGAGTCCAATCATAAGTGATTTAAATTAATGATTATTAATCTTGTGTATTATTTTATAGTCTATGAATTTTTAATAGACATTGTCTATTATGAGTATATCTAGGTTATGGTTCTTTTTAATATGTCATATCGTCTGATGATATATAATTATGTTGATAATCTTACTATTATGTCGGGGATTTATGTTTTGGGTTATTTGGGTCTCATACTATGTATTGTTATACTCACCCCTATGTGATATATGAATGAACATGAAATTTATTTTTCAGTTTACAATTGAATCTATGGTTTACTGATAGTACCAAAATAATTCACTGCCTAAAGATCATAGCAGACCATTTTTTCAAAAAGGCATTTCATTTGACTACATTCTAATTATTCTACAAGTTTTCTCATCTTCTATAACATTAGTGTGATTTTATATATCCCTTTCAATGTTCCAATAATTTTTAAAAACTATTATTTTTTAATATTTATATATTAATTGATTAGTATTTGTAATATTATAATCTTTCTTCAACGAAAATGTATTTTGGAGCTGTTTGTGTGTATTGGTTCCTTAATCTATGGCCTCTCATGTGTGAGATATAGATACATGTTCATTGTGTCATCCCCATGGACAATTGGAGGTGCTATTAGGGTATCAAAATTTTAATAATTTTTTTTGGGTGGCCCCCTATGGTTTAGGTCTTGAAAATGATGTATCTATAACACCACAAAAGTTTTTGTGTTTTTTTCGAATTGACATACATTTTATATATTTTTCTTTTCATGTGACACAAGAAATAGTTGTATATATATATATATTAAAACACAAATCCAAAAATTCAATTCCTTGGACACCAACATGGCTTTTACAGCATTCAATACTGACTTGGATTGCACAACACACTATACCTACATGGATTAAACTACCTATAACAATGACTTTGTTTAGGTTACTTGGAACATAGACATTTCTAAAAAACATAATTCTATTCTTATAATTATATAAATGATATAATTATATTTTATCCATTAAACAATGTTTTATAAATGGTAATATCTAATTAAAAAAAATTATTTATTATTTTTTATATAGATAAAACATATTGATAATGAAATATATGATTTCTGGTAAAGTCATATAGTGTTTAAAAATACCCCTTTCATTTGTAAAATACATTTAATAATAAAACTAATATTAGAAAAAAATTATAAATATAATTTGATACCATAATATTATTTTTTTAATTTCAAATCTATAAATTATATTAGGGTTATTTTTGGGGATTTTTCTGAGATAAATCATTTATTGATAAATTGTGAAAATATGCATTATTAGTTAAAACTATCATTTCATTTAAATAATTTTTAATGTAAAATTTTATTTTAAATGCCTTTTATATTAAAATTAATTAAATTATACATCTATTAATACAACTTAGGTAATTTGAATCAATTTCACTTGGAAATTGTAAATAAAAACATAATAATATTTTGATATTAATTCTTCTTAAAAAACTTTTAATTTGGTCACATATGTATGATTTGAATTAATCATAATTATTAGACTTATGTGAATTGAACATAGAAATACCAAAATAAATCATCTTAATAAGTATAATTTTTATATTATAATTATATAATGTTTATTTTTTTCCAAAATAACATGTAGAAGTGATTAATGTCAATTAAAGCCTAATCTTGGACTAAACCAGAAACATAGGGGGTAAATGACTTAACCACTTGTCAAAAGACCATTTAATTGAACATATATCACTGAAAACCCATCCATTATTGATTTAAGGTTGGTTTTTATGACTTTGGTTTGAAATATAATTTGTACACCTTATGTGTTTTAAAACAATTCCATGTGAATCATTTTCCATCCCTACAATAGGCCAACACATCATCAAATTATTATCAACTCAAAAACCTCCTATGTTCATCCAATAAAATCAGTATATGTTTCAAATTAATCATCAGTTCCACTGAATAATTACTTTTGGAATAATGAAATCCATGGAATCAATTTAGTACAAACCAAATGGAGTTACCCGATTAAGAGGTGACATATTCTCTCATGTCGTTTCTTTTATTTCCATTCTACACCCTCCACAATATTCATTCTATATTTTTATAAAAACAAAATTATTATGAATGTACTAGTATGTTATTATGATAAGGTGTCATCCTATAAATACTCATACCTCAATCGATTGGATAATGAACATAATGTTCATGTGTACGACGAACTACCACCTTACTAAAAGATGATTGTTCAATTATACTAATCGCCTCTCATGATAGAAATTATGATAGAAATATGTCTATATATATATAATTTAAATATTATATGTATTAATTATTTAAAATTATTTTTTCCTATTACAAAATATATATTTTTATATTCCATGTGGTGTTAATATAATAATTTCCATTTGGAAGTATGGACAATGACCCCCACAAAGTGATATTATTTGTTTATAAAAAACATGGGTTGTTTTAATGATGGTTTCAGTGAATATATAATACATATATGATATCATAAATCTACTAAAAATTTACATATATAGATATTTTTGTGTGTGTGTGTCTTTTACTTTAGTTCATTTAACATTAAAATTATACAGAAATATCATTCAGATGTATATACGGCCAACTGCCTCCATCAATCGTGTATGAAATTTTTTATTTATAAATTATATAGATTAATAATAAAAATAAAATATTTATATATGATATTTTTATCATGGTTTAAATTCTTTATTACATTATATAATGTATAAATACCACTGATAATACAAAATAAGATATCTGTGAAGAATAACACCAGTATTACTCAATGTGAAAACATAACATAGGATTGTTAACGAGAATGTAATATAAGATAATAATAAAACCATATATGGTAATAGATATAATATTTTAGTTAGTTAAAATAATTATAATGAATTTATATATATTATATAGGTGGTTTGAATGGTTATAACGAGAGTCGTGAATCAATGTAAAGGGATTTCATCAAAAAATTTATTTTCTTGAGATATATGATGTGTTCACCAATATTTATTTTTTGTGTTGTTAATGTCTTTAACATGAGTGTAATATTTATATAATATACTTAAATTTGTTTTTATTAACATATCCATATAATTATTCTTCTTTTATTTGGAATACAATTTATTAGTAAACTATTCAGTACAATAGTTTTGACTCAATTTAGCTTCTTTGAGACTCATGTTTGGTTATGCACCTAATTTTTTTTGAGGTGTATATACTTCACTTTTATTTTTTAGGTCATGAATTTCTGTATTTTACTGATATTTTATGATTCATTTTATTTCAATTTATTATATGTAGTGTACAATCCCATGTAACCAAGCAATAAGAGTTTATTGAAAAATATCAATGTTATTAGACATTTTTAGTTATTTTGGATATTTAATTCAATAATATGATCCCTCTCTCAAGAGAATTCATTAAATTTTTTGTCCTTTTATTATTAATAATATATTCATTTATTCATATCATTTATTCCACTCTTTGTTACATAATATAGATAAGGATGTGTTTTTTAGAAAGAACAAATTTACCCTCTATTCGGTCGGAAATCTATTCTCCTTTAAAAAATGTTTTCTAAAAAGTATTTTCCAATAATATTATTCTAAAATAATAAATTCATTAAATTAATTTTTTATCCATTTTATTTTACCAATTTTTTAAATGTAATCTTCTTTCCTCTTTCTGAATAATCCATTTATATCCTTTTAAACATAGAAATAGAATGTTTTTTATCTCATTCTTAATGTATGGATTTATCTTTCCTCAATACATTGAATATTTCTTTTCATGTTTAATGGTTAATTATTGAATGAATTATTTTTTAGATATATTTTCAAGGAAAATGGGTTTAATGTTTTTCGTGCTTATTCTTTATGTTATAATGGAAATTTTCGTTGAATGTGTTTTCAAATGTATATTATAAGTTTCAAAGGAAAAATATCTTCAATAAAATGTCACAAATATTTTTTATGTTTTCATAGAAAATGGTTTTCAATTTTTTTAGAGATTATATATATATTTGGATGTATTTTCACAAAAATGTTTTTCCAAACCTTTTATATTAATCATTATATATTCTCAATGTGTTTTCAATGAAAAATGTTTTTAATTTTTTTTTAAGATTAATTTATATATTTCCAAGGGAAAATGATTTCTAACTTATTTAAATTCTTTTTTATATGTTTTCATGTTATTTTATAAGAAAAAAATTATCAAATATTTTTATGTATTAATAATCATTTTGTAAAAAATAAATTATATTTCCCTCAAGAAATATTTTTGAAATATTATTCAAATTATTTTCTATATAAGATGACATATATTGATATTAATCATTACCTTATATAAAATGATATAATGTTTTAGTGTTTACAATTTATATGAATGAGTTATTCTTAATTTCATGGTCTTAATGAAACCCATTTCTCTTTCACAGCTTATACAATTATGATATTTGTTTCGCTTTCATGGGTTATGAAGTTGATCAAATGACTATGAATGCTTTATCACATCTAAAATTTATACTATAAATAAATTATTGTGATACCCATTTCATTTCAAGATTTATTATATTATTTTTTATGATTATTTGAACCATTTATATATTATTTTATTATTAGATGGGTGGGACCTCTATCTCACTGAAATGTTTTTGGAAAAATTTATACCTCGTGCGATATACTAAAATATTATTGGGAATGATCATTCACCACTAAGATAGAAATGTGAATGAATCATTACCACCAAGATGAAAGGATGCGTGAAATAATCCTACTAAGATGGAAATTTTATTGATAAATTACTTCTAAGATGGTATCTAGAGTGAAACCATACTACCAATATGGTCCTTTTAGTGATTACATGACAACTTTGGAAATCATATTATATGCTAATATGTCTGACACAATTCCATATTTTATTCATATGTTAAAATTTCATGGAATATGTTCTTTATTTCATTATGACTAATTTCTTACGAATTGAAAATATTAATTATTATATCGTATATCATGTGTGTGATCGTCAAATGTTTTGAACATGTTTCGTATCATTTCGTTCATGTCATGCTTACAAATTTAATTTATTTACCTTAATGAGCATCTGAGCTCACCCCTTTTTATATATACACTCCATATGTTATTATTAATGATTTTAGGAAGAAGTCATAATGGAGGATATATTTATGGGATATTTGGATAAACTTTCACTATGTTAGAAGTTTTTTTTCAATGTTTCCAAATACAATAAACTATTATGGTTCTCAGGGATGTAGTTTTTGTAATGTATATATTATTCATCCAAAATGATGTAATATACTAATATGATAAGACTCATTCACTATAGTTGGTATCAATGTTACAGTTTAATCAACCGTTGAAATCTTTTATGAGAAAAAATTTCTGATATCCGTAGGAAAATTTCTAAGATATTTCTAGGTATGTACTTATGGAAAAGTATAATAATGAGTCGACATTTAGGAAAATGTAAATGGATTTTGGTAAATGAATGATTGAGCAGATTTTTGGAAATAAATACATTTCTAGATTCTATATATGGATGTCACATTCGTACAAATGTTTATAGGGGTAACTACTCCAACTAAATATTCTATCACTAACATGGGGTAATCTGCTATTGGACATTGAGCCTTGATGCACACATTGTTTAACACTCCTAGGGGATATGATTTGGAAATTCACAAAGTCATCAAAACACATTATGAGGGATTTAAATATAAATTGGTTATGAATAACATATGATAAACATAGTGTTCCTTAGATTAAGGATCGTGTCACGATTTAGACATCTTATTAGGAAATATTTTTACGTTAATGTGGTTTACTGTTATAATATGAAATTTTCACACTGTACTTCTCCTTTTAGTCAGTTGTGTAATCTAGATGAAATTGGATTAATGATAAATGTGATGGATGATTTTCTATTCATTATTCAAGTGTGGTGATCACTAGAGTGGATGATGTTTTGATCATTCCAAATCATTTTCCACGAAACATTATCAATATTGTGTACTATAACCAATTCCTTAACTCCCCTAGGAAGAGAATGAAAGAGTTCACTAAGATTATGTGAAATTGAGACCATGGTGGAATGATGTTTTGATTTATATTTCTTGAAGAATATGTAAAGATTAAACTAAGTGAATGTATTATAGGAAGAAGAAGATGTTTTGAATGTTGAAAAAAGGAAACAAATCAAGAAACTATAAAGGAATTTAATATTTTAGTTAATCAATTAAATGAGAATATTGGCCTCTTTAAGCCATTATTGAAGGTGTAGTGTTTAAAGTACGTAATAAATAGTCATTATGAAACTAAATTTACAAAGCGTAGGTATCCTAAATAGGATCATAAAGGTGGTAAAAGTAATGGTTACAATATTGATGATAGAGAGACAATAGAGAAAATGTTAATGGAAAATGGAATTGTATAATAGAATGAGGTTTCCTTGTTAATGGATGAAGGATCAAGAGGTATAAAAAAATAAGTTATGTGTTTGGATTAATGATATATGTTATAAGAAAGGTGAAATACATATGGATTCTTTAGTTTATGATATTCACTATAGATTTACAAGAGCATGGTTAATAGTTCTAATGGAATATAAAAGTTATATAATTCCAAGGTTATGTTCGTGGAAAACATATGATCACGAGAAAGATAACAGTAAATATGTTCCTAATTTTATGATAATGGTTTTTGGATAAAGATATATTGGATATGTATAAGTAAATTGGAAGGTAATAATTACCTTCGATGTATCTAAGGACATGATGACAAGTATTTCATGAAATAATGGATGATATTTACATATTCTTGGATTTTTGGAATATATCAGGTAATAAATAGAATAATGAAGAATTCCTGTTTTACAGATGAATTTATGGAAATTCTGGTTATTATAAAGTTCCAATAGTTTAAACCATTATGACATCCACATGATTGGAATGTGGAACCAAATAGATACTTTGTGATATGTGTGTCATCGATGTTAAGATGATTTCACAACTGTATCAATAATGATATTTTTTTATCATTAAGAAGGGTTATATGGTTAATCATTTAAATAATGATTATGTTAAACATTAAAAGACATTTTTGAGACAAAAGTATTAATTTTCCTCATGTGGATTTAAGAATAATAGATAACCTATTATAAAAACATGTTGATAATGATAACTAATGATAGATAGGATGGCATATCATTGATCTCATGCTCTTTTACATTCATGGTAATGAAAGATCACCTTGCTTATTAGAGAAAGGGGTTGAGTGGATCATTGGACACCAAAGGGCGATGTAATCCAAAAACAATGAAGGTATATATTTTCATGAAAATTTATTAACTTTAGGAAAAAATATCCTCAATCCAAAAATAATATCCTTGTACGTCCATTCCTAATGAATCAGATAGGCACATAGTTTATCAAAGATTTATGGTTTTATTACTATACGTTTCTTATAAAATTATTCTCTATCCTCTGAATTAGCATATCATATTTTTATTTTTCTTCCATGTACATGCTTTCACATCCAACATTTTTTATCCTATGTGGAACCCAAGTTATATCTTACTATGTGTAACCACTATAATGCCAAAATTCATCATTTAAATGATGATTTAGTATCTAGTTATTGATGTGGGTCTCTATAAATGAAATGTTCATGTATTAAACCATCAATAAATTAGATAAATTTCGAGTGAGAAATTAATTGTTTTTGGGTTAGAATGTAACAAACCAAGATTTTTTGATATTTATTAAGTTAATTAATATATTTATGATACTTTTTATTTCACATTTCCCTTGATATATATATATATATATTGAAACACTAAGTCAAACATTCCTTTCACAGGGCACCATCATGGCATGTGCTACACATAATACCCACTTGTCTTTCACAACACGCAATACTAACATGGATTCCCCTATAGGAAGCACAGACATGGCATACGTTAGATGCAACTAAGAGAGATATGATTTCTGGTAAAGTCCTTTTATGTTTTAAAATTCAGTTTTCTCCAATGATCCAAATTTAATAATGAAATTAATTTTAGAGACATTTTGAAATATATTTTTATAAAATAAAATTAATTTTTAATTTATAATGTCAAAATTATATTATGGAATTTCTTTAATTTTTCTAAGAAACATCAATTTTTGTTGAATAATGAAAAAATCTATTTTTAATAAAAAACTACATTTTCATTTAATTAATTATTAATATTAAATTATTTGATAGTTTTTTAAGGTCATATTAGATCAATTATAATTCTATTAATAAAATTTATTTCATTTCAGTAAATTACACATTTTTTATGAGTATAAAAACTTAATAACCTTTTGAACATATATCATCATTAATAACCCATAATTTCATCATGTCTACAAGATTCAAATTAATCATTATTTTTTCAATTATTTGAATTTAATTTGAATGAACTAACAAAAAATTGTTATTAGAATAATATTTTGATTATAAATATATAATGTTTATTTTTGAGTAAAATTATTAGTTAAACGATTAAAATTTATCACTATTTTTAATATAAAGAAAATCTTAAATAGAGAATAAACTTTAATTTTAGGAGAAAAAATGACTTATACACTTTTACAAAGCCAATTTTACGGAAATATTGTGGCCATAAACCATACATAAATTATTTATGTAGGGTTGGTAAGGATTCGATTAGGTAAGAGCATGTGTACACCAAACTTGTTTTCAATAATTTTAATTGAGCCATTTTCCATCCATATGAAATTCCACCACTAATCTCAGTTATAATCATAAATAAAAGCTCTTAAGATCATCCATGACCTAGAAAATACCTTTACAATAATTCCTACCTTCTTCATTGAATCATTACCTTAGGCAAAAATGTCCAATGGATCCTTTAGGAATGAACTAAAAGCAGTGACATGATTAATAGATAACATCTTCTCTCAAGACCTTTCCTTTGTTTTATTTCTCCACCACAACACATTATTTTTTATATGATTGAATAATGAAACAATTTTCCTCAATATTCTATGATGTTTTAATTATAATTTTGAACATAAACTTACACAAAACATCTTCTAATTATTAATGAACATATTTTTTATGTGTATGGAAAACTATTACCTCACAAAATGGTGATTGTTCGATTTTCATTACAACTTCTAATGGTGAACATTAAGATGGAAAATATTTATTTATATGTAATATATTGTATTTAATTTTTATTCATTATTATTTATCCCATTCACAACACAAATCTTCCTAAATTTCCAACTTGTGATAATATGATAATTTTGTTTCCAGGAATGTAGACTACCGCCCCTCAACGCGACATGATTCATTCATACACTACATAAATTTTTATTAAGTATTATTTTAATGAATATATATGAAATATATGATATCATTATTATACTATAATAATGGTATATATATATATATATCTATATAATTTATTTCTTCCATTCAACATGATAAATAAATGGAAAAATCATTCATGCGTACTCACAGCCTATCGTATCCATGAACATTGTATTCCAATTCATACTTATATATTATATAGATTATAATAATATATATATATATATTATATAAATTCCATTTATTAAATTCATTACATACTTTAAATCATGTTATAATATATAAATTAAAATGATATATTAAAAATTAGGAAACATGTAATGAATAAAGTGAATATTACCCAAAGTGGAAACAGAACATAATATTATTAAAAAGAGGGAAATATAAATTCATAATAAAACCATAATTGATATTATATAAAATTCTATTATTATTTAAAATATCTATAAAAAATTATATTTATTATACTTGTGTTTTGAACAAGTATGACATGAGTTAAGATACAAGGTAAGGGGATTTCATATTACTTTTTATTTCTGTGGGATATATGTTATGTTCACCACTATTTCATTTTATGGGTGTATATAATATCCAAGATTGTAATATTTTTATCAAACAAATAAATTTATGGGAATTGAAATATCATTCTCTTTTTCTTCATAGGGATTAAATTTCAAAATGTAACAAATTAGTAAAATAGGTTTGTCTCAATTTTCCATAATTGAGTCTCATGTTATGTTTTAGACCTAAATTTTTTAGAGGTTTATTTAAATAAATTTATAATTTTATATCATTAATATATTTATTTTAATTATATGTTAAGCTTCATTGAATTTTATTTTCTTACATTGAGAGTATAATTCCATGTTATCAAGTGGTAATAGTTTATTTAAACGGTCTCATCCCTTTTTGAATATTATTAACAATTTTGATTATTGGATGATATATTATGTTCAACATGTCAATAAAATTCATGAATTTTTATATCCTTTAGTTATTCATTATTTATTAATATATTGGCATGAGTTATTCATCTATTTGTTACAAAATATAGTTATAAAATGTTTTTTAAGAAATGCCCACATTACCCTCTCATTAGTCAGAAATTTGTTTTCCATCAATACCATGTTTTTAAAAAATGGATCCCAAGAATATTATACTAATATTATATAATAATAAAGAAATTAATATATTTTCATTTAATTTTTTTTCAATATATTATTTCTGTCACATTCTGGATGGGGAATTTTTAACCACTTTATAATGAAAAAGGATTGATATTTTTACCTAGTATGACATGTACAAATTTATATTCCATCTATCCTTTGATTTTTTATTTTCATGGTTGAAGTTTAATTTTAAAAATAATTTTTTGAAAATATATTTTCAAAGGAAATTGGTTTTCAAGATGATATTATACTCCATTTATAAGTTTTTATGAGAAATGGATTTTGATATTTTTTGAAGCCTATTTTTTATTTTATCATGTAAATTGGTTTTCCATATGTGTTATGGGACTTATTTATATATTTTCAAATAATTTATACTGAAACATTTTCATGTAATTTTGAATATATTATTATTATTTTTCATGGTGTTTTTTAAGAAAAAGGTTTTATAAATATTTTTAAAATAATTTCATACATTTATTGGGGAAGTGGATTTCAAAAGGATTTCTAATACTCCATAAAAGTTTTCTATGAATTTTATAAAAAATATATTTTCATATGGTGTTGTGTATTAGAAATAATTTTCAAATAATGAAGTATATTTCGCCAATGAAATATTTTTTAATGATATTTCAAAATTATTTTCCAAATAACATGACATATCAAGATGTTATTAATTAATTTCTAGTAAATTATCTAATGGTTCCATTTATATTCATTAAATCATTGGGTTTTGGATAATGTAATGGTCTTTATAAAACTTGTTTCTCTTTCACAATAAAATGTTTATGAAATATGTTTCTCTTTCATGGGTTATGGTTTTGACGAAGGTACAATAAAACCTAAAACTTTTCCAAATATTATGATATAATGACATTTTTATGATACCAATTATATTTCTTGGGTTATGATATGAATGATTATTATTTCATGGAACAAGTATGTAGGATATAATTTTTACATGGGGGACCTATATCATCCTCAAATGAATTGGTTAGTGATTTGCATCTAATGAGATACAATAATAGGGTCCTGAGAATGAACCCTGACTACTAATATGGACTTGGGAGTGATCCACAACTACTAAGATTGTATAATAAGTATACTCATGCAACTAAGATGTCCATGGGAGTAAACCCTTACAATCATGTTGGTATGTCCAGTGTACCCATACTAATAATATGGTCTAGGTAGTGATGACTTCGATACTTTGGAAATTTTATTATATGATTATGTTTCTTCCACAATTCCATGTTTTATTCATATGTTATGATTTCATGGTTTATGTTCTACATTTCATTCTGATTCATTTTATATGAACATATTATCTGTAATATGATCCCTTGTATGCAGGGGATGATCTTCAAATGTTTTTCTCATGTTCTATACTATTTTTTTCATGTTATAAATAAACATTTCATTTATTTACCTTACTGACCATCATATACCACCCCTTTCTTATGTTTCCTTTTACTAGGATATGAATAATGGTTTTAGGTATATGTAACCAAGTGGATATATTAATTATAGATATTGATTATCTCTCTCTATGATATAAGATTTTATTTCTAGGTTTTCAAAGAAAAAATATTACAGTCCTTGAGAAAGTATGTTTTGTAATATACTAATTATTTATATAAAATGATGTTATATCATTGTATGATAAGACTAGGTCACTATAGAATTAGACTATATTTCTTACTTGGAATGGTGTTTTTGGATTTTATAAATTTTTGGATTGTCATGAAATAAATGGAAATATTTTTAAAGTGTTTTGAGTTTAGTTATCAAGACTAAGATGATAGTGATTGTACTATTGAAAATTTAACAATTCACTAAGAAACTAAAAAACATTATGTTGAATAAATTAATATATTCAATTTATAGAGGGAAAAATTATTAGAATATGTATATAATAATGGGTTAGTGTTTCCATGTACTTCTCAATTCATATCACCAAATATATACTCATTGATCATGGTACATTTTATCTAATTTTTGGATTACTCTAAAATTATATCAAAGATGGATTCCATTATAGTATAATGAGGATTATTATACTATAAATGAGGCTTTAGTGAAAATAATTTTATATAATGTGTTACCTCTATGATTTTTTCCATAAATTATACCCCCGTTGAAAAGTAGGTTTCACATGAAGTACTAAATGAAAATGTTCACTAGATGGGTGCACATCATGAGTGTAAAATGTTGTGCCATATGAGTTTCCAAAGTGAACCATAACTCTTAGAAGTTTATTATTGGATATATTTATATTCTCATGGTTCTATCAAAGTGAGGAATCCTCTAGATCATATATTGATCCCTTTGGAAATTCATCTTCATGATTTCATTGGGTGATGGTTGAGTCTAGTGACTAAGAGACACAATGAAATTTAATTATATTTTCATGTATTAAATTATATATTTTGGGAGTATTTATATCACGAAATTATGTGTCTATCTCACATACATTATTTTTATAGATTTATCATGGTACCGTACCCATGAATGACTATTTGTTGAGGTCCAATAACCTCTCATGATTATCTCTAGATATGGTTCATTATCTTCTATTCTATGGAAATACCATAGAGTTGGGTATAATCTATGAAATCTGGGATAATGTTAAAATTATTTCAAATCCCACTTAGGCTAGAGTTCATTAGTTGTATTTTTAGTAGATAATTTTGTTGCAAGAAGTTGCATGTATGTTTTTCTTGTAGTTGTAATAGAAGAGTTGGGGAATTGGTTGTAGGTATCCAATATTATAAATAGGGATTTGTTCATGTGAAAATACTAATTATATGGCTTTACAATAGAGGGTCTATTATTCTAGTGTATCATCATAGTTTTATTCATCCAATAGAGATTCATTGTTTCTCTTGCAATAGTATAGTATGTCTCATGTAGGATTTTCTGATATTCCATGAAAATGCTTGGGAAACAATAGATGTACCACCATAAAAGATACATTTTAAAGGTAATTTAGGTCCATTAGTTGTAATCTATAGAATAGGAGTATGGATATCATCTATAGGTGGCATAATGTCTAACTTATTTCTTACACTACCCCTAGGCTCTCCGCACCTATCACGTGGAACTAGTGGTTAGGGATTACAAAAACTATCGTCTATAGAAGACTATAACCTTGATGCTCTAGGGAGGATTAGATGTATGATCTGAATCCTATATAATTTGATATAGTTTTCATAATCACATGTGGAACCCACATTTATCTTTCACAATTTTGTTTTTGATACTTAATGATTTTTTTAGTCCCTGGATCTACACATATGCATTGAGAATCCAACTGGACAAGATTAAGTGATCAAAAAATATTTCAGATAGTGAGACCTAACCATTTACAAGAGATATTTACATGTTATATCATTATAGTAGTTATTAGGTCTTATAATTTCATCCATGTTTCTTACTAACTATCCAAATATCGAGTGTAAGTGTTCTATTTTATGGAAGGTGAAGTTATGTGTCTATTGGGAATGATTAAGATTTCATCTTTTTATAGTGGTGTCCGAGTATGAAGCCACCATTTATAAGGAAATTATAATATTATCTCATAAAAATAGATAGAATTATACATATACCTAAACCCAAGGACTGCCTTGTTTTCTGTTCTAGAATATCAAAATGCTGTTATAGATCTTCATGTGTTGATGAGGTGGTAGTAGGATTTTAAAAGGAATTGATTTATCTGGTGCATTTCTCTGGCTTGACAGTCCTCTTTTGGTCACAAAAAAGTATGATGGGAGATTTATGTTGTGTGTGTATTAAAAAAAATTAAAAAATGTGATCATAAATAATATATATCACATATTGATGATATGAAAAATATTTTTACATTTGAAATGGGTGATACTGTTATCAAAGAAGGAGATTAGATATGTTTATCACTCTATCATTGTATGAGATGTGGATATACCATAGAAAATATTCTAATGTTTCTTTAGTCATTTTGGGAACAAGGTGATACCTCACTGTTCGATAAATTCACCAACTTTGTTTATAGGACTCTGAAACTGGATGATTCATAGAATTTTAGAATACTCCATGGTATTCTTCATCAATCAAATCCTAGTGAACTAGACATCTATGGAGGAGAATATAAGGAACCGGAATATGGTCTTATACATACTCCTTGAATTATATCGTTATGATGATATCTTTTAATGTAAATTATAGTATATTATCTCTAGAAGGGGAATGTGTTAGAATATTCTCCCAGGAAAAGATATTTTACATAGTTGATGGCCAAAGTGTCTGTGTAGTTTTCCTTAATGTATTTTTTGTAAGTGGAAAAAATTGTGCAACCTATCTCCCGATGATGGTTTTTACCCCATTTCATCAAAAAAATTAGATAGGGTCTTCTTAGATATAAATTAATGAGAAATTCCATATTCCATTATCTAATCAACATGTTCTTGATAAATTATATAAAGGCGGGGATTACATCATCCATATAGGACTACTTATGGAAATTCTGACGTTTTATGGGGTTGTTCAGAGGGATATCTGTGCATCCCCTTTGCTGGTGAATCTAGGTGTACCCATGATAAACCATGATATTCTCTAATTGTTCTAGTGGGAAAAAATATAGAAGGTTGTAGTAGTGTTTATCTCTCATTTCCTCACTTATCAGTTTGTGAAGGATGAGCATTTGGTTGTATGAGGGTATGATCAACCGCATGAAGTAACAGTGTGGAAGTGGGGTGTAATATATTAGTAATTCATGATGGGGATCCCATTATCATTTAGGTGACACAATTATTTATAGGTGATCATAGGATGACTAATTTTTTTTTCCACATCCTATTTGTCTGAGAGAAGTGTTTAGTAAGTATCATGGGATTCATATATATGAAATTGATTGTATGGATTCATGATGATGCACATATGATTTTCAAAAATCATAATTCTATATTTAAATCATGATTATAGGGAGGTTATTAGGAGGCCTTTAGGACTCAGTTACATTTGAGAATTTCATTTCAACCATATACAGATTTCTATACTGAATGGTACATTTTGGTAGTGGAAAACATGGTAAATGAATTCATGATAGAATTTGGCCATATTTGGGAGGATCACAAAAATTTCATAGGGGTATCAGGATTTGTTTTACCAAAATAGAAAAATTATGGAATAGTTAAAGACAATATATGGGATACCCTCTACGTCAAAAAAATATTGTATCAATCCATTTGATTAAAAATTAATGGGACCAATGATGAATTAAGGGAATATTTAGATGGTTCCAATAATCTAAAATCATATGAAGACATCCCAAAGATTTAAATATTCATAGGCCTATAAATGATTGATAAATTATATGTTTTTTGAGGGAGTTCATGTGTTCTTGTAGGTATCAATTGAACATATAATTTAAAGATTTAGTATGGGAAGTAATGTTTCTCCAATTTTTACTAGACCATTCAAGATATTGTGTATTTTCGGATTTGTTGAGTACCAGATGGACCTACCATTGTGTTTAGACTGGGATTATATATCATTCATTTTATGAGGATGAGAAATAATTTTCATGATATATAACATGTTGTCACCAATGGTGAGATGAACATAAAGGATGGTGGTTCAATTATATAGTTCATATTAGATATTTAGGATATGAATGGGATGCACCTTAATGGATTATTAAGTCCCTTGGATTGTGTTTAGTGGTAGAATTAGAATATGATGAAGTGATCATAGGATTTAGACACACAGATGTTAGATTAATACAGTAATATATTTTGAGTGGGATTGTTCTTTTTTTGGAATCAAATCAATTTAAGGTGGGATAATGTAATGAATATATTTTTTCATTTTTATATTTTAAAATAACATATGTGAGTTTTTTTGGAGCCATACCTTGAGTATGGAAGATATTTGAAGTCAGTGGAAGATATAGAGTTGATATAAAAAATATTAACTATATAATATCATGCCTATGTAGTTTTTCAAGACTAACAAAATAAATAATGAATGACTGATCATTTGGAAAAAATGTGACTGTAGTTTTTTCAAAAATTATTTTTTTAACATATGTATTACATACACATGAATGGCATATCATATTTTTGTAGATGTTATCATGTGTGAATTAGAAACTTATTTTTTATTTATTTATTTTCAATTAAATAACCTCTTCATATTCAATACCACTAGTGGAAAATCCCTATAGTTATCCATATAAACATCTGTATATTATTGGAGTGAGTGATGGTTATTTTATACTATAATAATTCATTAGGGATATTGATTGAGATCCAACGGATAATCCTCACCAACTAATTTATTAGTTTTCACCATCAATGATGATGTATGGATAATCATCATTAGAGATTGATCGAAACTCAAGTTAGATTGTTTTTTATTTTATTTATTTCATTTGTATTAACCCAAGAGGAGCCCTAATAATATCCACTAACAAATTGATTCATGGGACAATCATTCATTCGAGGTGTAATTTTTTATTCCTAGGTTTTGGGATTTGATACTATTTTATTAGTGTTGTTAATTAGTTTTTTTCACTATTATAATGGAATCGAGTCAAGGAAAATATGAAAAATAGTTGAAAATAATTACATATTTTTTGTTTTATGCATTTATTCCCTCGTTCTACATAGCTTCATAAATGTAAATACATTTTCCGATCATTCCACTAAAAACTAGTTATTGATCGATCTACAACAAATATTTTATACAATGGTTTGATATAAAAATATTGGGTTCACAGTCATGGATGGATTTATGTATGATAGTGATGAATAATGATTGAATGATGATATAGTTCATCTAAGTGTTACCATGTTGTGGTTTAGTGTTCATCATGGTTCAACAAGAGTTGATTCTTATGTTAACCGAGTAGATAAAATCTAGACGTCATCTATTTTGAGGCTCATTCAGCTGAGTTACTTGATTTTTCAGTATGATTGATTGATGAATCGAGGACAATGATTCATGAGAAGAACTATATAATTGTTTTTTTTGTATTTTTGGAAAATATTTTCTACATGGTATGAATTTCATAGAACACCCACTATGTAGTCACTCTTTTACAGATCCAAGGATTGTACCTAGATAGAAATATTAGATGTCATTTGTTTTGGATGGTCTCCTTTTATCATGAAGATTTTCTTATATAGTTTCCTCTTCACTACAATTTGTTTATTTAAAAATAAAATATTGTATTTGGGTGGATAGTTTTCTTCTTGTCACACACAGTGTGACTCAATGATATATTATAGGTTTGATCCCTAGGCATCCATGGGAATATAAACAATCATGCTAATGTGAAATTCTACAATTCATGGGAATAGCACAATGACATAGTCATTACCATGTGTACACACATGAAATCTAGGGATTATAGACATGGGAAGGTAGTACAATCTGTGTTTCATTGATCTCTACGCTTTATATATCTAGTGGAAAACTGTTTTGTTTATATAATTACATACAATGTTTTATTGTGAGACATCTATTGTTCCAGACTAATCAGGACACAATTTGAAAACATAGTACACCACATGTACATACAAAAAGAATGATTGAGGCCGTCTATCTCTTCATTATTGACCATTATCATTTTGGTTCATTCCATTATACATTCTTATGAAGGTAAAATGTGGAATTATAAATGTTAGATAATATTATAATGATCCCCTCAATACATTTATCCTTCTATAGAGATTAAATAATACCTTTGTATAACTAGGATGTGAATCACAATTGTTTCATCAACATTACTAGGAATGGGTTGAGGATTCCTTAGTGTATGATAAAATACATTTTTGGCTATTCCATGTATGGTCCAATATAATACAAAGGAAACGTGTGTGATACTTTTTTTGTATCAATCACATTGAAGATCTACTGTGTACTTACATTATTAATACCGATGAGCACAACCTTATAGATAATATACATTAATGAAAGCGTGGATCATGTAGTATGGTTTCCCAATCAGTAATTACAATGAATCCCCGACCAAAAACATGTGGTTGGATGTTTGGTTGTGAACTATTTGATACATGGTTCCAATTATCAGGATATCCATGTTAATGTTCTTATTCCTATGTCTCAAATTATAATTGACATACCTTGTTAGTGAGGAGCTGACTAATCTCTTTGTTCAATATTGTTTGTGATTTCAAGGTCTCCTACCTGGTTTTTTTATGAATTACCATATATATGACATTCCTATACATGTTGTGTATTACATCGACTATAGGATATTGGATGGTTTCCTTAGAAGAGTAAGAGAGGGTAGACCATTATATGATAGGATTTCCATGGTCCACACAAGGTGTTTCAATTGACAGTATTAACGTCTTTCTATCAGGACAGATTTCCGTTACAATCTTTATGGACATATATATTTTATTATGTTTTATTATAAAATAAGAATCATTCGATTATTTGATGTGAATATATTCATGCATTTGTATAGGTTTTATTTTTACCATTATTAATTATATGGATAATAGGTGATTTGGATGTGTGTATATGTAATATAGGATAAGGCCTCCATGGATTATAATATACATATTCAATTATTTTCCCCATCCACATATCAATTGGAGGTGGACATGGGGTATCACACTCATCTTACTATTGGCTAGGTGGGCCATTGTTGGTTGGGTCATGGAATCTAATGTAGATATTTTATAATCCATGAATGATGATACTCAATTAACATGAAATATCATAAATAGTAAAATGTAAATACAGATGAAAATATTCTGTATTTGGTAATTTATTTATCATAGGACAATAAAGGATACTACAAGGAATATAATTATAATTTTTTGAAACATTTTTTATATTATAATAAATTATTTCATGGTTAAAGTATACACACTATAGATTTGGATTGGAGAAAATAATATAAAATATTTCTCAATAATGTAGACTGATTAATGAATCCTTCATGGATATCAAATGACATAAATCTATAAAAAAATAATCCAGAGAATATTTTTTTTAAATATACTAAAATCAACATAATATGAATTATATGTGATTTTAAATGAAAATATAAACAACTAATTTTAAATGAAAATTTACATATATGATACCAAATAATTTTTTGTGAGGTTTTTACCCATCTTTCTTGATCTGTTATGTGGCTTTGTTTTCCTATGCATTTTTTAATTTATATAATATATTTCTTAGGAGCAGGTTTCTTGCCTATGTCCTTTCTTTTTGTGTAAAATTATCATTTTATGGATGTTAATGGTATGTGTCTCTTATATTAAATCAATTTCATCCTTGAGTCGATAGTTTTTGAAAACAAATATATTTTATTAATAGAGAATAAATCATTACATATTGTCATTTTTGAGTTATAAACACAACATGATTTCATTTTATTTCCTTTTTAGTAGTATTTATGTTTTCATACTCTTCTGTGTTGAAAAAAATCAATATTATTAATATATGTAAGTAAAACATTCCTATAAAAAATATACAATATTTATTGAATAATTATAAATATAGTTTGATTTATTACGTTATCATTAAAAAAACATAATGTCAAATTGGAATAAAGAATTTGTTGGAGAAAAAAAATTGAAATAGATCAAGTGAATGGTTATACATGCATTGAATAATCCAATAATACCTTTAAAAAAATCATTTTCATGATGTCTTTATGACTTATTCATATGGATAGGGGAACTAAAACATGTGTTCGACTCATTGGATATGGAATTGGGTTAATATTCGGGATTTAATTATTTTAATGGATTGGTTATGAATTTATATAGAAGGATTTATTTTATATTTGGTGTTGAGTTATTTATTTTCAAATACCCATTCCATAATTTCTTTTTAATGTAATTTTTAATGGATGTGAATCAGAATGGAATAACAATGGATTTCATTACGTAATTGCATCATCACTACATCTCTAATACAAGGTTTCTAAAAATATTATATCATAATACTCATTATTTTAACCATGTGATGTTATTTTATACTTTATCATAATCATACAATATTTTCACCTATGTGTCATATTTTATTCAATTTAAAATATTTTTAAAAATTAATTATAGAATAAAAACACACCAAAAAATAATTTTTTTATGCATTTTAATTAAAAATAAAATGAAAATATTATTTTTTCCAAACTGAATAATAATCATAGAAAGAATGTTTAATAATATATATATATATATATAATATGAAAAAAAACTTCATAATGCATATGTAAAAAAATAATTTTTTATTATAAAAAATATAATATATGATAAAAATGATTTTAAATTAACTATATTCATTTTCATATAAATAAATAAATTGTTACATTATATATTTTTATACAAATTTGTATGAGGTTATTTATTTTTTTTTTGAAATATTTTATTGAATATTATCATTCCAAATTATTAATATAGTTATTTAAATATGTTATATTTATTTAAAATTCACAACATATAAAAAAAATTTATTTATTATAAAAAATGTTTTCTTTAATTAATAAGTATATATATATTTCATTCTAAACATAATAAGTATATGATATTTTTAAATAAAATATAATATTTAAAATATTTTATAAAATTATACATTAAAATCATATAATAATCAATGTACTTATAGGATACATATATAGCTAATGACAATATATCGAATAACAATATATGAAATGGCCAGATAAACAATAATCTTATAACATTTTTTATATTGATAGAAAAACATATATAATTCACTTAACAAATTTAGCATATTTTTTCACAAAATTTATACTATATGTTCAAAGTTTTACAAATAATTGCTATATTAAACTGGACTATTTGATTATCGTAGGAGAGCATGAGAAATAATATTTCAATGTTTTGTTATTTTAATTTTCTTATTGTTTTATATATATTTTAATTTAAATGATTATCATCCATCTATATTTAACATAAAAATATTAATTTTTTTATTGTAATATTCTATATTACTGGAATAATTATTTCATCATGTAAAATCGACTTTTCATTTCTTTTATATTATACAAATGACTATTTCAATCAAAACAAAATAAAATGAATGGAATAATGATAGACATAAAGTGTAGGGAAATAAAATATATTCTAAATTATGAGTTGTCACATATACTTTATCAGAGGCATTATAGATGAGGCATTTTTTGATAGCTAATAAAAAATATATTGTATTGTATATCTATATCAACAACTATAATTTGAAAATATATCCAAAATATTAATAGTATTTCATGAATTGATAATAAAAAACCCTCGATGGAGTTAATATTCGAATTTTTTATTTTTCCTTAAATTGGTCCATATATATTATATACCATTGAACATGAATTACTGTGGTCTATATTTGGAGGTCATAGGCCCTCTTGGGGTGATATCTGAACCCATTTTATACTTATGAGTGCGTATTGTTCTAGGTTTATTAAGATTATTATTGAAGTCATAGTAATTAATAATATATTTATTATTATTATTATTATTATTACATCCCCCACCGTGATACTATTAAAAGGAGGGTATTATAAGCCATGAAAAGCAGTTCAATCCTCCAAAAAGAATTTTTTTACATTAATTATCACTATAGTAGCATATTATTTTATCATTGTAGTATCATAGAAAAAAATATTCATATCACTCATTTTTTCATTATTATAAAGCAATTGAGTAATGTTTTAATGATATTCTAACAATGATGTTATGCATTTTCCACTATGAAAATAATTGGTGAAATTAATAGTGGTTTATCTATTTGGATGAGGTTGTTAGTGTCTTGCTTTAATAATAATATCACATCTAAATGTTACATTCAGTTATATAATCTACGATTATTTAATATTATTCAATTTTATGGGCTTTCCCTTTAATTTAGGGAGTTTTTTTAGCAGTTATTGGATTTATCGAGGATATTTTATAGTGTTTTATAGTGTCAAATATTTCTTTACGCCATTAAATATTCTTGGAGGTAGGTCGATTTCATGAGGGGAGAGAGAAAGAGTTCCTAAAAATTTATTAATGGGGCAAACACTTTTTCCCTAACATAAAACAATCGAGAAGAAATAATTTATGTTTTGGAAAATTGTTTCATTCTATGATCCCATATATCCCAGTTTTTTATAATTTATTTTACCAGATTTACATTGGAATGATTTAACACTATTGGAACTTGTGGTTGTTGAAATCATTAACACTACTATGTTTCTAATATTTTGAAACCTATAAACTTTCAATATATGTGTCATTTTACTGTGGATTCAATATTGATGTTAAGGGAGTATTAAATGAGGGGTTTTATATCATATTCCATTAATCATTTTATTTTTCTCCTGTATTTTACAATCATCATAAGGATATGGAAGTAAAGGGATTTTTTAGTAGTCTTTATTAATGTATGATAATATTTTAGGAATTCATTTCTTCATAAAAAATAGACCTATTCAATTTTTTTTAGTTCAATATGATTAAGGATTATCTAAAGTGTTTGATTAATATTATCAAATAAAATTATTTTGTGAGATGAATATTTCATACTGCCTTATTTTCAAAAGTAGATTTGAAATATTGTTTATAGAATCATATTTATATATTTAAACTATTTACTATTGGAGAAAAATAAATAATGACGGAAATGATTTCTAGGAATGCTAATGATTGTATTTGTGGAATTTTATAATACTTAAATAAATATGTATTTTGATTGATTAAATTCCCCTTTGATATAGTTTTTGATGACTAATATAATGCCACCATGAGTGGGGTAAAAACATTGAAATAATGGGTATTATGTGTGTAGTCTTGGGAAATCATTACTTGGTATGTTTAGCATCCCTATCATTGAATATAGATGAAAAATATGACTAAAAATTTATAATTTAGGGAGACACATGATTGTGATCTCCAATACCTATTCTTGAGTAATATGGCTATGGGTGAATATCCATTTATTTTATTTGGTCAACAATGTTTTGAGGCTCTTAAATTTACTTGACCCTATTTTCATTAGGAATCCAAAATATTTTGAAATTTTTTAAATTATTAAGTCTTTAGTATTTTATATTTATTCATGTTTTCAATGTAATATATATATATATATTCATGAAATTATTTTTTTAATGGATGATTGCCATTAATTTAATTAAATTGTGTAAATATTTTATTAGTTCAATTCTAATTATTCTATTTCAATTTATCTAATCGACATGTTTTATGCATGATTGTGAAATAAAAATCTATAATAATTTCATTTTATTAAAAATTGATCAAAAATGACTTATTTAATAATTTATACTTATGGAAGACATTTTCTGACCCTTATGGGATATTTATCACACAACTTACATATATCTGATGGGTTTAAATATAAATTATCATTTTCTAAATTGGAAAGTGAAACAAAGTAAATAATAGTATTGGATATTGAAGCTAGTTAAACATAATGTTATTTTCATGGAATTGTTGTATGTTGACTAATATGTCACATTTAGAAATTTTTTACAGCTCTATATTTTTGTTATCTCAAGAACGATACTTATATATCCACTTTATTTCCTCTTTAATTTCATTATGTTTAGTTCAGTAATTTTTACAAGATTTTTTATTTTATTCTATTGTTTATGATTCATGTTGTTTAATTTTTCATTCCACCCATTTTATGAAAGATCGTTGCTTTAGTTTCCTCTAGTGAAAAAATACTCCCAATGGTTTTCCTTGGATTCTGATGCATATTACATAAGACTATTGTCATCAAGAATCCACGTTGAGCCATATGTTGGGAAAATATGGTTTCCTTGTTTGTCCATGATATATCTTGGTTAATGAAATATTATTATTCGAGGAAAGTTTCAGTATATGTGGTGTTTTATTTATTGGAAGATGTGATTTATAAATGGTGTTATATAAGTGGAATATTTTAAGTGAGAATCTTGAGAGGTCCGATAATTTAAAACCATATTATTATATGGAATATTCTGGAATGTGTTATTTTGTCATATTTTCAGATTAGTTTCGTTTTTATTGGATAATTTTTTGATATCTCTCCTCCATGTCCAATGTTGTTTATAAAATTAATCCCAAATTCTTTACTTGAATCATCAAGAGGTTGTTGCAGAGAAAATACCATTGGTAAATCCTTATATTGATTAGAATAATATCAATGAAGTAGCACATGTTTTCTATTTATTGACTATTGTATTAGGCTCACCCATAATTGTACTAGGGATGAGGATGTAGAAAATGACAGATATATGAAATGAAACTAAGAAATTATATTAAAAATCAATCATATCTATATAATACATATTGTTTTCAAGATTATATTAACTTTTTAGGGAAAATGGGATTGATATCAGGCATTATGGAGACTCCAAAATAATATTATGGATATGTGTGTTTTATTAAATATTAATGACCATAGTCTTGGTTTGGGGATTAATTGGTTCTGGAATAGAAGGTTGAGTGTTTTTAATCAAGTGGATTGTTATCCATCTGAACCAACATGTTTTATGTGGTAATAATTTTTCTAGATATGTCCATGATGTTCCCTACTATTCAATATTTCTTTTTTTTGATAGGTATGTTGTAAACCTAAAATTTTTTCAAACATGAAATTATCCCAAAAATATATGTATCCAATAAAAAGATAATTGATCTATGGGATAATATGAGAAAATGAGTAGATATATATTCACATGTAATCAATCTAAAACAATACCACAATGTTGTTATTGTTGATATTACATTTCTTAAATAGATTGACCATACATGAATGTTGAGTTTGTTTTGGATTCCTCTCCTGTATTGTGGAAATTATTATGTCTCATACAGATGGAAGGGGATAAATAATGATGTCATTGCTGGATGTGGTTGTTTATTCTAGTAGAAGATCAATAATACTCTCTTTGTAATAATTAGTTATAATCTATCTTACATGACACTGTTGTGTCAAAACCATGAATAAAAAATGGTATTTTGTAATTACACAAAATTATTTTCTCACTTATTGATCTATGGATTAGAAGAAATGATTATGATATCTGATCTCTTATTAGAGATGACATACATCCACTTCATCAACATGGTGGCATGTGGTATTGTTTAATGATTCAATAGAAGACCGTTTTATGAATCAATATTATGGGGGGATAAGTAAATCATCTTATTTGTTTTTTTTTCATTTTCTAAAACAATTACGATTGAAAATAAAGTTAGGTATAATGAATTTGAGAGGTATTATTTTCATTGATTCATATATAAATACTACTATCTTAGATACTAGTCATTCTCAGTCATTTATATCAGTTTAATTTTATTGTAAATTAAGATATAATAGGAACTCATTCTATATTTTATAGAGATGTAGATACCCCTCAATAATAAATGATGGATGGGTTTTTGATTCCCCTTATGAACCATTTATATATTAGATGTTTTTATAGGATGTGAATTACTAATTCAAAATTATGAAATAATATATATTATTTTTAAGACAAACTAGATGAATTCCCATATATATCATACTAATTGATATAATAAATGGGTTTTTTTGATAACATCGATGGGAACTCATAGATTTTTTAAGAAAATGAGATATAAGGTCTATTAAAGATTGAAATTCTCCACTTGAGCTCAGTAAAATATTACCATTGACCTAATGTATATCAATACTTTTCTAATATATTGATCATAAAGAATAGAAACTAATTAATATAAATTTAATTATTTTTTGTCAATGGGATTAATTCATCCACCTAAATTACCATTGGCTATACAAATATACATTTTATAGAATAATTATTGAATTTTCCATTTGATTATTGATTAACATAATATCAGTTAGGCGAAGATTAATAATAATAATCAATTTCCAAAATTTTATTATTTTTTTAACAATTAAATGAGAATGTGGGTTCTAAAAAAATTACATATTATATGGTTGCCTTATACATAGTATTTAGGATTAGATTTTTCCTATGATTTCTCTCCTTAAATTTTCTGGTAATATTTATAATCATATGATTCCATTTTCTATAACTCCTTCAATTGATGTTTTTTCTGACGAACTTGATATTTCATTACTATAAAAATTCCTTCCAAAAATTATTCATTGAAAATATCTTGATTATTCATGAAAAGAGGAAGACAATGAGAATTATCTATGAACTATTTTTAATACATTGAGTGATTGATGACATTATGATAAGATACTGAGGTATCATATCATAATTATAGAGGGTAAATTATTAGGATAATCATTTTTGAATCTTATAAACTCAATTAATCTGTAAAATTTAAATGTTTTCATTGCTTGAAATGATCAAATAAATGTTTTAGATATATATAGATTCATTGGTATGAGATGTTATTACCTGAAATTTATTCAAGGATATCTCAATGATGAGATCACCATTTACCTCACCCACATAGTTGTGGGGAAAATTATCATTTTATATGAGATTTTGTGGTTCCTTAAATGAATATAAACATCACCTAATCATATATCTTATCCTTATATTTTTAGAAATTAGACATAAATTTGTGGTGTTTTGTGATACTAAAGGTGCAAGATCGGGGGATGTTTATATAAAAATGGTTAACGTTGTTTTGTATTCCTCATGTATTCCATGACAATATAATATGAATAATTACATATATTTATTATATCATTCATAAATTATACATGCCATTTATATTTGATGAGTAAATAATTTTTGGGAATGGAACATAATATTTTCAAAAAATAAATAGCAACGCTATGTCATTTCTTAATGTGGCATGAACAACATACAAAGAAGGTTTGTATAGTACCTCAAGTAATTAAATTTTCCCATCTTATACCCCCTAATAAAGGGTAATGTGTTTCATGATTCCCTCTATATGATTCTTATATATGAATCTAAGATGAATTTCAAAGATGATTAGAACCAAATTGATGATTTCACTATGATGAACAGATATTAAAAGGATAATGAATATTTTTGTTTCCTTGTTACTAAAAAAGTGAAAAATCTCTTATTACCTTTTGTTTTTCTTGTGAATAAGATAGAAGTATAATTATACTATATAATTAATTCATTATACAGTGGAGAGACCATCACCGAGTGGTGTTTCTCTTAATTTGGTATTATTTTATTTAAGAACCTATGTGTTGTTCCTTATCCAATGGGATAGGTAGGAATAGAGGAATACCATTTAACAAAGGGATCAATTCAACCATTCACTACTAACATATACTATTCTATGAAGTGTCAATTTTGTGAGACTTAATTAAGGAGAGTCATAATTGAGTTCATATCCCATTGATATACATTTTGGGATATTTAGTTCGAGAAACAAAATCATTCCATTTTACATCATACATTGTCTGTGATATAGTGGAAGTGGGATGATGATTCCATGGAATTGTTTATTATTCTACAATTAACACATAAATGTAATAATTCCATATCAGTTGTGATATAGTAATTAAAAATGATTGATCATATTAACCCAAATGGCACCACATCTATTAAATTAGTGATATTCTATATGTATATGAAATTATGGGGATCCATGGGATTCTATCAAATATAATTTTTGATAGTGTACCCCTAGTTCACCTATCAATTTTAGAAAATCAATTATGAGGTGATGAGTTCTCATGTTTGTTGAGAATTTCCTTCCATCCATTGAAGGATAGAAAACATAGTGAAGGAATTAGAAGCTAGATGAAATGCTCCATGAATGTTTCATACAATATGGGGGAACAACAGATTACCACTTGGGAATGGTCAATGTTTCCTAAAAAATAGGTTTTTTCATCAATAAGAATGGATCCCTTTGAATCCTTGTATGTATATATTTAATAATCCTCACATTCTAGTCTTAATTTGGTATTTATTTTTTTAGAGTGATTATTTTTTTGGTAATTATAAATATGATCTAAAATATTCACTAGATAGTGAAAAATTAGGGTGAGAAAACATTATATAGTGATTTTTGGTTATATACGTATTACTTTTCAATTAGTAATAATGTATTCTTGAGAATTTTACCAATGTTGGGTCATCATCATATTTCCAAGTAAATTATACTGAATCTTATATATTTAGGTCATTTAGATATCATAAACTATATTAGAAAGGAGGAATACAATTTGGAAATACCAACTCATTCAACATCAATCAAAAATTTGTTCCATGATTCTCAGATTATGTGGTATCATCTGTACCCATCTCATAATATTAATTTCTATGGACATTATATTAAAATGGATATTTCAGTCATGTAACTACATTTAAATATAGTTAACTCCATGAAAATGATTCAATGTAGAAGATCAATTCATTACTATATGGGTTATAGTATCATTGATAAAATTCTATTGAATAATTGGGGATGAATTCGTTAACGATGAATATAACACCACATCCTTTTAAGATAAATTTATCATTATATAAATTTTATTTCCTCGGTAGATTAAGTTACATGAATCCCAGTGTTGAAATAATCCACAATAGATTATATTATTTCATCTTATCCATTAATTTAGTAAATTTAATTTTAATAACAATATTTTGAAAATTATGGAAAATATTTTTATATAGAAAAATAATGATAAAAAATGATCGATTTTTATTAATTTCACTCACTTCATAAAAATACAATTTTATCCACAAGAATGGGTTTTCCTCCTTATGTGAAAAAGTAATTCAATTAATTTTTTCCCCAATTTTATAAAATTTATTTGGATAAATGAATATATTTTTTGGAATCTTCATGCTAATAATATCTTCATGTGATCTTTTTTATATTTTTTAATTTTAATTTTAATCAATTATGAAAATACATATATATGTTGAAAATAATAATTATGATTCATGTATTTACATAGATTATTATTTTTTAAATAAGATGTGAAACTAATATTAGTTTAGATATATTTATATTAATCTAATTAAAGTAAAATAAATTTATATTATGTTTTATTTTGGTATAATTTTTTATGCATTGTACTACATATTTTGGAAAAACAAAATTTCAGCGTGTTTTAGAGTTTCTATTTTAAATTAAATTATACTAATTATGAGAATTTAATATGATACATTGTATTAATTATTTGAAATCTTATTAATAGAAAAAGTTTTAAAATATCAAATGAATTTTTGGAACAAATTAGTAGTAAAATTAGTAAAATTATTTTATTATGTTTATGGTTAAAACATTTTTACCAATGGTTAAACAAATATATAATGACATTTCATCAAATTTTACTTGTATAAATAATATTTCATAGAATCATCTATATGTATTATTATTCAAAATTATAATGTTTGTACATTTGGATGCATTTTTCATGATTATTAATTTATTATATTTTAAGATTTTTTGAAATTCCATGGTTGTTCTCTCCCACACTAATAAAAGGACTCCCCTAGTTTATCTTATTTAAACAGAATTTACACATCTTCAGAGAAAAAAACCAATCTTATTCAAAACTCATACATCTAAAAATTATATTTTTTATTCATAATATAGAATTAGGTTCATTAATAATGGATCTAAACAAGGCCTAGATGAGAAGAGATAATTACACAACAAGTTCTCATTCAATGTAATTATTCTTATACCACCACTAAATCTATGTTTTTTTTCAAAATATAAACAATAATCAATCCTTAAATTAAGTATATTAATATTATTATTATTTAACCACCATTATGCATCATTTTATTCTATCAAATGGGAGGTGAACATATCATTCATGTGCACTAGAGTACTACAACCTCCACATTGTGATAAAATTAATTTTTCCCTAATATATTTACTTGATGGATCTTAAAATGGATTAAATTGTAATGTATCATATTTATATCAAAATTATTATTATAAAATTATACAATCGTATCTACTGAATAACCATCCAATCAATTGGGGATTTGAAAACATTGCTCTTGTGTATTTGTGGAATACCATCTCTACGAAGTTATGTGACATGTTTTCATTTACTATTTACAAGAATGGTAATGATGATATATTTTTTAAATATTAATGATTCATATTATAATATAATTATTCCATAAATATGGATTATTATTAATTTTTTTTCAATTCTTTTCATGAAAAAGTCAAAATAAAGCTAATGGGTTTCATTCACCAACCATCTCCACGAACAGTGTCGTTAATATTTAAATATCTACCTTCTATAGATGAACTTTTATGTATATATACGAATAACATACATAATATTAAAATCATGATTAAAAAATTTCCACTAAATGAACTACAATAAATAAACAAGGACAGAAATAATAAAAATGAAACCCTCATGAACAACGAATTAGTTGACACAAAACAAATAACAATTTAAATGAGGAATTGTGAATTAATGGGCATTGAAATTTTTTATATTGATAATATATGATGCCATAAGAAACAAAATTATTTTAAAATGCAATTATATTAAATACAACTTTATTATATTGGTTGTTATAGGTCTTTCCAATCATATCAATCCTGACATAAGTGTTTAATGTATCAATGTAAATATTTTCCCCGACTATTTATGATCATGTATAGATAAAAGATATTTAATGATCTATGTCTACAAATTTTCATGATTTTACATATACATTTTTTATTAGTGATATTTAAATTTGTTATTAATTATTCCCACCAATTGGTATATAAAATTATTAATATAATATTTTCATCAAAAATGGGCTTTATTTCCTCATTGGATAACAATAATATTATACCATACACATATTTTCATTTATTATATTAGTATTATACTCTTATATTTAGTTCAATTTTAATTAGTTATTTAATTGATATAAAATTATTAAAATGAAACTGATTATCAAAGTATGAAAGGAGAATGATATTTATTTTAACAAAAATTGTGAATGAAATCAATATTTAAAAAAATATGACATGGTCAAACATTTTTTCCATCATGATCACTCTATGTTTTGGAGAATAATTTATATTTTTACATAGTTTTATCACATAAAATGTCTTATTTAATAATTATGATCGTTTATTTGGTTTTCAATAAATTATTTATATATAACATTTGTATTTTCCCCAAGAAGTGTTCCATGTTATCTTTTAAATGAATTATTCATCTATGTTGGATTTTTGGATGATAAATATTCTTTAATAGGAATATAATCCTTTGATACCATACTTATTCATTATTTATATGGTTCATGATTATTTTTATGGGATGATTATAAAACCTTTTAATTTTACAAGGGTTTTAATATAGTGGTATTTTAATAAAACTCATTTCTTTTCAGAAGTTATAAAATAAAAATAATGATTTGTGATATTTTGGAACACATTCGAATGGATAAAGATTATATGAAAGGTGGGTCCAAATTTATTTACCACAATATATAACTTTCTTAATAAGAATATATAATGAGATAAAAGTAACTAGATTGGAGAGTGAACCATGCCCTATATAGAACATATTCAATTATAATAGTATTAGGAGTAAACCTTGAATAAGAATATAATTCATTGTGGAGTGATCTAAGTCATATACGACAGTCTGGTTAGTGATACTAAAATTAATAAATGATATTATATATTTTTATTCAAATATGATATGTCATATTAAATTTGTATTCTCCCATGGAACATTTTATTTGATGATTTTTGGATTCCTAATTTTTTCATATCCATGCATTGTTCCATGTAATTTCATTATAATACATGATTATATGGGTAAAAAATTAAAATGAAAATATCATTTTATAATAACCATATTCGCATGTCATTCTTATATGATCAATTATAATTACCTTCTTTAAAATTATGGAGAACTAGTTGTCACAGTTGGTTATCCTTCTCATCCATTTTTTGGAGATTTGATTTTAGAATGATATTTATAAAAAGATTACTTTTTTTAAAGTAATCTGGGTTAGATGATATAGATATCTCATGATCAGGTTTTTTGTGTCCATGTTACCAAATACATTAAATCTATACAGTTATTAAGTTTAATGTATTGTTGTGTATTGAATATTCAAATTATAATATGTCATATTAAAGTATGATAAACATGGGTCAGTGTATTTTGTATCATACAATGGTTTCTTTACCATTAAAATACTGGATAATAAATCATTATTGATAACCCACGATATATTATATCATTAAGAGAATTTTTTATGGTATGGTAAATAATGCAGTGCAGTTTCCCTAAAAAACATTGATTTCAGTATAATATAAGTTGACGTGGGTTTGGAACAGATGTATCAAGGGGTAATGATGTGGAATGAGTTGGTAAACAATATATAATCCATTATTATATTACATAGTGGTTGTTCCCATTCTGAAGAACTGCTTTGATACTCCTGGGGGAAAGGTTATGTTAATTCACAATTTCATTATGAATAATAATAAACTATTTTAATAAATGTTGATAGTTCAAATTGGTTATAAATATGCTACATATAATGAAATGATTGTGTTTAATAAATAAATAATATAAATTATTTTTCCTTATTATGTGTCCCCATCAATGATTAATATTTCTCAATGTTTGATTTTTGGTTTTATTAAATTTATAGAACCTGATGAAACCCTATTAATACTGAATGTGAGAGAAATGAAAATTATGTTATTTTTTTAAAAAATGGTTATGATATTTAATTATATATCATGTCTTATTTTGGAATAAATATCTAAAACCATGACTAATACAATGACTCTAAATGAGAAAAGTAGAGAAAAATGTTATATTGAGTCCTTAAAAAAGATAAATCCACCTTAATTTTTTTATAATCAACTAATTTCCAGAATTTAATTAATACCAATAAATCGATATTTTCTATTCACTAGTTTTTAGAAAATGAATATATTATTTTGGATATTTATCTTTTGGAAGGGAAGTTGGTCAATGGTAGAAACATATTAAGAACCGGAGAAAATTGGACGACAAGTACTACAGATTGTGGGATGTTTATGTGATTATTTTTCAATAATAGATTTCACCTAATTAGTCCAAAAAATATAAAATGAATTTCAGTAGATAATGTTGAATAATGATGAATCCAAGTTATACATATAAGAGATATTTTACATGTCATGAAATCTATGCTTCCTGTATTATCAACCAAGTGGAATGTACGAATTATCTATTATTTAATGTCATAAAAAACCTATATGAATAAAATCATCCAAAAATTAAAAAAATTGATAAAAAAATATTGTTATAGAGATTTGAAGGATGAAATGGGTATTGTGGTTGCCTATCAATCTCATATTTTTTATAATAAAAAAAACTAATTTAAAGGAATTCAAATACTGGAGAAGATAGAAAGAGGAAGGTGATAATTCCATTATACTCATATTATTCAGGGACACATTGAGTAAATTGTTTTAATTGGTCTAGAAAATGATTTAATTTTGGCTGTGTTTTTCAACAATAAATCTAAATATGATGTGATGAGAATAATGTAGATACTGATGTTGATCGAGAGAAAAAAAAATATTCAACCACACTAAAGTGTAAAAAACTCAACGAATATGTTCATTTTTCTATATAATTATCATGTATAATTGTATATTATTATGAAAAAAATAAGAAACCTATTAATCTAATAGAAAAATGAAATATTCAGTAATAAATTTTATTAAATATGTATACAATAATGAAGTTGTGATATGTATACTTTCCACACAATAAAATACATCAAATTTCTTATAAAATTCTATATCTAACCACTCTTTTATATTTAATGAATTTTTAAGAGATTAAAAATATGGTCCCAATGATTATATGCCAAATTAGCTGTAAAAAATAATAATTTTTGTAACACTCAATGGTTTTGAAAATAAATATATAATTAAATTTTATAATTTATCAAATAAACACAACTTTGCATCTTCTATGATTTGAATTTCTAAAAAATTGTCATCTAGAGTCGTGCTTAGTAAGTCATTTGGAGTTTGATAGAACAAACATTATTTTTGGTGAATAGTAACACACCATTATGAATAGTAATATGATTAGTAATATGACCCTTATGAATAGTAAATAATGATATTATTTTATTTTCTTAAGGTAATAAGATCATGGGATCTAAATTAAATTTTCAATGTCACATAAAACTAATTATACATCCAAGATAGTTATTTTTCAAATTAACTATGAATTTATTTAAAATATAAATTAATAATATTTTGATTTTTTTTTTTGAAAAATGGAGTTCAATTTTCAATTCTACAAGTCGAATAATGGTAGGGGTGAATTTTCTGGGATTTTTATGATATTCATGAATTTTTTATGAATAGTGAAAAAACTATCAAATACCGTATATATGAAATTATCAGTTAAATACACTATTAATGACATCATAAGTGATGTAAGTACACTTGGTTTTAACTCAAATGAAATTATTACTATTAGGGGTCACATGAAAAAACACTATTGGTTGCCTTTAGGGATATAATGAAATAATTAATTAAATAATCAAAATTTACTCCTCTCCTCCACTATAAAACCCCCTCAAAACTCCCTCTTCTCTTCACTCTTATAAGCCTTGAATCTCCCCAATGTTCTTCCACATTACTCTTCCCTAGTATCTCCCCACATACATGAAGCTTATGGTCTTTCCAAGAGAACAAAACCCTTTCCCTTAAGGAGATTCTCAATGAAGTTATTTCAAGAGGTAAAACAACCTTCTTTTTGATTTGGTTTCATTTCAATTTATCTAGTTTTTCTATACTCTCATCACGTCCTCTATCCAAATGATCATGAAAACTCTAGTATCATCAATATACTAGAATTATATCATGTGAATGGAAGAACCATCATAAATATTCTTAATCCTTCCCTTTTATTTTTATAAACGAAATCAATGTCCCTTAGGTTCCAATTTATAGCCTTCGTGGACAACAAAGTTTCGTTCTTCAATTTAATATTCGTTACAGGTCATAAAACCATATTTATGGTTGCACCAGACTATAATATATGTATTATAATATAATTAATATTCAGGAACCAGAATATGTACATATAATTATGTTATTTGACAAAACTGGATCATAATAATCCAAATACCACTAAGTAATCGAAGTGGTTGTCATACAATGATTCAACCTCATTAAACGTAACAAAATGATATAAATGACCATTATCAATTATTTATGTTTAGAAATAATATATAATTCCAATCTGGGAGATTTATAACCATTCCACATGAACTCCATTACATAATAACAAATGAACTGATTATGAAAATAAAGAAAATGAACACCCCAGAACAATGAAATTCAATATAATATCTTGGAAATTAGGGTTTAAATGAAATAAAAATAATTATGATAAAATTAATACCGGTACAATAGGAACGTAAATAAGTTATTGATAAATATAATTTCATATTCCAAGATCTTATGTTCAAGAGCGGAACACATTTGGAGATAAGGTAAGGGTTTTCTGCCCGAACGTCCATTTTCATTCTGGTTTCTTTTATTGTCTAATTTCCCTGATGAAATTATTATGTATTATTATTTTCTCCTCAGAAATTCTTTGTTGGGTATTCTGTATATGCACACCAAGAATAATCCTTCCCTATTTTTTTTGGCGAGTTACATGTTTTAAAAGAATCTCTTAAAACTGTTTCCAAAAATACGAGCCTGATACAACTGAATTTTTCAAATTTATATCTATTATCAATTGTAATATATAATCTGTTTTTGGAAACCTTTATACTTCTAAAAACACTCATTTTATCATGAAATACTATCTTACTCCACTTCTGGTTTTATACAAATTTTTTTCCCAAAGAAATGTTCATTTCAAAATAAAAGAGTAATTATCTCAAGAATTGCTTAATGATTTTTGAATATTATTCTCATTTGATTCAATAGTCTTGTTTATTCTTATGTATTGTGGGGATTAATAATTTATTATGTCATATAAAAAATTTTATTGATTGGTTTATGACTAACTTTATTGTGTATGGTCTATCCTAAATCCAATCACAATATTATTCTGAATGGTTAGGGTTTATGTTCAATAATTGGGGAAAGTTAGTTACATTTAATATGATAGTTTCAATATAAATGTATATGTTTTTTATGTTTATCCTTGATCATATGAGGAATTAATTGGACTTATTTTTTGATTGGTGGTTCCCTGTATATCCCCTCGATGCATTGGTATGTCTCATGATACAAATAGACGTGGAATTGGTCGAGTCCTTTCCCAATGTGATGCATGGATTTAGGATGTGACCTTAATAATTAGAATTCTTGGCCGATGACTTGAAAAAATGTTTTATAATTTAGTACATATGCACTTCCCTATTTATTAATATAGTAATTGAATGTTTATATGGTTATTTGACTAGTATAATACCAATGATTATGTTTTATTTTTGAATTATTTTCGCAGCTCAGATTTTTTCCATAATGTGTTCAAGTTTATTATTAAAGGCATGTGTTTTCAATTATTCACCATGTATTATGTTTATGTTATCTTCTAATGTATTGCTTTATCTTATTGATAGTTTGATCTCACCACTTTTTTATGTTTCATTTCTCCCAGGATATGAAGAAGTAAATTATTAATGACTTTCAAGCATAATCTAGGAGGAAAGGATGTTTTTAATGGAATACATTAGTGTTGTATTTCCTCTATTAATGTAATGTTGAATTTATTTATTTATCTTGTTTCCAATAATAATGAACTAATAGGTCCTTATGGATGCCTATTCCTTTTTTGTATTCCAATGTAATGAAATATGGTATCGGCTCTGGGCAATTGGGGTCAGGTCCTAACAATTGGTATCAATGGAAGTTTAATAGAAAACATTGAAACTAGATTTAGCAAAAATAGATTAGGGAATAGTACCAAATATAGTATTTGAGGATAAACATAAAAATAAATTCCTGGTATTTTGGCCAGAAATAGATTATGTGTATCTTTCATGAAATACATCCCTGTATAGATACGAGCAGGTAGAGATGGCTCTGGAGCAGATATAACAAGGAGAGAATGCTCCGACAAGGAGTTTTGTGCCTGACCCAGGGTATCCTAGTATATGACATTGGTCCTTGCTGCACTATTGGTTATGACACTCCTAAGGGATATGCTTATGATAATTCATGTTTTCTTTACAAGCCATTATGAAGGATTTAAATGTATTTTTTTCCTCCAAGTTACCATGTTTATGATTAAGTGATTATCTAATTGTTGAATTTCACTTTATACTAAGTATTATTGTACATTGAGATTCTAAATTATGATACATACCATAATCTAGTGTACATCATTATTTAGAAATGGCTCCTAGTAGAAGGAATGTAAACCACATGAATGCACGTATGGATTCCCCTCTGATGTAAGATATTGATGTTGGATCTGGTGCTGTGATGGGTGATGAGCGACTTATAACTATTCTGGGACACCTTACACTGCATATCAATACTAACCTTACTCATATGGAGCATCCAGATCCACCACATGGAGGAGCTATGTTAGATCACATTATGTGATAACAACCTTCGTCAATCAATGGGAATACAAACCATTTTTTAGTAGAGCAGTGGATATGATCACTTGAGAATATATTTCTCATCTTAGGATGTAATGAAAGATATATGTTTTTCATGGAATTATATCGTCTATCGGTAGATGCATATCAGTGGTGGTCATTAATACAATACACAACGAAGGATGAAGAAATACAGGAGATAGAGTGGAGGGAACTTAAGGAAATATTCATGGAGAAATACATTCCTCTTGAACAAAGAGTGGATACGGAGGGGCAATTATTGATTATGATGTAGAAGAAAGATGATAATGTTACAAATTACGAAGCCAACTTCGCATGGTTATCAAGACATGTTATGGACTACATAAAATGTCCAATGAGAAAAATTGATCGATTCATTGATGGCCTAATGCCATTTCTCTGGCGGGCACTATTCTCCCAAATTTTTTCATCATATGAGGACGTAGTTTTATGTTCTATAATTACAAAAAAAGACTTCTCTATGTCTTATGACTTTAAGGGAATGAAAGAAAAGAATATGGGTTCTAAAAACACTGAGAATGGAAATAAGAAAACGAGGAAGAAGGGAAGAGGTGAATTTCCACCATGTGACAATTGTGGAAGGAAACACCCTGGTGTGTGATTAAAAGAAAAAAGAGTATGCTAGAAATGTGGTTAGAAATTCCATCTTGATGGTGATTGCAATGGAAAGAAAGAAGCCAATGATGTTCAATGCTATAATTGTCAGGAGATGGGACACTATACTAATTATTGTCCTATGTGACAAGGAAATAAGCCACAGAAAAGGCCAAGGGATTAGGCCAATCTTATCCAATCACAACTATAGAGGTTTATGTTCTGAATGATGTGGTGGCAGGTATATTGATCATTTCATCAAACTTAGTTGATGGTTTATTTGATTCTAGATCATTGCATTGTTTCATATCTTCATATTTTTCAAATAAAATTATATATTTCAAATTTTATTTAACAAGGGATTTGTAAGTAAAAACTCCTAAGGGATGTATCATTACAACAACATTTTGTGAATTAGTTCCCATTAGGAAATATAAATGTTCTTTATCCACTGATCTCATTGTAATAGCCATGATTGAATTTGAAATAATCATGGGTATGGATTTTCTTTCAGACCATGATGCAATAATTTATTGTAAGAAGAAGGATGTTAATGTTTTTATGATAATAATGAGAACCTTATCTTTAGATTAGAAACGTCCACACATAATTCTTATCAAAATACACCCATAGATCAACTAAATTCTATTATTGGCGAGGAAGAGAATGAAATAACTATGGGTGAGGAAAAGAATGTTCAAAGAGAATATGTACTTATTATGAAATAATATTTTTTTGTCTTTACGGAGGATTTACCAGGACATCCTCTAAAGTGGGAAATTATGTTTTCCATTTATTAAATACATGGTTAAAGGCCCATATCAAAGACCCCTTATAGAATGGCAACTGTGGAGTTAGTGGAGAAAAAGAAACAACTATAGGAATTGAGTGATTAAGGATTTATTCTCCCTAGTGTTTCTCCATGTGGATCCCATGTTCTTTTCATTAAGAAGATAGATGGGTCTATGAGGTCGTGCATTGATTATTGGGAAATCAATGTTATTACAATAAAAAATAAGTATCCTCTACAAAAAATTGATTATTTATTCGGTCAATATAATGATGCCAAATATTTTTCGAAGATTGAGCTTCGATCTATATATCATCAGTTGCTTGTGAGGAAATAAGACATTAAAAAACATTTTGAATCATGTACAAGCATTATGAGTTTACAGTAATTCCTTTTGGACTATCCAATAAACCATATAATTTCATGGATCTAATGAGTATAGTCTTCATGGAATATCTTGACGACTTTTTAGTAATATTTATTGATGATATCCATGTTTACTCTAAGTGCTATGAATATCATGAAAATTACTTGTGAACCATTCGGAAGACTCTGAGAAGAAATGAATTATATGGGAAGATCAAAAAGTGTGAGTTCTGGCTCTAATCATTTTTCTTTCTAGGCCACATTATCTCTGAGGATGGAATATCTATAGATCCTACGAAGAAAAATGTTGTGCAAGAATGGCTTGATCCAACAAACGTAACAAAGGTACATATTTTTATTGGTTTAGCATGTTATTATCAGCGTTTCGTTCATAACTATGCCCGTTTATCCAACCCAATGTCCAAGATCAAATGAAAAGGGGTTAATCTTGTATGGAACAAGGAATGTGAAGAGTGTTTTGAAAAATATAAGAGGAGGTTAATGAATTCTATGATACCAACCCTACTAACGGGGAATGGTGGGTCTGTAATCTATTGTGACGCATCAAATAAAGGACATGGTTGTGTCCTTATACAGAAATATCGAGTGATTGAAAATAAATCTAGGTTGCTAAAAGTTCAAGAACAAAACTATCCAACTCATGATCTTGAGTTAGCAGAGGTAATCTTTGCCCGAAAGATTTGGAATCATGACCTCTATGGAAATAATTGTGAGATATATACATATCATAAGATTTTGAAATATATATTCTCACAGAAATAAGTCAACATGAGACAAAGAAGATGGATCGAGCTACTCAAAGACTATGATTGGACAATACTCTACCACCCCATGAAGGAAAATAAGGAGGCAAACAGTTTGAGTGGAAAGGACAACAAAATTATAAACAGGATGAGAGTTGAAAGGGATCCTCTGTTCATGGATCTTGTAATGATATATATGGGAATTATCAAGGAAGGATATATGTCACTACTTTTTCTAATGGTTTCCAAACCGTATTTACTGGAAAAGATAAAATATTCGCAGGCTGATGATGAGGAGTTTCAAAAGAAAACTAATTCTTTATATGATGGAAGGTTGACTGAATTTGAATGTGAAGGTGGCATTTTTCAATTCAGAAAAAGGATGTGTGTTCCCACTATTCCCGATCTAAAGAGGGAACTACTGGATGATGCTCAATGCTCTAATTTCACTACACACCCTGGTAGCACAATGATGTACATATATTTTAAGGAACATTTATGGTGGGAAAACATGAAGAGGGAGATTTCTGATTAAGTGTCAAGACATTTTGTTTGTCAATAGGTGAAGGAATGAAGAAAACATCTTGGTGGAGTCATGCAACCCCTACCTATACCTATGTGGAAATGGGATGATATTCCGATGTAATTTGTCAAGTGGCTACCAAAGACTCCCAGAATGAATGATATGATATGGTTCATTGTCAACTATCTTACAAAATCTGGACATTTTCATTCTATAAGGGAAGATTTACCACTTTAACATTTATAAAGAATATATATTAATGAAGTTGTAAGACTTTATGGTGTACGCACATCTATTGTTTCTGATCGTGATCCCAGTTTTACATCACAATTCAAGAAGAGTCTTCAGAAGGCCCTAGATACTAATCTTTGTTTAAGCACTAGCTACCACCAAAAAACTGATGGACAATCAGAAAGTACTATTTAAATATTTGATGACATGTGGAGGCCTTGTTCACATGATTTTCAAGGAATATGGTATCAGTATTTTCCTCTATTGGAATTTTTCTACAACAATAGCTTCCATTCAAGTATTCAGATGGCACCCTATGACGAATTATATGGGAGGAAATGCCACACAACAACTTGCTTGGATAAAGTTAGTTAATGAAAGCTCGTGGTCCTAGAACTTGTTGAAGAAACAATGTAAAAGGTGATGATTATCCAGAACCATATCAAAACAGCTCCAAATAGGCAAAAGAGGTATTCTGATTACTGAAGTAAGGATTTGGAATTTCAAGAAGGTGATAAAGTTTTTTTAAAGGAAACTCCTTGTAAGGGTATTATACGATTCAGTAAGAAGGGAAAATTAAGTCCCAGGATCATTAGAACTTTTGAAATTCTAGATCGATTTGGAGTCATAGATTACCGTTTGGCAATGCCACCAAGTCATTCCAAGGTTCACAATGTGTTCCACGTGTCAATGTTAAGAAAGTACATGCCATACCCAAAACATGTACTCACTTACGGAGAAGTAGAACTTGAACCCAATCTATCTTATTGTGAAGATACTATCATGATTATTGATACTAGGGAACAAGTATTGAGAAATCGGATGACTCGTCTGGTAAAGGTTCTTTGGAGGAACCATAAGATACAGGAAGCAACATGTGTGCCTGAGGATCTTATGTTTAATACATACCCGAATATTTTTAGGTAATATTTTTTGAATTTCGAGGATGAAATTTTTTTAAGGGTGGGATAATATAACACCCCTAGGTTTTGAAAATAAATATAGAATGCAATTTTAAAATCTAGACATTAAACACAACTTTCCCTCTTCTATGTTTAGAATTTTGAAAAATGGTCATCTAGAGGTGTGTTTAGTAAGTCATTTGGAGTCTAATAGAACAAAATTGGTTTTTGGTGAATATTGACATACCCTTATGAATAGTAATATGAATAGAAATATGACCCATATGAATTGTAAATAATGATATTATTTTATTTTCTTAAGGTAATAAGATAATGGGATCTAAATTAATTTGTTAATGTCACCTAAAACTTATTTTACCTCAAAGATTGTTACATTCAGAATAAACTATTACATTATTTAAAAATTAAATTAATAATATTTATAAAATTATTTTGAAAAAATGGAGTTCACTTTGAAATTCTACATATCGAAAAACAGTAGGGGTGAATTTTTTGTATTTTTATTAATTTCATGAATTTTAGATGAATTGTGAAATACGATAAAATACCGTATATACAAATTATCAATTAAATACACTATTAATGACATCATAAGTGACGTATGGCCATTTGGTTTGAACTCAAATGCACTTATTACTATTAGGGGTCACATGAAACAACACTATTGGTTTTATTGAGGGATATTAGAAAATAATGAATTAAATATTCAAAATTTACTCCTCTCCTCCACTATAAAAGCCCTTCACCACTCCGTCTTATCTTTAATCCTATTATCCTTGAAGCTCCTCATTGTTCTTCACAATTACCCATATCTATTCTCTCCCCACATCCATGTAGCATCAGGTATTTCCAAAAATACCAAAACCCCTTCCATTCATGAGATTCTCAAGGAGGTTATTTCAAGAGGCAAAGCACTTTTCTTTTTCATTTGGCTCCATTTCAATTTATTTTCTTTTTCTATACTCTCCTCAACATATCTCTCCAAATTATCATGATAACTCCAGTATCATCTATATAATATAATTATATTAGGTTAATGGAAGAATCATCATAAATATTCTTAATCCCTCGCTTTTATTTTAATAAACGAAATCATCGTCCATGATGTTACAATTTTTAGCCTTTGTGGAGGATGAAGTTTCATTATTCAATTTCTTCTTCATTACATGTCATGAAAAATTATTTACGGTTGAAACAGACTATAATATATGAATTATAACATAATTAATATTCAATAACCGGAATATGTGCATATAATTTTGTTATATGACAAAACTAGATCATAATAATCCAAATACCGCTGAATAATCAAAGTGGTTGTCATCTAATGATTCATCTTCAGTACATGTAACCAAATGATAGAAATTAACATTATAAATTCTCTATGATCCTAGATAATATATAATTCCAATCCAAGAGATTTATAACCATTCCACATGAACTCCATTACTTAAAAACTAGTGAACCGATTATGAAAATAAAGAAAACAAACACCCTAGAACAACAAAATTAAATAAAATCACTTAGCAATAAGGGTATAAATGAATTAACCAGAATTATTATAAACTAAATACATGTATAATAGGATTATAAATAAGTTATTAATAAGTATAATTTCATATTCCATGAGATTATGTTCAAGAGCTGAACATGTTTGGAGTTAAGGTAAGGGTTTTCCACCAGAACTTCCATTCTCATTTGGGTATCTTTTATTGTCTAATTTCCTCGATGAAATTGTTATGTATTTCTATGTAATCCTAATAAATTATATGTGATTATTCTATATATTTACACCAACCATAATTCTTCACTATCTTATGGACAGTTATATTTATTAAAAAAATATCTTAAATTTTTTTCCAAAAATACGAGCCTAATACAAGGGAATTTATCAAATTCATATCTATTTTTAAGGGAAATCTATAATGTGATTTTGGATACCATTATCCTTATAAAAAAAACTCATTTTATCATTAAATACTGTCTTACTTAACTTCTAGGTTTATACAAATATTTTTTCAAAAAGAAGTTTTCTTTTTAAAATAAAATATTACTTATCTCAAAAATTGCTTAATGATTTTAGAAGATTATTCTCGTTTGATTCAACACTCTTGTTTATTCTAATGTATTTTTGGGGTTAATAATTGATGATGTCATATACCATATTTTATTTAATTTTTATGACTATCTTTATTTTTTATGATCTATCCTAAAACCATTCACTATATTATTCTAAATGGTTAGTGATTATGTTCAATATTTAGGGAAAGTTAGTTACATTTCATATGATAGTTTCAATATAAATGTATATGTTATTTATGTTTATCCCCGCACATATGAGGAATTAATTGTACTTATTATGTGATGGGTGGGGCATGCTATATCCCCTCTGTGCAACAATAGGTCTCATGACACAAATAGACATGGAATTGGCCGAAGCCTTTTCTAATGTGATACATGGATTTAGACTGAGGCCTTATTCATTAGTCGTCTTGGCGGAGGTCTTGAAAAAATGTTTCAGAATGTCCAGAAAATTCACTTCCCTCATTATGATGCTCATAATTGAATGTTTATGTGGTTATTTTACATTAGAATACACATGATTATGTTTTATTATGATTATATTTTCTCAGCTCATATTCCTGCCATAATGTGTTCATGTTTATTGTTAAAGGCATGTGTTTTAAATTATACACCATGACATATGATTATTCTAACATTCTCTGTATTTCTTTCTCTTACTAAGCGTTTGAGTTCACCCCTTTCTAAAGTTTCATTTTTCCCTGGATATGAAGAAGTAAGTTATGAATGACTTTCAAGCATAATCTATGAGGCATATATGCTTTTAATGGAATAAATTAGTGTTGTATTTCCTTTCTTGATGTAAAGTTATAAATATTTTTGTATCTTTTTTACTATATTACAAAACTAATTTTTCTTTCGGGATACCTATTCCTTGTTTGTATTCCAATGTAATCAATTAAGGCACCAGCTCCAGGAATCTATGGTCAGATCCTTACAATTTTATTATAACATCATGTTTCCGTCTTTCATGAAATTAAATTTCCATTGTTTATTTTCCACATTAATTTGTGTTTGTTAGGGGACTCTTATTGATTGAAAATGTTTGTCAAAAAAAGAATAATAGTTCATGGATATATGTGTCTAGATTAATAGGGTACAAGTATAAATGTTTTAATGGAATTTTTATATTATCCTTGAGTTTGGGAAATGTCGGAGGTGGGTTGAGGATTTTGTAATGAATGTGTATTTTTTAAAGTATGTCTTAGAGATAAACTCCATATAATGGTGGACCACTATGTGTAAGTCATGAAGGGAATATTTCATAAACCAGGAATACAACGTGATGGTAGTACATGTCATGTAATCGTTACCATCCATATAATTTAAAAAATATTAGTTTTAAATTAAATGGGATAAGTTTTTTGGTATATTTAAGCCTTGAGGATTAATCATTGTGTAAAGGGAATACAAACAATTAAATTGACATGGATATGGATTTTAGGGTGCTTGAAATTTGATTTTTTCATTTATCTTCCACAACCCTCCAATCTCTTGAATTAGATACCTTCATCAATGATTTTAGGAGTCTTCATTTGGTTTAGCTTGATTTTTTATGTGATTTATCACCATTAAGGACGTATTTTGTATGTCCAAGTCAGTAATACTTTCAAAATTTTCATTATTTTGGTTGTAGAAGTGTTGTTGCATTGATTATTGGATATCTTAAACTCTGGTGATGTTTATTATTATTTCTACATAAAAATGTTATGTGATATTTTTATATGGACATTTCTCTTGATGGTTGTGGTAGAGAGTGATATATCTCTTGAGGTATGTGTTATTTCAATTTGCACGATGATACATTTCTAAATCGAATAAATGATAAGATGTGTACGTTGATTCTTATGCAACATTTTCCTGTTCATATCCTATATTGTGGTGGGTGCGGTTATGATTGTGTGAATCCCATGTTTTGAGTGTGGAAGTTCAATACCTAGCCTATGGTGGTGAACATCATTTCACCTATTGTGGATAAATTTTTTATTAAAAGAAATCAAATGATATGATTGGTTGTTTCTGTATTTATGTGGAACTGTTTTTTATAAAAGGAAAGTTGCCCTTGGTTTTGGAAAAATTAATAGTGTTGTCAATGAATTATGAAATGATTTTATGGAAATTATTTTATGAACTAGTTTTTATGATAATGATAATAGGAAACCTATGGTACATAGGTGGATGGAATTTCAATGGGTCTCATATACTATTGAGGGATTTCTAATGGGGATTTCTACTACTTCACAGAACCATTTGTATAGGAAAATTATAATCATATTTGGGGGCTCACATGTTGTGGAATTTCTCTAACTTCTACAATTTATTCATATATCTAATTTTTTGATTAATACATAAATTTTTATTTTAGTAATTATTGTCATAGCTATACTTACCAACTGTGATCCATAGTGGGATGTCACATGTGATTCTCCTTTTAGTGTATTCTATTTTATTGTACATCTATTTATTTGATATGATACTGAATGTGTTCATTGATTTCACATGATATATATGCTGAGAAATTTGGGTATTAAATTAATTGAAATTTAATTACATAAATTTTTTGAATTTCTAAAATAGAGAAATTAAACTAAGTTTCCATGATTTTGATATTAAAACTCTTAACCTTCAATCTCAACCTTTTTCTTTAAAGAGGATAACTCATCGATTATTTTTTAGTTACTTGATTTGAAACACCTTGGTAAGACCCTAATAATCATATTAGCACCCAACATGTGTTATCCTTTACAATTTCCATGACCCGGTTTTGTCTTTAGATGCATGTAAAGGAATTGTGTTTCATTGAGGTGGATGGGATATTTGTCACCTGAGTTGAGTAACTAGTGGTGATATGGGGGGATTATATACATGTTGTCCCATGGAGTTACTAGTTTCCTAGTTTTGGTAGTCCTTTGAGGTCATTTCTACACATTGAGACTAATTCTATTCTCGTGCTTTTTGGTTTCCTCTTTTTGATATCTATTATGGAATATATTTATTTTTTCTTTTGTTGTTTTTGTTGTATATATATGTCATGTTGATTTTTTCTTGTTGCTAAAAATAACTCCCTCTAGTTTTTATTTGATGACCAATTAGTAAATGTTATCCTATAGAGATCATGAACACCCTTTTGGTATATGAAAATCGGGATGATTAGAAGTTTGATAGTGTATTTGGATTAGTTTTTTATAGTTTGTGTTCAGAAGTGTTCTTTCCATAATATCCCATATGGCGACTCTACTTTTAATATATGAATACAACATCAATTTAGAGAAAAAAATTGAAAAAATTGAAAACCCATTATAAAAGTTTTATTATATTAGGTAAATTAAAACCATGTATGAAATATATATAATAATTCATAATAAATATGTAATTCCTTATTCACTTACATTTTGGTGGACCTCATGTACTCCACAGTATATATAATCACTTGTGGATATACATCGAAGGAATAGGTGATCTAGAATCCCATTAAGAGGATAAATAAGGACATGAGTCAATACAAAAATAGTGATATTAATAATAGTAGTCCTATCATAAGAATTGTTACATAATAATAATCAGAAAAATATGAATTATAAAATTTCATGTAAATATGGAATGTATAAAAATGAAACACCATTTCTTATTTGTCATATACCACACATAGTTGTGATCAAATATAACATCATTTTTACGCAAAAAAATGATATAAATAAAATCTAACTATTGTGATAAAATATAGCATTAGGTGGACTCATATTTCACAGTATCTCATTAAATATATCATATTACACAAATTATTGGAGTGCTATACAATTCTAGTCACACAAGTCAAATCATCACATTACATATAATGTGTTCCACATAGAATGTATATAATTCAATGACATAATAAAACCCATGAAAAAGAAATAGGTTTCATCATAATTTCATAAAATAAATTATTCATGAATAAAATGTGGGGTTTAAAATATAAATGGTTTATAACATACTTGTTATGCGAATCAAAAATATTTTGTGAAGAAGAAACAATCTCAACAGAAGTAAAATTTGTTTTTATTAAAATGAAGAGTTCATATGGAAAAATCATTTTTTTCATAAGAAAATAATTCAAATATGAATATCCTGGAAAATAATATTTAATAATAAATAAATTTTATTTTATGAATAGTAAATAACATCCACATTAAAAAAATTCATGAAATATATATAACCAAAAGAAATGGAATTGGGTTTGAAAATCTCGAAACATTTTTTCAGAAAACATTCTCTATAATACAATCAAGGATAATAAAATTATATTATTTAATCACTAATTCCATAACCTATTTTATATCTAATTAATTCATTATAATGTTATTAATTCCATTTTTTGTACATTTAATTATTTGTACAATACATTTTCATCATGCAGGAGTATCTGCTTTCTTAGTTTTCATGATAAGTTAACATGTATTGTAATTCTTTTAAAATATGAATATCAGTACAAAATTATATGTATTTATTGAAATTATAGATGTTTTAATGCTGTTATATATAATTTTTTCTATATATGAGGATTATGCAATAGTAAATAGTGAATGATAATCATTTATATTTAGTTGTTGGGTTTTTTATCATTGCAATCTTGTTTTATTTTTTATTTAATATTATATATATGTTAGTTCAAAAACCAAAAATTATATAACATAACTTCTAATATATTTTTTGACCATTATAATGGTTTTAAGAACATCCATGAAGGCAGTAATGGGAAATGGGAACTTGTCGTCTCGAAGGCCAATAATTAACAACACATAGACAATGTTTTTATTTTAAGAATAAAAGGGAAAGGAGAAGATGTCTCTTGATGAATTTTTGTACAAACATAATAAAATTTTAGTATGTATAATATTCTAGAGTTATCATACATATTTTTATGGGGATTTGAAGTGGTAAAAAAGAAAATAAATTGATTTTTTTAAAGAAAATGAAAGTGTATTTTACAACATCAATTATTATCATTGATAACCTCCTTCGATAAAATTGTTTTAGAATTTGGTTGAGACAAACGAATCCTATAAATGGGGGAGTGGATTGGGAAAATTAATTATCAGAATATGTAAAATATTTTATCTTTAATGTTTTGATGAGAAGAGGTGGTGATGGGTGGTATTTATAGAGAATTAGAGACGAGTTTGTTGATAACTTTATTTATTAGTTTTTTATTTTAGCTCAATAATTTTAATTAATTTTTTCATCATCAATAAATATATTATATAACTAATGAGAGTTTGATATTATGGGTTTAAATCATACGTACATTATCTAGGACTCAAAAAATAATATATATTTTAAAGAATTTTAAATAACCATATTTCACTATTTATAAGAAATCATATATTTTATAAAATTCCAAAAAATCCACCCTACCAATTTTTTGATGTGTAGAATTTGAAAACTAAAATCATTTTATTAAAATAAATTTAAAAACATGAGATATTTAGTTATCAATTAAAATCATCATTTATTAAAAAATATCTATTTAAAAATAAAAATTGATTTTATGAAACATTGAGAAATTAATTATGGTTTTATTAAATTATAATATAATATTAAGACTACAAATTATAAATTTTTTTGCTAGCTTATGAAAATAATATTTCAATAAAATAATAATATTAATTATCTAATTTACAATTATCATTTCTATCTAATAAAAATAAAAAAAATTAATTTATCACTTATAAAACATTTATTTGATTATAAAATGATATAATGATATCATATTTTCATTTATTATAATGATTAATTTTATTTGTACATTCATATGTGGGTTACGATTTTATTAACTAGATTAATAATCCTAATGGCCACATTACTATTCCAATGATCATGTTACTATTCCACTGGTATAGGTTCTATAATTTCTATGAATACCTCTTATTTCATTCTAAATTTAGTAAAATAATGTTTTTATTTGTATATATATGCAATTTATCTGTTTTATAATATATAAAATAATATTAGGAAGGGGAAATTTTAATTGATAATTGTTTGTGAAGTAACATTCAACTCGTCAAATTTCACCATAAAAATTTTGTTTCTTATTTTATAATGATAACAAGTAAGGGTACATCTCCTTCATTTATCCGTCTAGATCCCATTTGGCATAATCATACTTTTGGATACACTGTAATACATTAACCATGTGAGTATCCATTTAGGGTAGATCATTATCTCTATAGTCCAAGATCTTCTAAATATTTTTCTCATTATAGAAATAAGTTTCCAACTATACCATCTGAGAATTCAGTACATTTGAGGGATTTGTTATGAAATTTCTCAAGAGGGATGTGTGAAATATGTCATGTAATTGAGGCATGGTATGTGGATATTTTAGTTGATAGTTAAAAACATAGATACTATCATGTATATCTAATGGGTTGATGTGCTGGGGTTTTAAGATTATATTGTTCCCAAGTCTCACGATCCAATTCCATGGAAATATGTGGAGGAATAACATGTCCCCAAATAAAAAACTAACTCTCATCACTAATGGTTTTCATAGATTGTTTATCTTCTTTGTGCATCATTAGTGTGACACAGAATTATTTTCATCCTCTCTACCATTTAGTCAACCATTTATTATCTTACTACCTTTTGATAACAGAATTCATCGCATCAGGTTGCAGTTATGCATAATTTTCTATAAAGGTATTCATTTGGATCCATTTGGATGATCGATTAGAAACTATTGTTGTAAGAGAATTTCACTATAGGTATATATTGGTCCCATACTCCTTTGTTGTTTATATAACATTCCCTCACATATCTTCTAGTTTCTGAATTTTATACTCATATTTTCAATCCCTTTTATGATTATAATCTATACTAAGGTATAGCTTAGTGTTTATAGAATGTTGAATAATGTTGTATATCTTGTATTAGAATATCATATCTCTTTCATACACAATTGATGGGGGTACTTCTTGGAACATTACCACTACTCTAATATATATCCTTGAATGTTTATATATCTATAATTCCTCTAAGAATGTGATAAACTGATATGTCTTTATTAGAAAATAAAAAAAAACCAATAATGGTTTATTTCATATTGATCTATTCAAATGTTCATTAAAATATTCCATTGTGATTTTTTTCTATTTTCATGTTGGTATGGTTAATTATTACCACATCCCCTTAAAATTATTCCTTACATTATTCTCATGGTTATATACCATGAATGTAGATGTACAGTCATTAATCTTTGAATTCGTATTGTACCACTAATAGTGCTCTCATAGATATTAAAAGAACATTGTGCTTCTAGGGTGAATTAATAATGTTTATATAGGTGCATAGATCAAAATCTCTTTCTTTGTCTCGTGATTTTATGGTAAATATTTTAATTACTCAAATCTTATAACTCATTCTTCATCAATTTTTAACTCTGTGTATTTTTTGTTTACGATATCTTACACCTTCTTTTTATTTTTGACTACATTTAGTTGAGTATCAATTATTTACTCCATATGGGATCGTAGAGAAATTTTTTGAGAAATGATTAATGATTCTCCTTCATTTATGATTCCCATTCTCAATCATTGAAAAATTAAGCATCTTTGATCCTTTTAAATTCTCATCATTTATAGTTTTTCAAGATCCTTTCTACATAGAACATCTTCCACATTAATTTACATATAATTATGTAAGTGTATTGAGACGTCATAATCCTTGATGATATTTAACAGTCTTCACATACATATATAGCAATAATATTTTTTGAATATATATTTGCGGATCTTGTAATTTAAATAAATCTCACAGTTCCTCCCATAACGAAACATATACTATATTTTCAAAATGAAGATCATAATCTCCAACTCTATATCATTTGTGGGATAATAATTCTCATTAATATTTAATAACTTGAGTCATAGGCTATCAGGTTATCATGGTTCATCAGTACACAGCCTAATACGTTATTTTATTCATATTTTTATAACACAAAATGTTATCCACCTTATAGTAATTTTAGTACGGGTGCATCGAAAAGTCATTTTTTCCTCTCTTTAAAGTTGTCTTCATATTATATGGTTTATAAATAATCCATTTAAATTAATATTGGGAAGTGGGTTTTTATGTCTTGAGAAAATCATCAAAAATAATAAATAATACCCAACCATACCCTGGAAACTATGGATCTCTATTACAGATGATGGACCGGGAAACTCTTTGTTTTCCTTTATCATGATTGATCCTAAAATATTCCATTACTAGAAATAACATGACCCATTAATGATAATTCTTCCATCCAATACATTCATTTATTGTATATGGAATATAGATTCTCCCTTCTATATGTCTTTATCACATTATTCAAAATCTCATAATATTTATCATTTCTCATGGAGTATATCATCATATCATCAAAAAAGACTAGGACAATTTTTTTAGTAAATCCCTAAAGACTCTATTAATTAAGCACATGATGTCATCTGGAGGGTTAGTGAATCCAAAAAGAAGCACTATGGACTAATATAATCTACACCTCATTTAAAAGATAGTATTGGGAATAAATTACTTCCTTGCCATTACATGGTGATATCCTGATAGAAGATCCATCATAGGAAATACTTGTCCACACATAGATTATCAAGGAATATATATATATATATATAATGTCATTAAATTTCATTATTCTGATTTTATTTATTTCATGATAATTAATGTATAGAGACATTGATCCATCCTTATTTTTGAAGAAATGAACCAACACACCCCACGGCTAAGCACTCAAGCACCTGAAATCCTTTTCTACATTCTCATATAAAAGATTATTTAGTTTTCCCAACAGAATAGTTGGCCACATCCAATGAGTATTTGAAATTGGATAATATCTCATAATATTTTCAATAGAGAAAAAACCCTACAGTCAGGTATAATACCGTGAAATTGTTTGGGGAACACAGTAGTGCGGTTCTTCAAAATGGGTTTGAATTCAATCCTCATTCTATCATTTGTCTCAATAATTGGAGCTAGAAAATAATTATCATAAGGAAATAATATTTAATATTAAAATAATGATTTACAAGGAGATTAATAATACTCATTAAATTTTTATATAATTGAATGATTTATATATATGTTAATATATATCCCTCTTTCTCAAATGTTAATGTTTCCTTTGAATAATTTTATCTAATCCATTCCTATAATAGAAACAAACTCAATCAATGGATGTTGGACTATTTTTTTTTGGAAGGATGGGCCCGTAAAAATTAAATGGGGGATTATTTATAAACACTATAACAAAAAATTTCCAATTATTCTATTATCAATGATAAATAATTCTATATATTTTGAGGTGGTTTTTGAATTGATAAAAAATACCTTCGTGATACGAGAGAATTCATAAAACCAGAATCATGTAGTATGTTTTTTATTCATGAATAAATATCTAGAAAACATGTCACTATATCAATTCTAGGCTCAACCTTAATATTATTGTTAGATTAGGATTTCCCTTTCTCCATTGGTTTTGGTGGCTGCTGATACTTATTTCGCTAGAGTACTCGCGGTTTAGTGCACTAGCTGGCATATTGATGTTGATTCAAATAATTGAAGTATTAAAAACTAATTAGTTATCTAATGTATGATAACAAATTTTATAGATTCATCAAGCCTCTTCTAGATTCATGATATTCCATTACTTTTAGGAAATTTCCATGATACATCTTCTCACATTATTTATATGTGAGTGTTTGAGTTTTCTTTTCTCTATCTAATTATATAATCTGTCTTGAAAATATATCTTTGATTTCTTATCCCCAAATGCGTGGAACTATTATCTACACTCAATATTAACAATGAGGTAACACTCAACAAATTCTTCATAACACCCGATGTCTTGAAGATATTGACCCTTTTGAATGTGTGGTTTTAAAAAACTAATGACCATATCATTTTTTCTATCATTTTTCATAAGAAAACCAGAGGGGTACCTCTCAATTCTTGTGAAATTTACATTATATGAAATGAAATATTTCCATTACTTTTCTTCATATGTATGAGTTCCCTCTCCATCTTTGTAAGTATATTTCTAGGGTAATTTTTATTACAACATATTTTTTATGGTCTACCCACTCAATATCTTCAATTTTATCTTCTAGTTTTGTTCTCCTAGTCATGCCCCACCATTGGTAGGCCTCTATATCTAAACAATAAATATAATGAGTCACCATATATGTCTCATAAATATTGATGAAAATAAATGATCTTATCCATTGAGTGGACTCACTATTACATGAATGTTGTTAAAAAAATATCCACTAAACATCCATGGTCACTGTAACCACGAAGATTCAATACACTATTTTTCCCCTTTTATGTGAAGGGGGATGTTCCAAATTGATTAGGTTAATTGACATAGCATGAGATAGATAGGTAAGCATCCCCATTAAATATTTAAATCCTCTTCCAAAGGTATTGGAGATTCCATTCAATCATTCTCTGAATTTTCCCTCACATGGGTTTTTTCAATGCATCCCCTGGTTCACATATTTTTATACAGTATATAAGGGGTTCACCAAAATTTAATTCAACCAATCAAGAATAAATAATTTAATTCCTTGTGAAATTAAATTTAATGGAATTTCATATGTGGTGCCTTTGTATATCAATATTCGAAAACAATGATTCTTGAGTGATTATATTTAATTTGTTTAATACTATGGGTTTTCAAAAATATACAATAATTTAATTACCATATTAACTAAAAAATTATCGGGGACCAACCATAGGAACCCTGCTTTTCTTACATGACTATTACGTCATTTTAGAGATAAAGAACATAAACATTTAAAAAAATCATGACAATTGGTTTAGTGTATTTGGAAATCGGATCATACATGAAGTATACATATGAAAACATAAATATTATTGAATTGCATATTCTATAGATTCTTAGTGTCTTTCATGTACTCCATAGACCTGGTAATCACCTAAGGATATAATTCAACGAATGAGATGAGGTAAAATAATTGTAAGAGGATATATAAAGACACGAATCAATATTATAGGAGTGATAATAATAATCACCATCATAAAATAAGGATAGGGTCATAATCAAAATCACTAGATGAATAATTTGATAATTTAATGCAATGTGGAAATACATAAAATGAAACAAGACATCTTAGTGGTCAAATTCCACACATAGTTGGAAAAAATATTATCATGATCACACATAATATATGTTATTTATCATAACATCATCATTGTGGTGAATGATTGAATCATATTAATTAATCATTCATAAATAATCATTAGATACAACACATTAACAAATTCATTGGATTGTTACATAATTATGTGTACATCAGTCAAATCATACCATTTACGTAATCACACATGCCATAGAGAATGTATATCAATATTGAACATAATGTTACCCACAGAAGGGAATGGGTTTCATGAGAGTTTATGAAATAACACACTCTTAAATAAATATTGTGGTTCAAAAAATAATAATACATTAAAAATACCTTTTAAAACAATCATCCATCACCAATGAAAAAAAAACATCTCCACATAAGTAAAAGATGTTTTATTGAAAGGAGAATTATTGGGTAAAAATCATATCATTTTTCATAAAATAATATTGTAAATATTAATATCCCAAAAAAATTACATAAATATAAATTATATTTGTTAAATATTAATGGAGATCCACACTAAAATATTCCATTAAAGATGGATAACCAAAAGAATGATAATTGGGTTTTAGAATCCCATTACATTATGTCTGAATTCATTATTAAAATAAATATATAGAATAATAAATTTAAATTCTTCAATAATTGAATCCATAACCTCTATTACATTTTTGGATTCATACTAATTTTATTATGTTCATATACGGTCATTAAATGAGTAACAAAGGTCAATTTCATCATTTGGGAGTGTTCATTTCATTGATTTTAATGATCAGTTCAAATGTATGGTAGATCATGTGAAATGAGAATAATTATCCATAATTATATTTCACTAATGTAATTCAATAGGTAAAAATGGTATTTTATATAAATATAGTTCTAGATATTTTGGTGATTCATTAGATAAAATGTTAACTATAACCATTTAGACTAATTTTGAGATTTTTTTATCATAATATAGTATTTTTGTTTTATTATTTAATGTTGGGTATATATGTTACATTAATTACAAAAAATAGGTTATATAATAATTTTTTTAACCAACCATTATAATGGTTTTATAAACATACATAGTTGGGGTAAAGTAAAATGAAAACTTTTCATCTTTGAAGGTGATAAATGAACACCTCACAGATGATGTATTCTTTTTTAGAATAAAAGAGAGAGGATAATATGTTTGAGGATAGATTATTACACTAACATAATAATATTAACTTATTTAAAATATTTTTAATTTATCAGTCCACATCGATAAGGGTAGGTGATGAGAAAATAAGAAATAAATGTAATTGAAATGAAATTAAAAGAAAATGAATGTGTATTTTACCTCTTCAAAAATTTTCATTGAGTTCCTATTTATAGAAATTGGATTTAGTCTATTGTTGTGACAAAAGTCTCATAGATGTGTGGGATTTTCATTTTATGAGTATTGGTTAGAATTTTGAAAATTATCCATGATTTGGAGGTGTGATAAGAAGTGGTGCTGAGGGGTGGTATTTATAGTGGGGGATAGGGTTGTTTTGGAATTATTTTATTAATTAGTTTATTATTTTGTCTCAATACAAAAATAGATGGAAACATAAAACCAATTATATTTAAAAATATAGGATATTTAGGGATTATGGTATTACACTATCTATACATCATCTATGAATAAATAAATCTACTGTTTGTTCAATACCATAGGATAACCTGTTTCACTAATCACCAAATATTTATCAATTTTAAAAATATACCCAAAATTCAACCCAAAACTATTTCAATGATTATAACTATAAATTAATCATAGTTTTATGACAATAAATTTATAAATTATAATTTACTTGAATAGTATAGATTTTTAAATTATTACTAATTTTATAAATCATTGATAAATTAGTTTAGATCTCCTGAAATTATATTATAATAAAAAGACAAAAAAATTAAATTTTGGATTCTATTTTATGAAAACAAATTATATTTTAATTCATTTTTAGTAATATTATTTTAAACAAACATTTGTGTTTTATAAAAATAACAACACATAATTAATGATTTTTAAAACATTTATTCTCTTATAATATGATATAATTATATCGTATAATAATTTGTAAGATGGATAATGTTTCGGTATATTATCCATGGTGTATACATTTTTATTGGTCATATTACTATTCATAATGGTCAGATTAATATTATATAGGTCATGTTATTGTTCAATTAGAATATGTTCAATAATATTAATGAATACAACTTATTGTATTATTAATTCATGAAAATAATATTTTTATTTAGGTCTCTAATATATGTATGTGTTTTATATAATATCACGCAATTAAATGAATGAAAAACATTCCTTTGATAAATGTTTGGGTCATTATAGTCCATTTTTACGGATGTTTAGTAGAAAGATGATATGACTATCGAGACATGAGAGATAGATTGTAGTGAGTTCATTGAAAAATCTTACCATGTATAGAATCATGATAAAATGGGTTACTATGATGTGTGCCTCCCATTTTGTGTTATTTTTGTTAATCTCAGATTTATTATTGTTCTTCTTGTTTCTACAGAGATTTTTTAACTATTCATTTGTTCTATTTTCATGTGTATATGTATACATTCGAGACATGTTCTCTGTCTCCCATGGAAGTGTGCATCTAATTATCCTAAATGAAATATTTTGATCAATCTGATTATTATAGGGGATATCGAGGAGGTATATCATGTTATTTATTAAAATGTACCAAAATCTCATTACGTAAATTTTGAGGTACATCCAAGATATATATTAGGAATACATCAGTCTTGGTATTTAATGTCTGAGAAGTAACTATCCATTAAAGATAAAAATGAACATCAAGAGGTGGAGGACTAGTTTTAAATGATTTATCAGATAATTTAATTCCTTGATTCATCATAGATAGTAAATGGACAATAATTTAGTGTTCAAACATAATGGTCCTAGAATGTGATGGTGGGATTCCATGGTATATAAATATAGTAAAATAGATTTCGATATGGTGAATTTCAAGGCTCTCTTTTTCCTGCAATTTTATCAATAGTCCTTGATGATGGATAATTCCGTGAATCCACTCTATTTTAGTATGACGAGTGATTGGTATTGGATATATATATATATATATATTATATTTTAGAGGTTGTTAATTTTTTACCATAGGTTGTGAAGATTTGAAATATAAACTATTTTATTTACATATAGATATTGAGACCTGATAATAGATCATAAGTATTTATGTTGAATTAATATTCATATTTAGAGATAACTGATATGGATTTGATTGAATAAATGAATATTGTAGATATTTTTAGATATTTCACCCCATTTATTCTACCTATTGTTAGATTTAATGGCACAAATGCGAAATGGTTAACTGGCAGGATCACCACATGATGGGTGGTGGTGGTTCTATGTCGCATGCCTCTTAAGAACCTTTAGTTTCTTTTATCATTGTTCCTATGAGTGCTATAACTTTCATATGGTTGTACATGAACAATTTAATTTTACATTAGCTTCAATGATATTTAATATTTTCAAAAATTATGGTTTTCTATAGCATTTCTATCTGGCTATGTCTAACACTTGATATTGTCAAAGATCGTTGGAACCAAAGGCTAATATGTGGTATTCATATGTATCAATGACTATAGGGATCCATATAGATGCCTTAGTATTAAATAACATTCATTTAGTAGATGTCTTTTCAATGTAGGTGTATGTGGGTCTGGCAACAATATCAGGGACTTTCATTGTTGTATATTCAGTAATAATTTCATTATTTGATACCTGTGCATCCATGTAGATTATATCAAGCCATTTTATTGATAATTTTAACATTAAAATGTAACTATTGACCATTTTTTTGATATATTGATACTTATTTGGAAGAGTAATGAGATGGGTTTTCAATTTTCTTCTTGTGTTTAACATATTGTTGATACTGAGTTAGTCTAGTATTTAGAGGTTCTCAATCTGGATTTAGTTGAAGATATTATCTAGAAGGGTTATCTTGTTTATCATTTATCTGAAGACGATTCATATCATTGGAGTTCCATGTTTCATATGGAAAATGGGGACTCACAGGTATTTTTCGGAGATTGGAATTTGTGGTCTAGTCATGTAGAACATTTTCAGTCAGTTCTCATTAGTTTTTTTTTTACTTTAGGAGTTGTTCCTGATTGTATTTATTCTACTTTTTATCAATGCACCATTATTTGGAGTATTCATCATTCATTCCCAGTATATATTATTCTATATTCTTCTTTGAATTTGGTTAGAATATAACATTAACCTAGTGGTAGGTTGGTATTAAATATTTATTCTATTGTATCATATTGAATCGTTGGAGATGAATGGCATTAAGATCTAGTTTAACGATCTGGTTGTGAAAGGTTTTCTTCACCCTAGTGTTTCACCTTGGGAAGCCTCGGTGCTCTCTGCCTAGAATGCATATGGTTTATTTAGATTGGGAGTAGTCTATTATAAAATGAACTAGGTAACATCTATTAATAGGTAAACATTTCTTCATGTGGATTCATTGATTGATAAGAAAACTGTGGGACTGTGGTTTTTGATGTTTGGTCTTCAGTTATGTTATCATTAACTGAGGGGTCATAATTTGGAATAATGAATTTGACCATTAAAAGTAGATAATGACATTATGAATCTATTTTGAATCTATTTTTTCAAACTAACACTCATTCACTTCTCATTATATTTATTAATAATATATGACATCAATATCGTGAATCTTATTTGACATTTTCAAAGATGAAATTTTGGACTATTTGTGATCCAAATGTGATACCAATCACCATAAGAGTTTGGTTTTGGAAAAAATAATTAGTAAGCATTTGTATGAATTTTTTTATTAAATAAAATATTTATATTCAAGAAGTTAAATTATTCAGTAATTTTATTTTTTGATGATAGATTATTAGTTTATCATTAGTAGGTAATGTATGTTTTCTCATGCGAGGATCCACAAATTGTCACCGAGATTCGGATATCCTTGGACATTCATGATACTATTACTTGTACTTTCTACGAATGTCAACAATTGGAGTTAATATTTAGTACTCCACAAATCATATTTTTTATTTTATTGAAAATCCAAATTGAGGGTAAGTGATAACCTAAAAATCAACCTCCATCAACAATTCACACACATACAAAAACTCACATTGTGTAGTTCAAAGTTTAAAACATAAAACATAGCGCTTCACCGCACCAAGCCCACATATTTCAAAATTCAAAAGAACCTTCATCATAGTGAATCCCATATTTCCCGCTTCGAAATGAGCTACTAGAGAAACCAACAATTGAAACGTCAAAATTCAAAAGGTGTTTCTCAGATAATGAACCCACCCACGTCATGGATTCAATATAAATTGCAACCCTGCCATCCATCATCTTCATGTAAGTATTCATTTACAGATTTGAAATGAATTCCGACATCAAATCCTATTTTCATCTTACATTGTTTTGGTGAGGGGTATGTTGATATTTCTGATGATTCTACTAATTGTATTGGTTCTTTTCACAATAATTATGATCGTGTTCTTTTTTATGGATATTTTTATATTTGATGAATTTAGAATAATTAACCCAATGATGATTTACAACTTTCTACAGTAATGAATAATCTTAAATTTAAACAATGCTTCCTTTTTGGGGAATATTTCATAGTGTTTTTTATAATATTAGATTTATATATATTTTTTCATAATTAAATGAGTCTTAGATACATAGGGTAGGAGGAATACCTTCAATCATTTTAAATCTATATCGACTACACCTTGGGGAAGGGGAATGCCTTTGCAGACACTCTTAGTATGAAGGATTCGTCATAAGCAGTTATGCAGTCAATGAAAGAGTTGAAGCATCTGGGAATTTTTTCTTGGTCTCACCAAAATTATCTTCAGCATGTTTTAGTTATGTTTCTTAAAAAAATTAGTTATCATCATATCATCTTGTGTCTATACTGTTGATTTAGAATTAGTATGTAAATTTCAATGGAATTTGAGAAACCGCATATCATTGGTCGATTCTTTTGTGTTGGTATCTCTACTTATATAGTGTTATTCATATTGGGGATTATTTTGTTATCCTAAAATCTATGAAGAGATAAATTTATGTTGGTTTTCATATCTTTTCATTTTTCATTCATCGTATAACTACACAGATAAATTATTACCTGATATGAAAATTATGGTGGCCATGTATAATGAAAGATATTGCTAAATCTATATCCCAAAATTGCACCATCAAATAGATAAAAGAATTTCATTTTTCGCCATCTTATTTTATCCTATCTCTTATTGTGAGGGCTTGGAACTAGGATTAGGTATCCATTTACTTTTTTGTGGGATAACCATGGAATCACTAAGGGTGGAATTTTTGGTGGGTGATTATAGATTGATTGACAATGAATACTCATATTATTCAAATTAATGACACAACAACATTTTTGATCTGTGTAATATGTATGCGTAAATAATTGGGATTTTAATTGGGGTTATGTCCTATCATTGTTTCAAAATGGGATACTAGATTTACATTATGGTTGTGGAGGAGTATCCATGAGGTGATTGGAACTGTGGTCATATAATGTGCAACATATCATACACATAAAACATTGAGACAGAGCGTGCTATTAATATTTTGGAGGATATACTTTGATCCCATGTTATGGAATTTCATGGATCATGTGATTTCCATCTAGAACTAGTTTTTTTCTATAAAATAGTTATCATACATGAATCGTAATGGATACATCTGAGGCATTGTATGGTCTCCCATTGAGATCACTGCGTTGTTGGGTATAATTGGTTGAAGCTTTTATTGTGGTACAAAGTTTGGTTCTGGAGGCATTCATGAGGAATATGGATATTCATCACCATATAGATATAATTTATAGTTTTAATAAGTATTATATGGATAAATTGAATAATCCCTTGGATTTTTACAAGTGATCATGTTTTCAGGACTATTTCTCCTCAGTTGGGTCACTATCATCTTGGGAACAAGGAATGATTGAAATGAACTATGTATTACCATTTGAAGTAACTGAACATCATGTGACGGTCACCTAAAATTTAGTATTTATTTTTAGTTGGAATGAATAAATAATGTATTCCAAGTTTTGTTTCTTAGGTAACACTCTCACATTTTGAGATGGGAAGTGATTGAGATAGTTCCGGTTTTTTTATGGGTGAGTAGAGAGTTGAGATCATTTAATATATAGTGTAATTATTATGATGGAATTAAATCATGTTCATTAGATTGTTTTGGAATAATGAATCATATTCTCATGATACATGTGAGTTCGAGTCATCGATGATGATATTGTTTCCAAACATCATTCTATGATTTTATTCTTCAATAATGATTCACGAGGACTAAAAGTCTTATGGCGGGGAGTTTTTAACATCTTGTTACCTATATTCACATATTTCTATTTTCAATTATTGTTATTATATTTGATTTTGGAATGAGATAGGACTCCCGAGGATAGAGAATATTTGATTATAAAAATTAAATGACATTCATGGTTATATGTTTGTTCGACGTAATAGAGTCTTAGTATAATTTTTAAATGGATATGTGGGGTTCTCTCCATGTTATGAGAACTCCCGACTTGGTATGATTATTTTGTAATTAATATGATATTTTTTTATTCTTGAGGAGAAATAAATTATAGGTATTGGGAATACAAGACATGTAATTTCTATGTGGTTGATATCACGTCCCTGGTATACAATGTGAAAGGACTACATTTCATGTAATGGCGGGGTAACATGTAATTTTAAATATTCAATTTTTAATTAGAAAATAAAGATATTTAAATGTATAAAACTCTGATAATAACACAATGTGTAAAGGGTTGTAGACTATTTAAATTCCATGAATAGTTATTTTAGGTTCTTAATGGTTAATTGTTCTATCACTCTTCCACACCCATACTTGATCTCAACCTAGAGCCCTTCTATGAGGATTTTGAAAGTCATTATTCACTTTAGATTGATCTATTCAATACTTTATCACACTTTAGGTTAGATTTTGTATCTCCTATGATTAATGCATTTCCCTTTTTATTGATTTGATCATGGTACTTCCATTTCATTTTTTAATCAGATCAATTGATCTGTCATGATATTTTTTATTATTTCACTCAATATTCCTTTTGATATCTTGGTTCATGGTCCATTTTCTTTTTCATGTTGTGGTATGGAAGGTGTGTTTTTGTGCTCGTTTTGTAATTTTTGTTATCAAGAAACATTTTGTTAAATATAATCAATTAAAATATGTGTATTTCGATTTTCGGTTCTCATTTGTTTAATACATTCTAATTTTTTTGTAATGATTCTGGTGTCTGGGACCCGAGTATTACGGTAGGTAGTTCCAAATTAAGCAAATGTTGGTGAAATGTATTTCACATTATGTGATAATTATTTTACTAAAATTAAATGGGACTATAGTGTGTTTGTGTGTGTGTGTGTGGGATACTGGGCATTTATAAAAGATAGAGTAAAAGAAAACTATTTTCAATACATTCTGAAATGGTTTTTGAAGAATGGATCTATGGAAAAGGTATGAAAAAATTGTTTGGAAAATATCGCACAAGCAAACCCATTATTAATTAATAGGAACGTGTAGTATTATATCTCATCCAATATTGGGGGGTTTTCTCAGAGTGTATTCATGTCCTACATTGGATCATTGTTCTATGGGCATGTTATACTAGTTTTCTTGTATTTACAAGGATTTTATATAATATGAGATGAATGATTTTTTACGGGACATATTTTATGATATTTTTTTCTAATAAATACATTGAAACATATTTAGCCTCATTACATGGTAATGGTTAATGGTTAAAATTATACAATTTTCCATGATTTTGACATAAAATGGAAAATTGTTATCAGACCTTATTTCATTTAATGTTGAGCATTCATGGAATATTGTTCAGTGGATAGATATAAAACACATGTATGAGACCCTACCAATCCATTTATATCATTCCCTAAAAACCCCTTTAGTGGTGCATAAATCTAGTTATGAATTTTGTTTTAGGGAAATGAAAGTTGTCGTAATGAGAAGGTATGGTTATTAAACGATTTATTTTTTGTAACTAGTGTTGAGATGGTGGAACAATATCCATTTTATTATATGGAATATTTATATTTTTTAAATAATTTTACTTTATGGCTGTACAGGTACTTAGATTTTGATTCTACTGTGGATTTTTTTGATTTTCTCTATTGTTTTCTGTTATAGATGTTATTTATATTATTCTCTTTTGTTTATATTTTATATATTTTTCATATTATTGATTTTGGATGGGTAAATATTTCCTTATATTTTTTTGATGCCTTTATTATATTATACTACTTGTGGGGATCAGGAATTCCAATTGGGTAAGTAGAAAATTGGTTTGAGTACCCGTTTGAGGGGGTATTTAGGTCTATTCAATACAAGTTCAATAATCAAATATTACGTTTACGAATCATCTATGACTACATTTTTTGGAATTATTTTCATTTAAATATTTTTATTCTGATTTTATTTTAATTTGATTTTATATTATGAAATAAATGTATTTAATTACAATATTTGCAGACCAGATTTTGTGGAAGGTAAATCATATTTGATTTTAAAAATTAATAGAGGATTTTCAATTTTTATGATGATAAATATGAACAAAAAATGTAAATTACATCCATTATATGTGTCCATATCCCTTTTCCAAATCAGTGTTTACCTCGAATGGTTTGGGAGAAACTCAAAATAGAAGATTGACCTATTATAAAATAAATTGTTGATGTCATCAAATAGGAGTTTACAATCATACCCCCAATCATAAAGTTAGTTTCCAATTGAACTAACATATATGGATACACGTATTTCAAATATTAAATAGAGAATTACCCTAATAGATTTATCTAAATTAAAGAAGAAACACTATGGGAATTATAAAAGAGGAATTATTCATCCATGGGAATCACCATGTGATGAAACTGTTCTTGGATACAAAAATTTTCATTTTTTGGTCACTTAAAATCATGAAAGGACATATCAATTCATCCATTGAATAAAGAAGTTGTTGAACAATAGGGAAGTCTAACCATTGTCGATGATATCATTAGTTCTCATGGATTGGATGGACATTATTACATCATTATAAATAAATTTCATGGATTTTTAATCAAATAACCATGTTAACTCAAAATTAAGCAATTTTCACTTACATAGATAAAAGTGTAAAATTATTTAGTGAATAAAAGATAAGGTTAGTAAATGAATCAATACATAAAATACAGTATAGTGGAGAAGCATATGTGATAATTATTGATGCACCATAGAAGGGACTAGTTATTTATTCTCTTTATTATTGATCACGTATAGCTTATGCCTCCCAATAGTTAATGTTTCATGATTAAAACTTCCCGAATGTTAATGTGAAGTTATCTATAGTTAATTTTTTTATTTAAGATAATGAATAATTATGTTTGTAGATAATGTTGTGATATATAAACCTATTAGAAAAAATAATATATTTAGTCATAAAGTGATGACATGTGGTAGATAAGATGGTTATATTTTTGTTTCTGGTGAATTTGACGGGGCATAAACATCCGTCTGTGGAGAACGTGCAGTTATTTGTTGCCCCGCATTCCCACTTTCCAAATGTGGGTGGAATTCGTTCCATGTTTAGGGATGTTTCCCCCTTAATCGAAATGGGATGATGGGATGTCTGTTCTTCTTCCATGTATTCCTCCTCAGAACTCGTCACCTAGTCCAGGTCTCCCTTATATACTTAAGATGTTGTTTGTGAAACTCTTCCTAGTGCCAAATATTTATGAACAATAGTTAATTACGGTTCTTCTTTCGGGACATTATAAAAGGTATGGTCAGGGCATTAACCTTCGGTCGGGGGAGCAGTCACATTTGACATCATTGGCGTTTCTTGAAGCTAGGACATTATCTTGTCTAGTTTTCTTCAACTTCTTATAGGGATTCTAGAGGGTGTAGAAACCTAAGGTATCCCATGTAGAATGTGTGGAATAATATTCCATATGCATGTATCTGAGGTTTTTCTCAGATTCCTTTGCTTAATACATGGTATGTTGCAGGTTAAACGTCTAGTAGAGATAGATCAGATGGATTAGAACACTTAATAGAGTAGATCAGGTGGGTGAAACCCCAGGAGAGAACATTGATTTTTGGGGAAAACCCATGGTTAGATACCAAATTCTTGTTAATGTTAATGGGGAATGAGGTGGAATGATCCCACTGGGATGTGGCGGCCCAAGTAATAATCACAATTAAAGATGGATGGTTAAGAGATGTGGGTGGATAATGATATAATGTCGACTCGAGGAAGGGGATGATGTTAGGATTGATGCATGAAGAGACCTCATACTTATCCATGTGGGATGGAATCAAAGACCTCGATGTTCATCGACAATGACTTACCATCGATAATGTATGTCAATGACATATTGTTGGATAGGGTCACAATGGCTTACCAATGGATGGGGTCATAATGGCGTACCGCTGGATGGGGTCACAATGACATACCTGTGGATGGGGTCACAATGCCTTACCACTAGATGCGGTCACAACATCTTACCACATGAAGGGGTGGAACGTCAGAGAGGCTTCCTACATACCTTATCTTGGTGACAGGGGTCAAATACCATGTAATTCGGGAGGGAGTGGGAACCGACTTGAAGGGGGGTCATAACAAATTTTTGTTGGGGTTGAACATTATGGAGGAATCCTATGTACCTTTCCTTAGCGAGGATCAATGTCCACATACTTCAGAATGGAGTGGGAACCATCGTGAAGGGGGGTTGGAACCAGTGGTTGTTGGGATTGATCCTCAGAGAGGCTTCCTAGGTACCTTGCCTTGGAAAAAATCAATGTCCACATAGTTCGGGAAGGAGTGGGAACCGAAATAAATAGGGTTCATAACCAATATGTGTCGAGATCAAACAACAAATAGGCTTCCTACGTTCCTTGTATTGCCAAGGATCAAGGTACACATAGTTCGGGATGGAGTGGGAACCGACGTGAAGTGGGGTCGGAACCAATGGTTGTTTGGATTGAATCCCAGGGAGGAATCCTACGTACCTTTCCTTGTCATGGATTAAAGACCACGTCGTTTTGGAGGGTGTTTTTCATTCGACATGAAGGGGGTTGGGACTAATGGATGGAGGGCTTGTACCTTAGAGTGGATTCATACGTACCTTGCCTTCACAAGGAGAAAAAATTGTGTAGTTCAGAATGGTGTGGGAACCGACATGGAGGGGGGTAAGAACTAATGGGTGTGGGGCCTGAAGATCAGGTAGGCATCCTATATACCTTATCTTGGTATGAATCAAAGTCCACGTAGTTCGGGAGGTCTGGGATCTAAAGTGAATGATGGTTGGGTCTAATGGGTGTTGGTCTTGAACCTCATGGGGGTTTCTATTTACCTTGTCTTGAGAAGGATCAAAGTCCATGTAGTTCGGGAGGGTGTGTGGGTCTTACACTTTACAACGGCCTAGAGAGCATTTCATGGTCGATGCTTTCTCTAAGCCAACCTGAGACATGATCAGTGTGAGAAACAAGAGGCAGTAAAGAACTAACGATCATTTTGCTATAGATGCCTCCATGGGAAGTACAGTGGTGATTACACATAGTTAGCGACCCAAAAAAGAAATAGGGCATTACGCATAGTTCGCAGAGCATCCCTCCTCCTTACTCCGCAGCGGGTTTGTGAATGTCAAATCGGTTAACGGGGCATCCCGCCTCCTTTCTCCATTGAAGGATCACAATCATCAAATTGGTTCTCAATGAATCCCACCTCCTTGATCTCCGGTGGGTTCACAATGTGAGATCTCTACGCTGGCCGCAAGGCTATGGAGCTCCGCGACCGGTCATCATGAGGCAGACCCTCATGCTCTCCTTTTTCTCTTTCTTTTCATTGATTTTGACATCAATAAATGCTCCCCCTCATGCTATGAGCAGAGGAGAAGATGTGGGCAAATGTAGGAGGATCGACAATAAAATTACTAGTTTAATTGCAATGGTGACTCGCGAAGGGAGCCTACGAGGCGGAGCGGTGTGTGCAGGCTGGCGCGTCGCGATTCTCACTGTAGATCGGATGCAACACAAAGCAACTGGGGTCCTCTCATATAAATAGGGGATATAACCTCTCTTTTTTACTTTCAATTCTCTATGTTTTTGTCTTGTAGCACTCTCGATTTGTGAGGCTCCGCATACTCCACATTTTCTCTCCGTGAATCGGGGCTTCTGATTCACAGTGCACATCAAGTATTTGACATCGCATTGGTGTGCTCTACAAGAATTATTTTGAAGGCCTAGGTAGGATTCCATGAACAACCTTCATTACTGATATCCATGAACTTTCATTGAAAAAGATATTTGTGAGCCAAACCCAATGAAATCCCACACTTCAAGACTAAATGGCTCACCAGGACGCTTCTAGGGGGTCCATGTGGATCCTTCCCGAAGGGTGGATATGGAAAATAGATTAGGTTTATGGGAGATGATATGGAGCCACAATGACCATGATTCTTTGGTGGAGCTATGGTCGGCAAGACAAAGAAACTATTCGATGTGAAAGAGGCTGCACTTGTATGGATTTCGGCTGAGGGATGACGTCTTAATCCTTAAAGCTTAGAGGGATGACAAAACTTACTAAACTTGAAGCACACCGTGTCAGCACCGGTGGTTCAGGTCCACTGTTGTCCATACATGGGAGGAATTCACACCCGTCATTTCTAATTGTTTGTAAAATCATCTGAAAAATGTTCACAAGAAGGGATTGCAGCCGGATAAATCCCCCTCTCTTTTCCTGACGATCTTCAAGGCAACACTGATGGAAAATGAGGAAGGGGTGGTCCGATGAGTGGGACATGTGCCCAAGTGGCAACTTCACATATGATTGGGCATGGGCCTACTAGGTAGGTCCCTCAAGTGAAGAGATTGGGGCTGATTTTAGGAGAGTGGGCATGTATTCGGTGGCTTGGGCATTCTAATTTCATATCTTTCAATGAAAGTAGCAGATTCTAGAGTTGTTGAGAAGGTGGTCATCAAGGACCAATACCTTCCATTTACACCATGTAAATGTTGGAATCAATTTATAGGACGTGCATCAGAACTAGGGGTCCTAATATTGGGTGAGATGTATGATGAATTCCTCCATGTTATTGGTGTGTGGGAGGATCTAGAAAAAATTACACCACTGGAAACGACACAGATGGAGCTAGTGACTGGAGTGGAAAAAGAAGTTTTGAGAGATTCCCACTTCAGATGGTGTTTCAATCAATTTCTAAACTTCCTGGAAAATAGGTAGTTTTGGGTGACGCCTCGTACTTTCCATGAAATGGACTCAACCGGGCAAGTAGTAGTCGTATTAGCATCTCTTGGAAGATAGGTATTGCAAAACCTAGGGGTTCAGTTTCAGCCGTGATCAGCAACCGATAGTTAGGCTGGTGACATTCATCATTGCTCTAAACTGTGGTTTGATCCTTCTAGTGAGGGATACAAACATGGGTGTGCGACAAAGCACATTTATCATGGCATCCAAGCTGGCGACAGGAGGGCAGGTGAACCTTGGAATCCCGATGCTCACAAAGCAGTACAAGATTTTCTGGCATGTCAGTGAGGGCAAGAGGCCATAAGGGATATGTGGGCCATTCCACCTCCTGTATGGGTGGATAGAGGTGCATGTCTGGGGGACTATGAATATTAGAACACCATCTCCCATCTAGGATCGAACAAATGTCCTTCCATTCTGAATGTCGTGGGGAGCTTTCCGGCCAAACTGACTATGCACAAAGAACTAAAATACATATGGAAGATAGAAGAATTCAACTTTCTTCTGTTCCTGCTACTAATGGGTGCTTTTACTAATGATGGACAAGGAACAGAAGAGTATTGGTCCTATATCCTCACATTTTGGGGTAGAGTCATGTTGGATAGAGTGAACCGTGAGCCACACTGTGAGCTATACACCCCACACTGATTCGCCGGGCATTTTCGGTGTATGCAGCGGCTGAGCCCATAGGTCTATTTAGGGGTGCGCCATGAGGAAAATCCATATGTGATGAAGAATATGTGGCTCATGTACACACAGGAGGATGGAATGATGCAGAATGAGAAGCCTCTACCGACAATCATCATCGGGTTGGTGAATGAATATGCCAAAAGCAGGGAGGCGGCATACACGGGGGATATGAAGAAGAAACCAACCATTCAGGATAGTTATGTTGTGCCTCCCCAACTTTGAGGTAGGCTTCGGAATAAGGCAAGGACATCCCATGGTGGAGATGTTTTCATGATAGTGAGGCCCATATCGGGTGAGGGGGAGGTGGTGAAAGTGGATCCAGCAAAGGCAGTGGACCCGGTTGTCCCCAAATAATAGAGTTATCCACATAGGAGGAAACCAAGAAGATTTCACAGAATATCCACCCAGGCTTTGGGGAAGAGGCAACACCATATAGACATGTCATAGAATGCCACCTTCTTGATGTTTTGGGACATCTTGGATGTCAACATGAAATTCCTCGGCCCATCTAAGATGTGGAAACTCTTGAACCTCCTCGAGATGGAATTTTCAGGAATTGGCCATGCCAAACCTGACTTTTATGTATTCAAGGAGGAGGAGGAGTATTACCTAATAGATCTGGAGTAATTTGTGATCTTCTACGGTGCCATGTGTCCAATGACTAACCATGTGAAGGTGTTGTTGAATCAAATAGCCCCCCTGCAGTTGTCAGCTTCCGAACTGAGAGAGCACTTTCCTTTGACAGATGAATCAGAAGATTCTTCTTGGGGGAGAAGTCCGATACAGGGATCCCATTGTAGGAGGTTGATGTTTTTTATCAAGACTCAGACCGTGAAGAATTTTTAGAGGCCACTGATGTAAAATCTCAAGCCCCTTCCTCATGGTTTTCTTCCAGGTCATTATAGACTCTTTACTAATACTTAAACTGTGCAGCAGGGTCTCAGACACAAAACCTTTTGTTACCCCTCAACAAATGCAGATGTGGGACCATCAGGATATACACTTGGGGATGAAATTATTACTGCAGCCGATGGGACAAGAACACCTAAGGTGGTTCCTCCGAAGTTTTCTGACCTTCCGACAATATACGGGGGGCCACCCCACATGACCTCGATGGCATCAACCCAAGAAAAATATATGGAATTAGATCTTTGTATGTATCCTATTGTAAATTCATGATTGTCACCCATTTATTATTTCAACTGAAATCCATTCCCCTTTGGGTTGTGAATAGTTCTTCAAATGGAATTGGCCACCTTGATGAGGTTGGTCGGGGCTTCTGGCGGAGCCTTTCCTAGGGGAATTTTGGTGATGATGGAGGTGGATATCTAGACCGACCAAACTACAGTGCTACCAATAACTATTTGGACGATCAGCGGGGCTGATACTGAGATTATTGAGGGTGTTTTTGATGATGAGTATCTCTCAGACAGCCCAAGTCCCACCATACTCGATTAAAAACCCAATGCGGACCCTACTGACGAGTTCTTAGGTGGTGTACCCTAGGTATGAGCTCGCCAACCATGCTAACTAAGATGAGGCATCCTCTGAAGGAGATGATATAAAATAGTCTTTTGGTGATCGAGGAATCTTATCAAGCACTTCCTCGATGATATACTCCAAATGAAAAGGCTATATGAGACAGATAGACATCGCTCACCATTGCGTGAACTATGTGATGGGGGAGTGGTTGCCAGGCATCCCCACATTCTCATCTGAGATCTTATGGCAGAGAAGATTCTAGAGTATGATTGTATCCTCATTATGGGTTGGCAATAGAGGAAAGTGGTGAACATTAAGAGGCTCTGGGATGCTGAATCAATGATTCAGTGGCTACAGGTTTGGGTGGATGAGCACTCAGCCTCCCCCGATGCGCAATCCGGTCTAATATTGGGAATGAAGGCCCAACTAGCAGTGGTCGAGAAGTGCATGAAGCATGCCTCCGAAGAGATGACTATCATCCAGAATGATGTTGAGCGAGCCCAGATTGGGGCTAAGGAATTGTGCCCCATCACTACCAATGAGGAGTGAGTGCTGAACAGTTGGTGGAAAATCCTAGATGTCGTAAGCTATATGGTGGTGGAGCTACAACATTCATTTGATGGTGTTAATCTATCAAGGGGAGGCATTGAACCTCTGGTGCTATAAGGAATAAAAACCCTCAAATGTTCATGAATGCTTTGATTATTTTATACTAGATGTATGAATGAGTTCCATTATTTTTTTTTGGTTTTGCATGCATAAGTTATATTCATGAAACGCCCAGTGATCAATCCATATGCTCACGTGGGTCGATCCCAATGTGAGAACGTAGGGATGATTGCTATGCTATTCTGTCTGAACATAAGGGTGCCGACCAATATTTAGGAATATGGGGTTTGACCAACCAATATGGATTTCTGGGATGAAATGGTAGAGGCCAGATTGGAGGACGAGGACGTCAGGACAATCGACATGTCGTCTATCCAAATGTGCTCTAGTGCACGAGCAGGGTAACTCCATGGGCGTCCAACTTAATACAAACATAGTGGAATTCAAATTGTGAATCATAATACCGAATTTTCAGAACATTGTAAGGGTGGTGTGACAATTAAAGATGATTGTTGACCGTATTCAGAACACAGTATCCTTATTGTGTTATCCTGGAATTGGAATTAAAAAAGAGGGCCGAATGGTGACTATGTTTGAGACACGGGGCCTGACTCGAAATGTCATCCATTATCATTTCAGAACATTATCCCAGGACAGTAGGTAAGCCATAGGACAGGCTTCCAAACTGTTCGGAGGTTGTTTTAGATGTGAAGGAGGACGAGGGTCTGAATAAGGGGCCCGAAAATCATGGATTGTGGAGTGAGGGGTTGTTTTAATTGATACCAACACATATAAAATTACACCACCATGGGGAAGAAACATTAGCTGGGAGTGTTGGTCTGATCAGAGAGAAAACCTACTCCTGAATAGGACCTCTCTTGTAAGGACTTGGAATGACATGTTGTTTTACGTCTTACCAATGAGGAAAATAGACACGTTTTTTAAAGTCTTACGGTAAGATAAGTGCACATAGTTTTAAGGTCATACTACCTAGGCCAAGTTCAATAGATTATAGTCATTGTACATGGACTGTACACTCCAAGATTAAGGTCATAGAGATTGGGCCGTGATCCGGGCTGAGGGTCCAGAAATGTTAATGACCCTTGAACTGGGCCCAAGGTGAAATACATGGGTGTTTCCAATGTATCACATAAGGATGAGTATCAAGCCAAACATAGTTATTATGTATGGCATGGCTGGAGACCAACACTGATAGGTGAGATCATTCTGGGCTAGTGATCTGTTGCATCCCATGACTAACACGGAGAATCCTGAATTTGTTCTATGTAGAACCACAGTCTAGTTTCATGCCTCAAGGAAATGTGTGCTCATGAAATAAACATCATATGACAGGACGGGAAGATCCCACAAAGGGAGTATGTGTTGTGGCCGCTATAAACCCGATGTGAATGAGGACATACGGAGTCCGCACCACACCACGTATCAATGGAGGAAGTTCATCAGGTCAAGTGTCCAAGTGTGAATGTCAGGTTGGGCCCAAGGAAAAGTTGTTGGGGGTTCCGATGTACCCCATTAAAATGGGAATCAAGTCACACGTAGTTCTGATGGTTTAGATTAACATCATGCAGGACGTAGGAAGGCATGTTTAGCCTGGCTGCGCTTGTAAAGGTCCTACCAGAACTATTTTTCCCATGTGAGTCATGCTTGATGTGGGAAACAAGAATTTGTGATGGGATATTCCTATCATAGGAAGGCACATGTTATGGTCAATGGGAATCCAGGTGAATGATGTCCCTAAGATGCTGACCCGCCTATATAACACACCTAGTTGCGCGAAGTGGTAAAGACGAGTGTGTTGGAATTGAACATTAACATAATAAAGTGGAAATATGTGAATCATGATGCTCAAGATCTGGACCACAAATAAGGTGGCATGAAAAGAGGGGATAACGTTTGACCATGTTCGAAACATTAAATCAATATCACATTATCCTGGAATGGGGAAAGAAAAATGAGGGTCGACCGGTGGCCATGTTTAAAACATGGGACCTATCACAAAATTCATCTGAGGTCCTTAGGGACGTTGGCTCAGGATGGTAGTTATGCCAGTGTAGAATGAGACCATGCCACAAAGGAGGTCCCTTTAAACATTGAAGAGGATGAGGATCCAGATGACAGGCTCACGATGCTTGAACATGGAATAACGGAATGTGCCTATGAAAATTCCACATCTCAGGTGCATCCATAACACATCTGAGTAATACAAAAAGATGTATTAGATAGAGGGTGTCGAGTCCCCCTCCAAGGATAAGTGTCTTGAGGTTTCACACTACCGTTATTAATGGTCGTAGGATGGGCCATCAAGGAAATATTGATGTAATGAACTGGGCATAGGGCGATGAAGTAGCCAATCATGATGCACAAATAACATAGATAGATATTAGATTCGGGTAATAGACCTTAGACTAGGTTGGGAAGAGACATGGGAGGCACATGGTGCAAATTTTTCAAAAACTGACATGAATGAGGATGTGAGTCTATATCACCATGTGTTTCTTGGGGAGGTTTTATGTGGAGGAACTGAAAATGAAAGATAGGATGGCCCTGGGGAAAAGTTCACAGGTGTTCATACATATCCCATAAAGATGAGAATCAAACAACATGTAGTTCTGAAAGAGGAACAATAGGATACTAGTGTGAGAGATAGTGAGGTTTTATGGGTCTGTCCCTTAACCCAAAAGAAGTGGTATTTGACAGGTCTTGTTTGTCCTTTAGGATGAATGTTTTTTAAGGGATGGACCTAGGATAGAATGTCCATGTATCTCCATATTAATAAATTCGTATCATGGCATTGACAAATGTTATGGTGTGTCACTGATACCAAACATGATGCCCCCTCGAGTGAGGATATCATGGTGTTATGTAGTTTTTCATCATCCATCCAGGATGATAATGCCACAGTTTAGATTCATGTGATGGGACCTCCCATGAAATTTAACATTGTGCAGTATTGAAATAACAATTGGATGTCATGTGGGACAAGGAATCATAGTTTAATGTCATATGGGTCAGACATATACCTGAGAGATGACATTCCAGAGTGAATGTGCACGGCGTGATAAAGCATACCTGACGTGAATGCGAACGTGGTCCACATAATACTGTGCATGATTATGAGGAGGAAAACATAGGCCAAGGGTCCAGAAAAGGTTAGAGGATATGGGAAAAGAGAGGCTAGCTCTCAGTTGGGTTTTACCCAAAGAAGAGATGTTCATGTGTTCCTACGTATCCCATGCGGATGAGAATCAAGCCTCACATAGTTTTTGAATGTTCCTTTTAATTATGTTCAGGACAAAATACTATTTAATATCATATTGGATAGGAAGTATAAGGGATAAATCCTATAATGGGGCGTGCGTGGGGTAGCTATTGAAAACCCGATGTGAATGAGGGTACAATCCGACATGCACCATGCCACGTGGTCCTATAAGAGTCAAAGCTGAGAAGGTAGAACGGAAGATAAAAATTAGTGGAACTCATGATGGACCCAAAGACGAGACATCTAGGTGTTCTTACTTATCCCATTTGGATGGGAATCAAGTCGTACGTAGTTCTGGAAGAGATCCTAGTTTAAGGTATTAGATCTCGAACCATAGATGTTGTAATCCTTCCATATAGGCGCAAACCACAATCCAATTCCTAAGCCCATGTGCATCACACTCGGTGTGGGAAACAAGGGTGGAATAGGTTTTTTCTATACCCGGAACACACACCTAGTGGAAGTATGTACGAAGCCACGAATGATGCCTTTACCATGGCTTTTTTACTCCTAATGTGCAAATTCACACTGAGGGACGGTGGAAAGAGTGTCGAAATTTCATTTGGACATGATGGGGTGGAAAATAATGTGAATCATGATGCCTACCTTCAAATCATGAAGTGTCTGGTGTATCGAAGGAGGATAACTATTGATAATGTTTGAAACACAACATCTATATTGTATGGACTGAAATGGGAAAATCAAATGATCTTTGACCACTGACCATATTCGCAATGCGGTACTTGTATCGATTTGTTGTTTGAAACCCATGAGGGCATTGGCCCATAATTTTATTCGAGCCCTTAGGCTTAGAATCTATGCAATTTGGGGGTCCCTTTGGACAAGAAATGTAATGGTGTCTCAACTAAATAGGAACATAAATCCTTAAAGAATGCACAAAATCCAGTCCATGAATAATCTTACACTCCACGTTCTACACCAGAGTACTGATGAGCCAATTAGTGAATCACTGAAGAGGGCCAATGGACCCAACTTAAGGGAAGCTGAATCAAAGATATGAGAGTGGGGAAAGGGATCAAGGGACACTCATGAGAGAGAGTGGTATGCAACATGGTTGTTATAAACCTGAAAGGAATGGGGAAATAAGCCCATTCCACACTATATACCCCTCTTTTGGAAGAATGTAGGCCAACGTGACAAAATGATAGGGAGGATTCTTAGAGTTGGTGATGGACCCGACGTCTAGTTGTTCAGGAGGCCCCACATATCCAATGATGATGGGAATCAAGCCACACATAGTTCTAGAAAAGGGATGATGAAAATAAAGTCCAGATACCTGAACAAGGGGCATGTACGACATGATGAGTAACAAGGCGTGAATGAGGACATAATCCCACACCACACCATACATCCGTAAGTAAGAACATGGGATAGGGGCCTAAAACGGTCAAGGAGCATGAGGATGGGCCATAAACAGAATTTCCTGGCCAACTTTTAGTTTATCGTCTTATAATGGAGATGAACGTAGGAGAATGGTATCTCATCTGCAGATGTGTACGACCAGGTGAGTAACCCGACGTGAATGAGGATATAATCCCACACCACACCGTACAACCAAATGTGAGAACATGATCCAGGGGCCCAAAAAGTCCAATAGGCCTGAGGCGGGTCCATGCACAAAATTTCATTTCCTACTTTCAGTTTAACATATTACAGTGAGGATGAAGGTGATCTTAGTTTAGGGTCATAGAGCTCAGACCGTACATGCCTAATTTAATTTCATATGCATGGGAAATAGGGGGCGAATCATCGGGATTATGGAAGACCACAAAGGGACAACGATGATAGAGGGAAAATGTTGACTAGCTCTGTGACACAATATCCACCCTTGTGTGACCAGAATGGGGGAAAACAATTGAGTGTTGAACATGGACCATATTTAAAACAGAGGAATTGTATCAATTTGCCGCCCTCAATACTCAAGGGTGTTAGCCCGTAATGGTAGGAGAGCCCTTGGGCTGAGCATCCATGACATTCTGCAGACCTTTTGGATATAGAAGGTGATGGAATCTCAAATTATGGGCAACGCGAAGCACGACAGGGACTAAGCCCATGGGATGGACGATAAATGATGGGAGGGAAGTCTCAATGGGATATAAGTGGCATGGTAAAATATCATGACGTGATTGAGGACATGAGTCCATACCGCACCACACAATCGTAAATGAGAACATGGGACAGGGGCCTAAATGGGTCGATGGACCTGAGGCTGAGCGTTCTGACTAATGGTAGCTAGAAACGAACCTCTACCCTCCATGATTGGTACATATGGGGGTGGTGACAACGAAAAAGGATAGTTTTTGACCATATTCAAAACATAGAACCTATATCATGTGACCTAAAATGGGAAAAATAAATGAGCGTCGACCACTGACAATATTCAAAGTGTGGGACATGTATCGAATTATTGTCTGAGACCCTCTATGATGTTGGAATGTAATGTTAGGAGAGCTCTTAGGACTAACATACATGTCATTTGGGGGTCCCTTCATGCATGAATGGGAATAGAAACCCACATGATGGGTTATGTGGAGCATAAATCTGCCCGTAAAATGTCAAATAATGTTAGACAATAGATGAAAGAGAGATGTTCATTAGAGAGTGATACATGGTAAAATCATGATGATCATGATGTGAATGATGTAAAAAATTATGCAACACACCATGTGTTTCGTCGTAATGGGAGGTTCTGAAGTTTGGAACATGGCATATGGACAAAATGTCCAGGTGGTCCTATGTATCCCATGAGGATGGGAATCAATCAACACGTAGTTCTGAAAAGTCCATGAAGTTTAGCATCATGCAGAAAAGATGTGGGAGGATTAGAAGAATGAAGGAGGGAACATGGTGCAATCATCGTATTCCTGACATGGGTGGGTCCAAAGAAGCCTACACAATGCCATGCGAGACTCCCCAAAAGAACAATGTCCAGGATGGGATAGTCAAAGAGGAAGCTTGGGCTGGACACATAATGATGAGTCTAAGCATTCCTACTTATCCCATGAGGATGTGAATCAAGCCATACATTGTTCTCAAAATGAAGTTTAACGTCATGAAGGATGATGCACAATTTAAGGACATTTAGTACCAATTATTTTAAGGTCATGCAGGACCGTCTTGCAGTTTAGGGTCGTGCAGGACAATCAGGACTCATGAATATAATTTCATTAGGAACTTCACATTAGTGGGAGGAGTTATAGCGTCACCATCCATTGTAACCAGTGAGTACTCGCCATTGCAATAAAACCTGTGAATTATTTAATATCCTTCCCATTTGGGTTTCATTTTGCATGGTTTCTCGCCATGTATCATTGGTGCCCTTAGGGCCAATACTAAGTCCCATTGCATGAAGGTGCAATGGTGAAATTTTTTGTTGAAATCTCTATCTATCTTTTTCTACTGCCTTTCCAAATTGTGGAGGGCATGAATCATGTTCTCTCCAAGTGCTTCCTTCTAAGCCAGATAGATTTCATCTACTTTATATGGCACATGATGATCATAGAAAGCTTGGTGCAATGAGGGAAATTTAATTTTGATGGGCAGAAATACCTCTGTTCCATACACCAGGGAATATGGAGACACCTGGGTGGAATTATGAGTCATTGTTCGATAATCCTAGAGGGAATTGGGGAGCTTTTCTAGCCAACACATCTTATTTTGACCAAACAGTTTCAGCAGAATGATAGAGAGGGTTATTTTTAATTCCACTATCTGTCTATTTTATAGCACATCATAGCAGGACATATAGTTAGAACAGATGTTGTACTTATCGTACAATTTCTTCAGCTCAGCTGCTCAGAAGATCATACCGTTTTCGGTGAGGATGGCATGAGGGACTCTGAATTGACAAATGATGTTGGAGCTTACAAAGTCAATGATGGAACATCCCTTTACCTCCTTGAGCATAACTTCCTCTTCCCACATGGATATGAAATCCATAGTCATCAGGATAAACAAGAACATGCGAGCTATTGCCGGTGGATATTGTCCCACAACATGGAGTCCCCATACTTAAAATGGACAAGTGTACTTTGTGGAGTGGAGAGGCTCTGGCGGACGATGCATAAGGTTAGCATGCATTTGGAACATATGGAATATCAAGGAGAACTCGATGCAATCATGGATCATGTAGGTCCAAAAGTACCCTAGTCTCAGGATCTCGTGAGATATTTTTGGCCCATCCTGATGAGCCCTACAGAAACACACGTGATACTATTTCCTGAAATTAGAAATATCGACTCCTTTAATGCAACAGAGGAGAAACCCATCAAACCTGCGCTTGTAGAGGTTCTTTTCATGGACAGGGCTGTGTTGGAGGGTTAACTGCAATGTGCGTCATCAGTTTCACTCATGCTTGGAATGATCTGGTAGGAGATTACCAATCCATAGATACTTGACAATGGGGGATCTCTCGTATGGAGTCACTTCAATCACCACATCATGGGAACCAGGTGGTCCAGATGTGGAGGATACAGCGGTAAGGTGGATTTCATGTGGGTCGTCATCATCCATGGGGGTGACAGGAGAAATGACTCTACGATGTGCCACATGGATAATCAGATCATCCTTATTGGGCTCCACGAGGGATGTAGCTAGGCCGGTCAGGGCATCAGCTCAACCATTTTCACATCATGGAACATGAGTAACTTTTCTCCCAGATGGAAACTGGGCCATTAGCTAGAGAGTGTGTTCCTAAAATGGTATGATCTCTGGATTTCTAATGACTTAGTCACTATTGGTTTGTTTGATTACTAGTTAAGAGGCCCCTTTCACATGCAACTTGGGCACATCAATCTCGAGAGCCAGCTTGAGGCTGGTGATGAGAGCCTAATACTCTGCCTCATTTTTGGTGAAGCCTTCTAACAATAGGAGTGAGTATGGAATGATGTCTTGGGTCGGGGTAATGATGATGATACCGAGGTCTAGTCTATTTAGTTTGTGATCATTGAGCCTTCTACCGGTGGGGCTTTGGGATACACCATCGAAGTGAATCTTCTATAACTGTCTAGCTTGGTCTAATGAGAGGATCGCTCCATTTTGGAAATCGAGATCCAAAGACTGGTCAGCCAGATCTAGATGGGCTGAAAGGATCTATTCCAATGATTTTCCCTTAATATATTTCTGAGGTACAAACCTAATATCAAACTTCTGGTGAATATCTCTCTACCGAGCTAGATAGCATATCAAACATAGGGAGGTTCAGGATATGCATCAGTGGGTCTACGTGGGACTCCAGTTGTACCCTGTGGTGTTGAAATTAATGTTGCAACTTCTGTACTATGAATACCAGTGCAAGGAATCTCTTTTCTATGGGGGAGAATCTGGTCTCCATATCGAGGACCATGAGGCTATTGTAGATAAGGTTGTTTTCCGTCCCCTCATTATTCTTTTGGGAAAGAAGGGCGCTGAGAGATCATTGTAGGGAGGTCACATAAATGACTAGTGGCCTTCCAGAGATAATTGACATTATGAATGGATCCCGGATCAGATATTTCTTGATCCCCTCAAAAGCAGTCTAACACTCTTCATCCCACTCATAGATGGTCACTTTCTTAATGAGTCGAGAAAAGGGCTTACACATGCTGGCCAAATTTTCAACGAATCGGTGTATATAGGATAAGTGGATTTGGAAGCCGTGAAGCTCCTGAATTTTTCTCAGGTAGACTTCTGGCTATTGGCCTTGATCGTCTATAGGTCGATATCAATGACCCTTTATCTGAAAATGTTGATGAGAAACATTCAAGAGGTGATCCCGAAGGCATACTTCAATGGATTTATCTTTAGGATATGGGGACGGATGAAGCCGAAGTTTTTTTCAAGGTCATTGAAATGGTCCTGACATTGGAAAGATTTGACCAAAATATTTTCAACTTAAAATTCCACCAACGTTCCAAGGACCGACTTAAATATATTATGCATGGCCCTCTGGTTGGTGGCATTTTCATTCTTTAAACTGAAGGGCGTGACTTGGTAACAGAAAGTATCTTGTGGTTCCTTGATTTCTATGAACTCCTCGTCCCTGGGGGTCATTCAGATCGAGTTTTACTCGGAGTAACCATCCATGAAGTAGAGGTCTTGGAATCCAGCTGTAGCATTAATCAACAACTTCATCAAAGGATGGGGAAAATCATCCATCGGATAGTGATGGTTGAGATCTTGGAAGTTGATGAAGCCCCTTTTTTATCCATTATTCTTTGTTACTGACACAATATTTTCCTGACATTTGGTGTAATGGACCTCCTTAACAAATTTTTCTCTGATGAACATTTCGACTTCTACCTCAACAACAACACCATGAGAAGGGTTCTTCTTTCTATTAGGATACTTGAACCCACAATGATTTCCATGGATACCGAGGTGGTGGATGGATACCTGATAATAGAGTCCTAGAATCTCATTATAACATCAGTATAATACATCATGGTGTTGTTTCATGATTTTTATGTACTATTGTTGCTCCCCGGGAGGCATAGTGGCACAGATCAATGTGGGTTTCAGGTATTCCTCGCTATTGAGGTTCACCTGTTCCAACTAGTCGACTGTGGTAGAGACACCCTCTTCAAAGGCCGGAGGAGCATACTCTAAATACGCTTCTCCAATTATGAAGGAGGGATCATCTGTGAGAATAATTGCTTCTGAGTTGGATGATCCCGATGGGAGGATGGTCCCAAACTGAGCGGCAGTGGTCCCTACATCGGAGGTCTCCTGTGCTACCACAACCATAGTGATGAAGGATATTGATGAGATCCAATGTAGCCTTCAGCCCAATGGGCCACAAATGATGATATCCAAGAAAAAATGGCATGTTGGCTTGAGCCGGTTAATTACAGCCCGAAAAAATTATCATGTATGACATATTTTCGTTTCCATGGGACAGACATCCCGATACCTTATGGGGGTAGAAGTCTTTGGGATCACATAAATCGATTTTTTATAGGATACGAGGTGATCTTCTGGGGTCTCATTGGCATGGGAATGTGTTTCCCTCTCATCCAAGAAAAAATGAACAATTTTTTCATATCTGGGGTCATAGCCTCCAATTGGTGGATTGGAAAGATATAGGCATCATCTAAATCTATCCGCGGGTCGGTCGTAGTTGTGGTATGCTCGACCTCATTTGACTAAATCTTCATGTCCTTTCTCTTGTAGTAGTTGGCATCCAGGTACCGGGATTCACCAGAGGAAAAGGGAGACACATCATCTTAATGCACACCCACTCGACCATAAATGTAGTACCTGAGGAAGTGGTGATATGATGAGGGTACCGACACATACATGTGGAGCCATGGACTTCCCATCAACTCATTGTAGGCGATTTTTTTAGACACTACCATAAATTTGCGTACTGGAACCTATCCCACCAAACTGGGCCTTCAAGCGGATCGTATCGACCAGTGATTGTTTCATCCAATCATAACCTATGATTCATAAATCAGAGGGACTCATATTATATTCAGACAATCCCATTATTCGTAGTGTCTGAGTTAGGATTAGGTTAATTCCACAGCCCGTGTTGGCATGTCAGTGAAGAACCTTCACGCGATTCAACTGGCTGGTGCTGTATAGTGGGTGAATGATCCCATGTATCGGAGAGCCATTATCTTCTATATAGAATGAGATAATTTCCTGACATTCAGAATTCATGAATGGTTTGGCATGAAAGACATTTTCAGCTTCTACTTCCTTCTCAAACTAGAGGGGGATTCATAAAACCTCAACGAGGGCCTCCCACATATCTGACCACAGGTGAATTTCGTGAATGATGGAGAGCCTTTCTAGAATACTGGAAATATTCTTAAGAACAACGTACTCCCATTCCAGACATGAACAACTACTTGAAGGAGGTCGATCTATGATAGGAGCTATGGTGGGACATGCCGAATAGACCAGTGGCTGACTAGTACTGGGAACATCCCACTGCCCATAGGTCGAGGCCTACAGAGTGGAAACCAAATGAGGTTTAGTATACTAAGATCATCCTGTAATAAGGCGTGTCTAGTCAAAACATGGTTGGGGTGGCTCTACCAGATCCAACCACACGAATGGCGATGAAGGTAGGCCCGATGCCACCAGATGAGAAGGTTATGCAGGCTGAGTTTTGTGCTCAGCCTATTTCCTGGTTGTGGTAGTATGCACAGCCTGGTAAGAAGAACTGACAGAGTAACTCTGATAACCCATATATCCATAGTTCCATCTATACAGGAGACAACAGGGAGAAGTTGGGAGGATCCGTATGGCATTCCTCATCATCCAGAATCATGTTGGGATTTACCAGCTCCATGGTGTTAACCAAGGCGTACCCTTGATAGTCACTTCAAGAGTCCTCCACTACTGGACAGATTCTTGGATGAATCACCATATCAGGGGGCATGAATTCACTAAGAGTATGGAATGTTGATGGAATCCATGGGGGACTTTTCTTTCTCCTACATCGCTGCTGTTTCCTCTTCTGGGAAAAGGATGATTGAGGCGACGATGTACAGGTGGTGGTTGCGGCTTCTGATGGATCTGGATGATTCACGCATGCCCAGATGACCCCATGGACATGCCTGACTATTTTACAATACATCTATTCATCATACATCTGGGACTTGTGACTATAAAACCTGATAACACTCACCCTCAACGTCACTACTTCGGTCTGGACTAGCGAAGATGCACACCACCTATGCCGAAGAAGGGCCTAAATGAACAATCTTGTAATCTACCTGTTCTTGAAGTCAGTATTTGTACACATAGAATTGCTTGAGAGTGTGACCTAAGATCCAATGATAAAGGCATTAATTAGGGATATCAGTGAGGTTTTTTTCATCTGGCCTTCTACACTTAGAAAAACATAGAATCCACTACATTATGTCACTACAAAAGTATCTAGAGACATGTTCCCCATTGAACGATTAGGTCTAGTTTCTCTTATCCAAAAAGGGGGCCCATGGAGCCTGTCCTGGATGGGGGATGGAGGAGCCTGTCAAGGTGGTGTAACTAGGTTATCGTTCCTGGGAAGTGGTGGTGCATTGCGCGGGGATACCTTATAATTCTGAGGAGGGCACTGCTGGGCCGGTAGATGCACATAATGTGGAGGGCCTCTGTGGGGCTATGGAGGCAGCTCCACTAGAAAAAACTCTAATCATCTAGGGCCATCTATTAGAAACCTGTAGCTGGCTCAGCCCTATTATCCCTTCTCACGGGAATTTCTAGTGGCAACAGACGTGCCTGCTTCCCTTGCTGAAAGGAATCCTCTAGTTGTTGGGCTTTATCAGAGCAATCTCATAATCCACCGAGATAGTTCTGGGTGATCAGATCGGCGACCGGTTTCGTCTTGAAATTACCTATGAACATCGTCATCATTTTATCCTATGTCATTGGCATGTCATGTGAATATGTGAGCCCTTTCAACTGGGCGACCAAGTCAGCAATGTGCTCTTCATGACTCTTCCTTATCTTGAAGAGGTCTGTGATACTCATCTTTCGTGTGGTGGAATTGAACTTGTAGAGGAATTGCCTACGGAGGTCCTCTGAGCCAGCTACTAATCCTATGGAGAGATTTCTATACCAGGCAACTAGAGGCCCTTTAAATGCCTACACAAAACATTGGAGCATGGTGGCCTCCTACTGCACTAGAGTTCCCAATATGGGGTCACGCATTTATGTAAATGGGCCTGGTCCTGTGGTGGGTCACCTGTCCCATTGAAAGGGGAAATGTGGGATTCCTGAATACTGGGGGTGCTGGCATATCATCCACCCATGCTGGATAAGGATTTCCCTAGGGAGGAGTGCTACCTGTCGCATCTTAAATGCCTCAAGATGTAAAATGTGTGCCGTTATTGGATCATCTCGGTAGAGGTTCCAATCGTGACTGGGATTCCTGGGTTCCAGTGCATTGGAGGGTTCATCAACATGAAAAAGTGACCTAGAAGCTCATGGAGTGACTGGTGGAATGACCAACGAGACATCTAGGGGAATCCATCCTGGGTCCCTCGGGTTTTCACAACATTCAGGTGGACTAGGAAAGACATACTGCACCCTCTTGTCATAGGATCTAGCCTCAACCCTATCTGCATGAGCAAGATGGTCATGGTCACATGGAGGAAATTCACTGAGGTGATGTTGGGCATGACCCTACTACCCCAGCTGACGATCCCTAGAGTCTGTTCGTCGCTCTACATCATGTTAACCAATGAGGTCTTTGACCACCTTCTTCTGTTCGGAATGTTGTTGAAAGAACGTGGAATTCTTAGTGTCATCCTCTGAATTCTTCACTAAGCCAGACGGGTCAAAGGCCAGACAGCTTCAAGGAGTTCCTTTCCCTTGTTGGGATTCATGTTGAAAACTAGGGACACATTGGGCATTGGAATACCATTTAGAATTTTTTTAATTAGTAATCCTCCCCAATGGATCCAATATGTGTGAAGATCACTCGGGGGGATGTCCTCTCTAAGAAGATATAGATCATTCTCACCCACTTCCATGTCCACCATGTTATTCGCTACTCTACCTAGAAGCATATGCACTATGTCACCACGAAAATTGGGTTCTCGCCGGATTGGACTGAAGAGGAGGGCAGAATACTGTCCCTAGCTGCTGATCTGTACATGGGAAGATGTCTCTTTGATAATACTGCAGAGTACCATAATGCTCTAAATGCACTGTTGTTGGAGGACCCTACGGAGACTAGGAGACTCTGGGAACTCGTCCACAGGGAGTACGAAAAAATAAAATAGACAACATTAGTCTCTAATGTCTTTAAAATGCACTAATCTCTTATGATAAGTAACTCGCTGATGGAGAAGATGGAAATGAGTCACCCAGAGGGTCTGGTGAAAACAACAGACTTCCACTTGGGTGAGGGATTCTGGCGCACAAAAATTTGGCACTGTTACCGACCAAAACATTTCTGGCATGTGGTCTGCTAAAAGGATACCCCAGAAGCTCGTGGGCCTAGATTAAGGTTCTAGCCCTTCATTTTCCCACATTTCAATAGGAGGCAGCTGGGGAATGGGTAGCAGTACCAAAGCAAACCGCTGAGACAGTAGGCTGTCCAGTGGAGAGTACGGTGAGCGAGCTAACAAACCGCCATTTCACATGCTATTATCTGAAGAGGGAAGTGACTTAGCCATTAAATCGTGGAATGATGGGCTGACTACCACAGTTTCCATCATATGGACAATGGATGATAGCTATGGATCACGTTGTCGTTCATCCACCATTGGCCTAAAAATAGCTCTATGTGATCCCTATTCGAGGCAGAGAGTGCTTCTGGTGATGATGGTGGAAATTCCATAGTTGTAACCTATGGAGTTGCCAAATTTTCATCCTCATCGATATAACTGTTGAGGGAGGTGGGAATCTGATCGATGAATCCTTCTGGGAGTACTAGGCTGATGCACCTTTTTACTACCCCCACCCCTCGACACAACCGATCTACGAGATGGTTCAATTGCCTAGTCGTATTTCACTACAGAGTCTTAGAAAAAAACGATTTGATGTGAGTTTGAATCATCTCAGTTCTCTTTTTATGGCGATGATGACCCGCCCTCCTACATCAGTATGGTTCTTCAGGATAGGGTAGATTTCCTGCAAGAGGAGTACCTTCGACTGTACAGGTGCTGGGGCAGAGAGGGCTTCCGCCTGATCATGCCGGAGTTCTAAAAGCACCGGGACATATAAGAAACACGATATGGGGAGGAGATTTGTTGGAAGTGCTGGAGTGGGTAGGGCCTCCGCTCAAACCCATAGGAACATGGGTGGTACACCAATTCTTGTTTCCTCGGGTGACATCAGTGCGAGTAAGTTCATTGTACTAGTCGAGCCGAACACGTGTAGGGCCCCCATGCTGGGTGCTGTTGAAGTTGTCTTAGCCTTCACCCCTGTAGTTTCTGAGGTGAGTAGGAACTTCGTTGAGTGCAGTATGAACATGGGGTGTGCCCCCACACTAGAGATTGACTGGATGTGAAACATCCCCAAACCGGCGGTCTGTGGCAGGAGGGATGACACCATAACCGATGTATTGAAGATGGGAGAGGCTTTTGTGCTGACTATCACCATCGTGGGGTGGTCTCTCATTCAAACTGATGGTATCATGAGGCGGACCTCCATTCCAAAATTAGAAGAGGGAAAGGCCTACATTATTCATGATGGCGGTATAGGGATGGAATCCATTCCACTGGCAGACACTACGTGCACCAGCGGTAAAGAGAGTAAACCAATCCTTCCCGAACTTCAGTAGTTGCTGATGTTGATGCCCCTTGTTGGGTGACTTCCTTGCCCTGTGCCTGAAACTAGTTTCGGGTCTACCAGTATGAGGCCAACAATGCATGAGCATGCCTTACATACTCATCGACTCGTGGGATTGGGTGGCGGCATTGGCGTGGCCTAATAGGTGCCCTCCATGGGTGCCCTTAAAACGGGATCCAAACTGGGCTCACCCAAACATCCTGGACTTCATCGGCATATGGGAGAGAGTAATCGAGGCGTTCTGGGGAGAGGCTCTAGAAAAATTTTTATGTTGGAGTAGGGAGAAGTGTCTCCCTGTGAGGCCCTTAGGGGTAGCCTTAATGACGAGGCACAAACACATCTATATCCTTGAGGGCCATATCCCGAGTTGGGATAATCCCCTCCTCCTCATACTAGCGTACGAGGTTATTGATAACTCTCTACTAAATGAATTTTGATGGGTAGATAGGGCATGGGGGCCCAATGTTTGTATGCGAGGAGATTTTCATCGATGCGGTGGAGGCATGTAGTACAACCACATTGCATTTCCCCTACCCCTGCACCTATCGGTGGGCGGTGGTCGAATTTATACAACATCTTGGTTCTTGAAAAGCATATAGATTAACCACTTAGTGCTGATATGAATGGATTCGATGACCAGTGACCCAACTCCATTTTGTCTTCCATGGCTAGTAATATGGATCCACACTGACAAAATTACATACCAAGATGTCCAATGTTTTTACTTCCCCAACATCTAGTGAGTTTCATGCTAGGACCACTATTTTTGTGGTGAGACACGGTGCCAGATAGCTGGATCTGGTGACACACTAGTCCATTGAGGTCTCAAATTTTAAAAATCTTCATATTATAGAGCAGATCATCACGTTAGGTTCACCTTTTCTATTTCAGACGCTTTCGCCCAGGCACTTGCATCCATCTATGGAGGATGGACAACTGTTTGTTGCCCCACATTCCCACTATCCAAAGGTGAGATGCTTCCATTCCTAGTTAAAGGATGTTTTCCCCATGATCGAAATTGGTTGATGTGATATTGGTTCTTCCTTCGAGGATTCCTCCTATGATATCATCACCTAGTCCAGATATCCATTATAGAATTAAGACATTGTTTGTGAAACTATTCCAACTTCCATATCTTTATGGACACCAGTTAACGACACTGCTTCTATCAGGACATTTTAAAGGGTCCATTCAGGGCAGCAAACATAGGTTGGGGGAGTAGTCAAGTTGGACATCCCTAGCATTTCTCAATGCTGGGACACTAGCGTGTCTGGGTTTCTTCCTCTTATTATAGGGCTTCTCAATGGTGCAGAATCCTGAGGTATCCCACATAAAATATGGGGAAATTTATGCCATAGGCATGTATGTGAGGATTTCTTCTTCATCATATTCTTAACACAATGTATACCATAGGTTTTACATCTAGTGGAGATGGATCAGACAGATCAGAACACCGAATAGGGTGGATTAGGTGGGGGCAACCCCTGGAGGGGACATTGATGTGTGGGATAATGCATTGTTACCTACCCGAATGTTGGTAAAGGGAAAGGGGAATGAGGTGTAATGATCCCATCAGGATGTGGAGGCCCAGTTAAGAATCATAATGGATGATGGATGGTTAAGAGAAGTGGGTGGATAATGAGATGGAGTCGACTCAAGGACAATGATGACATCGGGATTGAGTGTCAAAGAGACCTCCTACATATCCCTATGGCAAGGAATCAATTTCTATGCAGTTCATCTAAGGATGGATTACCGTTGATTGGTGATTACAATGGCATACAACTAGATGGGGCCACAACAGCTTACCGTTGGATGGGGACATAATGTCTTACCCCTGGATGGGGTCACCACTCCATACCGCTAGATTGGGTCACAACAGATTACTGCTGGATGGGGTCACAACAGCTTACCATTGGATGGGGCCACAACAACTTACCACTGGATGGGGTGGAAACTCAAGGAGGCTCCCTGCATACCCTATCCAAGAGATAAAAATCAAATCCCACATAGTTAGATATGGAGTGGGAACCGACGTGAAGGGGGGTCGAATCCAATGGTTGTTGACCTTGAACCTCAGAGAGGTTTCCTACGTACCTTGCCTAGGAAACGATCAATGTACATGTATTAAAGAATGGAGTGGTACCCAATGTGAAGAGGGGTTGAAACCAGTGGTTCTTGGGCTTAAACCATAGAGAGGCTTCCAATGTACCTTTCCTTGGTAAGGATCAATGTCCACATAGTTTGGGATGATGTGGGAACTAACATGAAGGGGGGATCGGAACCAATGTGTGTTGTGAATGAACCTCAGGGTCGCTTCCTCCATAGCTTGTCTGGTCTAGGATCAAAGTCCACATAGTTTGGGATAGAGTGGGAAACGATTTGAAGGGGCTTCGAAACCAATGGTTGTTGGGCCTGAACCTATGGGAGGATTCTTATGTACCTTGCCTCATCAAGGATCAAATACCACATAGTTTAGGAGGGTGTTTGTTATCCGATGTGAAGGGGGGTTGGGACCAATGGATGGTGGGCCTGTACCTCAAGGAGGCTTCCAACGTACCTTTCCTTGGGAAGGATCAAAGGCTACGTAGTTCAAAATGGTGTGGGAACTGACATGAAGAGAGGTCGAAACCAATGGGTGTTGGGATTGAACCTCAGGGAGGATTCCTATGTACCTTGTCTTGGAAAGGATCAAATTCCTCATAGCTCGGGAGGTGTGGGAACAGATGTGAATGATGGTCGGGACCAATGGGGGTTGGGATTGATCCTCCAGGAGGCTTCTTGTGTACCTTGTCATGGAAATGATCAATGTCAATAATGTTTGCGAGGGTGTGTAAGGATTAAACTCTATGGAATCTCATAGAGGATTTCATGGTCGGTTCTTACTCTAAGCCCACTGGAGTCATGGTCGGTGTGAGAAACACGAGGCAACAAAGACTTAAAGATAACATCGCGAAAGGTGCATCCGTGGGAAGTGGAGTAGGGCTTCCATGTAGTTAGAGTCCCAAAAATGAAATAGGGGCTTAAGTGTGGTTCTCATACCAAAGAGGAAATAGGGAAATATGCGTGGTTAGCATCCCAAAGAGGAAACAGGGGCCTACGCATGGTTAACATCATAGGAAGATGGAGATTTGGAATTAATCCATGATGGATTCCCATTGGAAACATATCCCAAAGGTTAGGATTTGGAACCAAATAAATGAGGGCGTCAGTGCTCATCCCCCCCTCCCTGGTGCTTGGCACTGAGGAAGAGAGAAGAAGTTGTGATGCTACCTCCATCAAGAAAAGATAGGGGCTTACACCAATTTCGTTTCCCTTTCCCTGTTGATTGACGCCACTCTAAAAAAGACGATTTCTTTCCAAGTGATGAATGATTTCACTCTCGTGGAGACTAGTGGGCATGTAGAATGTCCAAGGTGGGAAACCCCACATACGACACATGGGGCGAGGTCACAGTTTACTGTTATGTGCTCAGGACGATGGTTCATGGTAGTTTAACAACCTACGTCTTATACATGGTGGGTTTACTCGACAACCCTATGACATACATAACTGATACCTTCCATCCCTTGAGTGAACGATGGAATTGTCAATGCAGTGAAAGGGGGTGTTATGGAGAAATTCATTGCGGGTCAACGTTAATATGGCTATGTAAATATGCAATAACTGTTAGTATGCCTATGTGAATAAGAATGTTGTGGAGCAACAAAAAGGGAAGGACCACCCGAGGGACCTTGAAATAGCTTATTGCAAGCCGGAAGGGCCGCACATGAGGAGGAGTTGGAGAAAAAATGGGTTCATAGGTAAAAGACTTGTGATGCTCTGGTGCTCCATGATGTGGAGGGGCTTTGTGAAGGGATGTGATTCATGATGAAATGTCGCCTAATCTAGTTATATGGAATTGGTGTATAGGTAATGTCCTTTGGGATGTGATATGCAATCATGGTTCAATGGCTCGCGAAGCAAGGGTGCCTTACGAAGAATAACATTGTGAAGCATTGTGCTTCGTAATGCATAGTGACCATGCCTTATCAGAATTATCACATGAGTATGAAGGGTGTTTCCCAAAGCATAAATGATCTATGATGACCTAAGTCCCCTTGGGATGCCCTTTTTTCATGGAGGACTATGGGCTCCGTGAAGGGAATCCATCTTTTAAGAGGGGTGAAATCCATGCAAAGGGTAAGGCACTTCGTGATGCCAAAGTACCTTGAAAAGATAATGGTTTGTAGAGTAAAAATTGTTTCGTGATGTGGGAGCTTAGAAGGAGAATGGTCGGAGTATCTATCCATTAGACTCCAGGGGATCCTGGTATTCATAAGAAAGAGGCAGTGCGATGCAGAGATCACTTAACTTGAAGATAGATCTTTCTCTACAATGGGTTCGTGAATGTCAAAGGGGTTCGCGGGGCATCCCACCTCCATGATCCGTGGTTGTTGTGTGAATGTCAAATAAGTTCGTAGAACATCCCACCTCCTTGTTCTGCGGTGGGATCACGAATATCAAATCGGTTCGCGGAGCTTTCTGCCTCTTAGGTCCGCTGCGGGTTCTCGAAGGGAGAGCTCTGCACCTGTCGCTGGGCTATGGGGCTCTGTGACTGGTCTCTTCAAGGAATCCCCTTATGCTCTCCTATTTTATTTCTTTTCCTGAATTTTGGCATCCATAATTTTTTTAATTATAATGATTTCTGAATAGAGTAACACCGTGGGATATATAACAGTGGGGACAATTATTTGAGTCAAAAGGATCATGAAATATTACCGTTGAGGAGGATCCCATAAGGTATTATATTTATGTATTTGTATTTCATATAAATTTAAATCATAACAGATGTTGAGAATTCATATATTTCTATAATGACTCTTCAAATATCTATCAAATTTCATATTAGAATAGTGTTTAATAAATATATAGATTTACAAAACAAGGTAAACAAATTCTATTTGAAACCAGTATTTTCATAAACTTATTATGTTCAAAACTATGTATGTGTCACATTGATAACATATTTATTAAAATAGGTATTTTATAAATTGTGGTTTTCAACATTTCATATTAATCTAGGATTATTATTGATTCATAGTGATATAAAAAAGTATTTCTAGAGGAAAAATGAATATTGATATTTCAATATATGTATCACGATGTGTGGTATGTCATTTTATTATAGATGAGAGACAATATTCTAAGCTGATAATACAACAATCACCAATAAAAAATATAATTGGGAAAATATAATCATGTATTTTTTCTTTTCCCTCCTTAAAAAATCATATGATTCAAATTTTATTTTGAGTATTGTGCATAGACATATTATTTTAGAACACATAATATCGATCAGGGAATATTTATCTTTTGATCATCATCATGGAAAATACATTGTTGAAGTTGTAATTATTAATTGTGTACAACATTTTTTTATATCCTATCATAATATGAGGGTTTCCTTGAACATATTGAGATGTTTTTTACAATAACTAGATATAGAATTTTTTTTAGTACTAATTTTATTCCTTATATATTAGGGTATTCCAATTGGTGAGTTCAATCCATAGATGATATTAAATAGTCATATAATAGATATTATAATGGTGGATGTAATACAAACCATTCTCTAATAAATTTTTATTATAATAAATGTATTCAAAAGAAAATCTATATGGCTACTTATGAAGACCTATATAGAAATATGTATAGAAATCAAAAAATATCAGATAATGTCTCATAATGAAATCTATTATGTCTTGATTTATCTATTGATGTATCATATAAGGTAGAATATATTCTAAAACACAAAAAGGGTACTCATATAAGATGAAAATTGTATGCATAAATTCCTATGAAATGTCTATAATTCAATTTTGGTGAGAATTTACTCATCTAAATATCTACAATGATTATTTTGATATTTGGAAATGAAGGAATGATGATTCCTATATATGATGGAAACATGGAGATTCATGATACAATAGGTATATTTAATAATAACTTGTCACATCCACCAAACATTAATCATGTTCACAATTCAATCAATATATATATCCTGTGGAATTACATAATCGATCAACCATTGGTACTAAACTCAAAGTTTATGTCACTAGAGAATGCTCATTCATTTGAAGAATAACAAGTAGAATTATTGGAGTTTACTGATAATTTTCTAAAGAAAATTATTACTCACCATATTAAAGACATCTAGAAGAATCATATATTAAAGGAAGCTACATGGGAAAATGGGGACGTGATGGAATAGATAGATCCTCAGTTTTTGTGTCGATGCTATTTAATTTTTAGAAAAGTTTTCATTTCAAATGGGTTATAATGAAGAACAATAATATTTTATAATATATTTATCTAAAAAAATATTTTCCGAATTGCCTAAAAAAAAGTTACCTTACGCATAAAATTATCAACAATGTAGTATAACATTATAACGTTGACATAAATTTGGAATAATGAATTAATATTATCAAAATTTTAAACATATGAATAATTATTTTATATAAATAAAATATATTGATAAAAAAGTACTCAATTTTATCGAATTTCAGTATATATATCAAAAAATACATTTATCTATAAAATTTATTTTCTTTCATTTTATGAGCATATAATTATCAAATTATATATTATTTAATAAAATTTATTTTTTGAAATTTAAATTATTATTTAAATATGGATTTAAAAATAATATTAGAATAAAATGTTTGATGTTTTTTGAAAATCTTAATTATTTTATTGATTAATGAAAAATACAAATATTTATTGAATGCATTATACTCAATTCAAATATTTAAAATGAATATATTTTTTAAATGAATTAAAAATAATATTTATTTATTTATATTTTCAAAAATAAATTTATTGCAATTATAATTTTTTTCATGTTGTATTTTTTTGTATAACATTATTATATTTATAAAAATGTATCTTTGAAATTTAATTTTTTATCACATTTTTGAGTTAAATTTTAAAATTAATTTCCAGTTCTTTTAAAAATTAAATTTGATAAAATGGATTTCCTTTTTTTATCCTTGTAAAATAATATTATTTCTTATTTATAACAGAATTATTTTCTATAATTAATACTAAAAAAGAAAAAAATCACAAATTTATTTTTTTAAATCCTTCATTGGGGGGTCAAACAAGGAGATAAGGGTATGTTTTTCCTTAAAAATACTCTAAATAAAGTAGGAAAAATGAATTGGAGATCATGATAACAAAAAATTGTACATATATAAATTTGAAAGCTTTTTACATGGGTGTGGTATTATTATATTTTAATCATTTAGGTAAAACAATTTGTTTCCTCTCCCCACTAAAAATTTAATACCCCGCCTTGCCCTTATTTAAAGTACTATGTTCCATATATCTCAAAAAACCCTGCCCAATTCCCTTTCCAATTTCACTAAACATGAAATAGTGTTTTTCAAATTCTTAAATGAATATACTAAGGGAAATAATGAATGGTTCTAAAAGTGGTCTATCAAAGAATAAGAAATCATCATATAGTACCTTATTATGTGTATTTTTTATTCTAATTACTCTAAATATAAGTTATTAATCATAACATAATAAATTTATTATTCTCAATATAATAAAATTTTATTATCATTACAGAACCATTATTCATCACTCTGTCCTTCATCAAATCAGATGTGAATATTTTACATTTGTGTAAGTGTGGACTATAACCTCGATATATAAAAAAAATTAATTTTCAATCACAATATATCATGAATGATTATTTTAATGGGATTAATGTTTATATATGATATTTATGAGATATATATACTATTGTAATTATAATATAATAATAACCTTTTTACATTCCCATAAATTGGAAAATTATAATTCTACTTGTGCATATGTCTTTACTACGGCCTCTATGAAGTAATATAATTATTGTTTCATTTATAGTTTACATGAATGGTAATAAAGATAAATTTAATAAAATTATATGATATATATGAAATAATAATTAATTTTTAAATTGAATTACCATGTTATTTTCTTTCATTAAATCAGTTGAAAAGTGAATCCTCAGTTCATTTGAACATACATCCTACATTCTCCAAGAATAGTATAGTTCATGTAAATTTTTTTCCTTTTTTATTTATTATAAATATATATAATATATATATATATATATAATATTTTTTATATTAACTATTTAACCACAAATGATTTAAATGGATGACAACTACCCAGCAGAAATTCTCATGAAAAATGAAACAATTAACAAATTTAAAAAATGATTTTAATAAAAAATATAAATAAATATGTATTAAAATGTAATAAATATATAATATATGCTAATTCAGTTATGTAAATATTAATATAATATAATTATTATAAATTTTAATTTATTATACATTAATTTATAGTTTTTTTGGACAATGTTGAACTTGATTAATGGTTTTATGTTACAATATCATTATTTTTTCGTACAAATTTTGTTTATTTTAATGATTATAAAATGTCATAACAAAAATATAAATAATTTCATTAATTTTTTTATCCTATGGATATTCAAGGAGTTGTAATGTAAATTTTTTACTTCCATCCTCTTTTAACTAATTTATAAAGAAAAAGTATTTTAAAAAATAATCAAAATTTAATCTATAGTTAGAAATATTTTCCTTCCACGCCCATTTTTCCTGTATAAAATTTTTATAAATTATATTAATATTCCCCTATTATAAATTTTAATATTTTTTACTAATTATTTACTTATAATAATGTGGGTTTAATGGAATTATATTATCTTTTTCTAAATAAGGTAGTTAAGTAATTTTACTAAAAATGTGAATGGAATCGTTGATTTAACTTACACATAGTGAACATAATTTCCTTCCTTCATGACCTTTCAATTTTTATATTATTATATTAAATGTTTAATAGAAATAGAAAAAAATATTTTATTCAATATTTTCTAAATGTTTACAGTTTTAAGAATAGATTCCAACGAGAAAAGGGTATTTTATTCCAGAGAAATTAGAAGTAATATTTTAGTGCAATTTTTAATTTATGATGATATATTATGATGTCACTTATGACACAATAAGTATATGTTAAAATTGTAACATCCTTATACAATCTCTAGGTGACTTATAATTATGATGATGTGGTTTTATGAAACCATATTATTCTCCATTGGCTATATTAATATGAAGTGTGTAAATGTTTATAAAACCTATTTCAATTAAATGTTTAATTAAATATGATTATTGATGTACGTCCAGGTTTCACATATGTGAGTGAATTTTGATTATATTATGGATGGGCCTAGAATATCATTTCTCTCTGATGCATTGTGTAAATATGGAAATGTATGGAGATAATTAGTACTATAATGTTATGTGAACCCATTTCAATAAGGGACTGTGTACACTATTATAGCCTTGGGAGTGAAATGTGACTAATGATAAGATGAAATGGCGAGTGAATCGACACAATTTTCATTGTATTTGGATATATTATTAACTAAATAATGTATTTATATACTTATGTTATGCAAAAAAATATGTATTAGGCCAATGTTGTCCATTCATTATTCATGTCCCCAAAATCTATTTTAATTCATGTCTAATAAATTATCATGAATTATACTATGAATTATGATTATAGTATTGGATACAGTGTTAATGTTATTTAAATGTGAATATAATTTTCTCATACCCCTAATGCACATGTTATTCTTAAGGGATCAATAATATCTCATTTTCCCCTTATTGAGAATATGAGCTGACCCTTTCTTATGATTCCACTCCCCGTGTAATGATGAATTTTTTATGTTTGATTTAACTATGGATTATTTTATTTATAGGGGTCTTTCAGGGATATAATGATGATCTCTTATGAATAATATGTTTTTATCATTGTTTTAAAATATACAAATCCTTTTTTACTATAGTATAGAACATAATATATTGTGATAAATATTTATCTAATAAAATGTAATATTTATGTATTAAAATTATGCATATATATAAGGGATAAATGTCTTTAGATCATTATGGATCAAACAACCCTAGCTAATCATTCTATAGAAGGAATTAAAATTGATGGAGATATTATCCAATATCAGTGTTTCTATATCATATTTTACGGTTCTAAATTTCATTTAATACTATTATCCTGTATTTCTATTCCCTGTATGGGTGTTTTTAGTCAATGTAGGACCTTTATTGATTTTATTTTTTTTTGTTTCAAAGTGTGAAGAATTTTAGAATATTTGGAATTATTCTAGGCATATGGTGTATTTCTCAAGTTGGAATACTAGAGTTCTATAACATTGATTCATAAGATGAACCCTTTTTTCATGCCAAGAGCTAATCAACCAGAAAACATTCATCATTTCAATCCCATATCATGTCATGACCCAATTACCCCGATTATATATAATAGTTTTACACTATTTTCATTTTGTTCTTTTCAACACCCTTATCTCATCCTTTTTTACAATAGCATACCAATCCATGAATCACTTGTTTGGAATGAATTCTCACTAATCATATTGTGATATTTTGGTGGGGATTGTCCCTTAATATTAAATAGACTTCAGAGAATTCATTTTCTCATATCTTATATTTATCTTTTCCCCCATTTTATTTTGATTTAGCTATGCAAATAGATTTAACTAGATGGTTTTTATTAGAATTAGAATTTTTTGTGAAGAATTTTGGTTTAGGGATTCATTATGTATTCATCGAAGGATCTACTCAATAAGATTGTGGTCATGAATGTTTTTTCTAATTACATCAATTGTATATGAATGCGGTTTTATATAAATGATATGATCTGTTAATGTTACATTCATTATTATTAATAAAAAATCATTTTTAATATTCTTGAATAATTGTTTTGATTTCACCAAATATTTATTAAATCACAAAAATTAATTGATAAGGAATAAAATTTACAAAAAACATTATTACATGATTTGGGGATTTATTTATTGATTTTATAATTCATTATTTTAACGTCTTATAACCCCATTGTAAATGTTTTTGTTTTTTTAAAATGTTGATTTGTTGAGTGTGGGTCAACCGTTGGGAGCCATATATATATGTGGTATTCCTTGAAAATGGTTTTTTAGAATCATTAAACTTTATTTAATTCATAATTTATAAAGACTACAACAATAAATTGTAATGGAATAAAGTTGCATGATAGCGATCCATAGTCCCTTGGAAAGAGTTACATGAATGATAGTTAACAATGATTTATTTTCCTTGGTCACATGATGACATAGGATTCTAACTAGCCCTAAAATAATACAAATTATGTCTCCATAATATGATGCTAAAATAATTTTTATAGTAATAGTATTATTATTTTTAAATGACTTATACTATCAAAATTATTTTCACGTATATTTTTTGAGACTTTTATGTAATGGCTGACAATCATGTTTTTTATTATGCTAAGGAAGACAACTCTTCATTAATAATTTTTTAAAAAAGGTTCAACTTAAAAAGATAGTAATATTTATAAAAATTTATGAAAATTTTATCTTCTACATTTTTATGTCCATAAATGGAAAGGATCCAGAATATGGTGGTTTGAATTGAATATTGTTCGGGTTGGTGTTATGGTGGTGGAATGTTGGGGTGATGAAAAAATTTTCATGTTGTGATGTGTAGTGGTCATATTTTTTTAATACACTTATAATGATATTTTAATTTCTACTATGGAACCAATTTCATTTATTGATTTTCGTTTGCAATTTCCTTGTTTCGTTGTATGATTCTTCAGTTTCTCGTGGCCATGATATATGATGATAAATTCTTTATCCATTTTTTTCTCAATAGATCTTTATTTTTCTTTACTTATCAGTTAAATCATTCACATAAGTAATTATTTGATACGCATTATCTTGTTACCATCATATAATGATTGAGAATATCCTTTGGGCCTTCCTGTATAAGGGATATGGTGGATGTTTGAGGATGACCCTGGTTGGTTGTGAAAAAAAAACAATATGATGGAGGGTGTTATATATAATTTAATATTACCCCTAATATTTATGATAATATTATTATTACAACTATTAATAATATTACTATGACATCCACTATTTCTTCTATTTTTCTTCTTCTTCTTTAGCTATTAGTGAGACTATTACCTTGATTGCTTATAATACTTCCTCAAATACATCTAATACTACAAGAAAAACTAATTCTAGTTATACTATAAATATCAATAATAATAAAAACTATACTACTACAACTATTACTATTAGTATTATAATAACTATTACTACTGGTACTATTATTGATACTGACATAACACAAACTACAACTAGTACTACTCTTGAACATGATAATTTAATAAAATTGTAATGAAATATCTTATAAATCCTGATGTTATCCATCGAGTCTTCCAACCATCATGAATAAGTTTGGGTAATTATTAATAGGTATTTGTTTACTCCTAGAAATAATTGGTTTTTTGAATCCATAATTTCCTTATGGAGGCCCATTCCTTTAATAATTTACCAACAAGCATATACTAAAGGCTTGTTTTTTGCATGATATATGTTATATTCGAAATCATAAAATAATTTAACTCGAATTTATTTACCATGTGGCTGAACAATTCTATTCTAGAGTATACAAAAATCAATATTTAGGTTCTTATATTAATGTTGGAGGTATTATTTGCCTATATTACATTATAAATTTTAATAATCAATGGTGAATTATTTTTTGTGAATCATGTGGTTCCTATTATTTATTTATTGTATCATAGTTATCGATACATGCATAATGTGATAGATAAAAATATCTTATTAGTTGATATAAAACATGATATAAAATATGGAATATGTAATATGATATAAGAAGCTACAAAATATCAACCATTGAATAATCCATAAAAGGATGATTAATGAAAATTATATACAGAAAGATGTATAGGGTGATGAAAGGCATGGGTGATTATATAAGGATGTTTTGATTTTTTTTATATATTGTATTATTGTGCAATGTTATACATCATTGAATAATAAATGAAATGGTATTAGTTTCCCTTGATCAACTCAACTAGGAATTAAATATAATCATTCAAATAATAATTAATATTTTCATGAGTGATATAGGATATTAACTCATACAAGTCAAAATATATAATTCATTTTTTTATTTCATTATTATAAAATTAATAATTATTAGGAATGTTCAAGACATATTGAAAAAAAATAAATTAGAAAGTCCATGTATAAAATATAATTCTATTATAGTATCTTTCATAATACTAGACAAATGAAAATAATATTACATAGATGATAATACTAATAACAATGATAATAAGCTAACAGAGTTCCATAAAAATTACATGTGGCATAATTTTTCCTTTAATTAAGATAATTTTTTTAAAACTATTCATTATGAATATATTATTAGTGAAGAATGGATTATCCAAGAAAAAATATAGTTCATTTGGAATAGGGGATGTGATAGGAACACTATTATTACTCAAATATGAATAAATATAGAATGATTATGAAGAACAAATCCTACATTAATATGAATAGTGATTATTTTCATTATTAGGTGTGTTTCTATAAAGTAATGACTAGCCGATTTTATAAAACATTAAGTGAGGATAGTTTTGATTAACATAATAAGGTGTTGGGTGATGTTATTCCTGAAACAATTTATTATATGATCAATCCGTCTCTCACTCTTAATTATTTTGAGGAAAATAAAAATCACACATTATTCTCTGTCAATACATGAAGTGTTGTTTGTATTGTTCTATTTATAAATATCATATTTATGTTCATTTGAGAAATAATTATCATCGATGTATTATTGTATATCTAGGAATTTCTCATGTATTAATTTATTCCTCATAGAATAAACTAAATGTTTTTTAACCTCAATATTATGATTAATAAAGAATAGGATGTTTAGTACATCATACCCATGATGGTTTGTAACTCCCTCCAAAATCTGTTGATAAATATGTATTTAAGAAGATTTGATAAATGGATGAATTGATTTTTTCACAAATCATTTTGGATTTCTCCACTGTGGGAAGATGGATAAATTCATTAATACTTTTATTGGTTGTATTAAAATTATCTAGATAAAATCCTAGAATATTAATATTTTTCTCACGGATGATATCCATATGGTATTTTACACCACATATAGATATATTATTCTCCATGACCACAATAGTTATATATGTTCAAATATATTTATCAATATGTTTCAATATCATATAAACAAATCTAGATATTCTGTAATTACGAATGGTTGTGCAAATGGTTAAAATGGTTTCTTATCAGAGGTAAGGAAAATGAAATTTATAGTATAATTACTATTTAACATAGATGAAGTCAATTTTAAAATGTTATTATAAAATCATGAAATTAGGATATCTTAACCAAAATCAAAGAAAGTATGATTTCGTGGGATCTAACCATATTCAATATATAGATGTCATTATTATATTTATTATAATAAAAAAAATATTGTGATATTATCATCAAAATAGTTTATCATTATGAAAAAGAATTCGGTCAACACCCCATTTGAAAAAAATAAATTTATATTTGATGAAGGGTTTTTTTCATATTAGAGAATTCATATTCCAAGATTTATTAGATTCAAATATGTAGAACATTAATTCTATTATTTGGAAATAACACAACTTATTTTTATAGTCCAATTTACATGTTTAAAATTTATTTCTTATAATATTTCAGCAAAACATTAAATATAGAAAATGATTTCGATTTCACAATATGGTCATATTTTCAATGTCAATTCTATTATTTTATCTATTTTTGTGAGGGTTTTGAAACTTAATAATGGAATAGTGTTTTATTCCAACATCATGAAACAATTATGGATCACCATCCGACAAGTTGAATCGATTATTAGATAATTGTCACAATTTATTTTAAAAAGTGTGTTGATACTATTGAATTTTGGGGGTTAGGTATCTGAAACATGGATATTTCAATGATTCACTATTTATCACTTTTCTATCCCATATTTTAAAACATTCATACAATTTATCTAGTTTCTATTTGTAATTATTATTAAAAAATATCATTAAGATATAATTTTTACTTGGAATCAATACTTTTCAAATAATCAATTACCACCACTCTCTTATACCTTAGATCACGTAGGTTCTATACAGACACTATATGTTTCAAATTAAAAGAAATAGATCATGTGTAAATTTGTATTATAATTATATATTTTGTTTTAATGACCACTAAAAGGGTTTGAGGTGTTTTTTAGAACAGTAGATAATGATGTGTGATTTAGTATTTAATAAAAAATTCCTTTTTTAATGTAAATTTTGTTTTATGATGATACATTTTATATTTACTATTTTTTCTTTATTGACGATATTTCTATTAATGTTAATTTCTATTAAGATATTTTCACTATCAATAGATAAACTATAACAATAATATTTATGTATTTTAAAGCAACAACTAATTTAATTGCGGTGGTTAAAACCGCTAATTGTATTTCATACTCATATTAGATCTAGTTTTGATGTCCAAATCTTTTATAAAAAACCAATAAATAATTAATATATATATAAAATAGTTTTCCCATATAGTATAATAAAAATAAAAACATCAATACATCAAGAAAAACTAAATAATATTTTCTACAAATTTAAATTATATCACAGTTTACAAAATGTAAATATACAAATGTTTCCTAGATACTTAATAGTGGTAAATATCATTTCATTGAATTACAATGTCATTATTATTACCATCACTTCTGCCTTTTCCCTTCATCTATAGTACTTGAATATAAGGTAGTAAAAAACCACTATTAATGATATTATTAAGTATATAATAAATATTGTAAAATTAAAATAATATATTCATTGATATAAATTTTTTATATAATAATTAAATAATAAATAAATAGTATCTATGTGAACGGCTAAAAATATGATTTTCAACTATTTGATTCATGATACTCACTACCAAATTCAACCCATCAAAAATATCCAATAGTTGGTTTCTTGAATTAAACAATACCATACTCAATATTTATGCCCTAAAAAACTCAACCATAACCAAGGTCATACATGCAATGATGTCCTCTAAATTCGAGAATCTAAAATTCAAATGGGATATTAACACCATGTCATGGTTTAAATCAATAATATTAATAAAAAATGGTATCTATTAACAAAATTTAATATATGTAACTAATTTTTTTTCTATATATATATTTTATGTCTATAAATGATATTCAAATTGATAATAACAAAAAGATTTGATTAAACCTCTATAAAAATTTTATTGTTTCCATAAAAGATATGAAATATGAATATTTATTAATATTAACTAAAAAATATATCTACTATATAGTATAATTTTAATGTTATTATATTATATTTTCAAATATAGAACCATCGATCTGAGATTCTATTTCATTAGCAATATTTTCTTATCATCTTTGGAAGCAAAATATCCCACACACTCTCCAATGAAGATTCCAACTCATATTATTTTTTAAAGGGTAATTTTTTATCATTAAAAAATCATTTCATCAATTTAATTTTTTGTTATATGATCAAGAAAACCTACACCCCCCTATAGATGAAATCATCGTTGAAGATATCTAGGACATACTGAATAGCCTTGATAGAGATGGTCGAAACCACATCCCCCTAATATGAAAGAAATTACCTTTTTTAGTAACTGTATCCATTTTATCCTCCTATAATTTTGTAACGGACATAGTTGGGTTGGAAACCCATGTTCTCTGTGCCTATGTTATTAATAGATTCATATTAGTTGATAATTTAATTTTTAAATAAAAACTAATAATAGTATATTATGACCAATATTTATTTATATGGTTTCACTGACATTACTATTATTTTTTTATATTTCAAGCCGCAACACATTCCTACAAATAAAATAACCATCATCCTACCACTATTTAAAAAACGTACATCATTTAAATTATAAAAAAACTATATTATAGTATTTTTTATTGATAGTTATTGAAATAAATTTTATTTCACAGTTTTATGATTTTTCATCATGAAACTTATCATCCAATATGTGGGTGGAAAAATTCTAATCTCTCAATTTGTAATATTTCATAAAAAAAGATATTTGATAAAATTTAATATCTATGCAACAAGGAATATTATTACAATATTGTTAAAAATATATATAAATTTTATGAAACCCATGATATGATTCGTCATGATGATAGAAAATGCCTGATTTCCATTAGATCATACACACACCTTCAAGGTAATTATCATACATTTTTAAAACAGATAGATATGTTTCATTGAATAAAACTCATAATTTCAATATGACACCACTAATTTTTTTAATTTTTTTTCTAATTTCCTAAAATATGAAATACCATGAGGAATGTTAGAATAGAAATTCATCTAGGATAATAATCATAAAATTTATTTTGGCAATATTCACATTAATAATCAATGATTATGCTAGTCATACATGGATACATAATGATGATAGTATTATAATATCACAATAAAAAACAAAATTTAATGGGTAATGGTATTTTCACATATATATATGTTTAATACTGGGGGACATATCCCGAAAATATAAATTGTAAAGGAACTCTCCAAATTTCTTATTACATCTTGAGTAGGTACAATTTATTAATTAATATTAAAAGATAACATTACATAAGTGATTTGAAAGAATTATAGAATATAGAATCTTATTGAAATATTATTGTTTACTTCATCTGTTAAATAGTTAAATATAAAAGTTATACATAATTATTGATGAAATTAACATTGTTAAATTAAATTACATTTCGATTATAGTGACCATGAAATAATATCTCAATTCCAATCGACCGTTAGAAATATTACCAAATGGATCCATAATATGTGTGACAGCTGATTTCTTGAAATGATCATCATAATTCATACAAATAGATGAATGTTTCTCTTTATATTATGACATGGTATTTTAGAAAACATGCATTGTATGGGATAAAATATATAAAGTTTTATAGAGACAGAGAATGAGAATCCAATGACATTGAGATGTTATTTCCACCAAACATATTCCAATGAGAAAAGACTAAAAAACCTTCCATGAATTTATTAATAAAAAACATCATCCATTAATTTATTAATTTAACTATGTGTTTTATACATTTACTAATATAAAAAACAACAAACATATTGGATTCCCTGTTGGTCTTATTGTTATCAGGATCCAATGTTAACAATCAATTATAAAATAAAATTATTCTATTAGGTATTAAAATTATATACATTTTAGTATAAATTTAAGAAAAAGTTTTTTCTAAAATTACGATAATCATATAATGAACCAAATTTAGACCTTAAGAGGATTTTTTTACTAATTTATATTAACTATTCATATAATTAGTAGAATAATAAATATATAAATTTTTATAATAAAAAAATGTTTTTTCAGAATGAAAATTTAATGATTTATTAGACAATTTATAATAATAAAACATACTATAAGATATCAAAATATAAATAAAAAAATATTAATCACACAAAAATTTTCTATCTATAATTCTAATAATTCTTAAATTGTTTTGATGAATTATTAACCATTTAACGAATTAAAAAATATTTTTACATTTAAGTTTAATTTCCATTATTTAATTAAATATCATATTTAATGTTTATAATATTTATATTATTAATACATAATTTTAAATAATTTTATTTCAATGATAAAGTTATTAATTTTAAACTAAAATTTCAAACCGATGAAATTTGCACATTTTTTTAAAACGTCGAAATAAATACCATATTGTCAAAGTGAACATATATTTAAAAATTGAAAAACATGATAAACTATGACTATATCCTAAATTACCCTTCAAACTATAATAACTAATCATTATAAAAATTAAATAATTGATTTAGAATTGTACTATTTCATTTACTAAACCTATCCCTATAGCCCAATTTATCATTAAAATATGTCATAGTCTACTATTTATGGATAGGGAAAATTTAATATTATAGGTAATAATATAGGGGTATAGATCATTGTAAATCATGGTGGTGGTCCATGTAAATCAATGATAAAAAGGAATTGGATTGGGGGATAAGGAACTGAGGCCAAGAGGGTAGCCAGTGAAAGGCCTGGGAGTTTAAATATCTGGAGTCTACATATGATTTTTTTTTGTTTTTTTCTATTATTGGAATGTTTAGATGTTATTTTTAGATTATTAAAAAAACATATAAAACATAAAAAATTTAATTTTAGGTGTATAATAAAGGTTCATATGAATAATAGGGATTCACCAGAGTAATATTTTCAACTTGGTCTTATTGGGCTACTACGAAAACCACATACCATCTACTGGCCTTTCTAGAAGACTCAAAGAAATTATGGGAACACTTGTATGTGTGTGTCCCCTTAATATTTATTTAATGGGGTAATAGCTATAATTTCTCATAGGGATAAAAATTATATTCTTATATGGTATTTTCGGTTTCCACATAGATAATTTACCTCTCCAATTATATGAATCATCCCCACACTTCTATAGGTAAAATACCATTTTCCATGGTTTGGTTCACCTTATTACTTTATAGTGACCATAATAGTTCAAGGAGTCATCTTTAAATTATTAGTAATATATTTTAATTGATATATATTTATCATACTTATAGACTTATACTCCTTATTTTTTCTATGGTTGATTTATTTCCCATTTTATCTGTATTCAAATTAATCTTGGAGCCACTTTTATTATGGTAGGATACTCTATAAATAAGATTGTTGGTCTATAGACGTTGTTTTTCATCCTATTTAATTTATTCATGTGTTTTTTGGGAATTAATTTCATATATCATTCGTATTGACCTCATTCCAATTCTAGAATTTAACTATTTATTTTCCTAATTGAATTAAATATTTTAAAAACTATATAACTAAAAAAATATGGGTTTTAGTAGAATGAATATGATTTCACTTTGACCATTACATGGATTATTCAAATGTGTGGACTTCTTAAAAATACTTTTTTCTGATAATTTGGTTTTCATGTCTTGATAAACATAATTGGATGACTGGGATTACAATCAATGAATGTTAAATGAATTATCATAATCATTTATGTATTATAAATTCCTTTAAAATAAGATATAATATTATTATAATTGATGATATTTTTATATTGATAATGAGTAACTTTCATGGTGAATTTCATTTTTAAATTTACTATTTTTTTATTTGTTTTCTCATATGGATAATGTGAATTGGGACCATATACATTATACATCCTAAGTAATTTATAGTTAGAAACGTTGTTTTAATAAATTTCTTACATTTTCATAATTTTATTTTATGTCTTGTAATCCCTATTATTTTAAGAATAATATATGGTAATTATGAATCATGATGTATTGTTTATAACTAAATTAATAAATATGGTCATTTGATTTATGTTTATACCATTCAAGGTTAATTTATAAATCTTATTTTTTAATTATGATGTTATCATGTGGCATTTATGTGAGACGATTTAGAATTATTTGATGAGAACATAGAATTACATATGATTTGTGTTCGCTGGGAATGACTTGAGGAGTGTTAATATTGATTGTGATTTGTGAAGATTGGTAATTTCAGGTTTAGTATTCTAATTCCACATAAATGATGTTGATAAGGGAAGGACATGTGAGAACCTTGATGATATGATTTTCAATTATTGAATCATCGATATGAGCGATCATATTATATTGGAATTATACGATTAATTTCATGAATATGTCTGATGACTGAGGACTTTGGAATCTGAGGACAAGAGTGTAGATTCATGGGGATTTTCAAGATGAGAGGTTAGATTCCATCGGATACATTAATATATTATTATTCAACCATGTATCAAAAATTTCATGTTGTTAATGATGGATTAAATTTTCCATGTGGCATTATTAGAGATACCACCACATTATATTAATAATGTAGTGCTGTTCGTTGTTAAAGACCTATGGACTAATAGTGGTATAACAAACTTCTAATTTCAACATGATCACAGGGAATCTTTTGTTATATCATGAATTTATGTAAATTTTTTTTAAAAATTATTATTATCATCATTGTAACATCCCCATGATCTTATAAACCAGACTAGTTATTTTAGGGAAAACATTTCTAATGGTATAGAAATTTTTACTCACCCCATTATCTGGATTTTATGGAACATATGTTGGTGAGAAATTATCAAAATCGATTTACATGTTCCATGATTATGGAATGTCATAAATTTTTTTATTTTGGTATTGGAATGCTTGTATGTGTTTGGACTATGAGTCCAAGAAAGACTCGGGATCAATTTTGGATGATACTTGGTAGAGTTTTATATTTAACATCTGAATTCTAGATTATGACTAACCCATTGGTATAATTTTATTATTTTAAAGACCCAATATTATATAATTTAAATATATATTTATTTTTTGAAAACATATCATCTTTTTCTATGATGTTTATCTGGATGTTTTTATACTTTTTTCATTATATACACTATAATATCTAATCTAACATAAGTTCAGAGTGTCACCCTAGTAACTCCATTGTAACATCCCAAGTATGTAATGAATAATAGATATTTTTATCTATGTCTATTAATGAATTAGATAGTGTTTTAGAGGCATAAAATTAAAATAAATACAATCTTATGCATGGAATACACTAATAATCTTAAAAGAATGTTTTACTGCCTTTTGAGGGAAACCCATTTTTAAAATCCATCTTTTGAAAATTTTATAAGCTATGTTTGTCAAAATAAACTTATTATTCATGATTTAGACATCAAAATTTACTTTTTGTGAATTTTTGGTATTTTTCTGACAATGTTCATTTTTTAATGAAAAGTGAAAAATACTGCATTTTACATCTAAACTACTTTTTAATCTAATTTATTTATATGAATAGATTATATTTTGAATTTGGTTTAAAGTGAAATTATAATATATTTTTACCATTTAATCCAATGGTGGTCATTGGAATCAATTTCACTTTCAAATTGGACTTAAACTAGTGTCAATCTTTTGATACTTATTGTTTCATAAAAACACGCTATTTGTCATGACAGCGGGAATTATTTATTAAATTAATTAATGTAACTTATATTATTTGAATTTTTTAAAATAGACATCATTTTTGAATTTGGAGTATCAAACATAGCTTAGGGTGAATTTATGGTAATTTTTTGAAAATCTTCAATTTTTTGATGAAAAGTGAAACCACTAAGTGGTACTTATAAAAACTGATTTTTTCGTTTAAATGACATTTTGCCATCTTTGTGTTTTGAATTTCAAAAATCTGACATACATGGTTGTCATTAAGAAGTAAAATGTGGTTCAATGAGATTATAATAATTTTTTGGTGAATAGTAACATATTAAGTTTTTAATCCCGATTAGTGGTAATTAGTGTAGTTTAAGGTAAAAATAATATTTTAATATTTTTAGATGAGCTTGAAACATGTCATACCCGCATTGGATGTGTCATGTCCGACCAATAGAAGCCATGGGTCAACTTGGGGACCCCATGGAGCCACTTTGGTTGGGATTTGACATAAATAACATTTTATTTAATGTTAAAGTAAAAAATGACACAAACATGAGTTATGTTACTAAAACAATTTTTATATGGGGTTATACAAGTAAGATCATTGACTATAAATATTCATTGGAAATATAAAAATATTTCCTACATCATAGTATTTTTTTTAATTTTTGGACATTAAATAAATTAAATTATTTATGACATCATGATGATGCATCAATGACCTCATTATTTAACGATTTAAATAAAATGGAATGATAATGTAATATCTAAGACCTACACATGTCCAAAACCTATTGGATGAGTTTATTTCTTACCCTTATCACCTTATACTCGAATTATATCAATGTGGGACCTTTTGAATCCGAAACTCATTTTAAAATAAAGTAACTTATCTTTACTTTCCAAGAGTGCCCCTCCTCTCCTCTTATACTCTACCTCATTACCCACACTCCCAGAGCATTTGTCTTGGACAACCCCAGCCCATTTTGTCTCTCCACATCCCTCTCTTACTCCTTGAATCCTCACATTGGGCAGAAGTCTTCCCAAGGAAGCCTTTGAGCTCAAACCAAAGGGAGTTACCTGATTTTAAGGTAATGTCTTCTTTTGAGTCCTTTTGTTTTATTTTGATTCTCCAACCCACTAAACTCTTTTTATTATTTTCTTTTTTAACAAATACACTATCCTCAATATACTAGGATGTTTTTATAATAAGGATTCTGTCTACAGATACACACACCTACATATAATGGTTAACGAACATACTGTTTCTGTGGATGGAGAATTTATGCCTCCCAAAATGATGATTGTTCAACATTCTTTTAACACTTTCAAAGGTGGCCATTAAGATGTCACTATATTTATATATGATATATAATATGTTTATGTTTTCCTTAAGATTCTGTATTTTTTATTTTGGGAATACCTTTATGGTTTCCATTATGGGTAAACGTGATATCTTCATTTAAGGAAGTGCGGACTACCGCCCCCTCAAAGTGATTTGATTCGTTAAATACCATATGTGGGACGTATAAAGGATGGAACTATGATATTATATATGATATTATACTGGAATTATAATATACCTTTATATCATTATGATTCCATTCTATAAAATACGAAATAGAAATGAAAGTAGTGTTCATGCGTACGTACGGCTTACCGTCTCCATGAACGGTGCATTTCATTTCTTACCTCTAAATGATTATATAATATTATAAATGCATGAATGTACTAGATATATATGACATATATGATATCTACATCATGAATACCATTCTGGATATAATGGATACATTAACAAAATGTAATTATAAAGGGTTTAGTTTTGACTCAAGTACCAATGATCGTTAAAACGACCGTTGTTAACTTAAATAATTACATAGTGTTCATGACATGGAAATAAGTGATATAAAAGGAATAATGAACTTGAAAAAGGTTCTTAAGCTGGTAGAAATTAACTCATGTTTATTATTCAGGACATTAAAGAACGATTGAGTCAAGTTGGACCCGAGGTATGGGACTTCGTCTCAATCTCCTTTCATTGTGGCATATTTTGTTTTATACACAACCTTCTTTTATACGGCATATAAACCCCTTTGACTTTTACGTTTATCCAAAAGGAATCTTTTTTATATGAAACGTTTTACTAAACGACAAAAGGGAATGTTTTTGTCGTACATATGCGGCGACAACGACTTCTCTGCCGCCGTGACCATTATTTGAGTTTTGGCTTCCTCTACAAGCCATACCTTCTTTTTAAAAGAAAAATAAATAACATGTTTTAATTTTCATTTATTTTGGTATTGAAAATGGTTTTCATAATGTTTTTATATAAATGTGTCGTATTGATATCTTGTGATTGAAAGGTGGAAATGTTATGTTTCCTTTATGCATGTTTTATGTGATACGATTATGTTGAGGTTCTTGGGAATTATTATGAAGACGGGTGGTTCCGTGATAAACTAAGGGCGGGTGAGCCCGATATAGCTCTCCAATGCATTGGGTAACACGAAGGAGTGAAACGTTAAGTTTTCTCCGAAGAGATTTAGGGAATATACTGTGATGGGTAATCCAAACGTAACCAAGAGGGTTACTCCCTACGTAAGAATGTTATGAATGCCTCAAGTTACCTTTATGTCTTATGATTTCTATGATTTATTCATGATTTGATGAGGTATGTTAATGTGAATATGATTTATGGGTAAAGCATGATTTCATTCTTATGTATATATGTAACCATGTTTCCTTTCCATATTTTTATATCCCTTACTGAGCTTTTTATGCTCATCCCAAGTTTTTTGTAATGTTTTTCACAGGTCAAGGGAAAGGTACATGATATGATGATAGTGTCAAGGAAGTGTCAAGAAATAATCAATGTTTTATTTTAAATGTGTTTCCATTGATGGGAATGAAGAATACTATCTTTTATAACCACTTTGTTTATACGTGGAATGTAATGCAAGTTTTATGATCTAATTCTCTAAAACTCTAAACCCGAAAAGATCCTCAATGTGTAATCTTGTAATAACTCAAGATTAAGTAAGGTTTAAGGATGGGGCCTTATTGTTGGTATCAGAGGTCGGTTTAGATAACTTTAGGAGTTAGAATTCTATTAAATGATTATCCATTTTTTTATGGAAGTGATATAGTATTTGAAGATTACCATGTTGCTTCCTCTAAGACATGTTTTTTCAGAATGGTTTTCCGCAGAGGAAATAGCGAAGCAGTGCTAGGAAGTCATACAGAAGGAAATAACCTTCCGAATCAGCATCCTGAGATGGTCGGAATTGGAACTGAACTGTTTGTTGCAGTAATGGCGCAGTTGACTCAAGCGATAAATGGCGATGGTATCTATACACGAGATCAGCCAGATCAACCGCAGAGAAACATGTCAGTGGTGGAACATTTCATGAGGCAACATCCCCCATCATTCAGAGGATCATCTGACCATGTGCTAGCTGAAGGATGGATTAAATCACTGGAGAATATTTTTGATGTCATGGGGTGTTCAGACAATCAAAAGGTTAGTCCTGATATTTATCGTTTGGAGGGTGAAGTAGATCAGTGGTGGTCGATTGTTAAAAATATCAGGGATGTTGATGAGATTGATGCTCTCGAATGGGATGAATTCAAAGGTATGTTTCTTGATAAGTATTTTCCTAAGGCTATTCGACCTAGGATGGAAAATCAATTCTTGGAATTGAGGCAAGAGGAAGACTCAGTGGCTGCCTATGAAGAAAGATTCACTCGTTTGGCAAGGAATGCTCCAAATTTTATCCGAGACCATGATAGTAAAATCAATCGTTTTTACTCAGGATTAAAGCCAAAATATCGAAGGGAATTAGCTTCTCGTGAGTTTAAAAGTTATGAAAATCTTGTTCGATGTGCTGAGAAGGTGGAAATGGAGTTTGCAGATGATCAAGTGTTCTATAACAACTAATAGAAGAAGAGACCGAGGTGGCAGGAGAAAGGTAAGAATTCTTCAAAAAAGTATGATGGTAAGAAAACTATGTTTCCAATTTGTGATAAATGTGGCAAAAGGCATGCTGGGGAATCTCTTCTGAATTCTGGAAAGTGCTACCGATGTGGTAAGATGGGACATAAGGCTCGTGATTGCACTGAAAAGGATCAAGGTGAAGGTAAGACCAAATTTGATTTATAGTTAGTGAAATGTTTTAAGTGCAATGAGATGGGTCACTATGAAAATGGGTGTCTGAAAAGGAGCTTGAGTGATGGAAAGAAGTTAGACTACAAGCAGAAAGGGGTGGTGAGATCCTTTGAAACTACTTCAGCAGATGTCGGGCCATCAAATGAAGTTGTATAAAGTACTTTGTTTGTTTTTTCAGATTATTCCAGTGGTTTGTTTGATTCGGTGTCTACAAATTCTTTCATCTCTGAAACCTTTTCCAGTAAAATGGGAATACCATCTCAAGAAATGACTCCTGAACTTTTGGTAAAAACACCTGGGGGAAATGTTGAGGCAAAAAGAATTTATAAGAATCTTCCTATCCTTATCTGTGGAAAGAAACTACTTGAAAACCTTATTGTTCTACCTCTAATAGAGTTTGATGTTATTCTGTGTATGGATTGGCTCTCTATTTACCATGATAAGATTGACTGTAGAGATAAAGAAGTTTCTTTTCAGAAAGACTTTCAGTTTGTGTACAAGAATGAACCCTTACTGTTGATAACTTATCAAGAGGCTGATAAACTTGTAAAAGATGGAAATGAATGTTACCTTGCACACATCGTTGAAAATAAAGGAACTGTTCAGATTAATGATGTGCCAGTGGTAAATGAGTATCCTGATGTTTTTCCTGATGAGTTTCCTGGAATAATACCAGACTGGGAAGTTGAGTTTACTATTGACTTAGTTCCTGATGTTAAGCCAATTTCAAAACCCCCTTTTCGAATGGCTCAAATTGAACTTTTAGAGTTAAAGGAGCAATTGCAAGATTTATTAGAGAAAGGTTTCATTCGATCTAGAAAATCACCATGGGGTGCTCCTATCATGTTTGTTAAAAAGAAATATGGTTCAATGATACTTTGCTTTGATTATAGATCCTTGAATAATATCACTGGTAAGAACAAATATCCTTTGCCTCATATCGATGATTTGTTTGATCAGCTCCAGGGAGCTCAGTATTTTTCAATGATTGACTTTAGATCGGGGTACCATCAGCTAAAGTTAAAGGAAGTAGTTGTTCCAAAGACTGCGTTTCGTATAAGATATGGCCATTATGAATTTGTAGTGATGCCTTTTGGGCTAACAAATGCACCTGCTGTATTCATGGACTTAATGAATAGAATTTTCTATGAGTTCTTGGATAAGATTGTGGTGGTTTACATTGATGATATTTTGGTGTTTTCTAAAAGTAAAGAGGGGCATGAAAGCCATTTAAGGGTTATCTTGAAAACCTTAAAAGAAAAGAAATTGTATGGGAAATATAGCAAGTGTGAGTTTTGGTTGCAACAAATTTCTTTCCTTGGTCACATTGTTTCTAAAGATGGGATAACTGTTGATCCTGCAAAAAAAGTTGTGGAAGACTGGCCAAGACCCACAAATATAACTGAGATTCATAGCTTCCTTGGTTTGGCAGGCTATTATCGATGGTTTGTTAGAAATTTTTCACTGTTATCTAGTCCAATGACTAAGATAACTCGGAAGGGTGTTAAGTTTATCGAGAAAAAAGAATGTGATGATTGTTTTCAGGAATTGAAAAGAAGATTGGTGAATGCTCCAGTTTTGGCACTACCTTCCAGGAATGGTGAGTTTGTTATCTACAGTGATGATTCATTGAAAGGACTTGGTTGCGTCCTAATGCATAATGATCAGGTAATTTCTTATGCTTCATGATAGTTGAAAACTCATTAGGTAAATTACCCTACACTTGATTTGGAATTAGCTGCTGTTGTTTTTGCTTTAAAAATTTGGAGGCATCATTTGTATGGAGTAAAGTGTGAAATATATACCGATCACAAAAGTTTAAAGTATATATTCACTCATAAAGAGTTGAACATGAGACAAAGGAGATGGCTAGAATTAATCAAGGATTATGATTTTACAATTCATTACCATCCGGGAAAAGCAAATAAATTGGCTGATGCTTTGAGTCGAAAAAGTAATGCTTCATTAGCAATGTTGTGTTTGGAGCGTGATCCTTTGGTTAAGGATTTGATAAATTTTGGCATAGAAGTTGTTGGTGTAGGATGTTCTTCTGTTTTGTTTCAGGTATCAGTGAGATCATCTCTATCAGATAGAATCAAGCAAGCACAGAAGCAAGAAAGTGAGTTGCAGAAAATGGTAGAGCAGGTTCAGAAAGGTAAGTTGCTTGAATTCAACATTGATAGTGATTGTGTTTTGAGATTTGGGAAGAGATTGTGTGTGCCTTGTGATTCACGGTTGAAGAGAGAGTTGTTATGTGAAGCTCATAGTTCTCTTTTTTCAGTTCATCCTGGCAGTACTATGATGTACAGAGATCTTCAAGAGTATTACTAGTGGGATGGAATGAAAATATATATTGCTGATTTTACTGTGAAGTGTTTGACTTGTTAGCAGATTAAAGCAGAGCGGCAGTTACCAAAAGGGATGCTTCAGCCTTTACCAGTGCTAGAGTGGAAAATGGGAGAATATATCCATAGACTTTGTTGTGGGATTACCGAAGACATCTCTAGGTAATAATGCAATCTGGGTTATTGTTGATCGCTTAACCAAATATGCTCATTTCCTTGCTATACGAGATACTTTTCCCCTAGATCAAATTTCCCGTTTGTATCTTAAAGAGATAGCCAGGTTACATGGAGTTCCTCTCTCCATTGTATCTGATTGTGATCCCAGGTTCACTTCTAACTTTTGGAAGGCCCTTCAGAAGTCGTTGGGTACTGAATTAAATTTTAGTACAGCTTTTCATCCTCAATCAGATGTGCAGTCAGAACGAACAATTCAGATCTTGGAGGATATGCTACGAGCTTTTTATATGGATTATTAGGGAAGTTGGGACCAACATCTTTCTTTGGTTGAATTTTCATATAATAACAGTTTTCATTCCAGTATACATATGGCACCATTTCAGGCATTATATGGAAAGTGGTGTCGAACTCCAGCTTTCTGGGATGAAGTGGGTGAGAGGAAGTTGATTGGACCAGAATTGGTAGAAGAGATGGCAGAAAAAGTTCATCTAATTCAGAAGCACATGAGAACAGCTCAGAGTAGGCAGAAGAGTTATTCAGATAACTAGAGGATGTTTCTATCTTTTGAGGTAGGTGATCATGTTTTTCTCATGGTTTCTCCTTGGAAAAGTGTGATGAGATTTGGTAAGAAAGGAAAGCTGAGTCCAAGGATTCTTGGACCATATGAAATTCTGGAGAGAGTTGGATCAGTTGCATACCAGGTGGCTTTACCTCTGAGTTTATCTTAGGTACACAATGTTTTTCACGTTTCGATGTTGAGAAAGTATATTCCAGATCCATCTCATGTTTTGAGTCCAGAGGTAGTTCAGCTGGAAGAGAACCTATCTTATGTGGAACAACCAGTCCAGATTCTTGACCACAGGGAGCAAGTGTTACGAAATAAGGTGATTAATCAGGTAAAGGTTTTGCGGAAAAACCACATGATGGAAGAGGCAACATGGGAATCTGGAAATGCAATGAGGGATAAGTACCCCCATTTATTCGATAAGTAAATAAATTGCGGGAATGCAATTTTCTTAAGGGGGGAAGGATGTAACATCCCAAGTAATAAATGAATAATATATATTTTTATCTATTTCTATTAATGAATTAGATAGTGTTTTAGAGGCTTAATATGAAAATAAATACAATCTTATGCATGGAATACACTAATATTCTTAAAAGATTGTTTTACTGCCTTTTGATGGAAAACTTTTTTTTAAATCTATCTTTTGACAATTTTATAAGCAATGTCTATCAAAATAAACTTATTCTTTATGATTGGGACATCAAAATTTACTTTTTGTGAATTGTTTGTATTTTTCTGACAGTGTTCATTTTTTAATGAATAGTGAAAAATACTGCTTTTTACATCTAAACAGATTTTTAATCTAATTTATTTATATGATTAGATTATATTTTGAATTTGTTTTAAAGTTAAATTAGAATATATTTTTAGCATTTAATCCAATGGTGGTCATTGGAAACAATTTCACTTTGAAATTGGACTTAAACTAGTGCCAATCTTTTGATAGTTATTATTTCATAAAAACACGCTATTTGTCATGACAGCAGGAATTATTTATTAAATTAATTAATGTAACTTATATTATTTGAATTTTTTAAAATAGACATCATTTTTGAATTCGGAGTATCAAATATAGCTTAGGGTGAATTTTTGGTAATTTTCTGAAAAACTTCAATTTTTGATGAATAGTGAAACCAGTAAGTGGTACTTATAAAAACTGATTTTTTCATTTAAATGAAATTTTTCCATCTATGTGTTTTGAATTTCAAAAATCTGACATACATTGTTGTCATTAAGAAGTAAAATGTGGTTCAATTAGATTATAATAATTTTTTGGTGAATAGTAACTTCTTAAGTTTTTAAATCGCGATTAGTGATAATTAGTGTAGTTTAGGGTAAAAATAATGTTTTAATAATATGAGATGAGCTTTACACATGTCCTACCTTCATTGGATGTGTCATGGCCGACCAATAAAATCCATGGGTAAACTTGGGGACCCCATGGAGCCACTTTGGTTGGGAAATGACATAAATAACTTTTTATTTAATGTTAAAGTAAAAATGACACAAACATGAGTTATGTTACTAAAAAACTATTTATATGGGGTTATACAAGTCATATATTTGACATTAATTATTCATTGGAAAGATAAAATGATTGCCTATATCATAGTATTTTTTTTATAATTTTTAGACATTCAATAAATTAAATTAATTATGACATCATGATGATGCTCCGATGACCTCATTATTTAACGATTTAAATAAAATGGAAAGATAATGTAATATCTAAGACCTACACATTTCCAAAACCTATTGGATGAGTTTATTTCGAACTCTTATCACCTTATACTCGAATTATATCAATGTGGGACCTTTTGCATCCGAAACTCATTTTAAAATATAGTAACTTATCTTTACTTTCCAAGAGTGCCCCTCCTCCCCTCTTATAAAAGGCCCCCACCTATACCTCATTACCCACACTCCAAAAGCCTTTGGCTCGGCCAATCCCTACCCATTTTGTCTCTCCACATACCTCTCTTACTCCTTGAAGCCTCACTTTGGGCAGAAGTCTTCCCAAGGAAGCCTTTGAGCTCAAACCAAAGGGAGTTACCCGATTTTAGGGTAATGTCTTCTTTTGAGTCCTTTTGTTTTATTTTGCTTCTCCAACCCCCTAAACTCTTTTTATTATTTTCTTTTGTAACAAATAAAGTATCCTTAATATACTAGGATGTTGTTATAAAAATGATTCGATCTACACTTACACACACCTACATCTAATGGTTAACGAACATACTATTTCCGTGGATTGCGAATTTATGCCTCCCAAAACGATGATTGTTCAACAATCTTTTAACACCTTCAAAGGTGGCCATTAAGATGTAACTATATTTATATATGATATATAATATGTTTATGTTTTCCTTAAGATTCTGTATTTTTCATTTTGGGAATACCTTTATGGCTTCCATTATGGGTAAATGCGATATCTTCATTTAAGGAAGTGCAGACTACCGCCCCCTCAAAGTGATTTGATTCGTTAAATACCATATGTGGGAAGTATAGAGGATGGAACTATGATATTATATATGATATTATACTGGAATTATATTACACCTTTATTTCATTATGATTCCATTCTATAAAATACGAAAGAGAAATGAAAGTAGCGTTCATGCGTACGTACGGCTTACCGTCTCCATGAACGGTGCATTTCATTTCTTACCTCTAAATGATAATGTAATATTATAAATCCACGCATGTACTGGATATATATGACATATATGATATCTACATCATGTATACCATTCAGGATATACTGGATACATGAAGAACTTGTAATTATAAAGGTTTTATTTTTTACTCAAGTACCAATGATTGTTAAAACGACCGTTATAAACTTAAATAATTACATAGTGTTCATAACATGGTAATAAGTGATATAAAAGGAATAATGAACTTGAAAAAGGTTCTTAAGAAATTAGAAATTAACTCAAGTTTATTATTCAGGACAGTAAAGAACGATCGAGTCAAGTTGGACCCGGAGTATGGGACTTCGTCTCAATCTCCTTTCATTGAGGCATATTTTGTTTTATACACAACCTTCTTTTATACGGCGTATAAACCCCTTTGACTTTTATGTTTAACCAAAAGTAATATTTTTTATATGAATCATTTTACTAAACGAAAAAAGGGAATGTTTTTGTCGTATGTATGCGGCGACAATGACTTCTCCGCTTCCATGACCGTTATTTGAGTTTCAGCTTCCTCTACAAGCCATACCTTAATTTTAAAAGAAAAATAAATACCATGTTTTAATTTTCTTTTATTTTGGTATTGAAAATGGTTTTCATAATATTTTTATATCAATGTGTTGTATTGATATCTTTTGATTGAAAGGTGGAAATGTTATGTTTCCTTTATGCATGTTTTATGTGATACGATTATGTGGTGGTTCTTGGGCATTATTATGAAGATGGGTGGTTCCGTGATAAACTAAGGGCGGGTGAGCCCGATATAGCTCTCCAATGCATTGGGTAACATGAAGGAGTGAAACGTTAAGGTTTCTCCAAAGAGATTTAGGGAATATACTGTGATGGGTAATCCAAACGTAACCAAGAGGGTTACTCCCTACGTAAGAATGTCATGAATGACTCAAGTTACCTTTATGTCTTATGATTTATATGATTTATTCATGATTTGATGAGGTATGTTAAAGTGCATATGTTTTATGGGTAAAGTATGATTTCATTCTTATGTATATATGTACCCATTTTTCCTTTCCATATTTTTATATCCCTTACTGAGCTTTTTATGCTCATCCCAATTTTTTTGAGATGTTTTTCACAGGTCAAGGGAAAGGTACATGATATGATGATAGTGTCAAGGAAGTGTCAAGAAATAATCCATGTTTTATTTTAAATGTGTTTCCATTGATGGTAATGAAGAATACTATCTTTATGTAACCACTTTGTTTATATGTGGAATGTAATGCATGTTTTATGATCTAATTCTCTAAAACTCTAAACCCGAAAAGATCCTCATTGTGTAATCTTGTAATAACTCAAGATTAAGTAATGTTTAAGGCTGGGGCCTTATATCCATAGTATAGAGACCATATACTGTAACACATATTATTACATTATTTAATGAATAAATATCAATTAAATAAAAAACAAGGATCAAAATTTATATGTATTTGTAAGACTATATTCATACATAAAACATGAATATAGTCTCAATAATTATCTCCTAAATGCATTGACCTCATAAAACGCCATAGGATTACATGGGGAAAACATAGATAAAATGGTTTTGATTAAAATAAATGTAACCAAACTAAAATGGAAATGAAGTATAAATCAAGTGTAAAATTGCCGAACACTATAATATAAAGGGAATGGATAATTAATACACATATGGATATATATCATATATATATAATGGAATCATATGATTCTGGAAATATAGAAATGTGGTGGTAGAAAGTAAATTTATGTAAACATAGGTCATGAATAATATCTCAAGATGATTTTACATGGTGGAAAATGTACCATAATGGATTAGGTTTACTCTCGAATACCATAAAAAAATCCCTCTTGAGAGAAAAAATTATCATTCAGTGGAGCTGATTCTTAAGTCTCCCATAATAATGTGTTCATGTATATGTGTGGCACATAGGGAATCCATGTAAATGATTAAACAAAAGGGTTACCCATGGAATTAAATGGGTTTCACAATCATTCAACATGAAACAACCTATCTTGATGGGATTGATTTTATAATAGATAAATCATTCATGAACAATAATAAAGGGAAAATAAGAATAGTTCGTTAGTAAATATTTAAAAGTCATGTGAAATAATTAAATGAAAATGATAAGTAACATTAGAAATTTGCCACTATAGAACAGTTTCTCGGAAAGCAATAAACGAAATTTAAATAAAGTAAAGTAATAATTATTATCATTAAATAATAAACTAATGTTTTTTAAAAATAATAGTTTTTAGTGAAAAAATATTTTTTGGAGGGTACATTAAAATGGATAATAAATAGAGGAGGTCCAACAAACCTGATTTTCTTATCTGGAATAATTTAGAAGGGTACCATATAAAATATTTATTTACACATAAAAAAATTAATAATTTATAATTATATGTTTTTTTGAAAATATATAATGAATATTGAATAATTATATAATAAATATGGAGGGACAACTTGAGGAAAAGTGAGATATAGGGTCAGTGAAATGAGAAATGAATGTTTAAAGAGATACATTACCATAAGTTCAAATGTATTATAAAAACGAACATATTCTATCAAATAATTAAAATAGATTCATATATTACATTATAAATTACTTTTATCATTTATATCTATATTATTATAATTTTATTAAATTGTTCCCCAATTTTGATGAGTTATAATTTTTTATTTCATTATCACGTGAATGAACATTTTACATTTTCATGGTTCATTAAATCTTTTATATTTATAGATATTATAATCAAATTCTTATAGTACTTTAGATTTGTAATTTTATGGTACTTATTGACATACAAACATTTAAATGGTCCAATACATCATTTTAGTTTTTGGATTGAGGATAATTAATTTGATAAAATCTTATAAATAAATATTTTTTTTCTTTTTTTGGTTATTATAATATCAGAATCTAGTTTTTTTATTTAATTAGATGGAATTATATTAGTTTTAAAACATTAAATAACATTTAATATTACTTTTATAATATTATTTAAATATAATAATAATTTATGAAGAACCATGAAGTCATTAATGGAAAATAAAAATTCAATATCCCTGGAGACGGTAAATAACAAAAATTTTGAATATGGGTTAATTTTATCAAATAAAATCATATGAGAAAATGGATGGATATAAAATATTCCATTTTAAATTTATCATTTTTTATCTACATGATATTGGAGATAATATTCTTTTATAGATGAAGGAGGTGATAATAAGGTAGAAGATGAAAATAAATTAAAAGTGGTGGTTTGAGAAAGCCGCCTCTAGAATATCATCTCCTATAAGGACCCATTAAAGAACAAAGAATGGGTATTTTTAGCGACATTTAGCACTTCAACGTGGGGAGAGTGGGGTTGGAAGATTCTGGTGGATATTTGGAAATAATCAACTCTTATAAGGTGCGAGGAAATGGTGTTGTGATATGTGGAATTTATAAGTGGAGAGGAGCAGTGTTGTTTATTATTATATTAAATTGATTATTGTTTTCACCCTATACTATCAATATTATTATAAAATTTGATAATATAACAAAGCTATTAAATTTTATTTCTATCTAATGTATATTTATATCAAGAATGAGTGAAAAAATCATTTATTTGTTCTGAAATTAAAAAAACATTATAATACCATTTTTCTCTATTCCAAAATAAAATCAACAATTTTTTAAATAAACTAAACCAATAACTATAATAATTTTATGATGTTTCAATTTATAAATTGGAATCTACTATAAGGTAATACATTATAACTATTAAAAGTGTAATTTTTAAATAAATGCATCATTTTTCCAAAAAATTCAGATTTTAATATTATAATCATTTTTGTGACCTTATGAAAAACTATTATTCATTCATGTTTTATCATTTAATTTAAAGAAAATAATAATATATTATGAATCAATATGAGAAAAATTATTTTTTAAAATCATTACATTTATTATAAAATTTGAAATAAAATTATAAAGTTTTACAAAAATACTAACACTATATTTATCATTTTAAAACATTTATGAACTATTAAAATTATATAAATATATAATTTTTTCATTTTTAGATCCCAAAATATAATATTTATATTTCTATGGTTGAGTCAAATATTTTAACAATCATATTACAATTTATAATGGGCATATTACTTTTCCAATAATAAGATAACTATTCTAACGGTTAGATTTATAATGGTCATATGGGTTCACTACATCCTATAACTACCTCTTATTACATTAATATTTCATTAATTTATATTTTCTTTAATTTTAAAATATAGATTCATATTCAAAATTTATGTTATATTATTAACATTATGGTTTATTTCTACGTATTTTTTCATGAGAGAGATAATTCTTCTAGATTGAGTAGATCTATATTATATTATTCATATTCTATTATTTTCTATTTATTTTCCCACTATAATATTTGGGTTTATTATTTGTTTATTTGCAGCATAATTTATCATTCTACGCTTCTTTGATTTTTTTTGGATTCTCTATGTGATATTGGTTCTTTATACTACATGTGATAATTATAAGAATGGAGTTTCCTTTTTTATAATTCATGGTCATTATATTCTACCCCGTTTTAAAATTTATGAATCAGAATTTCATTTCACGTAGAAACTTAAAACAATGAGATAATAATTTTATTTCACCTCTTCCTAATGTTCCCATGTCACTGCTTAAAATTTATGGTTTCATCGTAGTACATTGACCATGTGAGTGTTTTTATTGAATAGAACATTGTCTATATGGTCAAATATATTCACTATATTTTCCCCATAAGATATATTATTCTCCAAATGTGACACATCTTAATTCAATTCATCTACGGGACCTTGTATGTACATACACATTAGGGATATGTAGAATACCAAATGTACTTAATACATTGTTGGTGGATGTTATATTCGACATATATCACATCTATTGTGATCAAGAATCTCATAGGGATCGATATACATGGTAGTTGGTATTCCAATCATCCCAAATCTCATTACTCACTTCCATAGATATATATTGAAGAATTCTATATCTCGAGCATCTAGTTCTCGTCATCAATTTTCTATATCGCTCTCTGATGACTCTTGAATTCCTTGATGTGATGTTTCAGGGATTTCATCATTTCAATCATTTATTTCAGCATTTGAGGTCCCAATAACTTATTTTCACCACCATCAACCTAGAATTCATGTGTTCAACATCTATTATAGTAACGGGAATATTGTGGATCCATTTTAATTGTTAAGAGGAAAATTGGGTTGTAATGTAACTTGACCAGAGGAAGATTTTGGTCTTATCATCCATTGAATAACATCGATCATGTCAGAAAAATATATAAAATTTATGAATCGTTCACTCATACAGGTCATATGATTGGGTGTTATAAGTCATACTGAAGCACAACTGAGTGTTTAATTCATCTTAGATATATTTCCTTAACATGTATGAAAATACATGTAAATTATCAGATACATTCGATAATGGAAGTTCATGTAGCCACTCAACTTCACGTATAAATATACATGGTAGTCGATCACGTGGGAAGTCCTCTCTAATTTCAATAATGATAATAGTGATTATTTGAAAATACACAATAACCTATATAATGTTATTCCATATGGATTTATTTTCAAATGTGGTGGAAAATACCATAGTGTTGTTTTCTTATTTACATATATGTATGGATAGTTGATGAGTCATCATGTAGAGACCCATTTTTTCTAATAAGTCATTGTAATATTTCTAATTATTATTATTGATATAGGCACTGATATGGTGTTCGATTCATGAGGCCCGGTGTTCTAAAACTCAATTTCCTTAAAATACAAAAAAATATTTAATATTATTAATATAAAGTTAATTAAATAATAAAGTAAATAAATTAAATAGTTAATCATATTGGAAATCTGGGACTGGGATTGGGTCCAACACACAACCTTTCTCCTCTGCGCGACATTAATTAAGTAGGTGAGGGACTTTCATATTTCTTAATCATTAGAACAGAATTGTTCAATGATTTTTATAATTTAATTAATTAATAAATTAATTAAACTATGACTGATTTCATCGATATAAATTCATGTATTACATTTTTTCCTCTTAATATTTGTTTTCTAACGAAGAAAACCTCTCTTCATTGCCCCTCCCCATCGATGAACGATGAAACAAAATAGCAACGACACTTCAGACTGTGGTGGATCGTGGCACAACAGATCCTTGTACTTCATCGATGAACTCATTCTACATCAACATAAAGTGAATGAATCTAGGTGGGACTCATCATTAGCATTTTATTCATTATAATATATGACTAGTCGTTTTTAATCCTGTTTCATTCATTTCCACACTCGTTCTACACGCCCTGTATGAGGTCGTGTCCCGATGTACAATTCATTCTTGATTATCTTAACACCAATTGCACTATTATGTTCATTTGGCCAAGGAAAACTGGAAGAAAATACAATCCAATGTTTTTGTGCCATTACCAGTTCAATTTAAAATTTTTCTTAACCATGTTATTCCCCCAATTTCTGATTAGATGATTTTTAGATGACTTGTGCTTAATCAGGCACCCATAATGAGGTGGAGTCTCATATAATTCACCAAAAGGTGAAATAATCATGATCAAAAAATATATACATATACCAAATGGAATGATATTGAAAAATATAGTGGTTCCACAATGATTTAGAAAGTATGGAATTTGTAACAATGATTGAAAGATCCAACGAAACCCTAATTTTCTACGTTGAGCAATTTCACACGAAAGACGGTCATATGACGTGTTTCAAGGATATATCTGATGGTTAAAATGAAATTCCAGGAAACATTTACCCTGGAGAAGTCAGATTCAATGAACTGATGACTATTCTAAAGAGATCTAGATTTCACAAAATATTTTTGACTACATGTCATGTTCAATGATGAACACACGACTTGTGTCCCTCCTTCCAGGTGGCGCTAGTGTTAGGGAAAATTTATAGATGAAACTGTGTGGACATCCCTTGAAACACCCTATATTACCTTTCCATGTGAGGAGACCCATGTAAAGAAACATGAATCCATGTTCCAAACACATGGATGTGACTTGGTCACAAATTTAACATCCCATGTGGATCAAATAACCATGTACCGAAGTACACAAAAACAGAGTCCGAGTACATGGACAAAACTAGAAGACCCGACCCAGTCCCTAGATCAGGAGGAAAACCCACGAATTCCACTGACACAATGTGTTCTTATACATGGAATTAGAAATTATTTCTTCCAAATACGACTAGGAAACAAATCCAGGCCACAAGCTATGTGGATGCCTCACACGCCACATACATTTTAATCACAACATGGTGGTGTAAAAACCATTGTATCTCCATTTTATGAAAAAAGGTGTTTCCCATGAGATTCTTATCTAGGGTTCATTTCCACAGAGATCACGACATTCCCTCAAAGGGGGATTTTGATATACAATGTGAATGTTCCTAGGTGGAATTCCATGAGATGAAGCCCAATTACATCAATGGATTTTAAATTTCTAGAATTGTGGTCCTTAATGATGTTTAATAGTAGCATTGAATGGAATGAAATTACAATGTAGTGTGGTGTGGATTGACATTTCTTTGTAAAGTGGTGTTCTTGACATTTCCCACTATTGTGGTACGGTTTTAATTTTTAAAGTAGCCTGGATTATCATGACTTTTCCTAGTGGCGTGGTTTGGTTTTAGTTAACTAATCACTCATAAGTAAGAGGGGAACATTCCCAACTAAGATGCATCATTAGGACGAGAACCAAAACTATTCAGGTGATATAGTGCTACTAATAGAAGATAATATCGAGGTGTGGTGATAGGTTCCCTCTGACATGTTCCTTCTAGGTTGATATGATGATACGTGGAGCATGACTTATAGTTTTTACCATGGGTCATGTGGCTTTTCACTATCTTGGGATCAGGTGTGAGTTTGATATCACTTTACAACCTTGTTTAGGCTTCTATGATTGAGAATATATATATATGTATACCCTACTGTAGTACCCAATCCGTGTGTATTGGTAACCCTCATTCTAGGAGATAAGATAACTCCATAGGGTATTCAATGTGATCTCTTCAATTAGATTTACATGGTTTGATGGGTTTAGTATCCGGTTATTTGTAGTGAAGAAAATAAAAGGAGTTCAACTCACCCCCTTCTCGTGCACCTGGTCTCTGGATGAGTACACATTCACAATTTTTTTGGGTTGATAATCACTCTTTTAATCCCCTATTACTATTACTTATTGCAATACCACTTGTTTTCAATTGTATCTCTTACTCCTCACCATTACCTTTTTGATTGGATCAACTAGTTCTGTATATAATCAACCCTACCTGGGCTTTTCCAAACATGTATATTGTGTTTTTCAAATAGCATACAGTTCTATCATGACTATTAAGGGGTTAGGGGATACAGGTTTTGTGGACTACATATAGTGTTCATGCTTGGGATACTAGAGCTTGCTTCTGTCAACAGACTATATTTTCTAGTTTTCATTAGGTTGGGACAAGTTTATATATTGGGCACGTATTTTACCCCTTTAATTTTCATTATTCACTATTGTACCATTGTTTGGTTTTTTGGTTCATGAATGTTTACCCTATTTTACAGTAGTTTCACATTTTTCTATATTACCTCTGCATGTTTGCATCGAGTGGTTCTTTGTGTGTGTATAGGTCTATAGTAAAAGCCTCTCCAAGTTAGTTGTTCCTTAATCACTAGTTTAAACCCTTGTCTTATAGAGGGAGTCTTGTGATAGTTACTACTCGAGCCCCGTATTGGGTCAGTTTGTGAAAAAGTGGAGTCATAACCAGTTCGACCCTTGGGTGGTTGTATGGATGTTTCCATAAAAAGTTCTTGGTTGGGAGTTGGGAAAAAATGTAGATGTTTCATGAAAGTGGTTCTCTAGAATGAGTCTAGTGATAGTGAGGAAACTAACGTAGCAATTCACCGGGAACCTAATTTCCAACTTTTTGACTTAGAATTTTGATACATTTGTTCCGTGGAATAATGGTACATGCATAATATATGATTGAATCTATGATATTCCTTCTTGATTCAGCTCATAGAGTTCATTGTTCCATCAGCACAAGTCGCCAACCCCAAGCCCATGGAGACATACAAGAAACGGTAACTGAATATCATGGTCAAATGATCATATATAAATATATATATATATATATATATCAACATAATGTATTGGGAGCTTGCTGTCAGAGGGACGCTAGTTATGTAGTGATTGAGGTAGGCGTGACAGAGCAAGGTCTTCTTATGTTCTAAGTAGATACCAGAGATAACAGGATAGGAGACCCTTTCATGAGTAGTCTTTGGGTCATGTTTGTGAAAGTAGAGGTCATCTAAATGCATTGAGAAAAACCTGGGAGTGACGATGCAAGAATTTTGATGGGCATGGTCACATGGCCTGGGACTTCCAGATGACTCGTATTGAGAATCCCAGGAAGGAAACATATTGAACCCCATGGATGAGGCATCACTATGATCATGGGTTTCCCATGTGGGGATATAGAGGTCCCCAGGGAGGTGTAGCTGTAATTGGGGATTGAGGAGTCGAAGGTGGGGGATGATAGTATGTGGTTCTCCCACCACCACCACCAGGAGACACATGTGAGGCTAAGGGAGTTAGCAGTTGGGGCTGTGGACGTCAGCAGGCTATGGATGTGCTCGACCAAGTGGCACAAGAGATAGTTCAAGGTATGATTTGTTTTTAATGTACTCTTGATTATGTAATAGTAGAACCAGTCGCTAGCCAGTCACTTATATCTCAAGTTGTTCTGTCGGAGATGGATCTCCCAATAGAGACCCAAGAATAGTAGCTACACCTTGAGGTTCCTAGGAGGGACCCTTCCTCCATATCTTCTATCCGCATGCAATGCGAGGTGTCTATTGGTGGATAGAGTTTAATGTTGGACTTATAGGTCATCATGATGGACCCCTATTGAGTCAAAATGGGAATGGAATGGCTTTCCATGATTTTATCCATAATTTATGGCCACCACTGCTTAGTCATATTCATACATAATGATTGGTAGGGGTTATACATTGTTGATTAGAGATACCTCATATAAGGAATAAATGGTGATTTAATCAAGAGGTTATATATAATAACCCATAACCTCATGAGTTTGTACAATGGTGTAGCAGACACTACGAGTTTCTAGATTTCATTAGTTTCGGAGGATTACATGCATGTCTTTCCCAATGATGTTCCAATACATCCAATGTTGTTTGAGTTAGAGTTCTGTATCAAAATAGTACCGGGTACTCCCACTATATCTTCTACATCCAATAGAATGGAACCCATATAGCTTCAGGAGATGTGTTTGCAATTAGATGAACTTCGTGAGAGAGGATTCCACAGACATAGTGGGTCCCCCTGGGGTGCTTCAGTTATGTTTTTTATTATGAAAATGGGAGATTATGACTTTACATGGATTATCATATCCTGAACTAGTACATGATAATGAATAAGAACCCCTTTCATAGAAATGACATCCTCATAGATCAAATATTTCGTGTGAGATGGTTTAATAAGATTGATCTTATATTAAATTAAGACATTCTATTGGTTCATGAGACTGATATCTGAAAAAAGGCCTTTCAATTTCACTATGGGCACTATGAGTTCCTTTTTATTTCCTTTGGTGTGATGAATAACCCCCTCTATTTTTATGGATTTGATTAACCACATCCTCCAACATTACATTGATTATTTATTCATATTACTCATTGAGGACATACTCATCTTCTCTGATATAGTGGCGGAGCATGTAGAGCGCTTTATGAGGGTCCTTGATTTTCTTTGAGAGCACAAGATTTTAAAAATTCTATAAAAATGTGAGTTAGGGATATAGACTATTTACTTCCTTGGGAATTTCCTTTTTGATAAGGGATTAACCAGGGATCCAGTGATGGTTGAAGAATTTATTTCACAGGGATCCACCCAAGAATGCATCATATGTTCTGATTTGTCAAGTCTTATATGGGTAATACATAAGGATTGTTGAATAATTATCCAATATTGCACCCCATTTCACTAATATAATGTGGAAATGATGTTTTTTTACATTGTATGTGTAGTGACAGAAGGCCTTCTAGGAGTTGAGGAAGAAATTGGAATGCAATCCAGTTTTATGGTTACCAGATGAGGTAGTAGAGTTTGTGGTTTTTTTTTGAAACCTCAAGAGCTAGAATTGGTTGCATTCTTAGACAATAATCAGTGGTTATCACATAAGGATCATGGATGTTGAATCCCCATGAGAATAATTATGTGACTCATGATATGAAGTTTTCTATAATTGTTTTCACATTGAGGATATGGTTGTATTACCTCCTGGGAGAGCACATTGCGGTTCATTAAAACAAGTAAAGCCCTGGGTAAATATTCACCCAGAGAGACCTCTTCCTAAGACAATAGAATATGTTTTAGTTGCTATAGGAATATGACTTATAGATAATTTATACGCCATGAAATGTCAATATTTTAGAATATACCCTTCGAGGGATATACCAGGCTTGCATTGTGTGGGAATCATCAGAGTAGTTGAATTCCCTGTAGCTGACCCTGGTGGTGAAGGAGGGTACAAAATTAAATTAGTCTATGATATTAATTCCTATTCTAAATGATATTTTGACGAATTCTCTGCTTTGAGACATTGAATGTGGGGTTATTCATTATTAGATATTCAGAACTGATGCACCTGATAGTTATAATGATGGAGGGAATCCCAAGATTTAGTTTTAGGGGAAAATATATGTTCTAGTTGCACTGCGGGGGTAGGTGATGTAGGAATTCCATAATTCATCTTTATTTGTACACCCTTAAAGTGTGTATGATATATATAGGTCATTAGTGGATGTTTGGGTGGTTCGACATTAGATGTATTTTAGCTTAGTTTATATCTGAATTCCTTACCTATTATTTTGTGAAGGCTGGGAAAAAAGTACCGTCAAGGTTGTTGTAGCCTCTTGATAACCTGAAGTGGAAGTGGGAGACCATATCAATGGTCTTCGTTACCAAGATTCCAGGCACAATAAATATCCATGAAAACATATGGGTTGTACTCGACTGACTCATGATTTTGTCACTCATCCCTTCCATCAGGGAGTAGTGTTCAGTGTAGAATCTGGGGATTCTATAAGTGTAGAAGTTTTTCCAGCATCATGGGGTACCCTAGATCATTGTCTCTGATTGTGAAGCACACTATTAATCATGATTGGGGAGAGGACGATAAGAGTAAATCATGAACCAATTTACGATGAGAATAGCCTTCCAACCAATGGTTGATAGCTAGACTGAGCCCTCGGTCCACGAGATGGAGGATATGCTAAGAGCATGTATTTTGGAAATACGTAGGAACATGGTGGATCACACGCCTTTAGTGAAAATTGTTTACAAAAATAGATATCACTGAATAAATGAAATGTAATCCTTTTATGAACTATCTTTGAGTCCCTAAAGTTCACCCTTGTACTATATAGAGATTACAGAGTCCCATCTCATGGTTCTAGAGTTGGTGCAAGTGATGAAGGAGAATTACTAGTCATCTTTGAGCAATTGAAAAAAGACCAGTGCAAATACAAGTCATACATAGATCACCAACATAGGTCCATGTTGTTTGAACAAAAAAGGAAATGTCTTATTGAGAGTCTCACTGTGACATGGAGTGAGGATGTTCATCCACATATCCCGGATATTCCCAAGGGTCCTCAGCCAATTGGATATCATATGGATGGTCGCCAAGGTATCCTACTGCCTCACCATACACGCACATATATGGAAGGTGAAAAGCGTAATTCACTTGTCGTGGCTGAGGAGATATGTGTCTGACCCCACACATGTTTCTGACATGGGAGAGCTAGATAAAAACGACAAATCCACATTTTCGGATCACTTAGTGGTGACCATGTTTTGGCATTAGCAAACCCTTTAAGGATGATCCATCCCTCGGGTTCACATTTTTAGTATCATAGATACATGTTGGAATGTTCCTAGGAATGGGAGATCCCGATGTCATTTCAGTAGCTCAAATTTTTTTACAATAATTTATGAGGATGAAAATTATGAATTATTGAATGATGTAGATACGTGGTTTCTTCCTAATAATTTTTTTAAATATTTATATATTACTATTCCAGAACCAAGCATTGAGATGAAATGTAATTCTGAGGAACGGTGTTCCCAGAATTAATTTTATTATAATATTAAATAAATTTTATATTTTTAATGTTCATTTAATTAATGAAAGTAGGATATCTCTTAAATAGTTGATTTGATCAGAAATATGAAATTATATTTTTGTCTAGAGAGCAGTGTTTCCCCAAGGCATGACATAAAATAAGTAGGCAATGGAAATTCATATCCACCGCTTATTGGTAGATGATTTTAAGTGTTTGACTAACATAATAAATTTATTAAATAAATAGGAATTTTCCTAATACATTAATATAAATTCATGTTTTCGAATAATGCATCATAATATGGGTTTGAAATGACGACATCCTCTCCTCTTCTCTCCTCCTTCTTTTCAAATGATTAATGAAGAACGATGATGAACCTTCGGACTTTGGTTGATGGAGCATCAATAGATCATACTCGTTATTCAACAAATACATTTTACATAAAATTAAATCAACTAAATCTTCATAGGACTCATATTTATCAAAGTACACCATCGAATAATATATTGAGCATGTTTATTATAGTTTCATTTGTAAGAACCTGGATCTTCATTTCCTGGTATGACTTTCCTTTCCTGGAGTTTTTGAGAAAAGAGGGGTTTTTGGAAATTTTTGAATTCACACTGTGTACTTTCTGAGTACACGCCGTATACTCCCTTGTCGCGCCAGGCCATGTGTTGGACGGGTCTGGCCCACAGACACGGTGTGTAGGGGTGATGTGGAGGCCGCTTAAAATAGAGTACAGAAAAATGGAGTACACTATGTGTACTCAAGAAGTACACTCCATGTATTTTCTTTTTTTATTAAACGCACCGGGGTCGCTCTTGAGGGATAGAACACCTTTCGTCTAGGTTTCATTCATCCGAGAGAATCCGTATGGCCGCGAATCTTTCCGAGCTCCAGAGCCTCCGTATGTGCTCCAAATCGACCATCGTTGATTGCGTTGAAACCGCAGCAGTAAGCTCTTCCTTCTCCTAGATCATAATTTTCCAATTTTCCCTATTTCTCAATATATCAATGGTTAATAGTTTTTGATGTTTTCTCATATCCTCGATGTTCTAAGGAGAATCAATCATCGTGGTACACTTATATCGATCTCTTAGAAATGAGGTAGGTGGTCTGTGCCTTTCTATAGGATGTCTGTGAATATTTAGTGCAAATTCCACCAATACCCTTGAATGAGGTATTGAATGTTTCCTGTTTTTTCTTTATTGTTTTCATGCTTTTCTTATATGCCTCTATAGAGGTCATTTCTTGTGAATAAGGTAAATTGTATTGTGATATGGATATTTTTCCTTGAATTTTTTTCTTATTTGGCGTTTTTCCAGTTTCCATGCCTTATTTTAGGATAGTGGAACAGTTGTAATGTTATGCTGCTATGCCTTAGAATGATAGACAAGTTGTTTTTGGGGTTTACTTGGGGCGATACGCGCGCTATGCATGTTTTTTTACATAGGGATGAGTGAACCTAGTGTAGTGGACCATAGGGTGAATGGACGTAAGGGCTTATCCAGAGTGTCTTTAATTAACAATGCGAGACCACAGGGGGAATTGATAATGAGTTCTTCCTCAGAGAGTATGTAGTTCCTCAACGTATGACAGAGGCAGAATGAGATGTTGAGTGCTTCCCCAGATAGCCTTTAATACGATATGAGACTATAGGGGGAATTGAAGGTGAGTGCTTCCTCTGAGAGTCTATTCTTTATCTGAACCAGAGGGGTGAGACTGTGTGTGCTTCCCAGAGGGTTGCTAGTACTTGTAGGTTGAGCCATAAGGGTTATGTTGCGAGAACTACTCAGAGGGTAACCTATTGTTCTTCTTGTTTATTGGATGTTACTTGTGTACATTATATGATAAACACTAGATTGTAGCTTCCATGTGATTTCCTAGTTACTGCTTCGTGTATTTTACTAGCATGTACTAACTAACTGTTAGGTACAGATCTTTGGTTGGCTGCCTACTAGGACCTTGTCTCAAATCCTGTTTGGGCCATGCTTTTGTTCCCAAACAGATTATATCGTTTCAGGTATAGATAAGGGAAAGCGCCCTTCTACTTGAGGTGCTTGGCATGCAATGGAGCTGGTGAGCATGGGACCAAGCTGTGGCTTGCAAGGCTGAGGAGTTAACCTATTTTCTTTTTCACTTTGGATTAGTATTGTATCCAACATTGTGACTTCTTTGGATACTTTAATAGGAAAATATATCATGCATCGTTTTATATACATGTGTGTGTGCTCCAGTTGTTTACTTTTCATCTTCAGCTGTTTATTGTTTACTCTTGTAAGGATGGTTTTAGCTTTTGTCAATTTTTATCATCCACTATGTACTATACCAATGAGGGAATAGTATCCCCACTATCTCAACCACGGCCGCCACTGCATGTTGGCAGCCTCTGGTGTTCGGGGAAATGCGCTTGAGGCCATGTGGCCGACCGAGTACGGGGTGCCTCTAGCTGGCTTTCAGAACTAGGATGTTACAAAGTTATATCAAAGGGTTTCTTTTCTCTTTATTTACTGTTTGGAGCACTTATCTTGGGATAGGACGGATTTGGTACTTGGTATTATTCAATGCTCGGGAGTAGCTAACTCGTGTAGAGGGAAAATCTATATTACCTTGTTTATTTCAGTTTTTTGGTATTGATATTTTACGGTTGATATGATTTCACCTAGAGGGATCCACATGCCTTGTGTTGTTATTGTTGTTGCTATTATGGTTCTATTTCTGTTGCAACCCAATGAGATAAGGGTATGCCATCTCATGAAACATATAGGAACTTGTTAGAAATCACATTCCATGCATTCTTTCCATGCCATCTAGGGTGCATTAGCGATTTCATGTTGTTGTGATAGACTTTGTGTAGATTATGCATGTTGTTTTGATAGATGCATTGAATGAATCTTTGCTATTTGATAGAGGATTGTTGTATTGTAACATGCTTAAATGAACGCCAAATTTAGGTTGTTGAGGTGTTATGGGCCCTCTTGAATTGGAAATTGGTGAATCATAGACCTATTTTTCCTTATATATGACTGTATTTGATGCCAAGCTTTGATTCGTGGGGTGTATAGGCCCTCACAAATCTGAATTTGGAACCTTCATGCTTGTTTTACAGTGTTTTCTGGGCTTCGGTGCAGTTTTAGAGCTACTGCCCGGAAAAACCCAGAATAGACGACATGTACATTATATATACATGTTGTGTAGTTTTTAAACCGTGTCACCGATTGTGTGAGAAGAAACATGGGTTGTGAAAAATCTCCAGTAATACGCCGTTTACGGTAGGTACATGTCATGTTTCAGTGATCTATGTACCCGGCCATGTCACTAACAACACGGGTCGGGGAATCTTGTGTCATACATGCCGTGTTTCGTAGGAACAAGCTGTGTATACTTGTTCTCGGTACCTGGTCATGTCATGGACAACACATGATGGTGTTCTCTCTACCTATACTTACCATGTTTGTTCGGAACACGCCGTGTAAGGGTCATCCATGTACTTGGACGTGTCTCCAACTACAAGGGTCGAGAAAATCTTTAAGTACACACCGGGTATGTTTGGAACACGTCGTGTAGTCTCAGTCGTGTAACCGGCCGTGTAACTAACAACATGGGTTGTTGAAACCTTGTCTTCAACACACCGTGTCGAAAGGGAACACACCATGTAGTCTCAGTTTAAGAATACCTTGTAGGTTAGCCATGCAAGGATGAACGAGTAGGGGAATAGAGTTAAGTACACGCCTTGTAGAGTTTATACACGACGTGTAGTCATGTTTTGTAAAACATGAGTGTTCCCTTCACCTGTTTCTATTTTTTAATCCTTTGATATTTGTCCTTGTTTTCCTGATCTACGGTATGATTTTGATATTTCAGAGCTATGCCTTTGTGACATCCTCTAGTTGTACGTCAGTTGAAGGATAGTGATCAGATGCCAGATATGGAAGATAAGGGAATTCCTGCTGATCCTCCAGTTGGGCTAGCCTTGGCACCGGCTATCATACTTGTTGCAGGCGATGATGCGCAGTTCAAGGAAGGACTTATGAGGATGGTGCAGACATTTCATAGAGAACCACCTCCTTCCACGTCTATGGCACACTTGATGCGGGTTTTCCAGGAGAATCATTCTCCTACTTTCTTGGGGGAAGGAGGACCACAGGCTGCAGAGTCATGGATGAAAGCCATGATGACTATCTTTGAGCATCTGGAAACACCTCCAGAGAGGCAGGTAATTATCACTACCTAAATTCTACGAGAATCTACCAAGAGATGGAGGGACATGATATCATAGGCAGGTCATCAGTAGGGTATGGATTGGGAGGAGTTTCACCTCGTGTTTTACGACTACTTCTACTTGGAGACCTTGAGGGCCGATCGAGCCAAGGTGTTCATGAGTCTAGATCCGGGTACTCTTTCTATCATGGAGTATTCCTCTTATTTCACTGAGTTGCAGCGTTCCGCACCCCTTTGGGATGGATGTGGGGTGTTCATACAAGGAATTTTGAGGATGGTCTCAGGTGGGAGATCTACTCACAGATGAATATCATTCAGTTGACTTCCATCACTTCTATCGTCAACCAGGCGCTGATTTCGGAGCGCAATCTGAGAGACTCTGGAGCTGCGAGCTAGAATTTCTTCTGCAATAGCTATTGTTCCTCTAATTTAGAGAAGGAAGCACCGTATGGAGTATATGTGTGGTGATCTTAGGAGGCGAGATACGTCTTCAGGTAGCCAGGTCGTATGCAACCAGTGTGGAAGGGCCGGGCACACGGGGCTGTAGTACCAGAGAGACCCAGTGGAGTTCCGATCTTGCGGAAAGATGGGTCACCTTCAGTGTTTCGTCCAGGTTTTCACACTAGTAGCTGGTGGTGGGGGTTATTCCATGACTCCTCATTCAGGAGAAGCACCAACAGTTTCTCACCAGTCAGGGAACTGGAGTTCTTCCGTCTGTTTGGACCGAGGTGGAGGTCAAGGCCAGGGCACTCAGTCACCAGTCCTTTAGTGCCAGTAGGGAGGATCATCTCAGAGTGGTCAGGCTGGGTCACAGTGCCACGGGGCAGGCCATACATTTGCAGTGGAGCATACCTATCAATAAGTGGATCCTGGACCTTCTACAGTTCAAGGTACAATCATAGTAGCCTCAGTTTTACCTTCATCTCTTTTCGATACAGGTGCTAGGCATATATTTATCTCTGTTGCTGTTATGGAGATCCTTGGGCTCTGTATCATTTCTTCTACTGACTTGTTGTCACTAAAGACACCATTGGGGACAAGGACATCAAGTGTATGTCAGTTTACAGAGTGCCCTCTCGATGTTGCAGGGTATCATTTCGTATGGGATCTCTATGTCCTAGAGATGACAGGTTATGATGTCATTCTTGGGATGGACGGTTTTTTTCCTTCCAGGTAGTCGCCGATAGTTATCACCGTTGGGAGAGTTTCATTTCACTAGAGGGTGAATGTTTTCTTCATAGAGTCGAATGGTATGTTCATGCGAGTCGATCAGGACTCGAGCATCATGGGCTAGAAAGGGTAACGACCCAGATTTCCAGTGTTTATGTGGATGACCAGGGGACTTCATAGTTAGAGTATCCTCCAGTGGTGGATTTTTTCAAGGATGTCTTTCTAGAGGACTTTTCAGGTTTTCCTCCAGAGTGTGAGGTGGAATTCTCTATTCAGCTCGTGCCAGGAGCGGAACTGGTGTCAATTCCTCCCTATAGGGTGGATACAACTAAGTTACAGGAGCTTAAGAAGTAGTTGGAGTAGTTGCATGAAAAGGGTTTCATCTGACCTCGTACTTCTCCTTGGGGTTCACCTGTCCTGTTTGCGAAGAAGGAAGACGGTACCCATAGGCTCTGTGTGGATTATCGGAAGCTGAACTAGTTGATGGTCAAGAACCGATCTCCATTATCGAGGATTGATGACCCCTTTGATTAGCTTTGAGGAGCTTGGGGGTTCTTGAAGATTGATTTGAGGTCCGGTTATCATCATCTGTTCATTAGACCATCAAATATACCTATGACAGCCTTCAGGAGTAGGTATGGTCTCTACGAGTATACAGTTATTCCATTTGGTCTCACGAATGTGATAGAAGTTTTCATGGCACTGATGAACAGAGTGTTCCATCCTTACATGTATTCCTTCATCGTGGCCTTTGTGGACGACATCTTGGTGTACTATCTCACTTGACACGACCATGCTACCAATCTTGAGATAGTTCCGAGTACACTGAGAGAGCATCATATTTATGGTAAACTCTCAAAGTGCCACTTTTGGATTAATCAGATTCACTTCTTGGGAAATGTCATCTCAGAGGTAGGAGTATCCTTAGACCCAGTGAAAGTCAGAGCTGTAGTTTCCTAGGATCATCCGAAGAATGTTTTTGAGGCACAAATTTTATAGGCTGGCTAGATACTACATACGCTTCATTCAGGACTTTTCACGCCTAGTAGCACCTTTGACAGGTCTAACAAAGAAGGGGGCGATGTTATTACGGTCAGATACTTGTGAGTCAGCCTTTCAGGAGCTTAAGGGAAGGTTGACGTCAGCACCGATACTAGTCTTTTCAGATATATGAAAGAGCTATAATGCTTATTGTGGTGCTTCAAGTATCGAGCTGGGAGCTGTGCTTATGCAAGGAGATGGGGTCGTTGCGTACGGGTCTCGGTAGTTGAGGCCACATGAGAGGAACTACGCAATGAATGATCTAGAGTTGGCAGTTATTGTTCATTCCTTATACTATTGGAGACATTACCTTATGGGAGAGTACTTTGAGGTTTTCACCGACCACAAGAGTCTCAAGTACATCTTCACTCAGTGTGATCTAAATCTGAGACAACATAGGTGGGTCGAGTATCTTTAGTCATTTGATTTCGAGCTTGCCTATACACTAGGAAAGGGAAATGCAGTGGCAGATGCGTTGAGTAAGAGAACTCAGATTCATGCAGTTCATGAGGCCAATAGTGTGTGGAAGCTTATGGCTCTGTTCTCTGAGATGCATCTGGAGGTGCACGACAGACAAGGACAAACATTCCTATCTTCTATAGTTGTAACCTATACACTTCTTGATCGGGTATGGATGAGGCAGCTATCAGACTCAAAAGGCTTAGTCCTACGGGAGAGTGTGTTAAAAGAGAACCCTCTTCCTAGATGGACAGTGGGCATGGATGAGATCTTGTGTTTCCAGGGATGCGTATGGGTGCTAGTAGACATACCGAGGAGTTGATGCGGGACTTTCATTCCTTAGTTTGGGTAGTTCATCCTAGGGCACCATGATGTATCGGGACCTTCATCACCAGCACTAGTGGACATGTATGAAGAGGGATGTTTCTGGTTTCAGCTTGATGTGTTCTACATGTTAGAAGGTGATGGCAGAGAATCAACGACCAGCATGCCTTTTACAGAAGTTACTCATTCTGGAGTGGGAGTGGAGTGATGTGGCAATGGACTTCGTGACCAGATTGCCGATGTCTCTTCGAAGGAATGATGCTATTTGGGTTTTCATAGACGGGCTTACGAAGGTTGCTCACTTCTTACAGATCAAGGATACCTTCAGTATTGATGATCTGGGATGACTTTACATCCGAGAGATTGTATGTCTACATGGAGTTCCATAATCCATTGTTTCAGATCGGGATGCATGCTTTACTTCTTAGTTCTGGCAGGGGCTTCAGAAGGATTTGGGTACCTAAGTACTTTTGAGTACATCATACAATCCCCATACAGATGGCTAGTCCAAGCCTACGATCCAGGTGCTTGAGGATAAGCTCCAAGCATGCATTCTAGACTTTCGCGGTTCTTGGAAGAAGCATATCCCTCTTGTAGAGTTCACCTACAACAACAGTTTTCATGTGACTATTCAGATTGAACCTTATGAGGCTTTGTACGGTAGGCCATGATGATCACCTATATACTGGTTGTGGGCAGGAGAGGCTACTTTATTGGGACCTCGTCTTGTTCAGGAGACCTTAGAACAAATAGAGATTATTCAAAAAAGGATGGCTACAGAACAGTCTCGACAGAAGCTGTATGCTGATCAGCGGAGACGACCAATGGAGTTCGAGGTCGGGGATCAGGTTTTCCTATGTGTCCCACCATGATTGGGACACAAGAGGATTCAAATATTGGGTATTCTTTCATCGCGGTACGTCAGACCATTTGAGGTATTGTAGAGAGTTAGACAGGTTGCCTATCAGTTTCTGTTACCTCAGAGGTACCAGGCCATGCACGACGTCTTCCACGTTTCTCACCTCCGACATTAAATTTCAGACCCGTATCATGACTTTCATCACGAGGAAGTTGATCTCGAAGCAGATTCATCATTTGATTAGCATCATATCCAAATTTTCTATCACAGTACGAAGGTTCTCCGTGGGTGGTTTGTTCCTCTGGTATGGGTGCTATGGCAGCACATGTTAGTAAAGGACAAGACCTATGAGATGGAGGCAGATGTACGATCACAGTGGCCGAAGATATTTGGGGTTTCTTCTTCTACGCCTCTCTAGGGAACATTGAGGACCAATTTCATTAAGTGAGGAAGTGTGTATAAACCCGGATATTCATTTTCAGGTATGTCTTTCCTTTCCTGGAGTTTTTGAGAAAAAGGGGTTTCATGAAATTTTTGAAGTACATGTCGTGTACTTTTTGAGTACACATCGTGTACTCCCTTGCTGCACCAGGCCGTGTGCTGGCAGTGTCCGGGCCGCACACATGGTGTGTAGGGGTGAATTGGAGGCCGATTAAAGCATAGTATAGAAAAATGTATTACATTCCGTTTACTCAAGAAGTACACGCTGTATTTTTCTTTTTTATTAAATGTATTGGGGTCACGCCTAATGGACAGAACACCTTTCATCTAGGTTTCATTCTTTCGAGAGAAGTCGTACGACCGTGGATCTTCTCTCAGCTCCAGAGCTTCCATCCATGCTCTGAATCGACCACTTTCGATTGTGTTGGAACCAAAGTGGTATTATCTTCCTTCTCCTAGAGCTTAGTTTTACAATTCCTCCTCTCTATCAAGATATCGTTTATTGTGCGTTTTTACTTTTTCTCAGATCCTCAACATTATAAGGATAATCAATCATACTGGTTCACTTATATCAATCTCCTAGCATCGAGGTAGGTGGTTTGTGCCTTTCTGTAAGAAGTCTTTGAATATTTTGTGCAAATTCCAACAATACCGTTGAACATGGTATTTCATGTTTCCTGTTTTTCCCTTGTTATTTTTTTCTTTTCTTATATGCCTGTGTAGAGGTCATTGCTTTTGAATAGGGTAAATTTTATTGTGCTCTATATTTGTTTCCTTCCATGTTTTCCTTATTAGTAATTTTCCCAGTTTCCCTGCCTAGACATAGGATAGTGGAACTGTTGTACTATTATGCTATTGTGCCTTAGAATGATAGACAAGTAGTTCATGAGGTTCACATGGGGCGATACGCGCACTATTCGTGTTTGTTTTACACAGGGCTGAGTGAACCTAGTATACTGGACCATAGAGAGTTTGGACATTAGGGCATCTCCAGAGTGTCTTTAATTTATGATGCGAGACCACATGGTAAATTAACAATAAGTGCTTCCTCAAAGAGTCTGTAGTTACTCGATGCGGGCCACATGGGGAATGAGATGTTGAGTGCTTCCCCAGAGAGCATTTAGAATGATACGAGAATATAGGGGGAATTGATGGTGAGTTCTACCTCAAAGAGTCAATTCTTTAGCTGAAACAGAGGGATGAGACTATGTGTGCTTCCCAGAGGGTTGATAGTACTTCTAGGTTGAACCATATGGGACAGGCTATGAGAAATACCCAGAGGTTTACCTAATGTTTTTCTTGTTGATTGGATGTTATTGTGTACTTTATATTCTAGAAACTGGATTGTAGGTTCTGTGTGCTTTCTTGGTTACTGCTTCATGTATTTTACTCCCATGTATTCGCTGACTGTTAGGCACAGATCATTGGTTGGTTGTCTACTGGGACGTTGTCTCGCACCCTGTTCGGGCCTTGGTTTTGGGCCCAAACAGATTATATTGTTTCAAGTATAGATAAGGAAAAGAGCCCTTCTACTTCAGGTACATGACTCGCTGTGGAGCTGGAGAGCTTGTGACCAAGCTGTTGCTTGCGATGCTGTGGAGTTTACCTGTTTTCGTTTTCACTTTAATTTAGTATTTTATTCAGAATTGTGACTTTTTTGGATGCTTTCCTAGAAATATCTATCATGAATCAATTTATATACATGTTTTTGTGCTCTAGCTGTTTAATGTTCGTCTTCCGCTGTTTATCGTTTACTCTTGTATGGATGGTTTATGCTATTATCAATTTGTTTTTCTTCTGTTGTGTACTCTGCCAAAGAGGGCATTGTTTCCCCACTATCACACCCAAAGACCTCATTGATAGTCAGAATCCTCTAGTGTTCACGTAAATGCGCTTGAGGCCATGTGAAAAACCGGGTACTGGGCGCATCTAGGTGGCTTCCGGAACCGGGATGTTACATCATTCATTTACACTCTCATTCTTCTAACATTACATGAGACCGGGTAATGATCTATAATTCATTCATAGTTAACCTAACCTCAATTCCACTGTTATCATCATCTCGAAAAGAATACATTACTAATGATCCTAACCATTGTTTTGGTGCCCCCAGCCCCTCAATTTATATGTGTTATTTATTATGAAATTACATCGAATTCTATTTCGATGATTGTCGGGAGACCCGAGCTCGATTGGGAACCTAGAACAATGCAGAGTCACATCAGATTCCACAAAAAGTGATGAAATCATGCTCATGGAATAGATCCAAATAATATATGGATTTAGGATGAAAAATATTGTGGTTTCATGATTATTTAACAAATAATGAAGCTTCATCAACGATCAAATGATCCAGTGAGATCCTAATTATCCTAAGTGACTGATTTCTAAAACAAAAAGCTAAAGGGCATGATTTGTGGAATGTTCCGATGTTTTCATAGTGATTTTAGGCAACTAGGACCATGACTAAGTCAGATTAAAATCATTGGAGATAATTCTGAAAATAATTGTATTTCTGAAGAAATTACCAACTACACACTTTGTTCAATGAAGAAAGCATGGCTAGTGGTCATCCCTCTACGTCAACAATGGGGTTTTTGAAAGGCTATAGATAACATGACTTGTTATTCCATTGAAATGTTGTGTACTATCTTCCTGTGGGAGGCAACCCATGTGAAGAAACACATGGCCATGTGCCAATAACACATACGTGACGTGGTCTCATTAACAATATCCCATGTAGAATAACACACCATGTATCTACGTACACATACATAGAGTCCAAGTAAACATACATGACCAACTAACATGGCCCAGTCCATGGATCGAATGGACACGCCCTATATTCCATACACACAACATGTTACCCTACATTGGATGGATCCTTTGTCCCTCCTTACACCTGACCATGAAACAAAGAGGGGCCATACACTGTGTGTCCACCTCAAACACCCTGTACCTATTAATCGTGGCTGAGCAATATTAAAACCATCTTATCTCCTTTGTTTGAACACATATTTCTACCGATGAGATGCATATCCTAAGTATTGTTTCGTGTAGAACATGTTGGAGACCCTGGAGGATGATTTTGAGAAATAATTTGAATTTTCCCTATTATCACACCCCAAGACGACCCCTGATGAAAACAATTGATTGACTTTTCATAGTATTGTGGTGTGTCTTGACGTTTCCAAGTAGCATTATGTGGCTTTACTATTCCGAATAGCATGTAATTTTTTGAAATTTTCCAGTAATGTGTCATGGATTGTCATTTTATAGGAGTGTTTCATGGCTTGAAATTTCTCATTATTGTGGAGATGAATGACTTTTCCTAGTGTGTTGGTGTAGTTTGACTATCCTAAGGACTGACGAGGAAGAAGGGTGAGTTCCCCACTGAGATGTATCATTGTGATGTGTCCGGAAACCATGCAAGAAAGTTAGAGATTACCCAGGAGGATACCATCAAGGTTATGCAATTTGATCCCCTATTACATATTACTCTTGGGTAGATGTGAAGTTATTTGGGGCATTACAGGTTGTTTTTACCTCAGAACTAATGGAGACTCACATACATAGGGTGAATGATCAGATGGAGATCCCATTACTCCCTCATTTAATATTCTTTTAATGAACATATATTTATATCTATCTATCATGTTGTATTACCCAATCCTTGGGTCTTGGTCACCCTCCCTCTAACAGAGGTGAAGAATCACAGGGAAGGCCACAAGCTTTTCTTATTCAGCTTCTCATGGTTGGATGGGTATACTCTCTAGCTATTGGTGGGAAAGACGTGATGAGGAGATTATCTCATAATCACCTTGAGATCCTTGTGTCTACATGAGTCTACATCCACACTCTTATTAGTTTGAGATACACTATTTATAACACCCTATGATATCATTGAACATCATCTTTTTAATATAATTAAATATCATGCGCTAAACATAACACCGAGTTCAAGCGCATCACATCCTATCAAACTAGGCATTTAAAAAGTAGTTATTAATAGTATCAAACAAATATTATTTATATAAATATATCCTATAAAATTTTATCATTCATATTTTGTGTTTATTAGATATTATATTATGATAAACTCATTTTTCCAGATAAAAGATGTATTTTTCAAAAAATGCATTTTTCCACAATTTAATGGAGACCATTTTTTAAATATAATATTTGTCATTTTTTTATTCAAATTAATGAAATTAAATTATTTTTTATAAGGGGAAAAATTATTTTGGGTAAATTTCTATTAAATTTTTTATAACATTCATATTTTGATGATTAGTGAGAAATACTAAATATTAATAAAAACATCTTTTTTAATCAAAATAATATATATTCTAATATTATATATTTTATTGGTTTTAATGTATCATTAGATTATATTTTTATCATTTAATATTATTTTTGTCATTGGATATAATTTCACATTTAAATTTTACATAAACACATGTCAATCTTTTGATTGTTTTTACATCTTGAAAACCCAATTTTTGGTTTTTACAAGGTAAAATAATTTTAAATAAATTTATGCAAGTTTTATGTTCTAAATTTGGTAAAATAGAAATAATTTTTTAATTTAGAAAAAACATATCTTACTGTGAATTATTTTTATTTTCTAAAAACATTAAATTTGTGAAGAATAATGAAAACACTACATTATTGTTTAAAACCGACTTTTTATTTAAATAAATAATAATTTTATATAAATTAATTTTAAAGTAAATATAAATAAATAATACCAATATTAGTCCAATATAATTCATTAGAGATATTTTATCATAAGATTATATATACATATATATATTTATATTGAACAATTTAACATCTTTTACTAACATTCTAGACACAATTGTGAATTTGCATAAAAAGAAATTTTAGCAATTCTGTGAATTGAAAATCAAAAATCTGAGAGAACCAGTTGAAATTAGTGAGAAAAATTTATTTCAATAGGATGAAAATAATATTTGGTGATTAGTAACATTGGATTTTTATTCTCCACGGTTAAAAATAAACAGGGAAATTAACAGTAAAAATTATATTTCCATTACCCTAACACAAGTCGTAATTGTATTCGATAAATTTATTTTGCACAAAATGTACCGTTTGAAGAAAATATATTCCTTTTTGATAATCCTAGATTGGATTAGGACATTTATTATATATTATTTAATGAAGAGTTAAAAGTGTTGAATTCAAATTTTAATAAATACACAATTTTTAATATAGGGTTACACAGAAGATAAATTTGACAACAAATATTCATTATTACACTAAAAAGATTGAAAACATAATTGAAGATTAATTATAATTTTTAGATATTAAATAATTAAATTTATTTATGACATAATGATGATGTAGCAGTTACCTTATTAATGAATGATGAAAATATTGGATATTATAACTGTTAAAAAAATCTAAATTGATACATTTAATACATTCCATGAATTTTCAATTTTAATATGAAATTATAGAGTTTATTCAATGTAATTTTTCAAAGGAATAATATTTTTATTACTTTCACAAAAACAAAATACTAAATAGTGTCAAAATTTACATAAATTAGTTTTTAAAAGAAAAACTATTTTATTAAATTATATAATAGTACTAAAAATCTAAGTATCCTCCAATGGACTTATATAATGATAGATATGTCATTAATTAACCCCTTTAGGTTGACTTGTCATTATATAGTATTTTTATTAACCATGTATTATAATAATTTAATAATACATGCTAAAAGTTAAACTATTTAAATAAGAGTTAAATATAAATGAAAATGTTTATGTGATGATCTAAACTTGTCTGAAACCTATTGGATGAGAGGTTTTGGACCCATAACCACCATATTCTTGAAATAAATACATTTTTAGGTATTAGAAAATGAAAATGATTTTATAAAAAATTAATATTTCAAAACTTTAATAAGGTGCCTCTCACAACTCCAATAAAAGGGTACATCCACTTATCATAAATTCATAGCTCCAAAGCTATTTCAATCGGCAAACCCCATCACAAATGTACTCAAAACTACCCGGAATTTAACCTAAATCCCTTATATTTATTTGATAGCCATCCCATGGAGCCCTTTTGTTCAAATCAAAATGATGAACCCGAAGTGTAGGTAATTATTTCATCATCTCATTCAATGTTATTTTCTTCCTCAACATCCAATTTCTTTTTTGTTTGAATACCAAAATAATTAAACCAGTACATTATACATAATAATATTTTATTATAAATATGGTACGACCACATACATTATTCTATCCATACTATTAATAAAAAATTCACCATACATGCGTATGCACGACATACAGTCCCCACGTTGTGGTGTAGTTTGTATTGTCCCTCGTGTGTATATACGGCTTACTGTCTCCATGATGCGGTGAGATTCATTTCCACGTTCACCAATCAATGATTATTATAGAAATATATATTATTAATAAGTATGTAATATATGACATTATAATGCAACTAGATATATACATATATATATGAATATATCTTATTCACATACTTCATTTCAATACGATATGAAAACAAAAATAGTGTTTATAAGTACGTACGACCTACCGTCTCTATTAATTGTGATTTCTATTTCATATATAGATATATTATAAATATTTATATTCTGAAATATATGATACTTGTTTAATGTTTTATATTCTAGAGGTAATTAATGAATGATATAAGTGATACAATCAATATTAAAAAGTTAAAACACCTGCGATAAAGGAAGCGATTATTAGCGAAAATATTATTTTAACAAATAAATTATTAATTAAATGGTTAGTATAAAGCCATAAATTAATCATGTTTGATGTCATAAATATGAATATAGTTCTAGTAATATTTAATATCCTACTATGGTCATTATACAAGAGGTTAAACGTACCCCTGGCCAAAGGAAAGTATAAGGTAACGATTATTACCTCAATCTCATTATTATTTGAGATTGTTTATCAGTTAGTATCTATTGGGACATATTTATCATATATGTCCATGTTTCATTAATTTTTTCTAAAAAAGTATTTTTTTTATGTTTTTATGGAAGTTACTATTGAACTAGATCATCATTTGAAATGTTTATAATGATTTATTTTTCTAAATCATTTTAATTTAATGTACATGTTTTTAAAATGATTTTATAGATTTATTTACACGAAGATGATTGTATTAATGTATTAATATCCTTCAAATGTTTCAATGATTTATGGGACACATTGATTCCAAAATCTATTTTAAATGACATTCTTTATAAATTTTGTGACTTTTAAATGATTTCATTAAAATAAGTTATTTCTATCAAAGAGTTTAATGGATTATTTTCAACCATGTAAATATCATTTATTTGATGTTATTATATATTGAGGTTGATTCACTATAATAAAATCTTCCATATTGTATTGAATCAGTTATGCTATTTTTTACTGTGGATGTGTTATTTTAATATCATTCATGGTTTATGGTTTAAGTATTTACATTCCGTATGCTAGTTTAAGGAAGAATATTTCTGTTATGTTTCATCCTTTTTCATATGATAAATTAATTGGACTTAGAACGTGATGGGTGGGACCCACAATAGCCCCTATAGGCATCAGTAGGTCTCATGAGACAAACTCGGGTCATGGCAGAAGGCATTGAAAAAAATAATTTAGTCTTGGCACGAGGCCTTGAATATGTGGTTATGATGTCCGAAATAATGGATTTCTTCGTTATGAAATTAGTTATGAAATGTGATTATTAAACTTGTATAATTTTCATGGGAATGTTTTTATGGAAATTTTTGATATAATTTTTCCATTTTAGGTTAATTTTTATGTTTGAATGGCTTTTATTTTATTTGCACATCCTGACTTAAAAGTAAATGGCTACTACTAAATTATTTACCCATACTATGCATCTGAGATCATACCTCTCTATTATTTTTTTCCCAGGATTCAAAAAAGTGTATTATGATTGATATAAAAGGTTAATATAGGGTAATAATTGATTTGTCAAGGGACTATATATGTCATAATTTATGTTAGAAAGTGTAATCTATAGTTCTGGTATGTAATATATTTTACAAGAATACTAATCTATTCCGTCCTACGAGACTTGATTCTTTATAATCATGCCAATTGATTAAAATAATGCACCGTCTCTAGGATTCATGGGTCGTGGTGTTATAGATGGTATCATAGGAACATCAATATAAATTGGCAATATAGATATTATGTGGATTTTCCAAACAGTACATCCTTGTCTCGATACTACAAGTGGACATTGGCCTAGCACTTATGTACCTATGAGTGAAAAATCTAACAAAGAGTTTTGGGTTTGACCGGGGATATTCCAGTAGACAAAAATAATCCTCACTGCAAACATGGTTTTACAGTCCAGGGGGATATGATTAGGATAATGCACATTTTCATTACAAAGCATTATCAAGATTTCATGAGTAAATATGTCAGTAATGAGCCCATTTTTTTGATTATGAGATTAGATGTGCGAAAATATTTAATCAATGTTGATATTATTTCTAGTTTTTGGATTATACATTATGATATTATATAACCTAATGTATGTTGTCATTTATAAATGGGGACCAATAGAAGGAATAAGAAAAACACCAATTCACATGATCCAGTGATTAAGAAGGATCATATATTTCATGGTCTTAAGCCAACATTATGAAAGGAAATAGTCTCCCTCAATTTCTAATAAATTTAATAAACATTATCATGTGTTCATAAGATATGAAAATAATTTTCTGAGTCCAATTGATTTGAAGGGATTCAAGATAAGAAGATGATGGTAGAGAATAAGATTGATAAAGGGAAGAAGGAAATGAAAGATTTTTTAGACATGTGATAACTTTTGAAAGGGTCACCTTGATAAAGGCATGAAAGGAATGCTAGTTTTCTATACGTGTGGATAAAAAGGACACCAAGTACGTGATTTTGTGGGAGAGAAAAAGGTTTCAAATTTAAAATGCTTCATCTTCAAGGATTTGGGACACTAACCGAATAAATGTACCAATCATCAGAGTATACCATAGATGATGATACTGTATAATAGTCAAGTAATGATAATAAGGTAGATGAAGTGCAATGACTAGTGTTTTTATGTTATTATTAAATAATTTTTTCATTTGAGTTTTGTATAATTGTTGTACTGGTTATATGAATTATGGAAATAAATATGGATTGTAATGTAGTACAAATTCAATGTGGAATTGAGATTATATAGTTCTATGAAAAGTGAATCCATAAAAGATGAACTTTTTGGAAAATACATGACTGAAAAAATGATACACATTACTGTAGTTTTGATACGGAGGTATTGAATTTTCAATAAGATAAGATTGATTTGGATAAATTATAATGGATATTATTGAAATGCTTGAAACTAATTAATGGTTTGTTTATTCCATCATTTCTGGATATTACATCATTTTTGGATTTTAGGAGTATATGAAGTATTCTCTGTTTTACTGAACGAATAAGGAAGTACATCATGTTGTTACAATTTTTTAGTGGAATACCAAATGAATATATTCACATGTTTATATCTGATAAAAAAGATCTTCATTATGTAATTCTGAACTTCCTTATAATTGTTTTGGCTATGAGTTTGGACACAAGGGTTTTTGATAATTGTAAATATTGGAATTGAGTATGTTTAAAATTTGATATTTTTTAGGTTAATGTATGATAAATTGAATACATTTACCTAACTTTTTTTAAACAAAAAATTAAAGGATTATGGGAATACATATTGACCTTATGATTTATCAAATGTTCTTCAGGTGTAAAAAACATTTTGAACATTCATTTCCTAGTGTAATGGATGAAGTGAAAATAGATCAAAGAACTACTAAATAACGAGAATATGAATTACGAAAGGTATTGAAATAATGTATGTTTTCTTGAGTTCATTTCTTAATATTAAATTAATCCCTCCTATTCAAGAAATAATAATGTATCTAAAATAATCTGTTATCCCAATACTATATGTTTTGTTGAACCGATGATACTTTAAAACTTCATAGATTGATGGCTTTGAGTCCCTCAATTTTACATTTATTTTTCACTTGTTTGTGATTGATTACCTCAATCAATCCCTATAAATTGTTTTGTTTTCCCTCCAATTAGTTTCTATAACTGATACCAATGTTCTCTTATTTGAAATCCTAATTTGGTGGTGTCTTTTTCATTTTCCTTTCATTCTTATTTTAACTATTTTTTTAACACTATTTTTGATGAGGGTTTTCCTTAAAGGTATTTTCGATTTTAAACCACTTATTTAATAAGAAAAATTTAAAATTTCTAGAATTAAATTAATTCATGTAGTGGAGAATTTAATACCTCAATATTTCATAGTGTCTTATCTCTTTAAATTAATTAACAGATTGTGTTACACGTAACACCGAGTAGAAGAGCATCATGACCTATCATACTAGATGTTTAAAAATCAGTTATGAATAGTAGTTATGACACATTTAATGAAATATATATATCCTATATCATTTTACCATTCATCTTTTATTATTATTAGATATAATATTATGACAAATTCAATTTTTCAGATAAATGAAGTACTTTTCAAAAAGGCAATTTTTCTACCTTTTGATGGAGAAACCATTTTAAAACTAATATTTGACACTTTTATATATTTTATTTATAGAAATTAAATTCTTCTTTATAATAAGGATATAAAAATTTAGTTTCGATAATTTTTTGGTACTTCTTTGATAAATTTCATATTTTGATGAATAGTGAAAAATACTAAATATTAATTAAATTTTTTTTTAATCAAAATAGAAAATAATGATAAATTATGAATTTTAGTGGTTTTAAAGTATCATTAGATTATATTTTTATCATTTAATATAATTTAGGTCATTGTTGTAATTTCACATTTAAATATTACATAAACTCATGTCAATCTTTGGAAAGTTTTTACTTCTTAATAACCCACTTTCTAGGTTTGAAAATGGAAATAAAATTTAAATATATTAATGTAACATCTATGTTTTAAATTTTGTAAAATAGACATAATTTTCCAATTTCAAATATCAAATTTTGATTAGGGTGAATTTTGAGTATTCTTCAGAAAACTTGGGTTTTTTATGAATAGTGAAAAACATTTCTTTCTTATTTAAAATGAACATTTTATTGAACTAATTATATATTTATTAAAATATATTTTAAAGTAAATATAGATACATAAAACCAATATTAGTACAATTTAATTCATTTAAGTCATTATATAATAATATTAGATATATGAAATTTTATTAAAATATATAACGTCTTTTACCCATATTCTAGGCACATATGAAAATTTGAATAAAACGTAAAATTACCAATTCTATTAATTTAATTTAAAAAATAGAAGAGACACAGTTGAAATTTTTATGTAAAATTTGGTTCAATATGATGAAAATAATTTTTGTTCAATAGTAATTTTTGTATTTTATTTATCCCTGTTTAATACCCTTACACAAGACCTAATTCGATTGGGTAAGTGTATTTACACCAAAATAAACCTTAGGACAAACATATGATATTTTTTATCCACATAAAATAGATTAGGATATTTAATATATTTTATTTAAAGAGATAAAAGTGTTAAATTTGAATTTTAATAACTACACCATTTTGAATATAGGGTTACAAATAAGATATATTCCACTATAAATATTCATTATAAAGATAAAAATATTTCCCACATCATGTTATTTTAATTATAATTTTTATACATTTAATAATTAAATTAATTAATGACACAATGATGATATGTTAATTACTTTGTTAATGAAAGATTAAAATAATTGATATTATATATATTAAAATAAATTTTGATTGATAATTTTGATGCATTCAACGAATTATATAGGTTAATATTACTTGATAGGGTTGATACACTATATAATTTCTACAAAATAATATTTTTATGACTTTTACAAAAACTAAATACTAAATACTGTCAAAATTGACATAAATTGTTAAAAAAAACTTTTTTATTAAATTAAATAATAGTCCAAAAAATCTAATGATCAGTGAAAGGAAATATATAATGAATGATGTGTCATTAATTAACCACATTATATTTACTTGTAATTTTATTGTATGTTTATTAACCATGTATTATAATAATATAAGAAGTCATGGTAAAAGTTAAACTTTTTAACATAGAGTTAAATATGAACGATAAAAATAATATGAAGACTTCAACTTTTCTACATCCAATTATTTGAGATATTTTCAACCCATAACCACCTTTTACTCGAAATTAATCCATTTAGAGGTATTTGAAACTGAAAATGATTTTATAATAATTTAAAATTTCATCTTTTTTCTAAAGTGCCCATCACCGCACAAATAAAAGGGTACTTCCCCTTATCTTAAATTTACACAACCAAAGATATTTTCCTTGGCCATTCCATGATCAAATATCTTCTCAACTACCCACAAATAAACATAAAGTACTTAATTTGATCATAAATCCCTCATAATAATCACATTTGTTCAAATCAAAAGGAAGAACCCGAATAAGTGGTAATTATTTCATTACCTCATTCAATGTTCTTTTCTTCCTCCACTTCATCTTGTTTTTTGTTTCAATACTAATATAATTTCTATAGTAACTTATACATATTGATATGTTATTATAAATATGTTACAACAATATTCATTATTCTATACATCCAAATATGGACATTCTCACCATATAAGTTTACGTACGACACACTATCTGCACATCGTGGTGCAGTTGGTTATTCAACACTAAATTATTTAGATAAGATTAATAATGAGTATAATTTATTTAAATAATAAATGTAACATGTTAATGATTATTTATATATAATATACCATCCTTTAACAAAACATTTCACCATTAATAGAATGATATCGTCGCTAATGCCTACGTATGGCTTACTGTCTCCACGACGTGATGAAATTCATTTCCACGTTCACAATTCAATGATGATTATAAAAATATATCTTATTAATAATTATGTAATATATGAAATAATAATTCTACTAGAAGTATATATAAATACATATACATACATATATCTCATTCGCATAGTTCCGTTCAATACTATATGAAAATAGAAAAAGTGTTTACCCGTATGTACGACCTACTGTCTTCATAAATGGTGTTTCCAATTTAATATATCTATCTACTATACATATTTATATTATTAATATATAATACATCAAATAATGTTTTATATTCTGGAGGAAACTAAATCATGATATAAGTGATATGATCAAGAATAAAATGTTAAAACACATATGAAAAAAATGACATTATTACTAAAAATATTGTTTTAACATAGATATTATTATTAAATGGGTAGTATAAAGTCATAAATTAATAATTTATGATTTCATAAATAGGAATATGGTAATTTTATAATTTACTACCATACTATGGTCATTATATAGGAGATTAATGGTACCCTAGAGTAAAGGAAAATATAAGGTAAGGGTTATTTCCTCAATATAATTATTATCTGAGATTATTTAACTATAAGTACATACATGGAAATATTTATCATCTATGTCCATGTTTGATTTAAATTCGTAAAAAATAACTATTTTAAAGTTTTATGAAAGGTAATATTTATTTAGATCATCATTTTAAATGTTTTAAGGATTTATTTTTCTAAATCTTTTTAGTTAATGTCCTTTTTTTAAAATGAATTTTATAGATTTATTTATGTGGACATGATTGTTTTAAGTTGTAAATTTATTTAAAAAGTTTAAATGTGGTATGTTACACATTGATTCAAAAATATCATTTAAATAACTTCCTTTATTAATTTGGAGACTTATAAATGATCTCGTGAAAATGGGTAGTTCTCTAAAAGAGTATTATTGATTATTTTCAACTATGTCAACATACTTTATTGGATATTATTATTTATTTAGGTTGATTTACTATAATAAAATCATTTATATTATATTGATTAAGGTAGGAAATGGTCGAATGTGGATGTGATATTTTTATACCATTCTTAGTTTATTGTTATAATATTGACAATTCATATGCTAGTTTTCGTACGAATCACACTTTTTCATATGAGGAATGCATTGAACTTAGTGAGTGATGGGTGGGGCCCTCTATAGCCCCTCTATCATCAGTAGGTATCTTGAGATTAACTAGTGTCTTCTTACAAGGCATTGACCAAAAAAAATTAGTCTTTCCATGAGGCCATGACTACGTGGTTTTGATGTCCGACATTATGCATTACCTTGATTTGAAATTAGTTATTACATGTGATTATTCTACTAGTAGAATATACATTTTCATGTTATATGGAAATGTTTGATTTATTTTTTCCATTTTCTGTTCATGTTTATTTTTAAAATGATGATGTTCTCATTACATATATTACCTTAAAAGATTATAGATTCTGCTAAATTATTTACCATTACTTAGCATCAAAACACACCCATTTCTTTCGATTTGTTTTCCTAAGATACAAATAAGTGTATTATGATTTACATGTTAAATTTAATATATTGTAATAATGGAGTTACAAAATGATTAACTAGTTTGAATTTTATGTTATAAAATGTAATTTAATTTTCATGTATGTAATCTATTTTCCATGACTGCTAAACGAATTGGTCTTTTAGGACATGATTCATTGTAATAATTCCAATTTATTAAAATAAAGAAGAAGCTCTAGGATTCTGGGTTCAGGGCGTTACACACTTTCCTTCCTCTTTTTCATTTCCTTGTTCCTCTACTAATTTTATCAGTTATATATATTATTTCACCCGCTTACCTTTTGTAGACATTCTAATGGGTATTTATATACTCACCCATGTATGGGTTATTAGAAACATGTGTTGTGTATCTTTATGATAACCAAATGGTCGATCATGATTACTAAGGGGCATATGGATATGGGCAATGTGGACCATGTACAATGGTTGTGCATGGAGTACATGAGATGAGATATCTAATCAGATTCTCTTTTCATGTTGTCTTCAGGTTGGGATAGGATTCTTGTTTGGGAATGTATTTCTACTCTGTACATTGTAGTAATAACTAAGTTACCTTTTTTACATGAAATATTTTGATGAATTTGTTCTTTACTTTACAGTTGTTTAATCCTTTTCTACTTTCCTTATTCATGTTTTCATTGAGTGTTTGTTTGTGCATGTGTATAAGTTCTAAGGTAAAGGACTCCCTAAGTTAGTTGCGCCTTCAGTATTGGTTTTTAATCCAGGGCCTATGGAGGTAGGTTTGGGGTAGTCATAGGTCATGACCCACCATGGGTTGGTTCATGAGACATTCACATAGCTTCTTTCTATTCATCATTCAATATCATACAAAATAGTCACATTGAATTTTATCCATAAATCTCCTCCTTCAAAATTTCCATTAAATAGTTATCTTATAGATCTCAAAATATATTTGTACTCTATGGTATGATATAGAAGGTCAGGATATGTAAATTATTTAAAATATCCATCTATATCTCAGAATATTATGGTCACCATAATCTTAATAAAATCATACGACTCCATCCTAAGCAATCTTTAACTCAAATGATTTTCAATTTAAGACTTTATTCACTAAAATTTGAATTTCAATGTCCTCTATTTGATCATCCATTGACATTCCCTAAATGTATGGTTGAGTAATGAGTCAAAAAAATAATTATGTACCATTATTTAGGATTCCATTAACCATACTTTGTAAATCTATGAAGAGAGGATTCTTCTTAGTTCTCCCAATCAGTAATATTAGAGGACCCATTCTACTTTGTGAGTATGTCACATAATATTCTTTACATAAATTGTAGTGGATTGATTAATCAAATTACATGAGAAGATTTAATAAAATTATTTTGAACATATTATTAAAAAATTATGTGAATATATATATATATATATATATGAGTCTCTTTATATTAGTATATATGTCACACTAATCACAATATAAATAAACAAAGAACATTAACAATTCTACTATCATAGCCTCCAACTCCAGATCATGTCTGGGGTAGTTTTCATCTAAACTAAAATATATATTGAGGAATTATGTATAAATTTATTTTTTTTCATTGGTATGAAACTGAACCCCTTCTTTAACAAATTAATATATATAAATAACAGATATATTCATAATGCTAGTTAATATATTGGTGTAGTGATATAATTTTTGTAAACTCTCGCATGAAATATTCACAGTCACTAGTCTAGAAAAACATTTCTCTCGTCCTTGTTACACTAGAAAATTGGTAGGTATATCATAATAATTTCACCACAAATTTCTTGTAACACCTAACTGGATCAGGTAAAATATGGTTCTTTTTCATAGATACAGACCTCAAACACTTTTTGATTTTTATTTTATTCATATGGTCAACAGATATTCCTTTTCTAGTGAAAAAATATCCACTTAATTATACTAATTCCATCCACAAATCACATTTTCATTAACTTTCATAATGTTTCTCACATCATAATTTAATTAGCATAGTATTCAAAATCCCCTTATTATCATCTTTACAGATGAAGTATATCATAATATCATCTAAAAATACTTCAAAAAAAATCAATTCTATATCTAATGAATCTATTCATCATTTTCATTATTATTGTAGGAGAATTAGTAAGTCTAAAGGGAATCACTATGAAATTGTAGTGTCCATACATATTTATAAATAAATACTTGGGAATATCTTAACTCATAATCTTTAATTTATGAAATCCTGACCGAGGTTCCTCCTTAGATAAATAAATGTCCACATGTATTTGATTGAACATGTAATTTATATGTGGTAAGAGATCATATATATTTATAATGAATTTTTTTCTCATGATAGTCAAATTGGAGGCATACTAACCAAACATTCTTCATGATTACTTTGATAGGTGCACCCTACAACGAAACACATTGTCATAAAAAACCCTTGCCTTTATTTTCATGTAGCAGAATCTTCAATTTTTCTAACTCAATAGTTGACAACATATATGGATTCATTGAGAGGGTTAATGATCAAGGAATTTGTTCTTTTTATAACATAACCTCTAATTTAGGAAGATAAAAAAGAAATTATTCAGGGGAAATATTAGTATTTTCTCTCATAATGGGAATCTCTTCATTCATGACATTATCCCTATATCAATAACTTCAGCTAGAAATTATTTCCCATAAAGAAATAGTATACATGTTTGAGAATAATATTCTAAAGGATAATCATACTTCTCATTACATTTAAATAGAATTAGATGATTCCTTGGGATATGAAAAGTGGTCTCCCACATTCAAAATATAATGTTGACTTATATAACGATAACCAATACATGCCCAATGTGTCATAGAATTCTACCAATTGGTGGAAAATATTTATTTTGGAGGTTTGGTCCACAAACATATGTCTTGGAGGCCTTTTACAACAAAGATGCAATAATTTTTCATTTCATTGTTCACATAAATATATCATCCTCCATATTTTTAGTTGGTGTTTGAATAGATTTACTAATCATTAAATATTAGAAAAAATGTATAATACTATAATCGAAAATTACATTTTCATATTATTAATGAATAACCAAGTTAACTACACCAACATAATTATCATGACCCACCTCAACAGTATTGATAACATACTCACTTACTGACTACCTTCATGGTATTTTTCAAGGAATATTTCAACAAACCATTGTCATAGGGAAGTAGATGACATAATTCATATGTGACTTGTAATTGAGACATTTTACGACTATGTGGGTATTGATCTAAAAAATTGTTTCTTATTTTTTATTATTGGTATTCTACATATACCTTTGAGAATGATAGTAATTATGTCCATATATTACACATTTTATGTATTCCATCATTCCTTTAGATTGATCCCATTATGCTTTTTTCCATACATATGACTTATGGGATGTAGGATTTTGTTTCCTACATGGGATCTTTCTGTTGATCATTCCTTATGAAAATTCATTTTCCTAATTTATTCCCCTATCCAATGAGCCCAGTAAGAGTCTCTGATATCTATCTCAACCTTATGGACAAAACCAAATATTACCTCATAACATTGAATTTCATGAATAACCAAGGATTTTAATAGAGGTATATTTAGTCTACTAAATATAGATCACACATTATATTATTTATAATTCCAAATACAGGGTGATATCATTCAATCCTTGTGAAGCATTAATCATATTCTTGAGTGGAAATTTCTTCCTTTTTTCATGTCATGAAACTCCCTCTCTATCTTATGATGGAGTGTTTGTGGAAATTATTTTCTATTTATCATTTAATTGAATCCTTCCCCCTTGAAAGTATTTAGTATCTTCACTGTAAATTGTGTTATTTATTAGTTTCCACCACTAATTAGCTTAAATATCACTATGATAGCCTGAAAGTATGAAATTATATTTATTTCAGAAATAGAGGAAATAGAAAAACATTTAAATATAATTAAACTATTGTTTCATGGTGATGTGGTCATAATATCCTGTAATTGTAGGAAGATTTTCTTTCATAAGGTATTACAAAAAAATAATATTTCATAGGATAATGAAGATAATATGAGATGATTCAATTTATTTTCCAAACACAATCTAGTTGATCTTGTACTATCATGACTTTCTGAGCTCGCATTCCCATCAGATATTGAATCACAATATTGAAATCATCAAATTTCCTATCACATTGTTTATTGGCATGTGTTCTACATTTTTAATACAAAAAAAAATAAAAAATAAAATAAAAATGGAGGCCTCACATACACATCTATGGAACATATAAAAAGGAAGATATTAACATAGAAGTATAAACTAGTAAATGAAAATTATAACATAGATTATGATTCCATATTTGTCAATAGATTTTATCCCTGATGATAGAATTATCACAATCAGTCTTCCAAATTTATTGTAGTGTTAATATAAATTTATTACAAGTCCATAATCTGATAGAAAGTATGGGGAAACACGTATTATAAACATATAGTTAAATAATTTTAATCCTAATTATCCATAAAACAATAATCAAGGATCAAAAATTATATTTTCATATGGAAGACTACGTGCATAAATTGTAAACATGAATCAAAAATAATTTTTTATTAATCTCTATAATTATCTCATAACCAACATAGAGTTCTTACAATAAAAAATGATAGACTGTAGAACACATAGACAAAAGGGATGAGCTAAAATTACTAGTAAGGGAATAAATACCGAGAAAAAGCATGAAGCATGTCTAAGATGGAAAAACAAGATAACATTAAAGGGAATGTGTAACATCCCAGGTATATAAAGAAAAATATATTTTCATATATATTAATAATTGTGAATTAAATATTAATTTCACTTTAAAAGGGTTTCTATGTTCGATAGCATTCCCGATACGCAACAACGGGGTTTTTTGAAATCTTACATTGCACACTAATAATATAATATTAATATTTTATATTGATGTTAACTCCTAGCTGTTGTATTAGAAGAAATGAACAAAACTAACTAAAACATGTTTATACGTGTTTTTGAAATTTTTTTACTTTTATCCAAAAAACTTTTTAGGCTTAAAATGTAGATGAATATAATTTTAAGCATAAATACTCTAATATTCACTAAAAGGTCGATTTATCACCTTTTAATGGTGAAAACTATTCAAATCTAGATTTTTTCACTTTTATACATTATATTTGACTAAATAAAATCCTTATTTATAATGGGGACATCAAAATTTAAATTGTGTAATTTTTTGTAATTATTCCTATAAATTTAATTTTTTAATGAATAGTGAAAAATATTGTATTTTAATTCAAAACAATGTTTTCATATAATTTATTTATATGGTTAGATAATATTTTAATTTTAAAAAAAAAATTTAATTAGAATATATTTTTACCATTTAATCTAGTTTTGTTCATTGGTATTAATTTCACTTTGAAATTGGACATAAACAAGTGTTAATCTTTTGATAATTATTGTTTCTTAAAAACAAGCTATTTGTTTTAACAACGAGAATTATTTTTAAATTAATTAATACAACATATATGTTTTAATATTTTAAAATAGAAGTAATTTTTTAATTCTGAATATCAAATATATCTTCGGATGAATTTTTTGTAGTTTTCTGAAAAACCTTAATTTTTGATGAATAGTGAAACCACTTAGTACTAGTTAAAACACTGAATTTTTCATTTAAATGAAATTTTACCACTTCTTTAAATTGAATTTAAAAAATATGACATAACAGGTTGTTATTATTATGTAAATGTGGTTTAATAAGATGAAAATAATGTTTGATGAATAGTTTCTTTTGACTTTTATTTATCGCGGTAAAAAATAAATTGGGTAATTCAATGTAAAAAGAATATTATAATAATTAAAAATTACATTAAAACTAGTCCTAACATTATTGAATAATTAATTTCTTACTATGGTCATCCTTGGGTCGATTTTGGGACCCCATGGAGCCACTTATGAATTATAATGACACTTTAGATTAATTTATTTAAAGTAAATGAAAAAATGACCTAGACAAAATTCATATAGTAAATTAATTTTTATATGGGGTTATATAAGTAATAATTTTTACTATAAATATAAATTTTAAAGGTAAAACTATTTCCTACATCATTTTAATTTTTCTATAATTTTTAGTGATGGAATTAATTATATTATTTATGACACAATAATGATGCAGTTTTTACCTCATTAATAAATCATTTAAATAAATAAAATTATAAATATTAAAATAACATCCAAAACCAGTCCAATTATTCTTGGATGATTTTATTTCTACCATGAGTCATCTTAAAATTGACTCTAATAATTTTTTACCTTTAGAAACTGAATATCATTATATAATAAAATAATATTTTCATAGATTCCTAAAGAGCCCCTTCCCCTTTTCAAAATGAGACCATTTATAACCAATTCCCCGCACCTCTCAAGCCTTTTGGATCATCCAAACTCTACCCAATTAAGCTCCCTACATCCCTCTCTTCAACCTTGAAGCTTTACCTTAGGCAGAAGGAACTTCCAAAAACCGATTTGGTACATACCAAAGGGAGTTACCCAAATCAAAGGTAACAGTTTCTCTTAACGTCATTTATTTTTTTACATCTCCAACCCCTAAACTCATTTATTCATTTATTTTATTGTAAAATATTTATCCTAAATATACGATTACGTTTTTATAAAAAAATATTAGAACTAAACATACACACACCTTCGTCTAATGGGTGAAGAACATATTGTTTCTGTGGATTAAAAACTAACGCCTCACGAAATGATGATTGTTCGAGTATCTCCTACCGAATATCATGGTGGCCATCAAGATGAAACTATATTTATATATGATATATATTATGTTTTTTTATTCTTCTGTATTTTTCTTTTATATAATTTTTTATTGTTTCCATTATGGGTAAACACGATAATTTCATTTGACTAAGTGGGACTATCACCCCTTCAAACTGATATTACTAGTTCATGTCAGATATGGGGAATATAAAGTGTAGTTTTAATGGTATTGTATATGATATTATACTATAATTATAATATACCAATGTATCATTATTTTTTAATTCCATTAAAATAATAAATAGAAATCAAAGTAGCGTTCAAGCGTACGTACAGCTTACCGTCACCATGAACGATGCATTTCATTTCTTACCTCCAAATGATATGTACTATTATAAATATAAATATATATATATATATACTGTATATATATGATATATATGATATCTATTTAATGAATATCATTCTGGATATAATGGACTATTCACAACATGGAAAACATGTAAATATTAGGTGTTAATTTTTGTCTCAAGTACCAAATATCGACAAAAACAACCATTATTAACTTAAATGATTTCATAATGATTATAACATGTGAATAATTGATATAAAAGGACCAATAAAATTGAAAAATGTTATTAATAAAATATAAATTAACTTTATATTATTATTTAGGAGACTAAAGAATGAACAGGTCCAGTCGGACACGAGGTAAGGGACATAGTCTCAATCCCCTTTCATTAAGGCATATTTTGTTTTTATACAGGAATATCTTTTATATGCTGTATTAAAAAATGTGAATTTTCAAAGGGAATATTTTTCTATGAAGCATTTTACTATACAAACAAAAGGAATGTTTCTTTTAATGTATGTGGTGACAACGACCTTTCTACCGCCACAAGTATTATTTTGTTCATTGGCTTCCTTAATAAGTCGTAATGTTTTTTTTTTCAAGGAACATAAATACCATATACCCTTTTATGTATTTTGGTATTTAAAATGGTTTTGATAATGTATTTTTTATGTTAATATATTTATGTGATATATTGTTATTGAAATTTGGAAATGTTTTCTTTCCTTTATATTTGTTTTATGTGTTATAATTTTATAATGGTACCTTGAAATTTGTCACGTGGTTACGTTATAAACCAAATGAAAAGTGGTGTTATGATAAACCAGTATGAGTGGATCCGTTATAATCTCCAATGCATTGAATATGGAAGTCAGCCGTATAACTATTCCATTTAGTGATATGTGTGGAAGTCGACCGCATGGTTATTCCATTTAAGCATGTTTATGTACCAAGTTAACTTTATAGGTTATGTGTTCTTTATATGTATTTTATGGTAATATTTTGGTTACAAAAGGGGTAAGTAGTTATATTTATTTAGTAAATAGTATTTAATACTTCATAATGGTTAAAATTATTACTTATGTTAATCTATTCATGGTTTACTAGTTGTTGTAAAAAACTGATAGTTTTCCTTTTTTGTGTATCCCTTATGGAGCATTTTATGCTCATCCAATGTTTTTTAAATTTTTTTCAAAGTACTTAAAGTGGAAGATGGTAAAGGACTGGATCAAGGAAAAGTCATGTTGTCTTAAACATAGAAGTAGACGAGAATATTTTTTTCAAGAGTTCTTGTTTTGTGAAAAAAATGAAACTAAGTAGAAGTGTCTACTTTTTATTTTTTAAATGAAATTTAATATTTATGGCTTAATTCTATAAAACTCTTAAAATGAAAAGATCCTTAATGTGAATTATGATTTTAATTCATGATTATGTAATGTTTTAATTCCAATTCATTATAGTTGGTATCAGAGGTCAGTTTAGATAATTTTAGGAGTTATGTTATTTTTAAATAAATATCCATAAATTAATTTATGGTAATATTGAAATGATATATCATTTAAAAATTACCATGTTGGTTCGCCTAATATATTTCTATGCTATGAATGGTTTTACGTACATGAAATTGGGCATCTATATTCGGACGACATCAGGAGGAAGAAAACCTTCCAAATCAGAAACCAAAGATGGTCGGAATGGGAACTGAACAATGTGTTACAGTGACAGAATGGTTGACTCAGGCTATAAATGGTTGTGGTATCCATGCACGAGATCAGCCAAATCAACAGTATATGAAGAAGTCATTATTAGAGAATTTCATTAGGGAAACATCCCACATCATTCAGAGGATCATCTGACCCTGTGCTAGCTAAAGGGTGGAGTAATGCACTGGATAAGATTCTTGATATTGTGGGGTGTTAAGAACATCAAATGGTTAGTATCGTTGTATACCATTTTGAAGGTGAAACAGCATAGTGGTGGTTGATGGTGAAAAATATCAAGGATAGTGATGAGATTTATGCTCTTGATTGGTATGAATTCACCAATTTGTTTCTTGAGAAATATTATCATATGCTGGTTGGTCTTAGGATTGAAAAAAATTCCTATAATTAAGGAAGGAGGATGAATAAGTGGCTTCTTGTGATGCAAAAATTCACTTGACTAGAAAAGAGTTCTCCAAATTTCATCTATGATCTTGAATGTAAGATAAATCGATTTTACTCAGGACTGAAGCCATGATATCGAAGAGAATTAGCCTCTCGTGAGTTCTAAAGTTACGAAAAACTTGTTCTATGTGAAGAGATGGGGGAAATAGAGTTTACCGATGATCTGGTGTTCGTTGAAAAAACAACAGAATAAGAGGTCTAGTTGGTATAAAAAGGGAAATAATTAATCAAAGAATCCTAGAGGTAAGAAAATTAATTATCCAACGTTTGATAAGTGTGGTAAAAAGCATCCTGGAGAATGTTTATCAATGTCTAGAAAGTGATTTTGGATTAGTAAGTCTGTTCATATTTCTCTTAACTATAAGGAAGCTGATCAAGTAGGAAATGATAATCCATCAGTAATATTATTTAACTGTAATGAAATGGTTTATTATGAAAATCAGAGTCCATAAATGAACTCAACTGAGGGAATGTAGCCAGACTACAAGCATAAAGGGGTGGGGAAATCATTTGCAACTACTTCTGCAGATGTTGGGCCATCAAAGGAAGTAGTATCATGTATATTGTTTGTTTTTTCATATTATTCCAATGTGTTGTTTGATTTAGGGTCGACATAATCATTCTTTTTTGATAATTTTTCTAATAAATTGGGAATTCCATCTCAGGATATGAATATATAACATATGGTAAAAACACCCAGAGGAAATGTTGAGACAAAAAGAAAACATAAGAACCTTCATGTCCTTGTGTGTGGGAAGAATCTACCTACAATCCTTATAGTTTTCCCTCTAGTAGAGTTTGATGTTATTTTGGTAATGGATTGACTGTCTGTTTACCATGCTATGATGGACTACAGAGCTAAAGATTTAACATTTCAAAAATATTTACTGTTTGTGTACAACAATGAACCATTGATTTTGATAACATATCAGGAAGCTGAGAAACTAGTAACAGATGTAAATCAATGGTACCTTGCAATATTTTTGAAAATTAAGGAAATGTTCAGATTAATTATTTTCCAGTGGTGAATGACTATCTTGATGTTTTTCCGGATTATTTTCCTTGTATTATACTTGATCGAGAAGTTGAACTTACTATTGACTAAGTTCCTGATGCAACGGAAATTTCGAAACCCCCTTATCGAATGGCTCAAATTGAACTTTTATAATTAAAGAAGCAATTGTAGGAGTTATTAGTTAATGGTTTCGTTCGACCTAGTACATCAACATGGGATGATCCTGACTGGGTTTTAAAAAAAAGATGGTTCAACAAGACATTTCATTGGTTATAGAGCATTGAAGAACATCATTGTTCGGAACAATTATCATTTGCCACATATCGATGATTTTTTTGATCATCTCCATGGAGCATAGTATTTTTCGAAGATTGACATGAGATCGGGGTACCATCAGTTGCATGTAAATAAAGCAGACATTCCGCAGACCGCATTTCATACTTGATATGCCCATTATAAATTTGTAGTTATGCCTTTTGGTTTAAACAATGCACCTGCTATATTCATCCATCTTATGAATAGAGTTTTCTGTGAGTTCTTGGATAAGTTTATGGTTGTGTTCATTGATGATATTTGGGATTATTCCAAAAGTAAATAGGAATAAGAAATTCATTTAAGGGTCATCTTTCTAACCTTAAAATAAAATAAAATTAATGGGAAATTCAACAATTACAAGTTTTGGTTACATCAAATTTCATTCTTTGGTTACATTGTTTCAAAAATGGCATAATTGTTGATCATGCTAAAACAATGTTTTTGAAGAGTGGCCACGACCCACAAATATAACTGAGATCTGTAATATTCTTGGTTTTACATGTTATTACAAGAGGTTTGATGAGAATATTTCATGGTTATCTAGTCCAATGACTAAGTTAACTCGAAAAGATGTTATGTTCATTTGTACAGAAAAATGTGATTATTGTTTTTAGGAATTGAAAAGACGATTGGTGAAATCTCCAGTTTTGGCACTGCCTTCCAGAAATGGTGATTTTGTTATTTATAGTGATGCTTCATTTAAAGGACATGGATTTGTCCTTATGCAGAATGATTAGGGAATTGCTTATGCAACACGTCAGTTGAATCCTCATTAGTTAAATTATCCTACAAATGATATGGAATTAGCTGCTGTTGTTTTTGCTTAAAAACATTGGAGGCATCATTTTTATAGAGTAAAATGTGAAATATATACTGACCACAAAAGTAAATATTATATATTCACTAAGAAAGAATTTAATACGAGACAAAAGATATGGATTGAATTAATAAATGATTTTTTTTTTCACGATCCATTACCATCCCAGAAAAGAAAATAAAGTGGATGATGCTTTGAGTCGAAAAAGTAAAGTCTCATTAACCATGTATGGTTTGGAACGAGATCCTTTGGTTTTTTAATTGATGAACTTTGGCATATATGTGTTTGGTTTAGTAAATTATTTTGTTTTGTTTAAAGTTTTAGTGAAATCATCTCTATCAAACATTATAAAGAAAATGTAGAAAGAAGATAGTGACTTACAGAAAAAGGGAGAGTTGGTACATAAGGGCCAGATACATGATTTTAACATTGATAATGATTGTGTTTTGCAGTTTGGGATGAGTTTATGTCTGCCTTGTGATTCACAATTGAAGAATTATTTGTTTTGTGAAGCTCATAGTTTTCTGTTTTCAGTTCATCCCAGTAGTACTAAGATGTCCATAGATCATCAGAATTATTTCGGGTGGGATGGAATGAAATGAGATAATGCTGATTTTACTATGATGTGATTGACTTGTCAGCAGGTTAAAGCAGAGAAGCAGTTACCGAAAGGGATTCCTCAGTCTTTACCGGTTCCAGAGTGGAAATGGGAAAATATATCAATAGAATTTGTTGTGGAATTACCGATGACATCTAGAATTAATAATGCAATATGGGTTATAGTTGATTGATTGACTAAATCTGCTCGTTTCCTTCCTATTCAAGATACTCTGTCTCTAGATCAACATTCTCAGTTTCATGTTAAAGAGATAGTCAGGTTGCATGGAGTACCCCACTCCATTGTATCTGATAGTGATCCCAGTATTACTTCTAACTTTTTTAACGGCATTTAGAAGTCGTTGGGTTCTAGATAAAATTTTAATTCAGATTTTCATCCTCAATCGGAAGGGTAGTCATAACAAACAATTCATACCTTCTAGGATATGCGTTGTTCTTTTTTTTGGGATTACCAGGGAAGTTGGGACCAACATCTTTCTTTGGTTTAATTTTCGTATAATAACAGTTTTCAATTCAGTATACAGATGGCTCTATTTGAGGCATTATATGGAAATTGTTTTCAAACTCTAGCTTGTTGGGATAAAGTATGTCGAAGGAAGATGATGGGACCTTATTTGATAGAAGATATTTCAGAGAAATATCAGATGATTTAGAAGAACATAAGAATAGCTCATAAGAGACAGAAATGTTATATGGATAATCAGAGGAATGAAATTTATTTTGAGTTAGGTTATCATGTCTTTCTCAATGTTTCTCCATGGATAAGTGTCATGAGTTTTGGAATTAATGGAATGTTGAGACTGGGGTTCATTGGACATTATGAAATCCAGGAGAAAGTTGGATCAGTTGAATATAGAATGTCTTTACCTCCATTTTTATCCCAGGAACACAATGTTTTTCATGTTTTGATGTTGAGAAAGTATATACCAAATGCATTACATGTTTTGAGTCCAGAGGTAGTTCAGTTGGAAGATAATCTATGTTATGAAGAATAACCAGTCCAAATTTTTAACCGTAGAGAGAAAGATTTGTGGAATAAGGTAATTTAACAGGTAATGGTTTTGTGGAAAAACTATATTATTTAAGGGGCATCATAGGATTCGGAAAATGCAGTGAGGGATAAATACACCCACTTATTTTATAAGTGAATTAAAATTGCGAGGACACAATTTTGAAAAGGGGGGAAAGATGTAACATCCCAGGTAAATGAAGAATAATATATTTTCATATTTATTAATATTTGTGAATTAAATATTAATTTTACTATATAAGGGTTTCTATGTTCGATATTGTACTCGATATGCAACAATGGCTTTCATTAAAATCATATGTTGCATAAAAATAATATAATATTATTATTTTAAATGGTAGTTAACTCCTAGATGGTCTATTTGTAGTAATGAACAATACTTACTACAAAATTATTATACATGTTTGTTAATTTTTTTTACTTTTATCAAATTAATTTTAGAGGCTTGAAATGTGAATGAATCTAATTTCGAGCATAAATACTCTAATATTCACTAAAAGGTCGATTTATAACCTTTTAATGAAGATACCTATTTAAATCATGTTTTGTTAACTTTTATACATTATATTTGACCAAATAAAATCCTTCTTTAAAAGGGGGGATCAAAATTTACATTGTAAATTTTTTTGGAATTTTTCTGATAAAGTTTATTTTCAATGAATAGTGAAAAATATTGCATTTTAATTCAAAAATGTGTTTTAATATAATTTATTTATAAGGATAGGTTATCTTTTTATATTTTTTTAAAATTTAATTAGGATATATTTTACCATTTAATCCAATTTAGGTCATTGGAATTAATATCACTTTGAAATTGGACATAAAGAAGTGTCAATCTTTTGATAGTTATTGTTTCGTAAAAACACACTATTTGTTTTAACAAGGGGAATTAATTTTAAATTAATTATTGAAACTTATTTTTTTAATATGGTAAATTATACATCATCTTTGAATTCGGAATATCAAATATATATTACGATTATTTTTTTGGAGTTTTCTGAAAAACCTCAATTTTTGATTTTTAGTGAAACCACTTAGTATTTGTTAAAAAACTAACTTTTTCGTTTGAATGAAATTTTACCAATTCTGTGAATTTAATTTTAAAAATGTGACATGCATGGTTTTTTTTAGTATGTAAATTTTTTTTCAATAAGATGAAAATATTTTTTGCTGAATAATATCTTTGGACTTGTATTTTTTGCGGTAAAAGGTAAATAGGGTAATTCAAGGTAAAAAGAATATTATAATGATTCATAATTATCTTAACACTTTTCCTAACCTTATTGGAAGATTAATGGAAGACCCTTTTCATCCATGGGTCTATTTTTGGTCCCCATAGAGCCACTAATGAATGATAATGACCCTTTAGATAAATTAATTGAATGTAAAGGCAAAAATGACCTAAACAAAAATATTTTAGTAAATTAATTTTTATATTGTTTTATATAAGAAATATTTTTTACTATAAATAATCATTGAAAATATAAAACGATTTCATCCATCATGGTATTTTGTTTATTATTTTTATACATCAAATATATTAAATTATTTATGACACAATAATGATGCAGTGTTTACCTTATTAATAAATCATTTAAAAAAATAATATTATAAATATTAAAATAAATCCAATCCAATCCAATTGTTATTGGATAATTTAATTTAGACCATTAGTTATCTTATATTAGACTCTAATGATTTTTGGACCTTTAAAAACCAAATATCATTATATAATATAATAATATTTTCACATTTCCTGAAGAGCCCCTCCTCCACCTTAAAAACGGAGACCATTTCGAACCAATTACTCACAACTATAATGCTTTTTGGATCATCCAAACTCTACCCAATTAAGCTACCTATATCCCTATCTTCTACCTTGAAGAGATACCTTTGGAAGAAGGCACTTCAACAAACCAATTTGGTTCATACCAAAATGAGTTACCCAAATTAAAGGTAACAATTTCTCTTAAATTATTTTTTTATTTTACTTCTCCAACACCTAAACTCTTTTATTCTAATTTTTTTTAAAAAAAATGTATCCTCAATATACTAGGTTGTTTTTATTAGATGTATTTTAACTACATTTTCCCACACCTCTATCTAATGGGTGAAAAACATACTGTTTCTGTGGATGTAAAACTAAACCCTCATGAAACGATGATTGTTCGATTATCTCCTACTTCCTACCATGGCTTACATTAAGATGAAACTATATTTTTATATGATATATATTATGTTTATTTTTTCGTTATTATTCTGTATTTTTCATTTATATCATACCTTTATGGATTCCATTATGGGTAAACACAATAATTACATTTGAGGAAGTGCGGACAACCACCCCTTCAATGTGATATTATTTGTTCATGCTATATGTCGGATGTATAAAGTATGGAGTTAATGGTATTATAGATGATATTATAATTTAATTATAATATACCATTGTAAAATTATGTTTTAATTCCATTAAAATAAGAAATAGAAATGAATGTAGTGTTAATGGGAACGTATAGCTTACCGTCTCCATTAACGGTGCATTTCCTTTCATACCTCCAAATGATATGTACTATTATAAATATATATATATATATATTTATATACTGGATATATATTATATATATGATATCTAAATAATGAATATCATTCTGGATATAATGGACTATTGACAACATGGACAACTTGTAAATATAAGGTGTTTATTTTTGACTCAAGTACCAAATATCGAAAAAATGACCATTATTAACATAAATGATTGAATAATGTTTATATAGATGGTAATAATTGATATAAAAGGACTAATAAACATGAAAAAAGTTCATCATAAATTATAAATTAACAGTAGATTATTATTTCGGAAATTAAAGAACGGACGGGAAAAGTCGGATACGAGGTAAGGGACTTTGTCTCAATATTCTTTCATTGAGTTATCTTTTGTTTTAATAAACGTCTATCTTTTATACACTGTATAAAAAACCTTGAATTTTTAAAGGGAATATTTTGCTATAAATTTTTTTACTAAATGAAAAAAAATGAATGTTTCTTTTAACGTAAGCGGTGACAACGACCTTTCCGCCGTCGCGAGTATTATTTGTTTTTTTGGCTTCCTTAATACTCTGTAATGTTTTTTTTTCAGGGAAAATAAATACCATATACTATTTTATGTATTTTGGTATTGAAAATGTTATTGAAAATGGATTTTTATGTCAATCATTTTACGTAATATATTGTGTTTGAAATGTGGAAATGTTTTCTTTCCTTTATATTTGTTTTATGTGTTATGATTTTAAAATGGTACTTGGACATTTGATGGGTGGTAATGTGATAAACCAAATGACTAGTGGTGCCATGATTAAAGAGGATGGGTGGTTATGTTATATCATCCAAATAATTGGGTATGGATGTCGGCCGTATGGCTATTCAATTTTGTGATATGTGTGGAAGTAGACCATATTGTTATTCAATTTAATTATGTTTACGTCCCATGTTACCATTATCTATTATGGGTTTCCGAAAAGGAACGTGGGTGGCTATGTTGGGACACTATGAGGAGGAAGAAAACCTTCCAAATAAGTAACCTAAGATGGTTGGAATCAGAACTGAATAGTTTTTTGTAGTGATGGAACAATTGACTCAGGCTATAAATGGTGGTGGTATCCATGTAAGAGATCATCCAGATCAACCACAGAGGAACATGTCAGTAGTAGAGAGTTCATGAGGTGACATCCCACATCATTCAAGGGATCATATGACACTATTCTAATTGAAGGGTGGATTAAATCATTGGAGAAGATTCTTGATGTTATGGGGTGTTCAGAACAAAAAAAATGTTAGTATCTCTGTTTACTGTTTTGAAGGTGATTTTGAGTAGTGGTGGTCGATGGTGAAAAATATCAGGGATAGTGAGGACATTTATTCTCTTGATTAGGATGAACTAAAAGGTATGATTCTTGTGAAATATTTTCCTAAGGTGTTTTGTCTTAGGATGGAAAACAATTACTAGAATTAAGGAAGGAGGATGACTCAGTGGCTGCTTATGATGAAAAATTCACTCGACTGGCAACGTATGCTCCAAATTTCATCCGAGATATTGATTGTAAGATAAATCCATTTCACTCAGGATAGAAGACATGATTTCGAAGAGCATTAGCCTCTCGTGAGTTCAAATGTTATGAAAAACTTGTTCGTTGTCCTAAGAAGGTGGAAGTGGAGTTTTTTTATGATTAGGTGTTTGCTGAAATACAACATAATAAGAGGTTTAGTTGCAAGGAAAAGAGAAATAATTAATCAAAGAATCATGGAGGAAAGAAAATTAAATATCAAACTTGTGAGTTGTGTGGTAAAAAGAATCCCGTAGAATGTTTATCAATGTCTGGAAAGTGATTCTGGTGTGGTAAGTCCGGCCATATTGCTCCTAACTATAATGAATCTGATCAAGATGGAAATGAAAGGCCATTAGTATGATGTTTTAAGTGTAATGAAATGGGTCATTATGAAAATGAGTGTTTAGCGAAGAATTCAAATGAGGGAATGCAACCATACTACAAGGAGAAAGTGGTTGTGAAATCCTTTTCACCTACTTCAACATATGTTGGGCCATCAAATTAAGTAGTATTAGGTACACTATTTGTTTATTGAGATTATGCCAATGTGTTGTTTTATTCATTATCTACACAATCTTTCATTTCTGATAAGTTTTCTAATAAATTGGGAATTCTATGTCATGATATGAATACAGAACATGTGGTACCAACACCAGGAGGAAATGTTGAGGCAAAGATAAAACATAAGAACTTTCTTGTCCTTGTGTGAGGGATGAATCTACCTAAAAACCTTATTTTTAAACCTCTATCAGAGTTTGAGGTTACTTTGGGCATGGATTGGCTATTTGTTTATCATGCTATGATTGATTGTAGAGATAAAGACTTATCATTTCAGAACGATTTATAGTTTTTGTGGACGAATGAACCATTGCTTTTGATAACATATAGGGACACAGAGAAACTTGTAAAAGATGGAAATGAATGTTACCTTGAAATATTGTTGAAAATAAATGGACAATTCAGATTAATGATGTGCCAGTTGTAAATGATTATCTTGAGGTTTTTCCTGATGAGTTTCCTGGTATTATACATGATTAGGAAGAATAAGTTACTATTAACTTAGTTACTGATTCTAAGACAATTTCAAAACTCCCTTATTGAATGGCTCAAATTGAACGTTTAGTGTTAAAGAAGCAATTGCATGGGTTATTTGATTAAAGATTCATTCACCCTAGCACATCACAGTGGGGATATCTTATATTGTTTTCTAATAAGAAAGATGGTTCAATGAGACATTGTGTTGATTATATAGCATTGAATAACTTCACTTTTAGGAACAAGTATTATTTTCCTCATATCGATGATTTGTTTGATCAGCTACATGGAGCTCAGTATTTTTCAAATACAGACTTGAGATCGGGGTAAGATCAGTGGAAATTAAAGGAAGTAGACATTCTGAATACCGTATTTAGTACAAGATATGGCCATTATGAATTTTTAGTTATGCCTTTTGGTTGAACCAACGCACCTGTTATATTAACAGATCATCTGAATAGAATTTTCCTTGAGTTCTTGGATATGTTTGTGGTTGTGTTTATTGATGATATTTTGTTTTATTCAAAATGTAATGAGGCACATTAAAGTCTTTTAAGGGTCAACTTGAAAACCTTTAAAAAAATAACATTATGGTAAATTCAGCATGTGTTAGTTTTGGTTACAACTAATTTCATTCCTTGGTCACATTGTTTCAAAAAAGGGCATAACTATTGATCTTATTTAGGCAAAAGTTGTTGAATAATTGCAATGACCCACAAATATTACCAAGATCCATAGTTTTCATGGTTTGAATGTTTATTACCAGAGGTGTGTTGAGAATTTTTCATTGTTATCCAGTCCAATGGCCATGTTAACTTGAGAAGGTGTTAAGTTCATTTTGAAAAAATCATGTGATGATTGCCTTCAGGAATTGAAAAGAATATTGGTGAATGCTCCAGTTTTGGTACAGCCGTACAAAAAATGGTGAGATTTTTATTTACAATTATGTTTCATTGAAGGGACTTTGATGTGTCATTATGCAGATTGATTAGGAAATTGCTTATGCTTCATGTCATTTGAAATCTCATGAGTTAAATTACCCTACACATGATTTGGTAATAGCTACTGTTGTTATTTCCTTAAAAATTAGTAAGAATCATTCATATGGAGTAAAATGTGAAATATATTCTAAAAACAATATTTTAAAGTATATATTCACTCAAAAATAATTTAACATAAGATAGAAGAGAATGAGATCCTTTGGTTTTTGATTTGATGAACACTGGCATAAAAGTTGTTGGTGCATGAAATTCTTTTGTATTGTTTTTTGTGTTAGTGAAATCATCTCTATCAGAAAGAATAAAGCAAGTGCATAATGAAGACACTGAGTTGAAGAAAAAGGTATATTTAGTTTAGAAGGATAAGATGCCTGATTTTAACATTGAGAATGATTTTGTTTTCCTGTTTGGGAATAGATTTCGTGTGCCTTGTGATTCAAATATTAATAATCAGTTTTTTTGTGAAGCTCTTAGTTTTCGGTTTTTAGTTCATCCTGGTAGTAATATGATGTACAATGATCCTCAGGAGTATTACTGGTGGGATGGAATGAAAAGAGATATTTCTGATTTAACTATGATGTGTTTTACTTATCAGCAGGTTAAAGCAGATCGACAGTTACCGAAAGGGATTCTTAAATCATTACTACTGCTGTAGTTGAAATGGGAAAATATATCCATGGTCTGTATTGTGGGATTACCGACATCATCTCGTGGTAATAATTCAATCTGGGTTATAGTTGATCGATTGACTAAATCTTCTCGATACCTTCCTATTTGAGATACTTTTTCGCTAGATCAACTTTCTCGGTTGTATGATAAATAGATAGTCATGTTGCGTGTAGTTCCCCTCTCCATTGTATCTGATCATGATCTGAGGATTACTTCAACCTTTTGGAAATGCCATGAGATGTCGTTGGGTACTGAATTTAATTTTTGTATATCTTTTCAACCCCGATCAGATGGGTAGTTAGATAAAACAAATCAGACCTTCGAGGATATGCTATGTTCTTGTTCACTGGATTACCAGGGATTATGGGACCAATATATTTCTTTGGTTGAATTTTCATAAAATGAAATTTTTCATTCCAGTATATAGATGGCTCCATTTGAGGCATTATATGGAATTCTTTGTCAAACTCTATATTTTTGGGATGAAGTATGTGAAAGGAATCTAATGGGACCAGAATTGGTAGAAGATATGGTAGAGAAAGTTCAGTTGATTTAGAAGCACAAAAGAACATCTCAGAGCAGACAGAAAAGTTATGAGAATAACCAAATGTTGGATATTTATTTTGAGGTAGGTGATCAGGTCTTTCTGAATGTTTCTCCATAGAAAAGTGTCATGTGTTTTGGTATGAAGGGAAATTTGAGTCTGAGGATCGTTGGACCTTATGAAATCTTGAAGAAAGTTGGACCAGTCGTGTAAAGAGTGGATTTACCTCCATATTTATCCCAGGTACACAATGTTTTTCATGTTTCGATGTTGATAAAATATATACCAGATCCATCACATGTTTTGAGTCTACATGTAGTTCAGTTGGAAGAGAATCCCTCTTAAGAAGAAAAACCGGTCCAGATTCCTGACCGTATAGAGCATGTTTTGCGGAATAAGGTAATTAACCTGGTAAAGGATTTGTGGAAAAATCATATGATTGAAGAGGAAACGTGGGAATCTAAAAATTCTATGAGTGATAAATACCCCCACATATTTTGATAAGTGAACAAAAATTGTGGGGAATCAATTTAAAAAATGGGGGAAGGATATAACATCCCAGGTAAAGGAAGAATAAGAGATTTTCATATTTATTAATATTTGTGAATTAAATATTTATTTTACATTAAAATGGTTTTTAGGTTAAATAACATACCCGATACGCAACAATAGGTTTCTTTGAAATCATACGTTGCACAATAATAATATAATATTATTATTTTAAATGGTTGTTAACTCATAGATGTTATATTTGTAGGAATGAACAAAAAAACAAGAACATTATTATACATGTTTGTTAAATGTTTTTACTTTTATCCAATATAAGTTATAGACTTAAAGTATGAAAGAATCTAATTTTAATCATAAATACTATAATATTCACTAAAAGGTTGATTTATCACCTTTTAATGGAGAACCCTCTTTAAATCTAGTTTTGGTCACTTTTATAGATTCTATTTGGCAAAATAAAATTCTTCTTTATTATGGGGACATCAAAATTTACACTGTGTAATTTTTTGTAATTATTCCGATAATGTTAATTTTTTAATGAATAGTGAAAAATATTGTATTATAATTGAAAACAATGTATTAATATAATTTATTTATATGGTTATATTATATTTTTAATATGTTTTAAAATGTAATTAGATTATATTTTTACTAGTCAATCTATTTTTGTTCATTGGAAATAATTTCACTTTGAAGTTAGACATAAACAAGTGTCAATCTTTTGATTGTTATTGTTTCACAAAAACAAGCTATTTGTTTTAACAATGGGAATTAATTTTTAATTAATTAATGAACCTTAAATGTTTATAATATGGTAAAATAGACATCATTTTTGAATTCGTAATATCAAATATATATTAGGCTGAATTTTTGGTAGTTTTCTGAAAAACATCAATTTTTTATGAATAGTGAAACCACTTAGTTGTAGTTAAAAAACTGACTATTTCATTTAAATGCTTTTTTACCACTTCTGTAAATGGATTTTGGAAAATCCAACAAACATTTTTGTTATTAGTAGTTAAATTTTTGTTCATTAAGAAGGAAATAATTTTTGGTGAATAGTAACCTTTGTCTTTTATTTATCGTGGTAAAAGGTAAATAGGGTAATTCAAGGTAAAAGGAATATTATAATAATTTATAATTACCATATAACTTGTCCAAGAATTATTGGGTGATTAATTACAGATCATGGGAATCCTTTGGTCCATTTTGGGACCCCATGGATCAACATATGAATGATAATGACACTATAGATTAATTTATTTAGAGTAATGGAAAAAATGATCTAAAAAATATTTTAGTGAATTAAATTTTTTATGGTGTTATATAAATAATATTTTTTCCTATAAATATTCATGGGAAAGAAAAATATTTTTTCTATATCATGGTATTTATTTATAATTTTTAGACATCGAATAAATTACATTATTTATGACACAATAATGATGGAGTGTTTACCTCATTAATAAATCATTTAAATAAATAAGATTATAAATTTTAAAATAACATCTAAAACCTGTCCAATTATTTTTTTTTGATATTATTTTTACCATGAGTCATCTTATCGTAGACTCTAATGATTTTTGGACCTTTAGAAACTAAATTTCATTATATAATAAAATAATATTTTCTCACTTTCCAAAAGTGCCCCTCCTCCTACTTATAAAAGGAGACCATTTCTACCCAATTACTCACACCAATCAAGCCTCTTGTATCAACCTAAATCTGTAAAATTATCCTCCCTACAACCCACTCTTCCACTTGAAAGCCTTACCTTATGTAGAAGGCACTTTAACAAACCATTTTGGTTCAAAACAAAGGGAGTTACTCAAATTATCGGTAACAATTTCTCTTAACATCTTTTCTTTTATTTTACTTCTACAAACCTAAACTATTTTATTACCATATTTTATAAAATAGACATAATTAAAATATACTAGGATGTTGTTATAATAAGGATTCTAACTACACTTACACACACCTCCCTCAAATGGGTGAAGAACAAACAGTTTCTGTGGATGGAAAACTAACGTCTCAAGAAATGATGATTGTTCGATTATCTCCTACTGTCTGTCACGATGGACAATAAGATGACACTATATTTATATATGATATATATTATGTTTATTTTTTATTTATGATTCTGTATTTTTCTTTTTATTTCATACCTTTATGGTTTCTATTAGGGGTAAAGACGATAATTTTATTTGAGGAAGTGTAGACTACCACCCCTCAATGTGATATGACTCGTTCATACCATACATGTGATGTATAAAGGATAGATTTAATGGTATAATATATGATATTATACAGTAATTATAATATACTAATATATCATTATGTTTCAATTCCATTAAATTAAGAAATATAAATTAATGTAGCGTCCATGTGTACGTACGACTTACCGTCTCCAGGAACGGTGAATTTAATTTCATACCTCCGAATGATATGTAATGTTACATATATATATATATATTATACATCATATATATTAAATCTAAATAATTAATATCATTTTGGATATAATAGAATATTGACAACATGGAGAACATGTAAATATAAGGTGTTCATTTTTGACTCAAGTACGAAATATCGTCAAAAATGACCATTATTAACTTAAATGATTACATAATGTTTATAACATGGTAATAATTGTTATAAAAGTACTAATAAACTTGAAAAAAGTTATTTAACAATTAGAAATTAACTTTATTTTATTATTATGGAGATTAAAGAACGAACGGGTCAAGTCAGACATGAGGTAAGGGACTTCACCTCAATCTCCTTTTATAGAGGCATATTTTGTTTTAATACACGAATTACTTTTATACACTATAAAAAAACCCTTGACTTTTCAATGTGAATTTTTTTGAAGCGTTTTACTAAAAGACCAGAAGGAATATTGCTTTTAATGTAAGTGGTGACAACGACCTTTCTACCCTCGCGAGTATTATTTGTTCTTTGGCTTCATTAACAAGCCGTAATGTTTTTTCAAGGAAAATAAATACCATATACCATTTTATGTATTTTGGTATTTAAAATGGTTTTGATAATGGATTTGTTATGTCAAAATATTTATGTGATATATTGTGATTGAAATGTGGATATTTTTTGCTTCCTTTATATTTGTTTTATCTGTAATGATTTTATAATGGTACATGGACAGTTGATCGGAGGTTACGCGTTAAACCAAATGATGGGTGGTGTCCTGATAAACCAAGATGGGTGGTTATGTTATAAGCTCCAATTCATTCGGTATGGATGTCGGGCGTATGTCTATTCTATTTAGTGATATGTGTGGAAGTCGACCATATGGTTGTTCCATTTAATTATGTTTATACCCCATGTAACCTTTATATATTATGTGTTCTTTATATGAGTTTTATAGTAATATTTTGGTTACAAAAAGTGTATATAGATATTTTTTATTCAGTGAAGAGTATTTAATACTTCATAAGGGTGAAAAGTATTACATATGTTAATGTATTCATGGTTTACTTGTTTTTTTGAAAAAGTAACAGTTTTCATTCTTTGTGTATCCCATACATAGATTTTTATGCTCATCCCGTGTTTTTGAAATATTTTTCACATGACATAATGTGGAATAAGGTCATGGATGGGATTGAGGAAAATTCATGTTATCTTAAACATAGAACTGAACATGACTCTTTTTTAAAGTGTTTTTGTTTTGTGAAAAAATGGAAAATGAGTATAAGTGTCTACTTTGTATTTTTTATTGAAATGAAATTTAATAGTTATGGACTATATCTCTAAAACAATAAACGTGAAAATATCCATAATGTGAATTTTTCATTTAATTCATTATTATGTAATTTTTTAAGTCTGGGTCCTTATAAAATGACTCGACAATAAACATATGAAAATGTAAAATATAGAACACGAAATCATAAGATCAGGGAAATAAAGTAATGTGGCAGCAAGATCTAACATGATATAAATATTATTCATTGATATTTTCCACGATGATATCTGATGGTCAAAAATGTTCTTAATGGATTTTAATTACTCCATAATCAAATAAATAATGTCTTATATAAAATTCCAAATTCATTGGAGTGTAGTATTGGTTCACCCATAATTACATGATATTGCATATCTGCATAACCTAGGGAATCATACATAAGGAATAAACATAAGGGTTTCCTAATGAATAAAATAGGTTTCACAATCATTTAATTAGGTAAAATGAAAGGTCATATCATGATGGTGTTCATGAATGAAGGAATGGAATAATTCAGGGAAATTAATAAAGGAAAAATAATTACATGTAATTAATAAATATGTCCATAACATGTTAAAACATTTAAATTAATGGTTATGATTATTTAGAAAAGTGTCACTTTAGTTTGGTTTTAATGAAAAGAATAATGATTTATTAAAGTGGACAAAATAATATTTATTTCAAGAAATCTAGAAACAAAATAAATTTTTATATTTAAATATGACATTATTTAAAAAAACAATTTATGATGTGTACAAGAAAATTTATAAGAATCAATGATTTTCTATTTAATAAGGATATCTGATTGAGATTTATTGAGGAGGGAACAATAATTTCCTGACCCTAGGTCCACTGGACGTGTACCCCGAGGTGATGGATCGCATGCCCTCATGTAGGACTCCTTGTATTCCAGAGGCCGCCGATAATCAACAAGGGTGTAAAGTTGATATATTGTGTCGACTATGTACTTATAACATAGTTTCATAGTATAGATAACCAAAAACATACAACATGAGATGTATAAATAAACATATATAATAAATATGTAGTGGAATACTATATAATTGAACAACTATATAATAATCATAAATAAGTAGGTATTTTCATGAACATTGATACATGGAATGATGATATCCAAAATAGTTACATTGGATAAGTATATAAAATCATGCGACTCAAAACGTATAAAATGATAAAAAACACTATACTCTAATCTCAAAAATATTCCCAGTCCCCTTCTTATATTCTAATTTTATTATAAAAACATATAAAAAATCTATATCATGGTGGTTTCCTATATCAAAACATAAAGACATGTAATTTACAATGTTTCTAAACGCGGCACGTGTAGGGTGTGAGATCAAATCCATGTAGGCCACCAAAAATTGTGTACATATGTATTCCAAGGAGTTATCATATATTAATAGCACTTTAATGTTATAAATAAATATCAATACCGAATAAATACATAATTATATGATGTGGTTCTAGAAGGACACTTGGATCCTCTAGCAATGTCGGCATAGGCCAAAATGAACATTTGATTAGTCAATATAAATATATTATTATAATATATATGTTAATTTATAAATTGAATCCACCTATATGAACCATATATGTGGATATGTAAGTGGCCATATATCTGGAATACTATGTGTTGGTTGGACCGTGGAATAACTCAAGCATCCATAACATGGTTAAATGATACTATAATCTCATGAAATATGATACATGCCTAAAATATCACAATCAGTGGAAGACTTTGTGAAAATCAATTGATATAGTGTATTTTTCTTCATACATACATCCTTAGAAAGGGACTTCATGTGTCACTCCCACAAACCAAATTTCGTCGATGGTATGAGACTTCATTCTCAACAACCAACGTAAGGGGTCATCTAATATTCAATCCCAATATAAATCTTATAATAATTCCATAGAATATATCAATGTGTTTATCATATTTATAATTCTAGGAATGATTAATTAATACTCATGTATCTAATTAGTCATGCCCAATTATAAGTAAAGCATTATAAACCATAATTAATATTTAATAAAGAATGAACCATTGGTGTTTCCTTACAACACTTTGTAAGACATTCTATTTAAGTCATTCAATTCATTTTTTGAAGTGGAATCCATGAAGAACAAGTCATTCAATCAAATATATTACACATAACTAAAAAAATCATATTAATTAAATTTGAATGGTTTAGAGATACATTTAGAATGATCTAATTCCAATTTAAGTTAAAAACATGGGAAATTCAAATTTTATTTTTGGGATATCACATAGAAGGATACATAGATTCATTAACATTTATATAGGAGTGGGAAAATCAATCCAATCCCAATAAAAATTATTAGGGCATATTTTATTCAATTAAATAATTAAATAAAATGGTAATTCAATCTGGAACACCCAAGGGGTGTATATAATTGAGGTCAACTACATCTAATGTACTAAATAATGTTCAATGGGTATGTATCAATGTGTGTAGATAAATTTAATGTGAAGAACTAAATTAAATGGTTATGTGTGACTAATTCCTCTGTGGGTCACAATAGTGGATATACAAAAACACTATATCCATTATGTAAAATTATTAAAACACCTACCTTATATATATTGATGAATCATCATCCATTGGTTGCCTCATATATGATGTAGGGTGAGTGAAATATAATAAATAGTACATTTCCCTTGAAATAGGGAAAAATATATTTCACATAAAGAGAAAATATTATTGAAAGATATAAAAAATGATGGGAAGGGATCATATATCATATTGTGTTGGATTTATTTATTTCAAATATTATTCATTTTGAATTTGGATGAATGAAATATATGAATGCATTGATTTGCCTTGAGGGAGTTCTATATTAGGAAATGGATGAAATTCATGCATTGGAATGGTAAAAATTGAATGAAAAATAAGAAAAATAATTTATAAAGGAAATTATAGTCCTTTCACCATAGAAAAAGTTGGTGCACTATTTGAAATCAGGGTTTATCCAAACCATGAAAAAAATCATTATATTCCAACTATTTAAGGGAAGATCCAACATGGTTACAGAACATGTGTTTCACAATAGTGAATATACATTGTACAATTCCTCTATCAAACCACTATAATATATTACTCATGTGTACTGTTGGGGTCTCATGGTTTCACAAACCCAATGCGGTTAAATTTATTTTTTTAAAAATAGATGTTCTTTCACTAAAAATCTTTATACACACTCTAGACACCAGTGAGTCCATTAGGATACATTATAAAGTAATTTTAATGGAATTTAAATAGAAGAACAATTCATAACGTTTTGAATAGACTAGCCATAAAAATTATCCCTCCATAAAGAATCATTTCTAGGAGTTGGATTTCTGATCATAACATGGTACTTCCATCAAAGAGGTTTTTCCACTGAGCATTTATATTATCTTCCCATTCTCTGGTCATATATTGTACTCAATAATTCATATATAGGATAGACAAAAATGGAATATTCCTAATTAAGAGTGTCTTCACAATGTGATCAATGATATATACTAGAAACTCCTCAACGGAATAATCTACTTCCAATTCATCCATAACCAGAGGAAATACAAATTATGAATCTAGATAGTATTATAAAAGTTGAGATATGTGAATGAAATTCTACATTGATCTGAATGTGTAAATAATTTCTATCTGGTATGTCATTGGTGTGATGTATTGAAAATCCTAAATGGTTCCATCAAGCCTATGTGAGATCTCAACCCTCTTCAAAATATGTGCCTATCCCATAAGGGGAGAGACACAGTAAATGATCACTCTATGACCTCATATTTGAGTGGGACCTAATTTAGGTTCGATAATTACTTCTATCTCAACTGAGTTGTCGTCATGTTCTTTCCAATAATCTAGTATTTCTCTATAGTTTCCTACAAAATATTTTTTTCCATGAAATGTGGCATACCATATCTCTAGTTATTATTGTTGTGAACAGAATGGCATACTATATAAGGAGTTATATTTATCATTGTTTATGGAATCCTTTAATATTTTATTATAATATATAATAACAAGGAGAATGTTTTTCCCATGAACACCCAATGAAAATAACACAGAGAGAGCATCTATTCTATCACCTAAATTGTATGATTCACCTCATTATTAATATATGGGTCATAGGATATTCTTATAAGAACCTATGTACCCATATACTTCTGAAAACCTTACCAAAACTTGTAGGTAAAGTGATATTCTCAGAAAAAAATATACATTGCGGTGTTATATAATGAAATACATCTTTCTTGATGTATAAATATCCTATATAATCTATCTATAAGGACTCCTACCTTGGTAAGACATGTGTGAAAGTCATCAAACCTGCAATTAATGCCCACAATGAATCATTTCCATGATTTTATCGAGGATAACCATTAATAAAATCCATCAGTATATAATCCCATTTCAACTAGGCAATAAATAATTTCCTTAAAACACCCATCATATGTTAATTTTTCACCCTCACCTATTGATACGTAGAACATTGAGTGATAAATATAGAATTGTTGTGTTTCATACCAAGAAACCAATAATATGTATGTAAGTCCCAATACATTGTTTGGACAACGAGATGTATATCACATGAAGATGAAAGAAATCCCAACCTCAACACCTCTCTAATATCTAATATGACCCATATTACCCTTAAAATAATAGCATATCATCCCTATCGATGGTATAGCCTGATGGTGTATCATAATATTAGTCACATTCCTTTATGACGTGGCCTTTGTGACAATACAATTTCCTCATTATTAACCGATCCAGATGAGTATAAGTGATTAATAAATCTATGAGGATATTCTCAACATTAGCATCCTCAACCTCAATGTTCATTTATGAGAAAAAGTTTGTGATATTTCATTTTCCAATGTCTTGCAAATCCAAAAATGCCTCGGTCTTATGGATCATATATTTAGTAACTAAATTTCCCTCAATTGGAATGTATGAATGTATAAAATCAAATGACTATAGGTACTCGACCCACCAATGTTTCATGAGGTTACGTTAATACGATGTAAATATGTACTTGAGGAATTTTTTATCAATATTTATAAAAAACTCTGATTATTTAGCTAGTGTCTCATACAATATAGAAGATTAACTACAATTTCAAGCTTGTGGTAATGCGCCGGGATGGTCTACTCAGAAAGACTCAACTAATAATATCTATAAGTGATGAATCCCTCCTCATACATTAGAAAGCCTCCATGCCAAATTCCCAATGGGTCATAATAGACTGTATTGGTATTTCCATTATACATATGATTAATTGTCGATCTTGTAGTCAATCAACCCTTTAACTCATGAAATTATTCTTTATACATTTATGACCATATTAATTTCAATCCATCGATTATCAATCTCCCAAGTGGCTCTATAAGAAATTAAAACTCCTAAATAAATAATCATTAATATTTGTTGGTCCCAAAAAATTTATTATATCAATAATTATATTGGTATTTTCTTAGGAAATTGCATCCATAGATTTCTGCTGTTATAAAGAAACTCCAGATTCTAAATGAATTTAACATAATAAGTTTATATTTCCATGAGAAAAGTGGAATTTAATGATTGTAGTTTAGAGATGATACTCTATCAATGTATTTATAAGGTTTTAATGATTGATGGAATGGTTATTTTTAGAGAATGAATTCACTATGATATTGTAAAAATTACAACATGAATAAATCCAATTATAGGAGGAAAACAGGATTCATAACATCCATGAAAATAAACGGTGTGTTCATGACTCAGAATAAAATGAATATGTAGTCATAGACCCCACTATTACTTTTGAGTGATATGTGAATTATGCTCGATGAAAGGAAACCGTCCTTTATTGAAAACACTCAATTTCATTGAGATGATCGAAGATTTCATCAATTCAAGGTAGTGTATAATAATTACTCACCTTAAAATTGATAATTAGATGGTAATATATTCAAAGCCTATGAATACCATTTGCCTTCTTAGTAAAAATGGACCGGTGAACACAACATGGATTTTTTGGGGACTATCAATCCTTTTCCTCAGAATCCTTCAAATGGTTCATGATTTCTAGAAGTTACATAGGTGTCATCATTTAATGTGAAATAGTCACTAGTAAAACACCTAGAAGTATCTCAAATATGAATTATACCTATCATAAGGTATGTTGGTCAAAGATGTCACCCTGAAAGACGTCCCTAAAGTGATTCACTATAGGAGGGAAAAATAAAAAATTGTATACTTTAATCATATTTTATGGGAATTGTGATCTACGTTATAACAATACATACGATATGTTTCTATGGTCCATCTCTAGTTTAGGGAAGATCAAATTCCCCCTTATGCTTGTTCATAATTCCATCTGGAGATGAATACGTCACCCTATGAATAAAAAATTCAATATAGGATTGAACATTATCTGAATAGTCCATACCAATGATTATATCAAAGCTCATCCAGTCAAGGATAAATATATTCTACAAAAAATGGAATCCACCTATCTAAAGGGGATCTTATTTAGACAAACAAAACCCACTAAATGAATACATAATGGGGTATCTATCGTCATACCAACCAATATTTGTTTGACCTCGAGGACCAGGTTCCCCATAATAGTCTTACAAATAAATGAGAGAGACATGCTTGTGGAAAAAATGTAGAACTGATGTAGAGGACAATAGAATAGTACCTCAAACTATATAATTACAAGGGTTCTGCCCCATCAGTAGTATGATTGATTGTATATAATTGTCTTATATCATGGCCATGAGTCAATACCTTCCTTTCCTATGAAAACTATCTATACTGTGTCTGAGAATCATGAGTCTTACTACCTACGCCCCATCCACCACCTCTTTCTAATAGGTCGGTGGTATTCCAGCACATTACATAGAATTATACTACATGTCCTGAATGAATAATGGTTTGAAATATACATCTTCCCTCTAGGCACTGATGTAATGGTCCTATTTAAGAACTAGATAGAGACAATCCTTATATTTTCTTTGGAATCTACATGATCTGGTATGAACTAAGGATTAGTGTTTCCAAACATTTCACAATGGTGACTTATCAATAATTTTTCATAAAATGTATCCTAGCTACTATAACCTTTATGAGTATACTCAAAACTACACTTTCACCTAGATGATGAAACAGTAGTATATCTTGTAACTTTACCACACTAACTAGAACCGTCAACTACTCTAAAATTTCACTCTATATTAAGTTCCTTGTTAACTACCTTCAAATTTATCATCAACTAAAAGGTGTTGACATGTAATTGAATGACATATAATAGCCCATCATTGAATCAAATGGATGTCATAATATAATCACCGCAATAGTTGGAGGAAGACACTACATGTTAATAAAATGGGGTGATTATTTCATAATAGACATACCCCTATGATGATGGTTGTTGAATTATATATCTATATCATCCCTCATAGTTTGGGAATCGAATTAATCATAGAAGATAGTCTTAAATATACCAAAATAATATTATTATGCCAGTCTACTTAGCTAATAACATATCACCATTGACTATCAAAATTGCATAGCATATAACCAGAAATCATTATCCACTAATCTATGTGGGTCTATAGATTCCCCAATATGTAATTATTAGATTCGATCCATGAATCGACATCATGTGGTCCAACATCCCCCAAATAGTTTGGAGGATTATGTAGCTTGAATTAATTATTCAACTATTCCATACTAAGGGAATGTCAAGAAACTCCATGCATAATCTAGAACATACATATAAATCCCTCTTATAATATGTCTTCAGTTACCTTATCAATAATAAGTAGATATTCCATTTGTGGAAATGCATTTTTAATGATCGGAGACATAAGTAAAACCACCAATAGTGTATGTTCCTCACCTATATTACGGTTTATGAATAGACATCATCGTGGCGACCTGATACTAAATTCCAAAATCACCCCTTAAATGATATCATTAATAGTTTACAATATTGTTGTTATAAAATAAGTGCAGTTTCATAGCCTTCCTATAAATATATCATAACACTCTTCCGTCTCACATATATAGGATTGTGTAATAAAGAAAGAACATATAATCACATAAGAACATAAAAGACACCCCAACTACCCACAACTAAGGACGAGATCAGCTCTATAATTCATCATCTCATGTATTAGATGGGTATTATCATATCAAAATTCATATTCATTTTATATTTGAGATTTTCCATATATTTAAATCACATAAAATTGTTAAAATAGATGGATCACATTTTAAAATACATCAGGTCCAATAATTCATATATACCAATATATGAAATCTTCTTAACCCCTACCGCAACATGTTCCATCTCATGCAACCAATGGTCTGTGGTTCATAATGCTGGAATGAACTAATTTTGGTGTATTCATTAACCTTTTAAGGAAAAAAATGTTAGGTTAAGACAAGAAAATCAAAGGTCAATGTTTTTTATCAAATAACTAAAAGTATTTAAGCACATTTCAATATATAATCAACAAACTATTAATGTACAATAGTAAAATGAATGATTAAAATAAACGTGTCATTAAAAAATGAATGAAATTTTAGTTCTTTTATTTCTCATATTATGCATGAAATGAAATACCCTCATTTGATGATTCCTATGTAAAAAAGAACAAGACATTTAATAATTATGATAATAATAATACCATAAAACATGTATTTCACCCATTTTTAATTTTGTATGAACAATAATAGGTAATATAACTTCAATTTCCCATCCTCGGTAATATTGGATTCCCATATACAACGGCTATCTACATCTAGGAACATGGTCATTTAAATATTCTATTAACCCCTTGTCTCCCATAAAATAACCAAATAGTAATAAAAAATGAAATATTTAACCATAACATTGCATTGTAAAATCCTGAATAGGTCTCCACATTATCAGTTCCATCAGATGGTTGGTCACACGACCTCATGCATTTTTTGTTGTATTCCCATAGTTGTGGACTAGCATATAGCATGTAAAGGTTTTATAGTGGGGAGACTATACCCTCATATTAGAGTGGAAGAACAGATGTAACCATAAAAATATATCATCCAATGTGGATATAAACAGACATAACAAAAAACAATAGATGAATAATTAAAAAAACAACAAAATAACAATCAACGTATACTAGGCAATGAAATATACATTGATACATGGTATGCTGATATAAAAAAGGGGAACATGGGGCATGCATGTACAATCATTAAATAAAAAAAAATTAAAAATGGAGATAAAAAACTCCATTATAATCCCCAAAATGTTATTAGTCCTCTGCTCATTTTCACCAATTATGAGAAAATTATATCTATCGTCTATTGTTGGGTGCATTCCCCGGTTATTACCCACAAAAAAATAATTTTCTCGGCTGCCAGAGGTATCGTGGGTAAAGTATGAGTTAAACATTCTTTAAGACTCCACTAACAGTGTCATTAAGTAATCCATGTAGTTATCATAGATATAAAATATGGTACAAATAAATATAATGGACACCAATAATGAATAAATATATTCTGGCATGCTCAGGTTCTAGAAGGACATTTGGATTCTCAACTTACATCGACATAGGCCAGAATGAAAATATTTTCAATGAATATATATATTATATTAATAAATATATAGTATTTTTTATATTTAATCACCTATAAGAACTATGTATTTCCATAAATAAGTGTTCATATACCTGGAATAATATGTGATGGCTAGATCAGGGCATAACATATACAATTGTTACTAGTATAATGTTCTTATAAGCTCACAGATTAGTTTTCATTCCCTAAATCTCACAATTTGTAGGAGAATTTATGGTTGTATGTAAAGATGGTTCATTTTTTATTATCCAAAATTTCTAGGAATGTGATGTAGTTCTTCATTCCCTCTATCCAAATAGTGTCAATGGTCTGTGACGTTACTCATAACACACGATGTATGGTAATGTGTAACTATCATTACCCACAAAACCACCACCATCATTCCATCAAATATATAAAGGGTGTAATCATCTTTATATTTATGATAATTAAGAATTACCAATAATACATCCAATGAGTCTCTTCCAATTACAGGGTAACCATTACCACCCACAATATGTGTTTAAATAACCATGAACAAATTGTGTGCACTTACCACAATCTATAACTCATTTCATTAATATGTTAAAATTAATTTTGGGATGGGAAATCAATCTTGAACAATACCTTCAATGTAATAGATGACATTAAATTAAACACCTCATCAAATATCAATTTACAAGGTTAAACGTTTCATTTAGATAGTGCTACTGTCAAAAGGAAATTACCAACATGTGAAACATTGATTATAAGCTACGATAAGAACATAGATGGTGACTGGGTGTCATTAACTACTATGTTGGAGTAAGAAATCCCAGTCACATCCCATGAAAAATTCTGATGAGGTCTTCTAGTTAATTTAACAATTAACTATAAATGGTAATTAACATCGAAACACCCTAGGGGTGTCCATAATTGAGACCAACAAACTCTAATATATAAAAAAAAGATCAACATGCATATATCAACGTGGATAGATCAATTTTATGAGATGAATGAAATTAAATTGTGATACATATTCCTGGATGGAATGTAGCACAATGGTCAAGGGATGAAAACACTATATATTTTGGTGATAAATATGAACCAACCTACCCTAGATGTATTGATGATTCATTATCATATAGATGACTCATATTCTATTTAGTTTATGAGACATAGGTGAAATCATCAATATTACTGAAATTTGGAAAAATATATTTATCCTAAATAGAAATATATGTTTAGTGATAAAATGTAATAGGAAGGTAGAAGATCATAACTCATATTAAGGTAGATTTAATGCTTTAGATGGTTCTTGATTTGTTATTTGGATGAAAAAGTTTTCACAATACCAAGAATTCAAATACATGAGCGATATAGTCGGTGAATGATGGAAGTAATCTGTAGGAATGAGAAATATGTAATGAAAATGTTTTAAAACAATTCATTCAGTGTATTTTATATATTTCACCCTGAAAATTGGGGGGTGCGTGGTTTGGAAACTTGGTAGGGTCTAACCATGCGCAAGCCGTGCTCAGCCCACTGCATATGGGATGAACCTACACTATTTAGTCTAAAAATTACCTAACCATGTTAAATCTATGAAAAATAACTATTTCAATTCTACATTGTTTTTCCATGGACATTCACCTATGGTCACATGGTTGTAGACAAGTAGTGTGGCCCATACTGCTCCTCTGTCTCACCCCACACTATTAAATATAGACTATGTGAGTTGGGATGCACAATTGTTACCAACAATATGAACCAATTTATTTTCCAAAAAACATGGGGATCTGACACTAAATGAGACCTAAACAACATCATTTCCATTGTTACTCCATTGGGAAAAAATTTCAGGGCCTTTTTATGGAATTTGAATCAAAATCAAACATGTTGTTCATTCGTGAATATGCATATCGTTACAAGAACCATTTAAAATATTTTTATTCCAATGAAAAAAATAATTTTTGAGTATGATATGTATTTTTTGTACATTTATACAGAATATAGAAAATTAATTTTAGAATTATTAAGATTGAACTAGATTCAAGGAAAGATAAATTGTTAACAAATTAAATATAAAGGATTGGAGAGGTCCATTGCATTACTTATTAATGTTATCTTCGTATTCACTTTACGTATGGGGTAATTAAATTATATTCATAAATTTAAATATCAGTTACAATTTAATTTATATTTTGTCTCTTATAATTTTAGTATCTTAATTTATGATCGTTTATGATCATTTCGATGAGTTAAAAACATTAATATCATCATTTCATGAGAGTACATTTGACGTTATCATAGTAGGATAACTTTTTTATATTTATGGAATTATTATAAAATTGGAATTGTTAAAAAAATGAGATAATAAGGTATTCATCCTATTACATATTTTTAATATTTATCATAAATCAATTAATTTTATGTATGAGTATTATTAATTTGAAAAAATGTCAATGATAAGTATTTTTTTTATTATGGTCGGTTTTTCGACGATAACAAACTAGATACATCTTATTTAATATTTTTTATATATTTTGGTGATAGAAAATGAAATATGTTATAATATTCCTATTAGAATGACATTTAACCATATTAATACATCTATTACTGGCTATGATGGTGGTAACTAAATATGAAAAAGCATTATGCCTCGTAATGTTTAACAGCCATATTTTGGACAATGGTATCAATTATTTGAGTAAGAGGATATATTAAAAGGGATGGATATATGATATTCCATTGGATATATTACATTTAGAATATAAATGATTCAGCTGTTTTAATGTTTTAATAATTAAGTAGTTGAGAAGATGGTTGAAGATGAAAATACATTATTAGTGGTGGTTTGAGAAATATACATGTTCAGTACTAGCTCTCGAAGGACCCTATTAGTAACAATAAGTTAATATATTAAAGATAACATAATCTACTCTATGTGGGGTGTCTGGAAAAGATATTGTTTCATATATTTAACAATATTCAAGGCTTAGATTATGTGAGGAGAAGGGGTTGTGAGGGGTGGTGTTTATATGGGGAGGAGATAAGTGTTTTTGATCATTATACTCATTAGTTTATTGTTATGGATCAAGACAATACATATTATTGATTTATGAGAAAAAATAATGTAAAAAGTGAATTATAATTCTACAAAATGGGTGATTAAATAGTGAATGTCTAAAGAGTAATGTATCTGGATTATAATGTTAAATACCATAAATTATGATATTTCACTATTAAAAAAATCATATATTTTATAAAGATCCAAAACAATCAACCTATATCTTTTTAGTTTTATGGATATAAAAAATAAAAAAAATTATTATTATAATTTAATACCTATGCATATTTTAATTATTTAATAAAATTATCAGTTATTCATAAAATATTGATATTAATATTATGAATTATTTTTAACCCTTTTAAAAATTATTTATGTTTAGAAAAATTTATATAATAATTATAATAAAAGAAAATATTAATTTATGAATCCATATTTCGAAGATAAATTTTAATATAAATAATTACAATCATTATATTAGTGCATATAAAACATTTGTGTTGTACGAAAATTCTCACACATAATTTATCATGTTTAGAACATTCATTTACATATTAAATTATATAAATATATATTTTATTCATTTTATAAGTTAAAAAAATATTATTTATCATTTCTATTGCTGTAGTTTCTATTCATACATTTATATTACTAATCCTAATGACTATCTTACTACTCCAATGATTAGATTTCTATTCCAATGGTCTGATTTATTAAGGTCATGTGGGATATCTACATTCTATTAATTCCTCTTATTAAACATAAACTTCATTAACTTCTATGTTTTATCACGTATATATATATAAATTCACTTTTATAATGAAGATTTTATTACTAATAGTAGTTTTTATTTCAACTTCTTGTTCAAGAGTGCAATAATTCTTGTGAATTGATTAGAAAAAAATTATCCTATTATTAATAACATCTTTCAACATAATATCATGCTTTAATATTTTGATTATTTAGTGGATTATTTTATAAATAATGTATTATTTTTTATTTATTATATTTTTTTTGGGTTTCTCTACAGGATGTTTTATATTTATACTACACTTGATAATTATATGAATGAAATATCCTATTATTAAATTATATGTCACTTCACATAGGACCTTTTAACGATCCAGAGGCCTTTGGTGTATACTTAGGCACACTGGCCCTGTATTATGCCTTCTTGGTTACAAGTTCAGTGCCACCCAAGGTGGGGCATTATAGTGAGCGATTAAATTTATTTTTATTCTATAGAACTTTTTGGGAGAATGGTAGATATGATATCTGGAAAGTGTCAAGGAAATGTAACGATCTGAGTCTTGGTTTTGATCATACCATTCATGGGATGTTCCCCATGATTCCTAGAATGGGACAATTGCTATTTGAGTTTTCTAGTAATAGTCTTATTTCATCCCTATGAGTGAGACACATGTAAAGTGGTGTTATAGGATGACTAGAATTATAATCATTATAGAAAATTTCATGATGTTCAGGGTAGATTCAAATATTATTTTTAGATGATAGGGGTTCATAGGACTAACATCATACTACGAGAATGTGTGTTAGGTATTAATTATATGTTTCTAGTGAATAATTATTTCATGTTCTTTAATTTGCTTTTATAGAAGTTGTATTAAATTTATATCCAAAGATTGTAATTTATTAGAAATATGAGATGTGGTTTTTAATGTTTCATTACTATCATATATAGTCATCTCCATAAACGATAATGATATAATGTTACTTGAAAAATTTATATTTTGATCTCATAACTCCAAAGAATATATGAATGGTTAGATGATGACCATGATGAAATATGGTTCTAATAAACATCCCATATTGATTTTCAACTCATAGAATGTAAATGGAATATTATTTAATAATTCTGTTGAAATTTATAAATATTATTAAATTCATATAAATATGAAATATAAATTTCTGAATTTAAACTAAATATTAATCCAAAAATTCAATGTTTATGAAACATTAAGTATTTAAACTATAGAATAACTATTTAAACCCCTATTTTGAAAACCCTACTATTGTAGTCCCCTTTAAGATTGTGGATATTTGGTATTATATCCCAGTAATAAATATAATAGTTCTATTAAATGGTATGTGATACAATTATACTTGTGATTACATTGAGTTATGTGTCTGGAATGAAAGATTCCATTTGTCTTTATGAGAATGATGATTTTAATCCTTTCTGTTATATCCTTGGTGGGTCCTACATTGATAGATGTGTCAGAGGACCTATTGGAACATTTTTTATGAATAATTTTGAGTGAGTTGGTGGCCTATGACATTAGAGGGTGACTTGTGAATTTGGATAACCTAATCTTATGAGATGACTTAGTGTACTATGAATGTATTATTTACAATGGATTTGTGTTTAGTTAAAATTATGTTCGTCCAATTTGTGATGTGGTAGCTATTAAGCACATGTGGTGTTAGAGTCTTATTTCTAGCCATGCTCTGAAATGGAAGGGTCATTTGGATGAGGGACCCTGATTTTTATGGATGTCTTTTTGGTACGTGGTGGAAATATATTAATGATCAATTCAATTTTATAGGGATAGAATAAATATTTTGATCTGAGGCATATACTTTATATGTGTGGTGGGTTTCAATCCTATATTCAAAGGAAAATATAAATTTATTTTTTTATTTGATGTAATATGAAAGGATCATGGTTATTTTCTCTATATGTAATGTGATCATATGTGTGGTGATAAATGATAGAAGATATGATGAGTTGGGTTACTGGAAATTTACATAGCATAGTGTGAAACCCTTTAGTTTTTCAGAATATTAAACACATTTATCATATGGATTTATATATAAAAACAACTAGGCTTATAGTTATTCGAATCATGATTGGGGTTATTATGGGATCAATTGTGCTCATGGATGTCACATGTATAATGAGTTCTTCTAGTATCTTTTAATGTGTGTTGTGAGTCTTTTACAGTTTGAAAATGAGACTATTTAGTGAGTGGTAGGATGATATATTTTGGTATATGTAACACTTAAAATTATAAATATATGTATATTGCGAGTGTATCTAGAATAGATACATATGGTTGGTAAAGAATAAAATACAGGGGTTAGTTATTGGGGTGTAATGTATGTAATGTAATATGTATGATGACCATAATATAATTTTTATGGTGTGTTATTTATTTTGATGAAATTAATCACATTCCTAGGATAGTTTCTCATGAAATATAAGAGACTAGTGTTTAGAGTTAACATAATGCACTGTTATGAATGCATTTATCATTATCTAGCCATTATTTTTGGTAAAGGATGTGATGTGGGATGTATGAATATAGTCTCGAGTCAATGTAATGATTAAAACGAAAAATATATTGTCGGGGAATTGTTCCAATTGTGGACATGTGATCCTTGTGATATAAATGGTTTTTTGAGGGTCATATCATTGGATAGGTAATAAGAAACCATTTTATATTGTGCTTGTGATTTTTGTTATGTTTTTATTCCATGTAAAGTTATATACTAGCCAATGACCATTCTAGAATGTTATAATAAATAATTGGTGAACTCTCTAGCTAGTGGCCTAATACCATCTATTTAATACCCCATTGATATTTTAAATATTGAAAACCCCTTTAATATCATAATATATCACCCAAAACGCATTTCATTTTATGTCTCCGCATATCTAATAGACATCTCACAATGTTTATATTCCCTTGCCTTCTATTGGTGGATCTCCTTCACGTGGTGTCTGATTCATCTTATTCTTTTTAAGAACATGATAAATTAGTGCTTTTATTTTTACACATTTTATATTTGTACTTGTAATTCATTTGAATTTTCTCTTTCCTCATTCTAGTATAATATTCCCTTATTTTCAGTTCATTTTTGAGGATTCAAATTTCCTCGTGATTCATGATGATTATGCAACTAATATTTATATAGAGTGGTATTATATACACATTAGGTTTGTTTTTATAGAAATAGTCCTAGGTTTTATCATACATTCAAAGTGTTGTATTGTGATGTCAGGGATGATTTTCATAGTATTTATGAACTATAATTTGTAGTATTAAATTATTCCACTCCAGAATTGAATTCCCTATATTAAAATATATAAGTTTATGAAAGAGTATATTATAAGTTGAATTCCTCAAATGTGAAATTTACCCTTATTTTTTTAATAAATCATTTACTCCAATAAGAATAATGTAGTGAGATAATTAATGTATCATGGTTCAATAAAAAAAATTGATTGACTAGGAATAATCTCAATGGAATTTAAATGGATTTTCAAAATAATTCATTATGTTTTAATTCTCCTAAAAATTGAAATAGTTTCCCTTAAAATGATGTAAATATATTTTGAATAGTGTTTTATTGGATAGGTATGTTAAATATTTAAAATATGTATTTGAAAGTGTTTTTCAAAATTCAATTGATTAATGCAAATTAATACACTATGTTTTATAAATCATAATATAATTTATAGATGGAACCCTTATTTTATCAAAAGGATAGTTTCCATAAATGGCAATTAATCTTTTAAAATTGATATATATATATATATATATATATATTTATATTAATATTAGATTTGGTGATTTTGGATAATGATGAATCTAGTATAATTGAAATAATTTGTATTGATATGTGACACATTTCAAATATTTTTCATATAAATTTATAATTCTTAATGTGTAATATAAATGTTAAACATGGATTTTTTTGTAATAATTTGGAATATTTAGATGATCTCATTAGACTCCATACTATATGTTCAATTTAGGAATTTAATGATTAGTTATTAGGATTCATGTAATTAATGATGATATAGAATGTTAGGATGAGTTCCCATATGCTATGTAAAAATGATGTCTTTTTAATTCCCTAAGGTGTACTTTAACCAGATTATTCTGGATGATTGTGAATATCACAACGACATCTCAGATTACAATCGAATTCCATGATGATAATTTGGATTCCATGTGATTACTGATGATGAGGGGATGTCATAATGAGAGAATATATTCTAGGGGAATACCATTTTGAGTTCTCAAATTCCATGTGATAATTACTAATAATAGGAATTATAGTAACAACACATGAGTGGGTATGGTTAATGATTGTTGGAATGGTCTACATGATGTTTTTAGAGACACCTCATCACTACCTAATGAATTTGGAGTGGATAATTGTCAAATTACTAAGTATTAAAAATGGTATAGACGACCACATGTTTCATATTTAAATCACAACATTAGAGGTTATTTATTAAATTAAACTAATATTGTTTAAAACAATTAAGTAATTTACAATAAGAACATTCAAAAGAACATATATAACATTCATGTTATTATTGGGACTACATTGATAGTGGCCTATAATGTTTTACTCACACTATTCTTTTGAAACTGTAACAATTGTGATCTAGAGAAGATATCACCATTTGTTTATAGGTTATATGATTAATGAATGTAAAAACACTTATTATGGTTTTCCTAGAATTATTTAATGGGTATGGATGATTGGATCAAGAATGTATTGGGACATGTTGGGGATGATATTTAGCTTAGTTTACATTTACTCTATTATTTTATTCCTATATATAATCTAACTATGGAGAATTCATGACATGTATAGTACAATAATGGTTTTTTAATTTAATATTGTAGTTATTATTGGGACATTCCCTTCATTATCCATTACATTTAATTTGATGGTTTTATAGTTGTTTTGTAATTTATTTTTCTATTACTACATTGACATGATGGATAGTGTACCCATTATGAAAACATAACAACTATATAGTAGTTGGTATACTCTTGTGTATGGATTGTTGTGTTTGAGTTTGTATGGAAGACTGGCCGAAGTCACTAGCTTAGTGTGTCATAGAGTGTGGAATTATAATTGGAATAGAGGGGGAGGGTATCATGTTAGTGTCCATCATCAAAAGAGAGAGTTGATTAAATTGTACATGTGTTTTTTTGGGGGTGGGTAGTTTAGGGTTGGGATATATTTAAAAATATAGTAGTCATATTAATTAAAATATTATAAAATAAATATATGATTATTTAAAAGTGATTTTGTCATTGGTCCACTTCCAAATAAATAAATTATTTATGACCCAAAATTTCATAATTTTATAAGGGGAATGATATATTACCAAATAATTTATTTGGGTTTAATGAAATATATAATAAAAGTAACTATTATTTAGTAAAATTCATGTAGTGGAATTTCTATATAATCTATGTTTATAGTATCCTTATTATTGAGATATTTTTCATCCTTTACGATTTGTTTCACATCATTATTGATTCTTTTTTCTATTAAAATAAAGAGATTTCAATATCACTTGTGGGTGACATAATTTAGAAAATCCACTGCTATATTTTTTGTACAATGGGAATATGTTGTTGAATGTAATATTGAATGGGTGATTCATAATATCAAACTAAATTACATGATATACATTGATAGGTCTTGTTTACACATAAAAATAATTATCACATTTTAAAATAGTATTAATTAAACATATAGAATATTACATGACTAAAAATAGAAGAAAAATATATTTATAACCGATTATATTTGTCATTGATTGTATACATATATATGGTTATCCTATATTTTCATGAAAATCATAATAAAATAAGTTCATGCATTCAATAATTATGAATTTTTTAAATATATTGAAATTTATCACCATACTATTATTCAATGTTGGTCATATATAAATTGAAAATAATTCCTTTACGTATAATATTATGTTTCTTCCTTTCATTGAACTAATGTGTTATTAAATTCATTTGAAATCATTATGTTCATTAACTAAATCTAAAAAACCATAAACTATATTCAATTTTAAGGGGTTTTTAACACATTTTTGGATATTTATAACTATTAGAAAAATGATATAAATTATTTCATTATATTCCAAACATTTTCATTATATAGTTTACTATATGATTTAATTTATTATTTTATAATAAAAGTTCAATTACATATTTTTAATCCAGCTTAGAAAAAATAATTTTGATAATTCCCAATGCATTAAATTCTATCATGCTCAATATAGATGGTGCTTCTATGGGTGTAGTTTCAACAATTGGCTATAAGGGAATCTGGAAGAAATCTATAGGCTTTATTAATGGTTATTCAATCACATTATTGAATTGAATATTTATTTTAAGGTATATATCTTGGATTTAATTCATAATATGTCTTATGAACTTTAATTATAATTGAAGAAGTTTTGTATTTAATATAATTATATGAATTTGGTCAATCATGTCATGAAAAGATCATGTTATTGTTTGATCTATAATTATTTGGAAAGGAGGTATAACTGGAATCATATTAGTGGAATGGAAATACTAACTAATCATATATATTGTTATGTTGTCATGGTTATGAATTTGATGAATTTCCTCATTAAATAAGCATATATATATATATATATATAATAGGAAGCTAATATTTTTTCTAGTGCATTCTCTTAAATGGTGGTCGATTATAAAGTCAATATTTTTAATTTTTTAATATTCCATTATAGAATTCTAATCTCAATGACTTTTGACTAATGGATGGGATGTTGAAACCAACCAAATATTACATTCTATTGTTGTAGAAACTAAATTTAAAAAATTTATTTGAGGGATTCCTAGATACATAAAATATAATATAATTATCATTTTTTGTTTCATATATTTTTTATTCCTTTTTAGTGGATTATTTTCACAATACTCTTTGTCTACATCATGCCCCTCTAGCTTGGTCTATGAAAGATATGCATAATTGAATCCATATTAAATATAATTTTATGGTTTGGAACATACATTGAATTTTCATTCCAATAGAAGTACAAGTTCAAAATAAGGTAATACAGTTGATTTTATATGTAGTTATTATTATCATTCTAATGTATAAAATATACCTAATATTTTTGTAAAATGTGGGTGTAAAATTTCACATGGGATCTGATGGTGGCCACATAGATTTCATTTTTAAGAGTAATTTCGGAATATATTAATTTAATAGTGGTTGAATGTAAATATCATGGGTCCTTTCATAACCACATAGTGTTTTTTTAGGGTTTCTGGTCATTAGGGAGGCTCATAATGATGAGAAAATTAATGGTTTGAATTTATTTATTCATTGTATGAATGAAATAGAGTGGTATCATATATTTTATTCTAGTGGACTCATTAATTATAAAAATATATCCCATATCCTATAATATCTTTATAATAAGGATGGTTTACTGGTGGATGCAGTCCTTGGGTGTGGTAATTGGTTATGCTGTAACACACGAAGTTGTTTCATGATGTAAAAATCTTATAGTTCTATTGAGCATGGAATTTTTAGTTTCATTATTCTGGTAATAAATGAAGTTTTCAATGAGATGTTTGAATAAAACACATTTTATGGCCCTGAATATTCTCTTATGGATGAGGAAAAGGCCTTCCTTAGTCGATATCTAATTTTCCATCATTACATCAAAATTCATGATGGGATAAAAATGGATTCATCCATGATTATAAATTTTATCATAGGTTAGGGAACTTCTCATTGGGATATCATTTACCATATTTATTCCTGAAAATAATAAATGATTGAGTGGGTGGACTTCAAGGGTACTTTGATGAATGGTAACAAGTTTTCTAATTTTGTCCATTCTCAGGGTCTCAAGACAGTAGTCTTATAATTTCAACCAATATTAGGTCTCTTACTTATGAATGTTTGACCATTTTAATTTAAGATTCCATGCTTATCCACCACCTTATACCACCTTATTAATAATTTTCTTATATCGATATTTTTTAATAATACTCTGAATATTTGTCTGCTAAATGAGAAAATTTCTCACAAAGTGTTAGATAATGTTACTGCTAATTTTAATCATTGTGATAAAATTTATTAATTAAACATAACTATGATGTTTTACTGTATTAATTATAAATGCTCTATAATTTTAATACTCTAAGGCCTTAATTTATTACATTATTATATGAGAATGATATTTAAAGAGTAAATAATGATTTCAAAATATTTAGATTCAAATTTAATCATTAAGGGATCAACTGATATTATGCCTATGATAACTATAGATTTTTCATTATTAGGTGTTATATTTAATTGTTTCGTTATACAAGGGACATAAACATGAATATTATTTTTGTCTAATTAAATACCTTATTTTTAATAAATGTTTTAATCATAAAATATGTAAAAATATAAAAATTACACTATGATTTAATTAGTTGGGTTACATGGTTAAATTTAAAAATAATTGGATGGATTATGTGATATAGATGACTAGATAAAACAAAGTCATATTCAGTGGGGATGACCCAATTATAGAATGTATATAATACACATTTATGGGAGGAATCATTGAATTTCATATGTGTTATATTTTTTACATTACACTGTTCAACATTCATTAATGGATTAGATTAACTTTTATTAGGATTAATCTATTAATAAATACTATTAAATCTCAATACAGAGGACAAGATCATTGAAATTTTTCATTTATAAATCTCAAATTAAAATATCATTTCACTGGATTGGAAGAAACCATCTCCACATGATTCAGTAGGATATACATTGAAATTAAAAATTTTGGAGAATTATTTTTTAGTCATTTCTATAGGGTCTTATAAAGATTCGTGATATTTTTCAAAATTTTGAAAATAATAAGAAGTAAATCAAAATAGTACATCTTCATAGATTACATCTTCTTCAAAAATGGATTCCCATAAATGAGTATCATCATATTTAATATATTGAAATTATATATCAATTTTCCCTTAAATAATATACATTAAAATCCTTAAAAAAATTTAAACTGAAGAATTATAAGTTTATATTTTCGAAGTAGAATACAACCATCGTACGAAATTCACCATTGATTACATTATGACAAGTTAATCATAAAGTGACATGAATAATATTATTTATTCATATTATCCATTCTTGAGTTGTGTCACTGTTGTCCTGATTTTGTCTATATTTCCCATAATATTTGAGACACCTTCATTCAATTTCAAAATGATTTTTAAAAATATATAGTTATATTAAAATTCAGGGTGTAATTACTTTTATCATGAATTTAACGCCCCAAACCCAATTAACCAATGTTGGTGAATTATTACATAACATTGGCATGATTACAAGGAATCATGTCCCAAAAGACCGATCAGTTTAACTCTCATGGAAAATAGATTACAAACATGAAGTTCAACATTACAACATGAAAATAAAAACAGCAGTAATTTATTCCATTATAATCGTCCAAGAATCCTATATTATTCCCGCATGTAACTCATCACTAACTACATCATATCCTTTGAAAATAAAACATAAGAAGGGGGTGAGATTAGATGCTCAGTAAGGGTAAATAATTTAGCAGAAGCTATTAACATTTAAGGAACGATTTTTAATAAAACAAAAACATTTTAAACATAAAATTGAACATAATATGGTATAAATATATCAAACATTACCATATAAACATTCACATGGATATTCTAATAGTCGAATAATAACATGTAATAACTAATTTCACAATGAGGGAATGTATTGTACGTGAATTTAATGTTTTTGTCAATGCCTTGTGCCAGGACCTATGGTCTAACTGTAACCGAACCCCAACACGGAGATCCTCTGTAACTGGAATCCAACTCGAAGAGCCTCTGTAACCAGACTCCAACCTAGAGATCCTCTCTAACTAGACTCCATCCTGGGGAGCCTCTGTAACCGGACGCCAACCCAGAGAGCCTCTGTAAGCGGAACCCAACCCAGAGGGTCTTCTTTAACTGGACCCCAAACTGGATAGTCTCTATAACTGGACTCCAACCTAGAAAGCCTCTATAACAGGACTCCAACCCGGAGAGCCTCTATAACCGGACACCAACCTGGAGAGCCTCTGTAACTAGACCCCAAAACAGAGGTTCTGCTTTAACTGGACCCCAACTCGGAGAGCCTCTGTAACTATACTCCAACATGGAGGGTTTGTTGAAACAAGAACCCAACCCTGAGGGCATAATTTTACCATTCCCTGACCTGGAACATACTAGTACAATACATTCATTATAAGAAAAGGTTGAAATATAACATAAACATTAATATTAAAACTAGCATACAAAATATCAATACTTTATCCATTTAACATGAATGGTATAAAATAACACATTCATAGTAAAAAATATCACAAATCATTCAATACAATATGAATGATTTGTATCAGAATTAACCAACACCAAACAAGTTTAAAATCCATTAATAGATGTTGATATAAATGAAAATGATAAGTAAAATGCTTTGAGAGAAATACCCCCTTTTTCATGAAATCATTTAAAATCCTTGAAATTTATAAATTTAGTCATTTAAAAGGTATTTTTGAATCAAAGTGTCCCATAACACATTGATAATTTTTAAAATTATTTTCATTTCAAAACATTCTTGTCCAAATATATAAAACCTTATAATCATTTTGAAAAAAATAGACATTTATTAAAAGGGTTTAGAAAGCTAAATCATTAAAACATTTAAAATGATGAACTAGTTAAATAGACCCTCCCATAAAACATTAAAATATTCCTCTTTAAATTATTTTCATAAAATATGGTCATCTATGATATTTATGTCCCATAAAATACTTAAACAAGAACAATCTCAGATAATAATGACATTGAGAAAATAACCCTTACCTAATTGTAATCAATTGAGTCGTATGAACAATAGTCAATTACAAAAAAATGAAACAAAAAAGTATCATTAATTTAATTAGAATCTTGATAATATATATCTAATGTTAGTATGAAATACACCACATGCAATAAATAAGTGGTGAACAATGGAAATCTAACAGAATTAAAAGTGAGATAAGAAACCCCTTACCTCATGTCCGACATGAGTCGCTCGTATGTTCCTTGTTATTAATGAATAATAAAAATAATTTAATTTATACTTTCTTAAGAATATTTTAAATTTTATCATTCCTCTTATATCATTTATTACCTTGCTAAAACAATTAGTAAATTATTTGAGTTCATATCAGACATTTTGTCGATGTTCGGAAAATGAGTCAAAGATGAACTTATTATAATTATAAATTGTCCATGTGGTCAAAATTCCATCATATACTAAAATATATTACCTATTTATATTTCATATATATCATATATGTCCAATATATATATGTATTTATGACATTACATAACAATCAGAGATAAGAAATGAAATGAACTATTCATGGAGACGGTAAGTCTTACGTACACATGAACGCTAATTTCATTTCTATTTTATATATTAATGGAATTAAAAAATAATTATACATATGTATATTATAATTCATGTATAATATCATATATTAAATCACTAACTCAATACTTTACAAGTCCCACATAAGCCATTGACGAGTCATATCACTTTGAGGGGGTGGTACTCCGCACATCCTCAAATGAAATTATCGTGTTTTACCTATAATGGAAACCATAAAGGTATGATATAAATAAAAATTATAGAATAATAAAGAAAACATAAAAATAATATACATAACATATATAAATACATTTCTATATTAATCTCCTCCATGAGAGGCGGTAGGAGATAATCGAACAATCATCGTTTCGGGAGGCGTTAGTTTGCCAACCAGAGAAACATTATGTTTTTCACCCCATAGGTGGAGGTGTGTGTATTTGTGGTTCGCATATATATCATAACAACATACTAGTATATTTTTGATACTGGTGTTTTCATAAAATAAATAATAAAAAGAGTTTAGGGGGGTTGGAGGAGTAAAATAATACAAAATAAATGAGAAGAATTTAAGAGAAATTGCGACCTTTAATTTGGGTAACTTCCTTTGGTTTGAACCAAAAGGACATTTTTAAGTGAGGTATGCTGAATATAAGGCTTATATGGAAAATATATGGATTTTAAAAGATTATTTAGGTAGGGGTTTGATGATCCAAGGGGCTTTAGAGGTGCGTGGAAAGGTTTAGAAGTGGTGTCCTTTAATAAGGTGGGGGACAGACTCTTTTGGAATGTGTGAAAATAATATTTTATTATATAGTGATATTTGGTTTCTAAAGGTCCAAAACTTATTAACGTATAAGTTAAAATGACTCATGGTCGAAATAAAACAATACAATAAGAATTGGACAGGTCGTGGATATTGTTTTAATATTAATAATTTTATTTATTTAAATCTATTATTAATGAGGTAAATACTACATCACTATTAGGTCATGAATAATTTTATTAATACGATGTCTAATTTTTTTTAAATAAAATACCATAATTAAAAGACTATTTTTATCTTTCCAATGAATATTTATTGTAGAAAATATCAAGTATAAAACCCCTTATGAAAATTGATTTACTAAAAGATATTTGTTTATGTCATTTTTCCTCTAATTTATGTTAATTAAAATAATGTGTCATTATCATTCATAATTGGCTCCATGGGGTCCCAAAATCGACCCAAAGATTTCCAAGGTCGGAAATGACTCATCCAACAAGGTTAGGATAACTGATAAGGTAATTTTTTATAATTACGATATTCTTTTTACCTTGAATTACCCTATATACCTTTTAACGCAGTAAATAAACGTCAAAAGTTACTATTTATCAAAAATTATTTTCATCTTATTGAAAAATGTTTTATTACTGAGGTTAACCATGTCACTTAGATTTTTGAAATTCAACTCATAGAAGTGGTAAAATTATGTTTTATGCAAATTTTCAAATTCTCCTAGGAGGTGGGTAAAAGACTGTAAAAAGTTCAATAAACTTTTTATATGTATAATCTTATTATAAAATTAATAAAATAAATTATATGGAACTTATATAGGTATTATTTATATATTTTTACCTAAAATAAATTTATATAAATTAAAAAATTATTTAAATAAAAAGTTGGTTTTATCCAATAACTCCGTGTTTTTACTATTCATCAAAAATAGAAATTTTTCAGAAAAATACCAAAATTTCACCCTAAGATAATTTTTATATTCTGAATTAAAAAATTATCTATTTTACAAAATTCAAAACATATAATTTTCATTTATTAATTTATAATTAATTATGGTTGTCATAACCAAAAAGCGTGTTTTTATGAAATAATAATTAACAAAAGATTGATACTTGTTTATGTTCAATTTCAAAGTGAAATTACATCCAATGAATAATATTGGATTAAATGGTAAAAATATAATCTATTTATTCTGTCAAACCATTAAAATGTATAATTTAACACTACAATTTATTTTGATTAAAAATGTTTTTTAGATAAAATACAGTATTTTTCACCATTCACACAAATAAGAATGCTATCATAAAAACATCAAAAATTTATTAAAACTAAATTCATGTGTCCTGATTCTAAGGAATATGTTTATTTTGAAAATTTTAATATATAAAATTTTCAAATATTTGATTTAAAAAGAGTTCACCATAAAAAGACGGTAAAACTGTATTTTCTTAAAAAAGACCTCTTTTATCAGAAAAAAATGATTTTGTTTTCCCATTATGTATATGAAACTCATAATATGGATTCTAAAAATATAAGGATTATATAAAGTTCAAAATTATATAATACTATTCATAAAAAAAAATTTAATGGCTAGAATTTTCTGTCATGGTGTGCTTGAACTCAGTGTTGTGTGTAGTGAAAGTTATTGAATTACTTTAAAGATATAATGTACTATGAAATATTGTAGTGTTACATTATTCCCTCCTTCAATAAATTGTGTCATCGCGTTTTGAAAATTTTCATTGAAAATAAATGGTTGAAAATAATAAATACCTTTGTTGGAAAACGCACATCGAAAATCAGGTTAATAAAATAAAGTATTAATAAGTGGAAAATGGGTATGAAAAAGTCACACCCAAATTATGATCTCGATTAGGAGAACATTGGTGGAAATTAGTGACACATAATTGGAGGAAAACGTAAATATCTATAGGGAGTGATTGAGGTCATCAGTTTCAAAAAATTGTAGTATTGAGGTCCTTAAAGCCATCAATCTATGATTATTTAAAAATATAAGGTATTATGGTAACAATTTTTAGTTACAATATCTGTTACCTAAATTTTAAGAATTTATTTCTTCATAGTGTAAGAGAAGAAAAAAATATATACTTGACATCTAGAGTTCCATCATTTATCTAATTTCTACCACAAACTCATAATTAACTCTAAATGAAAATATAACAATAAAAAATATTCTACTTATCATATTCGTATTGGGTTCCAAAAAATAAATTTATAATTCATCTACCAAAACTTTAAAAAAAACTAAGTTATTCAATCCTGGAAATCAAATGGGATCATGGTAGGTGATACTCCTTTGTCGCCCTTCAGTTGTGGGTTCATGTCTAACGGCCTCCCCGGACACGACATGTTACTACCCGACCTCTGGGATTTCCATTTTATGGAAATCCAAAAATAAACGCAATCTAGACTAATCCAAAATACTTCTTTCCAAAATCACAGTCCAAAATTTATATGGAAGGTAAACAAAATGAAATCTTTTTTGCCACGTAAAAAAATGTGAACACCATCATCATTAATTATTTTAAAACCCTGCATCATCCTGAATTACCATAAAACCTTCTTGATTACATTCATGATCACTTATTCCTTATATAATACTAGATATACTCTTTCTATCCAAAAATGTTTTAAACACTAATAATGATGGAATATAAAAATCATTAATTAGTTTCAAGGTAGTCAAGAATATAAAATATAATTTATCAAAATCAATTATTTATTATTCCAAAGTCACTATCTCATTATCAGAACCATATTATTGTTTATCTTTCACTCAACCATATATCTACCAAAAATTTAACCTGCTATTGAGTCACTTTTCATGGTACCACACAATCTCAACTTCTTCATGAAATAGTAATGTAGTACATTCCTTATATACACTATAACTATTATATCATGTAAATCATTAATACAATACTAAAATGACACAATAATTTAAATAACAATGTAAGAAATCTAATCATTTCTCTTCATCTTCGGTAGTAACATAACTTTATTTTTATCCAATAGACGTATTTGGGGAATACTCTAATGATTTTCACATTGATTCGTGTAGTGTCCTAACTCCATGCAGATGAAGCATTTTACATTTGAAACTTTTTTCTTGCCTCTGAAATCACGTACTTGGTGTCCTTTTTCTCTACACATATATCAAACTCATATTCCCTTCAAGCATTTACCATGGTGATTTGTTCCAAAATTATCACATATGGAAATATCATTCTTTTCCCTCTCTCCTTTATCCAACTTTCACACTTCCATCCTTCTATTCTCTTGCATCCCTTCAAAGCCGTAGGACTCATAGAATTCATTACTTATCTTATTAACACATGATACTATTTCTTCATATGTTCAGAATACATGGGGGACTATTTACCTTAAAAATTTTGTCTTAATACCATCAAATATATGATCATTATTACTCTTTGGAACATATGTATTGTTGGAGTTCACATTACGTCTACTGGGTGACATTTCTATATAATGGCATAAACTAGGTCAGTTTAGGAATAACAATGAATAATTCAAAACATGTAAAATACCAAACGTAAATTGAAAAGTTTATGGAAATAATCCATAATCATAAATATATTTTCTTTGAAGAGGCATATACCTGTAAATCGTTTATAATGATTTTTAAAGAAAATGGGAATTATCCCAAACATATCCCCCTAGAGTGTCATGTCCAAGAGTGCATCAAGGACTGTTTTCATGCAACAATACTCGTTCGAGTCTTACTGAATGTGGTGTTTTAAGGTTTTACACATAGATGCATTTATTCCAGTGTCGCCTCTACTTACTCGTATCCAGACATGGATGTATTTTTTGGAAAACTCACAAAATCTCAACAATACCAAAATTCTAGGATATTTTTTGATACTAGTCCTCAATGTCAATCTTAGCGTAATGTGCTCTAATCAGAGTTTATCTAAATCTATTTTCCAATGTTATTGCTAAAATTACTTTGATTCCAACTGTAACATCTCGACCCTAGTTACACATAGCCGATGCATTATTACATAACATTGGCATGATTACAAGGAATCAAGTCCTGAAGGTCCTATCAGTTTTGCAGTCTTGTAAAATAGATTACATACATGAAGTTCAACATTAAAACATGAAAAGAAAAACAACAGTAATATATTCCATTAGAATTGTCCAAGCCTCCTAGATTATGCATGTCTGTCACTCATTACTTACTTCTTCATTTATTGGGAAAATAAAACATAAGATAGGGGTGAGCTCTGATGCCCTGTAGGGGTAAATAAATTAGTGGAATCTATAAAATTTTAAGGCATGATGTGTAATAAAACATATTTTTAATAATAAAGATTAACATAATATGGATAAAATAAATCAAACATTACCATATTAACATGCACATGGATATTCTACTAGTCGAATAATCACATGTAATAACTAATTTCATAATCACGGAATATATAGTACCATAATTTAATTTCTGTGTCAAGGCCTCGTGCCAGGACCAAGGGGATAACTGTAACCGGTCCCCAACATGGAGAGCCTCTGTAACCGAACTCCAACTCGGAGAGCCTCTATTACCGGACTCACACACAGAGAGCCTCTTTAATTGGACTCCAACATGGAGAGCCACTGTAACCATTCCCCAACCCAGAGAGACTCTGTAATCGGTCTCCAACCCAGAGGGTCTGCTGTAACCGAACCCCAACCTGGATAACATTTATAACCAGACTCCAACCTGGAGTGTTTCCTGTAATCGGACCCCAACCCAGAGGGCTTAATTTCACCAGTCCCAAACACGAAACATACTAGTCCAAAACATTCATCATAATAAAAGGATGAAATATAACATAAACATTCGTATGACAACTAGCATATTAAATGTCAATACTTTATTTATAAACAATGAATGGTATAAAAATAACACATCCATAGTCAAACATATCAAAAAACATTCAATACAATATGTAATATTTTTATCATAATAAATCAACATCAAACAAGTTTAAAATCCATTAATGGATGTTTTCAGAGATGAAAATGATTTGTAAAATTATTTTAGAGAAATACCCCATTTTCATGAAATTCCATAAAATTCTCACAATTTAAAAAGTTACTCATTTAAAAGGGGTTTTTAAATAAAAGAGTCCCATTCCACTTTGAATATTTTTAATAAAAATATCATTTCAAAAAATTCATGTCCATATAAATATATCCTTAAAATCATTTTGAAAACATGGACATTGAATAAAAGGTTTTAGAATGAAAATCTATAAAACATTTAAAATGAAAAACTAGTTTAATAGACAGTCACATAATACCTTAAAAGATTCTTTTTGAAATAATTTTTATAAAATTTGGTTATCTACGATAATTATGTCCCTAAAAATACATACACATGAACAATCTCGGATAATAATGAGATTGAGGAAATAATCCTTACCTCGTTGTAATCAATCGAGTCATATGAACAATAGTCAATAACCACCAAATGAATCATAGAATACCACGAATATGAAGAGAATCATGATAATATATATCAAATTATAGTACACAATACACCACATGCAATATATATGTTGTGAAAAATGGAAATCTCACAGAATTAAAAGTTAGATAAGAAACCCCTTAGCATGTGTCTGACTTGACCCACTCGTATGTTCCGGGTTAATCCTGAATAATAAACATGAGATAATTTCTAATTTCTTAAGAATATTTTCAATTTTATTATTTCTTTTATATCATTTATTTCTTTTCTATAACAATTATTAAATTATTTGATTTCATATCATACATTTTGTCGATGTCCGGAACATGAGTCAAAAATGAACTTACTATAATTATAAATTGTCCATGGGGTCAAAGGTCCATTATATATAGAATTATAATACTCGTTTAGATCTCATATATATCATATAATTGAACTATATATAAATATTTATTTATAACAGTACATAACATTTGGAGATAAGAAATGAAATGCACCATTCATGGAGATAGTAAGTAGTACGTACGCATGAACACTACTTCAATTTCTATTTTGTATTTTAATGATATTAAAAAAGAATTTTACATTGGTATATTATAATTCTGGTATAATATCATATATTATATCATTAACGCCATTCATTATACGTCCAACATAAGTCATTAATGAGTCATAACACATTTAGAGGGCGGTAGTCCGCACTTCCTCAAATGAAATTATCTCATTTTACACATAATGGATACCATAATGGTATGATATAAATGGAAAATATAGAATCATGAAGAAAAAATAAAATTAATATATATATCATATATAAATACAGTACCATTTTAATGTCCACCATTAGAGGTTGTAGGAGATAATCGAACAATCATCATTTCGTGAGGTGTTAGGTTTCCAACCACAGAAACCGTTTGTTCTTCACACATTAGATGGAGGTGTGTGTATGTTTAGTTCGAAGAAATCTCATAAAAACATCCCAGTATATTTATGATAATGGTTTTTTCCTAAAATAAAGGAATAAAAAGAGTTTATGGTGGTTACAGAAGTAAAATAGAACAAAATAAAGAAAAGAATTTATGAGAAACCATTACCTTTAATTACGGTATCTTCATTTGGTTTGAGCTAAAAGGACTTTTTGATGTGACTTCTACCATCGGTATGGATTCTAGGTGTAATATAGGGATCTTTATATATTATTTGGGTAGGGTTTGGATGTGCCAAGGTGCTTGAGAGGTGTGTGGAAAGGGTTAGAAGTGATGTCCTTTTATAAGGGGGAGGAGAGACTCTTTAGGAAAGTGTGAAAATATTATTTTACTATATAGTGATATTAGGTTTATAAAGGTCCAAAACTAATTAAAGTCAAATATAATAGAACACATGGTCGATGTAAAATCTTCCAATTATAATTGGATAGGTTTTGGATATATTTTTAAAATTAATAATCTTGTTTATTTGAATCAATTATTACTGAGGTAAATACAACATAATTTTTGTGTCATAAATAATTTAATTTATTTGATGTCTAAACATTATAAAAAAAATACCATAATGGAGGAAATCGTTTTAGTATTCCAATGAAAATTTATAGTTAATATTATGATTTATATAACCCCCTATAAAAATTGATTTAATAAAAGATATTTATTTATGTCATTTTTGCCTTTACATTATGTTAATTAAAGTAATGTGTCATTATCATTCATAAGTGGCTCCATGGGGTCTCAAAATCGACCCAAAGATACCCACGGTCGGCCATGAATCATCCAATAAGGTTAAGAAAAATTTTAAAGTAATGTTTTATTATTATGATATTATTTTTAACTTGAATTACCCTATTTACCATTAACTGTGGTAATAAAAGGCAAAAGTTACTATTCACCAAAAATTATTTTCATCTTATTGAATAATAATTTACCTATTGAGGTTATCTATGTCACTCCGACTTTGGAAATTAAACTAACATAAGCGGTAAAATTATTTTTTATTCAAATTTGAAAATTCTCCTAGGAGGTAGGTAAAAGACGGTAAAAAGGTCAATAAAAGGTTTATATATCTAAAATTATTTTAAAATTACTCCAATGAATTATATTGAACATATATATATATATTATGTATCTATTTTTACAAAATATAAATTTAATTAAAATAAATAATAATTTAAATAAAAATTCGGTTTTAACAAATAACCTAGTGTTTTTCACCATTCATAAAAAATTGAATGTTTTCATAAAATTACCAAAATTTCACCCTTAGTTAATTTTGATATTAAGAATTCAAAAATTAAGTATATTTTAGGAAATTCAAAACATAAAAGTTTCATTTATTAATTTAAAATTAATTCCCGTTGTCAAAACAAGAAAGCGTGTTTTTAAGAAATAATAACTAACGCAAGAATTAAAATTGTTTATGTTGAATTTCAAAGTGAAATTATTTACAATGAATAAGAAGGGATGAAATCATAAAAATTTAATCTATTTATACTTCCAAACCATTAAAATTTATAATTTAACACTTCAAATTATTTTGATTAAAAAAGTTGTTTTCTGTTAAAATTTAGTATTTTTTACTATTCACCAATATATTAATGTTATCAGAAAAAAACCAAAATTTATTCAAAACTAAATTCTTGTGTCCCAATTCTAAAGAAGAATTTTATTTTTCAAATATTAATACATAACATTTTCAAATATAGGATTTAAAAATGGTTCTTTTTTAAAAGGCGGTAAAAATGAATTTTTTTAATTCTTTATTTATCTGAAAAAATTAATTTGTTTTTTCATTATGTCTATGACACTAATAATATGGATTATAAAATTATAAGAACTATATAAAGTTAAAATTTTGGTTAATATTATTCCTAACCACTTTTTAACGGCTAGTTTGGTAAGTCATGGTGCGCTTGAACTCGATGTTGCGTGTAGTGCAAGTTATTAAATTACATTGAAAAAAATGTACTATGAAATCTTGGGGTCTTACAGTGGAATAATTATAAAAGTAATAAAATAAATAAAATCATTTTCATTGATAAATGATATTTAATTTAAATTTATTATTTCATAACAAATTCCAATAACATGTAATTCATTTTTGGTTTATTTTATAAATTGATGAGAATTTCATAATGAGTAAACAACATTGATCATCAAAAAATTAAATTTCATTAAAATAAAGAATAGTTCTAAAAAGATTATATATGTATCATTTATTTATAATTAAAATATAAGATATTCAAAAAATAATAAAATATATTTTAGGAAATATCTATTATAAATAAATAAAAATTGTTTTATAACATTAGAGTTTAAAATTATGCCCATATGATCAAGAAAAATGAATTAATCATTTTCCATGAATAAGAATTTTATTACAAAATAGAGTGATAAGATATAAATTGGATAAATTTCTTCAAGATCACAATTTAAATTATTAGACATACCATAGATCTTCTGGGTTTAATTAAATATGATCTTCAAGAATATAATTAAAAAAATTAACATGATTTAAGTCACTCTCAAAAAATAATTAGAACTTATGTAATAAATTTGTAGGGAAATTTACCTGTTGTCCACATTATTTAAATAAAATTATTATACACTTTGAGATAAATAAAAAATATTTAATATATTAATGTTTTATTCTCATTCTTGTATATTCTTCATTACACAAGAAGAGACATGGTCTTTATGAATCTACCGTTTTAAAATTTTATAAATAAAATATATAAAATAATTTCTTAAAACATAAACATAATAACTTATTTTTTAGTAATCGTTGAAAAGATAGAAAATATATATCTTGATATTACCAAATGTCTTATCACAAGAGTATCCCTTGATAATAATAAATATTTCAGTATCTTTTTAAGAACATACTGATAACTCTAATAAAAATCCATCACGGCTAGAAATGTTGTTTTAATTCATTAACAATAGGTCTATATTTTTGAAATAAATGTATGAAATAATAATAAAAAATAATTCCTCACATATATCCAAAAAATAAAATTCCATTCACTCAGAATATTATGCTCATTAGAAAATCAACGTGAAAAGTTATCAATTTATTTCTGGAATAATAGTACCAATATCGTATTTCAAAAATATTTTTGAAAACTCCACACTAATAGTAGAATAATATATAACTTAAAACAAAAATTGAAAAATAAATATGAAATGATAACATTTTGCAATCATAGTAATAGTAAACTCACATCTTCAAAGAGATAGAGACACTCATGTTCATGATGTATTCATAACATCCCAACATAAACATATACTTATAAATATATTTTCACATATTTTCATCAAAAGGGAACTACATTTAATTTATTAAAATTTGATAATACTAGTCTAATTTATAATATAATCTAAAAATAATTCATCCCACTACCTTGTCTAAGAGGATTATAAACCTCCATTATCAATAAAAATTTATAGAATACATTATTGGAGAAATTTTATTTAAATACATAAAAAAATAATTATTTATCCGGGAAAATGTGTCATAACCATTCATATATTTAAATTTAATTTTATAAATTGTTATATAATGTAAATATTTTCTGATTGTAAGTTTTTAAAAACTATATATAATGGAATCTAGTACTTAGATTAATCTAGTATACTAATAAATAAAAAATCACCACCAAAGTAAGGTCTTATAAGTGAGTCCTTATCGACATTTATCATTTATTAACATATGTTTTAACTTCATTCTATTTTCCACTAGATCCGTAGTCACACAATTATAAATATAAAAATTCCATTAATCTAACATATTTGCAATGAAGAATACACAACTCAATATGAAAATTTATCTATCAAAGCATCCAACCCAATTAGTGACTACAAGTCTAAACTGTTTATCCATAACATTATTGTTATGTGTTTACCCATAATTATCTGTATAATATAAATTTAATTTAATTTTTTTAATTACATGGTATTCTTTATTTATATTTTATTAATAACCCATTAACATAAGATTGACACTTTCCTATCATGAAATCATAAAATAGATAAATTTTTCTTTATGATTTTAGTAGTCAAATTGATTAGCTTACTCTATTTATGATATCTAACATGTATTTCATTTCTACAATTTGATTATAATAGATATTATATACTTCAATTTTGATTTGCAGAAGAAATTTCCAATTTTATTGATGATATAAATTTAAAATAAGATCTTTTCTTATGTTTATTAACCCATAAAATATTTCATTTGTCCATGATTTTCTTAGGAATCCTTTATTACATATGAGAAAAAATTAATTTAACACTTATAAATTATTTCTTATATTCAAAATTTTAATAACATAATCAATCTTTATTAGTCACTAAAATTAAAAAAAATTAGATTATTTTTTCCTTCTATAATATAAAACTTTTAATGGATTCAAAAACATATCCCATATCAACATCCAATATCATTGGTATATGTTTTTTTTATAATAATTATTGGTAAAAAATAGATTCAATTTTTTAAAATGAATACAATGAATAAATCATTAATGATGATTAGTATCAATATCTTTTTGTAATGAATTTGTTTAGAAATGAAAATATGTAATTAATTTTTATTGCCAATTATCTCTATTGAGTGTTGATAAAAATTTATATTCTAATAGTATGAATCATTTATATATCATATAATGACACATTAACATCAACCAATCCAAATTGAGATTATCCATTACATACTACTCCGATGACATTAATTGAAACATCACCACATTCATTATTCTTATAACAAAAAACTAATTTTGTTCTACCAATATTCCTAAATCATGAATTCATAACTAGAACCTATATGATATTGTATTAAATTTTTACAAGATATTAATTAAATGAATAAATCTATTTGTTAAACATTAATAAATCTTTCACATCCTTTGGGATTACATTAGAAAAAAATATATAATGTTTTTCAAAATGCTATTCCGATTTAAAACACTAGATGACTGACTGAAAATAAAAATTTGTATTATCAAAACACATTTAAAAAAATTGAGGAAGGAAAAGTATCAAACATAATAGTCATTAAATGATAAAATAATATTTATTTATTGAAAACATAATCACATTTTAACAATTCTCCCTATACAGTTTTAATGAAATATTGGTTACCAAATGATATAGATCATCCTTTAAAATGTCTTCAATGTGATACACCAAATTTTCCAAAGTTATTATATAATCTCCTTTATTAATAATCCTTTCATTGAACCTGAATACCAATATTATGTTCTACTTTTCAATATATGAACTCTTCTAATTATTAGTATCCACCAAAATATATCTCTCCATAATCCTATCATGTTTTTCATGCATGGAATTAATCACAAGGATGTCCCCCACCATTTATTACACTGACTAAATATTCATCTCAAAGACCATACCACCCTCCACGCCTACATGTTTTAAATTAGAAGCCTCTAATGGGTCCAATTTATATCTTTGCAGATCATCAATCCTACTGTGAGTCTCACTAACAGTATGATCCTCCACCACAGAGAATCTCTATAACCAAATGGGGTCTCCCATCACTCCAATAAGAAGCATATTTTCCTAGTCAACTCCACCATCAGGATCCTTCAAATTGGAGATAGAGACGCTATTATTTTCCTTTGACCTCAACTAAGATAAAGATCTTACCTACATTGGGTTGTAGAGGAAATTATAATACTTTCTACCTTTATCTTTATTCCCATTATCAAGGATTACGTTCAATATGTCCATATCTCCCTTCCCCTCTATCTTCCTCCTCAGACTATAAATTCTTCTATAGAGATGTACACCTATAAAAACACAAGAAATGTATCCAGACTCTACATCACAAGACTCAACATGAGACTAAGCTGGTCTATCTTATATGGTTTCAACCTGATCACTTTGATCTATGACATTATGAATTGAATCTATCACATTGATGTGATTAAATATATTTAAACTAGACAAAAAAAATACTTTGTAGAGACACTTTTTAACATTTTTAAAACCATTAAAACACTGTAATTTATTCACCCAAACCTTACACCCCATTGAAACATCCCCTTAAACAACATTGCATACCACTTTAGGTTAGTCTCCACTCCCAGAATACACCACCTCTTCCTAATAACTCAATGTCACTACATCAGATCCCCATAACCGCATCAGAGTATGATCAATTAGAATCATATTAATGACTCCAATGTTAGTATAAAAATCCTCCTCAAATGGTTTTTTTTAATATTTGGGGAAGGGGATCATTATCCAAAAAAAATTATAACCCCGGGAATTAGAAGAACCCTGTACTATTGGAATAAACAAATAAGATTTCGACCTGCTGAAAACATCTACAACATTGGGGTTTGTCTCTCTAGGATGCACCTATTTTAGGAAAATAGTTTTTTGCACCCTTTTCTAGATGACCAGTAGCTTCCAATGAATAATAGAGTCTTGGATCAAAATGGCCCCGATATTCATATCCCACGGGTCCGTAGTAGGAAAATAAAATCAAATATTTCCTCTTGAACTGGGACCATCCTTGATTTACTTTTGAGCTCGGTTCCCATAGATACATGTTGCCTCCAAATAACCAAAGAACAAGAACAAGTAGATTAATTGACCCACTTATCTAAATATACAGACAATGTATATCTATGTTCTTCAGGAACTAATAGCCACTGAAAATCAACAATCATATGAAAAACATCATCTTCAATACAGATTCATGTACAAATATGGTGAAACCACCCATTATCTAATATCCAAACACAAGTGTGAACCCACTATGTTAGTCAACATTATAAGTATGGATTTGTTTCTAAATGGAATGGGGAGTTCAGGAAATCTTACAAAATGTAGTCATGGAAGGATTCTAGTGTAAATGGAAGTCAGAAGACTATAAGAACAAGAAGAATCAAAGACTGTTTCAAGCTTATGGTTCACTGGACCAAACCACAATTAGATTCCTTTAAATTTTTATAATACATTTTTATATGATAGAATTATTTATTCTCATTAATATTGGATATAATTTTCATGTATTGAATGAGATATTTTACATATATCATAGTGAGTATATAAGATTCCAATGACATTTTTATGATTAATTTTGATTGAGAACATTGGTAATCCTATATGGTAAATAATTTAATGTTTCAATAAAAACATATGTGTTGTTTTCATATATAAATGATTTTTGGAATTATTCCTCACCAATACATGTTCAATTTTATTTTATTATACATTAAATGGTGACTTTTTCGATTCTATATATATTTTTTACACCTAAAATATATTAGATAGAGTTAGAGTGATAACTAAAATTATTTAGGACCCTTATGTTCTATGTTGTTTGTATAGTGTAGTAGAAAAGGGTATTTATTAATACTTTTAATTTTTTTTATTTTAATAATATTTTTAGAAATGTGATCTCAGTCATGTGATTCTCATTGTAAATAAAATCCACCATAAAGACCCTTATAGAGCTCATTTAGGGAAGGGACTAGATTTCCCAACTATTAGTTGACTATGGTCCTAATATTACAAATTTAATGACCATTAATGAGTAGATTTTATTTTTTTTCCACATATTACATACCCTAATGACATATAGAATCTACGTATAATGCCTTCTATGATTAGTATTAAATGTGTGTTTCATATACATCATCCCTTCATTCTTTATGGTTTGTGAAAAATATAGACTATCAGGTTATGGATTGTGATTTTCTGGGATATCATTGTTACATTGAGACACCCCATTATAATATGTTCTACCATGTGATATATATTTTACAAGGACCAACTAATAACTTTTCAGATTTATTTTCATAGGTTGACCAACATGCGGGGTTATCCCTGAAGGATTTAGTAATCTATTTCATTTAGAATTTCTTTTCCATGATGTTGGTGGATGATGTGGCATAATATTTATAATATATTAATTTATCAGACTTTTCAGTTCTATATCATGAATCAAAATTCATTGGGACTCATTATTATTATCCAATTAAAGTTTTAGATGATTTAAATAAATTTAGGTTCTTCAAATATTGATTGAGATAATAAGGAATATTTCTAATGATCATATAGAATTGTACTACATTTTAAATTTTTTTGATTCCACCCTTTATACAAGAGATGAAAAAAATAAAGATAGGGATTCATATATTTCCCCCTATATAATGACTAATAGAAGGTTTCGTGATAGATAAAAGAGAATATTTTATTATTCAATATAAGTACGAATAGGTCATAGTATTCAATGTGGTGGACTATTTATTCTATCTCAATGAAGAGGTTATGTTGAGAGTTAGTGGGGTGGAAGACCATTTTATGTGTGACCATGGAAAATTTATAAACTAATATCAAAGTGTCTATGTGGGATGATGTGGTACACATTGTGGTTTTATAAATGTTCAATATAGCTTGTTTGAGGTAGATTTTTTGAGATGTCACATGGCTCTAAAGAAGGGAATGGTGAGCCAATACAAACTCATTATTGTGGTAACCTTTTATGTTTAATAATTAGTGGAGGATATGGTTACCCTTATTAGGTATACTAGATTTAGTATATTTATACCATTTAAGGGGATACTGTTATTGTCTATAAGGTCGAGGAATAAGTTAGTAGAACTATAGAGAGTATATACCTATCGATGATAAATTTTCATCATTGATTATTTGTTGTTAAATTCCTATGATACCAACACCATATAACATTTTTTTCATGGGATGAAACATAATTTCATGTTATCTAATAATTTTGTATTGGATAGAGATAATTTATATTGGGAGATATCCATTTATACGATATTAGAGGTACAATATGAGGGTGCTTGATAATTTCAAGAATTCGTAATCCTGATACTTGGATAAAGGATTCACTAGTGTTTCTATATATTGGAGATATACAGTCTCTATAATATAAAAATATTCAAAATTTGGATTTTAATGATGTTCATATCAATAAGTATTATTTATTAGTACAATTTATGTCAGTATTGGGTTACTGATATACATTTTTTAGATAGTTTAATGTTTAGTACGACCTCTTTATACATGGAAATAAAAAAAATTATGATGGTAAAATCATATTTTTCTGGAATCAATCAAGGGCATGAGATTATATGATAGTAAATCTTAAATATAATTATTTAATAGTTATTTTATATATTTAATACATACTAATCATGGTTTGCATATGATAGGGTGGTCGAGTTCTTGATTGATTTGACACCTGTAATGGAGCCAGTATCCATTCTATAACTTTTTTTGGATCTTATAGTGTTGGGAGAGATACTGTTTTAGCTTAACAACTTTTAGGTCTCCCATTCATTATTTCGTGAATTTTAAAATGGGATGATCATATTTATTCTCTATGATGATTAATTGATCAATTTTGTTGTGTGTGGATTATTAGATTTTGAAAAAATATATATATATGAACTGAGACACTTTTACTCATATAAATTGTTTGATTGATCAGTTGTGGGGAGATAATATCTTCTCTACGGTCAAAAAGAGATCAATAAATAAATTTTTTTTGTGATAATATCTTATATTACTATGAGTACATGTAAAAGTATATATGGAATATATTATCACATATTGATGTTTTTTGGAGAAATTCCATAACACTTTTCAAAGTATTGATGAATTGTGTATTCCTTCGCTATTTGGATTTTTATATGGTGGTATTTTTTTATGATTTTATATTTAACACTATATTTATATAGAACCATATATAATATTTGGATATTGAATTGAGCATATTTATAGAGCATCATTCATCATTTGTTAATCATATTTTTTAATAATAGGTTAGAGAAGTTCAATTTATAGAGATCATGTTATTAGAGGCCCGTGGATCAGTGGTGACTGACAATTTATTAGGCATGGAAACTTAGTATAGTTCTATGAAGTTAGTGTAAATATATTTCTTCATAGGACTGTAATTTTATAACTAGAGATTCATTATAGATTCCATCATATTGTTTGTACAGATTATTGACCTTATTAGGATGGGGTAATGTTCATGTGGTATGATCCATGGGGAAGATATATCATGGAACTAAGGGTTAGTTAGAATTTTTTCATACTATAACAATACATGAAATGTTTAAATATAATAAAAAATATTTTTGGGAATTAGGAGATGATATTTTAGTAGTTATAAGGATGGATGTGTTGGTGGTCACTTATGATCTCAAAAATTCATGGTTACTTTAGTGAAACTACATTACATGTATTCTAAAACATGAAGTGGTAGTGAATGTTTTATAATGATGGTGTCACTAACAGACAAAAGTTTTGTAGAACCCACATCCTTCAAAATCTATATTAGATTTAAAATATTTTTGTTTGTTATCTTGCACTGCACACAACAATGTGTTTAAACGAGTAGTGATGTGTTATTTAAATATTACTATTTATTTATTAATTTAACAACCATCCAATTAATTTGGTTGGATGAATATTAATAATTATTTATAAAAAAATATAATTTTTTTAGTTGAATACAGTTTTTTATTACATCCATTATATGCATCAAAAATAATTTTTCCATCATAATTTATTTTTATTTTTTTCCCAAAAAAAAATAATATAATCAACATTCACCACTATTAGAGAATTTATTTGAAAAAATGATCATTATTTTTTAAATAATATTGTTATAATTATATAGGTGTCAATTGTTTATAAATTTTATATAATATTAATCTTTTCATGGAATGGTGAAAGATACTTCATTTAATTGAATGGTGTCTAAAATATAAATTTTATATAAAATCACATTTCATACCCTTTCTTAAGATTAATTCAAAATTAAATTTCATCACTTAATTAGTATAATTTCCCCCTTTTAATTTATTACAATAAAAATAATAACCTTTATAAATATTTTACATGTTAATAGGGGTAAAACTGTAATATAGGGTTAAACATTGGGATAAAGGTTTGAAATTATATTAATTCATGCCTTAATAGTTTTTAATGAATTTATAACTACCATTATCATATATATCTTGAAAATATGGCGAAATGATGCCATTTTCATTGATATTTACATGCTTATTATAATCTATAAATAATAATTAAATTATTTTCCTCTCTTCAATTTAATTTGTCTAATATTTTTATATAAGGATAAAAATATGACATTTTTTATTTTAAATGATTATTTGGAAAGAGATTTAATTATATTATAATTTTAATTAATTTTTAATTTTTAGTCATAGAATAATTAAAATAAATTATCATTTAATGCCTATACATTATTTATTCAATAAACATAAAAATAAAATAAATTTAATTGAATATATTAAATATTATAAAATTATAAAAATTATATTGTTCCAATAATTATGTACATAAATATAAAAATAATAATTATCTGATAAAAAATTTATATTCAAATTAAATTTATTTATGATGTCGATAATTCCATATTAAATTTATAGCGTGAAAAATAATGTTTACCATAATTTATAAATAAATAATTATTTATTAATCACATCAAAATTAGGAAAAATCATATCATTATATAATTTAATATGATAGGTTTATCTTTTCAATAATTTAACATTTTCCTATCACATGTAAATTTTTGGGAAAATTCATGACCATTAATATGCATAAATGCCTTGATATTTTGTTGATATTCAAAAGGTTTCATGGGGGATGATAACAATGATAGAGGGGAAAAAACCTAAATGAAATTTTTGAAATTTTATTGGATGGTATTATTTAAACCCATACCCATAATATCATAAAATTTTTGGTATTTCTAGTAATTTTTCTCATGATGTAAATTTATAATATTTTCATAATTTATTTAACAAAAAGTGTTACCCTCCCCCTTTTATTAAAAAAACCAATTCTCCTCTCATTTAAAAACCATTTTGTGCATTATTGGTATTGTATTCCATTATAAAATACCTTCCTATATTCCTTCTATAGTTTCTGTAGATTATTTTCTCCCATATACAATACATTCATTTCTTAATGATTAATCATACATCGGTTTATCATGGTTGATGTATAACTCTTAATTGAGTACATTAAATTTATTTCTTATTCTCCATCTTATAAATGTTTGTAATTAAAAAAAATAAAAACAAAAATATCCTAAATATTAAAAAATGATATTATGATTACGAAACAAGAATTATTCACCCTCTATTCCATTAAATGGTATTTGAATGTATCACTTTAATATATGTGTGGGGTACCTATTCCGTATACAGATATAATTAATATCCCATCACCGCCCTTAATGAATTTTTATTTTAATGCGTTTGATGTTAATTTATGATATTAATAAAAAATTAATTCTTATATAATTATATTATAATATATACCTTCATAACTTATTGTATGCTATCAAATGATAACATCATCACTGAGTATATGTCTAGTATGACCTATATGAATTGATGTGACATTTTTAATTTTCTATTTAAAGGTATGGTAATAAGGATAAATTTAATGAATATATAAGACATAAATATATTTTAACAAATTTTAATTATTATGTAAAATTAATTATCTCATAAATTAAAAAGATAAAATTTTGTTCATGCATATGTAAAACCTATCATCTTCATTAATGTTGTAATTCATTTTTCGGTATCTTACATTTATGCATGTATATAAATATATATTGAATATATATGTAAATATTTTTTTATATCATGATAAATATTACAAATATGATGGAACCATGATAAATAATTATGACTGGAACTACCAACCCTAAGTACTCATGATTATGGGATGTTTAATACCCAATAATAATGAATATAATATAAAATTTTTTATAAAATTTTATTATAGTGTAATAATACGACCATAAATGAACTTATATTTATGTAAATTATTATTTTTTTAGAATTATATTCAATATATATTTATTATAATGGACGTTAAAATAGATTATGAGTCAGGTGTGCTTGGGGTAATTGATTTCTTTTACAGTCTCATTTTATATCGGGATTATATACAATCTAATTTTCATTGATGGAAATTATAAGTTTTTAATATGAAAAAATTCATTTATTTTAATCACCTATGTTCATTAATTAGATTCTTTTTTAACATATCCTTAAATATCTATTGGGTACATAAATAGTTAGAGAAACTATTCATACAGTAATATATTTTGTTTCCCCATTAGTTGGAAATAGTTTTTTCGCTGGACATATTTTATTAAAACTAATTTCAAGAATATTTTTTATAATCTATAGAGATTTTTATAGCATTTTTAAAAATGATTTATTTTTTTTTAAAATATTTTAAAGTTAATCTTCTTATAATTTTATGAACAAGGCACTTTTGAATTTTTTCTACATATTCCAAAGTAGTCGTTGTTTTAACATGCAGACATGAATTGAAAGTCATAATACAATGACCTATAAGTGATTCAAATATTATATTATAGGTTTCCAAATATCATTTAAATTTATATTTTTTGAAAAAAAGGTAAATTTATGGATTTTATTAATTGATTTCAATGTAAAAGATACAATTTTCCTTAATAAAGTTTCTAATGATATTTTAAGGGGGGCTTCATCTATGACAACACACATTGATATTACTGAGGATATGATCCAATAATTCCATCCCCATTTACTCTAATTTTGTTTGGTGATGACTAATTTTTTATGTACCATATAATATATTAATTTTGAATAAATTTTGACTTATAAAGATTTGGGATAATTAATTTTTCAAACTATTATAAATAAATCTAATGAATAATAAATTAATGTGAAGGGTGGGATACTGTTATAATATCCCATCAATGTATTAACAAGACTCAGAATAAAATAAATTGGCATGTAAAATTATATGGTTTTTTACTACATATATAAATTATATATGTATTATTTTTTTGGCAGAGAGGCCATGACAGTATGATTCCAAATATATCGGGAGAAAGTCATTTCTCATGGATGTAAATATTTATTAATTTTCGTTATTAATAATTTATTTTTCATTATCCATGTATTTTTATATGGATATTTTCCATGTAAACTCAATGTAATGATATTTATTTTTTATGTAATGTGTTATTATTGTACAATAAAAACTCTTAATATAAGCTTATCTACTCATGATAACATCCACTATAGATAAAATCTACTAAGTATTTTATCTCAAATATTTTATCCATTCCTTGTGATTTCAAATATTACATTATTAATTATATAAGTGATCAAGAAATTTTACTTATTTTAAATTTTTAAATATCCAATCTAATATTGGAAACATATCGGTATCAGGTTTTAATTTTTTTCAAATCTAATTATTCTAGGAAGTTGATATAATTTTTGTCTTTTAACAACATAATAATGAAATCACTATCTCATAGATACATTAGTTGGAGTTTCTATAGTTGGTATTATATATTGACCACTAGAAATCATGGGAACTATATTTTAGATAAACATATCTAACTTTAGAATTTGATAATCCATTATAGTAAATGAAATCATTAAATATTAAAGAGATTTTCATTTTTGTCTCAATATTTTGGATGATTATGAACATAATCATTATAAAAAAATTACATATGGAACATTACATATTATGAAGAATAAATTGGTGTATAAAATTAAATGATTTCTTTACATACTAGACCATACACAATGTTTTATAATATTTATGATCAAGTAATCATTAGGCATGATGAATTATGTTTTCAAATATATCAATTATTGTTTAAAGAAACATAATTTCCAATAACATGGATATCCAATTTAGGGGTTCCTCAAATGAAATAATCCTTATTATTTTAATGAAAAAAAACCATTTTTAGTTGACAAATGGATTAAGTCAATCACAAATATATTCCATGAATTATGATATAAATAAAGTGAAATGGTTGATAAGGTTATTTATTATTTTAATAAATCTGTTCATAAATGGTGTTAGTTCATCCTGAAAAATAATGGTGTTAAATAAATTGGATCCCTATAATAGATAAAATTTAATGTGGTATTCTTCAAGAAATTTCCCCCGTGAGAACATCGAGCTTAAATAGATAGTATATTCCAAAAATTAAATCTAATGCCAGAAGAATGTGTTTAAGAGGATGGTGAAAACACAACATTATTAATTATTCATTCTATGTACTACATTCACAATCCCTATACTATAATTGTATGTTGATATATCATAATTTACCCACTCCCTTGGAGAGATCTTGATTCTCCAATTTTATCGTGATATGAAGATATAGATTTCAATTCGATCAATACAAAGACTGAATTTTAAAGGTCTTATATCTAAATTGGATGAAATGAAACAAGAGGTCGTATAATCACCATGAAAAAAATAAATATTAATTAGAATAATAATGTTTGGATGAAATTTAAAAAATATAATAACAATTGAATGAAACATCCATGTACTTGTATATTTTGAATTTTACATTGATTCATCTACTGAAAAATGGGCCACACCTCACATGAATATAAGTTAATTAAATAAAAAACAAATATTTAGTACATTAACTATAACTAGAGGGTGCTTATTGAAAAACAATTCTACCATAAAGGGGACATTTCACAAAAATCAAATTAGAGGACACATCTAGTTTCATGCAATTACTATAATAGTATTTAGAGACTATAACGATGTGATGAAAGTTATATATACTATCTATTCTAAATGTATAAATAATTAATTTAATTTTGTTTACAAACACTATTTTAAATCTTATGAATATTCTATGGTTTTCCAATCACCGACTCAGTGATAAAATTTTGAGTTGGAAGTACAAATTAATAATGGTAATATGATATCGTGTAATGTCTATAGATACTATTGAATATATGTTCATGGGGATTTTTGTATTTCATATAAATAAATCATTCCTTGTGTTGAAATTGATTTATGTTTTTAATTTATTATCTCTTTTAGTGTATTGTTGATATCAATTATCTAATAATAGAAGTTATGATGAATATTCTAAATTAGCCTACAGCTGTTTATCAATGCGAGGATTCACCTAAAAACACAATTGTAATTACATTCAGAATATAGGTTTTACTACCTATTAATAGAGTTTATATATCATTTATGTTTTAGGAGAAATGGAAAATTGAAGATATTCTTAATGAACGAGAGTTTTTTTATGAATTTTCAAATGATTTTTTAAGTATTCAAAACAATCGTGATGCTCTATTTCAAGAATAACTAATACATAGTGCTACACCAATTTTATAGAATCCATGTCTAATGTAAATAATTTATTTTCATGAATTTTTAAAAATATTATAAGAATATATGTATACAAGATTTATTCATCTGAGTACTTCACCATGGGTAACACTAGTTCTTTTTTTAAGATGAATTACTATTCAATGTGTCCTCCTACTCTTTATTGGGAATATAATTAGACGAATTTCTAGAAAATGTATCAATAATAGCATATCAATTATCTATAAGATAAATTAAGAGGAAAGAAATATTTGGCTAGAATTGGCCATTGATACATATATCATTATTTAAATTACATGATGGATGATATACCTGATACAATCTTTTATATATGGTATGTTCATTGTGAATTTAAAATAATTTTATATTGAGTTACCAATGATCCTAATAAAATGTTAGATTTAATGAATATATTCAAAAGATATTTACTAGATATTTTATTCATATAATATATAGATGATTTTACTATATATTCAATGATAGAGGACGAGCATTAATAATATTTTATTAATGTGTTGGGGACAATGATGATGGTTAATCTATATAACAAATTTACCAAGTGGGAATTTTTGATGAATGAAATATCATTAATGTTTCATAAAATTTCTAGTGAGGTTAAATTTTTGGAACAATAATTTTTATATATTATTAATAACAATATAGAAAGACAAAAATTACTATGATTTATTGTTTTCATGGTTAAGATGATTACCACCAGTTCTTTCTTGTAGATTTTTCATGACTATCTAAACCACTCAGCATGTTGAATCATACGAGAGTTATGTTATTTTGAAAAAATATCATGTGAGGTGAATTTAAAAGATCTATATAGAGGGTTTGTAATGAATAATATTTTCCCATGTAATAATTTAGAATATTATATCGATTTATTTTGGAACTATGTGATAATACAATGTTAGAATATGAGTCCTAATGTGATCATAATTAATAATTGAAACACAAAAATGATATTAATACCACACTCATGAAGTTTCCATAATAGTATTGACAAAATTATGAGTGGATTCTAAGATTATAAATTAAAATCCTCCATTGATTTTATTGTATGCTTTTCCCCCAGCATGACATAATCTATGTCTATGTTATGTAATAGTATTTAACCACATCATGGGTAAATAATTAAATATACGTCATTAAATTTATATAATTTTTTGATAATAAAAATAATTACAAAATAAGTAAGTAGTACATACATGGGTATTTATAAATCTGAAGCGTTATCCAAAAATCCTAATGATTTTGAGAATCTTTTTGAGAGTATCTATTACTGGCTCATTGGAAGATAACATCATGTGGGAATCAGATCAAGGATCATGATCCAATGGAGTTCATTGATATCTACTATTATTGAAACATGTAAATTGAATTCATCATTGATAAATACAAACTCTAGGTATGATAGTTTATTTGAGTAAATGTCATCCAATTCATTTATCATGGATCACTGCGGATAAATTCCACAAAAAAGAATTGAATCATGTATTGATATTATATTTATTTGGCATGTATTTATGGTGTTAATTACTTTTTCCCTCTTCGTTCATCTATTTATTAAAAAATGGATTTAGGTTGACAATTAATAAAGTATGTGTTTCATTACCTAAATATTTTGTGATATGTATTTCTTGAAAATTCGTCAAACATTCATAATATTAATTTTCATTGGCCAATGCTTCAATGAATTCCTTTTATTTGTTCAGTGTGTTTCTATTAATCAGTGAAATTGGTCTATTACATTGGTATGAAGGGTGATTAAGGTCATTATTTTATTATCAGTGACAATGGTAGAGTATCTAATGATGGATAAGAATATATCATATCAAGGGTTCCATTCCCAAGAAGGATAAAAATTGATAAATCCAGGTAAAAATAAATTCGACTTGAATGGATTATTTTCACTGAATAGTGTTCCATAATCGAATGATCAATAAATTAAAAGGACGTGTGACCATCAATCTATGAAATATGGTGATGATGATAATGGTGGTGGTATGGAGGATGATATTGATGAGTAACTATTCGGAACAATAACTCATGGGTTTCATCATCTTTACTCAAGGATTATATGGAATGTGTGACCATCCTATTTGACATTACAACTTCTATAAGAAAAAAAATGACCATTGTCGTGTGACCCTTATCAGATTCCATGTTACCTATATTGGTAGCTCAATAAGTATCATGGAGGATACATAGTAAGATTCAAGACAATGTACTTAGGAGTAGACAAGACTAGGATTACACGTGCCTTTTTTTGTATACACAAGTTATTCTGTGGGAAAAACTAGTGGTACACCAGAACTAACAGACTACCTGAGAAGAGTGTATGAAAATCTATATACTCTATTTATGCCTACACACATGTGGTGTATTTATATATTTTCATGTTGTGTAAGGCAACACATTAAGGGAAGACCATCAGTTGAATGGACACATTGTGTATCCCCAATAGACATCGTTTACCCAACTACACATAGTGTATCCAATTTAATGGTGATAGAAGACCTTTTTTATATATTTAAATCATTTATTGGTTGATCATGTGTTATTGGTCTTTCTCCAATAGTGAAAAATGTTGAATTGCATCCACATCATTGGATTGTGATCCCCCTATTGGCTAAGTATCAGATATATTTTTTAGTGTACCCGAATGAGTGTATAGTGTGATCCTATGTCATCTCATTTTATATATTGGGATTGAGGAATCAGCATGAATTCCTAGAGAATTTATTTGTCCTCCAAATTGAAGGTTGCTTAAGTAAGGTTTAGGGTATCATTATAGTATGATCCCTTATATTGCAGGATGATCAATATTGTGTTTTTGGTGCCCACCACCAGTCCTAGGTGTAATAATCCCTATTATTATAGATCTATACAGAGGCTAGAGTTCTTTATTTTTAGGTACCTATGATATTTATATCTTGTATGATTGTCTATGATGATATCATTGCTTATGGTGTGGATTCTCCCATCCTGAGTATTACTCCAATCATAATATTATGGATAAATGTTGTGTTGTGACCGACTGGTGGCACAATGTACTTCTTGAGTATATTTGAGTTATTGTTGTGAGTTGATTAATATGTATATATAATGAGATGAATATTCATGAATATATGTTTTTACTATTCCTATGGTTTCCTGCTAGGTATTTTTATTATCACCCATCCCTGATATCTCCACTTATGTTTTATGAATTACCACGATGATGTCCTATTGGATATTGTCAGTTGAGCATATGGATATAGTGTAGTGTATAATGACCAATATTGACTATATATTTTTCTAGGTGTTTTCATTGGGTATTAATAATCTCCCTATTAGCTTGTTGGACTCTCTACTATTTCTTTCTGGGACTGTATTTGGATCCTTTTATTAGTTATAGTACGTTACATTGATACTCTAAATTTGGGATCATATATGCATGCATGAATTGATTTCTATTTTTCATTATTACATAATTTTATAGCCCTATAGATGTGTTTCAATGTCTGTGATTTTACATATAAATTAGGATAATTCCACCCAATTGCGTGATATTCTTACTCAGTACTGGCCTACAGGCCATAACCAATTGGAGGTGGGCTTGTAGTAGTCATCTTTTAGGACCTGTTGGGAAGGGACATGACATAGTTGTATTAGAGGAGTTTCTTCTACCATGTGAATTTTTTTTGATATGGGTTTTATTTTTCAATATATAGTGTTATGAGTTTATTGTTTGTATATCATGACGAGGTCCTTAGTTTCAGTGTAATATCTAATGTATTCTTACAATTTAACTATCATCATATTCCTTTTGATACTTTATATGTTAAAATTGGTTGTAGGTATATCATTTATCATATAAATCATATTGGGATGTGTTGTGGTTTTCATTTCATTTGTATTCCACTCTCGAGATACACTCTTAGACCATGGTACAAATTGATTGTTTTAGGATACCTCTATAATGTAAACCTTCCTGAATTTTATTTTATGACCTATATGATAATATGTCAACTGATAATGGTTTAGTACATAGAAATGAAATGGATAATGAAAATATTTATTATATACATTGTATACAAACTCCTTTTGAGTATAAGATAGAACTAGATATTATGGTTGATGATAAAAATTGTCTATGTGTACAACTAGATCTCCAAAGGTAGAAACCTGCCATTTTTTGTGAAATCCAACCAACCAAGTAGAAGAAAACTAGACAGAGAAAATCACACGACTATTTATCCTCATGAGGACACCTAGAGATTACATGTAAGTCCCCATGATAATTATTTTCTATTGATCCAAATGGAGGTGGTGATTTTTAATGAAATATTCACCAAACTAGACAACCCTCTATAGTTACACATTGATTGTCTCTTCAGGGAAGAGTTTTTTCAGGAAACATTTTGATCAAGGCACATTTTAGACCATTTAAATCCACATAAAGGATTTTTTATGGTGTTTTATTCATTATGTTTTATTGATCCCTAGTGATATATTAAATATATAGTGTATGATTATTTCTTCGTAACATATTTTTTTGAACAATTATTACGATGCTATTACAGGGATTCAGTGATATCTATTTTCATAATGAAAAAGGTTGGATTTTTAGATAATTCCTTAGTTCTAGAAAGCTTGGTGGAAGAGAAATCAATCAAAATGGGTGCTGGTAATCAGAACCCATGAAAATAGACCCTATCTAAACATAACAGAATTTACTCACATTGATCTGAGCATGCTAGATGATCTAGTAGAGGATGATAGGATAGATTATTAGTGGTTCATTAAAATTAGGATGACTCAAGACCACTTAGGTATAGGTAGCAATTCACCCCAGATGGTTACAGACATAATTAATGGGATTGTAATACCCATCAGACAACAAATTGAGAAATAATCGAGGGACCACCGAACTAGATATAATAGAAGGATAAGGGTGGTCAATAGGATGCCATATGAAGAAGAAGAGTGTGTGGGGAAGTAAGAGGTGGTTGGGGTGATCTATTACCACCACCACCCCCTTGTGGTCCACACTAGGATAATGGATATAGTGTTAACAAACAATAAAAACTATATGGCGTTGATGTTTACGACCCCATGTATCCATGGATGATATTAAATATCATATATGTCTTTTATACATCATCATTAGTATTAATAGACACAGGTGAATGTCGTTATATTATTTCCACTTTTCTGGTCCGATAAATAGAGTTTCTAATAGAGACCATGGATCGAACCATCACCTTGGTGACTTGAACAAGAGTTGACTCAATGGTCTATCACTTCTTCTGAAAGTGTGATCTTTCACATTGAGGTTATATAATACTATGGGATGTCTCTATAGTAGGTATGCGGCCATATAGTGATATCATAGGTTTGGATAGGATATTAATATGATATGAACTAATTTAAAATTCTTGGTATATGATTCCATGTATATTTAGTGATGGGATAGGTTTTTCATTTTTGGATGAAACATAAAAATTTGAAAAAAAATAATGATGGGATCCGACAAAATATATTGAATAAAAATAATCCCCAATTAGTTGGAATGACACTTGGAGAAATGGATTCAATGGGATACCAGTTCACTGTGTTGGTAGAAGAGTATGATGATGTCATTCCTAATGACATTCTAGGACTACCACCACTTAGATATTTAGGATTATTCATTGACATACACATTGTGATATCCTATATTTGATCATCAATATATCTGATGGTTCACGTTGAGTTTTGATATCCAATAGTGTAGTTAAAGGTCATGCATGAGTTGAGATTGGTGAGACCTATTTATTTCCTTGATTTTACCTTGTGTAGTTATCCACAGAGGAGGATAGGATATAGTTATTGTTTTTCGGTCATTATTTCAATAACTAGCTGACCATATATAACAAGTTTATACTACTATGGATTAATGACTTCTTCTATGATTTGAAAGTGGAATGAATGTTCTCGAAGACAAACCTTCAATCAATATATCATCAGTTGGGATTAAAATATGATGGTATTTTCAATATTTTTTTATTTATTTACAATCTATATATATATATTATAATTCCCTTTATTTTGATAAATACCTCATCTGTATTCATGGGAATCATGAGCTGAATCATCCATCTTTTCTTAGACTATTTTTTGTTATTCTATTCGAGGATAACCAAGTGTCATTTTCAACTATGAAGGACTAAGTGAGACACTTGGTAAATTTCATGGAGATACTTTAAGATAACCATATATTCTTGAATCTCTCTATGTAATGTTTTAAGCCTATGGGAAATGAATTCCTCAATGGCCTACAGACCATATAATACTTACGCCTATGGTCCTTGTAAGGGTTCCACCTCACCCCTTGAAAGATGTATTATCAAAAAATAAATAAAATATGATGTCCTTTAGGCCATTTTAGGAGAGGTTCAATTTTTGGGAAATGTTGCCTTAGTTGATGTTATAATAGTAGAACCATAAATTAGTGGGGTTGTGTTAGCTTTGTATGAACCTTGGAGCATACTAGGGAAACAAATTCATTTAGAAAGAAAGACTTTATTCGATATTGACACATTATTTCTCCAATATAAATGAATTCATTATATATTGAACTGAATGGTGAAGGATTTTGTGTTGGTGGATGTTTTCCAAAAATATTTCTATGATTTGAAGAAGAAATTATTGAGTAGTCCAAAATTCATATTTATAATGGAGGGTGTCATGTAAAAAGTATTATGTGATGCATCCACTACATCTATTATTTTTTATGGTGATAATTTATATGGGGATTTCATATTTTTCATGATATTTGTGACAAATTGATCATAACCACATAACCACATACATCAGTTTGCATTGGTAGAATTTTTATTGTATGTGTAATGAAACTAAGTAATGTTTGATAATTTTATCATCAATTTAAACCACAAGAGTCTCAAATATATATTCTCTCTTAAGTATCTTAACTTGAGATATAGTTGGTGGATACTATTCATACTGGACAATGAATTTGAGATTTTTTTTACTACTCATAAGTGGAACATGGTAGTAGACACTCCCAATATTAAATATTGTTCATAATTGTTCTACAATATGATATTGAAGCATGCCTCATTTAGTTTTTCTATATTAGACATAGGTAGTTATTAATATCATCATCTTATGGTTGCTATCCAAAAACCATTACAGAATCATAGGGAAGATCACCATGAAGATACTTAATGTGATAATATGCATCTCTAGATATCAAATGGAGATTCTATTGATGGATATTCAAAATTTGGGCATCCCAATATCCATTTTATGGTACTGACAATTAGAGAATTCATATTTTTGCAGGAGTTGATGAAGGAGCTTGATACACCCCATTTGGGAGTAAATCCTAGTTCAGAAATGTTGTATTATGACCTTAATGCCAAAATGATATATATTAATAAATAGTTTTACTGGATAATTATTCTATTAATGCCCCAATTGTATCCATAAGAATGATCAGTATCATGTTCTAGTGGATTTAATTCAACACTATCTGGTGGAAGTGTTGATGTGGGTTCAAGTATCAAGGTTATTCAGGACATAGTTACCATGTACAACATAAGGAAGTGAGGACACCTGGTTGATATTAGAACTACTCAACATGTTAGAACATGTCCTAAATATTCTTCTATCCATTTAACTAGAGATATTATTATTCTTATATATGAAGTGGACAATACGAATCTATGGCGTTACATTAAATAGTTTTCAGACCAAGATGCTCATTTCATATTTTTATTATGGAGAGGAATATAAGAGGACATTGGGACATAATTACATTTATGAATAGCGAACACCACTATACTAATGCCCATACTAAGAAGATATTTTTGGAAATATAGGTTATGATATGAGCATTCATGTTTGATTTTGGCTATAATTTATATGTTCAACTACTAATGATTGATTTTTCATACAAGTGTGGTTACCATTACACCATCGGTATGGAATAAATTGATTCCTTGTATGGGTTACCTATATAAACAAAACGTTTTTTAATGATCCAATATTGTTATCAGTCAGGGCCTACATATAGTTGGAGCTACAATATAGATTGTATGGATAATCATGTAGTGGATGAGGAATGACAAGTGCATCATAATTCGCACTCTAACCCACGATGATGGCCTAGAGAGTTTGCGGAGGGGAAAATCTATTCTAGATTGTCTAACAACATTGGGTCTTGTGACTATTTTTAATATTATTAAATCAATCTATAATATGAATTGGATGATTACATATAATTTTTAGAGTTAGAATACCATTTATCTATACCACTATAGTTATATCGTGTATATTAATTCATCCACATGTCACTACTAAGGATTTATGTGCACAATCTTTCACATATTACTGATTAGGGTGAGTTGGATATTTGGGATTGAACTATCTCTGCTGAGAAGTCAGTGAAAATTTCCAAGTTGTAGGATAAGATCTTTTGTTGACTCTTTAATCCCTAAGTGTGGGTCATGTGATTTCATAATAATATTCAAGGGGTCATCTGGGAGTGGGAGAACAATATTCAATCAAATTACCGTTGTTTTCTTGGTAGGGTTTTGTCTTTTCTGGATGAAAGGACCTTAGGTGGGTAGAATTTTACAACTGTAATTTTTCCATATTTTGATTTATAATTTTATATGGAATTATTGTTTTGGATCCACGAGATGAGACAACATCATAATCCAAGTCCAAGTGATTCAAGAATTTATAGTTAAATAATAATGATATTATTAATATCAATTTCTTGAATATATCATAAAAATTGGAATAAATCTATAATGGATGCAATTAATAAAAATATAAGGAATTCATTGAGTTCGAAGTGTGGGTTTTACCATCAGGGTGACATAATCTATGTCGATAATAGTAGATGTTCTTATGGACATTCAAGGGTAAATAATTATATAAATTAATTAATATTTAAATAATTATTCAAATAAAATATTCAAAATTTTCATTCCATTATAAATACAATGTTATGACTCAATACATTGGGGATGATGAATAATATATAGACTGATAGGATCTGTTGGAGAGGATTCAATAGAGGATAACTATAAGATGACATCATATTGAGATCAGATCTATGATTGTGCACCAACAGAGTTAATGTATCTCTTCAATGATGTAAACAAATGAGAATTCTTCATCAATGATAAATTTAAACTAAATGGGAGATGATTGATTTATTTATGTACCAGAACATTCATTCTTCAATGTAGATATAGGATTCATTCGAGGAACCAGAAATTATTCACACATCGAAAATATATTTATTTGAGGTGGATTTATTATGTGTGTTGGGTTTTTCTGTTTTTTAACTTATTTTTTGAACTATAGATCGAGCAAAAAAAATAAAAAATTCAATTTATTGTTCCCTATATATTATGATTTTTATATCCCACATCCATCATTTCATTACAAAGTCTTTGTTTATATATTTTTTGGAAAATGGTTTGAAAATTAATGATATTCTCTTATTATGTGCCCATTATTCAGTAGAACAGATCGATAATGTGTGTATGAATTTTCTCTATGGTTTCATTTTAAAAATTTATGATGATAGTTGATGATTTTATGAGGAATGAAACTGAACATCATTGACGGTATGGTTCCTGCAATATATAAGGAATTGAGTCTTGATTTGAATATGGATTCAGCTAGCCAAATCCATTTTCGAGCATATCGAGGGATGAAATCTAGAAGGAAGGTGATGGAAATGTTGAATGACAATAGATATATGATTTTTTGAGAGGAATGTGGAAGAAATGATGTAGAGTAGGACAAGGAAGAAGAAAATGAATGATATAGAAACCCAATATAACATAGCATGTAATCCATAATTTCCCACTACGTGGGATCCCTTCATGTAGCGCGGGGTTTTCTAGAGAATGAAACAGATTACATTTTGTGTGACCTATTACACAATTATTGTGAACTAGCTCGTAATCTTGGTTTTTATCTTATAATAAATATGGGAATCAGAAGAAACATTTACAGGGATATGGAAATCAGGTGTAAATGGGCACAATAAGGCATACACGTGTTGATACACACGAACAACCTGTAGTAGACAATCATAGATATATGAAATGGAATAAGTGACAGTATATCTCAATATGTTGTTTACGACCACATACATACTATGTACATTTATATTTACATTTCGTGTAAGGAATCACTAGATTTTAAATCTAGGGATTGGATAAAAACTAATTATGCCCCTTATTCATGTCATGTTCCCCATTTGAGGGTGTTTTTAGGCCATCGATTCATCATTTTAAACTAAAATAGGTTTTTCTTTTTTCCATTGATTTATCCACTCCAATGTAAAATGTTGAATTAAGTTAACATAATTAGATTATGATTCCCTCCAGATGATGACATCAGATTGAATTGGTGGTGTGCCATTATGAAACCAGAGGGTGATCCTCTATCATTCGTTATTGTAGTTTGAGTTTGTGGGGATGGTGTCTCCTCCTTGAATGAGTTTTCGATCCACTATTAATATGGTTGTTTTTTAGGGTTCACAATATAATTTGAGTATAAACCCTATATAGTATTTTCATTCATATTGGGTTGGTGTTGTCACACAATGGTCTTGGGTGTGATCATATTTCACTATGATGAGGTTCATAGAGATTAGTGATATTTATAAGGTAGGTAATAATTAACAAGAACTCTTTGATACCATTATCTAATGATGGCCTTCCTTGTCGAGTGAATTATCCCAAAACAAGTATTTCATAGATAAGAATCATATGGAAGGTAGTTCAGTTATGGCTGGATGATGGTATAATGTACATTCTTCATATATCATGGTCTTTAATGTTCATTGATTTCTATATATTTGTTAGAATATGAGTATTCATAATGATATGTTCTTTGTGTTTTTGGATTTTCCTACAAGATATTGTTATTCTCACCCGATCATGGGTTCTTCCCTCACATGGAAGGTCATATGAAGATGACGAACTATTTTGATGCTTCCTAGGATGAAAAGGAGATACTAAGAATATAGTGTTCTATAAATACTGACATTTTAAAAATCATTTTCATTTGATAGAATTCCATTCCGAATAAGTAGGTTGGACACTCTACATTTTTTTCCTCGTATTTTGACACTAATTTTTTATTTTAGTAAATTATATTGTACTATGATTTTGGGATCTAAGGTCTATGGATTCATTTGATTTAGTTGTTCTAAATTTCAACATTGTGTTTTCATGGAGTAGTTTATGTGTGTAGAAGTCCGTTAGACTAAAGCCTCCCATGTTTGTGTGGTTATTACTCGAAAGTGGTTTCTAGCTATTATCCAGTTAAAGGTTGTCTTGGGGTTGTCACAGTTCCGGCCCCATTGGGATGGGTCATGATAATGTTGGTTAGTGCACATATGCCTACACTACCTTTTAGTGTAGTGGGACATAATTTATATAATTATTAATTAACTATGGTATTATAATACATCCACATGTATTATAATTTTTTTGAATGATATACAACTATCTAATTCATAACTCATGAAAATACGTACCAAACATGGAATTTGGAGTTAGAAACAGTAATATTAACATTAAAAATTTGTATTTATAATATTCATTGAGAAAGGTGTGATATATATAATAATCATAAAATAATTAAATATATATTTACACTAAAATATTAGAATAAATTATAAAATAATATTGTTCTGGTTCATCATTGATTGGGACAAATCAATATATTACCTCAATGGGATAGAAAACAACTTCATTTATGTTTTATTTCAGAATGGCCAAATGAGTTTTTCCATGATTATGGTTTAAATATATTAATATAAATATATATAGAAATGATAGGTCATAAATAATGATTAAATGGTATATATCAACTCCTTATAATATGATTGTTAACAAAAATATCCATGAGATTATTAAAAAATTAAAATAAGGATGAAAGGAAACTATAGTAGAAGTTGTGGAATTATTCTAAGATCAATCATTATTATCAAGTGATTATAAGGTTATGGAATTGATTATGTATTCCATTAATACCAAACATGATGAAGAATCTATTGAATGAATCCAATAGTGAATCATTTCCAATTAATATTAGAAGAATGATGATATATTGAGATCTAAAAGAATATTTCTAGTGAGATAAAAGAAAAATTTAGATTTCAAATTACATATCTAGATACTCTGTGTGTCAAAATGATAAGGATAACTGCCCAAGGACTAAGGGGATGTTAAAACCATTTAACATACAAGAATTGAAATGGAAAAATATTAAATTTTATTTTGTCCTTAGAATCCCAAAAACATCTAAATAAAATAATAATATATATATTATAGTTGATGGGCTTATAAAATTTGTGAATTTATTTATTATTAGAGAATATATCTCACCATTAGTGTACTAAGTTATGTACTTAAAATGTTGTGATATTTTATGGAGTTCCACTTTCAATCGTATCGGATCATGATATCTATTTATCCTTGATTTTCTAGAGATTTCATTAGTTTGATATGGATACACAGATGAATTTCAATACTAAATATCACTAGTAGGTAGATTTTTAGTCCTAGAGGAACATTTACTCTCTATAATGAATGATGGAAGCATTATCTATGGATTTCAATAGTGGTTGAGATAAACACATTACTTTAGTTTATTTTCTTACAACAATAGTTATCAGTGTAGAATTTATATGGATCCTTATATATCCCTGTACAGAATGAAGTTTAGAACACCAATATGATGTGATAATGATAGAAAAATAAATCTTCTAGGACAATTTTTATTGTGTATAGGATTCATAAGATGAAATACATTTAAAAACACATAAGGGCATCATGTTCTTGACTATAAATTTATGTTGATAAACATCACTAGGATCTAGTTTTTCATGTAAAGGAAAATAATTTTTTTTAAAATCACCAAATATATATTTGAGGAAATTTGGAATGAATGGAAATAATATCCATAAATATATTTGTCCCTTAATAATACAAGTCCATGTTCAGATGTTAGCTTATCTCTGGGCATTTCCACCGAATCTATCTCAGGATCAAGAATGTTTTCATGTATTATTCAAAAATAATTACATTCCATAAAATATATTATATAGATATTACATAACACTATAAAAAAAATTTGATGAAAAAAATTGAGATTTTGTATTATACTGATAAAATTCTCAAAATAAAGGGCCCTCACACGGTCCATGTTTTTGGATGAAATAATAAAATTGAAGTAGTTACATGGGTACTCGAGAATGTGAGAATGAAGAAGAATAATTTATTTATAGAATAAATTTTATGTTATTTCTTGGGGAAATTATTATAAGATGGGTATAATAAAATAATCTATGATTTTATGATATATGAATCTTTAAATAATTTTTAATTTCATTGATTTCTTGTGTTACATGGATCACTATGTCTAAAAGAATCGTGATATACTATTACAATAATATTATTTAGATTTTATTATTATATGATTCTATTAAATTAGAATAATGAATATAAATACTTTATATATATATGTTTTATATAATATATGTATATATTTAGTGATTTCATTCTATTGTTTAAAAATATATTTTTTTCTCAGAAATTTTTCTCACTTATTTTTGTAAATTAATATTATGATACAATTTTGACCCATTATACAATTTATTTCAAACAATTAATTCAAATTCTCATATTATATTATAATTTAATCTCAGAATTATTTTTTATATGTTTCTATAATCATTAAATCATCTGATAATATTGAAAAATTCTATTTTTATAGAAAATTGACTTTTATTTTGAACATATTTACATTGACTCATCCTATTTTGTAATCTTTTTAATGTGATATTTGTTCCTTTTTATTAATCCTAATCCAATAAATGGTATTAGAATCAAAAATTGTTTCAAATCATTTTTATTCATAAATTTCATTTTTATGTAAAATCTTGTTTCAATTCATTTCATAGGCATAATGTTCAATTAAATTATATGAATTATATGAATGTTAACAGATCAAAATATTTCCATATTTAGAATCAATTGTAATAGTTTTTCTAAATATTACCCTTTTATTTTAGTTCATTATGTATAGACGTTTGGGTAAATAATTTTCATCATAGTATTAGTACAACATGTAAAATATTGTTATAATATTTGGATAATGATGTAAAATTCTTATAAGAGAACCATTGAAACAATTTAATGAGTATAGTTAAAACATTCAAATAATTGTTTCAAACATATGACCAATTCATATAATATTTCATTGATATTTACATTTACAATATGTTAATAAAATAATAGATATAAAATATCACTGTCGTTACGTTATTATCTAAAGTATTTTTTTTCAAGGACAAAATTGATTATGATTAGTTTTAATATGTGATTTGAATTATTTTTATTATTACAGTAATATATTTTTTATTTTTGTTATTTAATAATTTCCTTAAATTCATAGGCAATACAGATACAATATATATTGAATTAATAGAAAAATAAAATAAATTATAATAAAAATATTAAAATCATATGAATTTGGTTGAATTATTTAATCTAAAAAACATTTTGATAAATTATATGTAATGGTTTATTTTGAAATTGGTAAATTATAATTACATCTTTTGATTGATGTCTATAATTTCAAATTGAACAAAAGGTATAAAAATGACATTATTGATATTTTAGGAAAATTAATATTCTAGTAAACACAATATAATTAATAAAAATAATTTCATCGTCCTAATGTATATGTTATGGATTAAAAAAATCAATTTTTTCAATTTACCTGTCACTGTAAAATTTATGGTATCATTCATGACCATTAAGAAGTAAAAACATGATATTGATATAATTGCGAAATGGGTTAGTGGGAGGATCAAACCAAGTCCATGGGTTAAAAAATATCCAATACATAACAAAATATTAGAAAGAAAATGTATTTCAAAACACCCTGTTAATATATTCTAATTTTATCAATTTAGAGACATTGTAACATTATAATTAATTAAATTTATTTTCATTGATTATGTTACTTCATGTGCACCCTTCATCCTCTTATAAAATTGAACCTCATATCCCTTATTTCTCAAAATGTTTGTTTATTATAACTCAGATAATCACACAATCAATATATCAATTGCTTCCACACCCACATAAAAGATTCTATTTTCCATAATTACATCTTTTCAATGATTAACATGTACTAAAAATTCAGTTTCTTGATGATGGTGTAAAAATTGTAACCATGTAAATTCAATTAGATTTTTATTCTAGATACTGAAAATATATAATAGTAACCATAAAATAATAAATTCATTAAATATAATATATAAATATATTTATATATTTATGACTATAATCATTCATTATTTATCCTCTATTTCATCATATAGAATGTGTAGTTCTCTCTCTTGCATATTTATGGACTACCGCCACAATGTAGCGATAGAAGTTTTTTTCCATCACCATATTTAATGAATTTTATGATGATGAGTTTAATGTCTATATATGATATTTATGACCCAATAAAATTTCAATAATTTTAATATTATAATTACCATTTAACATTCCCATTAGCTATTAAATGATGATGTGCATTATGCATACATTTGGAATACCACATCCACAATAACAAGCAATTAATTTAGAATTTTCACTTTTAAAGGATTGTAATAATTATATATTATTTTAATATATATTTAATATCATTTAATAATGATGCTTTAATGGTGAATTAGTTTTTTTCTTCACTTCCATCGTTTTAAATGTGAAAACAATATTCATGCATATGTATGACCAACCATTTATTTGATGATTTTAAACCATTTTCTATTATCTATAATCCCTGAATGAATGTAAATACATATATAATAAATATATTATATATTTATATATGTATTAATATTCCATATATGATGTAACCTTGATAAATGTATAAGGACCATAACTACAATCCCATTATTCATTTGAGATATGAAACAATTAATATCATGAAACGATGATTTTAATATGAATTTATAAATAAATAAGTGATTGATTCGTTATAATTAGATCAAATATGATATTATAATTTTTTAAATTAAAATTTTATATAATTATAAGAAATATAAATTTTTTACATAAGAGGTTAAAATAACATAAAAGCATTGTCTAACTTCAGGTAAGGGGTTTCTTTTACAATCTCATTATATTTTGGATTCATTATTTATTAATTTATATTTAATGATAATATATGAAAATTCAATGATAAAACACTTTATTTTTATTCACATGAGGAAATTTATGGAATTTTCATTTAACTGTTTCATTTTCTACTCTTGGTTTCATAAAAACATCAAGTTTTTTCTTACAAAATATTTAATTTATTTCTTATTATGTTAAGAAAACATTTCATCCATGCCCATTATTTGTGAAAATATTTTTAATAAAGTTTATTTATTTTAGCATGATTTTTTAAAGTAAATGATTAACATAATTTTTTCTAAAACATTTTTAAAATGATCTCTCTTGTAGTTTTCCAAAAAAAATTATTTTGAATTTTTTCCAAATATGTTTGTGGAATCATAATTTTAACTTACACAACATGAATGAAAAGTCCTATTTTTAACCAATGCATTGAATATTCAATTTCAATTACACAATAATAATTTAAATGAGAATTATTTATTTTATATTTTAGAGTGTTGTAGATTTTATTATGTGATTTCATAGAGAAATAAGTATTTTTCCCATGGAATGTTAAAATTTTATTTTAAAGATATGTTCAATTGTATAAATACACTATGATTGTAAATGGAAACGTTTTACTGATAAAATTATTACTCATTATATGGATGATTTTTATTATTTATATATTGTTTTTTCTTAATCATGATCATTAAAAACAATAAATTACTCGTAAAGTATTTTGGGAATGAATTGAAGTGTTCCTTAAAAATATATTGAATGCATCAGTCATGAAAGTGATAGTTATGCCATGATTATATATCAAGCCCAATACATTATGATGTATCATGAGAAAGAATAAATTTAATTCCAAAATAGATTGTTTTTATAACATGACCATTTATTAAGAATTATTTCCTTTTAGAGGGGATACTAAAGTTAGATTCATGATATTTTGAATGAGATGCACTGATCAGGGAGGTCCAGAATTATGAACTTCATTTATTAATAATTATCTCTTATTTATCCAAGATTTCCATGTTTATATTAAACATATAAATATGTTAACTCAAATTTCAATATAATTATTATCATTTTTATTATCAACTCTTTCATGTAGGTTATTCTTTATTTACTCATGATAACTTATCTTGTATTTTAACCTACTAACATTTAAGCTCACTGTTATTTTTTCCCCTACCATAAGATTTGAGGAAGAATATTTTTAATGATCTGAATGATTCATGATTATATGTAATTATATATATATTTTTTTCCAATTTAATATTCATATAATGAATTTTTGTTTGTTTTAAAGAGATATATTTTATTTTATCATATGTGTTAAGATTCCATTAATATGGTACCAATGTAATAAAGTATGTATAATATATGGGTCACAAAATTAGGGGTTTCTAGAATATCAATGATATCATGATACATCTCTCTGAACACATTGTTTGGATATTTATAATTTGAAGTACAATTAATATTTCATTAAACATAGAGTCTATATTTAAATGGGTCAATCTAAATAATTTACATTTTCTTAGATTTTTAATGATTTTGGATTCTATAATGAGTAAATATATATATATGGAAATTTTATTTTATTCATCCATAGAGGATTGATGTAATGGTATTTGAAAATTTATAGAGTGAACGATAATAAATAAGAGATATATGATTTTCTTGTATTTCTCTAAATATGAGATATATAATATTTAATAAATAATTAAGGGTGATTTTATGAATTCAAATAATTTTCATGTTAATTACTTTTTCTTATGAGAATAATTTATCAAATTTTATTTTCACAATTATACATTAGTTATATAGTGTTATTTTTTGGATGGTAAATTTGGATGTGTCTATTGAAAACTTTTCATGATCATGACATAATTTTATAGAATTATTAAATTAAACGATGATATATAATAGTAATTATTTCATTCAAGTACTAAATACATATAGGATATATTTATTAGGGAATAATCAATGTTTCTACCTAACATATAGTTCAATTTCATGATTGATCTGACACATGTTAATGATATCCTTTCCATTCTCCATTATGTACTACTCTGGAATTGTATGGAATGATTATGAATCAAATAATATACTAGGAGAGGAAGGTATCCATTCTCATAATAACAACACCATTTCATAATCATTTTTTATTCATTATAATGATCAATTTTATTTGAACATATGTGGGGATTACTAGATTTTTAAGAATAGGATGGTTATGAAATGATATCCTCTCCCTCATATAGATGATTTAAATGTTTTCACCAAATCACTTATACTTAATCAAATGTATATCAGGATATCATTATTTTTCACTCTCAGTATCTAATACTCATATAAAAACTTTTAAAATCATGGATGGACAACATGATCATATCATAATGTCATTTGTTTTTTAAAAACAATTTATAGAATTTATCATGTGAATGATTAATTTGTTCTTCCCTATTTATTAGGATATAATTATTTTAGACTTTTTTAATGATATTATTTTGTGATCCAAATTTATAAAGGCAAATTATCTATAATTGGTGAATATTTTGATAAAATTGTTAGAGTATCATATATATTGGAATAATTTGATGTAATGGTACAATATTAGAGAACTTCTCTTCATTAAAAATATGATATTAGAACCCATTATATCATTGGAATCATATATGGTAATAGGTGTGTTTTAATTAAAGGGCCCAAGAATGATTTTAATACACATAACATTATATTATTTGATGGATACTATGTTATAATTTTTTAGAATTATCTACATTGGTTGTACAAAAGATATACTTAATTATTTATATTGTGATGTATATGTAGATTTATCTTTATGAAAGATATTAACAATAGTTGAATTGTATGTTGGAGTCTCTTAAAATTAAAACATTACATAAATTCGGTATGGAAAATAGTGTTTGTTTTTTTTGCATTAGGGGTAGTTATTTGATTATTTTAAATTATGTACTTTTATGTGGTTAATTATGCTCTTAGAATGCTGATTCCACATGAGTGGAACTACCAAAAATGAAATGAAGAACTTTTAGATGTAGTTAACATTGTACAATGTTTGATTCACAACCAATTTGATTTGGTGGTATATATTCTATAAATACCAAAATATCCTAGAATATAAATTTTATTAGTTTGGTCTATTAATTATGAACTTTTTCTAATTGATGAAATATACATATTCAATTTCTAGATTATGTATAAACTGACGAAGTTCAATATTATAGTAAACATATTATAACAATTTGTTCATGAATATGTGTATAAAGTTTATAGTAATTATTGGATGTTTGTTGGTGTCTTTTATAAGATGAAACTAAATGTTTAATAATATATAGGAAAAATATAACTTTGTATCCTTGGTTTCTTCATCAATTATACTTTCATAGGGTAATAGAGAATTTTTATTCTTTTTTCTATCATCTATACTCTATGATACATGGTATTAATTATTGTGATCTATCACAATATTGGTCAAAGGATACTGATAAGATCCATCTTTTATGAGGTTATTTTGTGTTCCTTGAAAGCTAGTGAATGGATTTTATTTGGGATTCACATACCTCATGATAGTTTATTTCACGTAGACATACTATGGAATATCACAACATCCAAAATTATATTAGTGTAAATCGATGAATAAAAAAATTATATATTTTTATTATGATGCTTCAACTATTAGAGGGACATAGCGGAGATTCAACAACAAAAATGACTTTTTCATATTCTTAAAAATCCTGAATAGTTGTGGGATGTCAATGAATTATATTTGACAATGGGGTAATATCATTCAAAATGAGAAATTGTTGTTTTATTGGTTATAATTGATCAATTGAATAATATTTCTTATTTTACAAAAATTAAGGAGAAAATTTCCATAAATGATATCATTATGTTATTTTTTAGAGATTCTATATATACAAGGTTCTCCGATGAATATAGTTTTTTTTAGTCTATCAAATTCATGTCGTAGTTTTTTAAAAATTTTGTAAATAAAATTTGGTTCAAAATTTTATTTGATCAAGTCATAGCATCCACAAGATGATGGTAAATATTATCATACTACTCTTTTTATTGACGTAATTCCTCAAGTAATTATTATAATTCATTTCGGTTTATGGTTGGTTAATGTATTTTTTTTTATTTTCATAGAAAAAATAAATAGTCATAATTAATTTAGATGAATCATTTTGGGTATTTATGTTTTCGTAATATATGATAACCTCTATACTCATTAGAGTTTTGGAAGGAATTAAGTTCTTAATTTCATGCAATAAAAGATAGTTTGGGATATATTTAGTTCTTTATGAAATAATTTGTCACATTTTAGAGATGAGAAAAAATATATAGCGGAGTGGTTTTAATAAATAGTCTTTGGTATTTGAAACATAACTTTCCTATGACTATCACCAGTATTTGGTAACATATGGATATAAAGGATAGGAAATTATATACTAATGTTCATAGGGATATTTTAACAAATCTAGATGATAAAGAATATTAATTATCAATGGAAAATCTTCTAAATGAATAACATGAATACCTATAGATGGTGGGAATTTTTTAATTGACTCATTTTTTCCACGATTAAACAACAATTACTACCTCATAATGTGAAAAACACATTTTAATAAAAACATTAAATTGAAAATTTACCTAAATTGTGGGGAAAAATTTTATCCTTCTCGCCACTAAAATTGACTTACAAATTTGATGACATGATGCAGTAAAGAACATTATCATTCATTATGGTATTATCATAATTTAAATTAAAATAGTTTATGTATTTTCATTAAAGAAAAGTGATAGATTTGTGTATTCCTATATTTTATTGATGAATGAAAAATTATAATATAAATAGAAACAATAATAGGTTGTTAATGTAATGTAGAAAACTATCATGTTTTTAATTTTCATCATTATCCTCCCATTATTCTTCAACTTCATCATAATATTAATATTTCTATTAAGATATTCTATATTAATTCATAGGAGAAATCTAAATAACATTTAGGTAATCCTTTTATATTTATTATAAATTAAATTTTCATTAAATAAAATCCACTAAAAAATGTAACATTTATTTTCTACCTCGCAAATCTACTAATGGAATCCATAAAAAAAATTTATATGGTCAATGGGGTGGGGGTTAATTGGTTAACCTAGCGAATCCCATGAGTCACACAAAAATCTAAACAATGAATTTTATAATTCGAGGTTTTCATGTTATCATGATGTCAATGAAAAGAAGATATGGTGTAATAATCAAATTTATAGAACAAAAAATAGTAATAATTTTGTCAATAAAGGATATCCTTCAAACATTTTAAAATTAGTTATTCCAATTTTTAATTACCATATCCTTTTTAACATAATCAAATTTTACGTCAATTGTCATGATGCTTTTGATTATAATCGCATATTCATTGCGGAACGATGAATTTATTAATAATTTAAAAATATATTTTTATTTAAAACGTCCATTAGATCAATCCAGTATGATTTTTCATCGATGTTCATTGCATTCTAATCTGCACCAGGGTTGTGTGATTCCAAGGAAACAATAACCGTAATAATAATTGAATCCTCATTGTATTTTCATATATGAGTGATATCAAATGTCCTTATATAACTAGTAAGTATTAAAGTATTATATTCAATACATTATAGAACATTATAAGAGTCATCATAATAAAAATCTTGTCCTAGAATATGCATATTTTTTAGGAATGATTTTTATCACTTAATACACATTGGAGACTGATTAACATTTTAACAACATGATATTACATAAATACAAACAATGCTTCCAAAAGAACATTATATTATCTTCAAAATACTTTATGCTATTCTATATTCAAAAAAATTAACCCCATTATGTTAATGAGAATAAATTATTAATGTTTTAAATGTGATTAATTCACTGATCTATTATGTCAATATGTTAATAAAAAGATATATCACGTATATTTTGTACATCACATTATCTTTGTATTAAAGAACTCCCTAATTTATAAAAACTATCGTTTTTTAGGATACATGTTAATAATCTATATAATAATCCCCCAACACCCTAGTGATAACAATATAAATCAAATTTGTCTGAATTAAAATCACTTGGTTTCAATTGTCAATTATCAAAAAAAATTACCTCCGAATCCATATAATTATTGTAGTCCTTTGAATTAAAATTTCACATTCAACTTACAAATTAATCATCATTCAATCATTTTATGATTTTGTAAGTGAACTCATTATTTGTAATAATAGCTATGAACAATAATATCATAATTTACCATTCAGATAACCCACATCATCTTCTTTCACAACATTATCCATAACATCAATATTCATATTTTATAAAAACATATTCGTAAAATTTCCCAAAAAAACAATCCTAAAAAAATTCTTAATTAATAGTTAAATCATTTATCAAATTATTCAATGTTGAAAAAAATACCTTGATTCTGGGATAAAGTTCTAAAAATAGTTTTTTAATGGTGGATTTTTTATAAATTGATTAAAAACTATCATTATAGTGCATCATTTCATTAATCAAATAATTAAATCGCACAAATAAATACAAAAATCATGTAATTTAAAAATTATATTTTCAGTATATCGACAAAGTAAGACCATATTTTATACATATTATTATTTCTCTTTAATTTACACACTATGGATTCCCATTAAGACTGGTAATAAATAAATCATACAATCAAAACCTGATAAAATTTAGATATGATATCTTTGAGTTAAAAATTTTTGTAATGTCAAAAATAAATTTTAATGTGAAATGATCATAAGTATGAATAATATGGGAAAATGGCTATAATAAATGTATATAAAAACCATAACCATGAAAATTTATCACCAATGAAGAGTAAAAGACTAATGTTGAGTAAAACAAATGAAATAAATCCCAGGAGTTTCAAAGCATAACTCTATGAATGGTGGGGGATATAGTACCAAACCAATATTCATCATTACATGTAAATTCCACTTAATCAATCATTAATTATATCACAATGAACCCATGAAAAAGAAATTGGTCTCAACTATATTTAAAATGGTATAACATATTTTATACACTCATAATAAAATCAATAATCATAACAAGATATTCTTATGGAAAGGAAATGGTTATCCAGTGATATTAAATAACATTCTAGGTATATACCATTGAATAATGATATTAAACCATATTGTCTTTACATAGAATAGATAATGGGTATACAATTATGTGTATAATTTTCCTAATCAATTGATATATCGTTTCTGGTTGAACACTATTCATTAATGTGAAAGATGTTTAATGTATTCAATTGAAAAGCATTGGAAAAAACTCTTATTTATACATGTTGGATAATTATGAACGAAAAATGTTGTAATAGATCATTCCTCCAATAGAGAAAAAATTATACAAGACATATATAGAAGAAGGTATATGCAATTATTTTAATAATATCCTTGATCACGAATAAAATATTTAAATAAAAAATGAGTTTGATCAAATAAATATAAATGAATTAGTAAATTCAATTAGGAAATAAAAATATTTCATGATATTATTGAAAACATAATTTTATATATAAATACATTAAATAATAATATATTAATATTTTTAAAAAAATTGAAACATATAATAAAATGTCTTATATAAAAAGTAAACAATTGTAGAATGATGTGTTCACATTCAAAATGATTGAAATAGATGAATTTATGAATTTGACCAAACAACTTATTTAAAATATGATAAAATGTTATTTTATGATACTTTAAAGTATAAAATCATTATAATATTACCTAAATAAATTATAAAGAATAAAACAAGTAATGTTATGAAATAATATGATGAATATTTTCAGGGAAGATAATGATTCTTGATTGAATGGAAGAGGTAGGGCTGATATCATTTCAACGTGTATATAATGATCCATGATAATGAATAAATTGTTTTGGAGACATATAAAACCCCAAAAGTAATAATATATGTGGAAATTATGGGGATTTTATAATAAATAATGTATAAATTCCATATGTTGATTATCATTAAAAACAATATTGAGTTAAAATTGTAATTTATTGATAACCCATTCCAGTAATTATAATTTATAAATAAAATTTATATAGTATGGTTACATTGAAATAGATATTTAAATATCAGTTGATTAAATAACTTAATTATACGTGATGATAATGGGATAGTTAATTCACTATATAAAATAATAGAATGTTTGAAATGTAAAACATGTCTTTGGAAACAGAAAATACTCTCAACTAAATGATAATTTTTTTGTATATTTTTAATTTTATCACCCTGTAATAGTTTTAGATATTCCTAAACCATCTTGTGTTTAATAATTATTACGTTGAATGGAAAAAAATTGTTTTATCAGTGAAAAGTTTTATTTTGGATAAACATGTCGCGGAATGGTAAAACACTCAATTAATAATCTAGAATATTCAATTAAATATTTTAGGAGTTAAAGAATGAGTAAGTATGAGTTTATTAGGTCTGTAATGATTCTGGGAGTTCAGAATAAAAATATTAAATATATTATTTTATGCATGGAAAATTTATTCAAAATAATTAAATAACTCAAAAATGGACCGTCATATGAGAAATTTGAGACCATAGTTATGTCCAAAATATGGTGTTTATCCTATGAGGGATATAAAATTAAAATGCGCTGAAAATTTGGATGTCTCGATCGTGAGATAATTAATAAAATATTAATTAATATTTTTTTGTTATAAATAATTAAATATCTCTCATATGGTATGTGATATGGGAAATATGAGACCCCTGATGGGTCCGGAATGTGGTGTTTACCCCAGGCAAGGTATAACATTAGTTTTCATTGGGTTTTTGGATTCCTCACCCACATATATAAAAGTTTTTATTTTAAATAATTTTTTATTCCGATTTTTCTTTAATAAATCACTAATATCTCTCAAATGGATTGTCCTATAAGAAATCTGAGACCACCATTTTGTCCAGAATTAGATGTTTACCCTATAAAATGTATAACATTTATTTTAAATGGATATTTTATGTTTTTAAATTTTATTATTAAATAATTAATTAAATTTAATAATTAAATCTAGTATTAATTGTCAAATTTTTTTACCCTGTTCATCTTCTGAAAATCATTAAAAGGATGCTTCATCTTCATGGAACTGAAAACCACCATTTTTTACATGCTAATTAAAAAACATCTGTTTCTTCACCATTGTAATCTGTTTCAGTGGAAACGACATAAATGGGAGAAATAAATGACTCCGTATTGAATGGTTCATCGAATAATAGATTAAATAACAACTATTAATTTAATGAAATAAATAACACATGGGTTTGGGATTTATTTATAATATGGATGATCACAATGGTCGATGGTGGATCTCTTTGAGTGAGAACGCCATTGGATTTAAATTTCATAAGATAGACAAAGATCTCTCATGTTTTCCTCTTTCTGGGATTCCAAGAAGCATGCAACCTCCCTATAGCACCTCTCCATGGTGACTGCTTCTTCTTCTTTTTTCATTATTTATTATTTTATTATTTTATTATATATTCCATTTTATTCCATAATTTGAATTATGAAAAAACCAGTCAAATAAGAAAATAAATAAATAGTGAAGTATAATTTTAAATAAAATGACACCTTCAAATTTATCAATATATATATATATATATATAATCACGTTAGATATGTTTTATTAAAATTATCAAATGTTATTTATTTGGTTGATCATAATGGTATTTATGGGAAATATGATAAAAGATAAATTTATAAATGAGTTTTCGAATGATGATTATTCTAGGTTATAATCATGAAGACGTGGAATAATCGAATCAAAAGATAAATTTTTAATTATAAATGGTTAATTTGAGAAAGATTATCATATGACAATTTTACATGGTGATTTTTTAAAAGAAATCATTAGATAACAACTGTACAATTGTCACGGGTTTAATACATGATATTTATTTATGATAATTAGACCAGAAAATAATTTATCGAAATTTTCATAGTCTCATTTTTTTGATTAAAAAATGGTTATTATTAATATAATCAAAGGATAATTTCTCAGGTTTATCAAATATTGGGTATTGAAGTTTTTATCACTAGATAAATACAATGATTTACAAAACAATAATTACTTTATCATGTAATATTTTGATATATATATATATATATATATATTTGAAAAGAAGAAGAATAATTATGCAGAATAACACCTATGTTCTCATATTAATTTAGAAATATAAATTTTCAAAAGAAGATTATAATTATTCTAATATATATTTCTTGAAATCACAAGTGATTATCAAAATGATAATTTGAGAATTATCTAGGAGAGAAAAATTATCATTTAATGTAATATTTTTAATCAAAAATTTAAATTTATCAATGAGGGACAAAATAATATTATCACATGTATTATTTTAATCAATAATGGGAAATTATTATGGAGATAAAATGTATTATCGCATGTGAAATTTTATTTCTCTTTTAAATAAAATAATTGACATTGGTTCTGGGAAACCTTGACGAACATTGAACATTAGTGTGTCGAAACATATGATAATAGGGTCTTGAAGAGGTGTATTGAACCACACTGGGTGGATTATTGATTCTGCTATTATCGATTTCCTTCAGGTTGGTGGTTCCATTCTTATTAGCCCAGTTAATTATCCTTGTATTGATTGATTTATTTCAAATGAAGATTTAAATTTAATTTCTCAAACTTTCTTTCAATTAAATTGATAAAAGTTGGATTCCAGTGAATCGAGATATTTGAAATGGTTTTGGCATAGAAATTTATAAAACCCCAAAATCCAATGAATTCAGTGTGTTTATGGAAATTAGCTGATTCAAATTGTTTAATATAAATTATCTATTTGATGGAAATGATTTAAATTAAATTGTTTAATGTAATTATGGAAATAAATTGTGTAATTTTGGACTTGGTTTTGAATGGATTTCATACCAGGGAAAATGGATTCAACGGATTTGATAGAAACTGATTGGTTTTATCTTGTGCGAAGTCATTTTTTGAATAAATCCTTTTTTTGGTTTAAAATAGAATTAAATTGGATCTTTTGAAATGGAATAGTGGGATTGATCATATTTTTATGTAGTGTTAAAATATTTCACCCATCATGTAAGAGCGCATGAAAGCATTAGGTAGATAGTGAGTTATTTGGATACACTCTACGCTATGAAAACGTTCTAAATCATACTTGTGGTGGGTCAAATCATCAACGAGTTTGTGCAAGTCTCCATTAGCTAGTGTCATAGGGACATGTGTATACACATTTTGCTGTGTTCACATAGAGAGTGTGGAATACTATACCTGATTAATACAATCAATCCTTTTTTAGATGATCATGTATCTCGCTAGTTTATTTATATTTGAGATTTAGATATATGCCATTTTATTGGAACAACATTATATACTTGCTGAATTTACATAAACTGTTTTATTTAGTTGTTCTAATTAATCCATTGTTTTAGAAATATTCCACCATTTTGTAAAGTCTTTTCTTCATGTATTTTTCCATAATTTGAATTGTATAACATGATTTGTTTAATTATGATTTAAAATTTCAAATTGGTTCATATTTAATATTGAAAGCATTGCATTGCGTAATCAATTTTTGGCATGTGTTATGGAATATGTGGTGAGACCCTACTTGTGTTTTTAGCTCAACCCCTACTTTCTCCATTGGGTGTTTCTAGACTTTTTTTCATGTTTGACCAAAGGGAAGGGATCACTTGGAGGTGGTTTCAACTATTGAGATGTGGTCTTGGTGAGTTGTGTCCTTAGAGACCTTGGGGTTGTTTCCCCCCTTTTAGTACATGGGTTGTAGTACTTTGGGATTTTTATGCCATGTTGTATTCGGGTACATCACTCCTAGTGGAGTTTCATTTTTTACGAATACAGCTTTGTTTTATTTTTCTTCTGCATTCTTGTGTAAAAATCATTCCCACTTTAATATTGAACGATGCCAGGTGCTAGTCACAGACCCATGAGGATCGGGAAAGCCATTTAGGCTATGTCATGGCTGGGTCTGTTATCGGGTTACCAGGTTATCTGGGATGGTTCATGACAAAGTGGTATTAGAGCAAAGTTAAACATAATATCCCTGATGACTATATGCATTTGAGTATTTTTGTCAGGATATAGGAGGTATTTGTGATTGAGTGGTTGGACAACTCTCACTATAATGGTCCTTAAGTCACCATGTGTGGTTAAGGAAATACATCTTGTGGATTAGTTCTAGTATTTTTTCTATGTTGACTTGGATAGATTGAAATACAAATAATGTATGATATACCGGTCAGGATAATGTTTTCCTCTTTTCTATGTACAAGAATTATCTAATATCTTCCTTATTGACTACTAATGTTTTATAACATGATGCATCCCAGAAGACGTCTGAATCGGAATGGGGAATGGGCTACTGACGAACCTCAGTGAGCAAATCCTCTAGTGGACTCAGGCCTTGTTTAGGTGATTATATACATTGTCCATGCTCTGGGATAGGCACCACCTTTAGTCCCCATTCACGCTTCAGCTGTGGAACCTGGGGGGATGCCCTTCAAAATTATTCTTAAGACTTCTTTCAATAGAAACTAGCAATTTTCAAATCCTCCACTGATCATCTATATGATGAGAAAAGGGTTGGTATGATTGAACTTTAGTTTTTGTTCTTGAATAAATTGGACGAGATCATGGTGAAGTGTTCCACCATTGTGTTTGAGGGACTAGGAAAAATATTGTGGGACATGATAGTGACGAAAAATAAACATGAGGGCTTAGATTGGAAGGATATCAATGTTCTTTTCACTAAATAATTCCATCCATAGGCATTGGTGTTGGCCATAACTATGTAGTTTTTCAGGCCTGATCATGCTAAAATAATTGTGTCTTCGACATACGTTCGAGGGACTTGCAGAAGTTATGCCACATCTTTCCCACTACACGAAGCACCAAAAGATCATAAACACCTTAAAAACTATGGGGTAGTCAAATTATTCATGTACAAAACAGTTCCACACATTTGAATCTGGAACAATGCTTTTTCACGCATTAGAATAGTCTCTAGAGGAAGCAGATTCTTATCCACTGACCGTGAGTGGTACTACTACCATAGATTTTTTCTTCTAACTACTCTTTTGATATGAGTGTGTCTACCTTGTTTATATCAACATTTACTATTAGTATTCTTAATCTACCTATGGAGATTTTATCTTGTGCAGTTGAAATTCCAATACCCCTAGGTATAAAGAGAGTGCATGGTCTCCAAAATCCCTCTTGTCTCTTTTCTCTATCAGCTGTCAAACATGATTGGTGTTTTTTATACTTGACATGAAATCTCATGACATAATATTCATGATGGAATGGATTGTTTCCAATAATTCCCATATTTATTGTTATCTTCGATCTTTCTACATTACCACACCATGTGGTGTGTCTCTTGTATTTTAATTATAATGGGACCCTCGATCGATCATGGGTAGTTCTCCTTATCGAGAGTTGGGGAAATTGATATCAGTGTTTACATTTGATATCAAGTGAGATTCATTGTGTGGTGATCTTCCTCTAGTTTTCATCAAGTTTTCCCTCGTGTTTCATTCTATTTTTTTTCCATCAGTAAGAGAGGTTGAGTTTTATATTGACTTGATATTGGTACTCAACTAGTTTTTCCCCCTTACAAAATGGATCCAACTGAACTGAAAGGATTAATGTTATATTTTGATGATCTTTTTGAGAAATCCTTTATTAAGCCATGTGTATCACCTTAGGCTGCATCATTTCTCTCCACAATGAAAGCTAATTGTTCTCTTACAACTTCTCTTCTCATGATTATTCATTAGAAACAAAAGGTTGTTTATGAATTTTGTTACCATTAGAGACACTTTTTATTATTGGGGGACTGATGACCAATGGTTGATCTATAATGAATTTTATTTGTATTATCAAAATGGTTATGTTTCACATTTAGTGACAAGGAAAGCTATAATGGGATATTTCTAAAATTTACCAATGGGTTGTGCACCTAGTAAACACTAAGATGTTCTACGACATGAGGCAGTAGTTTTAGGGACATGTATTCCTGATGGTTTCGCCGTAGTTGGGTAATCAACGACTACAGTGGCAAGAAAAAATTTCTCATTGTTTTGTGGGATATTTTGATGTTGTGGATTATGTGGGGAATGTTGTCTACCATTTATCACTACCACCGCAACTCACGTCGGTACCAAATATGTTTCATGTATCACAGTTTCTAATGAATTTTTCTTACTCATCTCATGTTCTGAGATGGTGTGATCTTGAAGTGGAACCCATTTTATCTGTGACTGAACGTCCAGTCATGGATGCTGATTCTGAGACCAAGGTACATTGTAGGAGGATTTTACCTATGGTCCGAATGATATGTAAGCATTATTCTAGTTTTCATGAATTGTGAGAGAGGGTGGAACTGATGGGAGAAAATCTGTCTTGTAATTTTGAGGTGGAGGGTTCATCATAGGCATTTTAGGGACAAAATGATGCTATGGTGGAGAGTTTGTAACATCTCGTTACAGTTTTATGTATTCCGAAACCTTCTTGTGTTAAATTATTATTACATTAAAAGAAAAAAATGGTTTATCAATGAAAAGTTGTGTTTTTGTTAAACAAGTTGTAGATTGGTAAAACGCTCAATTAATACATCGGAATATTCAATTAAATATTTAAAGAGTTAAACACTGAATAAGTATGAGGTTTGTAGTATTGCAAAGTCTCAGGGAGGTTATAAAAAAATATTAAATATATTATTTTAAGCACAAACATTTATATTCAAAATAATTTAATAACTCCAAAATGGTCTGTCATATGTGAAATTTGAGACCATGGTGTTGTCGACAATATGTTGTTTACCATAGGAGAGATATAAAATTCGAAGGTGCCAATCATTTGGATGTCTCACTCGAGTGATTAAGTAATTAAATAATATTTAATATTTATTTATTAAAAATAATTAAATTTCTCTCCAATGGTGTTTCATATGGAAAATCTGAGACCACCTATGGTTTTGGAATGTGAAGATTACCCAAGACAAGGTATAACATTAGTCCGCATCATGTGTTTGGATGTCTCTCTTGCAAAAAAACTTTTTTTATTTTAATTAATTATTTATTCCAAATTTTTATTGATAAATAATTAATATCTCTCAAATGGTGAATCCTATGAGAATCATGAGGCCACTTTTGTGTCTATAATTAGATATTTACATTATAAAATATATAAAATTTATTCGGAACCAACATTTGATGTTATTAAATTTTTACATTAAATAATTAATTTAATTTTTTTAACTAAATTTGGTTTTAATTATCAAATTTGTTTTTACCATTTTTATCTTCTGCAAATCGTGAAAAGGCTATTTCATCATCCAAGAACTGAAAACCACCATTTTTGAACGCTCTATATTTCAAAACACTTATTCTTTCAATGTTTTAATCTGTTTTATTGCCAACAACTTGAATGGGAGAAATAAATGGCTTAATATTTAATTGTTCGTTGAATAACAGATTAAATAACATATATTAATTTATTGAAATAAAGAATACAATGGGTTGGGATTTATATTTATTATGACTGATCACTATGTTTCATGGTGGATCTACTTGAGTGAGAATGACATTGGTTTTTTATTTTATAAGATGGACAATTATCACAAATGTTTTCCTCTTTCTCCGAGACAAAGGAGCGAGCAACCTTCCTATTGCGCCTCCCCAAGGTGATACCATCTTCTTCTTTTTTTATTTAATGATTTTATTGTTATTTTTCCTTTTCCTTCTTATACCATAATTTGAATTATGAAAAAAAGAGTCAAATACGAAAATAAATAAATAGAGAATGAGAAATTTATATAAATTAAAAACCCCAAATTTATCAATATATATATATATATATTCACATTAGATATGTTTCATTAAAATTATAAAATGTTATTTATTTGGTTGATTAAAAATATATTTATAGAAAATATGATAAAGTATTGATTTATAAATGAATTGATGAAGGATTATTATTCCATGTGATAATCATGAAGATGTGGCATAATCGAATCAAAAAATAATTTCTGAATTATAAACAGTTAATTTTTGAAACATTATCGTAAGATATTTTTAGAGGGAGAATTTCTAAAATAAATATTCAGATAATAATTATACAATTTTGAAGGCTTAAATACGCAATAAATATTTATGATAATTAGATCGAAAAATAATTTATCAAAATTATCATAGAATAATTTTTTGGATTAACAAATAATAGTTATTAATATAATCAAATTATAATTTCTTCAGTTCATCAAATGTTTGTTATTGAAAAATTTATCACTAGATAAATACAATGTTTTAATAAACGATAATTACTTTATCAGAGAATATATATATATATATATATATATATATATATATTTGAAAAGAAGAATAATAATCAATCATAATGCCACCTCTGTTCACAAATTAATTTAGAAATATAAATTATTATACAAGGTTTATATTTATTCTTATTGATATTTCGTGTGATCGCATGTGATTATCAAAATGATAATTTCATATTTTTCCTGGAGATCAAAATTATCATTTCATGTAATATTTTTTAATCGATATTTTGAAATTATCTATGAGGGATAAAATAATATTATCATATTTATTATTTTAATCCATTATTGGAAAATTATTTAGGAGAGAGAATATATTATCACATATGATATTTTATTTATTTTTTAAATAAAATAATTTACATTGGTTCTAGGACCCCTTGACGAGCATCGAACATCGGTGTGTCGACGCTTATGATAATACATTCTTGAAGAGGTGAATTAAACCACACTGGGTGGATTATTGTTGATGCTAAAATCAATGACCTTGAGGTATGGGGTTCCATTCTAATTAACCAAATTGATTATTCTTGTATTGCTTGATTTATTTTAATTAATGAGTTAAATTGAATTTCTGAAATATTATTTCAATTAAATTGATAAAAATGTGATTCTAGTGAATCAAAATATTTGAAATAGTGTTGGAATAGAAATTTTTAAAACCATTAAATCCAATGAATTGGGTGTATTTATGTATATTATCTCATTTAAATTTTTTTAATTTAAATTATGGATGTGGTGGAAATGATTTCAAAAAAAATGTTGAATTTAATTGTGGAATGAAATTTTTTAATGACGGAATTGGTTTTGAATGGATTTTGAAACTATTTAATGTTTCTTAAAATGATTTGATAGAAACCCATTGGTTATATATTTTGCAAAGGAATTTTTTTGAATAAAAACTATTTTGGTTTTAAATGGAATGAAATTGGCAGTTATGAAAAGGAATAATGGGATTGATCGTATTTTTAAGCTATCTTAAAATAGTTCACCCATCATGTAAGAGCACATGAAAGCCTTAGCTAGTTAGTGATTTATTTGGATACACTCTACCTGCAACAACATTCTAAAACATACTTGTGGAAGGTCACAACCCCTATGGTTTGGTGACGAGTTTCCATTGGACAATGTCATAGGGATGTGTGTATGCACATTTTACTAAGTTCATATAGAGAATATGTAATCCTATAGCTCGTTAATACTATCATATCTTTTGCAAGATGACCATGTTGCTCGCTTGTTTCCGTATTATTAAGATATAAATATATGCCAATTCTTTTAAACTGCTTTACATGCCCTGTGAATTTATATAAACTATTTTATATAAATATATTATTTAAACAATTGATTTAGAAATATTACATCATTCTATAAAGTCATTAAATAAAGTGTTTTTCCATCAATTTAATTGTATAACATTATTATTTTAAATATGATTTAAAATTACAAAAATGTCTATCATCAAAATTAAAAGCATTCCTTTGGTTAATCAATTGTAGGAAACTATTATGTTATCTATGGTTTGACCCTATTGGGATTTTTATCTCACACACTACTTTTTTCCTTTAGGTGTTTATAAACTTTTATTCCCGGTTCATGCAAAGTGAATGGATCACTTGGTGGTGGATTCAGTTATTGTGAATTGGTCTTCATGAGTTACGTCCTTAGACAACATGGTGTTGTTTTTCCCATTTTAGTATTTGGGTTGTAGTAATTTTGGATTTTAATTCAATATTGTATTCTGGTACATCACTCCCAGTTGAGTTACATTTTTTATGCATACTATATTGTTTTCATATGCTTCCTCATTTTTGCGGAAAAAATCGTTCCCACTTGTATATTGAATGATGCCAAGTGCTAGTTGCTGGCCTGTGGGTATTGGGACCACCCTTTGGGAAATGACAGGGTCTTCTCTGTTATAGTGTGACCTGGGTACCTTTTTTAGTTTTTGACCTTAATTGAAATCCCATGAAAGGTAAAATATTAGACTGATTTCAATATCCTAAAAATTAAATAAAATTACGTTAATATAACTCGATTGAAATTTTATACAAAATAGTCACAATTAGTGACTACACATCATATCACAAGGATGAAATTTGACATGACAAAAACACAGGCCATTTCCCTACATACTTTAATATTATCTATCGTCCTATAAAATAAACATAATGATCAAAATGATCAATTTTAAGACATTTTTCATTTACATTTACTTTTTTATAATTCACTTTTAATCATTAATTATGTATATATTAGATAGTTATATATTTACTATACCATAGAGTGTTTATGAATTTAATTGTAAGATGCATAATTAATTATCGCAATATTGGTATCCACACATGGACACTAAGTTTATATTTTTTTGATTATTTAATATACTATAATAGATTAATATTTTGGATCTATAAATATCTATTTCCATTCCAAATTATTGTTATATTAATTGAATTAAAATGGAATAAATGATTTATTATTTAAATAATTTTAGCAATCAACATTAATATTTTAATAATATACTAAATAGATAATATATAATTTTTAGAGCTATAAACAAATAATTATATACTTACAAATTTATGTAATTTATGATTTTGTGATCAAATCATCAGAATTGAAATAATTAAATAGCTTAGTCCAAGAAGGTGAAAAACTAATCAATATCAACCATAAATAAATTTTCGATCTTATTAAATTTCATTTTTAATATTTATAGATTCATATTTAATATGATAATTTATTAATATTTTTAGTCAAAAAAACTATTTCATTCTAGATTAAATGTTTTACATAAAATAATTTTTTATTTATTTTTTGATATTTTGGATCCTAAGTATCATAAAATGATATTCATTTTTGGAGGGTGCAAATTAATATTTTCATTGGGAAAATGTTATGAATTTTTTGAAAAGAATGAGAATTTGTGAATAATAAAAATTATATAATATTCTTGTATTGTCACATTTATGCATTATTATGATGTAATTATGACTAGAATATTTCAATAATTTTTAATTGATTAAATATTTAATTTAAATGAAATATAATAAATTATAAAATATAGTTTTTTTAATTAAATGTATATTTACCATTTTACAAATTTAAGTAATTTTTGTTATATAATAAACTATTTTGTCCCTTTATTACTAATGTATTTTCTATGTAATTTTTATTGCTGTAATTTTTAATGTTAATTTATTAACATTTTATTTATTATAACTAAATCATGCCCATATGAATCTAAATTTTACATGATTATTTTTATAAAATCCAGTATATTCTTCAAAATGGAATTTTTCTAAAATCCCATTTTCCTTTTGTTTTAGTAGGTATAATAATTTTATATGAATTCATGAAATTTAACATGGTTAAATAGATTTACTATTTGGAATAAATAGGTTCTTATTTTTTAATATGTTCAATTCAATTTATTGGCATAATGAATATATTCTATGGTAAAATGATGTCATCTTGTCAAATGTTTAAAGAGAAACTTGGTGTAGAAACATGGTTTCAGGATCAATGTTTCTAGAAATATGTCTAAATATTATTATATGAGTGGATTTAATCATCACCCATAAATTTCTTTAAGTATTTAAAATATTTATTTAACATTATGTTATAACATCATTGATATTAATTCAAATTGTGATCTATTTCTCAATGTGGAACTCCCATAACTTATGAAAAGGTTCTCACTCTCCCCCCTTCATCACAAATTTTGAGTTTATTATTCACCACAATCCAGATATATTATTTCCAATATATCATAATTAAATTAATATTAATTTCATAATAAAATTATTTTCATTTAATGAAATAACTCATTATCTTTTTTATCTATTGAAAAATGAAAGCATCACCTATTCTTACCTGTACACTACCACCTCCACATATTGATATGTATATTTTTATATCATCATATCAAATAATGATTATGTAGATACAAATAATTAGTATATTATATTTATACAGAAATTTTATGATTCTATAAATATAATATATTATTTTCCAACTTACACTGTTTTATTGTTGGAATATGATAATTTCTCTCATTCGTAGGTATGTAATACCACCTAAAGGAATTGATGTAATTTTTTTGAGTAAATTTTATCATGGTTGGATGTAATTATGTATGAAATGAGAAAATGTTAAATATATAACCTTTTTATTATTTTTATGAAGTAAATTTCTATATACCATATTGTTTTTCAAAAAATAATAAAAATGGAAATGAAAATCAACTATGTTCGCATACTTTCATATCCAAGATAAACTATATTTTAGCTTTCACATCTACCTTCCATGGATGGTAATATTATCAGTATGAACTGTTTCTTAGATATTATAGAATGATAATATATTTCACCATAGTTGGTTTATAAAATCCATTTTTTACTTGTAAACAAAATGACCCCAAACATCAGACCATAACTTCATCATTATAATAAAAAAATAAATCATTGTAAAAATTAAATAATGTGAATATTCATAATATATTAAATAAAAAAATTAATTTTACGAATTTATACAACTTATAATTAAATTTTAATCATGAGTTAAATTATATTAATTATACGAGAAAAGAATCAGTGTAATGAAATTTATTTTAGAAAACATATTTTAATGACTTCATTCAAACTTTTTTCATAGATATTTATGTTCATTAAATTGATTCATGAATATTATAAATAACTATAATGGTTGAAAATATTTATTTTCAGCTATTTTAAAATTTATTAAGATTGTAGTTTAGTTGTTCTTCCCCTACTGTTCCTGTGGTGGTTAGATGAGGAGGTCCTGGTTTCGAGCCTCTGCGTCTGCAGATTTTCTTTCCTTTGTTCCCCTCCCCCTGGACCTACCATGTACAATTTGTTAAGATTTTATAAAAAATGAATCCTTTCAATGTTTTCTATATCGATTATTATTATCAATTTAAAAATGTTACAAAATAAATATTTTTATGTATATGGATTAACCTATCATTCCATCCATTATTGGATTAATTTTTTTATCAAGAGTTTATTGAACATTCTATTCACGCATATTAGGATATTTAATAGTTTTATAAAAATACCATGTAAATGTAAATTACGCCTCATTCATTTGAGATATTTAGTTGTTTTATTTGTTTTGATTATTAATAAAACTTGAGATTATTTTTATTAGAAATGTGAAACATATATATGAATGATGCAAGATATGGTTATTAGAAATTTTATATAAATGACATTTGATACTCATATTACTATATAAATTGGTGAGCTCGATATAACTCTTCAATGCATTCGGTAATGGGATGGTGTTTTCCAATATGATGTAACTCCCTTGTGGAATTTGAATTATCTGGTTTGGTAATTCAATTGAATGGATTATTGTAAGGGTTAATGAAAGGACAATGATCAATGGTGCCTTTATGATATCATTAATGTGTTTTTAAAATGAAATAATTATTTTCTGAATTGAAATCTAATGTGTTATTTTTTATATGAAATGTTGATAATAATTTAATTAGAGTATTATTTAAGGTATTTTAGTAATTATTTTAATGTTTATCAATGAAACCTTCATTATCGTTATTTTAAAACTATCAGTTCTCAGGAAATGTTTTTGTAAATTGTTTAGTAATTATGTTTTTTTCGTGGATAATTAAATGAACATTTTAGAAACATGTTTATTTTGAAAAAGTTAATGTTTCATTGGAATTGTCATATATACTAATCTACTACATAGTTTTATTTCATTTATATCACATATGTAGATTTTTATTCTCATTTGATGCTTTGATATGTATATTCATATGTTATATGGATGATTAGTATTGCTAATAAATTAATTATCCTTTTTATATTAGTTACCTTGAAAGTGAAGAAATTTTTCATTTTTAAAGAACATTACTTTAGGGAAAAATATTAATTTTTGAAAGATTATAATTTAAAATGTATGATTATTATTAATTTATTTAAAATATCCAAAAAAATTATTTTGTAAGTATTTCATGATATATACATCATAAATAATGTAATTTCTAGAGGTGTTATATCCACAATATTGTAATTGACAACATATTAACAGTATTGAACACATTTTTCCTTATGATGATTTTAAATGATACTATTCAAACATTAAAATTTATGCTTATATAATAATGATATGGATTTTGAGTATTTATTATTTTCATTAAATATTCCATGTTTATATTAAATCATTTTATTCATAGGAAAAAGGGAACCAATTATAGAAATATATATGTAGTATAATATTCTTCTCAATAAGAAAATTAGAATGGATTGAATTAGAATAGAGTTGATTGTAGTTGATTTAACTCAGATGAAGTAGTCTATTATTATATGTATAAATTATAGAAACTAGAAAAATAACCAAACAAGAAAATTTATGTAGTAGAAAATTTCATGAAACAACGCCATATTGATTTTAGTGGATTCCCAGACCTAGTAAATTGTTATGGATAAATTAATTTATTCGATAGGATTTTTGATTATATGCTATATTACGATTCGTATGAAGTAATACTATATATTTAATTTCATTAAGATGATTTTCATAAATGGTGGATAATGACTAGGAACAATCAAGAAAATGTAAAAATTTATTCCTTGGATTCATGATATTTAAATGTTTATTAAATTAAAATTATTCTCTGAATTTTTGTGAACATACAATGGAATGGAAATATCAAGTGTTTAATGAAAAAAGTAATATATTACTAAATTTGAAGCTAATATATCTAGCGTAGAAATTTATGAATCTATTATCATTCAAAACAATTATATTATAATTCATTCATATTAAACAGGGTTGAATATGAGTTTATAGAGTGTTATAGTTACTCATTATTTTGAATTTTATAATTAAATAATAACAACCCTGGTTTCTGTTACATTATTATTACATATTTTTAATGATAAACAACATAAAATCATTAAAAAATGAGGATCCATAGCTTTTTTGTCAAGGATAAACTAGGACCATACAAAACTGTTACAAAATAAAATGTCATCAATTATTTAATTCCTTCTTCTCAAGCTTCTTATTGGCCCAAGTATTAACCTTAATCCAAGTAGTCAAATGAGAATATACATCAAAAAGGGGGGATCTAAAAGCTAAATAATAAGATAGATAAAAACATTAAAAAAATTCATGGGGTGATCATAATCATTATTATAATAGTGTAGTCGTAGGATCTAACTCAAGAGAGGAACTGTTAAAAAAATACATGCAATTTGACAATAAATGAAATGAAACATCATGTCATAGTGGTAAACTACCACACATAGATGTGAAATATAGAGCATCATGTTCATAAATATTTCACATTAATCAGGAAACTATAAACATTAACCATTGAATTAGAGTTCCATATAATTCTAGGATCACCCATCACATCATACCATTTTAATTTTGTTATATAATTATGGGATCACCCATAACATCACATCATAACATTTACATTATCATTCCTTCCACATAGAACATTTGAACATAATTAAACCATCTAATGTAATGGTTCTCATATCATTTGAATAAATTTATAAACATTGGTTCCCAAATTAATGAGGGAATAACATACCTGAATCATCATTGTTGATTGAAGAAGAAACAATCTTGAGATGTTAAATGTGTGTATTTTTTTAAAGAATAATTCATTTGGGAAAACATTTATTTATAAAAAACAAATGTAAAAAATATATATATCAATGAAAAGGTATTATATTGATAGAAAAATTATATTTATGGAAATCATTACAGAAAACAAGGTGAAAGAGGGAAAACAAAAATAAAGAGAGTTGGGTTCAAGAGATCCCTTTACCCTTTGTCAGAAAGCTTCCTTCACAGTAATATCCTGTATAATCACATTAGATTTATAAATTAGGAAATTATGAACCATTTATAACTAAATATAACTTATTTTTGTTTTATTTTTTCTTTTACGGAACATTTAATTTTCTTTAGTGTTTAATTTCATCGTTCAAGGAAATTCATTTTCATTGTATTCGGGATCATTTTAGCCATATTAATGAATGGATGTTCATTTTAAATGAGAATGAACATACATAATTGCTATTATATGTTATAAATTATACCCTATAATCTTAAATTATCTTATAATGTATTTTGTAATATTCCACGAGGATGATTCATTATATATAAGATAACGATGATAGTTTTTGGTTAATTTTTGTTGTTTTTCGAATACAATGATCTAGGTTTTTTTATCATTAATTATTTTGAGAATAAAATATTTACGAGACATAAAGAGTGTTATAAAGAACACATTACAATCCATTTTAAACCATTTAATGGTATTATTGACATCCCTTAACTTGTTTTGTAACACCCTGACCCCAGTTACCTTGAGTCGATGCATTTTCACATAACATTGGCATGATACAAGGAAATTATTTCACGAAAGACCGATCAGTTTAGTAGACTTGAAAATAAAAGATATATTCATAAGGTTCACATTACATCATAAATTGGAAAACTAAAACAACATTGTTTCCATAGACAAAACTGAGATTCCTTATATTATCCCTACAGATCAGTCATAATATACTTCTTCGCTTCCTGTGAAAAATAAAACATTGAAAGGGTTGATCTCAGATTCTCATTAAGGAAAAAAATATAGTAGAAGATTTCATAAATAAGCAGAAACTTTAATGGAAATGTATAAAACTAAATCAAAATTCCTTTAAACATGAAATTAAACATAATATGGAAATGATAAAAATTAAATAAATTTCATTTACATATTCACATGGATATTCTACATGTCAAATAATCACATGCTATATCAATAGCCACTTTCATATTGATGGAATGCATAATTACACACTTCATAACCACATAGTCAAGGCCTTGTTCCAAGACTACAAATATGATTTTGTCAAGGACTTGTGCAAAGAAACTAGTTTGTCTCATGAGACCTGCCGATCCATCGATGAGCTATAGTGGTCTCCACCGATCACATAATAATTTTAATGCATTCCTCATATGAAAAGGATTAAATATGACATAAACATTCTTATTAAAACATTCTTATGAAATGTCAATACATTTTCCATAAACCATGAATGGTATAAAAATAACATATCCAAAGTCAAACATATCACTAAACATTCAACACAATATGGATGTTTTGTATCATAATAAATCAACTTCAAATAAACATAAAATCAATCAGAGGATGTAGATATAGATGAATTAGAAACATTTTTTTTAAGAAACATATCTTTCTATTTTGAAATCATTTAAAATTCATATAATTATATAACAAAACATTTATTTTGGAAATATTCTTATATTATTGTAAGCAAATATTTGATGATGTTATATTGGCGTAAAATAGCTGCACTTGCCGTATAAGTTAAAAAATGAAATTTTTAGCTTAATTTTGTCGAAAAGGTTATAAAGGACCTTGTTTGGAAAATGATGGAAATATTTCTTTATAGACATCATACAAAAAGTCCAATAAGGGTATGAATGAAATTATCCCATAATCTATAAAATAGTAAGAACGTTTTGAAATCCATTTCTACAAAACATGGATGTGTATGATAAAGAGCTCCCTGTATATAATTACGTATAAACATCCTCGACGAATGAAGAGATAGTAGAATTAACCATTAATTTATACTTTTCCTTTGTTGAGGGTAGGTTAACATCCTATATAATGGTGACATAATTGTTATTTAATTATACAAGAATAATATACTTTAATATGATATCGTATATGATCTTTTAACATTGCTTTGTTAAGAATATCTTAGTATTAACGTCATTTCAAGGGGTAACAGATTCGTTTTCCATTACATGTTTTGATTATTATATGATATTTATTATGGATATGATGTATCTTATTCATAATCAGAATAATATTAAGTCTTTAAATTTTTTTAATCATCTATTGAAAATTAGTGTTTTATGGATAAGATGGGCAATGAATCTCGTCCCGTTAGTGGGGACTGTAATCCGTACGTATGCAAGTGCGACAATATCATTCTTTTGATATGAAAATAATATATAATTTGATAGTATATCATAAATATATAATCATTATCATGTTATATTTATTATTTAAATCAATTACACATCGTTATTATACCCATCCAAATAAAAATGTATTGCATAACGATTACACCATGACGTGGTGACGGTAATCCATACGTGCGCACGTATGGTGACATGTCATTAAAGGGATGGATAGATTAATGAATATGGTTATACCATTTTTATAATAACATCACAATATATAGAACATACTGGGGTTATTATTTTAGAATGGTAAAAACAATAAAAATGAAGTGGAAGAAGAAAAGAACATGAAAGAGGTGATTGAATATTTACCTCATCTTCGGGTTCTTCATTTTGATTTGATCAAAAGGGCTCCATATGATGTCTTTCTGACTATATTAAGGACTCTAGGATGACCGGAGGACAATTTATAGGGTATTTTTGATGAGGTTGGCTGAGCCAAATGGCTTTGAAGGTGTGAATTAGAGAGAAGGGGGAGTGACCTTTTATAAGAGGGGTGATGGGAACCTTATGAAAATATAGAAATATTATTTTATAATAAAATAAATTTCGGTTTCTAATTGATAAAAATGGATAATTATAAGGATAAGGTGGGGATGTGTCAAAAACCACTCATCCAATAGGTTTTAGACAGGTTTTTCTCATTATATTATGTTGATCATTAAGATTTAATTCTTAGTTATATAGTTTGACATTTACCACGTCTCTTTGTATTATTATATTTTATTGTTAATAAACATACTATATGCTTCCAAACGAACCCCAAGTGGTTAATTAATTATACAAATATCATTATATATATTTTTTTACTGAACCATAGCTTTTAGGAATAGTATATCAATTAAAAATATTATATTTGTTTTAAAAACTCTTTTATGTTAATGTTGACACTATTTGGTATTTTGTTTTTTCTAAATTAAAGACAACATTATTACTTCAATAAAAATTCCTCTAACCAACCATAATATGTTATATTAACCTAGAGAAGTAGTGTAATTCATTAAAAGGGTCAAATTTAATTTATTTGTATATTTAAAATATAAATTCTCTTAATATTTCATTAATTTTGTAATTACAGCATCATCATTGTGTCATAAATAAATTAAATTATTTAATGTGTAAAAAATATAAATAAAATACCATTATTTTGGAAATATTTTTATCTTTCTAATTAATATTTATTGTCTAATTTATCTAATGGGAAACCCTATATTAAAAATGTATTAGTTAATAAACATTGATTTTAATTCATTTAACTCTTCTTTGAATTAAATAATAATAAATGTCTTAATCTAATCCATGTGGACCTAAAGGATAATATTTTATACCTAAGGTTGTTTTTGTAGAATTATAATTATCCAATATAATTCGGACATGTTTTATGGTTATAATAATATCATGTTTACCTTTAATCACCCAATTAGATTTTAACCGTGGTAAATAAAAGTAAACAATTCCTATTCAAAAAAAATTATTTTCTTCTTATTCAACAACATTTTACATACTAATATCAACTGTGTCTCTCAGATTTTTTAAATTCAACTCACAGAAGTGGTAAAATTATGTTTTATGTAAATTTTCATGTGCTCCTATGAGGTGGTTAAAAGACGGTAAACAGTTCAATAAAATTTTTATATATCTCAAATTATTTTAATCTGACTCCAATGAATTATTATGAACATATATAGGTATTATGTATATATTTTGAAATAAAATAAATTTAATTAAAATAAATAATTATTTAAAATAATTCGATTTCAAACGATAACTTAGTGTTTTTCCCTATTCATCAAAAATTGAATGTTTTCTGAAAAATACCAAATATTCAACCTAAGCTAATTTCGATATTCCGAATCCAAAAATGAAGTCCATTTTGAATGATAAAATATATAAAAAATAAAAAAATGTGTATTCTAATTCATAATGGCTATTTTGATTGGTTGTGGTGTGTTAGATCTCGAAGTTGCGTACAACACATGATATAGTATTATTTAAAGAGAAGCATACTGTAGAGGCTTGGGGTGTTAAATTCTCCCCTACTTCAAATAATATTGTCCTCGAAATTTCAAGAGTATTACTATGTATAAATACTCGGGTGGTTCTTCATCATATGATCCTCTAGTTCCCACGTTTCCTCTTCCGTCATATGGTTTCTCCATAGATCTATTACCAGAAGAGTCATCTATTTTCTCAACACTTGTTCTCATGTATCAAGTACCTTGATAGGATCTTCACAATAAGACAGATCAGGTTTTCATTCTAATTCCTCATAGGTGAGTACATTCATTGGGGAAGGCTTGCATTTTCTCAACGGTGATACATGGAATATATCGTGAACTTTAGAGAGACTTGACAGTATTTCTAAATAGTAAGCCGCAACCCCAATTCGTTCTTAAATTTCGAATGATCTGATGTACCTGGGACTTAATTTTCCCTTCATACGGAAACTTATAACACCCTTCCATGGATATACCTTCAACAAAACATGATCTCTTACCAGATATTCCAAATCATTCCTTCGGTTTTCAGTATAGCTCTTTTGCTTACTTTGAGATGTCTTGATGTTGTTTTGCATTGCCTTCACCTTTTCCATAATTTCTTCCATAAGTTCTGGGCCTATGAGTTTTATTTCACCAACATCATCCCAACAGGTTGGTGGGCGACATCTCTTTCCATATAACTCTTCATATGGTGTCATCTGTATACTAGAATGGATGCTATTATTATAGCAAAACTCTATGATAAATAAATATTGATCCCAAAAACCTTGAACGTCAAGTGTTCATGATCCCAACTTGTCTTCTAAGGTTTGAATAGTCTGTTATAATTTTACCTCAGTTTGGGGGTGGTATGCAGTGCTCAAATGAAGTTCAAGATCTGGGGCATTGTGAAAACTTTTCCAGAATCTTAATGTAAAATAGGGATCATGATCAGAAACAATTTATAGTTTTATTCCATGATTTCTTACAACATATTTAATATATAGTCTTGATAAATTTTCAAGTTTTAAATATTCTATTATAGTAGGAAATTGTGCTGACATAGTAAGACGATCAACAATGACCCATATTACATCATTCATTTTAGGTGCCTTTGGTTGTACCATGACAAAGTGCATCGTATTATTATCTCATTTCCACTCAGGTATATGAAGATGATGCAAGACTCCTCCATGTTGTTGCCTTCCAACTTTCACTTGTTGAAATACTATACATCTTGACACAAAATCCACAATCTCCCTCTCCATGTTGTCCAAACAAAATTTTTCCTTCAAATCAATATAAATTTTGGTGCTCCCATGGTGTACAAATAAATTTGAGCTATGAGAATCATTAAAAATTTCTCTTTTTAAATCAGTTATATCGTGAAAAAAAACCTTTTCCCAAATTTCAAAATTTCATCTTCATATATGAAGTCCCTCAATCACCAATTCTTCACAAATTTAATCTTTTTTTGAAACTCCCCATCATCAGCCTGTGAAATTTTTATCCTTTCTAGTACATCTGGTTTAGAAACCATTTGAAAAACATTGATGTTTCACCTTCCATGGTTATTACTATATCCATAATTACTAGATCCATGTATATAGGATACTTTTTAACTCTCATCTTGTTCTAAACATCATGATCCTTTCTGCACAAAGCATCTTCCACATAATTTTCCTTCTCATGGTGGTAGTGTATAGTGCAATCATAATCCTTGAGTAGTTCAAGCCATCTCCTTTGCCTAATGATGGGTTCATTCAATGATAAAATATACTTCAAACTATTGTGGATGGTATATATCTCACATTTTTTACCATAGAGATAATGTCTCCAAATATTCAAACCAATGATTATAGCTGATAACTCAAGATCATGAGTAGGATAGTTTAGCTCATGAATTTTTAGTTGTCGTGATGCGTGGGAAATGACCCTATAATTCTTCATAAGGACACAACCATGTCCATTCTTTGATGCATCACAATAAATAACAAAACCATCTTTCCCCGATGGTAGAATCAGTATAGGATAATTGACTAATATTCTCTTCAGTTCTTCAAAACATTCTTCACACTCTATTGTCCAAATAAAATTAACCCCTTTTTGTGTGAGCTTTGTTAATGGGTTAGTCAACAGGGAAAAATTATAGAAAAAACGTCGATAATAACCTGCTAAACTAAAAAAACGACATACCTTGGTTATACTCGTTGGTTATGACCATTCATGGATTTCCTTGGTCTTAAAAAAATCAACAACGATTCAATCCTTATAGAAAATCTGGCCATGAAAAAAATATCATGTTCCCTGAATTCACACTTGCTAGACTTCTAATATAATGCATGTCTCCTAAGTGTTTTCAGGATAATTCCCAAGTGATTTTCATAATCTTCATAGATTTTGAAGTATACCAAGATATCGTCAATAAATACCACTTCAACGTCATCAATATATTCCTTGAAAACTAAATTCATTTGATCCATCAAGACAGAGGGTGAATTAGTAAATCCAAAAGGAAATACTATAAACTCATAATGCTCGTACTTGGTTCAAAATGATTTCTTCGGAATGTCTTCCTTCTTCACGCACAATTGATGGTATCCAGATCGGAGGTCAATATTTGAAATGTATTGAGCTCCATGAAGTTGGTAAAATAAATCATCAATGAGAGGTAGGGGATAATTGTTATTTGTTGTTATAGAATTGATCTCCATTTATTCGAAGAAAATCCTCATAGATCCATCCTACGTATTAACATAAAGGAGAGGGGCTCCCCTGGAGAAACACTAGGGAGAATAAATCCATTATTAATCAATTTATCTAGTTTTTTATTTAGTTCCACTAATTCCACAGTGGCCATTCAGTAAGGGGCCATCGATAGGGGCCCTGAACAAGGAATTAAATCAATTTAAAACTCAATTTCTTATTCTAGAGGATGTCCATGTAAATATTCTAGAAACACATTAACATATTCTTTCACAATAGGTATATCTTCTATTTGAACATTATTTTCCACACCCACAGTTATTTCATTCTCTTCCTCACAAATAATTGAATTTATTTGAGGTACTGATGGTGGTTCTAGATAAGAAATAGGTGGTGACCATTCATCCCTAAGGATAAGCTGTTTTTTATCACCATCATAAAAAATAGTGACATCCTTCTTCCTTCAAAAAACATTTGCATCATGGTCTGAAAGACAAACAATACATAGGATTACATCAAATTCAATCACGGGTATGACAATGATATCAACAGATAACGAACATTTATATACCCTAATGGGGACTGATTGAAAAAAATTTGTTGCAATGATACATCCCTTAGGGGTTTTGACTGACAACTCCCATGTTAAATCAAATTGGAAATATCTAATTTTCATAGAAAACTGGGAAGATATGAAACAATTTGATAATCCAAAATCAAATAATGCATTTTCTAAACTTGAGGAAACCATTAAATTAATTTCCACTACGTATTTTGGAGCTTCAACCTGAGTAGTAGTGACAACATAATCTTACCCTTGATCCCTAGGCCTTTTTTGAGGTAAGTTCCCCTGACTCTTAGGACATTTATTTTCATAATTCCCCCTTTTTCTACATTTGTAGCATTCAAAATCAACATTCTCTTTCTTCCCCTTGTAATCACGAGCATGGTGGACTTTTTCACCACACTTGTAACATAATCCCATTCTATTCACAAATGTACATGGGTGTTTCTTCCCACATTTACTATAGGATGGATATTTAACTTTTCCATTATTCCCCTTATTTCCATTTCAATAGTGTTCATCAAATCACTTCTTCTTTGATTTTCATAAATATCATAAGACATAAAAATTCTTTTTCTATCTTGATAGTGAATCATAAAATATCTTCGTAAAAAGTGAAGGATTGTGAGATTAATTCTCAATCGAGAAATGGTTTATCCCATAAAAGAACTGATCAATCTTACTTCGTGGGTTATGTATATAATCTACTGCATGCCTCGCTAAACTTGTAAATATTGCTTCATACATTGCGACATTCTCATCCTCCTTTTACCTCTGACTCAAAAATTGCGTTTCCATATCTACTAGATGGTCACGAGGAAATTATTTTTCTGAGAAAAGAACATTAAACTACCTCCATTCCATATTTCATACTTCAAAATCTCGCTTTTTTTTAATCAATGACCACCAATGATCATCATCACCAGTGAGGCAGTAAACTACCATGTCAAATTTTTCCCTTTTACTACTCCGTAAGGCGTGGAATATTTTCTCTAAGGAATTTATCCATTTCTCAGCTACAAATAGATTCGTACTCCAACTGACTGATGGTGATTTTTTCCTCATGAAGCGATCTAATATTGATCCTTCATATTGTGGATCAGGGTGATCCATACAGGTAATGTTATCATTCATAACCTGAGTGAGTTGTCCCAAAATAGTGATAAGCTGATCAGCACCAGTTGTATCACCATCTACACTATAATTATCTTGAGCCAGAGGGAAATGCATATTTAGAGTGCATGCATTGATACAGTTTCCATTCCTTCCACTAGGAGCTATTTCTAAACAATAGAATAAACTAGATTAGTTTATGAATCGCAATACATAAATCCAAACTTTTAAAACACTTAACATAAATTCAATGTTTGTGGATATAATCCATAATCATAATAAAAATTGATGAAGCATTTACATATAAACCCTTTCATAATTATTTTTAATGAATATGACAATTATCCTAAGAATATCCCCCAGGGTTGTTGTAGCCAAGAGTGCAGCAATGCCTGTTGTCATGCACCAGTTCCTGTTTGAGTCTAGCTTAAATAATTGTTTTCTGGTTTTACCCCTCGGTACATTAGTGCCAGAGCCGCCTCAACCTTCTCGTATCCAGATATTGATGTATTGCTTGGAAAACTCCAAAGACCTATACAATACCAAAATTATAAGCAGTTCTTATATATTAATCCTCAATGTCTACCATAGGGTAATGTGATATATTCAATGTTAATCTAAATCAAAATTCCAATGCATGTATTAAACATCCTCTAATACCAAATGTAATGACCCGAAACCAATTACCCAGAGTCAGTGCATTATAACATGACATTGGGATGAAATAATTAAATCATGTATCGAAAGACCGATCAGTTTAGTATCATTGTAACAACTAGATACATTCATAAGGTTTACATTACATCAAAAAATGGAAAACTAAAACATCATTTTTTTCATATATAAGACTGAGATCCCATATATTATCCCTACAAATCAGACATAATATACTTATTTACATTCTAGGAAAAATAAAACAATGAAAGGGTTGAGCTCATATGCTCAGTAAGGAAAACAATATAGCAGAAGATTTCATAAATAAGCATAAAAATTTTAGGCAATGTATAAAACTATAACAAAATCTTTTTAAACTAGAACATAATCATAATATGGCTATGATAAAAATCATATAAAATCCATTTACTTATTCACATTGTTATTCTACTAGTTGAATAATCCCATGAAATATCAATAGCCACTTTCATAATGATGGAATTCATAATGCGAGACTTCATAACCACATAATCAAGGGTTTGTTCCAAGACTACAAATAAGATTTTGTCATGGCCTTGTTCCAAGACACTAGATTGTCTCATGAGACCTACCGATGCATCAAGGAGCTATAGCGGGCTCCACCTTTCACATACTAAGTACAATTCATTCCTCTTATGAAAAAATTTAAACATAACATAAACATTCGTACGGAAACTGGAATACGAAATTTAAATACATTATACATAAAAGATGAATAGTATAAAAATAAAACATCTAGAGTCAAACATTTCACAAATACTTCAATACAATATGGAATATTTGTTTCATAATAAATCAACTTCAAATAACCATAACATCTATCAAAGGATCTTGACATAGATGAAATCAAAACCTTTATTTGAGAAATATAAGTTAATATTTTGAAATATTTTAAATTTCATATAATTATAAAAAAACATTTATTTTGGAAATATTATTATATGCTAGTAAGGGAATGTTTTATGATGTTTTAATGGCTGAAATTATCTACACTTTCCATATAAGTTAAAAAAATACATTCTTACCTTAATTTTGTCAAAAAGGTTATAATGGACCTTGTTTGGAAAACGATGGAATGATTCCTTTATAAAAAACTTATAAAATATCAAAGAATAGTATACATGACATTAACCCATAGTCTAAAAAATATTAAGAATATTTTGAAATACATTTTTATGAGTCATGGTGGTGCATAATAATGAGGTCCGACTAGATAATTATGTTGAACTGCCTCCAATAATGAAGAGATTGTAGAATTAACCCTTATGTTGTACTTTTACATGGTTGAGGGTTGGTTAACCACCATTATAATGGTTAAATAATGGTTATTAAATTTTACAGGAATAATATAAATTAATATGATATCATATATGATCTTTTATCATTCCATAGTTAATAATATCTTAGTATTATCGTCGTTTTGGGTGTTAACTAATTCTTTTTTGAATTATATGCTTTGTTTCAAAAGTAATGTTTGTTATGGATAGGATTTATCTAATTAATATTCATAATTATATTAAGCCTTTAAAAATTATTTTTAGTCATCTAATAAAAATTAGTCTTGAATGGATACGATGGGGAATGAATCTCATCGCGTTCGTGGAGACGGTAATCCATACTTACGCAAGAGCGAAAATATCAATCTTCTGAAAAAAATAATAATATATAAATTGATGTTATATTATATATAAATAATCATTATCATGTTATATTTATTATTTACATTAATTACATAATATTATTATACCCATCCAAATAATTTTTAATTGAATAACGACTACACCATGACGTGGAGATGGTAAGCCGTACGTACTCATTTATGGTGACATGTCATTCAAAGGATGGATAGTATAATAAACATGGTTGTAAAATAATTAAAATAAAATCAATTTATATTGAAGACACTAGAATTATTATTTTATAATGAAAAAAAGAGGAGGTGTAATAAGAAAAGAACTCGAACGAGGTGACAAAATATTTACCTCTTGTTCGGGTTCTTCCTTTTGATTTGATCAAAAGGGATCCTTATGGTGGACTTATGACTAATGTAAGGACTCAAGGATTAAAGATGGTCAGTTGAGAGGGTATTTGGGCCGAGTTTGGCCAAGCCTAATGGCTTATTAGGGTGTGAATTGGAGAGAAGGAGAGTTCCCTTTTATAAGAGGGGTGAGGGGCACCTTAGGAAAAGTTAGAAATATTTTTTTATAATAAAATCATTTTCGGTTTATAATGACCCCTAAATGGATTATTTAAAGGCTACTGTGGGGATGGGTATTCAAACAATCAACAAATAGGTTTTAGATACGTTTGGGTCACTATATTAACCTTATCTTTTAGATTTAATTCTTAGTAAAATAGTTTGACATTTACCATGTCTCTTTGTATTTTTATATTATATGGTTAATAAACATACAATATACATCCAAGAGAACCCCAACTGGTTCATTGTTGATATAAAAATAATAATCTATGTCTTTTTTCTAATCCATATATTTTTAATAATAGAATATAAAATAATAATATAATATTTGTTTTAAGAACTCTTTTATGTCAATTTTGACAATATTTGGTATTTTGTTTTTGCTAAATTCATAACGCATTATTACATCAAAGAAAATTAATCAAAACAACCTTAATATGTCATATTAACCTAGAAAAGTAGTTTAATTCATAAAAAGTATAAAATTACATCTATTTGGAAATTTGAAAAATCAATTATTTTAATATTTCATTAATTAGGTAATTACTTCATCATCATTGTGTCATAAATAACATTAATTATATAATGTCTAAAAAATATAAATAAAATACCATTATTTATAAAATATTTTTATATTTATAATTAATATTTATAGTATAATTTATCTAATGTGTATATCTATTTTAAAAATGTTTTAGTTATTAAACATTGATTTTAAATCTTTTAACTCTTCTTTGAATTAAATAATAATAAATGTCTGAATCTAATCCATGTGGACCTAAAGAATAATATTTTATTCCTAATATTGTTTTTGGTCGAATTACACTTATCCAATAGAATTTGGACATGTGTTAAGGTAATAATAATATAATTTTACCCTTAATTACCCTATTTACTTTTAAACGTGGTAAATAAAAGTAAAAAGTTACTATTCAACAAAAATTATTTCCATCTTATTGAACCACATTTTACATACTGATAGCAATATTTTTTCTTGGATTTTTGAAATTCAACTCACAAAAGTGGTTAAAGCATGTTTTATGTATATTTACAAATGCTCCTAGGAGGTGGGTAAAAGATGGTAAAAAGTTCTATAAAATTTTTATATATATAATATTCATTAAAACTGACTCCAATGAGTTATATTGAACTTATATAGGTATTATGTAACTATTTTTACCGAAAATATATTTAAATAAAATAAATAATCATTTAAATAAAAATTTTGTTTTAATATATAACTTAGTGTTTTTCACTATTCATAAAAAATTGAATGTTTTCAGAAAAATACCAAAACATCAACCTAAGCTAATTTAGATATTAAAATTCCAAAAATGAAGTTTAATTTGAATGATAAACTTTATAATATTTCAAAAGTGGGTATTACTATTCATTACTGCTATTTTGATTGTTTGGTGTGTGTTAGAACTCAAAGTTGTGTACAACACACAATATTTTATTGTTCAAAGAGAAGCATACTGTGGATTCTTGGGTTGTTAAATGTTTAATGAAAATGAATATGCATCACCAATGACTTCCTTAAATTGACAAATCACATGTGATGATACAATTTTTATGACAAAAAAGTGATAGAGGGAGAGATAGGAGTTTTATGTTTGATCTTATATTAACCAAATATAATTCAAATATTTGTAAGGTATAGGAGTATTCATTATATTTGGATGAAGGTAAGTGAGGAGAGAATATGAAATTGAATTGAAATTGAAAGGAAATTAAAAGAAAAATAGAGAGGAGTTACATGTTGAATTATCACTTGAACTTTTTATCAAGGAACCAAGGCTTGGGGTTTTGATGATGCCAAGAGTTATGGGATGTGGGTAAGGGACTATAAAAGAGTATTATGTAGAATATATGAAATAATAATAGATTTAGAGGTGTTAAGATAAGAGGGTGTGAGGGTGGTCTTTATAGTGGAGGAGAGGGGTGTTTTCTAATAATTGTAATAATTGGTTTACTATTTTTATCAAGACAACCAATAGTGAGGATTATTGTGACTAAATATAGTAATTATTGAATGTGATTTTGAACCAATGGTCACATAAATCAGCCCTGAATCATGAAATACTCAAAAATATATATTTTTAGTATTTATCATTAATTTTTGTATTTTACAATACACATGAAATTCATTTATTTCAAAAAAATAACAAATATTAACCCAATTTTTTCCATGTTTAGAATTATAAAATGAACTCTAATTTATGATAATAATATTATATATTTGTGAAATTTAATATCAACTTAAAATCATAATTTACATAGAAAATAATCATTTCAAAGGTATAACTGACTTTATGAAACTTTAAAAAATTACTTAAGAAATCCTAAAATTATCTTGAAATCATAAGTCAAAAAATATTAATTTTATAGATAAATTATATTAAAATTTATTACATTTAAATATTTAAATTATTCATAAAATTTTAGATACATATTTATGAATTATATAATTTCTAACACTTAATTATTAATTTTTAAAAATATTTATTTACTTATTCTATGATACAAGTATATTATATGTAATATATTAGAGGGATAATTTTGCTTAATATGCTATTTGGTAGCGTTACTATTCAATTTTACGTTTCATAAGGGACATATTAATATTCCTAAGGGAAAAAATACTATTCACTATGGTATATTACTATTCACCAAAAATTATTTTCGTCCTATCAAACTGAAAAAATCATAAAAATAACAACTGTGTTGGTCATATTTTATAAATTCAAGTCACAAGAAATAGAAATATTATGCTTGACAACTAGTTTATAATGGTCGCATAGTATTTAGTCATTTATTTTAGCATAATGTGAAATTTTTTTCCTACTATTATTTTATGTGGCATAATTATAAGAAGATAATATACATTGATCAAACATTTGGTCATTACATTCTTACCCCCTTATAATATTTATCCCTCAAAATATTTTTTTTAAAAAAATAATAGAATATAAATTCTCCATCATAGCCTCCTATGGTTCCTACAATTCTTCTTCATACTTATGTTTCCTCTACAAAAAATTCACAAGGTGTTTTTTCATGTTGCATATAAACTTATCTCTCCCCTCTATAATAATTACATGATGGCCCCATGAGAGATTATCTTCCAATTGTACCACCTATGTGTTTAGTATATGTGATGGATCTGGTATGTACTTCCCCAAGAGTGATATTTGGAACACATCAAGAAATAGAAGCATATTCAGTGGAAGTGCAAGAAGACAAGCTGTAGAACATGTAAGATCACAGATCTCAAAGGGTAAATATACATTGTGCATAACATTCTTTTCTTCCAAACCTACCCTACTCTCTTCCATCGTGATATTGGTTTAATGAATTTATCTCAAACCTAAATCCCCAAGTCCCTCCTATGGTTATCAACATATCAATTTTCCGAATGTAACTCACATTGATATGTTTCTTGATTGATTGACCCATATGTATCATATCTTTTTCAAGATCTGGTCCTGGTAGCTTTCATTCCGTAACTTCTTCCCAACATGTTGGAGTTATATATATTTTTCCATATAGAGCGTCATATTGAGCCATCTAAACACTCGAAAGGATGTGATTATTTTTTGATAACAAAACCAATGAGATATGTATATCCTATCTTACTTTGAATTCAAATTACTTGCTATTATAATATCATAGAGTGTATAAATACTCCTTTCCTATATGCAACCAGTTTGGGTGTGACGGTCCTTTCTAAATTTCAATTCAGTATTAATGTAATGTTGATGAATCCTCCAGAATTAGATGTGAAAATGTGATCATGATCATAGACAATTGATATTGGAACTCCATGCAGTCTCACCACTTCCTTCACATATATCATTGAATACTTCTCAATCGAGTGATCTACCTATGTAGAGAAAAGTGGGAAATCATGGTTAGTCTATCCACCATAACCCACAACAAATTATTCCCTTTGTATGTCTTCTAGAGACGCATGAAAAACTCTATAGTCAAATTATCCAATATCCATATGGGTGTAGTGGTTGCATCATCCCTTTAAAATTTTCATGTTTTACATTAATGTTTAAACATATCAAGAACCTTCTAATATATTCCGAAATATCCCTCTTCATGTTATCCCACCAGAGGTGTTCTTAGATATCATTGTACATCTTGGTACTACCATGATGTACATAGAAGTATTTGATCTGGTAATTTCACAATATCTTCATCTCTTTCCCGGGTGATGAATGCCCACCAATCATTTTTCCAAAAAGAATTACACCATCATCATCGATATGGAACTCTTATATCTTCCCTTCCTTTACTGCATTAACCATATTTTTTTGTCTTTGGATCTTCACTTCGGGCCTCCAAAATTTTCTATTCGATAAATTCTTTGGAAATAATTTGGTAAAGGAAGGATTTACTCACTACCATTATGGTTTCTAAATCAATCCTTTTCATGTCCAAGAGGATAGAGTCTTTCTCAATCCGCTACATGAATAGTGTAGTAGGTTCATTTATATTTATAGAATCAGAAACCCTATTTTTTTACCATGATTTTGGTGAATATATCCATTATTGTCTTTAATTTTCCTTAACATTATCATTTTATTCATGTTGATATCCTTTTTTGTGAATATATACCATAGGCTAATGTGATCGTTATATATGTCACACTTTTTAGCATAAATACTATTCAACAACATTTTATAATACAAATCAAACCTTCTAGCTCTAGATCAATCATTAGGGAGTTCTTCTCATGGATATTAAACTACAGTGAGGTGTAGTTAATCACATTATCACTTTTCATGAGTATACAACCATATACATTCGAGGAATAATCCATGTATATAACTAAACATTCTACACTTTTCAATAATGTGAGTATATGTGAGTGATAATAATACCTTACGCTTCTTGAATCATTCCATACACTCTTGTATATAAACATAATTTACCCAATTCCTTCTTAACATAATTAGTGGGCTTTAAAACTATGATACATTTCTAAAAAAACATCGATATTACATTGAAAAGACATGAAATCTATAGATTTCTATGACATAATAGTGTCTAGTCCATTCTTCAACGTCCATAGTTTCTGAGGGTCTAGAAAATTTCCTCACATGGGATTTCATACCCCAATATTGTGAAATTCTACATACAAAAGTCACACATACTGATCATTGTGTACATCTTATCCTTCCATAATGAAACATACATAAGTCTAAGATATACGTCATGTTTCACCTTTCCCTATAAGTATATGAGAATATCATTGATAAACACTAAGACAAGATTTTCCAAGTAATGTATAAAAACCACATTCATAAAATCCATGAATATTACATGAGAATTAGTAGGTTTTAAGGGAATAAAAAATCTCATGGTGCTCATACCCTGTACGATATCCATTCTTTTCAATGTCTTTAAACTTAACCTTCACATGATGATATCCAGAATGGAGATCCCCCATTAATTTGTGAAGATCTCTTCTCAATAGATCTAATAGTTAATTAATCAATGGAAAATTATACTTGTTCATTATAGTGATGTTATTAGGTTCCCAGTAATTAATACACAACTGAATTGATCCATACATCATCTTGAAAAAGATCACTAGCATACCCCAAGTTGAGGCACTATGACTTATGAACAGTTTTCCCAATTACACTTACACCTTCTTCCTTAACTCATCTAGTATTATTAGATCCACCCAATAGGGACACATTGAAATTGGAATAGAACATTGTATTAGTTCTATTGAAAAATATACCTCAAGATACATGGTTATTTTGTGTAGTTCATCAGGAAATACATCACTATATTTTTCAATGATGGGAATATCTCCTAGGTGGATACCTTCCTTTGACCCAACCATTTGAGAATGGTATTCCCTTTTAAGGGAATCAGTACTAACATTTTTGAAGGTTTTTTCAAGGGATATTCGTGATCACCCATCCATTTTTTTAGGAGTATGGGATGGTTCAGAATATGAAATGATATTTCCATTTCCTAATAGTTTATATGTTCTATATATAATGAGACACAATACATCCCAATTATAGATTTGAATTCCACCAAGGGATGTATCATGAGATTTTTTGGAAAAATATTCCCATTTAAGCCAACTGAGGGAATAGTACAACAATTTTGTTGTAGTGATTTTAAAATTTATTATTTTTGAAGATATCTCTACTTCAAGGTTTCAGGGCTTCGATTCATTATATATAGAAAAAAATAAAAAATTTCAATGAATACATATAAGTATAAAAAAATAATAAATTTATTGTTCTTGAGTGAATAGGAAGTACAAATTTTATGAATTCATTTTTTCCCTCCACATCCATGTTACTTATGGCATAAACCTTTCCTTGCTCTTTTGTTTTTTTGGCTACTCATGTTGATTACCCTTGGGGACTCATGGTTTTGTGTACCAGAATTTATAGATCCCTTTCTCTAGAAATTTAGTGCACTATACCATGCGTGGGTCTCTCCTTTCCTCCACCACATTATCCTATATTTTCATGTCTTTGTGACATTTATGAGTATGGTTTCCTTCTATCGCACACTTTAACATTTCCCCATACCATTTAGGTAGTTCCCTTGATGCTTCTTCCATAATTATTTACATGTGGGTGGATATGTTTTCTTTCAAACTTTCATATTAGATCCTCTAGCTTGAAACACTATCTTTCATTTATTATCACCATATTTGTGGGACCATTCTCAAAACCCCATCACTATATTTGAGATCACATAGATTTTTTTTTGAAAACACCCAAATTATCATATTCTATGATCCATTAGAAGGTTTGATTTTAATCCACTATAGAATATATCAGTTGTTTTTATCATCATTGATAACCAAACCTAAAACATAAGTTCAAAGCATTTTGAAATTTTTTTCGTAGTCCATGATGGATTCTCATTCCTTTTTCATAATATCTTTTAATTCCTTCTCCATATTTATTAGCTTAATGTCATCCCACTCCATATCATAAATTTTATCCCTCAGATAGGTGTTCATAATCAACTCCCACTATTGATCTGCATCCCTTTCTAGATGATATACGACTAGAGTAAACATCTCCATATTCAAAAATTTAACTCCAAACAGATCTTCTCCATCGAGGAGACCCACTCTTACAAAACATGTGGATTAGAAAATCCACTAATTGTCAGTGTTTTTTACAACATTAAACACTCAATATCTAGTTCCACCCTCTTTGTTGAAGGAGGATGTTCTGCATTATTAATTGTATTGTTCATAAAATGGGATATTTTGGTCAATAATTCCACGATATTTAGAATTCCACCTCCCAAAGCATTGGGGATATTGTTCAAGAAATCCAGGAATTGTCCTTCATATGGACTGTTCTACAAGTTTCTCCTATTTCCCAGTATTTTCTAAAATATAATGGGTTAAAACATAACATTATTCAAAAAAATCATCAATAATCTATCCCTTTTTAAAACTAACTGTAAATGAATATATCATTAGATACCTATGATTCACGCTTTCTAAAACTAATCATCGTGGGTGCTCACTTATTCATAGTTTCATTATATGGGATTTCAGTAAGATTCTCCAATACTAATTCCAAAATTATCTAAACCAATATATGATACTAACTATAGAGACCCTGGTTTTTATTATATTTTTATTTCATTGTTTTAATGGTAAAAAAATAGTAAACAATCACTCAAATAAAATCAAATGGTTTTTTTCTTAGAAAACAATGACATAAAAAACAATAAAAAGGAATAACATAATAATTAATTTAATTAAATATTCTCTACCTTTTTTTCATCCCTCTAATTCTCTTTATTATAATTAGCCACTTGATGATATGCATTAAAAAGATGTTATTTAAAATCCCAGTAAGTAGATAGATATGAAAATGAAGCTAATAACATGGGGTGAGCATATTCATTGTCATAATTATATAGTCAAAAGATCATAATCATGATAACAAGAACTAAGAGAAGAGATGGAAAGTGGAAATTTATAAACAAGAAGCATCATGTCCTACTGTCAAAATTCCACACATACTGGTAAAACAATATAGTGTCATGTTCACAAATATTTCACATTAATTATGAGGATATTCATATTTTCTATTTCATTTGATCACTACATAATTATGGGTGCACAAATCACATCATTACATTTACATTGCCCTTTATAATACTGAGCTCACCCAAACCATCTTAACATTTACATTATAATAAATGTCACATAGAACTTTTATACATCAATAACCCATGTAATGAAATAGTTTTCATCTAATTAGAATGAATTCATAATCATTGGGTTCTCAAATGAATGAGGAAATAACGTTCTTGATTTTGCAACCTTAAGTGAAGAAGAAAGAATCTCAAGAATTAAAATGTGTGTTTTTTTAAAGAAGAAATTTTTTAAAAAATATTGTTTTTCTCATAAATCAAATTAAGAAACATTTATATTCCATAAAAGTTAATATAATGATGAATTAGTTATATTTATGGAATATGGTTAGTAAAAATGGGGTGAAAGAGTTAAATAAAAAATAAAGATAGTTGGGTTAAAGAATCCCCCTTTCCTTTTGTCCCAAAGTTTCTATGAGGTTAATATCCATGATAATCACATTAGATTAAAATATTAGAAATTATAGAACCCATTATAAATTAAAATTATTTATTTTAGTTTTATTATGTTTTTATAGCCCTTTGGATGAGTGATAAGGTTATATTTCAATTTCCACGGACTTTCATTTACATTGTTTTTATATTCGGTTCACTTGTTTTCTTGAATGGATGTTCATTTATAACGAGGATGAATATCTAGAATATTTATTATATGTTTTTAATTACACTCCATAATATTAATGGATTTTAAAAAGAATTTTTTTATACCATTATGATTATTATTCATACAGAAGTTAGTGATGACCGTCTATAGTTAATTTTGTTGTTTTTTCGAACACAACGAACTTATTTTATTTTATCTTTTTGTGTTTCAAGTATAAGTTATTTCTAGAAAATCAAATAGGGATATAATATGTAGTATAGAATTGGATTTAAAAATTTTTATGGTTTTATTAATATCCTTATAGGTATTTAAGGGAAATAAATTTATTCACCGACGTTGTCGCTAAATTGATACATAATGGGAAAAATACATTTTTTATATAAAAAGCTGGGTATGGAAGATTTTAATGCTTGATATTAAATTAAATTGACATAATTACAGTATATGTATGATAATTTAGTTATCATTTCATTTGAATTTAGATAGGTGAGTAGAGAATTAGAAAACATATTGAAATTCAAAAGAAACTAAAAGAAATAGAGAGATGATTTACATTTTGAATTTTACTCTTGAGATCCTCCACAAGGCTCATATGATTATTTCTTTTAATGATACCATGATATATTTGATGTGTGGGAGGTATTAGGGAATATTATTCGACAAAATATAGGTAAGGATAAAATCATTGGAGGAGTAGGGAGAATAGGGTGTGAGATGTGGTTTTTATTCTGGGGGAGATGGGTGTTTTCTTATTATTTTAATCATTAGATTATTATATTTATCAATACCATCAATAGTGAGGAATCATACACGTAAATGTAATAATTGTTTCTTGTGAGTACAAAATAATGGTCACTTACATCATCCATAACTCAGGCATGAATTAAAAATTTAGGTATTTGGCATTTATCTATATTATCGTATTTTAGAATTCCAAAAAAAATTGTGTATTCTAGAAAAATACAAAACATTCACCTTAACAATTGTTTGATGTGTTAAAATCAATAATGAATTCCATTTTATGAAAATAAAATTATAAATATGAGTAATTTAATTTTTATATAAAACTATCATTTATATGGATAATAGATATTTAAAAATTATAACTGATTTTTGAACACTTTGAGAAATTACTTTAGGTCTATTTAAATTATCATAACATCATAATAAAAAAAAGTATAATTAATCAATAAAATTTTAATTAAATAATAAAATTATTCAAAAAATAGTAATTAAATATTTATGGCTTATACAAACACCAAAACATTAATAATTTTTTAAATTAATTATTTGTGTATACTATTATATAAATATATAATATTGTCACCTTGAAGAAGGAAAATTTTTTATTTATACATTGATTCGCATTTTTACTATTCACTTGTCAAATTTATTATTCATAAGGGTTATATTAATATTCAAAAGGGTACCTTTACTATTTTTAAGGGAATCATAATATTACGTGAAAATTATTTTTGTCGTATCAGATTCCAAATACCTTAATGGTCGCAACCATTTAAATCTTATTTTGGAAATACTAATCATTAATGTGGAAACATTATGTGAAAAATATATTATATAAACTTCACATAGTATTTAGTTGTTCATTTATGAATTATGAGGAATTTTTTTCCTAATGTTATTTTATATAACATAATTATCAGATGATAATTTGAATTTATAAAACATTGGGTCTTTATTGAAATTATGTGTCATGAGGAGAAATTCATGAAGTAGTTTACTGAAATTTTCAAAAAAAATTATATAGCAATCCATGTGGTGGGAAATTAGGAAGCATTCACCAAGAAAAAATGATTTTAAGAAAATTAAATAACCCATTCTAGAGTGATATAGTAATGAGAAAATTAGGTAATGAATTTGGATATTTGATAATTTCTACATATTCTTAATACATAGGTAATTTTCACTTTTTCAATAAATAGAATAGAAATTCCATAGGCAAGACTTGGAATGAATAGAATGCTGTGAAATATTTTAATTGAACATAGTTAGGAAATTATGAATGTAACATCATTGGATTTGGTTATTTGTTTCAATGAAATTAACCTTTTTTTGATATTTTTCATTAAAAACAAAGTCATGTTAAAATTTAATAAAATATAAAATACATTGTATCATGCATTACATGGAATGTTGTGATTGAACACAATTTGACCTACTATAAGAGTATTATTATTTAAAATTAAAATTCTCTCCAAACTCTTATAATGTGTGGTATGAATATCATTAAATAATTTATGAAAATATATATTCCAAACATGAATATAATATTATTTCTATAAATTATAATTTATTAGAACTGAAAATAAAGACTATTGGAAAATAAGAGAAATCATTTTTTAAAAAAAAAATTTCTACACAAAAATATTTTATAGGAAAATTAATAAAATATAATAACTTATCACAATTAAATTATATTATTTTCTTTATTATATATTATATATAATTTTATCATTCATCCTATGTTTTAACTATTCACTATATAATAATAAATCCAATTTAACACTTAATTTTTTAATTTTCAAAAAAGTATTTTTTTACATTTTATGAAAATATATTGAATGATAATTTTAAAAATTATTTTAATTTTTTTTACAAAATATAGTAATTATTTTTTAAATCAGAATTTCAATATTTTTATTTTTTTATTTTTTGTGTATTGTTTGAGAGGATATATTTTTCGATTAATAGTGAAATAAATTTACTTTTATTATGACTTGTCATTCTATTTAATGATTTTAAAAAGTATAAAATTACATTTAATATATTTTTTTTTAAAATATTATTTCAATAAAAAATAAATTAATCCTTTTTATTTTAATTTTTTTGATAATTTTTTGTTTAAAATTTTTTTTTTAATCTTTTAAACATTTAATTTTTGAAAACACTATTTTTTTCATATCCATGGGATTAATTTAATATTAATATTTTCCAATTATGTGAAATAAATTTATTAAAATGGATTCCATATTTTAAAAAATAATATTTTTATAGTATCCAATATGACCAGATTAATACTTAACCAAAATTAATCGTAAATCAAAAATAATTATTTATCACAGTTAAGGTTAAAATTGGTTTACTCCAGGGTTAAACATATATGATGGGGAATAAAAATGTTCAAAAAACATGATATATTTTTAGTAAACATATTTTGATCATATATGTTATAGTATAGATAATATAATATTTTTATCCTTTTTATGGAAAAAAACATGGGAAAACCCATTTAATTTCTCAACATTATAAGTGTGTCACTCTTCACACTTATAAAAGGCCACCCTTATCCTCTTCTATTCATAATTAAAAACCAATTTGGATCATGAAATGACATTCCAAATTACACACATAATTCCATAATCCCATCCTAGAAACATTTATTTTGGTTTAACTTCATCATATGATGCATTTTGGTGAAAGCAAACTGAGTTTGTAAAATAAAAAGGTAACACCCCTAACCAAATGTATTATTTTATTTATTTCACAATATCATTTAATTTTTTTCAACATGGAAGATTTAATATCAAAAATCAACTACATATACATAAATTTTGTAATATTCTGATTATGATGAAAAACCATCTCATATTACATCATATATTTTACAGAATCAACACTCATGTGTACTCTGAACAATGGCCTCTCAAAACAATGATTTCCCTACTCAATCACCACATATCACATATGGATATAAATATGGATTAAATTTATATATATAAACATATATAATCTATTTCTCATATTAGTAAGCATATAAAATTACTATATAACATAAAAATAAATAATTTTAATTCATTGATAATATGATGATGTCACTCGAGTATACGATGGACTACCGCCTTAGAATGAAATGATATTATTTCAAAATTTATAAGTATTCTAAAAATTATGAGTTAATTTAACATATAATATTATTTATAATACAAAATTTATTTTTCTATGTAATTTTATTTCTTCCATTAGTTTCATTTAATCTATTGAGAAAATGAAATCAATATTCACGCGTACGTATAAGATACATTCCCCATGAAGGTGGTATTTCATTTTCTATGTCTAAATTCAATTGAAAACTAAAAATAGTATTTAAATAATATATAATATATCAATATCATGGTAAATTTTATGGATAATTTTTAGCCTTTATAGATATAAGAGGATAATAAAAAATTCAAAATGTATTTGAACACAGTGTATATATTTCGAAAAACATATATTTGACATTGAATTGTTAATAATTGGTTAATTAATGTCCTTATGAAAAACATATTTAGACTAATATTTATACTTATTATTTAATATAATATATAAAATAAACATATTTTTTTTATAAAATTATTTTTCTTGTATGATGGATGTCGAGACATAATGTTAGTGATTTCTAGTATCTCATATATTTGTGGGAGATATTTGAAAATTCACCACTCTCTTATTTTTTATGGGGTACAAACTTCATAATTGAAATTTTAAATTTTTATATATATTTTTTAATCATATTTAATATTTTATAATACATGATGATTTATTTTAGTTTATCCTCATCCAAATTAAATTTTTTATAAAAAAAACACTTTTATGGAAGCAAGTGAGAAACCATCAAGTACAAAAAGTAGCATTAGGCTTTGAGAAATCCTTAAAGACTAACATTAACATTTTAGAAACTTCCTCCCTATAAAAAATCCAGGATAGTTCAGATACCTTTTTATAGGGGTTAACACTGATTTTATCTTCAAATTGATAGATCAATTTCGCCCATGTCTTCACGAACTCTTCCACCACTAACTTTTTTTGATTGAAGACTCTATTAATGATTAGGTGTTTCTTGATGATCAAGTATTCCTTCTCGTCATTAGTTTCCACTTAAATTGGCTCACCATTCAACCTTTCTACATCCTCTTTAGCAGTGTTAAAATACAAGAACTTCTCAAGAATCTCTTCTTCAGAGTGCATAAAGAGGTCACATGGCTTATCCATGGCCTCTATGACAATAGGCCGCACTGTGCCAGCTGTGATAACAACCGGTTCAACCTCATCATCTTCCTCACCATCCTGAGGCGCACAATGAGTGGCACAATAGACCACCAATATAAGGACCCGGTCTTAAACATTACAAAATATTGAATTAATTTAATAATTCACATTGAGGATCTTTTCTGGTTTAGATTTTTAGAGAATTAGGACATAACTATTAAATCTAAAAATATTACAAAGTAAGAACTTCTAAAAAGGTTACATTTTTTTATAAAATAAAAATTCTTGAAAATATTGTCATGTCTAGTTCCATGTTTTAGACAGTATGACTTTTCCTTGACCCCATCCTTGACCTTATTCATCTTTATGTCCTTTGAAAACATTTCAAAACATGGGATGAGCATAAAAAGATTAGTAAGGGTTATAAAGAAAACAAAGAAAACATTTTTTCGTAAATACATACAAAACATGAACTCTTTTACTTACCTCATGATGACATAATAGTTTATGAGTAACACATAGAAATCATAAGTCATAGAGGTAATTTGTGGAATCCATATCATACTTACATTTTAGATATCACATCAATATAGGGAGTTACATTGGAATACCCATCACTGTATATTCCCTAAATATATTAGGAGAAACATTCAATTTTACCTCCATCATGTTTCCCAAAGCATTGGAGAGCTATCTCGGGCTCACCCACCATAGGTTTATTGTGTAACCACTCGTATAAGTAAATAATTCCCAAGAACCATAACATGGTCATATCACATGATGTAAGCATTAGTGAAAGATAACATTTCCACATTGCCATAAAATATATAATTTCAAGATAATGAAATAATAAATCCATTCCCAAAATAATTTTCAATTCCAAAATAATTTAAAAGAGTATATAGTATTTAATTTTCATTTTGAAAACATTTCGACTTTTTAGGGATGCCAAAGATCAATTAATACAAGTTGCGGCAGAAAGGTCATTGTCACCGCTTACGTAAAAGAATATTCCTTTTTGTCATTTAGTAAAATGATTCGTATAAAAATATTCCATTTGAATGAAATAAAAAGTCAAAGGTATTTATAAAACATATAAAATAATGTCGTGTATAAAACTAAATATACCTCAATGAAAGGAGATTGAGATGATGTCTCTTACCTCGTGTCCGACTTGACGCGGTCATTTTTTAATCTCATGAATAATAAACTAATGTTAATTTATACTTGATTAAGAATATTTTTCAAGTTTATAGTTTCTTATTATATCCCATATTACAATTTTATAATCATTATGTAATCATTTATGTTAATAATGTTCATTTTGTCGATATTTGGTACTTGAGACAAAAATGAACACCTTATATTTACAAGTTGCCATGTGACCAATATTCCATTATATATAGAATGAAATTCATTATTTAGATATCATATATATCATATATATCCAGTATATATATATTTATTACTGTACATATCATTTGGAGGTAGGAAATGAAATGCACCGTTCATGGAGACAGTAAGCTGTTCGTATGCATGAATGCTACTTTCATTTCTATTTCTTATTTTAATGGAGCTAATATATAATATTACATAGGTATATTGAAATTCCAGTATAATATCATATATAATATCATTAACTTCATCCTATATATGTCCCACATATGGCATTAACGAGTCATATCACTTTTAGGGGGCGGTAGTCCGCACATCCTCAAATGAAATTATTGTGTTTACACAAAATGTAAACCATAAAGGTATGATATAAAAAACTAGATAAAATTAAATAAAACATAAAAATATTATATATCAAATATAAATACATTTCTATCTTAATGGAAACTATGAATGAAAGTAGGAGATAATCGAACAATCATTGTTTCGTGAGGCATTAGTTTTCCATCCACAGAAACATTATGTTAATCACCCATTAGATAGAGGTTTGTGTAATTGTAGTTAGAATAAATCTCATAAAAACATCTTATTATATTGAGGATACTAGTGTTCTTATAAAATAAATCAATAAAAATAGTATAGTGGTTGGAGAAGTAATATAAATGAAAAGAAGTTAAGAGAAACAATTACCTTTAATTTGGGTAACTCTATTTTGTTTGAAGAAAAAGGATTTTTTGAAGTGCCTTATGCCTAAGGTAAGGGTTCTAGGAGGAAGAGATGGATTTACGGAACTTAATTGTGCAGATTTTTGAATAGTATAAAGGCTTGATAGGTGTGAGGAATTGTTTATAAGTGAGGGATATTTATAAGGGGGAGGAGTGGCTCTTTATGAATGTTTGAAAATATTATTTTATTATATAATGATATTAGTTTTCAAAAAGTCAAAAAATCATTATATTCATAGATAAGATGACTCATGGTCAAAATAAAATAATCCAATAAAAATAGGACATGTTTTAGATGTTATTTTAATATTTATAATCCTATTTATATAAATTATTTATTAATGAGGTAAACCTACATCATTATTGCGTCATAAATAGGTGAATTTATTTGTTTTCAAAAAATTATAAAACAAATACCATGATGTAGGAAATCTTTTTATCTTTACAAAGAATATTTATAGTCAAAAATATTTCTTATATAACACTATATAAATATTAATTTACTAAAATATTTTTGATTATGTCATTTTTTCCTTTACAATAAGTTAATTAATCTAATGTGTCATTATCATTAATAAGTGTCTCCATGGGGTCCAAAAATAGACCAAAAGATTCCCATGCTCGGCCATGACTCATTCAATAATTTCAAGACATGTGTTAAGGTAATTTTGAATTATTACAATATTCTTCTTACCTTGAATTAACATATTTACCTTTAACTGTAGTAAATAAAATGGCTTTTCACCAAAAAAAATATATTCATATTATTGAACCACATATTATTTACTAATAACAAAAATGTTTGTTGTATTTTTGAAATTAAATTCACAGAAGTGAAAATTTTTCACTTAAATGGAAAATTCAGTTTTTTAAACTACTACTATGTGGTTTCACTATTCATAAAAAAATTGATGTTTTTCAAAAAATACCAAAAATTCATTCTAAGATATATTTGATATTCATATTTCAAAAATTATGTCTATTTTACCAAATTCTATACATATATGTTTCATTAATTAATTTAAATTTAATTCCTGTTATCAAAACAAATAGAGTGTTTTTAAGAAACAATAACAATCCAAAGATTGATACATGTTTATGTCCAATTACAAAGGGAAATTAATTCCAATGACCAAAATTGGATTAAATGGTAAAAATATATTCTAATTACACTTTAAAACTAATTAAAATTACAATCTATCTATATAAATAAATTTCATTAAAGCGCAGTTTTGAATTAAAATAGTATATTTTCACTATTCATTAAAAATGAACAATATCGGAAAAATTCCAAAAATTTACACAAAGTAAATTTTGATGTCCTCATTCTAAAGAATGATTTTTTGTCCAATTAGAATGTATTAAAGTGACAAAAACTATATTTAAAGACATTTCTCCTTTAAATGGCGGTAAATTGACCTTTTAATGTAAATTATTCTTACAATTAGATTCATTCACATTTTAAGTATCTAAATTTTTATTGGATAAATATAAATAAATTTAACAAACATGTATAATTATATTGTAGTTTTTTTTTCATTCCTACTAATAGACCAACTAGGTGTTAACTACCATTTAAAATAATATTATATTATTAGGGTGCAACGTAAGATTTAAAAGAAACTCTTTGTTGTGTATCAAGTACGATATCGAACATTGAAACCCCTTTAATGTAAAATTAATATTTAATTAACAAATATTAATAAATATGAAATATTACTTATTCTTTATTTACCTAGGATGTTACATCTTTCCCCCCTTTTGGTAATTGCATCCTCGCAATTTTACTAATCAAACAAATTGGGGGTATTTATCCATCATAGAATTTTTAGATTCCCACATTGCCTCTTCAACCATATGGCTTTTCCACAAAACCTTTACCTGGTGAATTACCTTATTCCACAACAATGGCTCTCTACTGCCAATAATTTGGGTTGGTTGTTCTTTATAAGAGATATTCTCTTCTTACTAAACTACCTCTAGGCTCAAAACATGAGATGGATCTGGCATATACTTTTCAACATAGAAACATGGAAAAAAATTATTTAAATCAGATAAACATGGTGTGAAATCAATGTTGTACGCAACGGATCCAACTTTCTGCAGAATTTCATAATGTAAAATGAACATCGGACTCAAATTTCCCTTTCTTACCAAAATGCATCACACTATTCCATGGAGAAACATTGAGAAATACATGATCACACACAACAAAAGAAATATCCTTCCTCCGGTTATCTACATAACTTTTCTGTCTACTCTGAGTTGTTTTCATGGGCTTCTGAATCATCTGAACAACCTATGAAATATCTTCTACCAATTCTAGTCCCATAATCTTCCTTTCACCTACATCATCCCAAAAATCTGGTGTTCGACAATGCTTTCCATAAAATACCTCAAATGGAGCCATCAATATACTCGAATAAAAACTGTTATTATAAGTAAATTTAACCAATTAATGATGTTGGTCCCAACATTCCTGATAATCCGACGTGCAAGCACATTACATATCCTCCAATTTCTAAATTTTTCTTTCTAATTTCCCATTTGATTGGAGATGAAAAGTTGTAGTGAAATTTAATTTAGTAACAAACAACTTCTGATGGCCTTTCCAAATGTTATAAGTAAACATGGGATCACGATCAAATACAATGGAGAGGGTAACTCCATGCAACCTGACTATCTCCTTAGCATACAACCAAGAAAGTTGATCTTGAGACAATGTATATTTAGTAAGATGGAAATGAGCAGATTTAGTCAATCAATCAACAATAACGCAGATTTCATTATTACCTCAACATGTCTTTGGTAATCTCACAATGAAGTCCATGGATATATTTTCCAATTTCCACTATGGAACTGGTAAAGGTTGAAGCATCCCTTTCAGTAACTGCCATTCTACTTTAACCTCTAGACAAGTCCAACAATTCATAGTAAAATCAGTAATATCTATTTTCATTCCATCCCAGCAGTAATACTTCTGATGTTCTCTGTACATATTCATACTACCAGGATGAACTGAAAACAGAGAACTATGACCTTCACATAACAACTCATTCTTCAACTGTGAATCAAGTGGAACACATAATCTCTTCCCAAACCTCAAAACACAATCATTATCAACATTAAAATCAATAAACTTTCCCTTCTAAACCAACTCTACCTTTTTCTGCAACTCACTATTTTCCTTTTTCCCTTGCATTATTGTATCTGATAAAGATGATTTCACTGATTAATGAAACAAAACAGAAGAATTTTATGCAGAAAAAAATTTTATGCCAATGTTTATCAAATCATAAACCATTTAATCCTTTTCTAAATGTATCATGGTTAATGAAGTGTTAATTTTTTGATTCAATGCATCAGTGAGTTTATTTTCTTTTCTTGGATGGTAATGGATCGTGCAAATCATAATCCTTGATTAATTCAAGCCATATCGACTTTCTCATGTTCAATTCATTTTGAGTGAATATATACATAAAACTTCTGTGATCAGAATATATTTCACATTTTACACCCTACAAATGATGCCTCCAATTTGTTAAAGCAAAAACAACCGTAGCTAATTCCAAATCAAGTGTAGGGTAATTTAACTCATGTGGTTTCAACTGAATAGAAGCCTAAGCAATAACATGATCATTTTGCATTAGGACCCAACCCAGTCCTTTCAAAGAATCATCAATTTAGATAACAAAATCACCATTTTTTATGGTTGTTCCAAAACTAGAGCATTCACCAATGTCCTTTTCAATTCCAGAAAACAATCATCACATTCTTTTGTCTAGATGAACTTAACACCTTTTCGATTTAACTTAGTCTTTGGACTAGATAACCATGAATAACATTCAACAAACCTCCAGTAATAACCATCCAAACCAAGAATACTATGATTCTCGGTTATATTTGTGGGTCTTTGTAAATCTTCAAAAAATATTTTTAGTTGGATCAACAGTTATGCCATTCTTTGAAGCAATTTGACCAAGGAAAGAAATTTTTTGTAACCAAAACTCACATTTGCGGAATTTTCCATAATGTTTCATTTCTTTTATGGTTTTAATGATGAACAATTAATGGAATTCATAATCCTCTTTAATTTTATAATAAACCACAATATCATCAATGAACACAACCACAAACTTATCCAAGAACTCACAAAAAAATCTATTCATATGATCCCTGAATACAGCAGGTGCATTGGTTAAACCAAAAGGCATAACTACAAATTCACAATGGCCATATATAGTATGAAATGCGGTCTTCAGAACTTCATCTTCCTTTACCTTCATCTTATGGTACCCCGATCTCAATTTAATCATCGAAAAATACTGAGCAACATGGAGCTAATCAAACAAATCATTGATATGGGGAAAATGATACTTATTATTAACAGTGATGTTATTCATTGCTCTATAATCAATGAAAAGTCTCATTGAACCATATTTCTTTTTAACAAACAAGATAGGATCACCCCATGGTGATGTGCTAGGTCGAATGAATTCTTTATCTAATAACTCCTGTAATTTCTTCTATAACTCTAAAATTTCAATTTGAGCCACTCGATAAGGGGGTTTTGAAATTGGATTAGCATCAAGAACTAAGTCAACAATAAATTCAACTTCCCTATATGGTATTATACCATGCAACTCATTAGAAAAAACATCAAGATACTCATTTTCCACAGGCACACCATGATTCTGAACAATTCCTTTATTTTCAAAAATATGTGAATGGTAACATTCATTTCCATATTTTACTAGTTTCTCAGCTTCTTGATATGTTATCAAAAGAAATTGTTCATTCTTGTATACAAACTATAAATAATTTATAAAATAAACCTCTTTAGCTCTACAGTCAATCTTATCATGAAAAATAGATAGCCAATCCATGCCCAAAATAACATCAAACTCTAGTAGAGGCAAAACAATAAGGTTTGTATGTAGATTCTTTCTGCACACAAGGGCAGGAAAGTTATTATTTTTTTGTTTTGTCTCATCATTTCCTCCATTTGTTTTTACCATAAGTTCTATATTCATATCTTGAGAAGGAATTCCCAATTTTCTAGAAAACATCTCATAAATAAAAGAGTGTGTAGACCCTGAATCTAACAACACATTGGCATAATCTGAACAAACAAACAGTGTACCAGATACTACTTCTTTTGATGGCCCAACATCTGCTGAAGTAGTTGCAAAGCATTTCACGACCCATTTCTTCTTGTCGCCTGAATTCTTTCCTGCGGTTGAGTTCTTTGTTAGACAATCATTTTCATAATGACCCATCTCATTGCACTTAAAACATTTTACTAATTGTAAATCATATTTTTTCATACCATTAACCTAATCTTTTTCAGTTCAATTATGAGATTTATGTCCCATTTTACCACATCAGTTGCACTTACCGGAATTAAAAAGACATTCCCCCGCATGATTTTTAACATAATTTTCATAAACAGTAAACTTAAGTTTCTTACAATCAGACTTATTTGAAGAGTTCTTCCCTTTCTCCTACCACCTTTACCACTTATTCTGTTTCTTTTCAAAGAATACCTAATCATCTGCAAACTACATTTCCACCCTCTCTACACAACGAACTAGTTTTTCATAACATTTTAACTCACAAGAAGCTAAATAACTTTGATACTTTGGGTATAATCCTGAGTTAAAATAGATTATTTTACTATCAAGATCTCGTATGAAATTTGGAGCATACCTTTCTATTCGAGTGATTTTTTCTTCATAAGCAGCCACTGAGTCATCCTCCTGCCTCAATTGAAAAAATTGTTTCTCCATCATAAGATGAACCACCTTAGGACAATATTTCTCATGAAACATACATTTGAATTCAAAGCAATCGAGAGCATAAATCTCCACACTATCCCTAATATTTTTCACCATCGACCACCACTGATTATCTTCATCTTCAAAACGGTAAACAACAAGACTAACCTTTTGATGTTCTGAACAACCCATGACATGGAAAATCCTCTCCACTGCTTTAATCCATCATTCTGCCAGCACATGGTCATATGATCCTCTGAATGATGGGGTTTTTTCATCATGAAATGCTCCACTACTGACATGTTCCTCTATGGTTGATCTGGCTGATCTCGTACAAGGATACCACCACCATTTATAGCCTGAGTAAATTGTTCTATCACTGCAACAAAATAATCAGTTCCAATTCCGACCATCTCAAGTTGCTCATTTGGAAGGATGTATTCCTCCTGATGTTGTCCTAACATAGCTTCTACGATTCCTCTGTGAAAAACCATTCTGAACACATAAATATCTTAGGCAAAGGAAAATGGTAATCTATAAATTCTATATTATTTCAATATTAACATAAATTACATTATGTATATTAATTTAACAATTCCCTAACTCCTAATGTTATCTAAACCAACCTCTGATGCCAACTATAAGGGCCCTTCCTTAAACATTACATAATATTTAATTAAATGAATTGTTTACATTTGGGATCTTTTCAGGTTTAGAGTTTTAGAAAATTAGGACATAACTATTACATCTCATAAGATTACAAGTTAGGAACTTCTACACAATTTCCATTTTTATAAAATAAAAACTCTTGAAAAAAAGAGTCGTCTACAGTTCCATATTTTAGAGTGTATTTCTTTTCCTTGATCCCATCCTAGACACTATTCATTTTTAAGTCCTGTGAAAACATTTCAAAACATGGGATGAGCATAAAAATCTCAGTAAGGGTTCTAAAGTAATGAAAAAAACATTTGTTCATAAATACATACAAAACATGAACTCTTTTACTTACCTCTCGAAAAAATAATTTATATGAATAATACATAGAAATATAAAATCGTAAAGTTATATTTTGGCATCCATATCATAAAAACATTGTAGCTATCACAGCTAAAATGTGAGTTACATTGGTATACCCATCATAGTATATTCCCTAAATCCCTTTGGAGAAACATTCTTCTTTACCTTCGTCACATTACCCATTGCATTGGAGAGAAGTTTCGGGCTCACCCTCCGTAGGTTTATCACGGAACGAATCATATATGTAAATAATTCCCAAGAACCATAACATGATTATAATACATAATATAAGCATAGAGGAATGATAACATCTCGACATTGCAATAAAAATATATCATTTCAATATATTGAAATAATAAATCCATTCTAAAATCATTTTAAATACAAATATATTTAAAAAGAGTATATTGTATTTATTTTTCCTTTTAAAAACATTTCAGATTGTTAAGGAATCCAAATATCAAATAATACTCGCGACGGCAGAAAGGTCATTGTCACCGCTTACGTAAAAAAACATTCATTTTTTTCGTTTACAAAAACGATTCATATAAAATGATTCCCTTTGAATGAAATGAAAAGTAATATGGGTTTATACACTATATAAAATAAAGTTGAGTATAAAATGAAATATGCCTCAATGAATGGATATTGAGATGAAGTCCCTTACCTCGTGTCCGACATGACTCGATCGTTCTTTAATCTCCTGAATAATACAATAAAGTTAATTTCTACTTGCATATAAACCTTTATCAAATTTATAATTACATTTATATTACATATTACCATGTTATAAATATTATTTAATCATTTATGTTAATAATGTTCATTTTGTCGATATTTGGTACTTGAGTAAAAAATGAACACATTATATTTACAAGTTATCCATGTGATCTGTAGTGCATTATATCCAAAATGACATTCAAATTTAGTTATCATATATATCATATATATCAAGTATATATATAGATTTATTTATTTATTTATATTTATAATAGTACATATCATTTGGAGGTAAGAAATGAAATGCACCATTCATGGCGACTGTAAGTCATATGTATGCAAGAACGCTACATTCATTTATATTTCTTATTTTCATTGTATTAAAAAATACTGATACCTAGGAATATTGTAATTCCAGTATAATATCATATATAATATCATTAAATCCATCCTTTATATGTCCCACATATTTCATTAACAAGTCATATCACTTTGAGGGGCCAGTAGTCCACACTTCCTCAAATGAAATTATCGGGTTTACACATAATGGAAACCATAAAAGTATTCTATAAAAAAATAAAGAAGCATCATGAAAATATAAACATAATATATATCATATATAAATATAGTTCCATCTAAATGGCCACCATGAGAGGAAGTAGGAGACAATCGAACAATCATCTTTTCGTGAGGCGTTATTTTTCTGTCCACAGAAACATTGAGTTTTCACCAATTAGATGGAGGTGTGTGTAACTATAGTTAGAATAATTTTCATAAAAACATTCTAGTATATTTAGTATACTAGTTTTATTATAAAATAAATTAAATAAAAGAGTATATTGGTTGAGGAAGTAAAATAAAAGAAAATAAGTTAAGAGAAATAGTTACCTTTAATATGGGTGACTCCCTTTGCATTAAACCAAAAAGACTACTTGAAGTGACTTCTGCCTATGGTAAGGCTTATAGGAGGAGGAGAGGGATGTAGGGATCTTAATTGTGTAGATTTTGGGTGAGCCTAAATTATTTATAAGGGGGAGGAATTTGTTAGAAGTGAGCACTTTTTATAAGGGGGAGGAGGGGCTCTTTTGGAAAGAGTGGAGGTATTATTTTATTATATAATGATATTCTGTTTCAAAAGGTACAGAAAATCAATATAGTCGAAGCCAAGATGACTCATGGTCGAAATAAAACCATCCAATAAGAATTGGACAAGTTTATGATGTTATTTTTATATTTATAATCTTATTTATTTAAATGATATATTAATGTGGTAAACACTGCATCATTATTGGGTCTTAAATAATTTAATTTCTTTTTTTCTAACAATTATAAAAAAATACCATGATATTTGAAATCTATTTATACTTCCAATGTATATTTATGCTCAAAATGATTGCTTTTATAACACAATATAAAAACAAATTTACTAAATTATTTTTGTTTATTTCATTTTGGCCTTTACATTAATTTAATTAATCTAATGTTTCATTATCAATCATAAGGGGCTCCATGGTGTCCCAAAATAGACCCAGGTATGAGAATGTACAGAAATTACTCATTCAATAAATTTAGGACAACCATTAAGGTAATTTTGAATTATTAAAATATTCTTTTTTCCATGAATTATCCTTTTCACCTTTAACCGTGGTATATAAAAGTCAAAAGTTACTATTGACCAAAAAATATTTTCATATTATTGAACGAAATATCACTTAATAATAACAACCATGTCTATTGGATTTATGAAATTAAATTCTCAGAAGTGGTAAAATATCCTTTAAATTTAAAAAGGTTGTTTTTTTAACTACTACTAAGTGGTTTCACTATTCATCAAAAAATTTATGTTTTTCAAGAAAATACAAAAAATTAATCTGATACTATATTTGATATTATGAATTCAAAAATGATGTCTATTTTACCTAATTATAAACAATGAATATTCATTATTTAATTTAAAATTAATTCCCAATATCAAAACAAATAGCTTGTTTTTAAGAAACAATAACTATCAAAATATTTATACTTTTTTATATCCAATTTCAAAGTTATATTAATTCAAATGACCAAAATTGTATTATATGGTAAAAATATATTCAAAATAAAATTTGAAACCTATTTAAATGATAATATATCCATATAAAAAAATTAGATTAAAACACAGTTTTGAATTAAAATACAATATTTTAACTATTCATAAAAAATGAACTTTATCGTAAAAATTCAAAAAAAATTACAGAAAGTAAATTTTGATGTCCTAATTATAAAGAAGGTTTTTATTGGGTAAATTATAATTTATTAAATTGACCAAAACTATATTTAAATAGGGTTAACCATTAAAAGGAGGTAAATTGACATTTTAATGTAAATTATTCTTAAAATTAGATTCATTCACATTTTAATCCTCTAACTTTTTTAGTGGAAAATGTAAATACATTTATAAATAATTAATAATAATATTGTAGTTAGTTTTGTTCATTACCATCAATATAATGATTATGTGTTAACTACTATTTAAAATAATATTATATTATTAGTGTATAATGTAAGATTTCAAAGAAACCCGTTGTTGCGTATCGGGTATGCTATCGAACATAGAAACCCCTTTAAATTAAAATAAATATTTAATTCAAAAATATTAATAAGTATTAAATATGTCTAATTCTTTATTTAACTATGATTTTACGACCATGGAATCTTGTTTCTGAGGCTGGTCTTCCATTTCATCATCCTTATTATTCAGTCGTAACTTCTCTGGCCTTGGGTCTTCAGCCAATCCAGATCCACACACCAGGTCAACCTCCCCCTCCTATGATTTTAAGAGCCTCTCCAATAAGTATAGTGTTCCTTCCTTTATTACCTTATCTATTCTCCAAAGGATTGGGGAGATTTGATTAATCCTTACAGCATTTGGATTTTCTCCTCTTACACATAATACGGTTTCCTGGGACCCTATTTTCATATATCCCCTTCTTCCTCCTTGGGTTGTGGATCACACTTTATAAGGACCCGACCTTATATTATTTCATAATATTGAATTTAGTGAATAATTCACATATAGGATCTTTTAAGGTTTTCTATTTTTAGTGATTTAGGCCATATATATTACCTAACAACATGAATATTACATGTATACACTACAACATTGTATCCATTTTTCATAAAATAAACTCTTAAAAATAAACATGTCTACTTCTATATTTTAGACAACATGACTTTTCGTTGATCACATCTCTGACCCTATTCATCTTTAAGTCATGTGGAAAACTTTTTAAAAAGTTGGGAGGTGCATAAAAATCTTAGTAACGGTTAAAAATCAAGAAAGGAAAAAATTATCCCTTCAATAAATACAAATCAATGAAACTATACTTTTCAATCATAACATACATTACAATATCATATGATTTATGAACGACATAGAGAAATCATAGATCATAAATGTTACATAAGGAATCTATATACAACTTACATTGTAGCTATCACTGCTACATATGGAGTTACACTTGGAATACCCATCATAGTATATTCCCTAATTCTCTTAGGAGAAACATCTCATATTCCTCTGTCATGTTACCCAATGCATTTGAGATCTATCTTGGGCTCACCCACCCTAGGTTTGTCATGGAACCACCAGTATATGTAAACTATGCTAGTAAACATAACATAATCAAAACATATAACACATGTATAAAGGAAAGATAACATTTCCACGTTCCAATATATATAATCAAGATATTGAAATAAACAATGCTTTGTCAAATCATTTTAAAAACCATTTAAAAAGTGATTTTTGAATCAATGTGTCCCATACCACATTGAAGATTTTAAATGATTTATCATTTGAAATAATTAATGTCTATATAAATAAATCCTGAAACCCAATTTGAAAATATGGACATTAATGAGAAATATTTAGAAGCATAAAACTTTAAAATATTTAAAATGATATTTCAGATAAAGAGTATTTTATCAAAAAGAGGGACACTTGAATAAAAATAATTGTGAAATAACATTTAATAAAAACATTATAATATCATGAGAATAAATGGATTCAGGATATAATATGTCAAAGGACAGTATATACATTATATAAGAGTGAATTGGTGCATAACAATAATGAAGTCTCAGTGGAAATGTAAATTTAGATGAAATCCCTTATAAAGATGGTATCCATAAATTAAGGATAAATCAACCACATAATAATGTGTGACAAGTATATAAATTCAACCAATATAAGTGGATATTATATTTGAAACACTCATAGGTCATTCACACATATTCATAGGATGACATATTCAAGAAATACAAGTTGAACCCAAAGAATAGAAATTGGGTTAAGAAGTTCCCTTGTAAAAATTCGACATCCGGACGACGTCAATTTAAAAATCGGAAAATTAGTTGATGAGATAAAAAGGGTATCTTATCACTTGTAAATAAATTTTAAATCAATTAGGATATATAAGAACATATCCCAACATAATAAGATGTAAATTAAAAGACATAACAAAAAAATTCTTCTAAAAATAGGAGGGTGAAAGGTTCCTTTACCAATTTGGTAATGTACAAAACATATGCCACATGAAACAAGGATAATAAAATAAAGATTTAAATTCTCATTAATGATATTATATTAGACAAACTATATAATCATGGGAAGTACATACACCATAAAAAAAGAAATAGTGACAAATATAGAATGAATGTAACTGGAATAAAATGTGAGATAAAACCCTTTACCACGTTCTAATAAACTAAGTCATATGAAAAAAAGTAAATAACAACCAAATGAATCACAGAATACCATGAATATATTGATAATCAAGATAATATATATATAATGGAATTACACAATCCACCACATGAAATGAATAAGTGGCCAACAATGGAAATCTCACAGAATTTAATGTGAGATAAGAAAATCCCTTACCTCATGTCCGACTTGACTTTTTTGTTCCTTGTTCTTCCTGAATATTAAATTAAAGAAAGTTTATACTTGAATAAGAAAATTTTTCATTTTTATTATTCTTTTTATATCACTTATTATCATTTTATAGATATTATTCAATCATTTATGTTAATAATGGTCGTTTTGTCGCTATTTGGTACTTGAGTCAAAAATAGACTTCTTATAATTATCATTTGTTCACATAGTCAAATTTTCATTATATCCAGAATGATATTCATGATTTATATATCATATATATCATATATATTCAGTGTATACATGTATTTAGAATAGTACTTAACATTTTGACGTAAGAAATGAAATGCACCGTTCTTGGAGACGGTAAGCCGTATGTACGCTTGAACGCTATATTCATTTATATTTCTTATATTAATGTAAATAAACAGATTGATACATATAAATATTATAATTCCAGTATAATATCATTAAATCTATATTTTATATGTCCCACATATGGCATTAACGAGTCATATCACTTTGATGGGGTGGTAGTCCGCACTTCCTCAAATTAAATTATCGTGTTTACCCATAATGGAAACCATAAAGGTAGGTTACAAATGTAAAATACAAAAACATAAAGAAAATATAAACATAATATATGTCATATAAAAATATAGTGCCACCTTAATGGCCAAAATGAGAGGTGGTAGGAGATAAACGAACAATCATCATTTCGCGAGGCATTAGTTTTCCATCCACATAAATAGTACGTTCTTCACCCATTAGATGGAGGTGTGTGTAAGTTTAGTTAAAATCCATCTCATGAAAAAAATTATAGTATATTGAGAATACTAGTTTTGTTATAAAATAATGGAATAAAAATAGTTTATGGGTAGGAGAAGTAAAAAAACGAAGTTAAGATGTACTGTTACCTTTAATTTGGGTAACTTCATTTTGTTTAAACCAAAAGACTTATTGAAGTTTCTTGTGCCTATGGTAAGGCTATTAAAATGGGAATAGGGATGTCGAGAGTGTAATTGGGTAGTTTATGGATGAGTTAAAAGTCTTGAGAGGGTGAGAAATTGGTCAGAAGTGAGGGCTTTTTAAAAGGGGGAGGAGGGGCTCTTTAGGAAAGTGTGAAAATATTATTTTATTATAAACTTATATTCGGTTTCAAAAGGTCCAAAAATCATTATAGTCAAATATAAGATGTCTCATGGTCGAAATAAAATCATCCAATATGAATTGGAAATTTTTTGGATGTTATTTTGATATTTATAATCTTATTTATTTAAATGATTTATTAATGAGATAAACACTACATCATTATTTTTTCATAAATAATTTAAATTATTTGATGTCTAAAAATAAAAAAAATACCATGATGTTGGAAATGTTTTTATATTTCCAATGAATTTTTATAGTCAAAACGATTACTTATATAACACCATATAAAAATTAATTTACATGAAGATACTTGTTTTTGTCATTTTTGACATTACTTTATGTTAATTAATCTAAATTTTCATTATCACTCCCATGTGGCTCAATAGGGTCCCAAAAGTGAGCCAAATATTCCCATGGTCATAAATGACTCAACCAATAAGGTTTGGGCAAGTGTTACGGTAATTTTGAATAATTATAGTAATTTTTTATCTTGAATTACCCTATTTACCTTTAACCGTGGCTATTCACCAAAAAATATTTTTATCTTATTGAACCAAATTTTACTTACTAACAAAAACAATGTATATCAGATTTTCAAAATTCAATTCACAGACACGGTAAAATTTCATTAAAATGAAAATGTCAGTTTTTTTAACTACTACTATGTGGTTTCTCTATTAATCGAAAATTGAGGTTTTCGAGAAAAATACCAAAAATTCAGCCTACGATATATTTTATATTCCAAATTCAAAAAATCTGTCTAATTTACAAAATTAAAAACATATAAGTGGAAGTAATTAATATAAAATTAATTCCTGTTGTTAAAACAAAAACCATGTTTTCATGAAAAAATAAATATCAAAAGATTGACACTTGTTTATGTCCTATTTCAAAGTGAAATTAATTATAATGACAAAAATTGGGTTAAATTGTAAAAATATATTTAAATTACACATTAAAACCTATTAAAAAGATAATCTGACCATATAAATAAATTAGTCTAAAATGCAGTGTTGAATTAAAATACAATATTTTCACTATTAATTAAAAAATGAACATTATCTTAAAAAATACAAAAAATTACACAAAGTGAATTTTGATGTCCCCATTCTAAAGAAGGATTTTATTTTGTCAATTGTAATGCATCAAAGTGACCAATACTATAATTAAAGAGGGTTCTCCATTAAAAGGTGGTAAATTGACCTTTTAATGTAAATTATACTTAAAATTAGATTCATTCATATTTAAGCCACTAACATATTATTGGATAAATGTAAATACATTTAACAAACATGTTTAATCATATTTTTGTTATTTTTGTTCATTCCCGCCAATAAAACGACAAGGAGTTAACTGAAATTTAAATTAATAATATTATATTATCAGTGTGCAACGTATGATTTCAAAGAAACTCGTTGTTGCATATCGGGTATGGTATCGAACATAGAAACCCCTTTAAAGTAAAATTAATATTTAATCCAAAAATATTATAAATATAAAAAGTGTCTTATTCATTATTTATCTTGGATGTTACATCCTTCCCCCCTTTTTAGTAATTGGGTCCTCGCAATTTTAAAACTCGGCTTGGAAACTACATTAAAAGTCACACATTATAAAATAATCAGTAAAACTATCACGTTAAAAGAAAGAAATAAATGTAAAATGGTCACATGATATAACCCGTACTAGGATTCCTTATAGGAAATCATGGATATAGAAGAGAGAAAAAATGGTCAAGTTCTGATGGAGTGTGATAAAAAACATGATTATGAGAAAGTTAACCACCAGAAAATCACAAACTTATGATGTGTTAAACGTTCATTGATTACCTAGTAGGAAACATAGACCAACAACATTTTTGTTTTATATTCCATTTCACAATTTGGAGAAATTCATTTATTTCATATAATAATAACATAAGGATATATACTTACTTTCAAGTAAAGTTTCATCCTTTTATAAGTTTCGACCAAAAACTAATATTTTCTCCAAACAAAGAGCATTAAAAAAGACTTGGTCACATCAAAATCACAAGAATCATCTTCTTGAGAATCACATAATCCACAAAAGGAGAACTAAATCTTTCCCTTGTCTTTAGACATCAACTAAAACTAAAATGGTTAGTGTGAGATTAGATAATACCCAAAAAAGGAAAATCTATTACAAAAATAATAACTACTCTTAATCTCAAATTTTTTTAAAATAATAAACAATGTTAAACCAAGACCATTCAATAAACAACTATCCCTAAAATTCATCAAAATTAATACAAACTAATATCGAAACCCAAATATCATAAGAATTTAATTACATAATCTTCCAAGATAAATATTATCATTTATCTCCAAATAACATCAGTTACTCATAAAATCTCATATTGAAAAGTAATTAACCTAATCACATATTGTCCATCATAGGTTAATCAGTTTCATAAATAAACAAAATCATCATATATCCACAATAAAAATATAGATTCTTCCAAACTAAAATTTCAACCATTATTCCACAATTGAAATCCCATAGTATTCTATCTTACAGAGGCATATAGTGTTTACTCAAAAGGGAGAACTTCTTCCACAACAACCTTTATCCCTTATTCACTATATCATTTTCCTATAATAATTTTATCTATTTGATAAAACATAAGTTCATAAAATCAACTTATTCATGTTCCAAATTGTTTTTTTACTAAAATTATAAGTCATACTTACCAGGGACATCATGTAGGGAAGTGGTAGGTGATGAACCCTTGTCTCCCTTCAGTTGTGGGTTTGATTACTATGGCCTTACCAGATGTGACAGGTTTTCACCCATCCTATAGGTTATCCTTTTTATAAAACTAAAAAATAATCCTAACATGTTTTAACCACAATGGTTTCCTTATACGTATCATTTTCATCCAAATTCATTATGATCTCAGAATCTCAATTCTCGAAGTCTTATTTCACCACTATATTATAAAATAAAACAATCCCCATAATGAAGAACATCATACCTAGATCATGGTGTCCATTTGGTTTCATATTCTTCTGGTTAATGTAGGTAGAAGGTCCATGCATTGACACAATGATTTAGAGATCCTTCAAAATAATTTTCTTCCTACATCCAAATACTCCTTGTACAACATTGGTCATATGGGTGTTCATGGAAAAATAGTTTTGGAAAATAATCATGTATAACATATAATTTCAAAAACATTTGATAAAACATGATTTCTATAAAATACTCATATGGAATTTCAGTTGAAGCATTCTATTTAGGGTCTATCTTATATAGAATAGGTATGTGCTAAGGGACTGTGTTGTAAAAGAAAATATAAATAGGTTGCACAAGGGTCTCCTTCTTCATCACCTTTTTTAAAATCACAATATGCTTCCAAATCTTGTGTTAAGGTAAAATATTTGAAAATTCCACGTTAAGATTAACCTTTCTTGAAAATATGAGAATATTGTGAAAATATGATTTTTCTCAATAAAACCCATTATCCACAATGATAATGAGGTATAGTGGAGGTGTTTGATATCTCAAAATAACTACTTGAAAAGTTGTTTGCTAGAAAATGATTCACAATCATCTGAACATGCCATTGCAATAATTATTACAAGCATGCCATCAGGAAGAGATAGGAATATAGTTTGAGATCCTCCTCCTTCCATTTTTAATGGAATTTCCATGAAATGAAAAAGTTATAAAATGAATAATTAACATTGAGGATCTTTTCTAGTTTAGAGTTTTAGAGAATTAGGACATAACTACTACATAATAACTTGAATATTTCATGTGGACACTACTACTCAGTATCCATTTTTTTATAAAAAAACGCTTAAAAAGAAACATGCCTACTTCTATATTTTAGATAGCATGACTTTTCCTTCATCACATCCTTGACCCTATTCATATTTAATTCCTATAGAAAACATTTTAAAAACATGATATGGGCATAAAAGTATCAGTATGGGTTATATATTAAGAAAGGAAAGCATTAACCCAGGAATAAATACAAATCAATGAAACTATACTTTATAATCATTACATACCTTACGAAATCATAAGATTTAAAAATAACTCACACAAATCATAAATCATAATGTATACATATGGAATCCATATCAAACATTCATTGTAGCCATCACATATACATAGGGAGTTACACTTGGAATACCCATTATGGTATATTCCATAAATCTCTTGGGAGAAATATCAAGTTTACCTCTGTCCCGTTACCCAATGCATTGGAGAGCTATCTCGGGCTCACCCACACTAGGTTTATCACGGAACCACCCATATACATAACTAATTCCTAATAACCATAACATAATCCTAACAAATAACACAAGTATAATTTAAATATTACATTTCCACATTCCGATCTATATAATCAAGATATTTAAATAAACAATGCTTTATCAAATCATTTCTGAAACAATTTAAAAATAGATTTTTGAATCAATGTGTACCACAGCTCATTGAATATTTTAAATTAATTATCATTTGAAAACATTAATTTATATATAAATAAATCCTAAATACCCGTTTTATAACATGGACATTAATGAGAAATATTTAGAAGATCAATACTTTAAAACATTTTAAACGATATTTTAGGTAAAGAGTTTTTATCAAAAAGAGATATTATTGAATACAAATAATTGAGGGAAAAAATTAATAAAAACCATATAATATCACGATAATAAATGTATTCATGATATTATATGTCAAATAATAGTATATACAAAAAATAAGAGTGAATTGGTGCAGAACAACAGTGAAGTCTTAGTGGAAATGTAAATTGAGATGAAATACTTTATAAAGACGGTATCCTTCAATTAAGGATAAATCAATCACATAATTATGTGGGAAAAATATAAATACAGCCATTAAAATTATAGTTTATGTGTAAAACACTCAGAGTTCATTTACACATATTAATAGGATGACATATTCAAGAAGAACAAGTTGAACCCAAAGAATTGAAATAGTGATAACAAGTTCCCTTGTAAAAATTTGACAGCCTAACGACATCAATTTAAAACTCATAAAATTAGTTGATGAAATAATAATTGTATCTCATAAATTGGACATAAATGCTAAATCAATAGTTATATATAAGAACATATTCCAACATAAATGATGAAAATTAAAATTCATAACAAAAAAGATGTCTTCTAAAAAGAGGAGGGTAAAGGTTCCCTTACAGATTTGGTAACATACAAAACATATGCCAAATGAATGAAGGATCATAAAAATAAGATGTAAATACTCATAAATGATATTATATTACACAATGTGTACAATCATAGGCATTACATACACTACACAAAAGTAAATAGTGGAAAATATAGCATGAATCTCACAGGAATAAAAAGTGAGATAAAACCCTTTACCACATTATAAACAACTGATTCGTATGAAAAAATTTAAATAAAAACTAAATGAATTACATAATACCATTAGTATAATGATAATAATGATAATATATATTAAATTTCAGTACAAAATACACCACATGAAATCAATAAGTGGAGAACAATGGAAATCTCACGGAATTAAAAGTGAGATAAGAAAATCCCTTATCTTTTGTCCGACGTGACTTGTTTGTTCCTTGTTCTTTATGAATAATAAACTAAAGTTAATTTCTACTTTATTAATAACATTTTCAAGTTCATTATTCTTTTTATATAACTTATTACCATGTTATAGATATTATGCAATAATTTATGTTAGTATTGGTTGTTTTTCCGATATTTGGTACTTGAGTCAAAAATATGCTTTTTTTAATTAAAAGTTGTTTACTTAGTCAGAAGTTAATTATATGAAGAATTAAATTCATGATTTAGATATCATATATATCATATATATTCAGTATTTACATTTATTTAAAATAAAACATAACATTTGGAGGTACGAAATGAAATGCACCGTTCCTGGAGACGGTAAGCCGTACGTACGTATGAACACTGATTTCATTTCTATTTGTAATTTTAATGGAAGAAAAATATAATTATACATAGGAATATGATAATTTCAGTATAATATAATATATAATTTCCTTAACTATATCCTTAATATGTCCCACATATGTCAAAAATGAGTCATATCACTCTGAGGGTGCAGTACTACGCACTTCCCCAAATGAAATTATCATGTTTACCCATAATAGAACCATAAAGGTAGGATATAAATGTAAAATACAAAAGCATAAAGAAAATATAAACATAATATATGTCATATATTAATATAGTGCCATATTAATGGCCACAATGAGAGGTGGTAGGAGATTATAGATAAATAATCGTTTCTTGAGGCGTTAGTTTTCATCAACAGAAACAATATGTTCTTCACCCATTAGATGGTGGTGTGTGTAAGTGTAGTCAAAATAATTATCATGAAAACATCCCAGTATATATTGGATACTGGTGTTGTTATAAATTAATGTAATAAAAAGAGTTTAGTGGTTGTTGAAGTAAATAAATGAAAAGAAGTTAAGAGGAATCGTTACCTTAAATTTGGGTAACTTCCTTTGGATTGAACCAAAAGGACTTCTTGAAGTGTCTTCTGCCTAAGTTAAGGCTTTCAGGAAGAGGATAGAGATGTAGGGAATGTAATTGGGTAGAGGTAGGACTATCCAAAAGGATTGAAAGGAGTGAGAAATTGGTTAGAATGGATGGATTTTTATAAGGGGGAGGAAGGGACCTTTAGGAAAGTCTGAAAATATTATTTTATTATAAACTTATATTCGGTTTCAAAAGGTCCAAAATTCCTTATAGTCTAAGATAATATGACTCATGGTCAAAATAAAATCATCCAATAATAATTGGAAAAGTTTAGGATCTTATTTTAATATTTATAATTTTATTTATTTAAATGATTTTTTAAGGAGGTAAACACTGCATCATTATTGTGTCATTACTAATTTAAATTATTTGATGTCTAAAAATTTAAAAAAAATAAAATGATGAATGAAATTTTTTTATCTTTACAATGAATATTTATACTTAAAATTATAACTTATATAAAACCATACACAAATTAATTTTCTAAAAGATACTTGTTTTTGTAATTTTTAAATTTACTTTACGTTAATTAATCTAAGTTGTCATTATCACTCCCATGTGTCTCAATGGTGTCCCAAATTCATCCCAAATATGCCCATGGTTTTAAATTACTCATCCAATAAGGTTTTGACAAGTGTTAATGTATTATTTAATTATTATAATATTTATTTACCTTGAATTACCCTATTTAACTTTAACTATGCTAAAAAAGTTAAATATTACTATTCACCAAAAAAATATTTTCATCTTATTGAACCAAATTTTCATTAATAATAACAACCATGTATGTCGGATATTCGAAATTCAATTCATAGAAGCCTTAAAATTTCATTTAAATGAAATTGTAAGATTTTTTAACTATTACTTAGTGGTTTCACTATTCATCGAAAATTGATGTTTCTCAAAAAATAAAAAAAATCATCCTAAGCTATATTTGATACTCTGTATTCAAAAAAGATGTCTAATTTACAAATTAAAAAACATAGAAGTGGAATTAATTAATTTAAAATTAATTCCCGTTGTTAAAACAAATAGCGTGTTTTTAAGAAACAGTAACTATCAAAAGAATGACATTTGTTTATGTTCAATTTCAAAGTGAAAATAATTCTAAAGACCAAAATTGGATTAAATGGTAAAAATGTGTACTAATTTCACTTTAAAACAAATTAATAGGATAATCTATCCATATAAATAAATTATATTAAAATTCAATTTTGAATTAAAATACAATATTTTCACTATTAATTAAAAAATGTACTTTATCGGAAAAATTACAAAAAATTACACAAAGTAAATTTTGATCTCCCCATTCTAAAGAAGGATTTTCTTTGGTCAATTTTATTGTTTTACTGTGACCAAAACTATATTTAAATAGGTTTCGCCATTAAAAGGTGGTAAATCGACCTTTTAATGTAAATTATTCTTAAAATTATATTCATTCATATTTTAGGCTTAAATTTACTTTACGTTAATTAAGCCAATCTTGACCTCAGGGGCCACCTTGCAGGTCATTGGGTTGCTTTCAGAGTTCCTCCCTCTTCAACCCTACCTTCATTAGCATCCAAAACATTATGCCCCTACTCTGACACATCTTTATCAAGAACCTCAAAATCAATGTCATGACCACTGTCCCTCCTCCTCACAGCCATCCGAGACCCCTTCCGACAAATGTCTAGTGAATATCACAGGTGTTTGCATTGAGAGAAAAAAATTTATCATGATTCATAGACCACCCACTACATTCATCAATACTCTTCACCCACTGTGATCCACACAGATTCGAATGGATTTGTTTTGGTACATCCATTTCCACACAAACACACAGATTTATTGGGTAACATAGCGCCTCAGTTTGACTATTTGATCACATATATCTTCCAATTAGATTTCTTATCATTCGTATAACAGATAGATTTTGGAATTGTTGTGGGAGATTGGGAAAGCATACCCACGTTTCCCTTGTAGGAGTATCCCACTTCATATGAAAATCAAAATACCATAGGAATAGGTAAAAATTGAATCCATTGAAGCTACGATGAGCATATCCCCATGCCTTGATATGGTCCAACTCTAACAAAAAATGAATCATTATGTTCTTGTTATCCAAAAGACCCACCATTGCCCTATCTTGCAGCTCCCAGGTGTTATCGACGTGCCTATCTAACTAATCAATGGATGGGTGATGTTGTTTAAACCATGAAATAAAGGTGTTATTCAGTAGATTCGAGGACTCTGAGAACTCCATAGTTGATAAAGAAAGATTAAGGCACCCATCAAGCAGGTACGGGACCTTCTGGGAGTCACATGATAGATTCACCACCAATTTGTTTTATATGGTGTATTCACTGATCCGGAATGTATTTTATGATTATTTTCATGAAATTTATTTTGATATATATATATATATATATTTGAATAACTATTTCATAGGGATTAAATTTACAAAGATATGATATTAGTAAGGGGATTTTTTGACTCAATATGACTTCTATGATACATATGTTATATTATTCACCTATATTCATTTATTAGGTATACAGAAATGCCATATAAAAAGTGATATATTCAATTTTTTTTACTCGTGATATTTTTAGTTATAATTCTTTCCAATATTCATGGGTGTTACAATTTAATGTTTCTATAGTGGTAAATATTTTTATGTTAAAATATCATCATCTAACAGAATAGTTTTTTATTATATTTTTTATGATAAAATAATATGAAACATATTTTATTAACACAAGGAGTTTCTTATCCTCCTGTTATTTCATAATAATTCATTTTTTCACTTCAATTTTCTCACTTCATGTAATCAAGAGTGGAAAATTAATTAATTTTATGAAAAACAATCTTTATTTATATATTATGTCGAAAATGTTTTTATTATAATCCCATATTTTTTCAAAATTTCAAATTTTTTTAAAATCCTTCAAATGATTTATTAATAAATATTTTAACCTTTTTTAAATTTTATATTTTTTTTAAAAGATTATTCATATAATTATTATTAATATTCACGTGTTTATTTCAAAAAATTGTTAAAAGAATATTTGTGTTAATGTTTAAGGAATTAATGTAATTATTTTCATACACAACTTTTATTTTATTTGGTCTTACATTAATATTTTTCAAATTTTTTTCATTAAATTTTCATTTTGAAAATTTTTATGTTTTACAATTTTTTCTAAGAGAAAATCATATATTCATCATGGAATTTCTAAATTATTTAATGCATCCTTCATATTCTTTTATGGTTTTTACCAATGAAATTATTTTTTAACCTTTTAATGTAATGAATTGTGCTCTCCAATGTGTATAGGATATTTTGTTTAAAAAGTTAATTTTATTTCAAAGATAATTTTATATGATTCAGAGAATAATTTCAATTAAAACAAATTTGAAAATTTTTTATTTTTAAAAATTGTTTGTCAATGTAGAAAGAATTTTTTTCTCTGGATGTGTTCTAAATTTTCATTTAGAAATCATCTTATATACATGATGATATCATTTTAGTCAACATTTTATTTACAAAGGATATGATCCATGGAACCCGTATTATTTTTATGAGTGGATCATTTTTCAATGATAATATTTTTATAACCATCGTTAAATTTATATGGGTTATAGCATAAAAAAATATTTATGAGACCCATTTATTTTAATGAGGTATTCATTGACGAAATGATGAAATAATTATAGATCCTATATATTTTATATTAATTATGATATGTTGATATGTTTTTGACACCCATTTAATTTCATGGGTTTTGATATAATAATTTTTTATGATATTTTTATAGAAATATATATTAATTTCAGTGTTTGAGTGGTGGGACTTATATCCCCTAAAATATATTGATTGATGATTTTTATCTCATGAGACAATCCTTACAAGAATGTGTAGTGAACCCATTTCAGTAGGGTACTTTTTTACTCTATAATGGTATTAGAAGTGAACATTGACTACTATGATGGTTTAAGGAGTGAACCCATTACAAATTGATTGCCTTGGTAGTTAGGCTTAACAAATATGAGAATATATTTCATTTCCAATGTGTATTTAACAATTGAATGCCTTTTGATAATGTAATTGTCCAATGGATCATCTTCTTTGATAAACAAATAACTCGTGTCAAATGAACACAAAATATTTATTACATGACTCGAGATTAAGATCCTTGATATACATTGTATTGTCATCAAATGTTATTAAATTGTTACCATACATTTATGTTCTTATTATGTCTACTGGTCTCCTATTTTTACCCTTACAAAACATCTGATCTCACCCTTTATTACAATTCCCATCCCTATGTCATAATAAAATTTATTATTTATGGTCTGACTAAGAATAGTACTAGAAATAATGAATATAGTAGGATATAAAGTATCTGAATTATAGACCGATTTTTTATTTGTACAATTATCCAAAGTCACTATACCTTTATGATCCACATGTGTTTGTTTTTATAATTTTTTTATCTTTAATATAAATTATGTAATATCTATTTATGAAAACATTTGTTCTCTATTGTTAGTATAAGTGGATTTTCTTAGTTATCCCCTAGAAAATAGGATTATAGAATTTTAATGGGATCCGCAATGGATATATCTAAGGATGTTGTGACTTTTCTTCATTAAGGTTAAGTATAAGGATCAGTTAAATTATCAAATAATTTCAATGAATTTCAGTAAAGGGTAAACAAATGTTTTAAAAAAATACATAAATTATTAGATAATACAAATGGATATGAGTCAAGCATATATGCACCTTGTGGTTGTAAATATGATGATGGAACATTGAGATAGGCTCGATCTTTACTTGGTTCCTGAAAACAGTCGTTGATTGACACTAGGTTTTACACTCCATTAGTATATGCCTTGTAAATTCACAAACTAATTATGATACATAAAAAATGATTTAAATAGATTTTCACTATCTATTACTAGGATTAACCTAAGGTTTCATAGATTTAAAATATGTTATAATTAATTTGGAAACCGTTAAGTTATTTTTATTTATTATATAGTTACAACTATTATTATTGTTATTCATATTCTACCTTTTGGTATTAATCAATATGGGATCAAAAAGAAACATGATAAATGTTGAATGTGATATATAACAAATTGTTGAGAAACAAAATGGGGTCACAACAATATTGAGGGACATTATTATCATGATATACGAATATCAACATTAACTATAACCAACTATGGAACTAAAAAAGAAGATAATTGTACGATTAATTGTGAGATTAGGTGGTGGAGACCGTATAAAAAGTATTCAGATTCCAATGTGTCCAGAATTTTGGAAGAATTAGTCAATTTTATGTATTATAATAACAAGAATAATTTTTTATTTTTTAATATTAATGAAAGAAAGTAATTATTGATAAAAATGAAATTTGATGCTAACAAAATTGATATGAATTATGGCCTCTATAACATACAATCGGATGTTGAGAGATTCAAATGTTTAAAGTATTACCATTATTCAAATCAACGTCTTTCGAGGAAACATCATGAAACAAATTAATAAGGTGGTATGAGTAATTGTAATACATCTAATGAAGAGGAGATTAAAAATGACATATGAAATGTATGGGGTATTCCTATTGTATTGTTTCTATTAACCAATTGAAGAATGATAAAATGTAGTTGATTAATGTAAATACATTATTAAAATTTAATATACTAGTAAAAATATATTATGTAATAATATGATAAATCCTAGTTAATGGTTTTATATAGAAGGGGAAGATTCTATCTTTTATCTATTGGAATACAAGAATTATATTATAGCAATCATGAAATATTTAAGTATAATTCAACATATTTTTTGTTATGGATTTTTAACAAATATGTATAATTGTTTGATGAACTTTAAAAAAGAATTAATACAGTGATGATATTTTTATAAGGTAACATAATAGATAATATGTTATTGATGTTAAAGAAATGGTGTTATGTTTTGATAAAAGATTATAGGAAATAATATAGTGAATATTATAGTATTGATGACCATGGAAGTGATTAATGATTTATAAACATAGTGGTTAATGTTATAATTGGTATAGTTTACATAATTTTTAGAATTCTTTTCATTTATTCAATAATAATGTGTTTGTTTTGGTACAGAGGATATATTTAGGTTTTATTAATTTTATAATATAATTATGGTCATTATAATTATTAATTTAAATATATGTATATAGTATTGACATATTTGGTACATGAAAATGATTAGATAATTTATTATGTACATGTGATTAATTATTATTTAATTTGAATAAAATTATTGGTCTTGTTTATAAATATACAATTTAGAAAGTTTTATAATGTTACCCATTTAGGGAATATTATATGTTGGGTTTTTTATGAGGTTTTTAGATTAATATATCATATCACAATATTAAGATTTATTCTGAACTTCTTCAAACCACTTTCTTTTTAATAATAACTAGAGATAAAATGAATGACTTATAATAATTTAGGGATCATTTTTAATGCTTGAGACATGAAAAATATATCAAATAGAGTATTAGTTGTTGTCAAAAGTTTTCTAGGAGTTTTAATTGGATGAGGTTATGCTTATAAAATATAATTAAATCAAGTATGTTTATCTTAATATAAAAATTATCCAAAAATCGAGAAGTGGTTTTTAATTAAGAGATACAGTGTTATGAAATATTTTTATCATATCAATGACCATTTTCAAACATTTTGGTTTAATGGTTTTATATTCATTAACCATTATCCTAAGCATCTTCTTTATCACTCTCAATCTGTATTAGGGTGTTTTATTAATCTTCTATATCCCTGATTTCAACCCCACCCATGTCAATATATTTGGAAACCTATTATATGATATTAAATATTTCTATAAAAATAATTTTGCATATTAAAAATTTGTTTTTTGATTAACCCATATTTTGAAGTGGGGTTACAAAAATGTTTTTTCAATTGATAATCTATTTCATACTAAAAACTACTTGAAATTGAGACGAAACATTTTATTTTAGGTGGTAGAATGTATCACGATGATATTTGTCTATTTCGATTTCCATGGAAAAATAATATTTTTTTAAACACACCTTTATTTATAACATTAATTTCATGAAAAAATGTTTGTATCTTACAATACACACAACAATGTGTTTAAAAAAACATGAAATACTTTTAAAATATTATTATTTAAGAAGAAAGTTATCAACTTCCCAACGTAATATTGGATATGAATATGATTAAATAATTTATGAAAACATATAGTTTAAATATTTATATAATATTATTTCTTTTATGACTTATTAATTAGATATTAGAATAAAACTACTTTAAAAATAATTGAAATATTTATTTGGAAAACTATTTTTATGCACCAAAACGTGTTCTACATTAATATATAAAAAACTTAAATTTGGTTAACTAATTTATTCAAATATATATAATATATATTCAATATAATATATATAATTCATTTCATGTGTTTTCTTTTAATGGGGGAAAGAAAAATATATTTTTATGCTTAAAAATATGTTTATATAAAAAATATATCTTATCAACTTCTGAGAACATATTGAAAAAATAATTTTACAAAATTTTACAAAATTTATTAGAATAAGTAGAATTATATTTTTAGATAAAATTTAAAAATTATCTTATGGTTAAATTTTGGGAATTTAATGGTAGGATAAATTTTTAATGGAATATTGAAAAATATTGGGAATTTCTTAAAATAAATTCATTATCATTAAGAATTTTAAAAACATGAAATATATGTTTTAATATTATTATTAATGATAAATTAGGGCAAATATATATATTTCATAAAATTTATGTTAATATAATAATTTTCAAAATGATTTGTGATATAAAAATGTTTTATACATTTGAAAATTTTCTCTTTGAAAGAATGTTTTATCATTAGACATGTGGGATTATTGTAAAATAAAAAAAATGAATTGGATTTGGATTTGTGGTTAAAATATTTAAATTTATTATAATTTAATTTATCTGCATGGTCGTCTTAATTTTTTACTATTATGAGTATTACAAATTGTAAAAATTAATTATTGTTATTATGGTAAAAATGAGTTTTCCAAGAGATTCAAATAAAATGGTATGCATTAAAATTCACCTGAAACATATCCAACTACCATTTTATATAAATATATTATCATTATATCTTATAATGTCAATAAATATTATTTTTGGATTCTTTATTCAAGAAAAAATTGTCGATAAATCATTTTTCCTTTTCCAGAAAATTACTATTGTTTAACTCACCTAACTTATAAAGGGCTACACATTATACTATACTCTTCACAATTAAAAAAATTATCATCCAATATATGTCGATACAAATTTCCTACTGAACTAATAAAATCATGCATTCCTTTTTTTGGTCAAAACACCATCCTATGACTCATTTTGGGGAAAACCATAAAATTTTGTTGAAAGAATAGGTAACACCCAAAACTGATATTTTTATTTTATTTCATCCACAACAATAAAATTTAATAAAAACATTATAAAAAAATAAAATCAGTATATTAAATATATGGATACAAATTTATGTTATTTTCATGACGTAAAACCATCTCTATTTCATCAAATTGGTTACAAAATCATTATTTCTGTGTACAGAGGACTACGGCTATGCGAACCGATGTAGTTCATTTTCCATCTCCCCAGTCACATTAATTTATAATGATGGGTTAAATTATTATATATGATAAATATAATTTTATTATGATTATTTAAATAATATATCATATATATTTCTATATTCCACTCTATGAGAATATGATAACCTCACTCATGTGTACGATAGACCATTGTGGTAGGAAGAGATCTGATTTGTCACACTTTACATGATAAGTAATAATGATTTTTTAATGAACATTTTTAATTTTATTTATTGTAAAATTTTTATTGAATTATAATATAATATCTAACTTTTTTCGTTAAATACGTTTAGAAATTTGAAATATCAATCATGCCTAAGTATGACACGCCATCTCAAAAAAACACTAAATTTAATTTTCTATCTCAAATTATAAGGGATTATTATAAAATATGTATAATGAATATTCATATTATGTATATAATGTAGAAAATTCAGAATATTATGGAATTATCATCCAGGTAAGACCACAAAAAAGAAGAAATAAAAATATGTTTGAAAAACAAAGAAGATATTGGCCAAAACATGAATTTAACATAGAATTGTTAATAAATAGTTAATAAATGGTCATTAAAAAATTATCTGTGGAATGAAATATAAAATTAATTTTATTAAATATATATATAATAAAATTATATTTATTATACCTCTGGTGTTAATTTAAATGATGGAATTTGATACTTAATGTATTGTACGTCTAGTCTTTCTTATATTACTGATAGACAAATGAAAAAACACAACTCGTTTCTTTTTTATATTGTACATACATACCCATTGACATGTTATATAAAAAAATTCATTATATTATATATATAAATAATTTTTCATATCATGTTATTATTTATCTAGAATTAAAATTTCATATATTAATAATTCAAAAAGGGATTTCGGTATCACTTATTACTTATATAAGACACATACAAAATTCAAATCGAATTTATTTTATGTGGTGTAACAACATCAAATGAAATTATTTAATTACTAATCTCACAGATATTATTCAAATTTAAATATCCATTCTATTATATATATTTCATGTTGTTTATGTTTCACAATTTACCCATGTGGTATGTGGTGATTTTTTTAACAATTTCCATTCACTGAGACATAATTTTTGTTATGAATTAATATTTATTGATAAGGATTATATAAATCCCATTTTACAAGTAATATTTTTAATTTATTTATTCATTATATATTTTATGTTTCGTTTTATTTTATTCCATCATTCATATTATGAATCACTTTTTCCATTGTAGAAATGATTTTTTGAAAAAATGACATTATTTTTCTGGATTAATTAAGATTTTGTTCTTGGTGGTAAATTATGATGACAGAAATCTTAATATGATAATGATTTTTTTACCATATGGTTATGTCATAAATATAAATTTGATACCTTCATTTTTCTAACTATATATAATGAATTTCATTAAAATACATTTTAAATAAACAATCATATTTATTTATCCCTTTGGTAAAAATCACTTTTTCATCATAAACATTGTTTTTGAAAAACATGTTCTCAAAAAAAATTCACATTCATACAATTCCTTTGTAAATAAAATTTTACCCATGTTTTACATTAAAAATAATTAATCACTTGGTTGTTTTCCAAAAAATTCCCTTTAGATTCTATTGAAATGTGGAATGAAATATTTTATTGACTTATAAAAAATAAACATGATTTCACATGATCATGGTAATTAGATTATGTGAAGATTGTTTAATAATATTTAATTGTTATTTTTATAGATAATTATTGTATAAAGTTGCTATGCTTTAAAAATTACACTTTAAAGGGGAAAGGATTTTATTCTAAAAATGGTAAAAATTATTTTAAAACATAGATTTATATGTTTTGAAGATTATATTCAATGGAATGTATTTTCAAAAAAATTAGTGTTTTAAATATAATTTTTCAATATTAGATTAATTTTATCCTCATGAATTGTATTAAATTATTTTCATAGAATCATTTATATGATTAAATGTTTATTTTCCAATAAAAGTACTTTGAAAATGTTTTGTGTTTTAGAAATTATTTTAAATTAAAAGGAATTTTTTTATCATGATATTATCTGAGTGATCTTTAAAAAATTATTTTCCATCAAAGATGAAATCCAATAAAGATAATTTTGCATTAATGCAGATATGATCTAATAAAACTATTATTATTATTATTATGAATTATTATTTGTTTTGATGAAGTTTTGTTTATGAACCACATTACATTTACGTGGGATATAAAATGATAAATTTCTCAGGGAAATTTCTTTCATTTCATAGGTCATTCTTTGAAAAAATAGTGAAATTATTACTAAAATTCTATATTTTTTATAGGTTATGATATGCTGAAAATTAATGAATCATATTTCATTTCATGGGATATGATATGATAAATGTTTTATGATAATTTGGAATACATGATAATATTTTCCATGATGAAATCATTGGGACCTCTATCTCCCTCCAATCAATTGGTTAACGATTTATATATCATTAGATAGGCATGGCTGAAATGGGTAATGAACTCGATTTGCTAAGGGACATCGTTTGATATAATAGTCTTGGGAGTGAAACATTACTACAATTATGGTCTTGGGAGCCAACCAATTATCATATGAAATCTTCAACAATGTTCATTGACAACAATGAACATGATTTTATATGATTTTGTGTATCCCAAAATTCTTTTTATTATGAAAATTTTGATATCCAATTATTCAGGTCATTTGATTCCCATAAAATTCATGCTTTTTAACAGTAATTATTTCTTCCATGACTCAATATTATGAAATTAGATATACAATTTTTGTTTTTGACTACTTATGTTCATATTTTCATAATTTTATGTTCATTTTATGATTTTATATCTCCATTACTACCCTTACTGATAATTTACCCTCACATTGTTTATAATTTCCTTCATGATTTTTTGAAGATGGGTATTGTGTGTGATATTACTAAGAATTGTAATATTTATATATGAAAAAGTAGTATATGAAAAGGTTAACTAATAATACACGTGTTATAGTGTAAAAAATTCCAAAGGCACTATACCATTAATATCCTTTGGCATATTTTTTAAATTTAATGATTAATCCTATAAAAATAAGAAATATCAATGCATTAAAATCATATGTAGCTATAATGATATTCTGTGTCCATATAAAATCATGAAAGATAGTGACCACTTGGACTCTAATATGAATGATGCCTAAAATTCGTCAACTATTAAGGGGATATAAAATTAGACGGTGCTAAGTAAATTGTTTTTTATAATAATTATTCAAATAATTTTTCATATTAAATGTATGTATATTAATTTATTTCATATTAATTGTCTAGTGAAATATATAATATACCTTCATAAATGATGAAAAATATTTAATAAACACAATGGTTATAAGTATTAATAAAATAGTTATTTCTAGGAACCATCCTATGAATTTTTTTGAAAGTTCCTTCATAATGTTTTAGTCATATTACTCTAATAATAATTATTTTTTACTTGGGGATTGGATTGGTTTTCATTTTATCATGATATGTTATATTTCATTCTGAAAAAATTTATATTCAACTAGTAGTTTCAGTTTTAATCTTTAGATATAAATGAGTTAATAAATTTTTTATTATATCAAGAATTTGATAAAGTGATTAAAATAAAGGTGTAATGTTATCATTAAAATATTATTATAATGAAATAAACCATTAAATATAGTGAAATTCAGTTTGTAAATGAAAAAATAGAGGTTTTTTTGAATGATTTTCCATGTTTTATTCCTTATTGATAGGTCAAATGTAACACCCCACCCAAATCACAATGCTTTAGCAAAGATTCCACATATCTGCATGGTCACATACCTATATAAAAGAGTATTTTGAATTGTGGAGTAGTTCTAATTATTTAGTGAGGATACTATACTCTCTATAATCATGATCAAAAACCATAAATATATAAACTAGAAATATCTATTGAAAAGAAAAAAAACATTTTTGAAAACATTTCACACAATGACACAAAAGTAATAATAAAATCCATAGGTTTTGGTCAAACCATTGTAAATAATTTCATATAGATATAATGAAACTATATAGTATTCATAAATTTTGATTCTATTAATGGTCCAACTAATTTTTCCAAGTGCTTAACTATTGATTATGATCCCCTTTCACAAACAAAATCAATGTCCATGAGGTCTTAATGGGAACCATAATTCTCATGCATGGGGTGTGAAATGAAACCCAGCATGACACAAATAATTCATTCTTAACCTATGTTCAAATATAAAATATGTGTATACCATGATCATTGTAAATGGGAAATAATCTATAAGTAAATTCAAATTATATGATAAATGTCAGCATTCTCAATATGCTTTTACCATCCCAGAATGTACCTGCTTCAGCTAAATGATTGAAAGGATAGAGAAAAGGATGTTAAATTATTGGTTATTCACACAGATAATCAATATCCTCATATATTAACAAGTCATTTGTGTTTGGTTAGGCTATAAAGATGTCAATAACAATCTTCATCATATACTCTGCGTCATAGGCATCATAATTTATTGCATTCAATGGTCAACCTTCCATGCCATCATACCATGGTTGTTCCATAGGGTAAGACATAATTATATCATACCGTACTATTTGAGTAGCAGTTCTAGACATGAGGCCATCCTTCACATGCCCTATTTCTTGGCCCCCCTTCATCATTTTCTCATGTGGTATGCATTACCCCTCTAAGGGAATATCACACCACGATTGTCCCCCTGTCGTAAAATAATAGTACAATACCAAATAAGTAAATATTATATTTCACACAATATAATATTATGGACAAATAGATGAAAGAATTAATATAATAATGAGTTACAATAGAAACAAGTACATACATGTGATCATTATGCAATACATAGTTTTTAGGGTACATATGAACACTCATAGAATCAGTCATGTAAAAATTGTATCATGCATAAACATATAAATGAGATTATAGTTAATCATGGTGAATGAACTAATCCTATGACTAAAACATATAAATGAAAAACATTTGCAAAATGGATTATATAATAATGAACATAATACCAGAATCTCATCGATGAAGTATTCCAATATTCATATGAGGATTGATGCTCTAATAATTTTGTGCTCTGATGAGAAATTTGTCTATAGATCATAAAAAATTGTTTTAGAGAAAGAAATAAAATGAAAATCTTGGATAAGATGGTTATTTCTATAATCTCATAACATGTAGAGTACTTCAACATATGTATTATCGATATATGTCAAAGAAGAGGATGCCAATTCTCTTGGTTCATTGTTTATTAAGAAGATTATCATGAATTTATCATCATAACTACAATATATACTTGGATATATTAATACTAGATTGATAAAATATAAATCAACAAGTAAAACTAATATCGATGGAAAAATACAAGAAGTATATGGTCCCAATATATAAGAACCCAGTTTTTCACTCAGACATGGATCCTTTAATTTTCAGTCTAAATCATTACTCTGCAACAAATATAGGTGCTGAACAAGTGATTGAAGGTTCTAATGGTGTCTGGGGATTGTTCGGAGCTCAGAAACCATTATTTTTTGGAAAAATAGTTATGTTTATTTGTTTAGAAAAAAGTGTGCAGGGATTCCGCACATTTTTTAATACTATGTGGATCATATTTTTTCATACAGAGCCTCCTCGTAGGGTTGGCGCATGGTCACAGAGCCAAACCGTGTGAACACCACTTTTTCCCGAGTACTTGTCCATGTCTTGCACATGGTTTAACAAACGAATTGGATAGAGCCGTCTAACATATTTTGCGCATGTTATGAATATTTCTGCAAAAAAACTATGTGCAGGCTAAATTTCTGGTAAAATTACCATCTTTTCCCTTCATTTTCTATTAAGACACATCTTCCTCCCTAATCAATGATTATGTAGGATTTACCTATTTCTCTCTCAATTTTTGGACTTTTGAAGATATAAACAATGAATCTAGAGATCTACATTTTCCATCATCAAATTGAGCTTCCTTTCATCACGTTGGATGAACAACAGTAAATACTTGAGTCCCCTTTAGTAATTCATCTAATATCTTTTTCTTGCCCTAGGAATAACCATGTGACTATTGTTCTTGTTTCCATATATCTTCTCGGATTCAATGAAAATTAATTGCTGATACCAGAGGATAAGGATCGTACAACCCTAAGTTGGTGTAATATAACTCATGCCTAATGATCGTTGTTTTTGTATAGTTCATGTGGGGACCACTGGTTTCATTGAAGAAATTTTTTAAATTTACATTCAATGATTATACTTGATAGAATCATATGGTTATGATCTTTCCTAATATGTGATTAGTTTTCATTTATTACACGCATAACTCTATCTTCCTAATGTCCAATTTAAAGACATAAATGGGTTTTTAGTGTTTTTGACACGTTTGAGAAACCTTTCGGAGGATCCCTTGGTTGAACATCCTAAATGTGAGCCTTTTCATAATAAATGACTTTTTATTGATGAGAATATCATTATGGAATATACCACGTATGGTCAGCCCTTGTCCTGCCTAAGGTAAGTGCTTTCAAATCTATTATTAAATAAGAAATGTGGAATGGAATGTATACTAAATATATATCTTTTCCTCAACAATTGATAATAAATAATGGTTACATGTATGTATCACCCCTTCCAATGTTAATGGAAGGTAACATAGAAACCTTTTCAAATTGACACGACTTAATAGTTAATTAGAACTTGATTAAATTGCTTTAATTCTACTTGTCATATCAAAACTAATGGAAATTTTTTATTGGAGAAATAAATAAATCATTTCTACACTAATTTATTTATCCACACTAATTGAAGGAAATAAATGAACAAATTGAATTAATACATTATAAAAATATGATATAGGAAAGGATTCACTCAAGCATGCCTTGGATTCATAGAGTAGAATACATTGGGTCTTGGGAACCCCATTCTGATTCATGGACACATTTTTCTTAGGTTGATACCCACCTAGTCTACATTTCTTGTCTCTTCTTCATATTCTTGGTATACTACAATATGGTCCTTTACATTATTATAGGATACCTAAAATACACTCCTTGGATCCAGGATTGACTATTAGGTTCCATGGTGAAAGATAATATGTTTATTTCATTGCTTAGCCTAGTTTTACCTTGCGCATTTACCATGTAATACGTAGGTGACTTCTTGTGGAATGCCTTGAATTATTCTTCTTGGATTAAACCCCTAAACCATTGATAGACTCAAATAATAATGAGTTAGAATTTTGTGGGATTTATGTTACCTTGGTTATTAGCCTGGAACTCCCTCATTGGAAATCTTTGTCAGGTTTCTTTGTTAAGTATTAAGACCTTCACTACTTATATTATCACAAGATGATGTCTCTGATAGATTTGTGTCACATGGCCTATTAACATTAAATGGTAATTACATAATCAATAAACTATTTACATGTTCATACCCCAGCCAAGGGCTAAAGCAGATACATGGGTATTTAGTTGTATTGTACTTCTTACAATACTTTATATAGTAATGCATTTTCAATACTATATTCCATTAAACATGAAGAATGACATATACACCATTGGAAGCGGCCCACTAATATTTATATCACACCCTCTACATGTGTCGTTTGGTACCTGGAGTAGATTACGTGGTTGCAAGTATTGACAAAGGGAAGAATACAACATTCAACACTTGATTGCTTGCCGATTAGGATGGATCTTATTAGCAGATGACCGAGTTGTGTCTCAGGATTCATGGATTAGAAAATGTTTTCTATTATCTAGTTGAACATGATATACCTATTATCTTGTATCCCAATTTTTCATTTCTCAAATGAAATGACATTACATCAACACTTTTCCATTTAATACAGATATTTTTATTCTCATTTATCTATTGGATCAGTTTTCATGTACTATTTAATTTTATCTGTTCTGCTATTTTTTATCCATTTATATTCCTCTTGGTATGCTAAACACTTCTAATTATGGAATATTCTTCCCACCAGCACACCCTATGTCGTCACTTCTAGTTTGCAGCCATTATAATTCGGGAAGATGAGATTGAGTCCATGTGGATTACTGGGCTTGGGGCACCCATTAGATGGACCCTGAGTCTGGTACGTCACAAAATATAACATTTATATGATTATATTCATATAATTATATGTATTTTTCATGACATATTTCATGGATTAGTGGGATGTTTTCATCTTGTTGAATAAACATATATTCAAATATATTCTATTCGATAAAGGTAGATATAGATCATATCGGTAAATGTTTTCATCCTTATATATCCATAATTAATATATTAATGATGGTTGAAATCATCAATAGATTTCCATGGAGTTAAAAAATCCATCAAATCTCAATTCAAATATCTTAAATAGGAAAACTAATTTCCTATGGATCTAGGGAACACATAAGTATCTATAATTCCTTAATTTATCTAATGAATAAAGGAAAATGTGTGTTGAATGGGATAACATAATTGAAAAAGGGATAATTTCATTATATTATAATAGGGGACTTAATTGAAGTATATAGTATTAATTATAGGAAAATTTTTTGAGGAAATTTAATCCATGGGGAGAAATTAAAAATCAATCAGCCATGCTCCATTTTTAATCAAGTGGTCCACCTACATAGTGATGTGAAATGATAAACCACCTTTTAGACCAGGTCACCATATCAAATGGATATGGGTTTCTATAAATTTATACAGTCATTATATAACCCCACAGGATGGGAAATGGGCTCCCATTAGCTGGTTGATAGCACTTTTTACCTTCAATAAAGACAAATTTCAACTAATATTTCCGACCATCAATCCCAAATAATATTTTAACTATAAAAAATATAATAATATCCCATAATAGATACGAATAACAATAGAAATAATAAATTTAATAAACTTAAATAATAACTAAAATTTAATTATGAAATATTTTTTAAATCTCCAACTCCAATGGCATCCCATCACTGAGATTTACTTTTAATGGTTATTCTCAAACAACATAGGAAATTGAGCCCAATATTATACCAAACCCAATAATGTATCTTCCTAATTTCATTAATGATGTAATAACATTTAAGAAGTTGTAACACATTCCCATGTAGTACATTCTCATTCCTATCGACATTATAAACCAATTATACCTCATATGATGTGTAAGGATGCATATTTTCATACAAATACTTCATGCCAGGAATATGATAATTAATGTATTCTTTACACCAAGATCTATGGAACAAATAATATTTAACACACTAGATATATGTAATGACGAGATAGTATTCTATTATTATGTGCATATTGGTGATCTCAAATGTTCGAACATAATGTTTTGATCGCTTCCATTGATTCTAAACACAACAAATCCCAAATAGATGAGTCAATCTCCAAAAAACTAGCGTACCTATTAGAAACTAAAAATGTATAATTTTATGGTCTAAATAAAATCTATACACTATATGAGCTATGATCACCAAATTTTAAATCACAATAACTATCTCTAAGATCTCATGTATGATATTAAACCACACACCATTTCCCTTACCAACCGCATCCCAAAAAAATATGACCTACCTTAAAATTATTTATATGATTCCATCTACATTGATTCTTGATTGATATTGTTGTATTTGAACTGAACCATGAATTTTATGTCATAAAAACAATAGAAAATCCCAAAATCATGCATGAATCATATCCCGTAAATTTTGAATTTTCCACTATAACTATCATTATATTGTGGAATGGTACCCTATAATCATACTTATTACATTTCATAAGGCCCTCTTTAATACCTCCAAAGATTATAATGTAAAATGGGTTCATTTGATATAACTAATTATCATGGGGACAATATGAAATCATAAAATCATATAGACATATAAAATTCACAATTTATCCATGATATGGGTCTATTGGATCGAATATAAATGGATCACCCTAAGGAGCCAATCCAATGTATCTCAAATAGAACCATACCTCCTAATGGTTCTAGGTAATTTCATCACAAATTCCATCATTAAATCCTCCCACTTCTACACGGGAACATGTAGTGGCAAGATAAAATAACTAGGATGATGGTGTTCATCCATTACCCTCAAGCCCATAAGGCATCTAAAAACCAATCTAGTAGTTTCCTTTTTCAAACACAAACTCCGACACTGTTTATTAAATTTATTGTACTACATTTTCATTAAATTTTTTCATAACAAATTTGAATCAACAATTTATCTCATCATATCTTATATAACGTAATTAGTTATTAAAAATCACATATTTATTAGGATTCCATTTTTACTATAACATTACCACCTGGATATCAGTTTATTATCATATAGTTGTTTCCTAATCACAACAAAAACTTGTTTTCATTACTAATTATATAATACCTAGTAATATGATAACTATATTGTCACTAATGGGGTACATCACATCCATACATAGTCCCAAAAATAATTAGCCCTATATTAATCTTATATTCTTATCAGGTGGAGCATATCCCCATATGTTCTTTCCCTATTCTCCTAATCTACCTATGCCTTATAGTTATGATAATATAAAACATTGTTACCTTTACATAGTCAATTGTTAATAAAGTATTAAGACATTAGTAGCTATTAAACCCAATTCCTCTGCATCAAATTCTGATCTCACATTGTCACTATATTATAGTGGTTCATATAGTCCATATTGCTAACAAGAATCTTTATAAATAGAGAGTTTCACAAACACATCAAATAAAGGACCAAAACAACCAGATACAAGTCATCTATTAGAAATTTATTCTAATGGGTTCATATTTTATGTGACCAATAAGAATATATCATATCCCTCTACATAAATACATCCCCCTCATAATCTTCACATGGATCATAAAATATGACACACACAATCCCATTATTAATAAGAATAAATATAGGATTTTTATTAATCATCTTCATTACCTAAAGAATGTCTTCATCACACTAGTACAAACGCTAAAATTTTATCAATTTCTATGTTATTTCATTCAGAGGTGCTTATAAATTTGATATTTCTATGAAAAACACTAACTTTTCAATGCTAATCCAAGAAGTATACTTGTTTTAAAAAAAACAAGGCATGTTTCTAAGAATCACATCCTATAATTTCAGTAGTTATACTAATATTATGATATTTGTAACTATATTCTCCAATAATTTAAACTCAAAAATCACATTGTAACACTTTATCTTTATGTGGTAAGTTCATCATGCTAATTAATTACTCAAGAATATCTTGATATTTCTAACATTATTCTCTAGGGTTAGTGAGTGAATAAGGATATCATAAATGAATATCATTATAAACTAATAATGGTATGGGCTGAATATCATATTCATTAGATCCATGAAAATTGTAAAATCAATATCTTGTACTATTAAAATTACTATATACTATTATGAAGCTTATATTCTATTAAAATCTATCTTTGGGATGTATTATAGTGAACCATAATTTTTATTCATAATTATTATTTAATTATGGTTAAATAAAAAATACATACGTAACAGAAAAATATGATTAATGTATTTGGAAACTAGGATTTGAAAAAAAAATATTTAAATGATCTATAACATTTTCAATTAGGTTCTTCACAACAAGAGTCCCATTTAAATATATTATACTTAAAAACATTCACCCTAACTTCAGAAAGAGAATCCAATGAATGGGTGAGCTCAGATATACAGTAAGGGTAAACCTAATATATATCAATCATTCAACATATGTTAGTGTAAGAAATGAATATGATTATGTGGACATAAAAAAGACTTGAATTAATTATATCGAATCTGTCAAATATCATTATTCATGAATAATATAATTAGACATGTTTAGCCAAAAGACTTGTGAATTATCACTGTAGAATCATCATTAATCAATCACGAATGATGGAAAAAATCATAAGAAGTATAAATAATTTTGTTGATTCCACATTAGAATGTATTATCATTTCCATTCTCAATAATCACTTCCAAGGCATCATAGTTCACTGGGTTCACATTCAAATCCCTCAATTCCTTAGTCAATTTTCTCTTTTAATACTATCTTATTAGAAACATCACCTTACTGAATATGGGATTATCACCATTATATTCCTTATAATAACATGAGATATAATTATTTACCTCATGAATTATAGGGATATATGGTTCCATCACCTCCCCTCACATAATGAAAATCATTCATATATATATGATAAGATATGAAGACATTAATCATATAACTATATCATAATATATAAAAGGGATATGGTTTTATTAAAAAATGCATCATCACAGTCATAAACCATCCATATAAAGATTAAATATCATAAAATTCCATAATATACACATTAAATAATAATATAAATAAATGTTTACAATTTAGCATAAAAGTAACAAATAAATATTACAAAACATATATTTGTGGAAAAATAAATATGTATTGTAAATAAATATTTTATATTCCAAAAATTTAAAATAAAAAAATAAAAAATTATATAAAAAAATCTGTAAAATTGTATTGTAACTATCATAATAATATATATTTCTTGATGGTAAAAAATTTAATTCATGTAGTGTTCGTTAAAAATAATTCCAATCACATTATCTTTACAAATAAAAAAATTACATTGTTTGCGAAATTATAAGATCGATAATTTTAATACTTGTTAATTAAAGTCATTTATTTGAAAAAAAGTATTCAAAAAATAACTGGAAATAATTTAAAAATAATCATGGATCTTTTTAAATTATATTTATGAATGGAAGAAATTATTAACAACCGAAGGGACAAATAATGTCAATTTCCTTAAAAGAATTAATTCATTATCATAAGTTAATAAACAGAGAAATATTAAAAAGAAACATGAAATATATATAAATTACCATAGGTTAATAAAATAAATATTATTTTGGATAGGTATATCATTTAATTTTTCACTATAAATTTAAAGAAAAAACACTCTCGTTAAAAATGAGATTGTAATTTAAAACTGATACCATTTTAGTAATATTTGAATCATAATTCACATGAAAGGAATAACATAAGTTAAATCAATAAATACCATAAAAATTAAATTATTGAGCTAAAAAATCTGATAGTATGTATATAAAACTCAGAAAAGAAACACGTGATGAATAAGGCATATGTCTAATTGAAATAAAATTTATATGAGAAACCCTTACCTCATGTCTGAATTACTTCATAAGAGATCTAACATCTTCTATAATAATTTCATATTTATTAAAATTAATTTAAAACATCATAATAACTACTATAGTACCATAAATGGTTGAACATAACTTGTTACCATTTGTTGTTGGACAATAATTCAATAAAATCACAAATAAGTTTGTTAACTACGTCGTCATTCATGTATTTTTTTCATTCAACATTTATTCACTAAAATCATTAATAATGGTTCCTTTATCCATTTTTTCAATTTTTAAATATTATATATATTCACCATATACATATTTATAACCATTAATATATATATAATCTGAACAATTAATTACATCACTACTTGATGAAAACAGCCTATATATATCTTTGTGATTGATGCAAACACCTCTATTTGAATTGAGAATTGTGGATACATTGATATTTAATCATAAAAATAAAATATTATTATTTTTATGATATGAAAATCATTATTTTTTTATAAATATTATATATATGATGTAAAATAAGAAATAAAAATTTAAAGGGATTCATTATGTTCAATACATCTTCATTTAGAGACCTCTTCAACAAATTACTCATTATTTAATAGATTTCTTATAAAAAATACCACAACATAATCGGTGAACATAATTATTATAATAATGCATTGAAGTTTGTATTTTTTATTATTTAATTCCAAATAAGTTTGAAAAGTATAGGATAATAGGATCCCTTTTATAAGTGAGGGGAGTGTCAAATAAGAAATTTCATTAACGAGTTCATTGATTTAGGGATAATTTCATTTAAAAGAGTATAAAATGGAAATGAATTATAATACAAGATTAATATATTATGAAATAAAATCAAATAATATGTATTTCATATATTTGGATGTATATATTTCCTTTATGATAATGAATAACCCTAGGTGATATCATTTTAACCTTAATAGTGACAATGTTTTTTACTATTTTTTCTGATAACTATAAAAAATTACCTTTGTCTTATAAATTTATATTAATTTTAATGATTAAAAATAAATAAATCATTTTAAAATATTATTATTTCTATAAGTGAATGAATTTAATTTTAATTATGTGCACAAACCATAAAAATAACATATTTTTTAAAATTTCATTTTTATCATAAAATATTATATATATCATTACCTTTCATTAAAAAAACAATGAAATAAAAATTTAATAAATTTATTGAATATATAATCTATATATTTTTTAAAAACAATAAACCAATATATAAAAAACTATTTTATTGGGATAAAAATACATTGTATGCCTAAAATAGATTTTTAGAAAAAAATATTCAAGAACACAAATTAAAATATTGACAAAATCATGTATAATGATGATTAATAAATAATTAAATATATTATTTACAAATAAAGGATACTAAAATTATATTAAGATAAAATTCAATTTATAATGTAAAATTTATTTGAAAATAAAAGATAATTTTTACAAAATAATTTTTTTCCACTATTTATTGAATAATTAATCTTTTAAAAAATATTAAATCATTACACGGATATCATATAGAAATTATTATTTTAAAAATTCAATTAATTTCAAAAAAAATGAAAAAAATGATGAAATAATGTTTAATGATCACATGAAAAAATGTTATATATACAATTTTCATTGAATACATTTTTTGGATGGTTAAAAATTCTTTAAGTAACATTCAATACCAATTTATTATCATGTAATCAATAAAAATGTATTTATAAAAGCCATTATATAATTGTTTTAGAATTTGGGTATTTCTTTTCATATATAACAATTATATATCTAGGTTATAGAGGTTTATTATTTCATGTTACATATAGACTTAGGGTTTCATATCAATCTGGTTGTCTAAAACATAAAATGTTATATCAATGGAAATATAGTTAAAATCCTTGTGTAATTCATTACACACAACATAAAAAGCATTTCCCCAGAAAAATAAATCAATATTGTAAACTAAATGCGAAAATATCCAATTCATATCATCCTTATGTTTTTATATAGCCTCCTTGATATTATAATTCCTTCAATGAATATTAACAGGATGAGTAGTCTTGTTCTGTAGAACTCAATCTCTATGAACCACGATTTATACAACTTTCACATCATATTAATGGAAATTTGCTTTTGGTGTAGCCAATATTCTAAATACATTTTAATGATCATGTATATACATTCTATAGATAGATACATGGAACACATAATGAACCTGTGAGATGATGGTGGGAGTTCCCAACAACAAGCTATTGTACATAATTTGTCAAAAATCCTAAAGTGATCAGTATACCAAGTGATGATAATTAATTTTAATAATCTCAATAAGTTATTATATGGATTAAATCCTAGGAAATATTTCTCAAATACATCTAATTCATGATCGCACGGATGATTTTCAGTATATGTCATCAGTTCAATCTGGGATGCCTTGAAATATTGTTGTATAAATGTAAAATTCTATTCAATTATTTGATTTGGATGTGGTCACAATATCCATAATTTTATAACATAATAATAGTATGATATATTTATAAAATTATATCAATATATTTATTCAAAAATATCGTTCTTAATTATTGATTGAAAGGTATTGTTGTAGGAAAAATGGACAATATGAATATATTGATTCAAACAGCCACAAAACACAACAGAGTAGTATCACAACATATCCTCTATGGTTTTAATGGTCCTATTACATAGAAAATATGTACATGGATAATAAGAAATAAAAAATGACTCTATATCTATAGATTGATGGAGAATTCTATAATATAGCAAATTAAACTATGGATTTCAATATCGTATAATAGAATATTGTATCCCTGATGTAATTTCCACATCATTAATGTATATCCTTGAAAACTGATCAATATAGAAATATACTCTAATGTAAATGAAAGGGTTATGACATCATAAGGTAGTTGACTATAAAAAATATATATCTTTCTAATTGATTTTTGAAGAACACTAAAATTAAATACATGGTTGTGTATTTCCATTTCCATTCAGGTAAACATATGGTTTTTAAAATAAAATTATAATTCATTCTCGTAGACTCATCTTGATGAAATACCATGAAATGAAATACATAATATGTAATAAACCTATTCATGTTGTCCTACTATAAATACTCTTTCAGATCTATATACGTTTTTACAATTCCTGGATTAATAATTAATAATTATCTATTAGTTTCATCCAATAGTTCATCCCCTAGTATTGGTATTTAGGGGAAAGGAGATCTGTTTCTAAACCTTATCATTTCATCACAATTTAGTTTAATCATAGGATCACTTGTTAAAGTATTTTGATACTCAAAAAAATAATTTTACACATCATTATAATTTATATCATTAAATGTTTTTGAAACCATAGAGTAATGATATGAATAATCCCCTTCCATAAATATTTTAGTGTACAAGAATTTTAAACTCATATACATTGTAACTCTTGTAATCCTCGTAATATAGGTGATAAAAAGAACATTTTTTCTGAATGAAGTAGCCATGTTTTTTGATTTCCCAGGGTAGTAGTTCATTTACCATTCATATATCAACTCCAAGATACATCTTTGTAATATATTAAAATCATTAAAGGTTAACATACACTAATAAATTAATTCTCATTATATATGTAAAAAAATTATATTAAATTAATGCCTCTATATTATTAATGATAATATTTCTTCTATTAACTTTTAATAAGGATTCAAGTATATTTTATCATAATAAATCAACTACAGAGATGAATAATATATCACCATATCATTCAGAATAAGAAAAATCAAAAACCAATTCTCAATGAATAATTTTATATATAAAAACATTCTTTATTTCAATTTAGTGTGATCATATTTTCACTGAAAAACCTTTAATTTATTTCTTGAAATTTTATTAAAATTTCATAGATGAGAGAAGATAACTAAAAATTCATTTAACTAAGAGGGTGGATTTTATATCTATAATATGTCACTCATAATGAAGCAACTATATCATTTAAATCCAAGAAAACAATGGAATCTTTCATAGTAGTTGGTCTGTGACAATTTTTAATAACTTCCATCTTTCGTGGATCCACCCACATACCCTCTCATCAAAATATATGACCCAAAATTGAAATTTTCAATAGCCTAATTTGATTAATATAAATATCTTTCAAAACTATTCTTTATTTATAGGCTTCAGTACAATCCCCAAGTAATATTTATGCACTTATATACTCTTGGAATATAAAATAGTTTCATCTATAAAGACTACCAATAACAAATGAAATAAATATCTTCGAACATTATTAATTAAAACAAAGAATATGACTAGGGAATTATTATGACCGAATGGAGACACTATAAATTTGTAGTGTCCATACATCAAACTGAATGATGTATTGGGCACAAAATTACTTTCTACCCCAACAGGTGGTATCCATATCAAATAAAAAACATGGATAAATAGAGACACTATATTAATTTACCAAGGAATCCCTAATATAATGCATAGGATCCTTATTCTTTATCATTATATTTTTATGTTCACTACTATCAATTTAGTGTCACATTTATCCTTTCTTTAATTCAATGTATATGTATACCCCATAATTATTCACATGTACGAGAAAATCCATTATCATGATTCTACTGGTGATTCTTCTTAAAGTCACACAACACACTCCTATATTCTACATGATTTGATTTAAATTGTGGTAGCTCTAGTTATGAGAAATAAAGATGAAGAAAAATCTCAATTCGGAGGAATGCTATGAAACCCTTCTGGATAAACATTAATAAACAATCACACAATAGGTTTATCATTGATGTCGTGTTTCTCAACAAACATATGAGATAAATACCCACAATGAATATGAGTAATGGTCCATGAAATAGATATAATTTAAATTGAATTTTAATGTTTACCCTCACAATTATAGAGAATAATATGTTCTTTCATTATATAAATTTTTTCATCCTATCATAGTAAATTTATATGGGATTTATCAATCTAAATCCAATCCATTCCCAAAAAAAATAATTATATGATATTTTTATACATGACATGTGGTCATCATACCATTTGGTTTTTATCCATTATTTGAACTTGTAGTCATTGAGGATATTAATTTACATTTGTAGATAGTTTTAATGTTGTATAAATTATTTATATAACTATGGTCAAAATGTGTACACAATATAGTTTTTCATATATATTTTAAAATGATCATTTCCATTCTATATTGAATATCATCCTAAAACCAAAATGATTAGCTTGGATATCAGAATCATCAATCATAGTGTTCAACCACATAATCATGGAAATCAATTATATGATATCTAAATCATGATAGATTATTTTTATTCTATAACACTTTGTATTTAATATTGGTCATCCATTGTCATTATATTTTCAATTCCATCATATTGTATCTTTAAGTAAATGTGAAATTACAAAGGAATATACCATCAAATGTCAAACAATGTCTGTAGTAAGGGAATATTAACCATGAAATATAATTATGTGCGATATATGAACATCCAATTCGTTTCATAGTTATTACACCATGATGTACTTATTCCTAATCCAAGTCCGCTTATAGTGTCTTGAAATCGAATGTATTTGCATAGGGAAATCAAAAACATTTCATTATAATAACATAGTATGTTATATTATATATATTCTTATCCTAAGGTTCCTCAATATTGTTTAATCATCCTAGTATCCAAAAGTTTCTAAAAATTGAATATGACACCAACTAACCTTACCCATGCTCTTATATATCATTATTTTTAGATAAATATACATTATATCTCACAATAATACACACATGAGGGCCATAGAAGATTAGTGTAATCAGAAAAATGGATTTGTAAGATAGTATTATCTGAATGAAATAAATTATTACTAAATAAAATACTTTCTAACCATAACCCTTCCCATATATATCATAAAGAAAACTGATATTCGTAACATAAGTAAGTGGAACATATTGAAGTTTGAGATAAGATGCTCAGTATGTGTAAAAATAACTGATATAAATCAATGATCATAACTACTAATAAGATAAAAATAAGGCAATAATAACATGGTGATGAATCAAAATAATCCTACTGAATTAGTAGATGATCATTAATAATGAAACATGGTGTAATATCTTCTCAAACAAATGATATGAATCTTATGTGTGTATAATAATAAATATTCAATCATGATACCTGAAAAAATATTTAAATAATGATAAAAAAGTTTTTAGGAATGTAAAAATGTATATGAAATCATTTCCATAGTAAAAGATCACTATCAAGATAATCATAGTGGATTGGGTTAACTCATAATTACATTATTTTCATTGGCATGTTTTACTCCCAATACTATATAATTGGATAATTTCTCTAAGTGAAGCAGGTTGATTAGTCATTATTATATTAATTATCACTTGAGTTATTCTTCATTACCTGATGCGTTGGTGGGATTCATAATTTAGGTCCCACCCTTATTATAATTGAAGCAATACATATGTATTCAAATAGATCATAAAATGATCATCATATCATAAAATAATAATAACTGGATTGTATAAGGGTTTCTTAAAAATATAATTATAATAATAATACAAAATTATATAATGTAATAAAGTAGTTAAAATAATATCATAGAAATAATAAATGATATGGAACATCAATGGATGTTGTTATAGAAAAAATACAGCTAAATAATTACAAAACATTTGGTTATGATGAAATAATTTTCATTTAAATTAATTTAATTAGAATCTATAACGTAATAAAATAGAAACATAAATATTTTATTTTAAAATAATATTGAAATCATATTAATAACTAGTTATGAAAAAAAAATTAATGAAAATGAACATTTTTTATATTATGTTTGTAAAAAATATTCATTCACATTTTCTGTAAAAAGGAAAATGTACCATATTTTGAAAATGATAAAAAAATTTCATTAAATCGCTATTTATGACACTTAAATATATTTAAAAATGTAAATAAAAATATTCTAGTAGAATAGTAGACAAATAATGAAAATTTTATAATTAATATATGGTAAATAAATAAAATATTATAGAATCAATGGAAAAAATATTGTTATTCCACAAAAACATTATAATTTTATCTTGATACTATAGATAGGGTTAATTTAAAGGAAACCATGAATTAACTAAAATATAAATAGGATATTTGTAGGTTAATTTTTTGGGATATATTGATCTTACAATTTTATCATAAGAATATTTAATGTTAAACATTCCTGTTAAATAAGATATTTTAACATAATACCCTTACATCATTAGTAACTTTTGAATAATATCCTCCAAGAATAGAATAACATAAAAAACATTAAATTAAATTAATAAAAATACCTTCTTTATAAAAATTTAAAAAATTTTATGTATGCATAAAACAATTTAAAAAGGTGGTGAATAAGTTACATGTATGATAGAAATAAAAGTGGCATTAGAAACACTTATCTCTTGTATATCAATATTTGTACATGATCTGCCCTATAATATATTAAATATAAATTTAATATAATTATTTTATAAAACTATAATAATACCTATTATATAATTCATGGTTTTCATATAACATTATTCACTTATTTGTTAAGAATCGTTCATTACCATCGCCGTTTTGGTGGATAACTACTTCTATTTTCATAAATGTATTGGTTTGGAGATTATTGTCCATTAACATTGATCACAGTTCCTTCATAATAAAAATTTAAATCACGATATTATTAGAATAGATATTCATTATAGACTAATTCATATCCATTCATGTTAAACATTTCTGAAAAATGATTTACATCACTACATGGATTTGGTAGTCCAAACACACATGAGCGATGTTTCTGTTTTTGATGAATGGAATTAAATAAAGTTAAATAACAAATTATATACATATAATGTCATTTTTATAATTTAAACACTTTATATAAGATTTAAATCTATCATAATAACAATCCATGAATCACTTTGGTTGAAAATTAGTCAAATCACTACGTAGATGTGGTAGTCCACACGTACGCATGAGTGATATGTTTATCTAAAAATATATTGAGATAATGTGATGAATTGGTTTTATATAATCATAATAACATATTAGTATAATAATGGAACAATAGTCATATTTTTTCTTCTTAAAAATATTTTATACAAAGTAGAAGAATAAATAATATTGAATGAGCTTCGATATAATATGTACCACTTCATTGAGAGACCTTATTTGTCATACTCAATATGACTTCAATTATTAATATTATGTGATATAAATAAGTACTATTATTATGGTATGTATTATATGATGGATTTTTAGTAGGTATCATCCATCGAAGACGAATCACCTAGTGTAAATAAGGCAGGAGAAGATGTTCCCTTTTATACATGAGTGGATAAACAAAACTGGAATTTCAAAGAGGTTTTAATGATATAAAGTCAAGGTAAAGATGATATAAATTTAATTAGATTATAATTTATTATAATATATGTTTAATATATCCTTGAAAATACAAATTTTAATGTTTTTGGTTGAAATAATACACTAATCACATGGCATTACTAGTTTAGTAAACTCGTTTAAACCTTAAGCATATCAAAAAGTAATAGTGTATTTACTATTCAATATGAAAAAGCACAAGATGACCATGTAAAATTATATTAATTTATATGATATAAAATATGCAATACATTTTTAAAGATTTTATTTCTATTGATTTCAAAATTTAGTTTCAATTAACCGATAAATTCTCAATGATACCCTATTTACAAAAATTGAATTTTTAAGCATAATTTGTTATAATGTTCTATTTGTTTCCTTATAAATACTATCATTTAAATGTTAAAATATTATATTTAATATTTAATCTATAAATTTCATTAAAAATTATAAATATATTTTGTTAATTAATATAGTATGATAAAAAATTCAATCTATTCATAAAATCTATTTCATGGGAAAATGATTTTTAAACACAAAAATTTACATATTCCAAAATATTGTATAATGAAAACTTATATAGAATTACTTAACATTGTTATATTAAATAGATTATTGGGTAACCATATTATCTAATTGGAATTATAATAGGAAATTTTATTGAAAAAAAAGAAAAAATGAAAAAATATATTTTTCATTATTCAAAAAATAATAAATATTCATGGAAATCTCAAAAAAAACCAATAGTTAATATTTTTATTACTATATAATAATTAGTATTTTTTATGATAATTTAAATGATAAAAATGTTTGTAAATAATTAAAAAATTCAATAAATAGTGCAATAAGTTATTTTATGGAAAACATATTTTGTAATATAAATTGACATTATTGAAAAATAAGTAATTATTTATGATCTGTAAAAAAATAACTATAATTATTTAATAAATTTTGGCATATTTTTTATAATGTTTTTGTGTTATTCATACCTACAAATTTATTTATTTGGTTATAATTTTCTAACCTATTACATTTTATATGTATATGAGGTTACATGTAATGAAATATATCAAATACATCATGTTTCATATCCATAGAAATGAATATGAAATCATATGGTGTTAATTGTACTCCTATAAAACCCATATCATGTTATAAAATAACTAGTTATCAACCATAGAGAACCACTAGATTTCCCACAAGTGATTAAATAGACACCTAATCCTGGTGAAATAGTTATTATTCATCATTGTGAGAAGATTCGACAACTGTTAATCTACATAAAGTTTAATTATAATTTCCACATAACTAGAAGAAAATAGGTTCACCCCCATGGTGACCTTCTCTACACGATAATCCCATTTTGTTCCAAATCCTCTAGTTATAGATTTAAATCCGTAAACTATGATGATTCCTTTTTATATGGGTGTTTTTAAATGGGTTGTGCACCTATATTGAGTTATATCATGAAATATAATCCACTTTCATGGTAAAGAACTAAAAAGTCATCTCGGAATAAATTTTACAAGAAACAAATACTTGGAGGAAATAAGGGTTATGATTGAAAGTGATATTATTTATGTGATAATAATTAAACTCAATATATTATAGATTCAACAAAGATCATATATAATCACATTCTTCTTTTTTCAACATCAATCACAATTGTCAATATGAACTCTTCTATATTCTTGACTGTAAATGACACTTGTCTCTTCTAGATATCGATGTGATCTCAATATATATTCATGTAGTACATTATTAAAGTCATATATATGATCATCATATATGGAATCATAAATTTTCATAGATATCAATAACCAAAAATGACTATATGGAACTCTGAGCATCTTTGAAGATGATATACATTCATAGGAAATATTATATAAAGAAAATGAAACTCAAAATATAATTTTACTTGTATATCAAGACCAAATATAATGTTATGTAGAAATAATATAATTGGAATCCCGAGTAACAAAAGAAGAATATGAAATAATAGAAGTTATCATGAAAATTCATAAAATATGATATAATTAACCACCACCATTAGATGGATCCCTATATACAACATATTCTTCACTACCGTAGATCTACGACTATATCCCAATTTTAATTGACACATAAAATTCATCATTATTAGAGACAATTATTGAGTAACACGGCCAAATAAACTATTCCCCAAATACATTTTTCTTTAATCTCATATAAAATCAAAACATCTCTCTAATGTATAGAATTGTAAGACATGTTGCATATTTCTACACCATCGATGCATTATATGAGGGCATGAGAATAATCCGAGGAAGAGAAAAACCTATCCATAATTTGTGAATTATTAATTCATTCTAGAAGTGGTAGAAGATATATTTATATACTTAGTATGTGAGCATCCTCCTGGGATCTTACCTTCATCCATCCTATTTCTATTTTGAAATGATATGATTACTAAAAAAATGATGTTTTCTTGCATGTGCACAAATGGATTGATAATTACCTGTTTTGATTTCCCCCTCTATGATATTCTTTATAGATATGGACATATAGAACACCTCATAATAAGTTTCCAAATTATATTAAACTGATGAAAATTATACGTTTTTATGAACTTTCAAGCCTTATTCCTAAGTAAGAGCGGATCAAATCATATATGATCATTGGTATGAAAACAATAATGTATATCATTCATTGATACATACTGTAACTTTATTAAATACTATTATTTGACCCTATTCGACATTTTTGAAAAATATTCATCCAACAATATGTTCCCAAATTCCACCATGGTGATATATCATTGCCTTCCTAACTATCCCATCAAACCAGACCATCATCTAGTGGATCCTTGAAACATAAATTCTATAAGCTTCACCATATTTCTTCATATAGATTATTTTGGATGATATTAACCTTGGAGATATCTATTCAGTTTTATTTATTCTTTGACCCTCTGTATACCTTAATTAATGGTAGAATTCGTTGTTGGAATACGTCTGTATTATCAACCATGGACCACAATGGTTTTTTTCGTACTCAGGAACAAGAATATGGAAACGAGGCTATAATGGGAACAGAAAATATTTCAACAGAGAATGTTTAGTAGTGTGATATACTACTTGATCCAGCATATTATGTGGTAAAATAGGGGAATTCTCATAGATTGGTGGATCCTAGATGATGTCATCTACTTGTCCCATCATTCACCTTTGAGGTACTATCATTTGAATTTTATATGAATCAATGAGGACATATATTTGGACATTCTTAATGGAGAAATTAAAAATAATTTTTAAGCGTTAACTTTTTATTCATGTTGTGTGATTAAACTGAGGTGGATACCCATATCACAAGTTATAACATGCCTAACAAAACCCATAAATGATGATTAGATTTCTATAACGGATTTTTAATTGAATTTATACATATGTTAAATAATTATTATTATACATTATTAATATTATTATTATAACCACTATGATATCATTAGAACAACGATATATCAAATAATTGAAAACATGAAACTAAAAAATTGCCCATAAATATAAATTTTTGAAGGACAAGTGACCCTATATGACTAGTCCTGATACATGAACACACAAAAATCCTAGAAACTGTAAATGAAATAAATTATATGGTAACTCATGTTTTGTTACACATAAGCTATCTAGAAACATGGGAACTCTGCTTATAGAGTTATACATATCATATATCACTTTTACGATTTCTTAGAATATTTAAAAAATAACCACAACATATGATTACATTTAGTTACATTGTGTCCAAAATTACCTGGTCTAAGATGACGCACTAAATAACATCATTCCCTTTTCCACATAAAATATAATATTCCGACTAGTGGAAACAATATATATGAAGTTGTGAATATATACCATTTTTAATCAATTCCATACACTATAAATATATCCACTACAAAAAATTGAAATGGAAAGAATGTATGAACCTAGATTTTTACTCTAGTTTGGATCCCATTATATTATGGATCAATCATTATTTATTACCAAATATTGATGACAAATGGGTTCATGCATTTATAGGGGGTTTCTAGGGATGGTTCATCGCCCGTAGAACATATTTTCAGGAAATAGGGTTTGTCACATGGTCTCTGTAAATTGTGCTGAGCTGGCCAAACAATTAGTTAATACCTACCATGGTTGCACAGTGGAGTCCTAGAGGCTACAAAAAATAGAAAATGTGTTCGAGTTTGGGTGCACGACCATGCCCAAAACTATAGATATGTATAATAGGTATTTTCAGGTATGGTACAAATATTTCCTTAAAATGCATCCTAACCACGTAAAAATCCAATTCTTATAAGATATGGATCATGGTTGGTGGCCAGTTTATCCAACCATGTATCAAAACAATGTGATGCACAGTTAGTGGTAAAAATAGAAAATTCCATTAAATGGATTTTATAAATGAAACCCTTCATATTATTTCAATCTGGATGAACACCACCCCATATTTATATCATTTTATCCCTCTTCAATGATAATATCAGAATTGGTCATGATCGTTCATCCATAATATAATTTCATCATCATTTATCTCATTGGACCAACACCAGTGCGAACTTCATTTTATTTTTGCATTTTTTTTTATTCCTTTTTTGAATGATTCTATTTAGATGACATATCATATTCTCTATTTTAATGGTATTGATCCATTTTTTGATGATATATAATCCTGGAAAAACTAGGGGCTAATACTATATGAGGATAATGGTACAAGTATGAGAAAGATGGTATATTACTCATCCAATACGGTAATTCATTTTATATAATTCCATTTTTGCATGATGATTTCATTAGCATTGACATACATACTTTCTATTCCATTCTGTTAGTTTTTGGTACATTCTTATTTTTCTCTTTTTAAATTTTTTGTCTATCATTGTCCATTAAATCCACAATGTCATCCAACCCATGTAAGGTTATTTCCATTATTGTATTTTAGAACATTGAGATGTTTTCCTTCTCCACTATTACGATATGTGTCTTGAATCATCTATACGTAAACCCCATTAATTATATAGAAATTTAATTTATAAATGGATCACATTATGTATTCATCCAACTTGACATTTCTATGGTAAGTGCTTAAATTTGTTAAATAAAAATAAATGGAAAAGAAATGTATATAATATTAATATGATTTCACTCGATGGATTGTAAATGAATGTCTTGGATTCAAATCTATATCCCCACTATACATGTCTAATATAAGGTATTTTGATGAACATTATTATATTATTATGACATAAATGAATTAATTTAAATGGTTTCAAACCCTTTTCCATTTTCATAGTAATAAAATTTAATGTCTTGGACTTATGGAATTATCAACAGGTATAAGTATTAAATGGCCTAACATATTGAAATAATAGAATATATGTTTTCTAATTCATATTTTGCTACACATTATAATTGGAGTGGTCAAATTTGATATCTACATAGATTCCAGTTGGAATTATTTGATCACTCGTAGACACCTTTTTTATTCAAGGATGCTAGTTTTAAATGGCGAGACCCACCTTGGAATCTGATGCCCGTCTATAAGTGGATGCCCAATATGAAACCATTTTTAAACTTATTCATTATTATTAGATTACATGATATACTATTTTTATCTAGAGTTAATTCTATGAAAATAAGGCACCTTGGATACACTATTGTACTTATTCCTTGTATATCCCATTTCACCTTGGGTGTTTTCCTTGAACTAAATTAGAATTTTAATATTGGGGTATGTCATGGATGACACTACATGGATTAAACTCTTACCCCAACATCCATGATACATTTTTTATTGTTTTTTAAATAATAGAGGGAATGTTTTACATGGTTATACCATTGTAACCTCTTGAATATTATTATAATTATAGGATTTCATGCAATGTCTTGGATCCCTTCACTATCATTAACATGTCAAGATGTTAGTGATGTATTTACCTCACCTAACAATACTTTTTAAACCAAAACATAATTAATTAGTTATATTTTTAACAATTTAATTTTCATTTGAGGGTTGAATTAGTTACTTTTCTATTTATTTTAATATACAAATTTACTTTTATATATGAATTCCTACACAATATTCATTATAATGTAAACAGAATGTATGTTATATATTCCATTACTGGTGGCCAAATATGATATATGTAACAACCTATATGGGATTCCAATGTCCCTTGATTACTTTAAATGTATTTGGGTTTTGATAAAGGGAAGGGTACCACTACAAAAACATGGTTTCTTTCTTATTTAAGATATATATGGAAATATATTACCAATATGAAATATGAGACAGTGTGGACTGTTTTTGGATCGATTTTTTGACTTTTTTATATCATCTGTTATCAATATCCTTGTATCACCTTTCCCTAGATTTATATATACGTTAAATATAAAATTATTCAACTTTTGGTATGATTATTCTTATCTTGAGTTTTTTAGTATTCTTGTCATCTTCATCAATTCCATATTTTTTTATAAATTTTATGATATTTACATTCTATATTATTTATCATATATGTTTATCTATGGTAATTATGGAATATTCTTTCCATGGACACAACCTAGACCGTCACTTCTAGTCGGATTCCATTGGAATTATAGATGATGTTCTTGAGGCCATGTGGCCAACTAAGCTCAGGTCACATCTAATTTCCATTAAGGAATGGGAAATCAAAATGTTGTATCAGAACACTCTTTTCATTCTATTATATTTAGAGACAATTGACATGAAATTATTAATGATTGGAACTCAATCATAAGTCATTATTGGAAATAGATAAACCATTTTCGGGGTAATTATTAACATGCGCAAATTATAGTTGTTTTTTAACTTTTCCTATTACAGTTGGTATCATTTAACTATTGGGTGACACACATTATGTATTATTGTTGCTATTATTATTCTAATTTATTATATCATTTCACCATTGGACCAATTTTATGAGGGAACGTCGCATTGTTATGTGATTCATCATCGACAACTAGAATTCACACACCATGCATATTTCCATTCCATATTGGTGCATATCACTAATTTCATTTTCTTGATATGCTAGTGATTTTTGCATGAGACGAGTTTCTATAATGTGTGTGTGATAAACTAAGAATCAATTGAGTGAGTTCTAGTTTTTGTTCATGTATTATATAAACCATCAAGGGATAGAATTGGTAATTTACTGATTTGAACCACTAGAATTAAATTAAATGGGTTTCAATATCTTTGATAAGATGAATATTCCCTAAATCATCGAGAATAGTGGTCCATTTTAAAATGGAGTTTTGTGTATGAAAATAAGAAAAAGTAAAATGTAAATGTAATACATTATTTATAATGTTTAACGGTTTCTAGAAAATGATGAGGAAATGTTTTATTGACAACTCATCAAATGGAACCTATGTAAATTTTTACTAATGAGTTACCAACACACGACCTTTAATGTTGGTAGTTTGGAATGTTTACCATGTGTAATTTTCCATTTATTTTCATTATGATTCCTCTACTATCTCAACTTCTCTTCGAACATATTTCTCTGAGGCATGTTGTATAATTTGTAAATTCAATTCCACTACAACATCCTCATGTGGTGGGATTGGATAGTGGCGACGACCGTGATCCAGTCATCATGGGCCCATAGATGCTAGTATTATCACCAGGAGTGACATATGAGGCACTTACTTTTATACATAATATATGCACAAAATCATATCTAGTTGATAGTGTCGTATGTTTGTTTTATTCCATTCATGGTGCTCTATGACTATTACCTATGATGGCTAGTCTGAACCATGTGTTCCAACATCAGAATCCTCTAAATTTTGTGGGGATAGCGGTCCATAGGGTGTTGAGTATTGGTTAAATGATAGATTTTCATTCTTTTATCTTATGGGTACAGCTTTAAAGAGAATATCCATGCTCAACAAATAAATGTAGTGTGATTTGGAAATGCACTGGGAGGATGTTATTACTGATGATAGTCACTATTAGAGAATGGTATAAGATGACTTACGCACTATATTCTATGGTTAAATCATTCCTCAGAATCTGAGTGATAAACGAGACAGATATTTTTTGCATAATGAGTAGGGTTTAATCTAACTTATGTAGTATTCATAATTTTTCACAGATATTCATTTATTTGAATTGCTTCTAGTTTGTGATATGCATTCGCATGAAAGACGGTTCAAGGATAGCCCTCAGTATACCATTTTTTCTAAGGTGAATATCATTCAGGTACCTACCATTTTTGAAATAGTCAATAATACTCTTATAAATGAGTGAAAAATGACAGAAAATGGTTTTACCAAGCATAGATGATCAGTTACAAGGCAGGTGAGTAGTTCATCCAATAGTTGGAAACAATCCCAAGAGGATTTCTATCAGGGTATTGGCAGCCAGAGTACCCATATCAGTAGTTTGATGGTGTGTTATCCGCCTGATAGATATGAGGACCTAAAGACTCAATATGATAGAGACCATAAGGCATGCCAAGCATGTGGTTGTATGAGGAATATTAATGATTATATTCGATATTTCCATCATCTTCTAGTAGAAAAGGTTTCACAGAGGCTCTACCATTGGGAGGATGTTGTTTTTTGATGCATCATGTGGGATACTGAAATATTTCTAGAAGGACTAGTCGAGGAGGTGGTCAAGGCCGCAATTTACCGACATAGTATTCCTATCTGAATCAGTAAAGGAGTCTTAATCATGGTATTCCTTCTACTACATGTGGTTATAGATATGTTTAGTTGCATTTACTATAGACAATTCCCAAGGATTACACTATTGGACCATCTATAGAATAATATACTATTCTAGTAGAATCCATTATAGTACCTTCTTCATTTAAAATAGGTTATTCACACTCCTGAATCACTTAATCAATCATGGAATGTATCTATATAGAAGTAAAATATTCATGAGTTGTAATGACCCTAGATACATCAATTAGATTAAAATCGTAGGGTATACATAGTTGTATGGATGAAATGATTCAATTTTGTTCTCTGGGTGGATTTTTTGGTTTTTTATCATGTATTTGTATATTGTTATCCCCGAAGATTTTCATTGACATCCCTAGTGGAGTGCAGTTATCTACACTGGGGTGAGTGGATTGTTTAGGATGGCAGTGCTACATAATATCATCATGGTCTTGGTGGATTCACCACCTTGATTTATACGTTCATTTTCAAGGATTAGGGTTTACATCAGCCTAATTTAGTTCTAGTAGTTGATCATTTCATGGATTTAATTCGAAAAATATTTTTACCGATTAACTCATGAGATAGAGAGGTGGTTTTGATGATCGATCTCATTCCAATAGTATCTCTATTGTTCATTCCTCCATATTTGATGACACCAAATGATGTCCAAGATCTCAATCTGTAGCTGGAGGACATAGAGTACACATATTTATATGGCCCAAAAAATCCTCTCTGGGTTCAACCATTCTTTTTCATTGGATGGTGAATGAGACCCTTGTATTTTAATGGAATAGGTATGTTTTAGCTACATTATAGTTATTCACTGTTGTCGACCTCCACAAATAGACAATTTCCTTATTTTTTTCTATGGATATAGGGTACTTTCAAGTATCTTGATGAGATCAGACTATCATAATCTATGAGTCATACCATCATAATATCTCATAATTCTTTCATTAGTAGGTATTGTCTATATGAGTGTCTTTGTATAGTATTCGGTGTCACAAATTATCCCACCAGTTTAATGGATTTGATAAATAGATCATTCCACCCCAATCTGGATACATTTTCCCTAGTCTTTGTGGATGTCAAATTAGTGTACCCTCACACTCATAGATAGCATTATAAGAACCATGGTATCATTATGCGTACACTGATAGAGAATCATATTTATTCCATTCTCTCTATGTGCCACTTTTTGATAAACAAATTTCACTCCATGGGTCATATTATCTAGTAATCAGGGGACTTTGTTGACCTAGAGAGGGTGGGTGTTGTATTTTATTTATAGTATCCCAATAACATGTTTTCCAATTAGTGATTCACGAGGATTGATGGATATTACATGCATTTCATACAAGATATCTCATGATTTTTTCACCAGATAATGGTCTTAAAAAGGCGGTTGTTATTTTCATATAGTCAACATAATGCAAGAATAATTTCAAGAAATCAATAGGATGATATTATCATTAACTATTCCAATTTTTATACATATTGGAAGTGGTTTATCCATGATCTAGGATGCATCAAGCATCAGTATAGGTGTAGTGATGATGCTAGAGGGTATATACATTATGTGTGAATCTTGATAGTTGAGACCTCATGAGTTAAATTATTTAATAAAAAAATAAGATTTAAGATGTTGTCTATGAGATACATTTCTATATATAATATCTTATGGGTGATCAAATTGTGGTGTATATAGGCTAGTACAGACTAAAATATATCTTTATTAATTGTGACATGAATATCACATAGTGGAGACAGTTTTATATTCTTCATTCCATTGATTTTGAGTTTCCATATACATTGAGAAAAGGGAATACAGTATTAGATTCACTATGTTGGAAAACTCAGGCACAATGTATAAAGGAAGAGAGAGATGAATGAAAATTTATGACCCTAATTTCCATGTTTTACCTAGAGATTCATGATAGGAAGGATTATTATTATCTCTAAAATATGTAAGCTACCTCTTTAATCGTTAAAAAGGTTATGATCAGGAAATTCACATATCTTGAATGCTTGGTTCTCCATGGGTGTATTCTAATAGATGACCTTTATCCAAATTAGTATGTGGACCAATATGAATTCCTCTGTTTATATTGACATTTCATGGTTCTTACAGGTATGAGATATGAGTTTATGTTGGAGTCCCATTATTCATATTGCCAATATCATACAAAAATCTCTAAGATGTATTAAGATATGTGACACTAGTATTGTTGGGCTTAAAAGAAACATAAGATATCATGCTTTATCAATTAGTTTACCACTATTCCACAGGAAAAGGAGGAGCACTAGAGTGTAGAAGGATTGCTAGAACCACGTCTAGTATAAGATTAGAAATTATATAATGTTTCCATGCATTTTCCTTTAGGGTTTCTATGGTTTCCTAGATTATGTGGTGCTATATAGGTAGTCACCAAATGATTGATGAATGAATCCCAATTCCATCCTATGTGGGATGCATTCTAAGTTAATTATTTGGGATGTTTATATGTATGTATGATCATCTAACTACATTGGTTCAATAATAATATCACTTAATATAGGGATTATCTATTCATAATAGTGTTCTAGTAGGGATTGTATTGAGATATGGGTATTCAAGTGTTTTTGAGCTTATCCATTCACCCCCAGACTGATGTATAGTCAAAAAATGAGATTGAAGTTCTAGATGAAGTAAGAACTCAGATCTTCTTTCTGCTATGGATCTGGTTTTTTGACTATTTAGAGGAAAATGGAAGAAATAAGTATTTTCTATGTACACAATGTATACTTATGAGTACATGCTCTGTACCTGTCATTCCGCATATTATCACATATTCAACGTTTAATGGATGAGTAAATGGACATGTGGTGACCTGGAAGACCACTTTAGTCAAGGTCCAGTTGAAGCTATTACACATCATGAATTTATAACTAACATGCCATGTATTTTTACTTTTATTTGAAATATCAGATGGGGTAGTGTCTCATGTCCAAAAATACATTCTTCACCCTGTGCTTTGTAAATGGGAATTCTAGAACAACTGATGAACTATGAACGCCTCTTGATTTCCCCCATCCAAAATCTGATTGAGACACCATTATGTGAGTTGGAATCCAACTAGTGAGTACTAAAAAACCATAGATCATTTTTTCTTGATTCCTTCTCTCAATTGATTTATTCTTTGTTAGGAATTATTCACCTTTTTGTAGATCTATGCTGCTCAAGGATGATTCAAGGGACGATGTTCAAGTGTATCAGTCATACAACTTCAATGTTGGTTATTTTTTCCATTCATTGGCTTTCATTGAATTATATATTCTAAATTTTCTATATACCATGTTTTGGGAATTGCATTATTTTGGAACCGAAATCTGGTTTTACATGATGGGGTTTGATTAATTGATAAAGGGTTTTTTCATTTTTGTATGGTTAGATAGCTTGTTTTTGGGACACCTTATGCGTGTGTTTCCCCTTTATTGAATGTTTAAGGTCATTTGTTCTAGAAATAATGTTAGGCTTGCCTTGTTTTACATGAATTTTATTGTTATGAGATAGTTAATTTTTATATGAAATACCTATCATTTGGATTCTGAATTTGACCAAGGGGATTGGATAGTGAGATCATCCCAATGGGGTTAGACTGTGAGAACTGCCCTGTTGGTCATTTATCATTGATTACGTGAATGTTGAACCACGATTTTACACTGTGAGAGATTTCCTAGTTGGTCGTTTACAATTGATTGTTATTATATTACATCAAAGGGGTTTGACAAAGAAAGATACCCATGTGGTTTATTATATTTGTTTATATGAATCATAGAACAAAGGATCTAGACCATGAGAGCATGAAAAGGTGGTCATTTATTATTGTTTGATGATATGTTATACTAGAGGGGTTAGACAGTTAGAACATTCCCAAAAGGTTAATTTATGATTAATTGAATGATTGCGGAATGTATTTTATGTCAAAGAAAAGGATTAAACTTAGTCCTACTAGATTGTTTAAATGGTGTTATGATATGTCAATTCGGGTTACACTACTTGGATGATACAATGCATAGGCTAGATCCCAAGGATACATCATTTGAGTGATTAATAATAAATGTTACATGAAAGTAATTGGAAACTACTGTATTTTTACTTTTTAGTACATCCTAGTTTATAGATTAATTCTTGTATATTACATATGATATATATTCACTGACATTCTGACATAGGTATTTTGGTGGTGGCCTACTTGGATTCATCTCGACCCACAATTGTTTTCATTATTTTGGACCCCAATAGATTATATGATAGTATATATAGATAAGGTAAATTTCCCTCCTTCATCGGGTACTTGATTTTTGTTGGATTTTGATAGAATGGGACCAAGCTAAGGCTTGCAATGATGCTATAGATTACTTATTTTTTAGCTGTAATTTGGTATATGTGGTTCCATATGGAATTACTTTCAATATTCCTCTATTTTAACAATTTGGTATTATTTCTTCTACTATTGTATACTATTTTTTTACACTACGTATACTATGCCAATGATGTAATTTTTTTCCAATTATCAAACACTGGCCTTCACGTCCAGTTGGAAGCCTCTAGAATTTGGGGAAATGAAAATGATAAAATGCGTCCAACCAGGTTTTGAGGCCCCTTTGGTAGGCACCTAGATCTAGGACATTACGAAATGGTATAAAAAAGGTTTTCATTTCTGGTTTTTCTTAAAATTTGGAAAAATAAGAAACAAATTGGATGGAAATGGAGTTTGGTAATTATCTATGTCCGGTAGAAGCTACCCCTTGTACTAGGAAAAGCCATGTTACCTAAAATGGAATAGTAATATTTGGATTTTAACTATTATATTTGATTATATTTAAATTTTGGGTGACACGGATAATTTGTGCTCTTTTACTTGTGGTTCTACACTATTGCAACCTAATGTGATGAGGGTATTCCTTATCACACATCATACATGAACATTCTAGATATCACATGTCATGCATTCTGGTCAAACCATATAGGGTGTTGTAGGGTCTTGAAAATCCACAAAGGATGATAATAATCCCCTTCATTTGAGAGAGTAATTTGACCCAATTCTGTACAATGAATTGGGCAATGAAAGGAGTCCAGTACTCAAAATTGGCAAAGGACCAACCAGTGCACGAACAGGTACAAATGTTATGCAGCCGGTTCAGCAAACACCTCCCCTCTGTGGACCAGCCTCGTTCGCGAGATGGAGTCGGAGATCCTCCGCGGGCGTGAAGCAGGACAGGTGTTGAGCCGGTCCCCCGTCCCGAACCACCCCAGCCGCGAACCGCGTCGACCAGCTCAAGTCTCATCCAACCTCATTCGGGAGATGGAGGCAGAACCCTCCATGGTCAGGAAGCACTCCGAGATCGTTTGTTTCACAAGGGAGATCATTTGGTTTGCGGGGGAGATAGGATCAATGCCCCTCCGTGAGTTACAAATTGACCGAGTCATCTGTGAATCGGTTTATCGGTCCTGGGCTTCCGCAAAAGGTGTCGCATGACCATAGATACATCGTTATCCTAGCTATATAAAAGGAGACTAAGGTGAAGAGAAGAAAGGGAATAGAGAGGAGAACAATCATATTCGGGTGGAAGGATTTCAAAGGAAGGCTTGGGATTTCAGAAGTTATAGTTCAGGAACCAGAGTAGGTATGAACATGGGAATGAACTAATAAGTAACAAAAAACGCATAATAACTTGGTTAACCACGAACTGAAAATAAAAAAAATAGAAAACCACGAACCATGGTCCCTCCGTGGATGTACTCCTCGTAGACCAGGGATTTTATGCCTCTTTTTCGATCCACCGCACCACGTACCACCCTCCTACGTGGGTGAAGACCCGACCGACGAGCCTCCAGCCTGCGCCGCCCTTGGCCGTCACTGCCTAGAAGGAACCATCTGCAGACCACCCTAGTTCATGAATCTAACCCTATGCCACAAACCACCTTGGTTCATGGATCGAACCCAGAACCGCGAACCACCTTGTTTCGCGGGATGCCCATCAATCTGCGGACCACCTGGGTTTGCAGACAACTTCTCCAACTATCTAAAACTTCCCTACGTGAAGGGCGCCACCACCCACACCCCTATATGGCCCACCAAATTCATCAGAGTTCCTATTCCCCGATCCACATAAAATCCTTCTCATCCGGCCTGATCCTCTGTGACTCCCTCACTGGCCTACTCATCAGCCCCGAGCTGAGGCCTCCACTAGAGCCACCAGATCCGTGTGGTGTAACCCTCAGGCGCATCAACGTGCTGTTTAGAGTTTACATACCCACGGTAAATAGGGGCAATGGGGTTTCCCTGACCCTTGAGGAGATTCCCAATGCATTCATGGGTTCACATTCCCACGGTAATGTGGAGTCTGAGCTCGGGAGCCCCCTTTCTAACCCTCCACTTGTTGGGGCTCGGATACTTCTCCCATCATTAGAGGGTAGTAAAATACCCATCAGAAGAAAGTCCCCATGCACTTCGATACTTCCCCCGAGAAAAGGAGAGGTGACGGGCACAAGAGCACCTCTTTCCCTCTCCCGCTGTGCTTTGTTGCCATGGTTGTCCATCCCGAAGTAAGCCCAAACAATATGGGCCGCCCTCATACATAAGCTTTAGCCCACTTCTCATGGACGCACCTTTCGCGACGTGATCGTCTGGTCTCTACTGCCTCTTGTTTCTCACACCGAGCATGACTGATGTGGGTTTAGAGAAAACATCGACCATGACATCCTCTTATGGGCCTCCTCAGAGTGTAATCCCAATCCCCTCACTCTGGGATACCTCAGAGCATAATTCCTATGCCAATGTGATCTACGAGGACTTTGATTCCCTACCACGGGGATACATTGGAAGCCTCCATGAGGTTCAAGCCCGATCACCAGTGGACCCCCGAGTCCACCTTCACATTGGTTCTCTGACGCTCCCATTCTAACTACGTGAACATTGATCCCTGTCTCCTATGCAGGGTACGTAGGAAGCATCTATGAGGTTCAATCCCAATAACTGGTCGATCCGAAGATCTTCTCATCGGTTCACTGCACCACTCCTAGTACCGCCTCAATGTGTCCCAAATCCTCGGGGTCGTTAATCCAACAGGGGATGGTAAAACTCGGGCATAAATGATTCTGAACCCCTGTGTTCAGCTGACCATTTCCAACCAGGAGAAATCTATGGATACTATTCTTGGATATAAACCAAAGATTCGATAACATATGAATATGTCTTAAATCTATAAGAGAGTCCTGAAATATGCAATAATTTCCCCCCAATGGGTGCGATGATCCCGAAATCCCATCCTCTCGACCAACGTGAGTTCTTAAGCATCGCTGGTCAGATCATCTGGCGAACACCTGCCTTTGGAAAGCAGGTCCATGTTTCATCGGATACGGAACCGTTGGGCATTTAGAGAGCGACCAGAAAAAAAAAATGGAGAACCCGACATGAATCTTTAACCAAGCATGATGGATTTAACCTAATTCCACTCTATTATACCTTTTACTCAAAAGGAGGGCCATGAAAGGACATTAATTACGCATGGGGTCATGATATGCTGCTTTGACCGGTTTGCTACTTGTATTTGCTAAATTGTATTACAGGTACTACACAAAACTCCCTTCGATCTAATGGCATCACGAAAGAACACACAGGTGCTCACTTTAGTCTACACGATGATCGAGCATCCTCACCAATAGAGGACCCCGTCACCCATCCAGTATCTTCAACGCTGGGTCTCGGACGCACTGATCTGAGAGTACCATGTGAACAGTACTCTCCCAACGGTCGAGGTAGCCATGCATGCCATCCAATCTTCCAGAACTCTCTGGTTGCCTGACCAGTAGCAGCCGCAAAGGCAGATCTAGGCAGCCCTTGTTGTTGTCTCCAACCTTTTCAGGAGTCTATCTTTGGAACGGGACAATGCGTACCTCCCTTATCTTAGGGAGGCAGATGAGGTCGATGTTGAGGACTTCATCCCCACCAAACAGGGGTTCCGCTACAAGGCCCCCACTGGTAGACGTCGTCATGGACATGTCGCGATTCAACATCCTCACGCTCAGTAGCATGTATCCCCAAGGATTCAGGCCCATGCTCCCCAAGATTCGGCCCCTCAGACCGCCCAACAAGGGCGGTAAACGTACAACCGATGACCAGTCCTCGCACTGGTCCCCGAGGAGGAGCTCCGCTGCATAGTCATGTGGACTCATTATGAACATGTACATACACCTGTTCATTCCACCAAGGCTTGCCATCCAGATATGGCGGCCACCATCCATACATGGTTGCATCATCTGAGCAGGCGCGCATCCCCGCCAAGCTCCATCAAGACCGTAGCTCGTGCGGGATGGCATTTACCGGGTAGGAACCTCTCCCTGCCTGGGATCGTGAATCCCACAAACCTGATGTGGTGGAGACCCGGCGCCTACAGGACATGTTCCTAGCTGATGCTTCTGATGCCTACCATCCCGATATAGTGGCGATAAACAATGCCCGCCAACCAAATGTGGAGGAAAATCATAGGCGGGCATGTCTCCCCACCAATAATGGTCACCAAATCGATACGATGGGAAACCAATATATGTAGGGCCAGCTCCCTGCGGATGCAAGTAAAGTCCAGCATCCCGAATTTTTGTAAAACAGAGAGATAAACCGGCGTATCCCGGTACATGGGAAGATTTGTTCAGCTGCCCCGACACAGGAGAAGTGTCAGTACCCACTGACCACCGGAGGACCGGAGCAGGATATTCCTACTCCGATACCAGAATGGGCCTTCATACCCATTCCATCCAATGATGTCTCTCTACATATTCTGTCAATGATGGAGGAGAAGGTATTGATCACAGATCAAATCGTGCAGACTTGGCAGAATGTAAATGCATCAGTTGAATCAATAAGGATTCGTGACTGTGAGACCCTCTCCACAATTGAGGTGACTCATCTAAGAGAGGAGATAGCCGCCTCAGAGTAGATCTACATCCCTACTCCCACCCATGAGGGTCGCCAGCTATATTCCGCGATGCAAGGGCAGCCGGATCAAGCAGATTCACTCGTTCCAACTAGGGGACACTAGTCCATCACGGTGGATGCTCTAGAGCATGAATACATCCTTGCTAAATGTCAAGATGTTCGTTGGCGTGTCCTGATAGCATCATGGGACACAATTAGAATGTAACCCAAAGGTGACAGCCGTTGTGAATAGCAGACAGACCCCGCTGCCAGCAAGAGATCACCCCGAACGCACCGAATGCAGTCAGAAAATAAATAGGGAGTTCATGACTCTGGTCTGATAAAAGTTGGTGTTCCCAATGCCTCTAAGCATAGATCAATGGATCAGAACCCTACCCATCCATTACCATATTATGGGAGTTATAGTAGCATTTGCGAAGGTCCTCCTCGAAATCTCACTACCAGCAGCTCTAAAGGACCTCCCCAGAGCACTCTAGGGGGCCTCCCCCGTGGGCATATAACGATCGATCACGAGAGATCCTCTTTTGATGCGAGTCACGGAAACCCCCCACGTGGCTAGAAGATCGAGCAGTAAGAAGGTCCTCCACTTGCTGCGGTCCACCCTGAAGGTCCTCCCAGTCTTCAAACACTCTGCATGTAGTGGGACCGCATATTAGGATAGTATTCCTCTCTATCATAGTCTCAACTGCAAAGGACCTCCCCGTAGTGACATCTCATCATGACAAGAAGGTCCTCCCCATGTCGTGGCCTATCCAGAAGGTCCTCCCTAGGGGTTACGCTGCAACAATCCACGCAGCTGGGCATAAGATCATAGTGGTAGTCCTCACAACCCTGATAAAGGAGGTCCTCCCCGTAGAATCACCAAGCAACGAGAAGGCCCTCCCCTCATTGAGGTACATTCTGAAGGCCCTCCACAGGGTGTGCCTCATAGATATTCTCCCTACAGCAGCTGTAATGGTAGTCCTCGCCATTACAGTAGCTGTGATGGTAGTCCTCACCACCACGGCATCCATTGCGAAGGTCCTCCCCACAGTGGCCCCAAGAAACAATGATGTCCTCCCCTTGTCACTGTGTGTCTTGAAAGTCCTCCCCAGGATTCACACCGAACATCATACCATGATGGTCAACCTCACCATGATGGTAGTTATTGCGAAGGCCATCCCCATAACAATTCTACGTAGCCAGAAGGTCCTCCCCTTGCTGTGACACATCCTGGATGTTCTCCCCAGGGTATGCACTGCAAAAGTCCTCTATACAGTGAGGCGCCAAGCTGTGATGGCAGTCCTCGCCATTATATCTGCCATAGCAAAGGTCATCCCCGCAAAGGAAAATCCTATCGACAGGAAGGTCCTCCCCCTACCAAATCAAGCGCAAAAAAGCCCTCGTATACTGAGGCACTCAGAAGGACAGGATCAAGCATGTCATATTCCCAATTATTCACCGACGACATCCTTCTGCAATTGAGAGACATTTCAGGGCCATGTTCATCATCTTAACCGCCTCGGAATTTCCCGTATAATGATTCGGCCCCTACCGGTCCCACTGCCTCCGACCCCATTGACAGCGAGCATCTCAGTTGGGCCGACCCGGTAGAGGAGTCACTAGCGGAGGAGTATGCTAACATGTTGTGCCTAAGGAAACTGTTGGCTAGTGATGATATACCATTTATGTTTTGGCCCACAACCACCTATCAGTTCGACATACCCAGAGAGTTGTCGGAAGAATGCATGCACGAAATCCGCCATAATATATGGAAAACCCTCCATTGACTGAAGTCAAGATTCCTACCCAACGACGGGTATGTAGACCATGTCACGACAATAGGAGACCTCCTACATCATATCGACCTGGACGCTCTTCTATCGGTACAACAACGGCGACCTAAGAATCTTAAAGGAAACATGGAGATGGTTTGCCTCCGTGTGCTGCACCAGTTGTGTTTCCTCATTGGTGACGCCCCGACAGGAATCCATATCAAGGGATGGTGTGAACATGGATATCTGCATTTAACTCCACTCCCCACCCAGAACAACTTGTTCGGTGTGGTGTCTTGCAACATCATCAAGTCAAGACAACAATCGAGTGGTCCCTCAGTTCAGGAAAGGCAATACATCCAACAGAGTACGGCCTTGAGTAGGTCCCAAAAACGTCAGGCCCGGTGGGAACGACCTATTCATGAACTCCTGGATCAGGCCACCAAGATCATACAATAGCATTATCACCTAAGAGAGGCTAATCAGCGATCATTTCCTGCCTCCCTGGAAGGGATAGGTCCACAGAAGAACTTGGCACCAAACCCAGTTCACCCCCGAATAGGGGCACGCAAAGATCTGGCAGGTAGCAGTAGCAGCAGCCACTGCCGCAGTCCAGGGTCAACCCCAGCCTGCAGGGCTAGGGGCATTTTTAACAACAAATGACCCCATAAGACCAAAAAAATGGGAAGAGACTCGATGAAAAAGTAACAGAGCCAACCCCAGCCCTCAGGGCTGGGGCATTATTACCCCCTCAACAACAACCTCCCCCACGAGAGTTAGTATTCTCTCATCTTGGGACGACAACTAGAATAAGAGTTTCTTGTCCTATCCGGCCATTTGAATCATCATCCCTTCTGAGAGGAAGGCACACATTAAGGTTGCATAAAATAACTCTCCGCATCACCCTTCGTCAAGATGCCCAAAGGCAATTCCATGTCCTGAAAAGGAAGGCCAGCAGAAGACGTGGGATATCCTCTACCCATTTTGAAGATGACATCTTATTCACCCTGCGATAGGAATCTATCAACGTCATAGAGGTTAACCCCATGGGTGACACCAGAGATACTGAAAATCAAGAGGGATTGGGAGACGATAGTTCTGGTCAGGCTATGAATCCCAACAAACCACTAGGTGTGTGCACCCGAAGCCAGAGGGCTTCCCTAAATATGGCCGCCCCTTCAGCTAACCCCCCTCCTCCAACCCTACGAGTTTCCAACAAGGATAAGAACAAAGGGTTAGTTACCATTAAACTGACTCCTTCTCTAGAAAAAAAACGAGCCACTCACGCTCGAAGAGAGGTTCGCTCTACATGAAGAGGAAATGAAGGAATTGAGGAGGCTTAACGCCAAGCTACTCCAGAGAAACAGTCGCATTGAAAACGTGTCCCAATAGGAGCCACATCTTTCACTCCCAGTAAGTGAACCTCAAAGACCTAGGATTACCTTTCCTAATGAGGCGTCTGGTCCCTCCAATTACCTAAATGTGTGCTCGGAAGAACACCAAGACTTCCCTCCGCTCAGGAAGAAACCAGAGCGAGTTCGCTTGAACCATCTGAAGGTGTCACAAACAGCCCATGCACCCCAGGTGCCAACTGAGATGGATCATCAAGAAATGCCTCGGCCTACACCTGCTCAGGACCGGGCCCAACAGGATGTAAATCAGGGTCTCACCAACACCATCGAAGCACTAACGGCTCGATTGGAAGCGATGGAAGGTCAAAGCGCTCCTATATAGCCATAGCAAAAAACCTAACCGGATTTGGTGAGCAACACACGACCTTTACTCAATTTTGGGAGCATTATATTCCCTATATTCAAAGGGTAAGGCGATCCAGAATAGCATTTGATGCACTACGTGTCTTATTGTGACCCTATGATGGGGACTCCGAAACAAGAAGAAGAAGTAAAACTCGGATGCTTCATACGGACATTGAAAGGATCTACCTTCGTCTAGTATTTGAGTCTTCCAGACCAGTAAATAAAGAGCTAGAGTTCCTTCAGTAGCAGTTCATGTTCCACTTTAGCTCAAAGTCTCTTAAAACAACGGTCAACGACCTAATGAACTGCAAGCAGAGGGAGAATTAGAGGGTCTCAAATTTCATCGCCAGATGGAAGGGTCTGACCTATTCCCTGAATAGGAAAATGACTCAAGAAGATATGATAGCCATATGCATCGATAATCTTAGAAGATAAGCTACGAACACTGCTCATACCAGTGGAGTGCACCAATGGATTCTGCCATCTCTCGTACATTGCCCAGAGAATTGAGGACTCCCTGCTGCGGACTAATTTGAAGTCCCGAATATCCTCACAGGCTCCTGCGAAAAGAGACCCTAGAGCTGAAGCGTCTGCTTTTACACTCAAGTCGGCCCATGTGCCCACTCCACCGCTCAAGCCTGCACAAAATTGTCATGGGAATCCTGTATATTAGCGGCCGCCTCTGCCTAAATGGGACGATCATAGTAGACCGGAGTGGAACAAGTTTTTGGAACGAAGAAAAAATGTATACTCATTCCGAGATGATCAAGTCTATAGCTACATCATTGTCGCCATGAATTGAAACTTGCTCCGCCTCCCGGAGCCAGGGAAACCTGAAGAAGTTGGCCAGGAGAAAAGGCCAGATTACTGCCCCTACCATCGAATGTTGGGACACAATATTTGTGAATGCTTCGTCTTCAAAGACCTTCTATAGATGATGTTAGACTCCGGACAGGTTGAGTTGGGACCACCCCCAACACATGTGTCATGTATCTCTACCACTGACTCCGACAAAAAGGAGGGGTGGTAGATAGTCACCAGCAAGCAGGGGAAGAAATTCGATGACTGGATGACTCGGAAGACCGTCAACCAAGGCCAAGGCATACTCCCAGCTTAGCTATGGTAGCCAGTGTTGCCGCCAACAGACCCTGACACCGCACAGCCGAGAACATCGGCCTCACAATCATCCACGATCCAGTTATCCGGGCGTAATTGAAGAAGGAATAAACAATTGAAATATGAGCATCCCTCAAGAGGGCCAGACTTAATCCCAACCATGGCAGATTATATGCCCTCGAATTTGGTGCCACGGGCACCGACTCACCAAATGGCACTATCCGGGACAGTCGACCAGGTTGACCTGTCAGAGGATGAAGAGGCAATATTTGGATCTATTAACGTCATCCATGTTATGGAATCATTCCCTGATGAAGGGTATGGTTACGAACCCACGATTCCTGCACGAGGAGCTTGGAGGAGGAATCGTAGAGGTAGAGGATACCAGAGGAGGCACATCTGCGGCCAAAACCAACCCTATGGTTGGACCTCGACCCAAACTTTTAATATCGCAGATACCTGTGGGAGATCCCTTCAACGGACTTAGAAGGAGAAATAATGCCCCTCCACCTCCACAAGCAGCCACTCTGGCCCTATTGTTCTACGATACCCACTAGAGGAGGAGAAAGTGGCTGGCCGCCTAGTGCACACAAACAGACGGGCTGGTCGAAGTCATCAAAACACGGGAACACCATCGACATCTGACCCCGTGCTCAGTCCCTCCTCGTCAAATGCTCTAGCCCCCAAAGCACCAGCTAATAATCTCCGGCCAACGGAGAAGCGTCGACCGCTGGAGTAGAAACACGATATCCATAAGCAGCTGGTATCGGTACCAGCCAAGCTGTCAATCCTCGATGCCCTAAGTCTGTCAGCAGACCTCAGGGAGGTGCTTATAGAAGCTTTGATCAGCCCCCATGAGTTTCAAGCTAAGGTAGTTGTATCCAAGATCTACTGGGCGGAGACATACCCTGATGAGTGGAATGCGGTGATTTCCGTCACCGATCAGGATGAAGATGCCATCATGCAAGTACACATCAGACCACTATATGTGTCTGGCACACTGAATGTTTTTGATATCTGGAAAGTCTTTATAGACAATGGCTTTGGGGTTATCCTCCTCCCCTACGGAAAATCTGTATGTTGGGATATAGTGTGGACGATATAATACCATCGACCACAACTCTATTGGGTTATGACAAGAGCGAGCAGAAACCAATGGGACAAATTAACCTAAATACCCATTTTGGTGACCTGGTAGCCTACACGGAATTCATGGTGGTCCGGTAGGGTACTGTATTAAATGCCCTTCTTGGAAGTTTGTGGCTCCATAAGAACACACACGTTCATTCATCCAACCACCAGTATATCAAGTACTTTGTCAATGGAAAAGTGGAACATTTCATACTGACAAGGCCCCTTTCGAGCTCTCCGAGTCACATTACATTGTTGTCGGGTTCTATGAGAAAAAGAAAATGAAGACTTTGGTCATTGGTGTCAACTGGATCCCCACTCCAAATGGTATGTAAATGGTTCCTGATGACCCCCTCAGGAAGCTTGGCAGAGATTATGTCCTACCCATCATCCATGTTGAGAGTAGTATTTCAAGTCCGGACACGAACTCTGATTTCCGCGTGACTTCAGTCACGATAATTGAGCACGAAAATGCAGGAACATTCCCCAAACCTCGATCTGGGGATGAATACTCAAGCGGGGATGCACACGATGCCTCTCCCTCAAACCCTCGAAGGTTCAGACTGGAAACACTCATCCCGCTGGATTAAGAAAATGAGGACATGGGAGAAGCAGAGGAGGAAGTACTCTGGGATGCACCCCCTGAATTCGAGGAGGGTATCTCCAACATAGTGGACGAGCTCAGGGAAGTAAACATGGGTACTGAGGAAGATCCGAGACCTACTCTTATTAGTGCAGCCATGTCCCCTGAGAAGCCAGAGGTATATACCTTTTTCATAAAGCAACATCAGGATGTTTTTGACTGGAATTATACAGAAATGCCAGGAGTTGATCCCGAAGTGGCGACATGTCATCTAGGTCTTCCAGAAGACCATCAGGGCTATAAACAGGCTTCCAGAAGGATACAACCCTCACATGCCACCAAAATAGAGGCTAAAGACGATAAGCTCATTAAAGAAGGCTTCATTCAGGAGGTCTAGTGCCCCATTTGGTTTGCCAAAATAGTCCCTGTCAAGAAAAAGAACGGGAAAGTCCGCGTCTGCATTTATAGCATCCCGTCTTTTTATAACATAACTTTCATTCCATTACACGGAACTGAGGATCTTTAAGGTTTAGTGTCTTGGAAACAAGGAACATAATACATGATAAGAACAAAAAACAGTCTTCTTAAACACTTGAAAGGATTCTCCTTAAGTTCATCCTAGGTTCATTACTGCATCTCATAACCTGGGGACATAAATCAAAAGAAAGGGTGAGCAGAAGGCCCAGTAAGGGAAACAAGAGAAACATTTTACATGTGAACTTGAGATACTTCAATAAGGACATGAAAAGAACTTTAAGGAATGAGAAAGAAATCATGAGATACATCATAATAAAAATAACATTTTTCATAACTTGAAGATGTGGCTACAACATTTAATATTGACAATCGTTTCATTTCACCAAGGTCCATCCCCAAGGTGTCGTTAAAATTACCAAGGTTATTCACCAAGGCGTTGTTAAAAATGGTCATCTCTAGAGATTAAGTCTTTACCCAATGCATTGGAGCACTATCTGGGCGCACCCTTGACATGTCTTTATTATCATGTGAGCCACATATATCATCATCAATCATTTCATAAACAACCCATACATCATAAATGAAATGGGTTTCATTTCGTAATCATAACGTTTTAAAAACTGCTTTAAAGACATGATCTTTATGTCACTTTAAACCCACGGAAAAGGGAAAGCGGGTTTCAGGTATGTAAATCCCAGAATTTAAAATAGAACATTTTGATATACATGTGAATACCCTAGTAGAAATACGATCTTTGAGTATTAACTATATAACATAAAATATCTTTAGAAAAAAGAGAGATACATTTTGAGATGAAAATTCTGCAGCATAACGGCTATGATACAAGGTTTTTAGAGAACATTGAAAAGAGTGGGGACATGGGTCAAACATTCATAAATGACCCATAAAACAGTAGAGGGACATAATATAATGGATTTAAGAACATGGTAATGAAAATTGAAAATATACCATATGAAATGAAGAACATTAAAGGAAGACAAAAATAAGATTTCTCTTATGAAAATTCGGCAGCCTAACAGCATTACATAAACCTCAAGAAAAAATGAATTGATGAGATCAAAGAGGGTCTCTCATCATATGAAAAATAAAATATCAGTATGATAGATATAGAGATCATACCCCAAAATAATAAAAAGGAACTTACAAGACTTTACATGGAATTAGAACTTTGAAAAGGAGAAGGGTGAAAGAATCCCTTAAAAATTCGGCATCCTAACGGCGTCACTTAATCTTCAAAAAAATGAATTGATGAGATCAAATAGGGTCTCTCATAATATGAACATAAGAGTCCAGTATGATAGATATAGATATCATACCCCAACATAACAAAAAGTAACTTGAAAGAATTGACATGAAAGTAGAACTTCAAAACGAGGAGGGTGAAGAACCACTTAAAAATTCGGAAGCCTAACGGCGCCACTTAAAACTTAAAAAAACTGAATTGAAGTGATAAAATGGGGTCTCTCATCATATGATAATCAAAGATAAGTATGGTAAATTTAGAGATCATACCCCAACATAATAAAAAGGAACTTGAAATACTTTACATGATAATAGATCTTGAAAAATGAGAAGGGAGAAAGAATCCGTTACAAAAATTTCGACAGCCTAACGGCGCCACTTAAAACTTAATAAAACTAAATAATTAGAGTAATAGGGGATCTCTAATTATGTGAACATGAAAAGGAAAGTAAGAGGAGTATAAAAGAACACCCTTTAACATAAGAACATGGAGCATAAAAGAAATTACATAAAAGAGATTTCTTGAAAAGAAAGAGAGAGATCAGATCCCTTACCTTAAAACGTAACTCTTAAAACACAAAAGATTGGGCCTTGAGGGCTTGGGGGCACCTTTGGATGACTCCTTGGGAGGTAATGAGACCATAAATTCGTTGGGGGAGATTGGGGAGTCTAAATGGATGAGATGATGGCTTGGTATTTATAGGGAAAGTGAGGGGACAAGGCATTAATGGCCAAGGGACACCTCAAAAGTGATTTTCTCAAAACCATGTACTCTCCCTTGGAATTTACCTTGGAGTTAGGCCACATGGGGACCCCAAAACAATTATTCGTCACCCTTGGCCGGCCAACCCTTAAAATATCTCATGACATCATCATGACACAGTTATGATGTCATTAAACATACCGAAACCCTAAAACTGTATTTTTACTATTCACTGAAAATTCAACTTTCTCAGAAAGATCCCAAAATTTCACCTTAACCAATTATCAAGGCTCTGATTTCAAAAATGAAATCCATTTTATAAAAATAATTTTCTAAATATCTTTAATTTTATTTTTAAATAAATACACTATTCACCGAAAATTCAATTTTTTAGAAAAATCCCCAAAAATTACCATAACATAATATCGATGCTCTGAGTTCAAAAATAAAGTCCATTTTATAAAAATATTTTTCTAATTATTTTTAATTAAATTTTTAATTAAAAAACACTATTCACCTGAAAAAAACTAATACTTGACTAATAATTTATGAAACAATTATTTAACCATTTTATTGAATCACATTACTTAATCAAGGTGCGTATATTATACTAATCTTTATTTAAGTAAGATTACTAATCCATTTGGACTCATTACTAATCCTATTCATAAAATTACTATTCATATTTTTCTATTCATCAAAAATCAGGTTGATCTTATTAGACTCTAAATTTCGTACTGAACATAATTGTAGAAGACCATTTTTTGCAAATCATTACACATTTTTAATTATTTAAGGTTTACAAAACCATTTTTAAAATATAATTTTTCTAAAAGTCATCAAAAATATGCATACTATATTTATCCGGTCATTTGAAAATTCATAAACTTCATCGTAAGAAGAAATCCCAATTTTTATTTAAAACAAAGGATTACACAAGGCAGTTATGGTCTCCTTACATAGCCCCTTATCACACCAGCATAGGACCTAAGTGTAAGGTGTGATAAGGTGAGAGAATCTGAGGGAGGCTCGACCAACATTGCATGAGTAGTAATTTCTATCAGTTTGAACTTCTCGTGAAGGCGATCTGGTTCTATCTTCACACGATGAAGTTCAGCTTGGGTTTGGTCCAGAGCAAAGCCCAGTGGTCCTACCTCCTTCCCATGTTCTGTTAGATGGGCTTCGAACGGTCCAAGACTTCTGGATGAGGCCATCGAATCTTCTTTCTATATTAATTAACCAAGATTACTTGTATTTAGAGACAATAATCAAAACGTTTAGTTTCCAGTGGTCATATTGACCAATGGTCATATAATAGTCAAAAACCAACGGTATCATTTTAATTGTACTCATGTTATCAAATAAAACATTTTTGTTGAGTATTAAAATAAAATAAAATAACACATAAAATTAGGAAACAAGATTTATTCAAAACATCGGGTCGTTACAATCTTCCCCCCATAAGAAATTGCGTCCTCGCAAATTTTTAAAATTAGGTTTTGAAATTCATTGAAAGTCTCACATCAGAAAAGGAGTCAGTAAAACTATTACTTTAAAAGAAGGAAAGGGAAGTACGAAGGTCACCCGAGTTAGCCCACACTAGGATTCCATGTAGGAAAACATGGACATGGAAGAAAAACAAAGGGTCAAGTTTTGAGGGAGAGTGATAGAGAACGTGATTAGGAGAAAGTTAACCATAAGAAAATCGCAAACATATGATGTGTGTAAATGGTCATTAATTACCTAGTAGGAAACGTAAACCAACAATGTTTTTGTTTTACGTTCCTTTTCATAATTTTGAGGAATTCATTTACTACATAGAACAAAAACATAAGAAAATATACCTACCTTCATGAAGAGTTTCATCCTTTAATAATTTTCTACCAAAACTAATCTTTTCTCCAAAAGTTGAGCATTCAAAACTACTTGGTCTCATCAAAACAGAAGAATCATCTTCTAGAGAATCACATAATCCACAAAAGATTAACTATCTATTTCTTCTATCTTTAAACATTATCCCAAAAACTGAAAGGGTAAGGTAAAACAACTCTTCAAAAAGAATGAATCCCATAGGAAGGGAAACTATTTTTAAATCTTCAAAGTTCCATGGTACTACCCAAAGTTCATCATAGACCATCCCATAAATAACGGTCCTTAAAATTCCTCAAAATAAACCAAACTAAGATGGAAACCCAAATACAAGAGGGATTTGATAACATAGTCTTACAAAATAAACTTCATTTTTCATCTCCAAACAACATCAACCACACCTAACATCTTATAACAAAAGTAGCTAACCTAAACATATTTTACCCAAGATAGTATAATCATTTCCATAAGTAACCTAAATTACTATAAGTCCACCTTAAATTCATTGATTCTTCAAAATATAAATCAACCTTACTCCGCATTGAAAATACCGTAGTAATCTATTTACCTTGATCATATAGGGTCCTCAAAATAGTGAATGTCTTCCAAAATAATAATCATCTTTTAATCCCCTAATCATCTCTGTCGTATTTATACGGAAATCGTAGCATTTCCTATCACGTTTTTTATTGGGACATGTTCTTACATTTCCCGCCATTAACTAAGAAAAGAAGCTATAATTAGGGTCTTAAATACTTAGCCAATAATCATGAAAAAACATAAAGCATTTAAGGATAACTTTTAGAAGAAAAGTATACCCTAACTTGTGATCCCCTAGGTTCCCATCTAGGTTATCCATGATCGTATATTCTTATGTGAACCTTTATTTTATTTTATCATTGTTCCTTTAACAATGGTTCATACTAAGATTATGAATTTAACAAAGCATATCCACCGGGAGTGTCGTAACCAAGAGTGTAACAATGCCCGTTGTCGTGTACCAGTTCCGGTTCGAGTCTACCTCAAAGTGGTGTTTTCGAGTTTTACCCCTATGTACATCTGTGCCAGAGCCACCTCTACCTTCTCGTATCCAGAGAGGGATGTATTTTCTTGGAAACCCCTTACTCAATACTCACCAAAATACCAGGAAGATTTCCTATATTTAAACTTTTCTATAGGGTTCTTCCTAGAGTTTTCATATCCTAATTTCCACAAATAACTAAACCATCCTTTGATACCAACTATAGCATCCCGTCTTTTTATAACATAACTTTCATTCCATTACACAAAATTGAGGATCTTTAAGGTTTAGTGTCTTGGAAACAAGGAACATAATACATGAAAAGAACAAAAAACACTCTTCTTAAACACTTGAAAGGCTTGTCCTTAAGTTCATCCTAGGTTCATTTATGCATCTCATAACCTGGGGACATACATCAAAAGAAAGGGTGAGCAGAAGGCCCAGTAAGGGAAACAAGAGAAACATTTTACATGTGAACTTGAGATACTTCAATAAGGACATGAAAAGAACATTAAGGCATGAGAAAGAAATCATGTGATACATCATAATAAAAATAAAATTTTTCATAACATGAAGATGTGGCTACAAAATATAATATTGACAATCGTTTCATTTCACCAAGTTCCATCCCCAAGGTGTCGTTAAAATTTACAAGGTTATTCACCATGGCGTCGTTAAAAATGGTCATCTCTAGAGATTAAGTCTTTACCCAATGCATTGGAGCGCTATCTGGGTGCACCCTTGACATGTCTTTATTATCATGTGAGCCACATATATCATCATCAATCATTTCATAAACAACCCATATATCATAAATGAAATGGGTTTCATTTCGTAATCATTACGTTTTAAAAACTGCTTTAAACACATGATCTTTATGTCAGTTTAAACCCACAGAAAAGGGAAAGCGGGTTTCATGTATGTAAATCCCAGAATTTAAAATAGAATATTTTGATATACATGTGAATACCCCCGTAGAAATAAGATCTTTGAGTATTCACTTAATAACATAAAATATCTTTATAAAAAAGAGAGAGACATTTTGAGACGAAAATTCTGCAGCATAACGGCTATGTTACATGGTTTTTAGAAAACATTGAAAAGAGAGGGGACATGGGTCAAACATTCATAAATGACCCATAAAATAGTAGAGGGACAGAATATAAGGGATTTAAGAACATGGTAATGAAATTTTAAAATATACCATATGAAATAAAGAACATGGAAGGAAGACAAAAATAAGATTTCTCTTATGAAAAGTCGGAAGCCTAAAAGCGTTACATAAACTTCAACCAAAAATGTATTGATGAGATCAAATAGGGTCTCTCATAATATGAACAGAAAAGATCATTATGGTAGATATAGAGATCATACCCCAAAATAATAAAAAGGAACTTGCAATTCTTGACATGGAATTAGAACATTGAAAAGGAGAAGGGTGAAAGAATCTCTTAAAAATTCGGCAGCCTAATGACGTCACTTAAACTTCAACAAAAATGAATTGATGAGATCAAATATGGTATATTATCATATGAACATAAGAGTCCATAACGATAGATATAGAGATCATACCCCAACATAACAAAAATTAATTTGAATGAATTGACATTAAAGTAGAACTTCAAAACGAGGAGGGTGAAGAACCACTTAAAAATTCGGCAGCCTAACGATGCCACTTAAAAATTCAAAAAACAGAATTGAAGAGATCAAATGGGGTCTCTAATCCTATGATCATAAATGATCAGTATGATAAATTTAGAGATCATACCCCAACATAATAAAAAATAACTTTGAATACATTACATGATAATATATCTTGAAAAATGTGAAGGGAGAATGAATCTGTTACAAAAATTTTGGCAGCATAATGGCGCCACTTAAAACTTCATAAAACTAAATAATGAGAGTAAGAGGGGATCTATAATTATGTGAACACGAAAAGGGAAGTAAGAGGAGTATAAAAGAACACCCTTTAACATAATAACATGGATCATAAAAGAAATTACATAAAAGAGATTTCTTGAAAAGAAAGAGAGAGATCAGATCCCTTACCTTAAAACGTAACTCTTAAAACTCAATGGTTTGGGCCTTGAGGGATTGGGGGCACCATGAGAGGACTCCTTGGGAGGTAATGAGACCATAAATTCGTTGGGGGAGAGTGGGGAGTCAAAATGGATGAGAGGATGGCTTGGTATTTATAGGGAAAGTGAGGGGACAAGGCATTAATGGCCAAGGGACACCTCAAAAGTGCTTTTCTCAAAACCATGTGCTCTCCCTTGGAATTTACCATGGAGTTAGGCCACATGGGGCCCCCAAAACAGTAATTCATCACCCTTGTCTGGCCAATCCTTAAAATATCTCATGACATCATCATGACATAGTTATAATGTCATTAATCATATCGAAACCCTAAAACTGTATTTTTACCATTCACTGAAAATTCAACTTTCTCAGAATGATATAAAAAATTTCACCTTAACCAAATATCAAGGCTCTAATTTAAAAAATGAACTCCATTTTATTAAAATAATTTTCTAAATATCTTTAATTTTATTTTTAAATAAATACACTATTCACTGAAAATTCATTTTTTTAGAAAAATCCCCAAAAATTACCATAACATAATATTGATGCTCTGAGTTCAAAAATAAAGTCCATTTTATAAAAATAATTTTCTAATTATTTTTAATTATATTTTTAATTAAAAAACACCATTCACCCGAAAAAAACTAAAACTTGACTAATAAATTATGAAACCATTATTTAACCATTTTATTGAATCACATTACTTAATCAAGGTGCCCAGAATATACTAATACTTTATTTAAGTAAGATTACTAATCCATTTAGACTCATTACTAATCCTAATCATAAAAGCACTATTCATATTTTACTATTCATCAAAAATCATGTTGATCTTATTAGACTCTAAATTTCGTACTGAACATAATTGTAGAAGACCATTTTTGCAAATCATTACACATTTTTAATTATTTAAGGGTTACAAAAACATTTTTAAAATATACTTTTTCTAAAATTCCACAAAAATATGCATACTATATTTATCTGTTCATTTGAAAATTCATAAACTTCATCATAAGAAGAAATCCCAATTTTTATTTAAAACAAAGGATTACACAAGGCAGTTATGGTCACCTTACATAGCCCCTTATCACACCAGCATAGGACCTAAGTGTAAGGTGTGATAAGGTGAGAGAATCCGAGGGAGGCTCGGCCAATATCGCACAAGTAGTAATTTCTATCAGTTTGAACTTCTCGCGAAGGGGATCCCGTTCTAGCTTCACACGATGAAGTTCAGCTTGGGTTTGGTCCAGAGAAAAGCCCAGTGGTGCTACCTCCTTCCCAAGTTCTGTTAGATGGGCTTCAGTCGGTCCAAGACTACTGGGTGAGGCCATCGAGCCTTCTTTCTATAATAATTAACCTAGATTACTTGTATTTAGAGACAATAATCAAAACGTTTAGTTTCCAGCGGTCATAATGACCAATTGTCATATAATAGTCAAAAATCAAAGGTATCATTTTAATTATACTCATGTTATCAAATGAAACATTTTTATTGAGTATAAAAATAAAATAAAATAACACATAAAATTAGAAAACAAGATTTATTCAAAATTTCGAGTCGTTACAGCATTGACATCAAATATCTCAATTGGAACTGTCTGAAAGATGATTTCCTAGTTCTGATCACCGAATTATTAATCGATGTGATGACCGGGTATGAGGATCTATCCTCCATGGATGGCTATTCTGGAATTAATCAAATCAGGATGGCCCGAGAAGAAGAATTTCCACCACCTTTAGAGCCCCCCAAGGAGTATTCTATTACAGGGTTATGCCCTTTGGTCTCAAGAACACTGGCGCCACATATCATCTCTCCATGAAACGTATCTTTAAACCATTCCTAGGGAAATTCGTCGAATGTTATGTAGATGACTTTGTGATCAAATCAAGATGGCGCTCAGATCACCTGTCACACCTTGATACTGTCTTCAACAAACTTTGATAGCATACCTTGAAGATTAACACCTTGAAGTGCTCATTCGGGGTTACCTTAGGGAAGTTCCTTGCCTTCGTTGTACATTATTGCAGCATCGAAGTCGATCCTGATAAGACAAAGGTTATCCTTGGCCTTCCACCTCCCCGCAACCTCATTGAGTTGAGATCATTCCAAGGGAACTTGGCCTATATTATGTGATTCATATCCAACTTGGCAGGAAAATGTTTTCCATTTACCATGTTAATGAAGAAGGGATTCACGTACCAATGGATAGATGACTGCCAAGAGGCGTTCGACAGCCTGAAGAAGTACCTCTTAAGCCCACTGGTGCTCATGCACCTAGTTGAAGGAAGACCTCTCATTCTATACATGACATCCTTAGAGAAATCTCTAGGAGCCTTCCTCTCAAAAAAGAATGATGCAGGCAGTGAAAATAGTCTCTATTACCTCAGTCGAACCATGATTGATGTTGAGATTCGATACTCAAATTTGAGAAGATTTGGTTGGCATTGGTCTTTGTAGTTCAAAAGCTGTGACATTATCTGCAGCATCAGGAAGTCTATTTGATATCGCGTAATAACCCCCTCAAGTACATCTTTAACCGCCCAATGCTAACCGAGCACCTATCCTGATGGGCAGTCATCCTACAATAGTTTGACATCCGTTTTGTTCCTCATAAGTCCATTAAGTGATAGGAATTAGTGGACTTTCTAGAAGATCACCCCTCAGTAGGGACCTCCATACCGGAAGTTGAATTACCTGATGAAGTAATATTTGATGCTCAAGAGGAGCTACCAACATATGAAATGTAATTCAACGACGCCTCCAGTAGCCCAAATGGGAAGAGGATGAAAGACCCAAAATTTAACCAGGTGGGTTTAGGGATAATATTCATGTCCTCGGAAAGGGGAGTCTTTCCATATACATTCCTCCTATCAGAAGGATGTATGAACAATGAAGAAAAATATCAAGCCCTCATTGTAGGCTTGGAACTCGCACTCCAAGAACAAGTACAACACCTTATGGTAAAAGGTGACTCATAATTGGTCATCGAGCAAGTCAATGGTGACTATTTTATCAAAAAGGAGGAGCTGTTTCTCAGATTTGACTATGTCCGAGGGTTAATGGAAGAATTCCCCACGGAACCAACATTGACCTATATTCCCCGGCCTCAGAATTCCCAGGCTAACGCATTAGCCAACACAGTGACAACCCTAGCCAACCCAGACCGGGATGAAATAGTCATCAATATTGCTCACCGTCGAGTGTTATTGCCATATGTTCAGACCAAGATAGAGGAAATCCATGAAGTTTGTCCTATCTCTCTACCACATTCTCCCACCACTAGTTGGGTGACCATCATTGCAACATACCTCCAACAGGGAGAACATCCAGCAGACAGGGTTGAACGAGAGCAAATACAGAGAAGGGAAATCAACTTTGTCCTATATGGCGGCACCAGTCAAGAAGAGGTCCTCTAAAAACGAGGCCTCGACGAAGTCCTCCTCAGATGAATTGACCGGGAAGAACCCACTGCCTTCATGACTAAAGTGCATGCCAGAGTATGTGGAGCACATCATCCAGGCACGAAGCTTTCCCATCAGGTTCATAGGCTTGGGTACTATTGTCCCAAAGTGGCACGACATTGCGAGCGCTTTACCGTGAAATGACACTCATGCCAAATTCATGACATCTTCATACACCAATCCCCATAGCTACTTCATCTGGCCAAGTAATTCTGTCCATTTATCGTCTGGGGAATGGATGTTGTAGGACCATATCCCCCCACCACAGCCAGACTACTGAAGTGTATCCTCACGACAACCGACTTCTTTTCCAATTGGGAAGAAGCTATACCTCTTAAAGAGGTCGGGGTGAGAAACATTGTCAGATTTGTGAAAACCAATATCATCACCAGACTTGGTGTCCCTCATACAATACTGACAGATATCGACACCAACATCTACTCTGCTGAATTGGAGAAACTATACCAAGAGTATGGTATCAAGGCTAACCACTCAACCTGCTACCATGCATCGGCCAATGGACAGATAGATGATTTCAATAAGAAAATATCCAAAATTATCCAGAAAATGGTGTAAAAAGATAAGTAGTAATGGCCGGATAAACTCTTCCATGCATTGTGGGCTTATCAATCTAGAATCCGCACTCCTACTCAGGATACCTCATACTCACTGATAAACGGCATACATGCGGTCCTACTGATTGAGCTCCAACTTCCCTCCGTGTTTCCATATGTGATCAATTATCCGATGATGAGAAATCAAAAAAGCGGTTGGGTGAATTGGAATAGCTAGATGATAAGTGGTTGCGCACATTGCACCATATGGAAGTCTACCAGAATGGATTGCACGTGCCTTTAATAAAAAGGTCCATCTCTGGGATTTCTTGGAAGGAGAATTGGTAATGGTCCTTCGGACCCCAATAATACCTGGAAGGAAACCTCCAATGCTAAAGCCCAAGTGGGCGGGACCATACGTGGTACACAAGGTCTACTCCAACGGAGTATATACCCTCATCTCCATGAATTGGCAGGTCACCACGGCTCCTACCAATTCAAGATTCCTAAAGAAGTATTTTGCATAGAAACTGAAAGTGGATTTAGTCCTCACCACATGACGTTAAACAACATGGATTTCAAAGAACTACGTACGGCTTGATTTCTGTCCTCCAAGGATATGTAGTGATTCCAGGGCTTCCTGACATAGTCCAGCCACTTTCGAATTAAAGTTAATAATGTCCCCTCTCCCTGTGTATGGACCAGACCTACACAGAATGTATTTCCTTTAATAGAACTATGTACGACATGATTCCTACCTTCACGTGATACGTAGGGAGTCCAGGATCCCATCCTGGCCAAGCCACTCCCAAGTGAAATAAAATAAAAGTTAAACAATGTCCCCATCCCCCATGTACGGACCATCACTGCATGAGGTGTAATTCTTCCAAAGAACTATGTACGGCTTGATTCCTTCGCTCACAGGATACGTAGTGACGTCAGGGTTCCCCATCCTAGCCCAGACCCCCGAATAAAAGATAAAAAATCCATTTCTCCTGTTTTTGGACTAGACCGGCACAGGGTGTACTCTTCTTCCTTACCGCACGATGTCATACTGCATGGATAGCAAGATTTAAAAATACCCCATTTCCCCCGTGTATGGGTTAGACCTGCACAGTGTGTATTTTTACGTTCTCTCCACACGACGTTAAACTGCAAGGATAATGAAAGTTAAAAATTCCCCTTTCCCCTGAGTATGGACCGGACCAGCGCAGGGTGTATTTTTCGTCCTCACCGCATGACGTTAAACTGCACGGACCACGTCCTCATCGCATGACGATAAAGTACACTTATTTCATCACAAACCACCTATGATTTATGGAGAAATGAGGTGGAAATACTCCTTGCACATTTGGATGCATCCTCCCCATACATCATACTCCACAGCCCAGATAATTATGGATCTTCATAACCATTCATAGCCATCAGAAGTGGAAACTCATCAACCCATGGACACCTTTGCATGACTATTCATACCATTCCCCTAGCGGCTCTGCATATTGATAATCCCTGGATCATCAACCAAAGGAAATATTTCCACAAGCGACACTCTTCCAAGCTCCGTACACTTACCAGCCTCCGATTCCCCTAGCATACCTCCTGATCTAGAATTTTATGGAAGGGTTGTTTACGAGTTCATCCCATTTTCACATCCAAAATCTCAAGGGTATCACTATCCGGTTAGCCTATGTATTCACTCGTGGTTCACATGACGACCTGCATCTATGAACATCAAGCCATGACTATGCTACTCTGACTCAACAGACAATTGCAGTGAAGATGTTTCTTGTATGCTTGGACACCATTATCCCCATATGTCGGACTCTGTACTATGAAAAATCTCGGATTTTCATAATCATTCATGGCCATCAGAAGTGTAAAGTTGTCGACCTAGTGAAACCTTTGTACGACTATTCATACCATGCCCTCAGTGGTTCTGCATAATGATAGCCCCTGGCTCGACCATCAAAGGCACGATTTCCTTTGGCAGTAAACTTCCTAGATCCATATGTATACCATCCTCAGAGCCCCCACAGCACACCTCCTGATCCGGGAAATCTCAGAGTTGTAGTTTACAACCTTCATCCCCCACCCTGTTTGAGAATATCAGAGAATCATGACTTTGTTACCATTCGAGTGATTGTAGTAATAGTAACCAAGTGGCTTGACCACTATGACCGCAAAACTAGGAGTACTTCGTCATTACCGGATGATGTTAAACTGCACCGAACATCTTGACCGCTTGGCCTAAAATTACAGAGACAAAGCATAAACCGTCTTGGGAACTTCTTTCAACAACAATAATTTTCACTAGTTTAAAAATTCCCTCGTCCTCGCTGCATGATGTAAAATTTCACAACATCCTTTAAAAATTCTCCACGTCTTCACTGCACTACATTAAACTACACAGAAGTCATCCTTGCCACATGACGTTAAACTGCATGGAGTTCATCCTCACCGCATGACGTTAAACGGCACCAGATTCTTCGAGACCCACCCATGATATATGGAGAAAGGGTAAAGGGATACTCCTGGAATATTTGGATGCATCCTCTTCATAAACCAGACTCCACAACCAAGATAATTGCGGATCTCCATAACCAATCATGGCCATCGGAGGTGGAAGGCCATAGACCCATGGACACCTTTGTACAACTATGCATACCCTAATGTCAGCGGATCTACATAATGACATACCTTGGGTCATCCATCAAAGGCAAGATTTCCCCAGGCGATAATCATCCTATCTCTGTATGCTCACCGGCCCCAATTCCCCCATGTCATATCTCCCAATCCAAAAATTTATGGAGCTGTGGTTTACAGGTTCATTCCTACCCGCATCCAAGTGTTTCCGGGGCACCCCTGCCCGATGAGCCAATGTATCCGCCTGCAGTTCACACGAAAATTTTCATCTATAATCATCAAGCCAGAACTAGGCTACTCTGACGCAGCGGGAATCTACCGTAAAGATGTCTCTTTTGTTCTTGGGACACCATTATCCCCATGTGAAAAACTATGTGCTGTATGAAATCTCGGATTTTCATAATTATTCATGGCCATCGGGAGTGGAAATTTATCGACCCATGGACACCTTTGTACGACTATGCATACCATGCCCTCAGCGGCTCTACATAATGATAGCCAATGGCTCGTCCCTCAAAGGCAATATTTCCTCATGTGATAATATTTCTAGCCCTGTATGCTTACCGACCTCAGAGACCCCATATCATCTCTCCTGATCTAGGAGACCACAGAGTTATAGTTTACACCTTCATTCCAACAAACTTGTTTAGAGCATACCGGAGCATCCTAAATCAATTGCCCTCTGAGTTATTGTAGCAATAGTCGCTCAATGGTCCGAGCTCTATGACTATTAACCTAAGTGTACTTCGTCTTTACCGCATGAAATTAAGCTGCATGGAATGTAAAAATGTCCCTCATCCATACCGCATGACGTTAATATGAATGGACTTCGTATTTACCGCCTGACGTCAAACTGCACCGTCAAACTCTTCACAAGTCCAGCTAGGGATAGTGTTGTATGAACCGAGTTCTTATTTTTGAGGTATGGGCTTCTCCATTTCTGTTTTCATTAAGTGTTTTTGAGAAAATATTGAAAATGGGAAAAAATATTAAATTTTGGAACTACACGCTGTGTACTTTTCCACACGCCATGTACTTTTGGCTGTGTGGGATGGGTACACAGGATGTGTAGCCATGTTGGCGACAAAGGGTGTAGGAACTGACTACACGCTGTGTAGTGCTCCTTTACAAGACGTGTAGTCAGTCGGTATGCCAAAACAGTAAGCCGGGTGAGCAGCCACCAGCTGGGCAGCAGTACACGTCGTGTAGTCGGGAGTACATGTCGTGTACTCATGTCGACGGATGAAGAGTGTGGTGGTGCCGCCAGAGAAATAGTTAAATGAATGATGTACACAACGTGTACTTGGAAGTACACATAATGTACTTTGGTTTTTTCACGTAAAATGGGAAGTAGCCTCCCATGTTCACAAGGAAGGCTTAGAATGGGAAGGAAGCTCGGGAGAGGACGTCCGAACCTTCGGAGATGCGCCGGGCACAAGTCTAGAATCCGATTCCACTTCGGATGATCTCATTGGAACTGCACGGGTAAGCCCTCCCTTCTCCTGGTGTGGTTCTTACCAAATCTTTCCCTAACAGATGTTTTTTGTGTTTAATAATGTTTTCTTCATTGTTAGATCTACATCGTTCTTGGGCATTTCTGGAACCGACGTTTGCGTATATCGTTTTTTGGCATATAAGGTAGGTAGCTTTGTGTTAATTTTTCCAACTGTCGTGTGTTTTGTGCAGTTTTATGCCACGGACCCATGTTGTGGTGTCGTGTGGCTTAGTCTGTTGCTATATTAAATACCTAGAATTGATTAGGTAATTTAAATGTGATATTAAAATGCTGGTTAGGATCGTTGCTTGGATCCAGAACCACCCCGGAGGTGTGTTCCACTATTTTGTCATTTGGCCAGGATACCCGAGGGTATGCCTTTAAAGTGGTAATTGAAGAATTTACTTGAGAGAAATTTCTTGTTTACTGCTTTTTTACATGTTGGGCATGGCCCGAATACCTGTTATCCTGAGGGAGTTGTTGTGATTAGCCTGTGGGCACTGCACTTTTTAGCATGTGGGCAGTAGTTATTTAGGACTGAGGGCAACTTCTTATGTGCCTGTGGGCAGCTGACTCTGTGCCTGTAGGTGACACTACCTATGCCTGAGGGATAACTCTGTTATTCTTGAGGGAAGATTCTTGTGTTGTATACTCTTTACCCGAGGGTAGGGGTTTACATGTATGAGGACATTAGTTGTTTTCCTAGAATATTCACTGTGGTTATATTTTAAATTAAATGATTAAAAAGAATATTAAAATGGAAATATAATTGGTAGTTAGTTACTTTTGATTACTTCTTACTTTATTGCTATTTTACTGCACAATATTGTTGCATGCTTACACGCAGTTGGGCACCTGCCTTTGGTGGGTGCCTACTGTGATATATTTCTCACAACCGGTTTGGGTCATGCTTTTCGGCCCAAGCAGATTACGTTTCTCTAGGAGTGGATAGGTGCAAGAGTCCCTATACAAGTACTTAACGGTTGCTGAGGAGTAGGAGGGCATGGGACCGAGCCTAGGATCGCGATGCCGTTGCCAGCTGTTTTTCTTTGTGTTGTTGTACTCTGTATTTTTGTTTTACTATCTTGATGTATAACATGTTCTTGCTGTTTTCTTAGAACTTGAAACATTTAACATCATTATTTATATACTGTTGGTTATATCCATTGCTGTAGATTATTTCAGTTGTGTATGGTTTACTTCTTCTGTTATTGTCGTATGTTTTATACTTTCCGTTTCACTAAAATTTGACAAATGAGGGCATAGTTTCCCCACTATCAGACCTGGGCCCTCACTGCTAGTCGGAAGCCTCTAGAATTTGAGGAAATACACTTGAGGTCACGTGGCGAACTGGGCCCGGGGCACCCATTGAGTGGCACCTGGACCCGGGATGTTACAAAGTGGTATCAGAGGGGTTTCTTTTCATTGACTTACTATTTGGAGCTGTAGTCAGGGATAGGACGAATGGTAGTTAGTAATAATTTGTGCCTAGGTGTAGCTATCACACGTACATGGAAAATCCAATTTACCTCGTGATTGAAATTTTACTGATTTTCCAATTTACAGTTGATTTGTTTTCACCATTGGGTGACACACTTGAGATTGTCCTGTTTAATATTTATCTGTTGGTCCTATTTTGTAGCAACCCAATGAGATGAGGGTATTCCGTCTCATGCATCATATAGGCACATGTTAGATATCACATTCCATAGATAGTTTCCATGCCATGTAGGTGCATTATAAATTTTATGTTATTGTGATAGTTGTTGTTCTAGTAAATAATGCTATTGTGATAGCTGCTAGATAAATACCTGCTTTGTGATATTGTATTTTTGTTTGAGTTTGTTTATAGAATGAACGCCAAACTTTGGTCTCTGGGGAGTATCAGCCCTCATTGACTGGAATTTGCTGTCTCATTGACTGGTTATTTTATTATAACATAGATATGATGTAATACTTTTATTCATGGGTAGTATGGGCCCTCACGGGTAGGAATTTTACACTTAGGTGTTGTTTTCGGTATTTTCTGGGTTCCAGGTAAATTTCTGAGGCATACTATCCAGAAACCCAGTATACACGCCATGTAGTACTTAAAACACGTCGTGTATGGCATTCTGTTTGGGAAGAAAAAGAAATCTTTTTGAGTACACGCCATGTACTCTGAGTACACGCCGTGTAGTCTCTTCCCCTGTCACAAATTGTGTCATCGGCGACACAGGGTAGGGAGGAGCATGGGTAAAACACACCGTGTGCCGAATGTACACGCCGTGTAGTGTTGACCCGGGGTCCGGTTGTATAACTAAAAACACGGTTCAGAGAACTGCATTACAAAAAATGCCGTGTCAATGATGAACATGTTGTGTAGTGTGACCTAGGGACTCGGCCATGTGACTAACAACACGGGTCGGTGTCACCTCTCCTTGAAAACGCCATGTACCTATGGGACATGCCATGTAGTCTTGTCCAATGATAGACCGTGTGGAGTTAGTCATGTGGCTAGGAAACAGGATGGTGTATAAGCCATGTGCGGGTGTAACACGCCATGTAGTGTCAAGCCCAGTAGTCGGGCATGTCACAAGTTACACAGGTAGTTGTAAAATAACACCATACATGCCGTGTAGATGTTATACACACCGTGTAGTTTTTGTTCAATTGGATCCATGTGGCTTCGCTGTGTAGAAGGACCCAGGAAGTGGAATGGAAGTCATGTACACGCTGTGTAGTCAGTAACATGTCGTGTATTCTTTTTTTTCAATTCATTAAATTCCTTCTTCCTCTTCTTCCCTATGTGGTTCTTTCTCTTTCAATATTTTTAATATTGAATCTAAGGAATGATTTTGACCTTGTAGTGTCATGTCTCCAAGAAGACCGCGAGTTGTTCTCCAGGATGTGGAGACGACTATACTCCAGAGATGGTGGGTGATGGGCTACCAGTTTATCCTCCAATAGAGCGAGATGCGGCACCATCTGTTATACCAGAAATAGGCATGGATGTGCATTTCCAAGAAGGCTTCATGCGGTTCATGCAGACCTTTCAGGGAGCACCCTAGGCTGCCACATATATGGCTGAGCTGATGCATATCTTCCAGCATCATCATCTGCATACATTTTTAGGGGATGGTGGACCACAGGCTGTGGAGTCTTGGTTGAGGTCGATGCAGACTATTTTCGAGCATCTAGAGATGCCTCCATGGTGGGGGGTCATGCTCGCAACATATATGCTTCGTGATTGCACCAATAGGTGGTGTGATGTTACCACCCAGTCAGAGCATCATAGAGACATGGAGTGAGATGATTTTCAGGAAGTCTTCTATGAATTCTTTTTCCGAGAGACGCTGAGGGAAGATAGATCTCGAGAGTTCATGAATCTGCAGTAGGGCGCTATGTCGGTGATGGACTATTCTACTCATTTTACGGAACTTTAGCGTTTTTCACCCGTGATGGTGGGTGATGAGACGTTGAGAGGCAAAGGTTTTGAGGATGGTCTCCAGTATGAAATACAAGCACTGGTGAATGTTTTCAAGTTGCCTTTAGTATAGGATATTGTGAACCAGGCACTGATTATAGAGAGGAACCTCCGAGAAGCTAGTGGTGTGGGCCTGGGTGGTTCAGCACCAGGGATAGGTACTATTTTTGCTGGCAAGAGGAAGAGACAGATAGACTTCTCTCAGGGTGGTAGTACCAGCAAGGAAGCGTCTTCAGGTGGCCCGGTCAGGTGATACCAGTGTGGCAGAGAGGGGAACAAGAGACCACAGTGTCCATGAGACCCAGTTGAGTGCCGATCTTGCAGCAAGATGGGTCATCTATATTGCTTTTTTAGGGCGTTTCCACCAACGGCTAGTGAGAGGTGTTCTGTGCAGACTCCGAGTGCGGGATCAGGACCAGTGGATTCTTACCCGTCGGGGAACTGGAATACGTTAGGGCGTGTAGGCAGAGATGTTGGTCATGGTTGTGGTAGCCAGACACGAGGATCTCAGAGACAATTGGGCAGGAAAGCTCAGGGTAGCCAGGCTGTGTCGTAGGGCCGCAGCACTGGGCAGGATTATGCAGTGCAGCAGACCCAGCAGGAGCCGGATCTCGGACCATCTAAAGTCAGAGGTACTATTCAAGTAGATTTTGTCTTATCTTCAGTACTTTTTGATATGGGTTCTACGCATAGATTCATATTTTTACTCGTTGTGGAGGGCCTTGTGCTCTGTGTTTCTACTTTATCCGATATCATGATGCTAGACACTCCGTTGGTGACAAGAATTTCTGGTGTGTGTCATTTCAAGGAGTTCCCTCTTGAGGTTGGTGGGTGTCACGTTCTATGGGACCTCTATGTCTTAGATATGACTGCTTATGACATCATTCTCGGGATGGACTGGTTTGTTCCCTTTCGAGCCTTTGTAGACTGCTATAGTCGCAGAGTGCGTTTCACGTCACTAGTTGGCGGAGAGTTTTTATACAAGGGTGAATGGGATTTTCAGGCAAGTCGAGCTGGACCAGAGCATCATGGGCGAGGTGGAGTCAGAGCCCAGATTGCAAGTTTGTAACTAGATGATCAGGGGACTTGTCAGAAGGATTTCCCTCCAGTTGTTGATCATTTTAGGGATGTATTCCTGGATGATTTTTCATGTTTACCTCCGGTGCGAGAGGTTGATTTCTCTATTGAGCTAGTGTCAGGAGCAGCACCGGTGTCCAACCCTCCTTATTGGATGGATAGACCTGAGCTTTAGGAGCTTAAGAGGCAGTTAGAGGAGTGACAGGCGATGGGTTTTATCCGACCCAGTACTTCATCGTGGGTTTCACCTGTCCTTTTTGCGAAGAAGGCAGATGATACCCTCAGACATTGCGTGGATTATTGGAAGCTGAACCAGTTGATGGTTAAGAACCTATATCCCTTTCTGAGGATTGAGGATCTGTTTTACTTGAGATCCGGATATCATCATATGCACGTGAGACCATCAGATAAACCGCTTACGGCTTTTTAGAGTAGATATGGTCTGTACAAGTACTTTGTTATGCCATTCGGACTCACAAAAGTGCCAGCAATTTTCATGGCTCTGATGAATCATGTTTTTCATCCATATCTTGAATATTTTTTGGTAGTATTCGTGGACAAAATCTTGGTGCATTCTCACACTCGACACGACCATGCCACCAATCTTGAGATCATATTTAGTAAACTTAGAGGGAATCATCAATATGCTAACCTATCAAAGTGACACTTTTAGATCGACTAGATTGACATCCTAGGTCACATTATCTTAGAGGCAGGAGTTGCAGTAGACCCAGAGAAGGTGAGAGAAGTAGTTTCCTAGGAGGAGCCTAAGAACGTGTTTGAGATACGTAGTTTATTTGGGATGGCCGGTTAATAAAGACGCTTCATACATGACTTCTCCCTCTTAGTAGCACCGTTTACAGGTCTGACTAAGAAGGTTGTGAAGTTTGTTTGGTCAGAAGCTTGCGGGGAATCTTTTCAAGACCAGAAGGGAAGGTTTACCATAGCACCGATCCTGATACTCCCAGAGTACGGGAAGAGCTATACAGTTTACTGTGATGCATCAAATATTGGGCTGGGAGCAGTGTTGATATAGGGTGACCGTGTTGTTGCGTACAGTTCTCAGCAGTTGAGGCCACCTAAGTGGAATTACCCAACGCATGATCTCATGTTGGTTATAGTTTTGTATGAGTTGCATTGTTGGAGTCATTATCTTTTGGGAGAGCATTTTGTGGTTTTCACTGACCACAAAAGCCTCAAGTATATTTTTACTCGGCATGACTAGAACCTGAGGCATAGGTGGTGGGTCGAGTAACTACAGTCCTTTGATTTTTTGCTTTCCTACACACCTGGTATAGGTAATGCAGTAGCCGATGCACTGAGCAGGAAGACTAAGATACAGGCGGGGCAGGAGGCCAGTGGTGAGTGGTAGCTCATTGCCTTGTTCTCTGAGATGCATCTGGAGGTGCATGACCGTCAGTGGTAGACATACCTTTCCTCATTAGCTATGACTTATACCCTCCTGGAAAGAGTGCAGATGAGACAACTATCATATTCAGAAGGCCAAGTTCTACGGGAGTCGGTGGCAAGTGAGGACCCTCCTCCCGGTTGGACGATAGGCGATGATGAGGTCCTATATTTCCAAGGACGAGTATGGGTTCCAGGGGATATACACGAGGAGATGATACGGGAGTTTAATCCTTCAACTTGGGCAGTTCATCCTGGGGTTACCAAGATGTACCGTGACTTGAGGCGTTATTACTAGTGTACGGGTATGAAGAGAGGTGTAGCTGGTGTTGTTACGAGTTGTTCCACCTGTCACCAGGTGAAGGCAGAGCACCAGAGGCCAGCTGGGCTATTACAGCAGTTACCCATTCTAGAGTGGAAATGGGATGATGTCAAGGTGGATTTTGTGATGGTATTTCCGAGGTCACCTCGTGGCAATGATTCCATGTGGGTTGTTGTGGATAGACTCACGAAGGTAGCTCACTTCTTGCCGATCAAGGAGACCTATGGTGTTGACGAGCTTGGAATGCTGTATATCCAAGAGATAATATATCTTCATGGGGTCCCTCGTTTTATCGTTTCTGATAGGTACACCCACTTTACGTCTCATTTCCGGCAGAGTTTTCATAGGGCGTTGGGTACACAGGTGCTTCTGAGCACAGTATACCACCCTCATACCAATGGCCAGTCAGAGCGTAAGATACAGGTGCTATAGGAAATGTTGCATGCATGCTTCATGGACATTGGGAGATCTTGGTAGAATCATATACACTTAGTCGTATTTTCCTATAAAAATAGTTTTTAGGAAACTATCGAGATGACACCATACGATGATTTATATGGTAGGCCATGCCGATCACCCTTGTACTGGATAGAAGCAGGTTTGGTAGCTTTACAGGGACCACATCTTGTATAGGAGACTTCTGAGCAGGTCCAGTTGATTCAGAAGCGGATGGCTACCGCGCAGTCCCATTAGAAGTGTTATGCTGATCGTTGTAGATGAACATTGGAGTTTGTGGTCAGGGATCAGGTGTTCTTTGGTGTTCCTCCGATCCTGGTACACAAGCGGATCCGGAGATAGGGTAAGCATTCACTGAGGTATGTGGGGACATTTGAGATTCTTGAGAGAGTCGAGATGGTTGCCTATCGGTTGCAATTATTACAGCGGTACTGAGCCATGCACGATGTCTTCCATGTGTCTCAGTTGCATCACTATCATTCAGACCCGTCTCACATCTTTCCGCCTGAGGAGATTGGGTTGGAAGCAGATGTGTCCTTTGAGGAGCATCTGATCCGTATCGTTGATAGAAGTATGAAGTTTCTCTGAGGCCGGTCAGTTCCTCTCGTATGGGTGCTATGGCAGCATGGCCGAGTGCAGGATGAATCCTGGGATTTGGAAACCGATGTATGTGCTCAGTGGTCAGAGTTTTTCATGGATATATCTTCACCACCCTTAGAAGGGAAATTCAGGGACGAATTGATATAAGGGAGAATGTTTGTAAGAACCCGATTCATATTTTTGAGGTACGAGCTTCCTCTTTTCACTTTTCCTTAAGTTTATTTGAGAAAATATGGGAAATGGGGAATAATCCTATATTTTGGAACTACACATCGTGTACTTTTGGCCGTGTGGGATGGGTACACGGGGCGTATAGCCATGTCGGCGAAGAAAGTTGTAGGAACTGACTACACGCCGTGTAGTTTTCCTTTACTTGTCGTGTAGTCATTCGGCAGGCCAAAACAGCAAGGTGGTGGAGTAGCCACCAGCTAGGTGGTAGTACATGCTGTGTAGTCGAGAGTACATTCCGTGTACTCATGTTGACAGATGAACAGTGTGGCGGTGTTGCCAGAGGAACAGTTACATGAAGGAAGTACACACTGTTTACTTGGATGTACATACCGTGTACTTTGTTTTTTTCCCTTAAAATGGGCAGTAGCCTCCCCTGTTCATAGGGAACGCTTAGAATGGGAAGGAAGCTCGGGAGAGGACGACCGAACCTTCGGAGATCCGTTGGGCGCACATCTGTAATCCAATTCCACTTCGGATGATCTCGTTGGAACCGCACGGGTCAGCACTCCCTTCTCCTGGTGTGGTTCTTACCAAATCATTCCCTAACAGAAGTTATTTGGTTTCAATAAAGTTTTATTCATCATCATATCTACATCATTCGTGGGTGTTTTAGGAACCGATGTTCGCGTATATCGTTCCTTGGCATATAAGGTAGGTGGATTTGTGTTAATTTTTTCTACTATCGTGTGTTTTGTGTGGTTTTGTGCCACGGACCCATGTTGGGGTGTCATGTGGATGAGGTCATTTCTATATTAAATACCTATAATTGATTAGTTAATTTAAATGTGATATTAAAATGCTGCTTGGGATCATTGCTTGGATCCGAAAATACCCCGGAGGTGTGTTCCACTGTTTATCCATTTGGCCAGGATACCCGAGGGTATTCTTTTAAAGTGGTAATTGTAGAATTTCCTTTAGAGGAATTTCTTGTTTACTGCATGTTTACATTTTGGGCATGGCCCGAATACCTGTTAGATTGAGGGCGTTGTTGTGATTAGCATGTGGGCACTGCACTATTTAGCCTGTGGGTAGCAGTTATTTCGTCCTCAGGGCGGCTTCTTCCGTGCCTGTGGGCAGCTGACTCTGTGCCTGTGGGCAACACTACCTACACTTGAGGGAAAACTTTGTTATGCCTGACGGTAGATTCTTGTGTTGGATACTCTTTACCTGAGTGTAGGGGTTTACGTGTCTGAGGACAATAGTTGGTTGCTTAGAATATTCACTGTGGTGATATTTTAAATTAAATGATTAAAAAGAATATTAAAATGGAAATATATCTGGTAGTTAGTTACTTTTGAGTACTTCTTACTTTTTTTCATTTTTACTGCACACTGTTGTTGCATTCTTACATGCAGTTGGGCACGGGCCTTTGGTGAGTGCCTACTGATATATATTTCTCACACCCTGTTTGGGTCATACTTTTCGTCCCAAATAGATTATGTTTCTGTAGGAGTGGATAGGGGCAAGATTCCCTATAAATGTACTTGACTGTTGTTGAAGAGTAGGAGGGAATGGGACCGAGGCTAGGCTCGTGATGCCGCTGCCAGCTATTTTGCTTTGTTTTGATGTACTCTGTATTTTTGTTGTACTATCTTGATGTATAACATGTTCTGGCTGTTTTCCTAGAACTTCAAACATGCAGCATCATTATTTATATACTGTTGGTTATATCCACTGTGGTAGTTTATTTCAGTTGAGTATGGTTTACTACTTCCGCTATTGTGGTATGTTTTTTTCTTTCCGCTACACTACAGTTTGACAAATGAGGTCTTAGTTACCCCACTATCAGACCTGGGCCCTCACTGCTAGTCGGAAGCCTAGGGCATATGGGGAAATGCGCTTTAGGTCACTTGGAGAACCGAGCTCGGGGCACCCGTTGAGTGGCACCCGGACCCGAGTCATTACAAAGGGTTTCCACCCTTCCTCAGTGTAAGGTGCCAAACATGCAAAATCTACCGCCTCACATCAGCGTGGGGAGGGATGACTTTACCTGTTCCGAGAAATTTAGCCAGGGCGTTTCTCATGTGTCCAGGTATCCTCTTTTCATAAACCATACTCTACACCCAGAAGGAGCCGAACCCTCATAAGCCACCCCTGGTGGTCCTGAATCTCATCATTCCTAAAGTTTCTTGGATATCAGATGAATACATTCATTGACCTAAGGACACCTTTACACGACTATGCTTACCATGCCCTCAGTGGCTCTGCATATTGATCTCCCATGGCCCGTCTACCAAAGGAAATATTTCTTTAGTAAATTCCTCTCTCCATACACTTACTGACCTATGAGCCCCCATATCTATTCGAAAACCCTCCGAGTTGTTGTTTACTATCCCCTTTCACAACCCTGCCTAAATATGGTGGAACGTCTCTAACAAGATTACCGAGGACCAGGAGGCGCCATTCCATTCTAGATGATGTCCCAGCTACAAGACTTTAAACTGTGTTAAGCCCAACCGTCCATTATGCTAGATAAATGCGTAGGATAGGAACCTTGATTCTAAACACTTGATTGATACCTATATTCTCAAAACCTTTCAGAAGTCACATAACCTTTCCAATACACCCCCGATGGTTTTCATAATTCTCCAAGCCACCCATGGTGGTTTCAAAAAGCTGGACTTTCATGAAATCCTTTGGCCATCAGAAATGGAGAGTCATTGACTTAAGGACACCTCTGCACGACTATGCATACCATACCCTCAGTGGCTCTGCATATTGATCACCCCGGGCCTGTCTACCAAAGGCAATATTTTTATAGGCGATGTTCCCCCCACTTCTGCATGCCGATACAGCTCCCATGCCTTGATACATGCCATGTGTGTCGTTCAAATCTAAACATGCCCCCTCCACATGCGTCTAAAGGATAATGAGACATATATTTATCAATCAAACCACATTGGGGATCTTGCCCTACTATATTTGGTCAACGTTGCTCGACCTAAAACATTAGTAATGATAGTCTAATTGGCAGGACTATAAACTGCCCAAGAAAAGAGGCACAAAGCCTGTTAGGCCGACAACCTGAAAAGGGAGACCTAAGAAAAAGTTGGGTCATACCCACTGGGCCCACAATAAATGGGCCCAGGAAAAATTAGGGTATTAAATGAAGAGACAAAAAGTTTGTGGGGGGTTTTCTGTAGAACCCAAACAATAGAAAAATTGTGCTCGCTGGACCCCATGGTCTAGGAAAAAGTTAGAGTTTGTTTTCTTGAGTTATGATTAGTTCTGATTCAGTGAGTTGTTATTTACACAAAAAAATTTCTTGTAACAATCAAATTTTATAGCGACAAGTGATTGACAGAGATTGTATTTCGATCGAACAAAAAGGGAAGATGTCCACAAGATGGGGTCTCTCCCTCGCAAAAAAAAGAGAGGAAAGTAAAATATAAAGTACAAGAATGGATCTGATAGTCATAGAAGATCCTGAAACACTCTCTCCACCAGATCAGCGACCGTCCGGCAGAGGTCGTTGCATGTCTTCTCCAGCATTACCTTCTCCCTCGTCTCAGCCTTGGCCACCAAACGACTATGCTCCACTGTTGTTTGGAGATTATTGATCCCATTTCTGGTGGCTTCAAGGTGAGAAGTAATATTTTATAATAGATCCCCCAGCATCACTGCCCATTCTTCACATTCATGTAACTTGAAATATAGGATGGCCACTTGATCTTCAGAGCTCGCTTCCTGTGTTTTTAGTTGATAGAGCTTTATCAGGGCTCCCTCAAAGGCTCGGGTCTGGAAATGAGTGGCTGCGACATGAGCAAGTTTGTGCTCACTAGTAGCAACTTCCTCATGGGAAATGACTACCTGGCAGGCGAGAAAATAAAACTACCAATAGTCAAAGCCACCATACCCCAAACCAGGAAGAGTTGTCAGAGTGCTTCAGTTTTAGTCTCCCATTCAGCCAGGGGTGTTATGGTGAAAATCTCGTGAATCTGGGGCCAGGCCCACCTTTCCACTGCTCGGTGATCCGCCATGGCATGAGGATCTTTGGTATCCTCAATAGATGGAACAAGAATTATGTCTGGTATTGCAACTAGCGCAGGCATGTGCACACTAGATGATGGTTCCGAAACTTGAAGATTGGAAGCTTCTAACCCCGGTTCAGGCCTGGGAGTCATGTTTCTGAGACTAGTATCAGTTGACAAAAATTCTGGAATTGTCTCGATGGGACCCGAAGCCACATGGTCATCCTTAGCCACATTTGAGAACATTGGGTCCGTTTGAACTTCGGACACAGAGGGGCTGGAAGAGGAGAATCCCATGAGTCTCTTTGACCGACGAGCCATCAGTCGGTCCTCCCTCAGAACGGATGAGGAAGTTACAGTAGGCCCAGCAGCCGTAATGGCTCCGGACATGGGGACCTACCGGACAGCCTTCCCCAAGATCCCATTGGGGTAATGTTTTACCCACATCCTTACATACTCTAAGGATAGGCTGGCAGCCGCAATCATATTAGACAAGAGAATGAATGTGCCCGATCCCTCCTACATCAGCATCAACCACCATTGATGGAGAGTGGTTGGGTGCAGTCCTTGGGCGTGAGGAGGAGGAAGGGAAACATGGAGTTTCATACACCCAAACATGCGAGAAAAACGGTGTGGGGCATACAACTTGCACAGAAAAACATCGTCGATTCGTGCAGACAAAAACCCATCCCACAGTGAAATCACATAAGAGCGCTCCTCCAATATCCCCATGTGGTTGTCAATCACGATGCTAGAAGGGGTGGGGTGGGGAATTATGGAAAACTGGGAGAAATCACTCATAAGCTCAATGACTTCGTCAGAACTGTGGGGCTTCAGACCAACCCCAGCTATATCAAGCAGGGTAGGAAGAAAAGTAAAATACAGGATGACTATGTTATGAAAATACTCATTAATATGGAAGTGATTCACTATCCAGCTGTATAAGAACTGAAATGGTCAACTCAAAGGGTATGGCTACCCACGCTCCTTCATGTGACTCAGCAGTTCGTAAATACGATCCAAAGTGGGCATGACTATGTTCACCGGGTGACCCTCTTCCAGCTCGACTGCCATAATCAAGGCACAAGCTCTAACGCTCGGGTTGATATCCCAAGAAGGGAATAACTACCCGCTTAGAAACATAGCAAACAAACCTGCTAGTCGGAGCATAGGTGGAACACATGGGCGCACCTCGTAACCCCATGAAAGGTAGTCGCCCACCTCTATAACTGTACTGTAGGAACCTGGGTGGCTCGTGACTGTTGAGAAGGGTGAGTCTCGGGGAGAATGATCTTCGGCACATGGCCAGTGGTGTTAAAAAATAACCCTATCTAGGTGCTATAGGGAATAAGAGAGTGGGAATGCAAGGCCTGACCCAATCATTTCTCCCCCATAACTAGTAGATCCTTTCCCAACGAATGCACTTGTTCGACGTCATCCCACACACTATGAGTGGGTAGGAAATCGTCATACATCTCACTGATAATCGGGAGACCTCCCAATTGATAGATGTCCCGCAGAGTAATGCCAACTTCACCATCAGAATGGAAGAAAGTATTAATGCCTGAACACCAGTGATTGAGTAGGTCAAGCAGGATCAGGGATGGTGGGTAAACATCAAACTGGGAGGCCCATACTGCGGAGTATAGATTGACTGATTCTAGTGACTCGGGAGATTCCCGGCAATGATGATGGACCCAAAAGGCCCATGCCCAGTCATTTGAGAAAAGCCCAGAAGACTGCAGATCCCACTTAGAATTCCACCCCGCATTAGGTTTCAGTCGAGCAAGGTTGATGATGGAAGGGTAACTCTTGAAGATATCTTCATGAGAGAAGTTTTATGTGTATTAATCGCATTGGGTCCAGATAGAGCCCCTCAAAATGAAAGCATCTTGAGGATCAGAATTAGAGTTCATCTCCCCAACGGGGTAAGTCTCTCCTGAACGCAATTTGGTAGCACTTCCATGAAATGGTATGGAAGACCTGAGAAAGTAAGGGGGATAGGGACATCGTCCTGAAGACCGAAGCCATAATGTGGAAGCCGATTCGATAGTGGATAACCCAGGATCTCAGGAGAGAGTAAGTCTTTCAAGATACCATCGTCAGGAATGATGGACTGACTAGGGTCCTCTTTGATGTTTTATTCTCTAAGAATCATGTCTATACGTCTCCCTGAACCAACTGGAAGAGGCCCAGCAGCATTCCTAGTCACAGGACAAGGAGGAACCATATTTATCTTCTCCCTACACCATGGAAATCATGCAAATGGATAGTACAAAAATAATAAAACAATGAAAAAATACTACATATTTGCAAAAGATTCCATCCAAGCCTCATGATGAAATCTGAAAGGTGTCCTCATAGGTTGGTCTGTGATGAAAGCATCCCGCGAACCAGCCTTATGTGGAATGTGTCCGTGAACCCCTGGCATGTGGAGCGTTGGCTAGTAAACCGCGAAGCAGGATGCCTTGTGGAACCATAACTTTGAGCATTAAGCTTTTAAGTTTAAACTTAATATTTTCAATGTTTAGATCATTCTGATCTGTGGACCATTTAAAACCAAAAATCTAGTTCCTCTGCAGCCTGTCGTGACTTACTTTTTAATTAATTTAAGGTGTTGGTTTGTGGCCAAAAAATCCGTCTGCGGGTGGAGGTAGCTGCGAACGAAGAATGGTTCACTAAAGTGGTAGCTGGTTTGCAGATGAAGGGTCTCGTGAAGGAAAGATCTCATGCAGATAGAAATGCAAGAAGCTCTGGTTTCGCAAAGAATCTGGTAAAGGACAAATGAAGGGCCCCCCATATTTATAGGTGTGGTCCCCTACCGGGTCCACCCCTCTACCATGAACTACTTGAGTTTCAGGACCAATCAACATAGTAATAGCCTCATCTTCATTCTGATCAGACCCCATTCCGATGGGGGGCATTTGTAGGGTCCTAAAAATCCACAAAGAAAGATAATAATCCCCTTCATTCGAGAGAGAATTTTGACCCGATTCCCTTCAATGAATTGGGAAAAGGAAGAAGGCCAGTACTCAACATTGGAAAATTACCAATCGGTCCGCGAACCGGACCAAGTGTTACGCGGCCAGTTCAGCGAACCGCTCCCCTCAGCGGACCAGCCCCAATCACGAGATGGAGGGGAAGATCCTCCACGAGCACAAAGAATGACAGGTGCTAGGCTGGTCCACCGTCACGAACTTCCCCAGCCGCAAACCGCGTTGACCAACTCAAGTCGCATCCAGCCTCGTTCACGAGATGGAGGCAAAACCCTCCACAGCAGCGAAGCACTATGAGCTCATTTGGTTCACGAGGGAGAATGTTTGGTCCGTGGGGGAGATGTGCTCAATGCCCGCCACGAGTTGCGAATTGACCGAGTCATCCATGAATCGGGTTTTTGGTCATGGGACTCCGTAAAAGGTGACACATGACCATATATACATACTTTTCCCCGCTATATAGATGCAGACCGAGGGGAAGATAAGAAAGGGAACAGAGAGGAGATCAATCAGATTCGGGTGGAAGGATTTCGAAGGAAGGCTTATGATTTCGGAAGTTCCAGTTCGCGAACCAGAGAAAGTATGAACCTGGGAATGATCTAATAAGGAACCAAAAATGAATAATAACATGGTGAACCGAAAAATTAAAATAAAAAAGAAGAGATAACCACGAACCATGGTCCCTCCGTGGATATAATACTCGTGGACCATGGAGTTTATGCCTCTTTTCCGATCCATCGCACATCGTAGCACCCTCCTACGTGGGAGAAGCCTCGACCAATGAGCCTCCGACCTGCACCACCCTTGGCCGTCGCTGCCACCATGGAACCCTCCGCAGACCACCCTGGTTCCTGGATAGAACCTGATGCCGCAAACCACCTTGTTTCTTGGATCGAACCCGGTGTCGCGAACCACCTTGTTTCGTGGCATGCCGATCAGTCCGTGGACCACCCTGGTTCGCGGACGAATTCTCCAACTACGTAGCAATTCCCTACATGAAGGGCGCCACCAACAATACCCATGTGTGGCCCACCAAATTATTCGGAGTTCCCGTTCCATAAGCCACATAAATTCCTTCCGATACGACCTGATTGTTCGTGACTCCCTTACTGGCCTACTCATCGGCCCCGAGCCGAGGCCTCCACCAGAGCCACCAGATCCATGTGGTGTAACCCTCAGGCGCATCAGCGCGCCGTTTTGAGTTCACATACCCACGGTAAATAGGGGAAAAGTGGTTTCCCTGACCATTGAGAAGATTCCCAAAGCATTCTTTGGTGCACATTTCCACGGTAATGTGGAGTATGATCTCGAGAGCCCCCTTTCTGACACTCCACTTGTTGGGGCTGGGGTACTTCTTCCTTCTTCGGAGGGTAGTAAAATACCCATCAGAAGGAAGTCTCCATGCACTTCGGTACTTCCCCCGGGAACAAGAGAGGTGACAGGAACAAGACCACCTCTTTACCTCTCCCGTTGCGCTTTGTTTCCATGGGCGTCCATCCCGGAGTAAGCCCCGACATTATAGGCCTCCCTCATGCGAAAGCCCTACTCCACTTCTCATGGACGCACCTTTCGCGACGTGATCGTTTGGTCCCTACTGCCTCTTGTTTCTCACACCGAGCATGACTCACGTGGGCTCAGAGTAAGAATCGCCCATGACATCCTCTTATGGGCCTCCTCAGACTGTATGCCAAAACCCAAAAATCTGGGCTGCCTCAGAGTATGTGTCCTATGTCAATGTAAACTAAGAGGACTTCGATTCCCTACCATGGGGATATGTAAGAAGCCTCCATGAGGTTCAAGCCCGGTCACTAGAAGACCCCAGGGTCCAACTTCACGTCAGTTCACCGACACTCCAATTCGAACTACATGGACTTTGATCCCTGTATCCTAGGCAGGGTACATAGGAATCATCCATGAGGTTCAATCCCAACAACCAGTCGATCCGAATATCTTCACATCGGTTCACCGCGCCACTCCAAGTACCACCTCAATGAGTCTTGACTCCTCGGGGTCATTAATCCAACGATTGATGGTAATCCTCGGCTATAAATGATTCTGAACCCCTACGTTCAGCTGACCACTTCCAATCAGAAGAAATCCATGGATACAATTCTTGGGTATAAACCAAAGATTAGCGAACATATGAATACGTCATAAATCTATAAGAGAGTCCCGGAACATGCAATAATTTCCCCCAAAAGGGTGCAATGAGCCTGACATCCCATCCTCTCGACCAATGTGAGTTCTTAGGCATCGCTGGTCAGACCATCCGGCGAACGCCTGCCTTTGGAAGGGAGGTCCATGTGTCATCAGATAAGGAACCGTTGGGCGTTTCGAGACCGACCCAAAACAGGTGCATTACTGACAACATGTTGTAATGATATATGTTGTGCCACATATGCATGATTTTTGTAATTAGGTCGTGATAAAATACTTCTATTTGGATAGGGTATTGGTATATGTAAGGATTAATTGGATGTAATCCATGCTTTGGACAGTAAGGTTTTGTGGGCCCCCTTATATCAGAATTTGGTGGATAATTTTTGAATTTTAATTGAATTATGTTAAGATATGATATGAATAACGAATTGAAACAGTAATTCGCAGTGATTATGGGATCTCAAGGATTGGAACATGGAGTTCATTTGTAAAATTTTTAGATTTTGGAGTCCCAAAAAAATTCATGAGGCTTACTTTTTGAAACATCCATCAAACATGACATATGAAGATATGAACACATGCCATGTATTCATTGGTTTAGGAATAAATTACATTTCTTATGTACACTCTGTGTTCTATATGTTCACAATATTTAGTAGTTTTCCATGTGTCTAATTTTGTGTGTAGTGACACGAGGTTGGTCCAATCTTGGTATAAAAAATCAGTTACTAGTAGAACATGAAATGTTTTAATTGGTAGTTTATTCAGTCCTATGACTAATGAAACTGGTGGATGGAACTTCTATTGTACCCACAATGTATAGATTATTCACTATGTGGAGAGTTACATGAGTGGAACCATGTAGTTCAAGTTGTATATAATTACAAGGGATGAAGGGAATATTGAAGTACACGCCATGTATCTTGAGGAACAAAAAGTGTGTATGGGTGTTACTAGACCATGTTATCAGAGGTAAACTCCATTTTAAGGTATAATGGAAAAACATCATGTTGTGTTTCTACATGCAGTGTAACCCCCTTTTGAAAAATATGAATGCTTTCTTTCACATGTTTGATGATATAAATTTGGAGTTGCAGTTCCGTTAATCATTTACTGAGGTGCATTATTTACCTTGTTGATTCATGCCACCAATACATCATCTGGTAATATGTCAGGTACATAGCGATGATTAGACACAAAAAACGGTAGATCAGGGACTACCAGCATATCGTAATGTCATGCCCATCATGGAACCGACTATAATAATGGATGCGGATACTAATGCCAAGTTCCATTAAGGAATTATGAGGATGATGAAGACCTTTCAGGGAGCTCCACATTCTTCCCCGATTATAGAAGAGTTGACGCAGGTGTTCCTATAGCAGTATCCTCCCACATTTTATGTAATGGGGGACCACAAGATACTGAGTCCTGGTTTTTAGCCATGCTTTCAATCATTGAGAATTGTGAGACACCTCCTAAGAGGAGGGTGAATATCGTATGTCACAGGCTCTGTGATTTCTCAAATAGATGGTGAGATGTTATATCACATATGGGACGCCATCAGGATATGACTTGGGATGAGTTTCATATGAATTTAGATGCTTATATATACCCCCTAAGACCCTGAGGGATGACCGATCCTGATACTTCGTGTATTTGGAGAAGGGATCTCTTTTGGTGATTGATTATTCTTCTCACTTTCTGAAGCTATAGATCATAACACTTGTTTTGGGATGTGATGAGTTATCAATAGCTAGAGGAATTTGAGGATGGTCCCAGATATGAAATATGATCACAGTTGAATGTCTTGAGGTTGAATTCAGTTGTTGAAATGGTAAAAAAGTGATGATTACTAAACATAATATAAATTATATTGGAGCTACAAACTAGGGAGGTTTAGAATTTAGTGTAGGTACTCCTTCGTCCGATATTTAGAAGCGTTGTAGGGTTGTTTCTTCATGTATCCATGAGGTGTAATAACAGTGAAGAATGTGTTGGCTTATGAGACATCATTTTCCAAGGGATCCAAGGGATTAAAAATCTTTTTGAACGATGTGAAATATCCATCATTTTTGTAAGATTTACTCACCAACAATGAGTGAGAAGGGATCTATAATGACTCAATATTCAGGAGCAGGAGCATTGGTTTCTCATAAATCAGGGAACTGGAGATCATCAGGTCATTCAGGTTGAGGATGTAGTCTTATCCATGGTTGCTAAATGATAGGTTTTCAGTGACAACAATTTGAATCATCTTAGGATATCCATGTAGGGTAGTAGGTTGATGGTATAGGTCATAATTTTTCGATGTAATAGACCCATCAAGGGTAAGATCCGGGACTATCTATGGATAGACGTACAATTCTAGTTTCATCAGTTTTATCTTATGACATTTTTGATATAGGGGCCTCACATATTTTAATACTAGTATCCATTGTGGAGAGCCTTGGGTTTTGTATCTTTACTTCTGATGATGTTATGTTGCTAGACACACCTTTATGGATTATGACAACTACTGTACATTAGTGCAAGGAGTTCCTTCATTAGGTTGTTGGGGGGTCAATTATTGTGGGGAATCTATGTCCTAGTGATTATAGTCTTCAATTTCATTATTTTGATTGACTATTTGGTCTCTTTTTAATCCATTGTTAGCTGCTACCACTATAGGGTGACTTTCACCTCCCAAGGTGGTGTATATTTCTTACACAAGGGAAAATGAAATGTCAAGGTGAGCTTAAATGGACCCGACCATTATGGGTTGGGTGGAATCACAGACCATATTAGTATTTTACATCTAGATGAAAGGTTTTTGACTATGAGTGCTTTCCCAGGTGGAATTTTATTATTTTTTGATTCAATGTTAGACTAGAGTAGTTACACAATGATAACATTTACAAAAGGTTTTTTAAGAATAATTTAATTAATGTTATGCATCTTCCATGCCAGTGCCCAATTTTGGATTCAGACATACTTGATTCATTAGATGTTCTCATGAGACATCTGTTCTGGTTACTTCAAACTAGGGATACAGAACATTTTATATATCCCAGTGTTACATGATTAAATAGATGAATAACAAATGCTAAATGAATTTAATAGAAAATTTTAGGACTTATTAATTGTGATTATTTTCTAGTTTATTTATTCAATCATTCATATCACATTATAAATATGTATAAAAACTAACATTTTGGAACAAATATTTTGGTGGATGCCATTTAGGATTTGCTTCACACCCTGTTTGGGTCATTCTTTTATACCCCAATAGATTATATTATTGTAGGTATAGATAAGGTCAAGCACTGTTCTTCATCATATACTTGATTTCTCTTTGAGTTGGATAGAATGTGTCAAATATGAGTATTGTGATGTTTCAAGAGTTTTCTTGTTATTTTGTACTTTTGTTACTAAATTTCATTCATGCATTTTGATTTTTTGGCTATGTAGTTAGATACATAATCCATGAATCATATATATATAAATGTGGGGAAGCTATTAGAATTACTATCAGTCTTACAGTATTATTCCTATTTCGTATTATTTCTTCCACTATTGTTTATTATTTGTTTTATGACGTTTATACTCTGCGAATGAGGCCATCGTTTCCCCATTATCACACCTTGGACCTTGATACAAGTAACCGACCACTAGTATTTAGTGAAATTTTCATGAGGTTATGTGACCAATAGGGTTTGGGGCACCGTAGGTTAGTACCCAGATCCATGATGTTAATGTTGAAATTCTCTAAGAATCATTCATTGATTTCTATGGTTCCTGGGGGAACTATATTAATCTAAATATGTTAATCTAAAAATGAAGTTTCTAGGTGAGAAATTCCGATGGATCCTTTAAATTCCTTTTCTGGTATGTCATTAAATTCACCCATGAACTAGATACAATAAGGAAAAGAATCATTAACAGGCATTCAAAGGTTAAAAGAAGCATCACATCCAGATCAGCTTATCTGAAAGCATATGTGTACTTATTTGTATAGATAGAAATATTATGATGATCACAAAAACCGACCACTTGTGTTTGACATTGTGGACAATGTTTTCCTGCATAAAACAACTAGGGTTTGTAATATAAAGATATAGTGCAAAGGGAAGTCATCTCCTCATTATGTAGGGTTATTCTATATTTTAGAGAGAGTCATGTTAGTATCCTATCAGTTGTTATTACTATAGATGTACAATTCCATGAATGACTTCATCAAAATTTCATGAATTTTCTAGTATCATTATGGCCCATCTCATTCTTTTGATCCTGGGGAATTCGTTCTAGATGATAATGATTAAATTTTAGAGTATTCTATAAGCATCACTGAACATATAAATAAGGATATCTACAACTAGTCTATCTTGTAAATTCCCTAATCCTAGTGACCTATAGTCGGTGACTTACATAATAACATTGGTACTATGAACTAGGGATCTCATCCCAATAGACTAAATAGTTTTTTATATTTGGAAACAAGATAAATGCATAAATTTTTCATTTCAAATTTAATTAAAAACCAACCTGGAAACTCTACTGTACACATCTTTAAAGTCCTAGATTATCTGAGTAAGTCATTCATAATACACATCTATGTATCTTGGGAAAAAGAAGAACATAAGAATTGGGTGAGTTCAGATTCTACGTAATGTCATTAAAAACATAAAAATATTTTATGAATAATAAGGCATGATGATTAACTAAAAAATACCATTTAATCATAAACTTAAGAATAATTTTGAAGGATTGAAAGCCGATTAAATAATTCCATAATTAATTAGATGAGATAGAAACGTAACCATGTAAATAATAAAAGTAAAATGTTCAAATTATTTATCAATTACTAATATCATATTAAGTAAATTCAAAATGGGGGGCATCTAAAACATACAATCGAGGCCACAACACATTTAATAATAAATTTTGATTGCCTTATCAAAATCAATATCTAAAAAATTGGACAAGGCCTCAACCATGTCCATATATGTTTTGTGTCACAAGACCCGCTGATGCATCGAGGTTCTATAACGGGCCCACCCAATCGATTAATAATTATAATGAATTCATAATACGAATGTGGTGAAACACAAAAAGAATATACATATGAAATGTATATTACATTACACAATATGTAAACATAATCACTGACCATTATCAGTAGAATGGTGAATGGTCTCAAGATAGGACATTCATAGTTAAACTGATCATAACACATTTAATAAAATATTTTAGATGATAATAATTTGATATAAATCATTATAAATACTATATTACTATACTATACTATAATAATCATGTAATTCTTGAGATAGATACACTTTTCCCAATTTAAATAAGATTTCATTTGGAAAAATCATTTAAATTTTTCATTATTGACTGCATATAACCATCAATGTTGCAATATAGTTTTTATTAATGAAATTAGGTATTTATAAAAAATAACGATTTCTTAAAAAATGTTATGTTTGGTAAATGAAAATGTGTAAGAAATTTGAAATTTCATTTTAACAGTGTAATATAATTTGGAAGAATTGGGATGTGAACATTCTAAAAAAATTATTTCCACTAAAATAAAAATTAAATGGAATGGATATATAATTTTAGAACTTGTATAGATAATATTTATAAATTATTTAAAAATATTTATAATTAATTTGTGTTAATATAGAGAAGGCCAAACCTGGATGAAAATTGGATGTTTTTGTAGTATCCCATAGATTATGATTTAAATATTTATGCACTTGCAATTATTATCCAAGATAATGAAATTTTAGTCAGTGATAATTATATCTAAAACCAATTAAACAAGAATTTGTTTTAATATAAATTTATTAAGTTCATTTTTTATATTTTTCATGTGTTATATGATTAAATATTTTTATTTGGGAGTTTTATGTTCCTTGGTTTTCATGATGAGTTTACTTTTACAAACACATGGAAGATCATGTAAAAATTAAATATTTGTTTAGAATGTAAATAATATGTTATTAATTAACTTCTAGTAGATTGATGGTTATATAATTAATTTTTTTGTTATGGGGTGATGATGATTCGTTCGATAAGATGTTATCGATACACTTTTAGAATAATTTGGTGGTTTTTCAATCATAAAAAACTAGATTTGTATCATTAATTAATATTCTATATATATACAAGTTATAGAACAGTAGATAAAATTTAATAAATATATTATAATATGGAATGATATAAAAAATGGGTTTTTATACTTTAATAGAATAATCGACAAAGGAAAACACATAGTATTTGAAGGTGGTAAATCAACATCTCGCAGACGACATATTCAACAAAAAAATAGAAAAATGAGAGGGAACGTCTTGGTGGATAATCAATTTACATAAAAACACACTAGAATATAAAATATAATGGTTTTATAATTTCACTTTTCATAGGTGAGGTGATGTAAGGATATGAAAATAAAATAGTTTGATGTAAAATTAAAAGAACGAAAGAGAATTTTACCTCTTGAATTCCTCTCATGGAGAACCCCCTTATGGAACATTGAAATTGTAATGGGTTAGGCTGAAACCTCTACTATGTAATATAGAGGTATGGGAGGAGAGATGGGTAGAATAAAATAATCCAAAAATTCCATAGATGTGCCAAAAGAAGAGATGTTGAGGGGTTGTATATATATAGAAGGAGAAGTGTGTTTTTAAAATATATTATTAATTTTTTTATTATATTTCATCTAGACTATGAAATATTTGGTCATTATGAATAAATATATTAAAATAATGAATCATAGTGTTATATTAATGGATTACATCATCCATTCATCATCAGTGACTCAACAATTCATGTATTCGTTAAATAACGTAAATTACCACATTTCAGTATTAAACAAAAATAAAAATATTTTATAAAAATCCAAAAAATTCAACATAAATATTTTTTTGACATGTGGATTTATGAATTGAATATAATTTTACAAAAATAATATTATAATTATTGGAAATTTATTTTTTATATAAAATATTAATTTACTTGTCAAATAAAAATAAAAATATTATAACTATTTTATGAAACATTAAAATATTCATTAATGTCTCATAAAATTATATTTTAATCATTATAAAGAAAAATAGTATTTTGTGAATCAATTTTTAGAAAATACATTTTCTTTAAAATAATTATATTAATTAAAAAATTGTAAATAAATATTTTTATTTCACAATAAAATCAACAGTAAATTTATCATTGATATAATATTTATTTATATAATCCATGTTGCAAAAAAGTATATATTTTCATTTATAAGAATCCAAAATTTCATTTTTACATTCATTGTTATGTTTACTATTCTATTGGTTGGGTTACTAATACAAAGGTACACATTACTATTCTAAAGGTCATATTTAATAATATACTATGGTTTTAAACTATGGTTTTGTGAAGCATTAACAAAAATAGAAAATAAATTTTAAAACAGAAGTGACATAAAATCAATAGGTTGTAAATTATCCCCTCCACAAAAAAAAATCATTATCACAATTTCTATAATTTCACCACATAAAATTATTTTGTATGTTATTCATTATTAATTCCACCAACTCCCATGTCACCTTTTCAATTTCATGATTTCCCCAAAGTACCTTTAACATCTGAGTCATACAATTACTCAACTCCTTCTCTAATGTTTTTTAGATCCAGTAGAGGATGTTAAAAGTATGATAAATATTGTTCAAATTCAATTCCTTTATTAGTGAGGACATTCATGGGATCATAAATGTACTTCATTAAAAATTTGATGTGGATCACATTTTTTACATTATAATGGGTAGTTGGAATTTCCAAATTATATTCTATAGCTCTAATTCTCCCCCAAATTTCAAAAGATTAATGTATATGAAGAATCCATACACAGTGGAAGAAGGGCGATTATAAGGGCCTATCTTTTCCTTTTTCATAATAAAATACCAATATGGGATCTTTTGGACAATACACCCTAGTATCCATGTATTATGGTCAAGGATCTAGAAAACAAATATGGTTTCGGATCCAAGAGATAGGATCTTGGCAATCATGTTTATAATTAATTTACATAATCTTGGTTGTAATTATGTACATGGTTCTTTAATACATTATTTTTCGATGATGTTGATCATTCAGAATGACCCTTCAGGATTATCTCCATGCGCTTGCAACGATCCAAACCAGAATCTATCTAGTGGTGATCCACATGTTCACAGATGGACTCCAATCGACACAAATCATTCTTCGTGTGCTAGTGAGGTGAAGAGAGTGTCCTATGTTGGTAATTATTGATTTTCTATTGAATGGTCATGACGAAAATATCTTGTTCTAGAGTTGAGAGATGATAGGATTTGGGAGAGAAATATTTTCACAAAACAATTATTTCACCATAGGAAATTTTGTCCACCATGTGTAATGGCACAATAGACATACCTGTCTATTTAATGACATGTGGTTATAGTTACAATATTTAATGTTGTAATAGTAATTAAATACATTCATAACATTAGAGTAAACTCATTCTACATAATATCAATAATGACTACATTATTCAAGCAGCAACAACTTCCGCAAAATGGAATCATAAATGAAATCTTGAACCACATAATGATAATAACATTATTATAATTCTATATTTTGGTTATTATTTATAAAAAATTTATCATATTGGAAAAAAATATTTTACTACCAGACTAGCACTGGTCAGCTCAAACTCCAATTCAATTTATTGAACACTGGAATGCCTAAATAATTTATTGTCTAAAATAAATGTTTTATTTAGAAATCTGTAAATAAATATTAATTACATTTTCAATAAAATAAATATACGTAATTTAATTTATGCATTCATTTTAACTTGAATAAAATAATTCCATGGTCTTGAGAATAATATTTATTCCATTTATTAAATTGTAATATACATTAATTGATATAAAAATAAACACTTAGTGGGTGACCATTTATGATTCTTTCTCGTTATAATAAGGCAGTCTTGACTAAAGTCGAAGAGTATTGTCTAGAAACGAGTGAACGAACCCAAATTAAAGAACATCATGTTTCAATAATGACATCCACATATGAATGAACAATGTGTTATATAATACCTTAATCTCAATTTATCGTCAATATTGTTCATGATAGTTTCATCAACCTATTTTTTGATGTCTCATTGATTGACTATAATAAATAAACTCATTGATACACCATAGTCATATAATTTATGGAAATAGTTTTATTTCAATAAAGGGATAATATATCCACATATATAAATGAAAGGAAAAAATCATTCTTGTACATATCCATTAATAAAATTTCATCTTTGATGTACCCAACATATGTTACATCCCTCCGATATATGGTATGACAATTTTCATCAGTAAATCAAATTGTATGACCCATGAAACAAAATAATTATAATCTTATAGCCTAAAAACCATTACTCATGATCACATATATATATGTACAGTGGAACCAAAAAATACGGAATTCCTACTAGTGGTTATGTACTCATTATCTCTCCTATTTGAGAATTCCACCTATGAACTTCATGAAACGAAGTATCATATGCTTATGAGTACTCTCACCTGATGGTCTATATAAAATGTGTCCCACTATAGTATGACCTCCTACCATATATCTAAATTTATTATTATTGTCATAGTACTTTAAGGTTCTCATTGTAGTAGTAATCTTCTACGACATTATTAATGCGAAAATTACTCTAGGTCATTATTAAATTATTGTAATAGAGTACATTGAACAATATGTAATAATATGTCTAATATTTAAAAACATTAAATATTGTTGCAATAAAAGTTTTAATACTTTATTCTTGGACACAAAATCTAAAAAAATCCCACTTATAATAGAACCAACTATATACTACTTTCTATCTGCGTGACCTAACATGATGATCATGTTTTTACTGAGTCATGGATTTAGTCAATGCATCCTCCACATTTTCTTTAATGAAAATACTACATACTGCATCTTCACCACTCTAAGAAAAATCCATAAAGATTTTACACATCAGTATTATGTGATTAATCCACTAATGTGACCCTATGTCTTTTGGGATCGCCACCATTATAGTGTTACCACAATAAAATTGGATGGTTTTCTTACTGATAGGTACCACATCTTTCTCTTAGAAAAATATCTACATCCAATGTACTTTTGTTACTACCTGAAAAGCTATGATATACTTGGAATCTACTGTATAATCTGCGACCACGACGTACTTTGAGGTCGTCCATCTCAATAAACCTGAATTCATTGTGATGATGTATTCTATATTTCACATCATTTCATGACGACCGGTTTCGAAACAAGAATCTACATATCCCATGATAACAAGTTCCACATATCCTCCATAAACTAGGAATATTTCATTAGTACACCTTATACTCTTAAGGATAATCATGACTATCATCCAATGGGAGTCACCTTGATAAGCTTGATATCATTTTACAACACTCAATTCATAGGCAACATCTGGCCTAGTATGTAGCATATTATACATGACTGACCCAATAAATGATGTGTGTTGAATCCTCTTCATTATAATTATTTTATCGTGTGTCTGAGGAAAAATTTTCAAGGAAGGATTAATTCCATGTGATGATTGAAATAACCCCCTATAGGATTTTCCCATACCTAATATTTTTTGTATATTTTCAATGTATGTACATTAACATAAGCCCAGAAATAACATTGATGTATTAGGATGGATCTTGATCCCCATAACATATTCTACCTTTCCCATTTCTTTCATGGAAAATTATTTATTCAACCATTCCTTAACAGACAGTAAGACTGTTATTTCATCTCCAATACGTAATATGTCTTCAAAATATTCTTTTTGGAAAACAACTACACTTCGATAGAACCATTCGTAAACACAAGGATCACATTCATACATTATATAACAAAATTCTATTATGGATTCATCAAAACGAATGTTCAATGTCATATAGGATTTATTTAATTCATACATGGATTTTTCCAATATTCATATCTTATTATAATCCACTGTAGTCGCGAACCCTTTAGGTTTTTCCATATAGATAACTTCCGAAAGGGACTCTTTAAGGAAGGATATTTTTAGATCCATTTTCCTAATCTCATATTCATGTTAATTATAAATGAAAAATATAATTATGATGTATTTCATTATTTATAAATGGTTATAGGTTTCCTCATAATCAATTCCATGACACTGTTTATTCCATTTTGAAACTAGTCGTTCCTTATAGGTATTGACTTGTACATCTATGTCTAGTTTCTTATGCAATACCCATTTGTAACCACAAAGCAATAAATATACTAGGGCATATACCAAAATCTAGAAATGGTTTTAGTGAATGGAATCAATTTCATAATTCATGGATTCTTTCTACATATAAATGTATGTTCCAATTACTACTTCCTTATAGTTTATAGGATCATTATTATCAATAATAATGAGTCACCATATGAGGTAACTAAAACAACCCTAAAATTCTTGTTCTCAATACACTCATTTATTTTTATGCAGTACATGTGTCTCCATAATATATCATTCTTCCCTGGGCTTCTGGGAATCTAATCTTGTACTAACTCTTGTGTACCTTCATACTCGACTTCATCGAAGTCTATATCACATCCAATATAACTTTTTGATATGTACCCCCCCCCCCTCAAGGAATATGGTGTGTCTTTTCACTATAACCATTTTTTCTGAGGGTTAGTATATGTAATATCCCCCAATTTCTATGGGGTACCATTTTAAAGTACACCTTGTGCATTGTGGAGTGAGTTTGTTCCCGGAAGAGGCCTCAAAAAATTATTAACTTCCCTGAACAAGTAAATCCAATAAGATATCATTTATTCTATTCCAAATATATCATGGAGTACCATTTATTGATTTATTTGTTACATGGTTTAGATTGTGTCTCATTGTTTCTAACACGTATCCCCCAAAGGATAATGGAAGACTAGCCTAACTCATCATTTATCTCACCAAGTCTAAGAAGGCGTGGTTCCTCCATTATCTTAGGCCATTCCTCTAGGGTGTGTAAGGAGAAGTGAGTTGGGATAGGATCTAAAACTCCCATAAGAAATCAATTAAGACTTGATTATGATATTCTCCACATCGGCCTGAGTGGATTTTCTTAATCATATTACCAATCTGGTTCTCAAAATAATTCTTGAATTCGATGAAAAAATCAATAGAATATGAATTATCCAACCTAATGTCGTTTTGTATGATCCTGGGTTTTTCTTGGGGTTCAGATCTCTCTTTTTGGGTTAGTGTTCTTAGTTTTCTTTTTAATCTTATACCCTAAGTTGGGTCGTTAGTTGGTAGGGTTGTTTTTATGGATACAAACCAGGTACCTGTCATGGAGTTGGCCTACACTCCATGAACATCCAATAAATAGCATGTGTTGGCCCTTCATGACTTGTATCAATTCTGGATTAGAAGAAAATATAGGGAAATGCATTTTGTGTACATGGACTCCAATTCCTAGACATTCCCAATGGGATTTTTTTAAAAAAAAGTTGTTTCATTGTTCCTTGAAACATGTGTTCTAGATTTAAGAATCAATGTTTATAGGAAGTTTCCATTAGATTTAATCATAGAACCGAAAACATCCAACAGTTCATTATCCAAAGAGGGCATTCTTTCCAAAGGCAGGAATTCGTTTTGTTTTGAACTATATGATAACTAACAATGTTCATTTGTCGAGAGTATTGGTGGTTGTACTCATCAAACCCATTTGGGAGGAATAATTGTCTACTCCGGGACTCTCTTTGTAAAATTAAAATATTTCCATGAATCCTTATTAATTCACCAATATATCATAAGATTCCCATGGAATTTATAATCACTTATTTATATGTGTAAACATTAGAATCATTAGTATGTATTCAGGGATCTTCATTATGGGAAATATCTGTAAGTATTAAATGTTTTCCATTAATGGTGTCCTCTAATATAATTATTAGAGATTATTTTATTCACATTGGGATGATATTGTTTTTTAAGCCACTAAATGGGGACCTCTGGAATTTATTGTCATCCATGGAGATGAAGGTTTGTTTTGATCTTAGGATCTTTCCCAGAAAATGGGATACCTAAGTATCCATGTGAAAGGAATAAAAACCCATGTATTTTGGTTCTGCATAATAGGATGCATCATACCTTTTAAGTTCAAGTGATAAAGACCTCAAAGCAAAATGTTCTTAGTCCAAACATAGTGTGGGACTTACACTGTAGTAGCCCGAGGAACTTGTAAAGGCTATTGGTTTCCAAGTAAGATTAGACCCTGTTGAGAATATGGCCCGTAGAGAATATGGTTGACTTGAAATGTTGTGTTTTAACCTCACGGAGGCTTTCTACATATCCCATATGGATGGGAATCAAAGTCCATGTAGTTCGATAAATCTCATAGGAGGGTATGGTCCTCCTAGAAAGAGATGGTTTTGTGCTTACATCCTGAAAAGGATTCCTTGAGAATTATAAGATTTAATTTGGCGATTATTTCCTAATGTGAATGCCCATATTAGGGGAATTTAGGGTTGGATTTGTGAGGAGGAGATCCAGTGAGCCCGGGCTCTGAAAGATATTCTTACGTATAATGGTTTGAATAGGAATCAGTGTTCTCGTAGTTCTTTCCAATGAGTGTTTGTGCACATGTTGAAACCATCACGTATCTATAATCCCACTTGAGTCATTCTTAGTGTGATAAACCTGAGGATGTTATAGATTCATAAAATGACACTTCACACTTTGAAATTTTTCTTCCATGCTGATGGAAGAGGGTGCATCAACCGTTGAAGAGGGAGAGGTGACAAACCTTCCCTCTATTATTTTTACATTGTACAAGGTTCCAATGTAAGGAAGAATCGGTGAAGGTGAGGGGCTTATACCTGGATGGCTGCCCTAAAATTGGTCAGTGTAGGGGAGGGAGACTTCTTCATTGCTTGTGTGGAAAAGAAATACGCGAACCGTACCTTTCCTATCAGAAACCTGGTGTCCTGGGTTGTTTCTTTGTGAAGGCAGAGGCCATGACACAACCCTTCCCCCAAACTGAAAACATCCCTACACTGTTTATGGGAGAAAATTCCATCTGAATGTGGATATAAAAACACACAAACATCCCATGAATCTTATCTCCATTGTGAAACAAATGTGGGAATCCGATGACTGTGGAAATAAAAACCCAAATAAGAGACATGTTGATGTTCCTTTCCCAACGGGTTGAGAAGTCCTATGCTTTTGGTGGAGGCTTCAACTTAGTCCCTTTCAGATAAAATAACCAATGAAGGAAATAACCTACCATGAATGGCTTTTAATAGAGGTTACATGATCTATTCACATAAAAACTTCCCCCATGTATGCCGCATAGGTACCCCTCATTGTTGTATAGAATAGGTACATCGGGAAGGTATGTCGTGCATGTATACCACACAGGTATGGATGATGACTGAAGAATGTGAAAAAAATTCAAAACAGGCCTATCCAATTTTATTATATCTTCTCTCATGGTTTAAAGAGATACCTGAGACAATTTGAGGGATCTAGGTGAAAGATCTACACATACGGAGCTTCAGAGTGTCTGAAACCTTTTTTTATGTCCCAAAATAGGGAGCCCAAGGGCTTTATATATAGGCACGTATGTGCCTGGTCAAAGAGATGTTTCCCACGCAGGTCTTTCATGCAGTTTCTCCATGTAGGTATTCCACGTCGGTGCACCATGCATCTTCTAGTGCGGTGGTCTGGCGCGAGGCTCCTCCATGTAGGTAAGTCGTGCATCATTGACGTGTTGGTGCTCTGCGTAGGTGCATAAAAAATCATCTGGCATAGAGATCTGCCACGGAGTTTGGCTAAGTAGGTTGAAGATGTAGGTTAACTGCATAGGTCAGCTATGTAGGTCGACTGTGTTGGTCTGCCACGTAGGTCGGCCATGCGGATCTATGAAGATACTCCATCGCGAAGCTCTTTGGGAATATTGTATATTTGTATTTGTACATTTCAATCCATGATTTATGATCTGAATGATCTGAAGTTCTAATCATAGTACTTTTGGTATATTTCTCATGTATTGTCATCAAAATCACCCAATAAGGATTGGATCCAAAATTTACCAAGAAAGTCGAGTCATGAGGTGAAATTTGTCGATCATCACAGGTTTATCGTGCATCTGCTTCGTGAAGGAATGAAGCGAAGAGGTTGCGCACAGTCCGGATGCGTAGGTCTTCAGTTACCGATAAATAGGTCTCACCCTTTGCGATTTTTTCTTCATCTGCACTTTCTCCGAAATTCTGTAGCTCCATTTCCTATCTCGTTCACCTACCAATTATTGCATTGTTCTATCACATAATTTCATTGAATCTTTTTCAAAGTAAAATTTATTACCCGATGGAGCTATGCCAAAAGAATTCACTGATGGGGTTTCACTAGGATCCTTGGTGAAGTACCTCTGTGATGGACATCATTGGAGGACCTACATGTAAGGAATCGTCGAAGGACCTAGGTGACATGCCTCATCGAATGACCTAGATAATAGGCATCGTCAATAGACTTATGTGACATGCATCGCCTAAGGACCTATGCAAAAATTTTCCTTTGAGTTTTTTTATTTCCTCTTTAAAATTCTGACCTGGATGTTTGGTAATTTATTAACATGAAAGAATGACTCATTTAATGACTCATACATAAGAAACTAAGGATCACGAAAATGAAATGATGAATATCTACAGACCAAACTATTATGGAATTTTTTGAGAGTACTCTTCCTGGGATATGGATGCGTCTAATTTCATAGCAACGTGACTATGCTCAATGTCCGTATATACCCTTGTAAGGGCCTGGGATTTTTCAAGATGCCCATGTTCCATTAGTCAAGACGTACTTTCCCAAGAATTGGTTTCATCAATAATCCAACTATAACTGAATGAATTTTAGAGAAAGGGGCATTCTAATACAAAAAGGATCATTTCCTATTATCTACATCCTTCGTCATAGTGGTTGCACACCCAATATGAAAGATCATGTTGTAGATCCAATACCACATTGTTTTGATTCCTCTTTTTGTGATTCTCAAACAGATCAATCTAATGGTTTGAAAGGATATTGGGACCATTGTTCTGGAGGGGGTGTAAAATCCGAGGGGATGTGGGCATTTTGGGTACGTCAGACTTGTGAAGAATTTAGAAAAGAGTTATCAGTCATTCATATCTACGAAGATGTATGGATGGGGAAAACATATGTTTATAAAAATAAGTTCATATCTGAATTACTTATTTGACGGAGTCCACAAAAAAATTACTTTCATTTGATGCATGATGAAGATGGTGTTTTTCTCTGGGATATTTACAAAATAGATGGAGTTCCCATTCATGGGGAAATGTATGATCAATTCATTCCGCCTAATACAACATGGGTTAATGATTCTAGAACACCACATCTTTCTCATTAATTATTTAAGATGGTGAAGAGTATACCTATGTAAATGAATGTTATTCAAGCTAGAGTGTGGATGGAAGCCTTCATAGAACCAACAATAGATTACGGTCCAACCTATGGTAAACCTACTATTTGTCCTTCTGTAGATATCCAAGGCAGTTCAGGAACATATTTTCCTATGTTGTAAAGAGGTGATTATAATCACTAGGGCTATAAAGTCAAACCGGATATAGATGTAAAAATATACTTAGCTACCTTTCGTGCTATGTGGATATGTGTTTATTTACTTCCAGTCCGTGAATCCAGAGGTGGTGTTAGATCAAGGGCATTCATCATTGAAGATAAATTTGTATGGGGGAAGTATATTGGGCAAGAAACCCCTATATTTGAAATAATTTACCATCTCAAACTACATTTTTAAAATGGGAAAGCTCCATTTAGGATTGGAGGGCCATTCCAAGTGTTGTGGGGCTCAATTGCAGCACAATTGTCTTCATAATAAATGTGGAATTCTGTAAGTGTTCCCAATGGTCGATTCACCCCATTTTTATAGAATATATCTGGTGTTAAGCATCGGAACATGAGACCTTATGTGGTGATGAAGGTATTGAATGTCTCATGAGAATTACAATTCTTTTATTTTTGTAACCCATTAGTTGAATCCTTTATTGATGATGGTAAAGAAAATAATTTTGAGCTGAGATTTTATATGATGGTATTCAGGGATGGTGTATCATCAACCATGATTGATGGTGATATTGTCTATGAGGCTTATGTTCCCTATATGTTTTCTCTTCAATTAAGATGCCTTCAAAAATCAAACACTTTTCCTCCTATGTATGTTAGATAGGAGAAAGACCCACTAGTAGCGCAACAATTATTGATTCCAACAGCTTTAGAGGTATCCAAATTGTGAATTACGCTACCTCCACCAGATGCATCGATTGGACTGGAATATGGGTATTACAATGCATGGGAATCTTCATATCCACAAGGGGGTTTGATGAATGTAATATATCAAGTGGTGGCTACAATTACTCTTGCACGTGGAAATCGTGGTTATATGTCCATGGAAAGCGTTGATACCGATGATTCAGAGGTTTTAGAGCCCTAAAATATTCTTCGTAGGAGGTATACCAGGAAGCCCATGGATAGAGATAAAAATACTCCAATTCAAAGTTGATTCAGTGACCACTATCAAACATAGATTCATATTCCATCGGTTGAACATTCTAAAGAAAGGAGGCCTAATTAAGTTCATCAATAAGAAGATGTTGAATATCCTCCATAGCCAACCATAACAAGATTTAATTATGTGAGACCTTCATCCATTCATCATAGGGAGAGTGTAACCCATGATCTTAGGGACGCTAGGGCATTTCTCTAGCATGGAATTCGAATTCCAGATATTAGTGACATCATGGAACCTTCTGATTGAATGCTAGACAAAAACATGGTTAATGTAATGAATTATATTGTGGGAGGCTTTTATAAATGAAACTAATGAACAAATCCAAGCCTCTAAATTAGTATCACATATGATGGACTTAGGAGTCCAAAAAGGGGATATTTTCCACTTGGAGGTGGAGTGGGATATTTATGTTAATATTGAGAATGTATTTACCTTTTTCTTTTGTCTCAACTCTATATTACCATTTATCATCATTAATCATGATGAAAAAATGTATTTGTGCAGTTGGAATGTAGAGAAGGAGGCTCCAAACCAATTTATGAATCATATATGTATAGTCCTATAGGCTATCATATTGACGTAACAATTGATCAACCCAGGTCGCCAGAACATTCTCCCAGAGAAAGAATCGTGACTCGGGTAATGGCGACAGATAATCCTAAACCATTGCCTAACGTTTCCCCTAATAAGAGGAGTGTTTCATTCTCTCCCCGACGCTTTTGATAAAACTCAAGAGAGAAATGAGATTGATTCTAAGAATTCTCCTAAGGAGTATGTATTTATAATATCTTTAGGGAATACAACATACCTAATATATTCTGTTAACCACATTTTATCCTCTTGTATGTTCTATGTCTCTCTCATCTCTCAAGGGATTAAGAGCAAATTTTCAAGACCAAAAAAAGAACTAGAGGAATCCCCAGTTCGTGCTGATGAATCAGCATTTTTAGTAGACAAATCGTCAATAGATTTAGTTATATCGGCTCCAGGATCTACAGAGAGAGAGTAATGTAAAGGTAATATTAAATCAATTCCTTAATTTCTTTTTTCAAAGGATCCTGAAATTATCAACACTAATATTCCTATCACTTATGGTGAAAGGACTGAAGATCAAGGGAAATATTAGACCAATGCTGATATTGACCCAATCCATGAAATACCTTATGCTGGAATACCAACTGAAGAGCAAACAGAACAAAATGTCTACAAGGCCAATTAAGGAATCAACCAATGTTTGTTGGATATCATAAACTGTGATGATTCTGTAACATTTCAGGGCTTATACAACAAATATTGGACACCCTTAAACCAAATATTGATATTCCCATTTCCATCAAAGAGATTTGGGATTTTGTTTTGAGTAATTTCAAGGACGTAAGTGCCTATTCATGCTTTTTCCATATATAATTTATCTTATACTTGATTATTTATATAAATGTTCACCATATGAAACGTTATTTGTAGAAAATGTTGGAGAGGATCTTTTGAAAGAGGGTGTTCCACATTACCCTTTCGCTGGGGATGGAGAAATATCAACAGTGGATGCTTCATCAAGAGATGTTCTAGAGCATTCAAATTTCATAACTGAGCAAATTCAAGGAAATTACCCTTCTCAAGAATCATCTACGCAAAACACAAAGGTTGAGAAAACCGGGAATGAATCCAATCATGTAGCTGACTTATTATTGGGTAAATAAAATTAGATATTTGAATGATATTTGATTCCTCCATTTTAAACAAATAATGACATTGATTTTATCATTTAGGGTTATCAGTTCCTATATAAAAAGGTGAAGTTTATATTGTCTAAAGAGAAGTAGAACAAGGCTGCTCTTTAAGATACCTATTTCCAGAGTACATTTTACCTAATGGTAGTGACATAGATTCAGACTTTGAGATGCAATATGATCTTGGTATGAAACGTAAGAATACATGGAGACATATCTAGAGACTAATTTCTAAAAATCCATTAGATGAATTGTTGTCCCATTTTTAGAAACACCCATCATTATTCTGCATATTGGGAATTAGTGTATTTATTTATTTTCCTGTCTATGATTCCATGATAGAGAATGTTCGCAGACGGGAGCATAGGCATAAGCTGTGACAAAATTTTGAAGACTCTAGACGACACATTAATATTGAGGACTTTCAAGCAGTAATAATTGAGGTAGAGGAAAATCATAACAAGAAATAACTCGAGATTAGCCAATAAATCAATGAAACCACAAAGGAGTTGTTATATATTCAACAGAAACTCGATGATGTTCATAACAAGCATGAGAAGTTGAATCAGATATTCGGAGAAACCCTATTATGGGGGATAAATTCCATTTGAACTGATATGGATGCACATCATCAGCCATAGGATATAGGAGTAACTCAAGAGTATCAACTTTAATAGGCAGCTGATAGAGCTTATTATGTGTTCCAACAAATGAAATTTCATGTAGAGAGTTTATTCTAATAAATGATATAGAGGCTCAATATTTTGGATGACCCTCTATTTTCATATGAATTAATGAAATTTTGTTTTCAACCATAAAAATCTTCATTCCTATTTTTCAGGATTGTAATATGAAAAGAAAATGATTGTAATTATTCCTTTATTTTAAACAATATTTATTATAATATAATGAATTATGTTCTCAAAATTTTCTATTTATTCCGTGGTACCTAATGTGAAAAATATGAATGTTTATAGGGTTATATGGATAACCACACAAATATTTAATCTTTTGAAATCTATTTTTATTTCTAAATATTACCTAAATCATAAAAAATGTATGTTTTGTGATTTTTTTTTGATTTTTGTTTATAGAACCCTTCACGAGTTCTCAACCACATAAGTAGCAAGACTATTGTTACTGGAAGTCTAGAGTCTTGAATGTTGAACTATAAAGGGATAATATTTAGGGACAAATATATTTTACCATAAATTTAGAATTATATTTCAAACAAGAATTAGTGGCTGTGAATCACTTTAATATTCATTAAATATTTCCAAGGAAAATCTTGATTCATGATTTTTATGGTCACCAAATATAAAACCTGTATCAACAAAAGGGGTTTCTTTTCTAGGAATGAAGTTACCAATATTTACCAAACCCATTATAGGGGCCACATTATGCAGGGCCAACTGGGGCATAAGATGCATAGCCAAATAGTTGTATCTATTGACTGACAGGCATGTTACATAGGAAACATATGCAAGGCCACCTAAGGGAACATGCTACAAAGTGAAGCAACAGAGTTCTTTAGGAATTTGAAATTTTCTTCTGATAGATTGGGGGAAATTATATTTGGGTGACTCAAGACCATAGTATGTTTTTTAACAAGGAAATGAATTTTTAGATTGAAAAAAGGGCTATTTTAGACCATCATAAGTCATGAATATGAAAAACATTTTTATACATATTTGTTGTATGAGAAATGGCTAAAAATTTATTACAAAAGGGGAGATTTCTGATATTATATGGTGAAATTTTATGTCATTCAGTGAGGACATTGGTACTGTGCAGTTTAATGACTTGCAGTGAGGACATTTTTACTGTACAGTTCTATGTCAGGCTGTGAAAAAAATATGTGGATTTAATTTAATGTCTTTTGATTTGATCGAAGGTATTATAAAACTCCCCCAATTTCATGATAATTTTTTTTGGAAACATACTATCATATTCAGGTATGGAATGAAAAACTATAAACTGTGATTTAAGAATTTCTAGAACCGAAGAATGATATGGGAGAAGGAATAAAAGCATTAGATGAAGTCTTTTCTAAGGGTGATGTTACCATTACATGGAAAACCCATTACGGGTATGTATTATGCAGGGCCAACTGGTGCATATGAATAATATCCAAATAGCATCATCTTTTGACTGAAAACCCTGTTATGTATTCAACTTATGCAAAGATTCCAAGGGGAACATGTTTCATAGTCAAGGAGAAGAGCTATCCGAATTTTGATGTTATATTTCTAACAGTTGAAGAAAGTTTATGTAGATTTTGATTTTATAAAGCATATCTATTGGTTTATGGGTAAAGGTACCTAAATATGGAAAACTTATTCCCAATCAATATATCCATAGAATCATAGGAATAAGACTTTTATGAAGGTCTTACCCAAACATAAAAGATATGGTGTCCATAGTTTTAGGTCATACAAATAGGACCAGAAATTGAAACAATATATGATATGTGGCCAAGTGATTTAAAGTTTATTTCATAGTGCATCGAAAACTTGGTGAGGGAAATGTGTAAACCATGGTCTTGAATATTTTCAGACTGTGAGAAAGATAATGGGTCAAATATACTTGAATGGCTGTTTTATAATACATATTCGCATATATTGTCATCAATGATTAAAGGGGATAGAGATACTATTACTAGGAATGAAGTTACCATTACATAAAAAACCTGTTATGGGATATTTTTTATGTAGATCCAATAGGGAAACATGCTGCATAGCTATATAATAGCATCATTTGGCTGACAGGACTATTATTATGGAAACTTATGCAAGGCCACCTAAGGTCCTATGCTACATAGTCAGGAAAAATAGCTCTCAGACGTTACAAAACCTATCACCAGAAACTGTAAAAAAGATTGGGTGGATATGGAAATATTCAGGATGAAGAGTGTGAAATATGGACGAGGGTTTTTGTTCAATGTTTATGGGAAATATTTGAATCAATATTGACTATGATTTTAATGTCCTTTACCTAGATCGGAATCATATATAAAATGGAGACTGTCTTTGATTCCTTTAAATAAATATTATGTTGTGCAATTTTAATTCATGTAGTGTGGATATTTTAATGTTTGGTTTTAAGTCATGCCCTGAGGACACAGTACTGTGATTTTTTAAGTCATGTAGTGAGGACATTGTACTGTGCAGTTTTAAGACATGTAGGGAGGACATTGTACTGTGATGTTTTATGTCATGGATTGAGGACATTGATAACCCCAAAAGAAACTAAAAAACTCTTTATTTATATAAATAATCCATTTAGCCAATTCCTAACCTCACTTTATCTTTGGTCAGTGTGAGAAAAAAGAAGGATTAAGGGTTTCTTTTATAATGAAACGGTGACCCATGTGAGGAATAGGGGTGTTAAATTTCTATGCAGTTTAACGTCATGTGTTAAGGACGACAATGAACTAATGTGGAAAGAAAGACATATTGTGACATGATTAAGGGATAAAAACCCAAAGTGTCACTATGTGTCTAGTCGAGTAATGAATCAAGTCATACATATTTTTTAAAACATTCCCTATGCAGATTTAATTTTTATATAAAAAATAAAGGGATTTTTTTTCATGCGACTGGGCATAAGATTCGAGATCCATGCATCTCTACGTATCTCATTGAAAATGTGAATCAATCCATACAAAGTTCTTGAATATTTCATTCCTCATGAAAATGGAGTTTGACATTAAGAGTGGGGGGTTTTCCATGTTCTAAGAGAACAGTAAATCCTAAAAATATAAAATGTAATGAGGACAAAATCATATTTCTTAAGGAAATGATCTCTATTGATATGATCTATATACATGAGGAGAAAAAAATAATATGATTTTTTGATTGAGGTTGGGCCCAAAATTAGAGATTTAGGTATCTATACGTATCTAATTGAAAATGTGAATCAATCCATACGTAGTTCCTGAAACATGTTCTCTATGTAGATCTAACTCCGACATCGGAAAGAGAGGAACTTGTGTACTACTAATGAGTAGTGATGATGTAAATGATATTTTATTGTGCAAGATTTTAATTTAAAATAGATAAAATATTATTTTTACACATGATTTCAGGTCATTTAACGTCATGCGACAAGGTTGAAGATGCAACAAATTTTTTACATCATGCAGCATGGACTCTTATAATTGATATGCAGTTTAATGTCTTGCAACTAGGACATGTGGGATATGTAGTTTTATGTTGTGCAACAAGGACACTGTATTATTCAGTTTAATGTCATCTAGTGAGGACGGTGGTACTGTGCAGTTTAATGTCTTGCAGTGAAGACTTTGGTACTGTGCTATTTATAGTATTTTAGTGAGAACTATGGTGTATAATTACACAATGTATTTCTTCAAAAATCTAATATTGGTTGGAGTTGTAATGAGCTCTCCATCAATTGATATTCAATCATAATATCAATTTGAATAGACATTATATATTGAATATGTTCCTTCCCATTTGATTCATGTTTTGGAGGTTTCATTCCTGCTATCATTGGAGTCCTAAGGAATAATACGAATTCTCCATGAAGGAATGAATGAAGGAGAACATTCTTATTAAATGATCACAATTTTCTATTTTGATAGACTATTAGATGATGCCAAGCATGAAATTTTTTCTCATCTAATTGTTCTAACTCATTTATCCATTCCTGAGATCTTTAATATGTAGTCAACAGATAGTATATTTCAACACAAAGTGTAGGAAATTATATTTCAATTTGAAAAAACTTCTTCAATTCCATATAACATTAAATAAGGAGTTACTTGGGTAATAGTACGGGTAGTTGTTAGATAATCCCATGAAGAATTCAAATGTATATCAGGCCTTGATTTCTTATCTTTATCCACCATATTCTGGAGTGTATTTGATAGAGTATTATTGAAGTCCTTTATCTTTCTATTGACCAACTCATGATTGAGAGATGATGTGTTTGACTTGAAAATATGTTCTTGATACAACAGTTTTACTTCAACAGAGAAAAACATGGTTCCATTTTCCGTCAAAATAGTATGTGGGACACCAAATCTGGTTATGATATTAGTTTGGAAAAAACTTACAATGATTTTGGCTCTGACTTCTAGAGACGTATTTCATCTTCCCATTTAGAGAAGAAGTCAGTAACAGTGCGAATATAATGAACTGCTTAACCAGGTGTGGAGGATAATGCCCAACTACATCTATTCCCCATGTGGAAAACAACAAAGAGTATTTATATGGATGTAGCAACTCTGGGGGTTGATTAATGATGTTCTCATGCACTTGGTAGGGATGAAATTTCATAGTGAAATCTCTGAAATCCTACATCATTGAAGGCCAAAATAATCCAATCCATTGAATGTAATCAGTGAGTCTGTGCCCAGATTAGTGGGCACCACAAGCTCTAGAATGTACTTATTTCATGAAAACTGCAGTCTCTTCTCTACCAATACATCTAAATAGAATTCCTTCAAAGCCTCACTTATAAAGGATCATTTTGTTGTCTGGAATATTATAAAGAGTAAAATTGGCCGCTCATTTCTGGATCTGCTCCTTTTCAGCCCATTTTGTTTAAAGTACCCCATTTTGAATATACTTCATAATAGATGTTCTCTATCTCATGGTATGACTATATGGTTCAGAAGTATGGTTAATTTCATCAATTTCCTCCAATCTGGTTTGAAAAAAAGGTAAGACCAGATGAAGATGGGTAATGCTGATAATTTTCTCATCCCAATTTGGATATTTTAAGGCTATAGATACATTAGCTAGTGCATCTGATTGGGCATTTTGTGATCGCGAGACATAGGACAATGTCAGATATGAGGGAAATTCAGCCATTATCTCTCTGAGATAATCACAGAATTGGATAAAATCTTATTTTTTGATATAACATTCCCTATTTATTTGTTTCTTTACTAATTATGAATCAACTTTTTCCATTAAATGATTCATTTGAACCTGAAGGGCCAATTCCTAACATGCGATGAGAGCTTTATACAGAGCTTAATTATTGGTACCACCTTCATATAATGGGAATTAAAAAGTAAATACTTCCTTTTCTAGGGAAATATGGATAATTCCTAATCCAACTTTGTTGAGTTTAGGGTTTTCCAGTCTTTTCCCAATTGGACTACTGAAAGTACCATCAAAATTCATTTCCCATGTTGGGAAATTATATTGAATAGAGAAGACCTATTCATCTAGTATATCAGTATTAAATGACATGTCTTCCACAGATGAGTGCTCAGCAAGGAAATCACCCATTTCATGGACTTTTATTGCCTTTTGAGGAAAAACTGGATATCAAACTATTGAAAAATAACTTCCCACCATTTAAGATTCCATTTTAGCATAGGACGACTGAGGATGGATTCGAGTAGGTTATTACAGGAAACCAATTGGACATCATGATGGTGCAAAAAGTGTCTCAATTTTTTAACAGCAAAGATTAATGCCCAAAAGCACTTCTTAATAATTGAATAAAGAGTTTCCACATAAACCACATTGCGAATGAGATTATAAAGGTTGTTTTCATTCCCAATATCATTATTTTGGGAGAGAGAGGAAAATATTGATTACTCTAATGCTGTCATAGAGAGAATGAGTGGTCTTCCTTCAACATGTGACATCAATACAGGTGGACTCAAGAGTTATTTCTTGAGTATATCAAATGCTTCTAGGAAATCATTAGTCCATTGGTAAGTAACACTTTTCTTCATTAATCTAGTGAAGGGTAAACACTTTCCTGCCAAATTGGTGACAAAGCATTGAATATAGACAAAGTGTTCTTACCTTTCTCTTATTTATTTTAAATTTCGAGGAGGTGACATACTGATGATTGTTTTTTTTTCTCAGGATCAACTTCGATAGCACAATTGAAAACAATGATGCTAAGGAACTTTCATGAGGATACCATGAAAGAACATTTTAAGGGGTTCATATTCAAATTATTTTGCTGATGTTTGTCAAATATGGTCTATAAATCAACTAATTGATTGAAAAACTGTGTTGGTTTGACAAATAATTCATCCATATGTCATTCAACAAATTTCCCTAAAAAGGGTTTGAAGATATGGTTCATGACAAGTTGGTATGTTATGCCAACATTCTTTAATCCAAAGGGAATTACCTGATAGGAAAACAGACCTCGAGGGGATATAAATGCGGTATATTCTTTGTCCTCTATGTCCATAAATATTTGTTTATACCATGAGTATCCATTTAGGAAGGAAAGATCTTCATAACCAGTTGTTGCATCAATTAAAAGTTCTGTTATTGGAACTCGAAAAGCATCGTTAATATAACGCTGGTTAAGATATCTAAAATCAATGAAGTATCTAATTTTCCAATTATTATTTTTCACTAGGAAAATATTATCATGTCATATAGGATACTAAACTTCCCTATAATGTTTAGCCTTTATAAGTGTATCAACTTCCACATCAATTTTAGAGGTACGATTTGGGTGTGTTCTCCTTGTATCTTGCATGAATCCACAATGTTCTTCTAGAAAACCCAAATGATTGGTGGCTACATCCGGATTAACACCTATAATTTCTATATAATTCCCTGAAAATATATCTCTATGTTGCTTTAGAAAGGAAGTATACCCCTCTCGTTCACCAGAGGTCATGGTCTCAGTATTTATAGTGGGGTGAGGATCTTCTTCGGTTATTAGATTTATTTCACTGAGTTCATCCACGGTGGAAGAGACACCTTCTTAAAATACTATTGGAGCATCCCCTAGATCTTCCTCTTCATCCCCATTATGTGTTACCTCTTCTGTTTCCATTTTCATAGTATATTACAATGCAATACTCTGAAAGTTAGTGGAGGAGTCTGTATTTGAAAATCCCGAAGAAGAGGCCACCATATCTGACCCTACTGACGACAAAGGGTGATCCTTTGGTAAAGATGGATTTATGGATTAAGAATCAACATCTATTTGTTCTCCTATCATTGCTACAAATTCTTCTATTTTTATTGATGAAGTAGATGCTCATTGTAGTTCAATAGTTGAAATAAAAACATCTTTATCTAAGCATCAATCATTTCTTAGTGTATCAATAATTTATCCCCTGTTATTAGGTTCAATCAATGCAATTTTCATTATGGAAATTATTGTATGAAGGTTTGGATTTGGCTATACCCTTTAAATTTGATTGATGGGTAACACATAACTTGTACTCGAATTTATGAATGGATTTGATGGGATCATTTCCCATCAATTTGGTGAATTTACTATTGTTATCTCTTTCAACATGGACATCATTCCTTTTGTGGGATAAAACTATGCCTCAATGTAACGAGATTAAAATGTTTCAAATGGAACCTTGTCCCCATAAATTGTACTAATTTGACCCTTGAAATAGTATTTCAGACATCGGTGATATGTAGAAGGAATGGCAACATGTTGATGTAGCCATGTCATTCCATGAAGAATATTTAAGGCTGTGTCTTGACGAACAACCATGAAATATGAATTAGAAACAAGATCTCCAAACTGGGTTCTAATTTTAATTTCTTCTAGAGGTTCTTATTTAGTCTTGTCATATACATGCAACACTAAAGGTGATAGATATAAGTTAGATTCAGTCTGTCCCATCAACGAAGTGTACAAAAGGGAATGATCTGGACCCCGGAGCCATTATCAATGAAGGCTCGTTAGATGTCTATGTCATTTACCATTATAGAAAGATACAATGGTCTGATAGGATCAAATACTACATGGTATTTATCTTCATCTGTAAAACATATAATTGCATGACATTTTGCACAATCATTTTCTATACCTTAATCTACAGCCACAACAACTTCAGTTTCAAACTCTTGAGAACTTGACAAAGACTTAATGGGTGACTATTGAAGATTTTTTGATATATTCAAAGCATCCATAATTGACAACAAGGCCAGTACATGGGCCAATTGTTTCCAAACATCATACTTTTGATCCAAAGGTCTGCGTTTCCCTTCCTAGAGATGTGGTTTTGTAGGTGCTTTGGAAGTTGATGCTTCTGTTGTAGATGTACTATGTGTTGAAGCTGAAGCGGGAAATATTGTTGAATTTGGTAAATTAGACTGCATATGTCTATTAAAATACTGAGAAGAAGATGGTGTGGCTTCTAATCTATCCTCCAAAATAATTGTGTCAGAACTCAGCCAGTCTTTCAATGAAGAAACTCTTTGTTCTTATTGAGCCCGTTGAATGGCCCTTCCATGGGATTCTGTCGTATATATGGTTCGATTAGGGGTAGGGTTAAACTGGTGGATTTTTTGGATTCTCACATCCTCCCCTATATCCTTAACCTTTTCCTCTTCCTCTAGTTCCCCAATTAGGTACAAGGAAGTGTCAATCATTATAACCAGAATCATCATTGGCATAAGGATCTGTTAAAAGGATAACATTAACAGAACCAAAGATAAATTATTCTTCTGATGAGGATTCTTCCGGTCAGGTTACTTCTAGCTATTCCATTTGGATGGATGGTGACCGTTATTTTGAAATAGAATGTATAAAATCTTCCAGGGTCATGGACAACGTTGGAAATTGTGACGACCCAAAGGTTCATTAATGGAAATCCCTCTTGATCTAATTAAATGTCTCTTTATGTAAAAAGTTTATATAAAATGTCATATTCTTTAGTATTATGTTAATAATTGTGACCATTACTTTTATAACCATTGAACAGTGATCACATGATTAGAATAATTATAGGTCTTTAACAAACCTAATTTACCCAGAAAAAGGGAGTGATGGCCTCATCCAGTAGAATTGATCCATATGAAGCCCATATGTCAGAGCTAAGAAAATATGTGGCATCATTGGGCTTCACTCTTGACCAGGCCCATGCTGAGATTCATTATGTGAAGCTCGAACGGGACCATCTACAAGAAATGTTGAAGTTCATAGAGATTGCCACTCGAGTGATGTTATCTGAGCCACCCCAAGAGTCTGTCACTATCGCACATCATACCCTTAGGTCTTATGAGGCTAATTTAAAGGGTTATGTAACAAATATCTAGTACTATGATCATTTAAATTATTTTTTATATATATTAATGAATATAATTTCTTTTCAATATTGATACATTGAAAATAGTTTTTAAAGTAGAAATAGTGTTTTTAGTAATTACTTAATTAAGAATTATTTTTTATTAAATTAAGGGATTTTTGAATTAAATAATATTTTAATAAAATAATAATAATAATATTAAATTAACTATATATAAATGATCTTATAATTTTATGAATGCCATTGTAATTTTTATTAATGTTTGAAAGCCATTTTTGTCAAAACACGTGAATTTTTATTAAATCTCGTTTTTTATTTTAAAAGTGAAAATTAAATTATTTAGAAAATTATTTAGATAAAATAAATGTTATTTATGGAATCAGGATGTTAAAATTATTCAATGGTGAATTTTTTATAAATTTATGAGATAGTCAAATTTTTGGGTAAAAATTTAATACCGTTTAAATATATAATGTGTCTTATGACATTATAATGACCCAATAGTGTTGTAATAAAATACTATAAGCTTCATTGACTGCCAATATATGTTTTACCATTAAAATAATGTGATTTTGGGTTTTTTGACTTATTTTACAAAGCATTAACGGACCCCTCAAGACTTATTAAACATCTTGTGTTTTTAAATTAATTCCATGGGAGTGTGACTCATCTCCACATAATCAACCCAATTATTTTAAGAAGTTCTGACTTTGGCCGTATAAAATATAGTTTCCTCTCCCATTTACCAAAAACCATGGGAAAACTATGATCTGATTTGTGGTTTGGATTAGTTTAATGTAAGGGTTCCCGAACCTAAATAATAAAGAATTCAATCTCCTTTATTATATATACACACCCAAGCTCCCACTTCATCCTAACTCAAAGCCTTTTGAGTTCATCCAACCTCTTCCCTAACCTCTCCAGAATCCTCCCATGGTGCCCCAAGCTCCCAAGAAGCCTCTCTGAAGCCTCTCTCAGGCCTTTGGAAGCACACTTACAAGTAAGCATTTTTCTTCCTTTCACTTTTTGTCTAATATTCTTAGTATTGTTATTACCTCTTAATTTAAATTATAAATACTGGGGTATGGTTTAGAACCTCCCCCATACTGCCCTCTTATTGTTTGAATTATGGGAGACCCCTTTCTCTCTAATTAAATGCCTCCCATGTACACCCATTACTATGCCGAAATCTCTAAATGGAACGTATCTCTCTTAATTTACATTCAAGCAATAGTTTTGTATCATGAATTGAAATTCCATTACAATTGACGGTAAATATATCTATTTTACCCCCCTTACTGTCCATTACATGTAGATATGATGAGACACCCTTTTACCTATCATCAACCATTTTTTATGAATTCTTATATCACACCGTTGCGCCAGTGAAATTGAACTGATTTTCTAAGCCAATGCCATTGTGTAGTGAATACCATGACCATTTCTCCAACAAGGGTATTCACCTTCATGCATATTTACATATGTATTATAAAGTTTCATAACACATTCCTTTGTCATGGAATTAATGATTATGTTTTATAAATCCATGTTTTATGATCCATGTCGCACTCTTATGCATGAAATGGAATTTTTAAAAAAGGTGAGAAATTATAGAGCTCCAATTCATTGGGCAAAGTATAGTATCATGATACGTCATGTGCAATGAGTGTTGACTAATGCTAATTCATGTTCAACGCGGGTTCACTCGTGCTTCATGTGCAATGAGGATTTACTCATGCTCCATGTGCAGTGAGCCTTGGCTCATGCTAATTCCATGTTAAGTGTTATTGCCACATTTCCATGTTATGATTATCATGATTTATTTTGTCTTTATGTTCATTTTTATCTTTTTCTCTATTCATATGCCTATTGTCTAACATGTATTTTACTCCTCATGTATTCTTTGTTTATTCCCTTACTGGGATTTATAGCTCACCCCTTTTCTTATGAAAGTCCTCAGGTTGTCCCATGCAATGCTAAGTACGAGGTAATGTAGTGTTCATGTAATGGAAGTTTTCAATAAAGATGTTGTATTTCATGTTTTAAGTTGATATGTAATGATCATAAGCCCCAAATACAATATACCTCTTGATCATCCATGTTGTATCAGGTGAATAGTTTATGTAATAAATCATGTTTATGTTTGTAATAAAATCAGGGTTTTCATAGTTGGTATGAGAGGATAGGTTTAGTTATTTTTGGGATTGGGATTAGAAAACCCTAGAAAATCCTGGGAGACCAGAATAAGTATAATAAAAACATCCCTAAGTCTTATTAGGTATTGATTATGTGGTTTATCAAACAAATACATCCCGGTCTGGATATGAGTAGGTAGAGGTGGCTATGGCACAGATGTATACTAGGGGTAAAACCCGAAAAAACCGCTTTGTGCTATACTCGAACGAGAACTGGTTCACGACAATAGGCCTTGCTGCACTCTTGGTTACGACACTCCCATGGGATACGTTTTGATAAATTCACAAGCTTAGTATGAACCCTTATTAAGGGAATAAAAAAATGCCCCTAAGAATATATGATAGAAAGTAGATCATCAAAAGCCTAGATTGAAGCCTATAGAGTCATGAGTTATGGAAATAAAAGTTTATTTATAGCTCAAAAACTTTTGTCTTTGGATTAACATTTATGAGTTACCCCCTAAATTTCATTTTATTCCAGCCAATGGCCAGTAATAGGAGGACTCGGGCTAGGAACCGATGTGAAGATCGGTGTGATGACTGTACTAATGAGATGCCCAATCCAATGGGAGCGAGAATCGTGAAATTTGTCAAGATTATCTCTCAGCTAACTCAAGATTTGAATAGAAACATGGGTCAATAGGAATTTCCAAACACCACTAATATTGAAGAAGTTTCTATCGAGAGGTTTATGATACAAATGCCTCTTACTTTTAGTGGATCATTCGATCCCACGATCGATGAACAATGGATGAAATCCATTGAAATGATCTTTTCTGTCCTTCATTGTTCTAAAAAATAGAAGGTTCTACTGATGGCTTATCGTATGGAATGTGAAACTGATCAATGGTAGATGTGGATCAAAAATACAAAGCCCGAGGAGGCGATCGAGGCATTGGAATGGAAGGATTTATAGAAGATTTTTTTGATAAATATTTTTCGTGCACCCTTTGGATTAAGATGGAATGGGACTTCCTTTCCCTCATGAAAAAAATGAATAAGAATCTATGGGAGCGTACGAGGCAAACATCACAAGTCTTTCACGATACGCTTCCGTCTTGGTCGTTACCCCTGAATGCAATGATGAATGCTTCTTTGGTGAGGTGAATCCTAGCCTGCGGAAAGCATTAGAGATTCGTGACTTCAACAGCTATGAGGAAATTGTCCGATGGGACCTTAAGGTCGAAATGGAGATCAGAGAATCACAGGGGTATCATGGGGACAAGAAGTGTAAGGTGTACATAAATTCTGGTGGCCCGATGGATAAATCCAACAGTACTAAGATGATCCAGCACCACAAAGTCCAAAAGTGTGGAAAGAAGCACCCTGGAAATTTCCTCAAGGGGACGAGGAAATGCTTTAGGTGTGGAAGATAAGGCCACCTAGCTGTTAAATATTGGTAAGAAAGACCCGCGGCTTCGAGAGAGGAGAGGAATGCTCCGTTCAAACCGCAAATCATTGTTCATTGCTACAACTACAATGAACCGAGACATCTTAAAAATCAGTGAATTAATCCAAAGCTTTTTGGAGGTAACCAACAACCTAAAAGGAAGAAAGGAAGAGATTTTTCCATCACTTCTGCCGAAGTGAACCCCGACAACGAAGTGGTTACAGGTACGCTAGTTATTGATTCACGAATAGCGAATATAATTTTTGATTCAGGTTCTACACATTCTTTTGTATCTCGAATGTTTAGGAGAACAATCCCAGCACCACCGCAAATCATTGAAGTGAAGATGTTGGTGAGTACAACAAATGGGGAAATCAAGGCATCCGATGAATATAACTCCTCCCCTTTCATAATATGTGGATTGAATTTCCCAGCAAACCTTGTCATAATACCTCTAGTGGAATTTTATGCAATTATTGGCATGGATTGTATTTCCTTATATAGAGCCAACATTAATTTTCGGGAGAGGTAAATCACACTCTATATGGAGAATCGAGCCCCCGAGTATTTACAAGTGTAGGGAGGAAGATGAATATCCTTTAGCTCCATCATCTTAAGCATGGATATTACTACCCTATGAGCATTCTTATTTGTCTTAGATGATTGAGTCCAAGGATTAAACCATCATTGATGAAATGCCAATTATGAGAGAATTTTCTAAAGTGTTTCCTGAGGAACTGTCTGGTCTTCCTCCTATAAGAGAGGTTTAATTCTCAATTGATCTTATACCTAGGGCACTAACAATATCCAAGACTCCATATGTAATGGATGTCGTTGAGCTTGAAGAGCTGCTGAAACAACTATAGGAGAATTTGTATAAAGGGTTTATACACCCAAGTGCTTCACCATGGGGTGCACAAGTCCTCTTCGTCACGAAGAAGAATGGGTCATTGCGGCTTTGCATCGATTATCATGAAGATAACAAAATCACGATAAATAACAAGTATCATCTGCTACAGATCGATAACTTGTTTTATCAGCTGCGTGGAACACAATACTCTCCAAGTTAGACTTGCGGTCGCGATATTATCAAGTAAGGGTGAAGAAGGAAGATGTCCCCATGACTGCTTTTCGTACAAGATAATGTCACTATGAATTCATAGTAATGCCTTTAGGACTCACCAATGCTCCAGAAATCATCAGGGACTTGATGAATAGAGTCTTTAGAGATTACCTAGGCAAATCTGTGGTAGTATTTATAGATGATATTCTAATATACTTCAAAACTAAGGAGGATCATGAGGAGCATTTAAGAACTGTACTGGAGACTTTACGCAAGGAGAAGCTCTATGCAAAGTATATCATGTGTGAGTTCTGGTTAAAGGAAGTCTCATTCTTGGCCCATATCATCACAAGAAATGGGATATCAGTGGATCCCTCCAAAACAGATGCAATTGAGGGATGGTCGAGGCCAACATCGGTAATGGATATCCATAGCTTCTTGGGGTTAGCTTGATATTATCGACGATTTGTGAGGAATTTCTCACGATTTTCAAACCCTCTTACTAAGCTAACTCGAAAGGGAGTAAAATTTTCATGGAGTGATGAATGCAAAAAAAGCTTCAAGGAGTTGAAAATGAGGCTTATCACTGCACCTGTGCTCACTTTAACCACAAGTGGGGAACTTTTTGTGGTATTCAGGGATGCATTGAAGAATGGTTAGGCTGTGTGCTAATGCAGAATGATAAAGTGATATCCTATGCCTCAAGGCAGTTGAAAATCCATGAGAGGAACTATCCAATGCATGATCTAGTGTTGGCAGTTGTGATAATTGCCTTGAAAATCTAGCAACATTATCTCTATGGGGAGAAATGTGATATATATATTGACCAAAAGAGTCTTAAATATATATTCACACAGAATGATCTTAATATGCACCAGAGAAGACAGATAGAGATCATCAAGGATTATGACTGTTCAATACATTACCACCCTGGGAAAATGAACAAGGTGGCAGATTCCCAAAGTAGAAAGGACCCAACGATTCTATCAATGATGAGAATTGAAAAGGATCCAATCTTCTTAGTCTTGATGAAGATGGAAATGGGAATCATAAAAAAGGTAACATCATCAATCCTTTCACAAATGATTGCTCAACAGTCTCTTAGATAGGTTAAAGGATGCTCAAAAGGAAGATGTGGGAATTCAAGAAAAAGTGGAAGCTATCGATAAAGGGAAATACTCACAGTTTAATGTTAATGATGAAGGAATTATGCGATTTAGGAAGAGACTATGTGTTTAATAAAGTTTGGAGCTAAAGAAGGAACTTTTGGATGATTCACATAGTTGAAATTTCTCTATTCACCCAGAGAGCACAATGATGTATCGAGATCTCCAAGAAAACTTATGGTGGGATAATAAGAAGAAGGAGATCAATGAATATACATCAATGTTCCTGGTGTGCCCGCATGTGAAGGCAGAGAGGCATAAGTCTAAGGGGATGATGCAACTATTTAGCATACCAGAATGGAAATAGGAGAACATCACCATGGAATTTTTCACCAGACTTACTAGGAAATACAAAGGAAACAATGCAATATGGGTTGTTGTGGACCGTCTTACCAAGAATGCACACTTAATTTCTATTCACGAGGGTTTCTCATTGGATCAACTAGCACATATATATATCTGTGAAGTGGTAAGGTTTCATGGAGTACTACTATCTGTTGTGTCTGACTGAGATCCATGATTCAACTCTATGTTTTGGAAGAGACTTCATCATGCTCGGGATACTGAACTGAACATCAGTACGGCCTATCATCGTCAAACTGATTGCCAATCTGAGCGGCCTATCCAAACACTTGAGTAAATTATAAGAGAATTCTGAATGGACTTTAAACGTGGATGGGATACACATCTTCCTCTGGTTGAGTTCTCTTATAATAACAGTTTGCACTGGAGCATCCATATGGCACCTTATGAAGCCATATATGGGAAATGGTGCAGAACACCAGCATGTTGGGATGGGGTTGGTGAATGTAAGCTGCATGGACTAGAAATGGATGAATAAATGGGTGAGAAGGTGAAAACCATTCAACAACATATCAAGGCATTCCAGAGTTGACAGAAGAGTTATACATATAACCGTCGATGAGAACTTGAGTTTATAGTTGGAGACATGTTTTTTCTATGTATATCTCGGGGGAAGAAGGTCATGTGGATTGGAAAGAAAGGGAAGTTATGTTCACGGTACATCGGCCCCTTCGAGATTCTTGATCGTGTTGGGGTTGTGGCCTATCGACTAGCACTTCCACCAACCATGGCCAAAGTACATGATGTCTTTCATGTATCCCTCTTAAGGAAGTACATATCAGACCCGTCACATGTACTCTCTTCTAATGTGGTAGTGTTGGAGGATGATCTTTCTTATGAAGAGCAACCCATGAAGATCTTAGATCATAGAGAAAAAGTTCTACGAAATAAGACAGTTCCCCTCGTCATGTTGTTCTGGTGAAACCGAAAGTTTTAATAAGAGACTTGGGAATCAGAGAAAATGATGAAGTTGAGTTACCCACATCTGTTTTAGTATGGGAAAAGTAAATTTTGAGGGCGAAATTTCATAAGGGGGAATATTGTGATGACCCAAAGTTTCATTAATGGAAATCCCTCTTGATCTAATTAAATGTCTCTTTATGTAAAATGTTTATATAAAATGTTAACTTCTGTCGTTTTATGTTTTGAATTGTGATTGTTACTTTTATAGTTGTTGAACAGTGATCACAATATTAGTATAAATATACAGCTTTAACAAACCCAATTTACTCAGACAAAGGAAGCGATGGCCTCATCTAGTAGAATTACTCCATACGAACCCATTTGTCGGTGATCGGAAAGGAGGTGGAATCTTTGGGCTTTTCTCTTGACCAAGCCCAAGCTGAGTTTCATCATGTCAAGCTCTAACGGGACCATCTACATGAGAAGTGGAAGTTGATAGAGATTACCACTCGAGCGATGTTATCTGAGCCACCCCAAGAGTCTGTTTCCTTCGTACACGTCACCCATAAGTCTTATGCGGCTGTTTTACGGGGTTAGGTAACAAATCACTAGTACTATGTTCATGTAAATTATTTTTTTGTATATATTAATGAATATACATTCCTTTCATTATTGATACATTCTAAATAGTTTTTAATGTACAAATAGTGTTTTTAGTTATTATTTAATTAATAATTCTATTTTATTAAATTAATGGATTTTTGAATTAAATATCATTTTAATAAAATATTATTATTATTATTAAATTAATTTAATACAAATGATCTTATAATTTTATGAATGCAATTGTAATTTTTATTAAGGGTTGAAATCCATTTTTGAAAAAACCCGTGAATTTTTTTTAAATGTCAGTTTTTTTAATAGTGTAAATTAATATATTTAGAAAATTATTTAGATATAATAAATGTTATTTCTAGAATCAAGACATCTAAATTATAAAACAACAAATTTTTCATACTTTTATGAGACATTAAAATTTTTGGTTAAAAATTAAATACCATTTAAATATATAACGTGTTTAATGACATCATAATGACCCAATAGTGATGTAATAAAATACTATAAGCTTTATGATCGGCCAATATATGTTTTACCATTAAAATAATTTGATTTTTGGTTTGTTTGACTAATTTTATAAAGCATTAGTGGACCATTCAAGACTTATTAAACATCCTCTCTTTTTAAATTATTTTCCATGGGAGTGTGACTCACCTCCACATAAGCAACCCCATTATTTTAAGAAGTTAGGACTTTGGCCAAATAAAATATTATTTTCCCCTCCCCTTTTCCAACAACCATGGGAAAAAACCGTGAGCTTATTTGTGGTTTTTATTAGTTTAATGTAAGGGGTCCCAAGCCTAAATAATAAATAATTCACTCACATTTCCTATATAAACCCACCCATGCCCCCAATTTATCCTCACTCAAATCCTTTTTAGTTCTTCCATCCTCTTCCCTACTACCTCTAGAATCCTCCTAAGGTTCACCAAGCTCCAAAGAAGCCTCTCTCAAGCCTCTCTCAAGCCACTGGAAGCACACTTCCAAGTAATGGTTTTTCATCTTGTCACTTTTTGTCCAATTTTCATAGTATTTTTATTCCCTTTTAATTTAAATTATATATATTGGGGTTAGGTTCCGCACCTCCCCCACACTTCCCTATTATTGTTTGAATGATGGGAGAGCCCTTTCTCTCTTATTAAATGCCTCCCATGTACACCCGTTACTATGCCGAAATTTCCGAAAGGAACTTCTCTCTCCTCATTTACATTCAAGAAATACTTTTGTATCATGAAGGTAAATTCCATTACAATTGTTGGGAAATGTATCTATATGACCCCCTTACTGTTCATTTCATTTATATATGATGAGACACCCTTTTATCTCTCATCAAACATTTTTTATTGTTTCTTATATCACGCCGTTACACTGCTAAAATTGCACCGATTTTCTAAGCCAATGCCATTGTGTAGTGAATACCACGCCCATTTCTCCATAAAGGGTATTCACATTAATGCACATTTACATATTGATTATAAAGTTTCATTACATATTCATTTTTTTGGAATAAATAATTAGGTTTTATGAATCAATGTGGTATGATCCATGTGGCACACTTATGCATGAAATGAAATGTTTAAGAAGGGTGCACCCTTATAGCGCTCCAATGCATTGGGTAAAGTATAGTATCATGATATGTCATGTGAAATGAGTGTTGAATCTAAATAATTCAAGTGAAACGAGGGTTTACTCGTGCTTCATGTTCAATGAGGATTTCCTCATGCTCCAAGTGCAATGAGCCATGGCTCATGCTAATTCCATGTTAAGTGTTGTTGCCACATTTCCATGATATGATTATCATGATTTATCATGCCTTAATGTTTATGTCTATACTGTTCTCTATTGATATCCCCATTTCCTAACATGTATTTTACTCCTCATGTATTCAATACTTATTCCTATACTGGGCTTTATATATCACCCCTATCTTATGCAAGTTCTCAGGTTATCCCATGAAATGCTAAGAGGGAATGTAGTGGACATGTAAAGGAAGTTTTCTATAAAGATGTTGTATTTCATGTTTTATGTTGTTATGTAATGATCCTAATCCCCAAATATAGTAGACCTCTAGATCATCCATGTTGTATCAAGTGAATAGTTTATGTAATAAATCATGATTATGTTTGTAATAAAATCAGGGTTGTCATAGCCATGACGTGAGCTCATCCTCTTCTAACTTCAATTTATTCTTATGAACACATTTTTTTCTTTGAGGAACACCCTTTCGATGATGATGGTTTTGTTGTGTAATGAGAGGTAGAAGACACAATTGGTTGTTTCAAGAGTGTTCATAAAATATCAAGAGTCCGGTTAATCATTTTCCTAATCATCCAATCATCATATTTTCTTACACATTTACTTATAACCTCTTTCCATTCTCCAACTTCCTCTAGATTGGTAGTAGTGACATGTGCTACTTGAGATGATGAACTTTCCAATTTCACTTGTCTAGATTCTAACATATTTTTATGATAGTCTTTGAAAACAATGAACTTTTAAATGGGGTGTCCAAACATTTGATGAAAGGGACATTAATTCGGATGATCTTCATCTCCGTATTTATTTGTCTTTTTCGGCCTTGGAAACGGAACCAAATTTTTTTCTTTGGTGGAGATAAAGTAACCAGGAACTTTTTCGTTCCTGAAATAATTCACATTATTCTTTTATACCAAAAATGGTTTCATCCTTTGATCTCATTAACCATATTGATGAGATTGTCATTTCTAATGATGCTCAAGAGGCGGAGACCTTTGGTATGATGAATATCCTTAACTAGAAGTAGGTACATGTGGCTGTTTGTATGTGATTTTACCAGCATCTACCTTTCCTATCCTCCTTCATGGAGATGATTGAATTAAATGAGTTTTAGCCATAACTTCTATAATATAGTCTTATATCTTCTTTGAAAATGATGTGAGGTCTCAAAACCCACCGTGTATTTCACAGGGATCAATGGTGTGTGCAATTCATCACGTATATTTTCGACCTATATTGGCAGCAACTCTTCTTCTAGGAGTGATAAACTTATGGAATATGTCAATCCCTTCCATCGAGCAATGAAATATGAAACTCTTTCATTGTCCCTTTTCTTACAATTGGTAAGATCAAAAACTGTTATCTTTGGTAGTGTTGAGAAAAATTAAAGAAGGAATTTATAACAGATATCATCCCACCCAGTAATTAATCGAGATTTCAAACTTGTAAACAAGACAAAATCTAGTCCTTGTAATGACTCTACAAAACACCTAATCTTAACTAATTATTGTTGTTGAGATGTTCTCATCATATGATCACAATGAGATATAAAATATGTTAAATTTTTTTCCAGATCTCCCAAACAATTAAATATTGGGAATGTGGTATTCACAAAAGTTTGTGTTGGAGGAATTGCATCTACCCATTCAGGGTAAGCTCTCTTTTCCGACTGAGAAGTTGCAAGTCTTTTACTCCATAACATCCAACCAAATCCATAATGCCTCAATTGTGTTTATATGAATCTGGTGAATATCCATATGAGCATGCTTCTGTACAAGTATAGCAATCAGAGTTTGAGATGGTGTAATGACCAGTAAAACCAATGATGGTGGTGTTGATATCTACCTTGGATAACCCATGGGAACAAGTCTATCATGATTTATATGATCCTACATTGATTGTGTAACCAGTGGAGGGAAATAGTTATCCCCATTTGTAGTTACTATAAATCCTCTTTGTTGAGGATCTCCTACAGGATTTTCATGTTGAGGACTTTCCTGGAGAGTATGTCTAGAAGAAATGTTGTTTCTATGTAACTCTATATTGGGTCTTTTCAACTCCTTGATTTTCCCTTATTGTTGTGAAAATATCTCTTCATGTGAAAGAGATTGACATTAACCAATGGAAAAGTGAGATTCAATCTGTCATTTTTCTTTCCCAGTGTTAGATGCCTTTCGGTGAGGGGAGAGTTGGTTATTTGAAGGCTTATCGAAATTCAGGCTAATCCTTTGATTTCGGGTATGTAAACCATATTTATTTGCCTCAGTGTGTACATTATTATTGACAAGAACATTATCTTATGATTCCCTAGAACTGGACTTGTTTTATGGAGGATCTTTTGCAATGTGGTTAATAACATTCAATGGTGCATAATGCATTGGTGGCATTCCTTCAGTGGTTCTGCTCGATCATAACCCTTTTTTCATACATGAGACTCCATTCTCATATATGAATAATTCCATGGAAAAGTTTGGAAGACATTAAAAATAAAGTAATCATTGGACAATTTAGTTGTACACTTTCCTTGTGGATTTTTCCCTATTTATGAGAAAATTGACTTCCATTGAGGAGGGGATTGTAGATGTGAAGAAACCCCCAGCCATGCAGGCTGGGGGTGATCCTATTCTTCTTCTTCAAATAGTTTAACATTGATTAATAAATTTGATGGAGGAATTAAATGATCCTCTATCCTGATATGCTGGGATGATTCTTGAATTGTTATATCTGAAATTCGCTCAACTTCTCATCAGATTTGGCGGAATTTGGTTCACACATATTCAGGGTGCATCATCTGAAAATCACCCAAATCATCTGTTTCAGAATATCATTAAGCTATTTTAGACATTTTCTTCCTCTGATGCCTGAAATTCTCAAAACGGGATGCATGTTCAATATTCTCAAATACATGATGTAAAAGTATCTCAGAAACTTATTTTCATTTGGGCCTTATTCTAATGATAACTGTTTGAGTCCTATTTTTGAGCGTACATTTGATTACATACCAAACCTATTTATTGGGGCCGACCGTGGGAAATAGAAATCCATGAAACCAATTTTTGTGAATGTTGATGCTTTTGGAGTGTAGTGAAATGAAATGCTCCATACTCACCCCATCATCTGATGCAAACACTAGATGGGGAACTAGAAATTAACTGGTGTAGTCTCTTTAGAGCATTGAGACATTCCTTCTGAAGGGTTCACTAATTTTTTTCAAATTTTGGATGTGGGGAAACTATGTTAGATGCCACGTCAATTTGGTGTTGTAGATCTTATATTATCATTACACGATTTTGATATTCATCATATGGCAATACTTTGGTTTTCAAATGATGAAGTGTTTTCCATAAGTTGAGACGAATGTCATGAATTCAATCTTATGTAATCCATTCTAGAATATCATACTGATAATTTTCCAATGTCCTGAACATGAATGTTATTTCACCTTTAGATATTTGTTTCCTCATTTTTAACACATCTTTTTCATCATTCAAAAGATGTTTCTCCACTTGATCTGACTAGAGTGGATGCTCTATAGAAGAATATAAATGACCCAAGTGCAGTTTGGAGAATGGACATTCCCTTAAGATGTCTTCTGACTGGGAAAACATTTCACCCATAAATTACAAGGCATCAGGCGTGAATCTCCTTGTGTTTGCATGTGCCTTGAGATAGGATGGTTTTCTTGTTATTACATTGAAAATTATGGAATTGTTCTGACAATGTGAGATAATAATAAGGATATGACATTCAATATGAATTCCATCATGGGGAGGATCACCATTGAGAGTTACAGCAAGGGATAACTCTATTTGCTCCTTGGTCCTCTGACAACATGGAGGGTTTCCATGGTTCTCATCTGGATATAGATAATCTAGATTGACCGAATTTTAATGAAGCAAGACATCATGAAGAACTGTTTACTGAAAAATTCAGTATTGAAAATACTACTCCCAATATTTAGTAATGAGTGGGTAGGATCTTGAGTTGCAAAAGATAAATGTATTAGGGCTTCATGAACTCCAACGTTATGGGGAGACAAATCACATCATGAATCTTAAAATTCCAACATTTTTTTGTGTGAATTATTTTTAGATGTTCTCTTATACTTATTTGGGTCCACCTTCTGGGAGAAGTGGATATAATGGGCAGGTGTATGTGCCTGCGTTGGAGTAGTTACCAGAATAGACCGATTATCTCTAATAGGAAAGGGTGTATGTTCCCGATCATGTTGTCTGTATGATATTGGGGAATTTTCCTCATGACCATCATAGAATGGAATAGATGTGTGTATCTACTCTATGATGGCATGTCGTTGTGTTATCCTATGTGTGGTGAAAAATTTATATGTCTTTTCCCATGAAAATGATGAAGTAGTTGTTAAAATATCCTAGCATGCTTCGAAAATATGAGTAGGGATATGCGTCTTCCATTTCATCAATGATAAGATGTTTTTGGTGACTTCGACAGATATAACATGAATATACATTCATTCCATATCTTTACTAGGTTTATGTACCTCCTCATGTCCTCCTTTTCTGGTCAATGGGTATTGACAGTACTCATGCATGGGTTTAGAGAGTTGGGTCTGCCCCGAATTTGTCATCGGAGCTTTCCGACTAACATCTTCGGGTCCTACCAAATGAAATTGTTGGTAGATGTGATGATAATTTGTAGGTGTATATGCTTTCTTGTTGTCTCTCGTCATCTATGGAAGATGGATTTCCTTCCATATTGGAAAATGAGACTACTGACAGAATTGGTGATTGTAAATAGGTGTATGATCTTATTTACCAGTTTCCCCACATTAGATTGGCATGCCTCTTTAAATATAGTAAGATGAGCCTGTTGACTGGATTATATCTTGTATACAGGTTTATGTTATTGTTCACGATATTCCGCTGGGTTTTTCTGGTGGTATTTATTAGTTGTTATCAGACAAGCTTGCTGAGAAACAAAATTTCCACTGACGGGTGTATATGCCTTCTCATCATTTTCCATCAAGTCAGGTCGATGCACATCACCAGAAAAGGAATGGGTGATTACATGCACCATTTTGATCAGATGTTGTCCCTAGTGGTTCATCTTTCATGCCCGAGTCTGAGAGACCAGGGCCCAACGTCCCTAGGAAACACCCCCATCATTGTGGGGGTTCACAACTACATTATTCTGACGGCGATTACTGGTGGGAGTCCTCAAGAAGGACTCATTAATTCTTGAATTGAGGACTTAAGTGATCTATTTATCCACCTACCTATAGTATGGGAGGGACTTATGCGTTCTTTGGATAAGGACCCAAAATGGTTGTAGAAAGTGGTTGGCACCATCTACATTTTGATCATTGGTCGTCGTTGGCCAGATGATCGGGGATTGTTTTTATCTTAGAGGGATTGTCGAGCAGTCTCTAAAGATGGGATTGTACCGTTCTGGTGATATTCCATCACTATAACATTATGGACCCAACGTTGAAGACACTGGGTTGGTGATAACATCCTTCCCGTCGATGGAGATCCGGCTTAAGCAGCAGTCGGTAAAATCCCAAATGTTGTCTAGGAGAAATCCATTCTTTGGATTGAAGAGGATTACATGGAAAATCAAGAACAACAATAAGCTCTATTAAAGATGCTTTTTTTCCATATGGATACATGTGTGATTAATTCCTTTTTATAGACTTCCTTTATCAATTTATAGGGGCATAACATGTGGGTAACATTATTAACATAGTTAACGATTCACGTTGGGTTCATTATTTTTGTTTTATTGTTTCTTGAAACTTGTGTAACAGATTTAAGAATAATTGTTTCTATGAGGTTTATATTGGATTTATTCACGGAACTGTAATATTTCTAGTATTCATTATCATATGAGGACCTTCATTCCAAAGGATGTATTTTGTTAGGTTTTGAAATTTACAATAAATAATAATGTGCATTGTTCGAGAAGATGGGAGGTCAGACTCATCACAACCTTTAGAGGGGAATTAGTGTCTACTATTGGACTCTCTTTGTAAAATTAAAATATTTTCATGTATTCTAATGAATTCACCAATTATATCATAAGTATCCATTCAAATTTCTAATCACTTATTAACATGTGTAAAACTTTAGAATCATCATTGCGTTTTCAAGGTCTTCATTAATGGAAATATCCATATGTGTTAAATGTTTTCCATCAATTGTATCCTCTAATATACTGATTATATATTCTTTTAATCATCCTTGTGATGATACTAGTTTTTAATCCACTCAGTGGGGCACTCAAGAATTTATTGTCGTCTTGGGAGACAAAGGTTTGTTTTGATCTTGGGATTGTTCCTGTAAAATAGACTACGTACATATCCTTGTTAAATGAATCAGAACCCTCGTAGTTCAGAGATGATTAATAGGACACATCATTCCTTTTTTGGTTATATCATAAATAATTCTAAGAAAAAGGTGCTTTGTCAAAACATAAGGTGGGACTTACGTTGAAGTAGCCAGAGGAACTTGGAAAGGATATGGGTTTCCAAGTAAAACCAGACACTCTTGGGAATATGGACCAAAGTGAATATGGTTTATTTGAAATTTTGGGTTTCAACCTCATGGAGGCTTCTCACTTATCCCATATGAATGGGAATCTAAGCCTACATAGTTTGATAAATATCATTTGAGAGTATGGTCCTCTGAGAAAGAGATAAGCTTGGCCTTACTTCCTAAATAGGATGCCTAGATGACTTGAAGATTGAATTCTAGGATTATTTCTTATATAGGATTCCCATGTTGGGGGAATTTAGTTTTGGATTCTCTAGGAGGATATTCAGTGTGCTCAACCTATGAAAGAGATTCTTAAGTATCTTGTTTTGATCAGGAATCGTAGTTGTCGTAGTTCATTCCAATGAGTGTTTGTGCACATGTGGAAATCATCATGTATCTCTAAGCCCACACGAGTCATGCTAGGTGTTTGAAACAAGAGTATGTGAATGATTCAACAATGACACTTCACTCTTTCAAAATTTTCCTCCATGATGATGGAAAATGGAACATCGACCGTGGAAGAGGGCGAGGTGACGAACTTTCCCTCTGTTTTATTTACATTGGAAAAGGGTCCAATGTAAGGAAGAATGGGTGAAGGTGAGGGCTTATACCAAGATTTATGCCCTGAAATTCATCCTAAGTGTGGAGGGAGACTTCTCCTATGCTTTCAGGGAAAATCAATAGGCAACCAATACCTTCCCTATGAAAAAATTGAGGTCCCGGGTTGTCTCTTTGCGACGGGAGATGCCAGGACACAACCCTTCCCCCAAAATAAGAACTTCCCAAAACTATTTCTGGGATAAAATTCCATGTGGCTATTGATATACAAACCAAAAAACATCTGAGGAATCCTAACCCCATTGTGAACGAAATGTGGGATACCTCTGACTGTGTCAATACAAACCCAAATTGGAGACATGTTGATGTGCCTTTAACAATGGTTTGAGAAGATAGGAGGATTTGGTGGAGGATTAAACTTAATCCATTTTAGATAAGGGAACCAATGAATGAAATACCCTTCCATGAATGGCTTTTAAAATAAGTTACTTCATCTGGTCACATAGGTACTTCATGCAACTATACCGCGTTGGTACCCCACATTACTGTATCGCATAGGTACACCGCGCAGGTATGTTGCATAGGTATACAACATAGGTATGGTGTGAAAGTATACCATGTAGGTATGGATGATGAATGATGAATTAGAAAATATTCAAAACATGTTTATCCCATTTAATTATCTATTCTGTTGTTGTTTAAGGAGTTATCTTAGAAAATTAGAGGGATCTTGGGAAAAGAGCTACGCAATGGGAGCTTTAGATATAATTTGAAAATTTTCTCAGTCCCAAATTGGTGATCCCAAGGTCTCTATTTATAAGCATGGATCAGCCTAGTCAAAGAGATTTTTCCTGCATAGGTATTTTCCACAACTTCACCGCGTAGGTATTCCACGTAGGTGCACCAAGCATCTTCTAGAGCAGAGGTCTGGCACGCGGCTCCTCCGTGTTGGTAAGCCACGTAGCTTTCCTATGTAGGTTCTCCACATAGGTGATTAAAAAAATATGTCCTAGAGATATTCTATAGAGGTTAGCTACATAGGTCTTCCGTGTAGGTCGTCCATGTAGTTCGGCCGCGTAGGTCAGACAAGTATGTCTACCGCACAGTTCTGTGGAGGTACTCTGTCATGAAGCTCTTTGGGAGTATTGTTGATTTTACTTCATACTTTTTGAACCTTTATTTTGGATATGAAATATCCGTATTTCTCTTCTTAGTCCTTTTGGTTATTTTCTCATTTTCTGTCAACATAGGCAGTAGACTCATTTTTTACGAAAAAAGCCTTTTCCTCTCGTTTTTGGACCCAAAAACCCATAAAATTGTATTACGTATATCGAAGCCATATAAACCTTGTTTCCTATGTCTTCGGTCCCATTGGATCCACACCAGTATGTACAAGATTCCCTATCAATCATTCTTTATTCTTTAGATCAATGACAATGCTATTTATATTTAGGTACAAATTCCCTAATATGACATTATTCTTCCATTCTTCAAATTTCTTCCAAAATAGTTCGAATCATGAATTGATACTAGAAGAGATATCTACTACCAAGGAAAGGAAGTTGGTCTATGCTTTCTTTAATATTTTCTTGTTTCTTTTTTGTGTTCGGACTTTTTTCCTCCCATCAGACATTCCGGTGAGGCGTCATTTTTTAGGTGAGTTGTTTTTTTGTTTAGTCAGACCTAGTGAGGATGTAGGTATGTTATTATTAGATGTGTTGGAAATAATTACATGATTAGATGTCACCCAAGGTCTTTCCCATATGTAAATAAAATTTTCATGCCTATTTAAACTGAATAGGGTTGTGTTCTTGTTATTTCATTGTTATAGGGAGTCTGTTAAGGCCTTAATAGCTTGAATTTATTTCTTTGGAGATATATTGCCTCCTTTCATAATGAGTAACGAGTTATGCCTTGTCTAATTAGATAGTACGACATGTTAAACGGACAATATCGATGGGTGTACCTATATGAAATGACTAATGGAATGTTAAATGGTTTATATGGGAGTGTATGCCCAAGTTCATGGTTTCATAAAAGGATTTCATGAGTGGGTATACTCATGGATTTTGTACGTTGATGTGTGTGGGTATACATACATAGAATGTTTTTCAATTTAATATTAAAATTGAATGCTTGACTGAATGGTTGTCCAATGCAAAATACTTCTCTCTATGGATCTGGACATGGTAATGGATGCCTTGGGCTGACTCTGCCCCATCGATCTTGTTTCTATGGTATGCATCGTGCCTTGTTGCCCCATGAAAAATATCTTTGGATAAGGACCACCATGGTTTAAATTTATTACATGGATTCCTTGGTACGTGAAACCTGGGATCTATCCCTTGTATGCTACACATCACTATATGGTGTGTTTGTGGAATACTTGACCTCATTATGAAGTGTGGATGTGGGATACAAGATCTAGATGGATGTATGGTGTGGATGTTTGAATTGCTTGGTTACATTTCATTTTACTAACTTGTATGAAGATGACACTTTTTCAGGTATCCTGGAGTGCTTATGGGTTTTAATTAATGCAATCGAACTATGTCATGAGAATACACTCTTTACATTACTACTTGTTTACACTTGCTATTAGTTTAGTAGAATTTTTGTTATAACTGTATAAACCTGGGTAGTCTTCTACTGGGATGTTTATCTCACACCCTTTATGGGCCTCCTCGGAGGCATAAAAAGATTATTTGGCTCTAGGTGATGATTGGGGCATCTTCCTAGGTCCAGCTTATTGGTTTTGGAATTTAGATCTAGGGAGCATTTGACAAAGATGAGGCTAGTGATATTGTGATGAATTTTTGGTCATTGGTTATTTTTTTGAATTATACTATCAAGCATTCCCTTCTTTTTTTGGGATTATTTCTAGATACATTTACCATCTACATCATTTTTTTATATGAGACACTTCTCGTTATTTATATGTATTCTAGTCTTCTCTTACATTCAATTGTCTTTTTTTATTTCCCTTTTGATATTTAATGTAACTTTGGCATGCTCTATGATACTATTGTAATTAGGTTTTTTTCTCCCCACTGACTGAGTTAGGACATCTTTTCTAGTAAGAATCCTCTATAATTATGGTATTTTCACTTAAATCTATGATCCCACAGGGCTCGGGGGACCGTCTATGGTGGAATCCGGGTCTGGGACGTTATGATGTGGTTTCCGAGGACTTTTTTATGGTTTGACACACTATTTAGCAACACTAGACAAGGACATTAAGGAATTGGGATTTGATAACAAATTTTTCCTGGGAGTAGCTACCCCATATAATGGAAAATCCATATGGCCTTGAATGATTTCAGATATTATGGATTTTCACAATTACAATTGATTTCATTTCTCCGTTGGGTGATAATGTTTATTTATACTATTACTATTGATGAAATTTTGGGTTCTATTTCTGTTGAATCCTGATGTGATCATAGATTTCCCTCTCATGTATCATGTATGCACTTCTTAGAATCCCATTCCATTCATTATTACATGCCTTCTAGTATACATGAGATATTCCATGTTTTTGTGATATTTGTTGTGATAGATATTCCTATTGTTTTGTATGTTGGTTGAAGTATATGTAAAGGGGTGACGTTATCATTCAATTCATAAGTATTATGGGACCTTATGAATTGTTAAACTATTATATAGTGAAATGATGATTCATTAATGAGCTTGATATGTATGTATTTAATGGGAACCATGTTTTGGATTTATGAGGAGTTATGGGCCCTCAAGGATTCGAGAATTCGTAAACCTTTGATGAAATTCCCGAAGTAACTGAATGGGATATCAAATGGAAATTGAAACTTGAAAAGATATAGATACATGAACTAGACATATACTTTTGGTCAGAAATACTCAAATTTTCTTGTGGTTTAGTGGCTGTTCTTTATATAGTCATTGATTTAGCAGTAGAAAATGGGTTAGCATGGTCTCTAGGAGGGGTTTGACATTTCCTATGCTTTGAGCTTTTTTCACTGATTTTTTTGACTAAAGAGTTCTATGTTTGTCATTTTAGTTAAATGTCTCCACAAATTCATACTGTTGTACATTTTGATGGATTCAATCACCATACATTATATATGATAGTTTATGGGATACTAGTGTATCCTCCTATAGTGTTAGATGCAGATCTTGATGTTCTTCCAGACAATGCTGTTGATGTGTAGTTATGCGAGGGGTTATTTTGATATATAAAGACTTTCTAGGGAACAACACATCGAGCCTTATATATTTTAGAGAATACAAGAGTATTCCAATAGTAGTATCCTACCATATTTCTACGGGGAAAGAAGACCACAGGTTGCAGAGCTGTGTCTTAAGACCTCATTTTAAATAATTGAGCATCTGAAGCTGCCTCTGGAGCGAAGGGTCATGCTTGTGAATTATATGCTATGTGGTGAAGAAAATCACTATTGTGATTTTTGAAAATGAATTATGGGCAGAAAAATATGGGTTGGGATGAATTTCAATCCCGATTTTATGATTACTTTTACCTCATGACTCTTCGTGCAGGGCGGGAATATGGGTTCTTGAGTTTGGATCTGGGCGTGATGAGGGTTATGGAATACTCTTCACACTTTACAGAGTTGTGGCATTTTGAACTGATGTATCTTACTATTGAGCTTTTGAAGGAGTGGTGATTTGAGGAAGGTCTCATACAAGATATTAAATCATAGGTCATCATGTTTAGGATGCCTTTTTCACTGATATTGTTAACCAAAAGTTGATTACATAGCGAAACCTTAGGGAATCAAGGTTTGCATAACATAGGCGTGTTGTTTCTTACCATAATGGATTTTCCTCATCAAGCATGATGTTTCATTTTTAGGCATCCTATGATGTGAGTGCTGGTTAGAATATGGGTGCATGCAGTTTGTGGTATTTCCATCAGTGTACTAGGCAATGAAACCTAAAAAAGCAGTGTATCATTGACCTAGTCAAGTGTCGAGATTGCAACAGGATGAGACACATGTAATGGTTTTGTAGGACCTTCCCTCCTTCTGAATTTGGTAGTGGCTCAGCTCCGATGTCAGTTTAATTATTAGGTTCATAAACTTCATGATAGGCTAGTTGCTGGAACAGTGTAGGCCAGTCATGCTTGAGAAATGGTGGACATGGCCACGGTAGCCGGACATCGGGTTCACCGATACTGAAGGGTGGATCAACATAGGGTAGCCAGGCAGGGTCACAGGGTCATCAAATAGGCCAGACATATAGAGTGAAATAGATCCAACAATATTAGGATCATGTAAAATCAATAATGATAAGTATGATCATATTTGGTTCTACTATTTTATCTACTCTTGTTGATATAGATTCATCTCACATTTTTATATCTACATGATTGTTAAAAAATCTTGGGGGTACAATTTGGTTTTTAGAGGGTGTTTTGATGCTATACACATCGTCATGAGTTATAATTGGTGATGCACGCTGGGTTATGGAGTGACCCCTTGATTTCAGATCGTGTTACATCATCTGGGATCATTATTTCCTCAAGATGTCAGGGTCTTACGTCATTCTCAAAATTGACTTGCTTGTGTCTTATTGAATTTACATTGACTGCTATCACTGGAGGGTGATTATAACATCACTAGAGGTTGATTTATCTATTCACAAGGGTGACTTGAATTTCAACGTGATATTAGATTGACCCGATCATCCTCGGCTAGGCGGTATTATAACATAGATTTCTAGTTTGTTATTATACGATCACTGATGTATTAAAGAAGAAATTCATCTAGTGGTTGAGCATGTTAGGGATATCTTTACAAACATATTTTTTAGAATACCTCCAGAGAGAGAGGTTTATATCTCCATCAAGATAGTGATGGGAGCTTTTTCAGTATCCATTCATCCTTACAGGATGGCTATGATGGAGTTGTTGGAGGTCAATAGGCTGCTTGAGGAATTGGATACGAAGGAATTTATCAGACCCAATACTACTCCTTCTGGTTTACCTTTCATTTTTAGGAAAAATAGAGATAGAACTATTAAGATATGTGTACAATATTGGAAACTGATCCCTCTAATGGTTAAAAACAAAATTCATTTCAATATATATATGTCTTGTTTGATCATCTTCAAGAAGATCAAGTGATCTTGAAGATCAACTTGACTTTAGGATATCACTAGGTGCATGTTCGACCTACATACATACCTTGTAAAAACATTCGTAGAAGGTATGGGATATATAAGTATCCAGTTACGTTGTTCAGTATCACAAATGTTATAGTGGTTTTCATGGAATGGATGAACCGAGTGTTTCATCCATGGTTTTATTGTGGTTTTTTTCATGGATGATATCATGGTGTATTCTTAAAATTTTACATGACCATGTCAACCATTTTCAGATTTTTTTTGAATACATTGAGAGAGAATATGTAATATTATATGCTTACATTGTGCCCCATTTGGGTGGATCAGAATCACATCCTGGGTCACATCATCTCAGAGACATGAGTATCAGTGGACCTAGAGAAGGTGATAGCTCTAGTTTTCTGGGAATATCCCATGAACGTTTTTGACATAGAATGTTTCATAGGGACAACTAGATATGACATGAATTTTGTTCAAGAATTCACATGCTTTGAAGTACCATTGTCATGATTGGATACAAATAATGTGATTTTTGTATGGTAAAAATCATGTGGGATATCCTTTCAATAGTTGAAAGGAAGGTTGGAATTAACACTCATCCTGATACTTCTCGATTAGGGAAATAGCTAAATGTTGTACTACGAAACATCATGTATTTGGTTGGGGGTAGTGTTGATGTAGGGAGATCGAGGCATGGTGTATGGGTTTCGGTAGGTGAGGACTCATTAGAGGGATTACTCTACCCATGATCTAATGTTAGCCACATTTGTTCATGTATTGTGCTAATGAAGTCACTTTTTATTTGGAGAGCATTTGGTGGTGTACACATACAACAAAAGCCTCATATATTATTTAGGAAGCGTGATCTGATATTAAGGTAGTGAAGGATGGTGGAGTACCTGTAGTACTATGAAATCGATAATGCCTACAAGCCTAGTAAGGGAAATGTAGTAGACAATGAACTAACTAGGAGGACTCTGATACATGCCCTGCAGCAAGCCAATAGTGAGTGCCAGCTTATGGCGTTGTTTTCTAAGACACATCTGGATGTTCATGATAGATAGGGCCAAACTATTCTATCATCCTTAGATGTAACCTATACCTTACTGGATAGAGTTAGGATGTATATGTTGTCATATTATGAAGTCCTTGTTCTATGGGATGGTGTGGTAGGTGTGGAACATTTTTCTGGTTGGACGGTAGGCGATGACTAGATCATTCGTATCCATCGATGTTTTTGGGTTCCAATATATATACGAGAGGGGAAAATTAAGGTGTTTCATACTTTATCATTGACAGAGAATACCTAGGGCACAATGTTGTACTATGAATTGCGACGACAATACGGGTGGTTGGAAATGAAGAATGAAGTATATGGTTTTGTTACGAGGTCTTCCACCTGTCAGCAGGTGAAGGCTGAAAATCAGCGACCGTCTAGGATTTCAATGAAGGTACCTATCCGGGAGGGGAAATAATATGATGTCGGGATGGATTTTGTGATAGGATTTTTATGGACACCTGGAGGTAATGTTATTCTACATTTTATTTTTTATAGGCTTCCAATGGTAACACAATTCTTCCTAATTAAGGAGAGCTTCTGTGTTACTGATCATTGAATGTTGTACATCTAAGAGGTGGTACGACTCTATGGGGTCCTACAGAATACCGTTTCACATTAGGATGCGATATTAACATCTCATTTATAGAAGAGTGTTTAGAGGGAACAAGGTACACATGTTCTTATGAGAAAAGCATAACACCCTCAGACTGATGGCCAATCAGAACATATGATACAAGTTCTAGAGGACACGTTGCAAGCCTTCATCCTAGATTTTGGGATCTCTAGAAAGAGTAACATTCCCCTAGATGAGTTCGACTACAAAAAAAATTATCAAGAGATGATAAAGATGACATATTACGATGCATTATACCATTGGCCATGTCATTCTCCCCTGTGCTTATTAGAAGTAGTAGAGGCGGCTATACAAGGACCACATATTAAGCCGGAGACTTCTGAGCAGGTCCAGATTATTCAGAAGTGGATGTCTTCTGTAGAGTCTTTTAAAAATTCATATGTTGATCATCACTGATGAAATATAGAGTCAATGGTCTGGGATTAGGTTTTCATATGTTTTTCACTGAGGCTAGGACCTAAGAATATTATATGATAGGTTAAGCATTCACAAAGACTTGTTGGGCCATTTGTGATTCATGAGAGTCGGGTTGCATGCCTATTATTTGTAGTTACCTATGAGGTATTGAGCCATGGATGACGTATTCCATGTATCTTAGTTGTGTTTCCATCACTCAGACCCATATAACATTCTTCTTCCTGATGAGGTTAAGCTTCATCATGATGCATCCTTTGAGGATCATCTAATTCGTATTGTTGACTGGAGCACAATGGTTTTACGAGTTCAATCAGTTCCTCTAATACGAGTTACACAGAAGCATGACCATTTATAGGATGATACATGGGATATGGAGGTCGACATTCATGCTCAGTGACCAGAGATGTTTTCATTGGAATCTTGACTATCCTTTAGAGAGAAATTATGGGACAAATTACTATAAGGGGGGATATTGTATGTCCTTGGGCTTTTCATGTGGTACCGATATCACTTTTTGTGGTTAATGTTGTTTCTTTACAATTTGTCTTAGACCTTAAGACAATCCATGAGACAGTTAGGTTATTTTTGGGAATGACAGGTAAAATAGGATAAAATTTGGTTGTAGGCTAGGTACACATTTTGTACTGGGCCTATACGCCAGGTACTAGACCGTCACCCCTTACATCCATTCTGGCATAGAAAAAATATAGTGCATGGATTTTTAATTGAATTATAGAAATTATTCTATAAAAAATTAATATGATTAAGAATGATTATGATACATGGAGTGATTTTGGTGGATATAGTTTATCTGAGATTCATTTGATATTGAATGAGCATGTTAGAAGAATATTTGATTCAATGAAAAAATTAAAAAGGATAAAAAAATGTTTTAAGCCTTTGGTAACAAATTAATCTACAAAAATAATGACACCAAATATAATTTATCCTAATTGTAATGATGATAATAGTTCTATTTATTTTTATTAATAATATTATTCATCATAACATAATAATATATTATGTGGTTCTTAAGTGGTTTATAGATTTTTTAAATTTCTAAAAAAAATATAATTATAAAATTACCAAAATCCATGATGCTACTCCAGAAAATCATGTGAATGAAAATTAAAGGATGTATACTATAAATATTGAGACTAAAAAATAATTCTAAATAACAATAAAGAAATTTTTTTTTAAAAGGAATTAATATAAAAACTTGAGATGTATTTTTCTACAAAAACAATTTTTTAAATGATTTTGAAATGCCCAATTCGAATACGACATCCATTAATGAAAAGAAATATGCAGAAAATTAATTAAAAATTATATTTTATTTGAAATAATTTATCATAATTGACAACTAGTAAGGAAAAAAATTATAATATGTATATCTGGTTAATTAACCATTGTTATGTATCTAGAAATTATTTTTCTAACAAAAAACCAATTAACAGTTATAATAACTTTTTTGAAAAACTGATACATTTTTATTAGTTTCAAAGTGGTGGTAGTAGGAATAATAAGAATTCATTGAACTAAGATCAATCCTAAAGATTATATAAATCATATTTTTTAAAATAGTTAACATTTTCACATCATATTAATTTTGAAAAATCGTTGATTCATGGAATTTTAGTTTCTAATTATACTTGATCCAAACGTGATTTGGATATGAAAATATAATGTAGTTTTTTAAAAATTATAAAAAATTCACAAATGAAATAAATATTTAGAACATGGATATTGGTTTCTATAGAAATATTTCTAGACCAAATAATTTCATCAAGAATATTATAAAAAAATATGGGTTAAAAGGTAACTGTTAGTGGCAATAACCGTGGATGGATTATCGAAAAAGGTATAATTTTTATTCATTGAAATGATTGATTAATTTTTTTTCATTTTTTTAGTTATAAATCAAAAAATATTTATCATATTTTTTTATTCGTTTAGGGATATGTTGTTAAATTTTGGATTGAATATGTACAATTCATAATTATAATGATGAATTTATTTATTTTTCAATAGAAATTTAAATTTATACAAAAAAGGAGACAATATTATAAGATCCATGAACAATATATTCTTAGTGAAATATAATATAAATCATGGATTTGGAAAAATGATTTTGATTGTACATTTATATTCCACTAACGAAGTTGAATATGAGGTAACTGGTTATTTTTGTGATCAAGTGTTGTGGATTAAAAAACACTCACTATCATTGGAATGGAATTTATTTATACTAGTTTATTTGTGATTACAAGATTAACATTTAATTAAGTAAAAACAAATCATATTACCCACATGGAATGAATTTATATATAATAAACCATTTCATTTTGGATCATACACAAAAATGTGATATAATTATATAATTTATATGAATAAAAGAATAATTTTTGTTTCATTTTTACAAATACTAATTTTTTTATAGGTTTGAAAATATTTTATAGAATCCCTGGATGGTAAAAATAAATTGATATTTAATATCACCTTCTTGTTTACCAATCTCATTATATTAAAAAACACATTTCCCATGAGGGAGTACTTATATTATATTTTAATGAATTAGGTAAAATTTACTAAAATTATAGTTAATTTCATTCAAAATATTTTTTGTATTTTTAATGGCATTAAATTAATATGTTTTTTTAAATTCCAATTTTTTAAAAATTTTCTATAAACAAAATTATATAAATAGTTTGGTTTCAATAATAGTTTTTTTCAAAAAATGATTATTATTAATTTTTTTTTGAAAGAATACTTGTGAAAAAAATTTAGATAAAAAATAATTATATTTTACTAAAATAACGGTAATATACAATGATAAAATTATAATCAATAATGTTTTTTCAATCATTTAGTTTCCACATTATCCTTTACTTATGTTTTTTAATTGTTTTGAACATTTTTTTACTCTTATAAAAATAAATTTTTCTATAATTTTTGAATAATTTATTATCATAAAATTATTTAGATTAATAATTCATTACTCCTAAAAAATTAATAGTTCAGAATATATTACTTATTCATTCAATTATTACTCTAAATATATAGATTATATTAGTTTATTCTTCTAACTTGCTAGATCTTGAAAATTCATTTGGTAGTTCACTTGCTTATATGTAAGAATTCATGCCATTCTACTCCAAATCTTTTTTAGTAATTTCTACAAACTCTTATCTATCCTTTTTATACTTAGTTTAGAATGTTTGTCATTAATATGATTATTTTCATCAGTATAATTGGTCTTATTGGCATCTAACTCTGGGTGATGATATAATTTGATTATTTTGATAAGAGATATGTGATAAAGGAAATATTTATTGAGAAATCCTCATATATTAAGTATTATTGCCCTTTGTAACATGTTATACTGTTTCATGTAATGGAAATATATTGTGTAGATAAAGATGATTTTGATATGAAATATATATAAATTGTAAAATAATGTTATTCAATGGTGGAATTCAGTATTCTATATGATTCGTAAGTAATGGATTTCAATCATATACATGTGTATTGGAAATTATCAATTCATAATCTAGAAACAATTACTGAAGATTCTTTAGAATGATATGTATATTTTCCTTATTAAAATCTTATAGAAAATCTTGGATCCCATGAAAAATCCAAAGTTGAATCGTCTTGGTTCTCTTCTTATGAGAATGTAAGAAAATTGTATCTTTTTATAACAAAGTAATTAGTTGTTAATTTATGGATGAATATTTATCTAATTTAGATAAAAGGAGATAGGTAAACACTAAAAGATCATGAAAACTTCGTGTCATATTACTTCATAAATATGATTATGATATTCATGTTAATGTTTTTTTCTCATGAATGAATCATTGATGAATACATATATGATGATTAGAATTATTATGTTCCCATATTTCATTAATAAAATTTAATTAAAATATATAGACGTTACTAAAAGCAATAAAAAAATAATTAGTTAAGAGGAATTTTTTCATTGAATGGAGATGAAACCATAGATATGATGATGTTAGTCTTCTATAAAAATTGAATAAATATCTTAAACAAATCAATAAACTTGTCCTTTAATAATGATACAACTAAAAATAAAAATCAAATAATGGAGAAATATTATATATAATCCCTATAAAATAAAGAAACAAAAGAAACTAGAAAGAGTGTCCTATGAGTACATCAAGAAATAGATGGAAAATAAATACCCTAAAAGTATTGGTGATCCAGATTTCAAACCTGAAAAAGAAGATGCTTTATAATTGAATATGAAAATAGATATGTGTATGAAAGATACAAAATATAAGAATAAGGAAAATAAAAAATATTTATCAATATAATGATATAGAAAAATAATGAAAATTATTGGAGAAATACTATTTGAATATTACACTCTCAATTTTTCAACTTTCAGATGTTCAACTATTTACATTTTCAAGAATATTCTCTTTTCTTATCAAAAATTGTCTAGATAATAAGGACAAAAATTATTATAAATTGTTGATACTGTAGTTTTACATATTATAATTGATATGGTGAATCCCAAAAAAGTACATGTTAAACATCAAACACAACAATCAGTTATGAATTCAGTTCACAAGAAGGATAAAAAATCATTCAAATACTATAAAATAAGATAAAATAATTGAATATAGTTTGGAAATATATTATAAGAATAGGAAGACCAATAATAAAAATCAAGAAGAAGAAATCTACTCAGATTCATCATTATCCTCTATATATTTACCAATAAATCCAGACAATATTATTTTCTTAGATGATTCTTTTGATGAAAATTATTCATCACACGAGAAATAGGAAGCACATCATTAAAACGTAATTTTGATGGAAAATGTATAGAATGATAGTGATGTTTAATTGATGATTATAGAGGATGATAAAACATTTTATGCAATGAAAAATATAGAAATTGGTATATCTCACATTTAGATAAATCATTTACTAAATATCATAAGAAAATTGAATACTTTTTTAAAACATTGAAACATATCATATATTCATTGATATGTCTTCTATAAATTGAATATTTATGCATTAAAATGTGAAATAGTATAAATGAGAAATAAGAGAATTTGATGTTTTTAAAGGATATTTTTATTAAAAATAATTCTGAGATTAATTATTTCAATGAAAATTAAATTTATAGAAATTATATTTAATAAAATGTGAAAATGGTCAAGAAAAGTGGATAGAATTTTGAAAGACCCCAATGAACATTTTTAGGATGATTAGAAATTATATTTTTGTATTTCAGAATATTTGGACAAGTTATCATCGAATATTTATTATAAATTTAAATTTATGGAAAAAAATAAATATTTTTAGGACTCTAGTAATCAATAAATCACTAAACTCAAAAAATAATTTAAAAAGATGAATGAAGAGAATTCTATAATTAGATCTTATGAAGTGGATTTCAAGATTATGAATGAGTAATGTAAAGAATATATGGCTTCTTAAGGAGGATGTATTTATTTGGAAATCCGAGTGTAAAATGTTTAGTTTGCTGAAGGAAAATATAATGAAGCATGATGCCATAGTTGTAGAGATTGGTAAGTACTAGGAGGATTTTTTTAAGTAAAAATATATAGTAAATAATCTCTACAATAGAGATAAAACATTTTTATACTATACAATTGGTATATTTATAAATCAATAATTATGAATGATTTAACCTTTGAGTGAATTATTCTATAAATATTTAATTTTTTTAATATTTTTAATTGATCATTTATTAATGATATATATTTAAACACTGGTTCAATATTTTTCTGAACACAATTGTTTCATATTATACCTTCAATAATTTAAGGGAAATATTAAACATTCCTATTTTTTTTGATAATGAAAATGGGGAATAAATTATTAAAGGGCCTAATTTTTTTAGGGGAAGAATTTTTTAAAAACAGAGGTTTTTTTGAAAGGGGATAATATGATAAGGGATTCATTATTCATATTATTAAAATGTAATAATATTTCCTATAGTATGAACAATGTATAAAAGATGTATATTATCAATAAAGGGGGTGTTAATATATTAAAAGTTTATATATTTATTATGAAGAGTATATTTTATTTTCTTAAATGTATAATTTTTTTATGTTTCTTGTAACACCCCGACCCCAGTTACCACAAATAGGTGCATTATTACATAACAATGACATGATACAATGAATCATGTCCTGAAAAGATGATCAGATTAGTATCATTGGATGTACAAGGTACAAACAGAAGTTTTATATTATATGATGAGAAAACCAACATTGTGTCCCATTTGAACACTCTTATATCCCTTAGCCTATTCCTACAGGTTAATAGTAGTATACATATATTCATCATGGGAAAAATGAAACATAATAACGGGGTGAGCTCAGATGTTCAGTAAGGATAACAATGTAGTATAAACTGTTCTAAATAAGAATAATCGTTTAAGGCAATTTATATGACTAGAACACAAGCCTTTTAAACGTAAGCTTCTGCATAATACATAAAGATAAATCATATAATTCCATTTACAAATTATCATGGATAATTTACTAGACTAATAATGACATCTAATATCAATAGCCAATATCATAATGAGGGAATGCATAATGCTAGACTTCATAACCAGATAGTCAGGGCATTGTGCCATGACTAAAAATAAGATTTTGTCAAGGGATTGTGCCATGAAACTAGATTGTGTCAACAGACTTATTGATGCATCAAGAACCAATAGTGGGCTCCAACCATCACATACTAATTCCAATTCATTCCACATATGAAACTGTTTAGACATAACATAAACATTTGTATTAAAACTAGCATACGAAATGTCAATAATTTGTTCATAAACCATGAATTGTATAGAAATAACACATCCACCGTCGAACATATATTATAAAACATCAATACAGTATAGAAGATTTTTATCATAATAAATCAACCTTGATTAAAAATAATATCCCATAAATGCTATTGACATAGTTTTAAATGATCAGAAAAAATCATTTATTGAAATATCCGTTTTTATGAAAGCATTTAAAAGTCTAGCTATTTATCAAGAAGTTGTTTAAAATAGATTTTTGAATCAAAGTGTCCCACACCACTTTGAAACATTTAAAAGAAATTTCAATTTTAAAACATTAATGTCCTGATAAATAAACCCCTAAAACCATATTAAAAACATGGACAATAATGAGAATGATTTAGAAGAATAAATTTTTAAAAAATATAAAATGATAGTTTTGGTAGAGTTCTTAACCGAATTAGAGACGATTGAATATGAATAATTGAGGAATTAAAAACATTATAATATCATGAGAATAAAGGTATTCATGATAATCTATGTCTATGTGTAGTATATACACCAAATAAAAGTGAATGAGCACATAACAACAACGAAGTCACAATGGAATGTAAGTTGAGATTTGCTCCATTATAAAGACCGTATCCTTTGGAAAAGAATAAATAAATGAAATAATTATGTGTGAAAAATGTAAATACACTCCATATTATTGGATATTTACTGTAAATAAATCAGAAGATATTCACATATAATCTTGTAAAAACAACCCCAATGTCATGGATGTTTAACTCAATGAATAAAAATTGGGTTAAACTTACTCTTATAATGTCTATATCGATGACTTGAGAATTTATCAATGGAGTGATTATGTATATCAAAAGTATATCCATGAAATAGAGAGTTTAAATTACTACATATGTATATAAATAGTGATTTCACTCATAATCTTAGGGTAAAGTAATCAATGATGTTTTCGTAATACCGAATGAGTAGAAATTAAAATATGAAATTCCCTTAACGATTTGTTAACATACGAAACATACACCCCATGAAATATGGATCATAAAATGATGATTAAAATACCCTTAAATTAAATTATATTACGCAAACAATACAATCATGGGAATTACATACACCACACAAAAAGTAATAGTGTCAAATATAGTATTAATATCACGGGAATAAAAGAGAGATGAAAACCCAGTACCTTGTAATTTTTGTTATTATAGGGTAGTTTAACCTTAGGTATAATGGTTAAGTCATTGTTATTTAATTATACATGAACCAAATACATAAATATGATATCATATATGATATTCTAATATTGATTTTTTATTTATATTTCACTAGTATCATTATTTTGGTTGTTAACTGATTTGTTTTCCATTATTTTTTTGTTACTTAAGTCGTGTTTTTTATGTATAGTATATATTTGAGTAATATATAGAATGATATTCTATGCTTAAACATCATTTTTAATCATAAAATTAAAATTATTATTGAATGATTATGATGGGGAATAAATCTCATCACATTTATGGAGACAGTATGTAGTACCTATGCACGAGCGATAATATCGTTATATTGATGGTGAAATCGTATTTAATTGGAATCTATATCATATATAATTAATAATTAACACGTTATATTTATTATTTTAATTATTTATACTCATTATTCTTACAATCCAAATAATGATGTGTTTGAATAATAAACTACACCACAACGTGGAGACGGTAATCCCTACTTACGCACGTATGGTCAATTTTTCATTTATTTAAGTGATAGAAATTCAAATATGGTTCTAAAATATTTATAATAACATTACAGTATGTATAAGGTACTGTATTTAATATTTTGGTATGCAAACAAAAAATAAAGAGGACGTGGATGAAGAAAAAAAACATGAAAGATTGTGGTAAAATTAATACCTCTTCATCAGGTGTTTCCTTTTGTGTTGATCAACAGGGCCCATTAGGTTGTCTTTCTGATCATTATAAGGCCTATAAGTTGAAGTACGGGAAGTTGGGAAGATATTTGGGTAGGGTTTGGCCATGCCAAATGGCTTAGGAGGTCTGGAATTAAGATAAGGGGGAGTACCCATTCATAAGAGAGAAAGGGGTCACTTTAAAAAAAGATTGAAATATTATTTTATAATAAAATTATTTTCTGTTCATAATGGCTCTAAAATTATTTATTTCAAATCAAATGTCTGGATGGGTCGAAATACTCTCAAAAAATAGTTTTTATATATGTTTAGGTTACCATTTTAACGTTATCATTTGGATTGATCTCATAGTTAAATAGTTTATCATTTATCATGTCTTCTGGTATTCTTACACTAAATGGGTAATAAAAATACTCAAAACATCCAAGAGAACCTCAAGTGGTTAATTAATTACATTTATAATATTATTAAATCCCTTTGGAAGAACCTTATATTTATAGGAATATTCTATTTACCAATAATATAGTATTGGTTTAAAAAACTAATTTATGTCAATTTTGATAATATTTGGTATTTTTTTTGGGAAAGTCATAACAACCATTTCACTTTGAAAAAAAATTATCTAATCAACCCCTAAACATTATATTAACATAGAAAATTCTAGGATGTAATCAAAAAGTATAAATTCTATTTATTTTAAAATTTATAATATAAACTATTTTAATATTTCATTAAGAAGGTTATTACTGCATCATTATTGTGTTATAATGAAATTTAATTATATGATCTCTAAAAATTAAAAATAAAATACAATTATGTAGGAAATTTCTTTATCTTTATAATGAATATTTATATTCCAGTTTATATTATCTATAACCATATTTTTGAAATTGTTTAGTTAAAAAAATTGAATTTAACACTATTAACTATTCTTTAAATAAAATAATAATAAATGTCCTAATCTAATACAAGATGACCTAGGGGGTAATTGGTTATTCCTAAGTTTGTTTTTGGTTGAATTAAACTTATCCAATAGAATTAGGACATGGGTTAGTCTAATTATAATGTCATTTTTCCTTTAATTACAATATTTACTTTTAACTATTGTCAATAAAAGTAAACTATTACTATTCATTAAAAAAATTCAACATTTTGAACCAAATTTTACCTACTGATATTGACTGTGTCTCTCAAAATTTTTTAAATTAAATTTAAAGAAGTGGTAAAATTATTTTTTATGTGAATTTGAAAATGCTCCTAGAAGGTGGGTAAAAGATGGTAAAATGTCTAATAAAATATTATACATCTAATTTTATTATAAAATGACATCAATGAATTACATTGAACCTATATAAGTATTATATATCTATTTTTAATGAAAATAAATTTAAATGAAATATATAATTATTTAAATAACTATTCGGTTTTAAACTATAATGCATTGTTATTCAGTATACAACAGAAATGGAATGTTTTCAAAAAAAATACTATAAAATTTACCCTTATATAATTTTGATGTTCCAAATTCAAAAATGAATTCTATTTTACCAAATTCAAAACATTTAAGTAACATTAATTAATTTAAATTAATTCCAGTTGTCAAAACTGAAAAGAGGGTTTTTAAAAAGTAAAAACTATCAAAAGATTTACACGTGTTTATGTCAAATTTAAATGTGAAATTACTTATAATAACCTATATTGTATTAAATTATAAAAATATAATCTTATTATACTTCCAAACCTTTCAGATGAAAAATCTAACACTATAAATTATTTCGATTGAAAATGTTGTTTTCAATTTAAATTTAGTATTTTTCAGTATTCATCAAAATATGAATGTTATTAGAAAAGTACCAAAAATATATCCAAAATAAAATCTTAGTTCCTGATTCTAAAAAAGAATTTAATTTCATTAAATTGATTATATAATAAAAGGGTCAAATATTGGTTTTCAAAAATTTCAACCATTAAAAGGTTGTAAAATTAAATATTTTGAAAAATACTACTTTTATCTGAAATTTTTTTCCCTTATATTACATATAAGAAACACATAATATGGATTCTAAATTTATATATAGTATATAAAATTCAAAATTAAGTTAATACTTTTCCTAAATTCTTTTTGAAAGGCTAGTTTGGTATGACATGGTATGCTTGAACTCGGTAATGCGTGTAGAGAAAGCTATTGAACTACTTTAAAGAAATTAACTTACTATGAAATCAAGGCATGTAACATTCATCCTCCCTTTTGTAAATTTCATCCTCGTAAAGTTAAAATTGGTCTTGGGAATATCATTAAAAGTCCCACATTGGATAAAGAGTCAATAAACCTATCACTTTAATAGAAAGAAAGAGAAGTACAATGGTCACCCGAGATAAACCATACTAGGATTCCATGTAAGAAAACATGGATATTGAAGATAAACTATGTGTCAAGTTCTGATAGAGAGTGAAATAAAACATGATAATGTTAATGTTAACAACAAGAAAACAACAATCTTGTTATGTGATAAACGGTCATTAGTTTCCTTGTAGGAAAAGTAAATAGACAACACATTTTGTTTTAGATTACATTTCACAATGTTGAGGAATTTATTTATGAGATTGAATAATAACATAAAGAGATATACATAATTTTTAAGTAGAGTATCATCCATTAATAAATTTCTACCACTAACACGTCTTTTTTTAAATGATGATTATTCAAGATTACATGGTCACGGTTGAAGCGCTAGTATCTACTTCTAGAAAATCATATAATCCACAAAGGTTAAACTATATATTTATCTTGTGTTTAGTGATTAACCGAATCAAAAATGGTTAGTAGAGGATACGTTGATCCTCAAAAATGACAATCCTTTTGAGAAATAAATACTCATCCTAATTTCTATAATTAAACCAACAATACCCAAAGTATAACCAATACCATTCAATAAAGATTTGTCCTTAAAATTGTCCAATATAATCTAAACAAATATTGAAACCCAATACATAGAAGAGTTTGATTATGTACTCTTCTACATTAAATGGTATCTCCAAATAAAATCGACTACTCTTAATGTCACATACTTAAAAGTAATGAACCGAATAACATATTCTCAATGATAGGTTAATCATTTCAATAAATAATCCAAATAAATATAAATCCAAAATAAAAACATAGATAAAAAACATTCCATTACTCCTCAAATTATATCCCAAAGTATTCTATTTTCCGTATGCATATAGTGTTCCCGAAAGAGCGAACATCTTTGAAAATCACAGTTATCACCTAATCACCATATCATTTTCCTATAAAAAGGATATCTATTTTATAAGAGAAAAGATCCCAAATAAAATTATTATTGATCAATGAAATAACATAGCTTAAAATAATTAGTCACACTAATGAGGGACATTAAGTAGTCTATTGGTAGGTGATAAATCCCAATCACACTCAGGTTGTGGGTTCGATTCACACAGATATGTCTGATGTGATGGGTTGTCACACAGTCCGAGTGTTTTACTTTAAAAAAATATTTTATAACATTCCCAAAATGAGATAAATTCTTCAAACTATCGATAAAATTATTTCACAACAAAGGAAATCCCATACCTTTCATTTTCATCACAAAATTTAATAACATGTAATTGCCTCAAATTCAAGGATAATATAAAACCAAATAAATAATTATAACTGTATCAACAATAGAAAAGATAATTTTCCTAGAATTTCATTTTCACATAACAAAATATAGAGTTACACATAAAAGAGAAAAGTATTCCAAATTAATCCAATCAACAAAGAGAACTAATATTTTTAATAATTTGACAATCCTTTTATTTCCACATAGGTTCATCCTTGACCAAGAGGCTATCCTTTAAAATAGGTCATTCACTCATGTAATGCCCTTGTCCCCTTCATTTACGAAAAATGACTGTAAATGGAATCATGTGATCATTTTTATTTTCTTCCAATGTACTCTTCATTTTTCCTCGAAAATTCTTTACTTTATGTCCTTCTCTCCCACACATAAAACATCTCATTTTTTCCATTGAGACACATTCTTATGTGTATCCTACCACATTTCCTATATAATGGAAATTGATCTTTCTTTTCTCTTTGGTCACCAATACTAGATTTCTTATCATCCACTTTCTTTATCTTCTTTGTTGAGTCCGATAGTTTGTTAATATATATATTGTTGATCATATTTTTGGAAAAACTATTCAGCATGAACATGATTTATTTTATACCTATCAACATTCCATTACATTTTTCATTTCCACCATGGTTCCAAGCCTGTACATCATGTTCCATGTTACTAGAACATCCTTGGACTATATCCATTGACTGACACAAGAAATCATAGTGTCAGTCATAATATTATTTAGAGAATATTATAACACATTATTTTAAATATAAAACACATTATTGTTAACCAATGATATTTATTCTCTTCTTATTTTAAAATCATTCAAATTGGTTTTTAATGAAAATGTGAATTGTCCTGAGCATATTACCAGGAAGTGTCGTAACCAAGAGTGCTGCAAGGCCCGTTGTCATGTACAAGGATTCCCCAGGTCAATCTCGAAACTCCATCTCGGAGTTTTCACTCCAAGGTACATTTTTTTCGATATCCACCTCTACCTATCATATCTAGATAGGGATGTATTCCTCTGAAAACCCACAAAATATTTACATTACCAAAATTTTTGGATTTTATTCTACACTAATCCTCAATGTTTATCTTAGGGAAGTGTTTCCTAATCATAGTTTTTATATAAATCTAGCTTCCATGGTTAGTACTAAAATTCCTCTGACATAAACTGTAACTCCTCACCCTAGTTACCAAGAATCAGTGCATTATTACATAACAATGGCACGATACAATGAATCATGTCCTTGAAGGACAATCTGTTTAGTAACCTTTTATGTAATAGATACATATATAAGTTTTACATTACTTCAAAAAACATAAATTTTCCCCTTTAAAGACTCTTATATCCCTTTGACTATTTTTACAGATTATTCCTAATTTACTTCTTCGCATCCTGTGAAAAATAAAACTTATGAAAGCGGTGGGCTTAGATGCTCAGTAAGGATCCCATATATCTGAAACTGTCATAAATAAGAATAAACATTTAAGACCATGTATAAGACTTGAACACAAATATTTTAAACTTAAAAATCATCATTATATGGAAGAGAAAAATAAAATAATTCCATTTAGTTATTCACATGGATATTCTACTAGTTGAATAATCACATGTAGTATCAACAGCCAATTTTATAATGATGTAATGAATAATTCTAGACTTAAAAACCATATAGTCAAGGATTTTCTCCAAGACTACAAAAAATACATTGTCAAGGCCTTGTAGAAAGACACTAGTTTGTCTCATGAGACCTACTGATGCATCGAGGAGCTATTTCGGGCTCCACCCGTAACATACTAAGTCCAATTCATTTCCCAAATTAAAATGATTAATCATAACATAGTCATTCGTATTAAAAGTAACATATAAAATGTCAATATTTTATACATAAATCATGAATTGTATAAAAATAACACATCCACAGTGAAACATTTCAAAAAAAACCATCAATACAATATGAAAAATTTGTATCATAATAAAGAAACCCCGATCAAGAATAATTTCCCTAAATGGAAGTTTACATAGTTGAAAATTATCAGTAAAAATCATTGAGAGAAATATCACTTTTTTATGAAAACATTTAAAATTATCACTATTTATAAAGAAGCTATTTAAAATAGACATTTGAATCAAAGTGTCACATACCACATTGAAATATTAAAATTTAATTTCAATTTTAAAACATTAATTTACATATAAAGAAATCCATAAAACCATTTTTAAAACATTTACATATATCATAAAGATTTACAAATATACAATTTTAAAACATTTAAGATGATATTTTAGTTAGAGTTCCTAACCAAATGAGATATGCTTGAATACAAAAAATTGAGGTAATTAAAACATTATATCATAATGAGAATAAAGGGATTCATGATATACTATGTCAAAGTATAGTATATACAACCAATAATAGTGAATTGGCACATAACAACAAAGATGTCTCAATGGAATGCAAGTTGAGATTAATTCCTTTATAAAGATCGTATCCATAGGTTAAGGATGAATCGTTGACATAATTATGTGTGAAAATTATTAATACACTCAATAAGATTAGATATTCAGTATAAATCATTCAAATGACACTCACATGTATTTTTGTTAAAAAAACACTATTAACATGGCTACTTAACTCAATAAATAGAAATTGAGTTAAAATTACTCATATAAAGTTTATATCGATGACTTAAGAATTTATCAATTGAGTGATTATGTGTTTCAAAAATATATCCACACAATGTGGAGTGGAAATTAAGACATATTTAAATAAATAGTTACATTACACATAATTTGGAGTAAATTAATCAATGATGTTTGTGTAAAACCGAATGAGTGGAAATTGAAATTTGAAATTTCATTACCGATTTGGTAACTTACAAAACATACACCACATGAATGAAGGATCATCCAATTGTGATGAAAATATCCATAAATTAATGTATATTATGCAAAACATACAATCATGTGTAGTACATACACCCCACAAAAGTTAACAGTGGACAATATGGCATGAATCTCATGGGAATAAAAGTGAGATGAAAACCCTTACCATTAATTTTCCATATTATCGTGTAGTTTGACCTCCTATATAATGGTGAAATCAATGATATTAAATTATAAAATAACAAAATACATTAATATGATATCATATATCATCTTCTAAAATTTCTTTGGTAATGATATTTCATTAGTATAATAGTTTTGGTTGATAACTGATTCATTTCCTTTATATGTTTTGTTATGTAAGTCATGTTTTTTGTGTATAGTATGTATTTTATTAACATCAAATATTATATTAAGATCATAAAAAATATTTTTAATCATAATATTAATATAATTCTTGTATGATTACGATGGGGAAGGAATAACATCGCGTTCGCAGAGATGGTAAGTTGTACGTACGCACGAGCGACAATATTATTATATTGATTGTGAAATAATATGTAATTTTATGGAATATCATATGTACACAATAATTAACATGTTATAATTATTATTAAAATCAGTTATACTCATTATTATACCCATCCAAATAATGAAGTGTTTGAATAACAAACTACAACACGACGTGGAGAAGGTAAGCTGTATGTAGGCACGTGTTGTGACTTTCTCAATTATAAGATAGATAGAATAACAAATATGGTTGTAAAATATTAATAATTACATCATAGTATGTAGAATTAATTTGATTTATTTTTTAGGTACATAAAAAAAAATTAAATAGGAAGTGGAAGAAGAAATGAACTTGAAAGAGGGTGGTGAAATTATTACCTTTTTCGGGTGTTTCCTTTTTAGTTGATCAAAAGGGATCCTTAGGGTGGATTTATGATCAAATTAGGGCTTCTAGGATAATGTGAATGATGTTGAGAAGATATGTTTACATGGTTTCACCGAGAAAAATTGATTTGGAGGTGTAAAATTATGAGAATGGGGAGTACCATATTATAAGAGTGGTGAGGGTCACATTAGGTAATGCTTGAAATATTATTTATTAATAAAATACATTTCAATTTATAGTGGATCCAAAATTATTTATTTCGATGATATGTACGTAATGGATCGAAATAATCCATACCAATAGGTTTTAGATGAGTTCAGGTAACCATTTTGTCATTTTATTTATGATTTAACTCATATTTAAATATTATATCTTTTACCGTGTCTTCTTGTATTCTTACACTATATGGTTAATACAAATAATATAAACATAAAAGAGAATCTCAAGTTGATAATAAATGTCATATATAATATTATTTAATCCCTTTATTAGAGCCATATATTTTTAGGAATATTATATCAACCAATAATATAGTATTTGTTTTAAAAACTAATTTATGTCAATTTAGACAAAATTTGGTATTTTGTTTTTGTAAAAGTAATAACAACCTTATCACTTCAAAAAAAAATTATCTATTCATCCCTAACATGTAATATTAACTGAGAAAATTCTTGTATGGAATAAAAACATTTACGTTCAATTTATTTTAACATTTATAATATAAACTATTTTAATATTTCATTAAGAATGTAATTACATCATCATCATTGGGTCATAAATAATTTTAATAATTTAAACTCTAAAGATTATAAATAAATTCCCACTATGGTTAAAATCATTTTATCTTTATAATGAATATTTTTGGTCGAATTTATCTTCTGTATATCCCTATATTAAAAATGGTTTAGATAAGAAACTATGATTTTAACACTTTGAATTCTTATTTAAATAAAATAATAAAAAATTTCCTAATCTAATCAATGTTTACATAAAGGATCATATTTTATTTCTAAGGTTGTTTTTTTTCGAATTACATTTATCCAATATAATTAGGACATGTGTTAGTGTAATTAAATATAATTTTTACCTTTATTTACCCTACTTATTTTTAACCGTTTTAAATAAAAGTCCAAAGTTTCTATTCACAAAATATTATTTTCATCCTATTGAAACACATTATACATACTAATATTAACTTTTTCTCTCAGAATTTTTAAATTAAATTTACAAAAGTGGTAAAATTATGCTTTATGCAAATTTGAAAATGCTCCTAGAATGTGGGTAAAAGACGAAAAAAAGTTGAATAAAATTTTACTATTCTAATTTTATTGTAAAATGCCTTAAATCAATTACATTGCACTTATATATGTATTATATAACAAATATTAAATAATATATACTTAAATAATATAAATAATTAAATAAATAACAATTCGTTTTAAATAATAACGTAGTGTTTTTCAGTACTCATCAAAAATTGTGTGTTTTCAAAAAAATAATAAAACTTTACCCAAGAATAATTTTGATATTCTGAATTCAAAAATAAATTCCATTTTACCAAATTCAAAACATTTAGGTTGCATTAATTAATTTGAAATTAATAACCATTTTTAAAACCCAAAAGCGGGTTTTTAAAAAGTAAAAACTATCAAAATATTGACACGTGTTTCTATCAACTTTTAATGTGAAATTACATATAATGACTTAATTTGTTTTAAATGATATTAATGTAATATAATTATACTTCCAAACCACTCAAATTCATTATTTAACACTATATATTATTTCGATTAAATAGTTGTTTTCAAATGAAATTTAGTATTTTTTAATATTCATCCAATTATTAAAGTTATCATAAATGTACCAAAAATTTATCCAAAATATATTTTTATTTCCCGAATATAAATAATAATTTAAGTTCATTATATTGAATATCTTAAAGTGTCAAATATTGGTTTTAAAAAAGTGTTTCCTTTAAAAGGTGGTAAAATTGAATTTTTTTAAAAAATAATTCTTTTATCTGAAAAAAATGATATTATTCTTATATTATTCATAAGAAACACATAATATGAATTAAAAAATTATATGGAGTATATAAAATTCAAAATTCAATTAATACTTTTTCAAACTACTTTTTTAACGATTAGTTTTGTAAGTCGTGATGTGCTCGAACTTAGTGTTGCTTGTAGTAAAATCTATTGAATTACATTAAAGAAAATAACATTATATGAAATATTGGGGTGCTACATTTTACAATGTTAATGGTTTAAATTTTAATGTGTTTTGTTTTGTATTTTCAAAAAAATATGAATGTTTTTGAGCCATAATAATATTATTTTTACTTTTCTATTCCTTATTTTTAAAAATCAAAAAATCCTTTTGAAAATATTTTCCTATAAACATTGTGTGTCAAAATTATTTTAGAATATTTTTTAGTGAACTTATATTAATAATGAATATATTAATATATCTTTACGAAAATAATATATACATTATAATTATAAAGAGTAATATGTTAGACTAAAAAGTGTCTGGTCCATTGAACTGAACTTTTTTTCCATCAGATTGAACAACGTTTTTCCAATCGGATTGACTAGAGTCATATACACTGAAAAAAATTGTGTTTTGTTCATGAGATTTAATATAATTTAAATAATAAAATTGGAAATATTATATTCCATTATCCTAAAAAATGATCATTATCTGAATTTTTTAATTATTTCAATCAGAAACAATTTACTATATAAATGTCATAGTTATACCTAAATGAAATTGGACAAAGTAATAATTTTCTATAAGTTCACATGATTATCATCCTATGTTATTAAAACCAACTATGAGAATCATGTAAATTTAAAAGATGAAGAGATTACTATATTGTGAAAAGAATTAGAGTTTATGGGGTATAGATATTTTTAAAAAACAACATTTATAAGATATTTCATTTCTTAAACAAATAGTTAAATTATATTCCTATTGTTTTTAGACAGTATGTGTTCTTAGGATTCAAAGTGAGATATTTAAAAAAAACACAGAACATTTATTCATTTTTATTCAAAATGTAATCAATGTTTAGATTAAAACTTCCCCAACTCAGAGGCCATATAACTGGTTCTACAAACCTAGTGATCACATGAACTCAAGCACGCCTCCATGTATGCCTGAGGTTGCTGAATAGCAGTGTGTGACTAGTAAGTCACGTGGGGAGACTACAACCTCTTTATTATACCCAACCACAGGAGACCATAATATAAAATGATAAGTCAATATGAATAAAAAATTAACATGCATTACCCAACATTTCGTCAAAAGGTGTACAAACCAAAAATCAAATACAATAATGTCATTTCATACTAGTATTGAAATGTGAATGAATACAAAAAATAAGACAACAACTGGACTCCACATGGGTCCCAACTGTATGTCCGGATCCTTCTCTATGTACGTCCTGATCCCAACTCAATTTATTTGTGTAGGGATTTTCTCTTGTCTTGACCTACAACTGTGAGATATGATCAGTTACCCAATGGCGGCCCAAGCTGGGTGTGTGTACAAAACACATTAGGCAACCACCAATGATGTCTATAAAATATCCAGTCCTACAGATAGTGCATGATGGACCAAAATAGATGGAATATAAGTAATGTAACTTCGAGTTTGATTAGCTAACAAGGTTCATTTAATTATTAATAGAATTCTTCCAAGATAAATTTTATATTATATCACCATAAATAAGCCATATTGATCATATTTTACTTGTGTTATGCATAAATATCATATACACAAGGGTATAAGGAAATCAGTCACAATTAATATGGGAATCAAATCATGTCCATATCTTACTAGGGACCCACATATCACATAAAAAAATTATTCTCACCATGAAGCCTCAGTCCGGGAGAAATGAATCACATTTTTAGAATCTCACGATCCTCACCTCGTATCCTCAGTCTGGGTGGAATGAAATTGTTATGGTAATAGAACTCCATCCCCTTCCCTAACTTTTACATTTTTTGGTTGAGTTTAAAGACTCAGTATAACTCGACCCATGGGCGTAGACCTTCAAATCAATACCACACTCTACCAAGCCTTGTGCACATGAATATTTAACAAGTCAACACAACCATATCATGACACAACCAAGAATATTCAATGTCATTGTACATCACAACACATAACAACTACATAACATAACCATTTAAATTTGGAGTAAACATTCAAAATTCATTGCAAACCTCTAGAAAATTAATACCATGCCCTAACAAAATAACACATTTTCTAATTACAATTAATATCTATTTTCCCAAATTCCCATCATCGTGCCATAACCCAATAGGTTTATTCATCATTCCCTATTCAACAGAAAAATTCATCATTTAGAATTAATTAATCCCTTTATCTCATTTATCATTACATAAGAATTTACCCACATATGCATTTTAAGTACAATTCTTATACCACACAACACAATCTCTTTATTACATTCAATAATTTTGGTGTACCACCTAATTCTCAAGTACTAACCCATTCCAAAAATTCATCCAGCCTTGTATCACATCTCATTAACACATTTATCCATTTCTAATTCCATCATACTATTAAAAGTTTACAATTAAACATTCCCTAATCATCTTAGGAACTTCTCTCTAAAATTCAAAAAACTATCGACATATTATCTTTCAACCCAATTACCCATTTTCATGTCATTTCAACCAACACATTCTGTCTTTATCAACCTAGAAATATTTATAATTATTCCTTTTGTATCTTAATCCACCATTAATAGATATTCTTAATGGTTTCCACATTATTACTTGGTGACTCGTCACAATTACATTCCCCACTCTAGGTCCGGGTATTCCGGCTCAGCCCATGGGATACCCTAGAATGGTCATGTCCTCTTCTACACATACCACATGGATTGGGAGGGTTTTAATTAGTCACAATGAATCCCCTTTATATCAACCACTCTAATGTATCCCAGAACCCAATTATGTAGAAACATGAACACCAGCTCTCATGCACAAATACAATATAAAACTATGGGATAATACTAGTTGACCACCTACCTCGAATCCATTGATGAACACACTCTTAATCATGGTCAGGGATCTGGATTCAAGAACCCCTTTAAAACTCAACCTATATCTCTTTATAAAATGGGGATTTTAGGGGTTTGGATGGATAAGATAGGATGATACAAACCCTAAACTAAAAAAGAAAAAGAAAAGGAAGATTTGGCTTACCCAGATCTTCAATCCGCACTTGATGAAAATCAAAACACCACATAATCTAAAGAGATCAATCCTTGAGATCTCTTGGGGGATATAGTTCATTACTATTGTTTCAAGGGAGAATGATGAGGAAAAACCTAAGTTGGGCATTAAAATCATGGGGTAACATTTTTGAAATTTATTCCACCTTTTCTATGCCACATGGTCTAGCCGGATGGTTTGTCAAACCGTGTGAAAACTATGCGATAGCAACTATCCTCAAGTGGCTCACCTGCACAGTTTTCTAGGTATCATGCACAGTTTTCCTTGAAAGTGAGCAGACCGTGCAATGGCTACTATTCGATGATGGATGGTGCACACAATTTACCAACACAATTTCCCCAACCCGATCGCAAGCCATGCACCTTGTAGTGTATGGCCTAACTTCTCTTCTCTTCACTCACCGAGTACCTTAGGCACCCTCAAGCCCCAACCTGAACTTTGGAAACACTTATTTATATATAATGTAGAGACCCATGCATCACTATGCATCCATAACTAGAGGTCATTCCAATAGGCCTGCCTATCCACCCAATGTCCAAGATATTGGTTGCCTATCCCAAGGCCATTGAACATGGATCAAGGGCATAGACCTTCCCCTAAGACTTCCTCCCAACAACCCACAACATGAACCATAAAAAATCTCAAGGATTCATCCATTCAACAATTCTCACCATGAAAACATCATTAAGGAATCCTAGGACACAATACATTTCACATAATGCACTAAAACATAAAACACACCATCACATCATCATGGAGGAACCAATCTGCACCTCATTATCATGATCCTCTATAAAACTCATGTCCCAAATCACATAGCATCATTTCATGTTCCACCAACCCTAATGGTGACCACACCTAGTATCATGAGAGGGAAAATACATGATCCTTCCAACCTCATTTCTTGATGCTTTCATAACACAATTTTACCACCAATATCCAAAAAAAACTCTCAAGTACCTGACCAACTAAACTCATAACCATAATCACTATCAGTTATAACGTACCCAAACAATGACCACTCATGTCCTTCTAACCCAAAACTCTAATAACATCATCAACCGGCCATTTATACAGTATTGTTCTCCCCACTATTATCAGTTCCATGGATGCTCATTCATCGATGAAGTCCCACAAAAAATAAACCCATCAATCTTATTTCCTAAAATTTTCCGACTCACCATGCCCAATATTATATAGAGAATTACCCCACATTGACATCCATCCACACCATAAAACCATTCGGAAGGAAATTCATGTAATATCTATTCATGGACTAAGATCATCCTGACCTCACTCAGGTAAAACATTGTTTCGAAAGGTGACTTCCACTATAACATAAAATCATAGGTGGCTCACTCTCACCTCACCAATTCAAGATTACCATCTTTAGTAAAACCACACATGATTGGATTCTCCCAGAACACTTACTTTCCACTAATGGTACGCTATCCCCTACCCACATTTCCATGGTTATTACTGACATGATGCCTACAATTATAATCCCACTCACCCACTGAGGACGTTTCTTGAATTCAAAAATGATTCCATCACAGCATCCTTACAACCCTCCAGACTGTCATCGACATCACCTTTGTCCTGACACAAAATCACATGGCCAATGTTAACTCAACTTCCTGAAGATTTAAAACCACTCAAGGGAACATTACCTCCAGTCTAAAACAAATATTTTCTGGAGTTATAGGACCCCAACATCCATTTACACCACTTTTTTCATTACAAACAACACCCTTCTACATCTTTAGAACATACATCACATGCATCACATGGAACCATCCTATGTTCTAACCCAACAGTTGGTTCATCAGTCCCCACATCCAAGTCCAGCATTCCCACCAAGAGGGACCTTACATGTGCCTTAAATCTTCCTCATTGGCATCCCAATTCCACTACATCGACTCGATGTTCTCCGTTGTGCACCCATGATTTTCATATCACTCCCCACCATATGAGTTTCATTACTATTGCTCACCATGAGGGATTCTAACCAACACATCTTAAACCAGATAACAAACCAAACCCCAATCATTAATATGCAAAGCCAGCCATTTCCCAAAAATTAAAACGAACATAACCCAATACATGTTCTTATCTTCTGTTACCAACACCCAAGATGTTCTTCGCCATTCTGTCCATCCCGAGGACCCCACTCAGAGACATTGAGGGTGTACATACCATCCTCAGGCTTCACACAAATTGTTTCCAATATCCTAAACTCCATGATGTCCCTTATCCCACCAAACACCTTTATGTCTCCTAGAGTGAGGCAGATCTTTTCAACATACCATGGATGACATCAAGATGTTGGGAATTGTCGTCACTAGTTGAGGTACGCTAAGATGTCGTCGAAGAACACCACCACTAAATTATCTGTCTCTTATGCCAAGATATTGGAATCCATGGCCAGCTTGGGATCTCAGGATTCCCTGCCAAATGTGTCACATCAACACTTAACCATCACAACTCAGGTTTGATTTCTTTCAAAGTTAAACCACCACTCCACAACAAGTCCATTCATACATAAAAGTTCATCCACACAACTAGTCTTTCCTTGGGATTCACCATCGAGTGAAATCATATAACTAAACTATAGCCACTATCATCTCTTCTAATAGAAAAAACTGCATGACTCTATTAACCATTATCCAAAATGTTGATTCTGGAATCCATACGAAACAACCCTTTGAAAAAAAAATAATTATTATGATGATAACCCGATGACCTTATGAAAGAACTGTGTATAACTATGCAATTTTCTAAAACATAGTGGTGTTCAATACACATTGACACCATATCTGAGGAATCTCCCATGATTCATATTATAATGTACCTACACCATGTGGCTAACCACCCATGTGGTCTCCTTTGATTTTTCATAACTATATGTGCATAACCATAACTCAAGTTGTACCACTATCCATCAACCTTCCCACTTGTCCTTCTACATCAAACCTGAACCATGCAACATTCTGAGTTCAACTATAAAAGTCCAAAACATCTACATGTATGACACACACCCATAAGAACTAGAATCCTTGATTGAACTCCCTTATAGGTCACCTTGAAGGTTGAATGATACCAACTCCCTAAACTGAAGTCACAACTATGAAATGACTTTGGACAACCCTCTAATAAAGAATACCTTGACTATAAAATTCTATGCTCATGAATGGAACTCTCACTCCCATTCAGATGCACACTATTCCTAGAATACCAAAAACAATCTACTCATGGGACCACACAAAAGGTGTTCACATTCTACGACATTTTGAGAAAAAAATATTCTATGGGACTTGATACACAACTCGAAAGGTCTCTACTCACATGGTGAAAAGTACCCAAGCACCATCCTTAGGGTCCAGCATGTACTGCGTACGGTAACAAACCAAGTGATTTCCCCCAGGCACAACACTGAACAATGCCACACAACCAAACAACAACAACCCTTCCAAGGGTTCCCTAAACACACCACCTAGTACATATAATCACCAGAAAGGCATCACAATCCAAGACCAATGTCTCAACTAGGGAACTCTCACTACCCCAACCCATGCATATAATGTTCAAACTGACAATTCAATGGATACCCACCATTGAAACCAGACATTCTCATTTCAAAATTTCCATTCACGCAAAAATAAAAAAAATGGCCTACCAAATTTAACCACTGGTGGAATGATCCCATGTGTTCAACCTTAAACAACCCATTCTTCATACTCAACCCCAATGGTCAAAATCACACTTACAACACTACCCTCCATCATACCTACAATGGGTCGTGGAAACATTGAGGTAAAAAATTTACATAATCACAAGTTGTTCATCAACACCTCTTCAAACTAATTATTCTTTTATGACATGATCCATTCACCTACTTAACATTTCCCATTTCACATCTTGTAAAAATAATCATTATAACTCATTATAACATTCATTTGGTAAAATTTGTTTATAATTTTAACATCATTATACACCCCTTTTCCCAAAACAACCTTTATAATTTACCATAACCCAACACATTATCCCGGTCAGAACATTTATTTGTATAAAATATTCTTGGACTACTCATTTTGCATTCATTTTATCCACCATAATACATTACAATAATTAAGCATAATTATCTTCATATTTATCAAGGAACTAAAATGAAATCTACTTTCTGTACCTCACACACCCATCCCGTGCGTGTGCCTATAATGTTGCATGCCACCTATATCCTTATGTGCCTAAAATGATGCATGAATGCTCATCCCCAATCCATTCTAGAATTATGAGAAATATCATAAATAAGTCAAATCACACAACAAGTGCATCACCCAAGGTTTAAATATCATCTAACTGTAACAAAACATATCAACAAAAAAAACTATTACCACTTAGGGATGCTAGGGTTTTTCCCCATACCTGGGTTAGATACTCCTATGAATGAGCTCATTATTAAGTCCTAACACAAACTAATAATCTTTCAGCCATCCCCAAATAGTAATAAGAGAAAAGAACTCCTTTGATAGCACTTTTTAATGTCCCCATCCCAGAACCCACTAAATTGGGCTCCATACCGAGTCGTCACATGACCTCAAGCGCGCCTCCCCATACACTAGTGGATGCCGACTAGTAGAGAGTGTCTAATAAGTCACATGGGGAGACTATACAGTATATATCACATTCGGAAATATTAGAACATAATATAAATATTGGAAAAATATGAATAACAAATAAACATGCTTAACTAAGAATTTCACAAAAAGGGGTACAAATAGAAAATCAAATAAAATAATGTCATGTAATACTAGTAGTGAAAAGTGAAGGAAACACAAATGTAAGACAACAAACAACATCCAAAAGGGTACATCTGAATGTTAATATCCTTCCCCACGAACATCCCGAGCCCAAATCAACTTCTTTTTGTATGGCCTTTTGCCTTGTCCTCACCGGCAACCAAGAGATCTGCTTATGTACCCAATGATGTCCCAAGAGGGGTGTGAGTAAAATACTCATTAGTCCACCGTCAACAGTGTATAAATAATATCCAGTATAAAAGATAGTGCATGTAGGTAAAATATAAATTGTATGTAAGCAAGGCCAATTCTAGTGACATTAGTTAACAAGGGTTATTTAATTTTGGACAAGTATTTACCCAAATTTCATTTCTTATACCATCATCATTACATAATCCATATTTTTCACATGTTCCATGGGTTACAAATAAATATCATCTACACAAGGTTATAAAGAAATAAGTCAAAATGTATACGGGAAACACATTAAATCCTTATCTCACTAGGGACCCACATATCAAATAAACCCATTTTCATCACCTCGATGCCTCAGTCTAGGTGGAATGTATCACATTATAACAATATGATGATCCTATCCTCGATGCATCGTTCCATGTGGAATGAAACCATTAGGGAAATATAAATGTGTATGCATCCCTAACCCATGCATTTTGAGGTCGAGTTTAGAGCCTCAGTCTAACTCAACCCGTGGGCATAGAACCTCAATTCAATACCCTACTCTACAAAGCCATGTTCACATGCTTATTTACTAATTCAACAAAACCATAAAATAACACAACCCATCATATTCAATTCCATTGGATATCACAACACATACCAACCAAATATCATAACCATTTCCATTGGGAATCAACATTCACAATCCATAGAAAACAACATGAAAATTAATACCATTCCATAACCCTTTAACACGTCTTACAATTACAAAAACAATCCATTTAGCCAAAATCTCATCCACATGAATTAACCAGATTGGCGTATTCAAAAACCCTTATGCCTTATCCAAATTCATCATTGATCATTCATTAACCCATTTAGCCCATTTAACATTTCATAAGTATTTACCCACTTATGATACTCAAGTAAAATTCTAATTTCACATAACACTATCCCTTTATTACATTATAACATTTAGGTGTATGACCTAATTCTCACGTACTAACACATTTCACTAATTCATCCAGCATCGTATTACATACCATTGATACCTCCTCCATTATTCTCCATTATCTAATTAAACATTCACCGTTTAACATTCCGTAATCCACGTAGGAATTTATAAAAAAAATATTGAAACAATTGAAATAATCTCTTACAACCCAATTACCCATTTTCATGTAATTCCAACCAACACCATATGTCTTTATCACCCGAGTAAGATTTATCGTTATTCTATTTGTAACATAATCCAAAATTATATCATATTTTACATGTGTTTCACATTATTATTTGGGGACCCATCACATAAACATGCAACCATATAGTTTGGGTTTGTCGGTGCACCCCATGGGTTGCCCTAGAATGGTCATGTTCTCTACTACACATCCCACATGGATCAAGTGTAGAGACCCGAAGCTTGAAGTACATGGAAACTATATTACATTTTCGGAATACTTAATAAATAACAAAAAAATACACACATGGACTGTAATAGTTTAGTGTCTTTGGAAACATGGAACGTAATCCTCTAATCGTGGTGAAAGATCTTCAACATCTCCCATAAAGATCTTCCCCTTTTTTTCTTACCTAAAACCTTTCTTTATATCCTGGGAAAAGAAAACATAAAAAGGGTGAGCTCAAATGCTCAGTAAGGGTAAACATGGATAAAATAAAACACACCATATACATTTTAAGATAAAAAAAACATGAACATTAAAAATCTTGAGCAACGGCATAAAACATGGAAATACATAAGGCATAGATCATAAAGGAACATAAATCATGATAAAATAGGATGGGAATAAAACATTTAATTGTGGAATCCATTAAGCACATGTAATGGTTTCCATAGTAGCCAAGGCATTACTGTCTAGACCATCTTAGTGGACAAAGTCTCTTTCTGAATCGAGTTCACTCCTCGTTTCAGTCCTGTTTTACTGAACCGGTTTAACCTGCCATTCTAGCCAAGTCTATCTCATGAGATATAAATCTTTACCCAATGCATTGGAGGGAGATATAGGTCCCACCCATGTCATAATTAAATCATTCTTACTTGTGCCGCAAAATAAACATACATCATTCATAATAACCCAACGAATAAATTGGGTTTCATAAACATCATCCCATCATCACATAATCCATATAAAAGAAATGGATATCATTTAATAATAAGAAATGTGAAAACATGTAAATCATAGATACATTACACTTGAAACATACACATTTGAAATAATTTCATCTTAGATGGAAAATAGTTTTGATAAAACACATGAAATGAATTCTTGAGGAAAATATCCTTTCTTCTTCAAAATCAATTTCTTTTCACAAAACATCATGAAATTTTAATAGAAAGAGATTTTGTTGAAAATAGTCATGAAATATTTTGGAGGAAGATTCATGAAATAAGGCTTTATAAAACTGTAAAAATCCGTTCGTGCAGTATAAGTTAAGAAAAACATTCTTTTCGTACTTTTGCTGGAAATGTCAAAAAGTACCTCGTAACGTAAACAAAAGAAAGATTCCATAAATACCATGTAGTAAAAGTCAAAAATGGGTAAAAAGGACTTTAAAGATACATGAAAATACTTTTATAAAACATGGTCATGGATGATAGAAATAACCCCAGTAAATACTTACGAATATGCAATCTGGGATAAAAATGAGATTTGCAAAATTATCCCTTACCTTAGGTCTGATTTTCTTCGTAAGTGTCTGAACCTCCTGTATAATGATTTAAATAAAGTTATTTACTTATTACATAATCATATTAATTAATATGATATCATATATGGTTCACTTATGACTTTATATTACCCGTTCGTTTGTAAATTCCATGTTAAAGAGCGTTTTGGGTAAAATCCTTACATTTGTCGTCCGTGTTTTGACTTATAATTATTCATATTATTACTTAGATCATGATTACTTACATCCATAATGTGAAACATGATTTATATATAATATATATTCAGAATATACATATATATAATTGATCGATAAATGGATAGATATACACCGTTCATGGAGATGGTAGGACGTACGTACGCATGAACGTTGTTTTCGTTTCCTTATTGAATTGAATGGAATTAAGTAGATGACATACATATATATATGCATAAATCCAGTATAATTATTATGGCATATATTTCATGATTACTTATTTTATATACTTTATAATCATTCATGAATGGTTAATCATTGAGAATGAATCTCATCGCGTCGTGGAGACGGTAGTCCGTACGTACGCACGAGCGATGATATCATTCCCATGATCGTGGATTTGTATTAAAGTGTATGTATAATATTTAATAATCAATATCACTTTACAATAATAATATATAGTCATTATTTACACCATTATACCCATCCAAGTAAGGTGGTGGTGGAAAATAGATTACACCACGGCATGGAGACGGTATTCCGTACATACCCACGCGCGGTGATTTTGTTTTCCATAGGATGGATAAATTATGAAATAGGGTTGTTTGATACATATAATAACATATCAGTATATGAGTGATACTGATGTTATTACTTCATAATGAAACAACTAATGAAGAAGAAGTGGAAGAAGAAATAAAGTTGAAGGAATCGGTAACGAACATTATCTCTTCTTTGAAGCGCCTCATTGAGACCTCCTCATAGGACACTAAAATTGGTCTTTGAAGAAGACCAGGACCTCTAGGATGTTTCTAGGGAAGTGGATAAGGGAATTTGGCAGGGGTCAGCCGAGCTTGAAGGCTCAAATTGGTGTGAGGAAGAGAGTGAGGAGGTTCCTTTTTATAAGGGAGGAGAGGGGCTCCTTTGGAATTCTTAAAAATATTAATTTATAATAAATCAAATCCCACTTAAAATCCTCAACAAATGACTCATATTCGAATATTAGATGATATAATGTTGTAAGCTAATCGTCCAATCAAATTTAGACATGTTTGGATCTTATTTTAAACCTTATCATTTTGATTTATCCTTATTTAATCTATTTAAGTTTATTTGTGGTAATTAAATTCTAAATTTAAAATTATAACAAATAATTACTTATTTGTTGTGAATTTTCCATAATTGTTTACTTTATAAAAATATAGACCATATAAATTTAAATTTATAATTTTTAAATATTTTTCTGATTTTAAACAATTTTATAATATGTTATTTTTATAAAATAACAATAGTGACAATTTTTTCACTGTTCATTTATTTGAATTTAAATAAAATATATACAGAAGATATGTTCAAAATAAAAGCTTTAATAGATTCATAAAAGGTCATGTGTATCTATAAAATTAGTGTATCACATTAAATAGTTCATATAATATTTATTTTATTATTTTTAAAACCATTTATTTGGTTTATCTCTTAATAAAATAATTACTACAACATTTTTGTATAATTATTTAATAAACTGATTTTTTACATAAAAATTAAAACTAAAATCCTATGATGAATATAAATATATTACCTTTCACAAAAAAGATTTTACTTGAATTTTTCATCTTAAAATCACAATATTTAAATTGTTATATTTATTAAATTATGAAGGTGACAAATTTGGCATCATTTAAAATAAAATACTATATGTGTCATAATCACTTTTAAAAGGCTCCAAACGGTTATATATTCGGTCATTGGATGATTAAGGTGTATATATACACTACCTATAAGTTTTGGTCAGGTTTGTGGTCCTTTTAATGGGTATTATTATTTCAATAAAAACTATATTACTTATTTTCAACTTAATAAATAATTTATGTATCATTAATGTATCACCATTAATGACAATTATTTAATCCCTAAAAATTATAAATAAATTATCATGATGTAGATTAATTTATTATATTTCTGTAGACTATTCATGTTCGATGTTTTATGATGTTTACCACTAAATTAAAATTAATATACTTATAAGATATAAGAGAGTGACATGTTGTCACTTTCTTTGGTGTTAATAATAATTAAATTTTTTTTCACGGTAAAAAGTCCATAAAATGAATCTAATCCGACCCTTAGGTTATATGGGTCTACTTTTAGCAATCTAATAGAATTTTGGCATGTGTTAGGGTAATTTTATAATATTATATTTATCCTTAATTACCCAATTTACCTTAAACTATAGTAAATAAAATTTACCGTAGTTACTATTCATAATTCCCAAAAATGAAAAGTAGCTTATTAACATAATTTGGACCCACTTATTCCAAATATGGAATCCATTTTTCCAAATTCAATACTCAAAATTTTCAGAAATTAAATTAAAATTAATCCTGTTGTCGAAAGAAAACTGGTTTTTCTTTATAACAATGCAAAAGATTGAATTGATTTAACCTACAAATTTAATGTAAAATCAATGATAATGACATACATTATATTAAATGGTAAAAATATATTCTATTTATACTTTAAAACCATTCAATATTATAATGTAACCATATAAATTATTGCGATGAAAAAAGTTGTTTTTAATTAAAATATAGTGTGTTTTTACTATTCATCAAAATATGAAAGTTACCAGAATAATATGAAAAATTTATCCAAAGTAAAATTTTATTTCTTGATTCCAAAGAAGAATTTTATTTTGTCAAATTTAACTTATAAACATTTCAAAATCTAGATTTAATGTGGGTGCGCCATCAAAAGGCGGCAAAACTGCATTTTTTGAAAAATACTTATTTTACACGAATAATTTATTTTGTTCTTATACCATGTTCTAGAAAATTTGTAAGATGAATAATAATGTTATAAAATTCAAAATTTAGTTAATTCTATTCGTAATGGCTAGTTCATAAAAATATTATATTAATATATTATTATTTAGTAAAACTCGGTATTGCGTACAACACACGCTATCGAGGAAGGTCTCGATTGCGTGTAATGCAAGCCAAGTCATGGTTGCATGTTTCGCAAAAATCCTTCGTTGTTTCGTATAATAGAATCCAACCATATTCATTTATACATTGAATATATATATATATATATACTCAATGTTTCGTTGAATAACTATTATCAAAATTGTGTATAAGACAATCCAAGAATAGTGTTGCGTATACTGCCAGCTAATACGGTGTTGCGTATAGCGCAAGGTAATATTGGTGTATTGTACAACAAAATATATGAATGAAATTAAAACGAATATATCTTATAAAATCTCGGGTTGTTACATTATACCCCCTTAAAATAAATTTCGCCCTCGAAATTCGTCGGGGTTATAAATCATTTACTATTCATATAAACCCACATCTTAAAAAGGAATACCAAAACTGGGATTTAAAAACTAAAGTATGAAACATAATGGTTACCCAAATTAACTCATCAGGGGGTTTCCACGTAAGAGAACATAGGTGAAAATATGGATATGGAAGAAAAATATAACCATCCAGTTCTGATGGAGAGTGGTAGAGAACATGACTATGAAAAAGCCAATAATCACAAAGCTATTGATTTGTGATGATCTAAGGTACCATCTGATTAATTGGATATAAGGGAACTAGGACAACATTTTTCGTTTTCAAAATCATTTCCCTAAAGTTGATGAATTAATAGAAATATTTGCATGATTTTGGTACAATCTCACTGTTGTTCGTGAATTGAACAATTTCCACTTCATCCCTTAAAGAAATGAAGTTAAATTTGTTATTCGTGATGTGTTAACAGATCATGTGATAGAATGATGGGTCATTCCATCTCTTTCAAACAAAAGGTTAGAAAAAGTTATAATTCCATCTTATGGTTAGATTAATCATATATGGTTACAAAAATGAACTTATACTTCATATATCATACCGCATAATAAAATAAAACTAGTTTCTACAAACCAGGGACTTCCTGTAGGCCAGTGGTAGGCGATAAAGGCCAGTCGCACTTTGTTTGTGGGTTCGATTCCCACAGCCTTGTCCGACGCGATGGGCTGTCGCACATCCTCGATGTTTTCCTTTTTGTAAAACTACATTACTATAACATCCCGTTAATAATATCGAAAAAAAGTCATATCCTTAAACAATACTAACATATGTCCAACATAATCCATTACAATCTTTAGGCTTATCTAAAATGCTTCGGTCCAAGCTCATAGTATAATGAAAATGATTACTTGAAATGTCACATGACAATCACGTGAATGCCATCATTTATCCCCTAATATATCATAAGATATATCTTTTTGGTAAAATTACAAACATGTGAATACCATAATCATGTATTCTCTTGAATAATGAATACCCATAGAACCTTTGTGAAAACATGAATGTTGTTAAATTTTAACACTTTCCACATACCAAAATCCCAAAAATTCTATATACTCAAACCATAATATCACTTAGTCCTTATATCAGTCATGAGCTCATGAATAAAATCAAACATCTCATTATCTTCTTATCCCTTAATTATGTGCATATCATCTACTTTCTGAAAATACTGGTATCACTCATCACACCCTTTCAAAACTTAAGGAAAGACAACAGTATAACAATCTTTTGATGTCTCATTATTCCATAGTACCATGAGATTACTTATACAACGTTACACTTGATAAACATGTAATCATTCCACTACCTTCTTAAACCATTGACCGAGCTTCAACAATTATTTCATCTCACATATCATTTGTAGTCTCTTCATCATCATCAACATAAATATTACCCATATGACCATACTGATTCTCTTCGTGAGACATTCCCTTAGGGAATTGGTTTGAATAATGCCCGTACATTCCACATTTAAAACATTTAACCATTGTTGATGTCGTAGCAATACCATTATCCACATCCATGGTGTTAACTGAACCTTTTCCTCTGCACTTACTGGCTTTATGTCCTTCTTTTCTATAGCATCCCGTCTTTTTATAACATAACTTTCATTTCATTACACGGAACTGAGGATCTTTTAAGGTTTAGTGTCTTGGAAACAAGGAACATAATACATGAAAAGAACATAAACCATTCTTCTTAAACACTTCAAAGGCTTCTCCTTAAGTTCATCCAAGGTTCATTACTGCATCACTTAACCTGGGGACATACATCAAAAGAAAGGGTGAGTAGAAGGCCCAATAAGGGAAACAAGAGAAACATTTTACATGTGAAGTTGAGATACTTCAATAAGGACATGAAAACAACTTTAAGGCATGAGAAGAAATCATGAGATACATCATAATAAAAATAACATTTTTCATAACTTGAAGATGTGGCTGCAACATTTAATATTGACAATCGTTTCGTTTCACCAAGGTCCATCCCCAAGGTGTCGTTAAAAATTACCAAGGTTATTCACCAAGGCGTCGTTAAAATGGTCATCTCTAGAGATTAAGTCTTTACCCAATGCATTATAGTGCTATCAGGGTGCACCCTTAAATTTACCTCTATTATCATGTGAGACACATATATCATCATCATTAATTTCATAAAAAACCAATATAGAATAAAAGAAATGAGTTTCATTTCATAATCATAACGTTTTAAAAACTGCTTTAATGACATGATCTTTATGTCACTTTAAACCCACGGAAAGGGTAAGTGGGTTTCATGTATGTAAATCCTAGAATTTAAAATAGAACATTTTGATATATAAGTGAATACCCTTGTATAAATAAGATCTTTGAGTATTCACTTTATAACATAAAATAATTTTGAGAAAAGAGAGAGGCATTTTGAGACGAAAATTCTACAGCATAACGACTATGTTACAAGGTTTTAGAAAACATTGAAAAGAGAGAGAACATGGGTCACCCAGTCATAAATGATCCATAAAACAGTAGGGGGACAGAATATAAGGGATTTAATAACATGGTAATGAAATTTTAATGATATACCATATGAAATGAAAAACATGGAAGTGAGACAAAAATAAGATCTCTCTTATGAAAATTCGGTAGCCTAACAGCGTCACTTAAACATTAATAAATAAAAAGTTTTGACAAGATCAAATAGGGTATCTCATCATATGATCATAAGAGATCAGTATGATAGATATAGAGATCATACCCAAACATAATAAAAAGGATCTTGAAAGACTTGACATGAAAAGCGAACTTGAAAAATGAGAAGGGTGAATGAATCCCTTTAAAATTCGGCAGCCTAACGGTGTCACTTAAACATTCATAAAACGAAATGATGACAGTAAGAGGGTATCTCTCATCATATAAACATGAAATTCATAGTAAGAGGAATATAAAATAACATCCTCTCACATAATAACATGGAGCATAAAAGTAATGACATAAAAGAGATTACATGAAAAGAAACAGAGAGGTCAGATCCCTTACCTTAAAACGTGTCTCTTGAAACTCAAAGGTTTGGACCTTGAGGGCTTGGGGGAACCTTGGGAGGACTCCATGGGAGGTAAGGAGACCAGAAATTCGTTGAGAATGGTTTTTTCATCCAAAGGATGAGAGGAGGGCTTGGTATTTATAGGGAAAGTGAGGGGACAAGGTGTTAATGGCCAAGGGACACCTCACAAGTGCTTTTCTCAAACCCATGTGCTCTCTCATGATATTTTCCCTAAATTTAGGCTACATAGGGCCCCCAAAACAATAATTCATCACCCTTGTCCATCCAACCTTTAAAATATCTCATGATATCATCATGACACAGTTATGATGTCATTAAACATACTGAAACCCTAAAACTGCATTTTTACTATTCACTGAAAAATTCAACGTTCTCAGAAAAATCCCAAAATTTCACCTTAACCAAATATCGATGTTCTAATTACATTTATGAACTCCATTTTATAAAAATAATTTTCTAAATATTTTAAATTTAATTTTTACATAAAAACACTATTCATCGAGAATTCATTTTTTTCAGAAAAATCCACAAAAATTACCATAACATAATATCAATGCTCTAAGTTCAAAAATAAAGTCCTTTTTATAAAAATAATTTTCTAATTATTTTTAATTAACTTTTTTATTAAAAAACACTATTCACCTGAAAAAACTAATACTTGAATAATAATTTATGAAACCGTTATTTACCCATTTTATTGAATCATATTACTTAATCAAGGTGTCTAAATTATATTAAAACTTTCTTTGAGTGAAATTACTAATCCATTTGGTCACATTACTAATCCTAAGAGTAAAATCACTATTCATAATTTACTATTCATCAAAATTTAAGTTGATCTTTTTAGACTCCAAATTCTTTACTGAACACTTTTGTAGAAGACCATTTTTTGAAAATCATTACACATCATTAATTATTTAGGGTTTACATAAATGTTTTAAAATATCCATTTTTCAAAAAATTCATCAATAAAATATATCCTAAAATTATCCAGAAAAAAAAATTCCACAAACATCACTATAGGAAGATATCTCAATTTATTCACCCGAAAGGATTACACAAGGATGATAGGGTCTCATCACATATCCCCTTATAACACCGGCATAAGACCTAAGTGTAAGGTGTGCTATGGTGAGAGAATCTGAGGGAGGCTGATATAACATTGCCTTATTAGTAATCTCTACTAACTTGAACTTCTCCCGTAGGCGTTTCCGTTCAAGCTTGACACGCTGGAGTTCGGCTAGGGCTAAGTCCAAAGCAAAGCCCACAGATGCTACCTCCTTCCCATGCTCTGATAAGTGGGCTTCATAAGGTTCGAGTCTACTAGATGAAGCCATCAGTTCCTCTTTCTTCATTAACCATTAACATCTTATTAAATCATTAAGAGTAAGTTAATATACTACTCAAAAAGATTGGGTCGTTACATTCTTCCCCCCTTAAGAAATTTCATCCCCGAAATTTATACTTGAGGCCTAGTCGAAAAGGTGACGGTACTTTTTCTTCATTGTTCCCTCAGGCTCCCAAGTCTCTTCTTCATATTTATGATTCCTCCACAACACTTTCACAAGGTGGGTAGTCTTGTTTCGTAGAACCTTGTCTCTACGACCTAAGATCTCCACTGGCTGCTCCTCATAAGAGAGGTCATTTTCTAGTTGTACCACTTCTAGGTTCAGTACATGCGAAGGGTCAGGTATGTACTTCCTCAAGAGAGATACATGGAAGACATTATGAACTTGAGCTAGGTTCGGTGGAAGTTCTAGACGTTATGCCACTGCTCCTATGCAATCAAGGATTCCATAGGGGCCAATGTACCTAGGGCTGAGCTTCCCTTTCTTCCCAAACCGCATGACTCTCTTCCATGGAGAGATTCGAAGGAAGACTTTGTCACCAACACCAAACACCAAGTCCCTTCGACGATTGTCAGCATAGCTCTTATGCCGACTATGAGCAGCCTTTATGTGTTGTTGGATGGCATGAACCTATTCCGTCATCTCCTATATGAGATCAGGCCCAACAAGCTTCCTCTCTCCTGTTTCATCCCAACAAGTAGGAGTTCTACACGGCTTTCTATACAGAGCTTCATAGGGTGCCATCTGAATACTCGCATGGAAGCTGTTGTTATAGGCGAACTCCACTAATGGGAGGTGTTGATCCCATCCACCTTTAAATTCCATTGAGCATAATCTCAACATGTCTTCGAGTGTCTGAATAGTCCTTTCAGATTGGCCATCGGTTTGAGGATGATAGGCCGTACTAAAATTCAATTCAGTATTCAGAGCATATTGAAGACTTCTCCAGAATTTTGATGTGAATCTTGGATCACGATCAGACACGATGGATAGTGGTACCCCATGCATCCTAACCACATCCTTCACGTATATCTTGGAAAGCTGATCCAGAGATAAATCTTCCCGAATAGAGATAAAATGTGCTGTCTTGGTGAGACGGTCCACAATAACCCATATCGCATTGTTTCCTTTGGATGTTTTTGGGAGACCAGTTACAAAGTCCATAGTGATATTATCCCACTTCCATATTGGTATGGGTAGTGGTTGTAATACCCCCTTAGGAAGTTGTCTTTCTGCCTTTACTTGCTGACACACCAGGCACCTTGTAGTGTAATCAGTAATCTCCCTCTTCATGTTATCCCACCAATAATGATCACGAAGGTATCAATACATCTTAGTGCTTCCCGGATGTATAGGGAATCTAGAGCTATGAGTTTCATCCATCAGTTCTTTCTTTATCTCCGGAATAGATGGGACACATAGTCTTGTACGAAATTTCAATACACCTTCTTCATCAATATTGAAGTCAGGGAACTTCCCATCCTTTGGAGCCCCAAACTTCTCCTGCAGCAAAGGATCTTATTTTTTAGCCTTCTTGATCATCTCTAGTAATGAAGGTTGAGAAATCATTGGGGATAGGGTTGATGATTTCCCTTTCCTTATAATTTCCATGTCTAGTTTTACTAGATCTTTAATCAAGGGATCTCCTAGGATCCTCATTGTTGCCAGAACAGCAGGGTCTTTCCTGCTTAATGCATCCGCGACTTTATTTGCTCTTCCAGGTTGATAATGAATTGAACAATCATAGACTTTAATAAGCCCCAACCATCTCCTTTGTCTCATGTTCAATTCTTTCTGTGTGATAATATACATTAGACTTTCGTGGTTAGTGTATATATCACATTTCTCCCCATAAAGATAGTGCCTCCAAATCTTTAGAGCAAAAACGACTTTCGCCAGCTCTAGATCATGCGCAGGATAATTCTGCTCATGAATCTTCAACTGTCAAGATACATAAGCAATTACCTTGTCATTTTGCATGAGGACGCACCCATGACCTTTCAGAGATGCATCACTAAAAATAACAAATACTTCTCCGATAGAGGGTAGTGTTAACATAGTTGCAGTAACCAATCTCTTCTTCAGCTCTTGAAAACTTTCCTCGCATTCCCTTGTCCAGATGAACTTAACCCCTTTTCGAGTCAACTTGATTAGTGGATTAGAAAACCGTGAATTTTTTTTCACAAACATCCTATAATATCCTGCTAAACCAAGGATACTACGAATCTCAGTTACTGTTGTGGGTTGAGGCCACTCATCCACAACCATTGTCTTTGCAGGGTCAACTGAGATTCCTTCATTGGTTACGATGTGCCCCAAAACAGCCACTTGTTGTAACCAAAACTCACACTTGATGAACTTCCCAAAGAGCCTCTCCTTTCGCAGAGTTTCCAATATAACCCTTAGATGATCTTCATGCTCCTCATGACTTTTTGAATATATCAGAATATCATCAATAAAAACTACCACAAAGTTATCAAGTTAGTCCTTAAAGACTCTATTAATCAAATCCATGAAAATAGAAGGAGAATTAGTCAATCCGAAAGGAATAACAGTAAACTCATAATGCCCATATCTTGATCGGAAGTTAGTATTTGGAATATCTTCCTTCTTCACCCTCAGTTGATGATAACTAGATCGAAGGTCAATCTTAGAGTAGAATTGAGCCCCACGAAGTTGGTCAAATAAATCATCAATTCTTGGAAGAGGGTATATGTTCTTCACTGTGATCCCGTTTAGTTCTCTATAATCAATGCATACCCGCATTGATCCATCCTTCTTCTTCACAAAGAGAACTGGTGCTCCCCAAGGAGACACACTCGGTTGGAAAAACCCCTTCTCCAAGAAGTCTTGGAGTTGTTTCTTTAACTCTTCTAGCTCCACATTTTTATTCTATACGAAGCCTTTGATATCGGTTGAGACCCAGGTACGAGTTCAATGGAGAACTATACCTTTCTTTCTGGGGGAGGTCCAGGTAACTCTTTAGGAAATACATCCATGTATTCCTGAACAATCGGAACATCTTCTATTTGTATGCTCCCTTTCCCTTCTTCATCATCACCGATTAACTCCATAAAGAATGCTATATGAGGTGCTTATAGATAGGGATCAGTTCGGGATATCTCTCCTCGGAAGATAACTGTAGGTCATTCATTCAAGACTACTGATATTTCCTTACTTCTACATTTGATCTTAGCATTATACTTTGCGAGCCAGTCCATCCCTAGTATAATGTCGAATTCCATCATGGGAATGACTACTAGATTTGCGATAAGATTGTTCTCAACAAAGTAAACACTAGAGTCTCTAAACACTGTTGATGCAAGGATAATCCCACTTGGAGTCTTGACAGACAACTCTACCTCAAGCAGTTCAGGGATTGATTCTATATTCCTTGCAAACTTGGAGGAAATAATGGAATGCGTAGAACTAGAATCCAATAAAGTACTTGCTAATTTTAGGAGGAAAACAAGAGTACCTGCTACCACATTGTTCGGAACTTCAACTTCAGTTGTTGTGATAGCGAAAGCACAAACTTTCTCCCTTGGCCTCTGCTGAGGTTGATGGCGATTCTCCTCCACCGCCCTCGGATTTGGACATTGATTAGCAAAGTGCCCAAACTGTCCAAACTTGAAACATGTGACTTCAGGTAGGGCCAAAACCATCTTTCCTCTGTCGTTAGTGTTGGGATGCTGAGGCTTCACCTCACCGTGACAATTCCAAGCAATATGGCCTCCTCTTCCACACTTGTATCACTTTCCACTTCCGTTCAAGCAGTTCCCCATATGATTCTTCCCACATTTATTGCATGTGGTAAGTTTCATTTTCTTTCTACCTCTTCCCTGATCAAAAGACTTCCCTAAACTGGACTCCAACGATCTCTTCTTTTCATTTCATTTATGAGACGACTGTGTCTCACCAAACTCTAGCTCGACTTTCATAGCACTTCGAACTATTTCTTCATAGCTATCATAGTCCCTGTTGGCTAGATTCTTCCACAGATGAGGTCATAGTCCACCAAAGAATCTATCAATCTTCCCATTAGGGTCCATGACAAAGATTTAGGTATAACGTGAAAGCGTTTTGACGTTCATCTCATAGCTTCCGACAGATTCGTTCTCATTCTGCTTCATCTCGAGAAACTCTTTCTCTATTCTCGTTCTCATGGAACAAGGGAAATACTTGTTAAAGAATATTCCCCGGAATTCTTCCCACTCCATAGCTTCTATCTCTCCTCGTGGCTTCGTGTTTTTGATCAGTTACCACCACTGATCAGCTTCTCCCTCTAGGCGGTAAACAACAAGGGTGACTTTTTCTTGTTCCGAACATTGAAGTATAGAAAAGATCTTTTCAATGGAGCTTATCCATTGTTCTGCAACCAATGGGTCAGTAGATCCACTGAATGTTGGCGGCCGTTGACGCATAAAGGACTCAACAGAAAGTTTCTCCCTTCATGGTGATATCGGCCTTTTAGCTTTATTCATGTTATTACTCATAACTTGAGTCAGTTGGTTCATCATTCGCATGAATGTTTCCATTCCGGCTTCCATCGGAGGGCCGTCAACACATGGTGCATTGCAGTCACCATATGCACAGTTCCTCCTATTGACCGCTATTTTCTAAAAGAATAAAACCTTTGTGAGAAACTTATTTCATTTATGAATCTTTTAACTAAGACTTCATGCTTAGACAATTACACTTCTCTATAATTACTTCATAATGATTCATAAAAAGCTTCTGATTAACCAACCATATCCCCCGAGAGTGTCGTAACCAAGAGTGTAAAAAGGCCCGTTATCGTGCACCAGTTCCCGTTCGAGTCTAGCTCAAAGCGGTGTTTTCGGGGTTTACCCCTATGTACATCTGTGCCAGAGCCACCTCTACCTTCTCGTATCCAGACAGGGATGTATTTGGTTGATAAACCACTTACTCAATACTTACCAAAAAAACCAGGAAGTTTTCCTATATTTAAACATTTCTATATGGTTCTTCATATAGTTTTTATATCCTAATCTCCACAAATAACTAAACCATCCTTTGATACCAACTATAGCATCCCGTCTTTTTATAACATAACTTTCATTTCATTACACGGAACTGAGAATCTTTTAAGGTTTAGTGTCTTAGAAACAAGGAACATAATAAATGAAAAGAACATAAAACATTCTTATTAAACACTTGAAAGGCTTCTACTTAAGTTAATCCTAGGTTCATTACTGCATCTCATAACCTGGGGACATACATCAAAAGAAAGGGTGAGCAGAAGGCCCAGTAAGGGAAACAAGAGAAACATTTTACATGTGAACTTGAGATACTTCAATAAGGGCATGAAAAAAACTTTAAGGCATGAGAAGAAATCATGAGATACATCATAATAAAAATAGCATTTTTCATAACTTGAATATGTGGCTTGAACATTTAATATTGACAATCGTTTCGTTTCACCAAGGTCCATCCCCAAGGTGTCGTTAAAAATTACCAAGGTTATTCACCAAGGCGTCGTTAAAATGGTCATCTCTAGAGATTAAGTCTTTACCCAATGCATTGGAGAGCTATCAGGGCGCACCCATAAATTTTCCTTTATTATCATGTGAGCCACATATATCATCATCAATCATTTCAGAAACAACCCATATAGCATAAAAGAAATGGGTTTCATTTCATAATCATAACGTTTTAAAAACTTCTTTAATGACATGATCTTTATGTCACTTTAAACCCACGAAAAAGGGGAAGCGGGTTTCATGTATGTAAATACCGGAATTTAAAAATAGAACATTTTGATATATATGTGAATACCCTTATAGAAATAAGAGCTTTGAGTATTCACTTTATAACATAAAATAATTTTGAGAAAAGAGAGAGGCATTTTGAGGTGAAAATTCTGCAGCATAACGGCTATGTTACAAGGTTTTAGAAAACATTGAAAAGAGAGAGAACATGGGTCACCCACTCATAAATGATCCATAAAACAGTAGGGGTACAGAATATATGGGATTTAAGAACATGGTAATGAAATTTGAAAGATATACCATATGAAATGAAAAACATGGAAGTGAGACAAAAATAAGATTTCTCTTTTGAAAATTCAGCAGCCTAACGACGTCACATAAACTTTAATAAAAAAAAGATTTGACAATATAAAATAGGGTATCTCATAATATGATCATAGGAGATCGGTATGATAGATATAGAGATCATACCCCAACATAATAAAAAGTAACTTGAAAGACTTGACATGAAAATCGAACTTGAAAAATGAGAAGGGTGAAAGAATCCCTTAAAAATTCGGCAGCCTAACGGCGTAACTTAAACATTCATAAAACGAAATGATGAGAGTAATAGGGGATCTATCATCATATAAAAATGAAAAGGGATGTAAGAGGAATATAAAAGAACATCCTCTCAAATAATAACATGGAGCATAAAAGTAATGACATAAAAGAGATTACATGAAAAGAAAGAGAGAGGTCAGATCCCTTACCTTAAAACGTGACTCTTGAAACTCAAAGGTTTGGACCTTGAGGGCTTGGGGGCACCTTGGGAGGACTCGTTGGGAGGTAAGGAGACCAGAACTTCGTTGAGAATGATTTTTGAGTCCAAGGGATGAGAGGAGGGCTTGGTATTTATAGGGAAAGTGAGGGGACAAGGCATTAATGGCCAAGGGACACCTCACAAGTGCTTTTCTCAAACCCATGTGCTCTCTCATGATATTTTCCATACATTTAGGCCACATGGGGCCCCCAAAACAATAATTCATCACCCTTGGCCGGCCAACCCTTAAAATATCTCAGGACATCATCATGACACAGTTATGATGTCATTAAACATACTGAAACCCTAAAACTGCATTTTTACTATTCACGGAAAAATTTATCTTTCTCAGAAAAATCCCAAAATTTCACTTTAACCAAATATCGATGTTCTAATTACTTTTATGAAATACATTTTATAAAAATAATTTTCTAAATATTTTTAATTTAATTTTTAAACAAAAACACTATTCATCGAGAATTCATTTTTTTCAGAAAAATCCACAAAAATTACCATAACATAATATCGATGCTCTGAGTTCAAAAATAAAGTCCTTTTTATAAAAATAATTTTCAAATTATTTTTAATTAACTTATTAATTAAAAAACACTATTCACCTGAAAAAACTAATACTTGACTAATTATTTATGATACCGATATTTACCCATTTTATTGAATCACATTACTTAATCAAGGTGTCTAAATTATATTCAAACTTTCTTTGAGTGAAATTACTAATCCATTTGGTCACATTACTAATCCTAAGCGTAAAATCACTATTCATAATTTACTATTAATCAAAATTTATGTTGATCTTATTAGACTCCAAGTTTCTTACTGAACACTTTTGTAGAAGACCATTTTTTGAAAATCATTACACATCATTAATTATTTAGGGTTTACATAAATGTTTTAAAATATCCCTTTTTCAAAAAATTCTTCCATAAATTATATCCTAAAATTATACAGACAAAAGAAATTCCAAAAACATCACTAAAGGAGGAGATCTCAATTTATTCACCCGAAAGGATTACACAAGGAAGCTAGGGTCTCGTCACATTGCCCCTTATAACACCGGCATAAGACCTAAATGTAAGGTGTGCTATGGTGAGAGAATCTGAGGGAGGCTCAGATAACATTGCCCTAGTATTAATCTTTACTAACATGAACTTCACCCACAGGCATTTCCGTTCAAGCTTGACACGCTGGAGTTCGGCTTGGGCTTGGTCCAAAGCGAAGCCCACAGATGCAACCTCCTTCCCAAGCTCTGATAAGTGGGATTCATAAGGTTTGAGTCTATTGGATGAAGCCATCGACTCCTCTTTCTGCATTAACCATTAACATCTTATTAAATCCTTAAGAATAAGTTAATATACTACTCAAAAATATTGGGTCATTACATTTTCCACACCCAATGCATCTTCCAGTTCCTTTGAAACAATCTCCCTGATTCCTCTTCCCACATGATTTACATGAGGGAAATTGAACTTTCTTTCCTCTATGATCATCATGAAACTCTATATTTCCCTTATTATCTGAGTCGGGAAACTTACCAAAGTTGAGAGTATTGATCATATTATGAGATTGCTGATTTGGCATTATAACGATGTTTGGACATCCTAATCTCGTTTCATTTGGTTTCTCATGAAGAATATCATTCCATTGTCCGTCATATCCTCTATTATCACGAATCTTCTTGTTTCCAGCCATTTTCTAAAACCCAAAAAGAATAGTGTGAGAGGAAAAAATCATGATAAGGAAAACAACATAGTAAAGGGGGAATACCCTCAATATCTAACATCTTAGGTTAAATTCTATGATCGTTATCACAATTCTAGGACTATAACCTATACGTATACTTATCCTTAGAGACTTCCCTAGGCATACCTTAGAAATATCTCTAGGGCTCTCACTAAAGTTATCGCATCCTATTTTCCAAAGGTTGACGGAACCTTTCCTCTGATACCAACTGTAGAGACCCAAAGCTCGATGTACATGGACAGTACATTACTTTTGTAGAATACTTAATACATAACAAAAACAGACACATAAGGACCATAATAGTTTAGTGTCTTTGGAAACAAGGAATGTAATCCTCTAATCATGGTGAAAGATCTTCAACATCTTCCATAAAGATCTTCCCCTTTTTTTTCTTACCTAAAAACTTTCTTTATATCTTGGGAAAAGAAAAGATAAAAAGTTTGAGCTCAAATTATCAGTAAGGTTAAGCATGGATAAAATAAAACATACCATATAAATTTGAACATAAAAAACATGAACATTAAAAATCTTGAGCAACGACATAAAACATGGAAGTACATAAGGAATAGATCATAATGGAACATAAATCATGATAAAATAGCATGGGAATAAAACATGTAATTTTGGCATCCATTAAGCACATTTAATGATTTCCATAGTAGCCAAGACATTGCTGTCAAGACCATCTTAGTGGACAAAGTCTCTTTCTGAATCGAGTTCACTCCTAGTTTCAGTCCTGTTTTACTGAACCAGTTTAACCTACCGTTCCAGCCATGTCTATCTCATGAGATATAAATCATTACCCAATTCATTGGAGGTATATATAGGTCCCATCCATCTCATAATGAAATCATTCTTACTTGTGCCAAAAAATAAACATATGTCATTCATAATAACCCAACGAATAAAATGGGTTTCATAAACATCATCCCATCATCACATAATCCATATAAAAGAAATGGATATCAATTCATAATAAGAAAAGTGAAACCATGTAAATCATAGAGACAATACACTTGAAACATACACATATGAAATAATTTCATCTTAGATGGAAAATGGTTTTGATAAAACACTTGAAATGAATTCTTGAGGAAAATATCCTTTCTTCTTCAAAATCAATTTCTTTTCACAAAACGTCATGCAATTTTAAAAGAAATAGATTTTGTTGAAAATATTCATGAAATATATTGGAGGAAGATTCATGAAATAAGGCTTTATAAAAACGTAATAATCTGTTCGTGCCGTATAAGTTAAAAAAACATTCTTTTCGTACTTTTGCCGGAAAAGTCAAAAAGTACCTCTTAACGTAATCAAAAGAAAGATTACGTACATACCATGTATTAAAAGTAAAAAATGGGTCAAAAGGACTTTAAACATACATGAGAACACTTTTATAAAACATGGACATAGATGATAGAAAGAACCCCAGTAAATACTTACGAATATGCAATCTCGGATAAAAATGAGATTTGCAAAAATTATCCCTTACATTAGGTCCAATTTTCTTCGTAAGTGTCTGATCCTCATGTATAATGATTTAAATAATGTTATTGACTTATTATAGAATCATATTAATTGTTATTATATCATATATGGTTCACTTATGACATTATATTACCCGTTCTTTTGTAAATTCCATGTTAAAGAGCGTTTTGAGTAAAATCGTTTCATTTGTCGTCCCTGTTTTGACTTGTAATCATTCATATGATTACTTATATCATGATTACTTACATCCAGAATGTAAAACATTATTTATATATAATATATATTCAGAATATACATATATATAATAGATCGATAAATGGAATGAAATACACTGTTAATGGAGACGGTAGACCGTACGTACGCATGAACGCAGTTTTCATTTCCTTATTGAATTGAATGGAATTAAGTAGATGAAATACATATATATATATACATAAATCCAGTATCATTATTATTTCATATATTTCATGATTACTTATTATATATACTTTATAATCATTCATGAATGGTTAATTATTGAGAATGAATCTTATCGCGTCGTGGAGACGGTAGTCCATACATACGCACGAGTGATGATATCATTCCCATGATCGTGGAATTTTATTCAACTGTATGTATAATATTTAAGAATCAATTTAACTTTACAATAATCATATATAGTCATTATTTACACCATTATACACATCCAATTAAGGTGGCGGTGGAAAATAGATTACATCACGGCGTGGAGACGGTATTCCGTACGTACGCACGTGCAGTGATTTCGTTTTCCGTTGGATGGATAAATTGTGAAATAGGGTTTTTTCATACTTATAATAAAATATAAGTATATGAGTGTTACTGATGTTATTACTTAATAATTAAACAACTAAAGAAGAATAAGTGGAAGAAGAAATAAAGTTGAATGAATCGGTAACAAACATTACCTCTTCTTTGAAGCGCCTCTTTGAGACCTCCTCTTAGGGTACTAAAACTGGTCTTTGAAGAAGACAAGGTCCTCTAGGATGTTTCTAGAAAAGTGTATAAGAGAATTTTTCAGGGGTTGGACGAGCTTTAAGTCTCAAATTGGTGTTAGGAAGAGAGGGAGGAGGTGCCCTTTTATAAGGGAGGAGAGGGGCACCTTTGGAATTCTTAAAAATATTAATTTATAATAAATATAACCCCAATTAAAAACCACAAAAAATGACTCATATTCGAAGGATAGATGATATAGTGTTTTAATAGAATCAACCAATCAAATTTAGACATGTTTGGATCTTATTTTAAACCATATCATTTTGAATTATCCTTATTTAATATATTTAAGTTTATTTGTGGTAATAAAATTCTAAATTTAAAATTATAACAAATAATTACTTATTTGTTGTGAATTTTCCAAAATTGTTTACTTTATAACATTATAGAGCATATAAATTTAAATTTTTAATTTTTAAATATTTTTGTGATTTTAAAAAAAAATTATAATATGTTATTTTTATAAAATAACAATATTGTCAATTTTGACACTATTCATTTATTTGAATTTAAATAAAATATATACAGAAGATATGTTCGAACTAAAATCTTTAATAGATTCATAAAAGGTCATATGTACCTATAAAATTAGTGGATCAAATTAAATAGTTCATATAATATTTATTTTATTATTTTTAAAACCATTTATTTGGTTTATCTCTTAATAAAATAATTACTACAACATTTTTGTATAATTATTTAATATACTGATTTGTTGCATAAAAATTAAAAATAAAATCCTATGATGAAGATAAATCTATTACCTTTCACATTAATATTTTTAATCGAATTTATCATCTTAAAATCACAATAGTTAAATTGATATATTTATTAAATTATGAAGGTGACAACTTTGGCATCATTTAAAATAAAATAATATAAGTGTCATAATCACTTTTATAAGGCTCCAAATGGTAATATATTAAGTAATTGGATGATTATGGTGTAGATATACACTACCGATATGTTTTTGTCAGGTTTGTGGTCCTTTACTGGGTATTCTTATTTCAATAAAAACTATATTACTTATTTTCCACTTAATAAATAATTTCTGCATCATTAATGTATCACCATTAATGACAATTATTTAATCCCTAAAAATTATAAATAAATTATCATGATGTAGACAAGTTTATTTGTTTTCTAGAGACTATTCATGTTCGAAGTTTTATGATGTTTATCACTAAAATAAAATTATTATACTTATAAGATTTAAGAGAGTGACATGTTGTCACTTTCTTTGGTTTTAATAATAATTAAATTATTTTCATGGTCAAAAGTCCCTAAAATGAATCTAATCCGACCCTTAGGTTATATGGGTCTACTTTTATCCATCCAATATAATTTTGGAATGTGTTAGGGTAATTTTATAATATTATATTTATCCTTAATTACCTGATTTACCTTTAACTATGGTAAATAAAATTTACCGTAGTTACTATTCATAATTCCCAAAAATGAAAAGTATCTTATTTACATAATTTGGACCCACTGATTCCAAATATGGAATCATTTTTTCCAAATTCAATACACAAAAGTTGCATAAATTAAATTAAAATTAATCCTGTTGTCGAAAGAAATTGGGTTTTTCTTTACAACATTACAAAAAATTGAATTGATTTAACCTACGAATTTAATGTAAAATAAATGCTACTGACATATATTATATTAAATGGTAAAAATATATTATATTTATACTTTAAAACCATTAAATATTATAATTTAACCATATAAATTATTGCGATGAAAAAAGTTGTTTTTAATTAAAATATATCATGTTTTTACTATTCATCAAAATATGAAAGTCACCAGAATAATATAAAAAATTTATCCAAAGCAAACTTTTATTTCTTGATTCCAAAGAATAATTTTATTTTATCAAATTGAACTTATAAACATGTCAAAAACTATATTTAATGTGGGTGTGCCATCAAAAGGCGGCAAAACTGCATTTTTTGAAAAATACTTATTTTACACGAAATATTTATTTTGTTCTTATACCATGTTCTAGAAAATTTGTAAGATGAATAATAATGTTATAAAATTAAAAATTTAGTTAATACTATTCATAACTGCTAGTTCATAATAATATTATAATAATATATCTTTGTTTAGTAAAACCTGGTATTGCGTACAACACACGCTATCGAGGAAGGTCGCGATTGCGTGTAATGCAATCCAAGTCAGGGTTGCGTGTTGTGCAAGAATCCTTCGTTGTTTCCTATAATAGAATCCAACCATATTTCATTTATACATTTAATATTTATATATATATATATATACTCAATGATGCGTAGAATAACTATTATCAAAATTGTGTGTAACACAATCCAAGAATAGTGTTGCCTATACTGCAAGCTAATAGGGTGTTGCGTATAGCGCAAGGTAATATTGGTGTATCATACAACAAATGATATGAATGAAATTAAAACGAATATATCTTATACAATCTCGAGTTGTTACATCAAGAGTGTTTCAATTGGTCACATCAACTCCCCTTTCTATCAAGAACTCTAAAATAAGTAAGAACTCAATTAGTGAGAAACAAGAACAAAAATGCTCATGAAAAAAATCAAAAACAAACTATGGGATAATATCTCTAGACCATCTACCTAAAATTTGTTGATGAACACACTCTTAATCCTAGACTTCAATCTAGATTCAAGAACCCCTTGAATCGACAACCAAAATATCATCCATAAATGAAGGTTTTAGGGTTTCAGATAGACATGAGAGGAAGATACAAATCCTAAACTATAAATAGAAGCAAGGGGAGGTTGGGCTTACCTGAATCTTCAATCTTCACTTGACGATACTAAAAACACCTAAGAATCGAAGGAGATCCATACTTGAGATAATTTGGGAGAATTGGTTTGTGCCAAGGGTTCCAAGAGAGAATGATGTGGCAAACCCAAGTTCAGTCCTAAGATCATAGGGTGGTATTATTTGTAATTTTTTTCAACTTTTCTGGGCCACATAGTTTACCGTCAAGGTTTTCCAATCCACGCGCAAACCGTACGACTACTACTATCCTTGAGAGGCCAGCCCACACGATTTCCTAGGGATCCCACCAAGTTTTCACTAACCACGCGTAGGTCATTTGAAGGATAATATAATTTGATGGCTGGTCCACATGGTTTTCCTGCACAGTTTCTCCTCTCCTGGCACAGAACATTCGCATTGCCCTAAATGACCTGATTAATCTTCTCTTCATGCACCGAGATCATGGGGAACCCCCATCTCCCACCTAAACATGGGAAACAATTATTGATCAGTAAATGATAGACTTAAGCCAACACTTAAATAAAAAAAATTCTTTAGTAAAATCCAAGACCTTATACAGATATGGGATTTTAGTTATCAGAAAATTGATTGATCTAATAAAGCTTAGAGAAGGATTTTTGGGAAAATAAGACATTGTTAATTTTGACAGTTTAGGTCAAGGGATTTCCTTTGGAGAATGAAAAACTAGATAGTTTTATTAAAGATATGGAAACATTATGTAAATGGTGTTGAAATCCATTATATAACAGTTAAAGTGTATTAATTATTTTATAATGTATCTATTATATATTATATTTATATTTTTAGATTTTTGTTTCTTTTTTGGAGAATTTATATTTTCTTTAATTCAATTTATATGGATAAATAGTTTTACTATATACTTTAATGCTCTAATTTAATCAACTTACACTAGTTCTTTTACATTTTAATGTGTTCGTTATATGACCATTGATTTATATGAAGATGATGAACATGTATTTATAATAGGTTTAATTTTTAATGAAAATTCACCATCTTTTTTGTATCCACCTTATATCAACATGATCAAATATGTATTTCCCAATCATAATCCCTTAATTGTCGAGATAATGATTAAATTGAAAAGGTGTATTTTATATGAATTAGGGTGAATTTTGAAATGAAATAGTTTAAAATCTGATCATTTTTTAGATATCTTATTATACACACACCACCAAGATTACATTCACCATGGAATATATTTCATTAATTTTAATCTCATCGGTAGTTCTGGATCACATAACCCCAACTCTAAAAGATTCATATTATAGTATACAAATATAAAATATTTTTTAAATTGGCTATTATGAATAATACTAACATAATTATGAATATTAAGATTATTATTAAGTATTAAAATATAATAATAACTCAACAAAAAAGTAAATATTTTAGGATTAACTGCATTATCTATAATGGAATGATTATTTACACTATTTCCACACTATGTAGAATTATTGTTTTTCATATTTTTGAAAATTTATTTTATAAAATATAATTTAAATTATGAAATAATTATTCAAATATTTTCATAGCCTAAATATTGTTGTATTTTTCACCATTGAATTATTTTTTATGAATATTGAAAAGTAATGAAGTTGAATTGAAAACATCATTTTCATTTAAATATTTTATAAATTTAAAATATTATTTTTTTAAGGAAATATTATATCAAATTTGAATCTATATATTTAACATAATTAATTTTAATTATTTTTGTATTGAATTTTACATGAAAGCATTGTAATATTTTGAATATTTTCACTATCACACCATGTATTCTCATTGCATATGCATGATTAATTTATAACACAAAATATCTAAATTATGTGAATGATGTATTGAAAATTTTAGTTAATATTTTTAATTAATTTATTTTATATTATCTAATAATCTCAACATAACATTATATAAAAAATATTAGTGAATCATGCAATAATATTTACTATGGATTAGATAAAAATTGATTTTTGTTTAATATACTAAAATAAAAAGGGATAAATGATATAAAAATTAACATAAAAATATTTTCAATAATTATGTATACACTACCATTTCTATATCTATATAATTATACATTTTGGAAAACATTACCATATAAAAAATGAATAAAATCTATTTATTTTAAATGAATGAATATTTTCTGTAACATCACTTTTATATGGAGACACCACTCATCTCATCTGCACACCATAAAAAATTGATATTGCCATCCATGTAAACATATGTAACCATGATCACTATGGTAATTAAATAATCTTTATTTTTTATGTAAATATATCATAGGGATGATTTTTTTTGTTACCTAAAGGATGTTACTAGAAGAAGTGGTATCATTTTTAAATGAGTGTTTTATTTTGTTTCATCAAATAAATCCTTCAATTTTTTTACTATTGATAATATATTGGACATAGTGTATTATATATTATTATGTTTTTTTATCTTAATATAATTAACCACAATTATCCCCATATCAATAAAAATAAAAAAATCATTATTAATGTCTACAAAAAACTGGTTCATCACAATATAACGACATTCATTTTTCCATTACCGCATATAAATTTTGGGTATAATTATTTACATAATGTATATGTATTATATTTAGGAAATATTTATAACCCTTGTTTAATTATATCATATATTCTATTTTACATTCCATTTTGTAGGTGAGACCATAACATCCCTCATGATTACGGTAGACTACCACCTTATGATGCGACACGAGTAATCATTCACTAATGCTTTACAAGGAATATAATAAGGATATTGTTAATGTAATTATGTTATGTAATGTATCTAATATTGATATTCATGATTTAATTACAATTCAAAAAATATAATGCATTATTTTCTTTGTTTTACATTGACAAATGATAACCTCATTTATGTGTGTGTGGACTACCACCATTTTTCATAACATTATTTGTTTGATTATATAAAAATTTTAAATGACTTATAAATATGAAAATTATATCATTAATATTATTAAAGTTGTGGTATAACAATATAATCTACGCAAGAACCATATTTTCCATAACAAAACACCTATGATTAAATAGGGCAATTAACACATGAAACATTTAATATAATGAAAGTAAAATTAATGAATGGGTGAAAATTTAATGGATTGATCATATATGATATTATAAATATGATTTTTTGTCATTTATAAGTTCATAAAATGATTAAATAAAATATATATGAGGTTGAACCATGTTCAACAAAATGGAATTTTTATGTAAGGGACTTCATCGCATTTGTTGTACATTGAGGGATATTATAATTTTAGACACTTAATGTCATTTTTATTGTGTACATACATCCCACTTTACTCAATTTTGTTTTATTTTTTCATTATAATTATTACTTTTACTTTTCATTTTAATTAATTCAAACAAGGGAATATCAATTAAAAATTAACTATTGGTAATTAATTTAATACATCAATTAATTTAATTAGGAAAAATTACTTCTCAATTGTCATTGATAGTCTATGATTATGAGTAAAATGAATATTAGATACATTATGTTTTCTGTACATTTTTATTATTTGGATTTACATTTTACAAATAGAATAGATTAACTGGTTAAATAACCCTTCATAATTATTATAATTTATTGGTTTATTTCATAATCTCATTATATTCGGGAAGGATTATACATTAATTTTAATTGAGAAAAATTATTTATCATTGTATAATCTTTTAGTTAGTTTTATTCTGTAATAGATATTCTCAAATATTTTCAACTGATAATATATTTATCCACTATTTGGTAATTATTATAATTAATATACTTCTTTGAATAAAATGAGATTTTATTTCTCTCTACATTCATAAATTTTCCTTTTTCCTATAACAGGTTTTATAAAAATGATTTTATTCATTTCAAAATTATTTATCAATTAAATTTTTTCATATTTTTTATTTTTTCAAAATTAATTCAATATAAAATTCATTTCGTCTTAAAAAAATGGTCATTTAAATTTTATATAAAAAGTAAAAGGAATATATATAATAAAATATATGAAATGAATTATATTTCTAGAGTTGATTGACAATAAATTGTGTTAAAATATAATTTTATGGTTTCAGAGGTTATTTCTAAAAGAATTTACAATCAAAATTATTTTGAAACATCATTTTTTAAAATTAAATTTTAAATATAAAAATGATATTTTTCCCAACAAAAATTTCACTAATATTTTTATAGTATTCTTATTCATCATTGTCAACAACAGTTTTTTACAATATAATTTGTATAGGTTTTATTATTAGAATCCCTCTTCTTTATATCAATTTTATATGATAATTTAAAAAAGGAATTTAATGAAATTAAATTTAACTAACCATTTTTATAGCCATTATCTTTCCAGTGAAATATTATTTTTCTTGTCATTAATAGAAATTATGTTTCTCATATGTACATATTATTTATCATAGATCTAATTAATAATTAAAACATATCTCCATTCTAATTATGGTGTATTAATTTTATTGTTAATATATTGACTAGGGAAACATTTATAATACATATTGTTTCTTAAATAATTATATTTAATTTTAAGGTATATTGATTCATGATTAAAATTATATTTCAATATGTGAGGGGTTATTTAGACCTTCAGTGATCGGTGGGCTGGATATTATATATCCCATTGATGTGTTGGATGTTTTCTTGAGTCACATCATTAATATAACATTAAATTATTTTTAGATATATATTGAAACTATGTTGTTAAAGGTCATAAAGGGAGATGTATCATGTTTCTTGGGATTCTAGTATCCAAATATTAATAATTACCTTATTTCAGGATTCTATTTTTATTATACATGATATTTTAACAATGAAATTATTTTTTAAGGCATTTGAATCTTTGGTTATTTCATAAATATATTGTGTTTTTAGTTATTTAATATTAAATATTTATTATTACTAAAAATATTATCCGTGAAATGATCACAATAATTTTTTCGTTACATCCATTTTACTCTAATTTTATTGATTAAATGGAATGTTATTAGTTATTAATATTGAAATATTGATTATTATTTTTCTTATAATTATATTCAATTTTTTTAAATGTAATGAGTGTTTTGTTATGTATATTTCCATGTCAATTTAGCTTATTGATTAATCATATCTCTCTTGGTACATATCCCTTAATAATAATTTGAGATTACCCATGATTTGTAACCTTTATCTAGGATTTCATGAAGTATTAAATGATTGATGTTAAATGATCTTTGATTGGGAATATTGTAATTCTCAAAAAATTATGTTTTAATTTTTTCTTTCAAATGTAATTCAGGACATATGTATTTTTCTAGTTCACTAGAGATACTAAACTAATCATTAATTCTCGATGCGAAGTAATTTTTCATATAGTAATGTAATAAGGTAATAGTCTGACATTGGGGGTTTGGGATCACTCTATTAAAGGAAAAAATTGTGGTATTTTCAAAGAATAGAGGGATTTGAATCAGTGTGTTTTCCTATAAATCCAAATGTAAATTTTATCCCTCTTCTTTGTAGGTCATGAAATTTTTATGGTGAATAGTTATTTTATTATTTATTATATCATTCAAATTTTCAACCCTAATATCAAAAAATTGTGACAATTATTTGTAAGTTCCACAATTCAAAAATAATATTGAATCATATGTGGGAATGGGTAAAATCCTTGATCACCTATCAAACAAGTAGTTAACATGTGAGATATAGTAATAATTCATTATCAAGGAACGTGCACTATACTATAATCATTCAAAAAATGGATCGAAATCCTGTCATGTTATTTATACCACCATCAATGAATGTTCCTCAATATGTAAATGTAAAATAATATTATCATTCATTGATATAGATCCTTGTCATCAGTTTGATTCCTGATATTAATATTTCTTATTCTATTAAATTTATAATAGCATTAAAACCCTTGATTATTTCACATATTCCTATCATTTGCATGATCATATAAAATATACATTTCCCTTATTCTATATTTAAAATATTGTACACAAAAACCATTAACCACACCGCAAGAATATTAAAATATATTAAATTTTTTTATAATCTTTTTTGTTTAAAATTTATCTACATAATAATATATTATTAATCCTCTAATTTAACGAATGAAATTTTCTTCTTCCATATGTATTCATCTAATACTATGTATACTGGATTTCACAAGAGACATATTCTCTCCCTTATTTCCCTAATTAATATTCTTATTTCATTAGTTACAAAAGACTATATAGGTTTATCTCTCTCCATATTATTTTAAAATATTATAATACTATATATAACATATCAATTATCACTCATGAAATACGTAATTATCTCTTAGAGTAAGTTTCCACATCCATTATACAATTTCTTGAACTAGAATATAATATTTATATCATAGTGTAGTATCTGATAAATATTTTATTATTATACCATCATTTTCCATATATATTTCAGTTCATAGTTTTGAATTACCGTTATTTTAAATAGTTCAAAAACAATTTTTATCTCACTCGAGGAGTCCATGGATATTTATTAATTACAAATTTTTTGTCGTAAATGTCATTATCATCACACTTTTAAAACATTTACATGTAGAAAACCTCAATATAGTGGTATTTATGAATTGTTACTTAATTATTGACATTTTTTGGCTATATTTATTGACACTCATGACCCTATATAAATGATTAGTCCTCACCTTTTATTGCATGGTTAAATCTTTATTAAAAAAATCATTATGTATGGAAACTGATATCATTTTTCATAGCAAACTCATTTTTTGACTAATCATTATGTTGTATCAATTAATATCGTGGTTTAAAAATATGAGTTCAAACACGCTCTAATTGTGAAAATAAATTGGTTCATTATATATTCCTTATATCCTAAAACTATAATGTTTTAAATGATTAATTTCACTACATCCACAAAAACATCCATTTAGGGACTCCCATTTCTTATAGGATCAATGATTATCCACCATCGGTATTAAAAAAGACATTGAAATTTCCACATGTTGAAGTTTTTTCTTATTCTATGATATAAACCTTTTTGTAATGTCATCTTTTATCAACAACTATAAAATATAGAAAAATGATGAGGTCTTATAAATATTTGGAATTCACAAAAACTTACATAACGTAATATATAAATTATTTATAAGTTATGGAAAACATAACTTGTAAAATTTATTAAAATCTTATATGCCAGGAAAAACATCAAATTTCAAAATAAATTTTTTTCTATGTCATAAGAAACATAAATTTTTGAGATTTATAAAATTTGGTATGTCATTTTAAATTTTTATACTACATTCGCAATTGTTCTACCACCATCATCCAATTTCATTGCATAGACACCCCATGTGATTTTCCTAGTTTTATCTTCATTTTATTACATAAAACATTATGAAATATTATATCATTGTATTTCCCTGAGTAATGAAATACATAATGCGAATTTTTATATTCATTAATGTCTTTACATTATCCAATATAAAATGAATCATTTATGTTCATATATCTCCATTATACACACACACACACACACTATCTCTCTCCATCTCTCTCCATATCACTCTCTCTCTCCCTTCTTTCAGCTTTGAGCATTGATACCCTGTTAAAAATGGATATGCCTACTATAACCCCATCCTATCATTGGAATGGGGAGGATTTGACACATATATTTTAGATGCCTTTTTATGTTCTCCCATTCCCATCACCTTATGTGCGTCCAATGTATCCGACTATTTTGCAATGACTAAATGTTTTTTATTTTGTTTATGTAGCACCACAACTTCCTTTATTGATGATATATCTCACAAAATCTCAAATAATCTCGGTTATAACCTTTTTTTTCCAATTTATGTAATTTAATTCAATATATGGATGATTTTGACATGTTTTTATTTTGATCATTAGTGTAACAAGATTTTTTGATTCTCAGCCTACATAGCAGTCATCATATGATGACTCGTTTCATCTTAGAGGATGATATACTTTGAATGTGGTCCATTTACCTATATTAGTAACTTTATTACAAGTATTTTTTATTCCTATAATATTACATTTTTCATATGAACTAATATACGTATTCAATTGTGATCCGAGATAGATTCACAAAACACCCATTATCATTCCCAATCCCTTAAATCATTCTAATGATTAGAAATATGGTTGGTATATTTCATTAATTTGTTTATATTACCCTCTACATTAGCTATATGATAAACGAGCTATTATTTTTGGAGGGTGATGTGTCCAGGACACTGGTGTAGTGCGTGTGGGTTTGTTTTGGTGATGAATTTAGTTATAAACAATCAATGTATGCTGAATTGAGTGTGTATTAATGCATTATAATTATGTTCCTTGGGAATTTAGGCTCTTGGTGCCAGTGTGGGCCTAGTAGTAGGTGTGTGGATCCAGATTTGAAAAATGATTTTATCCTTTTTTAGATAACATTTATGGAAAGGTCAATTTTTTATTTTGGGCCCCAAAAGTAGCTTCAGCCGGCAACCTCTAGAAAGGAATTTTTCTTACATTATATTGTTGAAATTATTCCCACGTAATAGGAGTTTTATATAGTACAATTAATACCAATATTTTAGATGTTTTAATAATATTGATTAATGATATAATGAGTTCACGATTATTGGATTCATACAGGGTTTGGGGGTTAAAGGAATTGGATGACTCTGACCCAACTATCTGAGGAAAGACAACCTCACATGTTGAGGTGATACAAGATGGTAGTGAAACAGTGCTCAAAGTGGGTCTTCAGGTAACTAGGGTGCACCACCTATGAACCTATCTAAGGTTTTATTAGATTTATATCAAATGTAAATACTGCAATGAATATTTAGAGACTCAATTTACAGGTGATTTGTGGTGTTACTCTTGGTGATAAATGCACATTTTCAATGACCAGTCCATTAATTCTACTGTGAAAACATTTTGAAGGATTAACATTTCATGGATTGGATAAAGATCTATCAGTACCATCTAGGTCGGAGGGTTCTGATAATGGAATTCCCATTCATGGGGTTGAGGATAATGATCGGACCTATAACGCTTTATCATTTTACTGTATGAAGGTTCTCAATGAAAGATGGACCAACAATCAGAGGAGGAAGATGGGGTGGGAAAAAAACTAGGAGTCACAAATCTACATTCTTCTTTAAAAATAAAAACTAAAGGACACATAGACTACTCAATCCTACCTAAAATGGTAGAGAAACAATCTTGAAATAGGTAATGGACTATGAAGTATTCCCTCAATACTGATGATAATGTGAACTATCCTAAGGTGTGAAACATGGTTCAACACATTTGTGAACAAGTCATTAGAGGTTATATGAGAAAATACAACTGTTTTCAGAAATCATCATTGGTGGTGTTTGAAAACACATTTGACAAAGTTGATCTTATTAAATTTGTGCATAATGACCAGAAAAAGGATGTTAGAAAAGGTGTTCCAAATAGTTCCAATGATTGTGAGGTGATTTTATACTATCATGATAAAATGAAAGAGATATTTCTTGTGATATATGACTCTAGGTGATGTAAAAATGATGATGGAACAATTGCTCCTTTCTGATACTAACAGAGTTCTTGTAGAGTGGATCAAAAAGAAAGACCACTTTATTATTATAGGTTTCAATACATGGAAATTAGAAATGTTTGGTTACATTTAAGAATCAGAAAAGTTGGAATATGGTTTTGATTAACATATCAAAGAGGACCCTACTAGAGAGGTAACCAATCATCAGCAGAAATTATTTAATGATAATCTGTCAAATATGATCAAATTATAATTTAATTGATAATCCATTTTGTATGGTTTTTTATTGATTGTATTTGGTACTTGTGTGGTTTCTCACTCTTCCCTTAAAATAATTTTAAAATACAAAAGCTAATATTCAGCCAGTTTTCACCATTCTACATCATTATATCATCTTGAAAGAATTCATGGTATTCCCTTGATCTTAGAAGATTTTCCAAATGAATCGTGATTCTCCGAATCATGTATTCATCAAAATAATTAATGTAAAATGAAATTAGAATAACATGATTTTCTTAGAATATGATGTTGGAGTAAAAATAAGTATGTGACCTTAGATTTATCCCAATAGAGTGAACTATTTTACCAATGAATAGTGTCATAGATACACAATATTACAATAATGTTTCATTTGGTAATCCATTTATTTATTACCATGTTTTCTTAATACTCCCTTTGATTTCAATTAGAGCTCACACTCTCTATAGGAACATTTTCTACCCACACAATTTAGGCAAAGAGAAACCCTCCTCTATCACTCACATAGTTCAACATGTACACAGAATTGTCCTCCATTATACATCAGAAATGGTTTCTCAATACTAGATTCTAATATAATGGTTGGTTTTATATCATTGTGATTCCATGGGTATGTTGTTGTTGGCATTGGATTGAGCTGGAAATATTTTCCCCTCAACATTGGTTTCCCTTGTTAAAAAATTAATCTCATGAACAAATATATACCTTCTCCTACATATCATTGTATTTTTTTTAACTTCATTCCTCACACATCACAAATGGATAAGACCTCTTGAATTAGTTTTTCATATAAATATATGGATAATCAATATATATTCTCTAATTAAGTAAAATATCAATATAATGTCCATTATTTCTATAAAAATCAAATCAAATTATTCTTCACGATATTAAAATGATACATTTTCAATAATTTAGAATCTTTGAAAATAAATAAAACTCCTAAGATATGTTTCCAATACATTCATGAGGAATTATAAGTTTTAATCTAAGTTAAATTCACTATATATTATGATATGTTATATAGGATATGATATAAGAGGTTGTTAATTAATTTAGGGGTCTTAAGATGTTTCCATATTCATCATATATTGAATAGTAATTTATTATGGCCTCTAAGATATGTCAGATGTAGTGCATTTAGTTAATCTTCTTTTGTGGTAAATACTGTTTCACTCCACTCTCTATATTTTTTATTATTTGGTGATGAATCATGGTTTATTAATTCAATAGTTTCATTTATCAATGATTCATTTCATGACACTATGAATTTTTTTACAATGCATACAGATTGAAGAGAGATAGTTATTGATGACACTGTGAAACTCAAAGGTTTGAGAATCTTGATCTGGCACATAATGTTAAATCATTACCTATATTAAATGTATCATGTTTATACTTGTTTTAAATTATAATTTTGGGGTTTTCAAATTATGTATTTAATATCAAACCATCGTTTTTTAATGATGTCCCATTTCACATAATGATTTCATATATTTTTCATGGTGATTATAAATTCATGATTTTATTCAATAATTTTTTATAACAAATATCATCATAAAAAATTATGAATAGAGATTATGTATGGATATTTGTCTTTATATTCTTTTTTAATATGTATTTATGAAATGTATTTAATTATTAATTTGTAATTTGGGGAATTATCAATTCTTTTTAATTTAGTAGGTGGATGGATTGGATTAACGAAAAATTAATATAAACAAGAATAATAATTTAATGCAAGGTGATATATTTATAAGTGTTTTATATAATTTCATAATATTTCTAATATTTTCAGTTTATATTAATGTTGATTCAAAATAATTTATAATTTATGTTGAGGTTAAAAAAAATGTAGAAATATTTTCAAGGATAATACATTAATAATTGGTTAATTAATTAATGGTTCTAATAGATTGGTTTCATGGAAGTATTGTATAATAATATTTATATTTGAACATATAATTATAATTAAATATGAATTAATAATGAAAAATAAATATTCAATGTGGGTTGATACAATGATTACCTTTATTTTATGTTGGATATTTGGTTTTTTTTAACTATGGATGAAGTGTAAATGGATACAAATACTACATATTTTAGATAACAAGTAGTTTATTTGTTTAGGATGAATTTGATAGTTTATTACTGTAATTTCCAACCACTCGAATCCTCTATGTGGTGCCCCAAGATATTTTAAAACATGACCTTAACATACATTCCCATAAACCTAATACTTCCTTTAGTAGAGAGGGATTTGGGTGTGTCAATGGGGGTACTATGACATCACTGATCAGAGTGTGACATATAGGTATATAATAATGGTATTCAGTGATTACATACAAGAATGAGAAGAAATGAAATAATAAATTAACCTCTAATAATAAACAAGAAAAATAAAATTCATAAATATATAAAAAATACACTATTTATGTCATTAATATATAAAAAATAGGTAAATGGGATACATTGGTTAAAATATGACACCACAGTCTATATAAAATTTAAAAAGGAAAAAAATTTCAACTACTATCTTAACAAACATAGGATCGATCCTCATATCTTGTACCCTATCCAATAACTGAAATTCGAGCAAAAAAATAAGGACTCATCCCATTATCTACACCAGTAATCCTGATGTCTTTCAGGGTACCATAGTAGTCTAGAATAATGTGTTATATATACTCTCCTAGACACCTCTAATGGTATCTATAATGACCAGGTATATACATAAAAAATTATGTGTTTGAAGGTACATATTAAATAACCGACATTTAATAAATATATACATCAAACTGAGTTCATCATGGGTACCTGACTGAAATTACCTACATATTCTAAAACTAAATTTCATAACCAAGGCACATTTTATATCTATGATATATTGTATAAATCTATCATCATAGAAAAAAATCAATATGGGAATGAACCTAATAATGTGATCTGTCTTAGAAGATATTTCAATTTATTAAATAAATTATCACTCTAGAAATGTTATTAATGGCATATCAATAATTTAATCATTAGGAATCTTGTAACCTTCCGAGTTGAATGACATCAAGTATCCAAAATAACATGCTATGAGAACAATGAATAAAATAAATTGTAATAGTCTATATTAGGTGACCCATAAATGGAATCCCCTGTATCATTCTTGGTATAGTGTGAAGGAAAAATCAGGTGATCCCATCATTTGTATCTAACATCAGTCATTTAGTATTTCACATAGAAAAATACCACAACCCTACTTCTAAGATCATCAATTGTGACTCCCAGAGGGAACATGTATCACTCATATGGTGGTAATGATTCCTCATGGTGATCCTGTATATGAAATATCATGAATCATTATTACATATTTATCAATCATTAAACAAATTTATTATAAAGCATGATGTGCCGGTTAAATTTGATCCATAAATAAATTCGCAATTATCACACGTGGAATGAATGTAATGTATGTTTACCTATCAATATCTCATAAACATTAATACGCAGATAGTTCCTAAAAATTTTCCCAAAATTTAAAAATCATTTAATTAAATAAATTTAATCAATAGAAAAATTAAAAGATACAAATTAATGGCCAATAATTCTCATAATTCATTTAATATTTCAGTGGTATCATTTACCTCAAGCAATATCACAAATATTAATTTGGATAAAAAAAATTATTGACAAAGGAAAATTAGGTCCTTAAGGAAGGTCACACCCATAAGGGGGACTCATGTAATTCAATAATCGCAACAAAATTATTGAAAATGTTCCTAGTGTCCCAGAATACAAGTCAATATCCTTTAATATTAATTTATTAAACACTAAGGAGGTGATGTTAGAAATTATGGTACATAGAGTATGGTACATGAAAAAATTGAAAAATTAATTAATGGAAAATAACTAGACCACCTACCATATGATTGAAATAATATCCCTATATAGTGTCGGGGATTGAATAGTTATAGAATTGGAGATATCATAAGAACATATCAATGACCTAAAAATAGGGCATACAAGCAAGCACAAAAATTGCATTATAGTTGGGAAGAAAAACTAATACAGTATTTATGAGCATTGGAGTGATTGTAATTTCTTATAAAAATCACCAAATTATTATGGAATTATAGAATGGTAGAGGACAGATAAAAATCATAGGTTTTCATGAGGAAGATATTCTATGTGAGTTATAGGGGTCGATGTAAGTGAACAATGAAGGAGGAAGAAGAAAATATGTGTAAGAATTAACCAAGGAATATTTTTTCATTTAATACTTCATTAAGGGGTCCCACAATTGAGAAAAATGGTTTCTTAAAACTCCACAATATCCACTACCAACAAAACCCATATTCATGGTCTAATCATACACATTGCAAAATTTTATGATGACCATGAGAATAACATATGTTAAATACCATTTCAGACATGCATGGATGTGCATCTTAGATTACATGCCATTAGACACACCGTGAAGCACATTTATATACACTATATTCCTCATATAGTTTATTAACATAGTTTTATCAAACTATGCACTAACAAGGAGGACTTGTATGCCTTCCCATAAACTAGAGCTGTAGTCTTTGAATAAGACCCAAACTCACAGGAATTTCTTTATATTCTTTTGGTATACATAATTGAAATAAAAATTATGTTTTTTGAAATTATAAAAATTTTCTTCATGTATTTAGCAATTCAATACCTTAACCCCCCCCCCCACTTTAAGAAACCCATCCTCGATTTTCCCTTCCAAGGGTGGTAATGTGTCATCTGAGAAAATAACCAGACTTAGAGCACATATATATTCTTCTATTTCATAGGTATCATCATATACATCATCATACTATATTATCACATAGATTAATGGATCTAACCTACCTCATATAGCCTCCTTTCATTGATCAATGATTCATTTCAAATACTCCATAAAGGACGCATATGCATCCCTGTCAATATCCTTATGGTGAAAAGAATGATATGGGTCAGAATGATAATGGTCAAGATATGATATGTGATATATGTCATGCACGACAAAATACATTTCTGTTAACTAAAAATGATAGGATATCTTCCCAACACTCTACAAAACATAAAAAATACTGACATAGTAGGGTGATAACTTTCTCTATCTTTAAATGAATATTTCACCTCATATAGTTGACACTAAAATAAAAAACTGTTGTACCATATCAAAATAGAGTGTTCATTAGTGACAATTAGTATATTTCTGGTGCTGAGACTAAGTGGTATCCATATTTTTTCTAATTAGTTGTACTTTCCCAAATGACGGTTCAATGACATAATGAAACACTAGTGGTTCTCCACCCAACTCTAACCTAAATGTTGGTGAATGGAATAACCACCAATATATAAAATCAAATATAGACATATAAATTATTTCTTGAAAGTGACTATTGTAGGAAAAAACAATGATATCAATATTTTCCAATAATTAACATACAAAATCCATGAATCATGGACATATTAGGTCCTCTAAAAATAGTATCATTTGCTCTGACATCCCATCAATCTAAGGGTGACATGATGTACTCAATGGAACGTGTGATCCAAAATCCCATTACAGTCATTAACATAACCTTGATGTCTAATAATAATCAGGATACTACATTGTGGAATAGGTAACATCATGAATTTGTACAATATCCATACTATAAACAATCCCATGATCATCAACTGATATGGTCTTTCATATAGGTAGGAAATGTGTATCCCTTTTAAACTTGCCGACAAACACCCATACGACATCACTTCCTCAAGGTTATTTTGGAAATCCCACAATTTATCCCATTTATATGTCAATACGATTACACAAAACTATGTATATAGGATTTGTTATCATATATATTCTTTTTGACTCCACCTACTCCTACGGATCGGTGGAATACCTTACGATGAATCGTAAAATATAACTCTTCATACTTATACAATAATAAGGAAGACATTTTTCTTGGTATATCATGGTAAGAATGATTGAACTTATCAGAAGTATCATTATAATCATACATCAACACTACCCTTATTTTACCAGAAACCCAAACACATTCATACAAATGAATGATTTCATTATCATAGATAACCCAACCTGGTAGTGGGTTCTCAAATGAGACACTCTCCCTCAGGATGCTTTCCTTAGTATATGATAGTTTTATTATGCTAACCCATTCCATGTGGTAGTATGTCACTATAGGATATACTAAAGGAGTCTACATATGATATTATTTAACCTCACAAGGCACCCCAAGCTCCCAAGAAGACTCTCCCAAGCCTCTCCCAAGATTTTTCAATCACACTTCCCTGTAAGGGATTCCTTACTTTCCCTTTTAATACACGTTTTTTAATATTGTTATGCCCTTTTACTTTCAATTATAAATGTTGGGGTTTGATTTCTCACCTTTCCTATACATCTCTATTCATGTTTTAATAATGATATATCCACATTCCCTCTAATTAATTCCTCCAATGTACACCTGTTACCATAATGAAATTTTTTAAGGAATTTCTCTCTCCTCATTTAAATTCAAGAATTTTTTTTGTGTTATGTATGTAAATTCAATTACATTTTTTGGGAAATGTATCAATATGAACCACTTACATAACATGTCATGTACATATTAATAGACACTCATTTCTCTATCATAAGACATATTTATGAATTTTTATGTCACACCAATATGCTTCTGAAATTTCACCATGTTTTTTCAAGCCAATATAATTGTGTAGTGAATACCAAACCCAGGTATCTGTCAAAGTTATTCACCTATATGACCATATACATATTGAATGCTACATTCATATATTCATTCAACATTCCTTTAACATGGAATAACTTATGATTTTTATTGATTCCATGTTATATGATCCATGTAGTACACTTATGCATGAAATGAAATTTTTAGAAGGGTGCACCCTAATAGAACTCCAATGCATTGGTTAAATTATAGTATCATTATACATCATGTGAAACTGGTGTTTACTCATGATTAATCTAGTTCATCTAGTTTTTACTCATGCTTCATGGGAAATGAGTGTTTACTCATGCTCCATTTGAAATGAGCCTTGGCTCATTCCAATTCCAGGTGAAGTGTTATTTCCACATTTCCAAGTTATGATAATCATGTTATATCATTCCATTATGATCATATTGTTTTATGATCCACTAATATTCCTATTCCCTAAGATGTATTTTATTCTTCATATTATGCTTTGTTTAATCCATTACTGGTCTTTATAGCTCACCCCTTTCTTAAGTATGTCCTCAGGTTATCCTGTGAAACCCTAAGTAATATGGAATATAGTGGTCATTTAAAGAAGGTTTTCAATAAGACGGTACATTTTATTTTTTCAGTTGTCATGTAATGTTACTAATCCCTAAAGACATTAAACCTATTAATATTCTATGTTGTATCAAGTGAATGATTTATGTAATCAATTATTTTAAGTGCTAAATTAAATCATGGTTGAATAGTTTTTATCAAATGATAGGTTTAGTTATTTTTGGGATTAGGATTAGAAAACCATAGTGAATCCTTAAAGACTATACCAAGTATAAAAAAACATTAATATGTTTTGGTAAGTATTGAGTAATTATTTTATCATTAATATATATCCATGTCTGGATATGAGCAGGTAGAGGTGACTCTAGCACAGATGTACAAAAGATGAAAACTACGAAATGTTTTTTTGGGTTTTCCCTACGGTATCCTAGTATATGACAATGGTCCTTACTGCACTCTTCGTTACAACACTCCCAAGGGAGATGCTTTATTAAATTGATGAGCTTAGTACGAAACATTATTATGGGAATAAAAAAATACCATAAAAATATATGTTATGAAATAGATCAAGGATAACCTAGATTTAAATCTGAGTCACTAGATAAGATATATTTCACCATTACAACATTATCATTTTATGATCAAAGTTTCCTTTTTATGCACAATAACTATGTATTATAACCCTCTATTTGTATTCCATTTTTCGTAGTTAAAATATGGAGGAGGAAGATCACAAACAACTCTTATCTCCCTTCCTTAAGAACTACGTGGAACGATCATCCAGATTTCATTCTTAGATGACTTTTAAAGCTTTTCAAATGTCTATTTTCTCTACAAACAACATTATGAGGTATCCAATACCTCTACCATTGCATGATTCATTCACAGAACAAGTATATTATATTAGGTAATATTGCACTCTCAACATCCTTACCATGATAAGCATGGGAATTACCATCAAAGACTTATAAAATTATTATTTTTATTTGAATATTTTGAAGTAGTAAAAGATTTTCTAGATGTTGCAAAAGAGGACACCTCTGACAAGCCTATATATATTTATCAGATTATTTATTTATGTATTTGTAGAATTGAATAGATTAATTTACAAAATCCATATTTTTAAATATTTTAGATGATTTAGTAATAACATTTTATCAAAAACTAGTTCATGAAGATATTTCAAATTTGTATATAAGAAATAAATTTTTAATGACATATCAATTCATTCATTGATATAAACCTATACACCTGAGGTGTTTTTGGGCCATTGAAGTCAATGATTGATTAAATACTTGAAGGTTCCATTTTGATGCATGAATCCTTTCTCAATAAAGGCAATGATAATAAAAAATAATGAAGATGACATAGATAAAATGAAGGAAAAGTACCCACACCTATTTTTGGATTAGATTTTAAAACGGAATTTCGAGGGTGAAATTTCTTAAGGGGGGAGGATTGTAACAACCCAAAAATTATATAATGAAGATTCCACTTGGTCTATTCAAATGTCTTCGTATGATTATGTATATCCCATGCACTTATTTGGTTTTGTGTTTGGATATGAAAAAACCCTTAAAAATTGTGATCGTACCTAATATTTCCATTGAACAGTGATCAGAAGATTAGTATAAAAATTGGGCTTTAACAAATCCTATTTACTCAGACCAAGGAATCGATGGCCTCATCATGTAGACATTCCCCGTATGAATCACATTTTTTAAAGCATGAAATGGAGGTGGCGTCATTGGAATTCTATCTTGAACATGCCCAAGCCGAGCTTGTATACATTAAGCTTGAGCGGAACCGCCTATATGAGAATTAGAATTTAATAGAGATTACCAGTTGAGCGATTTTATCTGAGCCACCCTAAGAGTCTGTCACCATCGTGCACCATACGTTAAGGTATTAAAAACATGTTTTAGGGGGTTATTTAACAAAACACTTGCATTATGATTATGTAAATTATTTTTTAATATATTAAAGAATATACATTAATTTTATTATTGTTACTTTGTAAATAGTTTTTTAAAGCACACATAATGTTTTTTTAGTAAATTTTCAACTAAGGAATCTATTTTTCATAATTAATGGATGTTTCAAATAAATAATATTTTAATAAAATAATATTACTATTAAATTTTTTTTATTGTGTATAAATTATCGTATAATGTTTATGAATACAATTGTAATATTTATTATGGTTTGAAATCTATTTTTGTCAAAACCCATGAATATTCGATAAATGTCAGTTTTTATTTTAAAAGTGAAAATTAATACATTTAGAAAATCATTTTCATAAAATGAATATTATTTTTGGAATCATGATGTCTAAATTATCTAATTGTGAAATTTTCAAAAATTTTAGAGATAATAGAATTCTTGGATACAAATTAAATATTTTATAAATATATAATGTGTTTTATGACATCATAATGACCCAATAGTGATGTAATAAAATTATCTAAACATTATGTCTGGCCAACATATGTTTTACCATTAAAATAATGTGATTTTAACATGTTTTGATTTATTTTTCATGCTTTAGTGGACCCTTCAATACTTATAATATCTTTTGTCTTTTTAAATTTATTTACATGAGAGTGAGACTCACCTCCACATAATAAAGCCTATTATTTTGAGAATTTCAGTCATTGGACATATAAAAATATGTTATCAACCCCCCATAAAAAAATTTCATGGGCCAAAACCATGGGCTAGTTTGTGGTTTGGATTAGATTAATATGTGGTTCCCCAAACCTATATAATAATGAATTCCCTATCATTTCCTATATATACCCACCCAAGCACCCACTTAATCTTCACTCAAAGAATTGATAGTTTGAGAAAACAAATCCATTCGCTCATTAGAATCCTCCCAAGGTGCCCAAAGCTCCCACGAAGCCTCTCTCGAGCCTCTCCGATGATTTTGAGATCAGACTTCCTTGTAAGGGATTTCATCCTTTCTCTATTTAAGAAAGATTCTTAACATTGTTATGCCAATTTATTTTAAAATATAAATATTGGGGTTTGATAACACTCATCTCACATAATTTCCTCTTCATGATTTAATAATGAGAGATCTCATTTATCTTTCATTAATTCTTCCCATGTACTCCTGTTACAATGCCATGATTCTGTAAGGAATTTCACTCCCCCCTTTTACATTCAGGCAATTATTTTGTATTACGTATCTACATTCCCTTAAATTTATTAGTCCATGTATCTATATAAACACCCCGTACATTACATTTCATGTAAATATGATTAGATTCCCATTTCTGTCTCATTAACCATTTTTATGAATTCTTTTGTCACATTGTTATGCTGTCAAAATTAAACCCCAATTTTCAAAGCAATGATCATTGTTTAGTGAATAATATACACATGACTCCATATAGGGTATTCAAATTTAAGCATATATACAAATTGAATGGTTCTTTTATGTATTTATTCAATATTGGTTATTCATTTAATGACTTATGATGTTGATTGATTCCATGTTATATGATTCATGTGGCATACTTAAGCATTAAATGAAATTTTTGAAATGGTTTCCAGCTAATAGTGATCCAATGCATTGGGAAATGTATAGTATCATAATACATCATGTTAAATGGATGTTTACTCGTTCTACATCATGTAAACCAATGGATTACTTGTGCTTCATCTTAAATGAGGGTTTACTCCTACTCCATGTACAATGAGCCCTGGCTCATTCTATTCTAGGTTAAGTGTTGTTGACGCATTTCATGGTTTTGATAATCATAGTATATAATGCCTCTATGTTTGTGTCCATTTATGCTCCATTGATATGAATATTTTCTAACATGTATATTATTCTTTATGTTATGCCTTTTTTACTCCTTTACTGGGCTTTATAGCTCACCCCTTTCTAATGTATGTCCTCAGGTAATCCGATGCAATGTTATGTGTGAGGGAATGTAGTGGTCATGTAAATGATGTTTTCAATAAGATGATGCAAATTTATGATTTATGTTGATATGTAATGTTATTAATCCCTAGAGACACTAAACCTCTCAATCTTCCATGTTGTATCAAGTGATGGTTTTATGTAATAAATTATGTTAAGTGTGAAATAAAAGCAGGGTTGTCATAAACTAATCTTGTCTAAAATATATTGGTTTAGAGGTTTTTGACCCACCCCCACCTTTTCCAAGAAATTAATAATTTTGGATCCATTATATACAAAATATTATTTTATAATAAAATAAATATTCAGGTTTTTTCTAAAGTGACAGTGACATCTCTTATAAATGGGTACTTACCCTTCACTCAAAATCACTTCACTAAAATTATTTGGCATGGACAAACCCAACTCAAATATCCTCTCAACTTCCCTTAAATATATTCAGAGGCCATTATTTGGTCATAATTAAAACCTATGGATCCCTTTTGATCAACTCAAAAGGAAACAAATGATGAAGAGATAATAATTTCACCACCTCTTTCAATGTTCAATTCTTTTTCCAGACCCTCTTTCTTTGTTGTTTCCATAACCAAATAACAAATCAATTACCATATAAATACATTCATGTTTTTATAAATATGGTACAACCATATTCATTATTATATCCATCATATGAATGAAAATTCACCATATGTGCCTACGTAGGGATTACCATCTCCATGTTATGGTGTAGTTTATTATTGAAACACTTCATTATTAAGATGGGAATAATAATGATTATAACTCATGTAAATAATAAATATAGCATGTTAAGGATTATTTATATATGATATACCATCAAATAACATATTATTTTACTATTAATATAATGATATTGTCACATGTTCATACGTATAGATTACCATCTCCATGAAGGCAATGAAATTTATTCTTTGTCATAACCATTGAAGAATAATTTTCATTTTCTGATAAGAAATATTGTTTAATAACTTAATATCATTATGGATATGAATTATATTTATCCTATCCATAAAAAAATGGCTGATGTAACCAATAATATAAAATAAGATAAATCATTTACCCCTAAAACGATGATACTACTGAAATATAATTAACAAAGAAATGTTAATGGATCATATATGATATCATATTTATGTATTAGGTTCTTGATTAATTTAATTACAATGATTTATATATTATACAGGAGGTTAACATATGCTCGATCAAATAAAAGTAAAAGGTAAGGGTTAATTTTACAATCTCATTTTTATCCAAGGTTTTTTATATGTAATTATGAACTGGGACCTCTTTATCATCCACATATGGGGTTATTAAAAATTTATATCAAATTTTTTTAATATTTACTATAATATTGGTCAATGTAATTTATACCCACATTTGAATTTTTATAAAATGGTTTTAATGGAATCTTTCCTTCTTTTTCTAAACAAGGAATTTTATGACATTTTCGACAAATTAATGTACGTTTTTCTACTTATATAGAGGGTGCATCTATTTTTGGCCATTATAACACCATCAAAGTTTCCATTAAAATCCTATAAAAATATTCTCAAAATAATTACATTCTTTTTTAATCACTAGAGTTTTTAAATATTTCAAAATAGTGATAGATATTCCTCTCAAATAGTATTTATTTCTTCTATGTCTACATCCATTAATGTATTTTAAACTTATTTGTAGTCAATTTATTATTATAAAATCTTCAATATTGTATTGCAGGTTTTGTGACATGATTGACTATGGATGTGTTATTTTTATACCATTCATGGTTTATGGTTAATGTATTATCATTTAGTAAGATAGTTTTAATACAAATTTTTATGATATGTTTCATCCTTTTACTATCAAGAATGCATTGGACTTAGTAAATGACAGGTTTAGCCCACTATAGGTCCTTGATGTATCAGTAGGTCTCATGAGACAAACTAGTGTCTTGGCACTTGTCCTTGACAAAATCTTTTTTTAGTCTTGGCACGAGGCCTTGAATACGTGGTTATGATGTCTGGCATGATGCATTCCATCATTATGTAATTGACTATTAATATAACTTGTGATTATTTTTCTAGTAGAAAATCCATGTGAATACGTAAATGGAATTATTTTATTTATCATTGCTATATTATACTGTAGTTTATGTTTAAAATTCCTGTGTTTTAGTCTTATACATTACCTTAATTATTTATGCTTATTTATGAAAATATATCCCATATTGTTATCCTTACTGAGAACATAATCTCTCCACTTTCTATGTTTTATTTTTCCATGGATGCAATGAAGTATATAATTACTGACCTACAGGGATATTCTATGGGCGATTAATGTGTTAAAAGGAGAAACAATGTTTTTGTTTTTCATTTCAGGATGTAATGTTATACTTATTCTTGTATCTAGTACTTCCAAGGCTACAAAACTGACCGATCTTTCGGGATTTGATCCATTGTGATCATGCCAATGTTGTGTAGAAATGCACTAACATTGGGTATGTTGGGTTGAGGAGTTACATTTTCTATCAGATAATATTTAGTACAAACCATGTAAACTAGATTTATAAAATGTCTAATTAGAGAATATTACCCTAAGATTGAAATTGAGGATTCGTATAGAATAACGTCCTCGATTCTTGGTAATGTAGAAATTTTGTGAACATACAAGAAATGCATCACTGTCTATATATGATCACGTAGAGCTGGCTCTGGTACAGATGTACCTAGGATTGAATACTCGGACAAGGAGTTTCGAGCTTGACCTAGGGTATTAGGGTACAAGAAAACTTCCCTTGTTTCACTCTTTGTTATGAAAAACCAAGGTGATATGCTTATGATAATTCACAATATTCATAAAACCAATTATTATGGATTTATGACTATATAACTCTTCAAAAAAACATATTTATTATTTTAGATTAGAGCAATAAAATTTTCAATTTGTGTTATCTATTTTACATGTTTGGAATTATGTATTTCAATTCATAAACAAATATTGTGTATTCCATTATTTTGAAATGGTGCATAGTTGAAAGAATGGAAACTGTATCATTTCACATAACCCATGTAAGGATTTCCCTCCTACTCCAGATAATTATAGGGGAGATGGTGATGCAACTAGTGATGGTCTTCTTATAACCATGCTGGGATAACTCAGTCACGTTAACAATACAAACCTTACCCGTATGGAGAACCCTAATCCAAAATGAGGAGCATAAATGTTAGATCGCTTCATGAAGAAACATCCACCTACACTCAATGGAACTACAAATCCATTTTTAGCTGAGCGATGGATAAGTTCCATAGAGAAAATATTCCATTCATTTTGGAGTCGCGATAGGGAAAAAGTTATCATGGTAGTTTATCACCTCACGATAGATGCCGACCACTGTTGGTCATTAATGAAAAACACAATGGAGGATGAAGATGTATAAAATATGGAATGAATGGAGTTTAAAGATATTTTATTAAAAAAATACATTCATTGTGACCATTTAGTGGATATAGAATGAGTAGATGATATAAAATTAAGGATTTTCGTATTTTAATTCAAAATAAAAATCATCATATGAAATAAAATTTTGAGTTACAATAGATTATATAAAATTAATGATTTTCGTAGAATCTCATCATATCCCAAGCCCTGTTCAATTTATAATCAACCAATCATAGGTCTCTCTCCCTAAGCCAAACCCATGATAGAAATATTTTTACACATGCAATGGTCCTCATGCATAGGGAGAAATAAAACCAATTGTAGAAAACTAAACCATCATAAATGTATACAATATATGTCAAAAATAGCACATTGTTTGTTTATCATATGCTATCCAGCCCTCTTAATACCCTATCCATATATTATTCAAGTCTATTCAAGTATGGTGGTTCATATTGATCCATAAATCACTTCAATAATAATGAATGTACATTCCCATTCAATGTAGAACATTATATCACAAAACAATATCCCACATTATAACTATACTATATACCACACTTGGAACTGTCTACAACTTTCTAACTATGGGAATCGACCAACAAGAACACTTACAAGGATATTAAACACACCAACATATTTAGTTTTTTTCCCATATTTTCTCCCATATCTATCACTATCCAAAAAATATTACTCATAATTGTTCAATTGTTATCATCATGGATCTATCCATAATTTTTAATGATTCCCTAATATATAAAATCAAATAATATTTCAGAAGACTGATTTTGCTCTCAATCTATATGAGCTCACTATCATAGTCCCATCACGTGACATGATATGTAGAAAAAAATAAAACTGTCGAAAAAATATAATACTATAAAATTTTGATTATCCATTACCTTTTACTAATGTTTTCTCACATAACCATAATAATTTACCAATAAATATTATTTTGAATGGAACAATCATTCACAACAAATAATCTCCCAAATAAATCACAACCACATTATGTTAGTCAACAAATATCACATTAGTAACAATTTAAAATGGTTGATAACCATTAACTAACAATTAAAAAAGTTAGGATTCAAACATTCCTAGATAATAAACCAATTAATCACCCTCTTAGTCATAAAAAAATCAATACATACCCCTAGGTAATATTTATTAAAAAATAAATACTCTATTTTTATAATGCTTTAACCAAATTTTAGGTAAAGGTAATGAATTTTATATGCTTTATATAACAGGTTAATGATTTCATAATTCTATATTGAAAGAGAAAACATCCCATTCCAAACTCTCTGAATCACATCAGATTTTATTACCACATAAAATCTACAATAATTTTTTTAATAAGGTGTTTTTGATGGAAAACAAGAAAATAAGAGAAGGATAACTGATAAATGGTATAGGTGGTATTAGATATACAATGTTATAAGCCTCCATAAAATATTATTCAAACTATCTAGAAACTTTGTAGAGAAGTATATTTGTAGAATAAGGGAAGCACTGAGATCATCCATAATCATGTGGATCTTGAGAAAGATAGAGAGTAGGGGTCATATAAATTCCAAGTGAATGTTTTGAAATATTATTCATTAAAAACATCCCATTTACATGGTTATGGTATGATCAAGATGGTCATTCAACGATTCCACTAAACAAGGGTGACATCATGATATGGCCTTACATGGATGTTGCTTGATTACGACCAAAAAGAGGACCAAAACACAATTATGATTCTTATGTGGAATTACCTTCATTGAAATACAGTGAGAAAACACTGCCTAAAGGCATAATGATACATCTACCAATTATTAATTAATGGATATTTTCAACCCCAGGTTTCCATTTCATTGAAATAAAGTCCACTCTGGCACCTCCTTCCATCCCCCACATAAACATTTTGGTTCCCCATATGTAAGGGTAAAACCTTACAACTAAAAAACCATATTTGATAGACTATAATATTTTATAAATGATATATATCAAACCATGATGCTTTCCCATCGTGCAACAACCTCATACCGTTAGCATAAAATCACAATCTAATGCCTATAATCTTGAGTGTGACCCTTATTCAACTACACTCCTATCCAATACACCACTTTTTATTTATGTGTTGACACTAATGTAGTAGAATTTTAATTGAATTCATTGTAAAATTATTAAAATATACATCCATGTTCACCAAAAATAAATTAATAAAAAATCACAGTTATAGTTATGTTTTTTAGAATATTTAATATACAACACTCCATAATGTGCAAGATGACATAAATACAACCCTTATTAGTAATGCATGTACCCAAAAAGTTTCTATATAAGTCATTTATAAAAATATCTAGGTACAATACCCATATATTATATTATTAAACCCATGTATATTCATATATATTTATTTTTTAACAATACATGGAAAAGTTGCAAAATATTCCAATGAATATCAATATCACTATATTACATTAAATATATTACGCATTCAACAAATTACTAATCCACCACCAAGTTGAAATTTTTTCCTTATATAACTGATGTTTTGTAATTATTTTACTTTTGGATCTTGGAAATACGATGCACCTCATGCATACATAAATTTAATTGTGGAATAATAGTCCACTACATTAATCCATGATTAAACATTGAATTGAATAACATACCACAATGTGATCATTATTTACCTATTTTGACATCAATACTCAAAAAAATAAGGATACAAAATAAAACACCTTGTCACCCATAGGTAACTATAATGTTCACCTCCTATAGTTGACGTAAAAATATATCCATCTTATTGAAATAAACTACCACTTCATGATCAACTGCACCTAAAAATTTAACTCCATAAAATTCTTCTCAATCAAAAATAACTCCATCACCCTTAACTAGAATACTGGTGAGAAACATGACATATCATATAGATCATTGAGGTGATACAATTATATCAATTTTATAAATAAATATTTATATAAAAAATCTACCAAGGCTAGATGGTCATCTAATGCTCCACAAAAATGAAGCACTTATTTCATGAGAATATACAATTGTATTTATTTCCAAATATAGTACATCCCACCTATAAATGGATAATGCACTATACTTAGATTTACCAATGTAACCCCATCCAAATGTAGTGTGTACTACAATAATGACCCGATTCACATAACTGGATCACATATAATGAACATTGGTGCTTAATGAAGCTGAAATATTACCTTCCTCTAACATTTCACTAACTCATCCAATAAATGATATTCCAAAATAATCTTGAAATGAATTAAATTTTCAATATGTAAACCACCACACATAATCTATGACAACATATATGGTTTTTGTGGTGTCCAAGGATGATTTCTATTGTCCACTCTTCAAATTTATACATAATCATCAAATGGAGATAATGTAACCAACTTGGTCAGTTATGATCCATCATTATCTTCTATTTAGAAATGAAATAAATGAAACATAAACACAAGATAAACATACACATACCATGAAAATAGAAACATATCATGATTTCCTAAAATATATTAGATAGAAATATATACCCTTCCCATTAGAAGGTGTGAAATACCTTCATCGGATTCTGTCTCAGGGGTGTAGCGACAACATAGATACTATATATGTAGGGAACCTCATTGTTATCTCGAGACCATACTAGTAGTATGAAATTTGGAAATATTTATTCATAAATAACATGAAAATATAAATCATTATCTTTTATATCCTTTAATTGATCCACCAATGAGGATGTATGTATCAAAAAATAAGAGGACATAACTTTTTCCCCCAAAACACCAATATTCACGTTAGTTAGAAAACTTATATGCCTCCACTCCCCACCATATGTCTGAACTCACAAATCTTGAGTATTATTACTAAGAGATTATATGATTACATTTCCCTTACCTAGGTTACATACAATAACATAATTTATGGAATAGTTAAATTTAAACCACATTTTATTGAATAATATGTTCCCTATATAAAAACGTACTTTTCATTCTCTCAAGGTCTGTATAGATTTAAAAAACACATTTTATGGAATAATGTTTTATATAAATTAATGTATTAATTGAAATAGATGTCACCATGTTTCTCGTAGGGTAGTTCCTCTATTATGGGGGAGTTGAATATGCCCATAAAAATCCACAGAATCACACTCTATCATAAATTATATTGAAGAATCACCCAATCCATCAAAAAAAGAAGTAAAAATGGCTCATGAATCATGATTAATTGAATTAAAAGTAGAAATAATCATTATTTCAAACTCTAGGAAATCATCATTACACAAACCAGTAAAGTCCAACCATATTCCATTCATAGAAAAATTAGTTAATAAGACAACCATGTGACATAATACTTGGATGAATGACCTATAAGACCAACTAGTCCCATTAAAACATTGAATTTTTGACACTTGTAGGGATCTCTCCAATGACCTCATCACTGAAACCGTTTTTTGAGTAAAAGAGTTCCATATCTCTGAGATCACATTCCTTATAAAATATACCTCTAAAATAAAAATGTTTGACCTCCCTCTAAGGGATAAAATATTTCATCTATATTTTGTAATAGATAATTATTATTTAAAATAGCCCAAATTTACTCTTATAAATGTATAAAAAACCTAATTTCATAATCTACATTCTTATTTAATCAAATAGTATCACCTCAAGGACTAGAAATCAATCGAAGTAATCTGTTCAGTTTAAGGTACACAAGTGAAACCATGATCATTGTCCACTATATTGTTTCTATTTGATAGTGAAAAGTTGATATGGGTCCATGATCATCACATGCCAAATAATGAACCCGATATTCCACTATTTTGGGAGTTTTAAGAATATATCTTGGAATATATCGTAAAAATTATCCACCACTAGGGGAATGTAGCAGTAACCCTCACCCAATCAACATTATGAATAGTTATTTCCACTAATATCTTCTATGTGAAGGGTTCTAGGTCCATATCTATAATCCCCCATATCCCTCTCTAGAATAGGAACATAATACACTCCATTAAGCAAGTAATATCCAAAGACCCAAACCACTATGAAAAATGTTTGAAACCACTAAATATGATCCAAAATTATTGAAATAGGTGTCTCACAGTATAATATCCAGCTGGATTTCAATGATAAAACCCAAAAAATTACAGATCCAAGGATAAAATAAAAGAATTAGACACCCCTATATCAAGTAATGAAATTAAAATCAATCATACATTTGAATATTGTGTTTGATTTTAAAAAATAACTTACAACCCATTAGATGAAACGTATTCCAAATATTAAAACATTCCTATACATATCTTAACAGTTAACCCATCGTCAATAGATTCCATTATTAAATAATGCTAGAGTCACTTGTGGATACCTATATGCCTATGTCTATAATCCAACTCCAAATCCATATCAGTTCACATATTATTTATAACAAATATATGGTCTCAAATAACATGATATTTAATCCTTTATATTTATTAAAAATTCAGCTCAACTAAACAAATACATCCTCCAAAAAAATTCTCTCCTGAATCCTTTTTATATAACTGGCCTGGAATTCTATATGTGGGCTCATATGAAATATATTGAAGTGGCCTATATTCACACTATGATATCATATAAATTAGATTCCACCCATTTTGGGGAGTGAGAAAACTCATACCAATCTATGATATCCCATTAATGACAATAAAATCTCATATAATCACCTCTTCCTAACATAAAATGATTCACCACTACTCCTATAGAATGGATAATAGCTTGACCTTTCATGGAAAGAATAAAAACTATTCCACTATATTTTCATACAAGCACTATTTAAGTGTATTACAATGGTTAAAAACATCTTATTAAGAACACAGTTGAAAAATTATATTATAGAACATGTAAAATGTTTTTTGACAAATCTGAAATATATATTCCTTTTTTCTCTACTTATATTAAATTAAAAATGTAAAATTAAATAATGTGGAAGAGTGAGTGGCGTCATTGTTCAGTGACATCAACCCTTGTTGTAACATCATAAATTAAAATGACATATCATACGTTAATAAATCAGTGATGTAATTCACATATACAACACCATTACTACTCTCTCATGACATACATTTAAACCTCATATAGTGAAATATAAAATTCAACCACTAGATTTTAGATCCCTAAATAATATAGGATTTCATCTTAGCCTAGAGGTCTTGAGGTGTCTCCAAAACATTGAGGATTCCATTAATAACCTCAATCCAACAAAATAAATCCCTAGGAATGCACATTTCATGAAAATATTGTGTATTATATATATAATTATAAAATGAGAAGAATTCACTATTAGGTCCACCCTGAGAAGAACCTTCACCTTCCACCTATACTAAATGAAATACACTTGGATGATGTGGATCCTCTACCAGAACCAATAGATTATAAATATGAGCTTACATATCCCATACATCCGACACAAATAGAGGACTCCTATATTATTTCCCTTAAAAATGAAAATACTAAATTTGTTCCAGCATTGGCACAATGAGATATCATATATGTTATATCTAAATAAAAATAGAATATTTAAGAGTCATAAATAAAATTAATAGAATAAATATTAATAATTGTTTTTAAATAATCTATTAAATGGATATAAAACATCCAAAGAGACAAGTTATAAGGGTATACATAGAACTAAATGATGTAACTACCCATTACTATCCCATGGAATAAAACTATACCATATTTATTAAAATATATCCATATTTAACTAAAATATATCATAAAAAATTATCTTATTAAATTAATTATATGTCACAATAAAAATATATTGAAAAAACTGTTATATTATCATAGGAATTTAGTTGATTTAAATATATATGAACTATACGAAAATTTGGTGGTGTCCCATGCACTAAAATAGGGATATAATTTACCCAATATTATTTTCTCATCACCTAAATAACACATCAGATGTACTAAAAAAGAATAATAAACTGTAATAAAAAAAATATCTAAAAAAATAGAATAATATTAAATTAAATATAAAAAGAGGATAAAATATATCATATCCATGACGGATAATAACAATATATATACTCCTAATATATATAACGAGAAAATGTCCAATGGAAAATTTATGACATTATAACAAAAGGAACCCAATATATATTCTAATAGTATCTCGGTCCCCAATGAAACTCCACCCACTCAACCACACGTCCTTGGTCACATAAACTTTATTGCATACCTAAATATAATATTTATAGGTCCAAATATAAATAAAATTTATATTAAGGTTAATGTATGGAATGAATAAATATATATTAATTTTTTTTTGACAAAAAAGACGGATCCATTAATGATGGAGATCAGCAGAAATACAGCAGCATAACCATGATGGAAAATGATTGAACCAAAGCAAATCCTCGTAAGGAGGGCCAATGCCAGCCATCTTGTGAGCGGCTTCATTCGCTTCCCTTTTAACAAAGGAGAAAGTGCAGGAATTGAAGCCTTGTCTCCACGATTGAATACACCGGATAATGGGGCCGAAAGGTTGAAGCCCACCGTCAGTGAGATTGATGGCATTGATTACCGTGAGATAGTCGGACTCGATGTGAATAGAATCCCAACTGCGATCTTTTGCGAAGTTTAACCCAGCAAGGATGGCGGCGGCCTCTGCTACTGAGGGCTCCCAAAGTGTGTAACGTGCTTCGTATTTGGCTGCGATGAGATTTCCCAGGTTGTCTCGGGCCAGTAAACCTAGTCCAACTGGGCCATCCTTAGGGAGAGAGGCATCCACATTGATCTTAAAAATCCCTTCTGGTGGAGGGAACCAGTGTTGGGGTAGAGGAGAGGGGGTGAAAAGTCTTTGTTGCTCAGGGTGGTTCTGCCAAACCGCAATCCATGATGAAGCCCGGTCAATCCAAAATCTGGGCGGCCTCCAGAAATGATTGAAAATGGCCTCGTTCCGCTGATCCCAGATAATCCAAGTCAAAATGCATAGGGCGCCTGCTTTAGCCGGCGAAAAGGAGGAGCACCATCGCAGCAGAAGAGAGGTAGGATCTGAGGCGACGTCCAGGGACAGCTCGATAGTTGATCCCCAGCCATTCCAAACCTCCTGGGCCCCGAGACATTGAAACAGAGCATGGAGAGGGGATTCAATCACAGAAGGGCAGAAAGGGCATGAATTGTCGTATGAAAAGTGTCTGTAGGAAAGGAGGCTCTTAGTAGGAAGTATACCGGTACACACCTGCCACCAGAAAAAGTGAACTTTAGGGGGAACATTAAGCTTCCAAATTTATGTCCAGGGCCTCACATCTCCTTCTGTAATTTGGGCAGCAAGAGCTCGCCGGTAACCAGCTTTCACCGAATACTCTCCTGAGCTGTCGTTTGTCCAGTAGAGATGATCTGGCCCTGCGTCTGGCACACAAGGGATACTCAGAGTAATTCTCCTATCCCTCTCATTAAACCATGAGAAGAGTTTTTCCAGACACCATCCCGCCCCTTGATCATCAAAAAGACAACTGACTGTGGCATGTTCGGATCCTGGATAGATAGGGGATGACGCCTTCGTGCCTGCTTGATCAAAAAGCCAGGGATCAGTCCAAATTTTGACCGTTGAACCGTTCCCAATCCTCCACCCAAGTCCTTTCTTCAGAAGATTACGACCACCCCAAATGCTTCTCCAGAGAAAACTGGGTCGATAGCCAAGATGGGAATCCAAGAAATCCTTATGTGGGAAATATTTAGTCCGGAGAACTCGCGAGCATAGGGATGATGGGTTATTAATTATAAGCCAACCTTGTTTAGCCAGCAAAGCATCATTAAAAAGAGAAAGGTCCTGGAAACCCATTCCGCCTTCAGATTTTGGTTGGCAGAGAGCAGACCATGCAATCCAATGGACTTTATTTTTTCCGTCTTTTCGATCCCACCAGAAGTTAGATGTTCTGGATTGAATCTTTGAAAGCACCACATCAGGCAGTTTAAAAATAGACATCAAATAGCTGGGGACAGATTGAAGAGCCGCCTGGATGAGGATTTCCTTCCCGGCCTTGGATATTTTTTTAGGGGTCCAACCTTGTATTTTTCTATCAATTCGATCCACAATAGCTGAACATATTTCTTTCTTTGACCGTCCAACCACCGTCGGGAGCCCAAGATACTTCTGGTGCTTATCGACCCCAGGGATGTGTGCTAAAGAGAAAAGATCTTCTCTTTTCGGCTGGGGGACTCCAGAGCTGAAAGAAACTTCTGATTTACTCTGGTTGATCATTTGTCCTGAAGCCCATTCATACTGTTGTATCGCCTGGCAGATTGCAGTACACTCGTTAGGGGTAGCTCGAGAGAAAAGAAGGCAATCATCAGCGAAGAAGAGGTAGGATATCGGAGGGCCCTTGCGGCACGCTTTCGCCCCATGAATTTTGGAAAACGAAACTGCCCTGGAAAGTAGGTTAGAAAACACATCAGCCACTAAAATAAAGAGGAAGGGTGACAGTGGATCTCCCTGGCGAAGCCCACGGGAAGGGGAAAAGCCTCGGTTGAGCACCCCGTTGACATATAATGATATGAATACCATTAAGACCATTTTTGAAAGATTCCCCCTAATGGTATTCCCAAATATCTCATTTCATGAAATCTAAATCATTTATGTCAATCATGTCTTATACACCTATAACCTCTCTACAAAATTATCAAAAATGGAGGTCATCCTGAAAAAAACATACCATGATCCAAAATATACACTTTTAATCAGGTTTTTTAATTTTTAATTTCACTTAAAAATAATTTACACACCCTATAATATAGGGTTAGTCCCACATCCTTATCATAGTGCCAAAAAATATCATCAATGGTTTCCATTACATCCAGCAATAAATACCATCATATAATGACTCACCATCCGTTAAAAAATTATTTTATCATTATAAATATAAGATTATATAAGATTATATTAAACATGGTTTTAAAAAGGTTTATAACCTACTGAAAATATCCATATGAGTTTCTCCATTACTAATCAGTCAAAATTTTCCAAATAACCCCAGTTATATATCAAAAACATATTATGTTATTGGATTCAACACACAATCCCATAAATAACAAATTCTAGGTTTCTGTAGCCTTATCAAAACCCACTAAAATTATTATAGGGTTAATTTACCATACACGACAACCATACCTATAGCAATGAGTGATGGATATATTATACACTAATTATCCATTATTAAAATAACCCCCCCTGAGGGATCAGCCACATCAATACTGATATAACCTATCCCCTTGAATCATAATATAAAACACTGTACATCTTATATAGGATACTACAAGAATATAAATAAACAAAAAATCAAAATAATGCTTTAAAATGGTAATGATGTACTATTTTATGTATAGTATAACATTTTTGATAGTCTAAATCCATTGATTCATGTCCAATATGGTGAAACCAAATGATCATTTCCAAAATCTCAAGATTTTGGTTTTGATATTGAAATTATGGAAATAATTAATTCATTTGACACATTGGTTTTGTATGGAATTATAATTAACAAGAGAATATCATTGTTATAAGAAATTAAATAAATGTATAAGTGAAGTAATCAGAGTAGATTATAAGTTAGTGTATAAGATCCATCTTTAACTAATAATAGTTGGGGAATGTGATATAAATATATATTAGGATAAAGATTACCAATGGTAATTTCTCAATATTCTGCATTTTTTTGAAAAAAAAACTGTACGATATTTCAGGGCATGACTATAATGGATATTTCATTAAGAATACATACATGGTCTAAATCACAACATAGCTTCATTGGGTCATAGTTAAACTAACACTAGATTGAGTGATCGGTAATTAGAATGTGACAACTTTATGAAGACTATGTAGTAACATTGTGATGAACCAACCTGTAAAGGATTTATAAACAGACACCCCACATCTAATTTTTTAGCCTCACCACCTTTCAGTAGTGTCATTGAGGAAGCGCCAACAATTCCATGTTTTCCAGCCTTCATAGAAATTTGATTATGTAATCCCTATTTATAGGGATTATCCTTTATTCATGTATTACTATACATATTGGTCATTAAAATTTTACAAAAACCATCCAACACATCCCAATACTCCGTCAGGTAATTACCTCCTTCTTTCATGATTCCATTTACTGTTATACCCACTAGGACATGAATTGATTATCATGAAACAACATAAAATTCAATTACTCCACTCAATCAGGTAATGGTGACCGATCATTAGAATAATATTCTCTCCAATAGTAATCCAAACTCCCCATGTCAAATTTCCATTCCCCCTCTTACACAAAAAAAGAAATCTCAATAAGTTAAATTTGGTTCATTTTTTTGGAAACAAAATGAAGTATGAAATAGAATTGTTATCATAGATTATTTTATATTACCTTAATAATTCCCTTTTAAGTATTTATTATAGTGTATTTGTTTATTATATATGTTTTGGAGGTTATATATAGTTGAAAATTCCCTCAGACCCAATCACCCTTCAGACAAATGTAGGTTATGGTGACTAATGGAAAAAATTATATATATTAAATCTATAAAGTATTTTTGTTTCAGTATATATATATATAATAGTTCCATGGATGTGGTTGTTATTTGGATACATAGTAATGGTTACATATGGTTATAGGAGTGAAATATAGATGGATCATTCTAGATCATAATATACCCACATGATGTGGATTTATATTATAGTTGTGATGTGTGGATGCAATATGTTGTTGTGGTTATATGTTTGTAGGTGTGATATTTTTTGTGTTCATATAGATGGATGTACTTGGAAAGGACTATATCATGTGAATCAAGTCTTTAGATCATGAAAGTAACCAAATTTATCGGCAACATGTAATGGGGTTCCTACATGTTCTTATGGTGTTATGTTAATATACAATGATTTAACATTGGGTGATTGATCCTTCCTGTGATCATGGGATAATCGAACTAATTTTTTTTCATATTGGTTATATAATTATGTCAGTAAATAATTTGTATAATTCTTCAGACTATTCATGATATTATTTAAGGTGGATCCTATTGAATCCATATGTATGACAACACATATATAGATGAATATCTATTGAATGTTTATAGTATGTAGATAGTGATTGTGCGTGACATTAATATTTCAAGGAATCGAAGTACACACATATTTGTTTCTATAATAGTTTCATTTGGATACATTTTTAGTGACAGTATGATATAATAATTTTCATGAATGATATAATATAAATTTATTTTGTTACATACAGTATATTATTAGTTGTTAAAATTTTTCAGGAGAGTATATTTAAAGGAGACCAATATATTTTCTGTTGTAGAGTCAATAAGAGTCACCAAACTATGGCCTATTTGATATGGGATTCGAGGGTAACTCTGATAATTTATTAGTACTGGGATGGCATCCTATTACACGTGAATATTCATAGAGTGGTAAAAATTTTATTTATGAGAGATAGGATGGAAACTGTAGTTGATAACCTGTGAGGATATCATGGGTTTTTTGAGAATTGGAATGAGTGAAATATAACATGTAATGTAGAATGGGAGATGTGTTATGAAAAAATATATTAGTTAAGACTATTAAATAACATAAACACACTAATGGTAATAAACACAACAGGTAACATGATTATATTTTTGTTGATAAATTCTATTTAGAGTGACAAGTATCATTCATTTTTCACTTGTGCTTCAATATTATTGATTCTAATGAAATATTAGGTGAATTTGAAAAAAACACTATTAGATGAATTTTATACAACCATGAATAATAATTTTATATTTAATCTATAATATAAAGCTAGTGTTAATAATATTGATATATTTTAGGTAGTTGAGATATTATAGGATATATTGGATTAATATAAGAGTGTTTCCTAAAATAAAGATGATGATTCATAGAGGAAGAATATTCTTATGTTTCAGTGTAAAATAATTGAGAAGTATAATGTGAATGATTAAGATTAAGAGAAGGATCAATAGATGATATATTTAGAGATTTAATTTAGCTTGTACCATTATAAGTGGTAGTGATGGACCTTATTGGTGTTACTCGGTTGATAGGGGATATATATTTATATTGGTTTTTATTTCTTATATAGAATGTTGAGTTTAGGGTCATCAAAAACACATAGAGGTAGTTTCATGAAATATTAAATCCTTCAATGATGAATTCATTAATAAAAATTAGTTTCATTCTCGATATTAGTGTATAATGGGCATGTGAAATATCAAAATAGAATTCAAGTACCTTATTTACATTTCCCCAAATCATCCCAATGATTTGGAGGAAATAGATTTTCATTTTGAGAATGTTTTGTGTCCTCCTACTTAGCATAATAACAGCCATGTTATGTTTCATATATATATATATATATTATGGTGTAATTTATAGAATATGTGATTGATATTATTCATGTATAGTTGGGACCTTCATGATAGGGGGATCATCAAATCCCCCATTGTGTTAATGCTATAGAATGAGTGTATAAATTATCAGGGGAAGAGAGGTTTCAATTTTCCAAGATTTATTCATAATTTTCATATTCTTATGTATCTATCCCAGTAATTTCCTTCATTATATTAAGAGATATCATCTAGTGTATTATTATTATGGAGGTCATATCAATATTTATTTCATATTCCCAATTAATATTTATGATAATATAGAATAGTCATTATGATTTTAATGAATGATTAGTACTAGTAAACCCTCTAAATCCATAATAATATAATGGATTTTCTTCTAATTTGGTTTTATTAAATTTTATTAGTGTTTAGATACAATTTATTAAATATGTTATAAGTTGTTGTTTTAGTTTATATATTTTTATTTTAATAGTGAATAATTATTAAGTTGGATGATGTTTTTTATGCCAAATTATTCATAGAACATGATTACTACAAGTGGTTCCTAATTGTAGCTAATTTTTTCTACTGGAATAATAATTATGAGATATATGTATCAGAAGAAAACCATCTAGAATTATGTAAACATATTGGTGATAACTTGTTGTGTATAACAAAATAATATCATCATATAAAGTTCTCCATAAATAATTTTTAGGGATAAAATCTTCTATGTACAATATCCAACCAATTCCATGTTATATATCCTTATAGATGTGATGTACAATGTAATAAGTTGATTAAACATATATTGTTTTTACACATATGAGGATATAAATTTATGAAGATATAATATATAAAAATTTCTATTTTAGGAACACATTGTGAATAAATGTTGTATGTATGGGGTACAATAACTGAATATTATATTATGATATGATGAATACATTTTAATTCCTAATGATGGATAGTTTATAGAAATTTCATACTAGGGATTGATTTTCATAACGTTCCGACTATGTTAACCAATTCAGATCACAATACATAAAATCAAAATGTATAATTGGATGATATATTGATTTTAAACATATAAAATCATGATATATTGATCAGATGAAGAAGTTGGATGACATAAGATGGGTATATTTTAATTCATCATAAAGAGGAATTTTATGTTTATCATATAGAGGATTCCTAAAAAAGTGTAACTAGATGTGTTTTTATTAGCTAAATAATATATTTTGGATCCCAATAGATAGATAAATATGAATGTAATCCAGAAAGGGTACATCAAACTTTTGAATAAATATGGGGTAATAAAAAATAGAACTATAATTACATTTGATATTTATAATGATGTTTATGAATAATTACATATTATTTATAATGTAAATAAATTTTGGGGATGTTGATATGTTCATTCGATATTAAAAATCTTACATAATATTTAACGATGTTCTGGAATGATCATTGAATCATTGATATGAGTAACATTATATATGGACTTATGAATCTGAAAATTAGGAGGATTTAATGGTGGATAATTGATGTCCGAGTAATGTGTCAAATTCATATTGGATCCCACACATCATCAATAATTTTCATGGTATGTTTATCTACAAATGGAGGAGATCTATTTTAGAGTTAATGTTGTTGTTAGTACTACAAATATCACCAGTAAAAGGTTTTTATAAAATATAAAAATATTAGTTTTAAAAAAATATTCTACTCTATTTTAGTAAAGGATAATAAAGCCATGTTTCATCAGATATAAGAGAATCACACTGTGGTTCACTATATTTATGTGAATCAGAATTATGCCTTTGGATGAAAAGTACAGAGAGATGAGTTTTAGAACAAGAGAAACAAACCAAGGAGTAATGTCTGTAGGTAAATTGGATAGAGAAAACATGTTCAAGGATAATCATATAATGAATTTTCAATGAAGAGAAACAAGATATAATTTTTCTAAGGGAATTATTATGATAATTCTCAATAATGTTCTGTTTGAGAAGATCCACGTCTTTCAAAGATTGGTAGGATGTTTCAAAACAAAAAGACTCTTCAATTATCTATTTACGACGATGAAGAATATATTATTATTAAATTGTTATCCATATATCATGTAGATTAAAAAATGCACAAAAATATAATTCTATAGTGGAAAAAAAATGGATAAGGAAGATATTTGTAATGGTCCATGATTTTGGATATTTTAAATTAATAATATCTTTGCATGCCTATGCCAAGAATAACACTATACTATTAAAAATCCATTTAAGGCAAACAATTACATATAAATAATTTATGAATTATTTAATACTTATTAATTTAATGGATAATAACCAATTCAAATAGGTAGATATAACTTTTATAATGTTGTTAATATTTCCAAAGAATGATTATTTTTTGAAGAACCAATTAATAATATTTTATTGTAGTTTAAATTAATAAATTATAATATAACATGGTTTGTTGGTTATCATAATAGACAATATAGAAAATTATAATCTAATTTATTAAAAAAATATATTTATAAATATATATGAAATGATATTGAAAAAATTAGATGAATAAAAGGTCATTTCATAATATCAAATTTTATAAAAAAAATTCTATGAATATATATTTTATAAATTCTAAAAATATAACATGAAATAAATTATTATTTTTATTTCAATATTATACTATGATGAATTTGTGTTATATATTCATACTTGATTCTTTTTACATGAGGAGTGAAAAATAACATTTCTAAAAATAACATGGATTTTATGATATTATTTTTATATAAGTATTAATTTGAATTTAATAAAATCACATTATAAGATAAAATTTTCCTTCTATATTAATTTTTAAATTTTCTTTAAAAAAATTCAAAACCAATTTCATGTTTTATAATAATGGTTATATTTTAGAGAAATGTATTTTCAATGTAATATGCATTTACTAATTCGAAATTAACTTGTACTATTATATAAAATTAATATTATTATGTCTATTTTAATATAATAAATATTGGGTCGTAATTTTATATTAATTTCCATTTTATATGTTTCCCTAAAGGATAAAATACCTGGTTAAAATATATTTATTATGGTGAAAAATAAAATCATTACAAATGAGTAACCTTAAATTTAAATGGAAAAAACAAGTTTAGAACATGTCTATAATATGGAGGATGAGGTTTGGATATAACAGATATACTCTCCACTCCATTATTAATATGTTTTGGGTCCATATTCCATTAGATTTACATCTTATTATTGTATACATTCTGGAATTACAAAAATGAAATCGTTTATCAATTATTAAAGGAGATCTCCCCTCATAACTACTCTTAAAACCATAAGAGCATTATTTATTCCAGTACTATACACAATACCCTCGAATACACTAAATTAAATCATAAGTAACATCCAATCTTTTAAAAAGGTCACCCCTTTAAGGAATAAACCCTTTGGAATGAAGATAATAAAAAATATAGGGTATACGTTCTTAACCACCCTTTCATTATTTTTTATATTTTTGTGATTTTTACAATAATTGAAATTCATTTAAAAAATACATAATGATAACATAAATATCAGGATTATATTGTTATATTGTAACAATTATTGTGAAATCAATATGAACCCATTCCCTTTCTGTTATGAAAAATGAATAGTTGGATCATGTGTTGTACGAACTACAACCTCCAAGTTGTAATATGTTATGTTTTCCTTCACCTACATAAAAAATGGTAGTAATAGGTTAAATAAAAAATAATTATAATATTTTGATTTTTTTTCAATATTAAATTATAAACCATGTTATTATATTTCTCATTATATGGAAAAAATATATTTCTTCAATAAATATGTGTCTATTACCACCACCATGTAATGATATTTTTATGTTTTCAATTTCATATCTATCATATATCAATAGCCATGAGAATGGTTTTAAAGAATAAAAATTATTTTTATTATATCTGTTAATTTATTTTAGGAAAAATTATATATCCTATTAATTATATGTTCAATATACTATTATATTCAATTCCTTAGTTTAAGAAAAGTGTAAATAGGGAAAAATATTTAATTTAACTTATATATTATTCCAATATCAAATAATAAATCATACACATAATTATAATTTTTATCATAATAATATGTCCAATAGGATGTTATTATCTTATATATTTAATGATATTTCATGTAAATCTCTTTATAAAAACATTTTAATCTGGGGTTGTTCATGTTTGGTTCTGTATGACCACATATACAATAAATTTTATAAAATTATATCATTGATGATTAAGAATTCAAATTTTTGTTATAACATGATATAAATATTTAAATAATATTTTCTTCTAGAATGTATACATCAATAATTTACTCATCAATTAAGAGGAAACCATTCATTGTCTAAACATCATTGAAACACATTCATTGTCAATTTCATCTGCTAATATAATGAATAATAATACTAATATAATAAATTATAAACATAAAAAAATAAAAATAACAATTTATACAAAAATATATCGATCCAGAATGGTGATATTTTAGGAAATATTGAACAAAAAAATTACAACTATTATACTCGTCCAAGATGATCATGATTACCCACTCCCAACATCATCAACTAGTAAGAAATAAATAATATAAATATAGAGGATATTTATTAACAATTGTTATAAGTGGTTATATAACTAAAACCTATTCTAAAATACAATATTAATATATATTTTTATATATATGATCATGTAGTGTTTTTTACTTTGTTATGAAAAAATTTAACAATTTTATGTAGAAAATATGAATCCCTTAAGACAAGATTATTCTATGAAAAATGGTTCAATTTAAATTGTGTAAATACGTCAACAATTTTCATTTTGTAACTTGTTCCTATTATATTTGTTTATATTCATTTTAATATTTAAATTTATAGATTTCATTGGGTTTCAATTCAATTTTTATATAGATTTCATGGGGTTTTTGTGAATAAATTATTTTCCTTGGTTTATAATATACCATATATTTATATTATCCTTCATAGTTTATCTATAATGAATAATGATGATTCATTTTTTATTTCTTCTTTTATTATAGGTAAAATAATGTTTCACATCAATTTATATTTTATTCAGGAATCTATTGATTAATGATGATAATTTTTTTAGAGTAAAAGTCTTTTATTTTTATGAATTTTTATTCGGTTACCATGGGTTTCCTTCCAAAAAATTATCTTTTTTATTTCTGTAAAATCTACAATGTATTATTTTCTATGATTCCAATAATTATCATTTCCCATTTTGAAATATATAATTTAATATTATTTCTATCACTATGGATTTCAAATTAATTGGTTTAAATTGTTTACAAAAATCTAATTTCTATCCATTAAATGTAAAATTTTTTATTCTACACATAGTAGTTATTTTTAAAAAATCATCTAATTGAAGGATACATTATTGATGTTTACAATTCTCAGATGTAACATTTTGTAATATATTTAATTTATCCTTTGGGAAAATATATTTTAAATGTTACCTATAACATCATCATTTTATTATAATATTACAAAAAATTCTATTATAAATTTCTAGTTATCATTCTATATTTGAGATATACATGTTTACAAAAAGAATTTTTTTTTACATTTTCTTATAATGAAATTTATATTAAAAACCATTCAAAAGATCTATAATATTTTTAATTTACATTATCCTTTACTTTAACAGTTAATATAATTTCTTATCATTGTTATTTTCCATTCATATACCTTATTATTTTATAAGTGTATTCATAAAATGAAACGATCAACATTAATTAAATATATGGATATCAAATATTCATTTATTCTACAGAGATGATATATCAATACCTCTGTCTAGACTATTCATTGAATGATATTGAACATAATTTTTCTACCAATGTCTTCCCTTTTTGTTTAGTAAATTTTATATTAAATTTATTTATGGGTGTTCCATTATGATTGATACATCGATTTACTGGGGAAATTTTCTTTATCAAATTTATTCCCATTATTAATATGATATATATACCATATTCATTATTATAATGGTCGAATGGTGTCCACCAAGATTATCAATCGATGTATTGGGATGCCAATTTATTTTCTCTGGGTTTTTAATGTTAGGAATTTTGATGGAAATATTAATGTTTTAATTATCTTATTCAAAAAAAATTAAATTATATACATCTTCCACAAATTATTGTTTTGAGGTGTTTTATTTCATTTAAATGGGTTCTATATGATGTGAATATAGAATGATTTTCATGTAACTCTCATATTAATTTAGGATAATGATTAGGGTCCAATATTGGGTGGCAATTCATTTTTTATTAGCTAACATCTCATAAAATAGGTATTCATGAGGACATTTTAGTCTATCATATTCATGGGCACAAATAGTGTGGATTGTGAATGTTTTTCTCCCTATTATAGTGTATGTACTAAATTTTAATGGTGTTATATAAATTTTTTGTTACACTAATGTGTATGTTATTAATACATGGATCGTATTTATTGAGTCAAATTTTTGATTCTTTTATTATTTTTTGTAAATATGTTTCCATGATTTTAAAGGAAGATTTATTAGGTACGATTTTCTTCTGTATCATTATTATATACATACACTCATATTTTAAGGGGTTGTGAATTTTTTATTATTTCTAATATTTACACTCATTACTATTATTCAGATCTCACCCCATAGTATATTACCATTTAATTAGGAAATGTATTTCATTATAATATTATTAAATTCCTAGAAGAATTTATTATATTTACAATTAGTGGGAGATAATGATTAATTATTATGAATTTTTAACATTCATATATAGTGAAATTAATGAATCTTATTAGAAAAAACATGAAATGTTTAAATAAATTTTTTTGAATATGAATATTATAATTTAATCCTAAATGTTTTATAGAATGTATTGTAATTAAATAATTAATATAATGTCATGACCCACCTTCTCCAAGATGAGGGAAGGAAAATAAAACAAGATGACCCTTCCTTTTTTAAGTTGAAGGTGTGATAATGATACCCTGAGTGTTGTTGTCTATAGGACATGTAGTGGAAACTTCCTCCAAGGGTTTATGATCTCTCATAATATGGAAGACATTACCATTTAATAGAAAAAGATTAGGATAAATAATGGTGAATCCCAAACATTTCCAAATGATGAATGTAAAAGTAAATCCAAAAACATTTTTCCCACATGCATGGGAAAAGGAATGTTGATCCAAGGTACATCAAAACTCCATAGTAAAGTACTAAAATAAAATAAACTCAGCATATAATCTCAATGCTTGAGGTAGTAATGTCAAGAATGATCCCCAAATTCCTCCTAGAAAACAGAATATTTATAAAAAATGTAAGGTGAGCATATAAGCTTACTCAGTAGGGAAAACTAAAGGTACTCATGCACAAGTAAGTGGATACACTAATTACCTTGTATGAAAACAGTAGGACATCAAAGACCAATGAAATAATACTAACCAACACAAACTCACCAAGGCACACTCGCCCATGTAATGCAATCCATGTAAAGTAATAGAATAAGCACATTGATATTTGGGCACCCTGCACACTTCTTTTCAACGGGTTACCTACTCATTCCAAACGATATGATGTCTTTAGGTTTCCACTCTTCCCACACGCAGTCCCACTGCCAAATCCGGCCCACACACACTAGGTCTGCACACAACCACCACCACATCCTAAGAGAATTGGGCTATAATAACCACTTCCATTCCCAAAGACACTTGGTCCAGAACAACCAATGTCAAACCCGAAGACACCTAAGCCTCGTCGTAATGATAAATTATAAAAAAACCAGAACTCCAGACACTAGGACCCCTCAACCAAAACAAACCCTCGACCAAGGAATCATGGACTATGGTAAGCCTAATGCCATTATAGCCTTCCCAAATGTGCCTGTGTGGCATGATCTGAAAGAGAGTGCGAGGAAGAAAAATCAGTAACAATCCATCCATCCACCAATAGGGATGTAATGAAAGACACCCTCCCCATAAAATGGAGGTGTTTGGAACATTTTTCAGAAGAAGGTTTGGTGAATATCGAAATCACAAGGAACTGAAATATATAAATATACATAGGTAATCCAATAATCTTCCACAACCTAAATGTTTCCCTCAACAGACTACATGACCACACCATCACTAATTTCGCTACTACTCATATATGCAACACAATACAATAACCACTCACAATGAATAAACCATAACCCTTTTTGTTTAAATTGTATTTATTTATTTAATTAAAGGGATTCACTTAAATTATTACACCACTACTAGAATTCTGACAACCATAGCCACATCAAGCAACCAACAAATCCAAAATCAGTCATACTCTACGACAACACAAATCAGTGGAACAAAACTAGACATGATGCCCCCACTCCACATTCACATTCATCTACTCTCAACTATCCATTCCAAATTCATTCAGTCTCTCAGACTTGGATACCAAACACACCCCTGTACCACCACATATACCAAGCACACTGATCCAAGACTATAACACACAACAGATAACCACAAACATAAAAAATTGTATTAAAAATTTAAAAACAAGGATTCTTTAATATCCACATTAATATAACCGGGATGATCATGGAAAATTCATTTATTTAATTGAGTGTACGTGATTTTCCATATTTAATGTTATACCTTTATATCAAAACAACAATGTGAAATACCACCAGTTCAAGAGCAATGACCAACAACAATCATGGTTTTAAGAACCCATATATCCACAACACCCAAAAGTTTATTAATGAAAACAAAATTACAAAAATAGAACAATATCAACCTCAAACTAACCATTATTTTATATATAAGTGTTATCTTTTCATCAGATGAAATAATTTATGAATTCAATTTTCAATAAGGGTATTTGTTCACTCCATATAAGAAAACGATAATGTTCCCATCCCGTATAATTCACAAATAATGTAATTAAAAATAAAATCCATGCTTGGATTATCAATGATCGAATTTCCATATTGCATCACGAATATGGGATAACATGAGTTTTAAGAAGAAATATGTGGCTCGGTGAGAATGGCCCTTGTATGGGCACATGACTCGTATCAGGACGAAGTCAGAACACACACTAAGAGAAACAAAAAATAAGAATGAAGAGAGGATCTCATATTTAGAAGAGAACAGATCCTAAAATTAGGGACGCTACTTCAATGTACATAAAAGGATGATCATTGATCCACCATGCATCTCGGTAGTTTCACACATTGGAACTATTGGAGATACAATAATTCCCCATGGAAATGGTGGCGATAGACCAGTGTATGAAAGTGAGTTTATAAATCTACTTTAAAAATAAAAAACATGTAAGTGGGGATAAATAGGGAAAACATAGAAAAATGGGAAAGAAAAAATAAGGTGTGATAATGATAAAAGGACATAGATTTTGGTAATACAATGGCCACATGACTCTTAGGGGATTTACATTTTTTTATTGGCCTTAAATGATATAAAAAATTGTATTAAAACAATTTTATGTTAAAATATATGTAAACCTAAAAAGTATGAGATAGGCTATAAAGAATTCACCAATGGGTGTGTCACCAATACCCTAGCACTAATGTCGATCAGTGCACACGATGGACGATCTGTTCGAATGAAACCAATTAGTGACACCATTAGTTCAACTTGAAATTTGGAAAACGTCTTAATGAGTCATTGATGGTCCCTAGGAAACCTCAAACATCAGCATTTGGAAATTTAATGGACTAATAGGGTACATGCCATTACATAAGATACCTCTCAAACCATTCTATTCCTTGATAATTCAATAGTAAACCCAACGAAAATAGAGGTTTCTGAACAACCACCTCGTAATATACCTCTTAGAGAAAAACCACTATAAGTTGTTCTAATGACAGAATAAAACCCTGACATCCAGGAAAAACTCTCTCATATATATCTACTTAACAACTTTATAATCACTACCACTCCTCTCCCTCACGTAACCACCCAATACACAAAAAGGCCACATAGTCCCGACACATTTATTATGAAGATCCATTATGCATGTCAATATAATATCCCCATTGGGCAGCACGGACTTGCCCACACAGGTTTGATCGCATACACATTAATGTGTCTTGATTAGGGATCAGGTTCTACCATCGCCATCATTTGGAATTTTTACATAAAATCAATGAACACTGAATCAACTTATCATACAACAAGAGAGTTTAAACATTACCACATAAGAAATCCACATATCAAGGACATGATCAAAACCCCAAAAATACAATTGGAATTAGGCAGGAATCTGTGCCTCCATTTTCAAGATACTCTTCTAGAGGCCACCATTCATCTATAACATATGAAAAAAGGGAATGGTCCATCCCCGAATCAACATCTCTTTACATTCCTCAATTTTCACTGGTCATTACAGGAACATCACATCGTCCTTGATATGAAAATATCCCAGGTCAAGTATGTTGGATTCATTGTGTAGATAATGATGGAGATTAGGGACATGAAAGATGTAATGGATACTCTCCAATTTTGATGGAAATGTAAACATATATTCCACCTCGCTTACTCATCCCAACTCCATTGAATGTCTGAGGAATCTGGGAGAAACTTACATCCACATCCAATCATGCACTATCCACGCTGTGGGGAGACCATTAAAAACTGGTTCTCCCCTTCCATGAACACTGAGGGTCTCCTCCTATGATTTTCATATGAATTATACTAGTCCAATGTTGCCTTCATCCATTCACACACAAGTTGGACCTTATTTTTCATTCTCTACAACACATTTGGTCCAAGAACAACGGCCTCCCAAAACTCTATCCAGAACATGGGAGAATAACACAGTCTTCCATTCAAATATTAATACAATGACATTTTAATGGCAGAGTGATAACTATTATTGTTGAAAAACTCCACCAGGGTCATGGGTCATACCCAAGATCCTCTGATGTCCAAAAGACATGTCAACAACATATCCTCTAACGTCTAGATAGTCCTATCTGTTAGCCCATCCTTATGAGGGTGGAATGTAGTGATAAGTCATTGCTGGGTGACAAAAGAACAATGTAATCCCTTCCAAAACTCATGATGTAATATTGGTATCCTGATCTGAAATGACGGATCTGAGAACTCCTTGTAGTCACTCAACATCCCCCATGTATCTCTGTGTTAAGTCATCCCCTTAGCTTAACTCCTTAACCGCTATGAGGTGAACTGATTTCATCAATAGGTACACCAAACCCCAATTTCTAACACAACCTTCCTCATCCCTAGGTATTCCTATGATGAAAACCATCATGTATCCATCACTCTTCCACTCGGGAACCTTTAAGGGTTACAACAGTCCACCGGAAACATGGTGTTCAACATTTACTACTGACAGAAGATGCACTTTTCCACCAATTAATCCACTACCTACCAAACTATAGGTGGCAAAAAACTGACCTCTCATGCCCTGGTACTTTAAGGAGACTTCTAGATGTACATCCTTGGGTGAGTTATGGAACTCACCGGGAAATCCCTCGGGCATCTCCATCAGGAAAAATAGATTCCCTAAAACAACATTTTATTCTATCAATTATCAATCTATCCTTCCAGAGCATCATGCTAGCTAACGTGATCCAACGTCACATAAGCATCTGAGTCTCCCCTCTGAGACTCATCCTACTACCGTACCAAGTAATATTACAAAATCATCTGAAATATGAAATATCTAACATCCTCCACTATCAAGCCCAGATGCAACATAACCAACTCCTTCATCTACTTCCAAGTGATTATAGACATTCAAACTACATCATCTTGTAAATTCCTGCTCAAGCAATCAGCCACCATGTTCCACTTCCTAATGTTTTAGGAGATACTGATGTTATGGTCTTAAATAATCTATATCCACCACCTCCACCACATGTTCAGGTCTCGCTTGGAGAACACATAAATCATACTTTTGTGATCAGTGAAGACAATGAATTGTTCCCTGATGAGGTAACGCCACCAAAAGATCAAGGTGAACACCACCACTGCAGGATCTAGGTCATCGGTGAAATAGTTATGTTCGGAAGGGTGTATCTTCCTAGACCCATAAGAGATAACTCCCCACTGCAGCCTCATCAGAAACTGCAAACCTAGACCGGAATCATCACAGAACACATCAAACATTACCCCTTCCTATGGAAACCTAGGCACTAGGCACAAACCATCTTCTCATTCAGATAACTAAAATCTTCATGGAAATGTTCACTCCATACGAAAGCCTAGTCTTTTATGGTCTATGCTGTCGAAGGCACTGCAACCTAAGAGAAGTCATGCACGAACCTATTGTAGTAACCCTACAGACCCAGGAATCTACAAACCTTTTCCACGTTCATGGGTGTTTCCCATGAAACAACTACATTGACCTTTGATGGGTCCACTTCTATTATGTATTGGACACAATGTTTCCAATGACATCTGCTTATCATGTCCAGAACAGACACTTGGGAAACTTCTCATAGAGATGAGGTTGTCGGAGGACCACCAAAACCCTCTTTAGATTCCACATTTGATCCTGCTATGATCCTAAATAGATCAGGATTTCGTCGATGAACATGCCCAAAAACCAGTCCTGATACTCATGGAAAACAGATTTCATTAGCCCCATGAACACATGATGTGTGTTTGTTATGTTGAAAGACATGACCAAGAACCCAAAGTGCTCGTACATGCAGCTGAAACCAGTCATCGTGATGTTAGCCTCCTTCACCATCAACTATTTATATCGAGACCGTAGTTCCATTATAGAGAACTAACTTATTCCATTCTATTTTCCAAAAAGGTCATCGATCTTTTGGAGGGGGTACCAGTTCTTGATCGTCACCTGTATTAGTCTTCGGTAGTACATGTATAGCATGATACCACCATCTTCCTTATCTATAATCAAGACTAAAGCACCCCATGTACACACAATCATTCGAATGAAACCATTCTTCATCATGTCATCATCCATAATTTGCAACTCTGACAACTCATAAGGTTTAAAATGATAGGGAACCAAAAAAATCAAACGGGAACAGGGTTGTAAGTCTATCCCGAACTCAGCATCACGTCATGGGGATAAAGTCACAACCTCTTCGGGGAAGATTTCCAGAAACTCACTAACAATCCCTAGAACGTCCTCCATCTTTGGGTCGGTTGATTCTACTAACATCTCATCTAATAAGAAACGAAAGGGCGCCACATGCCAGCTGACCACCTGGAAACTCCACTCATTAACACAAGCTACATTCTAGAGGCCAATGACTATGAAAATGACACTTATCTGGAAGAAGTTGATAATAATATTCCCAGAAAACATCCAATTGATTCCTATGATGACATCATATGGATAAATCTACAGAAGAAGGATATCCCCACTAGACTGATTCATCCCTAACCTCAGTATACATAATAGAAAAACATCAAACAGGCTGGTCTGACATCCAACTGGCATTCTAAAAACTAGGGGCATTGAAATTATCTGTTGGGAAAAAATCCCACATGCTATCATTGAAGCATTTTTGAGTTGATTGGGTTTGTTGACAAAGTGGACATTTGAGTAGTGATTGTTGACATGGCAAAACAATGATATACAAATTTCTTGACAAAGAGGATTTCGTGATGGAATGTCAAGTTCAAGAGCTAAGGTCAACGATCCATGTTTAATTAAAGAATGTTGACAAGTTTGGGAGTTGGTCGCGCATGTGTCTAAAAGGACATAAGACTTGCACGCTGAGACTGGGTCACACTGGTGACTTGCGCGACGTCGCGCAGGGTGGTCAATTTGCCTATAAATACTGGACCACCCCTCTTCATTCTACACCGGATTTCAATACTTTGAGAAATCAGAGCTCCCGTCGCGCAGGTGTGGTGGTCGCGCAAGTGGTGTGTGTGGTCGCGCAGGTGGGACTTGCGCACCAAGGTGATAGTTGCGCACCAGTGTTTGAAGTTGCGCGCCAGTGTGGAGTTACACGCCAATATCAGATTGGGCGTAAAAGTATGTGAGTCGCGCAGGTTTGGAGTTGAGGAAGCTTGATCCGCGCAAGTGTCTAAGGAGGACTTGCGTGCCCGTTGTGACTTGCGCGCCGAGATTGGCTTGCACGCCATGTAAGGTTTGATTCTGTCAGTGATTTTCGGGCTACGTGGAAGCTGCAAGTTTTCCTGATACCTTCGGTGCAAAGAGAGATTCATCTACGAGTGAAACTTGGGCTTCAACAGAGCATCTACTTACAGAGGAAGATGCATTCCTTCATGCAAATGAAGAGACCTACAGGTCTATAAAATGTGAGTGGATCCTTTCTGAAGAAGTGAGAAAAGGAAGAGGAAGAAGGTGATCCTCTCCACTGACAGTGAGCCAGAGAGAGAGAGAAACATGGAGTGACCCTTGGGAAAGTAGTGAGATGAACCTAAACTTGTAAAGGCAGTGAGCATGGGCATAAAAGTGATCTAGCCCAAACAATGTATCCACATCTAGTGAAGATTAGTGGAATTTGGTATGACCGACAACTTGTCGGCATATGCTCCTTAGACGTATCCCAGTGAGGGTGAACCAAGTAAAAATCTCTGTGTCTGCATGCTCATTTGACTTCAATGCATTTAAAGCATCATCATAAGATAAGGAACAAAGTAAGTGATCACAAAAATCACACCAACGAAAACGAAGCGACCCTTGTAACAAAGAGGTCAAGATCTAGTGGGGCAGGAAGAATTTTGAAAAAGAATATACATACCCTGATTCACCACCCCTCTCGGGGTATATAGGCCCCTATTGTTCCTACCAATTGGAATCAGAGGGAAGTTTTCTTTTATTATATTTGTTTTCTCCGACTTGATGTAGTTGATCTGTGTGGTTAAATAATCAGTCTGCTCTTATCTTGTTGTGCCATGGAAACGGGAAAAACATCAAAGACGAATCAGAAGTCAGGTGGTATTCCTTAGTGTGGAAGTGTGTAAGGAAAAATTGTGATTCAGTTAAAAGAATCAAACAGCTTACTGAAAGATGTTCTGGTTGAATCTGACATGGATTATATTGATTCACTCAATCATGATGTTGGAATGAGTGAAGTACATGAGCATCAAAGTGATGATGAAACAAAAGATGAAATTGAAGGAAGAATAGATATACGAGCTGTGTAAGAGGCTGCTCTTGAGGAGATAGATGTTTGGAGAGCAAAAAAAATATTTCTAACAAAGTTGTTCACGATGACAAACTCTATATGCAGCAGCAGGAAGAACAAAAGTCTGAGTTGATGGAAGTAATTGAGAAGCTCAAGTTATCAACATGAGAGAACTCAGAATTGGTTAGTGAGTATAAGGTTAAAAATGAAGAACAGAAAAGGGTGATCAATGACCTGAATAGAAAAGTGAAAGATCAAGTCATGTGTATCGAAGAACCTAATATTTCAAGTGACGTTAGAAACACTGATAAAATTAAATCTATACCTATTAGGATCCAAGCACTGGAAACTGAGATCAACAAGCTAAGATGTTTGAATCAAAGGCTTATTGATGTAGCTACTGACCTAAAGGAGAAGAATGATTCTCAAGGTGAAAAACTACAAAATATGGCTAAAATGAAAGGAAAAATGAAGGCTGGTGATTATGAAGAGAATCAAAAATCTGATGAAGTTCGGAATCTGAAAGCTAGAAATAATGATCTAGCAACACAGTTGTCTGAGCTAGTTCAGAAGAATCAAATGCTACAACAAGGGAATATATGTAGTTTAGATTATTTTTCTCAAGAAAAATTGTATGTAAAAGAGAAAAATGACCTGGTTGATAAGCTGAAGCGTTAACTGGAAGATGAGATGATTTGTGGAAAGAATCTCAGAAAATAACTCAATTACCAACTTGAATCAAGGGATATGAAAATTCAAAAGATGGAAGAAGAACTAGAATTAGTGAAGAAGGAAGTGGAGAAATCCAATTCTAGAGGAAAGCCTAAAATGAAGGAAGCCCTGCATTTTCTATTTGATCATCCTTCGACAAGTGATGATAAAATGAAGAACATATATTCTATTTCTGAAGCGAAAAAACAGAATATTTTCTTAGCTCAAAGACCAGCATGTTTCGGAAAATTTGGTATTGGATTTGATGAATCACCTCTAATGCATGATAAGAAGAGAGTTGTGAATAGTTCCAGGAGTGGAGAAAAACATATAGTTGCTAAATATAGGCCTAAGAGGACAGTTATAAAAAAGAGTGATGACATGTGATTTTTCTGTGGGATTCATGGCCACACGTCAAGCTTCTGTTCAGAGGCTCTGGAATGCATCTCAGGCTGTGAAAATAGAAACATTACTAAATCTGAGAATAAGAAAAAGCATCATGAGAAATCAGAGAGAAGAGTCTCTCAGAGGAAAGCATCCATGAGATGCTATTACTGTGGAAGAATGGGACACACCGTGAGTATGTGTCAGGAAGCTCAAGAGCCCCGTGCCAGAAGAAGAACTCAAGGTGTATCAGCATCTCGACATAGAACCGACAAAATGAGATATTTATTTGATGGAAAATGTTTTATATGTTCATATCATGGGAATTCGGCAAGAAATTGCAGCAAGAAGAACACAAGAAGGGAAATAGAACTAGAAAAGAGATTCTCGACTCCAGTGATGCATAATGAGCAATTCTACACCGGGAGACAATGTGGTAAGGAGAAGAATAGGCTTAGAGCCTCATGGGAATCACATGGAGCCGAACAAAAGGTGTATCAGTCACCTCCTCGGTCATACTCCCAACATCTCTCAAGGAGAGAATGTGAACAAAACTGGATGATTAAGGGGAGATATACTTCAACTATGATAAAGAAGAATGAACGTTCAATGGATGACTCACCACTAGTGAAAAAGAATGTGGTGACTCGGACATCTGATAAAAGAAATATGAACAAAGAATGTATTGAAAAATTTGCATGTCGTGTTCCACACGAATAGTGGAGGAAGGTGCAAGATCCTTGAAATGGTGGAAGAAGCAAGGGAATGTGATAAGAAGAGATATTCCTACTCTGAGAGGAAATCAAGGGAAATGGAATTTTGGTGGAACATTAAAGCTAGAAATGTGTACTAGTGGGTTTAATCCCAAAATGGTGAGAAAGGCCTAGCCTACAGAATCTTCATATTAGAAACAGACTCAGCATGCATGTATTGAATGCTTAGTCATATGGACAGAGAATTTGAAGTTGACCAAGCAGCTGGAGGAAGCACGAAAAGAATGTGATGCACTCCGAGAAAGAATCAAAGGGTTGACCCATCAGGATCAACCACTATCCTCTTCTTGAGGATTCAAGAAACGTCCCCTCTCCCTATGTATATAAATGATATTAACTAATGATTGACGTGTTTTAGGTTTTAGGGAGATACAATCCAAGGGGAAGTGGCATCTAATGATGCAAAGTGGAGATGATATATTCTTCAGTGTTTTGATTGACTGAAATCAGGTATCAAAGTTGATGATGTAAGGGAGCAACAGAGCAGAACAGGAAGTGATTGGGTTATTGACTTTGTCTGTTGTTTCCTACAATAAGTGCCAACTCAGTAGGCTTAGTGATTTTTTTAATGGCTCAATTCCGATTGGAATATGAGAATAAATGATGCATGAGGAAAAGAATGGTTATGGGTCTATACAGTTGGGCCTAACGGATGGAAGAGTTTCATAACACAGGGGGAGCATTCTATATCCTAATCACATGCAGGATCACAATGAGATATGAAGGATGAATGTTTATTTTCATGAAGAATGTTTTGGGCCAAGAAGTAACACACATGATTTCATGATTATCTATTTTGTTCTAACAATGTGGTATCAGCTGATTACTTTCAGGATACCAAGATGCTGCGAGAGAAAATCAAAGGAGTGTCAATAGAAATCTGAGATAAGATGTTCAAAGAAAACACTTCATTGAACAATGACCCAGTGAGAAGTTCTATGTTAAGAGAAATGATGTGGTAAGAGACTCAGAGAGAGAAGAAGTGGCTGAAGTTGTTTCAGAAGAAGATATTGATGGTGATTACAAGGAATTATAATCCTTATCTGCACAGAAGCGAAAGAGTTCAGCTGAAATTGACAGGCAGAATATCATTGGTGATTAGAAAGCTCCAGTTCAGACTCTATGAATGAAGTCATTATAGAAAACAACGTTTTTTTCTCAGGTGGAGCCGAAATGTTTTTCCGATGCAACTGAAGATGAAAACTGGGTTCAGGCTATTAATGAAGAGATAGATCAGGTTGAGAAGAATCAAACATGGGAGATTGTTTCGAGGCCAGTAGATAAGAATGTCATCGGGTCTAAATGGGTCTATCGCAACAAGATGAATGAAGATGTCATAGTGCTTCGAAATAAAACATGACTAGTGTGCAAGGGATACTCCCAGATTGAGGGAATAGATGTTGATGAGACATTTCCACCAGTTGCAAGGCTAGAGACAATCAGATTATTTTTTTCCATAGCAGTGCAAAGACAGTTCAAAGTGTTCTAGATGGATGTGAAATCTGCATTCTTGAATGGAGTTCTGGAAGAGGAGGTGTATATTGAGAAGCAAAATGGTTTTCTCATTCATGAGGATGAGAACAAAGTTTGCAAGGTGAAGAAGGCATTGTATGGGCTGAAACAAGCACCAAGGGCATGGTACTCAAGACTTGATCAGTACTTAAAGAAGCTTGGTTTTTATCGTGGGGGAGTTGATTATAATCTTTATTTCAGTAATGAAAGTAATTAAAGGATGATGGTGTTGGTTTATGTCGATGACATAATATTTGGAGGATCAAATGAAGCTCAGTGCAGACAATTTTCAGAATTCATGAAAAATGAGTTTGAAATGTCAATGATTGGAGAGCTAACATTTTTCCTTGGTTTACAGGTGACACAAGGAAGTAATGAAACATACATTTCTCAATCCAAATACTCCAAAGAGGTTTTGAGAAGGTTTGGAATAGAGAATTCCAAGACGATGACGACTCTTCTTGCTACCCGGATGATATTATCAAAACATGAGGATGACAAGGCAGTTAATATCATAGAATACAAGCAAATCATTGGAAGTGTGTTGTACTTAAATGCAACAAGGCCTGATATTGTTTTCGCCACATTCCAAGAAACAAGATATGAGAGTAATCCCAAGGAAAGTCACATGCTTGCAGTGAAAATAATATTTCAGTATATCCAGGGCACAATGGATTTCGGCTTGACATATACTGACAAATCTCAGGCAACGTTTTTGGGATATACTGATGCAGACTGGGCCGGTTCAACAGATGATAGAAAATCAATTTCATGTTTTGCATTTTATCTTGGGGGATTGTTTATTTCTTGGCTTAGCATGAATCAAGATTTCATTTCATTGTGCATCGCAGAGGATGAATATATTGCGGCCACTCAAGCATGCGCAAAGTTATTGTGAATGAAGCAGCAGCTTGAAGATATGAGAGTTGGAGTGAAGTCTCTGATCGGAATCCAATGTGATATCTCAAGTGCCATAAATTTTAGCAAAAATCCAGTCCATCACTCATGGAAAAAGAAAATTGAGATAAAGTATCATTTTATCAAGGTGAAAGTTGAGCAGGGAATCGTGAAGTTGGAGTATGTGCCTACTGAGCTACAGGTTGCACATATTCTGATAAAGGCCATACCCAAGGAAGCATTTGAAAGGCATCGACTGGCTCTGGGAGTTTAGTCGACTCCCCGCACATGAAATAGTGTGGATGTGGAAACTCACTCCCCCTCTCCCCGAGACTACAAAAGAGTGTCCTTTGGGTTCGATGATAAAGGGGGAGAAAATAGTGATTGTTCATGGGGGAGAAAATGTAGAGATTTGATAAATCATGAATGATATGGGGAGAAGCTGACAGGTGGAGCATCCAGATAGGGGGAGTTGAAGCTAGTTGAAAGTCCATAGCCAGAGCTTATCATGGACAACACAGGAAATAGGGCTAAAAAGATTTTGAAGTTGACAAGAGGTGTTGAAACTATGAGCAGAAAGGGGGGGGGCATATTAAATCTGACGATTCCAGATGTGATCGATCAAAGAATAGATATCATGATAGATGAGGATCGTGATAAAAGCAAAAGAGTAGTGTTGGAATGTGGTAAAAATATTTCCAATCCAATATTGGTCTTCCAACAAGTCCTTCAACAATTGGTATCAGTTTAGTACAAATTGGTATCAGTTTTGTGTTAACAGTGGATATTAGAGATGAAGTGATTCATTGATGAACTTTTCATTTACTCTTGTTTCTCATGCCGAGAGTTGATAATGTGGGCTTAGAGTATGTGTTGAGTAAATCTTTGATCGCTATCAGAATCACAATGAGTCGAATAGTGGCTGAAGGATCAACGACATATCTTTTTGTAGAAGAGTTTTCAACAAACCCAAAGGGGGAGATTGTTGGGAAAAAATCCCTCAATGTATCATTGAAGCATTTTTGAGGTGATTGTGTTTGTTGACAAAGTGTACATCTGAGTAGTGATTGTTGACAAAGCAAAACAATGACATACAAATTTGTTGAAAAAGAGGATTTCATGACGGAATGTCAAGTTAAAGAGCTAAGGTCAACGATCCATGTTTAATTCAAGAACGTCGACAAAGGAATGAATGATCTGGAGGCGGTACAAAAGAACAGATACAAGGTGGCACTGTTTTCCAGTGTTTGCCAAATTTTTGGGCCAGAAAATCGACAAACGAAGAAAAGTGTTTTTGGAAAAAGGAATTGCACGTCGAGGACATGGAGTATAGAAAACATGCGCACCATATTTTTTTCAAGATCAGAAGATCAAAATATAGATAAGGAAATAGGTTCGCACAAGTTTGGGAGTTGGTCGCGCAAGTGTCTAAAAGGACAGAAGACTTGCGCGCCGAGATTGGGTCACACAGGTGACTTGCGCGTCGTCGCACAGGGTGGTCAATTTTCCTATAAATACTGGACCAACCCTCTTCATTCTACACCGGAGTTCAACACTTTAAGAAATCAGATCTCCTGTCGCGCAAGTGTGGTGGTCGCGCAAGTGGTGTGTGTGGGCGCGCAGGTGGGACTTGCACACCAGGGTTATAGTTGCGCGCCAGTGTTTGAAGCTCTGTTCCAGTGTGGAGTTACGCGCCAATATTGGATTGGGCGTAAAAGGAAGTGTGTCGTGCAAGTTTGGTGTTGAGGATGCTTGAGCCGCGCAAGTGTCTGAGGAGGACTTGTGTGCCCGTTGTGACTTGTGCGCCGATACTTGCGCGCCGAGATTGATTTGTGCGCCAAGTAAGTTTTGATTCCAGCAGTGATTTTCGGGCTACGTGGAAGCTAGAATTTTTCCAGATACCTTCGGTGCAAAGAGAGATTCATCTATGGGTGAAAATTGGGCTTCAACAGAGCATCTACTTACAGAGGAAGATGCATTCCTTCATGCAAATGAAGAGACCTAAAAGTCTATAAACTGTGAGTGGATCCTTTCCGAAGCAGTGAGTAATGGAAGAGGAAGAAGGTGATCCTCTCCACCAGCAGTGAGCCAGAGAGAGAGAAACAGGGAGTGACCCTTGGGAAAGCAGGGAGCTGACCCTAAACTTGTAAAGGCAGTGAGCCTGGTCATAGAAGTGATCTAGCCCGAACATTGTATCCACATATAGTGAAGATTAGTGGAATTTTGTACGACCGGAAACTTGTCGGTGTATGCTCCTTGGACATAGCCCAATGAGGGTGAACCAAGTAAAAATATATGTGTCTGCCTGCTTATTCGCCTGCATTGCATTTAAAGCATCATCATCTGATAAAGAACAAAGTAAGTGATCATAACAATCACACAAGTGAAAACAAAGTGACCCTTGTAACAAAGAGTTCATGATCCAGTGGGGTATGATGAATTTTGAAAAAGAATATCATACCATGATTCACCCCCCTCTCAGGGTATATAGGCCCCTATTGGTCCAAACATTATCTCTACATTTGTACCCAAGGAATGAGATATACATAGTGCAACAAATTTGTTGTAAGCTCCCGAATCAAACAAGTATCATGCAATAGTACAAAACAGACTGATCGTAACTCAAAATACCTACGGTCCAACGGGAAATACTTACATTATGGCTTAAAAAATCCCACACCCAACTCCTCTACCCCTCAAATGTCAACTACCTCCCCATCCACACTATGATTAAGGTCCCTGAGGAGAGCTCTATTTTCGAACTCATACTACACCGTCCTCCCTTAATGGAACATATTCTCACTACCCTTGTGGACAAAAATCCATGGCATGCAACTACTACTGCTGAGGTGGAGGTTGAACCTTCCCATACCCACTATATTGCACGTTGAAAATAAAATGAATCTATATATTCAAACGAAATACATATATAAATAACCTCGGTCATAGGCCCGTGGAGAAAGGGTGAGGACCAGGAGTTCAGAACAAGAACTATTGAGACTTTCTCCCCACCGACAGAATCCTAGATGGCCCTGATATTAGAGGTCTAATATTGATGATCATCCCCTTTGAAAAAATCAAATGTCACCCCACTCACATCACACCTCTAAATGTGTAAATTCTATCCACTATTTTATACTTTTTCTAATCCTCCATGTATTTCTGTTGAATGAAGGCAATAATATCATAATGAAGAGAAGGTCAGAGTGTCTCCTTGTAGAATCATGCCTGCAACTACTCATCCAAAAATACGTCTGGAGAAAATTGAAGGAGATATTTGAACATGATCTATATTTCTGTCACCTTTATAAACCCTTGAGGGTGGGGGAGCAGATCTTGTCTCTTTTGGGCCTTCATAATCGAAGAAAAGAATTCATCCTGAAACCCCCTTTCAAAGTCATTCCATTAAACCTCAGTTTCCTTTTAATCTCCAAGATAAAGCTTCCACCACTGACATTATACTCATCCAATATGAATCAATGATAGAAAAAACATTTTTTCTTTTGGAGCCCAGAACAAGATGAAATCAATCACCAGATCCTTGATCCTGCTCTTCGTCTCCAGGTCGGAGACACTGCCCTCATACATTACTAGAGTCTACTACTGGAAGGATGGAAGAGCATTCTGACGGTAATAATCCTCTTCCTATCGATCATCCCTCCGCTGATTAATAAAATAATCCTGATGGGTCTCGAGTGCTTATAAAACTCATGAAAGTCATATGGGATCCATAGTAAAAAAAATTAGCAAAAAAGAAGCTCTTATGACTATGTAGTGTTGAAATTTTATTTATTTATTTTTGAAATCCTAATTTAATATAAATTCCAAAACACCCATTAATCCAAAGAAATCAAGTGATTATGATGCATGTACCTTACTTATTTTCTCTACCAAATAATCATGGTAGCCTCTCTTGATAATTTATTAGGTCCATATTCCTTGCATCAGATAAAAGGGGGACCTAAAATATCGTGTCCTAGATGGTCTTCCTTGGCCTATTTGATGCAACAATATTTCCTAAAACTATTTCCCTGTCATCCCATGAAATCCGCAATTTTCTTATCCCCAAACTCCATTTTATCTCTCAAACATCACCTCTGATACCATTCTGTCACCACCCACATTCTCCACGATGAGTTCAGTAGCATCAAAATGTCAAACCCTTCCCTCTTAATATTGATGTAGAGATAACGACCCCCCCCCCCCCCGAGTCCCACCTTTAATAGGATCTGGAGTGGAAACTATCACCAAAGGTATATGATCTCTTGTATTATAGAATGCATCACAGGTTTTAGAGAACAATATCAATAGATAAGATAGTAAATCCCAAATAACTCTAAATACCAAAAGTAAATGTAAAGCGAAAAAACATTTTCCCACATTAATGTATAAAGTAAAGCTGATGAAATGTACAAAATAATTCCAATATAATGTACCATGAGGAAAGGTACTCATCATAAAAAACAATTGATATCGACACCCAATCTAGTAAAGTTAATCATGATCCTAATATTCCTCCTAGAAACATAAAAACAGTTTTAGATACTTTGGGTGAGAATACAAGTATAATTAATATGGAACACTAATGGTACTCATGCACAAGTGAGGGAACATTATAATTCCCATGTGTGAAAAAGGTAGAAACTCAAGAAACCACTAGAAATACAAACCATCCCAACCTCACAAAGGAAAACTAGCCCATGTAACACAAGACAAGAATTTCATTAGTATATGAACATTGGTATTTGGGAACCCCGCACACTGCTTTTCCAACTAGATAACAGTTCCTTCATGACGATCTGAGAACCTGACACTACCACTCTTCCCACAAGTAGTCCCACTGCCACAACCTGTGCTGACACACTTGGGACAAACACAACCACTACCATGCCTAATAAATAATGGGCTAGAAAAACCACCACCATGCCTGAAGGCACTTTGTCCAGAACAACCACTTCCCCACATGAAGTCACCCGGGCCTAACCCCATAGATACAAGGTAAAACGAACCAAACCCATATACACCAAGGCCCCTCATCCAAAAGAAACCCCTAATCAAAGAAGCATTGACTATGATAATACTCAAGCCATTAAAGCCTTCCTGGATGATCCCAACTGGTATGATCTAGAAGAGGGTGCGAGGAAGTAAACTTAGTAACCAACTATCCATCCTCCCCTAGGATGTTGGGAATGACACCCTCCCACATAATGTGAAGGAATTCAAAACATAATACTAAAAAAGGGTGGGGTGAGTAGAGAAACCACAAAGATAATAATAATAATATATATATATATGTAATAAAAAACTCAGACCCAACCTATGGGTTTAACACAACATTCAACAAACCCACACCACCACTGATTTCAATGCTAATCCTATATGCACAACCATACAAAATCCACTTCCAAAGCATAACCCATCCCCCTTTTTGGTAAATTTACAGTTATGTTTTTATTTAAGGGGATTAAATTATATTATTCCAACCCTACTAGGAATATATCAACTGTAGACACACCAAGAAACCAATAAAACCAAACTAAATTTTATTATATGACAATGAAAAACAACATCACAAATCTAGTTCAGCAGTCCCACTACACATTCCTATTCAACTACTATGCACTATTATTATTCAATGTAAAAATCACCCATATCTTATTCTCATAACCCATCCTTCTAGTCCCGCTAGCTAGAAATACCCTCAATGCAGTCCCACAGGATAACTGGTCTCCAACCACACCGCAGTCCTACTGCTCGATGTCGCTTCACGACCATTACAAAACATAAAATCTATTTAGTTTCAAAAAAGTTCATCTGTTCCATAATCAATCAATCTCTCAAACTATGATACCAACTCCCCTTTTACAACCAAACATACCAAGATGGTAGAACCAAAACCATAACAGAGGACACATTACCACAACCATCAACCAAGCATATTTAAATTTTACCAATAGGGGTTCTTTAATTTCCACATTAATGTAACCTGGGTGATCACAAAAAAATTGATACCAGGGCATTGATTTATTTAACCGAGTGTATGAGATTAACCATATTTCATGTTATATCTGTATATCAAAACATATTAGAGAAATAAAACCAGTGCACGAGAAAATACCGACAACTGTCATAGTTTTTAGAATCTATTCATCCAAAACACCCATAAGGGAATCAATGATAACAAAATAAAAATAGGTGACCAAGATCAACCACACCCTAAAATATATTATATTTATGCAATTAATATTTTGACCATACTAAATTCTTGATTAATTATCATTTCAATAAGGGTATACTTACATTCTTAATAAGAATACCTTAATGTTCATACCCTGCATGATTCACAATTAATAAGAAGAAAAATGAAATCTCTACTTGGATGATCCACAGTAGTAATTCCATCTTGATCCAAGAATAGGGGATGACGTGACAAGCATGATGAAATCCAAGGATCTATGTGAACGGATCTAGGATGGCCACACAACTCTTCTCTGGAAGAATTCTTGTGGTACACTAATAAAAACTAGAATTAATAATTCCACTTTGAAACGGTGGATCTAGACTTGCGAATGAGTGTGAGTTGATTAATCATCTTTAAATGGACAGTAACATGTGACATGTGTGTAATTGTGAAAACTTGGAAAACAGGGAATGACATAAAATGGTGTGAAACAAATATATGGCCACATTTTTTTGAAATTCAATGGTTTCCCAACTCTTAAGGGATTTAAAATATCTTTTATGGGCCTTAAATAATATTAAATAGGGGTATTAAAAATAGTTTATGTTAAAAGAGATGTCAAACTGAAAAGTCGAGGAGAGGATGGAAATTACTCACTGATGGGTGAGTCACAAAAGGCCTGGCACTAATGCCTTTCCACTAGTTGGTGTGTTGCTGATGATGATTAGTTTTACTAATGGTCGATTGGTGCCACCAAAACCTGATCAATGCAACTGATGCTAATCGTTTCCCCTATGCTGATCTGTGCCATAGTTTTTCAAACCTAAAATTTAGAAAACTGGTTAATGAGTCATTAATGGTCCCCAAGATAACTCTAACATCAGGATTTAGAAATATAATGGTCCAGGATGGTTCGATTCATTTACTTTAATATATGTATTTACTAGAATATTAGTTCTATAATTTCATTAGATTATCGCTTGGGGATTTCTGCAGTTGTTGAAAACCAATGTGGTAATGTTTATAATATGTCATGAATGTTGTTAAAGTTATAATAATAGTTCATTGGTATAACCAACAATGTTATAGAGTTAGTTTCTTAGGGTATAAAATTTTTTGATTATATGAATGATTAATGAGGAGTAAAAAAACATTTTTCATGAGCCTTTTTAATCATATAGGTTGTTAGTTATGAATAATTATTCTAGTGGATAATTAATAATGAAAGGATTGGGTATTTGTAAAAAAACATTTATCAAACTTGTTATAATTATTTAATTATATATTTTATTCATACTAGGTGAGGTTGAGAGACAAATGTTTTGTAAGGAAACATCTATCATGTTTTATATGTTGATATTTGTGATGAATTAATGAATTAATGGTTTCAGGAATTTACCCCTCCCCTATCAAACTTTTGAAACTGGTATGAGATGTATATATGGAATAAGTATTTATGTTTTCTCTAAAATATCCAACAATATACTATAGATGATGAATATAATATCATTGAATAAAAGGAGATTTAAATTATATGGTGTAAATACTATAACAATTACAAGAATACAATGATTTCAAATTTTTTGTCCATTTTTGTAGATGGGATATGTGAATAAATGTGGGATTTCTACACACTAATGAGGTATCTATGATAAATACAAATAAATAAATTTTTATGTTGATGGAAAGGTAAAAATTCCATTTTGTTGATCTCTGTGAGAATGTTTATATTAATATTTATCTTTTGACCATTAGATAAATGGATGTGAAATAATGTAGGAATCAAAAACTAATGAAATGAAAATTTCATAGAGAAAATGTTACATATCAGGATAATATTAATTTAACCTATCTAGATGGATGGTGAAGAAGGAAATGATGACTAAATTAACAATAATAACGATATTTTTTGTAATATCCTAGTATTATGTGAGAAGTGGGATGATTCAACTATTTTTACGAAAATTTAACGAATCATTCATGAATGGTTTGATGAATTGTTTTCATCATCGGGTTAACAATAAGATTTTTCTCCATAGGATCTTCAAAATATTTTTGTATAATATGAATTGTGGAATGAAATATTGTTTATAGATAAATTTAATTGAGAAATATATTTCAAATATTTTTTTTGTAATAATGTTTAGAGATAAAGAAATTAAAAAATGAATTAATGTATTTAGATGATGAGAATTATTAATATAAATTTATCAAAATCATTTATCTTGTTTTTATGTGATATAAATAAAGGAATTTTAAATTAAAAAGAAAATGATTTAGTACACATTTGTAATTAAATTATATTTAAAATCTTATAAAAATAAGTCAAATTTTTTTTTTGAATTTTATTTATAAAAGATGATAATATTTTTTGGAAATTTATGTTGATGAAACATAAGATTCAATTTATTATTATAATATTGAATATTTTGAGTAGTAGAAAGAAGTATTTGCCATTCTCGATTAAGGAATCCGATTATGTGATTAAATTTATAACTCATTTAAAAAAGATATGTAAATCATCATGATGCGATAATGATTATGAAGAGATAGATAATATTGGATTGAAAAATAATATTTAGAATTTTCTACTAAAAACAGAAAACCCCAGAAAAAAGAAAAAATATTGAAGAAACAACTATGTAAATTATTTTGTATAATGGATAACCTATAAAAAGAATGTGACATTAGCAACCAAATATTTTCCTAAATATATACTACATGTTTTTATATGAACATTAATCAAATTATATAACACACACCTATGTTTCATAAAGGAATAGTGCCTTCAGAAACTTGAAAACTTAAACAAGTTGGTAATATGTGACCAAATTCCTATACTACTAAGTTCAGCAATACTATAACCCATTTAGTCTTATCTTACATAATAAATTTCATCATAACCTATAGAAAGGAAACAAAATAATGTGTGAGCTCATATTCATAGTGATGGTAATGAGTGGGGATATGTAAGAATAACATGAGTAGAAGGGTATACTAAAATGATAAAAACATATTAAAACAATAGAAAACATTTCACAGAACCAAATAATTATCCATGAAATATGCATTAGATGTTCATAAAACTACAATCATTTTGAAATAAAATTACATGATCAATGAGAGAATAATATATACATAAGACATCATATCATGGCATACTAATAAGAATATAAAATAATTTTTTAGTAGTCATGGATCAAATCAAAGGATATCATATTTGAATTTGTTCACTCCCTATATCATAATAGTAGTCAATGTTCACTTTCATGTATATCATAGTGGAAAAAGTCACCAAATTAATATATTTTACATCAAATTATAGTAATTCCTATCCATAGAGATATAAATCATAACTATTGAATTAGTGGGAGATATGATTCCCACACTTTAAATAATTAAAATCACACATATATGTTTAATAAGACCATAAAACATTCATCATATAATAACTGATGAATTGAATTGAGTTTTTTAAACATTTTATTGTTTCAGAAACTATTGAACAATAATAGGAATAAAATTAATTTCATTAATTAATCATATCTTGACACATGAAAAGATAAAGGGTCTATAATAATGTTAAAACGTGTCGAACATGTTTTTTATAATAATCATTCAACCAGAAAAATTAATATTTTTATGAAATAATAATAATGGTATCCTTGGATCATATCCCCAGAAAAGAACATAACTTGTACTGATTTAATTTGAGATGGAAAATTTTATTTAAATATTTATTGGAATAATTCATGAGTAATATTTCTTTCCCACATTGAAAAATACATTTTTAAATGTATAACAATTCAGAAATACATTTCATTGAAACCAAGATTTAGTAATCATTTAAAAACATTTTTTAGGAAAATATCCTTTCCACATGAAAAAAATAGAAAACATAAAAATAATAAATAATTTTATTTTAAAATAATCTTCAAATATTATAAATAATGACTCAATTTTATGATATTCAATGAATGTGGGAAATTCGATTCATCCCTCACTGGTTAAAATGATGATTACATTCATATTTTTAGTGGGAAATTTGAATTGTTTTGATAAAGTCATAAATATTACTATTTTTTATAAAAAAGGTCAAAAATTTATATAATTTAATTAAATATGTCAATTTGATATTGTTAAAAAAATGCATTAAAACACAATTACAGAACATTTTCTAGGAAAAAACATATTTTTGAACGATGCGAAAAAATATGAAAGATTTATTAAACATTCTATTGAACTTCTATCTACATAAATAGTGGAAACATTATGAGTTTATTTGTATTTTGATCGTAATATGTTATCATAAAAAACATAATCATAAAACATACTCATAGATAATGATTTTGTAACATAAAATCATTATCACATTGTTATTTTTGAAATATAATCCCTTTTTAAGAATAAAATTAAATATAATATGAAATATATTAAAAAATATTTAATTTCATGAGAAGACAATTCAATGGGGGTGTATATACCCTTCATAAATGACTATAGGTGTACAACATAAAATATATCTAATGGATGCAAAACTGTGACAAAAATCCATTAACATAAATTTCAAATTCATTTATACATGTTCAAAACTCATGAATAATAAATATTAGTTTATTATACATCCATTATAGAAAAAATATTATATTTATATTACTATATTTTAGTTTATTATTAGCTTTTATTACTTTTTTAATAACAAATTAATATCAATGGAATGTTAATAGAAATAAAATTGTTATTTTTATAGTTATTTTTTTTATTTTTTTCAACTACATTAATCATGCTCAAATCATCTCCAGAATTTTTACTAAAATATAAATTTAGTAAAAATTTATTTTTTAGTTTTTTGAATATTTTATAAGAATAAGAGATAGAGTATGATATACATTATTCATAGAGATAGTAGGTCATACATATGCATTAATGTTGTTTTATTTTCTTATAGGGTTGAAAAAAATAATGTAAAATAATATATAAAATATATATATTATGTTTTGTTTCATATATATAAATATATATATAATTTTAAGTTAAAACCGTCAGTTTTAGCATCAATATAGAGGGTGATCAAATCACATCTCTTCACGAAGAGGTAGTCTGTCGTACAAATAAGCGACATTATCACACACAAACAGAATAAATAGTATGAAGGTGTATGTGATAAAATTATTCCATATGTATAATAATAAATATTACATATAAACATTAAAACTTTCATAATATGAAATTGTTTGAAGTTATGATGGAAAACGAATAACAACGATCTTTTAGGCGATCATCTATAAAACCCTTAAATAACTATTTTTATTCCATTTGATGGAAGATTTGATTTTTGTAGGTAATTACATTAGAATAAAAATATTATGTATAAAAAATATAATGAGGTAATTTTTTCTGAATATATTAAAAAACATTTATTGATATATTGGAAGATGTAAGATGTAAGACGTAATTCTCAGTTAGTGGTGATACATATTCTTTGAATAACATCTTTTGGTTTTCCCAAAATGGTACCTTAGGATGTATTTATCAACAATAAAGGGTTATATGATATCAATAGGTAATTAAGGAAGATATTTTTTCATTTATCGAAATATCCAATTGGTTTTTTATTTGTGAAGATTTGAGAATAATGTCTATGATTTTATATGTGAGATTAGTGGAACACATGTAACTATTTTTTTTAAATAAACAAGTGTACAAATGTTTCCCAAATAATATAAGGATATAGAAATAGATTTATAAATTGTATAAAATATTGGGAAAAAATATGTCCATCCAACAGGGTTTGGATAATTTTTGCAAAATGTTTGTCCCATATCATGTTGGTTGAACCCTCCAAAACCCCATTGTCACCATAACCATTGTAAATAATATTTATTATTTTTAATATTAAATATAGTCAAAAATTCAGTTAAACTTATCATAAAATATAATGAATTATTATCAAAAATATTTAGTGAATATTTAAAAAATTTATTCATTGACTTTTCATTATTAACATTAAATTTAACCCCACACACTTGATTAGAATGGAATGTTTCAAATTAAAAAATGTTCAATAGTTTATAATGTTTTCTCATCATAATTAAATTTGAAAATGATCCAATTGAGCTCAATTGGATCGATTTATTTATAATATATGTAATTTTTCTTTTAAACCAATTTTATTATACATATAACCAATATATATTCTTTTAAAAAAAGTAGTTCTAAATATAAACCATTATTTTTCACAATTTACTAATAAATTTTTATTTTCATTATATATCCAAAAATATACCCTAAGATAATATTGAACCGATAATTTAAAAAATAACGTATAAATTATGTAATATAATTTATGAATGTATAAAAAATAATTTTATTATTTATAAAAAAACAAGAAAGAAAATTATTTCGATAAACTAATATTTTCAAAAAAACTAATGAATTTTCAAAAATTTATGTTCTTTTTAACAAATATGTATTCATTAAAATAAATATTTATAAATAATATTAATAAATCATATATTAGAATTCATATTATTGTGTTAAATGGATATATTATAATGGTATAATTGAAATAATAATATTAATAATTTTCATTGATTGTTATAAAATCATGTTGCCTATAAGAGAAGCTAAAAATAGTGCTGAATTTTAAATAAAGCTATCAAAGAAATGTAATTTTTTTTGAAAAACATAATAAATTCATATAAAACAATCAACAATACATTATATCACCATTAAAATTAAATTAACCTATAAAATTTTACACACTTATACAAAGGAATATTAAAACTACTACTTCATCATTTTCATAGGTTCCGATATATATTCTACAACCTATTTGTTTTGCCAAAAACATTGACCATGGGAGTGGAATTATTTCCTAACACGTTCTTTATATGGTTTCCAATCTCAAATGGATGTTCTACATTTGAAGGATCATTTTCTTTGGGAATAACCATTGATATTATTACATGTTAAGGATCATGTATACCATTTTTCATTAGAGAAACATTGTACACATCATTAAATTCTAAGTGGTTTGGTGGAAAAAACAATTGATAGGATATTGACCAGATATGATAATAAAATTCAATAGGATTGAAATAAATATGGAACAATCCTTCACTATTTCCAAATCTCAATACCTTCTTCAAAGTATAAATTCATATAATCAACATATCATTGAATTCAAATTCTAGATCCCACCAGTTATTGTTAGAAAAACATTTTTTCTGACCCTCAGCATCCTCGATGTTAAGATTAATTACTCTATTAATTTCATTGATTTCATAATATATACTAGTTATTGATAGATTTAATTATCCAACTTCATTCCACCATTTGGATCCATACATTTAATTTCAATGAAAAACTCAAAATGGGCTATAAGAAGAGTCATGTAAAATCTATTTTTTATGAAAATGAACCTTGGGGAAGGTCTTTATCCCAACATAATAATAAATTCATAGAACATGATTTTAAAAAATCCAATGTTGTTTTAATAATAATATGTGTGTAAAAATCTATATAAGAAAGATATATAATTCATAAACTCAATATTATATAATGAAATTACTCAAGAAATGTCCTGAAATTCCCTGTAATCATCAGATCCAGTTGAGAAAAAATTTAATACGGTAATCCATGAAACCTAACTACTTCCATAATGTATAATATGGTGCTATGATATTGTTAGATGTCTTCTTTAATACTGAATAAGTGATCAGACTATGTTTGGTGATCGACTATATCCAATAAAAATTATTCTCTTTAGATGATTTGGTTGTTTGATGAAAAAATCGATGGTGATGTTTTCATATTTCCATTATTTTATTTGTAATAGATATATCAACAACATATAATTATGTCACTAAGTCATAAAATTATTACAAACCATGCATCAAGATACAAACATTTTGATAATAGTTATCATTCCATCCAACTGTGTATTCTCTAATAAATTTATATACATCGTCATAGTCCCATGATAAATGGGAATTGAATAACTATGAGAATCCCCAAAAAATATAACTAATAATTTTTTTGAATGAAACATAAACATTTTTTAATAAATTTTTCATTCCATAATGATCAATATTAATCTCATGAATATTTCTCTCTTTCTTTTACAACCCTATATTTTTCATTTTGCACATAATTGTAATTACCGTGGATATATGGTTGATAATTCAATTGAGCTACCAAAAATTTATCCCCTTTCTTTCAGGAAATCCATATCCATCCTTTTTAAATCAATATATATTACATCTTATTTTATCTTCATATTTTATACTCTAACATTCTCATTTTTACATAATCCATTAACCACCTTGTTCACATTAACTGAGTTTTATTTTATAGAGAAATCATTATAATAACTAACCTCTAACCATCTTCTATATCACATTTTTATCTCCATATTATAGAATTTATACATTAATATTTTTTGACTGGTATATAGATTACACTGAACTTCATATATAAAATTCCAAAATATATTGATTGAAAAAATTACTGGAGGTCACTCCCAATTAGGATTTGCATATTTTTTATAATGATATAGCAATTATCCTGATGAATAAGCTACAAGCAAGACATTTTTCATGAGAACACATCACAATACCATAATGGATTCATCACTATAGAATAAAAAACATTCTACACTAAAGGGAAATGTATGAACATGTGAACTAAATAATCATCTCTTCAATTCTGTGAAATTTCATTCACATTCATCTTTCCATAAGAATATGGATCCCTTATGAGTTTAATTGGTGAGTGGATTAGATTTTTATGAAATAGTATCAAAAAATTATAATATCATGCTATGATAAGAATATAATAGATCTTGTTCACCATTGTTAGAATGGGCCATCCCTTAATATCCTCTATATTTGCTGGATTTATTGATATACCCATTATTAATATTATATTAAAAAGATGAAACATTTTTTTCCAGAACTAAAAAATTGTATACTTTTCATAAAATTAATCCTTCCTCTGACTCTATAGTAAAGTTATCAAGTGATATTCAAGCTATTACATTCTCATTGAATATATATGAATATAATAAATATTGTATATAATAACATAATAATTGTATTCTCTAATGTCCCTATTTTTTTAATAACATTAATACAATAGAGATATTAGTGAGAATGAATTGAATAACTACATATTTAGAGTTTCTGTACATGTTTGGAATGTTTTCATTTTTATATCCGCATTATTGACCCAAAATTAAAGATATATAGAATAAAGGCCAATTTAGAAATTATTGAGCTATATACAGTTAGTAAAAATTGTTTCAATATGATTTAGATGATTATATTTAATTTTTTTGATCTTCATTAACACCTGATAATCAATGTAGTATCACATTAATCCATATTTATTGTTATAAAGAAGAATAAGTTAACCGAAATATAAATTACTTGTTCTAATAAACCCATTTTCATGGATATCCCATAGTATATGTTGAGATGATTTTCCCTTAAAATACATTCTAGTTCATATAGATAAATTTTTTATGTTATGAGATGATAAATAATGTTATTTGAAGGCCCGATGTTATAGAAATTTATTTTATAAATTTAGTAAAAATAGAGATTATTATGAATTCTTGATTACCTAATGGAAATGAGATATCTAATAAAAATAAAATTATATAAACAATCTGAGACCATGGTTGAATATAGAATTCGTTTTTTAAGATTTGTGTCACCTAAATATGGAAGGCATGAGGAATTTGGATATCGAGACAACCAGTAGGTGAATTTAGTAAAATGAATAATTTAATTAATTTAATTTAATTAAATTATCCCAAATCTAATCCCTCTATGTGTTTATTGTTATGATGATTCTCTATGACTAGCCCCACAACCCCATGGATTATTGAGTGGGAATCCCACTATCATTGAAAAATCAGAATAATACAATGATGAAAATCCAGATCCAAATTGACACAAAAACCATTTAATGAATCCTCCTCAGTGATGTCATGTGCACTCTTCATCAAAGAATTATCCAATTTCTCGGTCAGACTCATTTATTTTTTTATTCATCCCTTATAGATAATCTTTTTTGAAAATGTTCATTTAACATCATGGATCTGTGTCAATTCCATGTATTTATATGTTCACGAGTGTTGATTTTATTTTATTATTCAGTTTTCCTCCCCGTGGGCATCACCATTTCCATTGAGAAGCTAGAAAATATTTTCATACAATTATTTCACCATTGTTATTGTGTATTTTTTCTTATTATTCTCCATTTTCTTCATTGATAGGCTTATGGGTTATTAGTATGAAATTTTCAACCATGGCTGAGATGGGTTAGACAAATGGATTCATGAAAAAATAAAAAATGATTAATAAAATGATGAATCAGGGTTGTATTCAATGTATTTCTTGGTTTTAGATGACATCTTCAGGAATCTATGATCAATAAACGGGTTTGGAACATTAAGAGGTGCATGAGATATATAAGATTGAAGGAATGAATTAGAAATATGATTTATGGAAAATGATTGGACTAAAATGATGAATGATGCCTCCCACTATCAATTACAAGTTATTTGCGGTGTGGGTGGAAAAGGTGTAACTAGATCTAGATTGTGGTGACCAAATATAAAATTTCTAAAAAAGAATGACTACATGGTGTAAAAATTCATGAACACATGTCATGTAGTGACCCTTTGGATATTGTTCTAGGATTTTGAGAATGATAATTATGAAACACTATTTGGTTGAGAAACACACCTTGTATCCCTCACTTTATGGACATGCACTGTGGAAGAGAACTCTAGTAGGACATTGTGAGGGAGGAAATGGATAGGAAAACCCTATGTACATAGGAATATTGACACGTAGAGAGACATGAGATGGAACCATGGGTGAAAATAAATATCACATAATTAAGTACATGGACACATGTATACTAACGCAGACATGACTAAGAGCACATAAAGGAACTTGGGTGGCTATGTCACTTAGTGTATCCCAACTACATCTCATGTAGTGATAAACAGTTTCTGAGCTGTGTACCAAGAGGTATTGGACATTGTAGGAGAGTGGGACTACATTTTGTGTGGATCCCTTACAAACATTGTAACCCTACTCGTTTTTTGAGGATCCTCATCTCTCGCAACTCATTCATTTGGACTCAAATTTTGGACTATGAGTACCTTATCCTGATTTTTTTTTCGTATAGAATTCATTGGTGTCAGTCAAAATGGATTTGGTATATATTTCTAGTTGATCCTCTTCAGAATCATTTTTAGGTTGATATAAAATTTGAACCTTATCGGGCAATATCATTAGTGTTATACCCCTCAACAAACTATGGTGTGGGGCTTTAAATAGTATACTTAGTGGTACACCCTTATGGATTTTGTGTGCATATCATCAATTTACTTATTGGTAAACCCATGATGGACTAGATAGTGGGCTCTATATATATATATATACTTATTGTCACCGCTATAAAATAGAGTGTGGGTTATCCTTATATTGATATATACCCCCTATGTAATTAGAGAGAGGGTCCACTATCTATTGAAAGATAACCCATGATGCATTACGGAATGGTTCCTCTCCCAATCGTGATATACCCCCTATTTGATAGGGAATGTGTCCTCATTGTACTAAGTGGTTCCCCTCTCCAACAAAATACGGTGCAGGTCAAATTCATGGAGATTGTTCCCCCTATAATTCACATCATATAGGCAAGTCATTGGCCATCCACATGGTTAAATATTTGGAGTGACACATGAGATTATTGTATTTGTTGATGGACCTTTTTCAACTAATTGAATTCCATTAATGTTCTGTTGTAAGGTGGATATCCCCTTCTCTCCCATATACATTTTATTGGTGCGAGTGTGTGTGTGTGTGTGTGTGTTTGTGTGTGTGTCGATTTCATTGGATTTTGTAATATATTTATTATTGTTGAGATTTCTATTGAATATATATTCCCATCATGTCTCTCAGTACCCTCTCTTCATCTTTTGTGGATTCATACTAGGTAAGAGTATACTCACCCATTCATTGAAATATCACACAGGTGTTTTGTATTATGAAAATTAAATATATTTTAGAGATGAATAAAAATAAGTATAGGATATATGATAAATCATACCATGTATGGTGGTTGGAGCACAAATATTTGGAGTTGGAATCTTTCATAATTTAAACATTCCATTTTTGTATGGATCGAAAATCATTCTAGTGTGTCGGTATATTTCCCCTCTAATTTCAATTTACCCCATCATACTATTGTAAATGCATGATGATTTCACACAGATGATTGCATTCTAGATAATTCATCTTCATTTTTATTCCTCGATAATTTGGAATAGATATGTTCAGGTGTGTGTATACCAAAACATTATCCAATGGAATCCCAATATATTTTCCCATTTTCTAACATTCCATGAGCCATTGAAATATGGAGGTGGGCATTGGGATGTTACGGATGGAGAAACAATGTGTTTTGTCGGGACTAATTGGTATCAATGATAGTTCCATCAATGGGGTGATATATTGAGTAGTAGAAAATTATGATTTGTTTAATATTTAGGTAACCAGTACCAAAGTGTATCTTGTCAGACTCTCAATTCAAGTAATCTAATGATCATGTAGTGGATTATGTATCCATTCAACAGGACCTAGACTTCCAGTTCTTCAACACAACATAATAATAAATTGGATTCATCGATAGATGATACAAGAATCATAAACAATTATCTATTAAAATTTACATATTTGGTAGAATCCCCATTGTATATATATGTTAATATGATCGTGGTACATCCTGATTGATTTTTTGGGATGCATCAATGATGACTACTAGCTATTAAACTAATTCAGTATTATAATGAATATTTGATGAGTGATAAGTCCTTAGTCACAGGTCTATCCCCAGAGATCATTCCTCTAGGTGGATTGGATAGAGAAACCAAACCTATCATGTAGTAGATCATATCATATGAAAATGCTGGGAATGTACATATGTTTAAAAAAATTTGTAGTTATATATAAAGAGGATTATTAGTTTTCTTTGAGAGCCATATCCCAATGCAGTGGATGAATGGCCCGTGTCAGTGATTTGTGTCTTCAAGATTCTCTAGAAACCGATAGATAAGGTTGTTACAAAGGTAGAAATCCACATCAATAAAGTATCTAGGTGATGGTGGAATTTTTTCTCAAATTCATTATGATTTTATACTCTCATGGCCTAATTTTTAGAAGCTCATCCATTAGAAGTAAGGCCCCTCCTGTTTGTTCTTAGTTCTAATTTAGGAGAATCTAGAGAAGAAACTGGAGGGAAAAAAATTGAATATAATGATGAAAGAATCACAGAGCTTACATAGTAATCCATTAATATTATATTCAATGGATAACTTCTAGAATGAATTTTTGAACAAGGACTCAGTATATAAATGTTTTCTCGTGTGTTGCCCTTCTGCCTTACCACGTATTTCAGGGTGTCGGGGAGGGTTCTAGTGGCAGAGATAATCCTTTAATGTAATCATTAGGATTCCAAAGATAGTCATGGGAGTTATAGGGATTATTCATCTATAGTAGCTTGCAGGTTCTAGTCGATAGAATCTCACAATAGGAAATCTCCCCATGAACAGACATTAGCATTTGGTCATACAGCACAGGGACCACCACCTCATGAGGTGATGTGATTTACTTTTTACGTTTTTATTAAATAAAAATTTATAAGGATAATTTAAATTAATATATTTCATATAAATTATTTTTTACTAATTTAGTTAGATATATATATTTACCCATTCCTTATCCCTTCAGTCATTTTTGGAATGATATCGTCCCTCATGAGTACATACAACATACCATCTCCACAAAGAAATGTGATTAGATTTCTTTTCCCAAACATAAATAATGATTATGAAGATGTATATATTGATTAAATACTATATATATTTTATCAATATAATTCAAGAGAATATGGAACAATATCACACAACCATGAAAAATAAAAAACATGATTAAAAATGCACAAGAAAAAAATGAACGTAACATAATAAACAATGAGAATTGTGGAATATTATTAACAAAAATATGGTAAAATTTTATAAAAATATCCTATAAAAAATTATAAATGTTATTAAGGTTTTGGTATTCATTAATAACATTCCTAAAACCATTATACATTATGTTAGATCATGTTAAACCAAAAGGAAGTTTAAAGTAAGGGACATTGTCTAAATTTAACTTCATTAATGAATATTGTAATTGTATATACCTAATTTATATTAAATCATGTCTATAATGAAAATTTCCATTTAATATAATTAATAACTTGCAACTCGTGGTATAATATTTTTTTAAATATTAATGATTACATCTTAGGGTATTTGGCATGAACATTACAAAGAGGTAATGAATTTCATATCTATATTTTTCGTTGTATTTTATTACTTCTACGTTGTATATGGTTGTCTAAGTGTACGATTATAATGAATTTGGAATATATTATTTTTTATTTAAATCTTTTTTTCTATACATACATTTTAGACAAATGATTAATTCATTGACTAATTCTAAACTCATCATTATGATATTTGTAATGATTTATTTTTCAATATCATTTTAATTATGATTGATTACACATGAATTTATTTTGGAGAAAATTACAACATAATTTTATAATAAAAAAATAGATTTTAATATTCAATATTCATTCATGATGCTTTCATCTAATAACTATTATTTTCCTTAATCTTTTTTACATAGTATGATTGATGTAATTTTTTAATTAAAATCCAACATCAATTAAATATTTGATCAGAAAAAATCATTGAAAACCATAAATTATTAAAATAGTTCCAATATTCAGTTAACATTACAAAAATTAATTATGAAGGAATTTTTTCAATTGTTTAATGTAATTTTATAAAGGAAATCTTCATTCTGTTTTCCAAAAAATGTACATTTAGATTTTATCAACATTTTTAAAGGATTATTTTTTTTCATATATGGAATGCAGATAATATGAAAAAATCATGACCACTATGTGTTTTAGAGAATATTTAACATGTTTCAACAAACTATTCATGGAATATAAGTTTTTATTTTTTTGATGAACTTTTAGTTTTAAAATATAGATTTTCAAAATGAAAAGGATATTTTTCTAAAAGGTGGTTTTATTGTCACGACCCGTCATTGGGGCTCATGCCGTGACTACCCCAAGCCCGCCTTCCATAGGCCAGGGGCCGGTGACTAGCACCAAAGGCATAAATCTTTGTATCTGGGAAGGCATTGCCTATATAAAACATAAACACAACCAACCAAAGTACAAGCAAAAGTAATAAATTAAGTACAAAAGAAATTTATGAAAACAAAATGGGCCAGAATACAAACCCAACTGAGAAGTACAGCTACAACTGAATGAAATACAATAGAAAAGAAAAACAGCTGGAAGATAGAAGCAGCTCATGGGAACTCCATCTCAGATCCTTTCTGAAGGGTAGGTATAGATAGCCTCCTCATTGCTCTCGCTTGCAAACCTCCTTCAAGTACCATCTCGTCGTGAAGTCCACCTTCAGGTACTGACTCGTCGTGAGGTCCACCTCCAGTTACTGACTCGTCATGAGGTCCCCCGCCGAGTACTGACTCGTCATGAGGTCCACCTCCGAGGACAGTCCAGTCGTCGTACACTCGATCTCAGTTAGCGATGTCTGTCGTCTGCATCCAACACAACGAGGTGTGGACATAGCCCGTGTAGGGGTGACTATACAATACTCAGTAGGGTCCCCGAGACCCTAAAGGTCTCACTAAATCCAATAAGGATAATCACAAAGAATGTTCTCAATTGATAACCCTTACTTAGGTATAATCCCATACTTATACCTAAGTTATCATGTAACCCATATCAGCCACGTGATATCACATATATATGATGTCAACATATAACTATTACTTAAGTATATGCTCATACTTATATGCTAGTTATCAAGTAACCCATCAAAATCATGAGGAAAACACAAAGGTCATTGACTCAGCACAATCTAGGATTTCCATTAATGATAACAAAACCACAACTACTGAAGAGATCCTTCTCTTTTGAGTACACTAATCATGTCACAAGTATGAGGTGTTTCTCACAAACCTAAAACTGTTGAGGTACTTCTCCTGTTGAGTACCGCGAGTCAGCCACCAAAACACAATAGTGCTCCCTGCCGAGGTCTGCCACCCAAACACAGTAGTGCACCCCCCTAATAGCCTACAGAGGTACTCCTTCTATTGAGTACCATGGTTATGTCACCCAAACATAGTAGTTCTCCCCGCCATGGGTCTGCCACCAAAACACAGTAGTGCTCCCCACTGGGATGTACAAGTCACTCCGACTCGAATCGGACAAGCAGTCTTCCGGTCTCAGCCAGCTACAAGGTATCCATACTCCGTACGCTTGTCTCTAGGAGGATCCGCTCCACGAGCTACTGGTAGATACTCCATGTATCACAAATTCCCAAGAAAAAGTATCTCAAAGGACCGCCTCATCATAGGTGTCTCAACGCAATAGACGGCGCGTCAATCGGACTCCCGGTCTTGGAGTTATTAGCCTTTTCATCCCAGGGGCCTGATTGGTATCGTGTACGAACCAACGTGAATGTATCTCAAATGTACCCCGAACACTCGTAGGGTATACTCAAAGGCATTGTTTTCAACGCGATTACCAATGCTACTGACGGTTTGTCAAACGGACATCTGGTCTAAATGTTATCGGATTTTCTGTTCTAGGGGACCGGTTGGATTTCGGGTACAATCCAACCCAGACATACTTCAACTGCATCCAAACCTCAAGTGATGTATACCAGAAGAACCATCTCTCCAAGAGGAATCCAAAAAATTTTATGGAACGTCAATAGGATTCCCGGAGCTCAAGTTATAAGTGTTTCTGCTCTGAGGGACCGGTTGGTTTCGGGTTCGAACCAACCTGTCCGTACCCATACATTGTCGAAAACTCAAGTTTAATATACCTAAAACACAATTTCGATCCAAGGATCCCAGCACAACTGACGGTGTATCGATCGGAGGTCCACAACCCATGGTATTGGCTTTTGAACGAAACTACTCGAAAATAGGTGGTTTGGGCCCATTCTAACCCGGCCCAATACCCCTTGGGTCGGCCCGAACAGGGTCAAACCGACCCGGGTTCGGATCCAGACCATTTGGACGCGGCTCGGCCCGCGGCGTGGCATGGCCCAGCGGCCCGCCATTGGGCGCAGGCATGCAGTCCAGCTCGGAGCCGGCAGTAGGGTGAAAAGGGGGGCGCCGCCCCCTTGGAACCGAATGGCAGACCCAATGGGGTCTACCCTATTTGTTGGCCGGGGGGTTTAACCCCCGGTTTTCTTGTGTAACGGCCGGCCATTATGGTTGGCCGGTTGGGCCACGAGGGACCTGCAGGGGTGTCACCTCCATGGTGTATCAGCGGCCGGCTGACCCTGACCGCCTCATGCTGAACCGCCGCAGCCTTAGGCCCTGGCTTCCGCCCGTCCGGCACGGCGCGACGGCACCGCGCCCCTCTGACGTAGCCCGCTCTGGTCTTGGCACCTTCTTGCTCTGGAGCAGCGCGATGGCGCCGCACCCTTGCACTACAGCCCACTCCTGGTCATGGCCTCCTTCAGTCTCATCGGAGCGGCATGACGGTGCCACACAACATCATCGCGGCCCACCCCGGCCGCGGTCCCCTTCGTTCCTGCGTGGTGCAACGGCACCATGCCGCCTTCGCCACCATGATCACCAATGGTCAACAAGATTAGGGGAGGGTGATCGGCCATGTTTGTGCAGTCCAACCTCCTCCCATTGTGACAATAACAGGCGGCCAAATGAACTAGAATTTTCAACGACAAACAAAGAGAAAATTTAATTAAATAAATTTGAACTTGACCCCTTCCTCGCATCGTTCGTCATTCATTGATGATATCATTAAAGGGAATGGACGTCAGTTTGTTTACATCGTCGCAATGTAATAGGTGATGGTGATGATGGTCGTTGGCTAGTTCCCCATGTCGATGTCTCCTCCCATGTTGTAGAGGAAGAAGATGTTTAAAGAAATTGCTTCACGTCCTTCGGGTCGTGGAGCATTCTTCGTGCCGTGGAGTGTTCTTTTCCAGAGTTATTCTTCTACAAGGGAGGAGGAGTGGTGTTCTTCCAATTCTCCAGAGGATTCCCCACAAAATATTTTCTATGGAAAATATTTTAAATAGATCTCTCCCATCTTAATGAAGATCCATGAAAAACTAAATAATTTCAACACTCAAAATAATTTAATTAAGTTAATTACTTGATTAACTTATCATGGGTTGGAATAATTAATTATAGAGAGAAGAAGGTGAAGGGTTATTTTAAAATTCAAAAGTGATGTGATATACATTAATTACAAGGGGTTTAATTATGGGAAAGTTTGTGGGAGTTAAAGGAAAGGTGAAGGGTTGGGGTTTTGTGTGGTCCCCACATCACCTTAATCCGCACTTGGTTAGTTAGAAACTAGTGGTTCCACCCCAACTTCCACACTTAGGATATTACCACTTAAGTTGGGAATAAAATTTGTACCAAAAAATTTATTCAATTCATTATTAATTCCCAAATTCTAACAACTCCTCCCAAGTAAAAGCACCTTTTGTAATGGTCCTCTTAAGTAAATACCGGCATTGCGAGTTTATTGGTGCCCTCAGATTTTAATTCTATGTAACAGTTCAAAAGATAGAAAAACACTCTCGATCGTTCACTAAACGTACCTGAGCCAAGCTTCGGTAATTGATTTCGGGCACACAGGGCCTCGAAATCAGGTGCCGTCAGAAACTACAGACTCGTTAAATTCCAATGAAATTAAGAAAAATCAAATTTTCCCTGAAATTTCTGGGTCTTTACCTTACTCCCACCTTAGGGCTTTACGTCCCCATAAATATTCAACACACACTAATGATAACAAAGTGGTACTAAGCAAGCATCTGAGCCTTCCGCACCCATTTTCTCTCCTGGAGGTTCTGGTGACACCAGTGAAAGCTCACCTGAGGAATCAACCGTCCACGTAGGACCCGCTCTAGTCGATCCTCGATCTCCACTAGAACCTCTGTGAATGTCACCATGTCATCGACATCCAACTACCTATGGTCGATTATGAGGGAAGGATCGTGCACGTATCTCCTCTGCTGAGATAAGTGGATGACATCATGCACTCGGTGCAAATGTGGTGGAAATTTCAAGTGGAAAACCACCTCGCTTACCCTACTGAGGACCTAGAAAGGTCCATTGAACCTCAATGATAAAATGCCACCTCGGACACATCTCCGTAAACCTCGTAGAGGTGAGACCCATACAAGGATGTGGAGAACTCAAGAGGCCTCAATTTCCTGATTATAACTGAAATTCAAAACATATGCTGCCATGAGGGTAAGGTTGACTGACTCAAGAGTGATCGACTATACCCTCATATGCATGTGTTTATCCTGTGCTTCCTGAGCCTTCCTTTTTGCTGACCAAGGAGAGGCCATCTCAACATTGTAGATAAACCACAACCTTTTTTCCTAATACAGTCAACATGAGTATGAACTGTGAATCCAATCCATACCCAAACCATCATCGTAAGGCCTCAACGTTGCCACCAAGATATTCGAAACACAACTCTCGCCTCGAGGGTCAGATCACACTGTCGGAGTAAGTGTTATTATCGAGTCTCCTTCCAAAGGTATCTCCAGACGTGAGGTTCATGTCAACAGCTTATAGGAAACTCTAGTTCTGGGACATGATTCCTAAAAGAAAAGAATGATTCGTATCAAAGACTATTGTAACAGAAGCTAGAGGTGGACACAGATTGTACCTCAAATCATTCTTAGAGACATTAGGTCACTCTCCTTGACCGCATGGAGAAACTCTTTATCCCTGCCCTCCAGCTCCTTGAACCTGGTGGGGATAACAAAGGCGGGTGGTTGGAACATGTTGAAATGTACACCACCTCTAGCTTCTCTCCAAGCTCTGCCTCTGCATCTGCCGCTCCACAGACTCATCTGCCTTAACACTTCTTCTTCTTGAAACATTTTACACGCACGAGTCTCTGAGACTAGTGCCAATTTCCTGTTTCATACTACACTATGCAGTCATCATCCTCTCCTGGATGATCTGCACCTTCTCTATCGTAGCTCGTACCATATCTGTTCGGTATGAATGTTTCTGACATGGTAAGTTGTTTAATGACCACCCTTATTCATCTACGATCCATAAGAACTGCTTAGATTTCTCCTTTGCAAAAAGAAGAATGTTGGTCTCATCCCCTGGATGAACCACACCCATTGCCTAATACAGTCAATCCTGACATGAATGATGCATTCATGCCAATGATGACGTAATAAGGCCTTGATGTTAGTACAAAGTGATCTAACCGTCACTCAAGCCTCCAAAGGGTCGAGTCACACAGTCGGAATTAGTGTAAGGTCACTGGGTCTTCTCCAGTAGAAATTCCTAAAGTGAGGGTCAAGTCAATAGTTTTAACCGGACCTCTCAGTATCAACCAAACAAAAGGACATGAATGTAAACATCACAAGATAAGTGTCTTTTATTACTATAGATTGAAGTACAAAAACACAAATACAACAACAACATGGATCTATATGTACCAAGATAAAAAAGGAATCCACTAGTTCCACCCCTATCCTCCTACTTCTAGAGCCCCACTACCTTGTCCACCGCTCGGTTGTTGCTCAAGAACCCACCAAAACATCTTTCTCGGTGGCTCCTCCAATGCCTGCAGATCAACTGTGCGGGAGTCAGACAGTCAGTGGCATGTTACCCTTCAGGCCGCATGCAAAACACTTCCTGCTCCACGTATGGTTGGCTCTATTTCGTGTGCCTCGCACAACCAAACCTGTATCCAGAGGTCGCCCACCTACTATTCATGTCCTTTTAGTCCCCTGCAACATCTATCTATTATCTACAGATGATTCGGCTGCTGATGGAAAATCAGGTAGCAAAGTAAGCAGCTCATGAGCACGCTCGGTGTGTAGAGTCACTGGTATAAACTCCACCCGGAAGAAGGTCTCACAGTCTCCCCCTGTGAAGGTTATCTCTTCACAAAACTGGAGAATCTGGCCCCACCATCTGCCTGCGGCTGCCTGAAGGAGGATGGAAACAAGGATCACCATGAAGTATGCTAGTGTACCTACTATCGTGAAGACTCTCACCACACCCTCCAGCCATTCCTCATCCACCTGTGGGTGTGTCTCTCCCCGGAACCAGGGTGACCTCTAGTGTTGGAACTCATGCAGCGTGCTCAAGCGGCGTGAATCGTCTACTGCTGGGGTAGGTGGCATCGGTGGCCTAACGTATGGTAGTACCGATGGTGCCTCCGATGGTGCCTCAACTGAAAGAGGGCCCTATAGTGAGTCCTCGTTGGTCGACGTGCTCTCAGTATGTACATCTCTCGGGGCTCTAGATTGTCATCCATGGAAAGGCATCCGGAAAGAAACAAATGTGACACGGTCAAACGATTATACCTGGTGAGGTGTCATGGTTTGATCTTTTTTAAGGGGAATCCTTTGAAAAACACACATGCAATTAGGGTTTTCATGCACTGAGTCGGAAATCAGAAGTCAGGGTCTTGGTGTATAGATATGTCTTCCGCCCCCCCAAAACACAGGACTCCCTAAACTTAGAACTACACTCAGTACCCATAACATCATTGCTTCACAGAAAATAAATATCAGAGTTATAAGTTCTGCGGTAGAACCGACTACTCTGATACAAATTTCTCACAACCCATCCTCAGGGCCCGTGCTGTGACTACCCCAAGCCCTCCTTCCATAGGCCAGGGGCTGGGGACTAGCACCAAAGGCATGAATCTCTGTATCTGGAGCATTGACTTTATAAAAAATAAACACATCCCACCAGAGTACAAGAGGAAGTAATACACTATGTACAAAAGAAAGTGATGAAAAGTATATGGTACAGAATACAAACGCAACTAAGAAGTACAACTACAACTGAACGAAATACAACAGAAAAGAAAAACATATGGAAGATATAAGCAGCTCCTAGGGAGTCCACCTCAGATCATTCCTGAAGGGTAGGTACAGATAGCCTCTTCATTGATCTCACCCGCCAACCTCCTCCGAGTACCATCTCATAATGAATTCCACCTCCGAGTACTGACTCGACGTGAGTTCCACCTCCGGGTACGGACTCTTCGTGAGGTCCACCTCTGGGTACTGACTCGTTATGAGGTCCACCTCTGGGTAATGTTCAGTCCTCATACACCTGATCTTAGTCAATGATGTCTGTCATCTTCATTCAACACATAGAGGTACAGGCACAACCCGTGCAGGGGTGAGTATACGATAATCCGTAGGGACCTTGAGTCCCTCAAGGTCTCACTAAATCCAACTAGGATAATCACAAAGAAAGTTTTCAATAGACAACCCTTAGTTATAATCCCATAGTTATACCTAAGTTATCATGTAACCCATCTCAGCAACGAGGTATCACACAGATATAAAGTCTACGTAAAACCACCACTTAAGTATATGCTCATAAATATACACAATTTATCAAGTAACCCTTGTCAATCATGAGGAAAACACAAAGGTCATTGAATCAGCTCAAACCAGGATTTCCATTAATGATAATGAAACCAAAAATACTGAATATTTCCCTCTCTATCGAGTACACTGATCCTGTCATGACTCCGAGGTGCTTCTCAATAACTAATTACTACTGAGGTACTCCTCTTTTCGAGTGTCGCGGGTCAGCCACACAAACACAGTAGTGCTACTCGCTGGGGTCTGCCACCCAAACACAGTAGTGCACCCCCCCATATAGCCTGTAGTGGTACTCCTTCAATTGAGTACCACAGGTCTACCACCAAAACACAGTAGTGATCCCCACCGTCGGTCTACCAACCAAACACAGTAGTGCTCCCCACTGTTCTGTACAAGTCACTCCGACTCGAATCAGACAAGCAGTCTTCAGGTCTCAGCCAGCTACAAGGTCTCTGTACTCCGTACACTCGTCTATGGGAAGATCCACTTCATGAGCTACTGTTTGATACTCAAAGTATCGCATAGTCCAATGAAGATGTATTTCAATGGGCCGCCTCATCATAGGGGTCACAACGCAATAGACAGCACGTTAATCGGACACCCGGTCTGTGGGTTATTAGCTTTTTCATCCTGGGGACCCGGTTGGTTTCGTGTACAAACCAACCCGACCGTATCTCAACTATATCCCAAACTGTCATAGGGAATACTCAAAGGGACCTTTTCACAACGATATTACCAATGTTGCTGACGGTTCGTCAAACGGACATCTGGTCTAAAAGTTATCAGCTTTTCCCTTCCTGGGGCCCGGTTGGATTTCGGGTTCAATACTACCCGGCCATACTCTAAATACGTCCAAAAAATAGGTGAAGTATACCAAAAGAACCGTGTCTCCAAGAGGAATCCAAAAAAGTTGACGGAATGCCAATCGGACGTCCGGATCTCATGTTATAATCATTTTTGCTCTGGGGGCCCGGTTGGTTTTGGTTTCAAACCAACCCAGCCATACCCATACTTCATCAAAACATCACGTGTACTATAGAGAAACGACCATCTCAATTTAAGGATCCCAACACAACTGACGGTGCATCGATCGGAAGTCTGCAGCCCACGGTATGAGAGTTCGAACAAAACTGCTTGAAAATAGCCGGTTCGGGCCCGGTCTGACCCGGCCTAACACCCCATAGGTCTGCCCGAACCAGGTCGACCCGACCCGGGTCCGGGTTCGGCCCAGTTGGGCACAACCCGACCCGACATGCACGACCCAGACCATGGCTGGGCGTGGCCCAGCGACCCACCGCTGGGCGGGGCTATGCGGCCCTGCTCAGAGCCGGCCGCGAGGTGCGAAGGGGGGCGTCTCCCCCTTGGAACTGAACGGTGGACCCAATGGGGTCCACATTGTTTGCTGGTCGGGGGTTTAAACCCCCAGTTTTCCTGGGTATTGGCTGTCAGGTTGGGCCATGTGGGACCCGCGTGGGTAGCACTTCTAGGGTGTACCAGCGGCAAGCTGAGCCCGACCGCCTTCTGTTGAATCGCCGCGGCCTAAGGCTGCGGCTTCAGTCCATCCGGCGCTGTGCGATGGAACTGTGCCCCTCTGCTGCAGCCTGCTCTGGCAACGGTCCCTTGTTGCTTCGGCACAGTGCGACAGTGTCGTGCCCTTCCTCCATGGCCCGATCCTGGCTACGGACTCCTTCTGTCTCACCAGAGTGGCATTACGGCGCCATGCAACGTTTCCATGGCCAGCTCTGACTGTGGTCCCCTTCGTTCCCGTGTGGTGCAACGACACCATTCCGTCTTTTCCACCATGATCAACAAAGTTCAAAAAGATAAGGGGAGGTGGATCGGACATGTTTGTGCGGTCCGAACTCCTCCTGTTATGACGCTAACATGTGGCCAAATGAATGAGAATTTTCAACAACAAACAAAGTGAAAATTTAATTAATTAAATTTGAACTTAACCCCTACCTCGCGTCGTTCGTCGTTCGTTGATGATATCGCGAAAGGGAATGGACGTCAGTTTGTTTACATCGTCGCAATGTAATAGGTGATGGTGACGATGGTCGTTGGCTAGTTCCCCATGTCGATGTCTCCTCCCATGTTGTAGAGGAAGAAGATGTTTAAAGAAATTGCTTCACGTCCTTCGGGTCGTGGAGCATTCTTCGTGCCGTGGAGTGTTCTTTTCCAGAGTTATTCTTCTACAAGGGAGGAGGAGTGGTGTTCTTCCAATTCTCCAGAGGATTCCCCACAAAATATTTTCTATGGAAAATATTTTAAATAGATCTCTCCCATCTTAATGAAGATCCATGAAAAACTAAATAATTTCAACACTCAAAATAATTTAATTAAGTTAATTACTTGATTAACTTATCATGGGTTGGAATAATTAATTATAGAGAGAAGAAGGTGAAGGGTTATTTTAAAATTAAAAAGTGATGTGATATACATTAATTACAAGGGGTTTAATTATGGGAAAGTTTGTGGGAGTTAAAGGAAAGGTGAAGGGTTGGGGTTTTGTGTGGGCCCCACATCACCTTAATCCGCACTTGGTTAGTTAGAAACTAGTGGTTCCACCCCAACTTCCACACTTAGGATATTACCACATAAGTTGGGAATAAAATTTGTACCAAAAAATTTATTCAATTCATTATTAATTCCCAAATTCTAACAACTCCTCCCAAGTAAAAGCACCTTTTGTAATGGTCCTCTTAAGTAAATACTGGCATTGCGAGTTTATTGGTGCCCTCAGATTTTAATTCTATGTAACAGTTCAAAAGATAGAAAAACACTCTCGATCGTTCACTAAACGTACCTGAGCCAAGCTTCGGAAATTGATTTCGGGCACACAGGGCCTCGAAATCAGGTGCCGTCAGAAACTACAGACTCGTTAAATTCCAATGAAATTAAGAAAAATCAAATTTTCCCTGAAATTTATGGGTCTTTACCTTACTCCCACCTTAGGGCTTTACGTCCCCATAAATATTCAACACACACTAATGATAACAAAGTGGTACTAAGCAAGCATCTGAGCCTTCCGCACCCATTTTCTCTCCTGGAGGTTCTGGTGACACCAGTGAAAGCTCACCTGAGGAATCAACCGTCCACGTAGGACCCGCTCTAGTCGATCCTCGATCTCCACTAGATCCTCTGTGAATGTCACCATGTCATCGACGTCCAACTACCTATGGTCGATTATGAAGGAAGGATCGTGCACGTATCTCCTCTGCTGAGATAAGTGGATGACATCATGCACTCGGTGCAAATGTGGTGGAAATTTCAAGTGGAAAACCACCTCGCTTACCCTACTGAGGACCTAGAAAGGTCCATTGAACCTCAATGATAAAATGCCACCTCGGACACATCTCCGTAAACCTCGTAGAGGTGAGACCCATACAAGGATGTGGAGAACTCAAGAGGCCTCAATTTCCTGATTATAACTGAAATTCAAAACATATGCTGCCATGAGGGTAAGGTTGACTGACTCAAGGGTGATCGACTATACCCTCCTATGCATGTGTTTATCCTGTGCTTCCTGAGCCTTCCTTTTTGCTGACCAAGGAGAGGCCATCTCAACATTGTAGATAAACCACAACCTTTTTTCCTAATACAGTCAACATGAGTATGAACTGTGAATCCAATCCATACCCAAACCATCATCGTAAGGCCTCAACGTTGCCACCAAGATATTCGAAACACAACTCTCGCCTCGAGGGTCAGATCACACTGTCGGAGTAAGTGTTATTATCGAGTCTCCTTCCAAAGGTATCTCCAGACGTGAGGTTCATGTCAACAGCTTATAGGAAACTCTAGTTCCGGGACATGATTCCTAAAAGAAAAGAATGATTTGTATCAAAGACTATTGTAACAGAAGATAGAGGTGGACACAGATTGTACCTCAAATCATTCTTAGAGACATTAGGTCACTCTCCTTGACCGCATGGAGAAACTCTTTATCCCTGCCCTCCAGCTCCTTGAACCTGGTGGGGATAACAAAGGCGGGTGGTTGGAACATGTTGAAATGTACACCACCTCTAGCTTCTCTCCAAGCTCTGCCTCTGCATCTGCCGCTCCGCAGACTCATCTGCCTTAACACTTCTTCTTCTTGAAACATTTTACACGCACGAGTCTCTGAGACTAGTGCCAATTTCCTGTTTCATACTACACTATGCAGTCATCATCCTCTCCTGGATGATCTGCACCTTCTCTATCGTAGCTCGTACCATATCTGTTCGGTATGAATGTTTCTGACATGGTAAGTTGTTCAATGACCACCCTTATTCATCTACGATCCATAAGAACTGCTTAGATTTCTCCTTTGCAAAAAGAAGAATGTTGGTCTCATCCCCTGGATGAACCACACCCATTGCCTAATACAGTCAATCCTGACATGAATGATGCATTCATGCCATCGATGACGTAATAAGGCCTTGATGTTAGTACAAAGTGATCTAACCGTCACTCAAGCCTCCAAAGGGTCGAGTCACACAGTCGGAATTAGTGTAAGGTCACTGGGTCTTCTCCAGTAGAAATTCCTAAAGTGAGGGTCAAGTCAATAGTTTTAACCGGACCTCTCAGTATCAACCAAACAAAAGGACATGAATGTAAACATCACAAGATAAGTGTATTTTATTACTATAGATTGAAGTACAAAAACACAAATACAACAACAACATGGATCTATATGTACCAAGATAAAAAAGGAATCCACTAGTTCCACCCCTATCCTCCTACTTCTAGAGCCCCACTACCTTGTCCACCGCTCGGTTGTTGCTCAAGAACCCACCAAAACATCTTTCTCGGTGGCTCCTCCAATGCCTGCAGATCAACTGTGCGGGAGTCAGACAGTCAGTGGCATGTTACCCTTCCGGCCGCATGCAAAACACTTCTTGCTCCACGTATGGTTGGCTCTATTTCGTGTGCCTCGCACAACCAAACCTGTATCCAGAGGTCGCCCACCTACTGGTCATGTCCTTTTAGTCCCCTGCAACATCTATCTATTATCTACAGATGATTCGGCTGCTGATGGAAAATCAGGTAGCAAAGTAAGCAGCTCATGAGCACGCTCGGTGTGTAGAGTCACTGGTATAAACTCCACCCGGAAGAAGGTCTCACAGTCTCCCCCTGTGAAGGTTATCTCTTCACAAAACTGGAGAATCTGGCCCCACCATCTGCCTGCGGCTGCCTGAAGGAGGATGGAAACAAGGATCACCATGAAGTATGCTAGTGTACCTACTATCGTGAAGACTCTCACCACACCCTCCAGCCATTCCTCATCCACCTGTGGGTGTGTCTCTCCCCGGAACCAGGGTGACCTCTAGTGTTGGAACTCATGCAGCGTGCTCAAGCGGCGTGAATCGTCTACTGCTGGGGTAGGTGGCATCGGTGGCCTAACGTATGGTAGTACCGATGGTGCCTCCGATGGTGCCTCAACTGAAAGAGGGCCCTATAGTGAGTCCTCGTTGGTCGACGTGCTCTCAGTATGTACATCTCTCGGGGCTCTAGATTGTCATCCATGGAAAGGCATCCGGAAAGAAACAAATGTGACACGGTCAAACGATTATACCTGGTGAGGTGTCATGGTTTGATCTTTTTTAAGGGGAATCCTTTGAAAAACACACATGCAATTAGGGTTTTCATGCACTGAGTCGGAAATCAGAAGTCAGGGTCTTGGTGTATGGATATGTCTTCTGCCCCCCCAAAACACAGGACTCCCTAAACTTAGAACTACACTCAGTACCCATAACATTATTGCTTCACAGAAAATAAATATCAGAGTTATAAGTTCTGCGGTAGAACCGACTACTCTGATACAAATTTCTCACAACCCGTCCTCAGGGCCCGTGCTGTGACTACCCCAAGCCCTCCTTCCATAGGCCAGGGGCTGGGGACTAGCACCAAAGGCATGAATCTCTGTATCTGGAGCATTGCCTTTATAAAAAATAAACACATCCCACCAGAGTACAAGAGGAAGTAATACACTATGTACAAAAGAAAGTGATGAAAAGTATATGGTACAGAATACAAACGCAACTAAGAAGTACAACTACAACTGAACGAAATACAACAGAAAAGAAAAACATATGGAAGATATAAGCAGCTCCTAGGGAGTCCACCTCGGATCATTCCTGAAGGGTAGGTACAGATAGCCTCTTCATTGATCTCACCCGCCAACCTCCTCCGAGTACCATCTCATAATGAATTCCACCTCCGAGTACTGACTCGACGTGAGTTCCACCTCCGGGTACGGACTCTTCGTGAGGTCCACCTCTGGGTACTGACTCGTTATGAGGTCCACCTCTGGGTAACGTTCAGTCCTCATACACCTGATCTTAGTCAATGATGTCTGTCATCTTCATTCAACACATAGAGGTGCAGGCACAACCCGTGCAGGGGTGAGTATACGATAATCCGTAGGGACCTTGAGTCCCTCAAGGTCTCACTAAATCCAACAAGGATAATCACAAAGAAAGTTTTCAATAGACAACCCTTACTTAGTTATAATCCCATAGTTATACCTAAGTTATCATGTAACCCATCTCAGCAACGAGGTATCACACAGATATAAAGTCTACGTAAAACCACCACTTAAGTATATGCTCATAAATATACACAATTTATCAAGTAACCCTTGTCAATCATGAGGAAAACACAAAGGTCATTGAATCAGCTCAAACCAGGATTTCCATTAATGATAATGAAACCAAAAATACTGAATATTTCCCTCTCTATCGAGTACACTGATCCTGTCATGACTCCGAGGTGCTTCTCACTAACTAATTACTATTGAGGTACTCCTCTTTTCGAGTGTCGCGGGTCAGCCACACAAACACAGTAGTGCTACTCGCTGGGGTCTGCCACCCAAACACAGTAGTGCACCCCCCCATATAGCCTGTAGTGGTACTCCTTCAATTGAGTACCACAGGTCTACCACCAAAACACAGTAGTGATCCCCACCGTCGGTCTACCAACCAAACACAGTAGTGCTCCCCACTGTTCTGTACAAGTCACTCCGACTCGAATCAGACAAGCAGTCTTCAGGTCTCAGCCAGCTACAAGGTCTCTGTACTCCGTACACTCGTCTATGGGAAGATCCACTTCATGAGCTACTGTTTGATACTCAATGTATCGCATAGTCCAATGAAGATGTATTTCAATGGGCCGCCTCATCATAGGGGTCACAACGCAATAGACAGCACGTTAATCGGACACCCGGTCTGTGGGTTATTAGCTTTTTCATCCTGGGGACCCGGTTGGTTTCGTGTACAAACCAACCCGACCGTATCTCAACTATATCCCAAACTGTCATAGGGAATACTCAAAGGGACCTTTTCTCAACGATATTACCAATGTTGCTGACGGTTCGTCAAACGGACATCTGGTCTAAAAGTTATCAGCTTTTCCCTTCCTGGGGCCCGGTTGGATTTCGGGTTCAATACTACCCGGCCATACTCCAAATACGTCCAAAAAATAGGTGAAGTATACCAAAAGAACCGTGTCTCCAAGAGGAGTCCAAAAAAGTTGACGGAATGCCAATCGGACGTCCGGATCTCATGTTATAATCATTTTTGCTCTGGCGGCCCGGTTGGTTTTGGTTTCAAACCAACCCGGCCATACCCATACTTCATCAAAACATCACGTGTACTATAGAGAAACGACCATCTCAATTTAAGGATCCCAACACAACTGACGGTGCATCGATCGGAAGTCTGCAGCCCACGGTATGAGAGTTCGAACAAAACTGCTTGAAAATAGCCGGTTCGGGCCTGGTCTGACCCGTCCTAACACCCCATAGGTCGGCCCGAACCAGGTCGACCCGACCCGGGTCCGGGTTCGGCCCAGTTGGGCACAACCCGACCCGACATGCACGACCCAGACCATGGCTGGGCGTGGCCCAGCGACCCACCGCTGGGCGGGGCCATGCGGCCCTGCTCAGAGCCAGCCGCGAGGTGCGAAGGGGGGCGTCTCCCCCTTGGAACTGAACGGCGGACCCAATGGGGTCCACATTGTTTGCTGGTCGGGGGTTTAAACCCCCAGTTTTCCTGGGTATTGGCTGTCAGGTTGGGCCACGTGGGACCCGCGTGGGTAGCACTTCTAGGGTGTACCAGCGGCAAGCTGAGCCCGACCGCCTTCTGTTGAATCGCCGCGGCCTAAGGCCGCGGCTTCAGTCCATCCGGCGCTGTGCGATGGAACTGTGCCCCTCTACTGCAGCCTGCTCTGGCAACGGTCCCTTGTTGCTTCGGCACAGTGCGACAGTGTCGTGCCCTTCCTCCATGGCCCGATCCTGGCTACGGACTCCTTCTGTCTCACCAGAGCGGCATTACGGCGCCATGCAACGTTGCCATGGCCAGCTCTGACTGTGGTCCCCTTCGTTCCCGTGTGGTGCAACAACACCATGCCGTCTTTTCCACCATGATCAACAAAGTTCAAAAATATAAGGGGAGGTGGATCGGACATGTTTGTGCGGTCCGAACTCCTCCTGTTGTGACGCTAACATGTGGCCAAATGAATGAGAATTTTCAACAACAAACAAAGTGAAAATTTAATTAATTAAATTTGAACTTAACCCCTACCTCGCGTCGTTCATCGTTCGTTGATGATATCGCGAAAGGGAATGGACGTCGGTTTATTGATGTCGTCTCAAGGTAAGAGGTGATGGTGAAGATGGTCGTTGGAAAGTTCCCCACGTCAATGTCTCCTCCCTTACTATGGAGGATGAAGACGTTTGAAGAAATTGCTTCACGTTCTTTGGGCTGTGGAGCATTATTCATGCCATGGAGTATTTTTCACTGGAGTAATTTTTTGTCGAGGGAAGAGTGGTGTTCTTCCAATTCTCCAGAGGTTTCCTAACAAAATATATGCTAATGCAAATATTTGGAATAGATCTCTCCTATCTTAAAGAAGATCAATGAAAAACCAACTAATTTCAACACTCAAAATAAATTAATTAAGTGAATCACTTAATTAACTTATCATGGGATGGAATAATTAATTAGAGAGAGAAGAAGGTGATGGGTTATTTAAAAATTCAAAAGTGAGGGGTTATACATTAATTACTATGGGTTTAAATGGTGGATTGTTCATGGGAGTTAAAGGGAATGTGAAGGGTTAGGGTTTTGTGTTTCCCCCACCTCTCCTTAATCCTCACTTGGTTAGTTAGCAACTAGTAGTTCCACCCCGACTTCCACAATTAGGATATAACCACTTAAGTTGGAAATAAAATTTGCAGCACAAATTTTATTCAATTCTTTATTAATTCCCAAATTCTAAAAACTCTTCTCGAGTAAACCCACCTTTCCTAAAGGTCCTCTAAAGAAAATACCGGCGTTGCGAGTTCATCGGTGCCCTCAAATTTCAATTTTGAGTACTGGTTAAAAAGATAGAAAAACTTGCTCGTTCGTTCACTGAACGTGCCCGATCCAAACATCAGAAAGTGATTCCGGGCACACTGTGCCTCGGAATCAGGTGCCGTCAGAAACTGCGGACTCGTAAAATTTCAAAGAAATTAACAAAAAAAATTTCCCTTGAAATTTCCAGGTCATTACATTTATTGAACATATTTTTGTCTATCTATTCTTCAAAAATATTGTACGATTATTTTAATTATACTTCAAGGGACATATTTTGCATTTAATCAATAATTATTCAATATTTGGATAGTTATTTAATATTTTAGTTAAGTAAAAAAATTATATTCAGTTTCATTAATCGATTTTCGGTCATTTAAATTATTTTGAAATATTCAATTTAATATGATTATAAGACAATTAAACTCACAAAAATATCCATTATATATACCATGAACATTATTATTACAGAAATATTTTATATTTTCTACATATCATTATTTATATTGGTAGTTATTCAATTAACTAGTGAAATAATGGTATGTATTTATCCTTTACTCAATTCATATATTATACCAAAAGGATTGTTAGTCATTAAAAAATATATTATCGGATATATAATAAATTCATTCGACATGAACATATAGGTTTTGGTTTTAATGCCCGTAGATTCTAATTTATGATCATTTTATTCAATAGTGTGTATGAAACACAACACTATGTTTGGAATGGAATATAAAATAATGAGATTTTATAATATATTTAAAATTTTATAATAAATTTAGTTTAATTTTTTGATTTCATTGGATACAATAATTATTTTTCCTTATACACACACAACAATTACTTCTTTTAGATATCTTTCTCTACACACAAGACCGTGTTTTAAAAAAATAAATTTATATTATTATTTAATATAATAGATATAACCTAGTTCTTATATAGACATTTTTAAAAATGATTAAATAACTTATAATAATAAATGGTTTATAAAAAATATAAAATTAATTCATTTTTATCAATTAATTATTAACAATGATAAACATAATTGAATAAAAAAGAAATGTATATATAAAAAAATTTCATACACTCAAAGGAATTTATATAAAAAATTTCAATTGATTTAAATTGGTGAAACATATTAATAAATTATATAATTTATATAATCAATAAATTATATATTTTATTTATTAAATATATTTTATTGGAACATGATTAGAACAAACCCAAATGTACATTTTAAAAAATAAATTATTATAATGTGGTTTTTTTCCAATTAATTGAGAATCCATTAAAATAAAAATATTCACACATTTATAAATATTACTTTCCAAAATAATAATATTTTTTAATGATGTAATGGAAAATTTACCTTTTGAATAATTTTTATTATTATTTTGAAATATATTATATTTAGATGAATCGTTAAAAATACTAAATTATAATTGATAATTGGTACTCATCTAATATATTTTCAATGATAAAATATATTTTCAATTGTTTTTTATGTTTAATTAGATCAATTTTACATTTATTATTAAAATATAAGTAATTCTAATGAATTTCAAATTGATATTGGATATAAAAGTGAATCAAACTTTTAATCATTTTCACATAAACACAATCAATCGTACCGTGTTTATGGGATTAATATTAAATTAATTTCATTCACTATTGTGATTAAAATATAAAAAAAATCCTGATATGGAAATAGAATAATATATAATTTCTTTTAATGTAAACATAGTTTTTGACCAAAAAGTAGTTGTGGAAAAAATTAAGAAAACAAGGACTTAGAAAAAAATATCTTAACAAGGGACAACACCAAAATCATAAAATCCAAAATGACCTAGACATATATAGAAACATATTTTATAGACTTATTAAAACCATATATTTCCTTGTATATAATTAAGTTCATTACATTACAAACATGGGGTTTGTGAGGTCTGTTAATACTATTTTTATTTTTAAATTTACTAGAATGCTACTCCTCCGACACTAATAAAAGGCACTCATCCCCCTGGAAATATTAAATCATATAAATCAATTTGGACCATAAAAAACATTCAAAAATAATGTAAAATATTACATCCTATAATACTATAATCCTCACGTTGGGCTAAAAGAAATCCAATGATGTATTTTAATATAAACAATAAGGGGTCACACGAAAAAGAGGTAACATTCTTCAACGATAACGTTCTAAATTCACTTATCCATCCCATCAATTATAATTATATAATTTATTTATAATAAAAATAGTACCGTAAATATTATTATATTAAAAAAAATTGGGTATGATTTAACTCCCACACACTTCCATCAGATGGGACATGCAATCATCGTTCGTGTTTATGAAAGAGTCTCACAAACCAATGTCATTTATTATTCCATTTCTAACCTTCATCATTAATTATAATGATGAATTTATATTTATTATATGATATATATTATATTTATAATCTTTTTGTGTCTATTAAATATATATATAACACATAATTTATTGATTTATATTTTTTTTTGAAATACAATAACCTCATCTGTGGACGTGTTGACAACTGCCTACTCAATGTGATGTGACTGGTTGATACATTAGATGGAATATATTAAAAATGGGTTTAATTAATATATGTTATGTTTGTAACATAAATATTATACAATAATTATAATATAAATTTATAGATACACATATCAATTACATTTTAAATATGACTAAAAAATGGATTCAACGTTCATGCCTACGTATGGTCTACCATCTCCATGAAATGTGCATTTCAATTCCGATATAAAAATTTATAGATTATTATAAATAAATATATACAGAATATATATGATATTTACATAATTTTTTACATCCTTTAGATAATGCGGTCTGGATCTACATAATAAAAATAACAAATATAACATGTCAAAACATACCGAAAAAACATGTCAATTTACACTTGAAATATAAAATATATTGAATGATTGTTAAAAATGGTTAATATAATTTTATAATAATATCATATTGTATATTATAAATATTAATATTGTTTATTTTCTAATTTATTTACATTTTTAATATTATTATTCAAGGGTATAAAATACATTTTCCCAAAAGGAAACACAAGGTAAGTCATTTTTCTCTATTTCATTTCAATGAGGAATATTTTAATTTTATTTACCTAGTTTCATTAATAAGGTATATATTCATCCACATTGTCATTTAATATAATTAATTCTAAAATAATAATATAATTTTTTGGTATTAATTATTTCCCTTAAGTGGGTTTGAACTTCAATTTACGATGTGGTAAATAGATATCATAACTCACTTCCTATTTATTGATTATTTTACTTCTTCATTGTCGTTAATATTATATGATTATGTGTATATTTAAATTGTCTAAATATTTATTTATTTCCACATATAATATTTTGGTTTATTTTTTCTACAATTAGAGAATTCATTTATTAATTAGCACTTCAACATTATGATCAATTTAATGATTTGTTAAAAAATTTCATTCTAATTGAGATTTCTTATTCATGAAATTCAATTAATGTAATTTATATGAGAATTTATCCATTAAAAAGTTAAATTAATTCTAATATTGTCATTCATGGCATTTTTCAATTAATATAACCATTTTATACTATTTTATATGAAATATGATTAATATTGTTGTGTGAAAACACAACATCATTTATATATTCATTTGTAAAACATTTTTTCATCAATTTTTTTAAAAAAGTATTTCAAACATGTTTTTAACCATTACTAAATGAATTATTAATTAAATATTTACACTTTTACATTTAAGAAAATTAGATGAATAAATTTTATTTCCACTTTATGAAAAAATAACCTTTTAATATCTTTTTATGTCACGAAATTTATGTTCTTCTTACCCTGTACAACATGATCAAATTTACATTTCATTTTTTTAGAAGCATTCATTTCACAATTAAAATGTTAAATTTTAACCAAAATTAAATTTAAATTTTATTTTAAAAAATAATAATTTCGAATAATTATTTCAAAATTAAAAGGATATTTTCCTCAAGAATGTATTTTAATGGATTATTTTATTGTATTAATATTTTTTAAGTAAAAATTCCCTTCATTTTATTAAAATTGGGATATTTCATACTAATACCATAGTTATTCATCCGTTAGATATATAATGATTTACTTTTTGATGGATAATATTAATAATCACTTTGATGATTCATTTTTTGTCCCAATGAAAGATCAACTTTAATTTGATCATTGGACACTAAATGTCACCTTATTATCAGTAAAATTTATTGTGGATAAGTATATTTCCTAAAATGTATACAATTTAAGCATATATTTTATACCTTGAATGTTATTTGATTTAATAGAGAATCATTTATAAATTGGTATCCATTAAAAAATCAGATATTTGATAAGAAAGATTATTTAGAAATTAAATCGATTATTATATATATGAGGGATCATTTGGGCATACAATACATTGGTTGGGAAATGGATAAGGCAAAACCCTTAACACATTAGTAGTCCAATGGAATGAATTTGATTATTATACTAAGGTAATGGGTTTTCACCTAGTATGTTTTAAACCTTCCTGAGGATAGATATTTCCGGTAAAGGTATCATGTTCCATTCATACATGAATTTCAATAATTAATAATTTTTTTTATTGAGAATCCAGTAATTATTTTCATCCATGAGAGTTTTTTCTTTGACATTTTCAATGGATTAATTTTCCTTCTCAATCAGTTTCTTTAATGGAATTATTTTTCACTTATTTACCATTCAAAATTTATTATTCTAATTGATTCAATATTTCTTTACACTTTACATAATCATTATTGAGTATTTTTTCTCACCCTTATTTTTTTTCATTTTCCCTGGAATCCATATAGTTTAATAAGAAATATATGAACGAATATTCTGCATTTGAAAAAAATTATACTCAGAATTATTGTATTCATTTTTAATACAATAATATTGTTTGTATATAGTTGTCCAAGACTAGTGAACTGATTTTTCCTTCATTGTACATTTTCATTTAATCATATCAATGTAATGGTAGCAGACACTGACTCTGGGATAATTTGGCCAGGTTACTACAGTTGGTATGATTCGAATTTCAGTAGAAACCATTGAAATATTATTAAATAAAAGATTAATTATAAAAAAAACGTATGGTCGAATTTGAGTATAAATATTATTGAACATCAAATTATTTCTATTGAATATATATTAAGTGGTTTTCCTAGAAATACATCCCTATATAGATACTATAAGGGGATTTGAATATTTAATAGTTGTGATGAGGTTGACAATGTTGAAATGGTGCAGTAGGTTTGACGTGATAATAACCTGGTAAAAGATAAAGGGCCTTACTGCTCACACGTGTATACAATCCCATGGGATATGATTTGAGTAATTTCCATTTTTTTATAAATCCTTATAAATTATTTGAATAGGTAATGACAATGATTAACCGAGGATAAAAATAAGTTTTCATAAGTTAAAATAAACGTGTAAGGATTTAGACACCTTAAAAATAATTATATTATTTCCACTATGTTAAAAGTTCCTAAAACTATTATTTTTTTTAATTTTTTAGCGGGAACATTAATATTTAATGTTATAATTGAACACTAATGACAACGTGTTTGAAATGAGCTATCAAATGAGATGATTATTGAAGTTTATAACAGACATTCAGACACACAATAGAATAGAATGATTTATCTTCTCTTTTCTCAAGTTGTGGAGATTATATAGAAAAACTTTTTTGGGTTATATGAAAGAAGAAATGTGGATAAAGACACTATGAAACTTGTCTCCACGTAGTGAGAAAATTAATTATGTATGTAAAATTATGACGTAAAATTAATAATTTCATAGAAAAAATGAAGTGTATGGTGGATGGAAATAAGGCTCATCATAAATATCAATTTATAGTATATTGCCTTAAATATGTGGATCCTGGAAATTACCGATATAACTCCTCTCTTATAAAGATAAATTCTAGACCATGGATCGACCAGTATGGAAATAAATGGATATAATATTTTTTTTGGGGATTAATTCAACACATTAGTTTAAAGAAAATTTAATTATTAAATTTCAAGTATGTTCATCATATTTATTTTATAAGTTATATTAATATGGTTTTCAAAAGAAGACATCATGTATGTTCAGTGATAACCCAAAAAATATTGATAGGAATTGGATTGTCAACCCAAGGCCAATGAATGATAATGGTTTCATTCCTACCACATTTCTACTTGCATCCTGGATATTGTCTCATTTCATTTTTAAAAAAAATTGGTGAATAAATGTTAATGTTAAACCAATAGGAATTACCTTTTAGGTTAATGTAGTAATTTCAAAAAAATATTTGTTTTGGAAAATATTTTAATAAATTAAAATTAATTTTCACCCTTTTATGTATTATATGATCAATTAAATGTGAGTTTAGATATTTGAATATAAAAAATTAATCATCGGTATTAATTTGTTGGAGTAAAGAGATAAAATTTTAAATTGACCAAATCAATTCCAAGGAGGAAACTATTATTGAGAAATATATTGATATTATTGAAGTATGTTTACCTATATAATATGTTAGTTTGATAATACTAAAAATTAAGAAAGAGATCATAAAACTAAAATAAAATCCATGTACCATAATTTGTGCTGAACCTATGATCTTTTAAATCATCACATATTTATGAATTAGTGGCCCCCAACATTCAATTTAACAGTAAATTATTTTTGATTAGTCCCCTTAATCACTCACTATAATTCTTTACACTATTCATTCTATTATATAATTTCACTTTCCCCTAGGTTTCCCCTACATAGGATCCCAGTTATATGTTAATCAATTATCATTTCTAGATCGCATTCTCTGTTTTTAAGAGGATATTTTATAAACGCTTTTATGATGTGTGGTTTTTAGGAATGTAATATTCAAATATCATACACTAGATTAGTAAAATGAAGTTCAAATTGTGATGGTGAAATTTAATTAATGTGGGGAGAATGAATCAACCCGAAAATTTATTGTAAGAACACTATATTTGATAGTCTGGATGACATGCATCACCAAATGTATAAGGAATCTAAAATCTAAAAATTTTAATTTATATTTACTATATCAAAATAAAATAAATTTATTTTATATCATTACATTCCAGATATTTAGTGTTTTATTTCATTAAATACAACCAATACATTTTTTGTTAGCTTATGTTAGATGCAATACATAGTTTTATTGATTATTTTTTATATTATTGTATAATATAATAAAATATAATATAGTTATAAAAAATATTAATATTGAATCGGATTAACTATAAAATGAAAATAAATGGTTTATATAAATAATAAATTAATTTGTTGGTACTAAATGTTTTATAAATGGGAAAACCACATTGAATATGAAAGAAATGTTTTAATTTTTTTTCTAGGAAATGATTTTAGACTTTATAAAATATATTAATTACAATAATTGAATGATATTAATGATATATATATATATATTCTATTAATTTATATATTGTTAACATTCATCTAATATATTTGTGTAGTCATAATATTAGAACAAACCAAATTTTACTCATAAAAACCAATATTTTCTTAAAGGATATTTTGCATTTATTTATTTCTGAACATATTAAAAATAAAAATTTGAAATTTTTTTAATCCTTATTTGATAGGATATAGGTAATTTTGAAATTTTAATCTTCATGATTATCATATTTTTTATTTTTTGTATTTTTTTGAAATATTTCTTTTTTTTTGAATTGTTAAAAATAATGAATTTTAATATAAAATATATTTTCATGTAGATTATTTATAAAGTTAGATAATATTTTTTATTTTATATATATATAAATTATGTCATTTTCAGATATATTCATTTAATTTATTTCATTGGAATCTAACTGACATTGTTATTTCATATAAAATTTTCAATATTTTGAACAATTTTACGTAAAACATGGTTTTCTCGTTATGTATGTGTGATTACGTAAAAATTTATTTCTTCCAAATTAGTTATTGGAATTAGAAAAAAAAGCCATATTTTTAATAATTTTTTTAATAATTTATAGTATTCTAAACATAGCTTCTGGGTGAAACTATTTCGAAAGAAGATATAATTAATTATAGTGATTAAGAAAACATTTAGATTAATAAGTGACTAAACTATAAACATAAGGGAAAAAATGACATATATACATACACATAAAAATAAATTATTTTAGGGAAATATTTTCACCGTAAACTCATTTAGATATAATTTATTAATTATTGTTGTCATAACCACCACCCTCCAACGATGCCCTTCCGGAGCAAGATATGAAGGAAGAGAGATAATTTCCCCAGAGTCCCGCCACTATAAGGACCCATTATTGTGACCAACTCAAACTGTATAAAAAATCAAAATATATGATGCATTACACTTTTTAAAAAAGCAGGATGGGGGAATATGATCGAATATCTACAATGAAACTCTAATACATTTAAAATTTACTTTCCAAAGCATTAAACATGTATGAGTAAAATAAAATTGAAACAAATACAAAAGTATCCAATGTTTACACCAAAAGTAAATCTAATAAAATTCCCTACAAATTTCAAGATCTGATCCAGTATAATCCATCATGGTCTGCGAAAGTCTATAAGAAACATGAAAACTATTTTATATACATACGGTTAGTATACATGTATACTAATTAGGAGAACAAAGGTCTCTCATGAATATCAAAAATAAGTATATTATTTTTTCCTTGAGAGATAAATAAGAACCAACAATCCGTAACAAGTTATACTAACCATCCCGAAATCAACAAGTCATGCTCACTATGTACCAGAAGTCATGTTAAATAATATAGTAATGACATCAATGATATGGGTACCCCACACCACATTTCCATTGATTATCTTCTATCACACCCAAATGTTAAACATCATAGAGATCCAAACTCTTAAGAAAGTACCAAATAACACCCATCCAACACAAACTAGGTCTTCACAACCACATCACATCCCACCCACAAACATTTGGTTGTTATAAAATGTTTCATCCCTCCCACAGATAGTAGGGGGACATGCCACATTAAATCCTACCAGTAGAAACTTGGGTCACAAACTTCACCCAATCCCGAAGTCACCTGGGGAAGCACAAAATATCTCATTTTGAAGAAACATGTTAATGAACAAAACATCTCATCCTAAACAACACATGTGAAATCACAGCGTGACCACACACACCTAGGCCTCACAACCAAATACTTCTTGATAATCATGGATTTTCACCTGTAGGAAGTGTTAGTAAGACATAACATGTTGTCCACCATCCAACTTCTGACTATGGTGTTTTGGAAATACACCATCCACCTTGACAATGGCGGTGTTTAAAACATATTTCACAAAAATTATGGGGTGAATACATAAATAACAAGATTATACAGTGTATGTATATATATATTATCATGCATTCAAGCCCAACCAATTGGATTCATAAAAACATATACCATTATATGCATTTATTAGTATCTGAAATTATCGCATTGGATTTTGATAAATTAAAGAGGCCTCATAACGATCATTCGCTCAACACCCATACCTTTCATTTTTTATCCTTCATAATACTTGATCATAGAGCCCGTCCTTTAACATTTCATATTAAAAAACCATCCCATATATGAAAACAACTCATGCAATCTCATCATTATTTTATGTTTATTTTCTTCATCACTACTTGGGAAACTATGTAACATAGCCCACAGAAGGAATAAAAATGAATGTCACACAATGTAAGAAGATCCATATTAAATTAACCCACATCACATTCTTCTCCATTTGACACCCATTCATAACATAACTTACATCAATCTCGAGATAAGAAGTGAAGAATTATGCATGATACTCATAGAGAATACCAGGTAGAATTGTCAATACCAATCAATAATATCACCAGTCATCAATGTAATTCCCTCCAATCCATCTTATCCACTAAGAAAACCCCTAAGTCACAACCGCCCCCAGAAACACATTTCATCACAAAAATTCTCATAGTTATACTACATAATACTTCCCATATATTCCTCAATCAATCAATCTATCAGCCCAAAATTCCAACATACATTCTAAACCCCCATACACAGTCAATCTCCGAACCACAGAACCACAGAATCCACACAAGGCAAAATTTTCAGATTTAATAATAAATCCATTATCTAATTATGATTGGTAATTATGGGGTTATCATAGAAGGATTGATCCTTGGGAATCCAATTATTATCCAGGTTTACATCATTACAAAATTTCATATTTAATTTTTTTCATTTAATGATAAAAATATATTCTATATCTTTCCCATTTGAAAACAAATAAAACCAACAACCACAGTTATCAGTGGGGAATTTAGCCCATGAAATTTACTAAACAAACAAACATATCATATATCACATTTCCTGAGGAACTTCATATTGATCTTAATTCGATTCAACTATCTTTTTTTAAATTTGGATTAAACACTATTCAATGGGAAACATTCATACACCCACCCATCATTATATAAAATTCAGAGGGAAAAAGGAAACCTACTTGGAAGAATAAACAATCATAACTTATTTATTGCACCAAAGGAGGGGGTTTACATATAGCAGGGAAAATTATCCTTAGGTAATAAGATCTACATGATAAAAAACAAACCCACGATTCCACTGGGAATAAAGGATCATTCCATCTTGCACAAAAAAATGGTATGTGTGCCAAGAAGAGACGATCTCAGCATGACAAATGATATATCCTAAATGAATATATAAAACAATGTTTATAATATTTTAATGGCATATGTCAACCAAGATCCTACATATTAGAAGTAATAGGAATCATAAGGTTTTTAGAATATAGATATGATTCAAAAAGGCTCCAAAACCATTAAATATTGTATTTAGTTCCTTTTATGTGATTGAAAATTATAATGGTGTGAATCTATAGGAAATAATAAACATCTAGGAAAATTAAAAAATAAAAGAAATGATTCCCTGGACGGTAATTCACCCGTTCCAGTCACTTGTGAGAGTTACCAGTGTGAGGAACTCTTGGGTGAGCTTCTAGTGTGAGCTACTATCACGAGCTACCATTTTGCAGTCACCGTCCCGACTCACCAGTCCATAATAACCATCCCGACACACTATCCCAACTCACTTTTAGCAACCTACCTTCATGAGTCACCATTGTGAATCACCATCAAGAAATACCATCTGGGACATGCTAGAGTGAGTAACCTTTGGGACTCACCAACATAAGCATCCAATGGGCGTCACCATTGTGACTCTCCATCGTGACCTGCCATTAGAATAATGGATAAAATAAAATGGATTGGAATATATACCATAGATATCATAGAATAACCCAAAAAGCTTATTTTCAATTTTTTTTTACCTATTTGGTCTGATCTATTATATTAGATACCTATTAAATATAACTATTACTTCCCTTGAGAATCCATAACTATCATTATATAAAAGAGGGGTTTGAATAACCACCATGGGAGGTACCTACCCAAGATCATGTTATCTGTGAAACTCTAAATGCCACAAAACATATCAAATTTCAATGATAAAACACCGTGTGTTGTCTTCATGACAGAGGGGAACCTTGACATCCAATAACACATCCACTGATATCTTCCTACCCAAACAATCATACAATAGACCATGCAAGTATCCTAACATATCCTCAAGAAACATGAATTATGGAAATTCATCTTCCATGTATTGATAATATAGACATTGGGTAGCACTGAAATGCCTACACAAGTTTAATATCATCAAAATTAATACATCTTCATTAGGAATCAAGTCATAACCTTAATAAATGTCAGGACTATGCTACACATTAAAGGGGAACGAAATTACCCATCTCATAGAAAAAAGATACTGAAATCACATTACAATGACAAATAGAACCAGGAAAAGCTCAAATTCACTTCGAGTATTGGGAACACATCTATGATTCTAACTCCCATGTACTCTCCTACATGACACCTTACCTCCATAACATAGTGAAAATTAATGGTATCGCACAAAACACCTTATCTTGACGATCCTAGATCTCTATCATCCATTACACCTAGGTTGTGTTTAATTTGATATTCATATACCACTAGTCAATAAATTAGGAGTCATTGGGAAGATACCGATGTATTTAACTGAAGTGGTAGATGTCGTGGATCTTCTGTAACTGTGGTGGAAGTGCCAACTGGTATGTCCCCTCAAAAACATTCCCCAAAAACCTCTAAGGGTCTAAAAAACAAGGGAGAAATTTTTCTCCCTCTCCCAATCCTCTACTACCCTCACCGAGGGGAACCATAAAGAACACATGGTCCATAACATTGACCTATATTAGCCTCATTCTGTGATCGACATACAACCTCTACTAGTCATTTTACATTTTCATCATCTCATAAACACGAATAACATTCTTGGTCATGGCCTACACCAAATCTGGTCCAAGAACTGATATATCCCCACCCACTTCCTAACATAATGATAAATTAAATTGTTTTCATATATAGATTAAAATGATCCATTTCAGTGGATTAAAGATAGCCATTATTTCATGAAAAATATACAAAGGGGATGTGTCATACCCAAGATAAACTATACTTACTAGATGCACGCCCAAAAAATCCTCCAATGATTGAATTGTTTGTTCCATCTTCCCAACAATCTGTGGGTGAAAATAAGTGTTGAGGCGTAACTAGGTTCCAAAGGCATAATGTAATCCCTCGAGACATGTGATGTAAACTACACATCCTGGTCTAAGATAAAGAACCATAGAAATCTGTGAAACCACACCACCTTATCAAATAAACACCTTATTTAAAGACATATATTATGCTTGACCCCTTGATAACTAATAATTGAGACGATTTCTTCTGCATATCCACTACTACCTTGATAAAATCATAGCTTCTGTGGTCCATCAGTAATCATGAAAATTAATCCAACCAGATTTCATAATACTGCAACCCAAGGACATGTAATATAACACCCTAAACCTAGATAACCCAAATATGGGGAATTAATACAATACATTGTTATTACTACAAGGACAAAAATCCCAAAGGACTATTTAGTATGGCATTCATGGAAGGAAAAATCATATACATGATACCAAGTGGAAAGAAACATAATAGGGGTGATCTCAAATGATCTAGAAGGCATCAAGAATGACGTAATAATGAATCAATATACATATGGAAGGGTAAATAAATGATCACCCATTTCATTTAAAAAACTAGATAAAGCATAAATAACAAGGGATGTATGAAACTGAAACACATGCCATAAATCAATTAACTATGAATTAACAAAATCCATAGATATATTGATGAAAAATCTCGTAGATAAATAATAACTAAATATAAATGAGGGAAATACATTATAAATGGATTTCATGTTTGATTCACATGAAAACCTATTACCATCAAGACCATTCACACGACGGTTTAAAACAATGGGTAGAAACCAATTTTGGATAACTTATTCACCTCATGAGAATCCATAGATGAATGAAAGTGGAATATAAAGATTGATATCCACCCTTTTTTTCTAAAGAATTCCTCCTTTTAAATAATACAAATAACTAATAATCGTTATGAAATAACTATATTGAATTATAAATACATATTTTTCAATAATTCCTCGATTAAGAAAATATTGTCAAGGTAACCGTTGTATGAATAATGTTATATATATTCTAAAATATTAATATCCATTGTATGAGAATATGTATGTTTTAGTAAAATGGTCTGTAGGTATAGAAGAAAAAATTTGCATATATATGGAATATGAGAATATTCTTAATGATTTAAAAAGTGAGATAAAAATACTCCCATTAACCATTATTTTGTTGAGTGATATTTATTCTATTATATAGTGTATAAAAATATGTTAATTATTTATACACGAAGAATAGTCATTTGTAGTACCATATATTAATTTCTAGTAATGTATTATTACTCGTTTGTTAATAATCATTTATTAATTTCACTATTTCATGTGTTAATTATCTTGTTTTCTCAAGTATGTTTTGAATTATTTTTTTATAATTATTAAATATATTATGTTTTATCATCCCCACAATTTAAAAAATGAATAAAATATGTTATTAATTCAAAACATATGTATTTATAATAGTACATAATATTTGGTTATTAGAAATGAAGTGTGTCGTTCATGGAGATAGTAGGACGTACATATGTATGAATAATATATTCATTTAATTATTTCATTAAGAGAATTAAAAAATAACTGATACATAAGTATATTATAATTACAGAATAATATCTATGTTATATATGTTACATTGAATGTTGGAAAACATCCTTTATATGATCCATGTATGACATAAGCCTGTCGTATCACCATGAGGGGACAATTTTCCACACTTCCACAAAAGAATTATAATATTTACTCAACATGGAATGCATAAAGATAAGTAATGAAAAAAAAATTAAATAATTAAAATGAATTTAAAATAACACACATATATATATATATATCATATATGTATATATTTACAATCATAATGTCCACTATTGGTGGTGTTATTGAAAAATTGAACAATCATCATTTTGGGAGCCAGTAGATCACCGTATAATGATATAGTATGTTTGATGTCAATTAGATAATCGTGTCTCTATATGTAGTACCAAAATTTATAATAACAAGATACTAATATATTGATGATTTTATTATTTTTATGTTTTCATTGAATAAGAAGAGTATGGTGACTGTATAATTGAAATGAAACTTGATAACATGAGAGATGTTGTTACCTCTTAATTAAAAAAATTCATTTGGTTTTTAAAAAAGAATCCTTATAATTTTTTATGTCTACGGGGAGGCTTCTAGGTATAGGGGAGGTATTTTTGGAAATTATTTTGATAGAGTTTGGATGAACTTATGTGTCTTGAGAGGTGTGATAAAGGTGTGGAGTGCATGTCTTTTTATATTGGAGGGGAAGTGGAACATTTAAAAATACCAAATGGAATTCAATAATGGGTGATATACCTTAGCTAAAGATCCTAAAAAATGGAAAAATAAAATGATAAGGGGGATTTATGTTTGATGAAAACATCATCCACACATAAATATGTTCCATTTAATAATTTCATCTTTTAGCTACTTAAATTCCACAATTTTATCATATTAGTTTCTATTAAAGAATCTAGTATTATAATATAATTAATTAAAAAATTAAGACTAAATGGGAGTAAGGTTATTTGGGACATATAATGAAAAATAATTATTAATATTATATTTCTATTTATAAAATAAATTTCCCATGTTTTTTAAAATTAATATTAAAAAAAGTGCATGTTATACGATAAAAGGATTCTTGAACTCGCACTGTGTTAAAAAAATTCAATATGTGGGTCAATATATTATTATTAAAGATTAATTTGTCCATTGGTAGATAATAGTGAATATTTATTAACATTTACAAACAAATTTTCTTAATATTTGTTTTCTTATTAATTTTAATACATTTAATATGATTTATTTTTTGTAAAATAAGATTAATTTTAATTTTGAAATTATTTATTTATTATTAATTTTGAAATTTTAATATTATAATTGAATTAATATACAACAGTTTTAATGGTGCATCACAAGATAAATTCCTCTATGAAAATATATAAAGAAAGTAATTCATTCAATTAAAATCACTTTTAATATTTATAGTATCATTTATTTTAGTTAATTATTAACTTAATAATTACTATATTGATGTTTCTTAAGAAATTTAGGTACATAAATAATGTATAAAATTATTTATAATGTATTAGGGTATAAATAACCAATATATCTATAAAAAGGATTTATATTATTGGAAATATTATGTTTTTTACATATCTCAATGTTTTATAAATGTTAAATGTATGAAAATTTGTATTTTATTCTTTTTCCTTACTTACTCATTTATACAGAAAACATCCATTTAAAAATATCATTATTACCAATATATTTCAAACCATGTTGGGAAATTGTAAAATTATTGGATTCCAATGGTTTTTTAACAACATTCCATGTCATTTTAGTGCTTAATATAAAGGTATGTTTTCTTTTTAATCTTAACCAATACTTAATCACAGTAATTAATTTTAATCACATTTACAAATCAATTTTGTGAACAAATGACCTTATTATAAGATGAGTACCATACTAATTACATCTTCATATGATAGATATTCATAATTAAAATCACATAACTGGAAAACTTAAAATTAATTCAAATCCAAAAGATTGGGTGAAAAAACGTATACTTATTTTAGAAAAAAATTCCAATTATTGTTTAATTTAATCTATTAAAATCTAAGGTAATATTGATTATAAGGAAACTTATTTTATCAATATATGAATAATTGATATAATTTGACTCCAAAAAATTTTAAATATAATTTATCATTAATAATTATTTACATGAAAATTATATTTGTAACTAAGTTGTAGTAATTTTCATTATTCCAAAAAAATGTTGATTCTCAAGAAAATACCAAAAAATAATCATAATAGAATTTCAACTTTATGAATTCAAAATTACATTTTACTTTTTAAAAATAATATTCATAAATGATTCAATATTAAGTTTTAAAATATGTTCCCCGTTAAATGGTAGAAAAACTCAGTCTCACATGTAACATATGCTTATTCTAGTCATATATAGTATAAATTTGTTAATGTGTATAATGAATTCCAGCAACCTAATTATTTTTATTATAAAATTAATGAACTGTAAATTCTTCATGTATCACATCCACGGGTGGAAACAAACCATATGGAGAACGGTGCTTGACCTTTACATGATGGAAGACCAATCATCTCACCACAAACACCGCGAACACCAAATTCATTCATGTCCAGAAAATAATTTTCTTGAAGCCATGATACATCTTTGAAACACTTGTGTATACCTATAATAGAATGATATGAATCCAAGGTAGAATTCCCTCACACATTTCGACCATGAGAAACAACATCCAATGAAACAATATCTTCTTCCTGCCATCTTCCCACCATCCCTCTAGAGAACCACCATGGTTAACACGGTCGCACATCACCTCAACCTATGTGTCTCCCCATTGAGAATCCTATACATTATACATCAGAATTGATTTCAATTTCTTTTGTACACAATACCATCTATCTCCATCCATTATTTCATCATGGATCAAGGCTATAAAATCCTCCACCGCTTCTCAAACATCCACATATTCTCGAAAAACCTACTTAAGTAACATTCGACTAAATGAATCAGTTACAATATTTCCCATTCATGAGGTGTAAGAGATATAGAAGTTTTAATCCTATAGAAACTCTATCCATATTCATTGATGCATGTTCAAATATCACTTAGAAAACTTCTATTTCAATAAATTGTAATATGTGATTACCAACATGTTCTCCATAATGAGGTAACGTAACAACAACTTCTATGAAAACATGTCCACTACTTTTCCAAATATTTTGTGGCATAATTATGTTCATGAAGACATAATATCATGAAACAATATGATATCAATTCCCATTTTTAATATATATGCATCTTAATCCCATATTGGATGCCTTAAAAAATACTGCGACCAATACCCATTCATCCGAAAAACAGTGTACTAGAGCACTTACTAACATCCTCTTTAGATAGATGATCGCTTCATAGCACTACACACTCCATATAAATTATTATTCTTTTTTTAGAGCTATCAATTTAGATTAAACTTTTGAGAAATAGGGTCAAATCACTTAGTAAAATTTTATATATCCCTGATAACCCCCAACCACTACATCATTATTTTTTACTTCCAATGATACAAATCGTTAAACCTCTCATGGGTCTACTGATACACCCTTTTAAGACATGACATGTCCATATAATTGAACTTACCATGTCCTATTCTGGAAAATGGATTGTTTTTTGTCGAACTTATTGCATTGATGAACCTGAAATATTGTTTTGTGATTATCTACTCCTCTGACTTAGAGTACATAATGATTTCATCTATGAATACAATGATGAACCAATCCAGGATCTGACGAAATAAGGAGTTTAGAAGCCCCATCATCATGGATGGTTCTATCGTAAAGCTGAACAACATTACTATAGACACCAAAAAACATTACTTGCATCTAAATTTAGTCCATGTAATATCTGACTCATTCATCATCAACTGGTATAATACAGACTGCAGATTGATCTTATAAAACCAACAATCCTCTCTCAACTGGTTGAAAATATTGTCAATCCTAAAAAATATATTCAGCCTCTTTTAGTCTATGTATAACCTTCAAACACTATCCAAATTTTGGAGAACTATACTAGACCAACCCATTGAGACACACATGGTTGGATGAAGCCCATATTCATTTGATCCTCTATATGAATCCTTACATCCCACAACATGGAAGGTGAGATCCGATTAGGATACATTGAAATAGAAGAATCATAGGGATGCATGTTTATCACAAACTCAACATCACATGAAGGGGGTAGTTTTACAACCACAATAGGAAACAAATCTACGAACACGTGAAAAACACTTGGAACGACCACAATCTCAACACCCCCCTATTTAATTGACTTCTCATCCAAAAAATATAGAAGGGGTTCCACACACCGACTACCCACCTATAAAATATAATCTCGAATTAAACCCACACACTATCCATCCATAAAAGAAAACATGACACTTCTAAAGAAGAGTTTGATATTTGTGTTCATACAGTACAACCAGAAGATGTCGATAATCAAATTTTTTGTTGCATTTATAGAATGAAATGATTCCATACATGACTGATATAGTCCCATCATCCATCTACATCACCATATCACATCAGCCAAGACAGTCAATCTGCTGACTAGCGTACTCAACAACAGGATATTGGGATGTGTCCATACGTATAGTCCTAGAGAATCGTCTAGACTGGGTGCAACAAAGGGTTACAAAACTTCTATATCAAATAGATAAAAAACAAAGGTCATGAATAAGATGATAACTCCTTTTACCAGCTCTGGTCCTACTAAACTATTGCATCTTTGGTGTGAAACTGACCACTCCTAAATCCTAAAACCCTATACTAATGTCCTCCTCCATAACCACACCTAGGTCAATGTCCATTACGAATACCTTGAGGACATCCTATTCCTTTTAAATCTCCCCTCAGTAGAGCATTAACCTACTTCCCTACTATTGAAATGACATAGCTGGAATCATATGAGTAGGTCGGTGTTAAACCATTCCACCTCCACCATACTGAACAATATTGGATTTTAGTCACAAATAATGAGGTTGGACACAAATCCCAGTAAAGGTAAATATAATTCCCAAACCCAATGGAAAGGCATATGGACCATAATGAAATGATGGAAACTACTGAGGTTGATCGCTCGCCAATGAAACATCGATAACCCAAGCACTAGAGACGTAAATATGGCAACCCTACCTATCTAAAAACACTACTAGTCCCCCATTCATAGTAAAACATATCATGAGTTCAACCACTAAATCACATCAAATTTTTTCAATCCTCCACATACATTAGCAACATCAAGGGAATGGCCATCTATTAGATAAAATGATGATGTTCCTTCTCAAGGAGTCTTGGATGAGACTCATCATCCTAAAATAGATGTTGGAAAAACAAAGGGGATCATTGAAAATAATCCCCAAATCTAGTACTAATATACTCCCCTTATATTGGGAGAGTAACTCCTACATATTCACATCCATCATGGTTGATGAAAGGAATTATGCACATAAATCCATCTTGAAATCGTCCCACCAAAAGTTAGCCTCATTCCACTCCCTAGGTACATAATTCACCACTTGTGAATATCTCCATACATATTCACAACTATCAATGGAGGCATGTAATCTATAGGATCCCAGATTAAACTGAACGTGATCTCAAGTTCCATGAAATAGATCTATAACTCTATGTTTAATATAGTATCCTTGTACTTTTCATAGGCCTCTTGCTGGAATGCATGTAACATTTTCTACCATTGTTCATCCTCCTCCACTAGATCAACCATCCACAATCCAATTATATTTCCCTACTATGGTGAAACTACTCGATTCACCCATGGATGAATACCATATTCCATAGCTAAAATGGTTAACAAGGAATCCCCAAAACAGAATACAATGGAATTTTATTAAAATTAATTTTAACTCGTTTATCTCCATTTTCATTTACAATTTCCAAAACCCATTTCAATCAAGAACAATATTCATTATGATGAAAATCCCTTTCTGATGGTCTCGACATTACCAATGGTGTAGCCAAACATGGTCATTCGGTAGGCTCAGAGTCCTTGCATTAGATCACCTGGGGCTCTAAAATCATGTTATCTAGCATGTCTTCCTTGTTATATGTCTTTCACTAATGTCACCTGACACTTTTTCCATATAAAACCATAAAATACTCAATTTTACTAACTCCAAACTCCACCTTATCTCATATCCATTGCCTAGGTTTCCATTCTATAAGAACCTCCTCCCACCAAATATGTCTCTCCTGATCTGGCATTGAAGGAACAGATATAATCCCCCCCTCCTATGTATAGCCTATAGTAGACCCCAAGGTGGTGTCGAACACTATAGGTATACATTCTCAAAATATATGAGGAATTTCTAATGTTATAAAAATGAAATAGAAAGATATGATGGATCAACCATAATGACACTATATGAAACATATACAAGAAACACAAAAACATACCACATGCATCTGAAAATTAAAATTGATACAAATACAAGAAGTCTATAAAGTATATTCCAAAATTATTTCTATGCAACGAAAGTGAAACTATATTGATTATTGGTAATACATTCCAACACAGTCCACAAAATTCTTTTTGAATCCTGAAAATAGATTTACATATTTAGGGGTGAGGATTCATGTATACTCAGTAGGAAAACAAATGTATCTCGTGCACAAGTGAGAAAAACATACTATTTCACCTTGTAGAAAAAAATATGTCCAATAGCCCCTAACAAGGTATACTAACCATCCCTAAATCAGAAATTAATGCTCGTCACGTATTGAAAGTCATGTAAATTAATATAGTAATCACAAACAAAATTCTGGGTACCCTAAAAAAATTTCCCACTAATTAGAAACTCTCACATCCTGATGGAAGACATTCTAGAAATCCGTCCTCTTTTGAATGTACCACGTCACAACACTCTCGAACGCAACTGTTCCTAAAAACATCATCACATCTTACCGTACACAACTGGGACATATACCACATCAAATCCCAGTTGTATACACCTAGCCCACATACCACATAACATCTCACCTGTAGGCACATCATCCAAAATGAACACCTCATCCAAAGACATCTGTGAATGAACATAACATCTCATCCTAAAGACACCTAAGAAAGAACAACACATATAATCCCAAAGAAATATGTGAATGAACTAGTCTCTCACACACACTATGTCCACCCAACCAAGACATGCCTTAAGAATATTTGGAACTCATCGCAAGGAAGATGGAGCATAATAGAGTCACTGGCCCTCCATTCATCATCCTACTGTGTTGTTTTGTAATGACACCCTCCCCCATGAATTTGGGGGTGTTCGGCACATTGTGTTCAATAAGGGTGGTGTGCATATAAAAATCAAAACAACATAAAACTTATGCTTATATATAGTCTCAAGAAATGAAGACCATTCTATGGTACTCACATTGTGCTCAATTATTGTGTTTTCACAAATCTCTTTCTCTCAACACCCGTTAATTTCATTATTTATCTTTAACCATAGTTAACCCTAAAATCCATAATCTATCATTTTGTTGAAAAATTCATTCCCATTTATGAAATAGAATCCTTCCATCTCAAAGTTATTATGTATTCATTTTCTCCAACAATACCTAGGAAACTATGTAATATAGACCACAACAAGATGGACAACAAGTGTTACATAAGGGAAGGAGAATAAAGGTAAATTAAAAAACCTCACATTCCTCTCCATTTAAATCCCATTGATAAAATAACATACATTCTTCCAAAGGAATAAGGGGATTCTTTTTTCTATGCTGCTCATAGAGAGCCCCTTGGGGGATTTTCGATTCCAAATACTTCCATAATCATTCTTTAAAGTCAGTCTACACAATCCATACTACCAACAAGGAAAATTCCTAACTCATTGCAGCACCTAGATACATATCTCATAAACAATATTAATAGACCTACTGCATAACACTAATCACCCATTCCATAATCAATTAGTCTATCAAACTAAGACTCCACCTCACCCACAAAAACTCCCATACAAATTCATGTTCCCAAATGAAGTACCATACAAACTAGAGAAGGTAAAATTTATATATTGGATATGGCCTCCCATATAAAAATATATATTTTTTAATTATGGGGTTATCAAAAAAGTTTTTATAATGTGAAATCCAATTATTAACCAGGTATATGTTGTTAAAAATTTTCACATATAATTGTGTTCAAGGATAGAAACAACATACATTTCATAATTATCTCATTTGAAAACATGTATATCCATTTTCCATGAATTTTATTAGGGAGATTAGCCCATAAAAATCACAACAACAACCATGAAAAAAATAGGAAACAGATCATGTGTTATTTTTTATAACACATTCATATTGATATTAAACTAATTTAACTATCATTATATAATTTGGATTCAACTATATTGAATGGTAACCATTTTTAAACCCTTGTTGCATGATACAAAATTATGAAGGAAGAAGGAAACCTACAACAAATAAGAAATAATTATAAATTCCATATTATGCCAAAGCAGGGGATATGGGGGAAGTAGGGAAAGTCTCTAGGGGAAACATGATATATTGGATACCATTTAAATGTACGATTCCTTGAGGAGGAGTGGTTTTGGGCATATTTCTCAAAGACAAAGGGAATTACACAAGGAAGAGAAGAGATCATATTTAGAAATTTAAAATGATAAATAAAAGAGAGATATGATTTTTAAAATCCATTAAATGTGGGTCTTGATCAAGACCACATGTAGTACCCCCGGTTTTGGGTAAATAACCCATTTCCTCACATTTTTTAATTGGCGTGTACAAAATATAGAGTTTCTATAAAACAGAGAGTATCCATAAAAAAGGGATTTCCATAAAATAGAGAGTTTCCATAATATAGAATATTTTTATGAAGTTATGTGTTTATATAATGTTGAAAGTTTCCATAAAGTGTGTTGTTTCCAAAATGTGGGGTGTTTCCATAAAGAAGGTTTTTTCCATAAAGTGGTATGTTTACATAATGTTGGGGTTTTACATTAAATGGTGTGTTTACATATTGTGGGTTGTTTCCATAAAGAAAGTGTTTCTATAAAAAGGGTAAAGGTGAATGATGAGAGATTTGAGGGGTTTTATAAGGATTTTTTGGACCAAGAGAAAGGTTTCACAATCCATACTTGGTTTTCCCAAATCAAGTGGTCAAACCTTTCACAGAAGTAAAATCTAGATCATATTTTGTAAGAGCTTACTAGTTGTTGGACTATATATTTTGTTTTGGATTCAAAACGCCCCTATTTTGATCTTAATCTCCATAGAAGGATATAGAACCAACCCAACATGATTTGGATCCATCACAGAGTCTTCCCTTGGTAATTTCGAGTCTAATTCATGAGCCATGTCACCATTCATTCTAGTTTTGTCATTTTTTCCTAGATCTGCTTAGATATACATCTCTGATCTCCACTAATTCATATATCTGATCTTACAGTGCGTAGATATACATTTTTATATGCCTAATAATTCAGTTTTGATTCTTTATCTTGCTTGTATAAGAGAAAAAAGAAAGTTCTTGGAGAATCGACCCACTTTCTTGTGCGTTCTTCGTCTATTGTCAATGTTTTATCAAACCCTTCGTTGTAGGAGGATTCTCCCCTGGATCCTCTTGCTAGAATTTTTTCTTATATGAAAATTGGATTATTTCTTGTGAAATTCAAATATATATATTCATTTGTGATGATTTATGGTTTTTTTGAAATTGCATGATCTTGGTGAATAGTTGTGAAAAATGGGGTTTAGTGTCATGAATTTAAAATGATGATTTTAAAATATGGATTTTCTAGAATTGATAAATGGTAAATGAAAATTATATTTTCAAAAGAAATGGTTTTCAATAAAAATGGAGTTTCATTGAAATTATTTGGAATTGAAATGGTTTGGAATTGAAATGTTATGGATGTAAATTGTTTTCAATAAAACGGGGTTTTTATTGAAAGTGTAGTTTTGCCATGTTGGTTGGGATTATGTGGTGTGTGTTTATATAGCATATATAGGGCATGGTTGAAATAAGATCATGTTCATAGTGCCAATGGTTTAATGGAACATTGCAATTTCATAAACGTGGCTTGGTTGTAATATGACCCTGTGCTGAGTGCCAAAGTCTTAATGAGACATGGGAAACAATTAGCTTGTGATGACTTGGTAGATCTATGAGAAACCGTTCATGAGTATGGAACTATCATTACGTAAAATGTGTGGTTGTTTTCAAGGGTATGAGGAATGGTAGGGTATTATAATAAAGGGATAATTTTAAATGGTTTTAAAGATAGTTTGGTTATTATTTTGTAAAATATCTTACTGGGAAAATTTGTTTCAATTTCACTGGTATGATTTTGTTAATGAATTGTTTTGGAGATATGTTTATATTAAGTTATAAACTGTTTTTGGAAGAAAAAAAATTTATAAAATGTTTTATATTATTGTTGCTAACACTTCTATCCTAGTGGTGTGAGTAGGGAAGTCATTGGGGAAAACCTACTGAGTTTTATACTAACCCCTACTTTGGCACTTTGGTGCTTTTGCAGATGCAATCTTCCGAGGTAAGGGAAAAGGAAATGTGTCACATGTATTTAGCACTACATCGTGATGTTTGGGATGTTCTAAGATTGTGGAGAATAGAGCATGTGGAGCATGGAGTCATGAGTTCTTTGGATAGTCTATTGTAGATTATCCACTACGTACTTTAATACTTGGATATTCTTCTATTGTTTCTTAAATTGATTTAGTTTGAGATAGATGAATTAGTCAAGATGTATTTCATTTGTTCATGCATCATATAATGAATGTTTTTTATGGTTGGCTTATTTTTTGGTTTATTTATTAAATAGTAAATCATCCCCCACTAGAATTTGAAACCCTTCGACATTTATTTCCTGCCTTTGACGTCTTGGGGATGTCGCCTGAGGCCTAGTAATAACTCGTTGTACTCTCAAGACAATGAGAATTTGCGGTTCATTAAAAATGGTGTCAGTTTGGTCATTCTTTGGAGGTAAAAATGATATACACTTTCTAGGTCCTTCTTTAACAAGTAAACATTAGTGTTCTTGGTTTGGGAGTTCAAATCACTTCTTATCTATTCCTTTGGCCTGATTCTTAGAAATGATTAGGATTTTTAGAACATGAAATGTATAGCATAGAAGGATGTTGCAAAACCTTTTATTCATAAATTCACATTTCAAGGGAGTTGGGAAAACAAGTCTTTGGAAAAAAATCTAGTATTTTGAAATATCATAATAATCAGTTTAGCCAATGAGATGGGCATGCAATGCATTTTAGAGGAATAAATTCCCACCTCGAGTGCACACAACATTTCGAGGAATGATTAATGTTGTCAAAAAGTGATGATTTTTGAAAAGTAATGGAATCCTTTTTCAAATGAATGATTTCCAAAAAGTAAATTCATTTGATATTATAAAAATGGTTTAATTTTAAAAAATCATGTTGAATATTTTCAAAAAAATGGTTAAACATGGAAAAGGGTGTTTTGGGAAAACAACAGTGTGATAGTTGATGTGATAGAATTTAAAATTCTAAGCCATCCGTTTCTAGAGAGTGAGTCTTATATATTATTTTGTTTGTTAATAAAATAGAACCTTATAGGCATCATAAGAACTAGTTAAAATAGGTTGATGAGAATTTGGTTGCACCTGAGCGATAGGTGAACCAATAGTTGATCAATAGAATACCTGATGATATTCAAACCTTTGAGTTAGGAATGTAGTTGGATAAACAATTTAAGATGTTTTCCACTACTGAAAATTCAAGTGGAGGATGTACAGTTGTCTTCACTAGAGGGGCTGAGGAATCTAGCCCAAAGATGAAGAGAATGTTGGAAACCTATTTTCTATGATTAAAACTTGAAATTATTCCTTTTACGATAAAACTCCAAACTCTGCTTGGTAAATGTAAATGCCAATCCATCAGGTGTAGAGCATGTGTTATAACTATTGATGGAGCTAAGATGAAAAGGTATTTCTCGATGTTGGTGAAGAATTTCTATGACATAATCTTGGGTATGGATTGGATGATAAAGTTCAAGGCACAAATCAACTATTATAGGAGAACATCTAGTTTCTATACTAAGGACAACATCAATAATCTCTTTAGAGGAGAGATGATTGTAATGATAATTTCAAAGACCTTGTTGTCACAAATGGTGGGAATGATCTCTTATCAGTTGGAAGCATTTAATTTGGAATCTATGGAAGAGATCGATGAAAAAAAAATCTAGTTATTATGGATGAATTTCCAGATGTATTTCCCAAGAATTTCTCAAGGTTAATACCTATAATATAAGTAGAGTTTATAATTGATATCCTTCTAGGGAGAAGCTCAATTTACCTCTTGTCTTATAGTATGGTACCAACAGAATTATAGGAATTGCATTTTCAATTAATGGAGATGGAAAGAATGGGTTTCATTCAAAAGGGTATGTCTCAGTGGGCAACACTATTTTTTTCATAAAGTATACATATGGGTCATTTCGGTTATGTGATGACTATCATAAGCTTATCCAAGTAAGGATAATGAAAGTATATCCACTTCCACGGATTGATGATCTATTTAATAGATTAAGGGGTTCTCAATGGTTATCCAAGATTGACTTGCGATTAGGATATCACTAATTGAGAGTTCAGAAATAGGATATTCCAATGACAGCTTTTAGAAGAAGATATAACCACTATGAAAATGTAGTCACTTCCTTCAGTCTAAATATTTCACTAGTGGAATTCATGGAATTCATGAATCAGATATTTCAATAATATCTGGATTATTTTGTTGTGGTGTTTGTGGACAACATTTTGGTCTATTCAAAGACAAGGGTTGACTATGAGGTGCTTCTAGAATCAGTGATACAAATCTTGAGAGATAACCGTTTGTATTCCAAATTATCAAAGTGATATTTTTGGATACCGGAAGTACATTATCATGGCCATGTCATTTTTAAGAATGAAATTTCTATTGATCCAAAAAATATTGATGTCGTTTTCTAATGAAAAACAACCGAAGAATGTTTTCGAGATATGATGGTTTCTTGGTCTAGTTGGTAACTATCGATGCTTTATGCATGATTTATCATGTCTAGCTTCACCTATGACAACTCGGACAAGGAAGAAGGATCCATTCCAATTGAAAGAGGAATATCATAATTCTTTTCCAGGAACTGATCGTTCGGCTTATATCGACACCTATCACGATCTTGGTAGAATCAGGACATGGGAATGTGTTGTGTTTTGATGCATTAGGATCACGGTTAGTCTATGTTCTCATTCCAACATATCTTGTGGGTGCTTATGGTTTAAGGCAAATGAGGGTGCGTGAGAAAAATTACCCAAAAGATGATTTGGAGGTAGCTGTAGTCGTCCATTCATTGATAATATGGATACATTTTCTCATTAGTGAGAATTTACTATATTTATGGATAAGAAAAGCTTGAAACACAATTTTTCATAGTGATATTTGAATCAGAGACAATGGAGATGAAATGAAGTATCTCCAAATTTTTGACTTTGACTTGATGTACACACCAGGGAAAATAAATTCAGTGGAAAATGCATTGAGTAGAAAGTCATATGCTAAGTTGGCAAAAAAAGCATCAGATGAATGGTAGTTGATGTTGGTATTAAACTAAATTCATGTGGAATGTGAAGACTGAGGTGATGTTGCTATTTTCTTTTGAGCTACTCTTGTTCGTGATTTAGTAAAAATTATCAAGGAGGGACAAACATATGATGCAGAAATGTTTAGTTGTAAGTTTAAACTCAATAGTGTGGAGACCATTGAGGGATGGAAACATGATAGGGGTTCCATTTTGTGTTTCATAAATCAGTTTGTTGTAACTATGATTTTTTAAGAACAACACCTTAATTCTTACCACTATTCTAGATTGGTTGTACATATAGGTACACACAAGAACTATATGCGATGAAGGTGAAATTATGGTGGAGCTACATGAAAAGTAATGTGATCGTTTTCATCTCGCGGAGCATAACTTGTCGGCAAGATAAAGATAAGAATTAGAGACTAGATGGAATGTTATAATTTTTCCCATCACAGTGTAGAAATGGGATCATATAACAATGGATATTGTTATAGTTCTTCCATGAACAATCAAGAAACACGATGCCATTTGGGTTACAATGCATCATCTAACCATGTTGGCCCATTTCATCCCTCTTCGTGAAACTCATATGGTGGAGGATCATTCAAAAATCAATATCTAAGAGTTGGTAAATAGGCATGGTGTACCTGTGTCAATAGTCTCAGATAGAGATCTGAGGTTCGTGACTGGTTTATAGATATCCTTAAAGCATGCACTTGGGACTCACTAGATAATGAGCACGGTGTATCATCCTCTCACATATGGAAAATCTGAGCAGACAATAAAAATGTTGGAAGACATGTTGCGGGCTTGTGTAATGGATTTTTGTGGCTCGTGGGAGGATCATATACACTTAGTGGATTTCTCAATCAATAACAGATATCAAGCCTCGATACACATGGCTCCGTTTGAAGCATTGTATGGGTTTCCTCGTCGTTCACCACTATGTTGGGTGGAAATTGACCAAACATAACTAGTCGGGCCTTTCCAAGTCCATGAAAAAACGAAGAATATGCAGTTGATTCAAAAGAGGATAGAGATTGCTCAATGTCTTCAGAAATATTATGTTGATCATCATTGAAGACTCTTGACGTTCTCTATGGGTGATCATGTATTATTAATGATCTCTCCATGGCTTGGACTTCATTGATTCGGTAATCAGGGCATGTTATCACCTAGATATATTGGCCCTTCTGAGATAATATAATGGGTTTGGGAGGTGGAATATCAGTTGGAATTACCAACACGGTTTAGATCGGGGAATAATGTGTTCCTTGTATCCCAGTTGAAGAAGTATCACCCTGATCCCGGCTATGTGATCAGATGGGATCACTTTGATCTAGGACCAAATGGATCACTAATACATATTCGAGTGTGGATAATGGATAGACAAGAGAAGGTCTTGAATGGGGAAAGCATCATCCTAGTGTGGGTTTTATGGAAACATGGTCAGATTTAAGAAGATACTTGGGAACATGAGAAGAAAAGAAAGAGTAGTGGCTAGAATACATTTTGTCCAGTGAGGGTTTCCTACTTTCTGAGGATGGAAAGAAAAATTTTGGGGAGAATTGTGTTCATTGGTTTCAAGTACATAACCCCTTTTCCTCATGTTTTTTAATTCGTGGGTATAAAATAGAGAGTTTCTATAAAATTCGGAGTTTCCATATAATAGTGATTTTCCATAAAATAGAGGGTTTTGATATTTTAGGAAGTTTCTATTAAGTTGGGTGTTCCCATAATGTTGGTTGTTTCCATAGTGTTGGTTGTTTCCAAAAATTTGGGTGTTTCCATAAAGTTGTTTGTTTCCATAAAGTGGGGTCTTTCCATTATGTGGGTTGTTTCCATAAAATAGGGTGTTTCAATAAAGTGGGATGTTTCCATAAAAAAAATTTCCACAAAAAAGGTAATGGTGAAGGATGGGAGAGTTTAAGGGTTTTTTAAGGAGTGTTGGGACCAAAACGAAGGTTGGATGATCCATACACGGTTAGCCCAAATCGTGTGTTCAAAACATTCACTAAGGATAAATATAGATCCCATTTTTTAGAAGTTTACTCGTTTTTCATCTATATATTTCGTTTTGGATTCAAAATGCCCCTATTTAGAGATTAATATCCCTAAAAGGTCGAATAACCCTCCCCTATATGAGTTAGAGCCATCCTAGAGCCTTCCCGTGGAGATTCTAGGTCCAATTCTTGAGGTATATCACCATTATTTCCGAATTTCTATTGTTTTCTTGGATCTCCATAGATAAAATTCCCTTATATCCATTCAATCTCAGATACTAAGGTATAGTGGTTATGTAACGCCCCGACCCCAGCTACCCAGAGTCGGTGCATTATTACATAACATTGGCATGATCACAAGAAAGATCAAATCCCGAAAGACCGATTAGTTTAGTATCCTTGGAAACACTAGATATATTCATAAGTTTTACATTACATCATAAAATGAAAAACTACTACAACAACATAATGTTTCCAACGTCCACACTATAAACCCCTCATAATATCCCTACAAGTCAATCATAATTTACTACTTCACTACCTGGGAAAAATAAAACATAGAAAAGGGGTGAGCTCAAATGCCCAGTAAGGATAATAATATAGCGGAACATTCAAAATAAGCATAAACATTTAAGGCAATGAATTACTAAAACAAAAGCCTTTTAAAATTGAACTTCAACAATGTATGGCAAAAGTAAAATGAAATAATGCCATTTACTTGTTCACATGGATATTCTACTAATCGAATAATCACATGAAATATCAATAACCACTTTCATAATGTTGGAATGAATAATGCCAGACTATCATAACCACATAGCCAAGGCCTCGTGCCAAGACTACAAATAAGATTTTGTCAAGGCCTTGTGCCAAGACACTAGTTTGTCTCATGAGACCTACCGATGCATCGAGGAGCTATAGCGGGCTCCACCCGTCACTTATTAAGTCCAATGCATTCCCATATGAAAAGGTTTAAACATAACATAAACATTCGTATTAACACTAGCATACGAAATGTCAATAATTTCACCATAAACTATGAATGGTATAAAAATAGCATATCCACAGTCAAACATATCACAAAACCTTCAATACAATATAGAAGTTTTGTATCATAATAAATCAACTTCAAATAATCTTAAAATCCATCAAAGGATGTTGACATAGATGAAATCAAAATTCTTTTTAAAGAAGTATCTCCTTTTATTTTGAAATCATTTAAGATCCATATAAAATAAAACATTTTCTTTGAAAATATTCTTATAAGCTTGTATGGAAAGCTTCGACGATTTTATAACGGCGGAAAATAACCGCACCCGCCGTATAAGTTAAAAAAACATTCTTACCTCAATTCTGTCGAAAAGGTTAAAAAGGACCTTGTTTTGAAAACGACGGAAAGATTCCTTTATAAACCTCTTATAAAAAGTCAAACAAGGGTATAAATGACTTTAACCCATATTCTTGTAAATAGTAAAAATGTTTTGAAATATATTTTGAAGAAACATGGATGTGGATGATAACGAGATCCCAGTAGATTATTACGTATAAACAACCTCGGATAAAGAAGAGATTGTGAAATAACCCTTACCTTGTACTTTTCCTTGGTTGGGGTAGGTTAACCTCCTGTATAATGGTGAAATAGTTGTTATTAAATTATACAAGAATCATATATATGAATATGATATCATATATGATCTTTTAACATTGATTTGTTAATAATATCTTAGAATTATCGTCGTTTCGGGAGTTAACTTACTTATTTTCTTTTATATGTTTTGTTACATAAGCCATGGTTGTTGTATCTTATTCATATCCAGAATGATATCCAGTCCTTAAACATCATTTTTAAATCATCAAATGATAATTATACTTGAATGGATACGATGGAGAATGAATCTCATCGCGTTCGTGGAGACGGTAGTCCGTACGTACGCACGAGCAACAATATCATCCTTTTGATATTAAAATAATATATAAATGGATGGTATATCATATATACAGAATCATTAACATGTTATATTTATTATTTACATGATTTACACATCATTATTATACCCATCCAAATAATATTATATTGAATAACAATTACACCACGACGTGGAGACGGTAAGCCGTACGTACGCACGTATGGTGACATGTTATTCAAAGGGTGGATAGAATACTGAATATGATTTTACCATATTTATAATAACATCAAATTATATGTGAGATACTGGAGTTATTATTTTAGAATGGTAAGAACAAAGGAAGAAGAAGTGGAAGAAGAAATGAACTTGGAGAAGGGTGGTGAAATCATTACCTCTTCTTCGGGTTCTTCCTTTTGATTTGATCAAAAGGGCTCCTTAGGTTGGCTTTCTGATCAAAATAAGGCCTCTAGGTTGTAGTGAGGGATGTTGGGAGAGTATTTGGGCAGAGTTTGGCCGAACCAAAAGGCTTGAGAGGTGTGAAGAAATGAGAAGGAGGAGTGCCCTTTTATAAGAGGGGTGAGGGGCACCTTTGGAAAAGCTAGAAATATTAATTTATAATAAATTCATATTCGGTTTCTAATGGCTCCAAAGTTGACTATTCAAAGGTTAAGGTGGGGATAGGTCGAAAAACCCTCAACCAATAGAATTTAGACAGGTTTGGGTACTTATATTAACCTTATCTTTAAGTATTAAATCAAAGTTAATTAGTTTCACTTTTACAATGTCTCTTTGTATTTTTATATAATATGGTTAATAAACTTACTATATACATCCAAGAGACCCCCAAGTGGTCCATTAATGAGGAACCTATCATAATATAAGTCTCTTGGCCGAACCTTAGATTTTTAGGAATTTAATATCAATTAATAATATAATATTTGTTTTAAGAACTCTTTTATGTCAATTTTGACACTATTCAATAGTTGATTTTTGTGAAACTCCTAACAGATTGATTACTTCGAACAAAGTCCATTAAATCAATCCTAATATATCATATTATCATAGAAAATTAGTTTAATTCATTAAAAGTTTCATATTATAATTATTTGGGTATTTATAAGATCAATTAGTTTTATTTTTCACTATTTTAGTAATTACTGCATCATCATTGTGTCATAAATAAAATAAATTATTTAATGTCTAAAAATTATAAATAAAATATAATTATGTAGGAAATCTTTTTATATTTCTAATGAATATTTATAATCGAAAATCCAACATGTATAACCCTATGTAAAAATTGTTCTTCTAAAAGATGTAAGCTTATGCCATTTTTATTTTTATTTTAACATTATTAATATAATGTGTCATTATCACTTACAAGTGGATCCATGGGGTCCCAAAATAGACCCAAAGATGCCCATGGTCGACCATGTATCAACCAATAGGGTTGAGACACGTTTTAGGGTAATTTAGTATTATTATAATATTATTTTTTTTAACCCTTATTTACCGGATTTACCCTTAACCATGGTAAATAAAATATTTACCGCAGTAATTATTCAAAATGTCTAAAAATAAAAGTTACCTATTTACACATTTTGAACATCCTGATTCCAAATATGGAATCCATTTTTCTAAATTCAAAACACAGAAGTGGCAGAAATTAATTTAAAATTAATTCCCGCTGTCAAAACAAAAAGCGTGTTTTTAAGAGATAATAACTATCAAAAGATTGACACTTGTTTATGTTCGGTTTAATTGTAAAATTATTTCCAATGACCAAGATTATATTAAATGGTAAAACTATATTCTAAATATACTTTAAAACCACTCAAATTCACAATTTATCACTATTAATTATTTTGATTAAAAAAGTTGTTTTTAATTAAAATTTAGTAATTTTCACTATTCATCAAAATATGAAAGTTATCCGAAATGTACCAAAATTTCACCCTAGGCTAATTTTGATATTCCGAATCCAAAAATGAAGTCCATTTTGAAATATAGAATATATATGATTTCAAAAAGTAGGTATTACTATTCACAACGGCTAGTTTAATTAGTTGTGGTGTGTGTTAGAACTCGAGGTTGCGTACAACACACGCTATCGCATTATTCGAAGGGAAACGTACCATAGAAGCTTGGGGTGTTACATTCTCCCCTCCTTCAAATAATTGCGTCCTCGCAATTTCTAGGGTATTACTGCATAAAAAGACTCGGGTGGTTCTTCATCATAAGTTCCTCGGGTTCCCACGTTGCCTCTTCCATCTTATGGTTTCTCCACAAAACATTTACCAGACGCGTCGTCCGGTTTCTCAGTACTTGTTCTCTCGTATCAAGAATCTTGATGGGCTCTTCGCAATAAGACAGATCGGGTTCCAGTTCTAAGTCTTCATAGGTGAGTACATGCGTTGGGTCAGGCATGTATTTCCTCAACAGAGATACGTGGAACACATCGTGAACTTTGGAGAGACTTGGCGGCATTGCCAATCGGTAAGCTACAGCCCCAATTCGTTCTAGAATTTCGAAAGGTCCGATGTACCTGGGACTCAATTTACCTTTCTTACCAAAACGTATGACTCCCTTCCATGGAGATACCTTCAGGAAAACATGATCACCGACTTGAAATTCCAAATCCTTCCTTCGATTATCGGCATAGCTCTTCTGCCTACTTTGAGCTGCTTTGATGTGATTTTGGATTACCTTCACCTTTTCCACCGTTTCCTCCACCAGTTCTGGGCCTACAAGTTTTCTTTCACCAACGTCATCCCAACAGGTTGGTGTACGACATCTCTTTCCGTATAACGCTTCATATGGTGCCATCTGAATACTCGAATGGAAGCTATTGTTATAGGAAAATTCTACTAGTGGTAAATATTGATCCCACATACCCTGAAAATCAAGTGAGCAAGATCTCAACATGTCTTCTAAGGTCTGAATAGTCCGTTCTGATTGTCCGTCTGTCTGAGGGTGGTAAGCAGTGCTCAAATGAAGTTCAGTATCCAGGGATTTCTGATGACTTTTCCAAAATCTTGAAGTAAAACGGGGATCACGATCAGAAACAATCGATAGGGGTACTCCATGAAGTCTCACAACTTCATTAATGTATAGTCTTGCTAGACGTTCCAGGGGTAGATCTTCTCTTATAGCAAGAAAATGTGCTGACTTGGTAAGACGATCAACAATAACCCATATTGCATCGTTCCTTCTAGGAGTCTTTGGTAGCCCCATGACAAAGACCATTGTAATATTGTCCCATTTCCACTCCGGTATGGGAAGAGGTTGCATGACTCCTCCAGGCTGTTGCCTTCCAGCTTTCACTTGTTGACAAACCATACATCTTGACACAAAATCAGCAATCTCCCTCTTCATGTTGTCCCACCAAAAATGTTCCTTCAAATCTCTATACATTTTGGCGCTCCCATGGTGTATAGAGAAATTGGAACTATGAGCATCATCCAGCAATTCCCTTTTTAGATCAGGTAAATCGGGAACACAAAGTCTCTTCCCGAATTTCAAAATTCCATCTTCATACACAAAGTCTCTCAATCTCCCATCATTCACAGCTTTAATCTTCTTCTGAAATTCTTTATCATTGGTCTGAGAACTCTTAATTCTTTCTAGTAAAGATGGTTTGGCAACCATTTGAAAAAGCATTGATGTTTCACCTTCCCTGGTTATTCCCATGTCCATCTTCACTAGATCCATGAAAATTGGATCCCTTTCAATTCTCATATTGTTCAAAACTCCATAGTCTTTTCTAATCAAAGCATCTACCACCTTGTTTGCCTTCCCCGGGTGGTAGTGTATCGTACAATCATAATCCTTGAGTAATTCAAGCCATCTCCATTGCCTCATGTTGAGTTCTTTTTGTGAGAAAATATACTTCAAACTCTTGTGATCAGTATAAATCTCACATTTTTCACCATAGAGGTAGTGCCTCCATATTTTCAAAGCAAAGATCACAGCTGCTAACTCGAGATCATGAGTAGGATAGTTTTGTTCATGAATTTTCAACTGTCGTGATGCATAAGCAATAACTCTATCATTCTGCATAAGGACACAGCCAAGTCCTTTCTTTGATGCATCACTATAAATAACGAACCCATCATTCCCCGATGGTAGAGTCAATATAGGAGCATTGACTAATCTTCTCTTCAGTTCTTCGAAACATTCTTCACACTCTTTTGTCCAAACAAATTTAACCTCTTTACGTGTGAGCTTCGTTAATGGGTTAGCCAATCGGGCAAAATTCTGGACGAAACGTCGATAATAACCTGCCAAACCAATAAAACTACGTACCTCAGTTATACTCGTAGGTGCTGGCCATTCTTGGATTGCCTTGGTCTTAGAAGGATCAACAGAGATTCCATCTTTAGAGACAATATGGCCAAGAAAAGAAATCTCCTGAAGCCAGAATTCACACTTGCTAAACTTTCCATATAATTCATGCCTCATCAGAGTCTTCAAGATAATGCGCAAGTGATTTTCATGATCTTCGTAGGTTTTGGAGTATACCAAGATATCATCAATAAATACCACCACAAATTCATCGAGATACTCCTTGAAAACTCTATTCATCAGATCCATGAATACAGAGGGTGCATTAGTCAATCCAAACGGCATTACAGTAAACTCGTAATGCCTGTACCTGGTTCGAAATGCTGTTTTCGGAATGTCTTCCTTCTTCACACACAACTGATGGTATCCAGATCGAAGGTCAATCCTTGAAAAGTATTGAGCTCCATGCAGTTGGTCAAATAAATCATCAATACGAGGTAGGGGATACTTGTTCTTTATCGTTATAGCATTGATCTCCTTGTAGTCGATACATAACCTCATAGATCCATCTTTCTTTTTAACAAAAAGAACAGGGGCTCCCCATGGAGAAACACTAGGGCGAATAAATCCCTTATTACTCAATTCCTCTAGTTGTTTCTTTAGTTCGACTAACTCTACAGTGGCCATTCTATAAGGGGTCTTCGATATAGGCCTTGATCCAGGAATCAAATCAATGGAAAACTCAACTTCTCGTTCTGGAGGATGTCTAGGTAAATCTTCCGGAAATACATCTACAAATTCTTTCACAACAGGTACATCCTCTATTTGAACATTCCTTTCCTCACCGACAGTTATTTCATTCTCTTCCTCCCCAATAATTGAATTAAGTTGAGCTACTGGGGGTGGATCTAAATAAGAATTAGGTGGTGACGATTCTGCTCTAAAAATAAGGTGCTCCTTATCATTATCATCAAGAATCGTAACCTCTTTCTTCTTACAATAAATTTTCGCATCATAGTCCGAAAGCCAGTCCATACTGAGGATTATATCAAACTCAATCATAGGTATGACGATGAGGTCAGCAGATAAAGAAAATTTATGTGCTCTAATGGGGACTGATTCACAAAACTTTGTTGCAACGATACTTCCCTTAGGAGTTTTAACTGACAACTCCCTTATTAAATCAAATTGGAAATATCTAATTTTTTTAGCAAACTGGGAAGATATAAAACAATGCGATGATCCAGAATCAAATAATGCATTTGCTAAACTTGAGAAAAACCATTAAATTACATTCCACCACATCTTTCGGAGCTTCTACCTCAGCAGTAGTTATAGCATAAGCCTGGCCTTGATCCCTTGGCCTTTTCTGAGGTAAGTTATCCTGACGCTTAGGACATGCATTTGCATAATGCCCCATCTCCCTGCAATTGTAGCACTGAACGTTGGTAGCTTCCTTCTTCCCCTTGCAATCATGAGCTTGGTGGCCTTTTTCACCACACTTGTAACAGACTCCCATTCCCTTTAAGCAAGTACCAGGATGTTTCTTCCCTCATTTACCACAAGATGGATATTCAACCTTTCCTTTCTTCCCCTTATTTCCATTCCCAGATTGATCAGCAGGTCTCTTCTTCTCTTGCTTTGCTTTAAAGTCATAAGACAAAGAGAATTCCTTTTCGGTCTTGATAGCACATGATACAATGTCTTCGTACGATGAAAAGGATTGTGAGACTAATGCTCGACGGAGAAATGGTTTTAACCCATCAAAGAAACGATCAATCTTACTTCTTGGGTTGCGAATATAATCACCAGCGTACCTCGCTAACCTTGTAAAGTTAGCCTCATACTTTGTGACATTCTCATCCTCCTTTTGTCTCAGACTCAGAAATTGTCTTTCCATATCTGCTCGATGGTCGCGAGGAAAGTATTTTTCTAAAAACAAATCTTTGAACTCCCTCCATTCCATATTTGATACTTCATCACCTTCCTTCGTATTTTGAATCAATGACCACCATTGATCAGCATCTCCAGTGAGGCGGTAAACTGCCATGATAACTTTTTCCCTTTCACTGCTCCCCAAAGCCTGAAATATTTTCTCTGGGGAAAATATACATTGCTCAGCTACTAAGGGATTTGTATTCCCATTGAACATTGGTGGTTGCTGTCTCATGAATCGATCTAACATTGATCCTCCACGCTGCGGATCAGGGTGCTCCATACGGGTAAGGTTATTATTCATAACCTGAGTAAGTTGTCCCAGTATGGTGATTAGTTGATCAGCACCAGTTGCATCACCAGCCCCACTATAATTATCTTGAGCAGGAGGGAAATCCCTACATGGAGTGCGTGCATTGATACGGTTTCCATTTCTTCCACTAGGCGCCATTTCTAAACAATGGCATAAACTAGATCAGTTTATGAATCAAAATACATAATCCCATACTTATAAAACACTTAACATAAATTGAACTATTTATGGATATAATCCATAATCATAAAAATGTTTTCTTTGAGGAAGTATATACTCATAAACCCTTCATAATGATTTGTAAAGATAGTGAGAGTTATCCTAAGCATATCCCCCGGGAGTGTCGTAACCAAGAGTGCAGCAAGGCCCGTTGTCGTGCACCAGTTCCCGTTCGAGTCTAGCTCAAAGCGGTGTTTTCGGTTTTACCCCTAGGTACATCTGTGCCAGAGCCGCCTCTACCTGCTCGTATCCAGACAGGGATGTATTTCTCGGAAAACTCACAAAATCTCTACAATACCAAAATTCTAGGAAGTTCTTCTATACTAATCCTCAAAGTTCATCTTAGGTCTACGTGCTCTAATCAGAGTTTATCTAAATCTAGTTTCCAAGGTTTGTACTAAACTTCCTCTGATACCAACTGTAACGCCCCGACCCCAGCTACCCAGAGTCGGTGCATTATTATATAACATTGGCATGATCACAAGAAAGATCAAATCCCGAAAGACTGATTAGTTTAGTAGCCTTGGAAACACTAGATATATTCATAAGTTTTACATTACATCATAAAATGAAAAACTACTACAACAACATAATGTTTCCAACGTCCACACTATAAACCCATCATAATATCCCTGCAAGTCAATCATAATTTACTACTTCACTACCTGGGAAAAATAAAACATAGAAAAGGGGTGAGCTCAAATGCCCAGTAAGGATAATAATATAGCGGAACATTCAAAATAAGCATAAACATTTAAGGAAATGAATTACTAAAACAAAAGCCTTTTAAAATTGAACTTCAACATAGTATGGCAAAAGTAAAATGAAATAATGCCATTTACTTGTTCACATGGATATTCTACTAATCGAATAATCACATGCAATATCAATAACCACTTTCATAATGTTGGAATGCATAATGCCAGACTATCATAACCACATAGCCAAGGCCTCGTGCCAAGACTACAAATAAGATTTTGTCAAGGCCTTGTGCCAAGACACTAGTTTGTCTCATGAGACCTACCGATGCATCGAGGAGCTATAGGGGGCTCCACCCGTCACTTATTAAGTCCAATGCATTCCCATATGAAAAGGTTTAAACATAACATAAACATTCGTATTAACACTAGCATACGAAATGTCAATAATTTCACCATAAACTATGAATGGTATAAAAATAGCATATCCACAGTCAAAAATATCACAAAACCTTCAATACAATATAGAAGTTTTGTATCATAATAAATCAACTTCAAATAATCTTAAAATCCATCAAAGGATGTTGACATAGATGAAATCAAAATTCTTTTTAAAGAAGTATCTCCTTTTATTTTGAAATCATTTAAGATCCATATAAAATAAAACATTTTCTTTGAAAATATTCTTATAAGCTTGTATGGAAAGCTTCGAAGATTTTATAACGGCGGAAAATAACCGCACCCACCGTATAAGTTAAAAAAAACATTCTTACCTCAATTCTGTCGAAAAGGTTAAAAAGGACCTTGTTTTGAAAACGACGGAAAGATTCCTTTATAAACCTCTTATAAAAAGTCAAACAAGGGTATAAATGACTTTAACCCATATTCTTGTAAATAGTAAAAATGTTTTGAAATATATTTTGAAGAAACATGGATGTGGATGATAACGAGATCCCAGTAGATTATTACGTATAAACAACCTCGGATAAAGAAGAGATTGTGAAATAACCCTCACCTTGTACTTTTCCTTGGTTGGGGTAGGTTAACCTCCTGTATAATGGTGAAATAGTTGTTATTAAATTATACAAGAATCATATATATTAATATGATATCATATATGATCTTTTAACATTGATTTGTTAATAATATCTTAGAATTATCGTCGTTTCGGGAGTTAACTTACTTATTTTCTTTTATATGTTTTGTTACATAAGCCATGGTTGTTGTATCTTATTCATATCCAGAATGATATCCAGTCCTTAAACATCATTTTTAAATCATCAAATGATAATTATACTTGAATGGATACGATGGAGAATGAATCTCATCGCGTTCGTGGAGACGGTAGTCCTTACGTACGCACGAGCGACAATATCATCCTTTTGATATTAAAATAATATATAAATGGATGGTATATCATATATACAGAATCATTAACATGTTATATTTATTATTTACATGAGTTACACATCATTATTATACCCATCCAAATAATATTATATTGAATAACAATTACACCACGACGTGGAGACGGTAAGCCGTACGTACACACGTATGGTGACATGTTATTCAAAGGGTGGATAGAATACTGAATATGATTGTACAATATTTATAATAACATCACAGTATATGTGAGATACTGGAGTTATTATTTTAGAACGGTAAGAACAAAGGAAGAAGAAGTGGAAGAAGAAATGAACTTGGAGAAGGGTGGTGAAATCATTACCTCTTCTTCGGGTTCTTCCTTTTGATTTGATCAAAAGGGCTCCTTAGGTTGGCTTTCTGATCAAACTAAGGCCTCTCGGTTGTAGTGAGGGATGTTGGGAGAGTATTTGGGCAGAGTTTTGCCGAACCAAAAGGCTTGAGAGGTGTGAAGAAATGAGAAGGAGGAGTGCCCTTTTATAAGAGGGGTGAGGGGCACCTTTGGAAAAGCTAGAAATATTAATTTATAATAAATTCATATTCGGTTTCTAATGGCTCCAAAGTTGACTATTCAAAAGTTAAGGTGGGGATAGGTCGAAAAACACTCAACCAATAGAATTTAGATAGGTTTGGGTACTTATATTAACCTTATCTTTAAGTATTAACTCTAAGTTAATTAGTTTCACTTTTACAATGTCTCTTTGTATTTTTATATAATATGGTTAATAAACATACTATATACATCCAAGAGACCCCCAAGTGGTCCATTAATGAGGAACCTATCATAATATAAGTCTCTTGGCCGAACCTTAGATTTTTAGGAATTTAATATCAATTAATAATATAATATTTGTTTTAAGAACTCTTTTATGTCAATTTTGACACTATTCAATAGTTGATTTTTGTGAAACTCCTAACAGATTGATTACTTCGAACAAAGTCAATTAAATAAATCATAATATATCATATTATTATAGAAAATTAGTTTAATTCATTAAATGTTTCATATTATAATTATTTGGGTATTTATAAGATCAATTATTTTTATTTTTCACTATTTTAGTAATTACTACATCATCATTGTGTCATAAATAAAATAAATTATTTAATGTCTAAAAATTATAAATAAAATATAATTATGTAGGAAATCTTTTTAGATTTCTAATGAATATTTATAATCGAAAATCCAACATGTATAACCCTATGTAAAAATTATCCTTCTAAAGGATCTAAGTTTATGCCATTTTTATTTTTATTTTAACTTTATTAATATAATGTGTCATTATCACTTACAAGTGGATCCATGGGGTCCCCAAATAGACCAAAAGATGCCCATGGTCGACCATGTATCAACCAATATGGTTGAGACACGTTTTAGGGTAATTTAGTATTATTATAATATTATTTTTTTAACCCTTATTTACCGGATTTACCCTTAACCATGGTAAATAAAATATTTACCGCAGTAATTATTCAAAATGTCTAAAAATAAAAGTTACCTATTTACACAATTTGAACATCCTGATTCCAAATATGGAATCCATTTTTCTAAATTCAAAACACGGAAGTGGCAGAAATTAATTTAAAATTAATTCCCGCTGTCAAAACAAAAAGCGTGTTTTTAAGAGATAATAACTATCAAAAGATTGACACTTGTTTATGTTCGGTTTAATTGTAAAATTATGTCCAATGACCAAGATTATATTAAATGGTAAAAATATATTCTAAATATACTTTAAAACCACTCAAATTCACAATTTATTACTATTAATTATTTTGATTAAAAAAGTTGTTTTTAATTAAAATTTAGTAATTTTCACTATTCATCAAAATATGAAAGTTATCCGAAATGTACCAAAATTTCACCCTAGGATAATTTTGATATTCCGAATCCAAAAATGAAGTCCATTTTGAAATATAGAATATATATGATTTCAAAAAGTGGGTATTACTATTCACAACGGCTAGTTTAATTAGTTGTGGTGTGTGTTAGAACTCGAGGTTGCGTACAATACACGCTATCGCATTATTCGAAGGGAAACGTACCATAGAAGCTTGGGGTGTTACAGGTTAGATATTAATTTGTGGATGCAAAATAATAAAATTTTCAGTCGTGATAATTCATGGATAAGAGAACAAAGGTTGTTCTTAGAGATTCGAGCTGCTTTCATGTGCATTATCCGTCTATTGGCAATGATTCGTCAAAACCATCATGGAATGAGGCTTCTCAATTGACTGATCCTGATAAAATTGATTGCATTAGATTCAAAAAGTATTATTGATTTCGAAATTCATTGAAAAATATTCATTTTTTATGATATATTCTTTCTGTGAAATTGTGTGATCTTACAGAATAGTTGTGAAAAAGGGGTTTTAATTTGATGAATTTACGATGATGATATTAAATTCGGAATTTTCAGGGATTTCTAAAAAATTGATGAAAATTATATTTTCAATAGAAATAATTTTCAATAAAAAAATAGATTTTGGAAATGGTTTGTAATTGAAATGGTTTTCCATTGAAATGGTTTTGACGGAAATGGTTTTAAATAAAAAGGTGTTTTCATTGAAAGGGTTATTTTGGCATGATCATTAGGAGTATGTGGTGTGAGTTCATGTTGAATATATGGGGATTGGTTGAAATATGACCTTTTTCTCAGTTCCAAAGGATTAATGTAATATGGGAATTTCATACATGGGGCTTGATTGAAATATGACAACGTGCTCAGTGCCAAAGGGTTAATAGAACATGGGAATCAATTACCTTGTGATGACTTGGAATATCGATGAGAAACATCTCATGAGTACGAAGTGTCAAAATTTAGCATGAATGGATTATTTCCTAGGTTTTAGGAATGGTTGTGTTTGTTGATGAAGGGATATTGTGAAATGGTTGTAAATATTGTTTAGTAATTTTTCGAGAAAAATATCTTACTGGAAATAATTGTTTCAATTTCATTCGTATGCCTTTGGTAATGAATGGTTTTTGAAACATGTTTATACTTAGTTATAAAAACGTTTTGATATTTTTTTATATAATATGTTTTATATAATTGTTTCTTACCTTTCAATCCTAGTGTCATGAGTTGGGAAGTCATTGTAAAAAACCATGTGAGTTTTATACTAACCCATGCTTTGGCACTTTGGTGCTCTTTCGGGTGCTATCATTAAAGAAAAGGGAAACGGTAATGTTTCACACATGTTTAGCACTACCTTCTGATGATGGGTCAGTTTGGAGAGTGTGGACCTTAGAGCTTATGGAGCATGGAGTCTTGAGGTCTTTGGGGATTCTTGTGTAGTTTATCCATTACATACTTTGATAATTGGTTATTCTTCCGTTGTTTGTTACTTTGATGTAGTTTGAGATACATCAATTTGTTGAGTTGTCTTTCATACATTCATGCATCATATAGTGAATGTTAGTTTATTGTTAGATTGTTTATTGGTTTATTTATTAATGGGTAAATCATCCAACACTTGTATTTGAAACCCTTCGGCATTTACTGACAACGTTTGGTGTCTTGGGGATGTCGCTTAAGGCCTAGTAATATCACATTGTACTCTCAATCCCATGAAAATTGGTGGGTCATTACACCACATGGTTTGGATGTAAAATGAATATTAAGGGTTCTAAAATATTGAAATATTTCCAATCATCTAAAAAAAGATAAATGTAGTAATAAATTCATTTCATTGAAAAACTAGAAAAGTGAAAAAAACTATGGGAAATGACTCTCCTTTAGGTATGTCACTTGTGTGATACATCAGTGCAAGATACATGTATGAGTCACTGTTCAACGAGCTACCAGGGTGATTCACCATTTAGTGAGCTAATCATGGAAGCTACTATCATTAGCAACCGTCACGAGTCATATTTAATGACCCAGATTTTTCAATGTAATTTTTTTTAATTATATGGGAATTTTATGAGTCCGTGAAAATTGAATGTGCATGATTCCGAGGACCGTAGTGTGGGGAATGAATTTATAAACTTTTTTGGGTATATTTAATAAACGTGCAAGTTGGATGTTTTTCTAACTTTAGAACCAGTTCTCGGAATTGAAATTTAAAGACACCGTTGAACATGCAGCACCAGTAGTCGCTTATGGAGACCTTCAACTCGACCGCAGTAGGTCCAGTGTGAATGTTAGTTTTTGTACTTTTTGTGGTTTTGTTAATGTAATTAAAATAAAAAACCATCATTATTTTATTATTCTTGTTGAATCCTTTAATTGAGTTATGGAGGTGGGGACCACATGAGTTTGAAACCTCCTTTATGAATGTTTAGTGATGGGGACCACCCGAATCCTTCTTTAATGTGGGGAAATTCCTTGGAATCCTACAATTCAATGAAGCCAATGTAATTAAATATAATGTTCCATTAATAATCTGCCCACATTAATGTGCCAACATAACCAAATTAATTGTGCCAGCCTATTTTAATATATGTTTGGTCATGATTTCCTAATTGGAAATATTTGGAAAAGGATAGTTGATAGAACCATGATGAATTGGGAAGGACATTATCCAATGAAGAAACACCCCCAACGAAGAAAGAGGAAACGACCCTGAGCCCGGATCGGAACTGTCTTGCAGAAGTGATGAACGACAACGTTCTTCATCGACTACATCTTTCTTTCTTGTGCTTACTACAACAAACAAATGAGTTTGGGGTTTTTACATGAATAATTTTTTCAATTGAATTTTCATATCCTAAATTCAAAATGATGAAGGCTAAATGGACATGGTCATTGAACCTCACGTTAAACTTGCTTCTCTACCTTCTATATCTTCACGTGATCTTCGTGCCTTCTTCAACCCTGTAATTTTTTTTTGTAGAAATAAAGAATTTTTATATGTGTGATATATGGACATGAATCCCTCGACACAAGGATCGGGAATATGCAATCGTATAATTTTTCGGGCATGTAACGATGCCACAATGGCTCGTAGAAGAAGGAAATGAACAGGACCCAGCCATCCGTGAGGATCGAAGAGCGGCACACGTCCACACCGCCAGTTGAATAGGAGGTCTCGGACCATCAGCTACGGCGGGGCTGGATGGAGGCTGGCAACTAGCCGACCGCAGGGCGGAGTGGTGGTGCATCAGCGCCACCGGTAGAGCTGGAGGCTACAGCTGCTAGGCCGCGGTGGAGGTGGATGACAGCCCGCGCAGGTGGAAAGCTGCGTTGTCGCACCGCTGGAAGGAAGACAGGTTGTCCATTACAGCCGGCCGAGGCGCACCGAGCGGGACTGCCGAGCAGTCTTGCATACCAGCTAGGCCGCACCGTGTGCCGCACCACGAGGCATCACCGTGAGGCCGCAATGCGAGGAAGCACCGCAACCCTCACGACGGGACGCACCGTGTGACCGTACCACATGGCCGCACTATGGGCCACACGGTGAGCCATCCAGTGGGCCACACTAACAGGTTGCGCCCTACGCGGGCCTATCCGGGCTGCCCCCTACGTGGGCAAGGCCGGGCCGCCCCGTATACGGGCCGGACCGGACCATATCCTGGTGAGCTAGTCCTATAGATGCCCGGCCCATCCTGGCCCGAAACAGACTGGGTCGGGCCGGGTTGGTCTGACCGAGTAGGACCTGACCCAGGCCCATCTGGGCCCAGTATTAACTTTTTGGCCATAACAGGATAACCGTCTATTCATATGATGAACCTTTTACGGTGCCCGAATCATTAGATCGATATGGTCCTTTAAATTTAATTCGCATTATTTTTGGACATTGTTGGAGTATGGCTGAGATGGATCAGAACATGAATCCAATGGGGACATCGGATCGAAAACACTAATAACTCCTATACCGAGAACATGATTTACGCACTGTCTGTTTCGTTGGGACCCATTTGACATGACAGTCCATTGGGTTTCTTTTTCATAGAACTTCAGGGAGTTTGAGGTATGAACTATGTCTTGGGAAGTGGTTCCCCCAAGTGTGATACGTACAGAACCCTATAACTATCTGAACAATTATGATTGCTGACCGTTTCAACACGAAGTGACTCGAATGGCACAGTGGGGAGTGCCTTTGTGTGATACGATAGTCCCACAGTGGGGTGAATCATTGTGTGATGCGGCATACCTAGGCTACTCGACAGGAGGATTACCTCAATAGGACACGAGGGGGATCACCTCTGTGTCACGTGGGGGACCCATGGTGGGGAGAACATCTATGTGACCTTGCAAACACATGGTACATGACAGGAGGAGTAACTCAGTACTTCATGCTTAGTGGAAAGCACCTTTGTGTGATTTTTCTGGCCCACTGTTGTTGATAGAGGAGGGGTTCTCAAGCAGACGAGGTGTTCAGAATGTAATTTGTTACTATCCCTAGAGAATCATGTGGCTGGCTATCATCTCCAATAAGGATCATATGTGGGTCAGCTTCAAAATTCATTTTCTTAGTGTTGTATACCTGGTCTGAGCTGAGTCTTATCTTTTTGGTATTCTTTCCTTAGTATAAATGTTTGGATTTATCCTTTTGAGTTGGGCCTCGTGATTCATTCTGATTGAGATGGGTTGACTCGGCAACTTAAGTATGTGTATGGGCATATGCCTAAGTAGGGTTGACAGACGATTTCATGCTTTGTGGTTTAACCTTTGTAGATATTGTGAGACCAAAGAGGGCCTAGTGGTCCCTATTAAGTGTCGTTGTACTAACCCCTACTTGGGATACACCCACACCTGGTTGTGTTTAGTGCAGATGATGGACAATGTTGTCTAAGGATGAGGGTACCAGGATAAGAGGTAGCTCGGAGGTGGACATTAGACGAGGTGTACCGCTGAGACAATCGTTCGAGCTTTGTACCTACCATTCATGTATGATCCTTGGTTGCTGTTTGCAGGAGTTGTTTTTAGTTTAATTTTATATTTTAGTTTACATGTACATTACAGTTGGGCTTTTATTTTGGCCCCTTTTTACTTTCTGTGCAAAAAACCTTTACTATATATTGTTTTAAATTGTGCTTGTATCCTTATTTGTGCATATATGTGTCAGTTTATAGGTTATAATGGAAATGCCTTCCAATTTTTAGGGAATATGCCTTAGGGTGCTAGTCACCGGCCCCTTACCTATTGATGGAGGGCTTGGGGTAGTCACGGAACGTGCCCCGAGGGATGGGTCATGACATCATGGTCACAACTCACAAGTCCTAACTCACTATACCTACCCATAGTAAGTGACCTTTCTATGCGAGTCACCATTAGGACACACCATTTCAACATAATCTCTATGAAATAACAACGCATCTCACAGTTGCAACCTACTGGTGCAAGTCACCATTGTGACTCACCAACAGAACCTACCATTGGAAAATGGGAAAAATAAAAAGTGTGGGAACAAGACACCATGGTCACCGATAATATCCCAACCATCATATATTAATAATGGAATGGAATGGTGTGGAATGAGCCATTAATATTGGAGTCATAGTATGTATGGTAGACCTCCTAATATTGTTTAATTATCTTATATTTATATGAATTCCACTCCTCATACACTATAAAAAATTCATCATCCCTCCACACATCACCATTCATATCAAAATATTTTTCCCATAACAAACCCCTCATAAATATTCTCGAAAAATCCCTTCCATGATACTAGAATACTCACGTTGGGAATAGTTAAATCCATGGATATATTTTTGAATAAATTAAAATGATTTTCCTGAATAAGTGGTAAAATTATCATGGGTAATTTTTCATTAATTTATTTTTACAAACAAATATTAGTTATATAACATGATTATATAATAACCATAGAATCTCCAACATAAATGGATGTTTTAATTTCATCAATACAATCTACCGCCAAACACACATTCATAAAATGGGATAAACAATCATTGTTTGTGTGTACGGAAAACTACCACCTCGTGAACCTATACCTTTTGTTCTTCTATTACCACTTTTCACAGTATAGAATAATGATATATTTATAGTTTTTATATTATATATTATATTTATAAATATTTTTTATACTATAATTTTTATTTAATATATAATTTTATGGTTTCCAATTTCTTGAAATATGATAATTTTTTTTGTTTAAATGTGGACTACAGCCTCATAAAAAGTGATTTGATTCATTGAAACATCACATGGAATGTACTAACAAAATTTTAAACAAAAATAATTTATTTATTTAATATTAATAATATAATAGTAATAATATATATATATATATATATATCAATTTCATTTTAAGTATAACAAGGTAATGGATGTATCGTTTATGAGTAAGTATGTACTACCATCCCCATGAATATTGCACTTCATTTCCTATCCCCAAATTTTATGGATTATTTAAAATAACTATATTATGAATATATATGATATTTTAATAGTTTTTAATAACCTTTATATGATTAAGTATTTGTATATTAATGTTGAAAAATGAAAAAATGTCAAAACATACTAAAATAACATTACTATTAACACTAGAAATGATGAAACTAATGAAATATTATCAAAAATTGGTTAAAAAGTAATTATAACAAGATCCAATATGTAATAATAAATATGATAAATATTCTTTTTATATTTTAATAATATTCATAATACTATTTTTCAATAGGATAAATGACATTCATCTAAAATGAACCACACTGTTAGGGATTTCATCTCAATTTAATGTCACTGATGCATATTATATTGCAATGAAGCATGATTTTTATACGGTATGTATACATTATTTTGTAAATTCAATATAATATTTAATTTATTATTCATTGATTTTTTAGTTTAAATTTCAAATATTTAATCTGAGGTGATTTGAACATAGTGTTACTTAGTGGTAATGACATTTCACAAGTAAATTAATTTTTATGGTGTTTTATTAATTCTTTAATAACTATAATATTCTATGATTTTATGTATAATTAAAATGATTGTATATTTATATATTTATAGTTCTTGTATTTTTATTTAATTTGATACAAAAAATCAATATGTCAATTCATTCTCAATTCAATGTTTTGATCATTTTAAGGGGTAATTTAATGATATCATTCTATTCGAGTTTCCTTATTCATTAATTAACATTAATGTAATTATTATGATCATTGTTTGATAAAATATTTATTTTTCTTGTCATATAGTTATTCATGAAATTTTTCATCAAATAAAGCATTTTCCCACTATTTGGTAAGTAAAATTTTGTAATAAATGTATTTACAAAATATTGACTTCATTTCCCTCTTTAGTTGGATAATATGTTTTCTTAAAATTTGTTTTGTTAAAATGGTTTTAATTTTTTTTAACATTACCAGAAAAAATTATTAAATTATTTTTCCATTTTTTAGTTTTTTTATCAAGTAATAATTTTTGTACTATGCACGATATTTACCAAATTACCCACCATAAATGTTTTAGAGTATCATTTTAAAGATTTAAATGTTAGTTTTAAAAAATTATTTGTTAAAAGTCTCCTTCATGTAATGGAATTTTAAAAATGTTTTCAAATTTTAAAATGATATTTTCCTCAATATTTTATAATTTATTGGAATATAATTTCCATTGATCAATGAAAACGACCGTTTATATTACTCAACGTTGGATATGTTATATTAGTAGTATCCTTATTATCCCTCTAAAAGGATTATGATTTTCTTTTATAGAGATAGTATTGAAATTTAATTCCTTGATTATTTATTATCATACACCTGAAATATTCAGTTTATTGTAACAATTGGATAATAAATTTCACCAATTATCCATATAATTTATCTTGGATATGTTTATTTACAGAACTATATAACATTTTAACATATTATGTTTACATTTAATGTTATTTTATTTTCATGGGATTTATTGAAAAATATTTATACTTTAATCAATATTGATAGTTGACAGGGTAATTTTTTTTGAATAAAATAGATTATTAAATATATGAGTAATGATTAATAAGTTTAATACATGAGTTGTGTACCTATTAAATGAATCCCCTCAATGAATCAGTAAAATCATGGAATGAATTAGTTGTCTAGCCAATGATAACATGGTTTACCCAATATGTTTTAAACCATATAAAAGATAAATCATTATATTAAATTTATCATGTGCGAAGGAAAAATGACTTCTAGTAATTTAGAATTTTCTTTGTTGAGAATTCAGTTATTATAATTTTCGATGAGATTTTATTCATTGAAGTAACATATTGAAGACTTTTTTCCCAGTTTGTTCACATAAAGGAATGTATGTTCAGCTATTTACCTTTCTATATTGATTATTTTTATTGATACATTATTATTTCTATTGTACATAACCCTTATTGATCGTATAAACAGAAAAATATTTTTCTTCCCTTCTATAGTAATCCAAGATGTGTAGAATGAATGATATTAATGTATTTTCTATGTGGGGATAAATAAAAACTCTTTAAAAGTGATGTTATGAAAATTGTACCCAATTTTAATACAGGACTCATATATTTATCTATTTTACCATTATTACTAAATTGAATGATCTTTTGGGATATATTCCTTTATAATCATTACAATGTAATGGTAGTAGACACATGTAATAAGATTCATGGTCTAATCACTATTTGGTCTATTTATAGACATCCCATTAATGTATCTATAGTATCATGAGGAGAATTGACAAGATAGAATCAGTTAAATTGGTTTATGGTGTATACCAACCCATTAATTTTAAACAATTATGTGAAATTACAAGGTAGTAGAGGTATCCTGATTCATGAGATCATCAAATCCAATAATTTTCAATTACCTTCATTGTGATTATATTTATTTTTATCCATGATATTTTTTTAAAGATATTATTTCAGGAAGCATATCATTCTAAATTTATTGAATAAATGTAATTTATTGAAATATATTTACCTTTAGAAAATTAATATTCCATAAAAACTTATGATATTCATTTTATTGATAAAATTGAATGATAATCATTTATTAATCTTTCCATATTGATTAATCTAGTCCAAATAGATAAATGGAAGGAGTATTAAATTTTTTTTCTTTCAATATATAGACTATTCTTATTGACTCATTATATATTCTCCTTTTGGAACTCATATAGAAAATTTTTTTTCACCATTGTTTTTTAGCGTCTACTAAGGATACAATAATTTTACTATGAATATTATTTTATAATATGATAGGAATAGTATTAATATTATAGAAATATTATGTAAAATGGGTATACATATGTAATATTAGAATCAATATATTCCTTGTTTAAGAACAATATTAGACTATACATTTTTTAAATATTTGATACCTTGAATATTATTCCATTTTAATAAATAAAGACACTGGATGAGGGTTAGTAGAGTTAGGATTATTATAGTTCGTATCAAATATGATATGTATATAAGAACATTGAAATGTCTTGGTAATGAATATTTTGTTTATTTCTTTTTATAAATGCATCCCATACTAAATACTGCAGGTGGATATTATTCTGGAAAATGTGTATCTGGGTGTAATTACATCAAAAAGGGACCATTGGGATTAACCCAATTAACACCATGTGTAAGACTACAAAAATTAATACATGGGATGTATAATAATCAGGTGGCATATTATTATGATAATTCACAATATTTTTAGAGGCTGTTATAAATTATTTTAATATAAGAATAAAATTATGACCTTGTTTAAACATATGGTTTCTTTTATTAAAAATATATTATCATGGTTTATACATCCTTGAAATGATTATATAAACTTCCCAATATGTTTATTATGGATCACTTAATGAATTTTTTTCATCAATTTTTAGGACATAAAAGAATCACGTTAACATTTAATATAAAGGAAAAGATGATGACTAAAAGCATTCAAATGGGATTATAATAGGATTGAATTTTTCCATGATTTAAAAAATAATGTTTCTATAAATATGATTAAAAACATATACATAAACCAACTCATAGACTCACCAATAATGATATGGATGGAGTTAACTAAGAGAACTAGTGATGGAGACCAAGGAGGAAATGAGGATAGATTTCATTCAAGTACAAAATATGAAATGATATGCCTTGGAATATATCTTATAGGAATGGTAAATTTATTTACATGGATAAAATAGGGATATAATTCTATTAATTATCAAGGATGTATGAAGATTATTATGGGGAGAATTTAATTTAATCATTTACATCAGTATATAGTTTGATGTCATAAATGTGTGGATCTGTTAAATTATCAGAATAAATGGCTTATTCGAAAGGATAACCACCTGTTTATTGGAGGAACTATTTTGAAATAAAATTGTGAAATTACTGATGTAGTAAGACCACAAATTAAATTGTAGACATATTTTTAAATATCATATTTTGGTTATAATAATCATGAAACATACAAGGAATGCCTTTATTTTATACAAATACATGTTTCCAGTAATATAAGAGTTATTTATACCTTCCTGAATTTATGAATTTAGGAATTAAAATATGATCATATTATGAAATAAATATTTTTAGGTTTTATGTGGTTAGAGTCTACCCCATTTAAGGATAATTTAGATGTCACTTACGTCAATACAACCTAGTGGTCTATTATAGGGTTCAGTTAAAAAAATTAATTATAAAAGTATTCAATTACATTTTGGGGAATATTTTGGAAGTTTTTAATATTTTTTTAGGTTTTATTATATATTTACATATATCATAAATATCAGTTATTAAAATTTGGATCATTGTATGAATAATATTTATATTGTTATAAAAAATGGAAATCTTCAATGTCTGGTGAAAACACGTCTCATATAGAGAAGTCCACGATGCTCTAACCCAGAAATGAGAATGATATGGGTTTATCACAAATCACTACCCTATGTCATGTTTTATTTGATAATATTTTCGTAGTTAAATGATTTACAAATAAATTTTAATAATTATTAGATGATGTTTATGTTGTGGTTAGGTTATTAATGTATTATATTAGATAATGTGTCCAACCCTTATTGATTTTGGTAAATATATAAGGACAGATAGAATGAATTTTCACTATTTAATTTTTCATCAATTCTCATAGAAGTTATCTTAACTAAATCATATATAAAAAATTAATTTCTATATGCTCATGTCATAGAGTATGCAATTCATTGGAAATTGATCGATGAACAACCAAATTATGAACATTTCATATTAAATAAATTCAAATAATGTATGTATACTTAATTATATTCATATATAGTAAAATAATTACTCAAAATTAGTAAAGTAATATTTAAAAATAATGTTACCATATTTCATTCATATAAAATTAATAAAATGGAAATTTATGTTTTCACAGTGTTTTGGTATTATGGTCCATAACATTCCTTTTATCCTTCAGATTCTATTAATCAATGACCTCTATAATGCTCTTTAATACGTTATGGTTTTCTTCCTGGTATAAATCTTCAAATTACATCAATTTTGTAAAACCTATAAAAATAAATATCTATTATTACATATCATAATTGGACACACCAATTTGTATTATTAAAATTATTTTATAAAACCCCTATTTATTAAGTATGTTTTCAACAATGAAACATCCAAATATCAATCAACATATTTTAGAGCACCAGATCATATTATAATGAAATGATTTTTTTGGAGAATGTAACACCCAAAAACTCTAAAATAAAAACTTTATATTAAATATCATATGTGACATGAAGCACACAACATAAAAAACCCAATAAAATATATATTTAATTTTAAACTCTTTGATTTCATGTGAAACACCACAGTCCAAGTCTAAATTAATTGTAATATTGCATATAAGTATATCCTACAAATTAAATTTGAGGGTATGAATAATAACAAATAAATTAAGAAAATTTGGTAAACTATTGATAATAATTAATTAATAACCATTTATAAGAAAATGTTTTTTTCCCAAATGCAGTTTTTTTCAGAATATTTTTTTCTAAAAACAAATTTAGTCACACTTTGCATACAAATATATGAAAATAGTTTTAAATAAAATTCTATAACATATTTCATAAAATGAAAAAAATACTTGTAATTATTTATATCCTAAATAACATATAGTCAATTTTTTATATTATTCTGAAATGATTCATTTTTTAAGAATAGTGATAAATATTTATTTTTTGATAACTATATTTTCAATTAAATAAATAACAAGGTTAAATTACATTTTATTTTATTAATAAATTAAATAATGTTAAATTTTATTAAATTTTAACTATATTACATCATTTTCATCATTTTCATGTTGACTATTTCATTTTAATCCATTTAATCTTATAAGAATTTACACTTTGAAAATATTCTATTTTCCTCGTATTAGTGTGCATAATTTTAAATTTGATTAATGAACTTATTTATATTTAAATTTTAAAAACGAATTACATATTTAAAATATTAATATTTTATTTAATATATTATGCTTAATAAAAAAACGTAACTTATGAATAATAAAATATTTAGAAACAATTAATTGTGGGTAAGATAAAACCTCATTTATGAGGGGAGACAATAAATATAAGAGTTATAATATACATAAATTTTATTTAAAAACATATTATAAGGAAATATTCCAACCTTGAAGAATATATGGGTGGATCAAAACCCATTTGGGGGAATTTTTCATTATTAAAATGTAGGTGTTACTGAATATTTTAAAAAACAATTCTGTGTCATCTACCCCACTTAAAAAAGAAAACCCAATATCCTCCCATAATAATGAATCCAAGAAAATTTGGATTATAAAATACCTACCGAAATAATTTCATTAATCCCTTATCTTCATATTATATCCCATTTTTTCATAAATCCCACCTTTGATGGATTATAGTGAAAACCAAATGATGCTATCCGAATAAACGGTATAATTATTATGTGAGAATTTTAATTTTTTTCTTCATCCACCACAATTATAAACTATTAAATAATTATTATAAATTATCAAATATATCATAAATATATGTCTCTCTATTATGTTATTATTATGACTTTTATCTCTCCCCTTTTTTGTCAACCGAAAAATGAAATTGTACATTGTGTGTACTATGGAATACGACCTCACAAACTAATTGTTTTCCATAACCACCATTATGTAATGAATATAACGATGTATTTAACACATACATATGTTATTAAAGATATTATTATACATATTTAATCATAATTTTATATTTACCATATTATAATTCATTCCATTTAAAATGTTTTAATGTCACTAATATGTAAGATAGACTAATGCCTTACAATGTGATGTGATTTATTTTTCTCAAACAACTATATAGAATGTAATATGGATACATATAGTGAATATATAATATATATGGGATAATATTGATTACAGATGATTATTATATGACTTAGTACATTATAAATTCACATTTTTCTTTGGAATTATATTATCCCATGTGCATATGTACGACCTACCCTCTCAACGATTCGATGATATTCATTTTCCTTGTCCAAATATAATGAATTATTTGATAAATATATATAATGATTATATATGATATTTTGACCACTAATATCCTTATATATATGATTTATCTTTATCTTATACACATGAAATATATCAGTCATTTCAAAGAAGACATGGGAAAAATAAAGCAATTGACACAAAAAATAAGGAATTTAAATATATATTATTAACAAAAAAGTTGTAAAAAGTTTTAGTAGGTTATTCTATTATATTATAATGTGATTTATTATTATTAAATAAATTATTAACATACCTCAAACAATTATAAATTTTATTTAATGATTATCAAATAAAATGATGCATAAAGTAAGGGTCATTGTCTCAAATTCTCTTCATTGAGGTATACTTTTATTGTAAGAACATAATTTATTTTTTATGGTTTATATAACACCCCTTATTATTTTAATATCATGAATATGTAATTATTTATATTATTTTATTTTTTGTTTTAATCATATTGAATATGTATATTTGGTTTGAAAATTACCCAGTGGTTGTGAATCTGATAACGGATTTCATTTCATTGTATCACATTACTTCTTCGTTGTCTTTGAATTTCTAAGATAATGGGTTTATATAAATATGAATATTTTATTTTATATTGCCACAATTTTTATGCTGATTTAAATATGATTAAAATTATTGATTCATTAAATAATTCTCACTTCATTATTATATCATAATAAGGGTTTACATCAATATATCATTTTACTCAAAAATGAGTATTGTTGAACATTAATTGCTAAAAAATATGTTACAATTTTATAATAAAACCATCCCATTATCATGTAGTAATTTTAATTTCCCCATATTTCGTACTAAAAATCATTCAGAAAATGTATTCCGTAAAAGATTAAATCATCAATCAATTTAGTCAAAAGTCCATTTCATTCCAAAAAATATGTTTAATAAAAATCTTTTCATCCTTATAAATATGAATTATTAATTGAATTTTACCTATATAAGTAATTTGGAAAACTAATTAATGAAAATTCAAATAATTTTTGAAAAAGGAAAATTTTTCATTTATATAAAATGTTATTTGATTCTATTAAAACTTATAAAAATTTAATATAATTTCCCACCACAATAAAATATAAATGAATTAAATGATCATTTTCAATGATTCAATTATTATTTATATTAAAAGGGTTTATCAAAAATATATTGCGATCTTTTAGTTTTAAAATTATGATATTAAAAATTATAAGGATATTTTATTCAAGAATGTATTGAAATATTTTCTTATGGTATTACTATTCATAAATGAAAAAATCAATATTAAACTAATAATCTACTTGAGATATGTTTTATTGATTCCACAGTTTTCATTTCAAATTATCATTTAGCATCATTATTTCCTTGTAATACATTCAAATTCACATTCAAGATTCATTTTTTAGTCATTAACGTTCCCTTGAAATATTTCATTTCTTGAATAATTGGAAAATAATTTCCCATAAATATCCACGTTATTTATTGTTGATATTCATTTTTCTTATTTATTATTTCATTTATAAAATTAGAATTTTACATTGAATTTTATCTGAATGACTTTGGAAATATTGAAAAAAATTCATATCCTTCACTCAATATAGTTATCTGATGATAAGGTATATTTTTTTAAATTAAATGAATTATTTGATATATTTACAGATATTTGAACATGAAGATATAGGTGTGGTCTATTTATAGATGTCCCCTTGATAGATCAGTGTTATTATGAGACCAATTAGTTGGGAATCCTTGGATAAAGGGGATTCTATTAAATACATACCCATTAGTTCATTATTATCTCAAGAAAAGTCTTGACAATAAACATATCATTATGACTCAAAACAAAACATCCAAAAATTAAATATTTTTCTCATTTATATTTGAGTTGTTTTTATCCATGTGATTATCTTAATATAATAATCAATAGATGTATTTATTCATCAGTTTATTGACTAAATAAAGTTTTTTTCATTTGTTTTCCAATATATATTGATTATTAATTGTCCATCTATTATTGAAATTGTAATGATTAAATTGAAAACTTTTTGTGTAATTTACCCTTAAATATTGACATTTTGAGCCAGAATATTTAATGGGAATTTATTATCACTTATTTACTTTACCACATTAATTTTGCTTATGATTCAAGATAACATCTTTTGTTCGCATCCCTGAATTATAATTCATAAAAGTGTTGTGTTATTTGAAAGAGGGTTGTTTTGATAGTGATTATTTCTATAAATTATTCGAAATTCACAGATTTATAATTATTGAATTTTCATTTAGGAATGAATCGAATAAGTATTTTATGCAATAATGAGAAGTTTTGTTAATGGAAAATGTCATTTCTATTTTCACATGGAACGGAAGATTAATGAAATGAATGTGGATTTTCATCAAATAGTTGTCTTGAGATCTAAATTTTCATTATGGGGAGGAAATTTCTATAAATTTTCCACCACATATCCTATAGTCATCAAACAATATTTTCAGATGTTTTGATCCCTCTAATTTTGAAATGGTATTATTTGAGCGCAATTATTTTGGTAATTTAATAATTTATACATAAACAAATTTTAAAAAATGGTTGAGAAATAAATGATGATAAAGAAGTTGATTAATGAAGATTCATAAATTTTGATATTTTCATTATTGTAGGATGTTTTGTGAAAATAGAATGAATTTCGAATATTTTTAGCTTCTTTAATGTTTATGTTTTTTTGAATGAAGATAGTTCATTTGAACAAAAATGTGTATTTTGTGACACATTATGTTTTGGGAAATATAATTACATAATCTTACAATAACATAGTAATGATAGAGGAATCTATTGAAGTATCATATTTTGACCAACATGATGCAATAGAAATCAAATTCATGTTCTCAAATATTCCACTAATCTTTATGTTGATAAAGTAAAAAAGGATTAACCAAAAAAGAGAGAAAGGGAGTTTCAAAAAAAGTGATCAAATAGAGGTTGTTCCTAATCTATAAAATTAAATTAATGTTAGTTTTATGGGAATATAATGAAAATGTCATAAAAATTAAAATCCAAAAAATCTAGTTTAGATTAGTGGATTTCAGTGTGACTAAAAAAATATCATTGTATGCTCCTTGGACATGACCTTAGTTCTGAACCAAATAAAACAATGGTGTTTTCTTTCTATTTATTCATATATGTGTTTGAAAAATCCATGATTCCATCAGAGAGTTTTAAAAAATTCCTACAAATGATTGTAAAGTATCTGTTTCATTCAATGAAAATGTGGACTCTTGGATTCAGATGGGCACTATCAAGGTGTTCCTTGGTTTTACATGTGTTATCTGAGTGTACATGTTATAGGTCATAAATATTTCATTTTTTACCGATGATTTATTAAATATCTGTTTAGTTACCATTTTATATGAAGAAAAATTATATATTTTGAAGAAGAGAATTAGATCTCATCTTTGATCTAATCGGATAGATGGTTTAACACCTTAATATTTTGTGAATTTTTTTTCTAAATAATGTAATAGTTTATATATTTTTCATTTCACACAACACATAATATAGATTGGGTTTTATGAGATCACCATGTTAATATTATGTTGTACATAACACCAATTCATTTATTATCTACACGCAATGCATATATAATCATGCGGTAGAAACAATAATATGCTTGGTTTTTTATATATACAATTATTAGTCCCTTAAAAAATATTTATGAAATGAAGGGCCATGTTTTACCAAACTGTAATATACTAATGTTATTAAAATTGAAACATTATTATTATTTTCACTTATCAATTGGAGAGGTGTTAATTTTTAAAATTAATTAAATTATGAAAATATGTTTTAATAATTAACAAAATAAAAATTACTTGGTTATGAATTTATTATAAATGAAAATAATACTTTTTTTGAATCTGTAGGAATTCAGTTGCTAGAAAATAATATTTATACAATGAAACACTATTTACCTCATCAAATTAATTATAATTCTTTTAATAAATTATTTTAATATATATATATATATTTATTATATTCTTGAAAACTATTTAATTTTCATCTTATGATTTCTCAACGTAATAGATAAAATTATGTCCAATTTAATGAAGAACAATTGTATTCTTAATGAAATTTTATTGTCATTTAATTATGATGATATTTTAAATTTACATTTTGACACTACTATAAATTTTATTTACAAAAATTAAATTATTTTTGAAATAGGAATATCCAAATTATCATGAGGTTGTGGATTTCCATTTTCTTGATAAGTTTTTTTTAATGAATAATGAAGAAAGAAGAATTTTAAATTAAAACTACATTTTCAACTAACATATTTTTTATATTTAAATTGAATATTAATTTTATTTGAATTTTTAATTAGTTCAACATTATATCAATTAATCTAATGTAGTTTATTGGAAGATATTTCATATTAAAAAAAATTAGACAAAAAGTTCAAATATTTGATGTTTTTAAAGAAAAAACCCATTATCTCATTATATCTATGGAATTTATTTTAAATTAATTTCTACCACATATGTTTTTAATCTTTTCAGAACTAGATTCCATACATCGAATATTTTTTTTATAAATAATTACATCAAAATAGTTTTCACAAAAAATATTACTGAATTTAACAAAAATTAAATACGACATCTATGGTAAAAATAACATTATTTAATGTATAAAAATAGAAAATAATATAAATAAATTAAGCAATACATGTATTAAATCTATTGTATAAACTTTTATTGAACATATTACATGTTCACATAATATACAAAACATGAATTAGTTCGGTTTTATATTTAATTATTGATCACAATTGTGTTTCTTTCTTCGTATTATTTTATTTCAAATTTTTTGATGAATTATTTATATTAACATATAATGGAATGTGAAATTAGTTAATTATTTTTATAATAATTAACGAAAATAAATGATAATAAAAATATTAAAATTAAATTAATTTGATTGAATATTTAACTTTATTATTTTGGGATTAATAAAACATGTTACATAGTTGTGATATTGAATTATTTAAATTATATCTTATTAAGGATAGTTTAAAAAGTAAATTAATTATATAATGTCAATAATGACCTTAACATTATTTTACAGTCAAGTGTATTTCATTAAATGATTTAAAATTTACTAAAAATGATATATTATTCAAATTATTTTAACATTTCAATAAATATTAAATATGTTATATTAATATAAAAATTTATTTTTTATAATTAACAATATTTACCATCAAATAGAGAAAAACATTTTTCATTTTACTTCTTCATGTAGTGTTTTTGTTAATTAAATATTCTTGTTTTAATAAATGCGAGAGTTTCTATTTAAAAAAATAATAATAATTTCCTTAAATTATTATTATTTTATGGTATATGAATTTCATTATTCCCTAATTAAATATAATCACATTATTTTTAATAATTTTTTACGGCGTGGTCCCATTATGGAATGAAAAAATCATTAATGTTCCCTTCAAACATTACTTCAAGACATATTCCATTAATGATATTGGAATGAATAATAAGAAAATTTTAAATACATTACTTTATGGCCATGTTATTTGGAGATTGGAAAATGAAAATTTTAGTTGCTTGGATTCCATATATAGAGATTTTTAGACACGTTGAAAACTGAAAAGATGAATAGGTGGGTTTCTAGGTCTAGTCTGGCTTCAAAAAAATATTTTCCATAATCTCATTGGATGAGCAATAACTAGACAAAATGAACTCCTCATTGATAAAATGGATCTAAAATTAGGCTGGTATGCCTCTCATTGACATTTTATCTTCCAGTAACAATAATTTTTACAAAAATGTTGACATTAAAGTGAAGATTAATAACATAGATAATATACCATAAATAATAAGAAATGTGGTAATGAACTAAAATTCATAACTCAGAATGAAATAATGATCTGGGAACCTTATATGAATGCAATGATACTATCCAAAATTTTATACAAAAAGGGATGTCGACAAAAATCATGTTTCTATATAAATAATTGAAAAAATAGATATAACCATCCATATTCTTGATGTGCTATAGATTATCTCACACTAAAATCCCTACTGATAACTACTTATAATCATTCAACATCACATTATTCTTCAAATCCAATCATTCAAATCAAAATATAGAGTACATTAGTCATCTATATTTATGATTCATAATATGAATTTACCCTTATATGATGTATTTAACTTGTTGTTGGTTCGCATTCTCTATTTTGACTAAGCCATCTATATGATTAATGCATGTTGGGGCCTCAAAATTTCATGGAAAATGTTGAATCTCATTATGGATTCATGCTGGTAAATTGTCTATGTTTTTTATCATAGTAGAAATAGATCCTGGATTGATCGAGACATTTTCAATCATCAATCAGTCATAATATAATTTTCATATATGTAAATGTTGTAAATAATATTCATTCTATAAAATTTAAAAACTCCATCATATTTTTTTAAATTTTAAAAACATTTAAAAATGCCGGTATTATTTCCCTTTTATATGCACTATGGGTGTTTTTTGGAGGTCAGTTCCAAATGGGTTGACTAAATGCATCACATTTGAGTACTCCATATGGAAACAAGGTTATTCTATATTTTAAGTGGTATTGAGAGAATGTAAGAGTATTATAATGAAATGTATTTTTGGACTATGTCATTTTTCATCATCTTTAGAGGGATGAATATTATGGCTGATCAGGGCAGTTGATATGGAAAGAAAATGAGGTGGGAAAAATATATTGTATTATTATTATTCCACCACCATAGTGAAATCATTTTTACATGGTGATCCTCCTAAATTATTAAATTTTATTCCTCAATGTATAAATTTTATTTACACTATTGGGACCAATTTGTGTATAAGGTTGTATTTTTTGTCAATAGTTTTCAAAGAAGATATAAATAAATGACATCAACAAGTACTCCAATGAAATATAGGAATGGAAATTCGGATGATTGTTGTACTCATCATATGTTTAAAGAACATGTGCCAAAGGTGACACATTTCTTACAATAGTGAAGAATGGTGAGGTATAATCCATCAGAGAATGATTAGTGAAGAATTTTATTTTGATGAAGACCATACAATTCTCCATGATTTCATGAGAACCATGCAATAGACTTCTCAAAGAATAGAATGTTATGATTTCCATGAACTAGAGAATGACGATTGAAGACGAAGACGGTGTGGAAGGGAATGGAATTCTTAGATGGTCATACAATTCACAATGTCTCAAAATATGATGATGCAAAAGATGTTCTTTAAAAGGATGCATATCATGATTTTCGAGTTTGTGATGAAAGCAGAAGAGTTTTTGAAGAAGCCATGTCACATAAATGAAGCATCTTTGAAGTGTTGTGATTTTTTACAATGAAAACAATAAAATACAATTTCATTGACAAGGGTAATTTCATAGTGGCATGTCGAGTTCAAGGGATGTGGTTAACGGTCCGTGTTTGAGCCAAGAATATCGACAAAGATATTGATGATCTGTAGGTGGTACAAAGAGAACAGAAACAAGGTGGCGTCGTTAGCTAGTGATTGCCAAATTTTTGGGCCTGAGAATCGACAAATGAAGACAACTGGATTTTGACAATGGGAATTGTGTTCCGTTGACTTGATGTAGAAGAAACTCGCGGGCCGTATGTTTTTAAAGATCAGAGAATCAAAATATGGCCAAGGGATAAGGGTCGCGATGGAATTGGTTTGGTCACGCAAGTGACCTATGCGCCGTGAAGAGGCCTGTGCACCCAGACTTGCGTGCCAAGGGAAGACTTGTGCGCCGTCACGCAGGGTGTCCAAATTCCTATAAATATAGGACCACCCCTCCTCATTTCTTATGAAGTTAAAAACATAGAAAAATCAGAGCTCTCATCGCGTAGGTGTGGTAGTCGCTCAAGTGGTGTGTGGTCATGCATGTAGACTTGTATGCCAGTGTTTGAAGCTGAGCGCCGGTTCTTGGTTGTGCTCCCAAGGTAGTTTGGCTGATAAAATAAGTTTGTCACAAAAGTTTGAAGTTGAAGAAGGAGGTGTCGTGCAGGTGGGTTGGTGATACCTGCATTCTAGTTTGGACTTGCGCACCGATGACTTGCACGACGTATTGGGACTTGCACGCCAGGCTTGGAGAAGAGCACCGAGTGTTTTTGGAGCTCACCTATCCTTTTTGGAGTTGCACGAAAGATGGATGGTTGCCCGATACCTTCAGCGTAACAGATGATGTATTCATTTGCAAAGATGGAAGAACAATGAACAATTTGGTCTTATGAAGAGAAGTGGTACCGAACACACATGACTGGTGTTTAACACTCTCATTGTGCTTTGCGAAGAGAAGAAGAACAGTTCATGCAACTAAACTCAGATCTGCGTAGATAAAATGGAATATATCAATACACTCAGGTGTCTGTATTGGGAATCGAAGGAAGAGAAGATGAAGATTTAGTGCATTCACTTATTTCACTAAATAAGAAGATTGAATACAAAAGAGCACCAACTAAGTAATTTGATGCAAGCATTTTCTCATGCTGAACAGGAGACAAAAGACATCAATGAAAATCTATTGAAGAGACCTTCACATCTATTAACTGATTGGGACTTCACCAATGGAAGTGAGCCAGGGGGAGTCAACAAGAGTGACCCGAGGGACGCAGTGAGCTATCCCTGAACCTTTGTAAAGACAGTGAGCCTGAGACAGAGTGTATGTGCCTGAACCGTTGTAATCCACAACTAGTGAAGAATAGTGGAATTTGGAATGATCGATAAATTGTTGGCGTATGCTCCTTTGGACACATCCCTTATTGGTGAACCAAGTAAAAAAAATTTGTCATCTATTTGTATGTGAATGTTTCATTACTGATCATATCCATCATACAGGTTTTACCAGTTTCTACCAAAATGGGAACAAGATCATTGGTTTTAAAAGGAATGTTGACACCCTGATTCACCCCTCCCCTCTCAGGGTGTCTTGGGGTCCTACATAAAATTTATCAAACATTAACCACATAATTACACATTCTTTTTGGGAGGGACATTATTTCATTTCAAATAATGGGGTTGGACGTGAAGGAATCATGTTATATAATGTGTTACCTTGATATTTGATACCGCTATATAAAACTTATTATTTTAAAATGACTTCACTCAAACTAATGTAATTTGATTATTTAATTTTTAATTCATCCTTATTTAAGAAAATTCAATATTTTTTAACAATATGATAATGATGGGGAAATATAAAAGTTAATTTTTTTTCAAAACAAACAATGTATTATATATTAGAGGTTTGGATAGACCATAATTCTCCCATGAATCTATTAATTTCCAAAATTTTAATAACATGTTGTATGAGAGACTTTCCTATAATGTTTATATGTTGGTATTTATAAGAATTCAAACCCTCCTCATCTATAAAAATACATCCATTATTCACATTATTCACACCTCTCATGAGAATTTGGACCATCCATATCCGAAAAAATTATATCCCAACTTCTATGCCTTTATCATAGAGGCTTATCAATTTTTAATTAATACAACCAAGAATTCCATTCATGAAAACCATTACGTGTTCCCCAAAGAAGATTTGACATCTGTCAATAAGAAATCCTGTCTTATTTTCATAATTCACCAAAAAAAATATTCATATTCCTTGATTTTTGAATAAAATTTTAACCATGAATATAATGATATTTTTTAATCTATGGGTTCATCTTATCCAATAGACATATCCATCAAATTTTGTAACTGAATTACCCTTCGTGGGTACATAGGGATACTGACTCATGAAACAATTTCATTCTTTTTCTGTAACATAAATCATAGTTGGGAAATATTATGTGATTAATTTTGTGAAATATATATATATGTATATTATTTATTATGTATATTTTATTCTTTAATTAAAACATAAAATATAACATCATTCCTTCCATATTTTTAAATATGTTATCTTGGTTTGTGGTTGTGTGGAATACTGAATCTTAAATGCGATGTGAATCATTCATACTTTGCTTGGAAGGAATTATGATTCGGTCTACACAAAATATAAGACATATATGAAATTATAATTCTAAATTATTTAATATTTATTGATATATACTTATATTTCAGTTACATTATTTCTATCAACAATATACGAAAATGGAAATAACATTCATGCATACATATGACCTACCGTCTATATAAATGGTGTAATAAATTTCATATTTCTATATTTTATAGATAAATGGAAATATTTTTTAATGAATATATATATATATATAATTGTTATTTTCATTTATTTGAATACAAAAATTATGATCTTTTAAATGGAACGAGTATAAAAATTCAAAATATATTTGGAAAACATCCTGAATATTGTGTGAGATGTATCATTATCATTGAACTATTTATAAATTGGTAATTTATAGTAATAATTAAATAATTTATTTTATTATAAATAATTATATGGTTATATGGTATTTTTATAATCAACTTATATTTATTATATATTATTTTTTAATGTGTACTAATGAAGTCAAGATGTAGTGTAACATTTATTCGTCTCACTTTTATTGACGTGAAACTTATTCCATACTCACCACTCGTTTATTTTTTTGTGTTGTATATAATTCCAATTAATTTATTCATGGATTAAAATAAATATTTTCATTAGTATTTACAAACTATTTTTAGTATCTTTATTTCATGGGGTTTAGGGTTCGAATATTACCAAATCATTCAGGTAATTTTTCTCACAATTTTCTTTCATTAAGATACATATATTGTTGTGAACCAATATTATTCTATGGGGGTTATACTATCTAGTGATTGGTTTTATCATGAATATACATATTTTAGTAATATTCTAATCTTTATGTGATTGTATTCTATCATGGGTACTATGATTCCATGTTACCTATGTGTTAAAAGTTTATTGTTATTATCTATTCGTTTACAAAGATCATTTATGAATCTTATTCCCTTGATGAAATATTAATATCGATATCTCTTTATATCTTATTATATTTATTCTCCAGTTTTCATTCATGAAATATTTAGTTAATAGAAACCTTTTTTCAGACTTTGGAAGTAAATATAACAAAAAATGGTTTTCTAAAAAATTTGAATTCTTTTCTATTTTTAGTAAGAAATAAGTGTTCATTCAAAATAAAGTTTTTTAAAAACATTCTCAAATATTTTATACTAGTTTTATATGTCAATTAAAATAAAATTTTATCAATGTATTACCATTTTATGAAAATGTTTTTTAATAATGAATAATATTTTCATTTCCATATGTAGTCAAATTTGTAAACATTCTACGAAGAAAAAGTAATGCTCGACATATATAGATTTTACTTTCATAATGATCTCACATCCATGGAGGCTTCCATTTCTTTTTTAGAAGATTTATCTTTCTAAAAAATTTACTCTAATTCAGAAATTTGTTTAATGTTGTTTAAAAAATCATTGTTATTAAAATATTGATTTAAAATTTTTCAATATATATTCCATGAAATAATGTATACAAGATATATTTATTTGTAATCATATTATTTAAAAAAATATGTTTTTGAAGTTTTTTCATAATTTATATAAATATTATAAATTTAACAGAAATGAAAAAATTGTTTCAAAATATTTTCAAGAATATACTATAAGCTTTCAATTTTATTTTAAAATAAAAAGGTTTTCAAATATCATAATGTTTTAAAAAACATTTTTCAAAGAGGAAATTATATTTTCTAAAGGAAATATTTTAAATGAAATTTATTTTATTTATTTATTGAGAATTTATTTTATGATATTTTTTTTTTATATTTATTTTTAATAAAAGACTATTTTAAAAAATTAATGTTCGATGTGATCTTTTAAAATCTTTCTCAATCTAAGACGACATTCATCAGAATAGTTAAGGATTTAATAGAAATATTATCTATGTACACCATTCTTATTCATTCTTTGAATGATTTATTTTTAGGATGTCAATTTTTTTTGAATCCATTTTCTCTTCCATGGGTTATATTCATATAAATACAACTTATTATAATGGGTGGTTATTTGATGAAATAATTATGAAACTTGTCTCTTTTCCACAATGTATAATATGATGATATTATTATTATACACATTTCATTTCATGTGTTATGATATGATGTTTATTATTCCCATATATTTTTAACAGTCATGATATGTGGAATGTTTTATTGTCTAAGGGAAATAATTAATATCATTCCATTATGATATGTTTTGGACATCTGTATTCCTCTAGTTTATTGGGTAATGTCTTGTATAACATGTGATAGACATCGTTGGAGTGAGTAGTGAACTCGGTTCAGTAAAAGAGTTTTCGTACTATGATAGTCTTGGGACTGAACAATGAATACTATGATTTTCATGGGTGTAAACCTTGAAAACAAATATTCATTGGGATGAAAACAAATTTCACTATAAAGAACGGACTGAAATTGGGGAAGTTGTTGTGTCCAACCCCAATGGTGCGTCCACTATGAAGTTACCTGATTGTTTATGGCAATATCAATTGACTTATATGGAATTATTTTATATGCTTACATGTATTCCACAAATCCTATTACTTTTTCCTATGTTATTCCCACTTAGATTATTATGCACACCCCTTATGATTTTGGTCTTATGAATTAAAATCACCTTGTCATGACTCACATTATGATCCATGATATTCATGGTATGATCATAAAATGTTAATATTGTTTTCTCATATCCCTCTCATCATTCATGGATTATGTACATCCCTAATTTATCCATGTCGAGCTTCTTATATCAAAGCTTTTGGAATTTATTTTACACTCGTTAGAAATAATGTATTTAAGTTGGTTTACTAATGCGGATATAATCCAAGACCTATGTTGAAGATATTTTAAAAAATTTGATTAATTTGTTCCATTATTACAATGAATCTAAACGGTTGTAGTCCACATGCTTTTACTTTTTTAATTTGAAAAATATTCATCTAAAATAATGTGGTAAAAATTTATGAATATCTATGGTATTTATATATTTTATTAAAATAATTTTTTATTCATTCTTTGGAAAATAGGAAGATAAAACATTATTGATATACCTAGAAATATTTCTAAAGACATTTCTTTGAATAACTCTAAGGATTCTCAAAACTTGAAATATATCTAAACTAATGTGTCATAATTTTGAAATCCTATAAGAAAATTATGATAGTTTTTTTGTTTTATTCCATGATAAGTGATTTTCTTACTAAGATTTATAGTATTCAAAATTAGAGTGAAAAACTGAAGTAGGATAACATTTAATGTGACATAAAATTTTATTTGGATATGTAAAATGGGATTATGACTGGTGTGATAGATGTTATGATCACGCCTAATCCGTTTTCAGATAACATGATTAATTATGGGTAACATAACAAATTATTAGACTCACCAATCAAGAGAATGAAATAGTTTTCTAATATTTTTAGTTATGGTGACAATATAAGAATAAGTATATAGTTTCCATTATTTCGACAATGTTGAAAGAGGCACCAAAGTGAATATCTTAAATGAATTTAAATATTTTTTAATCTGGAATGTAAAGACAAAATAGAGTAACTACAAAGATAAAATTGAATACTCGGTTAACAAAAATAATGAAAACAATGGACTTATTAAGGATCATCAATAGTTGAATTCATTAAATGTCGAATGAATGTGAATTATGAAATTAATTTTCCTAAAATGAAATATCAAAATAATAATTAGAAACATTGTTTGAGTAATTATTAAATGTTTTCTTATGATGTGACTACAAGTGAGATGTGAAATAAATGTTGTATTAGGTAACATGATGATTTATCTTTGTTAATAACATAAGGATGACATGGAAGAATCAATGTGTTTATATATTTGTATCTAAGTTATGTGGTAGATAAATTGTGAAATAATTACGAATTGTATAGATTACATTTTTCATTAATGATTTAAATGAATTTGTGTTATTGTTTTGATGGAGTTGAAAGGGGATATAATGGAAATGTGATATAGATGGGAAAAAAAGATTATGGAAAATATAACCTTTAATATGTTCTTAATGTTAAGATATTGTTGTTTTTGATAATTAAATGAAGGATATTAATTAGTAAATTGGACAATATTAGCTAACAAGTAATTGATTAACGATTTTGTTGAAAATATGGTTTACGCTATAATTTATAAAGATAACAATATTTCCGATTTTATGGAATATATCCAATAAAAACTAGAAAATAGAAACATTAATTTTATCCATAATGATTTATAATAATTCAATTTATTTCTATGTTTCAATAGAATAAATTATTTCCATATTTAGATGTATGGTATGTGGGAAATAGGTGTTTCTTTATGATATTGTAGGTATAAATGTTTATCTAATTTTGAGAAATTAAGTGACCTTTTTTCTAATGTTTTAGACATTAATCTACTAGAAGGATTATATGGATAACTATTGGTAATGGGTTTAAGTTATACAATGGTTGAGAATTTTTATATTTATGAATTATCTCTCCATATATGGATTTATAAATATCAGATAAATTCTGATTCCATTTTTTCAATGATGTTATCAAAACTAGGATGGAATGAATCATCATCATGCCTGAATTTCTATTGGTACATTAGGAATTTAAAATTCAACATTATTTCATGGTTCATTTGTTTAATTGGAAAATTGGACTTCCACCACCAAACATTGATATTGTGTAAATGAAAAGGGATAAAATAATGTAAATATTTTTTTATAAGATAGTAATGGAATTCCCCACCTCTATGAAAACTATTTTGAAAAATATTTATCCCAATAAATTTTTAACACAAATAGATACATGAATTGGAAACCCAAATCATGCCCCAAAAATTTATTAAAATAAAAGTATTGTAACAAAAACTCATGGTGTAATGAGATTACACCAAACCAAAAGAGGGATAATAACAAGTAGATAAAACACAGAATCTCAAACACATAATGAAAAACGTTTGGCCACTCCAACCAAGCTCCAAGGAAGGGGACATGCTGGAATGTCCGTGGAATAAGAGTAGAGAGTCGTGCCATGTGAGAAGAGAAGCACTCGACAATGAAAATCAAGGAGTTCGACTATATTCATGAACTAACATCTTATTAAACAATTAGTGTTTGATATCAAGATATGTTTCCACATAAATTTCACCATCTCTTATTCTCTGATAAGATAATTCTTCTCATTGTTCCAGTTGAGAGTCCAAATGATTATTTACCTCCACATCATTCGCGTCTGCAAACATCACAACCAGGTCAGAGACTTCGTTCCGTTTATCATCAGGAGGTACAAAAGTAGTTTCGATCTCAAGTTGTGAATTAGCATCTTTAGTGAGAGCTCTAAAGAACCTTGCACTCCGGCTAAACAAATTTAATGCAGTTGATGTTGCAGTGTTGTCATATTTATAAGTATCAAGTGGCATAGTGAAATGTTTTAATTCCAGTTGAGAGTAATCTCTATGCTTCATCAATTTTTTGGATTTGGAGTAATGAATCCATCTGCATCCACTATTTGTTATTTCAGTTTACTAGAGCTTGAATTCAGGAATTCCTCTTCAATTTGATTAGAATTCTTACCAGTCTACAGAAAGGGTGTTTTCTGTGATTTTCATGTATGTAGGTCAGATTTAGATGGATCCTCTCTATTATCATCCTTAGTGGGGTCATTCTGAACACTGTGGAAAACATCATCGAAACCATAGAAGAGTGCAGGTTTAAAACCACTCTCAACATTGTCCATGGCATTAGACTGAGCTTCAACAGACATTTCAATATATTATATTTGTTCACCAAAGGGGTTCTTAGTTCTAGAGGGTCCAACAAGAACAATCGCTTTCATAGACTCACCAGTGAAAGCTACCATTTCCATCTTTAGCTTGCCCTCACAACCCACGTCTTGCGAGAAGATGGATAAAATTTCTTACCACATCAACTGGATACATTCATAATTTAAATAAAACCAAAAAATAAGAGGGAAAAAGTTCATCAATAACCTCTTTTAAGAGACCATGGTTTCCATTTTGAATCCAAATTAGTTTTGGAGGGGTTTAATGACCTTGATCTCAGTACAAATCCATGCAATAGAAGGCCTAGATCGTTTTTTGTTGCAATGTAAAACTTCAACAGGGAGCCAATAGGACTGTCAATCAGAAACATGGCCATATGCATAAATAGTTGAATTAGTAAACTAGGGAAAACTAGCCAAACTGGGATAATAGGAGATTCAATGTTAGAATCAAAATCAAGAGTCCATTTCAGAACATTAATTTTGCGTCCACCAAAATCACATGATCTTCTCACCAAAAATCTATAGTATTCATTTTCAGATGAATATTTAAGAAATATGTTAGGGGAATTAAGAAAACCAATTTCAAAACTGACAAACCCAATTGCCTCTAGATATTTCCTAAAAAATTATAACGAAGGTAGTCGACGAATCAATTTTCCAACAAGAGGGAATCACAAGTCTTTTGATTGATGATATAACTCATTAGAAGAAAAATAAGTCTCCAAATGAACATTATGCTTGATGAAATTTGGGACAATGTGAAGCTCCTCAACCATAACCCCACCACTGGTAGATGGATAATTTGTTTGTCAAGGTTTCCCCACTGCAATGTCTACAAATAAATGAGTATTGGCCCTAGGGTTTCTCCATTGATCCCTTGTGGGTGTTAATTTCGTCATATATGGGAGGTAATCCATCCTTATATTCATACTTGAAAACCATATATATCTATCTTAATATTGTCCTTTATATTGAAATGATGGTCTTGTAGTCACTACAAATATACAGGTTTTATACCCTTAAACTTTTATTGAAGATTCACTACATGGTGATCAATTATCTTTATCACTCTTTATGATTATTTATGAATTTCAAATTTTTCCAATCCTCACTCCAATCTTATGTTCTCCTATATGGAATCTTTGTTATGAGTAACATTGGTTAACCATTAGGGTTCAACCATTCGATTTTTAAAGGAATTTTTTGAATTAATTTTTACCATGTGGGTTTCTATGAAAGGAATATATATGAATTAAACATTTTTTAACCCAAATGAATCTGGAGGGGGGATGTTAATTCTAATGGTGTATAATGAAACACCTTGAGATTTATGTGTTTTTTATTTTTTTATAATAACCATAAAAACATTCTACATTTCACACAACATATAAAATATTATAATGATGTATATAAATATATATTATTTATTAAACAATTTAAAATTAATATTATATATTTTATTGAAAATAGTTAGGAATAAATCCAATTATACATAAATTATATCAATTATACATAAAAAATTCAAATTTAATTCATAGGATCCAATTTCACAATGAAATTAGATAGAATAATATCTCAAACATTTTAACTTTTTTGATTTATAAAATATATGTCTCATCCCATAAGTGGAATTAATTATAAACTAATTTTCACAACTTCTATAATGATAAATATGAAGAAAAGATTCCATATTTTGAATAAAAAGAATTTATAATAATAGATATATTAAAAAAATTTTGACAAAAAATATTATTGTATGTAATTAAAATTAATTATAGTGAATAATGAAAACACTAGAATAATTAATTAGTAAACTTGGATAATATGAAGGTAAAATGAACCCAAACATAAATAAAAATTATTATACGAAAATATAATGACAATATTCCATAATTTATCTAATTTTTATAATTTTTATGATATTGTTCGATGAAATGGATCAATAAAATATGTTACGTAATGAATAGTCAAAAGGTGGCCTTCCATACATTTAACATTTACAAATCCCTAAGATATGAAAAAACCTAATTTGTTTGGTTGGAGACCAAATATTTAAATAAAAGTGGATTATTTTTAACATATAAATTAATATTTAATTTTTAGAGATGAATAAATCAGATTATATTTTTATGGAATTCCAAATGCTGTAAGTGTTTAATTAATAATTAATTTTAAAAAGTGATACTAAATATAATAAAAATTATTTATATTGTTAAAATTAATGTTGTTAGATCTTTTATTCATATATATATTTGAAAATAATTTAATATAATATGTTTAAATTAAATATTTTACTTTCATTTTTAAAATTTAATGTATGTAAATAATTTCAACATTGATATAAATGTTATTTTTAATAAATTATTTTTTAAAAATATTTTGAAAATTTAAGACAGTAATATTACATTCTCCAAAAAAAATAATAAATTAATAAATATATAATATTTATTATTAATGAAATTATTTATTATTAATAATGTATAAATTGACATTTAAATAAAAAACAATTGTTAAAATAGTTGTTGTAAATGTTGTGTTTATGTATGTCACATGTGCTCATTTTATAATTTAATTTCAAAACATGTGGGATTATTTTTTTTAAGAAAATAATATATTTATAATTTACTTTTTATATATTTTCTAATAAATCTATGTTTTTAGACATAATTGTTAATAAACATAGGTTAGAAAAATTAGTTACCAGATTAAAAACCAAAGTTGATAAATGTTTGGAATAATGGATGTTAATGACGAAAATCATAAAAAAGAACATATATTTTGTGGTGGATATTTTGATATACCTTAAATACCCTTTAATAATTTATTTTTCCATTAACTAATCACATGAAGTATGTTAGACCTCCTAGTAGTTTTTTCGTTTGGTTATTTACCAGAATGCCACCACACATCCTCAATATAAAACCATTCTTTCGTCCCCATCACCAAACCTCTCAATTCACATTGGCTCATAAAAACCTTAACAACATATCATTCATCATCATTGAGGCCTCAATTTGGACATAAACCCATCTAACTAAGCCCATTGTTGCAATACAATATGAGTTACCCAAATAAGAGGTAATATCATTAAATAAGTACTTCTGTATTATTTTATCTATCAACAACCTAAATTAATTTTATTTAAGGATAATATAAAAATACCAGTATCCCTAATATACTAATAGTTTATTATTCAATTTTTGTTTGACTTACACTGACAAAAACTTCCATCAAATGGGTAACAGGCTTAATATTTGTGTGTACGATTGACTACCACCTCGCAAAATGATGTTGTTCATTTCTCCATTACCACCTCTCCTTAATTAAAATTATGAAGTAAATACTTTTTATATAAGACATATATTATTATTATTTATTATTTTGAACACTATCTTTAATATATATTATTATTTTTTGATTTCCAATTTTTGTATTTGTAATATTTTTTTTGTGGATTTGTGTACTCATACCACCTCAAGGTGTAGTCATAACATCATGTGTTGCAACGAATTTATTAAGGATGGGTTATAAAAAAAATTAATGATATATTTTAAATAACAATTATATGTTAATGATAATGTAAATATACATTTATGAAATTTACATTGTGTCTTTAAATTCCATTGGAAAAATTGAAACACTGATCGTGTGTACGTACGACCCACTGACTCCAAGAAAACATTTTTCCATTACATATTTTTAACTTTTAAATGTTATTATGAATATTATTATAATTAATATATTTGATAATTATATCCTATTTGAAATTATTCAAATATAAAAACAATTATCAAAATAAGAGGATCAGGAATGAGAAGAAAAAACATATATGAAAAACAATGGGATATTACCTAAAATGAAACATTAACAAATAATTAATAATAAATTTTTAATATAATGTAATTATAAAATAATATATGGTATTATATTTGATAATATGGATCTATGGTATATTTATAATAAAGGTTTATTTAATATATAATTTTTTACTTTTATGAATAAATTCAAGTCATAATGTAAGGGTTTTCATGTCACACTTTTATTTCATTGAGACATATGACATATTCCCCACTCATTTATTTTTATGTGTTATATATAATACCAATGAATTAATTATATTATTCATATACATAAATTTATTAAATTTTACTTTTACATTTTTTTATATTTCTTTTATAGGGTTTATGGTAAAATGTTACCAAATTGGTATAATAATGTTTATCTCTGTTTCCCTTCCCTAAGATACATTGTAGGATATTCACTTATATATTTATATGGGTTCCATATAATTCTTTCTATAATGTATTATCTTTAACCTAATTCTTGTTATTGTATTTTTATCTTTTTTAATGTCATTCTTCCATTAGTATTCTAATTAAAAATTTATAAAGTGGTAATATTTTGTTGCTACAATCTCATCATTTATAGGGATTGACTGTTATTTTGATTCCTTTGAAAAAACATTTTTTTCCATATCACAAGAATTGAGATAAATTTTATTATTCTCTATTTAGGAATGATATCTTTATGTAATGTCTCTAATTATCTACTCTTTTCTAATAAATATAATTATGAAAATGTTTATAATAAAATTTGACCTTATTTTTATTTTTAGAAGGAAATATGGGGTATTCCAAAATCATTTTTTCAAGAATATTTCTCAAAAAAAATATTATCTACTCTTAGGATTTTGTAAATTTTTTTAAACCATGTTATATCTTTTAAAAAAAATCCTTTTTTTAAAAACAGAATATTATTTAAATTTTCAGATCAATACTCTTTTTTAAACATTAAAAATTACTAAAATAGTGTTCTACATGTACAGAGATTCACACTTTCATGACCATCCTTACTTTTCAAGTTTATAATTTAATTTTTGAAGAAAATTTTTACTGAATATTCTACAGATTCATAGTTTTTAATGTGGTTTTCAATAAATTTTATTTCATAAATATATCAATAATTCATTCATTATTTTCAAGTTATATTCAATGAAAATTTTTTAAAAAATGAAATACATATTTAATTATACATTTTAGAATTATTTTCAATGATAATTATTTTTTATTTTTTTTTTGATTTTTTATATTGTATTAAAGGTATTTTCAATGAAATAGTTTTTTCTAAAACATTTCAAGCATCCATAATAATATTTGAATGATAAATTTATAAATAATGATTTATGTCTCAAAAATATATTTTCCAATATGATAATATATTTTTCTCAAGAAACATGTCAAATGAAATTTTGAATCATTGTTTATAAGAAATATTTTTTTAAATAGTATTGAGAAATGTATATTCAATGAAATGTTATTTTTCATAAAAAATGAAATAATTGATCATTAAAAATACACCACCATATAAGATGAAATCCTTTAATATATTTTCTATTTCACTAGGAATATGATGTATATACACCATTTATATTATTTCTTTGAATTTTTATGTATTTGATGAAATGTTGTTTGTAAAAACTATTTATAATAATAATATTATATTGACGTCAAAATCACTTATTTTCATGTCATATTATATTATGAAATGATTATGAACCGTATATGTTTTCCATAGGTTATGATATTATATCATGTGTGTGATACACAATTCATTTCATCATTTAGAATATTATATGTATGAAATCCATCTCTTTTTAGGTCGTGGTATGTTGATTGTTTTATAATCATTGGGAATATGTAAATATTATTTCATTACAAGATGGGTGGGACCTATATCTCCATAAAATGCATTGGGTAATGATTTATATCCAATTAGATTGACATGGCTCAATTAGGGATACAAATCATGAATATAAATTACTTTCCACACTACTATAGTCATGCGAATGATCCTTCACTACTAAGATAGTCTTGGAAGTGATCCTTGACAACTAATATGGTTTATAGTGTGAACATATTACACTATAAATAACTATATGTTTCTACGGATGGTGGCCTGTCCCACCTAGTTGGAAATCACACAAGAAGTGACCTGCGGATTTTCTTTCCAATAAGATATAATTTATTATGAATGATATTATATTATTACTTGTATTCCAAAAATATTTCTTCTTCATATGATATGATATCATTGATTATTATTATAATTCCCTTATTATTATGATCTATTGTAATGAATATATTCTTTCCATGACTCATGTGTATGGTCTTTGATATATATGTGAATGATCATCAAATGTTAATCACATGTTCTCATATACATCTGTTCATGATAAGGTTACATATCATCTTTAATTTCACCTAATGAGCATCTAAAATCACCCTTTATTATTTTTACATTCCTCATTTTTGAAAAATGGGTTTATGTATGTATACAAAACAGGAAGACAGTAATGGGATATTATGACGATCCATTAACATAATAGAATAATTTAATCCATTTTCTCAAAGACAAGAAAATATGACAGTAATTGAGAATATAATCTTTAAATTAAAAAAAAAATTATCAATAATTATGTGAAATCCATGTATGATAATCCAGGTTCTCTATAGAATTTCATTATGTAATAGTTCATGGTATTCTTGGTAGCGAGGCGATGTTATTTTCAAGCCTAAAACATATATGAAAATTCATGATGTTGATTTTGACGCTCAAAATTCTCTTATTATATAACTATTTGAAAAAATATATTTCATATATATTTGTATCAAAATATATATATATATATCCTTGTTAAGTAATTTAAAATTCCCAAATAAAGATTAAAAAAAATAATGGTACCCAAAAATAATGATTTTCATTATTAGTATTCTGATCTAAAAACTCATTTAGATAAAAATGTATATAGTTATAATAGTCAAATTATTTATTTTTACATATAAATTCTAGAATTTATGGATGAAATTAAATTTAGTAAAATTATGAGTAAATTACAAAGATGTATTCTGATACTAAATAATAATAAAATATGAGCTCTTGAGAAATGGATATATATATATATATATTATTTTAATGAACTATTAAGTAGTCGGTGGGGTCATTAAATGATATTCTATCTATAATATACCAAAATCTAAATAAAAAAGGAAATGGAATTCAAATCCATGAAAAATCATGAAAATAAAAAAGTTAGGTATGATTGAGATTATGTGTATGATGAACTTCTATAAATTTTTTCTATAAAATTAATGATAAAAAACTGTACATTTTAATGAAAAAATATTTTTATTGTGTTTTATCAGAAATGTAATCCTCAACGAAGTACAATTATCATGGAAATTTGATGATATAGGATAATAATTAGAAAACATCCATAGACCTCATAGAAGAATACCAAAAAAGGGATGATTTAAATTACAAAAAAAATTACAGGGGACAAGCATAGTTTGAAAAGATAAATAGGGTGATAATATATTTTGGAAGATGTAGAGTATGTGATTAAATTATATATTGAAGTTTCTGTGATAAATGCATTTGAGAATGTAAAACACACAATTTAGGAATACAATAACATTTATAGTGTTATAAATAACAATATCTATCTTTAATGCAATTTATATGAGAATTACATTCAATGAATGAAAAAAATTTGGAACATTGTTGATTGTGTCATTAATTCATGTGGATCACCTTGAAGTAAAAATTTGATTTACACTCTGGAGAGGTAATAGAACATTTGAAAACATTGGAATGACTAGAATATTTTATGAGTTTAAAAAATGGATTAGAGAGAAGAAAAAAATGATATCAATGGCCATATATCAAGATCATTCTGAAATTTTACTATTTTTTAGTTCCTTAAAGAAGAACTCATTTCGTTAATGATTGAACAGGAAAGATAAGAAAATCACTGCAATAGAAGAAGAAACAATGGTCTGGATGTTTTTCAAAGGTTGATTATTGGGATAGAGGTAAACTTTCCTCTAAAAGAGTATATAAATCCATGAAGGATCAAAGATATATATATTTATTGGAATAAAAGGAATTGGATATTATACTAAAACTTCGAAGACTAGAAATGCAGTTATTGAAATCAAATGGATGAATAAGTTTCGACATTAGAACATATATCATAATGACCTAAAATAGATGAAATTGAACTAAAATGTGATGAAATATTAAAAGTATCCTCAATAATCAAAAACACGATTTCTGATCAATGACGTAGACAATTATATTTCACATGTGGAGGGAAGGATATTATAAGATATTTTATTGTATTAAATGTAATATATATGGATTTATTTTGAATACAATGTTTTATGATTATTTGGAATGAGGATATCAGAATGGCTAAGAACCTTCCATTCATCAAATGAAAATGAATTCATATCATTCATCTTATAAGAGAAATTATTTTTATGGGTATTTTCTTCACTATTCTAAATTTGTTGATAATGATTTTCATTACCGGAATATAAATGGTTGAAATCATAAAAACCAAACTCTAAAAAAAGTCGATACTATTCTAACAAGAAAAATTACATATTAAAATAATTATTCTAATCATGAATTAGAATATTTAATAAATTTAAAAAGTAATTTTTGAATGATATTGGATGGGACATCTTAATCGTCTAAAAATTTATGTATCCCATCGAAGAAAATAATAATATTCAGAAATTCAACATTGCATATATCACTCTGATTTATTTAAAGAAGATAAAAAGATGTATTCCTGACAATAGATAATCATCCCATGTGATAAGAAATTAAATAATTCATAATGTGTATAAGGAAATTGAAAATTTACTACTCTGATTTGGAAATGATGGTTCCATAGTGATCAAATTTAACTAAAATAGAGAATTATGAAAAGATGATCTAATTAAATTAAAATTGATCTACCTGGATTGATTGTTTCACAATATTCTTAGACTGATTAAAATGTTTGACTCAATACTCAAAGTTACATTTAAGGAAAAAGGTTTCATAATGAAATGTACGAAAATAAATTATCTTATGAATGGATTCATGGAAATATTAAATTATACTAGGTAAAAAGTAAATGAATTACTTTTTTATTAACATTTGAATCGAAAAAACATGTAGTACCATAGGATGGGTTACCATAATTAATAGAGCATGGAAATATTATCCAAGAAAATGAGTGAAGTTAGATATCACAATATGAAGCATGATTTGAAACCCATTGTTACAATTTCATACAAGGACTGATTAATTTAAATTCGTATCGACAAGGGTTTATAATGTAATTGAATCTTCTTGATCCACTCCACACAAATGTTTGAGGTAGATTGATTGTCGTTGCAATACATTGAGTGGTACATAATTATTTTAATGTATTATTATAGTATAATGGATTGTGTGGTGTATTTTTAGTCTAAACATGATGTGATTAACATTATAAAGAGATTTATCTATGTATTTATGAATTAATATAGGGACATAATAAATAGATTACAATGTAATAATGGAAAAAAATATAGATCCATTGAATTTGAATAATACATAAAAAACATGGTATCAAGCCTATGGTTTCATCGTTGATAGAACCTCTACGAAATGAGAGATTGAGTGAATGAATAGAAATATGAATAATATAGAGAAAAATATGTTGATTGAGTTTTTTTTCATTATATTAATGGAAATAGACTTTTAATATTCTACTGCACAGACAAAAATAAGGTTTAATCTTGGAGTGGAAATGACACCATTTGAGATATTGCATTGAAGGAATCCTTTGCTAAAGAGTTTTACTGTTTTTTAATGTAAATGATTCATCTCAAAGATAAATTGGATTCAATGATGATATGTAGATATTATAGACGAGTGTTTATTCCTTAGGTACTCAATAAGGATTAAAGCCTATATAGTCTATAATAATTAACATTGAATTATTTTTGAGTGTGATGATTACAAAATAATTGAGGATAAAAAGATGAATACCATGAAGATCACATGTTGGTGTGATTGATGTTAGATATGAAATATTAAAAGGGATATATTTAATGAAAAATAATTGGTAATTCATTATCAATATTCAAGGATCTCACAATGATGACGATTAAGATGTATAATCAATAGACAAAACCATATCTGAAAATACTCAACCAAACCCCCTAGTTCTACACAAGAGAGGAAGGTGATCAATCCAACATCATTAAGGATTGGACCTCACCTAATAAGACAAGTTGAATGAGGAATGACATACATTACTCTCCCCTAGAAACTATAGAAACGTACAAATTTGACGAATCATTTAATGTTGAATCATGGATTAAGGTCATGAATAAAGAACAATATCAGATAGAAAAAACAATGACTAAGGAAATTGAAAAGATACCTTAAAATCATATTGTTATTATAATAAACCAGATCGTCAATGGTGGATTACAAAATCCTGGAAGTGTGATTAGAAATAAGACACCCATAGTGTGTAATGAATTTTCATCAATCAAAAGAATTTATGTTGAACAATAATTTTAACTAGATGAGAAGAATGGTATGTATGAAAATAAATAAATTTTATAATTGATGGGAAATATTTTAGGATAATTAAGTTATATCTCGACGAATTTTTTATTGGTCTCTTATGACATGACATTTTCTTTTAACACCAAATTTTTGTATTTCAACAATTAATCATAAATGATTGGAATGGTGGATGAGTTATTTCACACCTATAATGTTTTTTAAGGATGTTGATTTATTTAATTTCATTATATATTTCCAATAAACCTTTTGGGGTTTTAGAACCATGCTTTTTTATAGATGGAATTATATTTTATTTTATATTTCTAATCAATTAAAGAAATAAAATTAAACAGAATATGCATAAGGAATAGATTTTGTATTATATGTTTCAATATTATGTTATTTTCAGGAATGTAAAACATCCTTGTTTGATTTTTGTAGGCAAAGAGTTTTAGGAAAAAAATGAAGGGTTTGGTCAAAAGGATTGTTGAGCACATATGTCTCAAGAATGTGGGGTAATGTTAATAAATTGTATACAACTAATCATATGGTCATCAAAAAATATTTTATGAATGGATTATCACAATAAATTCATGGAGTTCATACATGAATAAAATTCATACATGAAATATAAACATTACTCAAATACATGTTTAAAAAAAAGAGAAATATCTAACATTAATAAATTTCAATTAAGGGTGTTTGGAAATTTCAAGAGTTTAATGAATTTAACTAATTTTTGAAAAGATGAGAGTTTCATGATTGTTGGATGTTTTATCAAATGTGTGTAGTTTAATGAAAGATAACAGTTGATTGAATATAAAATCTAGTTTCCAAAAAAATTTTATTTTTGTGAATTATACTTCTATGAGAATACATGAAATTGTGAAAATATTTTGCATTGTATTAAATATTAATAGGAAAAAATATATAATATAAAACATCAACATGATGTTATTTGATATTATAGAGATCATAATTATGAAAAACTATGGAAGACATCACCTAAATCAATGTGCAAGTGGGAGTCATTTAAACAGATTCTATAGAAATGTTGCCATATCCCTAAAATAAATGTATATTAAACTTTCATGGATCTAAGTGACTGTATTTGAAATATTTTAATCCACTATATATTGAGTGCATAATGAATTATTGTATAACTGACACAATATCATGGTGTGATTCTTGTACTATCCCTTAGATGTGATACTTGTAAAACTATAGTGTGGTGTTTTTATTTCTTCTTATAGGTGATTAAAATTTTAATAATTCCATAAGACAATTCTAAGACGTTTCTACAAATTTGAGCACATGTTCTATCTCATTTAATGGAAATATTAACACCCTAATTCAACCCTCCAATTATAGGATTCTCCCTGATGTTATATGTCTCATATCCCATGAATCCATAAAGTGTAAAAATAAGGATATTCTTGGATATGACTGAGGGAATAATGATATTCTATTTTTATTGTATATTTTGTTTTAAAATGTAATATCGTACTGGGTTGTGTATCTAGATTTCAAATACATCAAAACAATTCAGTCATTTGATAACTGATTATTGTATATTAGTACATTGGTATAAACTAAGACCTCATCTAAGAGTTACTAGAGCATGGTTTTTTATATGATCCACTTATCATGAAGTTTCCTTTGTTAAAAAATCATCATAGAAGATACCAAAGATATAATATATGGTCATTCTTTGAGTCATTCGATCAATTTTTTTCTACATATTCTTCATGGTTAATCCATTGGTATTTCAATCTATCTGAGTCCCAGAAACGTTTCCATCAATTTCAATTAAATTATTTAAATTTCAAAAAAAAAATCTATTCAAAATAAAATATACATTATGTATTATTATTAAAATAAGAAATTTCTCTACTATAGAAAAATCCACCTTCTTATTTTTAATTTTCCTCTATTTATCAATGTCTATTTATTGAAATTATTTATTTTTCCAAAAAAAATTATATGATTCTTATGAATAACAACCATAAATATATGGAGTGAGGGGAAACCGTTGTGGATCATCTTGTTTCCACAGTGAGCCAGGGCTCCAACATCACTTTCCTCCCTTAGAGTAATTTCATGGAATCTGAGGGGGATAAATTAATTACAGGAGGTTCTCTAGTTTTACATTACTTTTGGGTATCCTAGTCCTGTGTTACCTTATTGATTGGATGTTTTTTGGTTTCTTGTATCTTTTTTGTGTTCCTCTGTATTCTTCTTGATTAAAATTTTTATGTTAGATTAATTTTTAACACTTTGTTATTGTTTTTTTATATGATTGTTTTGGGTGATAAATATTTTTTTAGGAATATATTTTATTAATAATTAAATTTAGATGTATTTTGAAACACAATTTATTTCCATAAAGGTGTTTATGATTACAATATTATATCCATTGGTTCCACATAAAAAATAAATTATTTATAATTCGATTTAATATGTATACAATTTTATTTCCATGATTCATTTAAGTATTTTCTATAAATTTCAAGAAATGCATTATATTTATAGGGATTTTTTTATTATTATCATATGAAACATAAATATATGAAATATGATATGAGTGAAACCTATATTTCCCACCAAATCATTGTGTAAATGGATATATGTCATAAAATAGAACAATTTTTTCAATATGTAAGACTATTACTGGGGTTACAAATTGTGAGTATGATGGTGTTAATCTATACTCACGGTTTTACATGTTAATAGGTGTAAAATATTATAGGTTCACTAATGTTGAGTGTAAAGGAAATAGGCTATAGCCAGAATTTAAATGTCAATAGATTATTGAGTATCCTGGTTGACAAGGATATCAAATCATATGTTTAGGATTATGCCAAATATTTATTTTCTTATCAAGTTATTTCATTTTTTTATCATTATTCCATATTCATGAAATAATCATAACTTTTATATGATGAAATAAAATTTAGGATTTTTTTGATCTAGGTCATTTATTTTAATGTTCATTATTTTTTCATTTTTCATTATGTTTTTTTATTACCATACAAGGTATTTTTATATTTAGTTATGTTATTTATATATTTCACATATTTTATTTCATATTTATTACTTCATACATTATTATACATATTTAATATTATATAAAACATGAGCTCACCCCCTTTATATGTTTCAGACCCCCATTTTTTGTGGTGATAATTTCATGTGACATTTTTAGAAAGTGTATAGAGGAGAATGATTATATATAAAATGGTGAAAGAATTGTAAAATTAGATTAATATGTATCTTACTTCCAAATAACTAAACCATTACGTCTGTGATATGTGTGATTATTTTAGTGATATATTATTCAAATATTGAGTCTAATATATTATTTACGTCGGGTCTATCTTGGGTTACATGAGGTGCACTTGATAAAGGTGCACCAAATAAATGCATTAGAATGAAAATTTCTAGATATAAGGCATTGTACAAGGAAATGTAGACCAAGGAGTACTAGCACATGTTCATAAATCATAGAACTTGTTATTGGGGTGAATTCAAATTATTGTATTGGTTAGAGTGACACTCAACTTAAGTTTTAGAAGGAAAATTTATAGGAAAATTTATAGAATATTGAATTTGAAAATATCCATGTATTTCTAGAATTAGTATAATGTTTCAAGATCACAAATATCATTAAGGAAATTTTGTTAATCTCAAGTAAATTTTTCATATACAAATTCCTTGAAACATGATTATTATCATTGAGAATATATAGAATAAATTACTTTTAATGAGGATCAAAAAATAAAAATGGATAGCTTGTATGATATTGGCATTAACAGTTTTAAAAAAAATTATAACTATTGGTATAACCATCCATGAAGGGTGAAGAGAAATGATGGATATTTTGAGTGTATTAGAAACTATGGAAGAAGATTTGATTTCTACGGTTTAAAAATACGGTATATTAATGGAATGATAAGTGGGGTATATAATATGTTATATCATTAGACATGTTATTACACATGGAGTTTAGAAATGAATCAATGGGATGTGGGACAACTCATACTTCATTGATAAGTTCATTTTATCATGCCTTTGAAATAACATGAAATATTCTATGTCTCAATATTTAATGTGTATAATGTAATTTTAAAAGATATAATTGAGTGCATAGATAGAAAAAAAAATGTTTCTTAGGATTTATTACAAGGAGAACAAATATGTAAATGGACCCATAATTCACCCATCCCCATCTCTATGATATCAGATTAATATGGAAAATATAGAGCTAGAAATATAATTGTTAGTAGAGTAGAGATAGAGAACGCATATAGAATCCTTGTGATTCCCTCCAACTGTATGGCCATTGTGATTATTGTGGTCATCAAGGTGGTAATCATAATGTGTAAAGAGTAATATATGTTTGGAATGGACAGTAACATCACATAATGTTTTAGTTGTTCGAAGGTCGAATATCATATGAGGCACTATATTCATTTTTTATACCAAATCATTAAAAAAATTATCATGATGCTTTTTATATTTTTTCCATTCTATTCCAAATCCTATTTTTACTAATAGATGTAGAGATTATTCAACTAACATTGGTGTTGAATAATTCAATTAACGGTTTTTAAAATCTATTTTTTGTGAGTTAGAGATTATGGGTATATGAAATCATTATGGATATTTCATCTTTCTACTGATATAGTCGTAATATAAAATAACAAAAAATTGAATGGTTATACTCTCAATTTTTATAAATAGTTTTACAATAGAGGACTATATCATTCAATGATTTGGAAATAATTTTTATTGTTTTTATTTTTTAGGACTGTCATATGTGGATTATGATTTTTTAACCCTAAAATCATCATAGGAGTAGGCTATTTTGTATTTTCCTTCAGATTTATAATGTTGGTTTTCTTGGAGTTATTTTTAATTTCATGTACTCATTCCCAAAATAGGATACATATTTACCCCCTCAATATCATATTTAGTTAGGATACTCATAAAATACTAGCATCGATCTAATTTTTATTGATTCTTATTGCGTGACACCTTCAACATTTTTGATAGTTTATTTCATGTATATGTTATTCACCCATCCAAATATATCTCAATGGGGTTCTCAATTGTTAATTCTCTTTATGAAATAATATGGTAGTGAATGGTTTTTCAAAGACTACCATTGGATTAATTTTCTATTATTTATGAATTTTTATAGGCCTTCAGGGATATACTATCCATTCATTCAATTAATGTTGTCTATCTAGTTTTTTATGATGGATCATTAACCATCATATCACCATATTATGGGGATTTATAAAGATATAACTTACGATAAATTTTCGTGTCATTATGAACGTCATGACTTTTTAAATATGTCTTTTAGTGCCATGAAATGACCTTTTATATTTACAGGGACTCATAGACATAGTATTTTTTGATTTTATCGATTAGTTCATAAAAGTTATAATTTATCAGACCATAATGTTATTGAAAACATAGATATTTCATTATGAGAAACTAAGGACTACTATATAATCCCTTAAAAAAATTTAAATAATGGGAATGTGTCCCAATATATTTTCTAGATAATTGATTTATATTTCCTTATTCATGTGGTTCCTCAAAAGTGAGTGTCCATGAATGAAATCAATTTACATGGAATTTATTGTAGCAAAATACCATTAAATGTTTCATTGGCACATTGTTTATTTCATATTATGGGTGATTTTTAGATTATTATATCTAATTTCTATTTGAATTTATACTGATTTCAATTTACTCGTAGAAAGAAAAATTATTTCATATGAAATAATTACTTTCATACGACAATTTACTAACTATTGAGGATGTTGATATGTGATGGTGATCAATTGATTTTGTATTATGGGCTCTTATATAAGGTTTTTTACATGATTTTCATTATTTAAGTATAATTTAATAATTATTCAATAATGAACTATTATAGATCAGTTTTTTTCATTCTTCTCAGTGTAATTATTCTACAAATAATATAATGTTATTATTATTAGTGTTTTCTATATAATTTATATGAAATTACCTCACTGGTGAATGTCTTCTGGTAAGAACTAATAAAAAAATAATAAATAACATTTATTACCTGTATTTTAATCTAGAAAAGAAAAACTGGATGTAATTTTGGTTGTGTTAATACTTTTATATATATTATACACCTAATAAAATAATTTATTTTCTGATGAATAAGTTTTATGTTGTAATAATTTTCTTCTTGAGTGTTTGATAATACATTCATAGCGAAGGAGGATCATGCAGGGATTTTTCCTCATGTTTATAGTGATGATAGTATAGAATAGTCATATATTAGTACTGTCAACTCATCCTTGTTACATCATATTTAGGATTAATTTTCTGTAGATTTCATTATTGTGGATTGACATGATTATATTGGTTACGTTGGTGTTATTGAGAGATATTTAGAGGATATAATTTATTAGAGGTTGTTTTGTGGGATTTTTAAATTCATGTAGGTGATGGAATATGTGGTTATTTATTATTATAAATCCTAATATGATGTTTACAATAATAATCTATCCAAGACATACCATATATTTATGAGTCATCTCTTGTTTCCATGGGTGAAATGAAAAGTGTTGGAGTTCATGTGAAGGTGTGTAGACATTCAATATTTTAAATTTGAAAAGCATGTTATTAGTGGTGTACTTTGGCCGTAGGATTTACCTATGTGTAAGTGGGAGTTAATTTCAATTGATTTTTTCATTGATTTACCTCATTAACAAGTGTTATGTGATGGAATTTTTGGGATTATTGAAAAATTGTTAAATTCAATTCATTTACTATATATTATGGAGTTTATTATTATTGAATTTTGGGAAAGGCCATATATATATATATATATAATGAATGTAAAAAAGTAATCAAAGGCCCTATTAGATGACTAGGTTTCCCAATTTACCTCATGAGTTTGGGGATTTCATTACTATTCACTAGGATTTCATCTATGCTTTAACACAACATTTCATCCTTAGAAAGATAATCAAATAGTGTATATTATTTATATTTTATATAACATTATGATTGTTTTTGTTCTAGATTTTTTAGTTTCATGGGTGACACACCTTCAATACGATGAGGGTTATTATAATAATAACATTACCTCATCGAATATAATGAATTTATTAATGTGTTTTTATCAGACAACATATATCCATGTCTTATGATATAATGTGGCTGAATAGTTTATGATTACATAAATAAGTAATTATATGGTTGAATTAAAATGTTTAGAATACTCATGAGTGTAATATGACATCGTAGTACAGTGATAATTTTTATACATATTTGAGGTGGAGACATCTTTGTTTTAAAATCAAAGATAATGTGTTCATGAATCTTTCTATTCATCGTGGACATGATACTAAATTATCTCCTCAATCCATTATCTATCTATAAATTTTTGAGTAAATTAATGAGAAGTAATATATTATATACCTTCCACCATAGTAGGACTACATCCAGGATGTATTTCATGTGGACCCTCATTATTGATATCTCTACAACGACTCATATTTCATTTGATTGGAATTTTTTCTGGTTTTAGGTTATTATAATGATTCTATAGATTTAGATGGAAATCTATAATCAAAATGAAAAGTTTTTCTATGGTAAGATCATTCTCTTGGTTTAATCCTTATTTAGGATTAGTGTCTTGAATGTGAATATATAGGAACATGGGACTTATATGTGGGCCTGGTATCATTAAATTTATGTTCTCTAATTTTCCATTATTTTTAAAATAATTATTTTAATCTGATGTAATTTTTTTACCCCTATGATGTGTTCTCCTATGGCGGTTTTATATTATTATTTGAGAGGTATCTAGCATGGAATTTTGGGTTTCTTGGATGATTTTTTTAGAAGGTTTTTATTATTTTGGAATATAAACATTTGTGAGTTATCTAATACATCAACATAGAAAATAATATCTATTTAAATGGGATTTTTTTGATAAATTAGGACAAGGATAAAGGGAAAAGGAATGAGTTCATACTAGAGTTTTTTATACAGAGAATCATTATGGTGCAGCTTAATGAAGTGGACCACTATGAATTGGTTGTAAGTGATGGTGATTATATAGTATAGTTTGTAATATGGTGGATAATTGGGATATGAAATTGAACTTGTATTGTTTTATGGGGAAGTATCCATGAGGTATTTAGATCACTCTCTCTTGGAAGGTAAGTTAGGATGTTTCCTGGAGAAATGTGGTTATAGCTTAATTGATCCCAATTTTTTAATTTTATTAGAAAGTCCATGTGTTAATATAATGTGAATCCTATATTGAATCAATTGAATTGGCTATGTTTCAATATGTTTTTTGATTCTTAGCCATATAGCCTTAGGTAACATCCCACCTGGGGTTCCACACATTGGTGCACTAAGAAAGATAGTCACATAACCTCAAGTGTGCCTCCTCGTATGCAAGATACCACTGCATTGCATCCAGGGTATAGTCAGCAAATCATGAGGAGACTATAGACTCTTTTATATGAGTAATATCCCAAGAGAAATAGATAAACAATAGTGAAAGAATATATAATCATAACAATACCAATATCTCAAGATAAACGTAGAAGGAAATACAATAACCTATTGGATAGAAAACATAACATAATAATTCAAATGTCATTGGTCTAAAATGAAAACTTAAAATAATGACACTGATGAGTCCCAATAGGGTCTAGAATGATGTCTGATTCCCTCATCCAGGCCCCATTCCAAAATTAGAAATCTAACAAAAGGTTATTCCTTTATCCTATTAAATAACAATAATGTATATCCAGACCGAAATTATTCACCCTCAGTAGGGTGTGAGTACGACTCAGTATGCCACCACCAACGGTGTCTAATAAAAATCCAGTCTAAAATAGTTAATGCAGTGGTATAATAAAATAAATATAATTCTTAATTAAAAAGTTATCACATTATCAAAAATTCATTATTTATCCACATGAATACATAGGCTAACAGTTACTCCAGTACCTTAATACACTATTTTTCCCTTGAGGTAGTTTGAAATATTTTATGTTTTAAAATCAATATTTAATAATCCTATGGGATTTTGTTATCGATTTTATTACAAAGTATTAAATGGACTAATTAGATTCATTGTCAATGGCCAGCTATTTGCGTTTAGGTCTCCATTTCTAGGACTCCCTGGAATTTAAAACAAGAAGACCATATCCCACATAGGTCAATCTCTATGTTCTTCAGAAATCGCTAACCTTTTCCTTCTCTCATTGGCTTTATAAATAGCAGACCGTGTTCCGCATACATTCAGGAAACAAATTGCCACTATGGGATTCGAAAACAAAAGCCCATGTCTGATTGATATGTTCTTTAGAATTAGAAAACTATTTCCCCAACATGTTTATCAAATATTAATATATGTAGAAAATATATATAAACATAAAAAATATCACAAAAAATAATATATCAAATTAATCAAGATTATTAAATAATAATCCTCTTATCATAATTATTCTCATTAATAAATCCAAAAATAATATAATAAAAGTGATACCATTAAATAATTCTATTATTAATTAATCATATCCATTATTTTAATTAATTCAACAATTTATTAAATCCATTTCCGCAATTCTAATATCTCATAATTAAGGACATGATTAATAATATTACTCACATTATAAATATCTCATAACTAAATCACCAATTAATTATACAATTCAGAAAATAAATGTCAAATAACTAATTCACCTATTTATTATTAAATTAATAACTTTAATAAATCATTATTAATTCATCGATTAAATATATCACATAATTTCCTTAATATTAAATAATTATATTCAAAATAAATTATTCAAAAATCCAATAATTTCACAATTCTTTCATTAATAAATTAACCCAATTTCTATAATTAATAACATACCATCAATTTCTAAAAAAACTTCTGAAATCTACATGATTAACATATGTAATCAAAATCATGAATATAGGATTTGAATATTAGAAGTCATACATATATTGGTTGATGAGGTTTGGCTCCAAATAAAATCGGAAATTTCACCAACATAATGATGTTGATCTAGATATAGTTTAATAAACCTATATAATTACTATGAAATTTAATATCTCTTAGATATAGATTGAAATATATTAAACATGATCTTTATTCCTTAAATATTGATCGTGATATATCAAAAAAAGATAACTACCACCAATCAAAATAGATAACAAAGGGGTATGAATGATAAATCCACGAGGAATGATCCACCTATCTATATGGATGATGATATTAAATTTTGGCATCAAAGCATACATAAGGATGGTCTGATGGACTTGGAATCTCTCTATGAAGGTCAAAAATCTTCAAAAATGAACTTGGTCCACATTTGGGTCGAATAGATGATGTTTTTTGGGTTCGTGTGGATTAAAAACTAATTTTTTGTCCATTTAAAATTTTATGCACTATTTCTTATGAAGTGGATCATGTTTTTTCATAACCTTGCACCATCCATGGTTCGATTATTTTTGGGGTCATGGTTTCTCATTTGAAGGAACACAGTTTGAAAATTTTTGCATCATTCATGCAAAAACAACTATCCTGGATTTAATTATTTCATGAGATGTGGCTCACAGTTTCCTATAACCATGTTCCATCTATACACATCCCCATGTTCTTTCATTTTTTCAAATTTAGACCAAGCCAAAACCCCACATAAATCCCGAAGAAAAATTACTCAATTTAGGAAAACAATACATGATACCACATTAGATTGAACTCTAGAAAAGATCAATATCATACAATATCCTTAACTAATAACATTTCACCCTCGAGATGTAATTCATAAATTATATATTATTATAATGCAAAAAGAAAATTCCACTAAGCCTTCAAATATGATTCCCTTCCCAAATAACCCTCTTTAAAAATCCCCTGATTCCATATTACAGAAACTATTGACAGAGTCCATTCCATAAACACATTATCACATCAATCCATCACACATATTAGATTCTCTTCATTGGACGCATCTACCTCAAGATCAACTTCATCCACATTGATAAAATGGTAATGTCTATGTTGATAGTATCATAGTATTTCATGATATAAATCATAATTAAGAGTGCTATATTTTTGTTTACTATCCTAGCGTTATGATACCAACTTGACTCTCTCCACAAATTGAAATGATCCGACTAATTTGGGCACTAACATACCCTATCTCTATATCTGGTGCTGAACTAGCCTCGGCTAACCCGAAATGAACACATGATCACCCTCTATGAATTATATTGACTATATATGTCTGTAAAAATATGACATATGTAATGTCTTATCTATATCCATACCTTTCTGAATCAACTGTACATAATTGGATGTCCCCTATATGAGAATAGGTCTCAACAACTCCAACATACCATCCTCCATCAAACATAGTGGTGACATTAATTTCTTACCATAAAGTTACATTTATGGTTCCATCTGTATAGTTTGATGAAAATTATTAGTATGAGGACTCTCTAATAAAGAAAATAGCTTCTCCCAAGTCCAACTGATGTCATCAAAACTTTCCCTCATCATATCCTCAAGCGCTTGTATTGTACGCTCAACTACAAATCTGTTAGTGGTTGGAATTATACACATAATAATACCTATATAATGATAGAAATGTTCATTCCATTTCAGATGTGGGAAGTGATTCATGAGTCATGATAAGAATCTATTTTCATGGGAAACTGGTGAGGATTGAGAATATCCATAACGAAAAAATATCCCAATAACTCGATTTATACATTTATCGATATAAGAATAAAATTGTCATCTTTTTTTCAGTAAATATATAATAAACCATGTAGATTCATTATTCCATGTAATAATTATGATACCCACCCCAAATTACATTTTCTTGTCGGGCTACATCCACTAAAGAATGGGTAAAGACTATATCAATCTCCTGGTTCATTGATTCTCTACCTTCACATTCGTACATGTGTAGCATCGTTTCATGAACCCTGTTATCTCCATTTTCATACACAACCACAAAAACTATCTTCATTTCTCGAAGTATATTTTGGTCACACCTAGATAGGGAGGACACTTCTAGGAATTAACTTACATCATTAGATCTTCTCATATTGTTTTAGGATGAAAAACACAATTCATGACATTGATGATTTCATATCATATATTCTCTAGTATGAAGGTGCCACCCCACCTTCAATGCAATTTCTAATCGTGAAACACTATAGATCCTCATAAAATCCTTCCTTGATCTCTATAAAAAGATTATAATCCACTAATAATGAGAAAATAGACATCTAATATGGACTCTCATGAACCACAATGTGTATCTCGGCCAACAGAGGAATCATCCTCTATTCAAAACTACACTTCACGGCCTCTTATGTTTGAGTTTTCATACTCCATGAATCACCAACACTATTCTACATTTTGGTTTTATATGATAGATAAAAATAGAATGTCTACAAATACTACACCAATCAGCTCCATTATTAGAAAAAAAAATTATTGACAAATGATTCAATTTAATGATTTATGATCCCTATAGACATTAGATTTATTCACAAAAGAAAATTGCATCCACAATATAAAGGGTAAACAAATAATGTATGGTGACTGTTTTGTGTAGCATTGTTAGATTATTATGGCATCAACTTCCTAATCCAATACCCCACAAATTTACCTACATGCATCAACATAGCCATGAGTCTAGTCCCATAAGCATCACAACACACTATATAATCCTCACCTGACTCATGTAGGATCATGATCGATTCTGATGAAAAACACTTCCTCAACTCGTGGAAGGTCGTCTCACATTTTTTTGACCAATTAAACATCATCCAATTTTTTGTTAAGAATAAATATGGCACAGAACAACAAGAGATACCCTAGATGAATGTCTGATAAAATCTACTTATCCCAGAAATTTTCACACATCAAAAATGATCTCGGGATGCTCCCAAGTCACAACTACATTAAGCATATATGGTTCTACTAACACACCGTCACCCAATATGATGAGTTCCAAAATTTTTACCACATCAATCCTAAATTTACATTTTTGTTCTTTATCGATTTCTCTCCAAGTGTACATAGGATGATGTGATGATAAATAACATGATCACTACACGTCTTGGAGTACCCCACTATTTCATCCACATATATGACCACATAATGATATAGGAATGGATTGATGTTTCTATTCATAATGTCCACAAAAATGTATGTTTTATTTTTTTTACACAAAAAGAAATTACAAAAAAATCATATATCCCATACCCCATTCGGAATATAATACCGAGTATGTCAGATGTCCGAATGTTCTGAATATGTTAACTAGATCTCATGTCGATCTTTGAGAATAAACAACCTCTATTCAACTAGTCATGTATATAGTCGATGTGTAGAATAGGAATTCAGATCATTATAGTTATCTAGTTCAAATTCATGTAATATAAAAAAAAGAGAATAATCATGTACACAATCATTATAAACAATACTGGTGAACCCCGAGGCAACAATCTCGGATGAGTAATTCCCTTCTTACCCATATCATCCATCTGAGTGTTGAGCTCTTAAAGAAATTTTGATTCATTATGTATGGTAGAATATATTTTTTAGCCCCTGTAATGATGTCAATAATGAATGATACATATCACTTAGTTGGAAGCCCTGAAAATAATTTATGAAATACATCTGAAAATGTTCCAGTACTAGTGGATGGTGATCTTTCTCAAATGCTCTATAATCTCATAATCAACTTGAATAATGGGCTTGGAGCTCTACTAGATGCTGAGTAATTGGCCCTGATCAACCATCAAGGATATCCCAATCTCCAAGGTGACTATACTTTTTACCCTTTTGTGATATAAAATTGATTCCACTCTAGTAACAATCAATATAGGATTCGTATGAAAATAGCTGGTCCATACCCATTATTTTGTCAAACCTAAACTAGTATAAATTTTGGGATCCTAGAAAAAAACGATACTCCCTAATTGGAAGAGACCATCCCTTGAACATACCAAGGTCTCTAGACTATGCTCCAAATGGTGTGTCTATAATCATAACACCACCCACAAACTCGGTCATTAGAATCAAACCATTAAAAGGTGTTAGAAATATAATGGATTGAGAGGAACCCATATCATATATGATACAGGAAAATTTAGAATCTACAAAAATAATATGTCTCATTATCTATGTTCCAACCTCTCTATCCACAAGAGTATGTTTCACGAAATTAAACAATCCATCCAATATTCCCTATGATTTTTTTGACTCCCCAAAGTTGAACCAATCATATGATACATGTTCTATGGCATATAATCACCACATCCAATGCCTCTACAACCTAATCCAGTATAATTCCAATTTCTAGAATAATATATTGTCGAATATCCCATACCCATATCCTATTTAATTCTATCTCCTCCATCAAATACTATATATCATGTTTTTTCACAAAACATCTGTTGATATCCCATATTTTTTAGCTTTATATTTCAATTGGTTACCATGGAAAAGGGTCAGTAACTATCCCATCCTACTGGATTTTTATCAAAACACATGAGTTAGAATATTTTCAAATAATCTCCCATGGTTATTTATTCTTATTGTCACAACTTTGGATAATTTTGTATTAATGATGGTTCCTTCACTCAAGAGATTATACCCCAAGGAAGTGTAAATATATCCAAATATCCTACATTGTATGTCTCTCTCAGTTTCCCCTCTTCTATGAGATCCTAATCCACCCCCTCAAAAAACATTTTTAATGAAGAAATGATAACCTGGGACTTAATATCTCATCTAACTCCATCTTAAAGGTGAATCCCTATAACTGTATCTCTTATACGAATGATTGAGAAAAGAATGGGAAATATTTGAAATATATATTATAGTAAAACATGGAAATGATCCCCTAAGTCACTCTCATTAACTCTGCTCCCCTCTCCTAACTTAGTGTCTCTGGGTACATGTTCTCCATGAAAGTATCTAAAATGTACTTCCATAGAATACGTCTATCCTATCTAGTCAATTCATGAATGTACCACTATTACATCACTAGTCCTCATATAACATTAGTACCAAACATGATCTTCTTTTTAGCAATAGTATTAATGTGGTGTTTCATGGTCTCCATGGACTCATCCCAGAACATAGATCCCTCAGTTCGACCATGTATAATAAATGTTAGTCAGTGATGAAATTAAAACTCCATCATCAGGTGATACATTATCTTCTCAACCTCCTCTTAGCCTCTTACCTTGAATTTCCTGATGGGGGTGAGGTCCTCCCTAACTTATTTCATACATCCTCACCTGGATCTATCAGTACCTTAGTTTCCACTATCGGATGATAATCCAATACCATGCCCACTATTAGTCCTCTCAACATGCTTTATATTGTTGGCATAACACTAAAATTCCAAACACTCACTATAGGACATAATTGAAAAAATCAACAAATTCAATAAAAAGGAAAATCAAAACAAATAACACTATTCCTGTTAGACATTTCTGAAAACATCATCAAAACCAAGGTCTTATCACTATCCATCACCATCCATCACATAGGTCTTTGTTAAAAGGGGTAAACATGATCTCATTACTAATATTTCATTACACACCCATTTATTTACATTTTCCACTATTTTAAATTTCTAAACAATATATTAGGCAAAATTATCAATTTAATTTCACAAGGGAAAAAATTCATATTTGTCCACATACCCATTACCAATTTTACGTGTCTACTAATAATTAATCATGTTTCAATAAACCAATGTTCCTAGAATGATTCTTGGATACTAATATCTTGTTCAAAACCAATCTATGAGTACTATCTCAAGAAATCATTGACTCAAAAATAACATCACACCAAAAGTGCATCAACAAAGGTGAAATAATATTCCACTATATTTGATAACATTAATAACAAAAATTCCCTTCCTTCATACTTGTGTTCTTTCACATATGTCAAATATCAACTCCCATGCACGGACTCATAATAATGTCTTCATATCTTTTAATCTCATATAAAACTTCCCAAAAAAGTAATATAAAATAAATATAAATGAAAACACATTTGATAACACGTTATAAGTTTCCCACAGGGGTGCCACACAACTGTTCCCCAACATAGACGGTCAAATGACCTTAGGCACACCTACTCGTAAGCTTGAGGATGCTGACTAGAAGTAAGGGTCTCATAAGTCCATATTTAAGAGACTATAACATATATTATTAGAGTAATACAGAATAAAAAAATAGTAAATAAAGGATTGTTATATAATCATAATGATACCAATTTCTAATGATATAAAAATAATGAAATATAATATACAAATTATTAGGAAACATCCCATTATAAACTACATGTAACATGTATAAACTAAAACTAGAAAATATATACACCAAAAACTCTAAATCTATTCCCAAACCACATATGGTACACTAATCCTAGATACATTCTAAAATAAGAAATCTTTAACAAATAAATTTCCATTACCCTTTCCTATGAACCCTAAACATTATTCATGTGTTGATCATGTAGCATTAGTAGTGTGCAAATACAACTCTGTAGGGAATCACCAACAGTTTTTAAAATAATTCTAATAAAACAATGATTGTTTAGTTTTATATATAAATAAATATAATTCAAAATTAAAAAGTTATAACATTATCAGATTTTACATATTTATCTAGAATGCATAGGGTTTGTAATAATATACAAACTCCATTACATTCTTTATCCTATGATGGAGTCTAGATCATTTCACATCGAGAACCAAAAATTTCTAGTATAGATAAATATATGAAATATAGAAAATATAGTCATGAAAATGCAGATGCAACTCTCTATTCATTCTATGGGGTATACTAATATCCATCACATATAAAAAATGATATATAGGAAGATTGATTAGGTTCACAATATAAGTTGATATAAACAAATGTGATGAATTAGTGTGATATAAGGTAGTAACTAAATATGATTTTTATTGTAAATATCACAGTCATCGACTATATATCTTCTTCCTCTAGAGGCTCATTCGTTAGGTTGAGAAGCTTCATTCAAAAGTCCAAATTCTGGAACCCCTTTTATGGGGAATAATATAATTTTAAATTACTAAATTTAGGTGATGATTATTTCATACAACTATATGGGGTAGAATAGTTATATTAGAATTTTTATAGATGTACCAAGTGATGACATGAACTGTAAATATTAGGTTTCTCATTAAAAACAAATCTTGAATTACCACACTTCTTCATTGAAAACAAGTCAAATGGACTTTTACAGTCACTAAAACAATGTTCTAGATGTAAACTAACTATAATAACAGCTAAAAAACTCATCATGAATCCTCATTCATTTAAAGGAACATATAGAAATACCACATGGAGAAAAAGGAACTCTCGTCATCCCTGACATACCAGCCATGACACGATCAAACATAAATTCTTTTTAAAAAATTTCAGAATATGAAGAAATCCTCCTAATAAGTAAATAATATTGAATATCATATATAAGACCCATGTCAAACTGTTGAGTCGTAAAATTTTCATTATATATAGTCTCAGTTGTAAACTACAATATCATTGAAATGTGGGTCTCATAATCAGTCATGGTGTTGTATGTGTTATTTCATTTTAAAATCAACAAAACCAAAACCATCCCAATAGATTATGCACAGAAATGATTATTGAAAGGCAATATAAATTCCATTCACCCTAAACACTCATGATTCTTTTCAGTATTCATCAAATGAAACTATCTCTTTGTTAGGTTCTTATAGTTTGAAGGAGTAAAATATCACATTGATTTAATTATAAGTCTCATTGAAATAAATAGAATATATATCCTTATCAAATAATTATTAGCCTCTTGAGGATAATTAGAGACTTTCAATAGTGGTGGATTATGTAAAATGAAAATTTAATAAATATTCTCATATTCATCCCTATGAGGTTCCTTCACTAGATCATAAATAATAACATTAATTATTTCTTATCTTAGAGGATGGAATGTATTCACAAAAATCTCAAAAAGGATTTGGTACATTAGAGGTTATGATTAGTGGTTTTAACCAACATCTTCCTCATAGGTTTTATTCAAACATTTTATCATATGCATGATTTTACAGAACATGAGTAGAGAACACCGAAAATCAGAATACAACTATGATCAATAACTAAAACAATAACAATAGACATATGAATTCCATCAAATACTATCTCATGATTTGTATTTCAACATAGATAAATCAAAAATAGTAAATAACTAAATTCATATATAATAATTCTGAATGGTTATTTTTCACAATCACCCATGATGACATAAGGCTCATTTACAAGATATATAGATAGGAACGTCCTCATAACATCATCCTATTTCCCAAAAATGTCATCACAAACCACATATTTTCATCAAGCAATGATACTTAACCAGGATATAAAAAATCATTTTCAGTAACTAGCTTGGTTACCTTGGTACACTAATAACTGATCTAACTCTGACATAGCCCAAAGGGAATTACTGGTCCTCTTGGGATCACAATATGTAATTAGAATCACAATAGATAAAATGGAGAATGAATTTTCCCCCAAAAATACATATGATAAGTATACATATTAGTATTTTAAGAAATCCTATGGGAGAATGTTCCAAAAAGAAAACTTAATAACCAAACACTAATGAGTACATCATAAAAATATACAACATCTAACAAAATATTCTCAAATAACCCATGTAATAAGTGGATAATATCTACACCAATAACCAAAATAAAAAATCCAAGATTAAGGTATTATGAACATCCACAAACTACATGTGGCTCCAACCCTTTTCTCAAACACTACATATGAAACGTTAGAAATACCTCAATTCTTTGGCAGGGTGTGATCAATCATTCCTGATTAGTTGTCACAAATTGTTCCATAATTCATTTCATAACTATAAAAAATAATTCATCAATTTTAAATAAATCAAGGTATGGAAGATCATATCATTTTCATTTCTAAAAGATATTTTTTCTTTTTCAATCGATTGAATTCAATTCAAAAAAGTATTGAATAGAATGTTTTTCTAAACTATCTCATATAAATCATTTAGAATGAGTAAAATATTACTTTATTAAATATCACATCCATTCAGAACCTAAACTAAGAAAATTGTGTCAATATTCCTTAAAATACCTTAAATTTTTCTATATTGTCACCACAATAATTATAATTACTGATCCTATATATATATATGCGTGTAAAATCCCTTTGGCTCCATCTGAATGTTACTAATCAATATCTTATCAAGTATCATCATGCATAGATTTACTTTTTATAGTTTTCATAATAAATAAGCTATTATGGGATCAAGATCCTAGAATGATTATCCAAAATATCACACTTGACAGACATGATTGCATAATCTCAATAAATCAATAATAAATGAGAAAACCATCATGTTTCAAATAAATCACCATTTATAATAAAATTTACTAATTATCAATTTCAATATGTCAATTCATTTTCAAGACCAAAACATGTGTTTCTCAACATTTCATGCATTTTCAATACATAAACGTTATATATTTTATTCAATAAAATTATTTATTTAAAATTTTCAAATATATTTAAAAAAGGACAATCTATATGAAATGATCACAATGTCATAATGTATTATAACCCGTGAGAAAAACCTCTAGTTACGATCATAACCTAGGGATAATAAAAATGAGTTCTAGAGTGCAGAGGAAACTTGTTCCATGTGTTGACAAGGAGGACAAATAATATCCTACCTTGTGACCCACATGCCAAATATAATGGATTTCCATGTGAGTACCCATGAGGTTGAGACCCTTATAGTTAATATAAGAGATTCTCATAGGTATGCCTTCTGTACAAGTTATAAATTTGTAAATTATGATAGTGTATATATTCACTGAACTAAGGGTGATGTTTTTCTTCCTAGAATGATTGATGCCAAAGATCATAGGTAATTATTTTTCCTGTAGAATGTGCACAATACCATAATAGGAATCATTGGAAGCCATAATTGAGACCTATGAGTCTTGAATCAATCCCTCTCACCTGATATACCCCATAACACATGTGATGCCATTGTTCTTATTGGGGTCGAAGGGGTGAGGTGACTACCTCATCCAATGTCCTAGGAGAACAATGTTAGACGGTTGAGGCTAGGAACCCACAAATAGAGGCCTCATGGTAGGGGAATCCTACCAATATTTACACATCCAAACCATGTTAATCAAATTGAATCTGACCCTTGAATCAAAATATCTTGTTGTTCAACTAGACCCCTCATATTCAGATCTATTTCGGGCTATCTAGGTAACACATCATTCTGAAGTAAACACCACGGCATGGGCCATCCATTCCATAACCTTACCATCTTTTCCATGAAACCATTCATCAATGAATTGATGGTCAAACTGATCTATAGAATCCATGTTGGTGACGTCCCCAAAAAAATGACTGCATAGATTATTCCCAGTCCCCAATGGAGAACTATTGGTTGGAGGATACCTCTTTTCCCACCCTACAACATAAAAACAAGAATACTTTGAGATATCCATCCTTTAAACATTATTATAAGTAGATAGAGTTAGGTTTCTAAGCCTCCTAAAATTAATTTTATACTTAGCTGGGATATCTGGCATCTTTATGATGTGACCCCACTCATCAAATTGAACTGGAAGCCTCATGTTCTAGTATATGTCCTTGATAGTGAATTCACCTGATTTCAAAGATGTGACGACACAGTGGTCTGGTTAATCATTGATTTCTATAAAATTGAATGTTTTCTTCCAGCTATCACATAGGTTCGCTGCTATCAACCTCATGTATATACTGTAATGGTGGATGGAAATGTTAGTCACAAGGAAACTAGGGAAATCGATACTAGAGCCCACCCATTTGTGATGCTAGGAGAAAAGGAATAGGTACCTGAATATACTACATGAGAGTAGATCCACATAACTAGAGGATATGTTACGAGATCAACAACAAATAGATATTTTAATTAATGGTTTTAGAAGAGAAAAAATACTTGTTGAGAGGCTTCAAAATAATGGATTACTTTTCAGGTTGACTAGGGATCAACTATAGGTCTTACTAGGGGTATGTGATTCAAAATTAAATTTTCATATTTACTAAAAGATTCATGAATTGTTAGAAACATGGGGGAACAATTATTGTAAACCAGGAACCAACCATGTGCTCATACTATTTAGTGTGTGTGGTTCCCATAGGCAGGCACACAGTTTTGGAAGTCTTTTTCCAACAATGAATTATCCCCTATTTATGGGTTTCACACTCTAAATTGTGGTTGAATCATTTGGTAAAATTGTTGATAGACATTGAACATCCCACGAAGCCTCTATAAATATCTATATTTATTCAAAAAATAATATAAATATCCTCAAGAAAAAAACATACAATTGATATGTAGTACTTGAAAACAGGTAACAAGATGTTCCATGATGATTCATGTTCAAAGAGATGATGTCTTATGATACACCTTCATTCACACATTCAACATTATTTTTGTGAAACTATAAATTCAATAAGTTACATTATGACCGAAGGATGTGATGTTGTAGAATTATCCACAATTTTTCATCATAATAATGAAATATTGAAAAAAAATTAATAAAACAGTGTATAATTTGACACCCCAATATTTTATAAAATATTTACAATTTAAATAATTTAAAAGTATGTGATATAATTTTTTATTTCCGAAATTGAGCATAAAAAAACATGATATTTTACTGAAATTTTTTTATTATATGCGAATATTATGACATTGATATATTATTGGCATGAATGAATATGAATGATAATATTATTAAAAATAATTATAAAATTATTCTTTAATGAAAATTATATTAAATAATTTCATGGACTGAATTACTTAGTTTTAAATTGTCAAATTAATGTCATTTTATGTAAAATGATTATTATTTTTTAGGATCACTACTGGAAAAATGTTTTTATTAATTATATTAATTATGAATATAAAAAAATATTAGTAATACTGGACATTATTTCATGATTGTCAAAAGTGACTACGGACTCCTTTGAAGATAAAAATTATTAATTTTCAGAAAACATTTATCATATAATCAATTTTTTACATAGTGAAATAAATATATATATTGACGAATGATATTAATATAATATTTTTCTCATGCATTCAATAATATGTCTTAACCTTAATGAATTTTTACTTACTAGGCATGGAAGGAGAATAATAAATATTTTATACATAAAAATAATTTTTATTAATATTGACTTTTACATATTTTGTGTATAGATATTTGAATTATACTATGAACTTTTATTAATTAATATTATTAAAACATCATTATATAGAATATTAAAATTAATAATAAGTAACAAGTTAATATATAATTTTTTCTACAATTAAAACTGAACTAGGTAAATATATTATCATCATGATAGGCGTTAAAATGTATAAAAGATGGTTTATTCCAAGAGATATGGATTGTAATATGAGAAAACAAGTGTTTTAGTGATATTTGATGATTTATATTGACCTTACCCTTTTAATTATTTAACCTTGTAAATTTTAGAACCACTTCATCTATGAATGATGTGTAATGTATCACAAATTTTCTTTTATTTCGATGTTTTTCACCCTAATATGTTTTTAGTGAAGAATTATTGATAAATTTGTTATTTTATTTTATTTTGGAATGGTAAATAGTATGAAATGTTAAAATATGGGTCTAGTTTAGATGTATAATAAATATTTTAAATTTTATAAATATACTTAGTAGTGAATACACATAACTCACAAACATGATTTAAAGGTTTAGTTTAACCCCACTTTTATTTTGGTTTTATCTTTGATAATATTTCATTAAGGGAAATTATATTATCATTATCTTTTAAACCCAAAATAAATTACTCTCATACAGTTATTTTTAATTTATTCAGTATTTAATTACATGATCTTCTATTTTTTACTCAATTTGATTATTATAATGTTATTACAAAAATATAAAATTATTTCATCATTTTAAGAATACAACATTTCTCCTCCTTCTTTAGGTTCATCCAAATGTTTTATTTATGTTTATTAGCAACATTTATATTTTGGTTAATGTTTGGTATCCATGAATTTCACTATAATTAGATATTATTAATATTCTAAATTTTTAAATATTTTTAATTTGACACAATTTTTACTTTTTTGAAATTTTTTAAAGGAAATCATTCATTTAAATTATAAAATATGAATGGATATTTATGATATCATGTATTGTAATCATCATTAAACATCACATTTTTTCAATTATTTTTCAATAAAATGTCTATTCTAATTATTTCAAATGTTTTAAATTTTATAACACCAAATGAACTTGATGTTTTTAAAACCATAAATAATTACTTTTTATTTATTATTAAAAGAAACTATTCACATGTGTCTACATCCTTTAATGATGTTTACAAATCACTTGTGAAATTATATATTAATAAAATCCATTATCATTATTTACATGTATGAAAAAGGTATTTCTTAATGGATGACTATATGATAAAGAAAAAATTCCTACAGTTTAATTATATTAGGATGAAATTAGTTTGAAATCCATTTTTTGTGGTTTTATACCAAGTTTAATTTTTTTATTATAATTTTATGCACTTAATTATGGTTTTAAATAGGTTATGGTTGGTAACTTCTTTATATATTCATCCATTACATTGGTAAAATATTATTTTTTTATTGAGAAAAAATGATCTTCATTGAGGTATGATCACATATCAATAAGAGACTCTCTGTACTATTATTGTCTTGGCAGTGGGCCTTGTAAAAAATGGATGGGAATTTTATCTTATCCCAATCCAATATATGTGTTTTTCGAATATGAAACTCTTTTAAATATTATTTTTGAAAGGAAACTATTTTCAATACTAAAAATATTTTTCAGAAATATTTGTATAATTCTTATGAAATGCTTTGGTGGATCATAATTTACTCTTAAATAATCATAACTATTATGAATTGTTTCTATGTCATAAAAATGTGTTATTAAATGAATAATTATTATTCTAGATATTCTAATAGCATTTTAAATTCATAAGTTATGATTATGTTTTCATACCATTATACTTATCCATCGATCACTTATGATCAGTGATTGATATCTATTATATTTAGGTTTACATTTTATATGAGTTCACCATATCGTATTTGTATTTTCAACTAATTTTAAATAAATTTATTAAATATGTTATGTATATTAGTGTTGAAATATGAGAAGTAATTTGGGGTAGTTTCTCAAAATAATCCACGAAACACTTTCTTTGGGGCTTGTACATTTGGGGAGTTTATTTGGGTCCACGACTTTGTATTTTTAAATTTATATAAAATATTCATCTAAATTGATAAAAAAAATCGGTACATAATTTGTTAATTTTATCAATATAGGATTATAAATAATTAAATAAAAAAATTAAATCTTATCTTATACTGTAGGGTAAAACTTTTTTAGAGTATGTAATATAGAAGTCATTATTGTGGGATTCTATATCCACAATATTATTTATCCTATTGGGATTTTCATCCATTTATCTAGTACTTTAATGGGTTTTTTCTATTTTTATATTTATGAAAACACCTACGGTTTATTCGGGATGAGCATCGTGTCTCGTGTAGTGTAAGATGGTTCATGATAACTATAGATATTGTAAAATGTGGAATGCATATTTCATAATATCTAATCCCACTCTAATTTATTTCTCATGTTTAGAGGTGTGATGGTCGACATCATATATTTAATAAGAAAAGAATATAAGAAATACATAGCTTGATGGTTATGAGGGGTTGTTCTAGTATAGGGTCTATGATTAACCATTCATGGACTGTGTTTCAATATACCTTCATGAAATTTATTCTTAAATTATAAAATGAATCTGGTCCAGGGGTCAAGCATTTCTTCTATATCCATAAAATTAAAATGTTTTTTGATAATAAAAAAATCCAAAAGGCCTTTAATGTAACACCCGACACTTTTATAAGAAATATTTTGTTTTTATTTTATATAAATTATCAATGGAATCTTTTACTACACACAACACTATCTTGGCTTGATTTACACGCAATCACAACCTTCCTTGATAGCTTGCGTCGTACGCAATACCGAGTTTCACTAAAAAATGATATGCTATTAAAATATTATTAAAACTAGCTGTTATGAATAGTAATAACCACTTTTTTAAATTTTTAAAATTTTATTATTCAAAATGGACTTTGTTTTTGGATTCGGAATATCGAAATTATCCTAGGGTGAAATTTTGGTATTTTTCTGGAAACATGCAATTTTTGATGAATAGTGAAAACACTAGGTTACTATTTAAAAACCAACTTTTAATTTAAATATTTATTTATTTTATTTAAATTTATTTTAGGTCAAAATTGATACATAATACATATATAAGTTCAATGCAATTCATTGAAGTCATTTTATAATAATTTTAGATATAAAAAATTTGTATTGAACGTTTCACTGTCTTTTACCCACCTCCTAAGAGACTTTGAAAATTTACATAAAACATAATTTTACTACTTCTGTGAGTGGAATTTAAAAAATCCGAGAGACACGGTTGATTTTAGTAAGTAAAATGTTGTTCAATGAGATGAAACTAATTTTTTGTGAATAGTAACTTTTTATTTTTATTTACCACGGTTAAAAGTATATAGGATAATTAAGAGTAAAAATGATACTATTATTACCTTAACACTTGTAGTAATTCTATTTTATAAGTGTAATTCGTCCAAAAACAACCTTAGGAATAAAATATGACCATTTTGGCCCACATGGATTAGATTATGACATTTATTATTAATTTATTTAAAGAAGGGTTAAAATAGTTAAAATCAAAGTTTAATAAGTAAATTATTTTTTATATAGGTTTATAGATAAGATAAATACGAATATAAAATTTCATTAGAAATATAGAAAGATTTCCTACATAATGATATTTTATTTGTAATTTTTAGACAATAAATAATTTAATTTATTTATGACACTATGATGATACAATAATTATCTTATTAATGAAATATTGACATAATTGATGTTATAAATACCCAAATAAATGTAATTTGAGACTTTATATGAATTAAAATAATTTTATATGTTAATATGACATGTTATTATTGATTTAATTCACTTTTTCCGAACTGATCTTTCTGTTATGAGTTTCACAAAAATCATTTACTAAATTGTGTCAAAATTGACATAAAATAGTTTTTTAAAAAAATATTATATAATTAATTGTTATTTTATTCCTAAAAATCTAATGCTCTTACAAACGACTTAGATAAGGTTATATATATTAATCATAAACAACTTGGGGTTCTTTTGGCTTGTTATTGTAAGTTTATTAACCTTATAGTGTAAGAAAACAAGAAGACATGGTAAAAGTAAAATTATTTAACTTAAAGTTAAATCTAAATGAGAAGGTTAAAATAGGAACCTAAACTTGTCTAAATTCTATTTTATGAGATGTTTTTGACCCATCCGCGACGTAGCTTTGAAATAAATCAATTTGGAGCTATTTGAAACCGAATATGTCTTTATAATAAAATAATATTTTTTGTTTTTCCAAAGGCGCCCCTCTCCTCCCTTATAAAAAGGCACCTCCTCCCTCTCTTCCTCACAACACATTGAGCCTTCATGGTCGGCCAAACCCTTCCCAATTCTCTTCTCCACTTCCCTAGAAACATCCTAGAGGTCCTGTTCTTCTTCAAATACCAATTTTAGTGCCCTAAAAGGAGGTCTCAAATGAGCGCTTCAAAGAAAAGGTAATGTCTATTACCGATTCTTTCAACTTTATTTCTTCTTCCACTTATTCTTCTTTAATTTTTTCATTATTAATTAATAACATCAGTATCAATAATATACTGATATGTTATTATAAGTATGAAACAACCCTATTTAACCATCTATCCATCCTACAGAAAACGAAATCACCGCGTGTGCGTACGTACGAAATAACATCTCCACGCCGTGGTGTAATCTTTTTTCCACCACCACCATACTTGGATGGGTATAATGCTGTAAAGAATGAATATATGTGATTATTATAAAGTGATATTGATTCTGAAATAGTTTACATACACTCCAATACAATTCCACAATCATGGGAATGTTGTCATCGCTCGAGCGTACGTACGGAATACCGTCTCCATGATGTGATGCGACTCGTTATACATGACATTCATTTCATAATGATTACATAAATGAATTGAGTGAATAAATATGATATATATTACACCAATACCATTCTGTAAATGAGGTATCTATAACCTAAAAAGAAGAATAAGAATTTATTCGACCAAACACGCATAAGAACAAAAAGTCCTAAACACCCGAATAACAAGTAGCAATGAAATATTACTAACAATAAGCTATGAATGTGACCATATATGATATCATAACAATGAGTATGATTTTGGAATAAGTCTATGACATTATTTAAATCATTATACAGGAGGTTTGGACACTTACGACGCAAATATGACCTAAGGTAAGGGAAATATCACAATCTCATTTTTATCTGAGATTGTTTATAATTTGGAATTTAATGGGGTGTATTTTATCATCCACATCCATGTTTCCTAAATATGTAATATTATTTCCATCCACCTACAATTTTTTAAATCCAATTTTACACTTCGGTGAGTTTTTAGTAAAAGATATGAAAGAAATCTTTTGTCGTTTTTCGTACGAGGTCTTTTTGACTTTTCCAACATAAGTACGAGAAGAATGTTTTTTATCTTTTACGGCATGAATGGATTATTAAAACATTATTTAAAAGAAGGTTCCTTTACAAGTTTTCATGTTTATTTTTAATCAAATTAATTTATTTTATAATTCTATGACATGTTAAGAAAGGAAAAGTGTTTTTGAAGTAGAAAGGATATTTTCTCAAGAATAGAGTTCAAGTGTTTTATCAAAATTATTTTCCATATAAGATAATAAAGTGTTCTGTTTCTGTCCCTATTCTTACATTGGTTTAATTATATTGTCATGGAATTATTTTTATGAATTCCTTTATCATATATGAATTGTTTTATGATGTCACGATATTTAAATATCCCATTTTTATTACATGGTTTATGCTATGATGTGTGGTTTATGATTTTGTGGCCCACATATGAATGGTATCATTATTAGATAGGTGGGACCTATATCTCCCTCTAATTCATTGGGTAATGATTTTATATCTCATTAGATAGACATGGCTAGAATAGAAGGTTAAACTGGTTCAGTGAAACTGGACTGAAACGAGGAATGAACTCAATTCAGAAATGAACATTGTCCACTAAGATATTCTTGGAATTGAGTCTTGACTAATAATAAATGATTCTCTATGATTGTGTGTGTATTCCACAAAGCTTCATGTTTTATGTTATGATTATTGTGATTACATTTCACTACCATAATTTATCCCATGTTATGAAATTATGATCTCTTTTGCTGGGTAAGATTTCCAAAATGTTATGTTCTTATCAATATGATGTGATTGATATTTCTATTGTTTACCCTTTCTGAGGATTTGAGCTCACCCATTTGTATGTTTTCTTTCCCCAGGTTAGGAAGAAGGTTATTAAGTAAGATATGCCAAAAAGGCACTATAGATATGATGAAATAAATGAGAGACAATGTAGATGATTTATGAACCAGTTGTTTATTTTTCCCATTATCTAAAGACACTATACATATACGGTCCTTTCATGGGTTTTCTATATGTTGTAATTAGTTTACATCAATTTTGATGTACTAACAATGTATGTAAAGTATGGGTCATTATAGTTGATATCATAGGAATGGTATAGTCAACCTTTGGAAACTAGGATGTGGAAGACTTAGTAAGAATCCTAAGGATAAGTATAAGAATAGAACACGGTCTTAGTGTTTTAAAAATGGCCATGAACAACCTATAATAAGACCTCAAGTGTGAAATTTTATTCTTGATTATGTGGTTTTCCTATTATAATTAGTGTTGCTCACACTATTCTTCTTGCTTTTAGTCAATGGATGGAACCTGAAGGAACCGTGTTAATGCAGAATGCGATGGGAAATGCAATGATTTTCCTCCTGAGCAATCAAACCTTATGGGAGTTGGTATGAAAAATCTGGTATCCATGCTCACACAAATTTCTCAAGCTATGAATCATACAGGGCTTCCAAACGAGCAAAGGAAGGAGCAACATTCTATTGAATCCTTCATGAGACAAGGTCCACCTTCATTCAGTGGGTCTACTGATCCATTAATTGCTGAACAATGGATCATTACAACAGAAAATATATTTTCAGTTCTTCAATGTTATGAACATGATAAAGTCATCTTAGCAGTGTATCGTTTGGAAGGTGATGCTGATCAATGGTGGAATCTTATCAAGAATACGAAGCCAAGAGATGAAATTGAGTCCATGGAATGGGACGATTTCAAGAACTTATTTTTCGATAAGTACTTCCCTCGTATTCTCTGAACAAAGATGGAGAACGAGTTTCTTGAACTAAAGAAAAAGGATGATGAATCTGTTGGTACCTATGAAGCAAATTTTATGAGACTTGAAAGGTATGCTTCTGGTATTATTATCCAACCTGAGAGTAATATCGATCGAAAATTAAGTGGCTTCAAACCAAGTCTTCGAATGGCGTTAGCCATAAGGGACTTCAATAGCTGTGAGGAAATCGTTCGATGTGCTCTCAAAGTTGATATGGAGATTGGAGTAACCCATCAGTCATATGGGTTTTATAAGAAGAGGAAAATGGAATTCAAAGGAAAATATAAAGAGAACACTAAAATGAATATGAGTTTTCCCTTATTCTCAAAGTGTGGAAAGAAATATGGAGGGAGTTGTCTTAAAGGGACAAGTAAATGTTTCAAATGTGGAAAGGAAGGTCATCAGGCATTTGAATGCCGCAATGATTGGAAGAAGATGTCTAGAGATGCGAACAAAGAAATGGCAACACAGAGTGCACCTCCTACACTTCAATGTTACAAGTGCAAGGAAATGGAGAATTATGCCAATCAATGCCCTATTCCAAGGGCTGTTGATGATGATCGAACTCAAGAAACTCATAAGGCTAAATATAAAGGAACGTCACATGCAATTTCTATCAATGATGTGGAGTAAGATAACGAAGTGGTGAAAGGTACACTTACCATCCACTCTAATGTTGAAAATGTTTTATTCGATTCTGTATCCACCCACTCCTTTATTTCTGATGAATTTTCTAAGGTTTCATCGTATTACCTCATCAATTAGATGTTGAGTTATTTGTGACAACCCCTAATGGCACAACAGTTGTATCAAAAGTTTATAATTCTTCTTCGACTACTGTTTGTGGGAAAGTGCTTCCTGAAAATCTTGTGATCCTCCCTATAGTGGAATTTGATGTGATTCTTGGCATATATTGGCTTTCTCTATATGGAGCTCATATCAATTTCCAAAGAATGGAAGTCACATTTCATATTCCAGATCAATCTTTGATCGTCTATCGATGCAAGGATGAACATAACCTTCCGGTGGAAATTTATTCCATCTTATGGGTCTTGATTCCACTAAATGAAGGTTATTTATCTCAAATGGTTGGTGAGAAACTCATGATTAAGAATATTCCCATTGTACGGGAGTTTGATGATGTCTTTCCTGAGGATTTACTGGGTCTTCCACCAAATCGGGAAGTTGAATTTTCAATAGAACTCGTACCGGATGCTTTAACTATTTCAAAGATACCTTATAGAATGGCCCCAATTGAGTTGCAGGAATTGAAGAAGAAACTCCAAGAGAATCGTGATAAAAGATTTATACGCCCTAGTGCATCACCTTGGGGAGAACCTGTTTTGTTTTTTAAGAAGAATGATAGATCAATGAGACTCTGCATTGATTATCGAGAACATAAAAAGATCACTATCAAGAACAAATATCCTCTCCCGCGCATTGATGACTTATTTTACCAACTGCGCAAAGCTAAATACTTTTCCAAGATTGATATTCGTTCAGGGTGTCATCAATTAAGGGTCAAAATGGAGGATATACCATATACAGATTTCCATACAAGGTATGGACACTATGAATTTATATTGATGCCATTTGGTCTTACTAATTCCCCTACTATCTTCATGGATCTGATGAATATAGTCTTTAGAGACTATCTTGATCATTTTTTGGTAGTCTTTATAGATGATATTCTTGTATATTCAATGAGAAAGGAAGAACATGAAGATCACTTGAGAATTATATTGAAGACACTGAGAAAGGATAAGCTTTATGCCAAATTTACCAAGTGTGAATTTTGGCTTCAAAAAGTATCATTGTTGGCCCACATAATCTCAAAAGATGGGATATCTGTGGATCTAGCAAAAACAGAGGTTATCGAAAGATGGTCGAGACCAACAACAGTAACTGAGATCCGAAGTTTTCTTGGTTTGGGGGGATATTATTAACGTTTGGTGAATTATTTTCCACAATTATCTAATCCACTCATCAGGTTAACTCGGAAACGAGTTATGTTTGATTAGACGGAGGAATGTGAAGAGAATTTCAAGGAGTTGAAAAGAAGGTTATCTAGTGCACCTGTACTCACACAGCCTTGTAGTGGAGAAAGGTTTGTGATATAAAGTGATGCATCCAAGAAGGTATTGGGGTGTGTTCTTATGAAAAATGATATGGTGATAGCCTATGCCTCACGACAGTTGAAATCCATGAGCAAAATTACCCAACTCATGATTTGGAGTTACCTGCGGTAATCTTTACATTAAAGATTTGTAGGAATTATCATTATGGAGAAGGGTGTGACATTTATACTGATCATAAAAGTTTAAAGTATCTATTCACACAAAAGGATCTGAATATGCACAAAAAAGATGGTTTGCGCTGATTAAGGATTACGACTGCTCAATTCATAACCACCCTGGGAAAGAAAACAAGGTGGCAGATGCATTAAGTTGACATGACCATGCCAGTTTATCCATGATGAGGATCACAAAAGATCCAATATTAATGGATTTACAAAGGGTGGATCTTGGAATTATAATGAAAGGGGAAAAATCGTATCTTTCTCAAATGAATGTTCAAACATCTATAAATGTTAAGATTAAAGAGGCATAAAATGAAGATGTAGAGTTAAAAAAGAAGGTGAGAAATGTTCCTAAATTCAACCTTGATTGTGATAGGATAATAAAGTTCAAGAATCGGGTTTGTGATCCTCCTATCCCCGAATTAAAGAAGCTACTACTGGATAAGGCTCATAGTTCTCCGTTCCCTATTCATCCTGGAAGCACGAAGATGTATAGGGACCTGAAAGAGTACTTATGGTGGGATGGCATGAAAAGAGATGTTTCTGAATATGTCTCGCGATGCTTGGTTTGTCAGCAAGTTAAAGCTGAGATACAGAAGTCTAATGGGGTGTTACAACCATTACCCATACCTGAATGGAAATGGGAAAACATCACTATGGGATTTGTCACAGGACATCCTAAAACATCCAAAGGCAATAATGTTATCTGGGTCATAGTTGATCGTCTTACAAAGTCTGCACACTTCATTGCAATTAGAAAGGATTTCTCCCTGGATCAGATTTCAAGGATATATGTAAAGGAAGAGGTAAGATTGCAGGGAGTACCACTTTCTATTATATCTGATCGGGATCTGAGGTTTATCTCAAAGTTCTGGCGAAGTCTTCAGCATACTTTGGATACATTGTTGAGTTTCAGCACTGCTTATCGTCTTCAGATAGACGGTCAGTCTGAGAGGACAATTCAAACTCTATAAGATATGTTGAGAGCTTTCTCTATGGATTTCATAGGTGGTTGGGATCAAAACCTACATTTGGGGGATTTTTCTTATAATAATATCTTTCACTCCAGTATTTAGATGGCTCCTTATGAAGCTCTCTATGGAAAGAAATGCATGACTGCAACTTGCTGGGATAAAGTTGGGGGAAAAAGCTATTAGGACCTGATCTTGTTGATGAGATGGCAAAAAAGGACCGATCTATTCAACAACACATAAGAGCATCTCAGAGTCGACATAAAAGTTATGCCGAAAACAGAAGAAAAGACCTAGTGTTTGAAGTGGGTGATAAAGTGTTCTTAAGAATATCTCCCTGGAAGAGGGTCATGAGAATTGGAAAGAAGGGGAAGTTGGGCCCTAGATATATCGGTCCTTTTGAAATACTGGATCATGTTGGGAAGGTAGCTTACCGATTGGAGCTTCCACCAAATCTCTCTCAAGTTAACGATTTGTTCTATGTATCTCTCCTGAGAAAGTACATACCTGATCTTTCACATATACTCAGCTCAGAAGTTGTACCGCTGGAACAAAATCTTTCTTATGAAGAACAGCTGATCGAGATTCTAGATCATAGTGAAAAAGTTCTATGGAACAAGAGCACTCGCTTGGTTAATGTTTTACGGAGGAACCACAAATTAGAAGAAGCTACATGGGATCTTGAGTATGTGATGAGGGAGAGGTATCCTGATTTGTTTGTTACAATTGATGAATTTCGAGTGAGAAATTCATTTTAATTGGGGTAGAATGTAATGCCCGAGACTTTTATAAGAAATATTTTGTTTTTATTTTATATAAATCATAAAAGGAATATTTCACTACACACAACACTAGCTTGGCTTTCTTTACACGGAATCACAACCTTCCGTGATAGCTTGCGTCGTACGCAATACAGAGTTTAACTAAACAACGATATGATATTAAAATATTATTAAAACTATCCTTTGTGAATAGTAATAACCAATTTTTGAAATGTTTTTAAATTTTATTTTTCAAAATGGACTTCATTTTTGGATTCGGAATATCGAAATTAGCCTAGGGTGAAATATTGGTATTTTTCTAGAAACTTTCAATTTTTGATGAACAGTGAAAACACTAGGTTACTATTTAAAAACCGACTTTTTATTTAAATAATTATTTATTTGATTTCAATTTATTTTTTGTCAAAATTGATAAATAATACCTATATAAGTTCAATTCAATTAATTTGATTCATTTTATAATAATTTTAGATATAAAAAATTTGTATTGAACTTTTCACCGTCTTTTACCCACCTCCTATAGGATTTTGCAAATTTACACAAAACTTAATTTTACCGCTTCTGTGAGTGGAATTTCAAAAATCTGAGAGACACGGTTGATGTCAGTAAGTATAATGTGGTTCAATGAGATGAAAATGATTTTTAGTGAACAGTAACTTTTTGTTATTATTTACCACGGTTAAAAGTAAATAGGGTAATTAAGAGTAAAAATGATATTATTATTACACTAAAACATGTCTTAATTATATTTGAGAAGTGTAATTCGACGAAAACCACCCTTAGGAATAAAATATGACCATTTAGGACCACTTGTATTGGATTAGGACATTTATAATTAATTTATTTAAAGAAGGGTTAAAATAGTTAAAATCAAAGTTTAATAAGTAAATAATTATTAATATAGGGTTATACATAAGATAAATTAGAATATAATTATTCATTATAAAGATAAAAATATTTCCTACATAATGATATTTTATTAGTAATTTCTAGACATTAAATAATTTAATTTTTTACGACACAATGATGATGCAATAATTATCTTATTAATGAAATATTGACATAATTGATGTTATAAATACCCAAATAAATGTAATTTCAGACATTTTAGGAATAAAAATAATTTTCTATGTTAATATGACATGTTAGTATTGATTTAATACACTTATTTGGAGCTTATCATTCCATTATAATTTTCACAAAAATCAATTACTAAATAGTGTCAAAATTGACATAAAATAGTTTTTAAAACAAATATTATATTATTAATTGTTATTTTATTCCTAAAAATATATGGTTCATCAAAAGGACTTATATAAGGTTATATATATTAATAATAAACCACTTGGGGTTCGTTTTCCTTTTTATAGTAAGTTAATTAACCTTATAGTGTAAGAAAACAAGAAGACACGGTAAAAGTAATATTATTTAACTTAAAGTTTAATCTAATTCATAAGGTTAAAATAGGAACCTAAACTTGTCTAAATTCTATTGGATGAGAGGATTTCGACCCATCCCCACCTTTTCTTTGAAATAAATCAATTTAGAGCTATTTGAAACCGAATATTTCTTTATAATAAAATAATATTTTTAGTTTTTTCAAAGCTGCCCCTCTCCTCCTTTATAAAAGAGAACCTCCTCCCTCTCTTCCTCACACCACTTTGAGCCTTAAAGCTCGAACAACCCCTCCCAAATTCTCATCTAGAATTCCCTTGAAACATCCTAGAGGTCCTAGGATTCTTCAAACACCAATTTTATTTCTCTAAAAGGAGGTCTCAAAAAAGCGCTTCAAAGAAGAGGTAATGTCCGTTACCGATTCTTTAAACTGTATTTCTTCTTCCACTTTGTATTCATTAGTTGGTTCATAATGAATTAATAACATCAGTATCACTCATGTATTGATATGTTATTATAATTATTAAACAACCTATTTCACCATCTATCCATCCTACGCAAAACAAAATCAATGCGCGTGCGTACGCAAGGAATACCGTCTCCACGCCGTGGTGTAATCTATTTTCTACCACTACCATACTTGGATGGGTATAATGGTTTAAAGAATGAATATATATGATTATTGTAAAGTCATATTGATTCTGAAATAGTTACATACACTCCAATACAATTCTACGATCATGGGAATGATATCATCGCTCGTGCGTACGTACGGAATACCGTCTCCACGATGTGATACGACTCGTTCTACATGACTTTCATTGCATAATGATTAAATAAATGCATTGAGTGAATAAATATGATATATATTACACCAATACCATTATGTAAATGAGGTATCTATAACCTAAAAATAATAATAAGAATTTATTCGACAAAACACGCATAAGAACAAAAAGTAATAAACCCGAATAACAAGTAGCAATGAAATATTACTAATAATAAGCTAAGAATATGACCATATATGATATCATAACAATGTGTATGATTCTTTAATAAGTCAATGACATTATTTAAATCATTATACTGGAGGTTCGGACACTTACGAAGAAAATCGAACCTAAGGTAAGGGAAATATCAGAATCTCATTTTTATCCGAGATTGTATATACATTGGAATTTACTGGGGTGTATTTTATCATCCACATCCATGTTTCCTCAATATTTAATATTTTTTCCATCCACCTACAATTGTTTAAATCCAATTTTACCCTTCGGTGAGTTTTTAGTAAAAGATATGAAAGAAATATTTTGCCATTTTTCGTATGAGGTACTGTTTGACTTTTCCAACAAAAGTACGAGAAAAATGTTTTTTTTAACTTATATGACATTAATTAATTTTTAATAAATTATTTCCAAGAATATTTCTTTACAAGATTTCAAGATTATTTTTAATGAACTTCTTTTAGTTTTGAATTATACGACATGTTAATAATGGAAAAGTTTTTTTATGTAGAATGGATATTTTCCTCAAGAATGGAGTTCAAGTGTTTTATCAAAATTATTTTCCATCTAAGATAATAAAGGGTTCTGTTTCTATCCCTATTATTACATTGATTTGATTATTTTGTGATGGAATTATTTTTTTTAATTCCTTAATCATATATGAATTTTTTTACGATGTCACGATGTTTAAGAATCCCATTTTTATTACATGGGTTTTGCTATGATGTATGGTTTATGATTTTGTGTCACACATAAGAATGGAATCATTATGAGATGGGTGGGACCTATATCTACCTCAAATTAATTGGGTAAAGATTTTATATCTCATGAGATAGACATGGCTGGAACGGCAGGTTAAACCGATTCAGTGAAACATGACTGAAACGAGGAATGAACTTGGTTCAGAAATGTACTTTGTCCACTAAGACAGTATTGGAAATGTGTCTTGACTAACAAGAAATGATTCTCTATGATTATGTGTGTATGCCATAAAGATTCATGTTTTATGTTATGATTATTGTGATTACATTTCACTACCATGATTTATCCCATGTTAAGAAATTATGATCTCTTTTGCAGGGTAAGATTTCCAAAATGTTATGTTCTTATGAATATGACGTGATTGACATTTCTTTTGTTTACCCTTACTGAGCATTTGAGATCACCCTTTTGTATTTTTTCCTTCCCCAGGTCAGGAAGAAGGTTATTAAGTATGATATACCAAAAGGGACTATAGATATGAGGAAATAAATGGGAGACAGTGTAGATGCTTTCTGAACGAGTTGTTTATGTTTCCTAGTTTCTAAATACATTATACCTATACGGTCCTTTAATTGTTTTGTTATAAGTTGTAATAAGTGTACTTCAATTTTGAAGTACTAACAATGTATCTAATGTATGGGTGTTATATTTAACGAAGCAGAAAATTATAAGCAATGTAATTTCCCATTACCTGTGGATAAAAGTGAAAACAATATAGATAACATAAGGGTTATTTTACCCTATTCCAAACATTTCGAGTTATAATTTTTTGATATTTTAGGAAACAACACAATAATATAACCACTTTCCCATTTTTTAAAATAACCAAGGTAACTCAAAATTTATCTATTTAACATATTATCAAAAAACATGAAACTAAAATATTTTATAATTTGGAATATAAAATTAGATTTTGTATATATTTTATTAGATTAGATTTATAAAAGAGGTAGAGAATATAATTATTATAAGATCAAGAAATATGTATATTTTTTAGAAAAATTTATTATTATCTATACAATGAATTTATTAAAATAATTTTCATTGAAATCATCATTACATGAAATATGAATTATTATAACCTATAGGATATAAAAAATCATTAAAACATTTTATTATTATAAATTAATTTAATTTATTATGATAATAAATACATTGCACACATAAAATAAAGACTTTAAAAATTATCTCCCATTAAAGATTAATTTATTTTATATCTATTTTGAGAAATTAAAAATCAATAATTTTATCTTATTCAAATTATATATATATATAATAAATTGTATTAATTGTTTTACTCGATATATGATAAATATAACTCTTACAAAGTTATATAATATACAAAATAATAATTGTTTTTATAATAAATTTAATTTCATTAGATTGGAATAATTAAAATATAATAGTTTATAAATAAAAAAATTAAATCACTTTTTTTTAAAATTCTAGGAAAATAAATAATTTTTCCAATTGAATTTATAAATCATTTATTGCTATTAATAACATTAATAAAAATGTAATTTTTTTTTAAAAAATAATATATTTAAAATAAAATCTATTTCTAAAATTTGATTAGTATCATATCATTTTATTAGAAATTAATTATTTTATTTCAAATTAAAATATTCATTTTAATGACCTAAATAATATAAATTTATTTTATCATAAGAATAGTAATTCTAAACCTTTAATATTTTTATTGGTATTTTTCTAAATAACAATTTACCTTTATATAATGATCTTATAATAACAATATAAACAATATTGCATCTTATAAATTCACTATATTGTATCAGAAAATTTATATCATCTTATGAATTATGATTTTATTATGATTTCAAAACATCAATAATCATTTATGATATTAATTCTCTTTTTTTATTTTATTTTTCTCGATGGTGAAGGTGTTATAAGAGATTTATTAGTAATAATTTTTTTATTATTATATATTTACTAAACTATATAAATTTATAACATTGTAGTGTAAGTATTCATATGTTTAATGTAATAGTCCATGGATTGAAAAACATGGTTTCATGTACTTTTCATATAATTTTATATGACTAAATTAGTAATTTTTGTATTTTTTGATATAGTTTATGATTTATTTATGTCAAATATTTTTTTAAAGAATAAAACTAGAAACATTTGAATATAAAATATACACTAAAATTAAAGATTAAAAAATCATTCCTCTTATTTGAATTCAAAAATCAAACCATACATTATTTGTACAATTCCTTCTCAATGTTCTCATTATATTATCCTAATATATTTTTTAATTTCGTGTATTTCATTCCTCATAAAAAAATACATAATTAAAACATTCAATTTTTTTATTAGTTTTTATATATTACTTATCTCTTTTCATCCATTATTAATTTCGTACCTTAAATTGATCATTATGTTTTTCTCCAAATATTTTTCATTTTATGCATTATGTTTCTTAGTCACTCCACATCTAAATATTATATTAATAATTTTCTTTTATGATTGCATTATGTAACTCAATGGTTTATATGTATAATTTATATTACTATAATGTAAATTTTATAATATTAAAAATACCAAATAACCTTTAGTATATACAAAATCGTCATTATGTATTCCACAATTCATTTGTATTAACTTCATCATGAATTTTATATACATTAATTGACTTTGTAAATATTGTTATTATTTATTCCAATATTAAAAATATAAAAACTAATTAATTACATATACATTTTTTGGTATGATTTCCCTCAGGTATTGTTATATATACTTCATAATGGGTGATTGTAGGGTTTTTAGATTCACGCCATTCATTGATCATGTTTGCGATAGAAGATAACTTTTTCTCAAGCTAGGATATTTCTCAATAATCATTCACTCATTTTAGCATCATCTATATTTGATGGAAATTTGATTTCCAAATGATACTCAATCAAACATCCCATGATATTATTATTTCATTCACATGATTACCTCTTTAATTTTTTAATATGATAATTCTTGGGATAATTGGAAATATGTCGGGTCTCTTCTATTGAATTGATATTCAAATGCAATATTTCATCAATTATATTTCTTATAAAATTTCGGTTCATGTCTATTTTTCAAACAAAATGATGGTTTTTATATTAATTGAGATTTTATAGTTTTTTTGTTTATTGAATTATGTCTTCATTGTATATTTGGCAGACCACTGATCATCATTCATATTTTTGGGACATCATTTATCCATCTATCGGCATAGGGAGATAGAATATAATTAGATAAATAAGGAAATGTAAAGTTATACTCCAAATTATTGTATTAGTGATCATTCTATCTATTACCAAATGTTACATGTATCACTTCTGGTTTGAATATAGTCCCACGAGGAGCATAGATGGTTTTTTTTGCCATGAGTGATGTTGGGTAAAGCATAATTACCCAAATAGTGTACCAACTGTGTGCAAACCATGGGGCCTATCTAGTTTTCCTATGACCATCTATAATGAAACTATAATGTACACACCATATTTTTTTGAAATATATGAAAAGGAAATGAGCTATATCCTATGGTAAATTATACAATCATTGAGAAACACCTTATTAAAAAGATATCAAATTTGGTGAAAAATTACATGGAATGTGCATATCCCACTAAAGGTCTGAGCATGTGTGATCTAAGCCTTTTACATAAATAATTGATGATATTTAATTTTAGGATTATAATTCTAGGGGATATCGAACATATTATCTATTTCAGTCAATATGGGTGTTTATTTGAATCTTTTAATCCTGAATGTTTTAATTCTCATGATGGATTTAGGAATGATTTTTCATGAAATTATTTATACAAAAATGATGATGTTGGAACATAATAATTGTCCAATTATAGTGTTATATAAGAGTTGTGCATAAATGTGTGATCCGGAATAGGTTCTTCATTTTTGGATGTGAGGTATTGGTAAAAAATGATGATGAATTATGGGAGATCCCAATGAGTAAATGGAAATTAATCCCATCATTTATGAATGTTTGTAATGGTGAACTCACTAATCTAATGAAATTTGACCATTACAGTAGGGAGGGATACACTACATCAGAGAATATATAAGGTTTATTTGCAATATTTTGATATCATCTAATTGAGAGGTGGATTCTCAAGATATAATACACTTATGAATAGAAAAATTAAAATAAAATATTGGAGCACTTGACTTAGGGTCAACCTAATTGATAGATAAATGATTGAAAAAATAAAATTGATAAATCAACCATTAAAAAACAAAGGGATACAGTATTGGTGAGAATATAATAATGTACATGGCCTTGTGAAGAGGCATGCCCCCTACAAAGGGTTGAGTGAGATTCTGTGATATTAAATATTCCATTTTTCCTAGAACACAAAACTATATAAATTCATGATACTATAGAGATAGACAATTTAAGGATGTCTGATACTAGTGTCAGTACAGGTAATAAACAAATAAAAAAAGTAATTGAATGTTATATTGTAAAAGAAGAGGCTAGATTTCAACCATTAAATATTAATATTAGTTCATAGTCATGAAAAATGATAAATCTCTAGGTTAATGAAATGTTTTCAATAGTACAAAAAGTTAAAAAAATATAATAGTTTGATAAATGATAACCTAAATGAAATGAAAACAACATGGATAAATTCCCAATATCTAATCCAGATCTATGGAGTAAAATAATTGAATATTATCAAGGAATATGATTTTATTTCTTGGTAAAAATGAATTTCTTCTATAATAATATTTATTTTATAAACTATATAAGGAAGTTTTTCCATTAAAATAGATCATATATTGGATAAATGATAGTAATCTGTTCAAAATCATTTGGAATATTGTGTTGATGTATTAGAATCATAAATCTATTTTCATCATTGTCCAATGTTTGGGTTCTTACTCAACTATTAAATAATTTTCATTCAAAGTAATCTATAAAATATTTATTTATGTAAAGACCCGTAAAATTCAAGGGAAATTTTTTCTTAATTTTCTTTGGAATTTTACAAGAGCACCGTTTTTTACGGCACCTGATTCCGAGGCCCGGTGTGCCCAGAATCAATTTCCGATGTTTGGGTCAGGTACATTCAGTGAACAAACAAGAGGGAATTTTTAACTTTTGAACCGGTGCTCGGAATTGAAGTCTGAGGACACCAATGAACTCGCAGCGCCGATATTCACATAAGGAGACCTTTTCTGAGGTTGCGTTTTATGCGGGATGAGAGTTAGTTTTGGGGGGTATTAAAAGAAGTTAAATAAATTGTGGAACACAATTTATTTTTAACCTTGTTGGTTATTTCCTACCAAAGGGAGTTAGAGTTGGGGCCCACATCCACATAACCTCCCTTGAGAGGATAATGTTTGGTGGGGCCCACACGAGCCCTAACTCTTCAACTCCCCTTAAACTCCCCCAATAACTCCACTCTAATTAATTTTACAACTTGTGTTATTAATTAAGATGAGTTACTTAATTTCAAACTCTTGAAATTCAAAGAGGTTAGGATGTGTAAATAAAATAAGGCTTGGACTTATTTCATTTTGGTTAGTTTCTTCTTCCACCTTGAGAGGATTGAGAATCATTGTTCATCTTCTTCAACCTCAACGAAGAACGCGAAGAACACCATTCTTAAACGAAGAACTTCTCCGCTTAAGAAAACGGTTCTTCCGCGACGCCGTATCCGGGACGCGACGTTCTTCTTCTGTGACGTCTCTTCCGCGACGGTTTTCCATGAGGAAATCGCCGTCAACGACTTCGAATCCTCGCTTCGCGACGTCGACGTTCTTTTTCCGTGACGCCTGACCTCCGCGACGCTCGTCATCCACGGGTCGTTGACGGACACCGTTCCTGAACCGAGGTAGGGGTTTTATTTATTTAATTGTTTGTAAATACAAACATGATGATGATTGTGGAATTAAAACCTTTTGTTATCGAATAACGCAAGGGGGTCAGACCGCACAAACATGGCCGGCACTCCTCATTATTTTCATGATGGTTTCTTGTGGTTGGTACGAGAAAGCGTGGTGTCGTCGCACCACGCGGTTTCATGCGGAAGATATGCGCGGCGCCGTCGCACCGAGCCGTGGATTGAAATTCAAGAACGCGACGTCGTCGCGCCGCATCGAAGGAAATTGAAGGCGCCGCGGACGGAGCGGGGCCGCGGCAGAGGGTACGGTGCCGTCTCACCGCGCCGGACGACGAGGGCCGCAGACGGTTCCGAGCCGCGGCAGAGCAAGGAGACCGGCGGCCGGACCGGGCCACCAGCGTCGGAGCCGGAAGGGGACCGGCCACCGCCAGTCCCGTGTAGAAGGAGCCGGCCAGCCAGGTCGGGCCGGCCGGAAGGGAAGGGGCCGGGGGAATTAAATTCCCCCGGCCGTTCAAACGTCCCCCCATTAATTGGGGGGGGGGGGTTACACAGGGGGCAGCCCCCCCCCCCCCTTCGTCGAACGGCTCAGCCAATGGCCGAGCCAGACAGCGCGCTGGGCGCGCTCTCCCCAGTCTGACCGACGCCCGGCCGGTCTGGCAGGCCGGGCCACGCCGGGCTGGGCCGGGCCGACCCGAACCGGGGCTGGTCAACCCGGTTCGGGCCAACCGGGGGGTCTCGGGCCGGGTCGGTCCGGGTCCGAAACCCCCGTTATCGGACTGTTTGGGTTCAAATTCCCATAACACGGGCTACGGACTTCCAAACGACACGACGTCAACGGCGATGTGATCCATGGATCGAGACGGTCGTTTCGGTATATTGCAATCAAGGTTTCAGAATACATTGAGTTCGGCCAGGTTGGTTCGTACACGAAACCAACCGGGCCCTCGGAGCAGAAACGCTCATATCTTGAGCTACAGATGTCTGATTGACGTGCCGTCAACTTTGTTGAGTTCCTCTTAGTGAGACGGATCTATTGGCATACTCCGCCCGAGGTTTGGACGCAGGTGGAGTACGGTCGGGTTGGTTTTGCCTTAAAAACCAACCAGGCCCCTGGAACGAAAAAGGCAATAACTCTCAGACCGGGCGTCCGATTGACACGCCGTCTGTTGCGTTGAGTTCCTGTTGACGATACGGAACTTTTTGATACATAAACTCCAGACTATGTGACATTTGATGTATCAGCCTCTCGACTCGTGGAGCGGACCCTCCCGAACGATCTTGCAGTGTGCGGGAACCCTAGTACTGGCTGCGACTGCTACTGTGACTGCAACGACGACTGTGCAGAGATCCTCAGTGGATTCGATGACGAAGACTACAACACTCAGTGATCCTATGTGGATCAGTGATACTGATCCAGTGTGGGTCCGATCCTGTGTGGGTTAGCGCTCAGCGGTTCTGTGTGAGCCAGTGCCTACAGATCCTCTGTGGGTCTGATCCTGTGTGGGTCTTTGCGGGGGTTAGTACCTATCGATCCTTTGTGGGACCAATGGCTTATATAGATCAGTGATCATCTCTATCGTATTCAAAGAAGTATACCTGTGTGAGCTGAATCATGTTTGCTTTCCTGGGTGGATTCTGTTGTGCTATCCTGTGTGGATTACGTTTTTCTTTCCGGTGTGGAATACATATACTTTCCTATGCGGACTGGGTTATACATAGGCTCAGATGTTGGAGCATATTGGAATTGATGACTTAGGTATATGTATGGGCATATACCTAAGCAGTGTCGGTTGTTACTTCGTGATTGTATCATTCCTTTGTGGTTTATCCTTTGTGGATTTTTGGAGTCCTTCGGGGGTCTTGGGGTCCCTACTGAGTAGCTTATACTCACCCCTTCACGGGTTATGCCCGCACTACGTTGTGTTGGTTTCAGATGACGGACAACGTTGATCGTGGATGAGACTTGAAGAGAAGGACGGTACCTGGAGGTGGACCATTGGGCGGGACGTGCTCGGAGCGGACGGCGGGACCCGAGGAGCAGTGGAGCTATCTGTACCCAACCTTCAGGTGGGATTTCCAGTGGACAGCTCGGTGTAGCGGCTTCACTTTACAGTTTTTGTTTTCCCTTTCGAGTTGTACATTACAGTTGGGCTTTCATTTCCGGCCCCTTTTACTTTCCGTACTTTCTATTGAACTCAGTTTTTACTTAGTGTTTACTTCTTCCGCTTGTACTCTATGGTGCTTGTTTAATTTACAAAGGCAATGCCTTCTCTTTTTAACATGATTTACGCCTTGGTGGTAGTCTCCAGCCCCTGTCCTATGGAAGGCGGGCTTGGGGTAGTCACGACACGGGCTCAAAGGACGGGTCGTGACAAATTGGTATCAGAGGAGTTCGGTTCTACCGCAGACTCTGATCTTTTCAATGTGGAGAAACAGTGTTTAGCTTATTGATTCTGGTTATCAGTCCAGGGAGTCCAGTGTTGGTGTGGCGGCCGACGTATCCGTACACTAGGACCCTGACTTCTAATTTCCGACTTAATACACGAAAACAATAATTGCATGTGTGTTTCATGTTTTCTTTGTGAGTACTTTGTATCAGATCACCAAGTATACTGTTCTGACCGTGGCACACCTGTTTCCTTTTAAGGATGGCCCCACGAAGGCAGCCAGCTAGGGTTCCGAGAGTCGAGCATCACGACAACACACCGAGCGACGAGGCATCGGTGCAAGGCCCTTTTTCAGCAATGGCACCGGCGGTAGCTCTACCCGCCAAGCCACCGATGCTTCCAGCCCCAGCCGCTGACAATGCACGTCACCTTAGTGCACTGCATGAGTTCCAGCACCAGTGACCACCCAGGTTCCGTGGGGAAACGGACCCCCAGGCAGCCGAGGAATGGATGGAGGCAGTCGTACTCGTTTTCAGGCTAGTGAGGACACAAGAAGACCACATGGTGATCCTCGCTGCGAGGCTATTACATGCAGCAGTAGGCCGATGGTGGAGCTTGATGCTCCAGGTGCACGAAGAGGCATCTCAACATTGGACAGACTTTGAGAGCCTCTTCCGCTCAGAGTTTGTTCCAGCCACCATCTGTGTGGCGCACATTCAGGATCTTCTTCAGCTGCGGTAGGGCATCATGACGGTCACCCAGTACTCGGCGAGATTTACTGATCTCTCGCGCTACTCGACCGACATGGTACGGGACCCATTCATCCGGGCCCGGACCTTTGAGCAGATATTGAGACATGAGATCAGGGCATCACTGATCTCCCTCAGCATTCTGACTCAGACATGAGTACTGGAGCAGGCCCTTTTGATCGAGAGCTTTCTTGCTGAGTCTACACCAGCACCGAGACCCACCGGAGGGCGGCATATAGAAGAGTCTTCTGCAGCAGGCAGTCGACGGATGAAAAATGGATCCAGGTAGACCAGAGCCTGAGGCAGACGACCTCAGGACACTGGCTCAATAGTGCGGGGCACACAGCATAGAGCCAGTCTTTCGAGAGGCAGATAGTGTTACTCGTGCGGCGGGCAGGGCCACATGGCTCGTGACTACCTGACCCGCCGTGCCGAGGAGCAGCAGACGGTTGAGGGACCACCAAGGCAGAGGCATAGGGTCGACCATGGCGGTCCTCATGGAGGATGAGGACGAGGAAGAGGAGTTGGCCGAGCAGCAGGTGGTGGACGATGCTTTGAGGCTCTACCACCACCACCACCACGAGGTCAACCCCGACCACAGGGAGCTGGCGGGCAGAGATATGCACAACTCCAGGAAGTGGAGGCCTACGACCACGGCGCGCCCGAGTTGATTCGAGGTACTATATATGACTATTCCACCCTTGCTGAAGTACTTATAGACACAAGAGCAAGTCACCCTTTCATATCTGCTGCCCTTGTTCGGAGCTCGGAGATTTCGACAGAGCTGTTGGCTCGATCCTTACGACTAGAGACTCCTACGGAATCAGACTCGATGATTACGCACTGGTGCCGGCAGTGTGAGCTTACTCTATGAGGCGAGAGATTTGGTTGGGATCTTATTATAGCAGCGTCGAGGCCTTACGACGTCATCATGGGCATGGATTGGTTATCTATGGTCCATGCACAGATTGACTGTTTTAGGCGCAAGGTGCGATGTGTAGCCACCGACGGGAGCAGGTTCACCTTCACCGGTGAGAAGGGAGCCTTTGCAGCACAGGATGGACTTCCGGATAGGAGAGGACAGCCCATCACTCATCAGTTGGATATCCTCATCCTAGGAGCAGTTGACGTGCAGAGTCCAAGTTTTCTTGTAGTGGTGCATCAGTTTGCGGACATTTTTCCCGACGAGGTTCCAGGACTATCTCCTCACAGAGAGGTAGAATTTTATATTGACCTGTCCCCCGGGACATCCCCGATATCCACTCCAGCGTATCGGATGGCCCCCGCCGAGATTCGAGAGCTACGGGTACAATTGGAGGACTTGCAGGGCAAGGGGTTCATCTGACCCAGTGTTTCACCCTGGGCTTCCCCGATATTGTTCGCCAAGAAGGCGGATGGGAGCTTGCGACTTTGTGTCGACTATCGTCGCCTAAACCAAGTGACAGTGATGAACAAGTATCCGCTACTGAGGATTGATGGCCTATTTGATCAGCTCAAGGGTGCACGGTGGTTCTCGAAGATAGACCTCATGTCAAGTTATCAGCAGCTCAGAGTTCGAGTTGAGGGCGTGCAGAAGATGGCCTTTTGATGTCGGTATGGCCACTATGGGTTCTTGGTTATACCTTTCAGTGTAACCAATAATCCAGTAGTTTTCATGGCCCTCATGAACAGGATCTTTCAGACATACCTCGATCGATTTTTCATGGTCTTCATCGACGACATTTTGATTTACTCGACGAATGAGAAGGAGCATGCCTACCACTTATGGGTTGTACTAGACACACTCCGAGAGCACCAGCTTTATGGTAAGCTCTCGAAGTGCCAGTTCTAGATACGTGAGGTCCACTTCTTGGGACACGTCATCTTTGAGGCGGGAGTTTCAGTGGATCCTGTGAAGATCGAGGCAGTGTTAGCTTGGGAGCCACCCAGGAGCATGATGGAGGTTCATAGATTCTTGGGACTAGATGGATACTACCAGAGATTTGTGCCAGACACCTCCAGAGTTGCGGCACCACTCTCTGCTTTGACGAAGAAGGGGAAACCATTCGTGTTGTCAGAAAGATGTCAGCAGAGTTTCCAGGAGCTGAGACATAGATTGACCAGCACACCTATCTTGAGGTTTCCTGAGGAGGGAGTGGGGTACGTAGTCTACTGCGATGCATCAGAGACCGGACTCGGTTGTGTCCTGATGCAGGAGCGGGCAGTGATCACCTATGGATCACGACAGTTGAGGCCGCATGAGCAGAACTACGCTACCCATGACCTGGAGTTAGCAGCAGTGGTCTTCGCTCTGAAGACATGGTTACACTACCTGATGGGCGAGCGCTTTACAGTCCATTCCGACCATTAGAGTCTTAGGTACGTCTTCTCTCCGAAGGATCTGAATCTGAGACAGCGGCGATGGCTCGAGTTCCTCCAGGACTATGACTTTGATATAGTCTATACTCCTGGGAAGGGGAACGTAGTGACTGATGCTCTCAGCAGGAGGACGGGCATTCAGCTACTTGAGGAGGCGATGGAGCAGCTATCCTCTTTGCAGATATCCTTCGTTGATAGAGATCGAGTAGCCTTCCTTCAGTCTCTCACAGTCACTCCTCCACTTCTACAGCAGATCAGATAGGCGCTTAGTGGGGATGCTGACTGTGAGACGCGGCGTGCACAGATATCCTCAGGATAGGCACCTGATGGTTTCTCCTTTGAATCAGAGCATGACTTCCTTTTCAGAGGACGTACCATGGTACCAGTTGCTTTAAAAGAGGAGGTTCTGAGAGTGTTTCAAACATCTCCCTTGGCGGTACATCCCGGAGTGGCGAAGATGTACCAGGATCTCAGATGACAGCACTGGTGGCCAGGCATGAAGAAGGTTGTGGTAGAGTTCGTTTCTCGATGCTTCACCTGCCAATATGTGAAGGCTGAGAACTAGGTACCAGTAGTCATGGTACATCCCTTGGTGGTCCCGGAGTGGATGTGGGACATGATATCTATGGACTTCGTGACTGGACTTCCACGCACTTCCAGGGGTCATGACTCCATCTAGGTGATTGTTGACCGACTCACCAAGTCGGCTCACTTCTTACCCATCTGAGAGCAGGGCTCAGTGGAGAGCTTGGGACGTCTTTACGTTTAGGAGATTGTTTGTCTTCACGGTGTGCCATCATCTATCATCTCCGATTGACATGCTCGTTTTACTTCCCGACTATGGAAGGGATTGCAGGAGGCGTTCGGGACGCAGCTACGTCGGAGCACAGCCTTTCACCCTCAGACGGATGGTCAGACAGAGAGGACCATTCAGACTCTCGAGGACATGCTCCGCGCATGTGTCCTCGACTTTGGTCATAGGTGGAAGGACCACCTACCCTTAGTGGAGTTCGCATACAACAACAACTACCACTCCACCATTGGGATGGCACCATACGAGGCATTTTACAGCCGACCTTGCAGATCTCATTTGTGCTGGACTAACCCTGGGGAGTCAGCAGTTGTGGGACCAGAGATGGTCCAGGCCATGACAGAGAAGGTCCAGGTCATCCAGGAGCGGATGAGGACAGTCCAGAGCCGGCAGAAGTCATACGCTGATAGGAGGCGGAGGCCACTAGAGTTCGAGGATGGCAACCACGTCTTCTTGCGTGTCTCACCTCAACGTGGTTTACGGAGATTTGGCCGAGGCGACATGTTATCTCCGCGCATCATCGGACCATTCCAGGTCCTCAGTAGGATTGGAGAGGTGACTTATCGTCTGGCTCTACCTTCTCAGTTGCACCGGGTGCACGACGTCTTCCACCTATCTCAGTTGAGGAGATACGTGCCTGACCCGACGCACATTATTGACCATGGGGAGCTTGACGTTGATGATGAGGCGACTTTTACGGAGGTCCCGTTGGAGATCGAGGATCGATAGGAGCAGGTCCTACATGGACGACCGATTCCTCTAGTGTGCATCAGATGGAAGCACGGGAACCTCCAGGAGAGCACTTGGGAGCGGGAGGCTCATATGCATGCTCAGTACCCTCATTTGTTTCCCTAGTTTGGATGTATCTTTACGGGGACGTAAATCCCTGAGGTGGGAGTAATGTAAATACCCGCAAAATTCAAGGGAAATTTTTTCTTAATTTTCTTTGGAATTTTACAAGAGCGATGTTTCTGACGGCACCTGATTCCGAGGCCCGGTGTGCTCGGAATCAATTTCCGAAGTTTGGCTCGGGTACGTTCAGTGAAAGAACGAGCGGGAATTTTTAACTTTTGAACTGGTGCTCGGAATTTAAATCTGAGGACACCAATGAACTCACAGCACCGATATTCTCTTAAGGATAACTTTTCTGAGGTTGCGTTTTATGTGGGATGAGAGTTAGTTTTGGGGGGAATTAGAAGAAGTTAAATAAATTGTGGAACACAATTTATTTTTAAGCTTGTTGGTTATTTCCTCTCAAAGGGAGTTAGAGGTGGGGCCCACATCCACATAACCTCCCTTGAGAGGATAAAGTGTAGTGGGGCCCACACGAGCCCTAACTCTTCAACTCCCCTTAAACTCCCCAATAACTCCACTCTAATTAATTTGAAAACTTGTGTTATTAATTAACATGAGTTACTTAATTTCAAACTCATGAAATTCAAAGAGGATAGGATGTGTAAATAATATAAGGCTTGGACTTATTTTATTTTGGTTATGTTATTTTTCCACCTTGAGAGGATTGAGAATCATTCTTCATCTTCTTCAACCTCGACGAAGAATGCAAAGAACACCATTCTTCAACGAAGAACTTCTCTGCCGAAGAACACAGTTCTTCCGCGACGCCGTATCTACGAAGCGATGTTCTTCTTCCATGACATCTCTTCAGCGATAGTTTTCCACGAAGAAATCACCATCAACGACTTTGAATCCTCTCTTCACGACGTCGATGTTCTTTTTCCGCGACGCCCGACCTCCGCGACGCTCGTCTTCCGCAGGTCATTGAGGAACACTGTTCCTGAACCGAGGTAGGGGTTTTATTTATTAAATTGTTCATGAATACCAACTAGATGATGATCGTGGAATTAAAACCTTTTGTTATCGAATAATGGGAGGGGGTCGGACCACACAAACACGACCGACCCTCCTCATTATTTTCATGATGGTTTCTTGTGGTTGGTACGATAAAGCGTGGTGCCGTCGCACCACGCGGTTTCATGCTGATGATATGCGCTGCGCTGTCGTGCCGCACCGAGGAAAGAAATTGAAGAATGTGACACCATCGCGCCGCGTCGAAGGAAATCGAAGGCGCCACGGCCGGAGCGGGTCCGCGGCGGAGGGGGCGGTGCCATCACTCTGTGCCGGACGACAAGGGTCGTGGCCGGTTCTGGGCCGCGGCGGAGCAAGGAGACCGGCAGCCGGACTGGGCCGCCGGCTTCGGAGTCGGAAGGGGACTGCCCACTGCCGGTCCCATTGAGAAAAATCTGGCCGGAAGGGAAGGGTCCAGGGGAATTAAATTCCCCCAGCCATTCAAACGGCCCCCCATTAATTTGGGGGGGGGGCGGTTACACAGGGGGCATGCGCTCCCCCCCACCCCTTCGTCGAACGGCTCGGCCAAAGGCCGAGCCAGACAGCGCGTTGGGCGTGCTGTCCCCAGCCAGACCGGCGCCCGGCCAGTCTTCCAGGCCGGGCAGCGCCGGGCCGGTCCGACCCGGTTCGGGCCAACCGGGGGGTCTCGGGCCGGGTCGGTCTTGGCCCGAAACCCCCGTTATCGGACTGTTTGGGTTCAAATGCCCATAACTCGGGCTACAGACTTCCAAACGACCCGCCGTCAGCGGCGATGCGATCCTTGGATCGACACGGTCGTTTTTTTATACTACAATCAAGGTTTCGGAATACTTTGAGTTCAGCCGGGTTGGTTTGTACACGAAACCAACCGGGCCCTCAGAGCGGAAACGCTCATATCTTGAGCTACGGACGTCCGATTGATGTGCCGTAAATTTGTTGAGTTCCTCTAAGTGAGACAGATCTTTTGGCATACTTCTACAGAGGTTTGGACGCATGTGGAGTATGGATGGGTTGGTTTTTCCTTAAAAACCAACCGGGCCCCTGGAACGAAAACGCCAATAACTCTCAGACCGAGCGTCTGATTGACGCACTGTCTATTGCATTGAGTTCCTGTTGACGATACAGAACTTTTGGATACATCAACTCTAGACTATGTGACAGTTGATGTATCAGCCTCTCAGCTCTTGGAGCGGACCCTCCCGAACGAGCTTGCTGTATGCGGGAACCCTAGTGCTGGCTGCGACTGCTACTGTGACTGCGACGACGACTGTGCAGAGATCCTCAGTAGATTCGACGGTGACGACTACAACACTCAGCAGTACTATGTGGATCAGTGCTACCGATTCTGTGTCAGTCCGATCCTGTGTGGGTCAGCACTCAACGGTTCTGTGTGAGCCAGCGCCTACAGATCCTGTGTGGGTCTGATCATGTGTGGGTCTTTGCGGGGGTTAGTACCTATCAATCCATTGTGGGTCCGACGGCTTAGATGGATCAGTGATCATCTCTATCGTTTTCGAAGAAGTATACCTTTGTGAGCTGAATCCTATTTGCTTTCCTATGTGGATTGTGTTGTGCTATCCTGTGTGGATTACGTTTTACTTTCCGGTGTGGAATACGTATACTTTCCTATGTGGAATGGGTAATACTTGGGCTCAGAAGTTGGAGCGTATTGGAATTTATGACTTAGGTATATGTATGGGCATATACCTAAGCAGTGTCGGTCGTTACTTCGTGATTGTATCTTTCTTTTGTGTTTTATCCTTTGTGGATTTTTGGAGACCTTCGGGGGTCTCGGGGTCCCTAATGAGTAGCTTATACTCACCCCTGCATGGGCTATGCCCGCACTACGTTGTGTTGGTTTCATATGATAGATTGCGTAGATCGTGGATGAGACTTGCAGAGAAGAACAGTACCTGGAGGTGGACCACTGGGCGGGACGTGCTCAGAGCGGACGGCGGGTCCCGAGGAGCAGTGGAGCTATCTGTACCCATCCTTCATGTGGGATTTCCAGTGGACAGCTTGGTGTAGCGGCTTTACATTACAGTTGCTTTTTTTCTCTTTCGAGTTGTACTTTACAGTTGGGCTTGTATTTCCGGCCCCTTTTACTTTCCATACTTACTGTTGTACTCAGTTTTTACTTAGTGTTTACTTCTTCCTCTTGTACATTGCGGTTCTTGTTTACTTTACAAAGGCAATTCCTTCCCTTTTTAACGGGATTTACGCCTTGGTGCTAGTCGCCAGCCCCTTCCCTATGGAAGGCGGGTTTGGGGTAGTCACGACACGGGCCCCGAGGACGGGTCGTGACAATTTAATTAATAAAAAACATTTTTATGATGTTGGGTAGAATAATTATATATTCCCAATATGAATTTTAATTTCTCATTAGACATTCTATCGTGGTTATTTTTTTTATGTCTTCTTAATTATTTATGACATATTAGTCTTGGCCTTTAGGATATAGTTAGATGTCCTAAATTATTCTATCAATAAATATGATATTTCTTTCTTACTATCAGAGTTATAATTTAATTATATAATTACAAAATAAATAGATATATTAAATACAGATTATTAATTTTATAATTTTATTTTATTTTTATCATATAATTCTATGAATTTATAATCAATGTTAAAAAAGTATCAATTATATGTTATACCTTACTGAATATCTAATCTAACTAATTTCTAATAATTAACCATTCCCACTAAAATACAAATGGATTACAACAAATAATGTATTGAAATTAATATATGGAATATTTATAATTCATGTGTGGTAAATATGTTTTCCATGAAATTCAGTAATGATATGTGTATCTCGATTCCCAAGGACACTAAAAATAAGATCATATGTGACATGATCTCTATATTATATACCATTATAATAAATTACTATTTTGTGAACATTAAAAGTGAAATTTTTCTTATAAATAATTCCATAGTGACCAACATCTCTGTAATTGAAACATTAGAGAAGAAAGCTACAAACAATATCCCCTGATCTTTTAGTTAATCTATGACAACATTAAAACATATTTTTCCCAAAAATTCCATTAATGAATTCGAAAATAATATAAGTATATTCCTATTCGTCAACATGATTTTTAGTATTATAATAATTTATGGTTATAAAATTACTTTATTTACAACCATTACATGTCATCATGAAATATAAATCATTTTTCATTTCATAAATGATTAAAAAACATGAAATTCACCCAATGTAAATGAATTATAGTCAAAATCTTTATATTATAACCCATTTTCATGAAACATATCTTTTATTTTATGAATTAATATTTTAATAAAAATAAAATATTCTAATGGTTCTCCAAATCCATTAATAAAGGTGAAAATTTAATTCATTCTAGTAAGTAATGCATAAATTTTTTTATCATATCATTTTTATAACCTAATTATATTCGGAGTTAATTATTTTCAAATTGAAATACTTTACACTAATATAACATTTTTAATATTTTATTTCTTCTCCAAATAAACCCTCAACTGTCTTTAACCATATAACTCTTATCACATATATTTTTAATATAGATGATAAGTTATATTATTTTTATTTATTGTCATTCTAAATGATATTGGTATTCCTCAATGTTATCATAACACCTTTCACTACAATACCAAAACTGTAAAATACTACATATTACTAAGAAATACCTAATTATTGTATAATATAATTCTTCTTTTCAAGATATTGTAGGTGTTTTTTTGAAAATTGTTTACACATTTTTATAATATAATGAAATTAAATGATCCATTATTTAATTTAAAATAAAATATTAAACATGTATTTAGCCTCAGATAAAATACTCCATCAAAAGAGATGAAATAACCAAAGGAATCATAGAAAAAAAATATGTAGTTTAAAAAATTTATATCATATATTAATAATTTATAAAGGGTGTATATTAGTGATTTAATTATTTATTAAACTAGATTATAAAGATCCATTGCATATTTTTTTGTTGATTTTATTAAATTCTTCTTAAAATAATATTTTTGTATATAGAATTTAATCAAATTTAATATGATTGATGAAATAATTTATAAGAGACACTGATGAAATGTATATTTCTATATATTTACAAAGATATTCAAAATTACCTTGAATCATTATTCACCAGTAATATATGGTGTATTAAACTAAGTAATGTATGGTCCTACACTTTTCACAATGATGTATCCCTATATTTTCATGTGATGAAACACATATATGAAATAAATAAAAAAGATATAAATATAAATGATCACTAAAGGTCACTTATTTTAAATTAAACAACAATAATTATTTGATTATACAATTATTCATTAATTAAAATGATTGTATCATTTTTTAATTCAAAACATGAAGATATTACGTTAAATATTTTTAAATAATAAAATTATATTTTCCCTTTCATAAGGTCACATGTTACTAAATGTTTGTTAAAATTTCTCGAATACTATTCAATCTTCCCTATACACAATATTTTAAGTAGTGTCACATCTTCTAGTTCCCTCAAATATGATAGAAACTTTATGTTTTTCACCTTAAATAAAATTATGTTAAAATTGTAATATATATATTATAAATCATGTTTTGTGGTAATCAAGTTTTATTTTAATGCTATTTTTTATAATTTGATTAAAATAATAAAAACTATAAAACAACATCTACTTAAAAAATATTCCCCATACCCCTACAATGTAGTATAATTATTTATTCATCTATTTTAATTCATAAAAATCATATCTTAAATATTTTCCTATATTGTAAAATCATACATCAAATTTTATTATTTTGAAGAATTAATTCATAATCTTATGGAATAATGACCATCAATTCCAAAAACTAAATCACTACATGAAACCGTTATAGAATTTCCATTCAGAAAAAAGATACGAAAAACATAAAAATATAATATAATTAGTTATAGATAAGAAAAATATTTAGGCTTTTCCCTACTAACAATATCATTAATGCTAAATCATCGCATAATGATTAGGTGTATACAATGCTATCGAAATGAACATTTTCAATAAAAACCTATATAAATATTTAGTTTTGATATATATCATAATGGAATGATTTATTATATATTTTCAAGGTATCATCAAAATAATTATTCTATATGAAAATATTACTATAATATACTAATATATTTTTCATTTCAGATAAATATTCATTACCTACCACAATAAACCACATACCTTAATATATAGTTTCATTTTATTTTGATATTATATACATTACAAACCACTTTAAAGTATAATCTCCCATATCTCCCACAAATACTTTTCACACATTATAAAGATAAAAATATGTCATAAATTATATTATTTTTCATAAAATGTGGAATGAATACATAAAAAAATATTATGATTATATTCTTAATAAAGGATAAATAAACGATATAACCATTTATGGTCATTAATGATCCTGATGAGAATATGGGTATGAGAACATAAAAAATTATTATAGATATAACATAAGATAATCTCACCCAATAAAACAATCATATAAATACTTGACTCATTACATGAGACATTGGGTATAAAAATGAAATCTTGTGTATGAGTGTTGATACATGAATCAATAAAATTGAGTCGTAAAATGATATCATAGTTATGATTCACATAATAATTATAGACCATATTAACGTGGAAACAAATTTGGATCAATTTTTTTATATCATTTCCCACTTCCATTAGAATCACCTAAATATTGATGAAGTCCCATAGTGATCTAATTTTAGTCCTAATTTCGATAAACATATTATATAAAACATCATAATGTGTTTCGTCAACTCCACATTTCCTTACATGTCTTCATTTGAAATAGAAATCATTACAAAATTCATTGTATGGAGATATAATCAGTTACACCAATCACATAATTTGAGGAAATATAGGCCTACTATTTGTAAAAAATACATATCTATTATTTTTTATTCATTATCCATCACAATAAATCACACAAAAACACTTATATTATTAATGTATTTATAAATCTGATAACTAAAAAATTAATTTGGATATACATTATTATTTTCCAAATAATATAATTTCTCATGTTACCTTTTTTATATGTACAGATAATATTCTTCATCCAAACATGTTGATTATATTCAAGTTAATGGATGAGATCCAATTATTATTTTTGATTAAAATGAGAAAAAATTATAGATGAAAGTAAGTGAGAATACGATGAGAATTTAATTATATGAAAATAATCAACACGAAAGGGTATAATATAAAAAACAATACCCAAGAAAACATAGATCATAGAAAATGTTTCAATGAATAAATATTTTGTTCTAATATAATATATGTGCAATATGGTTGTGGAAACCTATATAAATATTTCTTAACTATGAAATCATAACATAGTAATAATAATTTGACACATAAATAAGTTCATAAAATTAATGTCTTTTTTCAAGTATCTATTTGATGACCATCATCATGTAGTAGATAATGTCCCATTATAGATTGGGTTCAATCTCTGTTACAAAATCCATAGTAGTTAGAACCTAATAGTGGATCCAGTTCACATCCTAATACCATAAATATTATGGTATAAGATATAATGTAGTGATATTTATTTTCCCTATTTGGGATATATATCTATATTTTGAATTTATAGATTTTTAGGAATATCCTAAGGGTAAATAATTATTTTGCTGCTAGCAGACGACCAATAAATTTAATTCCAAGGAAATCATTAATACGATATGAAAAATTTTTATAGAAATTGATGCATTGAGATAATGATGAAATTTTTTGTCGTAGATATATGGAAATATAATGAAATTATTATATTATTTTTATTCTGTGATTGATATTTTCTAAAGAAAGCCTTATTTAACCAGAATGGTGTATCGACATAGGAAACCAATACTAACATTGACTCTGGAATGTGTGTTTTACACTATGTGTTATTTATGCATTATTTGGATATAGGTTTTCAATACAGAATATTTTGAAAAATGTTAGAAATATATTTAATTAAATAATTTTCATATCACAATGATTTAATGGAAGTAATATGTTTGATATTATACAAATTACATAATAACGAGCATAAAAAATAATTTAATTTTAATTTATAAAAATATTATTATAATTAATTAGATGATTTATTAGAGTGTGACAACATGATTTAGTAATTTATGATTTATATTTACAGTCTCTAAAAATGACATTTTTTTGAAATAATAACACATTATTAATTAATGACATATTATTCCTCAAACCATGATTTCTTTATATATGTGCCTTTAGCATTGTTGAATAAATAATATATTTAGTTTTTGAATGTTTTGAGGCATTATTTGAAAAAATAAAAAATATTTTTGTGGGTTCAATATAAATAAATCAAAAATCAAAATTTTGAGATTTGTCAGTAATGATAGATTTTTCTATGAATAGTGATTTTTTTAATTTAAAACAATATATTCATTCAATGTATTTAATATGACATGTTTAATTTTATTTATATTTTATATTTCATTAGATTATTTTCCTATAATTTTTTCTAATAATTTATTTCAAAATTATTTTTTTTCGTGAATTCTAAGTAATAATATTTTATACATAAATAGGGATTTTCCAAAAATTCAATTATTCTTAATGTTTTTTATTTATATTTATAATTTAGATTACGAAAATTATTTATTTGAATTTGGAATATAATTTATAATACATTGAGTATAGATGTCAACTTTAAGAAAATGGATCCCTTGTATTTTTATACATTATCAATAGGAAAATTTGTAATTTTGTTACAATGGTAAAGGGTAAATTGTCTAATTTTGGTTAAAAGTTAAAAAAAGGATTATAAAACAATTTAAAAAGATCATTAATTTTTTTTTCTATTATATATTATCCCAAATAATCGAAATGTAATATATATTTCATTTTTATACAACATTGAGAAGTTATTTTGTTTTATTTTATAAAATAGCATATAAAGTCAAAACAACCAAGATTATTCTTTTAATACATGTAATATTTTTAAATAATTGATAAGAAGGTGATATGATCAGTTTGGAATAGAAATTTTAATGTCAATTTAATTTTATATCAATTTAATTAATTTTTAAATTTTTTAAGAATCATATTACAAAACTATGATGTAATATTTATTAAATTAATGGAAAAATATCATAAATCATCGTAAAAATGTCCTAAATAATATAAATTGAATGAATACTATTAATCAATGATTTTTTAAAGAAATTTTAAATATTAGATAAGTTTGGAAGAATTATTTTTCAATTATTTTGTCTTCATGATATTATTAATGCCGTAGTTTATGAATACATATAGAATTTTCATTAATAATTTGTTATACTAAATATTGTTTTATAAAATGATTCTAAATACATAGAAATATTATATTCTTCAAAATTAATGGGAATTATTTATTGAAATAAAAAATAGTACATTTATGTGTAGTTTATTATTTCAATGTTTAATTATTAATCCTTAATTGGTAGAAATCATTACAACTATATTAATTTTCAAAATTCATATTTAATGGATAAAACAAAACAAGCAGTATAAAAATGTGATAGAAACATGTGAAAATTTTATTTTATTATAGTATTTACAATCATAACATATCTAATTCAAATAAAATTATTTGGGAGCCATTTTGGGATCAAATTTAATTGATATTAATTTTTTATTGAAGATTTCCTAGAGTTCTCCTCTCATATATTGTAAAAGGAAACATCAACTTCTCAATTAATAAAAACACATTAACAATTTAGATCAACCAATAAATTCCCAAATATAATTATAAAATTTATCCCCACATTTAATACGCCTTATTATGGTAATAATTATATCCGTAGAGGGCATACAATGTAGGTAAAAGAGGTTCCATGACGTAGAGGTACTGTTCTAAACAAAGTGGTTTCATTTTGTTTAATCTTCCACCTAATTAAAATATTCTTAAAAAATTATGAGATAATATAATAATTCTTTTAACTATACTATGATGCTATTTTCCATTACCTGCATTTTTTTAATCTTTATCAAATGGGAATATAATTTGTTGCTCGTGTATATGGTGGACTACCAGCTCAGAAACTAATGTACTTCATTTTCCATCACTACAACTCACAAAATTTTATAATTACTGAATTAATGATTATATATTATATTCATCAAATATTTATCTTTCATAAATGATAAAGTATCATATATTATCTTATCACACTATTAACAAATTTTGGTAAAGTCATTCATGCATATGTGTGAAATACAACCACCAGGAAGCGATGTGATTCAATTTTCTTTACCAAGTCTTATTAATTCTATATATAATTTTAAACAAAAAAAATTATATTATATTTAGGATATCTAAATACAAAATTAATCATACATTATTTCTAGAATGATCATTGAAACATGGAAATCTTACTCATTCTTAAGTACATTATACCACCTCTAAGATTATTATATATTTCCTTTTTCATATTCATTATTCATTATTTTTAATATATTTTTTTATTGGAAAAAATATAATTACCTAATGATTATTATTCATAATATGATCTAATATAGTCCAATTTCATCATTATCAACTTACAGATGTTATTTTTGGCTAACCATATGAATATAATCAAAAGAGAAGACATAAATTTAGTTGATCAAATATTTAAACATATCATAGTTGGATATAAAATAAATGTTGTAAATAATTTGATCATTTTTTAGTTTAGTAATTTATTATAAAATGTTTATTATTTTGGATGCTATGGAGCACAAGTGATGAGTAACTCTCTAGGTAAGTGACATTCTCTTTAATAAATCATATTTTAATGTTTAATTTCAAACAATTTCCTAGTGCATCCAAACATCAATAATGTTATATTATTGATTTATTTTTATGGAAATATTTTATTTATAAATTAAATTTCAGTATTATATTTAATTTTTTATAAAATAAATATTATTAATATTGGGAAATTATATATAATTTTCCAAAGGAACATTCTATTTCCACATATATAATGAAAAAAATCATTTATTGCCATGAAAATATATATTTGGTGTCTCGATTCATTTATAATCATTCATATGTTGTTAAAATCAATAAATTTCCATCATTTATTTATTAATTGATGGTTTTATAAAATTTATTCAAACTAACGAAATATATCAATATAAAAAATTTCATATGGGAGAAATGAATGTTTTTGTGATACTTGATTTTATTTACTCTATTAAGTTTCTTGGGTTATTTTTGATGATTTTTGGTGGTATTGTAATAAATCTTGGTTTGGGAGAACATTAAATTTCGTCATTTAATTGGGTAATGGGATGGATTCAATCGATTTAGTTTCCAATAAGATACTAGTGAAATATAGTGTGATAACTATTCAATGTGAAATCGTGGTGATTATTATTTGTGTAAAACTGAAGATTATTCTACGTGTAATCATGAAGGTTATATCATTTATAATAATAATTTGAAAAATATACCCCATTTTTCCAACATGATTTATTTATTCATTTTATACGTATTATTTGTATTTATTCAGATTTCTGAAATTAGTGGAAAGAAACTTTTACATTGTAATAATGCAATGTATCAAATTGTGAAAAAATAATATGAGTTTTACATTATTTTTAAGAAACATTTAAGAATCCTAATATTATATAAATTATTTTTATAAAATGTTTTACTAAATTTATTTGTAAGAGGTGTTGATTTCGTGGGTAGTAATATTTTTTTGGGGAGATTTGTTTTTCAAAAATGAAATTTCTCTATATATTAATGTTTGAGAAATTATATTTCTTATTTTTATGAACCTATCATTTAATTCTTTTGCTCATATATAGTTTTTCAATTTTATTCTATGAGTTTGACAGATTATTCGGGGAACACATGTGGTAATGTTAAATTATTTTCTGAAATCTAATTAATAAAAAATGTGGTCTATTTTGAAGGTTTTATAGTAAAATGTACTGATGATAATATGTATCTTGCATTAATATATGGGTTTATTTTGAAATATTTATTCTATAATTATCTATATATCTAAACCATAAATATATGTTGTGATATAATAATGGTAATAATAGTTTATTTCCACTATAATATGAAATTAATAAGGATAAGTCATTATAATTGAGTTAATACTATGGTTTAGACAACATTAATTTTTATATGTTTTCTTGTGGGGTTATCTCAGTAGTTATGGTTACCATTATTGATTTATAACATTATGTATGATTAAAATATAAATTTATATGGAAATAAATTTCGTTTTTATCTAATTATTTTTTATATTTACATAAGATTTTTGGGGAGATGATTTATTCAGTTGATTTATAAGTAACCCATGATTTTAAGAATAAAATTATTTTAGCAGAATGATGTATGTTTTCTGGGTATGTTTGTAGAATTGTATGAGATATCCATTGTGGTTTAATCATTATTTAATTTTGACGTCATTAATGTTAATTTTTATTATTTTATGGTTAAATTATTATAGAATTTATTAGGTTATTTTCATTTCAAGGGATGTTTTCCATTAATCGAGAAATTAACAATTTCTTGATTTATTAATGTTTTCCTTATATATTTAATGTCAATTAATAATATGTAAGGAAACATTATCTCACACAACATTGTTGAGGGAAGGATGAGAGGGATAGGAACCCTAAAATGACACTTGGAACTTGGTTCAGCTACAACCATCCCTATAGCCTCAACATATTTTCATATGTGCCCAATCCTCGCTTCAAAAGACATGTGACGATTTCCATGGTCCAAGAATATGATTCTAAAAATGTTTTTTTCTCCTCACTCTTGTTCCTAGGGGGCTTCATCATCATTCCTCATGGATCATATTGGCCAACAAATCATTAGAAAATTTTCAACTGCATAGGTCTCCACCTCCGATTTAGTTATTTTTGATAGAATTGAGCATTGTAATTTTTCATTTAATGCACTTATTTCATTTCTGAATGATATGAAGCCGTGGAGGGTCTCTAATTTTGTTTTTAGATTAGCTATGATTTGGGGGTTTTCCTACTTCAAATGTGTGTCCTGAGGCCGTCGATTATTCCACGTCCTCTACCCATATGCAGAGTTAAAAGGGATTTATTACGGTGTTGGGTCGATTAATCTCTTACTAGGTGTTCTTCAAATTCTTGACTTGAATCTGATTTTTAACCTCAAAGAGTTTAAAGACACATGTTATTATGTCTAGTTCAATTTACATGGACTAACTTGGGTACTATGGCACCCAAAAATTCACTATGACATAGCCTCAGCTATTGGTATCTCAATCCGTATGGATAATGAAACGTAAATGGAAACATTTGGTCACATTGCAAGAACATTAGTATTATTTGATCTATGTGATGTTCTACTTGACTATGAAATTCTCTCAACCATATAATTTGAGGTTAGTTTGATAATCATATTTGAAAAAACTCCACCTTTACATACAATTTTTGGTATTATAGGTCACACGATCTCTAAATGTAGAAGTAATACCACCTGCCATAATTGTCTCTTAATGGGTCATGATTATAGCCCATGTAGATGAATGAAAATTATAGAAATTTATTCTACTACTCTAATTTAAGATCCAGATGGAACTGCTGTTAAAAACACCTCTGAAAATTTGATTCTACAGTCAAATTCTATTTATAGTATTAATTATTTAAAGTACCCCCATATGTCCTAGGATAGGGATGGGGCTGACGTTCCCAGTAGACCTGATCGGGGGGGGGGGGGACAGAGTTGTCTCAGACATAAGCCATGCCTCATATTAATGTAGGTTTTCTCAAAGTTAATAAAATTTATTGTGATGAACTTGTTTGAGATTCACACCACACCATGTGTTATAAAGAAGCTCTTTATTATGGTTTAGAGGATGAACCGGCTGATAAAGAATTGGATGATAGTTAGCTTGTTAAATAATTGACTATTGAAGATGATGTTGATCTAGAAATGTTGCTATAACAAAAAATAAGATCCTTAAAGGGTCGAAAGGGTTTGTAAAAAATCGAGTCTGGTAATTATTTCAAATCTAAATGAAAAAGGGATACCTCTGAACAAGTTAAATCAAGAAAATGCATCAATGCACTTGAGAAATGTTATGTGTAGGTTTATGTTAATAATCAACCATTGGAATTGGCCTCCTCCAAGTTACATATTCATCTTTCACCTGATCATTGTAATATAATATATGTTGCAGCTAAATTACCTCCAATGAAGGTGGGTGTCTCTTGTAATAATGCTATGTTGGTGCCCTATAAACAACCAATTAATTCACACAGATGACATAGGAGGGTTTCAAACTCCTAATGAGGGATTCTCACAATCTTTTTTGACAGGGGAAAAAATAAATCTTTTGACTCTCTTATGTCTGGTGATACCTCACCATCTACTGAGAGAAAAATTAATTCCAATGTAAGAAAAAAAATGCTTTATTTCTTCTTGAAATTGGAAATAGTGAGGAGGATAGACAAGAATGCAACCATGAATTGAAGATGAGGAATCTAAGTAATATGATGATGCTAGGATCCCAGATGATGGAAGAGGATAATGGGTGCATGTGAAAACATGTCTAAGAGGGATGCATCCTCGTGGTAGTGGTGGGTGTTCCCTATAGAATAGCATGAACACAGACTATCATGCTGCATGAATTTTCACTACTTTTGTTTCGAATTTTTAGGACATATACTGCTCTTATGCCCCATATGTGCTTTTTTCATTATCTTATATAAGGGTAATATTTCGTCAATTTAAAAAAAAATATCACACAACATTGTTATCCCTTCCATATAATTTAAGAATTATAATTATTAATTTCGTTCATAAATTAATTTGATTCTTTTTGAACATCCAAATCAACTTAAGAAACAATTTTATTTTTACAATAGAAATTCAATTCTCTAAAATTTCTATGGATGATCAATGAAATTTTATTTTATTCTAAAATATATCTCATCCATCTCATTCAGAATTTAAAATACCATCATTGAAATTAATTTTTCTTTAATGTATATATGTACTCCATGATTGATGAAAAATGTTATGTCATAAGTATAAAGGATATCCATTATAATTTAATTGAAGGAACAAATTATTTTCTCATCATCTATGTATGAATGGTCATTATATGAATCATAATTTAGTTGATATTAGAAAAATAATAAAGATTTATTTCATATCATTTAACATTATGAGTAATCATTGTTAATGTTATTCTAATGAAGTTGATTGAAATGTGATTTTATCACTTATAATCTAGTATGTTGTAAATATTTTGAGAACTATGAATCATTAAATATTATATTTTTTTGATTCATATTTTTTCTAATATAGATATATTTTAAATGTGTTGTTCTAAATATGTGATAATTTTTTGGACAATCATTTAAAAACAAGTGATAAAGGGATTAATATCCATTAAGGATAAAATTTTGTTGATATTAACTAACTGAAAGTAAATTATTTTTATTTTTTTATTTAGGAATTTTGAATATTAAAAAAATCAGGTTAAAATGTATAAATTTAATTAATGATTTTTTTTATATTCAACAATTTTTTTAGACACTTATTGTAATTAAATAGTTTTATTAAATATACAATCTAATGTTCAAATAAAAATATGTATCATTTAGAAAGGCTAATAGGCTAAGACCAGGAACCAAAGGTTGAGGAGGGTGAAGATGATACTAATATGCTACAATATTTAATATTTATTGGAGTGTTAAATATTATTATGGTAATATATGTTTTATCATAAACAAACTGTGAGTTTGAAAAGTGACTTGGTGATTATGTGATTTTCAGGAGATGTACACAATATATTGTAAAACATTATTTGATTACTGTATATTTTATAAAAGGTGATTATATTAGTGGAATAAAGGTCGAATCTTATTATTTTTATATAATATATGACATGAAGATGGATTTTTGTGGAGTCATGCCTTTTATGGAATAATTATAATATCTTTTTTGTTATATAATTATGCCATACATATATTTAGTAATATAAATTAAGAGTTATTGATGAGTTTCTGAGATAAATGTTGGAAGAATATGATATAAATTCATTCAAATCAATATGATACAATATAATTCAAGGGAATATTGATGGATTTTGAGGATTTTTATTTATAATATGAGTTAATTTGAATATTTATATTTCAGTTCAATTTTTTAGATTTATGTATTACTTCTTCATATAAAATTTTATACATCATGGGATGTTACATATATTTTCCAAACCATATTGGTTTCTATTAACAAATCAATATATAGAAAATATATTTTTATGCTTTTGTGGAATTATATAATCTACTGGATGTTCTTTTTTGTGAATCACGCATAAACCTCATCTAGAATATTCATTTTTCCATGAGAAATATGAGTTTGTTGTGTAAATTGATTGAATGAGGAAGAGCTACCTTTCTTGTAACAATATATTACTTGAATATTATTATAGATATTATAATTCTTCCTTAAAACAAGGATAAGGATGTGAAAAAAATTATGTTATCTAATTACCTTCAATTTTTTTAATTGAATATCTTCTTTCAAACATCTCTAGTTTATGCTATTTTGGTCAATTAAAATATTAGGATAAGTAACTTTTATCTAATCAATGATAATTAATAGTATCCATAATTATTTTACAATTTAGTTTAACTTTTATTTATGGATTTTCACTTACCAATTTTTTTTTATTTATAATCCTTGTTATCTATTATTCTGAATAATAATTTTATTTTCTTTGGAATAATAACAAAAAAAAAAAATTTTTAACCCTTTTACATTATATAAAGTTAGAAAAATTATTTTGGAAATAAAATGAAATAGTTATTAAGACAATGTTCAAATTTAATGGATTAAAAATATAACCGTGGGAGTGACATTAAAATGTCATGATTTTGTTAGAACTAATTAGTTTGAAAACATAATTAATATGAAAAAAATGACTTAAATGAATAATGAAAATTTATAATTTTATTATGAAAATTTAATAGTTTATTTGAATTGGTGGGCTTCAAAAATATTAACATCATTTTTAAATATATATAATGTTTAAAAAATGAAAATTTATTTATTATCATATTAAATAAGGATTACATTTTTTTAAATCCATTTTATTCTTCAAAATTACATTTTATCACAAATTTCGTTTTTAGGTCTTTGGGATAAAATATTGTAATTATTTTCTAGAAAATTTATACATTTACTTATATAACCTGAATTTTAATGTTGATGTAATCATATAAATATTATCAAACGTTGATTTTTTTTATGTTCTAAAATGTTGGATTTTTCAGCGTAATGTGAAAAATTATGATTTTTATTGAAAAATATTTTTTTTTGAATAATTATAAAAATGAAATTTTATACCCAATTGAATTTACATTTCCATAGTTCGATTTTATTTACAATATTACAATCATATTTATGAAATGAATTTATTAATGGATTTTATAAAAATACATATATATATTAAAATACCATTTTTCTAAACAATTATTTGTTATCATTTTATAAGATTAGATTTAAATTAAAATTTTCCACTTATATGTATTTAATTTTTAAATATGGATTCTCCATTTTTAATTAAGAGCACGAAATTTGGAAAATATGTCTCTTTTATTGTATGACATTATGGATAGTTACCTTAATAATTTTTTTTACCATGGTAAATGGAATATATGATAATATTTATTTTAATAAAATAATATGAACTAAATATTATACAAACTCTTTAATTATATTGTTTCTATAATTATAAAAAATCAATAATTTTAAAAAGTCTAGTATATGGAATTATTTTTTCAGTGATAAATTATTTTGACCTTTATAATAATTTTGTGAATATAAAGACAAAAATATCAAACACTTATTTTTAATAACAATAATTTTTTTAACGAAGTGATAATAATAAAATATTTTTTTCTATATATAGTAATATGAATGTTAAAATATTCAAATATCCTATAAATTTATATTTATTTTTCCATGAAAAAATAAGAACCAAAAAATCATACAGAACATTGAAGTAGTAATTATTAAATTAATGGAAAATGAAAATAAATGATTCTAAAAATGATAAAAATAATCTTTCTCAAATTAATATTTTTATCTATATTTTTTGAAAATAAAATAATTATTGTAGGGTTTCTCCTGAATTTAATTTAAATTAATTTATTTTAAGATGTTATTAATGTAAAAATAAATTAATAGTTTTAAAGAGGAAAATAATGATATTTTATAATAAATAAATTTTTTTCCAATGATTTAAATTAATAAATATATAATATATCCCCAAATTAATGGTTTAACGTAAATTAAATCATCCATGATCTATTTTTGGGTTATTTTCATTATATAGTAACATCATTTACTATTATGTTTTTTGAAATGATAAATTTACGCTAACTATTAAAATCGTAAATTTCAGTTTAAATAAAAATTGTAAGGATAATAATGTGAACCCAAATTATTAGAATATTATATTTTAGATTATTTCTACTTATACTCATATTATCTTCGAATTTTATCAATTTTGAGCTTGTTGGATAATGAATATCATTAATATTAATATACTATTTTGGGAAATTCCAAAAGTTCCCCTCCCCTCTCATATAATTATGCACATATTATTCTCTTTTAGTCACCACTAATTAAACATTATGTTAATCCAACCCATACCAAAAATCATATTAAAATAAATCTGTACAATTTATTTGCCACGTTTTTGGAATAATATCGACTGTGGATGGTTTATTATGTAAAGAAGTGGATATTGAATGAAAAAGATATATAATTCTAAACATTACATTTTAATTTTATTTATTATTCCACTTATATTAAATATTAAAAAATATTTCTAATAAAGTAAAATAATTAACTTTAATATATCACGATTTTATTAATTTAGGTTCATAACCTATATAATTCATTAACATATATCAAATTTGAAAGGGAATTCATCGTTCATTTGTGTAGAGGACTATCATCTCACAAACTAATGTAATATTTTCATCCATCAACATATAAAATATATGGTTACAAAGTTTTATCTGATGTTTATTTATGATATTGATGATATATTATTCTTTATGAAAGGGTAAAATATCATACACTTTATTACTTTTCAGTTTATTGAAAAATGGTAATGTTGTTCATGTGTACATATGGACAACCATCTCATGGAAGAAGCATGATTCATTTTCTATCAAAAAATATCATAGAAGACATATATAAGTACATGTAAGAAAATATTGTTAATTATATTAATATAATCACTATATAATGATAAAATGATACATATATTGTTTCCATAGTGATCAATGGAAAATGTAGATGTCACCCATGCCTACTTATGACCGACCATATCCTAGATTGTATCATATATCATCGTTCATAATAATCAATCCTTATCATTTATAAAATTTTAATTGAATTATAATAATGATAAATATTTCATTATTATTATTCTAGAAAGCATGGAATATTGAAATCTTTTTCCATTGTCATTTTATTGAATATATTTAGGACTAATGAAAAAAAATATTATCTAACATCTCATTTAAATTTATCCCATTAAATAATACGTTATTGCATTATAATAGATAAAATAAAAGGAATATAAATAAGGAAAATGTTATTAGTAATATAAGTAATTATCATATATTTATTATTCCGTATTATAAGTAATGTAAATGATGATTCAGATATGAGGCATGTGGAATTCCATTAATAAAATCATTTTTAACTATTATATTCAGAAAAAAATTACATAGTGTCCATAGATTTAATAATTTACTTATTGATTTATTTTTATATATATAATTTAATTAGAACATAAAATTTAGACGATATTGAATGTTTTTTCAAAAGAAATATTTCTTTTCTTTTTTATTTCTTTAAATAAGAAAACAAATAATGTTCTATTTTCAAATATATGGTGATAATAAAGGTTCTCACCTCTATAGTTTTTATTTAATAATTATATTTCATTATAATAATTAATTATTTATTGAAATTAAACCTTATTGTAAATTTTTTGTCGAATTTTATTATCAATATTTTTTTATAAAGGAAATTAATATATCACTATCTGAAATATATTTATTATGTGTGTAGATAATGTTTTAGGATAGAATATTTTTTATAGTTGGTTAGTATCCAAGGGAAATTATCATTGTGATTTGGGGATATGTTATAAATCGTAGCTGGGTGATATCATAGTATCTCTCAAATTCATTGGTGAAAGGGATATATAATTCCAATTAGGTTTCTCCTAAATTATTATCTGAATATACTATGATTTTATTCCAAATGTAATTGTGATGGTTATTTTTTGTGTATCCGTGAATGTATTTCAGCATGTAAAAATTAATGTTATCAACAATGTTATCACATTTTTATGTTTGATTTGAAAAATATTCTCCATGTTCAGTAAATCTTTTATCGAGTATTTCATTATATTTCACTCTAAATCAAATGATTTCACCAGAAAAAAAAGCATATAATAATTTCTATTGTTAAAATCTATATCATTTTGAAAAAGTTATCATGAGTGTTCCATGGTTTCAATGAAATAATTTTGAGTTGTTTTTTCCTAATGATTCATTATGAATTTTTTATGAAATTAATTTGGAATTAATTCTATTTATTGGGTAATATAATTATTAAATTGAGCCTGATATTTATTTTGAAAATTGAAAATATTTATAATTATTCAAGGAATAATTGATAACATTCGTTCTTAGTATGTCCCTTAATTTATTGTCCTTCCCATCCAACATATTATATTTTATTAATATATTTTAATGGATGATGAGGGATAATAATTCAATCAATATAATTTTATTTATTATATTGCTATAAAAGAATACGTATTACATTTTAGAATAATTTTTTATATGAAAAATTGATACTATGTAGAAGTGATCAAATTTAATTTATTCGTTTATTATGTATTAATTTAGACACAATTATCTAGAACATATAAACATATCAATATTTTTTAAGTTTAGAATATTATTTCTACATGAAAGACTCTAGAATATATTATTAATATGATCTTGTCCGCAAATTAATTTTTTAATGATTTCACTAGTAATTTCATTATTCCATAATAATTTATGAAAATCATTTGGGTAGTTTACATTAAAATATTATATTTGGAGGATATACCTCATGTTGTAATTCCTAACAAGTGAAAACCGTAATTTTTCCATCTAATGATTAATAATATTTATGAGGTTCACAAATTATATCTCAAGTTATTATATCTCCATTAATTATAGAACAATAATATGGTACATATTTATTATGTTAGGATTTCAACCCTATTTTTTGATAAATCAATAAAAAATTATATAATTTAAAAAAAATCTATGATAAATGTTTTAATGGAACTACTATTTTTTAGTAATGATTTTTTTAATTAAATTGATTGTTTCATGTCGGTAGTGCTTATATCACCATTGATGTATATAATAGATTGTGATCATTAAATAATGATAATTTCTGTTACTTATTTATTTGTTTTTGGGATTCCTTCTAAAATACATGACACTCATCACCTATATTATTTTTTTGTTAATTATATCTATCTTGAAAATAGGTTTCATTAGGTATTTATTACTAGTTTATTGAATCTTTTTGATGTATTGAATTCGAGGATCAGGACAATTTGGAGGATCGTGAATGATTATAAAAATGAATATGTGCATATATTAGGTTGATTCAATTAGTTTATATTAATTTTTACATTGGTTGATTACAACATGATGACGTGACATCGATGAAGAATCCTGGTTACAACAATAGGTGGATGAAAAATGATTTATAGAAATATAATATTATTAAGGAATGATTCTAGTGAAGTTTAATTCATTATTATAGTTTGAATCAATGAATTTGAAATGAAAATAAGATACACATTTAATATATTTAGTTTTTTCATAAATGATAATAATATGGAATGTATATAAAGATAAAACATGTTTTCTATATTGTTGATGTGTCATTAGTGATTCATGATTGAGTAAAATATGAGACGTATTTTTAACATGACCCAAAAACTATTTGTATATATAAAATCTATATGATATGTAAAATAATGTACATCTTAGGGAAGTTGGGTTTCCTTTATTATATGATTTGATAGGATAACAACATGAAAAATAGGTTGAAAACAACTCTATTTGTGAGGACATGTTGATTATTATACCCGACCATATGTAATCTGAATATTATATCTCACACATTGTAGATAATCATATATATAAAATGATTAATTCTATGGTTTGACATGTTGTGATCCCCCTTAATAAAATTCACATACATTCCCTTCACATTGATTATGTAGAGACCCGTAGCCTGACGTACATGGACATTACATTACATTTGCGAAATACTTAGTACATAACAAAAACACACACTAAAGGATCGTAATAGTTTAGTGTCTTTGGAAACTCGGAACGTAATCTTCTAATCGTGGTGAAAGTTCTTCAATATCTCCCATAAAGGTCATCCCTTTTTTTTACCTAAAACCTTTCTTTATATCCTGGGGAAAAGAAAACATAAAAGGGTGAGCTCAAATGCTCAGTAAGGGTAAACAAAAGAAATATCAATCACATAATTTTCATAAGAACATAACTTTTTTGGAAATCTTAACCTGCAAAAGAGAGCATAATTTCATAACATGGGATAAATCATAGTAGTGAAATGAAATCATAACTTAAAACATTACTCATTGTGGCATACACACATAATCATAGAGAATCATTTCTTGTTAGTCAAGACTCATTGCCAAGACTATCTTAGTGGACAAAGTCCCTTTCTGAATCGAGTAATCCTCGTTTCAGTCCTGTTTCACTGAACCGGTATAACCTACCATTCCAGCCATGTCTATCTCATGAGATATAAAATCTTTACCCAATGCATTGGAGGGAGATATAGGTCCCACCCATCTCTTAATGAATCCTTTCTTATGTGTGCCACAAAATCATAAATCATACATCATTGCATAACCCATGTAATAAAAATGGGATTCTTAAACAACATGACATCATAAAACCATTCATATAAGATAAAGGAATTCATAAACATAATTCCATCACAACATAGTCAAATCAATGTAAAAATATGGATAGAAACAGAACCCTTTATTATCTTATATGGAAAATAATTTTGATAAAACTCTTGAATTGAATTCTTGAGGAAAATATCCTTTCTTCTTCAAAATCAATTTATTTTCACAAAACATCATGCAATTTTAAAAGAAATATATTTTATTGAAAATTGTCATGAAATCTTTTAGAGGAAGCTTCATGAAAATATGGCTTTATAAAACAGTATAAATCCGTTCATGCCATATAAGTTAAAAAAACATTCTTCGTACTTTTGTCGGAAAAGTCAAAAAGTACCTCGTACGAAAAACGACAAAAGATTCCTTTTATATTCTTTACTAAAAACTCACCGAAGGGTAAAATTGGATTTATACTTATGTAAGTGGATGGAAACAATATTACATATTGAGGGAACATGGATGTGGATGATAAAATACACCCCAGTAAATACTTACGAATAAACAATCTCGGATAAAAATGAGATTGTGATATTTCCCTTACCTTAGGTCCGATTAGCTTCGTAAGTGTCCGAACCTCCTGTATAATGATTTAAATCATGTTATTGACTTATTACAGAATCATATTCATTGTTATGATATCATATATGGTTCACTTATGACATTATATTACCCGTTCTTTTGTAAATTCCATGTTAAAGAAGCGTTTTGGGTAAAATCGTTTCATTTATCGTAGGTGTTTTGACTTGTTGTTCTTGACATCATTATTACTTATATCATGATTTACTTACTTCCAGAATATAAAATATGATTTATATATCATATATATTCAGTATATATATATATATAATAGGTAGATGAAAAACACCATTCATGGAGACGGTAGTCCGTACGTACGCATGGACGCTGTTTTCCTTTCCTTATTGTCTTGAAATGGAAGTAAGTAGATGACATACATATGTATATATATATACATAAATACAGTAGCTTTATAATGTCATATATTTCATTATTATTTCTTATATATACATTATAATCATTCTTAAATGGTTAACATGGAGAATGAATCTCATCGCGTCGTGGAGACGGTATTCCGTACGTACGCACGAGCGATGATATCATTTCTATAAATATTGAATTGAATTGGAGTGGATTATACAATATATCAGAATCAATATGATGTTGTAATAACTATGTATAGTTATTATTTACACCATTATACCAATCCATGTAAGGTGGTGGTGGAAAATAGATTACACCACGGCGTGGAGACGGTATTCCGTACGTACGCACGCGCGGTGATTTCTTTTTCCGTAGGATGGATAGATGGTGAAGTAGGGTTGTTTCATACTTATAATAACATATCAGTATATGAGTGATACTTATGTTATTACTTCATAATGAAACAACCTAAGAAGAAGAAGTGTAAGAAGAAATAAAGATGAAAGAATTGGTAACGGTTATTACCTCTTCTTTGAAGTGCCTCTTTGAGACCTCCTCTTAGGGCACTAGAATTGGTCTTTGAGGAAGACCAGAACCTCTAGGATGTTTCTAGGGAAGTGGAGAAGAGATTTTGGCAGGGGTTGGCCGAGCTTGAGTGCTCAAATTGGTGTGAGGAGGAGGGGGAGGAGGTGTCCTTTTATAAGGGAGGAGAGGGGCACCTTAGGAATACCTCAAAATATTATTTTATATTAAAGTAAAAATCGGTTTATAATGGTTCCAAAGGGTCTTATTTCGAAGCTAAAGTGGTTTTGGGTAGAAATCCTATCAACCAATAGGATTTAGACAAGTTTAGGATATTATTTTAACCTTATCAATTAGATTTAACTCTAAGTTAATTAATTTAACTTTTACCGTGTCTTTTTGTTTTCTTTCACTATATGGTTAATACACTTACTATAACATGCCAAACGAACCCCAAATTGTTTATTATTAATATATATATCCTTATCTAAGTCATTTGGCCGAACCTTAGATTTTTAGGAATAAAATAACAATTAATAATATAATATTTGATTTAAAAACTATTTTGTGTCAATTTTGACACTATTTGATATATGATTTTTGTGAAAGTCATATCAGAATTATATGTTCAAACCAAGTTGATTAAATCAACACTAATATATTATAGTAACCTAGAAAATTAGTGGAATTCATAAAAAGTCTTAAATTACATTTATTATGGTATTTATATTATCAATTATGTCAATATTTCATTAATAAGATAATTACTGCATCATATTTGTGTCATAAATAAATTATATTATTTGATGTCTAAAAATTACAAATAAAATACCATCATGTAGGAAATCTTTTTAGCTTTCTAATGAATATTTATAGTAGAATTTATCTTATGTATAACCCCATATTAAAAATGATTTACTTATTAAACGCTGATTTTAACTATTTTAACCCTTCTTTAAATAAATTAATAATAAATGTCCTAATCTAATCCAATTGGGCCTAAATGGTCATATTTTATTCCTAAGTTTGTTTTTGGTCGAATTACACTTGTCCAATAGAATTAGGACATGTGTTAGGGTAATATTAATATCATATTTACCCTTAGTTACCCTATTTACTATTAACCGTGGTAAAAAAAGTAAAAAGTTACTATTCACCAAAAAATTATTTTCATCTCATTGAACCACATTTTAGTCCTTGATATTAACCGTGTCTCTCGGATTTTCGAAATTCCATTCACAGAAGCGGTAAAATTAAGTTTTACGCAAAATTCAGTTTTTAACCTACCACTTAGTAGTTTCACTATTCATCAAAAATTGATGTTTTTCAGAACAATGCCAAAATTTCATCCCAAGTTATATTTCATATTACGAATTCAAAAATGTAGTCTATTTTACCAAATTCCTAACATAAAAGTTTCATTAATTAATTTTATAATTAAATCCCGCTGTTAAAACAAATAGCGTGTTTTTTAAGAAACAATATCTATCAAAAGATTGACACTTGTTTATGTCAAGTTTAAATGTGAAATTACATCCAATGACCAACATTGTATTAAATTGTAAAAATATATTCTAAATATACTTTAAAACCACTCAAATTAATGATTTATCACTATTAATTATTTTGATTAAAAAAGTTGTTTTTAATTATAATTTAGTAATTTTCACTATTCATCAGAATATGAAAGTTATCCGAAAAGTACCAAAATTTCACCTTAGGCTAAATTCGATACTCCGAATCCAAAAATAAAGTTCATTTTGAAAAATAAGATTTACTGGATTTCAAAAAGTGATTATTACTATTCATAACGGCTAGTTTTAATAATATTTTTATAGCATATCGTTGTTTAGTGAAACTCGGTATTGCGTACTACACACGCTATCGAGGAAGGTCGCGATTGCGTGTAATGAAAGGCAAGTCAAGGATGTGTGTTGTGCAAGATCCTTTTGGTGTAGCATACAACACAAGACATTAATAAAATTAAAAAGAATAGTTTTCATAAAATCTCGGGCTGTTACATTCTACCCCCCTTAAAATGAATTTCGCCCTCGAAATTCGTCGGGGTTATAAATGGTTTACTATTCGAAAGTTTCTTTAATAGAAACCTACATCGTAAAAAAAATACCAAAACTTGGCTTTAAAAACTAAAGTATGAAATGTAACGATTACCCAAATAAACTAATCACTGGGTTTCCACATAGGTGAAAATATGGATATGGAAGAGAAATCTAACCATCATGTTCTGATGGAGAGTGGTAGAGAACATGGCTATGGAAAAGCCAGTAATCACAAATCCATAAATTTGTGATGATCTAAGGTACCATCTGATTCATCAGGTATAAGATCACTCGGACAACAATTTTGGTTTTCAAGATCATCTCCCTAAAGTTGAAAATTTGAATTAGAATAAATACTTACTTTATTTTGGTACAATCTCACTGTTGTTCGTGCCTTGAACAATTTCCACTTCATTTCTTAAATAAATGAAGTTGAATTTGTTATTCGTGAAGTGTTAGCAGATCATGTGATATAATGACTGTTCATTCCATCTGTCTCAAACAAAAGGTTAGCAAAAGTTATTAAATATACATAAGTCATTCTATAGTGAGATTAATCATATATGGTTCCTAAAATGGACTTATACTTCATATATCATACTGCTTAATATAATAAAACTAGTTTCTACTAAACAGGGACTTCCTGTAGGTCAGTGGTAGGCGATAAAGGCCAGTCGCACTTCGGTTGTGGGTTTGATTCCTTCAGCCTTGTCCGAAGCGATGGGCTGTCGCCCGTCCTGCAGGTTGTCCCTTTTTCTAAAACTACATTACTATAAAATCCCATCAATAATATCGAAAATCTTATATCCTTAAACAATACTAACTTATGTCCAACATAATCCAGTCTAATCTTTAGGCTTATACATAATACTGCAGTCCACTCTCATAATATAGTGACATCGATTACCAGAGATTTAATACTGTCGTTGATCCCCACATATCATAAGATATGTCTTGTTGGTCACATTCCAAACATTCAAAGTCCTTAATCGTGTATTCTCTTGAATACCTTAGTGAAAACATGAGTGCAGTTAAAAGTTAACACTTTCCACATACCAAAATCCTCAAAAATATTTATACTCAAACCATGATATCAATTAGTCCTTATATCAATCATGAGCTCATGAATACTATCAAACATTTAATTTTCTCCTTATCCCTTTATTATGTGCATATCATCTAAATTCCAAAAATATCTGAATAACCTTTCATTGATACTAGTAACATTAATCATACACTTTCAAAACACAAGGAAAGACAACAGTGTAACAATCCATAGATGTCTCTTTATTCCAAAATTACACATGATAAACATGTAATCATTCCACTACATTCTCAAACCATTGACCGAGCTTCAAAAATTCTTTCATCTCACATATCATTTGTAGTCTCTTCATCATCATCCACATAAATACTACCCATATGACCATACTGATTCTCTTCATGAGTCTTTCCCTTAGGGCATTTGTTTGCATAATGCCCATACATTCCACATTTAAAACACTTAACCATTTTTGATGTCGTAGCAATACCATTATCCTCATCCATGGTGTTAACCGACCCTTTTCCTTTGCACTTACTTGCTTTGTGTCCTTCTTTTCCACACCCAAAGCATCTTCCAGTTCCCTTGAAACATTCTCCTTGATGCCTCTTCCCACATTATTTAAATAGGGGAAATTGAACTTTCTTTCCTCTATGATCATCATGGAACTCCATCTTTCTCTTATTAGTCGAGTCAGGAAACTTACCAAATTTTACTTTATTGATCATGTTGTGAGATTTCTGATTCGGCATAATAATGATGTTTGGGAATCCATATCCCATTTCATTTGGTTTCTCATGAAGAATATCATTCCATTGTCCATCATATCCTCTATTATCGTGAATCATCTTGTTTCCAGCCATATTCTAAAACCCAAAAAAGAATAGTGTGAGAGGCAAAAATCATAATAAAGGGGGAGTAACTTAAATATCTAACATCTTTGGTTTAATCTAATATCGTTACCATAGTTCTAGGACTATATCCTATACGTATACTAATCCTTAGGGGCATCCCTAGACATACCTTAGAAATATCTCTAGGGATCTCACTAATGTTTTCGCGTCCTAGTTTCCAAAGGTTGACTAAACCTTTCCTCTGATACCAACTGTAGAGACCCGTAGCCTGACGTACATGGACATTACATTACATTTGCGGAATACTTAGTACATAACAAAAACACAAACTAAAGGATCGTAATAGTTTAGTGTCTTTGGAAACTCGGAACGTAATCTTCTAATCGTGGTGAAAGTTCTTCAATATCTCCCATAAAGGTCATCCCTTTTTTTTACCTAAAACCTTTCTTTATATCCTGGTGAAAAGAAAACATAAAAGGGTGAGCTCAAATGCTCAGTAAGGGTAAACAAAAGAAATATCAATCACATAATTTTCATAAGAACATAACTTTTTTGGAAATCTTAACCTGCAAAAGAGAGCATAATTTCATAACATGGGATAAATCATAGTAATGAAATGAAATCATAACTTAAAACATTACTCATTGTGGCATACACACATAATCATAGAGAATCATTTCTTGTTAGTCAAGACTCATTGCCAAGACTATCTTAGTGGACAAAGTTCCTTTCTGAATCGAGTAATCCTCGTTTCAGTCCTGTTTCACTGAACCAGTATAACCTACCATTCCAGCCATGTCTATCTCATGAGATATAAAATCTTTACCCAATGCATAGGAGGGAGATATAGGTCCCACCCAACTCTTAATGAATCCTTTCTTATGTGTGCCACAAAATCATAAATCATACATCATTGCATAACCCATGTAATAAAAATGGGATTCTTAAACAACATGACATCATAAAACCATTCATATAAGATAAAGGAATTCATAAACACAATTCCATCACAACATAGTCAAATCAATGTAAAAATATGGATAGAAACAGAACCCTTTATTATCTTATATGGAAAATAATTTTGAAAAAACTCTTGAATTGAATTCTTGAGAAAAATATCCTTTCTTCTTCAAAATCAATTTCATTTCACAAAACATCATGCAATTTTAAAAGAAAGATATTTTATTGAAAATAGTCATGAAATCTTTTAGAGGAATCTTCATGAAAATAAGGCTTTATAAAACAGTATAAATCCGTTCATGCCGTATAAGTTAAAAAAAACATTCTTCGTACTTTTGTCGGAAAAGTCAAAAAGTACCTCGTACGAAAAACGACAAAAGATTCCTTTTATATTCTTTACTAAAAACTCACCGAAGGGTAAAATTGGATTTATACTTATGTAATTGGATGGAAACAATATTACATATTGAGGGAACATGGATGTGGATGATAAAATACACCCCAGTAAATACTTACGAATAAACAATCTCGGATAAAAATGAGATTGTGATATTTCCCTTACCTTAGGTCCGATTAGCTTCGTAAGTGTCCGAACCTCCTGTATAATGATTTAAATCATGTTATTGACTTATTAAAGAATCATATTCATTGTTATGATATCATATATGGTTCGCTTATGACATTATATTACCCGTTCTTCTGTAAATTCCATGTTAAAGAAGCGTTTTGGGTAAAATCGTTTCATTTATCGTAGGTGTTTTGACTTGTTGTTCTTGGCATCATTATTACTTATATCATGATTTACTTACTTCCAGAATATAAAATATGATTTATATATCATATATATTCAGTATATATATATATATATAATAGGTAGATGAAAAACACCGTTCATGGAGACGGTAGTCCGTACGTACGCATGAACGTTGTTTTCCTTTCCTTATTGTCTTGAAATGGAAGTAAGTAGATGACATACATATGTATATATATATACATAAATCCAGTAGCTTTATAATGTCATATATTTCATTATTATTTCTTATATATACATTATAATCATTCTTAAATGGTTAACATGGAGAATGAATCTCATCGCGTCGTGGAGACGGTATTCCGTACGTACGCACGAGCGATGATATCATTTCTATAAATATTGAATTGAATTGGAGTGGATTATACAATATATAAGAATCAATATGATGTTGTAATAACTATGTATAGTTATTATTTACACCATTATACCCATCCATGTAAGGTGGTGGTGGAAAATAGATTACACCACGGCGTGGAGACGGTATTCCGTACGTACGCACGCGCGGTGATTTCTTTTTCCGTAGGATGGATAGATGGTGAAATAGGGTTGTTTCATAATTATAATAACATATCAGTATATGAGTGATACTGATGTTATTACTTCATAATGAAACAACCTAAGAAGAAGAAGTGGAAGAAGAAATAAAGATGAAAGAATTGGTAACGGTAATTACCTCTTCTTTGAAGTGCCTCTTTGAGACCTCCTCTTAGGGCACTAGAATTGGTCTTTGAGGAAGACTAGAACCTCTAGGATGTTTCTAGGGAAGTGGAGAAGAGATTTTTGCAGGGGTTGGCCGAGCTTGAGTTCTCAAATTGGTGTGAGGAGGAGGGGGAGGAGGTGACCTTTTATAAGGGAGGAGAGGGGCACCTTAGGAATACCTCAAAATATTATTTTATATTAAAGTAAAAATCGGTTTATAATGGTTCCAAAGGGTCTTATTTCGAAGCTAAAGTGGGGTTGGGTCGAAATCCTATCAACCAATAGGATTTAGACAAGTTTAGGGTATTATTTTAACCTTATCAATTAGATTTAACTCTAAGTTAATTAATTTAACTTTTACCGTGTCTTTTTGTTTTCTTTCACTATATGGTTAATACACTTACTATAACATGCCAAACGAACCCCAAATTGTTTATTATTAATATATATATCCTTATCTAAGTCATTTGGCCGAACCTTAGATTTTTAGGAATAAAATAACAATTAATAATATAATATTTGATTTAAAAACTATTTTGTGTCAATTTTGACACTATTTGATATATGATTTTTGTGAAAGTCATATCAGAATTATATGTTCGAACCAAGTTGATTAAATCAACACTAATATATTATAGTAACCTATAAAATTAGTTGAATTCATAAAAAGTCTTAAATTACATTTATTATGGTATTTATATTATCAATTATGTCAATATTTCATTAATAAGATAATTACTGCATCATCTTTGTGTCATAAATAAATTATATTATATGATGTCTAAAAATGACAAATAAAATACCATCATGTAGGAAATCTTTTTAGCTTTCTAATGAATATTTATAGTAGAATTTATCATATGTATAACCCCATATTAAAAATGATTTACTTATTAAACTTTGATTTTAACTATTTTTACCCTTCTTTAAATAAATTAATAATAAATGTCCTAATCTAATCCAAGTGGGCCTAAATGGTCATATTTTATTCCTAAGTTTGTTTTTGGTCGAATTACACTTGTCCAATAGAATTAGGACATGTGTTAGGGTAATATTAATATCATATTTACCCTTAGTTACCCTATTTACTATTAACCGTGGTAAAAAAAGTAAAAAAGTTACTATTCACCAAAAAATTATTTTCATCTCATTGAACCACATTTTAGTCCTTGATATTAACCGTGTCTCTCGGATTTTCAAAATTCCATTCACAGAAGCGGTAAAATTATGTTTTATGCAAAATTCAGTTTTTAACCTACCACTTAGTAGTTTCACTATTCATAAAAAATTGATGTTTTTCAGAACAATGCCAAAATTTCATCCCAAGCTATATTTCATATTCCGAATTCAAAAATGAAGTCTATTTTACCAAATTCATAACATAAAAGTTGCATTAATTAATTTTATAATTAAATCCCGCTGTTAAAACAAATAGCGTGTTTTTTAAGAAACAATATCTATCAAAAGATTGACACTTGTTTATGTCAAGTTTAAATGTGAAATTACATCCAATGACCAACATTGTATTAAATTGTAAAAATATATTCTAAATATACTTTAAAACCACTCAAATTAATGATTTATCACTATTAATTATTTCGATTAAAAAAGTTGTTTTTAATTATAATTTAGTAATTTTCACTATTCATCAGAATATGAAAGTTATCCGAAAAGTACCAAAATTTCACCTTAGGCTAAATTCGATACTCCGAATCCAAAAATAAAGTTCATTTTGAAAAATAAGATTTACTGGATTTCAAAAAGTGATTATTACTATTCATAACGGCTAGTTTTAATAATATTTTTATAGCATATCGTTGTTTAGTGAAACTCGGTATTGCGTACTACACACGCTATCGAGGAAGGTCGCGATTGCGTGTAATGCAAGGCAAGTCAAGGATGTGTGTTGTGCAAGATCCTTTTGGTGTATCGTACAACACAAGACATTAATAAAATTAAAAAGAATAGTTTTCATAAAATCTCGGGCTGTTACAGATTATGAATATTAAATGATCTGGTATATATAGTTTTATTTTTAGAAAATGTTTTCTATTTTATTCAACTCCCATGATATGGTCACGTATGCAAACCTCCTAAAAAAATTGTGTGATCCATTGAATATGGGTCAAACATGGATATGGTCAAATATCACCCCATGGGGCCTAAGGGAAATAGAATATATTCTTTTTACCTAGTATTTATTATAAATCTAGTAACACTTATCTATAATTATGGTCCACCTCTATATAATAACAAATGTGAAGTAAGGTATCCATATAACACCCTGAGAGAGAACCCAGATTAATGAGTTGTACTATAATGGTGTTAGGTTTCCCAGTGTACCGATTTGGAACCAACAATTTATATATGAATTCCATTATATTTGGTTCCTTTCAATGAGTCATGAAATTCCATTGAGTTATTATAGTTCCTTTTCTGATTATAAAACATCATGGAACCACCTAAAGTATTCTATTCATTTCCTTTATTCTGATATATGTGTCTTTAATATGAATGAGTAATTAATATGATGTTTCAGAAGGTGTCACCATATATGTGTGATCCTACTTATATAAATTAATATTATGATTTTTGGTAATTTATCATTTATAAAAACATATTTCTACTCATATTAATTTTTCTCTCAAGATTGGTGATATGATTATATCGACCACTACACGTACCCTAGATTAGTATTGATTTGATAATATCTTTATTATTATTAGATACCATTAATATTTTATTTACTCTAAGTATGTTTTATTTTATTTTGTTGTAATTCCATTTAACATTTTTGTATGGAATCCTCTAGGGATTGTTCATAGTCACCTAAATACGAGGCTTAGGAACACAGAAGTTGTCTATGTGCAGAAAATACATAGGTCATACATAGTCATGTGAATATAGACATGATATTGATTTTATAGTGGTAAATACTAGAGACTTTGGTGGATATTTTTTAGTTACTACCTGGTGATAAAAAATTAATAATATTATAGGTGTTTTTTGTTTTCAATATTATCTTGTTTTGAGGGACTCGTAGGTTTGGCTAGATTCATGTTTACTTTTTGTCCATTGAGAATGTAGTTTTCAGCTTTTATATTTTATTATTCATACTAGTTTTGTATGTTGATCTCTATAGATGACTCATTCTTGTGTGTTATTCGGGATAAGTTTTTTCATTTATATGTTTCTTATTGATGTTATTTCTTATTGTGTTCATTGGAGATTTAAAACTATTAATGGTGTTATATACTATTTCCACCCATGTGTGATATATTCCAATTGAAATATACTCACAAAACCCTTGAATGTTGAATTTAGGGTTGGGGTTTCAATCATGGCCTACCAATGGCATTATATAATACATGATAAGATGGTTCATTAAATATTAGTATTAGTGTGGTTATTTCCTAGTGATCGTTCTTGAATATACTATTAAATTTAAAATTAATTTTATATCATTGGGAAATTATTATTAGTAGGTATTGATTGTGGATAAATGAATAAGGAAACTAGCATAGTGATATGGAATCTGTATTTTTTCTCCCAAATATTTTAAATATTTTACTCAACTAAAAACCATAAGACATTGATTGCATGGTTCGTATAACTGGACACATGAATCATATATTGGTTAGACATGATTTTCTTTTCAATTCATATTAATATAATTTAAATATTATCTAAGATTTGTATGTGTGTCCAATTTTATATATGTGGTGTCCCAAAAATATCCATATTATTGTTAGGGGAATGGATGAGTTGATTCCATTATGGTGTTTGCTCTTATTTATAATTCATAATGAGTAAAGATGAATTATTTCCTATGACTTAATTGAGAGTTGTTCTCTCCTCATGAACTACAGTTGTCTCACTAATCATGCTCATAGTTGAAATGTTCTTCATAAGGAAGATGGTTTACTTATTTTTCTAAAATCAATCAAGATGAAGATTGGTTATGTTTCATGCATTATAGTATAGGTACCTCAGGAATTATGGATGGAAAATGGGTTCTTGTTTGATATGGTATCACTTATTTTCATGGTGTATATATTATTTCTAGTTTGAAAATTTACTAATATACGTTTATTTTTGTGTTTTGGGATTATGATACTTAACCACATTCTATTTTTGTATGAGTATTTCCTCATAATTACTAGGGGATTTCTCCATCATGGATAGATTTTGTGCTATTTTTTGGTATGTAATTCAATTTAGATTATTTTGAACCATTAATTGGGGGCATTACTATTTTTGATTATCCATTGTTGAATAAGGAAATGTCATAGGGTATTTTGGGAATTATTTTTAATATAGTTATTATGGGATCAGTGAGACAACATTACTTCATTGAAAGAGTTTTTAATCTATTTTTTATCATCAATATTGCACCGACAATACATAACAAACAAATGATTTCCTTGTAAGTCATGGAAACATGATAATGATTATTCTTGATTGTGGGGGAATTATAAACTTTTATCTATTGATATCCTAAATAGATATTTGGAGGTAATTCCATATTGTAGTTTGGGAAGCAGGGAATCTTCTTATTGTATAACATGACATTTTATATGAGTTATAATTTAAGTACATTTTGGGGAGAGATCAATTGGTATTCAGGACATATAATAATTTTTTCTATGATCACCACCATTGAAATGGATACTGTCCAATTTAGAGTACTAACAACATGAGTTATGAGATGAAAAGTGTGGTGTATGCCTATTATAAGGTAGAAAATTATGTGAAACGAACGCAATTGATTTCCTATTTTCCTATAGACCAACATGTAAATTTGGACATCAATTTTTTACATTTTTTAATTTTGAATGTTTAGATATTTCAGTAGAACCCAATGAAAGATCCTACTCACGAAGAAATGTTTCATTTATATCAAATGTTATCATGCCATATATCTAGTAATATGTGTTTTCATACTATGGTGGAAGATTAATATCCAATGATTACTTGGTTAACATGAATATTTTGGGGTGGAAATATCAAAAATATGGTTTGGCTACACTATGTGAGCATAATCATGTGTTGGAATTTAAATTAATTGGAAGTGTTTTGTTTGTAGTATTAATAATAAAACTCCATGAGTGGAACATTTCACTAAAATTATAGATGTTTAGATGGATTCCAATCAATAGGTGAAATGTATTTTTCTAACAGTTTCATGAAGATTAAATTTCACTCCAATGAATATTAGTGAATGAGAGGATTCTTCAAAATGACGACCAATGATTTATCATTCTTGAGAGGATGGTGCATGAGACAACCAATATAATAGTGCTAATAACAGCATATTTGGATTTACATTATATTAGAATTAATATATTGTTTACCTGATTCATCATTGTTCCTTTAATTTCATTGAGTTTTTGTATTATGAATCATAAATTCATAGTTTTTATTATGTAATAATGATCTAAATATATGGATAATGATTAGATTAAAATAGCACATCGAAGTCATATTTCTTGTAATTCACAAGTATCCAACTCATTGTCCATAAAATGTTTCACTAATCTGAGAAGTTGTATAATACTAATTCATTTCTACATTGGACGAGGGCGTTTATCATCTTTAATTAATGTTGTATTCATCATATTATTATTTTATATTTTATATACATTGGATGTGTTGTAAAATAAGTTATCTTATAAGACCAATATGCTGTGATTAAGGTATAGAGCTTATCAACAACTTCCTTATATAGATAACCACTCTTTCATTGAGCATGTGATAGGTTTCCAAATTTGAATGAGAGATATTTATTGAAAATTATGATCCTAGGTATGAACTGAGTAATGGGTTTTTTCGTATTAACCTTCTCATTTAAATCCTTATTCAATGATGGTGTCTGATGATATCTTAAGATAATTTAAATATTAATTACTCATTATTTCATTCTACAGGGTTTTATGACCGATATAGAATGATTATCTATATTTCCATGATAAAATGATTTTCATTTTGGAAGATTGGGCCACACAATGAGTTGTGTTGTTTCATTTACCAGTTGTACAAGGGTGTTTTTAACCAAATATCATCTCATTATTAGATTTAAAAAATGAACAATAAAAAAAATATCTTTATTTATTTGACTGATGGAGTGAATTTTATGAGTGACATAATTTGAATGGGGAATCCTATGGGATATTGTATCTGAGGTTCAGTTGGATGGAGCAGGTATGATTTTTGAAATAAGATAAATAAAGGATTTATTCTTCAATTATTGGTGAAGGCGTATGTTGGTAAAGTGAATTATTAATACCACATATAATTTTAGTTTATATATTTCCATGGATGTTCATTATGTTCCTAGGGATATTGTGTGGTGTATATGGATTACTCCCTATGATGATCCTTGATAACACATATTAAAATGTGGGGATTTTGGTTCTCCCTATAACGATGTCATTGTTGGTGAACCATTCGGAGGTGATAATCAATGAATTCTGGGGTTTTAATCATCCCATGTGTTGGTATGAATAATAATTAAACATGGTATTAAAATATATAGTATGACAATGATGTTATGAGGGTGGAATGAATTTTTTTCTTTTTTCAATCTTGAATATGTATGTATTGGATAAAATCACAAAAGAAACGATGTGTTCTATATAATTCATAGTATCTATTCTTTTGGTAGTGATGTAATATGTTTCAAAACATTTTTCCCTAGCTTTTCTCATATATTATTCTACCTGTATCAATTTTTTGAACACAAATTCTTATGGTGGGTATAATATAGTGACATTAATTTTCTTAGTTTTTGGAAAAACATTATTTTTATATTTACGATTTCTTAAACATGTTTCCTGTCAAAACATATATATATATATATATATAAATATATATATATACCAAAATGGGTGACCATATAGAAATTTAATATGGGTTTTTTTATTTTTGTTACATAGTGGTTGCCACCATGGTGGTTATGTGATGAAATAATAAAATCCACCAAACCATAAAATTGTTATAATTTGAATATTATATTATTTTTATAATGAAAAATATAAGATTGAATGAAATCCATATATTACAACCTGGCTTTTTATTACAACATAAACATGATTTATTACATAGAACATCACTTGATACAAAAAAAGAAGATCAAGAGGTTTAGTGTATTTGGGGTTTAGGATCATTACATAAAAACATAAAACATGAAATACAACATCTTTATTGAAAACTTCATTTACATGACCATTATATTCCCTCGTACTTAGCATTGCATGGGATAACCTGAGGACATGCATAAGAAAAGGGTGAGCTATAAAGCCTTGTAAGAGATTACACATGGAATAACATGAGGAGTAAAATACAAGTTAGGCAATAGGAATATCAATAGATCATAAGAGAAACATGAACATAAAGGCATGATAATCATAACATGGAAATGTTGCAACAACACTTAACATGGAATTAGCATGAGCCAAGGCTCATTGCACAAGGAACACGAGTAAATACTCATTGCACATAAAGCATGAGTAAACCCACATTGCAGTTGAATTAGCATGAGTCAACACTCATTGCACATGATGTATCATGATATTATACTTTACCCAATTCATTGGAGCTCTATACGGGGGCACCCTTCTTAAACATTTCATTTCATGCATATGTGTGCCACATGGATTATAAAACATGGATTCATAAAACATAATCATTTATTCCACAATAAAGGAATGTGGAATTCTTATATAAATATTTATAATCAAAAACTAAATGTGCATAAAGGTGAATACCCTTGATGGAGAAATGGGTATGTTATTCACTACACAATGACATTGGCTTAGAAAATCTATGTGATTTCGGCAGCTTAACAGTGTGACATATAGATTCATAAAAAAATGGTTGATGAGAGAGAAAGGTGTTCCTATTCATATTTACATGTAATGGACAGTAATGAGGTCATAAAGATACATGTCCCAACAATTGTAATGGAATTTAGATTCATGATACAAAAGTATTGCTTGAATGTAAATGAGGAAAGATAAGTTCCTTGTGGAATTTCGGCATAGTAACATGTGTACATGGGCGGAATTTAATGAGAGAGAAAGGGGTATCCAATCATTCAAACATAAAGAGGTAATTTTTATGGAGGTACGAAACCATACACCAACATTCGTCATTGAAATTAAAATGGAAATCAACTTAAAGAAAATTGGACAAAAATGAGAAAGGAAGAAAAAACCCTTACTTGGATGTGTGCTTCCAAAGGCACGAGTGAGGTTTGATAGAGGCTTCTTGGGACCTTGGTGAACCTTGGGAGGATACTAGAGAGAGTAGATCAGATCTTGGATGAACTCGAAATGTTTTGAGTGAGGATGAAGTGGGATCATGGGTGAGTTTATATAGGAAAGCTGAAGAAATTCTTTATTATTTAGGTTTGGGACCCCTTATATTAAATTAATCCTAACCACAACTCATCCCATTGTTTTTTCCCATGTTTTGTGGAAAAGGGAACATGTAAACAATATTTTATAGGTCCAAGGTCCTAACTTCTTAAAATAATGAGGTTTCCTATGTGTAGGTGAGTCACACTCCCATGGAAATTAATTTAAAAAGACAAGGTGTTTAATAAGTCTTGAGGGGTCCTTTAATGCTTTGAAAATTAAGTAAAAAACCCAAAATCACATTATTTTAATGTTAAAACATATGTTGGCCGAAAATAAAGATTATAGTATTTTATTAGATCACTATTGGGATATTATGATGTCAGAAAACACATTATATATTTACACGATATTTAATTTTTACCCAAAAATTAGACGATCTCAGAAAATTATAAAAAATTCACCATTGGATAATTTATACATCCCGATTCCCGAAAGAACAATTATTTTATCTAAATAATTTTTTAAATATTTTAATTTTCACTTTTAAAATAAAAACCGACATTTATAAAAAATTCACGAGTTTTGACAAAAATGGATTTCAAGCCTTAAAAATAATAATAATTGCCTTCATAAAATTATAAGATCATTTATTTTTAATAAAAAATAATTTAATAATAATAATATTATTAAAAAATTATTTAATTCAAAAATCCATTAATTTAATAAAATAGAATTCTTAATTAAATAATAACTGAAAACACTATTTGTACTCTAAAAACTATTTACAACGTATCAATAATGACTAGAAATTATATTCATTATCATATAATAAAATAATGTACATGAACATAGTACTATTTATTTGTAACATAACCCCTTAAAACAGCTGTATAAGACCTACAGGTAAGCTGTGCGATGGTGACCGACTCTTGTGGTGGCTTAGATAACATCACTCGAGTGGTAATTTCAATCAAATTCCACTTTTCCTATAGACGGTAACGTTCGAGATTGACATGATGAAGCTCAGCTTGGGCTTGGTTAAGTGCGAAGCCCAAAGACGCCACCTATTTTCTGAGCACCAAAAAATGGGATTCGTATGGAGCGATTCTACTGGATGAGGTCACTGTTTCCTTTGTCTGAGTAAATTGTATTTGTTAAAGCCCTATATTTATACTAATCATTTGATCACTGTTCAATGACTATATTAGAAACAGTCAAAATTCTTAACATAAAACCAAATAAGTTGACATTTTATATAAACATAATGAGACATTTAATTAGATCAAGTGGGATTTCCACTAATGAAACATTGGGTCATTACAATATTCTGCCCTTAAGAAAGTTCGCCCTCAAATTTTCCATTTCCCATACTAAAATAGATGTGGGTAACTCAGCTTCATCATTTCCTCTAATTCCCAAGTAGCTTCTTCAAACTTGTGGTTTCTCCACAACACCGTGACGAGGGGAATTGTCTTATTTCGAAGAACTTTTTCTCTACAGTCTAAGATATTCACTGGTTGATCCTCATAAGAATGATCATCTTCCAATTGTACCACCTCAGAAGAGAGTACATGTGAAGGGTCCGGTATGTACTTCCTTAAGAGGGAAACATGAAACACACCATGTACTTTGGCCATGGTAGGTGGAAGTGCTAGTCGATAGGTCACAGCCACGACACGATCAAGAATATCGATGGGGCCGATGTACCTTGGACTTAACTTTCCTTTATTTCCAAAACTCATGACCTTATTCCATGGAAATATGCGTAGAAATAATATGTCTCCAACTTTAAACTCAAGGTCTCGTCGATGGTTATCTGGATAACTGTTCTGTCAACTCTGGGCTGCCTTGATATGATGTTGAATTTTTTTCACCTTCTCCACCATTTCATCGACCATTTCTGGTCCAATCAGTTTACATTCACCGGCCTCATACCAACACGCAGATATTCTACACCTTTTCCCATAAAGGGCTACATACGGTGCCATTTTGATGCTTGAGTGGAAAATATTGTTATAAGAGAACTAAACCATAGGAATATGCTGATCCTATCCTCCTTTAAAGTCCATTGAGAATGCCCTCAACATGTCCTCAAGTGTTTGGATAGTCTGCTCGGATTGGCCATCAGTTTGAGGATGATAGGTCATACTGAAGTTCAGTTCAGTATTTAGAGCATGTTGATGACTCTTCCAAAACATATAGGTGAATCTTGGATCTCGGTCAGACACAATAGATAGTGGTACTCCATGAAACCTTACAAATTCTCTGATATATATCTGTGCATGTTGATCCAAAGAGAAATCCTCCCTAATAGAAATGAAGTGTGCAGTCTTTGTAGGATGATCCAAAATAACTCAGATTGCATTGTTGCCTTTGGATGTCCTTGGAAGTCTTGTGACAAAGTCCATAGTAATGTTCTACCATTTCCATTCTCATATGGGAAATGGTTGCATCATCCCCTTATACTTTTGTCTCTCTGCCTTCACTTGCTGACACACCAGGCATTTTAATGTATATTCAGCGATCTCCTTCTTCATATTATCCCACCACAAGTTTTCTCGGAGATCTTGATACATCTTTGTTCTCCCTAGGTGAATAGAGATATTTGAACAATGTGCATCATCCAAAAGTTCCTTCTTCAGCTTTGGACTTGATGGAACACATATTCTTTTCCCAAACCACACAATTCCTTCTTCATTAACATTAAACTCCAAGGATTTCCCTTTTTTGATAGCTTCCACTTTTTCTTGAATTCACACATCATCCTTTTGAGCATCATTTATCCTTTCCAAAAGAGATGGTTAAGCAATAATTTGTGAAAGGATTGATGATTTTCCCTTATCTATGATTCTCATGTCCATCTTCATCAAGTCTAATAATATTGGATCCTTCTCAATTCTCATCATTGATAGAATTACTGGGTTCTTTCTACTTAGGGCATCTGCCACCTTGTTCGCTTTCCTAGGGTGGTAATGGATTGAACAGTCATAATCCTTGATGAGATCTATCCATCTTATCTGGCGCATATTAAGCTATTTCTGTGTGAATATATATTTAAGACTCTTGTGGTCAGTATATATCTCACATTTCTCCCCATAGAGATAATACCACCAGATATTCAAGGAAAATATCACTACTTCCAACTCTAGATCATGCATTGGATAGTATCGCTCATGGATTTTCAAATTCCTTGGGGAATAGGATATCACTTTATCATTCTGCATCATCACACAGCCTAATCCCTTCTTTGAAGCGTCACTGAAAACAACAAAGAGTTCCCCACTTGTGGGTAAAGTGAGCACGGGCACAGTGATAAGCCTCCTTTTCAACTCCTTGAAGCTTTCTTTGCATTCATCAGTCCATGAAAATTTTACTCCCTTTTGAGTTAGCATGGTAAGCGGGTTGGACAATCGTGAGAAATTTCTCACAAATCATTGATTATATCTAGTTAACCCCAAGAAGCTACGGATATCTGTTACCAATGTTGGCTTCAACCATCCCTCAATTGCATCTATTTTAAAGGGATCCACAGATATCTCATTGCTTGTGATGATATGGCCCAAGAATGAGACCTCCTTCAACCAGAACTCACACTTATTGTACTTTCCCTAGAGCTTCTCCTTGCGCAATGTCTTGAGTACAGTTCTTAAATGCTCCTCATGATCCTCCTTAGTTTTAGAGTATATTAGAATATCATCTATAAAGACTAACACAGATTTTCTAGGTAATCTCTAAAGACACTATTCATAAAGTCCATGAAGATTACTGGAGCATTGGTGAGTCTGAAAGGGATCGCAATGAATTCATAGTGCCCATATCTTGTGCGAAAAGTAGTCTTGGGGATATCTTCCTTCTTCACCCTTACTTGATAATATCCTGACCGCAAGTCCACCTTGGAGAAGTATTGTGCTCCACGAAGCTGATCGAACAAGTCATCAATTCTTGGGAGAGGATACTTGTTCTTTATCATGATTTTGTTAAGTTCACGATAATCGTTTCAAAGGCTCATTGACCCATACTTCTTCTTGACGAAGAGGACTGGTGCACCCCATGGTGAAGCACTTGGGATTATAAACCATTTATCCAGATTCTTCTGTAGTTATTTCTCATCTCTTCAGGCTCTACAACAGCCATTCCATATGGAGTTTTGGATATTGGTAAAGCCCCGAGAATATGTTCAATTGAGAATTCAACATCTCTTCAAGGAGGAAGACCCGACAGTTCCTCGGGAAACACTTACGCGAATTCCCTCACAATAGGCATTTTTTGAAGGATGGTTTTTTCCTTGGACTCAATCATCTGAGCCAGATACGTGTGCTCATAGGGAAGTAATATCCATGCTTGAGATGATGGAGCTAAAAGAGATTCGTCTTCCTCCTTACACTTGTAAAGAATCGAGGGTTGATTCTCAATATGGAGTTTGATTTCCCTCTCCCGACAGTTTATGTTGGATCTATATAAGGAAAGCCAATACATGCCAAGAATTTCATGAAATTCTACCAGAGAGTGTATGACGAGGATTGCTGGGAAATTAAATCCACAGATTAAAATAGGGGAGGACTTATATTCATGGGATGCAAAGATTGCTCCATTATCTGTACTCATCGAAATATTCACTTCCATGATTTGTGGTTGTGTTGGGATTGTTCTAATAAACATTCGAGATATAAAATAATGTATAGAACCTGAATCAAAAATTACATTTTCTATTCTTGAATGAAAAACTAGCGTACATGTCACCACATTGTTGTCACGATTCACTTCAGCAGAAGTGATGGAAAAAGCTCTTCCTTGCTACCTTTGAGGTTGTTGGTTGCCTCCGAAAACCCTTGTATTAGGGAAATGATTTGTAAAATGACCCAGTTCATTAAATTTGCAGCATTAAACAACTCTTTAAGGTTCAAATGGAGTGTTCCTATCCTCTTTCGCAGCCACGGGTCTTTCTTTCGTAAGGTTAACAGCTAGGCGCCCTTCTCTTCCACACCTGAAGCATTTCCTCGTCCCCTTAAGGCAATTTCCAAGGTGCTTCTTTCCGCACTTTTGGCAAGTGGGGTGCTAGATCTTCTTAGTACCGTTGGATTTATCCATTTGACCACCAGCATTGAAGTCCATATAAAGCTTCTTATCCCCATGATACCCATGTGATTCTCCAGTCCCCATTTCGACCTTGAGGGCACATTGGACAATTTCCTCATAGCTGTTGAAGTCACGGATCGCTAATGCATTCCGCAAGCTAGGCTTTAGCCCAGCAATGAAGCGGTCAACCTAGCATTCGGGGGTAATGAAAAATTCGGAAGTGTATCGTGCAAGACTTGTGAAGGTTTCCTCATACGCTCCAACATATTCTTCGTCTTTTTTCTTGATGGAAAGGAAGTGCCTTTCCATCTTAAGCTGGTGGGTACGCAGAAAATATTTATCGAAAAACATCTTCTGGAAGTCCTTCCATTCCAATGCCTCGATCTCTTCCTCAGGCTTCGTATTTTTGATCAATGTCTACCATTGATCAGCTTCACCCTATATATAATAAGCATCCTGGAGAACCTTCTCTTGTTCAGTACATTGAAGGATGGAGAAGATCTTTTCAATGGTGTTGATCCATTGTTCAGCGATCGTGGGATTAGATGATCCACTAAAAGTAGGAGGACTTTGTCTCATGAGGCTATCGATAGAGACATGTTATTTGTTGGGGGGGGGGGGTTGAACGTTCCTCTTGACCCATGTTTCTATTCAAAACATGAGTTAGCTGAGAGAGAAGCGTGACAATGTTTGCGATTCCCGCTCCCATTGGATTGGGAATCTCATTAGTACAATCATCACACTGATCTTCACAAGGGTTGTTAGCCTGATTCCTCCTATTACCGGCCATTGGCGGGAATAAAAGGAAATTTAGGGGTAACACATAAAGGGTAATCCAAAGAAAAAAGTTAATAACTTATAAATAAACTTTTATTTCCTTATCTTATGAATCTATAAGCTTCAGTATAGACTTTTCATTATCTATTTTCTAACATATATTCTTAGGGGAAATTTTTTTAATTCCATTAATAAGGGTACATAATAATCTTGTGAATTTTTTAAAACATATCCCCCAGGAATTTCGTAACCTAGAGTGTAGAAAGGACCGCTGTTGTGCATCGGTTCCCATTTGAGTGTTTCCCAAAGCGGCGTTTTCGGGGTTTACCCCAAGGATACATCTGTGCCAGAGCCGCCTCTGCCTGCTTTTATCCAGACAGGCATGTATTTTCATGATAAACCACATACTTAGTACTTACCAAAACATAGGGATGTTTTTATTATACTTAGTCTTGTCTCTAAGGAATTAAGAGGGTTTTCTAATCCTAATCCCAATAATAACTAATCCTATCCTCTAATACCAAATATGACAACCCTTCTTTTTATTACAACTTAATCATGATTTATTAAATATAAATTCACTTGATACAACAAATAAGATCAAGATGTTTAGTGTCTTTTGGGCTTAGGATCAATACATAAAAACATAAAACCTGAAATACAACATCTTTATTGAAAACATCCTTTACATGACCACTATATTCCCTTGTACTTAACATTGCATGGGATAACCTGAGAACATGCATAAGAAAAGGGTGAGCTATAAAGCCCGGTAATGGAGTCCACATGGAATAACATGAGGAGTAAAATACATGTTAGGAAATAGGAATATCAATATATCATAAGATAAACATGAACATAAAGGCGTGATAAAGCAATATAATCATAACATGGAAATGTGGCAACAACACTTAACATGGAATTAGCATGAGCCAAGGCTCATTGCACATGGAGCATGAGAAAATCCACATTGCAAATAAAGAATGATTAAAACCTCATTTCACTTGAATTAGCATGATTCAATACTCATTTCCAGTTACGTATCATGATACTATACTTTAACCAATGTATTGGAGTTCTATAAGGGCTCACCCTTCTTAAACATTTCATTTCATGCATAAGTGTGCCACATTGATCATAAAACATGGATTCATAAAACATAATAATTTATTCCATGATAAAGGAATGTAGAATTCATACATGAAACATTATAATCAATAAGTAAACATGTAAAAATGTGAATAACTTTGATGAAGAAATGTTTATGGTATTCACTACACAATGGCATTGGCGTAGAAAATCTATGCGATTTCGGCAGCGTAACAGCGTGACATAGGAATTCATAAAAAAATGTTCGATGAGAGATAAAGGGGTTACTCATAATATTTAAATGTAATGGACAGTAAGGAGGTCATATAGATACATGTCCCAACAATTTTAATGGAATTTATATTTAGGATACAAAAGTATTGCTTGAATATAAATGATGAGGGAGAAGATCCTTTTAGAATTTCGGCATAGAAACGGGTGTACATGAGAGGAATTTAATGATAGAGAAAGGGGTATCACATCATTAAAACATAAAGAGGAAATTATGAGGGATGTTTGAAACCATAACCCAACATTTATAATTGAAATTAAAAGGGAAAAACAACTTAAAGAAAATTGGACAAAAATGAGAAAGGAAGAAAAAACCCATACTTGGAAGTGTGATTCCAAAGGCTTGAGAGAGGCTTGAGAGAGGCTTCCTAGGAGCTTGGAGAACCTTGGGAGGATTCGAGAGAGAGTAGGGAAGAGGTTGGACGAACTCAAAAGGTTTTGATTGAGGAGGAAGTGGGAGCTTGGGTGGGTTTAAATAGGAAAGGTGAGTGAATTGTTTATTATTTAGTTTTGGGACCCCTTATATTAAATTAATCCAAACCACAAACCAACCCATTGTTTTTTACCATGTATTTTTGAAAATGGAAGAGGAAAAAAATATTTTATAAGTCCATGGTCTGAACTTCTTAAAATAATGAGGATGCTTATGTGAAGGTGATTCACACTCCCATGGAAAATAATTTAAAAAGACAAGGTGTTTAATAAATCTTGAAGGGTCCATTAATGCTTTTCAAAATAAGTCAAACAAACCCAAAATCACTTTATTTTAATGGTAAAACATATATTTTCTGAACATAAAGATTATAGTATTTTATTACATAACTACTAGGTTATTATGATGTCATAAAACACATTATATATTTAAACTGTATTTAATTTTTACCCAAAAATATGACTGTCTCAGAAAATTATGACAAATTCACCGTTGGATAATTTCGACATCATGATTCCAGAAATAACATTAATTTTATCTAAATAATTTTCTAAATATGTTAATTTTCACTTTTAAAATAAAATCCGACATTTATAAAAAATTCACGAGAATTGATAGAAATAGCTTTCAAGCCTTAATAAAAATTATAATTGCATTTATAAAACTATAAGATCATTTATATTAAATAAAAATTATTTGAATAATAATATTATTATTAATATATTATTTAATTCAAAAAATCATTAATTTAATGAAAATTAATTTTTAATTAAATAATAACTAAAAACACTATTTGTACTCTAAAAACTTTTTTCAATGTATCAATAATGACTAGAAATTATATTCATTATTATATACAAAAATAATGTACATAAACATAGTACTACATATTTGTTACATAACCCCTTAAAACAAACGCATAAGACTTCAGGGTAATGTTTGCGATGGTGAAAGACTCTTGGGGTGACTCAGATAACATCGCTCGAGTGGTAATTTCAATAAACATCAACTTTTCCCTTAGAAGGTCATGTTAGAGCTTGACATGATGAATATCAGCTTGGTCTTGGTCAAGAAAAAAGCCCAAAGACGCCACCTCTTTTCCGAGTTCCGACAAATGGGCTTCGTATGGATCAATTTTTCTGGATGAGGCCATCACTTCCTTTGTCTGAGAAAATTTGATTTGTTAAAGCCCTATATTTCTACTAATCATGTGATCACTGTTCAATGGCTATATTAGAAACGGTCAAAATTCTTAACATAAAACCAAAGAAGTTGAGATTTTATATAAACATAAAGATACATTTATTTAGATCAAGAAGGATTTCCATTAATGAATCATTGAGTAGTTACACCATATATATCATTAACTAAATCATAAATAGAGAAAAGTTGACCTCCGTAGACTCTATAAGGATTGGTTTAACATATTTGATATGTATTTTTATTCTTTAAGTGTTTTACTATAGTTTAGTTTTGAAAATATTAAATAGATAATTAATTAATTTATTACTTAATAAAATTAATATGTCAATAACCTAGAGAATAATCAATTTTCTCTTTTTTGAGACAAATCACTATTGAAATGCTCATAACATTAGGATATCTGGAATAGTTACCTCATTGTGGAAATAATAAAATATGTCCTTGGATATGTATACATAAAAAGATAAAAGATATTAAAATGGATCCATAATGAAATCACCTCTATAATTTTATTTAATAATTATAAAATCATTCCAGTCCAGGTATGTTTTATTTTTTGATATATAAAACCTTTTCTATATTTTCTTGATTAGAGATAAATTATTCTAAGTTTCAATATGAAATTGGACTTTATACGTCCCTATTAATTTATAGTCTTTAACTAAATTTTTTGTTTTTATTAATTATTTTGTAATCATTTATTTTTATTTTTTCATTACCTAAAACCATAATTGTCAACAAGAAATTAAGAATTTTTATCAAATTTAATTGATGTTTTGGTTTTCACAATTCCTCTCACTATTCTTCACATTCATAACTAATATTGAATTTGGATAGTTATTGGATAATACCCATTAACTGGTTTCATTGTATGTTTTTATATCGCTTCTTTATGTCTTCATTAATTGATCAAAATTTTGGATCATTGATTTGTGGAGGATTATGAATAGTGATGAAAATGTGGATAAATGTATCATGCAGATATTCAAAGAGTATAGTGGAATTTGGATGAGGAGATATTTGTACAAGGAAATGAGGCTTCAACTAGATATCTAGAATTCATAAATTTTTCATCAGGAATATATTTTTAATGATGGGATATCAATGGACAAAATGTTTTCAAAATTTATTCCTATAAATAGAGGTGAAATACTCATAAGATATTATAATATATATATGTTTCCTAAAAAGATAAAAATAAATGAAATATATTTCACAAAATTGCACAATTTGTGCCATATTGATGCGATGTTATGTTTTCAGGTTATATTCTTATAATAAATTATTATGTGTTAAATCAGAAACAACATGCATCACTTGAAAACCATCTCATCATGTACATTAAATACATTATTGGGAGACTGGGAGTCCCACATGACTTGTACACATAGTCTATAATCTATGTACACCCAATAATACATGACATGAGTACTGAGTCACCCAATGAGTGTTGATCCTTACCCCTCACACCATCTAGATTATCGTACAAATTGTTTAGTTTTTCTTCATCATGCCAATGATATAGACTTGTGAGGACATACAGTGTAACCCCTTGGAGTAGACATGTACTTTAATTTTTCTTGTTTTGTGATCATTGAGTGGACCTTTAGATATATAATTACACATTAGACATGATAGTTTAGTTTGTGGCCCCCTCCCACGATGGGGTCATGTTTCTCACTCAATTACAAAGAATTTATAGACCGTTCTATAGTTTTATAATTGATTGAGTAAGGTATCCACCCATGGGGGATGGGTTTATTGTACTCTATTTCTTTTACATAGGGAGGTCTGTGTATATGGTTAAATTCACCTAGAAACATGATGTAAATTTAGAGGGAAAATAAAATGGTTCCATATTTGTTTAAACAATATTATACAATGATGTCACCTTATTCTCAAGTAATGATCCCCTTGTTTTTATATGAATTCCATTTTTATGGGAATTTCTTAGAGGTATGACTTTCTATCATGAGTTTATTTAACGGTCTCAGAGATCCTTCTATGATGTTATTAAATTTTAGAGTCATTTGAAACATGTTTTGGAGATAAATATGATTTTAATGGATTAATTGAGTTATTTGAGTGCTTATATGTATTTTTTGGGGATTATTTATTACCATATATTATCACAAACTAAACTCAAGAGGTGAACTACTTCAATGTTTAGAACCCTCCCATTCATAACATCTGATAGTGGCATGACTTCAAGATTCTTTATTATATTGTTTTGAAATTGAGATGACATTCCACAGAACAATGGGGGTTTTATTCCAGATGAAATGATGTGGCATATTATTGACATTTTCATTAGTGGAATCATTAGTGTTTCTATAATATATAACATATCTAATGTCTTGGGTTTTAATTATAATGTCTAACAAGACTGAGAACTCTATGTTTCTCCATGACTCGTAATGATTGAGGATATATATTATTCATTTTAGTATCCTAGTAAATAGTATATATTGTTATGTGATTTTTAAATATATTTCATTTTTTCTAGTATTCATATAATGTATTATTCCATAAATTGAAACACATTCATTGGGAACACACATGTTGTTTTTATGAAGGTGAAACACTAACCGTGGATAGTCTTCATTATGTGGAGTTAGTATGTCTTGTTCGAAGATGAAACATTAAAAAATATGGTGATACTATGTACTGGATATCATTCGAACATAGATATGATTATAAAAGGAAAAATTATTACATGGATAAATATTATAAATAGGACCTCCTTGGTTTGGTTGAATTTTATATTACATTCTCCAATGATGGAAAATATTTTTTGTAAATCCTTGACCACAGAATCCCTATTTTGGTGGTTAATTTTTGACAATTGAAAAAAATAAAAGTGAATGAATCCTACTAGCCCAAATATTTTAGTATTATTAGTGGAACATAATAAAAAATTCTTCTTATTTATAGATTCATGAAAAAAATAAAATCATGTCCTTGAACTCAAATAATGATTCTCTATTCATATCTTGTGGAATTGAAATAAAATATGTGTCATGACAAATGATACATATGGTTTAGTGTTTGTGGAATCTATCATTCATAAATAAGTAATAGTCAACTGATAAATGTAATTAAATAAAAACCATTCCTTTTAATCAATTATACGAGATTGATGAATAATATGTATATAATAACTAATGATACAATTATTCCACAAATATAAATAGAATATATTAATACTTATGCATGTATATCATAACTATTAAAAAATAACATGTACAATAATTAAGTATTCAATAAAGATGTAATGCATATTGTTTTACAAATTAAAAGTACCTTTTATAACTTATTCTATGGAAAAATCATTAATATGTATGGTGTATACCAAATAAAAAATCATGTTTGTCTCATGATATCTATCAATTGATTAAGGGTCTATAATGGGGCCACCTATCACATACATTGTCTAATGAATTCATCGTATTAATAAACAACAAATCTTAATCAATATGCATTAAAAGAAAACCTTTTCATAAAAGAAGAATAGTAAAAAACCATTTCAATTCATTACATAGTAAAATTAATTATAAACCATATAAGGAAATAATAAATAATGAATCTTTACCACATATCCCAAAAAGAGTATAATAATAATAATCATTTTTTCATTGATGAATATAAAACACATAACAATTTTTAAAATATTTGTTGAGGAAAATACAAATTCAAATTTAAAGTTAATTTTATAACTACTGATTTCTACCAAATTATGGGAAATTTTATATTGGAATAAACATGATAAATTAAAAAAAGGAAAATTCGATGTTCTGAGTGGTCATGAATTTTTTAAATTCAATTCATTCCATGTATTTTAAAATAATGATTCCATTCAAATTTTTGATAAGAAGTCATAAATTACAACATTTGGGAAAAGAACACATGGTTAATTTAAACCTTTCTTAATGAATATTAAACATGATGGTGAATTATTTTATCATCTATATTATAATAGTTAAATCATATCGTGAAATAGTAAAATGAAAATATCAACAATAAAAAAAATTTCTGACCTAATAGAAAATGTTGTGTGTTTTTCAAAAACAATTCGATAACATGATTTCATAATAGAGGAAAATTAATAGAAATCCTAAAAAATCTATAAATTTCCCCATGACATAAACAATTATTAGTATTTAGGTTGATATATCATATAATACTCCAAGTTTGGTATTTAAAATAATTATTCCGGAAAAATGGTGAGATTATGAAATATGTCTTTACCACTTTAGTAAATATTGAATAATAACCCTCAAGAAAGGGATATCATAAAATTAAGAATAAAATAAAATTAGTATTGATGTAATACATATTTAAATATTCATTGTGAATGTATATAGTCTTCATTAAGGAAAAAATGTATAAATATTTTATATATATGACGGAATCAATGGTAAGATAGAAAAACAATATAAGGCTTGTATAATTTTTGTAATGATTATTCAAGGTAATTATTATATATATAAAAATTAATTAAAAAAATTTAATTTTAAACAAGGAATAGTCATTGTTTATTACACCCATAATCATGAAATAACATTAACAATATAGAAATAATATAACATAATAACATGAAATTTATTTATGAAACCCCAAAGCTAATGTTTTTCATTATTAATATGTGATTTTATCAAGATGAATAATAAATTATAGTTCATATTAATTACATAATGTTATAATGTGAATATATATAATATCATATATGATCCATTTATAATATTTTAACACCCATTTGTTAACTTATCGTTTAAAAATTATCATTTCTTATAGTTAACTTTATCATTTTTCCAACATGTTTTCAGCACAGCAGTTCCAATACTAATAAATGTATCAGGTCACTATAATATATATAATAATAATAAAGATAAAAAGACATTATATAAATATTTTTAATCGCTAATGAAAATAATAGATAACAAATAATTACATTGGACATAGAGGTGGTAGGTCCTACGTACACATGAGTACTCTTTTCCCATTTTGAGGATTGGAATGAAAGAAAGTTAAGTAATAATTATCCCTTTTAGAGTAATTTTAATATTATATATACAGAATATATTAATAAAATCTATCATTAATTCTATCCATGCAATGATGAATTGGAAGACGAATTATGTCGCTTCGTGGTGGTTCTAGTCAATACGTCTTTTGGAGAGGCGTTATAATTAATCAATAGATTGATATGTAAGAAGGTAAATGATTTTAATTATTTCAATAAAAAAATATATCATAAATATCATATATAAAAACTATTTCTAAATTGTTAACAATATATTTATATTTTTTATAAAAAACCAATTACAGAGCTATATATAGAAATTAAGTCAGATATATGCATGAGCAATGCTTTATCATTCTAAAGGAATGAAATGTTTTGTAAAATAGTAATGCTATTATCGTGATAATATATTAGTAATTTTATTATAAATTAAATATTAAATTAATTTCCTTAAATATATTTGTAAGAAATATTAGAATATATAAACTTCAATGAGCGGGTAAGATGATTACCTCATCTATGGTAGCGTTTCTTATATCCCATCTGTGGGACCCTTAATGTAACACCCCAAGGTTTTAAAAATATATTTAAATAAATAAAATTCTTATTGTCTTCATCATGAAACTATATTTTATAGGTATGTTTATAAACTATCCCTTTATCATATTTTAGATGGTTCTATGATTTGAATTTGAAAAAATGGACATATATAGTTGTGAACAGTAAGTTATTTGGAGTATGATAGAACCAATATTTTTTAGTGAATAATAAAATCCCTTTATGAATACCAGTATGAATATTAATAGGACCCTCATGAATAATAATTCATAATATTATTTTAATTTCTTAATGTTCTAATATAATGAGATCATGAATTGTTTTATCACAGTGATATAATGTCAGTTAGAGTTTTTAAATTGTTAGTTTTCATATATTTTATAATTTTATTTTAAAATTAAATTTATTATAAATAGAAAATAAATTTATGAAAAAAAATAATTTTGGAATTCTATATGTTGATAAATGGTTAGTGTGAATTTTTGGGAATTTTTTGATATAATTGAATTTCATGGGGAATAGTAAAAAAATACAGTTTTATGTTTTTATTGTGTTTTATGACAACATATTATTGTAATAATGATGTGATCATTATGGTCGACTCATGAGGATTAAAATATGATATTAGGTGTATGAAATTTCTAATATCATTGGAAAAACCATGGAAATGTCTAATATTTTTCAAATACCACTAATAAATTGGCATTTGAATTTTTTAAAAACTCCCTCACATTCACTATAAATACCACCCTCACCCCCTGTTCCTCTGACACCTATCATGTATTAAACATTGGAAAATTCTACCCAATTCTTAACTAAGGATCTTCCTCACATTTAGGATCTATTTTTCCTTCCAAAAGTCAAAGACCAGAGGCCTTAAAGCGGAACTCAATGAGAAGATCTCAAGAGGTAAAAATCGAATTTTATTTTCATGTGTTTTCTTTTCAATTCATTTATTTTCATATAAATTATTCCATGCCCCAAATAAATCGGGCACCAAAGATCAATAATATTATATATTTTTGAAGGTGTCATGTTTATGAAACAAATAATAAATTTACTTCTTCTCATCTCCCTATATTCTAAAAATTTAAACTGTATTCTTGATGCATGGATTTACCATAATCGTGAATGATATGTTTTGAATTTCCTTTATTTCATTAAATCAGGAAGAAACACCATTTTAATGATAAAAAGTTTTTAATGCTTATTATGTTTACCCTATTATGTTCTGTAATAAATATATATGCATAATACAAAAGGTATATGGTGATATAAGTACATGATTATTGAAGAACCGCCAAAATGATCTAAAAATATGACTTAGGATTTATCTATTGATTCATCTCTATACCATAATATAGAAATTATTTTTTTCTTCATTTAATATTTTGTATAAAAATTTATTACAACTCATTTTACTTATGTAGATTCGTTTCCATTCGACAGGAAATTCCGTTAAGAACCAACCATGGTCACCATGTAAAGAACTCACCTTCACAATAGAAATTAAAATATATTTTTATAAAAGGATCTACTGTTTTCGTAAAATGATCATATAAGGTTTTATAAACATAATTATGATTAAAAAAAAGTTACACCCTTTTAACCATTATAATGGAGGCGTAAACATGTTTGAATTCAGAAGAAACAGTGGTAAGGGGAATCATAACCTTATTTCCATTTGTTCTGTTATCATTATAATTAATTTAATATGTGGTATAATGTTAATTAGTGTAATACATTTAATTAATTTTATTGTGTGATATGATTATTTACACAATATACACATATTCTATTCATTCTATCAATTCAAAATTCAATTATTTGATATTTTTCATGGAATTCTCAACCTAGTTTCCATTCATTGGGTTAACTGTCTATTTCAATAATTATATAGTACTATGACTATTTTTGTAGTGATTATTATTCATTTAAGGATACATTATGTTTATATATAGTTTATTCAAAAATTACTTACATTATATCAACTCTCAAATCAATTATATATTTTATGTTTGGGAAAAATCTATAAAACTTTAATTTTAAAAAACTCAATAGAATTGTTTTTATGAAATTAATCATGTTATATTATTAATATCTGGTTCATGGGTATTTTTTATGAAGATGTGTATGAACTATATCTCCCTTCAATTAATTGTTTATATGTTAGTTGATGGATGGATATATGGTTACTCCAAGCGTAACTATGAAAGCTAAACCATAAGGTAGTCATGAGAGTTACACTGTATGGTTTCCATGTGGGTTATAAATCATTTGGTAGCCATGAGGGTTACAATAAAAGTAAGTAATTCCCTAATATTCCATTATAGTTTAATATAGGTTCTCTAACGTTTTAGGGAAATACCATGTTTCAAAATTTAATTATATATGTGTGATAAGTATGTCCTTTTGAAAATGATTTCAAATATTTAGACATATTTATAGACTAATGGTTTCTTCCCTATTTATTATATCCCATAATGATATTTTCTTCTCATTCCACATTTATAAATTTTTTTCATAGGAATTAAGGAAGAGTATGAGAATGAATGAATTCCAGTTAAATGATATGAATATTTTTCGAAGAAATCATGTTGTTTTTTTATTTTAACAATTATATGTTTTGGAAGAAATGTATATTGTTTTAATGGAACCCACTATAAGGACGTAACCTTAAACATTTCTTAATTTAGAGTTCAATCAAAAAACCACATTTATGATCTTTTCATTTTTAGGGTTTTTGAGAATTAAGCCATAACTATTATATATCTACATGAATATTACATACTAGACATTTCTTCTTTAACCAATATTTCAGAACATAAAAGTCATTAAATAAAACAAGGGTTCTTATCTTGATATAAATGTTCTTGAATAATTCCTTTCTCTTAACCTTATTTATAACTTATGAGAAAATTTTTAGAAAATATGGGTTGAGCATAAATATCTCAGTATAGGTTATGAAATAATGAAAGGAAACATTAACCCATCAATAAATACAAATCAATAAAACCATAACTTTTAATCATAGCATATCTTTGGAAATCATTATATTTATGAACAACACATTGTAATCATAAATCAAAATGGTAACTTGAGGAATAAATATCATAAATACATTATTGCAATCACAGCTAAAGTGGGATTCACATTTGGAATACCCATCATAATATATTTCTAAAATCTATGAGGAGAAACATTCAAGTTTACCTCCGCTATGTTACCCAATGCATTAGAGAGGTATCTTGGGATCCCCTGCCCTAGGTTTATCACAGAACCACCCATGTACATAAACAATTCAAGATAACCATAACATAATTAGAACATATTACACAATCATAAAACATAGATAACATTTCCGACTTCCAATAATAATATATCATATCAAGATATTTAAATAATCTATGCTTTATCAAACCACTTTCAAAACCATTTAAAACATTTAATATATATATTTTTTAATCAAAGTGTCTCATACCACATTGAAAATAATAAATAAATTATCATTTCCAAAAAAATAATGTCCATATAAATAAATATTTATAATCATTTTTTAGAAACGGACATTAATGATAATGATTTAGAAGAATAAATCATTATAACATTTAAAATGGTATTTTAGTAAAAGAGTTTTTAAAAAAAAGATATAATCTTGAATGAAAATAATTGAGGAATAACATTGAATCAGAAAATTATAATATCATGAGAATAAAGGGATTATTGATATAACATTCCATGGTAAAATACATACACTATATTAGAGTGAATTGGTTCATAACAACAATGAAGCCACAATGGAATGTAAATTGAGAAGAAACCCTGTATAAAAATGGTATCCTTAGATTAAGGATAAATAAATTACATAATGAGGTGTGAAAAATTTATATACACTCAATATGATTGGATATTCAGTTCAAATTAATCATAGTACATTCACACATGTTCATTTTAAGACAAAACCACTGACTTGGATGTTTAACTCAATGAATGTAAATTGAGCTAAAATTACTCATATCAAGTTAATATCGATGTATTTAGAATTTATCAATGGAGTGATTATGTGTATCAATACTATATCCAAAAAAAGGGGAGTGGAAATTAAATCATAAAAAAATAATGTTTGATTCCACACATAATCATAGCATGAAATTAATAATAATTAAAAGATTAACCCAAGGAATGGAAATTGGGTTAAAAGGTTCTCTTACTGATTTGGTAACTTACGAAACATACAACCAATGAAAAAATAATAAAAAAATGAAGATGTAAATACCCATAAATTTAATTATATTAAAAAATGAGTACAATATTGGGAAGTAAATACACCACACAAAAAGTAAATAATGAAAAATATACCATGAATTTCAAAGGAATAAAAAGTGAGATGTTAATCCCTTACCACGTCGTAATCAATCGGGTCTTATGACCAAAAGTTAATAACCACAAAATAATAAACAGAATAACATGAATATAAAGAGAATAATGATAATATATATCAAATGGAAGTACACAATACACCAGATGCAATAAATTAGGGTCCAACAATGTAAATCCCTTAGAATTAAATGTGATATAAGAAACCCCTTACCTCATGTCTGACTTGACTTGTTTGTTCCTTGTTTATCCAGAATAATAGACTAATGTTAATTTATGATTTCTCAAGAACCTTTTCAAAGTTTATTATTCTTTTTATATCACTTATTACTTTGTAATAACCATTATGAAATCATTTATGTTAATAATGGTCGTTTGGTCGATATTTGGTACTTGATTCAAAAATGGACTTCTTATAATTACAATTTTCCATTGTGTTCAATAGTCTATTGTATCCAGATTTATTATAATGATTTATATATCATATATATCATATATATCCTGTTTATATATGTATTTATTATGTTAAATTACATTTAGAGGTATGATATGATATTCATCGTTCATGGAGATGGTAAGTTGTACCTAGTCATGAACACTACTTTCATTTCTATTTTGTATTTTAATTGAATTAAAACATAATTTTATATCAGTAAATTATAATTCCAGTATAATATGATATATAATATCATTAAATCGATCATTTATAACTCCCATAGATGGCATTAACGAGTCATATCTATTTGAGGGGCGGTAGTCCACACTTCCTCAAATGAAATTATCGTGTTTACCCAAAATGAAAACCATGAAGGTGTGCTATAAATGAATATACAGAACCCTAAAGAAAACATAAACATAATATATTTCATATATAATTATTGTTCCACCAAAATGGCCACCAAGAAAGGTGGTAAAAGATAATTGAGCAATCATTTTTTTGTGAGGCGTTAGTTTTCCATCCACAAAAACAGTATGTTTGTTACCCATTAGATGGGGGTGTGTGTTATTTTAGTTCTAATCCATCTCATAACAAAATACATGTATATTGAGGATACTTTTTTTGATATAAAATAATGGAATAAAATAGTTTATGGGTTAGGAGAAGTAAAATAATCCAAAAGAACTTAAGAGAAGGCTTAACCTTTAAAAAGGGTATCTCCCATAGGTTTGAACCAAAAGTGTTTATTGATTTTCCTTATGCCTAATTTATGGCTTCATGGAGGTGGAGAGGGATGTATGTGGATTAATTGGGAATATTTTGGATGAGCCAAGGTGCTTGAGAGGTGTGAGGAATGGGTTAGAAGTGGTGTTCTTTTATAAGCTAGAGGAGGGGCTCGTTAGGAAATATTGAAACAATTATTTTATTATTAACTTTTCTTCAGTTTGAAAATGTCCAAAACTCAATAAGGTCGAAGATAAGTTGACTCAGGTTTGAAATAAAATAATCCAATAAGAATTGGACAGTTTTTTAATATTTTTTTAATATTTATAATATTATTTATTTAAATCATTTATTAACGAGGTAAATACTATGACATTATTCTGTCATATATAATTCTATTTATTTGATGTGTAAAAATTTAAGAAAATACAATGATTTAAGAAATATTTTTAGATTTCCAATGAATATTTATAGTCTAAAGTAAATCTTACAATAACCTATTTAAAAATTAATTTACTAAAAGATAATTGTTGGTTTCATTTTTGTCTTCACTTTAAATTAATTAATCTAATGTGTCGTTATCACTCCTAAGTGGCAGCATGGGGTCCCAAAATCAACCCAAGGAAGAAAGTATCCAGTCATGACACATCCTACAATTTTAGGACAAGTGTTAAGGGAATTTTTATTATTATGATATTTTTTACCTTGAGATATCCTTTATAACTTTAACCGCGGTAAATAAAAGTCAAATGTTACTATTCACCAAAAAATATTTTCAACTTTTTGAACCACATTTTAATAATAATAAAAACCATTTATGATGAATTTTTTTAATTGAATTCACAGAAGCGTTAAAATTTCATTTAAATGAAACAATGAGTTTTTTAACAACTACTTAGTGATTTCACTATTCATAAAAATGTGATGTTTTTAAGAAAAATAACCAAAATTTCTACTTAAGCTATATTAGATATTACGAATTAAAAAATTATTTCTATGATAAAAACTAAGAACATAGAAGATGCATTAATTAATATAAAATTAATTCTTGTTGTCAAAACAAAAAACTTGTTTTCAAAAAATTATAACTATCAAAAGATTGACACTTTTTTATTTCCAATTTCAAAGTGAAATTTCTTCCATTGGAAAACATAGGATTAAATGGTAAAAATATAATCTAATTACTCTTTTAAACCAAATAAAAAGATAATCTTACAATAATAATAATTTAGATTAAAAGGAAGTTTTGAGTTAAAATACTGTATTTTTTACTCTTCATTAAAAAATAAATTATATAAAAAAAATTACCCAAAGTTAATATTGATGTCCCAATTCTAAATAAGAATTTTATTTTGTCCAAAATAACATATAAAATTGACAAAAATGAAATTTAAAAATGGTTCTCCATCAAAAGGCCGTAAATCGACCTTTTAAGGAATATTAGAGCATTTAAGCTTAATATTAGATTCATTCACATTTTAATCCTCTAACTTTTATTGGATAAATTTAAAAACATTTAACAAACATATATAATCATATTGTAGTTAGTTCTATTCATTCCGACCATTACAATAGCTATGAATTAAATTCCATTATATTATATTATTATTTTCCCCAATACCTCAATGTTGTGTGCAACATAATATTTCAAAGAAACCCGTGGTTTAATATCGAGTACGCCCTCGAAATTAGAATCCCATTAAGGTTAAATAAATATTTAATTAACAAATATTAATATATTTGAAAATTTCATGTTTATTATTTACTTGGGATGTTACATCCTTCCCCCTTTTCAAAATTGCATCCTCGCAATTTTAGAATTGGGCTTGGAAACATCATCGGATGGCCCATATTGAAAAAAAAATGTGTCAATAAAACTATCACTTTTAAAGAATGATGGAGGTGTACAAATTTCACCCGAGATAACCCATACTAGGATTCAATGTAGGAAAACATGGATATGGAAGAAAAACTATCAATAAATATTTCTTAGAGAGTGATATAAAACATCATCAAGAGAAAGATATGCACCAGAAAATTACAAACTTGTGATAGGTTAAGCCGCCCTTGATTACCCATTAAGAAAAGTGAATGAACAATGTTTTCTTTTATAGTTCATTTTCATTATATCGAGGAATTATTTTACTATAGTGAATAAGTAAATGGGTAATTATACTTACATTTCAAGTGAATTTTTATACTTTAATAATTTTATACCAGAAACTAATATTTTCTACAAACATTGAGAAATCAAAAAGACATTGTCACATCAAAAGCACATGATTCATCTTCTAGATAATAAAAAAATCCACCAAAGAAGAACTATATATTTCCCTTCACTATAGACATAAACTATAACCAAAATGTTTAGTACGAGATCATATAATCCCCAAAAATGATAATCCAATATAAAAAGAAATACTACAATTAATCTCTAAAATTGAACAAAAAGTTCCCAATGTTCATGGAAGACCATTCAATACAAATTTTCCTTATAATTCTTCAAAATAATCCAAATAATGATTTAAACCCAAAACAAAATTGTATTGAATTACATAGTCTTCCATTGTAAATCGTAACATTTAACTCCAAAAACACCGACTACTCTTAATGTCTCATACTGAAGTATAAATAACCTAATTAGGTATTCTCGATGATAAGTTAATAATTTCCATAAATAACCCAAATAACCATATGTCCACAATAAAAACATAGATTATTCCAAAATAAAATTTTAATCATTAATCCACAAATTTAATCTCAAGGTATTCTATTATTTATAATCATATAGTGTTCCCAAAAGAGAGAATGTCTTCCAAAATAACCATTATCACTTAATCACCAAATAATTTTCCTATACTATGGATTCCCATTTGATAAAACAGATAACCCAAATATACTTATTCATGATTCATAAAATAATTTAACTAAAACAAAGTAGTCATACTAACCAGGGACTTCACGTAGTGCAGTTGTATGTGAAAAATCCCAAGCACTCTTTGGTTGTGGTTTCAATTCCCGTAGCTTTGTCCAACAAAATGGGTTGTCACATGGTCTACGTGATTTATTTTAAAAAAACAATAAAATTTCGTAACATTCTATAAAATAAAGAAAAATTACTCATAACATATTTTTTTCTTCAACAGTTATCTAATACATTAAATTTTTCATCCAAAAATGTAATAACCATTTATTATCTTTAAATTAACTATGACACTTTATAATATGCTAACCATTATGGTTATGTCACTTATTCTTAATTAACACCCTATCCTATAATGTTATCTAAACTGACCACTTATACCAACTATAATGACCCAACCATAAACATTAATTAATATTGAGATAAATGCAGAATTCACATTGAGGATTTTTTAGGATAAGAGTTTTAAGGAATTAGGCGATAACTATTACATATCAACTTGAATATTACAAATTATACACTTCTAATATAACCATTTTTTACAACAATAAAACTCCTTAAATAAAACAAGAGTACATTTCTTGATATAAATCTTCATGAATACATCCTTTCACTTACCTTCCTTTTAACCTATTAAAAACATTTCAAATACATCAAATGAGCATAAAAATCTCAGTAAGGGTTATAAAATAAGTAAATTAATTATAAACCCATCAATAAATACAAACCAATAATACCATAATTTTTAATCATAAAAAACCTTATGAAATCATAATATTTATGAAAAACACATAGGTATCATAAATCATAATGGTTACATGAGGAATCCATATCAAACTTACATTATATCTGTCACAGCTATAGAAGGAGTTATATTTTGAATACCTATCCAAGTATATTCTGTAAATCTCTTTGGAGAAACATTCATGTTTACCTCCATCACATTACCCAACGCTTTGGAAAGCTATATGGGGCTCACCCACCCTAGTTTTATCACGGAACAACCCTTATATCTAAACAATTCCCCATAACCATAACATAACCAAAAAACATATCACAATATTAAAGGAAAGATAACATTACCACATTACAAACACAATATAACATATCAATATATTGAAATAATCAATTCATTATCAAACCATTTTCAAAACCATTTAAAACATTTAATAAAGAGATTTTGGAATCAAAGTGTCTCATTCTAAATTGAATTTTTTTTGTAAAATATATGTTGAAAGCATTAATGTACATATAAAAGAATATTTAAAACAATTTTAAAACAAGTACATTAATTATAATTATTAGGAATAATAAAAAATTAAAACATTTAAAATGATATTTCAATTAATGTTTTTTAACAAAATGAGAGAATCTTGAATACAAATAATCGAGGAATAACATTGAATATGTACCTTATAATATCTTGAGAATGAAGGGATTCATGATATAATATGCCAAAGGACATTATATACACTATATAAGAGTGTATTGGTTCATAACAGCAAATGAAGTCTCAATGGAATGTAATTTGAGATGAAATACCTTATAAAAATAGTATCCATAGATTAATGATAAATTAATTACATAATAATGTGTGACATATAGAAATACACTCAATATGATTGGATATTAAGTGTAAATAAATCATAGTACATTCACATATGTTTTTTAAGACAAAACCAATGACTTGGAAGTTTATCTCTATGAATGGAGATTGATTTAAAATTACTCTTATGAAGTTCATATCGATGACTTGAGAATTAATCAATGGAGCGATTATGTGTATCAAATTTATATCCAATAAAAGGGGAGTGGAAATTACAAAATAAATAAATTAATAGTTATTCCATGCATAATCATAGCATGACATAATTAAGAATTAGACGATTAACCCCAGGAAAGGAAATGGGGTGAGAACGTTCATTTACCGATTTTTTATGTTACGATACATACAACCCATGAAAAAAGGATCATAAAATGAAGATATAAATACCCATAAATTTTTGTATATTGAAAAATTAATACAATAATTGGCAGTAAACGCACCAAAAAAATCCAAATAGTAGAAAATATATCATGAATCTCACAGGAATAAACAGTGAGGTTAAATTCCCTTACCACGTTGTAATCAATCAAGTCATATGAACAAAAGATAAATACGACAATATGATTAACATAATAACATGAATATAAAGAGAATAATGATAATATATATCAAATTACAGTACAAAATACACCACATGAAGTAAATTAGTGGTGACCAATGGAAATATCATGGAATTAAAAATGAGATATGAAACCCCTTACGCCATGTCCGACTTGACTTGTTTGATCCTCATTCATTCTGAATAATTAACTAAAGTTAATTTCTTCTTGTTTAGAACATTTTTAATGTTTATTATTATTTTTATATCACTTATTTCTATGTTATAAACATTATGAAATCCATTATGTCAATAATGGTTGTTACGTCGATATTTGGCACATGAGTCAAAAATAGACATCTTATAATTACAAGTTGTCCTAGTGGTCAATAGTCATTTATCTCAAAAATTATTTTAATTATTTATATATCATATATATCATGTATATATATTTATTTACAATATTACATAACATTTAGAGGTACGAAATCTAATGCACCGTTCATGGAGACGGCAAGCCGTACGTACGCATGAACTCTACTTTTATTTCTATTTCATATTTTAATGGAATTAAAAAATAATGATACATAGTTATATTATTATTCCAGTATAATATCATATATTATATTATTAACTTCATCCTTTATACGTCCAACATATGTCATTAACGAGTCATATCTCTTTGAGTGGTCGGTAGTCCGCAATTCCTCAAATGGAATTAAAGCATTTACCCATAATGGAAAACAAAAAGGTGTGTTATAAATGGAAAATATAGAAGTATAATGAATAAATAATCATAATATATATCATATATAAATTCATTTCCAAAAAAATATCCACCATGAATGGAGGTACAAGATAATTGAACAATCATTATTTCGTGAGGCGTTAATTTTCCATCCACAGAAAAAGTATGTTCTTTAACCATTAGTTGAAGGTGTGTGTATGCATAGTTAGAATCCATATCGTATCAACATCCTAGTATATTGATGACACTGGTGTTTGTATAAAATAAAGTAATAAAATGAGTTTATGGGGTTGGATAAGTAAAATAAAACAAACGAACTTAAGAGAAGACGTTACTTTTTAATCGGGTAACTCCCTTTGGTTTGAACGAAAAGGGTTTGTTAAAGTCCCTTATTCCTAAGTGAAGGCTTCTAGGAGGTGGAGAGAGATATAGGGAGATTAATTTAATAGAGTTTGGATGATCCAATGGGAATGAGAGGTGTGAGTAATTAGTTATAAGTGGTTTCCTTTTATAAGGCAGAGGTGGGGCTCTTTAGCAAAGATTGAAACAATTATTTTATTATAAAGATATCTTCGGTTTAAATTTTTCGAAAACTCATAAAAGATGAATATAAGATGACTCATGTTAGAAATAAAATCATCCAATAATAATTGGATAGTTTTTTAATTTTTTTTAATATTCATAATCTTATTTATTTTAATCATTTATTAGTGAGGTAAATATTGCATCATATTTGAGTCATAAATAATTTAATTAATTTGATTTCTAATATTTTATAAATAAATACCATGATGTTGAAAATATTTTTAAATTTTAGATTAATAGTTATTGTCAAAATTATAACTTCCATAACCCTCTGAAAAAATTATTTTACTAAATGATATTTGATTTTTTCATTTTTTTACTTTACTTTAAATTAATAGATCTAAAACGTCATTATAACTTTTAAGTGGCTCCATGGGGTCCAAAAATAGACTCAAGGATGAAACATTCTAGTCATGACTCATCCAATAAGGCTAGTACATGTGTTATGGTAATTTTTATTATTCTGATATTCTTTTTACATTAAATTGCCATATTTAACTTTAACTAGGATTAATAAAAGTCAAAAGTTACTATTCATAAAAAATTATTTTCATCTTATTGAACCACATTTTAGTTACTAATAACAACCATGTATGTCAGACTTTCAAAATTAAATTCACTAAAGAGGTAAAATTTCAATTAAATGAAAACGTCATTTTTTTAACTATTACATAGTGATTTCACTATTCATAAAAAATTGATGTTTTTCAAAACCAAACCTAAATTTCAGTCGAAGCTATATTTGATATTCTAAATTCAAAAATGATGTCAAGGTTAACAAATTCAAAACATATATGTTAAATTAATTAATTTATAATTAATTCCCGTTATCAATACAAAAAGCGTGTTTAAAAAAAATAATAACAATCAAAAGATTGACACTATTTTATGTCAAATTTCAAAGTGAAATAACATCCCATGACAAAAATTGGATTAAATGGTAAAAATATAATATTAATATAATTTAAAACAAATTCAAAAGATAACCTAACTATGTAAATAAATTATATTAAAATGCAGTTTTGAATTAAAGTACAATATTTTTCACTATTAATAAAATAACAATATTATTAAAAAATTACAAAAACATTACCCAAAGTTAATTTGGATGTCCCGATTCTAAATATGAATTTTATTTTGAAATATAGAACATATAAAACTACGAAAAACTATATTTAAAAATGGTTCTCCATCAAAAGGAGGTAAATAAACCTTTTAATGAATATTAGAGTATTTATTCTTAAGATTGGATTCATTCACATTTTAAGTCTCTAGAATTTATTGGAAAATTTTAAAAACATTTTAAAAGCATGAATAATAATATTGTAGTTAGTTATGTTCATTCCGACCAATACAACGACTTAGTGGTAACTACCAATATATTATATTATTATTTTTCAAAATAACTCAACGTTGAGTGCAACGTAAGATTTGAAAGAAAATCATTGTTGTGTTTCGAGTATGCCATCGAACATAGAATCACCTTTTATTAAATATAAACATTTAATTCACAAATACTAATAAATATGAAAAAGTCATGTTCTTTATTTACCTGGGATGTTACACCCACTTTTTATTCTTGTGGATTGATATGTATGAGTAATTCTAAGAAAATTTAAAACTATATACCAAAACGAACATTGAGAATGTAATGAATTTATATCCAGTTGAATTACCTAGATTTTTTAATGTTTATAGTCGGGTCCTTATTATTTGCATCATAGGATGGTTTATATAAAAGTAAGGGTTAGGATGATGTTAGCTGAATAACATAAATTTTTTTTACCATATTTTTTTTGAAATGTTATAGTATTTTAAGATCTGCAAGTTTCATCATTAAATTTGTGTCTTTTAATAATGGTTTTCTAAAGAAAAAATAGGGGAGTTGACATCTAAAGGAACCAAGAGGCTAATATCATTCTAAATACTCAATTAGGAAGGGTTGATATTATATCTAAGCTTCTTCTAATAGTAATGGATTAGCTGATGCATGATAGAAATGGTGGTGCAGTCCCCGAAAGAGATAAACTAGACATAATACAGTGGAACATGAAAATAGTAGAATGATTCATGGGAAAAACACCTCATGCATTAAGTGGGTATTCTGACCTAGTAGTAAATGATGTATGGATTATATCCCTAGAAATGAAAAGAAATGTAATGGGATATTCATATAATCAAAAGGATAGTCCCTCAATTTATCACTTTGAATGTAAACATGATCAATGGTGGGTAATGATAAAAAATTTCAGGGCTAGAGAGGATATTTAATCCCGATAGTGGGATGATGTTAAAAAATTATTCCATTAAAAGTATTTTTCTAAGGTGATCCGACATAAGATGGAGAAGAAATTACTTGAAGTAAGGAAATAAGAGAATTATTCAATGGTCGTGTATAAAGAAAACATCACATGACTGGAAAATTATTATCCAAATCATATTATGGATCATGATTGCAATGTCAAGCATTTTTGCAAAGGGATAAAGTCAATATTTAGAATGTCATTGGCCTCCTATGAATTAAAAATTTATGAGAACATTGTATGATGTTAAAAGAGGGAATAAATGGATTTCTCTTATGATCACATGTACATTGTTAACAAATAGTAGTTATGATCAGTAAGACTAGTGGTGTGTGAGATTCAATAAATGGAATATGATTGTAAAAAAGAATAGTTTCCATTTTATATAAGTGGGGGTAAAAAACAACATGTGGAATGCCTTACTAAAATTGGTAAGTATTTTTATGTTGTAATTTCGAAATATGGTTTGATATTTTAATAGAAAGGAACGTAAAATCAATTCAGAAAAGAACCAGTTAAGTGTTTAAAATATGGTGTTTTTAATAATTATGAAAATACCAGCCCATATAATGATATGAGTTATGGGAAGAACCCCAAAAAAATGGTGTATTGAGATCCTTTTCAACTACATTAAAAGATTTAGGGTCATCCTATAAATTAGTATCCTATACATTTTTATTTACAATGATTTTTCTAATGACTTTCTCAATACGAAGTCTAAATATTCTTTCATTTATGTGATATTTTATGCTGAATAGGAAATTTCACCTCAACAAATTACACTAGATCTTTTTTTTAAAAAGAAGAGGTTAATGTTGCATCATTGATGAATTTTATGTATTTTCATGTTGTCATCAATATAAAAAAATTACATTAAAATCTTGTTGTTTATTCCTTAATAAAGTGTGTTGTCATCAATATAAATAAATTACATTAAAAAATTGTTCTGTATTCCTTAGTAAAGTGTGTTGTCATTCTAGGTAATGATTGTGTTCTTATTTACCATGATAAGATTGATTTTAGTGATAATGAATTTGTTTTTTATAAATAGTATCAGTCCATATACAATAATGAACCCATTAAATTGATAACATTTATAAATGATGATAAACTTTTAAAATAAGGAAGTGAATGTTATTTTTCTCATATTGTTAAAAACAAGGGAACTGTTTAGATTAATGATATGCTAGTGGTAAATGAATAGCTACATGTTTTCCCAGATGATTTACCTGGTGTGATACCTAAACATAGTTCCTAATGGTAAGATAATTTAAATTTCCTTATATCGAATGGGTCAAAGGAATCGACTTGAAATGAAAAATCACTTGAAAGTGTTTCATGATAAATTCAACATTCATCATAGAACATCACCATGGGGAGGTCTTGTTTTTTATGTTAATAAAGAAGATGGTTTCCTGAGAATTTTCATCGATTATTTATCATTGGGAAACATTATTATTATTAATAAATATCATTTTCCACAGTGTGATGATTTGTTTGATCACCACAATAGAGCTTCGGATTTTTCCAAGATTGACATGAGATCTGGGTACCATCTGTTGAAGGTGAAGTGGGATGACATTCCAAAATATGTGTTTGAACTAGATATGGTCATTATTAATTTTTTGTTATGCTTTTTGGTTTATTTAATGAACCTTTCGTATTTATTGTTCTTATGAATCGAATCTTTCACGTGCTCTTAGATAAATTTGGGTTTGTTTTTAATAATCAAATAATGTTATATTATAGAAGTAATGAGGAGATTGTAAAAATCTTAGGGTTGTTTTTTAATGCATGAATGAAAATAAACTAGATAGAAAATTTAAGAAGAGTGAATTTTTTTGGAAGAAATTTCTCTTCTCTGTCACATTGCTTCAAAAGATGGCATAAACGTTAAACCATATAAAATAAATGTTTTTTATGAATTCCAAGAGCCACAAATATATCTGAGATTTTTAGTTTTCTTAGTTTGGAGAGATATTACTGGAGGTCTGATGAAAACATTGCATTGGTAACATGTCTAGTAACTATGTTAACTAAAAAGGGAGTTAAATTAATATGAAAACACACAATGGGATGATTGTTTTCATAAATTGAAAATAATATTGGTGAATGCTTCAGTTATGAACCTACCATACAAAAATGGTGTGTATTTCATCTATAGTGATTCTTTATTAAATGGGTATAGTAATGTTATGATGAAAAATGATCATGTAATTCCTTATGAATCAAGTCAACTTAATCCTCATGACTTAAAATAACCCACACCTGATTCGGATTAGAATATGTAGTTTTCTCTTTAAAAATATTTGGGAACAATTTATACAGAGAATAATGAGAAATGTATACTAACCACAATTGCCTAAATTATATATTCACTCAAAATAAATTATGAATTATGTAGAGAAGATGGATTCATTGGATAGAAGAGTCTGATTCTACAATCAATTGCCATCCTTGAAAAGAAAAGCATGTGGAAGATGACTTCAGTGAAAAAAATCAAACAATATTTATTGTGTTCACGTTTGAACAATAAACTTTGATTAATGATTTGATAAATTTTAGATTAGATGTTGTTGGTGTTGGAAATTCCTCAGATTTATTTCTAGTTCTAGTGAATTTAACTTTGTTTTATATAATTATGAATGTGCATAAGGATGTCAGAAAGTCACATAAAAAGTTATTGTTAGTTGAAATAAGTAATATTATTGAATTTAACATTGATAAATGTTGTGTTATATTATTTTCAAAATGAATATGTGTACCTTGTGATTATACACAGGAAAAATAATTGTTAGGTGAAACTTAGAGTACACAATTTTCCCTTCATCCTAGAAGCACCAAGGTGTACATATATCTTTTGGAGTATTAGTGGTGGTATAAAATGAAAATATATATTTTAGAATTTATTTTTAAATGTATGACTTATCTATAGGTTAATGTAGAGTATTATTTTTTTATGGGGATACTTCATCCCATACAAGTTCCATTTTGGAAGTGGGAAATTATATAAATGGAATTATTTGTTGTACTACAAATGACATCTCTTGGTAACATTGAAATCAGGGTTATAGTTGATCGACTGACTAAATATGACAATCTGCTTCCCATTCTAGATACATCATTTTTTTATCAGCATTATCAACTATACCTCAAATAGATTTTTTGGTTACATAGAATCCATATTTGGATTTTATCTAACTATGATTCTAGGTTAACATATAACTTTTTGAAAGGCACTTTGATGTCCTTTGGAAAAAAATGAAATTTAATTACATATTTTCATCCTCATTTAAATGGATAGTCATAAAAGATGATTTGGAAATTGAATGATATGAGTCAATATTTCTCAACGGACTGTCTAGGATATTAGGACCAACATCTCTCACTAGTTAAATTTTCTTATAATAAATACTTTTATTCTAGTATATAGATAACATCTTTTTAGGCATTATATTGGAAGTGGTGTCGAAGACCCTAATTTTTTATGATGTTATGTATTGGAAGATGATGGGACTAGAAATAATAAATGATGTGGCTAAGAAAGTGAAGATGATCCAGCAACACCTGAATATGGATCAAAGAAGTCATAAAAGTTATTCAAATAATAAGAGTAATGCCTCTTCTTTCATGGAATGTGGGAAATTTTTTTCTTATAATCTTACCATGGAAAAGTGTTATGAATTTTTGTATGAAAGGATTTCTACATCCATGGTTCGTTGGACCATGTGAAATCCTGGGGAATGCTGGACCTGTTTCCGACTAAGTCTATTTTCTTCTAATTTTACCTCTAGTACACAATGTTTTTCATGATTCGATGATGAGTATGTATAGGCCAGACTCATCTCTTGTTTTGACCCCTGAAGTAGCTTAGTTGTAAGAGAACCTTTCTTATGATTAAAAACCTGTTCGAATTCTTGATTGAAGATAACATGTATTTTAGAATAAAGTAATACACTGTGTAATGGTTTTTTGGAGAAACAAACAGGATGAATTTGAAACAAGAGAATCTGATAATTCTATGGGGAAAAGGTACAAACAAATGATTAATAAGTAAATAAAATTGAAAGGATTCACATTCTAAAATGTGTAGAGAATGTAACAAACCATGGTTTTAAAGATAAATTGAGATGCATGAAAAACTAATTCTCTACATAATGAAACATTATTTTTAATTTAAAATTATTAACTATCCATTGATGTATTTTCGATTTATGATATGAATTTTGAAAAACAGACATAATAGATTGTGATTAGTAAGTTATATGGATTCTAATTGAACAAACTTGTGTTTAGGTAAATAGTAACATACCCATATGAATAGTTTTATGAATAGAAGTATGACCCTTATTAATACTAAATGATATTATTCTTTTTAATAAGATAATGGTATCTTGATTAATTTATCATTGTGATATAAAATATGATATAGTTATAAAAATGTTATTTTTTTTAATAAATTATATTTTTATTTAAAAATAAAACTAATCATACTTAGAAATCAATTTTAATAATATAGAGTTCATTTTAGAATTTTTAATGTTGAAAAAAAATTAGAGTACATTTTTTGGATTTTTGTGAGATCATTGAAATTTCAAAGAATAGAAAAAATACATTTTAATGTTTTTGATGTGTTTGATGCCATCATAAGGAGGTGATAATGATGTAATAATTATAATCTACTCTTGTGTAGTAAAATATTATATTAGGTGTCCCATGTGGCCAATAACATTGTAAAACCAACGGTCAACACTTTTTTTTACAATGGCCACTAATGCGGTGTCCTATGAAATTAATTAAAAACTCCCCCACTTTAACTATAAATACCAATATCCCCCCCCCCCACACCCCTATTCCTATAATACCAATAGAAATGGATTATTGACTGAATTATTCCCAATTCTCCTACCAAGCCTATTCCCTATATCCAGGACTTTTTGGTCTCACCAAAAGGCCAAACCCATAGGCCATATAGAGGATCTCCAGGAGAAGAAATCAAGAGGTAAAAAATGTATTTTTTTCTTGTGTTTTATTTTGAATCATATTCTTCCATATAATATCTTCACCAGCATTAAAAAATATACATGTGAATTAAATAATCATATATTTCATGTCCGTTTTCATATTTATGGATGAAATCATCAATTTCTTCTTCTTCTACACCGAATTATTCTGAAAAAACAATTTATGCATCGTGTAGGTTTAACAAAATCATGGACTGTGTTTTCAATTTCAATTACAAACATCAAATATGGTTGTGAAACCATTTAAGTGGTTGAAACCGTTTTTATATTTTATGATATTACCTATGTTATGTTTTCTAATTAACTTATATGCATAATATTAATGGTATATTATTAAACAAGATCGTGATTATCAATGAACCGTCTAAATGATCTAAACGAATATCACTAATGATTAATCCTAATATGATATTAAAAGAATTATTTATGGAGTAATTTTTTATTCATGAATCATATTAACAAAAATTGATTCCAATTTAGATGATTCATTTCCTATCGACACGAAAATCTCTATCAAACAAATAATGAAAACCATGTAATGAACGTACATGAAACAATGGAAATAAAAATATATTATTAATAAATTGTTTAGATGATGTTAAAAAATTATAATATAATGTCTTATAATCTTTATTATGTTTCTATAAAATATTAATAATTCAATTTCAACCATTATAAAATATGTTTAAACATGTTTTAAGTAAGAAGAACCTTAGGTAAGTGAATTCATAACCTAGTTTCCAATCTTAGAGATAACCTTCTATTTCATTAATTATGTGCTAATAATAAATTTTTTGAAATGAATTTTGTAACACCCCAAGCTTCCATGGTATGCTCCTCTTTGAATAATACAGTAGTGTGTGTTATACGCAACTTCGAGTTTTAACACACACCACAACCAATCAAACTAGCTGTTATGAATAGTAATAACTATTTTTTGAAATTTTATAAATTCTATCTCTCAAAATGGACTTTTTTTTTGTATTCAGAGTATCAAATTTTTCCTATGGTGAAATTTTGGAACTTTTCGGATAACATTTATATTTTGATGAATAGTGAAAATTACTAAATTTTAATTAAAAAACATTTTTAATTGAAATATTTTATATTGATAAACTATGAATATGAGAGGATTTAAAGTATATTTAGAATATATTTTTACCATTTAATACAATTTAGGTCATTGTACATAATTTCACAATTGAACCGGACATAAACAAGTGTCAATCTTTTGATAGTTATTATCTCTTAAAAACACCCTTTATATTTTAACAACGGGAATTAATTTTAAATTAATTTCTGCCACTTTTGTATTTTGAATTTGGAAAAATGGATTCCATATTTGGAATCAAGATGTTCATATTTTGGAAATAGGTATCTTTTATATTTATACATTTTAAATAATTAATTTGGTAAATATTTTATTTACCATGTTAAAATGTGTAAATCCAGTAAATAAGTGTAAAAAAATAATATTATAATAATAATAATTTACCCTAAAACATGTCCTAACCTTATTTTATGATAAATGTCCGACCATTACCTTCTTTGAGTCAATTTTGGGACCTCATGGATCTACTTGTAAGTGATAATGACACTTTATATTAATTAAGTAAAAACAATACAGAAATGACATAAGCATATATCTTTTACAAAAAAAATTTTACACAGGTTTATATGTGTTGGATTTTATACTATAAATATTAATTATAAATCTAAAAATATTTCCTACATAATATTATTTTATTAATAATTTTTAGAAATTTAATAATTAATATTATTTATGACACAATAATGATGCAGTATTTTCCTTATTAATGAAAGAATCAAATAATTGGTATTATAAATGTTAAAATTAATATAATTCGAATGTTTTAACGACATTCATGACTTTTATTGCTTAATATGACATTATTTTATTTCTTAAAAGAATTTGGTTTGAATTAATAATGTTTTTAAGACTTTAACAAAAATCAATTATTGAATAGTTTCAAAATTGACATAAAAGAGTTTTTAAAACAAATATGATATTATTAATTTATATTCAATTCCAAAAATATATGGTTCGGCCAGGAGACTTATATCATGATAGGTGTATCATTAATGGACCACTTGGGGGGTCTCTTGGATGTATATAGTAAGTTTATTAAATATATAATATAAAAATACAAAGTGGCATGGTAAGTGTCAAACTAATTAACTAAGAGTTAAAACTAAAATATAAGGTTAATATAATGACCCAAACCTATATAAATTCTACTGGTTGAGTGGTTTTTGACTCATACCCACATTAAACTTTAAATAATCCTCTTTGAGGCCATTATAAACCTAATATGAATTTATTATAAAATAATATTTCTAACTTTTCCAAAGGTGCCCCTCACCCCTCTTATAAAAGGGAACTCCCCCTTCTCATTAACTCACACCATAAAAGCCTTTTGTTTCGGCCAACTACTGAAAACATACTCTACCAACATCCCTCAATTCATCCGAGAGTCCTTCCTTTAGTTATAAAGCCAACCAAAGGATGCATTTTGATCAAATCAAAAGAAAGAACCCGAAGAAGAGGTAATGATTTCACCACCCTTTTTCAAGTTCCTTTCTTCTTCCACTTCTCCTTTCTCTATTATTAACATTATAAAAAATAACTTCAGTATATTATATATACATTGATGTTATTATAAACACGGTACAACCATATTTCAGTATTCTATCCATCCTTTGAATGACATGTCACCATACGTGCGTACGTACGGCTTACCGTCTCCACGTCGTGGTGGAATTGTTATTCAAAACATTATTATTTTGATGGGTATAATAATGATATGTAATTCATTAAAATATTGAATATAACATGATAATTATTTTTTATATATGATATACAATCCAATTATATATTATTTTAACATCAAAAGAATGATATTTTTGCTCGTGCGTACATACGGACTGTCGTCTCCACGAATGCGATTAGATTCATTCTCCATCGTATCAATTCAAGTATAATTATCATTTGATGATTTAAAAATAATGTTTATGGACTTGATATAATTCTGGATATGAATAAGATACATCCTATGAATGACAAGCACGACTTACATAACAAAACATATAAAAGAAAATGAGTAAGTTAACACCTGAAACAGTTATAATACTAAGAAATTATTAACAAATCAATGTTAAAAGATCATATATGATATCATAATTATGTATATGGTTATTGTATAATTTAATGTTTTATCTATTATACAAGAGGTTAATATACCATCAACAAAGGAAAAGTACAAGGTAAGGGTTTATTTCGCAATCTCTTCATTATCCGAGGTTGTTTATACATAAAAATCTATTGGGATCTCTTTATCATCCACATCCATGTTTCTTAAAAAAAATTTCAAAACATTATTACTATTTTAAAGGATATGGGTTAAGGTCATTTATAACCTTGTTTGACTTTTTATAAGATGTTTATAAAATCTTCTTTCTGTCGTTTTCCAAACATGGTCCTTTTTAACATTTTTTATAGAATTAAGGTAAGAATGTCTTTTTTAAATTATACGGCGGGTGTGACTATTTCCTGTTGTTATAAAATCGTGAAGCTTACCTTACAAGCTTATAAGAACATTTTCAAAGTAAATGTTTTCTTTTTTAATTATGTGACTTTTCAATGATTTAAAAAAAGAGATATTTCTCTCAAACAGGTTTGATTTCATCTATGTCAACATCATCTGATAGATTTTAAGCTTATTTGAAGTTGATTTATTATGAAACAAAACTTCCATATTGTATTGAAGATTTTGTGTTATGTTTGATCGTGGATGTGTTATTTTTATACCATTCATGGTTTATGGTGAAAGTATTGACATTTTATATGCTAGTTTTAATACGAATGGTTATGTTATGTTTAAACCTGTTCGTATGAGGAATGAATTGGACTTAATAAGTGACGGGTGGAGCCTGCTATAGCTCCTTGATGCATCTGTATGTCTCTTGAAAAAAACTAGTGTCTTGGAACAAGGCCTTGACAAAATATTATTTTTAGTCTAGGCATGAGGCCTTGGCTATGTGGTTATGATAGTCTGGCATTAAGCATTCCGTCATTATGAAAGGGGTTATTTATAATGCATGTGATTATTCGATTATTATTGTATCCATGTGAATAAGTAAATGACATAATTTCATTTTATTTTTGCCATTCTATGTTGAATTTAATGTTTAAAAATATTTTATTTTAGTTATATATTACTTTAACTATTAATTCTTATTTATGAATGTTTCCGCTATATTGTTATCCTTATTGGGCATTTGAGCTCACGACTTTTCTATGTTTCATTTTTCCCAGGATGTGAAGATGTAATTAATGAATGACCTACAGGGATAGTATGAGGGGATAAGAGTGTGGAATATGGTGACTATATTTTTGTATTTTTCATTTTATGATGTAATGTCAACATTATTAATGTATCTAGTTATTCCAAGGCTACTAAACTAATCGGTCTTTCGAGACATGATATTTCTTTTGATCATAACAAGGTTATATAATAATGCACCGACTCTGGGTATCTAGGGTCGGGGTGTTACAGTTGGTATCATAGGATGTTTAGTACCAAATCTAGAAGTTAGATTTAGATAAACTCTGATTAGAGCATGTAGATTTAAGAACGAATTTGAGGATTAGTAATGAAGAACTTCCTAGAATTTTGGTTTTGTAGAGATTTTGTGAGTTTTCTGAGCAATACATCCCTATCTAGATACGAGCAGGTAGAGTCGACTTTGGTATAGATGTACCTATGGGTAAAACCCAAAACACCGCTTTGAGATAGACTCGAACGGGAACTGGTGCACGACAACGGGCCTTGCTGCAGTCTTGGTTACGACACTCCTGGGTGATATGCTTAGGATAAATCTGATTTTCATTACAAATTATTATGAAGGGTTTATTAGTATATACTTACTCAAAGAAAAAATTTTTATGATTATGGATTATATCCATAAATAGTTCAATTTATGTTAAGTGTTTTATAAGTATGGAATTATGTATTTTGATTCTTAAACTGATCTAGTTTATGCCATTGTTTAGAAATGGAGCCTAGGGGAAGAAATGGAAACTATATCGATACACGCACTCCATGTAGGGATTTCCCTCCTGGTCAATATAATTATAGTGGAGCTGGTGATGCAACTGGTGTCGATCAACTAATCACTATACTGGGACAACTCACTCAGGTTATGAATAATAACCTTACCCGTATGGAGAACCCTGATCCATAGCAAGGAGGATCAATGTTAGATTGATTCATGAGGAAGAAACCACCAACATTCAATGGGAGTACAAATTCATTAGTAGCTGAGCAATGGATAAGTTCCCTAGAGAATATATTTTAGGCTTTGGGGAGTAGTGAAAGGGAAAAAGTGGTCATGGCAGTTTACTGCCTCACTGGAGATGCTGATCAATGGTGGTCATTGATTCAAAACACGAAGGAAGATGATGAAGTATCAAATATGAAATGGAGGGAGTTCAAAGATATATTTTAAGAAAAATACTTTCCTCATGACCATCAAACAGATATAGAAAGGCAATTTCTGAGCCTGAGACAAAATAAGGATGAGAATGTCACAAAGTATAAGGTTAACATTACAAGGTTATCAAGGTATGTGGGAGATTATACACATAACCCAAGAAGTATGATTGATCGTTTCATTGATGGTTTAAAACCATTTCTCCATCGAGCATTAGTCTCACAATCCTTCTCGTCGTACGAATACATTGTCTCATGTGCTATCAAGACAGATAAAGAATTCTCTAAGTCTTATGACATTAATGCAATGAAAGAGAAGAAGAGATCTGCTGATCAATCTGGGAATGGAAATAAAGGGATGAAGGAAAAAGTTAAATATCCATCCTGCAGTAAATGTTGGAAGAAACACCCACATAAATACTTAAAAGTAACGGTAGTATGTTACAAGTGTGGTGAAAAAGGCCCCCAAGCTCGTGATTGCAAGGGGGAGAAGGAAGCTACGGGTGTCCAGTTATACAATTTCAGGGAGATGGGACATTATGCAAATGAATGTCCTAATCGTCAGGAGAACTTACCTCAGAAAAGGCCAAGGGATCAAGGCCAAGCTTATACTATCACTACTACTGAGGTAGAATCTCCTAAAGATGTAGTGGTAGGTAATTTAATGGTTTCCTCAAGTTTACCAAATGTATTATTTGATTATGGATCATCGCATTGTTTCATATCTTCCCAGTTTGCTAAGAAAATTAGATATTTCCAATTTGATTTAACAAGGGATTTTTCAGTTAAAACTCCTAATGGAACTATCATTGCAATGACGTTTTTTGAATCAGTCCCCATTAGAGCACAAAAATGTTCTTTATCTACAGATCTCATCTTCATACCTATGATTGAGTTTGATATAATCCTTAGTATGGATTGGCATTCAAACCATGATGCCATGATTTTTTGTAAGAAGAAGGAGGTTACAATTTTTGATGATGTTGATAAGGAACACCTTATCTTTAGAGTAGAATCTTCAGAACCTAATTCTTATCTAGATCCACCCCCAGAAGCTCAACTAAATACAATTATTGTGGAATAAGAGAATGAAATTACTGTGGGTGAGGAACAGAATGTTCAAATAGAGGATGTACCTATTGTGAATGAATATGTAGATGTGTTTTTGGATGATTTACCTGGATATCCTCCAGAACAAGAAGTTTAGTATTCCATTGATTTAACTCCTGGATCAAGGCCTATATCGAAGACCCCTTATAGAATGGCCACTATAGAATTAGTTGAGTAATAAGGGCTTTATTCGTCCTAGTGTTCCTCCATGGGGAGCCCCTATTCTTTTTGTTAAAAAGAAAGATGGATCTATGAGGTTATGTATCGACTACAAGGAGATAAATTCTATAACAATAAAGAACAAGTATCGCCTACCTCGCATTGATGATTTATTTGACAAACTGCATGGAGAACAATACTTTTCAAAGATTGACCTTCGATCTGGATACCATCAGTTGTTTGTGAAGAAGGAATACATTCTGAAGACATCATTTCGAACCAGATACAGGCATTACAAGTTTACTGTAATGCCTTTTGGATTTACTAATGCACCCTTTGTATTCATGGATCAGATGAATATAGTTTTCAAGGAAAATCTCGATGAAATAGTGGTGGTATTTATTGATGACATCTTAGTATACTCCAAAATCTAAGAAGTTCATGAAAATCACTTTTGCATTATCCTGAAGACTCTGAGAAGACATGAATTATATGGGAAGTTTAGCAAGTGTACATTCTGGATTCAGGAGATTTCTTTTCCTGGCCATATTATCTCTAAAGATGGAATCTCTGTTGATCCTTCTAAGACTAAGGCAATCCACGAATGGCCTGCACCGACAAGTATAAATGAGGTACATAGTTTTATTGGTTTAGTAGGTTATTATCGACGTTTCGTCCAGAATTTTGCCCGACTGGCTGACCCATTAACAAAGATCACACGTAAAGGGGTTAAATTTGTTTGGAGAAATGAGTGTGAAGAATGTTTCGAAGAGCTGAAGAGAAGATTAGTCAATGATCCTATACTGACTCTACCATCGGGGAATGATGGGTTCGTTATTTATAGTGATGCATCAAATAATGGACTGGGTTGTGTCATTATGAAGAATGATAGGGTTATTGCCTATGCATCACGATAGCTGAAAATTCCTGAACAAAGCTATCCTACTCATGATCTCGAGTTATTAGCTATGATCTTTTCTTTGAAGATTTGGAGGCACTACCTCTATGGTGAAAAATGTGAGATTTATTCTGATCAAAAGAGTTTGAAGTATATTTTCTCCCAAAAAGAACTCATCATGAGGCAAAGGAGATGGATTGAATTACTCATGGATTATCATTATATGATACACTACCACCCGGGGAAGTCAAATAATGTGGCATATGCTTTGAGCAGAAAAGATCCTGGAGTTTTGAACATGATGATAATTGAAAGGGATCCTATTTTTATGGATCTAGTAAAGTTGTATATGGGAATCACCATGGAAGATGAAAAATCAATGCTTTTTCAAATGGTTGCCAAACCATCGTTACTATAAAGGATAAATAGTTCTCAGACCGATGATGAAGAATTTCAAAAGAAGATTAATGCTGTGAATGATAGGAGATTGAGTAACTTTGTGTATGAAGATGGAATTGTGAAATTTGAGAGGAGACTTTGTGTTCCGGATATACCAAATTTTAAAAGGGAATTGTTGGAAGATGGTCATTGTTCCAATTTCTCTATACACCCTGGGAGCACCAAAATGTATAGAGATTTGAAGGAACATTTTTGGTGGGACAACATGAAGAGGGAGATTTTTGATTTTGTGTCATGATGTATGGTTTTTCATCAAGTGAATGCTGGAAGGCAATAGACTGGCGGAGTCATGCAACTTCTTCCCATACGTCAGTGGAAATGGGATAATATCACCATGGACTTTTTCATGGGAATACCCAAGACTCCTAGAAGGAATGATGCAATATGAGTTATTATTGGTCGTCTTACCAAGTCAAAACATTTTATTGCTATATGATAATATCTACCACTAGAATGTCTAGCAAGACTATATACTAATGAAGGTTTGAGACTTCATGGAGTACCCATATCGATTGTTTTAGATTGTGATCCCCGTTTTACTTCAAGATTCTGGAAGAGTCTTCAGAAGGCGTTGGATATTAAACTTCATTTGATCACTGTCTACCACCCTCGAATAGATGGACAATTCGAACGGACTATTCAAACCATAGAAGTCATGTTGAGATCCTGCTCACTTGACTTTCAGGGTATGTGGGATCAATATTTACCTCTGGTGGAATTTTTCTTATAATAATAGCTTCCATTCATATATTCTAATGGCACCATATGAAGTGTTATATGGAATGAGATGTCTCATACCAACCTGTTGGGATGAATTTGGTGAAAGAAAACTTGTAGGCCCAAAACTAGTGGATGAAACAATGTAAAAGGTGAAGGTAATCCAAAACCACATCAAAGCATCTCAATGTAGGTAGAAGAGCTATGCTGACAACTGAAGAAAGGATTTGGTATTTCAGGTGGGAGATCATGTTTTCTTGAAGGTATATCCATGTAAGGGAGTTATACGTTTTGGTAAGAAAGGTAAATTGAGTCCGAGGTACATCATACCTTTCGAAATCCTAGAACGAATTGGGGCTGTAGCTTACCGTTTTGCTGTGCCGCCAAATCTCTCCAAAGTTTACGATGTGTTCCACGTATCACTGTTGACAAAATACATGCCTGACCCAATGCATGTACTCACCTATGAGGAATTAGAACTGGAACCCTATCTCTCTTATTGCGAAGAGCCCATCTGGATTCTTGATACAAGAGAACAAGTGCTGAGAAACCGGATGACACGTCTATTAAAAGTTCTCTGGAGAAACCATAAGATGGAAGAGGCAACGTGGGAAACCGAGGAACATATGATGAAGAACCACTCGAGTCGTTTTATGCAGTAATATTCTAGAAATTTAGAGGACAAAATTATTTGAAGAAGGGGAGAATGTAACACCCAAAGCTTCCATGGTATGCTTCTCTTTGAATAATACAGTAGCATGTGTTATACGCAACTTTGAGTTCTAATACACACCACAACCAATCAAACTAGCCGTTATGAATAGTAATACCTATTTTTTAAAATTTTATAAATTTTATATCTCAAAATAGACTTCATTTTTGTATTTGGAGTATCTAATTTAGCCTAAGGTTAAATTTTGGAAGTTTTCAGAAAACATTTATATTATAATGAATAGTGAAAATTACTAAATTTTAATTAAAACAACTTTTTTAATTGAAATAAATTATATTGATAAATTATTAATTTGAGTGGTATTAAATTATATTTAAAATATATTTTTACCATTTAATACAATGTTTGTCATTGTACATAATTTCACAATTAAACTGGACATAAACAAGTGTCATTATTTTGATAGTTATTTTCTCTTAAAAACACGCTTTTTATTTTAACAACAGAAATTAATTTTAATTTAATTTCTTCCAATTCTGTGGTTTGAATTTGGAAAAATTTATTCCATATTTAGAATCAGGGTGTTCAAATTGTGTAAATAGTTAACTTTTATTTTTAGACATTTTAAATAATGACTTCAGTAAATATTTTTTTTACCATGGTTAAAGGGAAAATCTAGTATATAAGGGTAAAACATTAATATTATAATAATAATAAATTATCCTAAAAGGTGTCCTAACCTTATTAGTTGACACATGTCCGACCATTAGCATATTTGGGCCGATTTTGGGACCCCATGGATCCACTTGTAAGTGATAATGACACTTTATATTAATTAAGTTAAAATAAATACAAAAACGACATAAGCATATATCATTTAGAAAATAAAATTAAATAGGGTTATATATGATTGATTTTAGACAATAAATATTCATTAGAAAGAAAAAAGTATTTCCTACATAATGGTATTTTATTTATAATTTTTAAAAATTTAATAATTAATATTATTTATAACAAAAAATAATGTAGTATTTTCATTATTAATGAAAGAATCAAATAATTGGTATTATAAATGTTAAATTTAATATAATTTGAATGTTTTGATGCCATAAATGACTTTTTTTTTATTAATAATAAATTATAGGATTGCTTAAATGTATTTTTTTTGAATTAATAATGTTATAAAGACTTTAACAAAAATCAATTATTAAATAGTGTCAAAATTGACATAAAAGAGTTTTTAAAACAAATATTACATTATTAATTTATATTCATTTCATAAAAATATAAGGTTTGGCCAAGATACTTATATACGGATAGGTTTATCATTAATGGACCACTTTGGGGTCTATTGGATGTATATAGTATGTTTATTAACTATATAATATAAAAATACAAAGTGACATGGTAAGTGTCAAATTAATTAACTAAGAGTTAAAACTAAAGGATAAGGTTAATATAATGACCCAAACCTATCTAAATTCTACTGGTTGAGTGGTTTGAGACCATCCATAACTTAAACATTAAATAATCTAGTTTGGAGCCATTAAAAAACTAATATGAATTTATTATAAAATAATATTTATAGATTTTCCAAAGGTGCCCCTCACCCATCTTATAAAAGGGAACTCCCCCTTCTCATTAATTAACTCCTTCAAAGCCTTTTGGATTGGCCAACCCCTTCCCAAATACTCTCTACAAATCCCTCACTTCATCCTGAGTCCTTCCTTAAGTTAAAAAGAGAACCTTTGAAGCCCTTTTGATCAAATAAAAAGGAAGAACCCGAAGAAGAGGAAATGATTTCACCACCCTTTTTCAAGTTCCTTTCTTCTTACACTTCTTCTTTCTCTATTATTACCATTCTAAAATAATAACTCCAGTATATTAAATATATTTTTATGTTATTATAAACATGTTACAACCATATTTCAGTATTCTATCCATCATTTTAATGACATGTCACCATACGTGCGTACGTACGACTTAACGTCTCCACGTCGTGGTGTAATTGGTAATCAAAATATTATTATTTGGATGGGTATAATAATTATGTGTAATTCTTGTAAAAAATAAATATAACATGATAATGATTCTGTATATATTATATACCATCCAATTATATATTATTTTAATATCAAAAGAATGATATTGTCGCTCGTGCGTACGACCGAACTACCGTCTCCACGAACGCGATGAGATTCATTCTCTATCGTATCCATTCAAGTATAATTATCATTTGATGATTTAAAAATAATTTTTTAATGACTTGATAAAATTCTAGATATGAATAAGATACAACCTATCCATGAAAAACATGGATTACATATCAAAACATATAATATAAAATGAGTTAGTTTACACCCGAAACAACAATAATTCTATGATATTATTAACAAATCAATGTTAAAATATCATATATGATATCATAATTATGTATATGGTTATTTTATAATATAATGTTTTAACCATTATATAGGAGGTTAACATACCATCGACCCAGGAAAAGTAAATGATAAGGGTTTATTTCGCAATATGTTCATTATCCGAAGTTGTTTATACGTAATAATCTAATGGGATCTCTTTATCATCCACAACCATGTTTCTTATAAATGTTTTTCAAATCATTATTACTATTTTACAGAATATGGGTTAAAGTAATTTATTCCATTTTTTGACTTTTTATAAGGAGTTTATAAAGGAATCTTTCTGTCATTTTTCAAACAAGGTCCTTTTTAACCTTTTCGACAGAGTTAATGTAAGAATGTCTTTTTTAACTTATACGGTGGCTGTGGCTATTTTCTAACTTTATAAAATCGTTGAAGCATCCCTTACAATCTTATAATAACTTTTTCAGAGTAAATGTTTTCTTTTATAATTATGTGAATTTTAAATGATTTCAAAAAAAGTGATATTTCTCTCAAATAGTTTTGATTTCATCTATGTCAACATCCTTTGATGGATTTTAAGCTTTTTTGAAGTTGATTTATTATGAAACAAAACATCCATATTTTATTGAATGTTTTGTGATATGTTTTATTGTGGTTGTGTTATTTTTATACCATTCATTTTTTATGGTGAATGTATTGATATTTCATATTCTAGTTTAAATATGAATGTTTATGTTATGTTTAAACTTGTTCATATGAGGAATGCATTGGACTTAATAAGTGACGGGTGGAGTCCGCTATAGCTACTCGATGCATAGGTAGGTCTTATGAGACAAACTAATGTCTTGGCATAAGGCCTTGCCAAAATCTTTTTTCTTGTCTTGGAACGTGGCCTTGGCTATGTGGTTATGATAGTCTGGCATTATGAATTCCATCATTATGAAAGGGTTTATTGATATTGCATGTGATTATTCGATTAGTAGAGTATCTATGTGAATCAGTAAATAGAATTATTTCATTTTATTTTTTCCATACTATGTTGAGGATCATGTTTAAAAGGATTCTGTTTTAGTTATACATTTCCTTAAATGTTTATTCTTATTTATGAATGTTTCTGCTATATTGTTATCCTTACTGGGCATTTGAACTCACCCCTTTTCTATGTTTTATTTTTCCTAGGATGTGAAGAAGTAATTTTTGAATGACTTATAGGGATAATATGAGGTGATAAGAGTGTGGAATATGGAGACTATATTGTTGTAGTTTTCATTTTATGATGTAATGTAAACTTTATTAATGTATCTAGTTATTCCAAGGCCACTAAACTAATGAGTCTTTCAAGACATGATCTTTCTTGTGATAATGAAAACGTTATGTAATAATGCGCCGACTCTGGGTATCTAGGGTCGGGTCGTCAAAAATTTAATTTATATTATGTTTTATTATGAGTATTTATTGTTTATACACTTATTAATCTCATTTGATTAATTATCTCATCAATTATATGATATTTCTAAAGAAATATATAAACGAGTTTCCATTATTTGGGTTAACCTTCTATTTCCCTAATTATGTGATACTAAGATTATTAATGTAAGGAATTTAATTCGTATTAGGTTTTTTATTTTAATTATATTTTTTTTATTCTATTAAAATATTTATTTGATTCTATCAATTCTCAATTATGATATATGACATTTGTATGTGTCTTTTCTTTAAAAATTATCTTTTAAATTTCCATTTTTCAAAATTAAAAAAAAATGTATAAAATTTTTCCTGTTTTATAATATGTTATTGTTATTCTTCATTTATTATGAAAAATGGTGGTACCTATATCTTCCCCAAATTAATTTTTTATGTGTATGTTGGAAGTTGGTCGTTTGGTTACTCCAAATGCAACTATGATGGTTTCACTATAAGGTAGCTGTGAGGGTAACATTGTTAGGTAGTCATGAGGGTTACAAATCATAAGATATTTTCCAGGGTTAAAATATAATTATATGATTACAAAATATATATTTATGGTTTTTTATATATTATCCTTTTTTTTTGAAAATATCATGTTTCATAATGTAAATATATATGGGTGAGAAGTATGTCTTTGTGAAAATAAATTCATTTGTTTATACGTATTAATGGAATAATAGTTTCTTCCCTTATTTTTATATCACATACTAATGTTTTTATGCTCATAGCATGTTTTAAAATAATTTTTAAAGTATATATGGATTTGGAAGTTAAATAATGTAGTCATGTTAAATGTTATTCCAGTTTTTCTAAGACGTCATGTCGTTTTCAAAAAAAATATGTTTTTGATGATATGGATATTGTTTTAATGGTACCCACTTTATATTCTTGTGGGGTGATATTTATCAGTTATGTAAATAATTTTAAAACACTAAACACAAATTATTATTATGAATATGATACTATTAAATAAATATGAATTAGATAGATTATGTAATGATTAAGGCCATCTCCTTATACATAATTAATCATCACTACTAATAGATCCTTTAATACATGTAATGTAATGTTCAGAATAGAATTTTAATGTGTCTCGTTGGTTATAGTTACTCTAGATAATGTGAATAAATGATTGAAGGATTACCCTTTTATTTGTGATGATATACGAACTATTGAAATTTATTTATGTATTATATTAATTAGAAATTGATAGAAAAAATGAATCAAAATTTATTTATTTTTAAGATTATATAATTATGAAATCAAATAAGCCTATATTTAATTTAGACATGTTATGTCTATGTTTCCAATGGAATCTCTTTGTCAATACCACCCTTGTTAACCCTTTTGAAATTTACTATGACATCATTGATATTTACTCTCTCTATATGAAGAAAGATACTATAATAGTAAAAGTGAATGATTAATTTAGAGTGGATTAATATTTTAAAACTGTACCATTAAAATGAAAAAAATATTACAGTATTAATCTTAAATTGTTTTAATAAATATTGAACATTATAAAATTTCATTACATTCATTTTTTGGAATTCATGAAATATTATAAAAAACAATTTATCTAAATCATGTCAAATTGTTCCAAAATAATATGGATTTGAAAAAGGACGGTCTATAATTAAATTAATCATAAAATAAAATTTAAAAATGTATATTTATTATTTTAATCAGTTTCTTTTTATTTTCCCACATGGGTTCCAATTTATTACATAATCATTATAATCGATTATTCAATATTAAAAGGGCATAATTTTTCATATTTTGTGAAATTTTGACCATAAACACCAAAAAGATGAAATTTCAGAAATTTTATGATTACAATTATTCTATTTTATGATTTAATTATTTTCAAATATTTTTATATCCATTTATTAAACATAAAAACTACATAATTCATTTTTTGATACATGTTATGTAATTTGACATTAAATAAAAATTAAATGTACGTAAATTAAGTAAAAACCTTAAAATAATACATAATTTTATATATTCACCTATAAATGTTTTGGGAGACTATTAATAAACCAAAATATACAATGTTTAGAGTTTTAATAGTAATTTAGATTATTTTGTTCCTACTTCCACAAGCACTATATGGGAGGTGTAAAAGAATTTAAGGTAAATATTACACAAGAATTTTTTTAAATAAATTACCTTTAAGAAAATAGTTCATTAAAATTTAATATTAAAAATTATAAACATAATTATCATATCTTAATCTTAATTTAAACATCATTGATTATTTAATTTCCAGAGAGTGACATTTTATAATTTAAAAATCTTCAAATAATATAAGTCTTATTATCAGGTGAAAAAAATTACTAACTATTAATTTTTTTGATTAATATGCTCTAATTTATCAAATAATATGATATAATGAAAACATTGAGGTTTGTTTTGTTACATTTTCATGTAGTAGTAATCATGATTAACTATTTAACCATTTTAGGTGAAAAATATTTACCGTAGTTTCTATTAAAACTAAATAGAAAAGGTATATAATAAGAAAATATATACCTATTAAATCCATAAATAGAATCCATATTTATGATTAATAATCTATAATTGTTAGCAATTATATTTATATAAATTTTGTTTACATAATATTTTTTTGAAAGTGTGTTCTTTTGAAAAAAATTAATATCCTGAATAGTGTTGAATAAAATAGAATTAATTAGATCATTAAAAATATAATTTATTTTCGGCAATATTATAATTAAATATACAATGAAATTCTAATTTTATATTTTATTATATAATGAAAATAAAGGAAAATATTTGGAAATAGGTATATACCAATATTAACTTAAAAATAAATCATTTCATAAAAATATAAACAATTCTTCCTATGATAAATTTTTTATGATCATTAATGAAATTATAATAATTTTTCAAAAAAAATATTCTATATTTTTTAAAAATGAAATCCAATTTCACTGCAAAATATGAATTAAAATCACATTCAATAATATAAATTTTTTAATAATAAAATGTCTTAAAAAAAAATGAGATTCTACTTCTGAGAATTGATCAATAATTTAGTCTTTATTATTATCATTATATATTAATTTAATAAGTATTTTACTCAAAATAATTCCCAATAAAAAAATTTCTTGGTAACACTAAAATAATTTTTTTGTTATATTATAAATCTATTAGGTTAAAGATCATTGTTCTCTATTAGGAAATGTATCAAACTTAGTATTCTTTTAAAATAAATATTCATAGAGGTAAACTCTCCCATTAAATAAATGTTTCCCTAAAAGATTTATCTAAATAATAAAAAATTTAATATCCTGAAATACCATTATGAAAATCATTTTTAATATAGGGTGATAATAACTCATATTTTAAATGGGGAAGATGAACGGATAATTGATTTAACATTATGAGGTTCCTATATAAAGAGAAAATTTATTTTATGTCAACATATATATATAGGGGAAAAATAATTCCCTTGTACTAATTGATAGTGATATATAAAATGGTTACTACAATTTTATTGAGAAAGAACAATAATTTAGTGAGGCATGTTGGAATTATATAAACATAACGGTGTCTGAAAGAAGCATGAATTGATGAAATAAACAAACCAAATTCCTTGGTACTTCTACTTCATTATAAGTATGTTATTATAGAAAATTATTTCAATATAAATGACCCAATTTAGAGAACAGTATAATTTTTAGAGAATTATTTCAATTTCCTTTAGTGAAAAGATATAACATTATATCATAAAACATGAACATATATTTTCTCATGGATTCAATAAGCGGGAAATAAACCCGGAGGGTCTTTTTCATACAAATGATATCTTGTATTATAACATTAAGGACCTCATAAAATTAAATAAAAACATGGAGGTAACCTCTATAGAATAGAACTTATATATGTTGAATTATTAAAACACTGGTAAATGTTTCTGGAATTGATTGGTGATTCTAATGTGTTATAAGTTTGGTGTTGTTTCAATTATTTATGTCTTTCACTTCTGCTTTAAAATAGTGTTTTTGGAAATATAATTTTTTATTATCATTCATTCAATTAGTGGTGAAAATACAACCAATTATTCTTATATAATTTTAAAAAGATGAAATTTAATTTTTAATAAGCATTATTAATGTCTAGGGTATAAGGTCACAGTTATTTATGGAATAATACTTTTTTATTTCTATTAATACTTATGAATAAAATATTAATTTTATGTTAAATGGGATGCTTCTTCCGATAGTAAACTAGACAAGAAAAAATGGATTTATTTAAAATATTATATCACACACATCATTCAGTTATCACAATATATAGTAAAATAATATAATTATTATTTAAAATGTTAGCTAACACCTAGCTGTTGGAATCACGGTAATGGATATTTATAAGGACCTGATAATAAATGTTATTTAATCATGAATTTTACACAATAACATACTTTATTACACATTGATGGTATTTTTAGGATTATTGTTTTATAAAATAAGGATATTTTAAATATAGGACATAACACATTCATACAAGAGGATAATAGTATAATAATATCAATTTTTTAAAAATATAAATCATTAATACATAAAACATGACTTCTTTAACAACATTTCATATCAAACATCATGAATCCCTTATATATCTTTCCTATACATATTTCTTGTGAAAAACATTTTAAAATCATTGGATGATCATAAAACTCAGTAAAGGATATAAAGAAAGAATGTGTAAGTCATGTGATAATATAAAAACAAATAAAGCTGATAATCATAAAAAAAACATATCCCTAGAAAAATTATTTATTTTCTTGGGGACATAATTACCATATCACTCTTACTTTCACCCGTACACATGGAATAACCTTTTGATCAATTACCATATCTGAAGTACCCAATTCATTTGAGAGCTATAATGGGTCACAACTATCATATCTTATGTTATAATGTTCTCAACCAAACATATCATGAGATATAATGGGCTCTAATCGACATATCATGAGATATAATGGAATAAAAAGAACAAAAATAAAATCCAATAAACATAACATCTTAATAAACTATCTTGAAATAAAGTGAAACATCTCATTCCATACAAATAAAAAACAATCCTTTTGAAATATATTAAATAGAGTTTAAAAATAATATTTAAACCAAAGTCCCGTAAAATAAAAATAGAGTATAATTAATAGAATGGAATGGATATGTGTATACCCCATAAATAAACATAGTGTAACATTATATAAACAAAAATTCATCACAACAATAATCTTAAAACCATACAATGAATAGAGACAAAGGTTTACCCCAATAATGGAAGTTGTCTACGAATTCCAAAACCTCAGTTTCTTCATACATCAAATGTGTTTAAACATATTGTATAACTGATAAAATAGTGTTATTAATATCATAATAAAACATATTAGTGTTTATAACACCGTATATAGTCATTTTATAATAACATTTTATACATTTATTTGTAATATATTTTTATGTACATTTTTTTGGTTATTTTCATTATATGATTTCCATGATCTTTTAATGACAAATATTCTTGTTGATTATAAGTGAAACTCCAGAAATTGAATGTAATGGTATATAAAGGGTCTCATGACCAGTTCGGAAGAATGGAAATGAAATTGAAATCACATCGTCCACAATGTCGGTAAATTGACACATGACAGACGGTGTTTTAATTTTTTGAATAAATGGGAGAGGAGAAGAAATGTAATGTTGAGTATTCCATAAACATGATGAAATAAAAACCATTTATGATAATAGATCATTAATTAATCTTGGATAATGGTAGGTGAGAAAATAAAAATAACCAAAGGAAATCTCAATTTAAATAAAAGTTGTGAAATCCCTTACGAAAATTCAACAGCCTAACGACATCGCCTAAAATTTTATAATATATTATTATGATATAAAAGTAGTGTCTAATAAATAATAAATAATATAGGTATTGAGGGTGGGATATGTAATTAAATAACCTTTCATAATTAAAATTAAATGATAAATAATAACACACAATGAATGAAATTAAAGATAACAAAAATATGTTGTTTACCTCTTGATCTCTTCTAATTGAGTTCCTTATTAAGGCCTTTGTATTTGGCCTTTTGGTGAGACCAGAAGTTCTATAATGTGTGGAAGTGTCATGGAATGTATATTGTGAAGAAAATAAGTATGTAACAAGTCATGAGATGTGTGGGAGTAACAGGGAATGAGGGTGGTATTTATAGTGGAGGATAAGAGGTATTTAATATTATTATAACCATTATTATAATATTTTTTCCCAATACTGTAAAACGTCATAATTCACGTGACACCAAATAGTAATAATTGAATGTTATATTGATCCAAGTGGACTTATATAACTTTATATGACATATATTGGGTATTTTACTGATAATTTGAATATACGGTGTTTTATTGTACTTCACTAATCATCGAAAATTCAAGAATTTCAGAAAAATAAAAAAAAAACAAAAAATAACATTTCCCGACATGTAGATTTAAAAAATGAACTCCATTTTATGAAAATAAATTTCTAAATATTTTTAATTTTGTTTTTAAATAAAATCATACATAACTCAAAAATTAACAATGTTAATTCTACAACTACATTTATATCACATTGAAAAAATAACCAAGATTTCATTATCACAAAGCCATAAGAAAATAATATAATAACAAGATTTATTATTCATTGGGGGTCATATTACTATTAATAAGGATTTTTCATTATTCACCCAAAAAACATTGGTTCCATTAGAATCCAAATAACATACTGAACGTAATTGTAGATGACTATTTTTTTAAATTCAAAACATAGAAGAAGAAAAATATTTTTATAATAAAGTTATAAATATATATATATAACAATGGTTCAAGAATTTAATTTATTTATTTTTAAAAAATTTATTGTTACATTATCCCCACCTTCTAGAAATTGCATCCTCACAATTTTATTTACTCATTTAACAAGTGAGGGTACCTTTACCTCATAGCATTTCCAGATTCCCATGTTTCTTCTTCTACAATGTGGTTTCTCCACAAAACCTTTACCTGGTGGATTATATAATTAAATAATAATTATTCCTTTAGATCATGAATTTGAACTGGTTTCTCTTCATATGAAAGGTTCCCCTCCAGTTAAACTGTTTTTTGGGCTCAATATATGTGATGTATCTGGTGCATAATTTCTTAACAATAAAACATGAAAAACATTATGTAGCAATGATAAACATGGATTAAAATCTACTCTATAACACCTCAATATTCCATGGTATGATTCACTTTGAATAATACAATAGCTTGCGTTGTAATCATCTTCGAGTTCAAACTCACCATGACCAATCAAACAAGTCATTATGAAAATAAATACGCATGTTTTGAAATCTTATAAAATTCATTTTTAAATTTTGACTTCATTTTTGGATTTGGAATATCAAAATTAGCTTAGGGTGATATTTTGGTATTTTTCTGAATATATTAAATTTTTGATGAATAGTGTAAAAAACACATCGATACTGTTTAAAACAGAATTTTTATTTAAATAATTACTTATTAAATTTAAATTAATTTTATAGAAAACTAGATACCTAATGCATATACAAGTTCAATGTAATTAATTGTAGTCATTTTATAATAATATTATATATATATATATAATTTTATTGAACTTTTTACCGTCTTTTACCAACATTCTAGGAGCACTAGCATAAGTTTCATAAAACATAATTTTACTTCTTCTGTGTATTGAATTCCAAAAATCCAAGAGACACAATTGAAATCTGTTTCTAAAATGAGGTTTAATAAGATAAAAAATAATTTTTGGTGAATATTAACTATAAACAATTTTTAACACTGTTAAAACTAAATAGGGAAATTAAGGAAAAAATAATATTATAATTACCTGAACACATATCCAAATTCTATTGGATAAAATTATTTCTACCAAAATAAACCTTAGAAATAAAATATGATCCTTTTCTTCAACATGGATTATATTAGTACATTTATTATTATTTTATTCTAAGATGAGTCTAAAGTGTTAAATTCAACGTTGAATAAATAAATAATTTTTAATATTGGGCTATGCATAAGATAAATTTGAATATAAATATTAATTAGAATGCTAAAAATATTTCCTATATAATGGTTTTTATTTTTAATTTTTATTCATTAAATAATAAAATTTATTTATGACCCAATGATGATGCAGTAATTGTTTTATTAATGAATGATTAATGTAATTGATATTATAAATATCCAAATAAATGTAAATTGAGTCTTATGATAAATTAAAATAATTTTCTAGGATAATATAATATGTTAGGGTTTTTTAAATAATTTTTTTTCTTTTTGGGTATCTTATTCTGACTTTCACAAAAAGAGTATACCAAATAGTGTCAAAACTGACAAAAATGAGCATTTAAAACAATCACTATATTATTAATTGATATAATATTCCTAAAAATATACATATCATCCAAAACTCTTATATACGTTTATATATATCAATAATGAGACACTTGGTGATATCTTGGGTTTTTATTGTATGTTTATTAACCATTTATTATAATAATACAAGAATACATGTTAAAAGATATACTATTTAACTAAGTGAAAAATCTAAATTATAAGGATAATAAGATGATCTAAAACTGTCTAAAACCTATTGGTTGTGACTTTTTCAACCCCTACCCATATTAGTCTCGAAATAAATCATTTTGGAGCCATTGTAAATCGAATATGATTGTGTAACAAAATAATATTTCATGTTTTTCCAAAAGTGTCCTTCACCTCTCTTATAAAATGGTACTTCCCCTTAACTCAATATCACACCTACAAAGCATTTTGGATCATCCAAACCTAGCTCAAATATCCACCCAACTACCCTCACATTGATCTAGAGGCCTTACATTGATTGGAAAGCAATCCTAGGGATCCCTTCTGATCAACTGAAAAGAAATCACCCGAAGAGGTAATAATTTCACCACATCATTCAATGTTCTTTTCTTCATCCACTACCCCCTTCATTGTTATTTCCATACAAAAATAATAACACCATTACGTTATAAATAATGTGAATTTTTTTATTAATATGGTTCTACCATATTCATTATTCTATCCATCCTATTAATGACATGTCACCATACATGCGTACGCACGACTTACAATCTCCACGTCGTGGTGTAGTTTGTTATTCAAACACTTCATTATTTGGATGGGTATAATAATGAGTATAACTGATGTAAATAATAAATATAACATTTTTAGGATTATTTATATAATATATAACATCTAATTACATATGATTTCACCATCAATATAATCTTACTGTCGCTCTTGTGTACGTACTAATTACCCTATCGATGAATGCAATGAATCCATTCCCCATCATAAACATTCATGAATAATTCTTATTTTATGATTAAAAATAATTTTAAGAACATATTTTCATTAGGGATGTGAATAAAATAGATACTATCCATAAAAACACGGATTACATAACAATGAATATAAAGGAAAATGAATCAATTAACACCCGAAATGATGATACTACTGAAATATTATTATAAATGAAATATTAGTGGATCATATATGATATAAAATTTATGTGTGAATTTAATTTATAACTCAATAACAATGATTTAACTAATATAAAAGAGGTTAACGTACCCTCAATCAATGAAAAGTACAATGTAAGGGTTAATTCTACAATCTCTTCATTTTACGAGGTTGTTTATACGCGAGTATCTTTTGGCACCTCTATCATTCACATATGTGTTTCTCAAAAATATATTTCAAAAAAATTAACTATTTCATAGGCTATGAGTTTAAAAAATTTATACTCTTGTTTAACTTTTTATAATATTTCTACAATTTAATATTGTTGTGTTTTTTCAAACAAGTTATTTTACGACCTTTTTAACAATATTAAGGAATGAATGATTTTTTAACTTATATGGTCGGTGCGGCTACTTTCCATCGTTATAACACCTTCAAAGCCTCCCATACAAGCTTATAAAAATATTTTTTTTAAAAATGTTTTCTTTAAAAATCACTTGAATTTTATATGATTTCAAAATAGAAATATATGTTTCTCTTAAATAGTTTTGATTTCAGCTTTGTCAACATCCTTTTTTTGATTATTCTTGTTTGAAGTAGATTTATTGTGATAAAATGTTCCATATTTTATTGATGGTTTTGTGATATATTTGACAAAGGATGTGATATTTTTATTCCATTCATGGTTTATGGTATATGTATTGACATTTCATATGATAGTTTGAATATGAAGGTTTATGTTATTTTTCATCCTTTTCATATGAAGAATGATTTAGACATAGTATATGACAGGTGGAGCCTGCTATAGCTCTACGATCTGTCGGTAGGTATCCTGAGACAAACTAGTGTCTTGGAATAAGGCCTTGACACGATCTTATTTTTTTTCATGGCATGAGGCGTTGACTATATGGTTTTGATGTCCAACATTATGCATTCCATCATTATGAAATTGGCTATTGATATTACAGGTGATTATTAAACTAGTCAAACATCAATGTGAATACTTAAATGAAATTATTTGATTTATCTTATCAATATTATGTATAAGATATAGATTAAAAGACTTTTCTTTTAGTTGTATACATTTCCTTAAATGTTTATACTTATTTATGAATGTTTTCTCTATATTGTTATATTTACTGAGCACTTGAGCTCATCCCATTATATGTTATATTTTATCCATAATGCGAAGTGGTATATTATGACCGACCTCCAGGGATAGTCTATGGGAGATGGATGAGTTAAAAGGAGACACAATGTTGTCGTTTTTCATTTCATAATGTAATGTAAAACTTATATTTGTTTCTTGTATATCCTAGGCTTCTAAAATTAATGGTCTATATGGATTTGATCCCATGGGATCATGATAATGTTATGTAACAACGCATCAATAATGGGTGTATAGGGTCATGGAATTACAGTCAGAATCAAGGTATGTTTTGAAAAAACATAGAAACTAGATTTAGTACAACATTTATTAGAGAACATTACCCTAATATAGGCTCTGAGGATTAATATAGAAGAAATTCCTATAATTTCAGTTATGTGGAAATTTTGTTTATTTTCCATAAAATACATCTCTGTTTGGATATGAGCAGGCAGAGGTGGCTCTAGCATAGATCTACCTTGGTGTGAATACATCGATAAGGTCTTTCGGGCTTTACCTGTGATGTCCGAGTACACGAAAACAGGCCCTACTTCACTCTTGGTTATGACACTCCCAGGAGATATTCCTATCATAATTCACATTTTCATTACAAACCATTAAGATAAATTTATGAGTATATTACTCTTAAAAGAATTTTTTTTAATGATTTTTGATTATATACATAAACTCTTCAAGTTATGTAAAATGTTTTACATGTTTCGAATTATGTATTGCAATTCCCAAATTAATCTATTGTAAGACATTATTTAGAAATGGTTCCTAGTGGAAGGAATATAAATTTTATCAATGCATGTAAACCATTAAAGGATTTCCCTCCTACTCAAGATAATTATAGTGGAGAGGGTGATGTAACTGGTGCTGATTAGCTCATCACCTTACTGGGACAAGTCACTAAGGTTATGAATAATAACAATACATTAAAGAATCGCCCTGATCAACAAAACAAATGATCAATGTTATAATTCATTATGAGGAAACCATCATCATCATTAAAAGTCACTAAAAAACAATTTTTATCTGAGCAGTGGATAAGTTCCTTAGAGAATATCGTTCACTCTTTGGAGTGTAGAAGGAAGGGAAAATGTGTTCATGGATGTTTATCACCTCATGAGAGATGTATATAAATGGTGGTAATTAATTAAAAAAAACAAAGGAGGATGAAGGAGTGTCATATATGAAATGGATGGAGTTTATAGAACATTTCATAGAAAAGTACATTCCTCGTGACCATCCAACCGATATGGAAAGGCAATTTCTGATTCTGTTGAAAAAGAAGGATGACAATGTCGCAATATATGAGGCTAACTTTGCATTGTTATCAAGGAATGTGGTAGATTATATACATAACCAAATGAGTAAAATTGATCGATTCATTGATGGGCTAAAACCATTTTTCAATAGATAATTAGTCTCACAATCCTTCTGAATGTACGAATATATTTCCTTAAGTTCTATCAAGACAAAAATGGAATTTTCTAAGTCTTAAAACATTAATGATGACAAGAGAACAAGATAACTACTGAACACTCTGGAAATGAAAATAAGGGGATGAAGGGAAATGTCTAATTTCGATCCTCAAATAAATGTGGGAAGAAACATTGAGGTACATTCGTAAAATGAATGGGTGTCTGTTACAAGTGTGGTAAAAAAGGCTACCAAGCACATGATTACAAGGGAAAGAAAGAGGATATCAATGTTGAATGCTACAATTTTATTGAAATGGGTTATTATGAAAATGAATTACCTAAGGGAAACTGAATAATTCCTTAGAAAAATCTTAGGGAGCAAGATTGAGCTTATGAGATCACTATTGCTGAGGTTGATGCTCCGAATGATGTGGTGGTAGGTAATTTAATGGTTTCCCCAAATTAAGCCAATGCTTAATTTGAATCCAGATCGTCGCATTGTTTCATATAATCCTAATTTTCTACGAAAAATATATATTTCCAATTTGATTTAATAAGGGATATTTTAGTCAAAACAACAAAGGGAAGTATCATTGTAATAATGTTTTGTGAATATGTTCCCATTAGGGCATAAAAATGTTCTTTATATAATGATCTCATTGTCATACCCATGATTAAATTTGATATAATCTTCAGTGTGGATTAGATATTGGTCCGTGATGAGAAATTCTATTGTAAGAATATAGATGATACAATTTTAGATGATGATAAGGAATACCATATATTTAGAGAAGAAAAGTCAACATATGATTCCTATCTAGATCCACCCCAAATATCTCTACAAAATTCAATTATTAGGGATGAATTGAATTAAAAAACTGTGGGTGAGGAAAGGAATTCTCAAATAAAGGATGTAACTATTTTGCAAGAATATGTGGATGTGTTTCAAATGAATTTACCGGGAAAACCTCTAAAACGTGAAATTGAGTTTTACAATGATTTAATAACGAGTTCAATGCCCATATCGATGATCCCTTAATGAATGGCCAGTGTGGAATTAGTGGAACTAAATAAACAACTAGAAAATAGAGTCATAGAGGATTTATTTTCCCCAGTGTTACTCTATGGAGAGCCGAAGTTCTTTTAGTTAAGAAGAAAGAGAGATCTATGAGGTTTTGCATTGAATATAGGGAGATCAATGTTATAATAATAAAGAACTAGTATCACCTACCTCACATTGTTGATTTATTCTATCAACTTCAGGGAGACCAAGATTTTTCAAAGATTGGCCTTCGATCTGGATATCATATGTTGTTGTGAAGAAGGAAGACATTCTGATGAATGTATTTTTGTTGATGATAAGGTTTACCTTATCTAAGAACCAAAATCTCACCACCTAATTATTATATAGATCCAACCCCAATAGATCTACTAATTCAATTATTGAGGAGTAAGATAATTAAATAACTATGGGTGAGGAAGATAATGTTCGAATAGATGATATACCACTTGTACAAGAATATGTTGATGTGTTTGTAAGGGATTTACCTATACTTCCTTCATAATGATAAATTATTTTTTCCATTGATTTATTTCATGGTTCATGTCCCATATCGAAGACCTCTTATAGGATAGCCACTATGGAATTACTAGAACTAAAGAAACAACTAGAGGAATTTAGTAATAAAGTATTTATTCTCTCTAGTGTTTCTCTATGGGAACCCTTATACATTTTGTTAAGAGAAATGATGGATCTATTAGATTGTGCATTGAATACATGGTTATCAATTAAATAACAATAAGGAACAAGTACTCATACCTCCCATTGATGATTTATTCGATCAACATCATTGAGCTCTCTATTTTTTAATGATTGACCTTCAATCTATATATCATTAGTTGTGTGTGAAGAAGGAATAAATTCTGAATAATGTTTTTTACCAGGTACAAGCATTATGAGTTTACAATAATTCTTTTCAGACTGACTAATTCACCCTCTGTTTTCATGGATCTACTGAATAGATTTATAAATGAATATCATGATGAATTTGTAGTGGTATTTATTATGATATATTGGTCTACTCAAAAAGCTATGAATAACATTAAAATCACTTTCTCACTATGCTAAAGACCCTTATAACAAAATTCATTTTATGGGAATTTTAGCAAGTGTGAATTATGATGTATGAAGATTTATTTTCTTTGCCACATTTTCTGTAAGGATGGAATCTCTTTTGATCCTTCTAAAAAAAAGGAATAATAGAATTTCCAGTACAAACTTGTATAACTGAGTTATGATGTTTTATAGGTATACCAGATTATTATTGGAATTTCGTCTAGAAATTTTCCCCATTAGAAATCCCTTAACCAATATCACATGTAAAGGGGTTAAATTTTATTGGAATAAATAGTGTGAAGAATGTTATGAAGAACTGGATAGAATATTAGTCAATGCTCCAATCATGACTCTACCATCGGTGAATGATAGGTTTGTTATTTATTGTAATGATTCAATGAAAGGACATGGTTGTGTATTTATGAAGAATGATGGAGGTTTTCCCTATGCATCTTGACAACTAAAAATTCATGAAAAAAACTATCCTACTCCATATCATGAGTTAACTGATGAAATCATTTCATTGATGATATGGATACACTATCTCTATGGTGAAAATGTGAGATATATACCGATCACAATAGTTAAAAGTATATTTTCTCACAGAAATAACCCAACATGAGGCAAATATGATGGCTTTAACTACTCAAAGACTAGGATTTCACTGAACACTACCAATCGGGGAAGGAAAATAAGGTTGAAGATGCTTTAAGCTGAATGGATCATGGAGTTTTGAAAAATATGGGAGTGGGAACAAATACTTTGTTTATGGATCTAGTAAATATGGATATGGGAATAATCATGAAAGGGGAAATATCAATACTTTTTTAATTAGTTTCCAATACTTATTTACTAGAAAGGACAAAAAGTTATTAGAATGATGATGAGGAGTTTCAAAATATAATTAATGATATGAATGATATGAGAATGATTATGTTTTCTTATAAATATGGAATTTTAAAATTTGGGAAGGTACTTTGTGTTCCTGATATACCTTATCTAAAAATGGAATTGTTGAATGATTCTCGTAGATCCAATTTCTCTATACACCCATGTCACACTAAGATGTATATATATTTAAAAGAAAATTTTTGGTGGGAAAACATGAAGCGGAATATTGTTGTTGATTATGAGTCATGATATATGGGTATTCAAAAGGTTAAGGCTAGAAAACAACATCCTAGAATAGTCATGAAATATTTTCCCATACTTTTGTTATAATGGGATGATATTATGATGGAATTTGTCATGGGGATACCAAAGACTCCTAAAAGAAGACACCTAGAAGTAATGATGTAATATGTGTCAATGATGATCATCTTACAAATTCCGCACAATTACTTGCTATAAGAGATGATTTTCCACTTGAACGTTTAGAATGAATATATATTAATAATGTTGTCAGACTTCATGGAGTACCTATATTGATTGTTTATGATCGTGTCCCCAATTTACATCAATATTTGGGAAAAGTCTTTAGAAGGCCTTGATTATTGAACATCATTTGAGCACTTCCTACAAACCTCAAATTGATAGAAAATCAGAACAAACTATTCATACCTTAGAAGACATGTTGTGATCTTTATCACCTGTCATTCCAGGTATATGGTATCAATATTTATCTATGGTTGATTTTTCCTATAAGAATATCTTCTATTGATGTATTCAAATGGAACCATATGAAGCTTTATATGGAAATAATGTTGCACACTGACTTGTTGGGATGATGATGGTGAATTAAAACTTATATTCCAAGACCATGATGGGGAAACAATGGAAAAAGATAAGGTTATCCAAATCCACATCAAATCAGCTCAAAGTAGGAAAAGGGGCTATGGTGATAACCGAAGGGATGATTTGGAATTCCTTGTAGGAGATAATGTTTTCTGGAAGGTATCTCCATGGAAGTGTCTTATACGATTCAGTAAGAAGGTAAAATTAAGTCCAAGGTACATTAGACATTTCGAAATATTAGAATGAATTTTATTTGTAGCTTATCAATTGGCAATTCCACCAAGTCTCTCCGATGATCATGTTGAGTTCCTTGTATCACTGTTCAGAAAATACATGCTTGACCAAAGGCATGAACTCACCTATGATGAAATTGAATTGGAACCCGATCTGTCTTATTGTGAGGAGCATGTCAAGATTCATGTTACCAGAGAACAAGTGTTGAAAAACCGGGCGAGTCATATGGTGTAAGTTCTATGGAGAAACCATAAGATGAAAGATGCAATGTGGGAACCCGATTAATTTACGATGAATAACAACATTAATTTTCTTATACAGTAATTTTCTAGAAAATTTGAGAATGAAATTATTTTAAGGAAGAATGAATAGAACACCCCAACATTCCTTGGTACACTCTCTTTGAATAATCCAATAGCTTGTGTTGTACGCAACTTCGTGTTCTAATACACCACGACCAATCAATCTAGTCGTTATTAATAGTAATAATCACTTCTCAAAATTTTATATATTTTATTTTTCAATATGCACTTCATTTTTGGATTAAAAAATTGAAAATTATTTTTGGGTGAATTTTTTGTATTTTTCTGAAAACATTCAATGTTTGATAAATAGTGAAAAAAACTATGTAATTGTTTAAAACCAATTTATTATTTAAATAATTAGTTATTTTATTTAAATTTGCATTATATAAAAATATAATCATAATTCCTATGTATGTTCAACTTAATTCATTTTAGTCAATTTATAATAATATTTGATATATATTATTTTATTAAACTTTTATACGACTTTTACCCACCTTCTAGGAGAATTTTCTAATTTTCATAAAACGTAATTTTACCACTTCTTTAATTTAATTTCAAAAATCTGAGAGACATGGTTGACATGAGAATGTAAAATGTGGTTTAATAAGATGAAATTAATTTTTGGTGATTAATAACAATTAACTTTTATTTTCCACAATTAAAAGTAAATATGGTAATTAAATGTAGAAAATTGATATTATAAATACCCTAACACATGTCCTAATTAAATTGGTAAGATTATATAGACCAAAATCAACCTTAGGAATAAAATATTATCCTTTTGGTTCCCTTGTATTAGATTAGGACATTTATTATTATTTTATTTAAAGAAGTGTGGAAAGTGTTAAATTCAACGAATAATAACTAAATCATTTTTAATATTGGGTTATACATGAGATAAATTCGAATATAAATATTTAATTGAAATCTAAAAATACTTCCTACATAATGGTATTTTATTGGTAATTTTTATACATTATAAAATTAAATTTATATATGAAACAATGAGGATGCAATAATTACCTTATTAATTAATGATTAAAAATAATTAACATTATAAATATTAAATAAATGAAAATTGAGACTTCTGATGAATTAAAATAATTTTATAGTTTAATAATACATGTCAGGGTTTACTAAATAAATTTTTTTCTATGTGATTATGTTTTTATGACTTTCACAAAAACAAAATACCAAATAGTCTCAAAATTGATATAAATGGAGCTTTAAAACAAAAACAATATTAATACTTGATATTATTTTCCTAAAAATATAAATATTGGGCAAAGGACTTATATAAGGATATATATATCAATAATGAATCAAATTAGGTTCTCGTGTATTTCTATTGTATGTTTATTGAAAATTTATTTTAACAATACAAGAATACAATGAAAAAGTTAAAATATTTAATTAAGAGTTAAATTGAAATGAAAAGTTTAATAAGGTTATCTAAACGTTTCTAAAATGTATCAATTGAGAGATTTTCAATCCATCACCACCTTATCCTAGAAGTAGATTATTTTTGAGCCATAACAAACAGAATATGATTGTATTATAAAATAATATTTCAAAAATTTTCTAAAGTGACCCTAACCTCTCTTATAAAAGGGTACATACCCACCACTAATAATAACACATCCAAAGACATTTACCTCGGCTAAGATCAGCTCAAATATCCGCCCAACGACAATAAAATATCTCTAGAGGTCATACATTGATATAAAATCCATCTTATGTTGTCCTTTTGATCAACTAAAATGGAAACACCCGAAAAAGACGTAATAATTTAACAACCTCTTTCCAAGTTCTTCTCTTCTTCCACATTCATTTTTTTTCAATACAAAAACAAAATTGAGTACCATATGCATACATTGAAGTTATTATAAATATATTATAACAATATTCATTATTCTATCCATCCGATGAATGAAAAGTCACCAAACGTGCATACGTACGACATAGCGTCTCCATGTTGTGGTGTAGTTTGTTATTCAAACCCTTTATTATTTGGATGGGTATAATAATTAGTATAACTGATGTAAATAGACAATATAAAATGTTAATGATTCTTTATATATTATATACAATCCAATTACATATGATTTCACCATTAATATAATGATATTGTTGGTCATTTGTACATACAGATTATTGTCTCCACGAATGTTATTAATTTCATTCTCCATCATAACCAATCAAGAATAATTGTAATTTTATGATTAAAAAAACATTTAAGAAAATAATATCATTATATATATGAATCAAATACATCATATCCATAACAAACATGGATTATTATATCAATCATATAAATGAAAACGAATCAGTTAACACCCAAAGTAATGTTACTACTAAAATATTATTAATAAAGAAATATGAGTGGATCATATATGATATCATATTTATGTATGTGGTTCTTTTCAAATTTAATATAAATTATTTAACTATTATATATCTGGTTAAATTACCCTCAACCAATGAAATTTAAAAGGTATGGGTTAGTTCTACCATCTCAACATTATCCGAGGTTTTTTATACATGCGTATCTACTGAGACCTCTTTATCATCAACATATGTGTTCCTTAAAAATGTATTTCAAAACACATTTACTACTTCATAGAAAATAGGTTAAAGAAATTTATCCCTTTTTTTATTTTTTATAATATTTTTTTAGAGGAATCTTTTTCGTCATTTTCCAAACATGGACCTTTACAGCCTTTTCGACAAAATTAAGGAAATAAGTTTTTTAAACATATACAGCGAGAATAACTATTTTCTGCTATTATAAAAACTTAGAATCCTACCATAGAATCATATAATAATTTCTTCAAAATAAAAGTTTTATTTAAAAATTACATGAATTTTAAATTATTACAAAGTAGAAAGAGATGTTTCTCTCAATTTTTTTTATTTCATCTATGTCAACATCATTTGATAGATTTTACGCTTGTTTGAAGATGATTAATTATGATACAATCATCTATATTGTATTGATGGTTTTGTGATATTATTGAATGTGGCTGTGATATTTTTATATCATTCATGGTTTATGACTAACGTATTGGAATTTCATATGATACTTTAAATATGAATTTTTAGGTTTTGTTTCATCCTTTTCATATGATGAATGCGTTGGACAAAGTAAGTAACATGTTGAGCCCGATATAAATCCTCGATGCATATGTAGGTCTCATGTGACAAACTAGGGTATTGGCACATGGCCTTGAAATAATTTTATTTTTAGTTTTGGCATGAGGCCATGATTATGTGATTATGATGTCAGACGTTATGCATTCCATCATTATGAAATTGGATATTGATATTACATGTCATTATTCGACTAATAGAATATCCATGTAAATACAAAAAATGAATTATTTGATAAATATTTGTTGTATTATGTTGAATATTATGATTAAAAGGCTTTTGTTTTGGTTTTATATATTTTTGAAAATTTTCAAACTTATTTATGAAATTTTCTGATATAATGTTATCCTTACTGAGCACCTGAGTTCAACCCTTTCTATGTTTTCTTCATCCAAGGATGCGAAGAAGTATATTATTATTAACCAGTAGGAATAGTAAAAGAGAGATGAATGTGTTAAAAAGAAACACAATATTGTTTTTTCATTTTAAAATGTAATGTAAAACATATGATTGTATCTAGTACTTCCAAGGCTACTAAATTGATTTGTCTTTTGGGATTTGATCCCATGTGATCATGCCAATGTTAGGTAATAATGCACCGACTCTGGGAAACTAGGGTTGGGGTGTAGCATAGTTAGTATGAAATTGGTCCAACATTCTATAGGATTTCAAAAGGACTGATGAGTCATGGACTTATCTTTCCATTCATACCAAAACGCATCACACATTTCCAATGAGTGACTATAAGGAAAACATTGTCACATTCCATGAAAGGGTAATCTTTCATTCTATTATCTGCATAAATATCCTTCCTACCCTGAGCTATTCTCATGTGTTGGTGGATCGTCTTCACTTTCTCAGCCACCTCCTCTACAAATTCTCGTCCCATCAACTTCCTTTCCCCGACTTCATTGAAAAAATCTACAGTTCAAAACCTCTTTTCATACAATGCCTCAAAAGGTTCAACTAGAAGACTAGAATGAAAACTATTATAATAAGAAATCTTAACGAAGTAATTATGTTGATCCCAACATCCTAGGTATTCCAATGAATAATCTCAAATCATATCTTCAATTTCTGAATCATTTGTTCTGATAGCCCATATGATTGAGGAAAAAAAGATGTACTGAAATTAAATTTTTCACCCAACGATAACTAAAGCCCCATCCAAAATATAGAAGTGAACCAGGGATCCCAATCAAATAAAATAGAAAGAGTAACTCAATGTAACATGACCATCTATTTGAGATACATTTGAGAAAGATGATCCAATGACATTGTATCCCGAATTTAAAGGAATATTTGCAGATTTTTCAATATGATCCACAATGACCCTAATCACATTGCCTCCTCGAGAAGTCTTAGGTAGTCCGACCATGAATTCCAAGGATATATTCTATCACTTACAATCTGGTACTAGAAAATGTGGAACCATCTCCTTTAGTATTTTCCACTCTTCATTTTCCTGTTGACATGTCAAACATTTCATACTAAATTCTGTAACATTCTATGTTATTCCATCCCACCAGAAATAATCCTGAAGGCCACTATGCATCTTAATACATCAATGATGAACTGAGAATTGTGAACTATGAGCTTCAGATAATAAATAATTCAGTATCTGGGAATCAAAAGTCCCATAAACCGTTTTCCAAATCATAAAACACAATATTTATCAAGGTTAAATTCTGGTATCATACCCATTTTAATCAATTATATCTTTTTCTATAGATCAAGTTCTTACTTATGTGATTGCTTAATTATGTCTGATAACGATGACTACACTAAAACCAGAAACAAATTCGATGTATTACATGTACAAACAACATCCAAGACAAAATTCATCAAATCATTAAAAAATGGTATCATGCTCGAAACGTAACTTGGTTAATGATTCATTATGTTTTCGACTCAAGGCATCCTCCACATTGTTTCATTTACTAGATGGTAATTGATTGCGAAATCATATTACATTATCATTTCATTATATCTTATCTTCCTCGCGTTTAATATATTCTGAGTGAATATATACTTCCATCATTAATGGTCAGTATAAATTTTACATTTGACTCAGTATAAATGGTGCCTCCATATTTTCAAAGCCAAAATCCACAGTTTATCATTCCAATTCATCTGTGGGATAATTTAACTCATGATGTTTTAGTTGTCATGAAGAATAAGCAATTGTTGAGTAATTATGCCTCCTAGCACAACCATGTTCTTTCAATGAAGCGTCATTGAAGATGAAAAACACCCCATTTTGGGAAGGCAAGACCAAACTAGAGAATTCACCTATCTCATCTTCAATTCCTAAAAAAAAATTCTACCCAAACAATTTTAACCCCATTTCATGTTAACATAGTTAGCTGTATAGATATCGATGAAATTGTTTTATAAAATCTTCTGTAATAGCCTCCTAATCCAAGAAAACTAAATTTTTTTTTTAACATTTGTAGGTTTTGGCCATTCATCAACAACTTTTATTTTGTCAGGACCAACAGTTATTCCATATTTATTTAAATTATTCCTAAGAAAAAAATCTGTTGTAACCAAAAACCACAAATTTGGAAATATATATACAGTTTCTTTTAATTTATTTTTTGGAAAAAAATCTTAGATGTTTTTCATGATCCTACATACTTCTAGAATATACCAGAATATTATCAATAAAGAAAACCATAATGTTATCAAAGAACTCATGAAATATTCTATTTATAAGATCCATGAACATATTAGGTGCATTAGTTAACCCAAAAGGAATAATAAAAAATTAAAAATTAATATATATAGTAAAGAACATAGTCTACCAGATGTCATCCTCCTTTACTTTCATATGATTTTACCCCGACATTAGGCCAGCCTTCAAAAAATATTGTGCTCATGGGAGGTGATCAAACAAATCAGTAATATGAGGATAATGTTATATCTTTTCAATATTAATGTTATTCAAGGCTCTATAATCGATGAATAGACTCATTGAACCATCTTTTTAACAAATAATAAATGAGTGCAACATTTGAAGTGCTTGGTCAGATGAAGCCTTTATCAAATACTTACTTCAACTACTTTTTTAATTCTATTAGTTCCATTTGGGCCATTTAAATATTGGGGTTTATAAATTGGATTATCAACAGCAACTATGTAAATTGTAAACTCAACCACTTGATTAAGAATAAAACCTGGAAAATCTTCAAAAAACATATTGGTATTCATTTACCTATGGTACATCATTAATTTGAATAGTTCACTTATCTATAAAACAATGAGCAAGATAACATTAATTTGCACCCTTTATCCACTTATTAGCTTCCTATTATTTTATTAATGGAATTGGTTCATTATTTTATACAAACTAAAATCCATTCTTAAAAACATATTTTTTTATCTTCAATTTGGCATAGCCTGAATAAAATTCCAATCCATTCCTAGTATAACATCAAACACTACTTGAGAAAAAAACAATAAGGTTTTAGGTAAATTCTTCCCCAAATAAGGATATGAAGATTCTTATAATTTATTTTTTCAATAATATTTTCTCCAGGTATTTTTACCATGAGATCTGGTTTCATTTCATGAGGTTGAATACCCAATGTATTTGAAAATTTCCCAGAAATAAAATAATGTGTGACCCTGAATCAAACAACACATTTGAAAAATCTATAAAAACAAACAATGTATTTGATACCAACACATATGATGGATCAACATCTACTGATGTTGTTTCAAATGATTTTAACAGACCCTACATTTTCCAATATTGCGGATACCCTTCATTAGTAATCGGCTTCAGACAAACATTAGAAAAATGACCCAATTCCTTACAGTTAATGCATCTCACCATCGACTAGCCATTAATCTTCAGATCATTTTATTTTCACTCATGACACATGTGTTTAACATTTTCACATACGTATCGTTTCCATGAACTTACAAGACCATCACTAGTATTCTATTTACCACTCTTTTCACAATAGGGTAAATTCATTTTCTATCCCCCAAAATTCTTTGATGAGTGCTTCCCCATTTCTTACAATCCTGGTTTTTTCTTGTTCTTGTCATCATGAGAAACATATGTTTCAAAAAACTCAATATCAACTTTTTTATCACAACGAACAAGCATCTCATAGCTTTTAAACTCTCGTGAAGCCATCCCTCTTCTCAAAAATGATTTTAAACCAGAGTAAAATATATTAATTTTACATTCTATATCCTGAGGAAAATCAGGTGTATACCTAGGCAGTTTTGTAAAATTGTCTTCAGTTGTTTCACAAAATCATCATCTTTAAAAATTAGTTCCATGAATTGAATCTCCATTAATAGTTGATCAGTTTTGTGAAAAATATATTTCAAGAAAAAGAAACATAACAACATCCCATTCCAGAATGTCAAGATAATACCTTTCTCTATTTTTATAAACCAGATACCCACATTGATCAGGTTCACCTTCTAAACGATAAATGACTAGTATTAAATTTTTACATTCTTAGCATCCTATGACATCAAATATCTTATCAAGAGCATTGATCCACCCTTTAGCTATCAATGGATCTGCGGTTCCACTGAATGTTGGTGGATGTTTCCTCATAAAAATCTCTAACTAAATACATGTAACTTCATGGTAGATCATGTTACTATATATAATGGATAGCTCCCCCATTTATTGCATGATTCAACTAAGCCATTGAAATCACAGAATTCTTGGTTTTGATTTCCACCATTTCTGGTAGCAGATTCGGAAAGAAGTCAGCCTCTTGGTGTCATCCCAATTCAACTTCTCTGTTTATTCTACGAAAATCCATTATATACAAACATAACATTGATTAAGAAACATGGAAATCCTTTAATTCTATAACATTTTAAATTACTATAGGGAATAAATCAGTAATGGTTTTCTTTTAATATCATCCAAACCCCTAAATTTATCTAAACCATCATCTGATACAAAATATAAGAACCAAGGCGTAAAATGATACTTAATCATAAATTTTACACCAAACCATAAATAATTTCACATTGAGGATACATTCAAGTTTATCGATATAAATAAATAGGATTTCATACATACATGAAATTCTATATTCATACATGAAGATACTACTAACAATGTATCCATTTTTTATATATAAATCATTAAAAAATAAAATATAATTTTTTTACCAACATTCCATATCAAAAATCACGACTCACTACATTATTTTACCAATACTTATATGCTATTAAAAACATTATAAAAACATTTTATGTATATAAAACTCATTGAGGGATATGAAAAATTAAAGCGGTTGTCATGTGATATCACAAAAACCAATAAAACCAATAATCATAAAACGTATATGCATAAAAATATCATGTAGTTTCCTAGGGAAATATTTAACATATCACTCTTACATTCAACCTTACACATGGAATAATAATTTGTTCAACATCCATCTTCGTAGTACCCAATTCATTAGAGAGGTATAATGGGGCACACTCGTCATATCATGGTCTATAATGTTTTCAAACCAACATATCTGGAGCTGTAATGGGATAAACCCAACATATCATGAGATATATTGTGTTCAACCAAAAATAAATAATGTACAAGGAACATATCATTGTTATAAATTATCATGAACAAATGAGAAACCTCTCATTCCATACATATAAAGAACAATCCTTTTGTAATTTTTTAAAGAGAGTTTTTAAAGGATTTTATATGGAACATCAAATAAAATATAATTAGCGTGAGAAGTAATAGAATTGAATAGATATGTGTATACACTGTAAATACACACAATGAATCATATTATACAAAATCATCTAACCAATAATAAAAATACCACATAATGAATAAAGAAGAAGGTTACCCCAAAAGAATGGATGTTGGGTTAAGGATTCCCTTTCCTCGAGTTCTTCTTAATTCAAATGTGTTTAAACCTCTTAAATAATGGTTAAAAGAGTGTTATTTGTATCTTAATTAAACATATAGATGTTTAAAACACCTCAAATTATCATTTTATAATATCATTTGATACATTTATTTGTATTATTTTGTTATTTACATTGTTTCGGGTGCATTCTTTACATGGTTTCCATGATCGGTCAATGTTTGATATTCATGTTGATTGGAAGTGAAACACCATGAATAGGAAAGTAATGTTATTCCCATATTTATATATTAATAAATTATAAAATTTAACAATTTTAATTTCGAAATGGGGATGATTATTATGTTAAAACATTATTGATAATTGTTTAGCTCAATGTGTCGATTCTTCGATTGCAACAAACTAATTTTATATTATTATTTAACCAATTGTGTACACAATGATTACAGAACCATATATAATATATAATCAATAAATTATATTATGGTTCAACCATAAAAATGGTATCATGACTAGTATTAATGAAATTAAAATATATTGAAGTCACATCGTCAACGAATTCGGTACATCGATACATCACTTGCAATGTATTAATTTCTTGAATATGTCGGAGAGGAGATAACATGTAATGGGGGGAATTCCATAAAAATGATAAAATCCATAATATGTAAGATAACGGATCAGTTAATCCTCTTTAATAAGGGATGGTGAGTAATGAAAAATAATATAGTGGAATCTTTAAATAAATGAAAAGTTGATAAATCCATTATGAAAATTTGGCAGCCCAACCATGTCGCAAAAAATTACATAAAATATTTTGATGAGAGAAAAGTGGAATCGGATCATTCATACATTGTATGGAAATTAAGGGGTATATAGACCAACGTATCCCCACATGATCCAGTGTAAGTTAAAATGAATAATTGAAAATAAATTAAAAGGAAGAATCCAAAAGAGGATGTTTAACTCTTGATCTCTTCTTGTTGTGATCATTATTAAAGCCTTTTCCTTTGGCCTTTAGGTTAGACCAGTAGATCTACGAAGTGGGGAATAGTCTTGGGAGGTTTATTATGCTAGTATTTGGTATGTTTTGAGGCATGATATGTGTGGGAGGAAAAGGGGAATGAGGGAGGTAATTATAGTGTAGGAGAAGAGGCATTTAACATTATTTTAATCATTGTTATATTTTTTTGCTCAAGAATATGAATAGTCTTAATTAATGTGACCATAAATAGTAATAATGGAATGTGAGTTAGAACGATGTGGCCTTATATAAAATATTATGTCATAAATAGTGTATTTTAACGAAAATTTGAATATACTTTACTTTACCATATTTAACTATTTATTGAAAATTCAAGAATTTCATATAAATATTAAAAACTCAACCTAACTATTTTCCAACGGGTAGAATTAAAAATGAAATCCATTAACTGAAAATAATCTCATAAATAATATTAATTTAATATTTAAATAAAATCAAACTTAATTAAAAAATAACAACTTTATTTCAATAACTGCTTTTATATCACATTAGAAAATTAACCAATACGTCATTATTTGAAAGCCTTATGAATATAATATAATAATAGAATTTACAATTATTTTAGGTCATAATACTATTATTATTAATATTCATAAGGGTATGTTACCATTAAAAAGCAATTTGGTCTTTTCAAACTCCAAATAACTTACTGAACACAATTGAAAATGACCATTTTTCGTATTTTAAAACATTGAAGCAATAAAAATATGTTAGAAGGAAAATATTAAATATCTACCTAAAACAATGTTTTATTTATTTTATTAATTTATTTTTTTCAACCTTTGGGTGTTACAATAGTATCAATAGTATTTTGAAATATGGTTTACTCATGTTAACATAATGATTCATTTGTTAACAAATTTATTAGAGATGGAAATAAAAACCCATTGAATATAATGGATGCGTTTTTATGAAATCCCATTTAAAATAAAATAATTGTGTTTTTATATCTCTATATAAGGATATATATTTAAATAAAAATATATTATATATATTCAATGCATTGTTTTAAATTCAACTTATATGTTTTCTAGATATAATATAAGAACAATTTCAATTTTTCATATAAAAGAAGCATTTTTCTAAAAATACAGTTTTACAAATGTTTGATAGAATTCCATTTTTAATTAATGTTTATGATAGTTATAAATTATTTAGTTAACAAATATACATTTTCATATATATTAAGGGAATAAAAATTTACATTGGATGATATATTGGTATTTTTATGATAAATTTCATTATTGATGAATAGTGGAAAAATACGGCATTTAAATTCAAAAATGTCATTTCATCCAATATATATATATATATATATATATATCAATTTAATTTATTCTAATATATAATTGGATTATTTTTTTATAATTTAATCCATTTTTTATATTGGATATAACTTCACATAGAAACTAGACATAAACAAATTTTAGTATTTTGATATTTATTACATTTCAAAAAACCCGATTTTTTGGTATTGACAATAGTAATTAATTTGAAATTAATAATTTTAACATTTTTGTTTTGGGTTTGGAAAAATGGATTCAATATTTTTAATTAGGAGGTCCAAAGATTGTAAATAATTACAATTTATTTTTAGAACTTATGAATAGTATCTTTAGTAATTATTTTATTTAACATGGTTAATGGTTATATATGGTAAATAAGGGTAAAAAATAATATAATAATAATATTAAACAACCTAAAATGTGTCATAATAATATTTAATTAGATATATATGTCTATGGGAATACTTGGTTCAATTTTGGGACCCCATGTACAAACTTTGGATTTGAAAATGAAATTTTATAAGAATTAGTTTAACATAAAGATAAATAAAACTTAAAAAAATATCATATGTTAATTTTTTAATACAGTATAATATTAGTAATATCGTTTACTATAAATATTCATTAGAAAAGAAAAATATTTACAATTTCTTGGTATTTTATTTTTAGTTTTTATACATGAAATAATAAAATTTATTATGTCATAATGATGATGTAGTGATTACAATAACAATGACTGATTTAAATAATTGATTTTAAAAATATTAAAATAAATTTATATTGAAAAATTTTATGCCATACAAGAATTTTAGGGATGATTTTGACTTGAAATCAGTGAATTAATGATTTTTTTAAGGAATCATGTTGTTATGAATTTTTTAAAAGTCATGATATGAATAATATAAAATTTGATATAAATGATTATAAAAAATTACAATTTTTTAAAATGTTAGAATTGTCCATAAAATATAATATTAGTCCAAATGACATATAATATTATTAATATGTCATTAATTAACCACTTGATGTTATATTTTGAATTTATAGTAACTATATTAACCGTATAGTATGAATATACTGGAAGACGTGGTAAGTCATAAATTTTCTAACATATGGTTAATGGTAAAATATATGGTTAAATTTGTGACCAAGAATTGTGTATAACCTATTGGTTGAGAGTTTATCGACCAAAAACATCTTATATTTGATGTAAATGGCTTTGGGACAATATTAAAAAATAATAATGTTATAATAAAACAATATTTCAATACTTTCCTAAAGTTCTCCTCCTACTTTTTATAACAAGGCGTCACCCTAACCATTTTATAACACCTCTCAAGATAGTTTCCCAATAAAAATTATTCCCAATAAACCATCCAATATACCTTAGTTCATCCTAGTTCCTTTCCTTAGGAATAAGAAAATTCCACAAATCCAACTAGCTCAAATGAAAGGGAGTTACGCGTTTTAAGGGGCAATGTATTCTCTAATGTTTATTCCCATTATTCTACTTCTCTACACCATATTATATTGTGATTATTTAATTAAATGGAAACACCAGTATCCTTAATATATTAGTATGTTTTTATGAGTTGGATTTAAACTACACTTACACACATCTCAATCTAATGGATACGAACATATTGTATCTCTATACGATGAACTGCTGCCCCACGATACGATGATTGTCTGATTTTGCCCACCACCAATCATTGTGGCCATCATGATGTCACTATATTAATATATAACATATATTATATTTATATTGTCTTTATTATACTTTAATTTTTATTTAAAAACATTCATTTATGGTTTTCATGATTTGTAAATATGAAAAATAATTTTGAAGAAGTGCGAACTACCACACCCTCACTATTATATGAATCATTCATGACATACATGGAACATATAAAAGATAGAATTAATGAACCTATGCAACATAAATATGATATGATATTATACTATAATGATCATATAATTATGTATCATTTAGTTTTAATTTATCTAAATATGAAACAGAAATGGAAGTATTGTTCATGCATATGTACGACCTACCGTCTCCATGAACGGTGCATTTCATTTATTATATCCAAATGTTATGGAAAATTATAAATTCATATTTACAGGATATAAATTCATATATAATGAATGTATATGATATTTAAATCATGAATATGATTCTAGAGATAATGGAATATTTTCCACATAGATAATTTGTAATTATAATAGTTTATTTTTGATTCATGTGTTGAACATCATCATACCAACCAATATGAACATGAATAATTATATTATTGTAATATAAAGATAATAGGTGATATTAAAGAAGTAATAAACTGGAAATATTTTATTAAACAAGTAGAAATTAACTAATGTTTATTATTCATGAAGAACTAAGAACCTATGTGATGAATCTGACTCCAAGTAAGTGAACTTCTTAACCAAATTTTCATTCATTGTTTAATTTTTAATATCCTGATTATGTAGTTATATGACTCTATGAAAAATTAATTTTGATATTAGATATAGTATTTATACTTTAATTATGTGTATTTATAGTTAATACACATTATATCTCAATTTTATTTACTAAATGATCCTGGTAAAGGATATTCTCTCAATCTCTTTCATTGAGGAATATTTTGATAATATACAACTCCTTCTTTTTTAAATTTTATAATAAAACCCTTTGAATTTTAATTTATTTTAAATGGAATAATTTATTTATGAACGTTTTACTAAATGACGAGAGCTATGTTTTTAACTTATGCAATGATAATCAGTTCTTCGCCACTGTAATTGTTATTTGGTGTAAAGACTAGGAAATTTTAATGAATTTTTCTTTCGCAATGTCTTTGGAATTTTACGAGTCTACGGTTTTTGACGGCACCAGATTCTGAGGCCTGGTATGCCCGGAATCATTTTCTGAAGTTTTTTTCAGGTACGTTCAGTAAAATTACGTGTGGGTTTTTCTATCTTTTGAACTGGTGATCGAAATTGAAATCCAGGGGCACCGATGAACTCACAACACTGGTATTCTCTTAAGGGGACCTTTACTGCAGTTGTGTTTTCTCGGGAGGAGAAGTTAATTTTTGAGGAATTATAATAAATTAAATAAAATTGATGTACACAATTTTATTTATTTTTGGGTTTTATTTCCTACAAGAGGAAGTTAGATGTGGGGCCCACACCCACATAACCTCCCTTGAGATGATAATGTGAGGTGGGGACTACATGAGAGCCTAACCCATCAAATTCCCCTTAAACTCCCATGAATCCCCTTATTAATTTTTATAACTCTCAACCTTCTTCCTAAATTATTTAACACCTACCCACATTATGGTGGATCCTCTCCACCTCCCACCCATTTTTTATGCCACCACATCCAATTAATAACTTCATTATTTAATTGGCATCTCTCATTTGAATCAATTTTAATTCCATGGAAATTATATTAAAATTGAGAGGCCTAATATAATATTGTTTTTTGTAAATATTTTGGTTGGGGAACCTTTGGAGGATTAGAGGAGAGCTTCATTATTCCATGAAGAACATCATTCTCTCTCAGTGAAGAATGCTCCACGACTTATTCTACCTTATTCTTCCTCCACTTCAAGGGAGAAGACACCGCTCGCAAGAAGCATCACCTTCGACAACAACACTTCCTCCAATGTTGACGGGATGACACCGTTCTAATGTGACGCACGACTACCACGATGCTCGTCTTCTGCTGCTCGACGACGTGAGACGTCAATTACGAGGTATGGGGTTTGCTTCAATTTTTAATTGAATAAAATTGTTCTTTGTTCTTCATTGAAACCATGTTTCATCTTTGGCCATATGATACCGCATAACGCGAAGTGCATGGGCCGAACGAACGTGACCTGATGACCCTCCATTGATCCTTGTTTTATTTCGATGGAGACAGTGATAGAAGAGGTGGCGGTGACCTGAGGAAGTAACGGCTGTATTCCGGTCGCATGGAGAGGAACCGCGTCCCGCATCCATGGGCCTCTCTCTTGAAGAAGAACCGTCTGACTAAAGCCAGTCGGGCTGGAGGACCACAATGCCTCTAAGGCACCATGCTTACAAGAACAGCGGCCCACACTCCAAGGGATTCTTCGGCGGCAAACCGGCCGGCTCATCAGCCGGTTGGGTTGAAGAGGCCGTAACACCTGTAGGTGTTGGCTTGAGGACAACGGCCCGCCCATGCGGGCCACTTACACCGGGAAGTCCGTCCGGTTTCAGCTGACCGGACAAGACGAGCGGCGCTGCTCAGCACCGCCGGTTCGGGAAACCGGTGGTCGGCGCCCCCCTGCATTGGTCGGCCAGCCGCGGGTCGGGTCGCGACCCATCGTGCCGGGCCGCGCCCCCCCAGGTCGGGCCGCGCCCCACCGGGCCAGGCCGCGCTTCATCGGGCCGAGCTAACCACCCAGCCAGGTTCGACCCATTGAACCAAGTCGGGCCGACCCGCTAGCCCACTCGGCTTGACGGGTCGGGCCCTTTTCACATAAATGTGAATATCCTTAAGATCGCGCATCCGATCGACGCATCATCTGCTGCACTGGGATCCTTGGGATGATTCGGTCCTCTTGCGATACATTATGTGTGTTTTGGTAATCTTTGGAAAACGGCTGGGATTGGAAGAGCATAATTCCAACCGGTCCCCTAAAACGAAAAAGCCAATAACTCTCTGACCGGGTGTCCGATTGACGCGTCGTCCATTGCGTTGGGTTTCTTTTGACGAGATGGAACAATAGGGTAAATCAACTGGGGACTTCGTGGATGTTGATGTATCATTTCCCCTTTTCCTCGAGGAGCGGACCCTCTCGAAATCTAGCATGCTGTGTGCGGGAACCCCAGTGTTGGCTGCGACAACTACCGTACTAGGATCCTCCGTGCGTTCGACAAAGATGACTACTGTACATGGACCCTCCGTGGGTTTGGCATCGATGAAGACTATACGTGGATCCTCTGTGGGTTTGGAAGCGATGGTTACTTTACTTGGTTCCTCTATTTGATCAGTAGTGATGACTTCTGTACTTCGATCCTATATGGGTTCAACAGAGGAGATGATTCAGAGGCTACACCTAATCATCTCCAACCCTCTTCGTGAGCTGTATACCTCTGTGATATGTGTCATGACATTCAATCGTGATCATCGATGTGATTGACTTCTTTCCTGTGTGAGCTGAGTTATTCTTGGGCTCGAGAGTTTAGAGCCAAGCGAAGATTGATAACTTAGGTATATTTATGGTCATATACCTAAGTAGGGTTGGATGATACGTCGTGATTGTATCTCTCTTATGCGGATTACCCTTCGTGGATTTTGGGAGTCCTTCGGGGGTCTTGGGGTCCCTACTAAGTCTTGTATACTCACCCCTACATGGATTTTTCCCGTACTATGATGTGTTGGATGCAGACGACGGACATCACTGATCAAGGTGGAGACTTGAGGAGCTGGACGGTACCTTGAGGTGGACCACTTGGCGAGATGTACATGGAGCAGATGGATGGACCTAAGGTACCGAAGAGACCATCTATACCGACCATCCAGGCGGGATACTCGAAGGATTGCTCAGTGTATTCTTCTTTACATTACTGTTATTCTTCTAGTTTTTCAGTTGTACTGTACTTACTATTGGGCTTGTATTTCCGGACCCTTTCTTTTCAGCACTTAATTTTGTATTTCAGTGTTACTTAGTGCTTAATCTTGTTGGATACTCTACTATGTTTTTTTAATATTATAAAGGCAATGCCTTCCATTTTTATCAGGATTTATTCCTTTGGTGCTCGTCTCCATCCCCTGTCGTATGGAAGGCGGGCATGGGGTAGCGACGACACGGGCCCCGAGGACAGTTCGTGAAAAATTGGTATCAATGGTGGTTGGTTCTACCATAGAACATTGAATCCACATATTTAACAGAATTAGTGTTAACTGTTTTGGGTGTGGTTATTAGTTTAGAGAAACCGTTGTTGGTGCGGCGGTCGACGTATACATACACTACGACCCTTACTTCTGATTTCCGAATCAGGACATGAAAACACTAATTGCGTGTGTTTTTCAAAAAACAAATTCATTGTTATTACTTTTTGTTAGCTCACCAGGTATACTATTTGATCATGGAACATCTTTTTCTTTTTAGAATGGCCCCACAAAGGCAATTAGTTAGGGTTCCAAGTCACATACGAGATGGTAGCCCACTGAGGGACGAGGCCACAGTGTAGGGCCCCATCACTGCGGAGGCACCAGTGGTACCTTTACCCAAAGGGCCACCGATACTACCAGCCCCAACAACATATAGTGCATGCCGCCTGAGTGTGCTACACGAGTTCTAGAGACAGAGGCCGCCCAGGTTCCGTGGGGAGACGGACCCACATGCAGCTGAGGATTGGCCAGATGCTTTCATCAGAGTTTTCAGATTGGTAGGGACACCAGCTGACCTTATGGTGATCCTTGCCGCGAGTCTCCTACCTGCAGCAGTAGGATGATGGTGGAGTATGATTCTCTAGGTACATGATTAGGCATCATTACTCAAGATGGACATTAAGATCCTCTTCCGCTCAGAGTTTTTTCCAGCCACCCTCCGTGTGGTGCAGATTCATGAGTTACTTCATCTGCAGTAGCGCAGCATGACAGTAGCTCATTACTCAACTAGGTTCACAGACCTCTGATGCTACTCCTAAGATATGGTGTTTGACCTGTTCTTCAGGGCCCATAATTTCGAGTAGGGATAAAGGAATGATATTCAGGCTTCGATGATTCCCCTCAGCATCCCTACACTGGCGGGGGTGCTGGAGCGAGCCCTACTAGTGGAGAGCATTCTCACTGAGCAGTTGCCAATGGTGAAACCCACAGTAGGACGACACATAGCAGAGTCTTCGGCAGCTGGCAATAGACAGTTTATGTAGAGGCTCAAGAAGACTGGGCCATGATGTCAGCGACCTCAGGTTACTTGTTCAGATGTGCGGGGCACACGAAACAGAGCCATCCATACAATGGGAAAGCAGTTCTATGAATGCGTCGGGCAGGGTCACATGGCTCGAGACTACCCGACCCGCCATACAGACGAGAAACATATAGTTGAGGGGCCTTCTAGGCAAAGGTAGAGGGTCGAACGTGGAGGTCCATCAGGAGCAGGAAGACGAGGTAGAGGAGATGGCCAAGTCAAGGGTGATGGATGACGTTTCGAGGCTCTACTACCACCACCATCAAGATGTCCACCCCGAAAACAGGGAGCTGGATGACAAGGGTGTGCTCATCTCCTTGCAGTCGAGGCCTATGACCACGACACACCAGAGATTACTCGAGGTACTATCTGTGTTTTCTCCACCTTTGCTATAATACTTATAGACACAGCTGCGAGTCAATCATTTATTGTCGCTGCAATTGTATGGAGCGCGGAGATTTCGACGGAGCTGTTGGCTCGATCCTTATGGCTAGAGACACTTAAGGGAGCAGACTCGACGATTACACACTGGTTCCGGCAGAGTGAGCTTACTCTAGGAGGTGAGAGCTTCAGCTGGGTTCTTTTTTTAGCGGTGTCGAGGCCTTACGACGTCATCTTGGGTATGGACTGGTTATCTACAGTTCATGCTCAGATCGACTGTATTAGGCCCAAAGTGTGGTGTGTCCACACGGATGTGACCAGGTTCACCTTCACCAGTGAGAAGGGAGCTTTTGTAGTGCAGGATGGACTTATGTAGAGGAGAGGGCAGCCGATCACACACTAGTTGGCTAGTCTCATCCTCAGAGCAGTTCATGTGTGGAGTCCGAGTTTTCCTATTGTGGTGGATCAGTATTCGGGTGTTTTACCTGACGACATTCCAGGACTACCTCCTCATAGATAGGTATACTTCTACATTGACATGTACCCCGAGACAACACCGATAACTACTCCAACATATCGTGTGGATCACACTGATCTTCATGAGATGCGGGTACAACTGGAGGATTTGGTAGGAAACAGATTCATCCAAACCAGAGTTTCACCCTAGGCTTCTCAAATTTTGTTTGCCAAGAAGGCGGATGGGAGCTTGCGACTGTGTGTCGACTACCATCACCTGAATCAGGTGACCATGAAGAACAATTACCCACTCCCAAGGATTAACGACCACTTTGACCAGCTCAAGGGATCATGTTGGTTCTCGAAGATCGACCTCTGGTTAGGCTATCACTATCTCTGACTTCTAGACTAGGATGTGCAGAAGACGGCCTTCTGGTGTCAGTTTGGCCACTACGAGTTCTTGGTTATGTCCATCGGTGTAAGCAATGCTCTGGCGGTGTTCATGAGTCTCATGAATAGGATAATATAGCCTTACCAAAAATGTATTTTCATATTCTTCTTCTACGACGTACTGATTTACTGGACTACTGAGGAGGAGCACGCCTACCACTTCCAGGTTGTAATGGATACACTCTGAGAGCACCATCTTTATGGTAATCTATAGAAGTGCCAGTTCTGGATTCATGATTTCACTTCTTGGGACATGTCATCTCATAGGATGGAGTTGCAGTGGATCCAGCGAAGATCAAGGCAATACATGCTTGGGAGCCACCCCAGAGCATGACGGAGGTGCGGAGTTTTTTGGTTCTGGATGGATACTATCGGAGGTTTGTTCCAGAATTTTCCATAGTTACAGAACAACATTCAGCCTTGACGAAGAAGGGGAAACCCTTTGTGTGGTTAGATAGATTTTAGCATAGCTTTCAAGAGATGAGGAAGAAATTGACCAGTATGCCCGTCCTGAGGTTACATGAGGAGGGAGTGTGGTACATAGTTTACTGCAACGCATCAGGGGACGAACTCAGGTGTGTTGTGATATAGGAGTGATAAGTGGTCACGTATGGTTCACGAATGTTGAGATAGCACAAGTATAACTATGCTACCCATGTCTTCTAGTTAGCAGTAGTGGTCTTAGCCTTGAAGATGTGGTAGCACTATCTGATGGGCGAGCGCTCGACGGTCTATTCTGACAACCAGAGTCTCAGGTACATCATCTCGCAGAAGGACATGAACCTGAGGCAGCGACAATGTCTCAAGTTACTCTAGGACAATGAATTTGAGATAGTCCATACTCCTGGTAAGGGGAACGTTGTAACATAGTCTCCCAGTAGGAGATCGGGCATTCAGCTGCTAGGAGAGGTGAGGAAGCAGCTAGCCGCGTTGCAGATATCCTTTGTGGATAGAGATGGAGAAACCTTTCTACAGCATCTCAAATTAACTCCTACCATTCTTCAGGGAGTCATAGAGGCACAGAATAGTGACATTGACTATGATATGTGGCGTGCTTAGATATCCTCAGGGCTGGCACCTGATGAATTTTATAAAGGTGGGGAGCACGTCATCCTCTTCAGAGGACGTACCGTGGTACCAGTTTCACTACAGGAGGTGGTGCTGATGGAGTTCCACACTTCCCCTCTAGCGATACATCTATGAGTGGTGAAGAAGTATCAAGACCTCAGACGATAGCACTGGTGGTCGGGTATGAAGAAGGCAGTAGTAGAGTTCGTTTCACGATGCCTCATTTTCACTATGTGAAGGATGAGCACCAGGTACCAGCAGGGTTGGTACATCCCTTAGAGGTACCAGAGTGGAAGTGGGATGGGATATACATGGATTTCGTGATGGGACATCCACGTACATCTAGGGTACACGACACTATCTAAATGATCGTAGACCGACTCACCTAGTCGGCCCAGTTCCTACAGATCAGAGAGCAGGGCTCAGTGGAGCCCTTGGGATGCCTCTGCATTCAAGATATTATACGACTTCATCTTGTGCCATCGACTATCATATCCGATCGAGATGCTCGTTTTTCTTCTCAGCTTTGGAAGGGGTTACATGAGGCTTTTGGGACACAGCTTCGCTTGAGCACCGCCTTCTATCCTCATACAAATGGCCAGAATGAGAGGACTATTCAGAATCTCGAGGACATGCTTCGTGCTTGTGTCCTTGACTTTGGTCTCCGCTGGGAGGATCACCTACCCTTGGTGGTGTTTGCGTACATCGACAGATATCAATCCACCATCGGGATGGACCCTTATAAGGAATTCTACGTCCGACCTTGCGTATCACCTCTGATCTGGACTGACCTAGGGGAGTTAGCATTTGTAGGACTAGAGTTGGTGAAGGCTACGAAAGAGAAGGTGCATATCATATAGGAGTAGATGAAGACTACACAGAGCAGACAAAAGTCCTATGATGATAGGAGACAGAGACCACTGGAGTTTGAGGATAGCGACCACATCTTCCTACAGGTCTCACCTCGACGAGGTCTTTGGAGATATGGACAAGGTGGAATGTAATCTCCATGCTTCATCGGGTCGTTCCAGGTCCTCAGTAGAGTAGGGGAGCTGGCATACCTCCTGACCCTTCCACCTCAGTTGCACCGGGTTCACGGCGTCTTCCAAGTATCTTAGGTGAGGGGATACGTGCATGACCCGTCACACATCATCGATCACGAGGAGCTGAACATCGATGACAGGGAGACATTCAAGGAGGTTCCAGTGGAGATCGAGGATCGACAGGAGTGGGTCCGACGTGGATGTTCGACTCCTCAGGTGTGCAATCTCTAGCAGAATAATAACCTCCAGGAGAGCACATGAGAGCAGGAGGATCAGATGCGTGCTCAGTACCCCCATTTGTTTCAATAGTGTGTTTTGTAGCTTTACGGTGATGTAAAGACCTTAGGTGGTGGTAATGTAATGATGTGGAAATTTCAAGGAAATTTTTTTCTTAAATAATATGTACTTTTACGAGTCTGCGGTTTCTGACGGCAACTTATTTTCAGTCCCGGTGTGCCCAGAATCATTTTCTGAATATATGTTCAGGTACATTCAGAAAATGTACGTGCGAGTATTTCTATCTTTTGAACTGATGATTGGAATTGAAATATGAGGTCACCGATGATCTGGGAACACCAGTATATGCTTAAGGGGACCTTTACTGTAGTTGTGTTTTCTCAAGAGGAGAAGATAATTTTTGGGAAATTATAATAAATTAAATAAAAATTTTGTAAACAATTTTATTTATTTTTGGTGGTTATTTCTTACATGGTGAATTTTTAGGTGGGTCCCACACCCATATAACCACCCATTAGAGGATAATATGAGGTGGGGCCCATATGAGAGCCTAACCCATCAACTTACCCTTAAACTCCCTTGAAACCCCTTATTAATTCTTATAACTCCCCACCTTCTCCCTTAATTATTTAACACCTACCCTAATTATGGTGGAGCCTCTCCACCTCCCACCCATTGTTTATCCCACCACATCTAATTAATAACATCATTAATTAATTCACACCTCTCATTTGAATCAATTTGAATTTCATGGAAATTCTATTATAATTGAGAGGCCTAATATAATATTTGAATTGGAAAATATTTAGGTGGGGGAACCATTGGAGAATTAGACGAGAGCTTCATTCGTCCACGAAGAATGTCATACTCTTTCAGCGAAGAACGCTCCATGACTTCTCCTACCTTCTTCTTCCTCCGCATCAATGGAAAAGACACCGCTCGTGAGAAGCATCGCCTATGACAATTACTCTTCCTCCAAAGTTGATGGGATGACACGGTTTTTCCACGACGCCCAACTACTGCGACGCTCATCTTCCACGTCTCGACGACGTGCAATGTCAGTTATGAGGTAGGGGGTTTATTTCAATTTTTAATTGAATCAAATTGTTTTTCATTATTAATTGAAACCACTTTTCGTCTTCATCCATATGATAACGCCTAACGTGATGGGCGCGGGCTGATCAAACATGGCCCAATAACTCTTCGTTGATCCTTGTTTTAATTATATGGAGGCGATGACGGAAGAAGGGGGGAAACTGGAGGAAGCGGTGGCCGTATGTCGGCCGCATGGAGAGGAACCACGACCTACATCAGCATGTCATTCAGCTGAAGAAGAACCGGCTGGCCGAAGATTGTCGGGATGGAGGACTGTGACTCCTCTAAGGAGCCACACTGCGGAGAACCATGGCCCATGCTCCGCAGGCCGCATTAGCGGCAATCTGGCTAGCTCGTCTGCTGGCCTGGTTGAAGAGGTTGCGACACCCGCAAGTACCGCACGGTAGGACAGAGGCCCGCCCGTTCGGGCCGCTCACGCCGGGAAGTCTGGCCAGGCTAACCCCCATACTGGGCTGACCCCCAAGCTGGGTTGGACCCGTTGAACTGGGTCGGGTAGACCCGCCAGCCCACTGGGCTTGACGCGCCGGGCCAATTTCACTTAAACATGAATAACATTAAGACTACATGTCCGATCGACAGGTCGTCTACTACAATAAGATCCTCGTGACGAGGAGGTCCTTTTGAGATACTCTATGTGAGTTTTGGTCAACTTTGGAAAACGGCCGTGACTAGAACAAGCGCAATTTCAACCGGGCCCCTTGAACTAAAAATCCAATAACTCTCAGACCGGGCGTCCGATTTACGCTCCGTCTACCGCGTTGGGTTTCTTTTGATGAGACGGAACTTCGGGATACAACAACATGGGACTTCTTGATAGTTGATTTATTTTTTCCCCTTTTTCTCAAGGAGTGGACCCTCCTGGAATCAAGTGTTCTATGTGCGGGAACCCTAGAGCTGGCTACGATGACTATCGTGTTGGGATCATATGTGGGTTCGATGACTATTACTACTATATTTGGATCCTCCATGTGTTTGGCAGCGATGACTACTGTACATGGATCTTCCATGGGTTCTTCAGCTACATTTACAGTACTTGGATCCTCCTTGGGTTCGGGAGCGATGACTTCTATACTAGGATCCAATGTGGGTTCGATAGAGGAGATGATTCAGAGGCAACATCTAATCATCTCCACCCATCTTCATGAGTTGTATACCTGTGTATGCTGAGTCTTGACATTCAGTCATTATCATAGATGTGATTGACTTATTTCCTATGTGTAATGAGATTTTCTTGGGCTCTAGAGTTTGGAGCCGAACAATGATTGATAACAGTGGTATACGTTTGGGAATATACCTAAGTAGGGGTGGTTGATAACTCGTGATTGTATCTCTCTTCTGTGGTTTGTCCATCATGGATTCTGGGAGACCTTCGGGGGTCTCGGGGACCATAATGAGTATCATATATTCACTATTCACAAGAGTTTCCCACACTATGTTGTGTTGGATGCAGACGACAGGCATCACTGATCGAGGTGGAGACTTGAGGAGCAGGACGGTACCCGAAGGTGGACCACATGGAGAGACGTACACTGAGCGATGGATGGACCCAAGGTGCTGAGGATACCATCTATACCCACCCCTCAGGTGGGATACCTGGAGGATGACACAGTGGTTGCTGCTTTACCTTACTGATATTGTATTGGTTTTTCAATTGTATTGTACTTACTATTGGGCTTGTATATCCGGCCCCTTTCTTTTCAGCACCTACTTTTGTATTTTAGTATTACATAGTGAATACTTCTATTGTGTACTCTAATATGTTTTTTTACTATTATAAAGTCAATTCCATCCCTTTTTATCAGGATTTATGCCTTTGGTGCTTGTCACCAGACCATGGCCTATGGAAGGCGGGCTTGGGGTAGTCACGGCACAGGCCCCAAGGACGGTTCGTGACATTTGGATTCTTCTATAAGAATTAATTTTTTTAAAAGAAAAATAAATCCCTTATTTCAATTTTTAGTGTCTTGGTATTAAAAATGGGTTTTGAAATAGATTTACTATTTCATAATCTTGAAATGATTTCATCTGATTTAAAAATAAATTTCATTAGTGATATGCTGATATTTGCAATATTTTTTTTGTTATGATTATATATTAGTACTTGGAAATTTGATGGGTGGTTACATGATAAACCAATGACGAGTGTTTATGTGACAAACCAAATGACATGTGGTTCCGTGATAAACCAATTATGAGTGGTTACATTATACCCTCCAATTCATTGGGAATTGAATTATTCCGTATAGCAATTCCATTTAGTGATATGTGTGGAAGTCAATATTATGGTTATTACAATTAATTATGTTTATTTTAAACGTTATAATTATATGTTTTATGTTTTTTATATCGGATTGTAGTAATATTTTGGTTATAGAATGTGTATTCAATGAGAATATATTCAGTGAAGGTTATTTACCTTTTCATATAGATGAGAAGTATAACATTATAATAAAGTATTCATGGTTTTCAGTTTATCCCAAGAGTAACATTTTTCAATATTTATGTATCAATTAGTAATATTTTTATTCTCATCCCTTGTTTTGAAATGTTATTCACATGAAATAATGATTAATAGATTACGGGATGGGGTCATGGAAAAGTTATGTTGTAAAAACATGAAACAATGTTATGATTATTTTAAAAGAGTTATTTTTTTATGAAAAAGGGATAGTGAGAATAAGTGTATTGTTGTAATATTAAATATGTTACATAGTAGTTATGACTGAATTGTCTGAAAATATAAACCTAAAAGGATACTCAATGAAAATTTAAATTAATTTTTAATATTATCTCGTGATTAATTAATGTCTAAGGATAGTACCTTATAGTTGGTATAAGAGGCTGGTTTAGATAACTTTTGATGGTAGGGATATATTTAAGCATAAGTGACATTTTTTATATAACCAAAGTGGTTTGAATATTATAATGGTTCATAGTTATTTTAGATAAATTTAATGAGTTTATATAAAATTAATACGTATATCTTATTGTTTACCAAATTTATAAGATATATTATAATTATTTTACAGATATTCTTGCATTGACCATTTTGGTTTTAGTAAATGGATGGATCTAGCAGGCACCATAGTAACAATGGATGTGGAGGAAACTTTGGTGGTTTTCTCAATAATAAACTGAATGAAATGGGAGATTCAATGATATCTATTTTGGTTTTCTTAACAAACTATATCAAGTGATTATTTACCACTTGAACAATAATTATTTTTTCAAAGTCATCTTATATGGGAGAAACAAATCCCTATGGAAGTTTATGTAATAATAATAATGTTATGTATATTAAAAAATGTATGTGTCAATTATTTCGAAATAAACACCTATGAAAATGCTTCAAAGGAATGGTAAAATATATTAGATGTTATAATAATGGTAATACAACAATAACATGCCATGGAAAATGAAGTATTCAGTGGACTCCGGGGAAAAAGAAATATGTTCTTTCTATGGGATCAATTTTATATTTAAAATGCGGTCTGCATCGTAATTAAAAAAATTCATGCACTACAAATAAGGTTTATTAAATTGATCAACAAGACAGTAAAATTATAAGTTTATCAATAACTAATTCCATTCCAATTGATGAATAGGAAACTAAAAATGACCTATAAAAGGTAAATATTGTTTTACGCTCACATTTTAACATTATTGATATATTTAGACATTATGCATAATTTTTTTTATAGGAATGAAGTATAAAAGCATAAGATGAAAAAACATGGGTAAAGAATCATGAAGAATGATCGATGTTTATGATGTATAAATTTTTTTAATTGAATAGTTATGATGGATCTGTGGACGTTGATATGTTTAAATGTAAAAATGATTTTATTACATTGTAAGACTTATAGTATTTTTAATCCTACTTTTTTTTATATAAATATGTAAATTGAGGAATAATGAACATTTATTTTCTGGATATAGTTTTAATAAAAAATTATTTGTTATATAACCCCTGAATTTGAGGCAATTATGGGATATTTGTTTTTGGGATGAAAAATGTGGGGTATGAAATATCCCTTGAGGATAAAACATGTTATGGATAATTTTAACGATTTTATATCATATTATAAATATTATTATAATTATAATTTTTTTAATGGACATCACACGAATTGTAAGACAACCTATCATGTCGGACTAAGCTGCAGGAATCAAACCCACGACCAATGTGTGACTGTGATTTATCACCTACCACTAGATTATGTGATGTCCCTGGTGTGTATGACTTATTATTTTGTAGTTAAATTATTTTATGCATGAATAATAAGATGATATTTGGAACATTTGTCTTATTAAATATATATCCTCAGTGTAGTAATATGATGTGGTGACTAAGTGAAAAATGCTATTTTGAACACCATTTTCTCTTTTAGGGACACTATATGCCAAAGGAATATTGCATACTATTGGATTTAATTTGATTAGTAATTATTGAGATTTATTTAGGAAGAATATATGTTTTTTTGACATATGATGATTTAGGTTATTAAGGGAAATGATTAACCTATCTTTGAGAATATGTGATTATGATAATTACATTTATGTATAATAAAATAATCGTTGTTGATGTTATAAAGGATAATATTTGTCGTGGAAGACTATGTGATCAAATTTTTCTGTGATTTGGGTTTTGATCTTAGATTTTATTATATAGAATAATCATAAAGATATTTTTCGATCGAATGGCCTTTGTCAAACTTTGGATTTTGTATGTTGAATTTAAAGATTAAAATTATCATTTTTATAAAATATTATCCATTTAAGGGATTATCTAATATTTTACAAACCTTTTTTGGTTTGGATAATGTCTACAGATATGGGGAATATATATAGTTTATCTTTTTGGGATTAAGTTATTCTATTAAAGTAAATTTTAGCGCTTCAGATGTGACCATGTAAACATGAATACTGATTATTTTGAGAAAAGAAGAGTTCACAGATAAAATTTATTAAAGGATGAATCTCTAGATGAAAAGTACGTATATTTCATTATTTTCATATTCTATGTAGTAAAATAATTACTTACCATTTTGAAAAGTAAATTAAAACAAAAATGATTCTCGATTACATTTTCTACTAGGGAATCAAATAGCGTTTAACCCATCAAAAGCTTGTGGTTTTCGGGGGGTTAACATTATACAGATCATGTTTTCTATCACACTCCATCAGAACATGATCGTTAGTTTTCTCTTCTCTAACCATATTTTCTTGGAATCCTAGTATGTGTTATATTAGGTGACATTTTTACTAATTCTTCATTCTTTTAGAATGATAGTTTTACTTAATCTTTTTCAGATATTGGATATTCAATGTTGTTTCTAATCACAATTTTAAAATTTGTTGGATGCAATTTCCAATAGGGGGAAAGGATGAAATGACCCAAGTATTTAAAGAATAATATTTTTTGATTTCTATTAATACTTCTGAATAAGAAATTAATTTTACGTTAAATGTTACGCTTCTTCCCTTAGCATACTGGACACACAACAACAGGTTTTCCTAAATATTACATTGGACATAATATTGAGTTACACATTAATATAATACAATTATATTATTAGTATATTAATTTTTTTAACACCTAGCCTGTGGAATGGTGGGAACGAATAAAAGTATTGAATTTTTTATGAATAAAATTATAATTTCAATTAAAGAATTGAAATTAATTATGTTTTGATGATATTGAATTTATGATTTATAAAAATTATTCACAAAAAATGATTACTTATTTTATATGCATCAATAAAAAATTATTATTTAGTAGGACCATTATTAATTTATTTTTATATAAATTTAATCATATAAATTCAAAAAAAATCAATGGAAATTATTTGTTTAAATAAAAGTATTTTAACGGTATATTTCATTGAGAATAATGATCAGTTATTCATGTTAAGAAATCTATCAATATTTTTATTATATTGAACTAAATTTTCTGATTATATCACTTTCATCAATTTATATGATGATATTCATAATGGTTTCCAACCTGGATATCATTAAAGGCCTTATCTATGTGTTATATTTTGATTAAATGGTTTCATATATATACATATATAACAATATAATTTTATTTCATTCCTTTTCAATAATATATTTTGGAATATTATATGTTTTTTAGTTTAAATAAAACAATGAGTATGACATTTTTAGACAATGATATTCAAAAACTAATAGACAATTAGATGAGTTCATGGAATATCATTATCAGCATGACATTAGAATTATGAGGGGTTGATTATGTCAAGTCATTTAATATAAATCGTCACATAAAAAAGAAGAGGGATATATTATAATTCTCAATAAAATAATCTAATATATATATATGTTCCACAATACCATGAAAATAATTCCAATTCTATCAAATCTCTATTAAACAATGAAAACAAAACATTTTACAGTAAATTTATTATATGGAATAATCATTACTAATCCAAATAAAGAAGGTGTATTGTTATAGTAGATCATATCCCTACTAAATAAAATAAAATATTAATGGATATTAAAATTTAATAAAAAGAACATATTTGGATATTAAAAATTATATTTAAATATATTAACACAGGGAACCCTGAAAACATATAATGGCATATTTTTAATGAAAATTATTCAAATATGAAGTATAATATTACCAGGTGGAAATTTAATATAGAATAGATTCATTTCATAGTATTTTAATAGTTGTCAAATATGGGATAAACAAATCACACAGAAAATGATAAAATAAGATTCCTTTTGTAATAAAATTTAGTACAATGAAAACACTTATAAATAAATCATACACGTTAGGAAAAATTCATCAATGATATGTTTAAATAATATTGAAATAGATGAAAAATATTTCATTCTGGAAAAAATATCTGGTCGATTCCACTTATTGCATTATTTTACATGAAATTGTAAACCATGAGTTGGTGAAAAATTTATAAGACACATGAAACATAGAAATACCCATAATAGAAGAAAATATATTCTATTTTCTAGACAAATAACATATCATAATTATCTTTTTATAAATTACACATATTCATTCTTTATTTCAATTTATGATTTTGAAAGAACACATTATATATCCAAATGATTTCTACAAAATAAATTTAAACTCATAATGGTTAAAATTCTATGTCTATCACATATCTTAAAACATTATCCTAATATAATGACTATTATAATTTCTATAATTATAAAATATTACATGTATACTCGTCATTTATTATTTATTTTTATCATCTAATGTCAGTAAATTTGATTGTGTACAAAAATATTATAATAGTGATATATATCATAATTATATGGAAAAAATATCCATTCCATGATTAATAAATTTACTGGAATCCATTTTTAAAATATTTACCTAACCTCATTAATTTTATTTTTGTAATTTATGTCCTTTTTTACAAAAATGGAATCAATAACGAGTATTTAATGGGTAATTTATCAATAACAAAAAATACACATTATAATGTCCACTCTATTGTTTAGACATCTGATGAAATATTCCTGATATAAATTAATACATAAAAAATATATTAAATAAAATAATCTCTTGATATTTAAAAATAATTTATTTTATTGATTTTAATAACACTACTCATGTAGGTGGATGAACCTTCCCAAATAGAGAATGTTATACTATTAAATGAGTAAGAGTATTGAGGTCGATAATAGTGTTTTCATTTTCTTAAAAAAATAATGATGTAAATAGAACTTCAAAAAATGGAAAATGATGTTTATAAATATCAATATATGAATGTTATTAATAATATAGTGGAGATTGTGTTACTTAATTTAAATAATCATATACTTCTCTTATGACAACCCTGCTTTTTATTACAACTGAAACATAATTTATTACATAAAACGTCACTTGATACAAAAAAGAAGATCGAGAGGTTTAGTATATTTGGGGATTAGTATCAATAAATAAATACTTAAAACATGAAATACAACATCTTTATTGAAAACTTCATTTTAATGACCACTACATTCCTTCGTACTTAGCATTGCATGGGATAACCTGAGGACATGCATAAGAAAAGGGTGGCCATAAAGCCCAGTAAGGGAGTACACATGGAATAACATGACGAGTACAATACATGTTAGAAAATAGGCATATCAATAGGAAATAAAAGAAACATGAACATAAAGTAATGATAAATCATGATAATCATAACATGGAAATGTGGCAACAACACTTAACATGGAATTAGCATGAGCCAAGGATCATTGTACATAAAGAATGATTAAATCCTCATTGCACATAAAGAACGAGTAAACCATCATTTCACTTTAATTATCATGAGTCAACACTCATTGCACATGAATTATAATGATACTATACTTTACCCAATGCATTGAAGCACTATAAGGGCGCACCCTTCTTAAACCGTTCATTTCATGTATAAGTGTGCCACATGGAACATAAAACCTGGATTCATAAAACATAATAATTTATTCCACGATAAAGGAATGTGAAATTAATACATAAATCTTTATAATAAATAAGTAAATGTGCATAAATTTGATTACCCTTTATGGAGAAATGGGCATTGTATTCACTAAACAATGACATTGGCTTAAAAAATCGGTGCGATTTCGGCAGCCTAACTTCGTGACATAAGAATTCATAAAAATGTTTGATGAGAGAAAATGTGTTACTCATCGTATTTACATGTAATGGATAGTAAGTAGGTCATATATATACATGTCCCAACACTTTTAATGTAATTTAGATTCATGATACAAAAGTATTGCTTGAATGTAAAAGAGGAGAGAGAAGTTCCTTACGGAATTTCGGCATAGTAACAGGTGTACATGGGTGGAATTTAATGAGAGATAAAGGGGTCTCCCATAATTCAAATAATAATAGGGAAGTATGGGGGAGGTGAGAAACTATACCCAAACATTCATAATTGAAATTAAAAGGGAAATACAACTTAAAGAAAATAGACAAAAATGTGAAAGGAAGAAAAAACCCTTACATGGAAGTGTGCTCCCAAAGGCTAGAGAGAGTCTTGTGAGAGGCTTCTTGGGAGATTGTGGCACCTTGAGAAGATTCTAGATAGAGTAGAGAAGAGGTTGGACGAACTCCAAGGGCTTTGAGTGAGGAGGAAGTGGGATTTTGGGTGGGTTTATATAGGAAAGGTGATAGAATTCTTTATCATTTAGGTTTGGGTCCCCTTACATTAAATTAATGCAAACCACAAACTATCCAATGGTTTTTGCCCATGGTTTGTGGAAAAGGGAAGAGGAAAAAAATATTTTATAAGGCCCAAATCCTAACTTCTTAAAATAATAATGTTGCTTATGGGGAGGGGAGTCAGACTCCCATGGAAATTAATTTAAAAAGGCAAAGTGTTGAATATGTCTTGAGGGGTCCATTAATGCTTTGAAAAGTAAGTCAAACAAACCCAAAATCACATTATTTTAATGTTAAAACATATATTGGACGAAAAAAAAGATTATGGTATTTTATTACATCTCCATTGTGTCATTATGATGTCATAAAACACAATATATATTTAAATGGTATTTTATTTTAACCCAAACATTTGACTCTCTCAGAAAATTATGAAAAATTCACCGTTGGATAATTTCGTCGTCCTGATTCTAGAAATAACATTTATTTTATCTACATAATTTTATAAATATGTAAATTTTCACTTTTAATATGATAACCTATATTTATTGAAAATTCACATGTTTTGACAAAAATGGCTTTCAAACCTTAATAAATATTTTAATTGCATTCATAAAATTATAAGATCATTTATATTTAATAAAAAATTAATTTAATAATAATATTATTATTTTATTAAAATATTATTTAATTCAAAAATCCCTTAATTTAATAAAATAGATTTCTTAATTAAATAATAAATAAAAACACCATTTGTACTTTAGAAACTATTTACAATGTATCAAAAATGACTAGAAATTATATTAATTATTATATATAAAAATAATGTACATGAAAATAGTACTACTTATTTTTTACATAACCCCATAAAACAACCGCCTAAGACCTAAGGGTAAGGTGTGCGATGGTGACAGATTCTTGGGGTGGCTCAGATAACATCGCTCAAGTGGTAATCTCTATCAACTTCCACATTTCCCATAGATGGTCCTGTTCGAGCTTGACATGGTTAAGCTCAGCTTGGGATTGGTCAAGGGTGAAACCCAAGGATGCCTCCTCATTTCCAAGCTCCGAAAAATGGGCTTCGTATAGGGAAATTCTACTGGATGAGGCTATCACTTCTTTTGTCTGAGTAAATTGGATTTGTTAAGGTCCTATATTTATACTAATCATGTGATCACTGTTCAACGACTATATAAACAACGGTCAAAATTCATAAAATAAAACCAAAGAAGATGACATCTTATAAAAAAAATTTCATAAAAAAGAGATTTAACTGGATCAAGAGGGATTTTCCATTAATGAAACTTTGGGTCATTACAATATTCCCCCCTTAAGAAATTTCTCCCTCGAAATTTTCCTTTTCCCACACTAAAACAAATGTGGGTAACTCATCTTCATCATATCCTCTGATTCCAATGTTTCTTCTTCAAAATTGTGGTTTTTTCACAGCACCGTGACGAGGGGCATTGAATTATTTCGTAGAACTTTTTCTCTACGATCTAAGATCTTCACTAGTTTCTCCTCATAAGAAAGATCATCTTCGAATTTTACCACCTCATATGAGAGTACATGTGAAGGGTCCGGTATGTACTTACTTAAGAGGGATACATGAAAGACATCATGCACCTTGGCCATGGTAGGTGGAAGTGCTAGTCGATAGGACACAGCCCCAACACGACCAGAATTCTCGAATGGGCCGATGTACCTTGGACTTTACTTCCATTTATTTCCAAACCTCATGACCATTTTCCACAGAGATATGCATAGAAACACCATGTCTCCAGCATTAAACTCAAGGTCTCGTCAACTATTATCTACATAACTCTTTTGTCGACTATGGGCTGCCTTGATATGCTGCTGAATGGTTTTCACCTTCTCTACCATTTCTTCGACCATTTCTTGTCCAAGAAGGTTATGTTCACCGACGTCATCCCAACATGTCGGTGTTCTGCACCTTTTCCCATACAGGGCTTTATATGGTGCCATTTGGATGCTTGAGTGGAAACTGTTATTATAAGAGAACTCAACCAGAGGAAGATGTTGATCCCATCTTCCTTTAAAGTCCATTGAGCATGCTCTCAACATATCCTCATGTGTTTGGATAGTTCGCTGAGATTGGACATCAGTTTGAGGCTGATAGGCCATACTGAAGTTCAGTTCAGTATTCAAAACATGTTGGAGACTCTTCCAAAACTTAGATGTGAATCTTGGATCTTGGTCAGACACAATAGATAGTGGTACTCCATGCAAACTTACCACTTCCCTGATATATATCTGTGCCAGTTGATCCAAATAGAAATCCTCCCGAATAGCAATGAAGTGTGCAGTCTTTGTAAGGCGATCCACAACAACCCAGATTGCATTGTTGCCTTCGGATGTCCTTGTAAGTCCGGTGACAGAGTCCTTGGAGATGTTCTCCAATTTCCATCCTGGTATGGGAAATGGTTGCATCATCCCCTTAGACTTCTGCCTCTCTGCCTTCACATGCTGACACACCAGGCACTTTGATGTATATTCAGCGATCTCCTTCTTTATATTATCCCACCAAAAGATTTCTCTAAGATCATGATACATATTTGTACTCCCTGGGTGAATAGAGAAATTTGAAATATGTGCATCATCCAAAAGTTCCTTATTCAGCTCCGGACATGATAGAACACATAGTATTTTTCCAAACCGCACAATTCCTTCTCCATTAACATTAAACTCTGAGGATATACCCTTTTTGATAGCATCGAATTTTTCTTGAATTCCCACATCATCCTTTTGAGCATCATCTACCCATTACAAAAGAGATTGTTGAGCAATCATTTGTGAAAGGATTTATGATGTTCCCTACATTATGATTCCCACATCCATCTTCATCAAGTCTAAGAAGATTGGATCCTTCTCAATTCTCATCATTGATAGAATCGCTGGATCCTTTCTACTTAGGGCATCTGCCACCTTGTTCTCTTTCCCATCATGGTAATGTATTGAACATACATAATCCTTTTTGAGCTCTATCCATCTTCACTGGTGCATATTAAGCTCTTTCTGTGTGAATATATATTTAAGACTCTTGTGGTTAGTATATATCTCCCATTTCTCTCCATAGAGATAATGCCCCCAGATTTTCAAGGAAAAGATCACAACTGCTAACTCCAGATCATGTGTTGGATAGTTTCGCTAATGTATTTTCAACTGCCTTGAGGCATATGATATCACTTTATCATTCTGCATCAGCACACAACCTAAGGCCTTCTTTGAAGAATCACTAAATACCATAAAAAGTTCCCCACTTGTGGGTAAAGTGAACACAGGTGCAGTGATATACCTCTTTTCAACTCCTTGAAGATTTCTTTGCAATCATCACTCCAAGAAAACATTATCCCCTTTCGAGTTATCTTGGTAAGAGGGTTGGAAAATCGTGATAAATTTTTCACAAATCGTCAACAATATCCACCTGACCCCAAGAAGCTACGGATATCCTTTACCAATGTTGGCCTCGGCCATCCCTCAATTGCATCTGTTTTGCAGTGGTCCATAGATATTCCATTTCTCATGATGACATGGCCTAAGAATGATACCTCCTTTAACCATAACTCACACTTGTTGTACTTTTCATAGAGCTCCTTGCACAAAGTCTATAGTAGAGTTTTTAAATGATCCTCCTGAGCCTCCTTGGTTTTGGAGTAAATTAGAAAATCATCTATAAAGACTACCATAAATTTGTCAAGGTAATCTCTAAAGACCCTATTCCTGAAGTACATAAATATTTCGGGAGCATTGGTGAGTCTGAAAGGAATTACTATGAATTCATAGTGCTCGTACCTTGTAAGAAAAGCAGTCTTGGGGACATCTTCCTTCGTCACCCTTACTTTATAATATCCTGAACGCAAATCCACCTTGGAGATGTATTGTGCTCCAAGAAGCTGATCAAACAAGTCATAGATTCATGGGAGAGGATACATGTTCTTTATAAGGATTTTTTTATGTTCACGACAGTCGATGCAAAGCCGCATTGACCCATCCTTCTTCTTGACAAAGAGGACTGGTGCACCCCATGGTGAAGCACTTGGGCGTATAAACCCTTTATCCAGATTCTCATGTAGTTGTTTCTTCTGCTCTTCATGCTCTACAATAGACATTCTATATGGAGTCTTGGATATTGGTAGCTCCCCAGTTATAAGTTCAATTGAGAACTCAACATCTCTTCTTGGAGGAAGACCAGGCAGTTCATCGGGAAACACTTCAGTGAATTCCCTCACAATAGGCATTTCTTCAAGGATGGTTTCTTCCTTGGATTCAATCATCTGATCCAGATATGCATGCTCATAAGGAATTAATATCCATTCTTGAGATGATGGAGCTAAAGGAGATTCATCTTCCTCTTGACACTTGTAAGGAATTAGGGGTCGATTCTCCATAAGGAGTGTGATTTCCCTCTCCCAACAATTTATGTTGGATCTATATAAGGAAAGCCAATCCATGCCAATAATTGCATCAAATTACATAAGAGGGAGTATGATGAGGTTTTTCGGAAAATTCAATCCACAGATTATAACAGGGGAGGACTTATACTCATGGGATGCAAAGATTGGCCCATTTGTCGTACTCACCGACATCTTTACTTCCATGATTTGTTGTGGTAATGGAATTGATCTACTAAACTTTTGAGATATAAAAGACTGTGTAGAACTTGAATAAAAAGTACGTTCAATATTCTTGATTGAATAACTAGCGTACAAGTCTCCACATCGTTGTCGGGGTTCACTTCGGCAGAAGTGATGGAAAATGGTCTTCCTTGCTCTCTTGGAGGTTGTTGGTTGCCTCCGATAACCCTTGTATTAGGGAACTGGTTTTCAAAATGACCCAGTTCTTTTCATTTATAGCATTGAGCAATGCGTTGAGGTTCAAACGGAGCGTTCCACTCCTCTGTCGCTGTCGTGGGACCTTCTTTCCGATAGTTAACAGCTAGGTTCCATTCTCTTCCACACCTGAAGAATTTTCTTTTCCCCTTAAGACAATTTCTATGGTGCTTCTTTCCGCACTTTTGTCATGTGGGGTGATAGATCTTCTTAGCATCATTGGATTTATCCATCAGACCACCAGCATTTATTTCCACCTTACGATTCTTGTCCCCATGATACCCCTGTGATTCCCCGATCTCCATTTCAACCTTGAGGGCACATCGGACAATTTCCTCATAGTTGTCAAAGTCACGGATCACTAATTCATTCCGCAAGCTAGGCTTCATCACACCAAAGAAGCGGTCAAACTTGAATTTGGGGGTAATGACAAAACCATAAGTGTATCATGCAAGCCTTGTGATGTTTACCTCGTACGCTCCAACGGAATCTTCATATTTTTTTCATGAGGGAAATGAAGTCCCTTTTTATCTTAAGCCGGAGGGTGTGTGGAAAATATGTATCGAAAAACATCTTCCAGAAATACTTCCATTCTAACGCCTCAATCTCATCCTCAGGCTTCGTATTTTTTATCAACGTCCACCATTGATCAGCTTCACCCTCCATACTATAAGCTTCTAGAAGAACCTTATCTTGTTCAAAACATTGGAGGATGGAGAATATCTTTTCAATGGATTTAATCCATTGTTCAGCGATCGTGGGATCAGATGATGCACTAAAAGTAGGAAGCCTTTGTCTCATGAAGCTCTCGATAGCGACTTTTTCATTCTTGGGGGGGGGGGATGAACGTTACTATTGACCCGTGTTTTTATTCAAAACTTGAGTTAGCTGAGAGAGAAGCGTGAGAAATTTCACGATTCCCGCTCCCATTGGATTTGGCATCTCATTAGTACAGTCATCACACTGATCTTCACAACGGTTGTTACCCTGAGTCCTCCTATTACGGGCCATTGGCTGGAATAAAAGGAATGTTAGGGGTAACACATAAAGGGTAATCCAAATATAAAAGTTTATGACTTATAAATAAACATTTATTTGCTTAACTCATGAGTCTATAGGCTTCAATCTAGACTTTTCATGATATACTTTCTAAAAAATATTCTTAAGGGTATTTTTTAATTCCCTTAATAAGGGTTCATACTAAGCTTGTGAATTTATCGAAAGATATCCGCCGAGAGTGTTGTAACCAAGAGTGCAGCAAGGCCCGTTGTCGTGCACCACTTCTCGTTCGAGTCTATCTCAAATTGGTGTTTTCAGGTTTTACCCCTAGGATACATATGTGCCAGAGCCGCCTCTACCTGCTCGTATCCAGACATGGATGTATTTGTTTGATAAACCACTTACTCAGCACTTACCAAAACTTAGGGATGTTTTTATTATACTTAGAATTTTATCTAAGGCTTTATTAGGGTTTCCTAATCCAAAAAATAACTAAACCTATCCTCTGATACCAACTATGACAACCCTTCTTTTTATTAAAACTTAAACATGATTTATTACACAAAACATCACTTGATACAACAAAGAAGGTCGAGGGGTTTAGTATCTTTGGGGCTTATGATCCTTACATAAAAACGTAAAACATGAAATACAACATATTCATTGAAATCTTCATTTTCATTGCCACTACATTCCTTCGTACTTAGCATTGGATGGGGTAACCTGAGGGCATGCATAAGAAAAGGGTGAGCTAGAAAGCCTAGTAAGGGAGTACACATGGAATAACAGGAGGAGTAAAACACATGTTAGAAAATAGGCATATAAATAGAGAATAAAAGAAACATGAACATAAAGGCATGATAAATCATGATAATCATATCATGGAAATGTGGCTACAACACTTAACAAGGAATTAGCATGAGCCAAGGCTCACTGCACATAAAGCACGAGTAAATCCTCATTGCACATAAAGCACGAGTAAATCCTCATTGCACATAAAGCACGAGTAAACCCTCGTTTCACTTGAATTAGCATGAGTAAACACTCATTTCATATGACTTATCATGATACTATACTTTACCAAATGCATTGGAGAGCTATAAGGATGCACCCTTCTTAAATAGTTCATTTCATGTATAAGTGTGCCACATTGATCACAAAAGATGGATTCATAAAACATAATCATTAATTCCACGATAAAGGAATGTGGAATTCAAACATAATACTTTATAATAAATAAGTAAATGTTCATAAATGTGAATACCCTTGATGGAGAAATGGGCACTGTATTCACTACACAATGACATTGGCTTAGAAAATCGGTGCGATTTCGGCAGCGTAACGGCATGACATAATAAATTATAAAAATGGTTGATTAGAGACAAAGGGGTTCCTCATCATATTTAAATGTATTGGAAAGTAGGGAGGTCATATAGATACAAGTCCCAACAATTTTAATGGAATTTAGATTCATGATACAAATATATTTCCTAAATGTAAAAGAGGATAGAGAAGTTCCTTTGGGAATTTTGGCATATTAACGGGTGTACATGGGTGGCATTTAATGAGAGAGAAAGGGCACTCCCATCATTCAAAAAGTAAGAGGGAAGTATGGGGGAGGTGAGAAACCATACCCCAACATTCATAATTGAAATTAAAAGGGTAATACGACTTAATGATAATTGACAAAAATGTGAAAGGAAGAAAAAACCCTTTCTCGGAAGTGTGCTTCCAAAGGCTAGAGAGAGGCTTGTGAGAGGATTCATGGGAGCTTGGGGAACCTTGGGAGGATTCTAGAGAGAGTAAGTCAGAGGTTCGACGAACTCCAAGGGCATTCAGTGAGGAGGAAGTGGGAGATTGGGTGGGTTTATATTGGAAATGTAAGAGAATTCTTTATTATTTTGGTTTGGGTCACCTTAAATTAAATTAATCCAAAGCACAAACCAACCCATGGTTTTTGCCCATGGTTTTTGTAAAAGGGAATAGGAAAACAATATTTTATAAGGCCCAAGTCCGAACTTCTTAAAATAATAAGGTTTGTTATGTGGAGGTGAGTCACACTCCCATGGAAATTAATTTAAAAGGGAAAAGTGTTGAATATTTCTTGAGGGGTCCATTAATGCATTGAAAAGTATGTCAAACAAATCCAAAATCACATTATTTTAATGTTAAAACATATATTGGCCGTACATAAAGATTATGGTATTTTATCACATCACCATTGGGTCATTATGATTTCATAAAACACATTATATATTTAAACGATATTTAATTTTAACCCAAAAATTTGATTGTCTTAGAAAATTATGAAAAATTCACCGTTGGATAATTTCGATGTCCTGATTCCAGAAATAACATTAATTTTATCTAAATAATTTTTGTAAATATGTTAACTTTCACTTTTAAAATAAAAACTGACATTTATTGAAAATTCACGGGTTTTGACAAAAATGGATTTCAAATATTAATAAAAATTTTAATTGCATTCATAAAATTAGAAGATCATATATATTTAATAAAAAATTAATTTAATAATATTATTATTATTTTATTAAAATATTAATAAATTCAAAAATCCCTTAATTTAATAAAATAGATTTCTTAATTAAATAATAACTAAAAATACAATTTGTACTTTATAAATTATTTACAATGTATCGAAAATGACTAGAAAAAATAATCATTATTATATAAAACAATAGTGTACATGAACATAGTACTACTTATTTGTTACATAACCCCTTAAAATAGCCGCATATGACCTAAGGGTAATGTGTGCGATGGTGACAGACTCTTGGGGTGGCTCGGATAACATCGCTCGAGTGGTAATCACTATCAACTTCCACTTTTCCCGTAGACGGTCCTGTTTGAGCTTGACATGGTGAAGCTCAGCTTGGGCTTGGTCAAGGGCGATTCCCAAGGATGCCACCACTTTTCCAAGCTCCGACAAATGGGCTTCGTATGTGGCAATTCTACTGGATGAGGCCATCTGTTCTTTTGTCTGAGTAAATTTGATTTGTTAAGGTCCTATATTTATACTAATCATGTGATCACTGTTCGAAGACTATATTAACAACAGTCAAAATTCTTAACATTAAACCATAGAAGTTGAAATCTTATAAAAACATTTTTCATAAAGAGACAGTTAACTGAATCAAGAGGGATTTTCCATTAATGAAACTTTGGGTCGTTACATCTCTACCTCAGTTAAAATTAAATGATGTATTTATACATCCTTATTAGAACATGAAGATTTCTACAGTGTAATAAACCCATAAAATAGGAATGTTTTCTAGGGATTTAATACATAATAAATGTGAAAAACGTTTTTGAAGAGGAATATTATGGGAAATTTTAAATGTTTCTAAAGTGTCATTTTTAAAAATATACATTTCTTTCATTGTTAGTATATCAATTTAATGGTATGTGAATATCAATTTCACTAATAATGGAAATGGGTCATGAATCCTCATACAATAATTTTAAATTTTTTCTAAATCTGATTTTATTTCATTTCTAACATGGTTATATAATTCCTCCACTCTTAGTCCACTCAAAAATTCACTTGGTTGAGGTTATTATATAACCTCAAACACATGTCCTTGTACACTAGAGGACACAGACTAGTGGTATGGGCATAATGAATGAAATTGGGATACAATTCCCTGAAATCTATATATCTTCTAAAGATGAGATTTTCCTGCGTACGTGTCAACATGTGGAGAAGCCACGCCTCCACCTCCATAAAAATACCTAAAATCATTCTCCATTTTCCTCGATGCCCAACCGTGACCCTCTCGAATACGCTCTCCTCGACGTCTTGGGTTCCATCTATACCATATCCATTCGAAGACGATCCTCTGCTGCTCAACCTGCTGAAAAAACCCTCAACATGCTCCATCTTCATGTGAGGATTCCTCCAGAAGCAGCATCTCATCTGATAAATTTAACTGAAACATCACGCAGTTAGAAAAATATCTCTTCAAAACATCACATCGGTGGTCCTTCGAGACTTCGTCTTCTCACCTATAGAAACATCATGTTTCCAAATCACTGATTCGAAACGCTCTACCATTTTCGATTCATCGTTGTCCGATGACTTCACTATGATAGTCCACTTAAATCTAAGGTCTGTGTTTATTGTCGACACACCGTCTTCACCTCTTCAAATATCCACAAACTAGGGTTTTGTCAACTACTCCGTTCAGTGTACAAACTATAGGGTTTCAAGTCCATCTTCATCGGCTACCAGGATTCTTTCCTTCGTAACCCAGGTTGTCCTCATCTAAATCTACTTCTGCATTGATTTTGAATATTTGGTTGTTGATCCATTACATTATTTTATATTTTAGATAATTTTTAGGATCTTAATTGGGTCTTTATTATTATTTTCATGTACTATAAATTATATAAGATGAAGGCCTTAAGACCTTTCACTTTTTTTTGGAGCTATCCATCTCATGAAAATTGTCAGTGATATGCAATGATCGATTCCAGACGAGGAAGCTACATTGAGCTAGAAAACTTTTCAATTAGTATAATCATTGTAGGTGAACCAATGGACATGACTATAAACCCATATGAAATTTATGAAAGAAATTTTGTCTCAATGTAGTATCACTTATTGAAAAGTTATGGTATTGTTTTCTTTGTTTGTCTTCTATTGTGTGGATTCGTTTGATTACTGGAGTAGGGTTCTCACTGAATGACAATTATTTTTATGGAAGGTACTGGTTCAAATAAAATAGGTACCTAGAAATTTAGCTGGGACTATCATGGCTTCCTATATATGCTCATTCAATCTTCTAGACTAAAAATTTGTTTGAGTTTTTTTCTTGTAGAAACATCTCATTGCATTATTCTTGGTTTTATGTGTAAATGAATACTGGATTTTTTTCTGGTAGAAACCTCTCATTGAAGAACAATATTTTGTATGGGACAGTGTTGGTTCAGTTGAAGTTGGTACCTGGAAATCCTTTACTATATTTAACAATGTCAGTTTCTAGATCCACATGAATTTATACAATTAACTATACATTAATTTTTATCATCCTCACGTAGTGAAGAAGATAAATCCAGATGACTGTTCATGGAATTATAGAATGAATGTATTTGATTTATATGAATGTAGGAGGTTAAGAATAAGTGACATAACATTTATGGCTCAAGGAGGTTTGATCTTGTTGTTTTTTTACCAACTAATTAATCATCTTGATTTGATTTATGGTCAAGGACTCAATAATTAAATATCTATATATCTTCTAACGTTGCATTTTTACTGCTATCATGTCACCTTGCCACACATCCATGTATAACTCATCCACTGTATCCAATGCTCCACACCCAAAAATACCTCTCGCCATCCAGATTTCGATCAGGAATTTCCATTGTCACTCCCCCCAGCACGATTCAACTTCTCGATTCCACTCTCCATGCTACATGGTTCCTGAAGCCCTCCATGATCCCCCCTCTCCGAATCCTCAATATTTTTTCCTCCCCTCCCTGAATCCCCTCTCCAGTTGCGACTCCACCTACGCATGATCCACCTTCGGCTCCTCTGAATGCATCTCGTCCAACAATGCTTTCTGTTTGTCCAACAATTTCACCAAGATCTACCACCCAAATCTACGGTTACTGGAGTTACTCGAAACTATGTCTTCGGATCCTCCACCTACGCCTTCTCTACAACTGGTTACTCCGCCTTCATCTCTTTCACAACAGGGTCCTATGGTCTACCTAGGGTTCCCACTCTCTCGAGAACGCAGCGAGTAAGGCCAAGTATAAACCACTTTCAAACATATAAATCCTGATTTTCTTGTAAGATATTGAAGATAAAAAATCTTCTATTTTCAGTCAAGATGGCATTGGAATCTGCATTACAGATCATTCTATAGAAAATCGATATTTGGGTTGCTACTCGAGCAAGGTCAGTATACATGACATCCCTTGCTTTTCTTGGAAATCTATTGTTTTGAGAAATAACGCCGCATTGCCCATTCCAAAGTATTGCAACTGGTAACTCCTCCTACATTGATGCAGTTAGCATATTAATGTAGTAATATAAGATTATTAACAGCTTAATCTTTTGTAATGATTCATTATCTCTATTGGCATCTGATAAATCTGCTAATATATTTCCAGTACTGTCACTCTGTGACTAATGGTGAATTACTATCGGACAATTTATATTATGCATTTTTCATGGATGATGCAATGCTGCACCATAGTAGTCTTTTTATATTGTAAAGCCTAATTTTTAGTAAGATATTGAAGAAAAACATCTTATATTTTAATCATGATAGCATTGTAATCTTCAGTACAGATCAATCTCTAGAAAATCCAGATTCAGGTTGCTCCTCGGTCCAGGTCAGTATACATGACATCCCTTGCTTCTCTAGGAAATCGATTTTATTGAGAAATCACGCCACAGTGTCCATTACAAATTATTGTAACTGGTAACTCCTATTACATTGATGTGGTTTTCATATAAATGTATTAATATTAGATTATTAACAGGTTACTCTTTTTTTATGATTCATTAACTCTATTGGCATATGATAAATCTGCTAATATATTTCCAGTACTATTACCCTGTGAACAATGGTGAATTACTATCAAAAATTTTATAAAATTTATTTTTCATTTATGATGCAATGCAGCATAACAGTAGGCTATTTATATTGTTTTCATATTAAATATTTGGTGTTTGGATCTAATTCCAAGTTCATCCATCCCTTCCAAAGGAAAATCCTTCTACATGCCTCCATTTTACTCCATATTTATGGATTATAATGAACATTGCATTAATCAATTTCAGAGTAGCAGTTAGTTAAAAAATTAAGAAACTTGGTATCTTGGGAGTTATTGGATTATTCTATGCATCATATTGGTTTAATGATTTATTTATTCATTTATTGTAATCGGTCAACTTATAGTCTGCATTTTGACATTGGTTTATGATAATATCAAACTTTTACTCTGTGGAAATATTGTTTCTTCCTCTTCTTAGAGGACACAAAATGTGCTATAAGTGGCTTAAGACACTTGCCAGTGTCCACTTGATTCTCTTTTTGAACCTGTTTTTTTTTCTGATAATGGTTTTTGAACATTAATTATTGATTCATAGAACAAATTACTTTATTATAATAACTATATTATTCTTAATAATGATTATTAATTTTATGGAATCATTGTTTATGTTTTATCATTGATTAGTGTTCTGATCATTGTTTGTGGATGTCAGGGGACACTACCTACCATCTTACTAGTGAAAGTGCATTTGGGACCTACTAAGGACCATTCACTATAACCAAATTTCTGAAATATCCCCTTCCTCTTATGATTATGTGGTACATAAATCCAAAGGTATTTTGTAAAATTACTCTTCTCAAAAGTTCACATTTCATAATTATTTTTTTCATAATTTCAGGATCTAGTTCAATAGGCTCTATAAAACCAGGGATATCAATGAATTGAATTTGAACAATATGACAATGGAATGTATGGATGAACAAGGTAAGGGTCCATTTGAGAAAACATTCCAAAAACATCTTATAACACATATTCCTGTTTGTATTCATAATGTATTATTCCAGCCCAAAATATATCTTCCTACCCAAAATATATTTATTATATCCCAATTTAAATATTTTATGATCTATAGGCTATGATATGTTGGTCCCACGAAGTTATTCTTCTTCTTTTTGGAATCATGTTTGAAAAACCAACTTCCCATGATAATTATGTTTTCTAATTTTAGTTTCTTCGATTATAAACACTAATCGCATTTCATTCCATTGATATTCTCTGAGATCACATCATATTATAAATTTTTTGGGTAGTTTTTTTGGGTTATTTTATTTGTTATTTTTTTTAATATTTTTATTTGATTATTTAAAATGAAGGTATCTAATTTCCATACTGTCATGCCAGCGTTTTATGATAAAAATAAAGGTCATATAAATTCTTCTTTTTTTGATTTTAAATTTTTTTATCATTTATTTGTTTAAAATATAACTAAATGAGGGGTGCACATTAGTTATTCCTCTTCTATATGGTTTCATGTATGAATAAAAAATTTATTTGTTTGAGATAAAAATAAAATTCCTTTTCATATATTTGTATATATATCTAATACTATATGCAATTTAATTATATGTTTGTGTATTTTATTGCATGTGTTTTTTATACAACATGTTCTATAAATATTCCCATCTACAAAGCTCTTCTGTTTATAGTTGATACGTTGTTTAGATATCATGTTTGTTTTGTTTTAGTTTATTTGATATACCAAACATGAATTCTATGTTGATTGTGTTGTTTTAAACTGAAAAATCAGTTAATTTATTTAATGAAGCCATTTACATCTTTGTTTCCTTATTTTCAACTGTAGATTCCATTTAAAATTTTTATTAATAGTTAAATTGTTATGTTTTTTGTAAATTTATGTTTTTATATTTCTGTTGCATCGATTTTTTATTTCTTGTAATAGATTTATATGTTTATTTATGAGAGAATATGTTTTGGGTTTTAGGTTTCTAAATAATGAATATTCTGGTTGTCATTCTTAAATGAAAATACATCTAGTTCCGAGGAATTTCATGGGTGTGTATGTAGCCATGTCACAACATACATGGTATCCATATTCATGCCTTTGAATTCATCACTTCCAGAATTAGAATTATCAATTTCAATCACTTTATTGTGCTTTTTTTAAATGATTTTTAGGAATATAATCCCAATCAGATTGGATTTACCATTTTACCATTGGGTTTTATGTCTTTATTACACATATTTTCTTACTAAACAAGCAACACCTGAATCGTCACCCCATTTTATAGACTCAATTTGAGAATGAGTTTCCTAAATATGCATGTGCTCATTATCATATGTACGTTCTATATGGAGTTATAATACATGATTTTCACCTATCCGTTGATTCCTGGTTTCATTAATTTCATTACTTTATCATTGCAGGCTCATATTTTTCATTTTCAAGAGATAGTTGTGCAACATTCTGCGTGTGAATTTGGAACACCTTTCATAACGAGTTCTATATATTTTGTCGAATTGTATTCCAATATTAAGTATCACTATTTTGGGATTTTCATAATATAGAATAATCATGTTCATTAAATTATCATCATACTGTAATATATTTTATGTCTCCATTTACATGTAAAAATCATGTTCATTAACTATTGTGACCATTTACCAACAATAATCATCTCCAATATTAAGTGTCATTGTTTTGTGATTTTAATATAAGTTATATGTCTACTTACCTATAATAATCATACTGTAGTAAACAAGTTCATTACCTATTCATCATACTCTTAACATATATTATCTAATACTCGTATTTCAATATTGACTACTATTCATTCTAAATTTTGAACATCAATGTAAAAATATTTTTGATTTTCTAGAAAGTGTACATAACTGCTGAATAAGTCCAGTATGAGGTGCATAAATTGTTTTTGTAATATTTCATAGCTAATTATCCTAATTTTTAAATTTCAATTTCAATTTTTTTCAATTTTTATGTACAAAATATCGTCACTATGTTGTGGCACTGGCGGAGGGTATATCTGTCTCGAGGATATGATTAGCATGGAAGCATTGTTGTATGCACTGTGAAGCCACTGCATATAAGTACTTGGTTAGCGCTATTCTAGAACAGTATCTCCAACCCCTACAGAAGGTATCATTATAAGGTTCGTATTCAAATTCTCATCGATTAGTAACACTTGATTGTTGATGTATAATCGTTGTTTTGTAAGATAAAAAGCAGCAGACTTGCTTTCATCCATTATGGTGCACCTATTTTCTTCTTACTTTTCCCCTATATTCATCGCCAGTCTTTGAGATCGTTGAAACTCACCCACCACAAGAAAACACTCTTAAAACATTTTTACATGCTTTTCTGAATATTAAAATTTCAAAACATATAAGTAATTTGTAAAAGTTGCATGTGCAAGAACTATTGTATGTCATTTGGAGAGGTAAATACCAAGTCATCCATTAGAAGACTCCTTTCATATGCCATTATGCATTGGTCGATACTGTTGATGTAGTCCCAATGTCCAATTCAGTACATGTATATCACTACAGTAAATCATTTTATTTAGATGATGGCACAATGATGGAGGTATTTACTATTACATTTTTATGTAAGACTTATTTCACAGTATTTTTATCAAATATATTTTCTACTACAAGGTTATGAAACACAGTGAATATATCTAGGATAGGGGCTCCACTACAAAAACAACTATAACCTCTACTAAAGGGATTTTACTAACACGGATTTATGATGACATTCTCCTAAGATCACATCAGGCATTATGAAAAATGAGAAGCTACTATTTCAAGTATATTATCCTACTAGATTGAAATCTATATCATCCCTTATTTTCTTCTTTATATTATTTACAGGTTCACACAAGGTAATGAATCTTTTATAATACATTATCCTATTTCAATAGTCCAATTATTATTTTTCATCAGCATTTTCCTTCTTCTGATAACAGTAAATAAAAAACTTGACATCCAACCATAGTAGTAACTCATCTATTATTTTCATTGATTAGTGGATCATGTATTATATTTCGGTAATAAATGATTTTTTAGGGTAGTAGAACATTGTTTTTCTTTGAGCATATGGGTCAAGCATTTTTTTGGGTAGTGGATCATGTAACTCATTAGAGGAGTGGACCATGTGTTTCATTAGATTAGTAGTTCATGTGTTTAATTAGACCAATTTTCCATTTTTAAAAGGAGTAGATCAACAATTTTAGAGATAAAGATCACGTATTTTGGAGAATCATATAATGCATTATAGAAAGGGATAATTGTATTGGTTGAACTAATTATAACTTCTCATTTTGATGGATTAGATGATCATTTCATTCTTTTAATTTAGTTATTAGTTTCTATTGGAGAATTGGATCATGTTTTACTTTATTTGTTATATATGCCTACCGGATTTTGTATATCATCATACTCAATTATACTGTATTGATGATGTATCCATATTTTAGATTAGTGGGTCATTTTTCGCATGAAAAGTTTTTGTTATGTGGCTTAATTCAGTGTCTTACTTGACCCACCATGGGCATAAATAATGACTTGGTTCCACAAAATGGTTTGAAATTCAAATAACTACAACACATTATATCATAAACAATATTAGTATCATATGAATGCATGAAATTTTATTTTCTATTGGAAACAAGATAAATAATTAAATCTTATTTCTATTAATCATGTTATTTATAAGTACAGAACATATGGTAATTGGAAGATTCTCTTTTTTCCCTTCATGATTTATCATTAATTAAGAATGTTAATGTTTCCTATCATTGAAGAATCATGATCGACTAAATAATTCATTTCATTTTTTGCACGCTTGGGCTTAGCACTGAAGATCACCCATTAGGAACATGTATTGATGATTGCGACGATATAGTAAGTAAAATTTTGGTTTTTAGAAAATTCATGCACTTGTATGAGTTTTCATGTTGTATATGTACATATTAATGCAAACTATTATTTATCATTTAATCCACAAATGCATTGTTTTTTCAGTTAATTATAACTGTTTTGATAGTTCATTTGAGCTTGACAATGACTTGAAGCATGATGTTCATTATGGAAAACTCAGCTTTAGAGGCAAAAAGGTATTGGAGAAATTTAATTTTATACACACTGGATTTCATGTTTTCTTTTTGTGTTTTCCTGGCTAATTAACTATGTGTTCATTGAATTTTTTTATGATCAGGTATGATTTATGTTTTGAATGTGTTTAGTGTCATGACTAAACAATGTTATTTCCATTTGGCTTACAGGTGTGGGATTTCAGTGATATTTTCTTTATTAAAGGTATTCTCCACTAATTTGAATCTCTTGGGACCCATTTGACTATGAAATATGTATTTTGGTTTATATTTCCATTGGTTATGTTTAACTGAACCTTGTATTTTCATAATTCCTTTTTTATTTCTTTCTGTTGGACCATCCATGCACAATTTAGATCATCCACGGTATTTTCTAGAAGGTATGTTTCACTAATTCTATAAACATGCTCCCTGGGGATGGCATGAGAAACAACATATATAAGGAAATATGTGTTTTACATAACGATTGGTATACCTATTTTTTGGCATATATTTTAATTTTTTTGCAGGAAATCTGGGGATGCAACTATTTTGAACAGAGGAAATTTCATCCTTTTTAATATAAAAACACACAGTAGCCTTTAGGTATTCTATAAATTCTACTATTTTGGAAATTCCATCCTTTTTGGAGAAATGAAATTCCATCCTTTCATGTAGTGGGATTAGAGGGTTATGCTTTATAGTTTCGTTATATTTATGGATTTCTGTGTGATTACATGTTATTGTTATGTGTTCCCTCTCCTATATCACTTTATATGGATGTCTCATATATCCTCTCAATGGACTCTCTATGTTGCTGGCTGTCCTCACATATTTTTTGATCTTTTATGAAAATTTTGAGTTAGGGTTAATCAATGGTTTTATTTGATACATGTATATGTGTTCAACAATAATTACTATTTTCATGCCTCTTTATATGCGGGGATCTGGATGTTTTGAAACAGATTTGATTTTCACTTTTTTTACAGACTTTATATGTTTTCAAATACATTTCTGTTTTCCTACCTTTTATGTGTTCACATGAATTTACTTGATATTTGATGATTATGTAAACATCTTCCCTATGAAATATGATGATTCCGTAAACATGAACTTTTGGGATGACTTGAGCAGCAACATATATATAGACATATGAGTCTTACATAACGATTGGTATGCCATATGTTTGGCGCATATATTAATATATATTTTTTATTTCGCAGGAAATCTGGGGATGGTGAAATTTTGAATAGAGGAAATTCCTTCATTTTTAATATCTATCAAACCAATATTTAGGTATTCTATAAATTCTACTCACTTCAATATATATCTCTAAAATACTGATCATTTTCATGATTAATTTTAATCATCCTTTTGGAACCATGCATATTTTCTTTAAGGACAAGCTTGTATTCTCATTAAATTACTTAATGGTGCAAGCACATCGCACGTCATGTTGTCAATGTATCATGAATACTCTATATTGTTTTCTAGGGTGTTGGTTCGGAAACCAACTCATTCATTTTATCACTATTTTAGACCATTCATTTTTTATTGTATATTTTCCTATTAGAAATAGTGAGCTTGAAATGGGTGTTGTGCAGCCTATGGCCGCCGGTTTTCATTGCAGGATTCAAAAGGTAAAGTTCAAATTATGTTATATAGGTTTCTAATTAATTATTTTATGTTAACATTCAGTTTTTTGATTATATAAATTCAGGTATTCTTATTTTAATCATTTTTTTCAATACATAAAAATCTTCCAGGTATTTGAAGGTGGATTTTTTTACAGCGACATAATAGATCAATGACATTAATACTTATGTTGAATGTTTAGTTATGCGGTTTATACTAATTTTATATAATAATTATTTCATGTTATTTTTATAATATCGCAGTGACATTAATATTTTTGTAATTTCATTCATGTTCATTTTTTAATGTACTCTAACTATTATCCATTTTTTCTTTTTTTCATGTATTTAATGTTGGATACTTGTGTTGTTTTCTACATCATGACCTATTTTATTTTCATTATTTTTTTATGTTTTCATTGACATTCATTTCATTTTTTTCAAAAATGTTCTTTTTCTTTTCAATTGAATGTTATCTACTATATTTAAATTTCAATTTTAATGTATGTTTTCTTTTCCTTTAATATTCTCCTATATGTTTTCTATGATTTCAAATATGTTTATTATCCTTCTATATTCTCTTATTTATTTTCCTCATATTCTTCATCATGCATTTGTATGGTTTATTTTGTACAGTGAAGGTATACTTATGTTTTCATTATATATTTTTATATATTCTCCAATATGTTTTCAATATTCTCATATATGTTCTCCTATGTTATTTTCTGTTACTTATTTTCCTATATTTTCAATTCTCTATTTTTTTCCAATTATAATTCAATATTAATTATCAGTATTTTTTTTCAATCTATTCATTATTCATGTTCATTATTAACTTTGAAATATAGTTTTCTCTTCTTGAAATTATGAATTGAAGGTATTGTCGTGTAAACGCACAGGTAAGTACTAGTTAGCCTTAAAAACAGTGTAAATAGACAAATACATATTTATATATATATATATTAATCTAAGCACAAAAAATGAAGTAAAACACAATGTTATAACAATGTATCACACATAAATAAATAATCATACAACAATTGATATCCTTTAACGATGATCCAATAAACAAGATAAATAAAATTCAATTACATAATCATTACTACATTTTTTATCACCCCACAATACAATCAAAATATCCTTATACCCTTAACCATTGATATAATGAACTACATCACATCCCGTGATAACCATGAATTATATCATCAGATCTACAAATAGAGTAATGAACAAATGCAGTGTATGAGAATATAACATAGTAGTGAATATCTAAGAACCACTAATATATGTAGTCATATTAATACGTATTAATATGAAAATAAATATATAAAATGATCACTAACACTTTATGTAATAACATGCCCACAAAGACACTCAATGAGGTGAACCTACATATATGGTCATCATGTTCCAACCAGGAAACCATGAATCCTATTAATGCCAATATCAATGAAATGATAAAATACCATTACTTAATTATTTTATATGTATATGAATATAATAGATGATTATGTTATTATTTTATTGGAATATCTAATGATACATTCCATGGGGGTATAAATACCAAATAATGTCAAATCACACTCTCTAGGATTGTGTTATTTATAATTCCCAAACTCATCCATCGAAATGAAGCTGTAGTTCATCCTAATAATATTTTGTAATATCCAAAATTATCCCCCTCATTCAAGAGATTCATATAACCCAGTCCAACATCACATAAACATATAACTCTATATCACTACCTTCTCACTAAAGGAGATGTTCATGACAACACATTCTCGCTCATGGTGATGCTAAAATATTTTCATGCCACACTATCTCAAACATGTATTTCCAAGAAATAATACATAAATAGGACCCCATCTCACTCATTGATCTATATCTATTTCCATCTCAAACATGACATAGCCATTAATTTGGGTCTACAATACCGGAAAATAAATATCACATACCATTAGAATAGGCATGAAATAGAAAAATATGGCTCAGAACCCGTCACCCAAAACAACATATTATTCTAAAGGCACTAGTAACTCAATACCTTTCCCTTCTTTGTAATTTTTACACACATTCATATTTTCATCAAACCGATGTGTCTTTATGGATAATATGATAATTTTGAAACATAAATATAAATGCGAATCAAAATTTCCATCTATAAAACCCCTTAGTATTCTCAATTCTTGTCCAAAAACATTTTTATGACATGTACTGGTGCCTCTTCTCACATATCATATGTGTGATCTCCCAACCATTTACATGGTGTAAACCCCAATCTATTATAAATTTCATGTTTTTAATGTCTTATCTTCCCCCATACCACATGAAAAGAGTCGTATAATCTTATTAGAGTGTACTTTGACACTAGTTTAACTTGTGACCATATCTCATGCTATCGCTTGACCTGAATCCCCACATTCCTTATAAATATCATTATATACCAATATTATGACCTCTCATTACCACCCAAACCTCGATATCTACCCAAGGCCTCACATAAACAATTATAGATCAATTTAAACAAATGAACATTGTCTTAGGGTGATTATAATTTACCTATTTTCTAATGATAACTTATTCCATGTACAGGTAGCCCAACACAAATGTGTCTCTTTAACACAAGAAACCCTCTATCCTTAATCCTCATATTATAACCCATAAATTATGTTATAATGAAAAATTATATATAAAAGGACATATTAAATTATTACATAGGTTTTATCTACCCCAATGAATCAGTTACCACCTAAGTCATGTTTTCAACCCCCTTTCCTAGGTCCTTCCAAACAGTATGGATGCCCTTATCATCACGTGATCTACTTTCTCACAACATATAATATATATAATTAATTATAACAATTTATAAATGATTATTTATACTAACATAAGGATTTTCATTTATCCAAAACATCATCATGAATCCCCATCACACCAAAACTACTTGAAGCAATTTGTATTGTGATCTATCTAAACACATTATTACCTTCCGCACTATAGAGAATTGCAATCTGACAAGTGGGACATGGAATGAACAAAAATAGTATTATTCTTCCAAGATATTATTTTTTACATACTCTTATGTGAAAATGATAAAAAAACAACCTCTTAGACCAAATTACATATAAAAAACAACTATTAGAGAAGTTCTCGTACTAATATTTCCTATTATAAATTTAATTCATTAATCACCAAATAATCCAATATAAAAATTTAAATTCCCCCCCCCCCAAATATTTTTCTTCAAAATTCATGGGTCATTAGAAAACTACCGAAACAAACACAACTCATACCTATAATGTCAATTTATACCCAATATAATCAAAATACACCATCCTAGGTAATTAATTCTTCACAGACACCCCATGTTTGACCTTTGAAATTCCAAAAAATTATTTGTTTTATATCTATATACATAAAAGTTCATTTTTCACTAAGTTCAACCTAACCTATCACCCCAACGCTAGAACCAATACCATAGACACATCCCCAATCTAACTCATTGAATAATGTTTTATTCGTCCAATTCATTTTGGATATTCTAATTCTCCCCCAAATAATACATTAACCACAAGAGTCTATTTCAACCATTTATTTTACCTAACATATGATTCACCATTCAAAAACAAACATAACAATTTCTAATGACTTGTTTGATCTGGTTTTCTACACATCATATCAAATTCCATGTTAAAAGAAGAATTCATTCCTCAGTTAGATTAAATTTTCAAAACAAATTCCACCTAATCCCTAGATTCATTACAAAAACACAGAACATTTCAAGACATAAAAACATTTATAATTAAATACCATCATGATCGTGTATTTCATAGGATTTATTCCTAAGTGTGATACCATGTTAATTTTTTCTGTCCAGTTAGTGAATCCTAACATATAATAGCAGATAGTTTTGAGATCTATTCCCCCACTCTATAATCTATCATTAATCTAAAACACATTAGGAGTAACATGGATGAAACAAAAGATAAATCATATATTCAATAATTCAATTAATAATATCATTCCCAATGATAATGTCACATGATACCTATTACCACATATGAAATCATCAGCACCAACTCATATTTGTTACACATATGTTACCTAACAACCCATATGATCATTCTCATGGTAGAATCAAAATGTGAAGTTCAATTATAAGAAATATCCACCTTGGAATCCTAACACTATGTCTGGAATAGTTCCCATTACTTGTTCCCCATCCTCATTTGACATCTCCAAATAGAGATATCTAATCACATCATATTTATGTGACCACTCTCTAGAAAAATGTTTACTTTGGGATGACATATCTTACTCAACATGTACACCATGACTTTCATATTGACATAGGATGTAGATTCCAAATAATCATGATATGTATGACTATATTACAAATTGCAACTCATGCTAAAACCACTCATTCATTTTCAATAGAAATAGGATTTCATCCTTGTTAGCCTCACACTATCACTCTCCTGCAAAAACTACCAAATGATCACATCTATCTAATAATGGTCTTCATAACATAGTGAATTTGTTACTAGAAATGTAAAATTTAAAAATTTCATAATGATAAATAATTATAGTTAATAGAGTCTCAATGTCATGTTGTCTTCTCTTCCCAAGGAATGCTTTTTCCCTAATGAATTTTACTAACTATATTCAACGATGTGTCCATGTATGAAGAACCATAAACATGCATGTGAAACTATATAATTTACACCACCTACCACCAAAAAATAGTTATCAAAAAAATCCCAAAACGCCAAAACCTCGACATTGACTATACATACCTCATTAATGTTTCTATCATCACTAATGATCATATATCATATAATAAATCAAAATAAATAATATTATTAATTTTTAATGAATAAATAATATTAAATAAATGAGGTATATTTATTGAAAAAAATAATTATCAGACATTATTTAATAAAAAAATTCAAACTTATCATGTCTTGATTCTCACAGTTGTGTGGAACCATTCATCAACAAAAACTATCACAGTGAGACCCATTACTACTTCTATATTCTATATTGTCCTTTGATCACTAAATCTCTTCACATTGGATAAACTAAACCACTACATATTACTTATTCATCATCGAAAAATATCTCTAGATGTTTATCAAATGAAGTTATTATGAATCAGAACAAAAATTAGAGACAAAATCCCGTTTTTGAGGATCATGATACCTATTATCTCAAAAAATTATGGAATCTAATATTCATGAGTCAATAAAGTGTAAGAATTTTAACATAATTTTAAACTTATATTGGAAACTAAATTTTAACCAAGGAAATATAATATTACGAATAAAAATGAAATTTAACTTCCTATGAAATTTTGATATACTGATTATAAATTATGTCTTCACATATTTCAATAAAATTTATAATTAAATTAATTTTATATAAAAATTTAAATTGAAAAATATATAAAAAAATATATTTCTAGAAACAATTATAAATAAAACATAATTATTCTTAATCTTATTTCATTTAAATTACTATTTAATTTCTGTCAATTTATATTTTATAAATTAAATCATTTGATTATAGTGATTTAATCCCATTAAAAATAATTATTTACCCTATATAAATTCATCTTTATATAATTTCATTACAAATAAAGTATTTCATTAAATTTTATATACAGAGGAAATATTTAATATTGAAAACAAAATTAATATGAATAACATGTTTTGAAATACAGAAATACAAACAAAAAAACACACCCACACACACACACCCATATATATAAATATTTCAAATAACATATTGGATATAATTATATAATTACCTATAATTATTGAATTATATAATGAATATTTAATACCAAAAAATTAGATAACATTATTTTAAAAATTGGATTCTAATAAACAAAATGACCATATTTATAATGATAAAATTTCTAAAAAATATGTCCAACATTTATATTACATTTCAATATATTTCTATATAATCATTTATCATACATATTTATATCATCCTATCAATTTCAATGGTATTTTTAATTTTTTACTTAATACGATAGCTATAATAAAATATATGATCTTCAATAAAAACAATTAAGAAATAGATTTTGTGTTTGTTATATTTTTATTTCAATTTTTTTACCCCACCTATTTTATTCTTAACGATGTTTCATATTGCGTTATCATAATGTAAATTTTTTTATCATGTATGATTATAATATATTCCAATATAACATGTGTATTACATGGTATCATAAGAACAATATTTATTTAAGGATAAATACATTTTAATATATCGGGGTTTTGGAAATCATCAACCATTAAAACAAATGCATAATAGAAATTTCATTACTCGAGAGAAACCAAATGAGGGAAATTTTTCATTTATAATTCATTGGGTTCCTATGTTACTTGTTCTATATTAATATTCAATTAAATAACATTAATGGTACTATGGGGATTCATTCGAAGAATATAATCACTAAGAACTAGGATCTATAACTTTTAACCTCATTTGATTAATCATTTTATAGTGGTATTACTATTTTGTTCAGTATATGTTAAGTGTTAAGTATAGAGTTTCCAAAAAATGAAATGTGGAACATATAATATATATTCAATAAGTATAGTAGAAGTGAAAGAGAGTAATATAACATAAAAATGGAATTGAACATTTAAAAATGGAAGTATATCTTGGGCTAAAAAAATTTATTAACCCAAATCACATTACATTATTGACCCAAAAATTGACATTACATATTATAGTGAATTTATACTAGTGTTAAAAGTATTACATACACGATTGTATTTATGGTATATATTTTTAAGTAACTAGTTTGTAAATCATACAAAATAAATCAATATTTTATAAATTGGACCCTTCTAATTAGTGTGCAATTTTTCTATATTACTAATACTATATAAAAGAAACAATGATGGTTTTCATGAAAAATCATTATAATTATCTACATGGATACTTATTTCCACTAATCCATCAAAATAAATTTTGTAAAACATTTCAAAATGACCAATGAGAACAAAAATCTCAATAAAAATAAGAAAAGAATAATTTTTTTCTCCTCTAGAAAATAATTAAATACCATAAATGTTATAAATTTTTACCATATAATATTTTTATATTTAATTAAATAGTTCCACATAAAGAACAAACTAATTATTCTCTATGATAACTATTAATAAAAATGGAAGAAAAATAAATATCCTTTTTTGAATCATATATTATTATAATAATATATTATTTTTCAATCAACTAGAGAACAATTAAATTCATATGATAGTTTTCCATTAGTAACTCCTTCATTCTTCAATATAAAATCTTGTATCATTACCCAACATATTATAGTAATATTGATTTTCAAACTATAGATAAAATATATAGATATCACACATCATATAAGTTATATTAGGATCACTCATCATATAATTTCTGTCAAGATCACCCATAATCACCTGTAATGACATTATACCATATCAAGAATAAATTTTTTAACTTAAATATTTTTTTCATAAAAACCATGAAATCTAATTTGAACCCATATTCAGAAGAGTTCTCATGTATGGTAATACCCTTTATCATCAAATATAATTAAATATTAAATATCCAGAACCAATGGATTAAGAATTTTCCTTTAATTAAAAAATTGAATCATGTAAAGGAATCTAAAAATCAAATAATGGTTTTCGTAACCTGAAAAATTATTTCTCATCATATGGATTAAAATGGAAAAATAATTGTTTTTCTTTTTGTAAAGAAATTTAGATAATTCCATATGAACAATACACTTAATTCCAATTCAAATGTTCAAAAAATTGACATAAAATTCACTTTATAAAATATCTGGGACATTATAAATGTATCCATAAATTTTAAAATAAATTCTAAATAAGGAAGGAAATAATTTTCATGGAAACCATTAAAATATGATTCTTTAAAGAATTCCCCTTACCACAAATCTTACTGGTCATTTATTTTTTTTAAGTTCCTGAATAAAATATTCTTAATTATTTAAATTAATATTAATCCTCTTGAAATTCATTATTCGTTTTTATTTTATAAAATACAATTTTAAAAAAATAAAACATAATAAATTAAATTCACATTGTACATTTTGAATATATTTGAATCATATGTGAAAATAGAATTTGGTATATTGGATAGGGTCAATACAAAAATATTCAATAATACTATCAATAATAATCATGTAATTATAATATTTTTTATTCGTTATTTTTAATTTTAAAAAAAATGATGATATATTTTTAGTCTAAATTTAAAATTAAAAAATCAGGGTGAAGTTAGATCATGCATACACATGAGAAACATTTACATTTTCCAAAAATCATTATGTATAAAACATAAGTATTTTTTCATTATATAATGATAATTAAATAGTCATTACAATATTATTTGTTTAAAATGACACATATAAATGCATATATCATCTGTGCGTTGTGGTAATGAAATCAAATCACATCACATCATATAAGTGGTAGTTAATGTGATCATTGGATGGACATTATAATTTTATGAGAATTGAATTATTAGAAGGTACATAATATAATATCATTGATAATTTATAATTCATTCATTAATAATATATATATATATATATATTATAAATCTAATTTTGTAACATACCATTAGTGTATGTGATGGAACAATAATTACACCAGTTCATTATTCGGTAGTCCTTCATACACACAAATGGTATTTTTGTTTCCATTTTTTGGAAGAGTAGATTGATTACAATGATTCCACAGGAATACTAATATATATATATATGGAATATAATTAATTTTTATCAATATTTTAAGATAATTTTATAGTGGTAGAAGATTAAATAAAATGAAAAGTCATGGATATTAACTATAAATCTTCCTCAAATAAATACTTTACATTTAAACCAAAATATTTCATTGGTTGTATTTCTGATCCATCCATGGTCACCAATACATCAGAAGGGTTTTATAGAATGAATTTTGTTATATATATTCTAATTATAAATTTTTAAGGGTGAGAAGAGGATGATATGTGGTTACCTTTTATTTGATATGTGAAGGGGGTTCTTTGAATTTACTAAAGTATTTAATTAATATAAATTAATGATTTCAATCAAATGGATGAAATTAGATAATATTGGACTGTAAAATGTGTCCGAATAATATTATATATTATATTTTTTACATGTTTAAATTATATTATTGAGATTCTCTTTTTTTCGACCCTCTGTTAAACATTTTTACAACTATGGTGCTATTAAGGTTTTTTTACTATTATGGCGTTAATATAGATATTAAAAAGGGAATTGGTTTCCCAGTGGAACATGGATTATATTTTAATCTATATCCTAGTAATTTGGAAAAATATATTGTATAAAAAAATTTAAAACATTTAATATGATATCAATTATTTAAAAATAAAATAAATGTCATTTTTGGAACTATTATTTAATTAGACTCTTAAAATGTCATGAGAGAAATTGAATTATAATATCAATTTTTCAGTTATTCAGAAAATTTTATATTTAAATATAAAAATAGTGTTACATAAAAAATACATCAAATTTAAAAACATTTTATATTTCCAAAATCATTTAATTTTTTATATTAATTGAGTAAAAATTGTGTATGAGTTAGATAATTTTTTAAAATAAGAATTTCGTCAATAAAAATTAAAATAAAATAACAATGTTAAAAAAATATTATCTCTAAAACTATAATTTATTACTGAAAATATTCTTAAATTATCATGTTCTAATAAAATAGAGATAATAAAATAGTGATAATAAAATTTTAAATTTTTCATTATATGAAATTATATAAAGGTCAAAAATTTTCCCCCTAGAAAAAAGTCATATATTCAAAATTATAATGATTGAGAATTAAATATAATAATTTGATAAAATAATTAAAATAATAATTTATACCTTCTTTTAGATATCATATTTTTCACTGAAAACTTACAAATTTTACATTTACCATGGTAAGATAATTTTCTAAGGTTACGAATCAAAATTAATAAAAATAAACAAGAACTATTTACTAAATTTGGAACACCTAGTTCAAAATATAGTATATATTTTTGAATATTAAATTTGAATTAGTGGTTGAATTAAATTTAAAATTCACCATCAAAATGTGATAAAATGTGGGTTTTTTTATAAAATGCCTCTTTATGTACAAAATGAATTTTCTAGTAAATTGAAATATAAATTTCATTCCAAAAAAAATAATTAAATGATTTTTAGATAAAATTAATAAATTAGTTTTTAAATTAAATACAAATTACAATTATTAATTTTTAAAAAATATAATTGTAGCTACAATTTTAAAGAAATATTATTTTTCACAATTCATTGAAAATTACATCTTTTTTGAAAATTTTCTAATTGTAATCCTATTATATGTTTTTCACGATGAATAAAAAATTGAAATTCAGTTTTTTAATATAAATTTTATTATGTTGAAATCATTTATTTATATAAAACCATATTGTGCATCAAAGCCATATCTGATTAGAAGTAAATAATTTTACCTTTTGACTAAAAACTACATTATATTATTATATGGAATATAATTCTATAAATTAGAGTTAATGAAATATATTTAAATGATTTATATTATAAATACAATAGTTGTAAGATTATTCCCGCTTCTAAAATTTCACTCTCAATTTTATTCACATACTAAACATGTGGGGATTTATTTCCCTCATAACATTTTCATATACACACGTTTCATATTTAACTATATGGGTTTTCCATAAAACCATAACATAATGAATTTACTTATATCGAAATAGTTACTATCTATGGTCCCATATATGAATATGTCGTTTCTCATAAAAAATATATATTTTAAATGATCTGCATCATGGACCAATTCATGATATGAATCCATAACATATTTTAAATCATACTCTATTCTACTTAAATAAAATTCAACTATTCTAATGCAATAACATCATTATATAAAATATATTTAAATTTTATTTTGTTAATTAAATAATTTATATATATATCCTCTTATATCAATTGGGAATCATGACTATCAATCATGTGAAAGGAAAACTACCACCTTAGGAACCAATGTAATTTGTTTTCCATAACCTCCACTAAAGGATTGATAATATGATAAGTTAAATGTATATATATTTTATTTATGAATTAATTATAATTAATTATTTATAGTATATGATCTACCATCTTTCCTTCAGATCCATTTTAAAATGAAAACTTCATTCTCGTGTATGTGTGGACGTCTGCGACAACATAATCAAGTGAAATGTTATTCATTTGATATTAACGTGGATGGTATCTAGGATATATTTAATTAATATATACAAAATATATTATATAATTATTTTTTGTTAGTGGTGAAATAGTTTTTACCTTTATTTCATGGAATACATCAAAACTATAAATGAAATTCTCATGTGTATGTACGCCCTACAATCTCCATCAACAATGTAACTAATTTTTATATCAATAACCTTCAGGGATGTTTATAAATAATGGTATAATGTTTATATATGATATTGATTTATTACTTTAAATTATTAACATAATTGAACAGTGATGAATGAACTAGAACCGAATCAATAAAACATAAAAATACATGGAAAAAAGTCTTTTCCATCAAAATGTATATTTTAACAGTGATTTTTTAATAAACATGTGAAAATTTTTAATAAAGAAAAAAATAAGGTGTGATTTAAATTATTATATTTCAATAATATATTTATAAAAAAATTCAAATTTAATATAATCTATTATCAAACATGTATGATAGAAATAACACATTATATAATGTATTTTTGTCTCAAATGTTTTTATTACAGAAATATGTTATGTAATACAAATTTCATTTTTTAGGGATGTATATATGTCCTCGTTGAGATGTTAAATACCCATATTTCTGTTATCATGGTTTTTATTTTTTCATTTATGGTTATCTTTCATTTGACATACAATTTAATACCGACCATAATGTTAAAGGGTTTCACGTCTTACTTTTACTTCCATGAGCCATATACCATATTAAACAGATTGTTCATTTGTGTGGCTTATATATATCCCATTTTATAATTCATATCACGAATACCTTCATGGAATTTAAATTATAAATTGAATATATTTGTTACATGGGGTCATATAAATTATGTTACTTTATAGAAATGTTTATTGTTACAATAATATAGTTTATCATGATTATTCATGATTAAATTTTTCATGATGTCCTATTAGGATAAATATTTTTAGAAACATATGACCTTTATTATCCCCATATAATTTATAGGCTATACATGTTGTCCTCACATTATAATATCTTTATGTAAGATGATAGAAACTAAATGTTTTTGATGAAAATTGTCTTGAATTAACTCTTCGTTCAAAAACCATTATTTTTCCTTATACATTTATTATTAAAATATTTTTTATAATGTTTTAATATGTCAAAAATATTTTTTAATGATGTATTTATCCATTATGTTTTTTTAAATATTAATGTTGTCATCATGTCATTTTGGGGATGAGCAAATTTTTATCCATTTTACAGAACTCTGAAGTGAATTTTTTTTCATTATATATACCTTGTAAGGAATTAACTAACATGAGGAACGCTCTTGTAGTTTATTATTTAAATAAATTTTCACGATGATATTTCTTGTGAAAATATTTTTTTAATATTCTAGAAGATTTTATTTATATAAATGTTATTTTCAATGTGGAAATTATATTTTCCTCAAGATATTTTTTAATATGATTTTTACTAGTTTTTATTAATAAATTACAACATCTCTGTTTTTTCTTAAGATCCATAATTAATATTCTATAATAAAAACATCCTTATTAGTTCCTTATAAGTATTAAGATCATTTTGATTATAATATAATATGATGAAATCATTTACAATATAATTCTATATAGTTATGATTATTATTATTAATAGGTTAACTATAAATATTTTCTAATATGGTTTTTAAATACAAATGTTTTGGTTGATTATTTTTTACCATTTCATATGAGGACTTCATAAAAATTAATATATGTGGTGTGGTCCAATATATTCCATCATTGAATTGGTAGGTCTCATGAGACAAACTAGATATGGTACTTGGTAAAGGCCATACCCTTTTATATAAGATGTATTGGCTTGATTTGTTAATGGTGTGGTAGTGATGTACAACATTATGGATTCCCACATTATGTATTTATTTTTTATGTTATTTTTTATATTCATTTAGTATGAATACCATGGATAATAGTAATTAATGACTGAAATTTTTTTCTATTAATATGAAAACACTTTTGAGTAAAAACTGAGAAACAATACATGACTTCACCATCTCACCACTTCACGACACAGAACATCCCTACTTCCCCATATAAAACTATAGAATCCTTCATAATAAATGACATTCAAGAACAATGGATAGACATTAAATTCAATCATTAAAAGTATAAAATCTTTATAGTTGTAGCCGACATCGTCAAGAGAAGGTCGAGGTACCACGAACATGGAAATACGATCATCAGAAGAACTATACAAACCATAGAACCGATCGCCTCATGTGCCAACTAGTGCGAACGTCGACACCATCCCAAATCCAAAAACCCATCGGTAGACTCAAGTCGGAGTTATCCCAACCCTCCAATGATGTGAGATGACCCAAATGAGATCCTCAAAGGGAGAAAAAGCAACCAGAACAAAAAAGACCAGGCCATCTGGACATGCACCCAACTCCGTAGAAACTATAGCACAACCATGAGCTAATAAAAACTCTGCATAGCAAAATCAAATCAAAAATTCCCAAAAACGTCATGAGCAAGATACCCATAACAAAAAAAAATTATATCATTAAGAAAAAACACTACTACAACAATACCAACAATGCCACTGAACCAAAACTAGAACAACCATCAATAGCAGGACCTGCAGAGCAGCACACCCGACCACCGATGGAAAAATACCAAAACCGAATCATCAAATTGTCACAAAACATCATCCAATTCATCATTGGATCCTAGGAAATTAGTAAATTATATAGAATACTGCAAAAAGATCATCGCAAAAACCAAAACACATTCCAATAAATGCATCCAAATCCAGACCAAATCAAAAATCAAGAAACAGAAATGCATCACCAAATGGTAGCCACCTAAAGGAAAATAGCACCATCACAAGCCAGATCTATATCTCGTCGCCACCTTCAGGCCCGCACTCAATGTCCACCACAACTTCTCATTGTAACCAAAGAGGATGTAGAAAAGGGAGGAATCCTTCAAACTGCAGCAGCTCGAACTCACCCACCAGACCATCATGTGTTTTAGTAATTCAAAATTATATATTGATCTTTCATTTCTTATATATGATAAATTCCATAGTAGAAATACAATACAGATCATTGCATGACATCCCTTTATTATTTTTTAATTCCCTAGGATTTAATCAATTGTTGTTAGGTTGATATGAAGATATACGCAAGAGAGAATAATTCCTGATGGTATGAAAATTATTTATTTTTAAAAATTTAATTTGAATTTCAATTTTGAATATTGATTTATAAGACAACTTATCACATCATTAAATGGTGATGTGATCACTTGTATCTATCCCTGATTTAATAATGTAACCACATAACTAGGATACTGGCGTAATAGACCCTATAAATTTCATCATTCTCTCTATAAGGACATGATAATCTATAGAAACTACCACTAAATTCTGAATTTGTGGGTCTAGGTCATTAATCAATATTTTTTAACTATTTCAACAATTATAGAATCATTTGAAACATTATTTTTCCAAATATAGTTTTGTTGAATCTAAAATTTTATCATAATAAATTTCAAATATTTATTCTTTTTTTCAATGTTTTCAAAAAAATCTATGTGTTTCATTTATTATCGCTATATCTCTTAGAATAAAAAATACTATCATGAATAAATACAACCCAAAAAATATCTAAATAGTCATGGAATAATCTATCCATAGGATCCATGAATAACATTAGTGAATTAGAACATTATAATGCGATATCTATATTATTCTATTGAACATATCTTCTTTATGATTTATTCATATAGATATTTTCATCATTCACCTTCAACTAATAATACCCCAACATATGATTAATTGATGAAAAATATAATACTCCCCTACACTAATAAAAAATACCTGATATAAGGAATATGGTAATTATTCTTAATTGTGATGTAATTAAATACCATATAATCAATGAAAAGTATCATTGAACCATTATTATTTTAAAAAATTAATATAGTTACACCTCATTATGTTGTTCTAGGTTGAATGAAACCATTATCTAGAAACTGTTACCATTGTTTTTTATAACAAATTTTCCACATGCCTCATTAGATATATGAGATTTAAAAAATGAATAGCATTAGAAACTATGTCAATAGTATAACCAACATCCCAATACGAAATAATAAAAAACCTTTTTATGAAATTAACCATATATTCATTCAATATTGAATCATCAAAAATCTGAACTATTTTTCTCAATTCAACAACATGTTCATTTTAAATTTCAAATCCATTTATAATACATTTCCTTTCATTTTTACAGGTTATACATGTTATGAAATTATTGAAAAAAAAACATTATAAGATAAAAAATATATCTTACTATGATAAATAAATAGTAAATCCATATAAAAATTAATTTAAAACTATAAAATTTAAATTTTTAAAATATTAATTGAAAAGAAATTCCCACTAATATCAATTTGATGATTCCAATAAATATTGGTCTCTTTTATATTTATACCAAATTTTTAATCACAAAATTTTTATATTTATTTCATCAAGAGATATAACCATCATACATTATTTTTTAAATAATTTTTCAATGCTAAGACTATGGTCAAATAAGACATTGGAATAATTTTATTAAATAAGTAACAAACCTGTCAGTACTTCATCGGGTGGTCCAACATCAATAACAGTTTAGAAAATGAATTTCCCACTATTTTTCTACTTATAATGACTATTTTCATACTGAATGACTTACATCATAAAAAATTAAAATAATTCCTCAGCTTAGTGAAATTATAGTGTCTCTATATTCAATAGGTATCTAATAATAAAATAATATTATTTTTGAATGAATTCTGTATAGTTTGAAGCCATATAACCAATATGAACAAACATGTAATAATTTATATTTCTTATCAAACAGTCCATAACATTTTTTTACTTCACTTTTAATATTTTTGGTGATTTCCTCGTGACATTTAATTGAATTATTATATATTTCATTCCATTGTGGTCATTTCATAATATTACCATCATAAGGTATATATGTTTTCGAAAACTCCATATCCACTTTATCATCACAACAAAAAACTATCTCAAAAAATTTAAATTATAATGAGGCTGATGAAATTTATAAAAATGGTTTCAATCCTGAGTAAAATTAATTAATTTTATTATCATTGTCATGAAAAAAATTAAGTACAAGGACAAATTTTTATAATATATTTTATTAGAGGATACTTAATGTATTATATTTATCTTCAATTAAAATAATTTTTTCTCTATACAGATCTGAACAAACACAGTGAATTTTTTTACATGCAAGGATTATTAAATGTTTCTCATTCTATTGTATTAATATCATCTCACACTCTTGTATTTTTTACTAAATAACATTTTCAATCATTTTCCACATCTAAATGGTAAAAACCGTGTTACCTATATATGTTATAAACATCATCTGAATTTAAAGAAAATATTGACTATTTAATCCATCTTTCTCCTATTTCGAGATTTGAGTTTTTTGTAGATGATGAATGATGTTGTTTCATGAATTGATCAATATTTAAAATGTTTATAATTTATAAATACGATTTCTATATAACATGGATTGGACCAAAATATAGATCTTAAAAAACTAATATATTACTAAAAATGTATTACTTTTATTTATTACCTAAATAGTCTTCTAATGTGGAAGGATATTTTAGTCTTGATACCTTCCTAATTACATTACACGTTTCCTATGTGGAAAACTATTCCGAATAGACATATATTATGTAATGCATCATAATAATTTTCAAAATCTATCATATTTCAACATATTGATAATATGTAATCTTTACAAGTTATTATATTAAAATTATTCAAAATAATAAATTAATTTAAAACCTTCCTCTGATACACACTATATATAATCAACCATAATAATATCATATTATAGTGACATTATACTTTAATTCGCATTCATACATACCTCAGGATCATTATCATTTATTGTTTTAAAGATTAATATTTTAAATCATAATTGTAAAAACTATATTTTACAAGGTATAATATTTTGATCAGTATATATATTAATTACAGTGTACATGTTCTAAAAAATGGAACAAATGTTCCATTCCTAGAACATCTATATAAATTTCAACATAGCTTCTGCATTTTTTACCCATCCAAAAACCACATTAAAAATATTTTATTGGTTGGATTAGTACAATAAAATTTTTAAATGAAATAAAAGAATAAAGTCATTTGTCCGGTGAAAAAATTAAATTAAATAATTTATTTTATTATCTAACCATATTCATTCAATGCAATAAATAAATCACAACCATGTGAAATATATACACATTTTTCAAAAATTAAATCTTGAATATCCAAAGAAATCAATTTAAAAAAAATTAACATTGATAATTTTATTCATTATCCATGCCAGAATTGAATAGAGAAATTTTTATTCCATGATATATTAGACCATAGTTAACTCCCCACTTTTAGACTATAATGACATTGATCGTTAACAAAGGGATTTATTCTCTAGCAGGGAAAACACATCATATAATCTATATGAGACTCTCCCATCATATTAGTTGGATATAGATCAACCTTTTTATTAGACTAATTCGGATCACCCTTCATCCTTAATAAATCTAATGTACCTTATAATGTAACTAGTGGTAGAAAAAATCCATTTTCTATTATATAGTAAAATAGAAACATAATTTTCATCCATTTAAAAAAGATTGTATAATCATTAATCAAAAATACTGCTTTTTAAAACCCTGAAAAGAATGTCTAAAAATAAATAAATTTAAAATTAAATAAATTTAATTTTTAACGACATAATTATATTTTGAAAAAAATGTATAATTATGTAAAATATTATTATAGTAAATAATAAATAGTATTTTTGAATGAAATTCCATTTCCATGAGTCTAACTTTTCAAAAATGTCATTTAACATCTTAAATAATATATATTTTTTAATTAATCACTTTCTTAAGAACAAATACAATTTATATTATTATTTATAATTTAATTATTTCTATATTGAATACAATCACTGAATCTATTTATTTCATGTTAGCCATTATGTTTATATTTTGGCCTTCTTTAAAAAATGACATATGTTGGCTGGTTATGGTGAAAGGGGTCATAATATCATCATAAGAAAAATAATAATTATTTTATAATTATCATGTTTTTATCAACTGTAATTTTAAAACCAAATATGGCCGATGGATATAAACAATGAACTATGCTTCAATCATTAAAATATTAGGCCCAAAGTATGAATGAGAAAAGTGTAAATTTATTAATGATAATTATTGAAATAAGTTATTTAATGTTGTATATTTATAGAGTTATAATTTTTTAACACCAACAACAATATCCAAGTTATTTTTTATACATTATAATATTTTTATAATAATGGGTAATTACAACGAAAATGATATAATATTTTATGAGTCTTGGAAAAATAAATAATACATGAAATTCTAATGAAATTTATCAACAGAAAATGTACAGATAATTTTGAATGATAACAGAATTATTCCCCAAAATTTATACCTTCATATATATCGAAAAATACATAATCATATCCTATTTAAATTAAAACACAAGAAAATGAAGACATGAGATTCATAGTAATGATAAGAATACTATAGAGACAATAAATATATGAGTCATAATAAATATGGAATGTTAAAAAAAAGACATGAAATTTAATAAATATCATTATACAAATATGATATTATGAAATAATTATAAATTAATTATACAAAAATTTCCACATGTTCCTAAAACATGACCATGGATATTTGAACTACTAGAATAATCAAATATAATATCAAGAAAATTAATTCATAATAATTGAATTCATAATGAAGGACATATTAGAATATAATTTGAGGATATTTTCTAGAAATATAATACAATAAAATCTTCTTCTAATACATCTAATATAAACAAACTTGTTCCTAGATATCTACACAGATGGGTAAGGCCCTATCCAAAATGATATCTGGTTTGTCTAATTAAACATACAAATACATCGATCAGATATAGAAGGCCCAACACCTCAAATATAGAGTCCAACTAATTTATCATATGAATGTGGTGAAATATAAAATCTATAATGTTTCATAATAAAAATAAACATTTGAAGTGTTAGTACATACACCCATCCAATATTAATATGCATAAATTATTAAGAGGAAAATGGTGAATTGTAATAAAATTATACATCCTAAAAAATCATCATAAACGCTCCAAAAAATAACGATGATATATATACATTACATCCCAATTTTATCATATTTACATTAAATTGTTTATTTCATCGATCAACATTAACAAAATAAAAATAACATTTAATCAATATTGAGGAATGTATTATTTTAATTCTGAAAATAACATTTCAAATACTAAAAGACTGAAGAAAGATAAAATAAATATAATTTAATATATAATTTTAATATTAATATTTTATATTTTATAACTCACATGTTCATGGTGGAATTAAAAAATTTACATTCGATGAATGTTTAAATAAATACCCATTTACAATTTTAGGTAAAATCCAAAACCCTTTTTTTCAATAAAAAAACATGGGTATTCCATTAAAAACATTTTGAAATAAATAAAAAATGGGTAATAATATTTTTATCAATTTATTTTGAATATTTTAAAAATGATTTTTTAATATATATTTAGAAAACATGGGTTTTTAAGAAAGTATATTTTTAATAACATCTAGAAAAAAATTTATATTTTTATAAAATCAATTTCCCAATCTTTTTACATAACAAAGAGTTGAAATGGAAAAATAAATGAAAAAGTACATGAAAAACCAGATAAGGATAACAAAAATTTATTTTTATACTGAAATGTTAAATAATTCCACAAATGGGAGACGTAATTAAAAGTGATCCAGAATAATGAATAGATTGTGAAATAAACCGGTACCACATTGGTTACATTTATATCATAGTCCTCATGAAATAAATAAAATTATATAAAACATTAAGTTCCATGAAGAAAAATAAATTAATTTTGTAAAATTCGAAATAGTTATTATATTCACTTGAAAATAAAACTAATTAGTTCATATATCATATATCTTGTGAATTTAAAAATGAGATGAAAAACCCTTAACATGAGTACAGCTCTTTATATAAGTTATTTGTCTTTCTGAATAATATATTTATCATAATTATTCACTTTTTTAATAACTATTTTATTTTTTATTTATCATTTTATTTAACATATTTCTAAATTTTAAATTATTACATTTTTTTTTATTTTTAAGTCATATGTTTCTATAATAATTGTCTTATGTGTGAAACAAGTGTTCATAAGTAGACTATAGTAAAAAAAATATTCCTTAAAAATAACAATAATAATATTCATGAAATAATTATAATATTTAAATAATATTTATGCCTTTAAAACTTGTCAGGAATAATGTTTCTGAAAAATGAACTATGTTAAAATCATCGAGAAGCTAGGTCGTATGTACAAATGTGTAATATTTTGAATTTTCAATGATCAATATGGAAAGAAGATAAGTGTGGTTTTATATTTAAATAATGATTATAATATCATATATCAAATATTATTACATTAAATATAATTATATATATCATCTATGTGATTTTGTGTTGACCTAAGGTCACATATCTTTCTGAAGTTAGATTTCTACATGTATGAGATCAATGATTTCATATATCCTTGAGTAAAAATGAATAAATGAAAAGCATATATATATATACACACATTGGATTGTGTAAATTAAATATACAATGTTAATATCTTAGTTACATATTGACTATCACATATATTATTTAACATTATTCTCACCACCGTACATATTATGTTTTAATGAATGAGGAATTAAATTGATTGATGAGACAAGTATCCTTTGTACACATGTTCTATGTTATCAAATGCCATTAAATATTTAATGTAAAAAATATGTATAAGATTTAATGAATCCATAGGTATAATTATATGATAAATATCATATATTATCTTTATATCTATAATCATACCCAACTATTATAGGTTTTAATGGAAAAAATGACCTTATTTCATGAGGCAGTAGTCGTCCATGAACACTAATGATGATTTCGTAACAGATGTCATGGAAGTGGGGATAGATGTAGATCATTAACTAAATAGGAACAATTTTAGTATAATTAATCTAATTAGGTTATGATATAATAATTTATTAATAATAATATATTTAGGCAGATGTAGAAATATAATAAAAACACTCCTTGAATAATGATACATCTTCTTCATGTTATTTTATTATGTTTTAATGAAAATCCCTTAAAGGATATTTTTATCACTAAAATAAGGATTCCATTATAAGGGGATATATTTATTGATGTGACATTTCAATGTTTCGGTCTATTCAAATGTCACATGTGTTTTGTAGAATTGATGTGACTCAGGTTCCCTTTTATAATTAAGGAGGAGTGGAATTTTGGTAAATATTCAAAAGTAATTAATAATGAGAGTACAATATAACCTCATGTGGCACAAAAAATGATATATAATTTCCAGGATTTATTATTTAGTTTATAAGTTCCTAAAATATATAATATATAACTTTTATTAAAAATTTCAATCCATAGACAAGATAATTTACTCAATATTAGAATTTTGTTTTTAACAGTAGTAACAAAATTGTTAGCCTATGTAATTTATAATTTATGAAAAAAATAAAATTTCCATTTCTAGATAATTCAACGATAATTATTATACATTTTAAATTATAATAATTGAATAAAAATCCTATGTTTTTTTGAATCATATTTTACCACAAGCACATATAATTTGAAGAAAAACATCTTGACAATAATCATGATATTTAATTTTAACTATTATCACTGATTAGCATGTTAAAAATTAGGTTAAAAATTTGATGATTTAAATTATTAGGATTCCAAATATTGAATCTATTTTATGATATAATATTAACAAATGATAAAAAAATTAGTGTTAAATGAAACCAATATATGTAATGAGAAATTGATTTTTCAATAAGAAAATGTTCACATATTTTCAATGTTTTTATATAAAAAATCAATAAATTAACTAAATATTATTAATTGATATATAATTGTATTGATTTATCTTTTAAAAAATTAATATATATTTTTTAATATCAAATTTTTATAAAATGATAATTGTTCAATTAAAAAATCAATATATTTCACTAATCTTGAAAAAAATATTCTTATTCGGAAAAAATTATAAAAAAATAAAATACAATTTTGAGAGGAGGAATTCGAAAATGAATTTTATTTTGTAAAATTATTTTTAAAAAAAAAATAAAATATAAATATAAATTATGTCAAAAAACACCACTAAACCCCTAGATAAGAAATTCATTATTTTAAAATAATTATTATTTTTATCAAATTATTGTAATTCTATATTAAATAAATAGATATATTTAATTTAATTTAAACATATTTATAGCAAATAATATTTTCAATTTAGTTAGTATTATTCATTCCCCCAATTTGTCATCTGGGTTCTAATGGTAACATTTAAATAATAATATTTTAATAGAGTATCACATTTCAGTAAAACGAGGTGATCTTTCCATTTCTAGATATCAAGGGAATTGATTTTATTAAAAAACAAATAAATATATAATAAATTAACAATATGTTATATTCCATTAATCTCTTTCTTTCCTATATCACACACTTTATTAGATATGATATTCATATTTTAAAATCACTAGGCATTACTATTTCTAATTCTTTCACCAGCGCGTGAATCCATATTTTGAGGACGTGCTATTATTTCCCAGCATTCCCACTTTCCAAAGGTGGCTGACATCCGTTACTAATTCAGGGACATTTGCTCCATGATTGAAATGGGATGACAGGATTTCAGTTCCTCCATCAATGGATTCCTTCATGAAACTTTTCACCTACTATGGGTCTCCCTTGTTGGATAAATACATTGTACATGAATCTATTCCTAGTGCCATATCTTCATTGATGCCGGTTAATTACACTACTTATGTCGGGACATTACAAGGGGTCCATTCATGGCAGAAAACTTCGGTCAAGGGAGTAGTCACGTTGGACATCAATGGAATGTCTGCATGCTGGAATACTGGCGCATCTAGGGTTTATCCCATTGTTATAGGGCTTCTTGAGGGCGTGGATTCTCGAGGTATCCCACATCGAATTTAAGGAATTGTATTCCCTGGGCTTTTCTCTGAGGTTTTTCTCATCATAACATGTTTATCCTAGAGTATGTTGCTAATTTAACATCTAGAGAAAAAATATCTAAATGATCATAACATTGATGGGAGTAGATCCTATGGGTGTTACCCCTATAGGAAAAACTGATACTGGGTCTAATGCGTAGTTAGTTACCTGGTTGCTACTAGGAGCAGCGAGAAAGGGGGTGACATGATCTCGCTAGGATGTGGCGGTTTGGTTAAGAATCGGGATAGATGAAAGAGACTCAAATAAAGTTGCGGGGGGAATGATATTACATGCCTATGAAGGTAATGGTTTTATTTGGCATGAGACTCCAAGAGATGTCCTTTGTATCCCTTTAGAATGGAATGAATGTCAGCATAGTTGATCTAGGCGATGGGACACCTAAGAGGCGACCCGTATGGATATAACCCAGAGGAAGTGGAACCTCTGAGTTAGGGAATTATCTTCTCGAAACATATAGGATTAAGGGAATGACCAGAATGAGACATGTCTTATGGGATTGAGCATCAGGAAGGTTTCCTACATACCTTGTCTTGAAAAGGATCAATGTACATGTAGTTCAAATGGGGGCAATGAATTGGTGTGTACGCAGAAGATAACAACCCAATGATATACTGGGGCTTACGTGTGGTTAGCAGCCCGAGGATGGTCTAATGCTCAAGGGATGACCAGTAATGTGAGTTCCAAAAAAGGGACTACAACATCTTACCATCGATGGATGACCAAAACGGATCACCATCAATTGGGGAACTCGATGGATTATCATCAATTAGGGTTTGAAACCACATACTGCTAATTGGGGGGCAGTTTAGTGTCATGAAGGACATCAAGGTTCATACATTTTAATGTCATGCAGGTTGAGGGTGGTCCAATGTGAAGTAGTTAGGATTGATTGGTGTTGGTCTTGAACCTTGGGGAGGCTTCCTATGTACTTTCTTGGGAAAGGATCAATGTCCACGTAGTTCAGAAGAGGTATTAGTGAACCGACATGAAGGGGGTCACGAACAACGGTTGTTGGGATATAACATTAAGGAGGCATCCTATATACCATGCCTTGTCAAGGATCAAAGTCTACATATTTCAGGAGAGGTGTTGGTGCAACGATGTGAAGGGGGTCGGGAACAACGATGGTTGGGCATGAACATCAAGGAGTCCTCCCATGTACCATTCCTTGGTAAGTATCAATATCCATGTACTTTGAATGGTTATTGGGGCTAACACACTAGGATTCCAAAGGATAGTTTCAGGATCAATTCTTACTCAAAGCCCATGTGATTCATGCTCAGTGTGAGAAAAAAGTGGCAGTATAAACATAATGATCATGCTGCAAATGGTGCATCCTTAGGAAGTGGAGTAGGTCTTACACGTGGTTAGCGGACCTGAAACGAAATTGGGGATTACACATGGTTAGTGGCCCTAGAATATAAATATTTGGACTTACTCCCTGATGGATCTTGAGTGGCGAAAAATCCCAATGGGAGAGGGATTTGGAAAAAATAAGAGTGGGTTCTGGTTCGCATCCCCACTCTAGTATTTGGCTAGGAATAATACCATAGGATTAAGGATAAGAACTCAACCAATAAATCAAGGGGATTACACAAAGATGGTTTCCCTTACCTGTGGATAGGTGTCACTCTGGAAAAGAGGATATTGTTCCATGTGAGGAATATTTAACTTCCATTGAGATGAGCAAGAGTGGAGAATGTTCGAGGTGGGGTAACCCACGTGTGATGCATCGGGAGAGGCCATGTTTAACGACATGTATATAGAACGATGGAACTTTGAAGTTACATGTCCTACATCTCGGTAAAAGGGAGTTAACTATGCACCCCTATGACATATGTAACTGATAGCCGCCTGACCTTGGGGAAGGGAAGGCATCATCAATGTGGTGGTGTTGTGGTGTTGTCTAGTGATCCAATGAGGGGTGCCATGTAATCATAGCTTTGAAAAGAGTAAATATCCATTAGCGTTCCTATATGATGAAGAATATGTCTAAGCAACTCAATGTAAAGAACCACATAGGATACATAGAAATCACTTCATGGAAACCTGGAGGGTCGCATGTTAAAGGGAATTTCGGAGCATAGTGGTTCATAAGAAGAAGCCTTGTGAAACTCTCCTGCTCCTTGTAGTGGAGGTTATTCACGAAGAGGTATTCATTGCAATGTGAAGTTTGATAGCATAGGCATAGGTCATATGTTCATATGGAAGGATCTTCATGAAGAGGACGGGCTTTGGTGGAGTAGTACTTCCTGAGGAAAGGGATCCCTATGATGCATAGCATTGGGGAGCAATGAGCTTCGTGAAGAAAAGTGACCCAACCATAGCATGTGGGTTACATGTGCACAAAGGGTAATTCGCAAAGCATATGTTATCCGCAAAGACTCCACTACCCATGGGGATCCCCTTCCTATGGGAAGTCCCACGGGCTTCGTGAAGGGAACCCCCCTTTGAATAGGGGTTGAATTTAAGAAAAGGAAAAGGCACTTCATGATTCTAAAGTACCTCAAGGTTCTCATGGATCACAGAGCAGAATGTTCTTCATGATTTGAGAGATTAGAAGGAAAATGGTTAGAGGATCCATCCATTGGGCTCCAGGGGAGCCTAGTTTTTATAGGCAAGAGGCACCTACGAACCAAAGCTTGTTTGGCATGGTGACATGTGGAATTTTGTAATAATCATAAAGCGTCCTTAATTCCTGCTCCACTTCATCTTTACAAACATCAATCATGTTCATGGTGCCACCCACCTCCTTGCTCACCAGCGGCTTCACAAACATCAATCTGGTTCTCAGACCATCACAACTCCTTGCATTGCGGTTGCATCGCAAACTTCAATCTGATTCCCAGATCCTCCAACCTTCTTTCTCTATGGCTACATCACAAAAATCAATACTGTTCATGGAGCCTCCCACCTCATTAAACCATGGGGGCTTCTCAAATGTAAATCGGGTTCATAGAGCTTCTTGCCTCCTTGCTCTGTGGTGGCATTGTAGAGGCGGTAGCCTCATGTGCTTCCATGTTGTTGTGGGGCTCCATAGACTAGTTTTGTGATGTTTCCCTAAGGGATTCATGTTTTCTATTCTTATTCCTATATTTTGGTGCCAACAATTTCCCCCTTCCTGCTTTGAAATGAAGAGAAAATGAGGGTCAATTTCTGGATCTAATCTCCCAAACTCCATTTCCAATCGAAAATCATGATTGCAAAAGAGGTTCACAAGGCCTAGAGGTGATGTGTGAGTTGAGCATGCCATGAAGCATGCCATGGTCGGATCCACCACAAAGCGCAAGGGGTCACTTCCTATAAATAGGAGAGACATACCTCTCTTTTTCCCTTTATCACCTCTGCGTTTTGGCATTTAGAACTCTCTATTCCCAAAGATCCGCGTACATGGTGATTGCTCTACACAAATATGCCTTTACACTTAGTGAGGAATAGAATGTCGTCGACTCTACGGTGGTGCGCTCTGCGACTTGCACTAGATGGTTAGGGCAGGGCTTCACGATTTCCTTTTCCTGCACAGAGCTCTGGAAACGAGCTTCGCAGACGGCCTTTGTGAAGGTGCTTCATGAACCAGAACCTTAAAGTCATATATTTCCAATAATTAAATGGCTCAATATAAGGATAACAGGGGGTCCTTGTAGATACATCCTAGAGGGAGGTAATGGTGGATAGATCAGGTATAGGGGATTTCATGAGAAACCATTCTAAACATAATTCACTAGTAGAACTAATTTCATAGAGTCAAAAGGACTATCCACTAAACATGAGGCTACCTCTATACGACATTGGTATAAGGGATGACGTCATCATCCCTGAAGCAAGAAGGGATATGTCAGATAATTAGTTCATGAGCACATCATGTCAACACCAGTGGTTCAGGGCGGCTGACGACCATACCTGGGAGGTCTTCCCACCTGTCAACACTGACTATCTGTATAATCATGTGAATAACATCAACAAGAAGGAACTTCATAAAGAGATCTCTCCCCCACTGTACTATAAAATCAGAAATATTACAAGGGGAACCCAGAGAAGGGATCGTCTGAGGAGTGGGATGTGGGCTAGGGTAGGAACATCCCAGTTGACTGGGCCTGGCCCTACTTCATTGGTTCCTCGTGTGATGAATTTGGGGCACATGTGAGGAGGGTGGGTCTCTATGAGGTGACTTGGGCCTCCGAATTCCATATTTATCAGCCGAATCTATTGATTCTAGTGTTTTGAGAAAATATTTTTGAGGACCAATACCTTACATTTTCACCATGGAGATGTCACCAACAGTCTATGGGACCAACATCAGATCCCAGGGGTCCTGATACTGGGGGTGATGTATGATGAGTTCTTCCCTGTTATGGGCGTATGGGAGGATCCATATTAGATGTCACTACTGGTGTTGTCATTGATGGACCTTGTGTTGAGAGAGGATAAGTAGTCGGTGAGGGACATCAATTTTAAACTGTCGTACAAGCAGTTCTTTACCTTCATGTAAAATAGGTAGTTCCTTGTGTGCCCTCGAACAAGCTCGAAGGGGTCTCAACAAGGAAATGAGCAATCATACTGATAGATCGTGGAAGATAGCCAGTGGAAGGTGTGGAAATTCAATGTCAGTACTGAGTAACTACCAGTAGTTAGGTTGGATGCATTCATTGTATAGATTATTTGAAGTTGGATCCTTCCGGTGAGATAAATGAACATGGGCGTGCGACCAAGCACATTTATCATGGTGTCTATGTTACAGACATGGTGACAGGTCAACCTAGGGATCCTGATGCTTGTTAAGCTGTACAAGATGTTGCGGCCTATCAGCAAGGGGAGGAAGACATAGAAGTTATCCAGGCCATTCTACCACTAGTATGGGTGGATAGTGGCGCATGTCAGGGGCATATTGGAATATCTGATCCAAATTTCACTTCCAGGACTGAATTTATGCCTATCTATTCTGATTTCTAGGTGGACATTTCAAGCCAATATGACCCTGCATGCAGTGACGAACTGGGTCTAGATGGAAGCCGAGTTCAATTTTCACTCATTCATGTTTCCCTTAGGTATGTTCATTGATGAAGTCTAGGGAACAAAATAGCATCAGTCTTACCTCCTGGAATTTCAGGGTGGACTACTAGTGGCGCGAGGGGAACGCGAGTACCTTTGTGAGTCATACACCCTGCATTGATTTTCAAGGATGTTTCGGTGTACGTAGTAGTAAACCCCAAATGTCTATTTTGGAATGTTCCATCAGGTTCACTCATGTGTGATAAATAAGATGTGGCTCATGTTTACATGAGAGGATGGGAATATGTGGAACGAGATGCCTCCTCACATGACCATCATTGGGTTGGTGATGGAGTACGCCAATAGATGGGAGGTGGCCTACCCTGTGGATATGCTGAAGCATCCAACCGTTCAGCTCAGCGATGGGGTGCCTCCACAACCATGAGGCCAGGGTTGGAAGGTACCAAGAACTTCTTGTGGTGGTGGGGCTATAGTGGAGGCGATTCTTGCACGAATCAAAAGGGAGGTGGTATTGATAGACCTAGAGGTCTAATAAGAACAGATTCATATGGAATGGAGGCTGCCTATGGGATTCTAAAGGATATCCACCTAGGCTCTGGGGAAGTGATTGCACCACATTGACATGTTGGAGAACACTGTCTTCCCAGATGCTCGGGACATATGGGATGTCAATTGGAAACTTCTCAACCCGTTCGAGATGTGGAAACATCTCAACCATATAGGGATGGACTTTTCAGGGATCGGACCTATCCGGGCCGACATTATATTATCCCAGGCAGAGGTGGAGCAATACCTGGCCAAGTTAATGGAATTCCTGCACTCTCGTGGTGCCCCACATCCAATGAAGGATCAGGTAAATTTATTGTTGGATGGAATGACCCCTAGACTATTATCAGCTATAGAATTGATGGAGTACTTCCCTCTAGAAGAAGATTTAGTCAAATCCACCTAGGTGGTGGAGGCTGGCAGAGGGATTTCACTAGAGGATCGTGAAAATAGAGACTCAGACCGAGAATATGAAGATTTTACATATACTCTCGATGTAAAACTATATGTACCTTTATCAGGGTTCTCTTCTAGGTTACTTTGGACCCCTCACTAATATATGAACTGTCCAAGAGTGCCTCAAACACCAAACCAGTTCACGAACTACAGTAGATGCTGCTACAGAGCATTTAGGATCTATGCCCACTACAATGGTGATTACCACATCCAACGGGGCTGAGACTCCCAAGGAAGTTCTTCGAGTGTTTTAAGACTTCTCAACAAAATATGGAGGACCACATCTTAGGGACCCAATGGAAACCACCCAAGAGAGAGACTAACAATTTTTTCTACGTAAGTCTCCATTAAAAAATTATTGTCTTCCACTCATTGATCAAGTTAATATAATTCCATGCACTTCATGGTATTCAAAATTAATCGAATGGTGTGGGCTGCCATGGCAAGGTTGGTTGGAACTATCAGTGGTGACTTTCCATGGGAAATAACAGTGGTTGTGGAAGAAGATGACCAAAATGGCCACAATGCTGCACTTTTGATCATTGTTGGGACCATTAGAAAGGAAAACCTTGAGATCATTAAGGTGGGATCCAATGATAAAGATTGATCGGACGGCACAGGTCCTGCCATACATGATCAGACACCAGATGCCGACCCTACTGATGAGTTCTTGGGGTCTTTTTCTTGCATATAAACCTACTGACCAAGTGGATTTAGATGAGATGGCCTCCAATGAATATGATAGAAAAATCACCCATTTCCAGTCATGGATTCTAATTATGTGCTTAATCATTGACACCCCTCATGAAAAATTTATAAACTAGATGGGGAGGCTTCGATCCCACAAGTGTGAACTGTGCATTGTGGGAGTGGATGCCTAGCTTCCTCACATGCTCGTCCCAGGTCGAATGTTGAAGAAAATTTTAGAATATGACCATGGCCTAGGTGTGGGATGGTAGAAGATAAAGGTCATGAACATCATGAAAATCTAGGAGTATGAAAATGGGATTCAATGGATGCATTTTTGGGCAGAAGATCATTCCACATTCCTCACCGCACAATCAGAGATCATATCACATCTAAAGGCCCAAATGGAAGAGGCAGGAAATAACATGATGCAAGACACTGAGGAGTTGAACGATATTTGAAACAATGAGGAGCTGGCCCCAATTGTAGCAGATAAATTGTGCCCCAATGCTGCCGAGGGGGAGCGGGAACTGAATAGGTGAAAACGAATCCTCGACATCATAAGATAGAGGGTGGGGGATCTACAACACTCTTTTAATGGAGTCAACCCATCCATGGGAGGGTTTTATCCCCAGTTTTTGTGGTGAATTTAACTTTTGACCATACTTTCATGCTTTTATTATTTATGTTGTATGCATGTGTGAGAACAATTATTTGTTTTTTTGTCTATTGCATTCTAGTTTCATTCGATGAAAATTTTGTAATCAATCTATAAACTCACATGGTTCCGGCCCGATGTGAGAAACAAGGGATGAACAACTTTTTATTCCATCAAAATATAATATTGAATACCATGATTTGATAATCTAGTGATTTAACAAACAATAATGATTTTATTGAACAAAGGGAGAGTCCTAACGGGGGACGATGGTCTCAAAACAATCAAAGTGACATCTTCTTAATATGCTCTTGTGCACAAGTGGGGTATCACCAGGGGCATTAGAATTGATCCAAACATAGGGGTGTTGAAAGTGTGAATCACAATAAACAAGATTCGAAAAATTTTAGGGATGGCGTGACAATGAAGGATTATTGTGGACCATGTTTGAAACATTGTATCCTTATTGAATTGTCCAAAAATATGGATAAAAATGAAATTCGACTGCTGACCATGTTCGAAACATGGGGCATGACTTAAAATGTCATCCCATATTCTTCTAGAATGGTTTCCTAGGAGAGTATGTGAGCCATAGGCCGAGCACCCATAGAGGGAGGGGGTTCTCTTAGACATGAATGAGGACCAGGTTCCAAATAAAGGGCATTAAAAACGTGGAGGGTGGAGTGATGTGATGTTCGAATGGAGTCCAACACTCCTGAAATTAAGGCACCGTGGTGAAGAAATATTAGGTGGGAGAATCGGTCAGATCATTGATCATACCTACTTATGAATAGGACATATATGGTAAGATCCAGGAATTAATTGTAGTTTTATGTCATATCGATAAAGATAATGAACACATAGTTTAAGCGTCATACTGTGTGGATGGGGCACATAGTATAAAGGTCATAATGCCTAGACTAAGATCAGGGATGAGGGGCCAGAGGGGTTAATGGCCTTGGGGCAAGGCCCAAGGACAATTCCAGGGAATCACTATGTATCCCATGTGAATTAGAATCATGAAAAATGTAGTTCTTAATAATGGCATGGATGGATTCCAATGTTGATAGGGAAAATCATATCTAGGAAGAAAGTTGGCACATCCCATAGTTATCAGGGGGCATCCTTAACTAGTTCTCAGTAGAACACTAGATTAATGTCATGCGTTGAAGACATATGGGATCATGCAGTTTAACATCATATGATAGAAAGAAGATTGAAATGTGGAGGTTCCAAGAAGAGAGTATGTGATGTTGTATCTATAATCCAAACGTGAATGAAGACATAACAAGTATGCACCCCACCACGTTTCCTCGGAGGAAGTTCATTAGTTCAGGGGACCAAAAGTGAATGATAGGCTGGAACTGATGAAAGTGGTCGGGAATTCATATATACCCCATGAGGATGGGAATCAAGTATCATGTAGTTCTTAGTGCGTAGTTTAATGTCATACAGGACAATGAAAGGCATGTGTGGCATGTATGTGCTAGTACACATCCTTCCAAAACTACAAATATCACATGAGTCGTTCTCGATGTCGGAAACAAGGAGTAGTGATGGGACATTCCTATTATTGGGAGGCACACATAAGGGGTAATGGGATGCTAGGTGAATGACGTCCCCATAATGTTGAGCCACCTACTTAACGCACCAACATCTGTGAAGGGGTAAATCCGAGTATGTTGTAATTCCTCTTTAACATAATAAAGTTGAAAAATGTGAATCATGATGTTCGAGATCTGGACCACAATGATAGAGCCATGACAATAGGGGATAACTATTGATCGTGTTTGAATCCCAACTTCCATATTGTGTTTTCATGCAATGGGGATTGAAAAATTGGGGTTGATCATTGACTATGTACGAAACATTAGACATGTATCAATTTTTTGTCTGAGCTCCCCAGGGACGTTTTCCCAAGAGGGTAGGTATTCCCATGTGGCACGAGAACTATCCATAAAAGGGGTTCCCATTAGATGTGGAAGAGGATGAGTATCCATATAATGGGCTCACAAAGCTTTGACAAGGAACGTGGGAATGTTCTAGTGAAAATTCCACAATTTAGGCTCTTTGTCACAAAAAATCTTCATACGGACATAAGACGTATCAGATAGAGGGATCTGAGTCCCTTTCCAAGGGAAAGGGTCCCGAGGCTGCATGAGTCCAGCTTATGATTGTAGGATGATCCATTTAGGGGGGGGGGATTGATATAAATGATAGTAGGAAAGGCAGTTAAGTAGCCAATCTTGACGCATAGTTATTGTTGGGAGATCTTAGTTTAGGGTCATAAAACATAGACCAGAATGGGAAAAGACAAGGGAGGCACATGATGCGACTGTTGCAAAACCAGACATGAATTAAAACCCAAGAGGTACTCTCCACACCACATGACAACGAAGGTGTTCGGGCCAAGGGGCTAAAGATAGGGGGAATATTTTAGATTTTGGGGGCAATACCCAAAGACAATACTATGAGGAGTTCCTACGTATCTAATGAGAATGTGAATTATGACATATGTAGTTCTTGAAGACGCCATGCAGTTTCACATTTTTTGGAAAGGACACAGAGTGGTCTTAATTATTGGTCATAGAGCTCAGTCCATAGATGGAACTGAAGTAGGGAGACACGTGGTGATGTAATATTTAATCCCAACATGAATGAGGACAGTAGGATTATGTATCCCCAAAATGTGCTCCCAGGGAAAACATCATCTTAGGGAACCAAAAGTGATTGTTAGGATGGGCCTAAGGAAAAGTGCCCAGATATTTCAATATACCCCATGAGAATGGGAATCATTCCATACCTGGTTATGAAATTGGCATGTTATGGTACTAGTGCAAGGGATAATTAGGTAGTGAGGGTGTGGCATCCACACCAAAAGAAGCAGCATTTTATAGATCTTGTGTTTATCTTTTGGATGAATGTGTGTTGCCTTTCTGAAGTGATGGAACTAGGACAGAATATCTAGGAGTCACCAAAAAAATCAAGCCAAATATCGGTATTGAAAAAAGCTATGGTGGGTGACCAATACCAAAACATTATATCCCCTCGAGTGATGACATCTGGACATGCCACTTTTTTTCATCGTATGAACAATATGATTATGTCATAGTTTAGGGTCATATGATAGGACCAACACCTTCACTTAAACTTCTTTCAAAACATAAACAATAGTTTAATGTCATATGGGACTAGATATCATAGTATAACGTCATATGGCTCAGACATATACATGATAAAGCATACCCGACGAGATTGAGGATGATGTCCAGATAACTCCACGTGCGATTCTAGGAAATAATCCTCGGGCCGAGGGGCCAGAAATGGTTAGAGAATAAGGGGTAGTTGAGACATTCTTTCATATGGGATGTATGTGGTACATATCTTGCAATGCTAATGTGAATGAAGACAGATTTCCATACCACACCACAAAATCCAAGATGAGAACTTTGGTCAGGGGAGGTGGAAACGGTTGGGGGATGTTAGATAATGGTTTCCCGACTGACTATAGCCACATGAACCTTTATCCGGGTAATTCCATACCAAAGAATCTATGCCCATTTGAGCAATGAACAATGTGGGAAATGGGGAATATGATCAGGCTCTCCCAAATATATAATATTATGGAAATGAGGGAAGATGATCTAGTAGGGCATGTTTTGACTAGATCAATTCTCCTGTAAAAAGTGGATAGCTATTTGAGGAGGTAGTATGAAAAAACAAAATTATATCCCTCAACATTTGGGGGATACAGGGGTGGTGACAAATATAGAGGATGGTTGATGACCATTTTCCAAACTCAACATCCATATCGTGTGACCAAAATTGGGAAAGAAAAATGAGTTTCAACTCCTGACCATATTCTCCATGTGGGACTTGTATCAATTTTTTGTCTGAAATATTTGAGGAAGATGGCTTAAAAATGAAGGAGAGCCCTTTGGCAGAAAACCCATGCCATTCGGAGGTCCTTTAAAATGTGAAGGGATATGGATACCCAAAATAGAGGGGGTGAGAAAAGCATGAATATTCTTATGTAGTTTAACGTCATGCGGGATGAGACTCAAGGGGAGACCGTGGAGTTTAAGGATGGGCCTACAAAAAAAATGTACGGGAGGTCCAATGTATGCCATTAGGATGTGAATCAATCCATATGTTGTTATGAATGTTCCATGTATTTTAACGTCATGTGGTGAGGATGTGGGTGGATAGAAGACTGAGCAGGGGCACATGGCACGATTTTCGTAATCATGTCGTGTGTGGTAAAAATGAAGCTTAGGTTGCACCACATGGGATACTCCATGGGAACTACACCCATGAGGGGTATTCAATTGTGAAGATCATAGGGATGGACTCAGGACACGACGTCCAAGTGTTCCCACATTTCCCATGTGGATTTGAATAATTCCCTATATATTTCATGAAATGCAATTTACCATCATGCGGGAAGACATACAATTTAACATCATGATGGAAATAATTCTTTCAGGTCATGTGGGACTGAACCATTTAAGGACATGTTAGACTACATAGTTTAAGGTCATGTAGGACCATTTATGTTTAACTTCATAGAGGACAACAAATGGTTTAAGGTCATGTATGACCATCGAGAGTTTGAGGACATGTAGGACCCTCTAATGTTTAAGGTCATGTAGGACAATCTACCTATTATGGACATATAAGACCCTCTATAGTTTATCGTCATGTAGGAACCTCTATAGTTAAAGGACATGTGGGACCCACTTCGCTAAGGAAATGACTTTCTTGAAGAACATGGCATTGGTGGGAGGAGTTATACACTCTCTATCCATTGAAACTGGGGTGTATGAGCCATTGGAATAAACCATGTGAATGATGTAGGGTCCTTCACATTTGGTTTCCAACTTGAGTGGTTTCCTACAAGGTTTCATTGGTGTTCTTTGGGCCTGCACCATTTCTTATTTCAAGAATGTTAGGAGGCGAACATTCATGCAAAAAGATATAGCTATTTGTTTCTGTTGCCTTTCTTGTTCGTACAGGGCACAAATTATATTCTTTTCGATCAATCCAACTCATCCAAATGGATTTCTGAAACATTATCTGGTTCTTACTAATCATAAAAAGTTGTGTGTAATGAGGGAAATTGAATATTTAAGGGAGGTACGGCCTCCGTTCCATAGACTATGTAATATGGGCTCACATGGGTGGAATTACATGTCGACATCCAATAATCCCATAGGCTTTGGGGAGATTGTCTAGCCCTCTATTTCGTTCTGACCCACAATTTTTTTCAGAATGTTAGTGAGGGTTTTTTTTGATATCCTTGAGCTTTCAATTTTCTTTTGCATGATAATTGGAGGTTCATTTAAAACAGATGTTGTACTTAGCGTACAATTTGTTCAGTTCAGCTGCCCTGATGTTCATGTAATTATCATTGAGGATAGCGTGAGGGACTACAAATCAGACGAAGTTTCTGGTGCTCAAAAATCAATGATGGAAAATTCCTTCACCTCCTTTAGAGGGATTGCCACTTCACACTTTGAAAATAATTTGTAGAGATCATGATGGACCTGCATTGGTGGGCTGTCACTGGTGTATATGGTCCCATTTCATTGATTCCCTAGACCACAATGGGTCAACAGTACATGGTAGTGTGGAATGGTTAGGGTGGACAATACATAATTTTGGCATGGACATAGAATGCATGGAATCTTTTAGAGAACTAAATGAAGTCATGGAAGATAGATGGTCAAAAATACCCCAATCTCTAGATCTGGTGAGATAGTTTCGGCACGGTTTGATGATCTCCATAGGAACCAGCATCAACCTATAGCTTGAATTAAGGAATCTCAACTCCTTGAATGCATGGGAGGAGAACCACATCAATCCTATTCTTATACAGGATCTTCTCACAACCAGGACCATCTTGGAGGGTGAACAGTAATGCATGACGTCAAATTCACTCTTGCTCAACCAAATCCTCTGATAGATTACTGTTTAGGAGATACTCGACAAAAGAGGTTTTATAGTAGGGTGTATCCTTAATCACTGCATCAGGGGAACCTAGAGGTCCTGAAGTAGAGGTACTGGTGGTATGGTGGCGTACCTATGGGTTTTCATCATCATATTCAGTGGCAGGATCAACGACACTCCGATGCGATGTGGATAATCAAATCATAATGCTCAGGCTCTGAGAGAAATGAAACTAGGCTGGTCAAAGAATTAGCTCGACCATTCTGGGATTGAGGGACATGAGTGACTTATGGATGAGGTTGGAACCAGGCCATTAGCTGGAGAGTGCATCCCAAAAATAGTATGAGCTCAGTATTTCTGATGACATAGTCACTGTTGATCTGCTTTATGACTTGTTTTTAGTACTCTTTCACATGAAAGTGGGGAACATCAATCTCAATGGCCATCTCGAGACCAGTAATGAGACCCCGACACTTCCCCTCATTGTTGGTGATGCCTTCAAAAAATCGAAATGAATACGGCATAATGTATTGTTTTAGGGTAATAATGATAATACCCAAGCATACTCAATTAAGCATGGGTCCTTGGGCCTTCTACCGGTGGGGTTTTGGGTAGCACCATCGAAGTGTATTTTCCATCATGAAATGAATTGGTCTACAAAGTGAATCCCTTCATCGGGAAAATCATGATCTAGGGACTGGTCCACAGGAGCTTAATGAGTGGAAATTAAGTCTATCAATGCTTTCCCCATGATATCATTCTCAGGAACAAACCTGATGTCGAAATAATGAAGGATTACTACCAACTAACTAGATGTCCTTTCAACATTGGGCTATTCCATATGTACTTCCTCAGATCTAGTAGGGACCCCAGCTATATCTCTTAGTGATGAAGGTAATGTCATAATTTCTGAACTGCAAATACCAGTACAAGGTAGCTCTTCTCATGAGGGGAGTATCTGATCTCCTTATCATGGGGCGTGCGACTGAGATAGTAATGAATTTTCTATATTCCATCATTTTTCTTATGGGTGAGAAGGGTGTCGAGAAACCGTTATAGGGAAGTTGGGTAAATGACCAGTGATTTCTAGTGATATCTGGGATTAAGACCGAATCCTGGAGCTGGTATAGATAGATTTCCTCAAAGGAAGTCTGATGTTCATCATTCCACTGGTAGACAGTGCCTTTCTTCATGAGACGACAACACGACATACATATTCCATCCATATTGGCAATAAATATGCATATAAAGTCCTTGCGTCATTGGAAACCTTGATGCTCCCATGGGTTTCTCAAAGGATACATATGGCTGATGGCCTCGATCTTCATCGGGTCAATTTCAATGCCATGGTATCTAACTATGAAGCCAATAAAAATTCCATAGGTGACCCCAAAGGTGCACTTCAAGTGAATCATCTTCATGTGGGAAGAAAAGAGGAAACTGAAAAAAAAAATTAAAGGTCTTTGAGATGGACATGACATTGGTAATATTTTTCCACAGGATAATCCTCATAACATTCCCCCAGTTTCCCAAGGATCATCATAAATATTAAATGAAATGATCGTTGGGAGGTGGCACCAACATTATTTAGACCTAAGGATATGACATGGTAACATAAAATACCTTTTGGTTCCCTAAAGTCCATAGGCTCCTTATCTAGAAGAACTATTCAGATTTGGTTATAAAAGCAGTACCCATCCATGAATGAGAGGGCCTGGAACCTAGTAGTGGCATCAATAAATAACTCTATCAAGTGAAAGGAAAAATAATCCTTCTGATAGTGTCTTTTGAGATCTCAATTGTAGATGCACACTCTGATCTATCCATTATTCATCAATACTAGAACATTGTTGGCTATCTATTCGGGGTACTGGACCTCCTTAATGAAATTGGATTTGAGGTGTTTATCATATTCAACTTCGACAATGGCCATATGAGAATAGTGCATCTTTCTGGGAAGCTGGTCGAACCTGTGATGATTTTCCGGAAGTCCATGGCGGTGGATGAGACCGTGAGGATCTAGTCCCAGAATTTTTTCATAGCTCTAGGTGAATACGTCATGATGTTGATTTAGGGTGTCCACTTACTGTTGTTTCTTTCCGATAGGCATAGCGGCACTGATCAATGTGGTCTTTGGATCCGCCTATCTACCGAGATTCACCTGTACAAATTCATCGACCCTCGTGGAGATTCCCTATTCAAAGATAGGAAGATCATCCTCTAAATCCTCATCTTTAATTATGTATGAGGGATCCATAGTGGTAAGTTTTTCCTATGAGATACAAGATCCCGATTGGAGACTGGTACCAGCCTGAGCAGCAGAGGCCACTGTATCGGGGGGCTCTTGTGTTGCCGAAACCACAGCAATGAATGTTGTTGATCCGATCTCATACAGTCTTCATCCCATGTGTCCATGCTGGATGATATCAAAAAATTATGATGCATTGGCTTGATCTGATTTATCCTAGCCCAAAGAAACAAGAACTTGTGAAGTATTTTCATTGCCATGTCCTAGACATCTTGATACCTTATGGGAGCAGGAGGCTCTGGGATCACCTGAGCCTGATTCGTGTAGATGTACAAGGCGATCTTATAGAGTCGTATAAACATAGAAATTTTCTCCCAATCATACATGAAACAATGAAGCATTGTCCCAGGTCTGGGGTTGTAACCTCCAAAAGATGGATTGGAATGATGTAGGTATCATATATGTCTGTTCATGGGCCAGTCATAGTTATGTCATGATCATCCTCATTATCCCGAATCTGCAAGTCATTTATCATATAATAGATAGCATCCAGATAGTGGGCTTCATAATACAAAAGGAGAGACACATCACCCTATAGTACACCCAATCGGTACTTGTGGCAGAAATTAAGGAACTAGTGATACAATGAAGGGACATCCACATGTAGGGGGACCCATTTCCTGCCCATCAACGCACTGTATACGGTTATCTGGGAGACAACCATAAACTCAGTGCTGGCTACCAGACTGTTGGACATGGGTTTTATGCAGATCATGCTGACCGATGTCTCTTCTTCCCTTTCATAGCCTTGATTTATCATGTCAAATGGACTCAGGTCATCCTCGAACAACCATAGTTTTTGCAGTGTCTGAGCTGTTATTATTTTGATCTCGAAGGCTGTGTCGACCAGATAGTGGCGAGCCTCCACACCATTAAACTGGCCTGTGTTGTATAGTGGGAGAATGTTCCACTATATCAGGGTTCCTACATCTTCTCTGGAGAATGAGTTAATGATTATGAATTTAGCTTGCTTGACTGCCTCTGCATGGAAGGATTCTAAAGATTCTACCTCCCTATCAAACTGGTGGGGGATTCTTAAAGCCTCAGCAAGGGCTTCACACATATCAGTTGACAAAATAAGGGCCTCAAGGATGGAGAGAAGTGATGGTATTATGGAAAGATTCTTGAGGAAATCATACTTCCAATCCAGGAATTATCTTTAGCTTAATAAAGTTCACTCTATAACAGGACATATTTTTGGATCTACCTACTAGACCGGCGGTTGACTGGTGCTGACAATATCCCACTATAAATTAATTGATTCTTGTGGGGAGACTACTATAAAATGTCTAGGTGGGTGATCACAATTTGGTTGGGATGGCTCATCCCGATCCAACGACATAAATTGCAGCGAAGACAGACCAAATGACACTAGATGAGAAGGCAGCACATGCTGAACTATGCGCTGGGCTTGTTTCCTGGTTTTGGTAGCATGAACAACCTAGCAGGAATAACTGACCTAGGATCTCCGAAGACCCGTATTGATATGACTATGTCGATGCCGGCGACGACTGGGGACTTTGGGAGCATCCGCCTGGTGCTCCTCTTTTTCATGAATCTTGTTGGGGGTTTACCAGCTCTACAGTATTATCCAAGGGATACCCTTTACAACAACCTATAGAATCATCCATTATAAGGTAGCCATTCATGGTAATCAACATCTCTAGTGCAATGAAGTCTCCAAGTGTACGAGATGATGACAACATTGGTGGGGGAATTTGTTTTTCCTTGCACCGCCAATGCGTGATCTTTGGGAAAAAAGATGGACGGGGCGCTGACATAGATGTACTAGCAGTGGATGGCCCAATGTCTTATAAAGGATTGGATCCATTCAGGCATGCACATGTTATTACATGCGGAAGGGGGATGTCTTACAAGCCATCCAATCATCATAAATGTATGAACCACAATTAGAAACATGATTCCACTCCTATTTATTGTCACTATAGTTGTCTTGCTTCAAAAATACATGTGTCATTTGTTCTGGAGATGAGCCTAATCATATTCTTAATCACATAGAAATGTTTGAGGGTGTCCCACAGGATACATTGCTAGGGGGGATAATTTGGGAAATCATTGAGGTTTATGTCTTGTGGCCTCCTTCCTTCAGGAAAACATACAATACCCTATTCCATTACACAATAAAAATAACAGAGGGCTTGATCCTCATTGAATGAGTAGTTCATATTCCTTATGTTCGAGAAGGGGGCCCTGGGATACCTGCCTAGATGAGGGGTTGGATAATATTATTGAAGAGTTGGAACCTAGCTATCCCTCCTGGGTGGTGGAAAATAATTGCGTGGGGGCACATTTCGATTATGATGTGGGCGCTGCAGGGCTGGAGGATGCCCTTTCAGCGGCGGGCCTCAGTGAAAATGTTGAGGCAGATCCACGAGTTGTAATTCATTTTGTCTGTGGGCCTTTACTTGGGCCTCCACCGCAGGATCAGCCATATCGGTGCTTCTCATAGTGATTGTAGGAGGCAATAGTTGTTCCAAGCTGGCCTGTTGCAATGCTTCTTCTAGGTGATGGTCTTTATCAGAGAATTATCTGAATCCCCTTGGGTAATTCTTTATAATTATGGAGGGGACCAATTCTATCTTTAAATTCCCAAAGAAACATTTCCAGTAGTTTCTTCTAATTCAATTGCATGTCAAGGGAATATGTGATCCCTTTCCACCAGGCGATAACTGCAGGTCCTTCCAAAGAATGCACAAAAAAGTTGAGTTTGGCAGCCACCTGCTGTTCTAGAGTTACCAACATGGGTCCTGACATTAAGATGATGTGGGGATGATACTTTGGCGGGTAAATTTTCCCATTTAAGGAGGAAAATTTGGGATTTCCAAAACCTAGGGTTGTGGGCATACATCCAACCAGGCCAGATATAGCTTTCCATCAGGAGGGATTGCCACTAGTTGAGTCTCCAATTCCATGAGATGGGGAATGAGTGTCTCCTTTTGACCATCATGCAGAGTGTTCCATTCTAGATGGGGATCCCTAATCACCAGTGCATTAGCGGGTTCTTTCGCATGATAATCTGGCCAAGCAGCTCATGGAGCTGCTGGTGGAATGACCTGTGGAGTAGTTGGGGAAACCTAAGATGGATCCTCGAGATTGTCTTTCCATTTAGGAGTATTTATTTATACATAATTTCCCCAAATTCAATAGGCTCCAGATTTATCCATGTATATGGGGGTAGGAAGATCTGGATCACCTAGAGGGATTTCGTCGAGGGAAAGTTGTGTTATCCCATGCTACCCCAGTTGAAGATCACTGTGGTCCAGTCATTGCTCCTCAACATGTTCAGCAAAGAGGTCATCAATGATCCTCTTGTACACTGAAATTTGCTGATGCAACATGATTTTTTTGGTATATTTTTCTACCTTCTGAACAAATCTGGATGGGTGTGAGTGTTTGATGACTCCAATTTTTTCATTTCCCTTATTTAGATTATGGTTGAGGGTTAATGACTTGATAGGTACAGGAAGAACCAGAAAATTTCTTTACATGAGAGTGATCCTTCCAAACATATCCAATAGGCATGAGACTCCCTTAGGGTGTTGGTCCTCCTGGATACTCCCAAACTCTTTCTATTCCCATAATAGGTCTGGCATGTTAACTGCCACCCTACATAAAGGCATATCCTTAATATCACCTAGAAAATCGGCATGAAACTGGATATAACTAAAATGGAGGGCATCGTACTTCCCCCATCGACGTATTTTCATGTGGGGATAAGCCTCCTTTATTATCATATAGTGCACAATAATGTTATAGATGCATTTTGGATGGGCAGTCCAATTGCATCTTTGGGTCCCAGGGCACCTTTCCATGGGGAATGCGACCAAATCAACTAAATACATTGCTGACCAATGACTTCCATGTCCACCTGACTCTTGGGGTCGACCACTCATCATTGAAGAAGATGGAAATGAGTCACCCATAGGGTCTAGAGAATGAATCCAACATCCTCCTGGGTGACTGATTCCGGTGCCCTGAAATTTGGCAGTACAATCAAACAAAACATCTCTGGGAAATGGTCTACTGCAAGAATTTCCTACAAACTCCTCAGCTCGGATTCAGTGTCTGGCCCTTCATTTCCCCACTTGTTGAATAGAGGTTGTTGGGGAACCAATATTGTTATTGATGCATACCACTGAGACCGTTGGATGGCCAAGGGAGAATATGGTGAGTGAGCTAACAAAATGAAACATATTTGGATATCCTTCAAGGATTGAAGTGACATGGCCACCACATCATGATATGATGGGTTGGTGACCATAGTTTCTGGCATAGGGACTATGGCTGGTGGTGGTTGACCATGATTCTCCCCATTCTCCATTGGTCCTCAAAATTTCTCTCAGTGACCTACGGTCAACGTAGAAAGTGATATTAGTGATGATGGGGGGATTTACCGGACAGACCATGAGTAGACACCAAAACATCACCCTCCTAATTGTATATGAAGATGGAGAAAAAGATCTGACGGGCCCCACATTCTGGAAGGATGTGGCTGATATGTCTTGTTCATGTACCGACCCCTGATAGAGAGGATCATGGTGAGGGTTCCATTCCTGAGTATCATTCCACCTATGAATCTGAAAAGCAAACATGTTTAATCTTGGTCTGAATCTTCTCAAAATTCATTATTTGGTGCGATAACCCACCCTCCTTCCCTGGGATGGTTCTTCAGGATAGGGTAGATTTTTTGTGTGAGGTGGACCTTCAATAATACTGGTACTGTGGTGCAGAGTACATCCACCTGAGTGAGGTGGGGTGCAACGAGCACCCGAAAATATATCAAATGGAACACATGGAGGGCCTCCATGTCCACTGACTAATGCGTGGAGATAATCCCTGAGGAAAGTATTGGAGTGGGTTGTACCTCTACCTGAGCTGTTAGGATCATGGGTAGGACCTCTATTATTTTTTCCAAGGGCCGCATCATCATGATAAGGATCCCCATATTTGTCAAGACGTCACAGGTAGGACCTCTATGATGGGTGCCAATGATGTGAGTCTTACCTTCACTCATATGATTGTTGAGGAGAGGAGGTCCTTCTCCCGCCACTGTAAGGACACGTGGGAGGCCCCCAATCTAGAGATTGATCTGATCTGTAAAATTTCCATGTCTTCACCCTGTGGCTAGAGCAACAACCCCATATCCAATTCCATTAGCGTGGAAGATCCTTCCATTCTATGTGTCAGTATAGTGGGTAGGACCCTCATTCGGATTGAAGGTGGCATGAGGTGGACCTTCACACCAATCATGGAAGCAAGGAGGACTCGTGTTCACAATTTTGGTGGTAATGGGAGGACCTCCGTACTGGGTGTCATTGACATCAGTCGGTCAGTGGGGGGCACACCTTGCGCCGGCGTCCACGAGAGTCGACCCAGCCTTCCCTTGGGATGTTTGGGGCCACAATCTGGGATGATTGTATAAGGTACCCATATCATCATACACAGGGGGATGAATTTATACTTCGATGGTGGCACGATCCATGGTAGTTTCTAATGATGACACACCTTATGGGAATCCTCATCATCTTGAGCCCGACACTAGCGTTAGGGTCATCCGACTAGGGCCGACGGTGATGGCGCTTATCTTACCTGATCCTCAACTCAAGGGGCTGTGAGGTCGTGCTAGTGTGGCATAATGGGGGCCCTCCATGGGGTCCCCTGGAATGAGATCCCATCCAAAATGGCCCGAACATCCCCCACCTCATCAGCATAGGGGAGGGACTCCTCGAAGCATTCTTGGGAGATGCTCTAGAAACGGTTGTCTGTCGGAGTGGGGAGTAGTGGCTCCCATTGTAGCCCTTGGGGTCAGTGATGGATATGTAGAGTAGACACCTGTAAATCCTGGGGGTCCATATCCTGATCCAGGATAATCCCCTTCACCTCATAAAGGTGGATGAGGTCATTTATCTCTCATTGATAAAAAATTTCCAAAGGGGAAATGGGGAATGGGTGACCAACAGTTTTGGATGTGGAGACCGTCGCAGATGTGGTGGAGCCATGCGGGATAGCCTCATTGAGATTTCCCCTACCCCTGTGTCGGTGGAGGGGTGGTGATCTGTTTCATGTGGCTGCATCTTGGGTCCTATAATCCAAGGTGATTAAACCATTAATGATTCAAAAGGGAAATTTAAGTTTAGTTCCCCATCATTATTTTATCTTCCATGGCTGGTAAGAAGGATCAATGCTGAAAACGTCATAGTTCAAGTTGTCTGTCATTTTAAATAGACCAAATACTGGTGAGTTTCATGCTAGGCCTATTATTCGCTTGGGGGGGCCGGGTGCTAGATAACAGGATCTGGTGACATACTAGACCACTGTTTTCATGAACTCTACTAATCTTCTCATTGAAGAGAAGAAAATCATGTCGGGTTCACCATTTCTATTTCTAACGCTTTCTTTGGGGCCCACGTTCGTCAGTCAAGGACGCATTGTTTGTTTCCCTGCTTTCCCATTTTACAAATTCGGGTGACATCCATCGCTTATTCAGGTATGTTTTCTCCTAGATCAAAATGAGATGAAGGGATGTCGGTTCCTCCATTCATGTATTCCAACCCAAAAATCATCACCTAGTTCGAGTATCTCTTATAGACTTAATACATTGTTCCTGAAACTCATACCGGTGGTATGTCTTCATGGACCCCAATTAATTACGTTGATTCTATCAGGACATTCCTAGGGTTCCAGTTAGGGTAGCAACCATTGGTTAGGGTAGTACTCAGGTTGGACATCATTGGCATCTCTTGATGCTGGAACACTAACGTGTCTGAGATTCTTCCCCTTATGATAGTTTTTCTCTAGGGAGTTGAATCTCGATTCTTCCCACATCGAATGCAGGGAATTATATTCCATTGGCATGTATCTAGGGGTTTCTTCAGCTTCCCATGTTAATCAAAGGCTATGAGTGATTTTAATATCTATAGGGGACAGATTAGACAGATTATAATAATTATTGGAGTGGATCAGATGCGTACAATCCTTAGATAGAACAATTATTTTGGAGCTAACACGTGTTATTTTACCTAGTTTATTCATGGGAGTAGTGAGAAAGGGGGTGACATGTTCTATCTGGATGTGGCAGCCTGATCAAGAATGAAGATGGTTGATGGAGAGTCGAATTTATTAGTGGGGTGAATGAGATGGGACCATCATGATCGTGATGGTCGAATTGGGGTACAACCTAGAAGAGACTTTCTATGGAATACATGGGTAGGGAATCAAATTTGCATAGTTCACGAGGTGATGGGACACCTAAGTAGGCGACCCATATGGATGGGACCCAGAGGAAGAGGATCCTCTGGGTTTGGGCATGACCTTCCCGAAACACATAGGCTCAACAGAAAGACTAGGATTAGACATAGTTAATGGGATTGTACCTCATAAAGGATTCTTACGTACAATGACTTGGAAAGGTTTAATGTCCACATAGTTCAAAATGGGGGCATATAATTGGGGTGTACGCATAGGACACGAACCTGATGATGTATTGGGGCTTACTAATGGTTAGTGGCCTACAGATAGTCTAAGACTCGAGGGATGAGCAGATATATGAGTCCCAACAAAGGGAACTACAATGGCATACCATCGATTGGGGAACCCGACAGATTATCGTTGATTGGGGAACATGAAGGACTACTATTGATTAGTGTTTACAATTGATTAATACTGATTGGGGAATAGTTTTAGGTGATGTAGGATATGAAAAATATTACAATTTAACGTAATGCAGGACCAGGATAGACCAGCGTGAAGTAGTCGGGATTGAGGGGTATTGGGCTTGAACCTCGGGGAGGCTTCTTACCTACCTTTCCTTGGCCAGGATCAAATTCCAAGTAGTTCAGAAGAGGTGTTTGTTGAACCGATGTGATTGTGGTCGGAACCAATGGTTGTTGGGATTGATCCTTTGGGAGGCATCCTATGTACCTTTCCTTGGCATGAATTAGTGCCCAGTTTCTTCGTTGGAGTAGTAAGAAAGTGGGAGACATGATCTTTCCAGATGTGGCGGCACGAGTAAGAATCAAGATTGATGATGGAGAGTCGAATTTAGTGGTGGGGCGAATGAGATGGAACCATCATGAAGGCAATGGTTTTTTTGGGCAACAGCCTTGAAGAGAGATTTTATGTAATACCGTGGCAGTGAATTAATGTTTTCATAGTTCAACCAGGTGATAGGACACCTAAGTAGGCGACCCATATGGATGGGACCAAGAGGAAGAGGAACCTATGGGTTTGGGAATTACCTTCCCGAAACACATAGGCTCAAGAGAATGACTAGTATTAGACATTGTTAATGGGATTTTACTTCATAATGGATTCTTACGTACAATGCCTTGGAAAGGATCAATGTCCACGTAGTTCAAAATGGGGGCATAGAATCGGGGTGTACGTACAGGACACAAACCTGATGATGTATTGAGGCTTTATCGTGGTTAGTGGCATACAAATGGTCTAACACTCATGGAATGACCAGAGATGTGAGTCCCAACAAAGGGAACTACAATGGATTACCATCAATTGGGGAACAAGATGGATTACCGTCGATTGGGGAACACAAAGGATTATAATCGATCAGGGTTTACAATTGATTACCGCATATTGGGGAATAATATTACATGATGTAGGATATGAAAATTCATAAAAGTTTACATCATGCAGGACCAGGATAGATCTGTGTGATGTAGTTGGGATTGAGGGGTATTGGGATTGAACCTTGGGGATGCTTCCTACCTACCATTCCATGGCTAGGATCATTGTCCATGTAGTTCAGAAGAGGTATTTGGTGAACCGATGTGATGGTGGTCAGGACCAATGGATGTTGGGCTTGATCCTTAGGGAGGTATCCTACGTACCTTTCCTTGGCATGAATCAGTGACCACATAGTTCATGAGAGGTGTTTCTACACTAACGTGAAGGGGGTTGGGACAAATTATTTATGGGATTGAACCTCAAGGAGGCTTCCAAAGTACCTTTCCTAGGAAAGGATCAATGTCCGCATGGATCGAATGGAGTTTGGGGTTTACACTCAAGGCTTCCAAAGGAGGGTGTCAGGATAAATGCTTACTCTAATACTAGAGGAGTCATTCTCGGTGTGAGAAATGATATGCTACAAATTCTTAAAGATCACATAGATAAAGGTGAGTCTTTATGGATTGTAGTGGCACATACATATGGATAGAGGCCCTAAAAGGAAGAAATGGCTTACACATGGTTAACAACCTAGGGATTTGGAGATTTGGACTTACTCTAGGATTGAGGCTCGAATGGCGACAATTCCCATGGGAGAGGGGTTTGGCACAGACGAGGGAAGGGTTCTGGTGCCCATCCCCCTCCCCCCTATGGTCTTTGTCCAAGAAGAAGAAAAAAGAGTAAGGACACTACCTCCTGCAATAATTCTAGGGGATTACCCCAAAATATCTTCCCTTCCCCATAGATCTGTGCTCCTACAGCAAATAGGATCAAATTCTATGTGAGGAATATTTCACTCCCATGGAGATGAGAAAACATGTTATATTTTTGAGGTGGGGTACCTCATGTCAGATGCATTAGGAGAGGCCACATTTTAACATCTCAGGCTGAGGATGATGGTTCATGTATGTTTAACATCCTTTAGCTCGGACAAAGGGGGTTCACTCAGCATCTCTAGGACTTACATAACTCATACGCTCCGCCGTTTGGGAAGGGTATCCCTCAACAATGACTTGGGGTTGGGGTGTTTTTTAGTGATTCAACGTGGGGCCCTTGTTAGTTTGGATTTGCGAAGAAGAAACAGTCATTAGTGTGCCTATGCGACGAAGCATCAGGCTAAGCAGTGAAATGTAATGAACAACCTACAAGACTTTGAAATCACTTCATGCAACCCAGGAGGGTTGCACAATAAAAGGAGTTGCAGAGCATAGGGGTTCATAGGATGATGCCTTGTGAAACCCTCGTGCCCTATGGAGGGGAGGGAATTTTTGAATGGATATGCTTCGCATTGTCAAGTGTACATTCCTATGCATTGGAAATAGATGCATATGGAGGGTGTTTCACGAAGATGAACGGCTTTAATGGAGCAATGCTTTACGATTCAAGGGTGACCTGTGAAGAATATCATTGCGATGCCATGTGCTCCATGAAGCATAGTGACCCAGACTTAGCTTGGGGGATACATGTTCACCAAGGGTACTTCTGAAGAATAATTCATCAGTGAAGACTAGAGTCCCATTACGGATCCCCTTCCATTGCGAAGGCTCGTGGGATCCGTGAAGGGCATCCCCCTTCGAATATGGAATGAATTTAAACAAAGGGAAAGGCACTACGCGACGATAAAGTACCTTGAAGAGATCATTGTTCGTAGAGAAAAAATTTATTTGTTATTTGGGAGATTAGAAGGTGACATTTTGGCGGATCAATTCTTTGGGATAGAGGAGATCCTTGTATTTATAGGCTAGAGGCTCCGCGAAGAAGAGACCACTTGGCCTGACGACACATGGAATTTTTTTGTAACTGCGGAGCCTGACACCTTCATGCTCAGTGGTGGCTTCGCAAATTTCAATCTGGTTCATGGAGCCTCCCGCCTCCTTGCTCCACAGTGGCTTTGAAAACGTCAATCCAGTTCGGGAAGCCTCCTGCCTCCTTGCTTCCAGGTGGCTTCACAAATGTCAATCATGTTCACAAAGCCTCCCACCTCCTCGCTCCGTAGTGGCTTCGCATACCTCATTCTGGATCGTGGAACCACCCACCTCCTTGCACCGTGGAGGCCTCACAGAGGGTGTAGAGTTGCACCGGTCATGATGCTTTGGGGGTCCATGGATGAGCATCGCGAGGCATCCCCAAGGGCTTATAATTTTCTCTTCCTCTTACCAAATTTTGGAGCCAAGACTTACATTCTCAGCACATTAAATAAATTGATTCCACTCAATTATAACATGTTCTAGGTAATCAAGGGTTTGGAAGATAAAATATCATTGATGAAGACCCCCAATCATAAAAAGTGTGAATCAATCATCCCCTTAATAAGTGAGAATGATAATTATGATGGTCATATGGAATAATATATAATTATTATTCAATTTAGGAGAACATTTGTTTCAAGTGAATATGTAGACATGAAAGGAAGGTGTAAATTATTATAAAGAATGGTATAGATCATTGATCAGAAGAAACCTAATGATCAATGGAATTTTAAGGACCTAATAAACTCCAATATTCAATAAAAGACCATCTAATTTATCATATAAGAAGGTTAGATAATATAATTTTTTATCAAAATCTATATCATAATCCTGAGGATATATTTTAAACTTATATATATATAGAAATATACTTTCATGATTTGATTCTGTCTGATAAGAATACTTCACCTATTTTTTTGCATCATTAAATTTTCAATTAATCACTTACACCAATAGATGAATATCCAAATAGTAATTCATTTATATTGGAGCAGTAAAATTTAGTTTTAATGGATTTTAATATTAGTTATAGAATGACAGATCATTATTATAATATCAAGTTATTATCATGAAAAAAGGATAGCACTAGTTATACATAAATCTCCACATGGTTATTTAAAATATTAATCACAAAAACCATGTCCAAATATCCATTTAAACTATTAATGCATCATAATTTATACTTATTATTTTTCAAAAACTTTAGTTTTGGAAATATAAAATAATTGTTAAAACATGTTCACTAACATTTCATGTTATACATTTTTTTAAATTTTTTATAGAGTTTTTTTTATGTCACTAGACTTATAATATGTTATAATGTATTATATATTTAAACATTAAATTCATTATTATAAATATCATAATGTGTTTGTGTCAAATAAATCAGACTTACATTTATTGGACCAAATGTAAGACAATATGTAATATCATCAGTACAGAGAAAAGACTAAATTAATGGATTGATATGGGTACCAATAACATCAGACTAACACTCATAAGTATTTTCATAATGAAAATAATAAGGAATTCCATTAGAATGAATTTTTTTATAATAATATTTAATATAATTATTCATAATTTATGGAAAATCATAAACATCTTAATGGTGTTCGATAATACATCTTTAGACATTTAGTTACTCCAAAACTATTAGTTGTAAATTTCCAACTACAGAAAGCCATTTCAACAGACTGAAAAACAAGATTATTATTTGTCTATTAAAAGAATTCACACATATACCTTTTCATTTAAATATTTTGTGCCTAGATGATTTCTCACATCTGAAGATATCTCTGCATGAATTTATCATTATTACTTTTTTTCTATAGTTTTTTTTACATTCTAAGGATAACTTTTGATGTTGTCTCCCTACAAATATCAGCAATCTTATCTTTTTCTGATAATTTTTAAAATTAATGGTGTTAAGGGATATGCATATGTATAATATGATCCATTGAGTTGAGGGATTATGGGGATAGTAAAAAAGAGTCGATTATCATATCGAGGGAACCTAGAGATAAGAAAATATATCTAATCAAATCATCGTATATAGGGAATTCATGGTTTTGAAAGAAATACTTTTCTATAAGTATAAAATTGTGGATACCATTATTTATAGATATTAACTACATTTATCTAATGTTTAAATGAGTTATGTTTTTAATATTATATTATTAATCATTTTTATAATTTATTTATATTTATTGATTTTACAAGATTCTATTTTCCTAAATAGAATAAGAATTTGTTCCTCATATAAAAATTTCATCATTGTTTTGTTTTATCGTTACTATTCACGTAACACATAAAAACGTACTTTAATAAATAATATCCATATTGATTAATATTATTAACTATTATATAATCAGATATACTATTATTCATATTCTGTTACATTTTTAACCAGATTGAGGGTTGAGTCTAAATACCTACATGAATTGTATAAGGGTTCAATTTAGATTAATTATTTAAAACTATGTTTTTAAAACAAAGATTCACCCCTATTGAAGCTTTTCCATTTGAACATATTCTTACTATCCTATAACAAGTATTAAATATATGTTGATCCTAAAATTTTTATTAGAGAATTTTTTCATGAATCTTGTAGTTAATGATATTCTACATTCATTTCAATTCCATGTTTGATTAATGTTATTTAAATTAACATATTTTTTATAAACATTAGATACAATAATGTTTATATGTGGAGAATAATATTTTAATTAGTTTTAATTGTGGATGTTATGAATATTTTTTAGTGGAAAATCTCAAAACAAATAGACCACCTAAATTTTAAATAGGTGGTTTTGTGTAAAATAGAGATAGTATGAATCCTATTGTTATTAACACAAGGGTTGGTAATTTATTTTATGCTAACCGAATATTATAAGATTCTTGATAAGAAAGTAATAGATTTTACTAATATATAAAAATTTGAATATATTTTTGAATTATATAGTAACTAATACGTTTTTATATTCCACGAAAAAAATATATAGTAAAATATCATCTTATGACACTGTAAAAAGTATTTGGATAGATCTAGAAGTTGTACTTTTTTGAACGAAAATTTATATTTGGACAACGGGAGATATGGAAAAATTTGATTATTAGAATTTTGATATTATTACTATAGACTGAGTTTCAATGATTCACTAGAGGATTATAACCATAATTTTTTTTACAATCTACAAGAAAGAATGGTTTTGATGATGGGACACTTGCTGAAAAAATTACCTAAATCATCTATAATAAAAATGAATCTAAATGAACAGTAGATGATGAGATGATAGATATAAATAATATCACCTTTGTTGATCTTAATGGAACCCTTATGTTGAATTATTGAAGCTTGTAAAAGATACATAGAAACATAAAATGTAATATTATGTTTTAATCATTACCACAACATCTACCATACCCACTAAGTTCAATCTATTGAGAATATTTTTATGTATTCCAAAATGAATAATGTAGTTGTTCAATATAAATCATCCATTTCAAAAATTATGAGAGTTAATTTGATAATCTATCAGGAAGAATGAAGTAGAAACTCTCTATAAAGGATATCCAATATGTAAATAAAAATTTTCATAATGACTGGGGTGACAAGAATGATGAATTCACATGATATGAATATATAAAAGATGGACACATCAGAAAAAAAAATTTAAACATGAACAGAATTGATATTAATGGAAAAAATTCATAATGAAGTGACTTTTTTTATAAAAATACAATGGAATTATTGCTATTAAGGCTGCGGGCAAGTGGATTTCGTATGGTGGTAATTTATCTTATAATAGTCTAGATAATGAAATCAATGGTCACAGGAAAAAAGCATTTTGAAAATGTCCCCAATGTTATTCAATATTTCATAAATAATTTAAAAACAACTTTTGAACATACAAACATTAATTTTATTGACAATTATAATGATTATAAAGATTCTATATTTTAATGAGTTGTGTATTGGAATAAAAAAAGTATCATACATCCTTTTTTCTTATTGAATAGTATTTATTCTGAATACTAAATACAACTAATATAAATTTTTACCAGACTCTGATGAAGGAATATTTTGATGTTAATCCCCTACTTATATATAATATAGTGTTTGTTATAAAGATTCTAGAACCATAGAGAAATCATTGGATGTTAATATTGAAAAAACTTATCCTTTTATTTTAATACTACGTCAACATACATCCTTGGATGTTAATTAAAAAATTTATTTCCAACCATTGTTAGAAAGATCTACCTATAATGGTATAACTAAAAAATGATTCCTTGGTTATTTCTTAAGAATATTTTATACCAACTATTGTAGAATATAATTTTTAAAACATAAGAAGTATGTTGTTTTACAGGAATAATTCTAGTGAGAGTATCATTACAGATATTGATCTAATAGTTTGGACTAGTTATTCCTTAATAAATTAATTGGATATGTAGCATTCATATTCCAATTTGAAACTAATATTCCTGATGAGGCATTATGTGATGAGGATAGAATTTAGGAAATGATAGATGATTTCAATTAATTTGAGAGGAAGAATTCATAGAATTTGGTTGAATGACCATCATAAATTTTTATAATTGGAGTAAATTGGGTTTTCCATAAAAAATGTTATTAAATTGATTAATTTTGAGAAATACATCTTGAAAATATTATAGGGGTTGTGATCAGGAAGTGGGAATTGATAATTAAGACTCATATGCACCAATATCTAGACTAAAATATATCATAATACTTCTATATTTTGATGCATTAATTGAAATCATTCCTTTCTGAATGGATTTGAAGTGTGATTTTAAAAACAGATATGTTTTGGAAAATGTTTATGTTGAAAAATATAATATTTTATAAAATAAAAATCATCATGAGTAAATTTATAAACCATCCAATGGTCAATATAGTATTCATCAATCCCATATATCATGGAATGTTTGGTCAGAAATATTTTTATAAAAAAATATATATAGGTTATGTGAACCTAACACTTTTTATAATTTATGTTAATTAGAAATATGATTATATAAAATTATATTAAAAACATTATATTCAAATCAAGTCAATATTCCAAAATAGATACTTTCATGGGTCATATTAACTCCGAGATTGAAATTAGTGTGATGGTTGAGTTATCATAATTTCTTCAATTTCAAAATTTCATAAAAAAAAATAGATGAACTTTTTTATATCTACATAAATATAATAAATATCATATTATGAAATTTTTATTTGAGAATTGATACCTTAAATACATTCAATATTGATGAGGCTGGGAAACCAATTGATCAAAAAAATTATAGGTATGATTGAATCATTAATATACATAACTAATAGTTATCCATATTTAATGTTATATTTATGTTTATTTGAAAGATATAAATAAATCCAAAGGAATCCCAAGTAAAATATTTTAAAAAATATCTTCTGGAAACTATAGATTTGGGAATTTTCTATTATTCGGGAAATGTTTTAGAACTAAAAACATCTTCAGATGCTGTCATTGGTGGAATAATAGTGGATATGAAAAGAACATCAAGATAATTATATTTAATTGATACTTTTTATATTCTTGTTATTGTAAATAATTAAACTGAATATAACATTCCTCTATAAAATCTAAATATGTGGCAGTTATAATTTTTTTTGCTCATGTGTTGTGGACGCATCACACACTAATTTATTATTGAATAATTTTTTTTACAACTCAAATACTTTGGGATAATACAAGTGACATTTATTTGTGTAAAAACACCCTTCACATCACCATCATGCTAATTATAGAGATAATACAACATTTTCTTCACGATCACTAAATTATAAGAGATATCATTTTACAATACATACGAATGAAAGGGAACCATAATGATAATTTTATAGAACCTATTCCTTTAAATAGATTTGAATATTGAAATAATATATCATGGAATTATAAATGTAATTTAATAATTCATGTCGACTTATATTATTACCAATCATCTTAGAGTATGTTAATGCCCCAGATCTGTGTGCAGACCAAAGGTTCCCCGACCCTAGTCAGTCACGTAACCTAAAGTGCATATCCCCAAATGACAGAGGATGCCCACTAGCAGTGAGGGGAATGGTGTGTTAATGGGGATACTATGCCATGATTTTCAAAGTATTCATAACAGGAAATATAGTGAATAATAATAAAATAAAAAAACCATAATCCTAAAGTAAGCAGTGGACTAATGATAAAAATAATACAACTCGTGTATATATATAAATTCTATGTGTCTCATGCGTCACGAAAAGTATCCAAACAAATCAATTTTCTGGGAATAATATACATATACTAATGTACTAAAAAGTATGTAAACTCCAACAGAATCGCAAACCTCATCTTGGTCCTATGCTCGCATGTTGCAACACCAATCATGTACCCAATGCAGAAGAGTGTTTTCCATTATATATATACCTATAATCATATAATCTGTCTTGGTCCAAAATCATGACCAAGACAAGGTGTGAGAAGAATCCTAGTAGGAAACCACCAAAATATCAGTGCCTAACTATCTGTGATATATATAAATAGCAATAAATAAGGAGGAAATAAGCAATAATTTCGAAATTACAACAAATTAAACAATCATATAGTTTTAATTTACATTCATTTGAATTTATTATTCTATCTGTTTAATCGTGTAAACATTGGGATCTAGCCTAAGGACTGTATCCCTTGTGTAAGTAAAAAAATAAATGTCTCACAAGACCATCTGAAAATTCAAGTATTACCATGTCCTTGTGTGTTTGTTTTCGTGGTGGACTCATCACAATCATTCAATCATTCGTAAAGAACCCTCTAGGAATGATCTCATGGTCTAACCCCTATGGATTAACAAAGTACCAATTAATTATATAATGACCCTCTATGTTGCTCTCATGGTCTATCATCTTTCGTCTATCATAGCTCTATTCATTTACTAACGACCACCTGGGCAGCTTTCATGGTCAAAAACCATGGGTCAAAAGGGAATCAATAAATTAAAAAAAACATTCCGGTAGCTATCATGGATAATGCGCGTAGGAAAAACATCTAAAATAAAGCTCTCATGGTCATGTTTAATACATGGCGCACATAAAATATAAAATAAATTGATGTAGTCTATAAAAATTACATGTCTATGTTCTAAATCATATCACATGCATTTAATATAATCAATCATCTCTATCATAATCATCCAAGGTATAGAAAACAACATATCAAACCTTACACATAAGAAACAACCTCTTTATCAATCATTCAAACTATATAAGGTATTAAACATGGTAAAATTCCAAATCTATAAATACCCATAATGTAGGTATGCCATAAGTTTAGCATATATAATCAACAAACCAACAGAAAAGGGTATAAACCACCTAATCCCAAGGTCACACTATCGATATAATTTATCATTATCCCCGGATTCATCCTAGAATGGCGTATATCTACAAAAGGATGAAAACAACCAACCTTGAATAACACGCAAGAGATAATATTCAGAAAGAAAGGCTTTATTCTATTCAAGAACTCAAGGGGGGATCTAACATAGTAGAAAATGTTTAAAGAGGAGCTTAGACAGAGAATGGGGATGGGTTCTATGTTCTTCGGTCGTTCTGTCGCTCTCTTTTATAAAATATGCAGAGAAGAAGACAGTTCTATACCTAAGACGAGATGCCACACTAATATATCAAATAAAAAGAAAACTAAACATCCAGTTAATTAAATGTACACACCATGTAGTAGCCTTAACTGGGCCCTAATGTAAGCGTTTTTCCAAGTCTTCACATGGCCATGTACTTGGTCATTACACGGCTAGTACGCGACTATATGAAGAAACCAGGTACATGACATGTTCTCATATGTACCTGATGTGTACTTTGAAAATTCCCATTTATTTATTTTTCACAAAAATCTGCTTAAAATTATGATCCAAACATGAAATGAAGATCTATTTTCTTAAACCCACCCCCATGGAAATTCATCCCCAAATATCCCTTCTATGGGTAGTGAAAAAGAACCTACAAACAACTATGGCCACTCTGATCACACATTGGCCTCCCTATCCCATGTCTCTTCATGTACTCGCCCATTCTGCAATTTCATCCACACGAGAGTAACATACCATCCACAGAAAACATTTGTTCTATGATCCATAATTCAAATAGGGTGCTCATTGACGGATGCATCAAACTATAACTAAAATGAGACTGTTGGGTTTTGATACTCAACAAAAATGTTTCATTTGATAACATGAGTATAATTAAAATGAGACTGTTGGGTTTTGATTGTTATTTGACCATTGGTCAATATGACCACTGGAAACTAAACGTTTTGATTATTGTCTCTAAATACAAGTAATCTTGGTTAATTAATATAGAAAGAAGATTAGATGGCCTCACCCAGTAGTCTTGGACCGATCGAAGCCCATCTAACCGAACTTGGGAAGGAGGTAGCACCACTGGGCTTTGCTCTGGACCAAACCCAAGCTGAACTTCACCGTGTGAAGCTAGAACGGGATCGCCTTCGCGAGAAGTTCAAACTGATAGAAATTACTACTCGTGCGATGTTGGCCGAGCCTCCCTCAGATTCTCTAACCTTAGCACACCTTACACTTAGGTCCTATGCTGGTGTGATAAGGGGCTATGTAAGGAGACCATAACTTCCTTGTGTAATCCTTTGTTTTAAATAAAAATTGGGATTTCTTCCTACGATGAAGTTTATGAATTTTCAAATGACCGGATAAATATAGTATGCATATTTTTGATGAATTTTAGAAAAAGGATATTTTAAAAATGTTTATGTAAACCTTAAATAATTAGAAATGTGTAATGATTTTCAAAAAATGGTCTTGTACAATTATGTTCAGTACAAAATTTGGAGTCTAATAAGATAAACCTGATTTTTGATGAATAGTAAATTATGAATAGTGATTTTGTGATTAGGATTAGTAATATGACCAAATGGATTAGTAATCTCACTTAAAAAAAGTTTTAAAATAATCTAGGCACCTTGATTAAGTAATGTGATTCAATAAAATGGTTAAATAACGGTTTCATAAATTATTATTCAAGTATTAGTTTTTTCGGGTGAATATTGTTTTTTAATTAAAAAATTAAATTAAAAATATTTAAAAAATTATTTTTATAAAATGGATTTCATTTTTGAACTCAGAGCACCGATATTATGTTATGGTAATTTTTGGGGATTTTTCTGAAAAAAATGAATTTTCTGTGAATAGTGTATTTATTTAAAAATTAAATTAAAAATTATTAAAAATTATTTTTATAAAATGGAGTTAATTTTTGAAATCAGAGCATTGATATTTGGTTAAGGTGAAATTTTGGGATTTTTCTGAGAAAGATGAATTTTTAGTGAATAGTAAAAAATCAGTTTTAGGGTTTCGGTATGTTTAATGATCTCATAACTGTGTCATGATGATGTCATGAGATATTTTAAGGGATGGCCGGACAAGGGTGATGAATTATTGTTTTGGGGGCCCCATGTGGCCAAACTCCATGGTAAATGCCAAGGGAGAGCACATGGGTTTGAGAAAAGCACATGTGAGGTGTCCCTTGGCCATTAATGCCTTGTCCCCTCACTTTCCCTATAAATACCAAGCCCTCCTCTCATCCATTCGACTCCCCACTCTTCCCCAACGAAGTTATGGTCTCACTACCTCACAAGGAGTCCTCCCAAGGTGCCCCCAAGCCCTCAAGGTCCAATCCTTTGAGGTTTAAGAGTTACATTTTAAGGTAAGGGATCCAACCCCTCTCTTTCTTTTCATGTAACCTCTTTTATGTCATTCCTTTTATGCTCCATGTTTTTATGTGATAGGATGTTCTTTTATATTCCTATTACTTCCCTTTCATGTTTATATGATGAGAGATTCCCTCTTACTCTCATCATTTCGTTTTATGAAAGTTTAAGTGGCGCCGTTAGGCTGCCGAAATTTTTGTAACGGATTCTTTCTCTCTTCTCATTTTTCAAGATCTATTATCATGTAAAGTATTTCAAGTTCCTTTTTGTTATGTCAGGGTATGATCTATAAATTTATCATACTCATCTTTTATTATCATAAGATGAGAGACCCCGTTTGATCTCCTCAATTCAGTATTTTTGAGTTTTAAGTGGCGCCGTTAGGCTGCCGAATTTTTAAGTGGTTCTTCACCCTTCTCGTTTTGAAGTTCTACTTTCATGTCAATTATTTAAAGTTCTTTTTTGTTATGTTGGGGTATTATCTCTATATCTATCATAATTGACTCTTATGTTCATATGATTAGAGACCCCATTTGATCTCTTCAATTCAGTATTTTGAAGTTTTAAGTGGCGTCGTTAGGCTGCCGAATTTTTAAGTGGTTCTTCACCCTTCTCATTTTGAAGTTCTACTTTCATGTCAATTATTTCAAGTTCCTTTTTGTTATGTTGGGGTATGATCTCTATATCTATCATAATGGAATCTTATGTTCATATGATGAGAGACCCCATTGGATCTCTTCAATTCGGTATTTTGAAGTTTTACGTGGCGCCGTTAGGCTGTCGAATTTTTAAGTGGTTCTTCGCCCTTCTCATTTTGAAGTTCTACATTCATGTCAATTCTTTCAAGTTACTTTTTAATTATTCTGGGTAATTATCTCTATATCTATCATACTGAACTCTTATGTTCACATGATGAGAGACCCTATTTGATCATTTCAAATCATTTTTGTTGAAGTTTATGTAACGTCGTTAGGCTGCCGAACTTTCATAAGAGAAATCTAATTTTTGTCTTCCTTACATGTTTTTCATTTCAAATGGTATGTCCTTGAAATTTCATTACCATGAACATGTATCCTTCTTATTTCGTCCATCTACTGTTTTATGGGTCATTTATGAATGTTTGACCCATTTTTCCTCTCTTTTTAATGTCTTCTAAAACCTCGTAACATAGCTGTTATGCTGCAGAATTTCCGTCTCAAAATGTCTCTCTCTTTTTCTAAAGTTCTTTTATATTATTATGTGAATACTCAAAGGTCTTTCTTATAAAGGGGTATTCACATATATACCAAAATGTTCTATTTTAGATTCTGGGATTTACATACATGAGACCCACCTTCCTTTTCTGTGGGTTTTAAAGTGACGTAAAGATCATGTCTTTAAAGCAGTTTTTAAAACGTTATGACTAGGAAATGAAACCCATTTATTTTATGCTATATGGGTTATTTATGAAATGTTTGATGATGATATATGTGGCTCACATGATAATAAAGGCAAATTGAAGGGTGCGCCCTGATAGCACTCCAATGCATTGGGTAATGATGTAACCACTAGAGATTACAATTTTCACGATACCTTGGTGAATAACCTTGGTAATTTTCAAATGACACCTTGGGGATGGAACTTGGTGATATGTTCATGATTGTCTATGTTAAATGATGTATCCACATCTTAAAGTTATGAAAAATGTTATTTTTATTATGATATGCCACAAGATTTTTTTTTATCATGCCTTAATGTTCTTGTTCATGACATAATTGATGTATCTCAAGTTCACATTTTAAATGTTTCCCTTGTTTCCCTTACTGGGCATTCTGCTCACCCTTTCATTTGATGTATGTCCCCAGGTTATGAGATTCAGTAATGAACATAGGATGAACATGAGGAGAATCCTTTCAAGTGTTTAAGAAGAATGTTTTATGTTTTCATGTTTTAAGTTCCTGGTTTCCAAGACACTAAACCTTAAACATACTCAGTTTTGTATAATGTAATGAAAGGTTATGTGATAAAAAGTCGGGATGCTATAGTTGGTATCAAAGGATGGTTTAGTTATTTGTGGAAATTAGGATATGAAAACTCTAGGAAGAACCCTATAGAAAAGTTTAAATATAGGAAATCTTCCTGGTATTTTGGTGAGTATTGAGTAAGGGGTTTCTATGAAAATACATCCCTGTCTGGATACGAGCAGGTAGAGGTGGCTCCGGCACAGATGTACATAGGGGTAAAACCTGAAAACACCACTTTGAGCTAGAATCGAACGGGAACTTGTACACGACAACGGGCCTTGCTGCACTCTTGGTTACGACACTCCCGGGGGATATGCTTTGGTAAATTCATAAGCTTAGTATGAACCATTTTTAAAGGAACAAAGATAAAATAAAATAAAGATTCACATAAGAATATATGATCATGGATAACCTAGATGAGAACCTAGGGGATCACAAGTTAGGGTATATGTTTCTTCTACAATTTATCCTTATATGCATTAATTTCCTTTTCATGATTATTAGCTAAGTATTCAAGCCCCTAATTATACTTTATATTATTAGTTAATGGTGGGAAATGGAAGAACATGTCCCAACAACCAATATGATAGGAAATGTGACGATTTCCGTATTAATATGAAAGAGATGATTGGGGGATTAAAAGATTATTATTATTTTGGAAGACGTTCACTATTTTTGGGACCATATATGATTGAGGTAAATATATTACTTTGGTATTTTCATTGAGGAGTAAGGTTGACTTATATTTTGAAGAATAGATAAATTTATGGTGGACTTATAGGAATTTAGGCTACTTATTGGAATGATTAACCTATCCTGGGTAAAATATGTTTAGTTTAGATGTTAGGAGTGGTTGATGTTGTTTGGAGATGAACAATGAAGTTTATTTTGGAAGACTATGTTATCAAATCCTTCTTGTATTTCGGTTTCAATCTTAGTTTGTTTTATTTTGAAGAATTTTAAGGACCGTTATTTATGGGATGGTCTATGATGAACTTTGGGTAGTACCATGGAACTTTGAAGATTTAAAATTAGATTCCATTCCTATTGGATTCTTCCTTTTTTAAGAGTTGTTTAACCTTACCCTTTCTGTTTTTGATAATGTTTAAAGATAGAAGAAATAGATAGTTAATCTTTTGGGGATTATGTGATTCTCTAGAAGATGATTCTTGTGTTTTGATGAGACCAAGTAGTTTTGAGTGCTCATCATTTGGGAGAAAAGATTAGTTTTGGTAGAAACTTATTAAAAGGTGAAACTCTACATGAAGGTAGATATATTTCCTTATGTTCTTGTTCTATGTTGTAAATGAATTACTCAAAATTATGAAATGGAATGTAAAACAGAAACGTTGTTGGTTTACGTTTCCTACTAGGTAATCAAAGATCGTTTACACACATCATAAGTTTGGGATTTTCTTATGGTTAACTTTCTCCTAATCATGTTCTATGTCACTCTCCCTCAGAACATGACCCTTTGTTTTCTCCTCCATGTCCATATTTTCCTACATGGAATCCTAGTGTGGGCTAACTCGGGTGACCTTCGTACTTTCCTTTCTTTCTTTTAATGTACTAGTTTTACTTACTCCTTTTCCGATGTGGGACTTTCAATGAAATTTCAAAACCTAATTTTAAAAAAAAATGCGAGGACGCAATTTCTTAAGGGGGGAAGATTGCAACGACCCGAAATTTTAAATAAATCTTGTTTCCTAATTTTATGTGTTATTTTATTTTATTTTTATACTCAACAAAAATATTTCAATTGATAACATGAGTATAATTAAAATGAGATTGTTGGGTTTTGATTGTTATTTGACCATTGGTCAATATGACCATTGGAAACTAAACGTTTTGATTATTGTCTCTAAATACAAGTAATCTTGGTTAATTAATATAGAAAGAAGATTTGATGGCCTCACCCAGTAGTCTTGGACCGATCGAAGCCCATCTAACAGAACTTGGGAAGGAGGTAGCACCACTGGGCTTTGCTCTGGACCAAACCCATGCTGAACTTCATCGTGTAAAGCTTGAACGGGATCGCCTTCGCGAGAAGTTCAAACTGATAGAAATTACTACTCGTGCGATGTTGGCCGAGCCTCCCTCAGATTCACTAACCTTAGAACACCTTACACTTAGGTCCTATGCTTCTGTGATAAGGGGATATGTAAGGAGACCATAACTTCCTTGTGTAATCCTTTTTTTAAATAAAAATTGGCATTTCATCTTACGATGAAGTTTATGAATTTTCAAATGACCGGATAAATATAGTATGCATATTTTTGATGAATTTTAGAAAAAGGATATTTTAAAAATGTTTATGTAAACCTTAAATAATTATAAATTTGTAATGATTTTCAAACAATGGTCTTCTACAATTATGTTCAGTACAAAATTTGGAGTCTAATAAGATAAACCTGATTTTTGATGAATAGTAAATTATGAATAGTGATTTTATGATTAGGATTAGTAATATGACCAAATGGATTAGTAATCTCACTTAAAGAAAGTTATAAAATAATCTAGGCACCTTGATTAAGTAATGTGATTCAATAAAATGGTTAAATAACGGTTTCATAAATTATTATTCAAGTATTGGTTTTTTCGTGTGAATAGTGTTTTTTAATTAAAAAATTAAATTAAAAATATTTAGAAAATTATTTTTATAAAATGGATTTCATTTTTGAACTCAGAGAACTGATATTATGTTATGGTAATTTTTGGGGATTATTCTGAAAAAATGAATTTTCGGTGAATAGTGTATTTATTTAAAAATTAAATTAAAAATATTTAAAAAATTATTTTTATAAAATTGAGTTAATTTTTGAAATCAGAGCATTGATATTTGGTTAAGGTGAAATTTTGGGATTTTTCTGAGAAAGATGAATTTTCAGTGAATAGTAAAAATACAGTTTTAGGGTTTCGGTATGTTTAATGATCTCATAACTGTGTCATGATGATGTCATGAGATATTTTATGGGATGGCAAGCCAAGGGTGATGAATTATTGTTTTGGGGGCCCCATGTGGCCTAACTCCATGGTAAATGCCAAGGGAGAGCACATGGGTTTGAGAAAAGCACATGTGAGGTGCCCCTTGGCCATTAATGCCTTGTCCCCTAACTTTCCCTATAAATACCAAGCCCTCCTCTCATCCATTCGACTCCCCAATCTTCCCCAACGAAGTTCTGGTCTCATTACCTCACAAGGAGTCCTCCCAAGGTGCCCCCAAGCCCTCAAGGTCCAATCCTTTGAGGTTTAAGAGTTACATTTTAAGGTAAGTGATCTGACCCCTCTCTTTCTTTTCATGTAACCTCTTTTATGTCATTCCTTTTATGCTCCATGTTTTTATGTGAGAGGATGTTCTTTTATATTCCTCTTACTGCCCTTTCATGTTTATATGATGAGAGATCCCCTCTTACTCTCATCATTTCGTTTTATGAAAGACTAAGTGGCACCGTTAGGCTGCCGATATTTTTGTAACGGATTCTTTCTCCCTTCTCATTTTTCAAGATCTATTATCATGTAAAGTATTTCAAGTTCCTTTTTGTTATGTCAGGGTATGATCTATAAATTTATCATACTCATCTTTTATTATCATAAGATGAGATACCCCGTTTGATCTCTTCAATTCAGTATTTTTAAGTTTTAAGTGGCGCCGTTAGGCTGCCGAATTTTTAAGTGGTTCTTCACCCTTCTCGTTTTGAAATTCTACTTTCATGTCAATTATTTCAAGTTCTTTTTTGTTATGTTGGGGTATGATCTCTATATCTATCATACTTGACTCTTATGTTCATATGATGAGAGACCCCATTTGATCTCTTCAATTCAGTATTTTGAAGTTTTAAGTAGCGCCGTTAGGCTGCCGAATTTTTAAGTGGTTCTTCACCCTTCTCATTTTGAAGTTCTACTTTCTTGTAAATTCTTTCAAGTTCCTTTTTGTTATGTTAGGGTATGATCTCTATATATATCATACTGGACTCCTATGTTCATATGATGAGAGACCCCATTGGATCTCTTCAATTCAGTATTTTGAAGTTTTAAGTGGCGCCGTTAGGCTGCCGAATTTTTAAGTGGTTCTTCACCCTTCTCATTTTGAAGTTCTACTTTCATGTCAATTCTTTCAAGTTCCTTTTTAATTATTCTGGGGAATTATATCTATATATATCATACTGAACTCTTATCTTCAAATGATGAGAGACCCTATTTGATCTTTTCAAATCATTTTTGTTGAAGTTTAAGTAATGTCGTTAGGCTGCCGAACTTTCATAAGAGAAATCTAACTTTTGTCTTCCTTACATGTTTTTCATTTCAAATGGTATGTCCATGAAATTTCATTACCATGATCATGTATCCTTCTTATTATGTCCATCTACTGTTTTATGGGTCATTTATGAATGTTTTACCCATTTTTCCTCTCTTTTTAATGTCTTTTAAAACCTCGTAACATAGCCGTTATACTGCAGAATATCCGTGTCAAAATGTCTCTGTCTTTTTCTAAAGTTCTTTTATATTATTAAGTGAATACTCAAAGCTATTTCTTATAAAGGGGTATTCACATATATACCAAAATGTTCTATTTTAGATTCTGGGATTTACATACATGAGACCCACCTTCCTTTTCTGTGGGTTTTAAAGTGACGTAAAGATCATGTCTTTAAAAAAGTTTTTAAAACGTTATGACTATGAAATGAAACCCATTTATTTTATTCTATATGGGTTATTTATGAAATGTTTGTTGATGATATATGTGGCTCACATGATAATAAAGGCAAATTTAAGGGTGCGCCCTGATAGCGCTCCAATGCATTGGGTAATGATGTAACCACTAGAGATTACAATTTTCACGATACATTGGTGAATAACCTAGGTAATTTTCAAATGAAACCTTAGGGATGGACCTTGGTGATATGTTCATGATTGTCTATGTTAAATGATGTAGCCACATCTTAATGTTATGAAAAATGTTATTTTTATTATGATATGCCACATGATTTTTTTATCATGCCTTAAAGTTCTTGTTCATGACATAATTGATGTATCTGAAGTTCACATTTTAAATGTTTCCCTTGTTTCCCTTAATGGGCCTTCTTCTCACCCTTTCATTTGATGTATGTCCCCAAGTTATGAGATGCAGTAATGAACATAGGATGAACCTGAAGAGAACCTTTTCAAGTGTTTAAGAAGAATGTTTTATGTTTTCATGTTTTAAGTTCCTGGTTTGCAAGACACTAAACCTTAAAGATCCTCAGTTTTGTATAATGTAATGAAAGGATATGTGATAAAACGGCGGGATGCTATAGTTGGTACCAAAGGATGGTTTAGTTATTTGTGGAAATTAGGATATGAAAACTCTAGGAATAACCCTATAGAAAAGTTTAAATATAGTAAATCTTCCTGGTATTTTGGTGAGTATTGAGTAAGGGGTTTCTAAGCAAATACATCCATATCTGGATACGAGCAGGTAGAGGTGGCTCTGGCACAGATGTACATAGGGGTAAAACCAGAAAACACCGCTTTGAGCTAGACTCGAACGGGAACTGGTACACGACAACAGGCCTTGCTGCACTCTTGGTAACGACACTCCCGGGGGATATGCTTTGGTAAATTCATAAGCTTAGTATGAACCATTTTTAAAGGAACAAAGATAAAATAAAATAAAGATTCACATAAGAATATATGATCATGGATAACATAGATGAGAACCTAGGGGATCACAAGTTAGGGTATACTTTTCTTCTACAATTTATCCTTATATGCTTTAAGTTCCTTTTCATGATTATTAGCTAAGTATTTAAGCCCCTAATTATACTTTCTATTATTAGTTAATGGTGGGAAATGGAAGAACATGTCCCAACAACCAATATGATAGGAAATGTGATGATTTCCGTATTAATATGAAAGAGATGATTGGGGGATTAAAAGATTATTATTATTTTGGAAGACGTTCACTATTTTTGGGACCCTATATGATTGAGGTAAATATATTACTATGGAATTTTCATTGAGGAGTAAGGTTGACTTATATTTTGAAGAATTGATAAATTTATGGTGGACTTATAGTAATTTAGGCTACTTATGGGAATGATTAACCTATATTGGGTAAAATATGTTTAGTTTAGATGTTAGGAGTGGTTGATGTTGTTTGGAGATGAACAATGAAGTTTATTTTGGAAGACAATGTTATCAAATCCTTCTTTTATTTGGGTTTCAATCTTAGTTTGTTTTATTTTGAGGAATTTTAAGGACCGTTATTTATGGGATGGTCTATGATGAACTTTGGGTAGTACCATGGAACTTTGAAGATTTAAAAGTAGTTTCCATTCCTATGGGATTATTCCTTTTTGAAGAGTTGTTTAACCTTACCCTTTCTGTTTTTGATAATGTTTAAAGATAGAAGAAATAGATAGTTACTATTTTGGGGATTTTGTGATTCTCTAAAAGATGATTCTTGTGTTTTGATGAGACCAAGTAGTTTTGAGTGCTCATCGTTTGGGAGAAAAGATTAGTTTTGGTAGAAACTTAATAAAAGGTGAAACTCTACATGAAGGTAGATATATTTCCTTATGTTCTTGTTCTATGTTGTAAATGAATTCCTCAAAATTATGAAAAGGAACGTAAAACAAAAACGTTGTTGGTTTACGTTTCCTACTAGGTAATCAAAGATCGTTTACACACATCATAAGTTTGGGATTTTCTTATGGTTAACTTTCTCCTAATCATGTTCTCTATCACTCTCCCTCAGAACATGACCCTTTGTTTTCTCCTCCATGTCCATATTTTCCTACATGGAATCCTAGTGTGGGCTAACTCGGGTGACCTTCGTACTTCCCTTTCATTCTTTTAAAGAAATAGTTTTACTTACTCCTTTTCTGATGTGGGACTTTCAATGAAATTTCAAAACCTAATTTAAAAAAAATTGCGAGGATGCAATTTCTTAAGGGGGGAAGATTGTAACGACCCGAAATTTTAAATAAATCTTGTTTCCTAATTTTATATGTTATTTTATTTTATTTTTATACTCAACAAAAATGTTTCATTTGATAACATGAGTATAATTAAAATGAGACTGTTGGGTTTTGATTGTTATTTGACCATTGGTCAATATGACCACTGGAAACTAAATGTTTTGATTATTTTCTCTAAATAAAAGTAATTTTGGTTAATCAATATAGAAAGAAGATTCGATGGCCTCACCCAGTAGTCTTGGACCGATCGAAGCCCATCTAATAGAACTTGGGAAGGAGGTAGCACCACTGGGCTTTTCTATGGACCAAACCCAATCTGAACTTCATCGTGTGAAGCTAGAACGTGATCGTCTTCGCGAGAAGTTCAAACTGATAGAAATTACTACTCGTGCGATGTTGGCCGAGCCTCCCTCAGATTATCTAACCTTAGCACACCTTACACTTAGGTCTTATGCTGGTGTGATAAGGGGCTATGTAAGGAGACCATAACTTCCTTGTGTAATCCTTTGTTTTAAATAAAAATTGGGATTTTTTCTTACGATGAAGTTTATGAATTTTCAAATGACCGGATAAATATAGTATGCATATTTCTGATGAATTTTAGAAAAAGGATATTTTTAAAATGTTTATGTAGACCTTAAATAATTAGAAATGTTTAATGATTTTCAAAAAATGGTCTTCTACAATTATGTTCAGTACAAAATTTGGAGTCTAATAAGATAAACCTGATTTTTGATGAATAGTAAATTATGAATAGTGATTTTATGATTAGGATTAGTAATATGACCAAATGGATTAGTAATCTCACTTAAAGAAAGTTTTAAAATAATCTAGGCACCTTGATTAAGTAATGTGATTCAATAAAATGGTTAAATAACGGTTTCATAAATTATTATTCAAGTATTAGTTTTTTCGGGTGAATAGTGTTTTTAATTAAAAAATTAAATTAAAATTATTTAGAAAATTAATTTTAAAAAATGGATTTCATTTTTGAACTCAGAGCACCGATATTATGTTATGGTAATTTTTGGGGATTTTTCTGAAAAAATGAATTTTCGGTGAATAGTGTATTTATTTAAAAATTAAATGAAAAATATTTAAATTTTTTTTTTATAAAATGGAGTTAATTTTTGAAATCAGAGCATTGATATTTGGTTAAGGTGAAATTTTGGGATTTTTCTGAGAAAGATGAATTTTCAGTGAATAGTAAAAATACAATTTTAGGGTTTCGGTATGTTTAATGATCTCATAACTGTGTCATGATGATGTCATGAGATATTTGTAGGGATGGCCGGCCAAGGGTGATGCATTATTGTTTTGGGGGCCCCATGTGGCCTAACTCCATGGTAAATGCCAAGGGAGAGCACATGGGTTTGAGAAAAGCACATGTGAGGTGTCCCTTGGCCATTAATGCCTTGTCGCCTCACTTTCCCTATAAATACCAAGCCCTCCTCTCATCCATTCGACTCCCCACTCTTCCCCAACGAAGTTCTGGTCTCATTACCTCACAAGGAGTCCTCCCAAGGTGCCCCCAAGCCCTCAAGGTCCAATCATTTGAGTTTTAAGAGTTACATTTTGAGGTAAGGGATCCGACCCCTCTCTTTCTTTTCATGTAACCTCTTTTATGTCATTCCTTTTATGCTCCATGTTTTTATGTGAGAGGATGTTCTTTTATATTCCTCTTACTGACCTTTCATGTTTATATTATGAGAGATCCCCTCTTACTCTCATCATTTCGTTTTATGAAAGTTTAAGTGGCGCCGTTAGGATGCTGAAATTTTTGTAACGGATTCTTTCTCCCTTCTCATTTTTCAAGATCTATTATCATGTAAAGTATTTCAAGTTCCTTTTTGTTATGACAGGGTATGATCTATAAATTTATCATACTCGTCTTTTATGATCATAAGATGAGATACCCCGTTTGATCTCTTCAATTCAGTATTTTTATGTTTTAAGTGGCGCCGTTAGGCTGCCGAATTTTTAAGTGGTTCTTCACCCTTCTCGTTTTGAAGTTCTACTTTCATGTCAATTATTTCAAGTTCTTTTTTGTTATGTTGGGGTATGATCTCTATATCTGTCATACTGGACTCTTATGTTCATATGATGAGAGACCCCATTTGATCTCTTCAATTCAGTATTTTGATGTTTTAAGTGGCGCCGTTAGGCTGCCGAATTTTTAAGTGGTTCTTCACCCTTCTCATTTTGAAGTTCTACTTTAATGTCAATTATTTCAAGTTTCTTTTTGTTATGTTGGGGTATGATCTCTATATCTATCACACTGGACTCTTATGTTCAAATCATGAGACACCCCATTGGATCTCTTCAATTCAGTATTTTGAAGTTTTATGTGGCGTCGTTAGGCTGCCGAATTTTTAAGTGGTTCTTCACCCTTCTCATTTTGAAGTTCTACTTTCATGTCATTTCTTTCAAGTTCCTTTTTAATTATTCTCGGGAATTATCTCTATATCTATCATACTAAACTCTTATGTTCACATGATGAGTGACCCTATTTGATCTTTTCAAATCATTTTTGTTGATGTTTATGTAACGCTGTTAGGCTGCCGAACTTTCATAAGAGAAATCTAATTTTTGTCTTCCTTACATGTTTTTCATTTCAAATGGTATGTCCTTGAAATTTCATACCATGATCATGCATCCTTCTTATTCTGTCCATCTACTGTTTTATGGGTCATTTATGAATGTTTGATCCATTTTTCATCTCTTTTTAAAGTCTTCTAAAACCTCGTAACATAACCGTTATGCTGCAGAATTTCCGTCTCAAAATGTCTCTCTCTTTTTCTAAAGTTCTTTTATATTATTAAGTGAAAACTCAAAGCTCTTTCTTATAAAGGGGTATTCACATATATACCAAAATGTTCTATTTTAGATTCTGGGATTTACATACATGAGACCCACCTTCCTTTTCTGTGGGTTTTAAAGTGACGTAAAGATCATGTCTTTAAAGCAGTTTTTAAAACGTTATGACTATGAAATGAAACCCATTTATTTTATGCTATATGGGTTATTTATGAAATGTTTGATGATGATATATGTGGCTCACATGATAATAAAGAAAAATTTAAGGGTGTGCCCTGATAGCGCTCCAATGCATTGGGTAATGATGTAACCACTAGAGATTACAATTTTCACGATACCTTGGTGAATAACCTTGGTAATTTTCAAATGACACCTTGGGGATGGAACTTGGTGATATGTTCATGATTGTCTATGTTAAATGATGTAGCCACATCTTAAAGTTATGAAAAATGTTATTTTTATTATGATATGCCACATGATTTTTTTTATCATGGCTTAAAGTTCTTGTTCATGACATAATTGATGTATCTCAAGTTCACATTTTAAATGTTTCCCTTGTTTCCCTTACTGGGCCTTCTGCTCACACTTTCATTTGATGTATGTCCCCAGGTTATGAGATGCAGTAATGAACATAGTATGAACATGAGGAGAATCCTTTCAAGTGTTTAAGAAGAATGTTTTATGTTTTCATGTTTTAAGTTCCTGGTTTCCAAGACACTAAACCTTAAAGATCCTCAGTTTTGTATAATGTAATGAAAGGTTATGTGATAAAAAGGCGGGATGCTATAGACATGTTCTCATATGTACCTGATGTATACTTTGAAAATTCCCATTTATTTATTTTTCTCAAAAATCTGCTTAAAATTATGATCCAAACATGAAATGAAGATCTAGTTTCTTAAACCCACCCCCATGGAAATTCATCCCCAAATATCCCTTCTATGGGTAGTGAAAAAGAACCTACAAACAACTATGCCCACTCTGATCACACATTGTCCTCCCTATCCCATGTCTCTTCATGTACGCGGCCATTCTGCAATTTCATCCACACGAGAGTAACATACCATCCACAGAGAACATTTGTTCTATGATCCATAATTCAAATAGGGTGCTCCTTGATGGATGCATCAAACTATAACTCATCCCCCTCAGGTTAACAATATGAGAGGGGTCTCAAGTGTAACATAGTTGGAGACAAACATGGTAGGCATCATTCATTTCCTAGTACCCCTGAGGTAACTACAACTGATAGGAAACCGACCTGACACTATCCAAAACCTAACATATTCCGATATATTATAGTGAAAGAATTCCCTATCTGCTACACCACCTGTGTCCCAAACTCAGTGTGACATGCAAGAAAAACTAATATCTGACCTCAAACAGCAGAGGTCATCTCCATTGATCAACATAATATTTCTAGAGAAACTATTCTATATCAATCCTCTACCAAATCATGTACACCTACCCAGTGGTCTCTTGGACAGTATGATTTCCCATAATAGCTTCCTCTCTTGCCTCGAGTCAACAAAGGGGTGATAAGTATGGATGGCCACACAAAGACTCATAAGGTGTCATCTGAATCATTTTTTGTAAACTGTTGTTGTATTAAAACTCAACTATGGTTAAGTGTCTCTCCCAAGTGCCCCTGAAATTATGGAAGAATGTTATAATTATTTCCTCTAAAACCTGAATTGGGAACCTGTACTAGCCATCTGTCTAGGGATAGTAAGATGTACTCAGAAGTACACATGTACCCAAATCCCTATGTTGTCCCTGCCAGACACGAGAAGTAAACTGGGTGTCCCTGACTAAAATGATATAGTGCTGAACCCCATGAAATCATACAATATCTTAGCTTTAAAACATTGCAGGATCATAAAAATTATAGGTTTCCATGATCAGAATGGGATGTACAACCATCGGGATTCTATCAACAACAACCCATACAACATCAATTTCCTCGGGGTGAAATTGGTTAACAAATCCTAAAATCCATTGTGACATCACTCCACTTCCAAAAATGAATTGGTAAATGTTTTAATTTCCCCGTCGGTATCTAATGCTCTATCTTCACTGGCTGATTGGTTGAACATCTCATAAAAAATCCAACCACGTCCTTTTTATGACTGGACAAAAGTTCTGATGATGCAGATCTCGGTACATCATGGTGAAATGAGGATGAACTGCCCATTCTGAGGCATGAATATCTCATAACATCTCCTTGCATATGTCTTCAACACCAATACAAATCAATGAAAATGAAAAACCTCATCCCCACCCATGGTCCACCATGTAGTAGGTTCCATTCCTGGCACACTCTCTAGTAGGACTAGGCCTTCAGAATCTGATAGATGCCTCATTCTCACTCGATCTGGAAGAGAAGATGTAATATCTATAGAATAAATGAATGGATTCCCCTATCTATCGTGCATATAAAAATTTATATCAAATAACATATCCATAAGATTCACTCGTTTTTGGCCTCCAGAACTGCCTGTATTTGATTCCTCCTGCTCAACACATTACCCAATGAGTTGCATTCACCTAGAGTGTAGGCAAGATCTATATAAAAAGACAAAACATACTCAACCCACCTTCACTATCTAACATTCAGATCATAATATGTAAATATATACCTGAGTCTTTTTTGGTCAGTGTAAACCACAAAATGCTCTCCCAAAAGACAATATCTCCAATAATGGAAATCCTGCACAACTGGTGCAACCTCCCGATATTGTGTCTGGTAAATCCTATCTTGTAACCTCAATTGTAGAGAAATCTATTCAATGAATCATAACCCATATATAATCATTGCGCTTAGACTGATACCTAATGTATTTTAGTAAATGGTGTATCTTGTGCTCGGATTTGGGAAAATCAGGATCGGTGTGGATGTCAATCTTCCATTCAACTCCTAAAATTCTGAAAAACAATAATATGTCCTCAAGTACTTCAAATCATTCATAGTGAGGTCTTTAAGTGGCACTGGTAAGAATGGAATTTCTTGGATAATGAATCTATAGTTACCAGCCAACCCTGGAAAACTCTATACCTGAAAGAGGATATTTGGTTCCTCCCAATAAACTACCACTCTCACTCTCACTAGGTCTATTGATACTCTTTTCTCTGAGATGACATGACCAAAGAAGTGAATCTGGTCCATCCAAAAGTATAATTTTGATATCTTAGCATACAACTAATTCTATCTCAATGTAGTTATTAAAATATTATGATTTATGGCTTGGTCGTGTTGAGTGTGAGAGTATACCAAAATATCATCCTAAAAGACTACCATAAAGTCGTCTATAAAAGGATGGAACACCTAGTTCATCAGGGCCATGAAAATTTTCGGCACATTCATGAGACTGAATGAAATAAAAAAATAATCATATAGAACATACCTTCTTAAAAAGGAATTAATAGGTATATTTAATGTTCTAATGTGAAACTGATGATAACCAGATCTCTAGTGAATCATTGAGAACAACCGAGCTCCTCAAAGAAGCTCAAATAAGTCATCAATCCTCAAAAAGAGATATCTATTCATTACCATCAACTTGTTCCACATCTGATAATCCACAAAAATACTATGGGTATCATCATCCTTTTTCAAAAAAAGAACTGGATAACCACAATGAGATGTACATATTTAAATGAAACCCTTTGCATCAATCTCCTCTCACTGCAACATGTGTTCTTGTAATTTGGATATATCCATCATATAAAGAAAAATGGAAACTGCTGAAACTCCAAGAATAACATTAATATAGAAATCAACATATCTCTCTGATGGTAATAATGAAGTGTCTTCTAGAATGACATCTCTGAAATTATCAACCACTGGAGGGAATTCTATTTGGGAAGTTCCCTGGTTATCTAGATAAAAAAGAGAAATTATGGCTATAATTTATCCCAATACAGGATGCTCGAGTCCCCCTCTTCTCACCAAGACATCCCATTCATCATAGTGTAGAAAATACCCACCATCTAGAGAATTGGAACTTACCCTACGACAAAAATAGTAAAAAAATTCACCATGGTGACCAACCAGTCTATACTAAGAATGCCAACAAAACCCATCATCTATAAGACATAAAAGACCCATAAGAAGTTTCACCCACCAACCTAAAGAGGGAAATCCATTCTCTGACATACACTAGCCTTCCTAGTACACAAAGGAGTTTCAAACTTCATAAAATCATTAATGTTAATGATACCGAGTCTTAGTCCCACCACAAAGGATACATATATTAAAATATGGGAAGCCCATGTATCCCAATGTGTAGAAGCTAAAAATGAGGCAACTAAAATATAAACTCTAAACATAGAGGGTCCATGAAAATTCTATTGTAGGGTCTATTTGACTACAATAGTCTGACATGTACCACAACACTATGACCCTGCCTAGCTACCCTGAGCAAATCCACCCTCTTGTCGCTGAAATCCTATCATCATGCTACAACGACCACGACCATCTCCTTGACCAGAACTACCTGATAGACACCAATTCCCTGAATATTGGGAAATTAGTCATCCTTATCTTAAATATAGATTCTTAACATATCCCTTCTCACCAGATGATGGTGAGAAATAACAGAGAAAATGCTGAAGATGACCCATATTTGTACAATATCGGAACTAAATTTTTTTAAATATGTATTCTTAAACATAGACATAACTCTTAGTATTTTTCTACTTTTTTCTAATCTTAATCCAATACATACTAAACATTTCCTTTGATAAAAACTATAACAAACATTCAATTTATTTTTAATGAACACATTATTTAATTACATAAAATTAAAATTTATTCAACCCTAAATATAAATATTTATAGTGTCTTTTGGAATTAGTAACATTCCATTAAAAAATTAAATCATCAATTAAAAAATCATAATTAGAAACTTCTTTACCAGGATTGAGTTTTAAAATATATTGGATGACCAAAAGAAATAGATTTTAATGCGGTGATATATAAACCTCAGTAGGGAAGTAAATAAGGCATAATGTAAATCATGTTATACAATAGTCATATCAAGGGGGATAAAAAGAGTAGGAATCATAAACATTATTTATTTGATATGATATAGAATGAAAAAGTAAAGGCAACATGGGAATGGGGCATGAAAATTAAACACTACATCAGAGGTCAAGGATAAAATACAAAGACTTCAGGGTTGAAACTGTCCAATAATGAAACAGGCACACCAATATACCAAAATGAATTTACATGATTCTAATCATTAACAAATTCATTGGAAAACTATATAATTCTAGGTGTACCCATGAAATTCCATTCATCATCATTCTTATGTGTGCCACATATATAATAAAACCTGTATTCATTTTTCATCAAAATGTATTACATGGCCAAGGAGTGTAGAACAAACACATATAAGCCTAAAAATAAAATTTAATATGTTTATAAATTTCAAGAAAAAAAATCTATTATATGTGTAAGTAGTTCACTAGACATTTGGTTGGACTGAAAAATTGCAGTGAAAACTCGATAGCATAACAATGTCACATAAAAATTCATAACAAGGGTTGATGGGAGGGAAATGGATATCTCTTAATTTTCATATAATGTGGATAGTAATAGGTACATGGAATTATACATCCACACATATAGCATTTTATGAATAATATATATGATAAAAAATAACATTGAGAAAAAAGAGAAAGTGTGGGATGCGTAAAAAATTTCAGCATATTAACTATGGTACATCAGAGGGATTTAGGGGAGGGAAATGGTTATAAAATCATTTATAAATAATAACTGTATTATGGTGGAGGTTTTAAACCATACCATATAATTAATAATTGAAAATAATGGAATAACAATATAAAAAACATGAATAAATAGTTGATTGGAACAAACCATTTAGAAATATCATCATTGTAACAAGTGATATTCAGAGGGATTATTTTGAGATAAATTAGTCTCTCATTATTTATAAATCATATGGGATATATGGGGGATAATATAAAACATACCTCATCTTTAGGAATCAACAACTAATAGGAAATAACAAAGAAACGATTCTTGATTAAAAGGGAGATAGAAAGGATCCCTTACCTTACCAATATGACACTAAAATCATAAAAGGAGATTCTTGATAGCTTTGAGAACCTTAGGTGGATTATAGAGAAAGGAGGGAAGGGTATTTCCTTGCTCTAATTATTTTTTGTTAAGATATGTGGTATCCTGGTTTGGTTCATACATGAAAAGTGAGGGATTTCATTAACATTTAGGATTTAGACTCTACAAAATGAAATATTTCAAACCACACAAAATTCCATGGTTTTTTCATATTCGTATTATAAAAAATTGGAAATTTTTATGTTATTTTATTAGTATATTAGATATGAATATTAAAATACTACACTTTCTTTTGTGGAGGTGAGTCACATTTTTAAATAATTGAATTGTAAATCATTAATTATAATATAAATTATGGAACATTCATAATGGAATTATGATAACAAAAATACAAATAAAATAAAATTATTTTAAGAGGGAAGAATATAATTGGTATAGTATAACCATTGAAGTATTTATTACGTCATTTTTGGGTCATTATGATTTCCTAAAAGACACCGTATATCTATGCAAAATTTATATTTTCTAGAAAATTCGACTATATATAAAAATTATGACAAAATCCCAATTGGATAATTTCGACAGTATGATTCAAAAAATAATAATTATGTTATCTATATAATATTCTAAATTTGTGCAATTTCTTTTTTCAAATAAGAAAATACATTTATTGTAAATTGTTTTGGTTTTTGAGAATAATAGTTTTTGAACCCTTATAAAAATTTCATTTCACATTATTAAAAATATATAAAGATTTATAATTAAATAAATTATTTAATAATAAATTTTTAAAAAATAATATTTATTTCAAAATTCAATTAATTATTCAAAAAATATCCCTATGATAAATTTTGATATTAACATAAAATATATGTTTTGATTTATTAGATCAAAATCCAAATCCAATATAGACTAATAAAACAAATGTAGATAAAATATTTATTCTAAAAAATTGGAATATTAATATTATTATGTTATTGATAGATATATCATTATTACACTAGTATACACCCTTATAATAATGTTCTTTATAGTGAGACTCTCATGGGGGTGTTCGATGAACATGTTCGGGGCATTGATCTTAACAAGCTTCAACATCCTATATTAAATGTTTCTCTCTTTTTTATGATTTTGGATCTCATCTTGAGATTGGTCAATGGAATAGCTCTGAGATTATATCTCCCTACCATGCTAAAATATATGGGCTTTAAAGGTAATTCTTTTAGTGGTTGAGTCCATCAATTAAATTTTCTAGGTCAATTGGACATGTTAAAAGACTTATATTTATACAAATAATGTTATCACTATTTAATGGATATAATATTAGCTGTGAAAATTATTAACAATATTTTGAATAAAAAATGATATAACCAAGAGTTTTCATGTGTTTTTTGTAACAATATAACATAATAATACATTTAAATAAATCAATATGGGAAACATCATTTATAACAGTTCAGATCATTACATTCACGCTCAAATCAACTATATGAACAAGATAGTCCTCGAAGGAATATTCCTTATCCATATCATCCAAATATAGTAGAAATACATGATATTAGTATGGATAATATTGGTGAATCTGAGATACATGAAAAACAACATGCACAGTTTGATATATCTGAGGAAGTGCCAGCTATAAATACTTTGGTTCGGTTCACTTTACAACCTATAAGGGTCCAATGAATCACATTGATATCTTATCATCCTTATGAATACATCTATGCCCCATCCTAGGTGACATGTTCAGGAATACCTATTCTCTGACCTTGAACTCAAGAGGTTCCTTGCATCTGTTAATATAAGAATGTTATCTATACTGAGATGTCCAAATTTGATTCTAGATCAATTCTATCAACTCTAATGTCTCATGCATGAGACGAGGCCAAAACCTAGATGTTTTCCCAACCACTAACCATCATATATGTAATTTTAAATCCCTAATATGCAAGGAATAATAGGTTTCCATCTATATGGTAGTCTTGATGAATTTTTATAAGAAGAAACAATGATTTGAATGTGTTTCACATTGGATCCCCCAAATGATGGAACAAACATACAGAGCATATCCTTTAGCATCATAATATTACAATCTGCCTTTCCATTTCTCTAAGGGTGATATTCCATTCTCTAATGTACCCATGTACCCATGGTGTTTCGTAACCCCTTCCAGAGCTATGACGCAAAACATGAATTTCTGTCAAAATTAAAAAATTGGTGCTCTATGAAGATGTATTTCCTTATAGAAGTATAATTACCCATATCATCTATCAAGAAGGTATATCAAAAAGGAAATAGTAGATAAATCATCATAAAAAAATATAAGAATAACCAAACTCTATCGTTTCCATGAGTTTCCATGGGTAAACCAATCACAAAGTCAATAAAAACATCATCTTATTTCTACTCAGTGATGTAATGCGGTTGAAGAAGCAAGGTAAGACGATTATGTTCTCCCATAACATGATGTTATATGGAACTATTTAAGATTAAACTGGAAGTCTAATGATTCATGCTAGGACACTAGTATTAATGATGAATATATCGATACATTTTTATGATAGTATATATTGGGAATAATATATCATTCTTTGTCAATAATCTGTCAATATGTGAATAAAAATCGAGTTATTTAATTGGTTATGAAGATTGAATTATTTATGAACAAATTATTTTTATTGGCTTAGTGAAAATCCCACATTGATTATTAAATGTTTTAGTTGACTTATATTGAGAATCACTATTCATCAAATGACAATGGATTCCATGTTGTATGTCATGCTTGATCATTCTCTATATTAATTGGGATAGTTATTAAACTGTTCTTATGTTAAAAGACATGTGTCAATGAAGTCCACATTGTTATTAAATTTTATGATGTCCATGAAATAAATTATTTCAAAATGTGTTTGAGAAGATTGGGATGATCGTAAATGCTTAATAAGTGTTCCGAAAGAGTTTTACATTCTGTACATTTTTGAAGTATGTTGGAATCATAAATCCAAAATGAATATAATAAGAATCATTTTGATTGAGGATGGAAATTATTTGATTTATTATTTAGTGTGGAAAATAATTTCATGTTGAAAGACCTTACAAGTATACTATGGTTTTTACCATGTTATTCCATGGGGATTATTCAAAAAAATAGACATTGCTAGCCAACTAGGTTAGAGGCACTCACCAAAGAGTGGGAGAAAAAGCTCGAACCCAAATATCCTTCTAGCATTGATGAACATATAATGTATCACATAGGAAACACATGGCACACCCACTGGGTGAATGGGAGTCTAAGAAATGTGAACCACTCTACGGGGCGGCATGGAGGCATAAAGTGGGGGAAGAGAATTCCCATATGGAGAAAACATTATGGGGAGGTGAAATGGAGGGAGGAGGAATAATCTTGTGATGGGTCAAGGAATCATTATAATTACAGAAAACCAATTCTACGTGTGGGATTTGATGCGGGATGAAATTTTAAAAACTTGGACTAATTCATGGCCTTCCATATGATCGCATGTTAAATCATGACCACACATCTTAATCACGGTTCACAATCTAATCTCCACTTTCCATATCCTAGTTGAGAATATCAATTGGATGATGAGTGGCCACATTGTCATATTCATCCTCCGATCAAGCATTGCAAACCAACACTCTTCATATGATGTCGAGCCTCCTTGAACGAACTCCATCCACCATTGTAAATCAAATCAACTAAATGATGGCCATTTTTACCACATGATATCATTAATTCAATTACCTTTTCTCCCAAAAACTTATTTATGAAGAACAAAAGTGGATGAATAAATTGAAGTATTGAGGCCACATCATGGATCTCATTCATTCATGATAGAGATTTTCATATGACTCTCAATGCATGAAAGAAATATGTTCACGTGAAATTTGGAGCCCATGTTGAAAAGAAACAAACAAATATATGTGGAATATCTAAGAACCCCTTTGAATATTTCAATGTAATGTTTCCAAGCTATTCAAATTGGTGATTTAATTGATTATTCATACAATATTTGAATGAGTAAATTATCTCATATTCACTAATAAAAATAGAATCCTCGAACCCATGAGCACTTTATCCATTCACATCATTTCGTGTTTTCTAGTTTCTCAGAAACAGAGCACACAATATTCATCACTATATGTTAAGGACTAATGATTCCCACGTGTCTTTGACAAGTGAAACACATCTCCAAATATCCTAGTGATGGATAGTGTCCTATACACCAACCTGGTTGTGTGAAGAAGATTTGTAGACACACAACAGTTGTACTAAACACCATTGTTGTGCATCAAGAGGATGGAGGGGGATCCACACACTCTATGCAACGAAGGATCACATATAAAGTGCATATTATACTTGTGAACTTCCTTCACTAAGAGGATAGAAAAAAGCCACTAATTTTTCATGTGGGGTGAAATTTAAACCAGTCTTGCTTGTGAGAATGATTCATGAACTATCATAGTTTGTGAAGGAGACCTACCCAATATGTCATTACAATAACATCACACACTCAATTTGAAATATAAGTACACAAACATAATGATAAAAAATATTATTAGTGTGGGAAATGAACATTGGAGTATACATGAATGATGAAGACGCAAATCATGTGCATAACTTGAGACACCAGATTGTGAAAGAACAAGACAAAATAGTTGACCCTAACCATTCAGGTTTAATTAAAATACATGCATAAAAACATACATGACACATAAAATTGAAAAATGAATTGTGTGTGTGGATATTGAGTAATGAAACTATGTTGGAAATTCATTAGACAATTAATTTTAACTTAAATGGTCAACACAAAAAAATAGCGAGTGTTTGGGATTACAAACAACAAATTATATATGAATCCACTCATTCTTAATCACATACATGTGTGAGAATTCATTGAGATACCCTAAAAATATGTTTTCAATTCTCTGAAACTCATGCATGAAGTTAAATTTAATTGACACTAATGCTGGGTAGAATTAAAAAAGATCCTATATCTAAGTTGACAATGATTGAGAATTTAAGATAGACATTGCTAATATTTTGAAAGATAATTCTTGCATATTCTTCATGAAGAATTTGTGTACATTATATAAACACGTAAAAATGAGTCCAGGCCTTCATGAAAAGATGAATGAATTTCCATATAATTATTTCACTAAGGCAACTGATTTGCACAAGGGATTAGTATCACTTGACATGGACAAATGACCTTACATAGGGCTGTTGATATTATTAAATAGATACTTCGTAATGTTTTATTCAAAACCAAGTGTGGTAAGAACATATTATAATTCTACATGGAATCAAAATATTTCCATGGAGGAAAAATATCATGTGATTCGAGAGAATGGAGTGTCTTGTGAGACATGGGAGCAGAAGACTTTAGTGAGACTCCAGAGCAGGCCAGTGAGACTCTGGTAAAACTGTGAGATGTAGTATAAAGAACCATCTATGGGACTCAGGAGTGATACAATGTGATTTTGTTTCAACCATTCTAATTGATCATATTCTTATAGTACAAAATCCATTTTAGAGTGGAATAACCAACAATGTAAGTAGTATGACTTGGAACCTAACCTTGTAAATCTTTGAGTTCAGTACCTTTATATTTATAGAATTATTAGAGGTATAATTGAGAGACATAAGAAGAGTAGGTTGAGGCTTTAACTAGCCATAGTATTTTAATTGAAATGAATCAATTTGTAAAATGAATAAAAGTATCACTGACTCACTGACTCCCCCTCTTAGTGATTCTACAAATATATGGGAACATTAATTAGTATGAGAGCGAAGGTCACCACTAAAAGACCCAAGCGAGTCTTTATGATGTGATTATTTTATGAAATGTTTCTGAAACCTAAAAGGGACAATTCTCCGATCACACCGAATATTAGGATGAAGAAAATTTCAAGGAAGATGAATATTAATCTTATTTCTAATGGGGAGATACATGAGATAGAAGGCAATCTGGAATGTACAACATGTAATAATTCTTTTATTTTGACTCTTATAATGGTGTCTGGTCAAGCTGGTATGATGATATATAAATTACTAATATTCAGTCATCACTCAAATAATATATAATGAATATACCTATAGAATTGTAAAGACATGTTTCAATAAGAATAATATGTCATTGAAAAGAAAACTTACATCTAGAAGCATAAGCTAATGCCATTGGAGAGGAATTGGATAAAGGGGTTGGTATGTACAACACTCCCAAAATACTTTTAAATGAAATGAAAGAAACAATTTTTCATTGAAATGAAATATATGATGAAGTTAATAACAAATTATAGGTAACTATTTGTGATAAATGATTCTTTGAGATTGTATTTTCATAAGCTTCTCAATCATATGAATAATTTCACAATGTTTCTATGGTTTTCAACGATGCAGAACTGGAATATAACGAAATAAATGAAAAGGATCCTAACAATTTATTACAATAATTTGGAAATATGCATGATGAAAAAAATGATAATTTGAAATGATAATTGGTACTATTAGATGAGATCAGTTGAGGATGAGATAATCTCCATCAACATGATGCATTTAGAGATGGAGGTATAATTGAATAATCAACAATCTCCTTAGGAAACAACATCCCAAACAACTGGAACAAGATATGATTCCACTCAAGATTTCATTGGGGAAAATAATTCTATTAGAATTAAATATAATCTTCTAATCCAGTGGAAACATCCACCCTGAAAAAGGTATCCCATAACCTAGTTATTTATGTCTCTACTAATGCAGTTTCATTTACAAGTACAGGATCAAAGCTTAAATCAAGAAGGATTTGGATATAAAAAATTCTTATACATCAATAAAAACATCATGGATTGATAATATAATGAATAATTAGAATAAGCCCCAAATATATGATCTATAGAAAGAAAAAAAATTTAGAAAAAAACAATTCACTGAATCTTTCTAGAATGATACTACTAGAAAAAGAAGGATATTTATAGTTTCCTGTGGGTGGTGTTGGATGTGTGGGAATCAGGAACATGGATTCTAGCATATTGTATAATCATATGAAAATCATTGAAGGACTGCATTCAGGGAAGGTAAATGTGATGAAATTTGGAATCCTACAAAGATAAAGAAGACTACACAGATGAAGAAGAATCTGCATATCATGAAAAGATTTGAATATCTCAAAGTAATTTATGATAATTGAAATATAAGTGGTCATATTTATGGTGCGTTTTGTTTTATTCCAGCCTTGCCTCATTCACAGGTTGATAACTAGAATGTTGCAAAACATATGTAGAATAAACGAACAATAGTTGAAAAGTGTTCCATTAGGAATATTTAAAGTAAGGAAGTCCTAAAAATAGTGAAACAAACAATTCCCAAGAAGAAGTTACAGATGGATTATAAGAATTTCATATCAACAAAGATAAGATTCTTATACGAAGGAAATTTATTTCATAACATGGATCACCATATAAAATCCATGGAAATAAAGGGAAGCAAGATAAAACAAAAAAGGGAATCCATCCCGGAGAAGATAGGAACGTTTGAAGAAATTCCTAAAGATGGTGTATATATATTGTCTATGAAATGTAACGTGATAGAATTGAAGAAACCAGGTGGATTCCACACAATGATAATGTTAATAAGGAGTGATTAGTTATCATTCCTTGTTAAATAAATTATTATAGATAACTACAAAAATATGATGTTGAAGTACTATTAAAAGTCATGGAAAAGGGGGGAAATCATTTCACATGAAGAATAATTAAATTTCATGAGAGGTTGTATACACATGACAACTAAAGTTTCCAACATGTATTGTGTGGAATAATCATGTTGTATGGTCATAATGAAAATAAATGTATAACTATTTTACCAACTCAAGTGGTTATTTTGAATATAGAAAAACATGCACCAATGGAATCTACATAAATACTAGCATAAGTTGGGGCAAACAATCCGAAAAAATTTAATATGGATGAAACTAAAGGTTCTAGGATGACAATGAAGGATATAAATGTTAAATGGATAGGATAGAACATCATGGAGAGTACCAAACACATTAGAGATTACAAGAAATGAGTTCTTGTGTTAAGAGGAAATTCTCATCTCTACTCCTCTAATTATGAATATCACATGTGTTCCATCCATTTCCCTTATACTTTTTTATATGTGTTCATAGAAATTAAGGAATTTATGTTTAAGGGCATTATCAAAATTATAATTAAATGAAAAAAGTGGAGAACAAAAAGTTGGACTGATTATTCATGATTTGATAATTACATAAAATGTTCTATAGTGAATGATTATCAACATGAATATATTTGTGATTATCAGATGATATTTTATACCATGTTAAATGATAAGTATTTTACAACTTTAGGAGGGAACATATGAAGGAGTTGATATGAATGATTATTTTATTAAAAATCATGAAATTAATGTCAACTCTATAAGTTGAAACATGATGTATTCCAATCACACTTTCATCCCCTGTTCTTAATTGAATTTATCGTATCTATTAAGGGGGAGTTCTTGATTGATGACAAGATGGTATGAAGAGAGAGAATATCTTTTCATTTTAAGTCTTATAAATATTTGTTGATTTTTGTGCATGATTTTGCAATTCATTGTTAAATCTTATTATTTACAAACCCTGGTATATGATTGGATACATTTTGAGAATCATTTCACATGCATGGTTGTTTATGGACAACATTGAAAGCCTTTCTTATATCTCTCTTGTAATCTACACCGGGTTAATCCATGTAGAAATAGAGTCCATTAACTAATGTCTCTTTTCTATGTGAACCATTTAACGTCATCCCTCTCTTAGAAATAATCAATATGATATTCTTTAAATAGAGGATAACATGTTTTTGAAAAACTCACCACTTACCCTTTTCATTTTATTTCCAGTAAATCCGAGAAAATATTGTCACATATATTGACGCTTATATAGTGTGATTATGAGATATTGAAATGAGTATACAAAGGGGGAGATTTTTTGGAATAATTTTGCATTTGTTGTCAATAATGATTAAAAATGTGTATGGAATTGTAGTTATTTATGTGTTGATGATGATTGAGTGGTGAAGCTTAATGTATAGATTTGTAGATAGTGAAAAGCCCAGATTTATTATAAATTGTGTTAGTTGACTTAATTAGAGAATCATTATTCATCAAATGACACAGGATGTCATTTGGATGTCAGGCTTGATCCTTATCCATAGTAATTCATATTAATATTGAACTGATCTTACGTTCCGAGACATGTTTCAATGAATTACACTTTGTCAAAAAATTTCAAGAAGTCCATGAAATACTTTATTTAATTATGCGTTTGATAAGATTGGGATGGATATAAATATATAATATGTGTTCCAAATGTGTTTCTAATTGGGTACATTATTGATTTACTTTTGAGTTCATAAGAGAAAATTAAGTAATTATGAAGCATTAAGATTGAGGTTGAGAATTCATTGATTTCTATTTGGAAGTATCTAGTAATTTCATGTTGAATTCCATTATATGCATTTTTTTGGTTTTTATCATGTTTTTATATAGTGTTTATTCAAATAATCATTGGAATTTTTTAGAAAACCAGGTGACGGGCACTCAACATAGTGTGGGAGGCTCAACTCGAACCCATCCAGCCAACCGGCATGGTCGGCCATAAGGTGGAGCACATAGGGAACACATAGAACACCCAAACGGGTGTATGGGTGAGGTAGTGAAGTGTGCAACCATGGGGAGGGGGACACAAAGGAATAGTGTGGGCGATGATTATGCCAGCATGGAGAACATAGTATAGGGAGGTACTATGGACGGAGGAGGAGAAATAAAAAGATGGGTCGAGGTGGCTTGATACATAAAAAGAACCAATGCCACTTGTTGGATTTGACATGGAACAATTTTTTAAAAACATCGATGCCAGGCCACCATCCATTTGATAACATGTGAAATCTATGATGCAGGTCTTAACGGTGATTCATGATCTAATCTCTGACATCCAGTTCTAATTTGTGTGTATCTAATGGATGATGAGAGGCCATGCCTCCATCTACAATCATCCAGCACCTAATACAAACCAGTATGACGATGGTCATGATGATCATCCTTCATCAAACTCCCGGAACCATTGTTTATCTAATCAATGTCATCAGTATCTTCTAAACAACATGATATCATGAATATAATTATATATTAATTCATGAAATGTATGTATGAATATCGAACGTGGACAAAGAAATCCAAGGTGTGGGGAAACGTCTTAGAGTTTTGTTGTTCGTGATTGATATTTTCATGTGACTTTTAGTGCATGCATGAGTTTTTTCAAATGAAATGAGGATATGGAGTTGAAAATTAAAAAACTGAGATATGTGGTATATATAATATTTGATTTGGAATATTTCGATGTTCTATTTCACATCTATTAAAAGGGATGATTTCAAAGATGATTCCTATGGGATATGAACACCCAAACAATCTTATATTATCTTATAAAAAGTGAATCCTCGAGCCATCGAACAATGTTGTTAGTCACATCACATTGGGTGTTTATTTTTTCTATGAAACATAGAACAATATATTCATATTTCTATGTGATGGAGAAATGTGTCCCACAGGTACTTGATTAGTTCTACGCACTCTTGAATGATCCTAGCGAAGAAAACAGTTCCACACACCATCCTGGTTGTGTGAAAAAGAGTTGTGGACACACAACATGTGAGTTAAACACCCATGTCAGGATTCTCGAGGAGAGAGGGAGCTCTAATCATTCTGTGTGAATAAATATCTCACATATAGTTCATAGTAGACTTGTTCACTACTATCAGAACGTGGAAAGCTGCATCCAACTCAGTGTTCTTTTGTGGTGAAATCTAAACCAATCTTGTTTTTGAGAATGAGGCAGGAACCATCATTGTTTGCGAAGGATTCATGAAAACACTATGCATAGAATAACTTCACACCTTTCATGTGAGTAGTAGAACACAAATAAAATAATAAACCTGTGGGAGTGTGTGTCTAAATAAAAGTGGAGAATACATGCATTGTGCACATGAATATCAAGGGCATGAATTGGGAAACCCATGTGTTCCAGAATAAGACAAAATTGTGGACTGCACCCCTTCAAATGGAATAAAATACATGCATAAACACATAAATGATACATATAATTAAAAAATTAATTTCATATGTGAATATTGAGTTATGAAACTATATGTAAACCTCATGATACGAACACATTGACCATAAACTGTTGTTATGAAAAAATAATGAATGTATGGGTTTTCATGAAACACATTATATATCCATGCACTGGTACATAATCACATGTACATGGGGGTAGTCATTGAGATTCCCAAAATAAGTTGTTTTGAATGCCTAAAATTTAAGCATGATGATGAATTGAATTGATATTGAACCTCGTAATATTAATGAAGATCATATATCTGAGATTTCAATGATTGAGAAATAAAGACAACCCATGATGATATGGTTCATAATAATTCTTTCATATTATTCCTGATGAATTTTCATTCACTATATTCAAATATATATGTGAGGTATGGACTTCATCAAAAGAAGATATAATTTCCTGAGCATTGTTGCACTGATGTAACTGGCCAACACAAGTGATCTGTATCATTAAGAAAGTCCAACTAACATTACCTAAGATTGTGTAATATACATAAACAAATAAGAGGGCATGTTTGATTTAGAAAAATCATGTGAGAATTGAATAATGTCAATATACACTCAATGTAATTCAAATGATGTAGTAGCTCGTTTGATTCGAGTGCAAAAAGTGCCTTGTGAGTCTCAATAGCAGAAGCCTTCAGTGAGACTATGGGGCTCAGGAGAGATATTGTGTGACTCTATATTGAATATTTTAAATGTTCGTTTGATTATAGTAGAGGATATATGTAAGGGAGAATAATATTGACAACAAGGAGTAGGTCATTTAATTGAACCTTTTAAATCCTTGAGTGTGGTACCATTATATTTACAACATAATTCAAGGTACGACTAAGAGGAACAAGAAGAGTGGATCAAATCTTTAACCATCCATATATAATTAATTTAAAATAATCAATTTGTAAAAAGTTAAAAGGGGTCAATGATTCACTCTCTCTCCCTATCATTTATTCCACACTAATCTGGACACTTCATTAGGGTGAACCAACATTTCATAAGTATGGAAATTTTAATGACCCGAACTATCCTGAAACAAATTCCATTTATAATATTTAATTCAATGTATTATGGATATAAAAAAAATTGAACTCATTATTATTATTATTATTATTATTTGGTTTAAATGAAAATTAATTATCATTACAACTGATAACATAACCATTGAACAACGATTACAGAACTGATATAAATTTATGTTTTTTTTAAAAGAACCCTTTCGAGACAGATAAAGGAGAAGATGACTTCAACTATTAGACTCAGGTCATACAAAGCACATTTTTTCAGATCTCAGAAAGGAGGTAGCGTAAATGGGATTCAATCTTGACCAATCCCAACCCTAGGATCAACATGTTAAGCTTGAACTGAATTGTCTACAAGAGAAATTCATGTTAATAGAGATTACCACCTAGGCGATGTTGTCTAAAGCCCCCCAATAGTATGTCACCATTTCACAAGTTACACTTATGTTTTATGAAGGTGTTGTAAGGGGTTATGTAATAATTCATTAATTACATATTGTTTCATCCATTTTTTAAAATAAATTTATTATTCCAACAATTCCTTTATGATAATAGTTTTCCAAAAAAATATAATGAATTATATAAAATGAATTTTGGGGTAAAATGGTACTTTTTATAAATATTTAAATTATTATATTAAACTGTGGTTTTATTGATATTTTTCTTATAATAGTGTTATAATAACACTAATTTTAATTATATGTGGTGATTAATTTCCTTATTGTTTTCACTCGATGAATTATTAAGCATTCAGACTAATTTTATTTAGATGAATTAATTAACATTTGAAATAAATAATATTTAAAAAAAAAATTAATATAATATAATTTTTATCAAATATAAATCCTCATAAAAATTTTATGAATTCAAATATAACTTTTATTGAGGTTTGATAATGGTTTCACTCAAAACCCATCAATTTTTAATAAATGACACTTTTTATTTAAAAAATGTATATTAAAATAGGTTGAAAATTATTTAGATAAAATGAATATTATTTTTGGAATCTAGATATCAAAATTATCCAATGGTAATTTTTCATAATTTTCTTAAAGAATAGAAATTTAGGAAAAATATTATATACCAAATAAATATATAATTTGTTTTATGACATCATAATGACCTAGTAGTGATGTAATAAAATAATTTAAAATAGATACTCGTCCATTATATGTTTTACCTTATATATAATATGATTTTATGTTTGTTTGATTAATTTTACAATGCCATAGTGGACCCTCCATGACTTATAAAATATTTTACTGATTTAAAATAATTTCATTGATAGTGTAACTCATCTTCACATATAAAATTCCAAAATTTTAATAAGATATAACTTTTTCATTATAAAAAAATTATTTTCCCATCCCATTTTCCAAAGAAATGTGAAAAACCAATGGTATGGTTTGTTTATTTTGAATATTTAATTATATAGATTCCAGAACCTATGTTTGTGATATATTAATGAATTACACTCTTATTTACTATACAAACACACCCAAACATCCACATCTATTCTATAAAAATCATTGGAGCACATCACTACTCTTCCATTCATTCTCTAAAAACCTCCCAAGGTTCCTCAAGCTCTCTATAATCCCCTCCTTAATATCTTTATGTCACCCAATAAAGTTAGGGATTCCATCCTTTCTTATTTTTGTACAAGGTTATTTTATGTTGTTATTCCCTTTTATTTTAATTTACAATTTTTTGGGTATAATTTCACACCTCACACATTCTAACCTCTTTATTTTTAGAGATGATAGGACTCTTTATGTCTCATTAAACCCTCATATGTACTCCTGTTAACAAGCCAATGTTTCATAATAGTTATTCCATTTCTCCTTTATTTTCAAGATTCATTAGTCTGATACACCTTATATATCCAAATTCCATGTGTTGGAAAATGAATCTATATGATCCCATTACTTTTAATTTTTTTGAAATATTATTAGAGGCCCCATTTATTATCATCAACCATTTTTATTCATTTTATCTCACGATGATAGGCTGCCGAAATTGAACCATAATTTTCCATGGTAAAATCCTCCTGTATAGAATACCATACCCATTTCTCTATCATGGGTATTCACAATGATAAACATATAAATATTTATTATAGAATTTCATTAATGTATTCCACATTCCTCTATCATGGAATAAATGTCGATGTTTCCTTATTCCATGTTTTACAATCCATGTAGCACACTTATGCATGTAATGAAATATTTATAATGGGTGTCCCCTGATATCCCACAAAAGCATTGTGCAATGTTTAGTATCATGATACATCATGTGAAATGAAGGTTTACTCAGGATAGTTCATGTTAATTGAGGGTTTACTCATGCTAATTCATGTGGAATTATGGGTTACTCATGCTAATTCATGTACAATGAGGCTTGAATCATGCTATTATCATGTTCAATGTTGTTGTCGCATTTCCATGTTGTGATAATTATGTTATATCACGCCTTTAGGTAAATGTTTCTCTAATGATATATTGATATTCCTATTTCATAAAATATATTTTATTATTAAATTTATTCCTTTTTTACTCCCTTAATGGTATTTATAGCTCACTATTTTCTTATACATGCCCCTAGGTTATCCCATGCAATGCTACATACGAAACAACGATGTGGTCATGTAAACTAATATGTCAGGAATAATGTTACATTTTTTGTAATAAGATATCATGTAATGTTCATAATTTCTTAAGACACTAGTCCTATCGATCCTCAGACTTTTATTAAGTAAAGGTTTATGTAATAAATCATTTTTAAAAAATGTAATAATGATCAGGTATGTTATAGTTGGTATCGAACGATAAGATTATTTATTTTTGGATTCAGATTATAAAACCCTACATAATTATTTAAGGATAAGACTAGGTATAAGAAAAAATTCATAAATTTGGGTGAGTATAGAGTCAATGGAGTATCAATAAAATACATCCATATCTAGATATGAACAAGTAGAGGTGGATCTTGTATAGATGAATCGAGGAGCAAAACTCAAAAACATAACATTGATCTCGACATGAACCGGAACTAGTGCACATCATTGGGCCTTTCTGCACTCTTTTTTCGACACTCCAAAAGGTTATGATTTGGTAAATTCATAATCATTGTATGAACCATTATTATGAGAATAATGAAATTCCTCTAATAATATATGTTGGTATGTAGATCATGGATAAGATAGATTGAAGACTATAAATAAATATTCTACCAAAATAAATGTAATTTATAAGTTATCCCTTTTTAATTGTATTTACTTTTATTGGTTACCCCTAACATTCTTTTTTGGCCAAGAAAATTTCATGTAATAGAGAACTCAGGCTAACATCATATGCATATATCTAGGTGATCACAATAATAATGAGATGCCCAATCTGATAGGTGTGGCAATTTCAAAATTTCTCATGATAATCCATCATTTTTCTTGTGTTTTGATTAGAATCATGGGTCAATAGGAACTACCAACCCCCCCCCATGAAAAAAAGTTGCAATCAAAATATTTTTGAGACAAAGGCCTCCAACTCAGTGTTCTTTTGTGGTGAAATCTAAACCAATATTGTTTTTGAGAATGTGGCAGGAACCATCATTGTTTGCGAAGGATTCATGAACACACTATGCATAGAATAACTTCACACCTTTGATGTGAGTAGGAGAACACAAATAAAATAATAAACCTGAGGGAGTGTGTGTCTAAATAAAAGTGGAGAATACATGCATTGTGCACATGAATATCAAGGGAATGAATTGAGAAACCCATGTGTTCCAGAACAAGACAAAATTGTGGACTGCACCCCTTCGGATGGAATAAAATACATGCATAAACACATAAATGATACATATAATTAAAAAATTAATTTCATATGTGAATATTGAGTTAAGAAACTATATGTAAACCTCATGATTCGAACACATTGATCATAAACTATTGTTATGAAAAAATAATGAATGTATGGGTTTTCATGAAACACATTATATATCCATGCACTGGTACATAATCACATGCACATGGGGGTAGTCATTGAGATTCCCAAAATAAGTTGTTTTGAATGCCATAAAATTTAAGCATGATGATGAATTGAATTGATACTGAACCTCATAATATTAATGAAGATCATATATCTGAGATTTCAATGATTGAGAAATAAAGACAACCCATGATGATATGGTGCATAATAATTCTTTCATATTATTCCTGATGAATTTTCATTCACTATATTCAAATATATATGTGAGGTATGGACTTCATCAAAAGAATATATAATTTCCAAAGCATTGTTGCACTGATGTAACTGGACAACACAAGTGATCTGTATCATTAAGCAAGTCCAACTAACATTACCTAAGATTGTGTAATATACATAAACAAATAAGAGGGCATGTTTGATTTAGAAAAATCATGTGATAATTCAATAATGTCAATATACACTATATCAATGTAATTCAAATGATGTAGTAGCTCGTTTGATTCAAGTGCAAAGAGTTCCTTGTGAGTCTCAATAGCAGAAGCCTTCAGTGAGACTATGGGACTCAGGAGAGATATTGTGTGACTCTATATTGAATATTTTAAATGTTTGTTTGATTATAGTAGAGGATATATGTAAGGGAGAATAATATTGACAACAAGGAGTAGGTCATTGAATTGAACCTTTTAAATCCTTGAGTGTGGTACCATTATATTTACAACATAATTCAAGGTACGACTAAGAGGAACAAGAAGAGTGGATCAAATCATTAACCATCCATATATAATTAATTTAAAATAAAAAATTTGTAAAAAGTTAAAAAGGGTCAATGATTCACTCTCTCTCCCTATCATTTATTCCACACTAATCTGGACACTTCATTAGGGTGAACCAACATTTCATAAGTATGGAAATTTTAACGACCCGAACTATCCTGAAACAAATTCCATTTATAATATTTAATTCAATGTATTATGGATATAAAAAAATTGAACTCATTATTATTATTATTATTATTTGGTTTAAATGAAAATTAATTATCATTACAATTGATAACATAACCATTGAACAGTGATTACAGAACTGATATAAATTTATGTTTTTTTAAATAGAACCCTTTCGAGACAGATAAAGGAGAAGATGACTTCAACTATTAGACTCAGGTCATACAAAGATCGTTTTTTCAGATCTCAGAAAGGAGGTAGCGTAAATGGGATTCAATCTTGACCAATCCCAACCCTAGGATCAACATGTTAAGCTTGAACTGAATTGTCTACAAGAGAAATTCATGTTAATAGAGATTACCACCTAGGCGATGTTGTCTAAAGCCCCCCAATAGTATGTCACCATGGCACAAGTTACACTTATGTTTTATGAAGGTGTTGTAAGGGGTTATGTAATAATGCATTAATTACATATTGTTTCATCCATTTTTATAAATAAATTTATTATTCCATCAATTCCATTATGATAATAGTTTTCCAAACAAAAATATAATGATTTATATAAAATGAATTTTGGGGTAAAATGGTACTTTTTATAAATATTTAAATTATTATATTAAACTATGGTTTTATTGATATTTGTTTTATAATAGTGTTATAATAACACTAATTTTAATTATATGTGGTGATTAATTTCCTTATTGTTTTCACTCGATGAATTATTAAGTATTCAGACTAATTTTATTTAGATGAATTAATTAACATTTTGAGTAAATAATATTTTAAAAAAATTAATATACTATAATTTTTATCAAATATAAATCCTCATAAAAGTTTTATGAAGTCAAATATAACTTTTATTGAGGTTTGATAATGGTTTCTCTCAAAACCCATCAATTTTTAATAAATGACAATTTTTATTTAAAAAATGTATATTAAAATAGGTTGAAAATTATTTAGATAAAATGAATATTATTTTTGGAATCTAGATATCAAAATTATCCAATGGTAATTTTTCATAATTTTCTTAAAGAATAGAAATTTAGGAAAAATATTATATACCAAATAAATATATAATTTGTTTTATGACATCATAATGACCTAGTAGTGATGTAATAAAATAATTTAAAATACATACTCGTCCATTATATGTTTTACCTTATATATAATATTATTTTATGTTTGTTTGATTAATTTTACAATGCCATAGTGGACCCTCCATGACTTATAAATTATTTTACGATTTAAAATAATTTCATTGATAGTGTAACTCATCTTCACATATAAAATTCCAATATTTTAATAAGATATAACTTTTTCATTATAAAAAAATTATTTTGCCATCCCATTTTCCAAAGAAATGTGAAAAACCAATGGTATGGTTTTTTATTTTGAATATTTAATTATATAGATTCCAAAACCTATGTTTGTGATATATTAATGAATTATACTCTTATTTACTATAAAAACACACCCAAACATCCACATCTATTCAATAAAAATCATTGGAGAACATCACTACTCTTCCATTCATTCTCTAGAAACCTCCCAAGGTTCCCCAAGCTCTCAATAATCCCCTCCTCAATATCATTATGTCACCCAATCAAGTTAGGGATTCCATCCTTTCTTATTTTTGTCCAAGGTTATTTTATGTTGTTATTCCCTTTTATTTTAATTTACAATTTTTTGGGTATAATTTCACACCTCGCACATTCTAACCTCTTTATTTTTTAGAGATGATAGAACTCTTTATATCTCATTAAATCCTCATATGTACTCCTGTTAACAAGACAATGTTTCATAATAGTTATTCCATTTCTCCATTATTTTCATGATTCATTAGTCTGATACACCTTATATATCCAAATTCCATGTGTTGGAAAATGAATCTACATGATCCCATTACATTTAATTTTTTTGAAATATTATTAGAGACCCCATTTATTATCATCAACCAGTTTTATTCATTTTATCTCACGATGATAGGCTGCAGATATTGAACCATAATTTTACATGGTAAAATCCTCCTGTATAGAATACCATACCCATTTCTCTATCATGGGTATTCACAATTATAAACATATAAATATTTATTATAGAATTTCATTAATGTATTCTGCATTCCTCTATCATGGAATAAATGTCGATGTTTCCTTATTCCATGTTTTACAATCTATGTAGCACACTTATGCATGTAATGAAATATTTATAATGGGTGTCCCCTGATATCCCACAAAAGCATTGTGTAATGTTTAGTATCATGATACATCATGTGAAATGAAGGTTTACTCAGGATAGTTAATGTTAATTGAGGGTTTACTCATGCTAATTCAAGTGGAATTATGGGTTACTCATGCTAATTCATGTACAATGAGGCTTGAATCATGCTATTATCATGTTCAATGTTGTTGCCGCATTTCCATGTTGTGATAATCATGTTATATCACGCCTTTAGGTAAATGTTTCTCTAATGATATATTGATATTCCTATTTCATAAAATATATTTTATTATTAAATTTATTCCTTTTTTACTCCCTTAATGGTATTTATAGCTCACTATTTTCTTATACATGCCCTTAGGTTATCCCATGCAATGCTACATACGAAACAACAGTGTGGTCATGTAAACGAATATGTCAGGAATAATGATACATTTTTTGTAATAAGATATCATGTAATGTTCATAATTTCTTAATACACTAGTCCTATCGATCCTCAGACTTTTATTAAGTGCATGTTTATGTAATAAATCATTTTTAAAAATGTAATAATGATCAGGTATGTTATAGTTGGTATCAAACGATAAGATTATTTATTTTTGGATTCAGATTATAAAACCCTACATAATTATTTAAGGATAAGACTAGGTATAAGAAAAAATTCATAAATTTGGGTGAGTATAGAGTCAATGGAGTATCAATAAAATACATCCATATCTAGATATGAACAAGTAGAGGTGGATCTTGTATAGATGAATCGAGGAGTAAAACTAGAAAACATAACATTGATCTCGACATGAACTGGAACTAGTGCACATCATTGGGCCTTTCTGCACTCTTTTTTCGACAATCCAAAAGGTTATGATTTGGTAAATTCATAATGATTGTATGAACCATTATTATGAGAATAATAAAATTCCTCTAATAATATATATTGGTATGTAGATCATGGATAAAATAGATTTAAGACTATAAATAAATATGCTACCAAAATAAATATAATTAATAAGTTATCCCTTTTTAATTGTATTTACTTTTATTGGTTACCCCTAACATTCTTTTTTGGCCAAGAAAATTTCATGTAATAGAGAACTCGGGCTAACATCATATGCATATATCTAGGTGATCACAATAATAATGAGATGCCCAATCTGATAGGTGTGGAAATTTCAAAATTTCTCATGATAATCCATCATTTTCTTGTGTTTTGATTAGAATCATGGGTCAATAGGAACTACCAACACCCCCCATGAAAAAAATTTACAATCAAAATATTTTTGAGACAAAGGCCTCCAACTCCCAATAGATCCTATGATCCCTCAATCGTTGAATAATGGATCATCTTTATTGGGGAGATCTTCTACATCCTTAAATGTTCCGAAAATGAGATGGTTATTTAAGATAATTATGTGATGTAGGTTGAAGCTGATCGTTTGAGGACATTTAAAAAAAATATTAATCCTGAGGAAGAAATTTAGGCATTGGAATGGATGGATTTCTAGAAAAAAAAATTGATAATTATTTTCCTCGCACACTCTGTATTATGATGGAAAGGAACTTCCATGTCCTCATGAAAAAAGATGATGAATCCATCAGAGTATACAAGGAAAACAAAACAAGGCTTGCACGATATGCCTCTGGATTTTTTGTTACCACTAAATGCATGGTTGAACAGTTCTTTTGTGGGTAAAACATATACTATGGGAATCCCATGCAATCATTGACTTTGATTTCTATGAGTAAATTTCTTGATGTTCCCTCAAAGTCGAAATGGAGATCGGTGAATCATAGGGGTATCATGAGAATAAGAAGCAGAATATGGAAAATAATTCTGACTGTCCGATAGATAAATCCAGTGGTGCTAGGAAATTACACCACCACATTTTCTAAAGGTGTGGAAACCCCCCCCCCCCCTGAAATTTCATGAAGAGGAATAGTAGATGCTTTAGGTGTGGAAGAGAAGGGATCCTAGGAAATAATTTTCAACAGAAAATACCTTGGGTTCTGAAAAAGGACTGGAACTCTCCATTTGACCGTCAATGCATTGTGCATTGCTATAGCTACAAATAACTAAGTAACTTTCAAAACATTTTATCTAATCCAAGGGTTCTTATAAGTATCCAGCAACCTCCAAGGAAACAAGGGTGTGCTTTTTCCATCACTACCACTTATTAAAATCCCGAAAATAAAGTGGTGATAGGTACACTTGTTATACATTCATGAACAACGAATGTATATTTTGATTCTGGTTCTACAAATTCTTCTATATCCCAACTGTTTTGTTGAAAAATCCCAACACCAACACAAATCATGGATGTTGAGATGTCAGTGAGAAAGGAAAATGTGTAAATTATTGCATCCCATGATTATAACACCTCAACTATAACAATATGTGGATTGAAATTCCTGAAATACCTCTTCATACTCCATTTGTGGGAATTTCATGAAATTGTTGGCATAGATTTGATTTCACTATATAGAGCCAGCATAAATTGTTGTGACAGTGAAATCACTCTCCATGTGCCAAATCGACCCCTAATTCTTTACATGTAAAAGGAGGATGAGCAATCTTCCTTAGAACCATCTTCTTAAGCATGTATATTACTTCTCTATGATCATGCATATCATTATCAGAGGTTTGAGTCTAAGGAAAGAACCATCATCAAAGATATTCCTATTTTGAGGGAATTTGATGAATTGTTTCCTGAGGATGTTCCTAGTCTACCTCCTAGAAGATATGTTTAATCATCGATTAATCTCATACATGGGGAATTGAAAATATCCAAGACTCTATATATAATGGTTGTTTTGGAGATTGAGGAGCTAAAGAAACAACTACAACAGAATCTGGATAAAGGGTTTATAAACCCATGTGGTTCACCATGTGGTGCACCAGTGTTCTTCATCATGAAGAATGATGGGTCAATAAGCCTTTGAATTGATTATCCTAAGCTCAAAAATTACATAATAAATAATAAGTATCTTATTTAATGAAACAATGACATGTTTGGTCTGTTATGTGTATCACAATAATTCTCCAATGTGGATTTGTGGTCAGAATATTACTAGGTAAGGGTGAAGAAGAAGGATATCCCCAAGAATCCATTTATTATAAGGTACGAGCACTAATAATTTATTGTAATGACTTTTGGACTCACTAATTCTCCACGAATATTCATGAAATCGATGAATAGTGTCTTTATAGATTACCTCAACAACTATTTGGTTGTCTTTAAAAATGATAATCTAATTTAATCAAAATACAAGGATGACCATGATATGTATCTATGAACTGTTCTAGAGACTGTGTTAAAGGATTATATCTATGAAAAGTACAACAAGTTTGTGTTTTGGTGGGAGGAAGTCTCCTTCATGGGTGATATCATCACAATAAATGGGATATCTATGGATCTATCGAGGAAAAATGAAATTGATATATGGAAGAGGCCAACATCTGTGATGGATATTCATAGCTTCCATGGGTTAGTTAGATATTATTTCCTATTATTAAAAATATCTATTGATTTTGAAACAATCATACCAAGAAAACTCAGAATGATGTATAGATTGTTTGGAAAAATAAATGTGAAGATAAATTCAAGGAGTTGAAAAGGAGGCCTACCATTGCACATGTACCCAGACTACCCACAAGTTGAGAACATATCAAGGTATTCAATGATGCTTCAAATAATGTCATGGGTAGTGTGTTGATGAAAAATGACAAATCCATTTCTTATGCATCAAGGAAATTAAACATTAATGAGAAAAAATATCCAATACATGATCTGGATTTGTCTTCGGTAATATTTTCTCTAAAAGTTTTGTGAAATTATCTCAATGGGTAGAAGTGTGAAATATATACGGATCAAAAAATCACAAATTATTGATTCATATAGAAAGAGTTGAATATTCTCCAACATATATGGTTAGAGCTGATAAAAGACTATTACTACTCAATCCATTTCCACCATGGGTAAGTGAAAAAGGTGACATAAGCTTTATGTATAAAGGACCAAATGATTCTATAATTGATGAGAATTAAAAGGGTCCAATCTTTTTATTTTTTATGAAGATGAACATGTGAATGATAAATAATGGACCATCATCCAACCTTTCACAAATTATTTCTCAACCGTCTCTTTTGGAAAGGAAAAAAGGATGATCAAATGGATGATGTGAGAATTCATAATAATAAGGAAATTGTCAGAAAAGATAAATACCCGGAGTTCAATGTTAATGAATAAGGAATACAATGATTTGCATTAGGACTATGTGTTCCATCAAATACAGAGTTAAAGAAAGAACTTTTTGATAATCCACACAGTTCAAATTTCTCCCTTCATCTAGAAAACACATAGATGTATTGAAATCTCCAAAATAATTATTAGTGGTATAACACAAAGAAGTAGTTGATGAATATACATCAATGTGCACGCTATGTCCACAGTTGAAGTATGAGGGGTAATATTATAAGGGTATAATGAAACCATTACCCATACCAAAATGGATATGGGAGAACATCAGCATGGACATTGTCACAAGACATTCAAAGACATCTAAAATAAAAAAATGATACCTGGGTTGTTTTTTATCTTCTTAAAAAGATTTCACAATTCCTTTCAATTCGTTTTGATTTATTAATGGATAAAATGGCATGGACATATACCATATATGTTGTATGGCTGGATAGCTTACCACTATTTATTTTTTATAATTGAGGTCCATGATTCACCCCCATGTTCTTGAAAATCCTATAACATGCTCTGAATATTGAGCTGAACATCAGCATGGCTTATCATACTCAACTGATGTCCAATCTGAGTGGACTATCTTTAATAATGTGGACATGTTGAGATAATGATCAATAATCTTCAATGGAGGACGAGATCAACATCATCCTTTGGTTGAGTTCTTTTACAATAATTGTTTACAATCAATCATCCAAATGGCTCCTTATGAAGCTCTTAATTGGAATAGGTGAAGATAACCAACATTTTAGGATGATGTTTGGGAGAAAAAAAAACCGAATTCTATAAATGGTTGAATAAACAGTGGAGAAGGATACAACCATCCATTAACACAATAAAGCTATTAAGATTCATCAAAAGGGTAATGCTAACAATTGATAACGAGACCTATAATTTGATGTTGGTGGCATGTTATTCCTTGAAATACCACTATGGAAGAATGTTATGAGATTTGGCAAGTAGGGAACCCATAGTACAAGGTAAATCATCCCTTTTCATATCATTGACCTCATTAGGGAAGTGGCCTATCAAATTTCACACCAACTAATATTGTCTCAAGTACATGATGTATTCTATGTATCACTCATGAAGATATACATATCCATCCCATAGCATGTATCAATCCAGAGGTGGTACCTTTGGTGAATGACATCTCCCATGAAGAGTAGATGGTGAAGATCATAGATCATTGGGAAAAAATCTAAGAAATAAGAAAAAGATGCTCGTCATAGTGTTGTAGAGAAAAACTAATATTGAAGAATAAATGAGGTGATTAGAGGAATCGATGAGACAGAGTAACTGACATCTGTTTTAGAGGGGGAAATGAAATTTCTCGGGAGAAATTTGTGAATGGGGAATATTGTAACGACCCAGAAATTCATAAAAATTTTACCATTATTTTATTTAATTAAATGTCTTATAGATATAGAAAACACAAGAAATTTATTTATTGCTATTAAATGAATATTATGTTCCATTACCATTGATTATATATATTTTTATCAGTGATAACATGATTGATTAAATTTATGGTTTTAAAAAATAAACTATACGACATAGAAAATGGAGAGGATAACCCCATTCATTATAATCAGGTTGTACGAAGCTCATTTTTTACATATTGGAAAGGAGGTGGCATCTTTGGGCTTTGCTCTTGTCCAAGACCAAGCTGAGATTCAACATTGTATTATGAAACAGAATCGCATACTAAAGAATTTCATGTTAATAGAGATTACCATCCTGGCAATGTTATCTGAGCTTCCCTAAGAGTCTATCAACATTGCACACCTTACACCTAGGTCTTATGTGGGTGTTATAAGGGTTTATGTAATAAGGCATTAGTTACTTATTTTATTATCCATTTTTATAAATAAAATCCTTATGTTATCATTTTTTAGGAGAATAGTTTTTCATTAAAATATAATGAATTAGATTTGTTGATTTTTTTGGTAAAATGGCACTTTATAGAAATATATAATTTATTATATTAAACTGCTGTTTTATTAATATTCTTATTATAAATGTGTTATTTTAACATTACATTTAATTATATTTGGTGATTTTATTCCTTAATGTTTTTACTATATAAACGATAAAATATTCAGTTTGATAATTAATATATTTTCATATGATAAAACTAAAATTATATTTTTAATTAGGGAATTTATTTTGATGAATTATTTAAATTTTGGAATAAATAATATTTTCATAAAATAATATTAATATATAATTTATTTTAAATGTAAATTATCATTTAAATTTTATAAAATCTAATATAACTTTTATTAAGGTTTGGAAACTGTTTTTGTCCAGACCCATCAATTTTCAATAAATAACTATTTATATTTTAAAAGTGAAAATTCACATATTTAGAAAATTATTTAGATAAAATGATTTTTTTTGAATTAGGACTTCAATATTATCCAATACATATTTTTTCATAATTTTCTAATACAGTCAAATTTTCGGGTAAATATTAAATACCTTAAAAATATATAATGTGTTTAATGACATCGTAATGACCCAATATTGATGTAATAAAATACTATAAAATGGATATTCTGAAAATATTATTTGTACCAGTAAATTAATGTGATGTTATATTTTTTTGAGAAATTGTATAATTTCTTAGTGGACCATCAAAGACTTATAAAATATTTTGTCATTTACAAATGATTTCGTTTACTATGTTACAGACCAACCCATACGAACTCTTAATATTTTAACATTTTTTTTCCTTTTTTCCATATAAAATAAATTTTTACACTCCCGTTTGTGAAAACCCAGTGGATGTTTTATGGTTTTGATTATATAATTATATAGATTCCAAAACCTTTGTTTGTGAAATATTAAAGAATTACCCTCTCATTTCCTATATAAAACCACCCATGATCCCACATCGTATCACTCAAAATCCTTGGAGCATGCCCGTACGCTTCCCTCCTCTCTCTATGAACCTCTCAATGCACCCAAATCTCTCATGAAGCCCCTCCTGAAGCTCTTGAATTTTAACACTCTTGTAAGGGATTCCTTCCTTGCTCATATTTGTCCAAGTTTCATTATATTGTTATACCACTTTATATTAAATTAAAAATATTTTTGTACACTTTATCGAATCCCCCATACATCCCTAATTATGTATTAATGATGAATGTAATAATTCTGTCTCATTTATACCACTCTTGTACACCTGTTACAATGCCGAAATTTCGTAAGAGTTATTCAACTTCTCCTCTTTTATCTTGCTATTTTATTATTCTTGGCCTTCTATTTAAAAGTTAAACGTGTTGGGAAATGTATCAATATAATCCAATTACTGAACTTTTCATGTAAATATGATTAAAATCCCATTACATTCTCATCAACCATATTAATTAATTTTATATCACGCTATTATGCTGTAGAAATTCCACCACAAAATTTCTTTTCCAAAATCATCTTGTAGTGAATACAATGCCCATTTATCTATCAAGGGTATTCACAATTATACACATATTCTTATTGATTATATAATTAAATTTATATATTTAACATTCCATTATCGTTGAATTAATGATGCTGATAACTGATTCCATGTTACATGATCCATGTGGCACAATAATGCATGAAATGAAATTCTTTTAAAGGGTGCACCTGGATAATGCTCCATTATATTGGTAAATGTTTAGTATCACGATATTCCAAGTGAGATGAGGGTTTAATCATGATAATTCTTGTTTAATGAGGGTTTAATCATGCCAATTCATGTGCAATGAGGGTTTACTCATACTAATTCATGTGTGATGAGTCTTGGTTTATGATATATCATGTTTTATGATGTCGCCACATTTCGATGTTATTATATTAATGATATATCATGCCTTTATGTTCATCTTTCTTTTATGATCCATTTATTTGTCTATTTCCTAACATGTATTGTGTTCTTCAAGTTATGCCTTGTTTACTCCCTTACTGGGATTCACATCTCACCCTTTTCTTTTGTATGTCCTCAAGTAATCTAACGCAATGCTGAATATGAAGGAATGTTGTGGTCATGTAAAAAATGTTTTAAATAAAGAGGTTCTATTTAATTTTTATGTATTCATGTACGATTCATAATTTACAAAGATACTAGACCTATTGATCCTCATGGTTTTCTTATGTGCAATTTTATGTTATAAATCATGTTTAAATATTTAATAAAAAGTTGAGTTGTTTTAGAAATGCACCATTTTAACATATCGGATGCATGTTGTGACCAATAAAAACCCAAAAAACAATATAATTCCCATTAAATATGTATCTAGAAGATATATCTCTATCTAAGACACATACCCATATGATAAGGCCTTTATGAATTGAATGTTTCCTTGACATCACTCATTCCAGAATTGTAGATGTCACCACTAAGGATAACATAATAGTAAGACCATAGTCCTCCATAACGTCAACATTAATCACTAATAAAAATGAAATATGATACCATTCATCACTATATTCCTAAACTGCTGGAGTATGAGACTTCTATTTTCGAGTATCTACATCATAATTTATCGGGAGTTTATGAAATCTCAAAATCAAACGATTATTTGTACATAACCCACCTATTATTTCAAAGACATAGATCCCACTGAGTAATGATTTATTTCAGGTTTTTTTGTTCTGTGAACCCCATAAAATGCTTTCATAATAGGTAGTTTCTCCAATAACATAAGGGTAGAACAATAACATTGATCTCTAGGTTTTTCGTCTAGTAATTCTGCTCATGAGGTCTCTATTGATGAGAATTGTACACAAATACTCATCCTACATCAGAACAACTCCAAGAACGAAACCTGATGCATCATAATAGAATTTATATGACACTAATATATACAGAAGAATCAATATCCATGCTCATGAAATAATAACAATCATCTCTTCAAAGTATACTTCACAAGATTCTATCCATTTGAATTTCAGACACTTATTTCTCATGATCATGAGTGTCACTATTAGGTGTCAGAAATCCTATATGAAGCATCTTTAATATCTTGAAATACCCCATAAATTACCAATATCATGGTGTTCATGGGATTCCTCCATCAAACTACATATCTCAAATTAAATAGGTTAATAGAAAATTTTGAATCTGAGATGATTTGTCCATGAATATGGACTTTATTGATCCAGAAGTGGAATTTACTAGGCCTTCCATAGATCTGATTATCACTCAGTGTATTCATCACAATGTCAATATAGGATGCATGATCTTGTTCTGGAGTGATAATAAACCATGAAATAATCAAATAATACAAAAAATGAAAGATGATATGGGTGAAAAAACTAATTCATAAGATCAATGAAGTGAGTAGGTGCATCCGTGAGTCCAAAAACCATTACCAAGTACTTGTGGAGACCATACCCACTACTAAAAGTATTGTGAAGAATTTATAATGACTAGACACACACAAGATGATATATTGACCTAATATATATCTTTTAAAACTCCTTTTTCTCCAAAATGTAGATAAAATAGGTCTTTTATTCTAGGAATTGGACATCAGTTATTGATATTCAGCTAATTCATCCATAAATAATCCACACAAATCGTAAGGGTTGCATCCACCTTCAGGGGAATAATGATATATGAAACCCAAGGAGATGTGTTGGGGTGTATAAATCCTTTCACCTATGGATCCTTAAACTGATTCTTGATCTACATATTCTCTATAGGTGACGTCCTTTAATGAGGTATCGTCACAACTATTTCCCCTTAGATTAGATAAATTGTAAACTATGCATCTCGCACTAAAGAAAAACCCTAGAAGTAATCAGTAATGATATCACTATAACACTCCACTACAAGAGGATATATCGTGGGTAGTAACCCAAGGTAATTAAGGAAAGGATAAAAGACATGTTATGTAATGTGACCCAACCACTTCTATGTGATTCCCACTCTAGTCACACTAACATCCCATCCTCTTTTATAAACATACATACTTCCCTATAGTGTTATGTACATAAACCTCCAATGATAGAATTCAATATGAGATCTATAGGGAACTAACCATTTAATCCCGATGATAAAACCAAAACTGTATTTGTTGATAAAATAAAATATCCATACAAATAAGTAACCACCCACTTCAATAAGGAAATTCGGATTGCGATGAATGCCATATTAAAGGATTCAAATGGTGGTATTTGGTGTCATTAGGCCATGATAAAACATGATGTCAAAGACCATACTCATATTGATTTCCTCATAACTAAATGAATAATACAAGACTATATCAAAAAAAGTAGACACCAATATTGTTGTTACTAAAATAGTAAATCCTACTGTCGATTGTATGGTGCTCTACTCTTGTATTACAGGTTATACTATAGGTAACTGATTTGTACTATGACCATTAGTCACTACCTAATAGTTATGAGAATACAATGAATATTGGTATTGATAATTATATAATTGGTTTCATCTTACTCGACCTCCAACTAGGCCGGAACGACCTATTGTATCCTAGCTTCCTATATATAATGACCATGTCGACCCCATTCTAATTGAGGAGTAGGTGAATATCCCTACTTTCTAGGGACTAATGTGAATATCATATAAAAATTCTAAAGGAAAATCCTATAAAAGACTTTGAAATAAATTATATTTCATAGACACTTCCTCTTAATGTTACAAAGAACTCCATAATACTAACAGATAAGATAACTACCTACTAATGGAGCCTGACCACTTCAACCTCTATGAGATTATTCAAAGTGTTGTCTTCATTCAGAATAAGATCCATCAGAATCCTTAGGTTTCAAATCACATTTCCTTGCATTGTTACTCTACCTAAAATTTCACATTGTAATGGGGGCCTATAGGAAAATATCATATATTTTATTCTTCCTAAACACATTGACCTAAAATCGAATGACATAACACAACCCATCCGCAAATATCCATGTATTCAATAGATCATCAACTATTAAATAGGAAGAAAACTATTGTAGCTCAATGAAATGGGATAAATATTTTATCACTATCATGGTTCCTTAAAAAAAATTCGTAAACTGTCTAGATCTGTTATCACTCAGAGTCTAGGGAATGAATTAATCTTGAAAGAATTCATTTAATTCGACCCCGACCATATCCCTATGCTAGCCATCATGGGTGATTACATTAAAAACCCTCTTGAAAATATCCCAAATAAAGAAAAAACTGTTTTATCTTCTACTCTATAGGAATCTACTGATTCATGTATATAGATTGGATCTCTTCGATCCAGGACTTGACATAAACCGGTCTTTCATCCCCTTAGAATATAGGATGATGTTAGTTCTGAAAATATTGTGTTAACCCTCCCATACTCATGGATGGTCATACTCTAGCCAGCAACACATGTATAATATTCATGAATTCTTCTCAATACTAATTTTCATCACCCACGTATATACTATGATAAATATACAATGCTGATGAATAATAGTAATGACTACGGGATCAAGGTATCCTACTCAGAAACATGATCATCGCTGTCTTCATATCACATGACTGGATGTAGGAGTCGTGGAATAACATTACATTGCCAAATGAATATCTCAAAAGGGATTTAGGAATTTTAAATGATTGAATTTATTAATCTAGGATTGTTACCAAATCCTTCTATAAGATTGAACACAACTATCTTCCTACTTTAAAATCCAAGACTAGACGTTGGAACTGACCATAATAGGCCATAATAACACAGAAATTCACATTACCCACCAACAATGAAAGGTTCTAGTCATGTATCTATGTTTGGAATATGAAATATGGATGTCTGAATGTTAAAATATAGTTTACATTTGACATGTTTCTAATTTGAACTTTTTAAAATATTGAATCTTCATAAACCAATTATATGCTATTTTTTGGTCTATAAGGGACCAAACCTCTTATGGCCCAATATATGGCCCTCCCATGAATGAAATTTAAATTTAAAATTGTCATAATCATGTAATTATCCCACTTCAATAGTTTTGAGAAAGATGGAATTCCATTCTCCAATTCAGAAGGATCCGTACACTTTATTAATAAATGATTTCACCCGCCATCTAACACCACATTATGATCAAAATCCAGCAAGTGGTTTCAAAAAAATTTATTATATAAAACATAGAACATTCAATAAGTAACATGAAATCCAAGCTGAAAGTTTTAATGTGACCTGAATAAATGCATGGCCTCTTTATATGGAACCTTTTGTGGAGCATGTTTAATACATAACCTTTATCTCATCAGGTCAAGAAATAAATTCATTATTCCAATATCATTAATATCAGTATCATCAAAAGTTAGGGGATGGACATAATATTGAAATGTCTTCAATAGTGAAATTCACACAAAGAAAAAAAATAGTTCAAGAAACATCGCCCTTACATTGTACATGGGTTCATGATGCCCATGCATAGCTTGCGACCAATTCAGAAGCATTAAAATATAAAATATATTTTCTTCAATGAGAATAGAAAAAAATGAACCCCTCTATTACCACTTTCTGATGTCATGGAACAAAATTCAACTTAACATCTTCCCTAAACCCTATTGGCCACATGACAACTGGTGCATCTATCCATAAACATGGGGTTTTGGACTTGGAGAAGGGGTATGTAGGTAGTCTAGAAGGGAGACTATACCACCATGTTAAAGTAACACAACTGATAAAAAAATTGTAAACAATATAGTAAGAATAAAAATTATATTAAATAGAGGAAGGCTGAGTAGTTGAATAATATAATTGAATCCTTATATGAAATTTTTGATAAAAACATATATTCATGGAAAGCTAGTACAAAAGTAAACATGATACATGCAACATAAATTCTATAAAAAATTGAAAAAGTGATCAAAATTCAAATTCTTATCCATTTCATCTCGACCCTTAACCTGATCCTCTACTCCTATGCACCATCTATGGAGTAATAATCAACAATATGAAATGACGAGATTCCCTCTATTAATACCCAGAGTAAACTAGTGTTCTTAGGTTCCAAGGCCGACCTGAGTTGGTTATGAGATAAATCATAGTAGGACTCCACCATCGATGCCTATATGTAATTTGCGTAGGCTCTCATAAGTAAATAATATTTAGTGATATGTTGGAATTTAATATAGTGCATAAAAATTAGAAAACATCATTCTCATGTTCAAAAAGGACTCCTTGAAAGTCTACCTACATATTCCCATAGCTGGTATGTCATATCATGTCAATACTTGTATATATATATATATATATTAATATTTGAATGTGGTTAGAATGCCACACATCCATACATGTATATAGATATGGTAACTGGTGCAGGGTAAGAATGCATCCCACCCCTAAACATATAATATGATGTGATATGGTATGAACATCATCCACAAATTCACATTCACACATACCATAAACTATTCAAGGAATACCATATTGAATTTATCATTTTATATAAGTCATGATCAAAGGCATGGTATCACCATTGTTATATCATTCTTATTTAATAAAATAATACATTTTATTTAATTCTTTTAAAATAAACAACAACAAGTGAAAGGAATTAACATCTCTTAAACCATTCCATTAAAACCAGTTCACTTTAAAGGTTAAATCCATCTTACTCTATCCATCAAATACATTCCAAACATCAAATTTTTCATTACATGGGAAATTCATTTCAAGGTATAGGTCTCAATTCCAATTGGTTATGGTCAAATAAAAACATTCCCATTTAAAGAAATCCAATTCATGAGGGGAAATGAATAATTGAGGAACAATGGAATACATCAATTACACATGAGTTAAAGGGTTTTTATAATAAGATCTAATGATGATATTTAAATTGGGATTCATGTATTATGAACCATTTGACCCAAATAGACATTTTCAAGGTGGTACAACTATAAGAGTCTATATAGAATAAGGGTGATGTCTAAACCCAGATGTAAGCACTAGTTCACATATCATAAGGATATATGGATATTTAGACATGATGTAATCAACAAAAAAAAAGGGGATATGCAATGATCGGATAATTGTGAAATAGAATAAATACTATATAGCGAAATTCAAAGGGAAAACTAAGTCACCACCTATCATATGGTCTTAGGAGAATCCTTACTGGATACCGACATCAAATTCAAATAATTATGGAAGAGATATGATTTTTATTCTGATATCATAAAAATAATGTATAAGATATTAAATCCTAATTTTGTAAAGAATGAAAAGAAGAATAGAGATATGTGTATAGAGAATTTTTAGCCTTAATGCAAGGGATCCACTGCACCTGAATATTCTAAAATCAAACAGAAGATGATGCTTCTAGATCAACGTCGTCACTTGGAGGGTTCTTGAGATCAGTGAGGATAAATCATATTGTTCTGCCTACTAGAATATATGGGAAACATATAATAGATTTGATGTTTATGTTGGGGAAAATAGAATTTTTTTCCAAACCCCACTTAGTATGGTTTATATGAACGGTTAGCTAACTGTGAAAAAACATTGAAATATAGATATATCCCATATCTAGAGTAGGATGCATGACCATGTATTTGTTCATAAGATTTCAAAAAAACCATATAGACATGTATGTTCCCCTTTCTGGAGCTACATGGTTTATATAGACTATGTGGCATGTGTTTCACAGTTTTCACAAACCATGCGGCTAATCCTATAGTTCAATTTTGTGGACCTCTGTGCTCCAAACCAACCTTGGTCGCTCCTGGGGAATTCCCTAGGATGTATTATAGCATCCCCATGATTAAAGGAAATATTAAAAATGAAAAACTAATGTTCAGTAACTTTGACAAAAGTCATGTCGTAACACTTTATTACAAAACCACTAAAATTAACTTCTAACAGATCTTAATATCATTATATGATAATAAAAATTCCATCAATATTGGGTTATTATTATGAAAAAATTTAAGACATATTCTATGAATAAATCTATAAATGGGGAAGTAATTCATTAATCTCCAAAACCATTTCAAAATTTCAATATAAAATATTTCAATTTTTTTCCCAACGACCCTTAAAATAGAGTAGTATCCAAAACATTATAAATAATCTAACTTGGTCTCAAATATGAACTTATCATTAATCTCAAAATAAAAATTAAGTATCTCATAGATTCCCCATAAAAAATAATTGAATACCATCATCATGTATTTTGTTGACAACTTTAATTAACTAGAATGAACCGAACACTATATAGAAAACATTCATTCCAACGTATTCATTATGTAAAATATAGATTATTTGATATAATAATTAAGTAATAATATTTAATATAATATGTCATTTATAGTATAAAACACTATAAAAAACGTTAATCTATCCAATGTGAGATAATAAAATCCCATTTTTATAATCCATATAAATCATCTCTTTATCCCAACATCATTATCTCAACAATAAGAAGTTATTAAAGTTTATATTTACTTAAATAATTTGTTTTATAAGATGTTCACCATTGAACAAAATCATTTTTTTTAATCATCAATTCCAGTCAAAATATGATATGAAATACTTAATTTAATATTAAGCCATTAAAATCCTCATACAATTAAAAATTATTATAACTATTATATCATGGATAAAATTTTCAAGTTACATATATAATGAATCAAAACACAAGAACATTAGTAATTCCACATTTTCTATGGTAATAGCATACTCTCAGCCATTGTCCATTAGTTATATTTAATGTATATTAAATTTATTTCAATGTAATTTATTTCCAGGGTTCCATATATGCTTACGATTTATGTATTACACATTTTATGATTTTTTATTCTGATTAAATCAAGATCATGGTGTCTTTTTCCTCCACATATGAAGAAAACTTCTTTTCATTTTTTGGAATGTTCTACGTTGTTTCCTTCCAGAAGTATCACATGTTGGAAAAATATTGTATCCATTCTATCATTTATCGATTATTTTCACTTCTATATAATTATTCTATCATGACCATTACAATTTAAATCTCTATCAATATAATTATTTATATTGAAAGCACTACGTGTTGTGACCTTATATGATGATAATGTTTGGGGGTGTAGTAATGTTTGATATATATGATAAATCATATTTAATATTTTTTTAATAATGATATATAGATTATGTACACAGTCTATGATTTCCTTTCTAATATTATATTTACAGATTCATACACAAAACATTTTTAACATTATTATTTATTAGAATAGAAAATATTATTTACATATCAACATTATCCTCATGTGGAGTTTTTACAAGAAAATTACCTTGAAATCCATTCACTACATCATTTATATTTATCATTCATCCTTAGTGTTTTAAATCAATGTATACCACTAATCCACATATCATCATAAATGATAAAAGCCCATGACAACATCCACTATTACTAATTCCTAACACAAGAAATATATTCTCTAAAGTACTTATCCATCACTATGATAAATATTTATTTTTAGTCTAATAGAATGATGGATAATACGAATGAATTATGTATTATAACAATGTTCCCCACATGTGGATTAGTATGATACATAATCTAGTGATTGTTTCTACGCAAAAATTGAGCTATCCTGTAACAACCTTATATTTTAAATGGAAACCCTATGCTCAATATCCTAGAAGATATGCCACGTTAATCTTAAACAATTTAATAAATATTATTATTTAATGTCAAAATTTTATTCTAGTTAGTGGAATGGAAGGAATGAATTATGTTGACTATGTAATTAAATATACATTACAGATTTCTAAAAATGAAATCATTGGATAATAATTAATTATAAATGAAAATAAAAACCAATTTAATATAAGAGGTGAGATTTTATAAAAACCATTTTTATACCCACAATGTTATTTTATATTAATAAATTAGATCAACAACTATTAGTTATAGATCAAAATTTTATTCTTATTTTATATAATCAATAAATGTCTTAATTTATAAAGTTTAATTGAAAATATTAGGATAAAAATAATTCAAATTTTATGAATAATAACTACATTTTTCTAAAAATAAATTTTGTTGCTTGTTAAGATCACTGTTTTTTTAAATAAATTCAGACACTTTATAAATTTTATTTGAAAACATAAATTTAATTTTAAAAATATGAATAAAAAATTATCCAATGGTTAAATATATTTATTTTTCTGGGATGAATGCTACTTTTTAATTGTAAAAAATAATTAATTTTAATTGAATTTTTTATATAATTCATTTATATAGTTAAAAAAAATTTTAATTGATTTTAGTGAATAATTTCATCATTTATATATCAATTAATCAAATTTGTGTTAATTTATTTAATTTCAAATTGAATATGTATATAAAAACTATTTAATCATTTGAGATTTTTCACGTCGAAAGCTCAATTTCCCATTGCATATGGGGGATAAATTTTATCTTTATTTTCAATTTTTTCAATGTAATATGGTAAAATGAAATAAATATTTGTAATATGAGGTTATATTTTAGTTACTAAGTTCTTTTACATTTTTATTCATAAAACATTTAGCATGGTAAAAAAAATTTATAACTATATAGGTAAATTAATGAATTTGGAGAAAGTTAAAAGGTAAAATCGTAACATACGTAAAAATTGTGACATTTATTTGTTGGAGGATATATTTATATAATATAAATAGAAATTAAAACATTAATTAATTTCATAATTCATAGAAATTAATATCGCCTCGATGATTGCGTCAAATATAAATTATTAATTTTCTTATCACTTAAATCAACCCCTCCTCAGCTATAAATAATACACATCACCACCTCCTTTCTACACAAAAAACAATAATCTCCTAAAATCACATGAAAATCTCTCATACTTACTCACACAATATCATTATGATATCTTTATCACAAATTGAACAAATCCATGTTCATCCAGGGGTCCCTCGTGGAGGTTATATTCAATAGGAAATTTTAAAAATAAACATATCTTATTTTAATTTCATCAACTATTTTCTCATATAATCATTCTTCCATAAAATAATTTTAACTACAGATTTATTTATATACTAGAATTATATGTTACTAATGGACAATATCATACATATTTCCTTTCTAGTCTCATCTTATACAAATAAACAGAATCCATTGTCCAAATAAGACGGTTAACTGTCTCCATGAATAACTATTTTGTCTGTTTTCCAATTACAACTACATACTTTGTCAAAAAAATGATTATATTAAAATAAGATATTAATTGTTATATAACAACTTATATTATGTTATTTAACTAATATATATTCATAATATTTTATAAAAAAATTCTAGTTCATGGTGTTATAAAATCCCACCGAAAGAAACCCTTTATTTATCATAAAATTTATATCAAATTAATCACCATTATACAAGAAATAAGAATGTTTTAGATGAAACTAAAAATTATTTATTTTCCTTAATACTATTTGATGCCACTTCTTTAGTTTTAATCAAAATGTATATGAATATCCATAATTTTATAGATATAAACAGACTATTAGACTCTAAGATAAAAAAGCTCCTGAAGATAATGAAAATAATGAAATATTCTTAGTTAATTGGTGGACTGATATTATTAAAATTTATGATATGGAAATAAAAAAATTAATATAGTTATATATTAAATTTGAAACATTATTAATAACATTATACAATGTTTTTGATTGATTTTGAAGGAATTTGAATGTTAGATAAGGAATTTATTATCCCAATCTTAACTCATTAGGTTTAACATATACACATTGATTATGTCATAATAACAATATATGTGAATTTAATTTTTAATATCTTATGTTCTGTTCCAAATTTCATGTGGATTTATAATTGATAAACATATTCAATTTGTTTGACTAAATTGTATTTTGATGATATGATATTTATAAAGGTTTTATTTTTAAAACGCTCTTTTTAAATTTATCCTTTAAACTATTTGTTTCTTCCATGTCCTAGTTTTCTAAAAATATTTATAAGGGATTTTCAAATTATTTTGATAGATTCATGAGTATTTAATTCTTATTCAAGAAATTAATTGACTTTTCTATCATCATTTATAATACTTGAAAATAATAAGGGTCATGGTTACTGTCTCAATTGATTCCCAATTCTCAACATTATCAACACACTATTAAGGAAACCATCGACTAAGAACATGCATGTTTACCTAATATAAGTTTATGATAAAGGGTATATCAAATAATATATTTATTTATAGATTTATGGTATGAATTATTTAATTTTTTTATAGGAATGACATTTTGTGGTTGATATTGATGATTCAAAAGGACAATATTCACATGTATGATTGTATGAATGATGTATTATGGAATAATATGTATAATCATGGATAATATTTTATGAAGGATGATTGATGAGGGATGTGGTTTTGTAATGTGTTTTCAAAATTTTTGTATAGTTGTTCTAAATATATGTAATGGGAATCCGGGAACACCTACATATTTTTTTCAATATTAATTTTTTTGAATAAATTTAGTATCAAATGTAAGATGGAATCAAGACATTTGAAACTGGTGAATAAGTTATATTTAATTGTTGCATTTATATAGTTTCAATAAACTTTTAAGTACATTTAACGCATATGTTTATAATAGTAATTAAATTAAATTTGGTGGATAATATTTTAATTTTATTTGTAGTCTTTTTATTCTATCGGATCATTAAAATTTATGAAAATATGCGTTATTAATTTTTAAGATTAAAAATAACAGTCATGAGATATCCTTTAATAGTAAAACTTATTAAATTTATTTTTAGTGTTCTTCTGGATGTTCTATAATTTTATAAATATTATTTTAATTTAGTTTGTTGAAGGATATTTAATTCACCATGTGACAACCTGTCCCATCTACAAAGGCCATTAGTATTGAACCCACAACTGAAATGAGATAAGGGTGCATCACTAACTACTGTCTTACATTATGTTCTTGTTAGTAGGAATTTTTTTCATTATCAAAATATCATATTTATAATGGTATTGTTAATTTTCTGAAAATATATTTATAGTTTTGATGAGAATGGTATTAGAGAATAATTTGGTTATAATTTGGCCTATTTTATTTCAATTTATTTTAAATATTTTGGGATCCATATATGAATATGGAAAATATAATTCTAAATAATGTTATTTGGGAAATAATGGAGGTGTTGTGTTTTGGGAACATATATGACCTATGGTGATTCATGTTATTTAGGGAAAAAATTAGTATATCTTATTGATTATGTGATTAGAGAAAATATATTTTTATGATAATTTGATATAGATTGATAATATTTTAATATATATATATAAAATTTATCTTAAAAAACTATATGATAAAATCCATATAATTTTGGGTTTTAATTTTAGTCTAGAATTATTTATGAATTTTAAAGATATATATGTGTTGAGTGATATGTGTTGAACTTTTGGTATTATAGTATAATTTTGGATTATAAATTACATTATTTAATAGATTTTATAATTATATTTTTAGAATTACATTATCTTATATAGTTGTTTTTTTTAATTCAGAAATACAATACGAATATATAGTTATTATAAGGCCCCAGCCTTAAACCATACTTAATCTTGAGTTATTACAAGATTACACATTGAGGATCTTTTCGGGTTTAGAGTTTTAGAGAATTAGATCATAAAACTTGCATTACATTCCACATATAAACAATGTGGTTACATAAAGATAGTATTCTTCATTCCCATCAATGGAAACACATCTAAAATAAATCATGGATTATTTCTTGACACATCCTTGACTCTATAATCTTATCATGTACCTTTCCCTTGACCTGTGAAAAACATTTCAAAAACTTGGGATGAGCATAAAAACTCAGTATGGGTTATAAAAAAAACAAGGAAAGGAAACATGAGTTCATATATACATAAGAATGAAATCATAATTTACCCATAAAACATAGGCACTTTAGAATACCTCATAAAATCATGAATAAATCATAGAAATCATAAGACGTAAAGGTAACTTGAGGCATTCATAACATTATTACGTAGGGAGTAACCCTCTTGGTTACGTTTGGAATACCCATAACAGTATATTCCCTAAATCTCTTTAGAGAAACCTTAACGTTTCACTCCTTCACGTTACCCAATGCATTGGAGAGCTATAACGGGCTCACCCGCCCTGATTTTATCACGGAACCACCCATCTTCATAATAATGCCCAAGAACCATAACATAATCATATCACATAAAACATGAATAAAGGAAACATAAAATTTCCACATTTCAATCAGGAGATATCAATACAACACATTGATATAAAAACATTATGAAAACCATTTTCAATACTAAAATAAAAGAAAAGTAAAACAGGGTATTTATTTTTCTTTTAAAAAGAAGGTATGGCTTGTAGAGGAAGCCGAAACTCAAATAACGGTCACGACGGTGGAGAAGTCGTTGTCGCTGCATACGTACGACAAAAACATTCCCTTTTTTCATTTAGTAAACGCTTCGTATAAAAAAGATTCCTTTTGAATAAACGTAAATTTCAAAGTGGTTTATACACCGTATAAAAGAAAGTTGTGTATAAAATAAAATATGCCTCAACGAAAGGAGATTGAGACGAAGTCCCATACCTCGTATCCGACTTGACCCGACCGTTCTTTAATCTCCTGAATAATAAACTTGAGTTAAAATCCACTTTCTTAAGAATCTTTTTCATGTTCATTATTCATTTTATACCATGTTATGAACATCATGTAATCATTTAAGTTAATAATGATCATTTTGTCGGTATTTGGTTCTCAAGTCAAAATAGACTTCTTACACTTACATGTTGTTAATTTGGTCATAGGTTCGTTATATCCAGAATGATATTAATGATTTGGATAACATATATATCATATATATTCATCATATACATGTATTTATAATATTACATCACATTTAGAGGTAAGAAATGAAATGCACCGTTCATGGAGACGGTAAGCCGTACGTACGCATGAACGCTACATCCATTTCTATTTCATATTTTCTGGAATGGAATCATAATGATATAAGAGTATATTATAATTCCAGTATAATAACATATATAATATCATTAACTTTATCCTTTACACATCCCACATATGGTATTAACGAATCAAATCATTTTCAGGGGGCGGTAGTCCGCACTTCCTAAAATGAAGATATCGTGTTTACCCATAATGGAAACCATAAAGGTATGCCCAAAATGAAAAAAAATAGAAGCTTAAGGAAAACATAAACATATTATATATCATATATAAAAATAGTGACATCATAATGGCCACCTTTGAAGGTGTTAAATGAGTATTGAACAATCATCATTTCGGGAGGCAGAATTTCGCCATCCACGGAAACTGTATGTTCTTTAACCATTTGATGTAGTTGTGTAAGAGTGTAGCTCAAATAAATATTATAACAACATCCTATTATATTGAATATACTGTTGTTGTTACAAAATAAGTAAATAAAGGAGTTTAGGGGGTTGGAGAAGCAAAATAAAACAAATGAACAAAAGAGAATGAATTACCTTTAAAAGTGTAACTCCTATTGATTTGAGCCTAAAGGCATCCTTTGAAATGATTATGCCCAAAGGGAATCCTCTAGGATGAGGAGAGGGATGTGGAGAGTGTAAATGGGCAGGTTTCGGCCGAGCCAAAGGCTTGAGGAGTGTGTGAAATGGGGTAGTGGTGGGGGCCTTTTATAAGAGGAGAGGAGGGGCACTTTTGGAAAGTAAAGAAATATTACTTTATTTGAAAACGTTTTTCGGTTTTAAAAGGCCCCACATTGATATAATTCGTGGAATAGGTGATAAGGGTTCTAAATCCACCCAGCCAATAAGTTTTGGACATGTGTAGTTCATATATTTTACATTATCCTTCCATTTTATTTAAATCGTCAAATAATGATGTCATCGCTGCATCATTATTATGTCATAAATAATTTAATTTATATAATGTCTAAAAATCATAAAAAAATACTATGATGTAGGAAATATATTTAGCTTTCCAATGACTATTTATAATCAAATATCGGATCTTTATAGCCCCATGTAAAAATTGTTTTCGTAAAACATATCATGTTTGTGTCATTTTTGCTTTTACATTAAATAAAAAGTTATTTATGTCATTTCCCAACCAAAATGGATCCATGGGGTCCCCAAGTTGACCCATGGCTTGTCTTGGTCGGCCATGACACAAACAATAAGGTTGGGACATGTGTCTAGGTCATTTCATATTATTAAAGCATTATTTATACCTTAAACTACACTAATTACCACTAATCGCGATTAAAAACTTAATTAAGTTACTATTCACCAAAAAATTATTTTAATCTCATTGAACCACATTTTACTTCTTAATGACAACCATGTATGTCGGATTTTCAAAATTCAATACACATTAGTGGTAAACTTTCATTTAACTGAAAAATCAGTTTGCTTGATTACCACTTAGTGGTTTCACTATTCATCAAAAATTGATGTTTTTCAGAAAATTACCAAAAATTCACCATAAGCTATATTTGATATTCCAAATTCAAAAATGAAGTCTATTTTACAAAATTCAAATCATATATGTCACATTAATTAATTTAATAATTAATTCCCGCTGCCAGAGCAAATAGCGTGTTTTTACAAAACAATAAGTATCAAAAGATTGACACCAGTTTAAGTCTAATTTCAAAGTGAAATTGATTCCAATGACCACCATTGGATAAAATGGTAAAAATATATTTTAATTTCACTTCAAAACCAATTCAAAACATAATCTAATCATATAAATAAATTAGATTAAAAAGTAGTTTTGATGTAAAATGGAGTATTTTTCACTATTTATTAAAAATGAACATTGTCAGAAAAATACCAAAAATTCACACAAGGTAAATTTTGATGTCCCAATCACAAAGGATAAGTTTATTTTGACAAACATAGTTTATAAAATTCTCAAAATATAGATTCATAAATGGTTTTCCATCAAAAGGCAGTAAAACAAACTTTTGAGAATATTAGTGTATTCCATGCATAGGATTGTATTTATTTTCATTTTAAGCCTCTATAACACTATCTTAATCATTAATAGACATAGATAAAAATATCTATTATTCATTAATTACTTGGTATTTTACATCCTTCCCCCCTTTAGAAAATTGTGTCCCCGCTATTTATTTACTTATCGAATAAATGGGGGTACTTATCCCTCATTGCATTTTCAGATTCCCATGTTGCCTCTTCAATCATGTGGTTTTTCTACAAAACCTTTACCTGGTGAATCACCTTATTCCGTAACACTTGCTCCCTGTGGTCAAAAATCTGGACCGGTTGTTCCTCATAAGATAGGTTCTCTTCCAGCTGAACTACCTCTGGACTCAAAACATGAGATGGATCTGGAATATACTTTCTCAACATCAAAATGTGGAAAACATTGTGTACCTGAGATAAACTCGGAGGTAAAGCCACTCGGTATGCAACTGATCCAACTCTCTCCAGAATTTCGTATGGTCCAATGAACCTTGGACTCAACTTTCCTTTCTTACCAAATCTCATCACACTTTTCCAAGGAGAAACCTTGAGAAAAACATGATCACCTACCTCGAAAGATAGATCCTTCCTCCGGTTATCCGCATAACTCTTCTGCCTTCTCTGAGCTGTTCTCAGGTGTTTTTGAATCAGCTGAACTTTTTCTGCCATCTCTTCTACCAATTCTGGTCCCATCAACTTCCTTTCACCCACTTCATCCCAGAAAGCTGGAGTTCGACACCGCTTCCCATATAATGCCTGAAATGGTGCCATCTGTATACTGGAATGAAAACTGTTATTATATGAAAACTCAACCAAAGAAATATGTTGGTCCCAACTTCCCTGATAATTCATAGAACAATCTCGTACCATATCCTCCAATGTCTGAATTGTTCGTTCTGACTGCCCATCTGATTGAGGATGAAAAGCTGTACTAAAATTTAATTCAGTACCCAACGACTTCTGAAGGCCTTTCCAAAAGTTATAAGTAAACCTGGGATCACGATCCGATACAATGGAGAGAGGAACTCCATGTAACCTGACTATCTCTTTAAGATACAAACGGGAAAGTTGATCAAGAGAGAAAGTATCTCGTATAGCAAGGAAATGAGAAGATTTGGTCAAGCGATCAAAAATCACCCAGATTGCATTATTACCTCGAGATGTCATCGGTAATCCAACAACAAAGTCCATGGATATATTCTCCCATTTCCACTCTGGCACTGGTAAAGGCTGAAGCATCCCTTTCGGTAACTTCCGCTCTGCTTTAACCTGCTGACAAGTCAAACACTTCACAGTAAAATCAGCAATATCTCTTTTCATTCCATCCCACCAGTAATACTCCCGCAGATCTCTATACATCTTAGTACTGCCCGGATGAACTGAAAACGGAGAACTATGAGCTTCACATAACAACTCTCTCTTCAACTGTGAATCACAAGGCACACACAATCTCTTCCCAAATCTCAAAACGCAATCATTATCAATGTTGAATTCAGGCAACTTACCTTTCTGAACCAGATCTACCTTTTTCTGCAACTCACTATCTTGCTTCTGTGCTTGCTTGATTCTATCTGATAGAGATGATCTCACTGATACCTGAAACAAAACAGAAGGACTTCCTGCACCAACAACTTCTATTCCAATGTTCATCAAATCCTTAACAAAAGGATCACGTTCCAAATGCAACATTGTTAATGAAGCATTAATTTTTCGACTCAAAGCATCAGCCACTTTATTTGCTTTTCCTGGATGGTAATGAATTTTACAATCATAATCCTTGATTAATTCTAGCCATCTCCTTTGTCTCATGTTTAACTCTTTCTGAGTGAATATATACTTTAAACTTTTGTGATTGGTATATATTTCACACTTTACTCCATACAAATGATGCCTCCAAATTTTTAAAGCAAAAACAACAGCAGCTAGTTCCAAATCATGTGTAGGGTAATTTACCTCATGAGTTTTCAACTGTCGTGAAGCATAAGCAATTACCTGATCATTCTGCATTAGGATGCAACCATGTCCTTTCAATGAAACATCACTGTATATAAAAAACTCACCATTCCTGGAAGGTAGTGCCAAAACTGGAGCATTCACCAATCTTCTTTTCAATTCCTGAAAACAATCATCACATTCTTCTGTCCAGATAAACTTAACACCCTTCCGAGTTAGCTTAGTCATTGTACTAGATAACCATGAAAAATTTCTAACAAACCTTCGGTAATAGCCCGCCAAACCAAGGAATCTACGAATCTCGGTTACATTTGTGGGTCTTGGTCATTCTTTAACAACTTTTGTTTTTGCAGGATCAACAGTTATTCCATCTTTAGAAACAATGTGACCAAGGAAAGAAATTTGTTGCAACCAAAACTCACACTTTCTGAATTTCCCATACAGTTTCTTTCCTTTTAAGGTTTGCAAGATAACCCTTAAATGTTTTTCATTCTCCTCTTTACTTTTAGAAAACAGAAAAATATCATCAATGAAACCCACCACAAACTTATCCAAGAACTCATGGAAAATTATATTCATTAAGTCCATGAATACAGCAGGTGCATTGGTTAGCCCAAAAGGCATTACTACAAATTCATAATGGCCATATCTCGTACGGAACGCGGTCTTCGGAATATCTTCCTCCTTTACCTTCAACTGATGGTACCTCGATCTCATGTCAATCTTTGAAAAAACTGAGCTCCCTGGAGCTGATCAAACAAATCATCGATATGAGGCAAAGGATATTTGTTCTTAATAGTGATATTATTCAAGGCTCTATAATCAAGGCAAAGTCTCATAGAACCATCTTTCTTTTTAACTAATAAAACAGGAGCACCCCATGGTGATGTGCTAGGTCTAATGAAACCTTTCTCTAATAAATCTTGTAATTGGTACTTCAACTCTAAAAGTTCAATTTGTGACATTCGATAAGGGGGTTTTGAAATTGGCTTAGAATCAGGAACTAAGTCAACAGTAAACTCAACTTCCCGATCTGGTATTATTCCAGGCAACTCATCAGGAAAAACATCAGGATACTCCTTTACCACTAGAACAACATTAATCTGAATAGTTCCTTTATTTTCAACGACATGTGCAAGGTAACATTCATTTCCATCTTTTACAAGTTTCTCGGCCTCTTGATATGTTATCAAAAGTAAGGGTTCATTCTTGTAAACAAACTGAAAGTCTTTCTGAAAAGAAACTTCTTTAGCTCTACAGTCAATCTTATCATGGTAAATAGAGAGCCAATCTATACCCAGGATAACATCAAACTCTACTAGAGGTAGAACAATAAGGTTTGCAAGTAGTTTTTTTCCACAGATAAGGATAGGAAGATTCTTATAAATTCTTTTTGCCTCAAAATTCCCCCCAGGTGTTTTTACCAAAAGTTCAGGATTCATTTCTTGAGATGGTATTCCCATTTTACTAGAAAAGGTTTCAGAGATGAAAGAATGTGTAGACCCTGAATCGAACAACACACTGGCATAATCTGAAAAAACAAACAAAGTACCTGATACAACTTCATTTGATGGCCCGACATCTGCTGAAGTAGTTGCAAATGATTTCACCACCCCTTTCTACTTGTAGTCTAACTGCTTCCCATCACTCAAGCTCCTTGTCGGACACTCGTTTGCATAGTGACCCATCTCATTGCACTTATAACATTTCAGTAACTGTAAATCAAATTTGTTCTTACCTTCACCTTAATCCTTTTCAGTGCAATCACGAGCCTTATGTCCTGTCTTACCACATCGGTAGCACTTCCCAGAATTCAGAAGACATTCCCCACCATGCCTTTTGCCACATTTATCACAAACTGGAAACTTAGTTCTCTTACCATCAGACTTTTTTGAAGAATTCTTACCTTTCTCCTGCCACCTCGGTCTCTTCTTCTGCTGGTTGTTATAGAACACTTGGTCATCGGCAAACTCCATTTCCACCTTCTCAGCACATCGAACAAGCTTTTCATAACTTTTAAACTCACGAGAAGCTAATGCCCTTCGATATTTTGGCTTTAATCCTGAGTAAAAACGATTGATTTTACTATCAAGGTCTCGAATAAAATTTGGAGCATACCTTGCTAATCGAGTGAACCTTTCTTCATAGGCAGCCATTGAGTCTTCCTCTTGCCTCAATTCCAAGAACTGATTTTCCATCCTAAGTCGAACAGCCTTAGGAAAATACTTCTCAAGAAAAATACCTTTGAATTCATCCCAGTCAAGAGCATCAATCTCATCGGCATCCCTGATATTTCTAACCACAGACCACCCCTGATCTGCTTCACCCTCCAAACGGTAAATAGCCAGACTAACCTTTTGATTGTCTGAACACCCCATGACATCAAAAATCTTCTCCAGTGCTTTTATCCACCCTTCAGCTAGCACAGGGTCAGATGATCCTCTAAATGATGGTGGATGTTGCCTCATGAAATGTTCCACCACTGACATGTTCTTCTGCGGTTGGTCTGGCTGATCTTGTGTATGGATACCACTGCCATTTATCGCTTGAGTCAACTGCGCAATTCCTACAACAAACTGTTCAGTTCCAATTCCGACCATTTCTGGATGCTGATTCGGAAGGTTATTTCCTTCTGTATGCCTTCCTAGTACTGCTTCCCTGTTTCCTTTGCGGAAAACCATTCTGAACAAACATGTCTTAGATGAAGCAACATGGTAATCTTTAAATGCTATATCATTTCAAAAAAAATTATTTTTGGATAATAATTTAATAGAATTCTTACTCCTAAAGTTATCTAAACCGAACTTTGATACCAACTATAAGGCCCCAGCCTTAAAACTTACTTAATATTGAGTTATTACAAGATTACACATTGAGGATCTTTTCGGGTTTAGAGTTTTAGAGAATTAGATCATAAAACTTGCATTACATTCCACATATAAATAAAGTGGATACATAAAGATAGTATAAGTCATTCCCATCAATGGAATCACATTTAAAATAAAACATGGATCATTTCTTGAAACATCCTTGACTCTATCATCTTATCATGTACCTTTCCCTTGACCTGTGAAAAACATTTCAAAAACTTGGGATGAGCATAAAAACTCAGTATGGGTTATAAAAAAAACATGGAAAGGAAACATGAGTTCATATATACATAAGAATGAAATCATACTTTACCCATAAAACATAGGCACTTTAGAATACCTCATAAAATCATGAATAAATCATAGAAATCATAAGACGTAAAGGTAACTTGAGGCATTCATAACATTATTACGTAGGGAGTAACCCTCTAGGTTACGTTTGGAATACCCATCACAGTATATTCCCTAAATATCTTCAGAGAAACCTTAACGTTTCACTCCTTCACGTTACGCAATGCATTGGAGAGCTATAACGGGCTCACCCGCCCTTAGATTATCACGGAACCACCCGTCTTCATAATAATTCCCAAGAACCATAACATAATCATATCACATAAAACATGCATAAAGGAAACATAAAATTTAAACATTTCAATCACGAGATATCAATACAACACATTGATATAAAAACATTATGAAAACCATTTTCAATACTAAAATAAAAGAAAAGTAAAACATGGTATTTATTTTTCTTTTAAAAAGAGGTGTGGCTTGTAGAGGAAGCCGAAAATCAAATAACGGTCACGACGGTGGAGAAGTCGTTGTCGCCGCATACGTACGACAAAAACATTCCCTTTTTTCGTTTAGTAAACGCTTCAAATAAAAAAGATTCCTTTTGAATAAACGTAAAAGTCAAAGGGGTTTATATACCGTATAAAAGAATGTTGTGTATAAAATAAAATATGCCTCAACGAAAGGAGATTGAGACGAAGTCCCATACCTCTTATCCGACTTGACCCAACCGTTCATTAATCTCCTGAATAATAAACTTGAGTTAATCTCCACTTGCTTAAGAATCTTTTTCAAGTTCATTATTCCTTTTATACCATGTTATGAACATCATGTAATCATTTAGGTTAATAATGTTCATTTTGTCGGTATTTGGTTCTCAAGTCAAAATAGACTTCTTACACTTACATGTTGTTAATTTGGTCATAGGTTCATTATATCAAGAAGGATATTAATGATTTGGATAACATATATATCATATATATTCATCATATACACGTATTTATAATATTACATCACATTTAGAGGTAAGAAATGAAATGCACCGTTCATGGAGACGGTAAGCCGTACGTACGCATGAACGCTACTTCCATTTCTATTTCATATTTTCTGGAATGGAATCATAATGATATAAGAGTATATTATAATTCCAGTATAATAACATATATAATATCATTAACTTTATCCTTTACACATCCCACATATGGTATTAACTAATCAAATCACTTTCAGGGGGCGGTAGTCCGCACTTCCTAAAATGAAGATATCGTGTTTACCCATAATGGAAATCATAATGGTATGCCCAAAATGAAAAAAACAGAAGCTTAAGGAAAACATAAACATATTATATATCATATATAAAAATAGTTACATCATAATGGCCACCTTTGAAGGTGTAAAATGAGTATTGAACAATCATCGTTTCGGGAGGCAGAATTTCGCCATCCACGGAAACTGTATGTTCTTTAACCATTTGATGTAGTTGTGTGAGAGTGTAGATCAAATAAATATTATAACAAAATCCTAGTATATTGAAGATACTGTTGTTGTTACAAAATAAGTAAATAAAAGGAGTTTAGGGGGTTGGAGAAGCAAAATAAAACAAATGAACAAGAGAGAATGAATTACCTTTAAAAGTGTAACTCCTTTTGATTTGAGCCTAAAGGCTTCCTTTGAAAGGATTCTGCCCACAGGGAATCCTCTAGGATGAGGATAGGGATGTGGAGAGAGTACATGGGCACGGGTTGGCCGAGCCAAAGGCTTGAGGAGTGAATGAAATGAGGTAGAGGTGGGGGCCTTTTATAAGAGGAGAGGAGGGGCAGTTTTTGAAAATAAAGAAATATTACTTTATTTGAAAACGTGTTTCGGTTTTAAAAGGTCCCACATTGATATAATTCGTGGATAAGGTGATAAGGGTTATAAATACACCCATCCAATAAGTTTTGGACATGTTTAGTTCATAGATTTTACATTATCTTTCCATTTTATTTAAATCATCAAATAATGATGTCATCGCTGAATCATTATTATGTCATAAATAATTTAATATATTTAAGGTCTAAAAATCATACAAAAAATACTATGATGTATTAAATCTTTTTAGCTTTCCAATTATTATTTATAATCAAATATCTGATCTTTATAACCCCATGTAAAAATTGGTTTCGTAAAACATATCATGTTTGTGTCATTTTTGATTTTACATTAAATAAAAAGTTATTTATGTCATTTCCCAACCAAAATGGATCCATGGGGTCCCCAAGTTGACCCATGGCTTTTCTTTGTCGGCCATGACACAACCAATAAGGTTGGAACATGTGTCTAGGTCATTTCATATTATTAAAGCATTATTTATACCTTAAACTACACTAATTACCACTAATCGCGATTAAAAACTTAATTAAGTTACTATTCACCAAAAAATTATTTTAATCTCATTGAACCACATTTTACTTCTTAATGACAACCATGTATGTCTAATTTTCAAAATTCAATACACATTAGTGGTAAACTTTCATTTAACTGAAAAATCAGTTTGCTTGATTACCACTTAGTGGTTTCACTATTCATCAAAAATTGAAGTTTTTCAGAAAATTACCAAAAATTCACCCTAAGATATATCTGATATTCCAAATTCAAAAATGAAGTCTATTTTACAAAATTCAAATCATATAAGTCACATTAATTAATTTAATAATTAATTCCCGCTGCCAGAGCAAATGGCGTGTTTTTACAAAACAATAAGTATCAAAAGATTGACACCAGTTTAAGTCTAATTTCAAAGTGAAATTGATTTCAATGACCACCATTGGATAAAATGGTAAAAATATATTCTAATTTAACTTCAATACCAATTAAAAACATAATCTAATCATATAAATAAATTATATTAAAAAGCAGTTTTGATGTAAAATGCTGTATTTTTCACTATTCATTAAAAAATGAACATTGTCAGAAAAATACCAAAAATTCACACAAGGTAAATTTTGATGTCCCAATCATAAAGGATAAGTTTATTTTGAAAAACATACTTTATAAAATTGTCAAAATATAGATTCAAAAATGGTTTTCCATCAAAAGGTAGTAAAACAATATTTTGAGAATATTAGTGTATTCCATGCATAAGATTGTATTTATATTCATTTTAAGCCTCTATAACACTATATTAATCATTAATAGACATAGATAAAAATAACTATTATTCATTACTTACTTGGGATGTTACAGTTATAATTTTTGAAATTATTAATCTATATATGTTTATTATAATGCATACGGAATGAAACATTCATCATGAATATCCATAAATTTGTTATAATGAGGAGTAAATTTTACTTATAAAGTTCTTATATTTCATTATGTTTGTAGTTTAGGTATTCGAATAATTCCTCAACTCTGGAAAATGGTTTTCAAAATATGAATGTTATCCTATAAATGTTCATATCTATATTCGAATAACCTTTTATTCCATTAGTGAATTCTTATTTTTTATTGGATAACATTTAAGATACCATATTCAATATTACTCTCTCTTATTCCTTGATTGTTATAAATTCTCTTCCCTGTCCATGTTTTCTTACATTTGAACCAAATAGGTGTTATATCAGGTGACACTCTTAATTTCATTTCTCATTTCTCAATGAAATATTTATTGATTCCTTTTACATTATGGGAGTTATAATTAGTATTTTCAAAATTGAAACCTAATGGTTTTCAATATTGAGTTCATATATAAAAAAGAAAACACTATCCTCAATACCGTACATGAATTTCCACATCCCGATTAAACAAATGACTAAATATTATTATTTCAAAATGGTTGTAATCAAATTGTCCTTTGAATAGTGGGAGGAAATGATATTAAGTAAAATATGATCATATATTTTACAAATTTTATTGAAATGTATTTATTGGTTGGAAATTAATTTTAAATTAAATTAAAAAACCAATTGAACAAAAATGATGTTTTTTTGACGAAAATATTTTAATGCCCATAATGGTATTATATCATCAACAATAAAATTAAAAATTATTAGTGAATGTACATAATTAAATTTATATTTTATAAATTAAATAATTTTTTTTAAATTCATCCAATATGATTTATTTTCTTATGATAAGTATTAATCAAATTTTAATCATAAAATTCTATATTTTTCTATAATGGATATTTTCATGAATTTAAATGTCAAAATGAAACATTTTAAAATTTTATTATAAAAAATAAAATTAATTTTTCAAGTAGTAATATAAAAATTAGCTTAGGTTGAATTTTTTGTATTTTTCGGAGAAGTTTCATTTTTTGATGAACATTGAAAGAGACTAAATGTTATTTAAGAAAAAAAATTTAATATATATATATATATATAATTAATATTTTAAATTTGTATTTAAAGTATAATCAATCAATTAATACATTGATAAGTACAATTTATGTCCATAAAATTAAATTTACAATTAAATTGGATATTAAAACATTTCAATATTATTAACCTTTTTTGATTAAAAACTTGTTTTCCTGTTGCATCTTTGTGAATAATTTTAATTTTAATTTTTAAAATTCAATCAATATATTTTTTTTAAAATAGTTTCAAATTTTTATATGAATTTCTAAATTAGTTAGTAATTTCATTTTTAGACCAAAAAACATACCGTTGTAAAAATTGATTTACCGCTTTATTGAAATAATTATGAGTCAGGTTAATAATAAAAGAAAATATCATAAAATACCAAAAAAATATTTAATTTTTTATTGATGTGTTTATCAAAACTAACCATAATTTTCAATATTAATTTCAATCCAATTTATTTTAAATTATTTCGAGATCAATGTTTTTGGATTTAAATATGAAATAATAATTATATAATCACTTTAAACCACCCCTCCTAAATTATAAATAACACTCCTCACCATGCCATTTGACATAACAAGACATGAACTGTGGGAAATATATTTTACCTTTACACATTGAAACATTACATACACCTGTGTTCTTATTTATCTCACCAAAATATAAAATCCATGGTCCCCAATGTGTCCTTCAAGGAGGTGATATTCAGAAAATGATTTTCTCAAAGCACATCTCATAATTTTTTTATTTATCTATTTTTACATCACTTATGTCAGGAATAAAGTAATGGAAAATTCATAATCATGTATTTAGATGAGATATATTATACAAATTTAACATATCATTCCCATTTAAATGTCTATAACCTCTTATTAAATGAATCAAAAAATACTCCAAACAATTATGGCAGTTAACCATCTTAATTAATAGAAATTATCATCATTTTCTATTACATCTATTATGGATATTAATAAAAGTATAAATATAGTTAGATAATATTTTCATAGTTTTATTATAACATATTTAATTTTCAACAACTATTACATACTCATAATAATAAGTAAAATGAAACCAGTTTTTCATGTTCAGATAAACATCAAAAATAAACCAAACAATTATCATTAACATTTTATCAAATGAATCACCTCCATAAAAGGAAAAATATATATATGAGAATATTTATAATTCAATAATTTTATTAATAATAGTTCATTCTACATCTATATTTTTAATCGTATTTTATAACAATTTCCATAATATTGCACATGTGAACCTAACCTAAATCCCAGAAATAAAAACAGCCCATAAACAACCGAAAAAATAAGAATTATCAATTATTTGGTGGTATTAAATTATTAAAATGACATATAATTTATAATAAATATTAATATCCTTATGGAATAAATTAATAATATTATTTAAACCACTAAAATGTTGGTATGAATACATTTGTAGGACATTTAATGTGATTTATGGGATTTATTAACCAATTATAAATTATTTTTGTGCAAAATGTACTTATTGATAATTTAATAATAATCATATGTGTGATTTTTTTTGAATATATGACTTTTAATTATGGTATTTTAGGTACAATTATAGTCGATACACATCATCCAATCATTTCATTAATTCCCACTTCAACAATGTGATATTTTAAAGGGATCTATTTAAAAATTTATCTTCTTAATTTTACCATTAAAATAATATTTTTCTATCATATCCATCATTTATAAACATATTTCTAAAAATGTTTTTAATTTTGTTTTGTGAAAATTTATATTTATTTCTATAGTTGTTTGAATTTTGAAAAATGTTTTGAATGATTTTTTTTTCATTTTCTAAAATAGGATCTTTGTGACAGTTAATAAAAAATATAGAAATAATGTTTTTTTTACTTATAAGACAAGATGTTATATTATTCGTATCATGAAAATGAAATTATTTAAAAAATTTACGTCATATTATCATGGTTATTTTCAAAAAAAATTTCCCTTTACTAACTTCGATGCTTTTCTAATAATTTATGAATAAATGAAAAGGTTGTTTTACTTGATAATTTATTTATAATGATAGTGTTCATGTCCTAGGGTTCTGATATGATTCATTGAATATTTTTATGGAATATTTTTTATGCGATAATATATTAATAGGTGGTTACAAAATATCCTAATTATGTTTGGTTACCTGATAAACTAATGGCTGGTGGATCATTAAAAAAAGGATGGATGGTTACATTATACCCTCAAATGCATTGGGTACTCCATAGTTGGAGGTTGGGCATAAGGATTACTATATATTTCAAATTGAGAATAAAAATTTTATCCCAAGTTACCTAATTGTATTTTTTATTATTTATAATGAATTTTTAACGGAAATTATTTATTTTCAAAAGGTAACGTAATGATATTTTTGAAAAATGATTAATTTTTTGAATCAAATGTATGTTATAATGAAAATTTTCTCTTATATATTCACTATACTAATGTTTTCCCTTATTTTATGTCCTATAATAAGAAGTAATGTAAATTATTTTTTAAAAATGTTTTTAATAGTATATAAGGGTGAATTAGTAGGAGCATTAGTTGAATGGGTAATGTTTTAACGATTTATCATGAAAAGAATTCTTGTTTTTTATGGTATTTGTTTTTTAGTAGAAGAGGATTCTAGGAATATTGATTCACTTGTTTTGTAAGGGTTTACCATGTAATATTCCGTCCTAATTATCTATAACACTAAACTAATAACATTTTTTTGGTATTTTATAATGTGAATTATAGTCTAAAATAACAAAAATAAGTATTTTTTAGGGTTTGTTGCCTACCCTACTTCTCTAATATTGATATTATTTGATCGGTTCTAGATACACATATTTCTCCATCTTCATTTTATTACATAGGAAGGATATCCCTACATTGAATATAAAGTTTTTATTTTTTACCCCATTTTATGATCCATTTATATAATATAGAACACACTAGATTCGATTAAAATGTTATGAAAGATAATATACAATATCGATAATAGATTTACACATAAAATAACATAAATATTTTATTAATATCTAATATGGTTTTAAAAATATTGTCCTATTAGAGGATATATATATATATATTAAAATTCTTCATAATGGTTTTAGTAAAATATGAATATTCTTAAGCATATCCCATGGGGATATCAAACCAGGTGTGTAGTAATGCTCAATTCAAGGCACCAAGTGACCATTAGGTCAACCACATTGTTCCCTTCCAAGAATTACTTATAGTAGGTATATCAATGCTAGTACCATGTCTTATTTTTTATAAATACTGTAATGTATTTTGTATGAATAAAAAAACTAATATCTTCCTTACAAAAACACAAATATGTTCTTATATTCTTATCACAATGGTATACATAGAGTTGTTTCCAAAATATAATATTTTCAAAATGATGTTGACAAGTGTTATACAGAAGAGTTTATTTTAAATAATGTACCTTCGAGAGCCCGATATCACAAAGAAGGGGTCAACATTATTATAATGAAATATGATACTTGTTATCACATATTCAATGACCAAATTGTTTATTATTCTAGGTAATATTTATACATACAATAAATAAATATTATATTTTAAAACATGAAACTATCAATGAATTTTATTTGATATTATGATTATACCACTTGGTGTATCCCTTTATATAAATCATCACAAACTTCACTATATTTTAGGTAAAATTAATCATGAGAAATGGGTGACCTCAAATGGTCATTATGGATACACATAATGTAGAAGATAAGAATAAATGAGTCATAAACAATATGGAAAGTTAAACATGTGAATCATAATAAATTTATTCAATAGATAGTGCATAATATGTAAGGAATAAAATATTATAAAATAATACCATATAAATAAAATTATAATCATGATACATGACCATGTAAATTCTAACTAATGGAATAATAAAAAATAATATGAATAACTAAATTCATTATGATGGAATGAATAGTGATGAAAAACAAAAAAAATCTATAGAGGATTCTGTCAAGTAATATAATACCTTTAAGGTTAGTTTCACAACATAAAATAACAATGTGGATTTTCCATAATCATCTGTACAATGTGTAATTCCCTACCTAAACCAATATCTATTTGGTATCAAGTGACATACTAATACATCGGGGAGGGGGGAATAGAGACCCTACCAGTCAAATTAAATGTCCAAGTCCTACATCAAATGAATTTGGTTCAACATAATCAACATATAATTTATTATTGAAAGACAAATATATTAAATTTTAATAATTTTCGAAATAAAAAAATCATAAAACCATCAAATTAAAACATTGGATGGTAATAAAATTGAACAGTCATAATTACCTTGGTCAAAATTCATGAAAAAAATGTAGTTGATATATATTCAACATATATACAATTCATAATGTAACATCCTAGGTGAATGAAGAATAATATACTTTCATATTTATTAATATTTGTGAATTAAATATTAATTCTACAATAAGTATAATTTACATTAAAAGCTCAATTTACCACCTTTTAATGGGGAAATCTCATTAAATCTTATTTTGGTCACTTTAATACATTCTATTTGACAATTATAAAATCCTTCGTTAGAATGGGGACATCAAAATTTACTTTGTGTAATTTTTTTTAATTTTTCTGATAAAGTTCATTTTTAATGAATAGTGAAAAATATGGTATTTTATTTCGAAACTGAATTTTAATCTAATTTATTTATATGGTTACGTTATCTTTTTAATTAGTTTTAAAGATTAATTAGAATAAATTTTTACTGTTTAATCCACTGTTGGTCATTGAAATTAGTTTCACTTTGAATTTGGATATAAACAAGTGTGAGTCTTTTGATAGTTATTTTTTCTTAAAAACACTCTATTTTCATTAACAACACAAATCTAATTTAAATTAATTAATTCAAATTCTATGTTTATAATTTTTTTAAATAAACATAATTTTTTAATTTGGAATATCAGATATTTATTAGGCTGAATTTTTAGTATTTTTTTGAATAACATCACTTTTTGATGAATAGTGAAACCACTTAGTAGTAGTTAAAAACTGACTTTTTCATTTAAATAACATTTTTCCACTTCTGTGAATTTAATTTTTAAAATCCAACAAACATGTTTGTTATTAATAAGTAAAATGCGGTTCAATAAGATGAAAATAATTTTTTGTGAATAGTAACTGTTGACTTTTATTTAACGCTGTTAAAGGTAAATTGGGTAATTCAACGTAAAAAGAATATTATAATAATTTAGAATTACCTTAACACTTGTCCTAACCTTATTGGATGATTAATGACTGACCATGGTCATCTTTGGATCGATTTTGGGACCCCATGGAGCCACGTATGAATGACAAAGACACTTTACATTAATTAATATAATATATAGGAAAAAATGACAAACAAAAATCATTTCATAAATTAATTTTTATATGGTGTTATATAAGTAATAAGTTTGATTATAAATATTATTTATAATGATAAAAATATTTCCTAAATCGTGATATTTTTTTTATAATTTTTAGATATAATATATATTAAATTATTCATTACACAATAATTATGCAGTGTTTACCTCATTACTAAATCATTTAAATAAATAAGATTATAAATATTAAAATAATTCCCAAAACCTATACAATTCTTATTTACAGATTTTATTTCGACCACGAGTCATCTTATCTTCAACTCTAATTATTTTTGGTATTTTAGAACCCTAATATCATTATACAATAAAATAATATTTTTACACATTACTAAAGAGCCCCTACCCCCCCCCCCCCTTATAAATAAAGACCATTTCTAACCAATTCATCTCACCAGTAAAGAATTTGGTTTATCCAACCTCATCCGATTACGATCCCTACATCCCTCTCTTTCACCTAGATGTATTACCATATTCATAAGGCATTTCAACAAACCATTTTGGTTCAAACCAAAGGGAGTTACCCAACATAATGGTAACCATTTCTCTTAACTTATTTTCTTTTGTTTTAACTCTCCAACCCCTAAACTCTTATTATTACCTTATTTTATAACAACAACAGTATCCGAAATATACTATGATGTTTTTATGAGATGGGTTTTAACTAAACTTACACACACCTTCATCTAATGGGTGAAAAAATATAGTTTCTTTGGATGGAAAACTAACGCCTCACGAAATGATGATTGTTCAACTATCTCTTATAGCCTATCGTGGTGGACATTATGATAAAATTGTATTTATATATGATATATATTATATTTATTTTGTATTTATTCTTCTGTATTTTTTTTATTGAATACATTTTTGGTTCCCATTATGTGTAGACGCAATTATTTCATTTGAGGATGTGCGAACTATCGCCCCTCTAAGTGTTATGACTCATTTACGCCATATGTGGGACATATATGGGATAGAGTTAATGGTATTATAAATGATAATATACTGGAATTATAATATACCAATGTATCTTTAGGTTTTAATTCCATTAAAATAAGAAATATAAATGAGAGTAGCGTTCATGCGTACCTACGACATACCGTCTCCATAAAGCGTGTATTTAATTTCCTACCTCCAAATGATATTTACTATTATAAATAAATATATATATACACGATATATATGATATATATGATATATAAATAATGAATATAATTATGGATATAATAGAATGATGATGATATTGACGACTTGTAAGTATAAGGTGTTCATTTTTTACACAAGTACCAAATATCGACAAAACAATAATTATTATCATAAATGATTACATAATGAGGATAACATAGTGATAATTGATATAAAATTAATAATAAACATGAAAAAGGTTCTTAAGCAGTTATAAATTAACTTTAGTTTTTTATTCAAGAGATTAACTAAATAACGGGTCAAGTCAGACACGAGGTAAGGGACTTCATCTCAATCTCCTTTCATTGAGGCATATTTTATTAATACACGACTTTCTATTATAGGTTGTATAAAATCACTAGACATTTCCAAGGGAATATTTTTCTATGAAGCATTTTACTAATTGAAAAAAGGAATGTTTCTTTTAACGTAAGCGTCGATAAAGACCTTTTCACCATCACTAGTATTATTTTATCTTTGGATTACTTAACAAGTCATAATGTTTTTTTTCAATGAAAATAAATACCATATACCTTTTTATGTATTTAGGTATTTAAAATGGTTTTGATAATGGCTTTGTTAATCAATATATTTAAGTGATATATTTTGATTTAATTGTGAAAATTAATTCATTCCTTTATATTTGTATTATGTGTTATGGTTTTATAATGGTATTTGGACATTTGATGGGTGGTTACATGAAAAACCAAATGATGGGTGGTGTCTTGATAAACCAGGATGGGTGGTTGCATTATAACCACCAATTCATTGGGTTTGGAAGTTGGCCATATGGCTATTCTATTTAGTGATATGTCTGTAAGTCGAATGTATTGTTATTCCATTTTTGTATGTTTATGTCTCATGTTACATTTATATGTTATGTGTTTTTTATATGGTTTTATAGTAATATTTTGGTTACAAAAGGGTAAAAAGTGATCTTTAATGTAGTGAATAGTATTTTCTAATTCATAAAGGTGAAATTTATTACTTATGTTATAGTTTTCAAAATTTACATTTTGTTTTGAATAACTAATATTTTCCTTCTTTGTATATCACTTATTGAGAATTTAATGATCATTCCATTTTTTCAAATGTTTTTCACATGACATAATGAGGAATAGGGTCATGGATGAGATAATGGAAAAGTCATGCTATCTTAAACATGGAACTAAACCTAACTCTTTTTTCAAGAGTTCTTGTTTTGTGAAAAAATGGAAACTGAGTAGAAGTGTCTACTTTGTATTTATTTTAAATTAAATGTAATAGTTATGGCCTAATTCTCTAAAACTCAAAACCTGAAAAAATCCATAGTTTGAATAATTCATTTAATTCCTGATTGTGTAATGTTTTATGTCCATGTACTTATAGTTGGTATCAGAGGTCAGTTTAGACACTTTTGGATTTAGGGTATTGTTAAATAAATATCTATAAATTAATTTATGGTAATATTGAAATGATATAGCATGTATAGACTACCATGTTTCTTCGCCTAAGTTATTTCTGTGTTCAGAATGGTTTTCCGCAGAGGAAACAAGGAAGATATGTTGGGACAACATCAGGAGGAAGACAACCTTCCAAATGTTCAACCTGAGATGGTCAGAATCGAAACTGAATAGTTTGTGGTAGTTATGGAACAATTGACATAATCTTTAAATGGTGGTGGTATCCATACACGATATCAACCGGATCAACCGTAGAGGAACATGTCATTAGTGTAGCATTTCATAAGGCAACATCTACCATCATTCAAAGGATCATCTGACTCTATTCTAGCTGAAGAGTAGATTAAGGCGTTGTATATGCTTTTTTCATGTCATGGGGTGTTCAGACCATCAAAATGTTAGTCTCGTTGTTTACTATTTTGATGTTGAAGCTGATCAGTGGTGGTCGATGGTGAAAAATATCAGGGATAGGGAGGAGATTGATGCTCTTGATTTGAATGAATTCAAATGTACATTTCTTGAGAAATATTTTCCTATTGTGGTTCGTCTTAGGGTAAAAAAACAATTCCTAGAATTAAGGAAAGAGGATGACTTAGTGTCTGATTATGAAGAAAAATTTACTCGACATGCATGGTATACTCCAAATTTCATCCGAGATATTGATAGTAAGATAAATCAATTTTACTCTGGACTGAAACCATGGCATTAAATAGAATTATCCTATCATGAGATAAAAAGTTTTGAAAAACTTGTTCAATGTGAGGAGATGGTAGAAATGGAGTTTGCCGATGACCAGATGTTCGTTGAAAAACAAATGAATAAGAAGTCCGGTTAGTAGGAAAAGGGAAAGAACTCATCAATGATGCCTGGAGGTAAGAAAATTAAATATACAAATTTTGATAAGTGTGGTAAAAAGTATCTTGGATAATGATTATTAATGTCTGGAAAGTGCTTCCATTGTGGTAAGTCTAGTCATATTGCTCGTAACTCCAAGGAAGATGATCAAGTAGGAAATGAAAATCCATTGGTAAACTGTTTTATGTGTAATGAAAAGGGTCATTATGAAAATGAGTGTCTAGTGAAGAACTCTACTGAGGGAAAGAATCCAAACTACATTAAGAAAGGGGTGTTTAACTCCTTTGAAACTACTTCAGCAAATGATGGGCCATCAAACGAAGCAGTATCTGGTACAATGTTTGTTTGTTCAGATTATGCCAATGTGTGGTTTGATTCGGGGTCTAAAAACTCTTTCATTTCTGAAAACTTTTATAATAAATTGGGAATTCAATTTCAATATTTGAATATAGAAAATATGGTAAAAACACATAGAGGAAATGTTGAGAAAAAAATAAAATATAAGAACCTTACAGTCCATGTGTGTAGGAAGAATCTACCTGCAAAACGTATTGTTTTTCCTCATGTAGAGTTTGATATTATTTTGGGCATGTTTAGGCAGTCTATTTATCATTATATGATTAACTATACATCTAAATAGGTTTTATTTACGAAAGATTTACTATTTTTGTAAAATAATGAACCCTTTAATTTGATAACATATTAGGATGCTGAGAAACTATTAAAAGATTGAAATGAATGTTCCCTTTCACATAATTTCGATAATAAAGGAACTGTTCAGATTAATGATGTGCTAGTGGTGAATGAGTATCTTGATGTTTTTCCAGATGAGTTGCCTTGGATTATACCTAATATAGATGTTGATTTTACTGTTGACTTTGTTCCAGATGCTAATCCAATTTCAAAACCCCTTCAACAAATTTCTCAAATTGAACTTTTATATTTAAATATGGAATTAGAAGAGTTATTAGATAAATCTTTCAATCAACCTAGAACATCACCAAGTGGTTATCTCCTCTAATTTGTTAAAAAGAAAGATGGTTCAATGATACTTTTCATTGATTATAGACCATTGAATAACATCACTATTAAGAACAAGTATCTTTTGCCTCATATCGATGGATTGTTTGATCAGCTCCCAGGATCTCAGTATTTTTCGATGAATGACATGATATCGAAGTGCCTTCAGTTGAATGTAAAAGAAGGTGAAATTCTGAAGACTGCGTTTCTTACTAGATATGGCTATTATGAATTTGTAGTTATACCTTTTGGGGTTACCAAGGCACCTGATGTATTCATGGATCTTATGAATTGATTTTTTTGTGAGTTCTTGGATAAGTTTGTTGTTTTGCTCATTGACTTTATTTTGATTTATTATAAAAGAAATGAGGAGCATTAATATAATTTAAGGGTCATCTTTTAAACCTTAAATGAAATGAATCATTATGGGAAATTTATCAAGTGTGAGTTTTGGTTACAACAAATTTCTTTCTATGGTCACATTGTTTAAAAAAATGGAATAACTGTAGATCTGGCTAAATCAAAAGTTTTTGAATAATGTAAAAGACCCAAAAATATAACCAAGATCCATAGTTTTATTAGTTTGAAAGATTATTATTGACGGTTTTTGAGAAATTATCAAAGTTATCTAGTCCAATGACTATGTTAACTCGAAAAGGTGTTATGTTCATTTGGTTAAAAGAATGTGATGGTTGTTTTCAGGAATTGAAATGAAGATGGGAGAATGATCCAGTTTTGGAACTACCTTCAAGAAATGGTGAGTTGTTTATTTACTGTGATGCTTCATTGAATGGACTTAGATGTGTCCTTATTTAGAATGATCAGGTAATTTCTTATGCTTCAGGTTAGTTGAAACCTCATGAGATAAATTACCCTACACATGCTTTGGAATTAGCTGCTGTTGTTTTTGCTTTAATAATTTAGAGGCATCATTTTATGGAGTAAAATGTGAAATAAATACTAACTAAAAAAGTATAAAGTGTATATTCACTCAGAACGAATTCAACTTGAGATAGAGGAGATGGATAGAATTAATCAAGGATTATGATTACACGATCCATTAGAATCTGGGAAAAACAAATAAAGTGGTTGATGCTTTGAGTTGAAAAAGTAATGTCTCATTAAACATGCTATGTTTGGAATGAGATCCTATGGTTTTTTATTTGATGAATTTTTTCATAGAATTTGTTGGTGTAGGGAATTATTTTGTTTAGTTTCTGGTGTTAGAGAAATCATCTCGATCAAACATATTAAATAAAGCGCAGAAAGAAGACAGAGAGTTATAGAAAAAGGTAAAGGTGGTTCAGATGGTTAAGGTTCCTGATTTTAACATTGATAATAATTGATTTTTGATGTTTGGGAAGATATTATGTGTTCCTTGGGATTCAAATTTGAAGAATGAGTTGTTATGTGAAGCTCTTAGTTCCCCGTTTTCAGTTCATCCTGGTACAACTAAGATGTACAGAGATCTTCGAGAGTATTACAGGTGGGATGGAATGAAAAGAGATATTGTTGATTTTACTTTGATGTGTTTGAATTGTCAGCAGTTTAAAGAAGAGTTGTAGTTACTGAATGTGATTCGTTAGTCTTTACTAGTTCTAGAGTGGAAATGGATAAATATAACACTCGACATTGTTGTCGGATTACCGAAGACATCTTGAGGTAATAATACCATTTGGGTTATAGTTGATCGATTGACTAAATCTTCTCATTGCCTCTCTATCTGAGATACTTTGTCCCTAGATCAACTTGATTGGTTGTATGTAAAAGAGATAGTCAGGTTTCCTAGAGTTCCCCTCTCCATTGTATCTGATCATGATCCCAGGATTACATCTTACTTTTGGAAAGTCCTTCAGAAGTCGTGTTGTACTGAATTAAATTTTAGTACTCATTTTTATCCACAATTAGATAGACAATTAGAATTTAGAATTCAGACCATGTAGGATATGCAACGTGCTTGTTCAATGGATTACGTGGGAAGTTGGGATCAACATATTTCTTTGGATGAATTTTCTTATAATAAAAGTTTTAATTTCAGTTTAAAGATAGATCAATTTGATGCATTATATAGAAAGAGTTGTCGAACTCTAGATTTTTGGGATGATGTAGGTGAAAGGAATCTGATTGGGCCAAAATTGGTAGAAGAGATGGAAAAGAATGTTCTGTTGAATTAGAAGCACATGAGATTATCATAGAGCAGACAGAAAAGATATCTAGATAACTGGATGAAGGATATTTTTTTAGGTAGGTGATCATGTCTTTCTCAAAGTTTCTCCATCAAAAAGTGTGATGTGTTTTGGTATGAAGGGAAATTTTAGTCCGAGGTTCATTAGACCTTATGAGATCATGGGTAAAGTTGGATCAGTTGCGTACAAAGTGTCTTTACCTCCATGTTTATCCTCGATATACAAATTTTTTCATCTTTCGATGTTGGGAATGTATATGCCAGATCCATCTAATGTTTTGAGTCCAGAGGTAGTTCATTTGGAAGAGAATATATCTTATGAAGATCAACCATTACAAAATCTTGACTGTAGAGAGCATGTTTTTCGGAATAAGGTAATTCACCAGGTCATGGTTTTGTGAAAAAACCCATATGATTGAAGAGGTATTGTGGGAATCTGAAAAAGTAATGAGGGATAAATACCCCCACATAATTTGATAAGTGAATAAAAATTTTGAGGGAATAATTTCGAAAAGGGGGGAAGAATGCAACATCCCAGGTAAATGAAGAATAAGAAATTTTCATATTTATTAATAATTGTGTTTTAAATAATAAATTTACATTAAAATGGTTTTATGTTCAATAGCATAACTGATACCCAACAATGGATTTCATTGAAATCTTACGTTGCACACAAATAATATATCACCCTGAGATTTTATGAGAAAAATTAATATTTGTTTAATTTCTTTAATGTCTTGTGTAGTATGCTACACCAAGATTAGCTTGTACTATATGCAATATTGTATTAGCTTGAAGTATACACAACACTATTCTTGGCTCGTGTTACATACAATTTCAAGTTCGTTTGGTGGAAATTATTCTACGAAATATTAAGTATAGATTTTGTTTAATGTATAAATGAAATGAGTTTTTATTATGTTATATGCAACACCAAACATATTTTTCACTACACGTAGCCCAGAAATGGATTGCATTACATGCAATCAAGACCTTCCTCGATAGCGTCTGTAGTACGCAATACCGAGTTTCCCTAAACGAGATATTATTATAATTTTATTATGAACTAGCCGTTATGAATAGTAATACCCACTTTTGAAACTTTATTAATATAAACAGACAAAATAGACCTCATTTTTGAAATCGGAATATCGAAATTAGCCTTGGGTGAATTTTTGGTATTTTTCTGAAAACATTCAGTTTTTGATGAGTAGTTAAAAAACACAGGGTTACTATTTAAAAACAGACTTTTTATTTAAATAATTATTTATTTTAATTAAATTTATTTTAGTTAAAAATTGATATATAAGTTCAATTTAATTCATTGGAGTCATTTTATAATAATTTTAGATATATAAAAAATTTATTGAACTTTTCATCGTCTTTGACGCATCTCTTATGAGAATTTGAAAATTTACATAAAACATAATTTTACCGCTTCTGTGTTTCGAATTCTGAAAATCTGAGAGACATGGTTAATATCAAGGAGTAATGTTTCGTTATATAAGATAAAAAAGTTTGTGGTGAAAAGTAACTTTTTACTTTTATTTACCACGGTTAAAAGTAAATAGGGTAATTTAGGGTAAAAATGGTATTATTATTACCCTAACACATATCCAATTTCTATTGGATAAGTGTAATTAGTCCAAAAACTACATTAGGAATAAAATATTACCCTTTAGTCCACTTTGATTAGATAAGGACATTTATTATTATTTTATTTAAAGAAGTGTTAAAATAGTTAAAATCAATGTTTAATAAATAAAACATTTTTAATATAGGGTTATAAATTAGATAAATTATACTATAAATATTCATTAGTAAGATTAAAGAATTTCCTACATAATAATACTTTATCTATAATTTTTAGACATTAAATAATTTAATTTATTCATGACACAATGATGATGCAGTAATTACCTTATAAATGAAATATTAACATAATTGATGTTATAAAAAAACAAAGAAATGTAATTTGAGACTTTTTATAAATTACTCTAATTTTTAAGGTTAATATGACATGTTATTATTGATTCAATTATCTTTTTTCGAACTAATCATGATTTTATGATTTTCACACAAAATAAATTACCAAATAGTGTCAAAATTGACATAAAATAGTTTTTAAAACAAATATTATATTATTAAATGATATTCTATTCATAAAAATCTAAAGCTCTGCCAAATTAATTAGATAAGGTCATATATGTATAATAATAATGAACCACTTGGGGTTCTTTTGGCTTTTTATAGTAATTTTATTAACCTTATAGTGTAAGAAAACATGAAGACACGGTAAAAATAAATTATTTAACTTAGAGTTAAATCTAAATGATAAGGTTAATATAGTAACATAAACATGTCTAAAACCTATTGGTTGAGAGGATTTAGACCCATCCCCACTATATCATAGAAATAAATTAATTTTGAGTTATTATAAACCGAAAATGACTTTATTAAAAAAAATATTTTATGTTTTTCTTACAGTACCCCTCTCATCCCTTATAAAAGGGCACCTCCTCCCTCATCTCTTTACACATTTTTGAGCCTTCAAGCTCAGCCAAAACCTACCCATTTTTATTCTTAACTTCCCTATAAACATTATATAGGTTTTGGTCTCCTCAAAATACCAACTCTAGTGCCTTAAGAGGAATCTTAAAAGAGGTGCGTCGAAGAAGAGGTAATCTCTTCTACTGATTCTTTCAGTATTCTTTCTTCTTCAACTTATTCTTATTTATTTGTTTCATAATAATGTAATAACATCATTATCAATAATATACTGATATTTTATTATAAATATGAAACAACCCCATTTCAACTTCTATCCATCCTACGGAAAATGAAATCACCGCGCGTGCGTACAAACAAAATATTATCTCCACGCCGTGGTGTAATTTGTTTTTCCACTACCACCTTACATGGATGGTTATAATGGTGTAAAGAATAAATATTTATAGTTATTATAACTTCATACTGATTCTGATATATTATATCATCCACTCTAATTCAATTCAATAATTATGGGAATGATATCATCCCTCGTGTGTACGTACAGATTACCATCTCCACGACGCTATGAGATTCATTATCCTTGTTAACCACTCAAGAATTATTATAAAGTATATATAACGAATAATAATGAAATATATGATATTATATAGCTACTGGATTTATGTGTGTATATATATATATATATATTTCATCTACTTACTTCCATTCAAGTCAATAAGGAAGAGAAAACAATGTTCATGCGTACGTACGGCCTACCATCTCCATGAACGGTGTATTTCATTTCATTTATCTATCTAATATATATATATATACTGAATATATATGATATTTAAATCATGATTTAAATTCTGAAATTAATTATATGAGGATATAAGTAATAATAATATCAAGAACAACTAGTCCAAACACTTATGATAAATAAAATGATTTTACCAAAACGCTACTTTAACATGGAATTTACAAAAAGAACGGGTAATATAAAGTCATAAGTGAACCATATATGATATAATAACAATGAATATGATTATATAATATGTCAATGACATTATTTAAATCATTTTACAGGAGGTTCAGATACATACGAAGAATATTGAACATAAGGTAAGGGATAACTTTTCCAATCTCATTTTTATCCGAGATTGATTATTCATAATTATTTACCGGGGTTATATTTATCATCCATGTCCTTGATTTCTAAATGGTTTCATGTATGTTTAAAGTATTTTTTTACCCATTTTTGACTTTTACTACATGGTATGTAAGGAATCATTGGGTTTTTAACGTTATGAGGTACTTTTTTGACTTTTCCGACAAAAGTACGAGAGGATTGTTTTTTATCTTATAAGGCCTGAACATATTTTTACAGTTTCATAACACCTTATTTTATTGATGTTTACTCTATAATATTTCATTTTTATTTTCAATAAAATCCTTTTCTTTTAAAATTGTGTGTAATTTTGTGAAAAGAAATGATTTTTAGAAGAAAATATATTTTCCTCAAGAATTCATTTAAAGTGTTTTAACAAAACCATTTTCCATATAAGATGGAATTATTTCATATGTGTCTATTTCAAATATAATGTATCTATGATTTACATGGTTTAACTTTTTTTATGATGAAATTATATCCATTTGTTTTAAAAGGATTATGTTATGATGAGATGATGTTTATGAAACCCATTTTATTCTTTGGGTTATGATGAATGATTTATGTATATGTTGTGGCACAAGTAAGAATGATTTTATTATGAGATGGGTGGGACCTATATCTCTCTTCAATTCTGTGGGTAAAGATTTATATCTCACAAGATATACATGGTTGGAATTGCAAGTAAATTCGGTTTAGTAATACAGGGCTAGAATGACTTGTAAACCTAGTTTAGTAAGAGAATTTATCCACTAAGAGGGTCTTGGAAGCAATGCCTTGGCTATTATGAAAATCATATCATGTGCATAAGGTTTGGCCACAATTAAAAGTTCTACTCCCATGCTATTTTATCCTTATTAATGTTCTTTTATGATCTATGCCTTATGTACTGCAATGTTTTATGTCATTGCTCAAGATTTTGATGTTTAAACATTATGTTCATGTTTTTATGTTCAAATTTATGTGGTTCATTTTATTTTCTCAATGCTTACCCTTACTGAGAATTTGTGCTCACCCTTTATATGTTTTCTTTTCCCCATGATATAAATAAATTTTTTAGGTAAGAAAACAAAAGGGATGAACTTTATGGGAGATGTTGAAGATCATTCTACATGATTAGAAGATTATGTTCCGAGTCTCAAAAGACACTAAACTATTATGGTCCTTGAGTTTTGGTTTATGTTATGTATTAAGTATATCAAAAAAGTAATGTAATGTCCATGTACGTCATGCTTTGGGTCTATACAGTTGGTATTAGAGGAAAGGTTCAGTCAACCTTTGGAAACTAGGATGCGAAAACATTAGTAAAATCCCTAGAGATATTTCTATGGTATGTCTAGTGATGTCTCTATGGTTACTTATAAGTAAAGGTTACAGTCCCAGAATTACAGTAACGATATTATAATTAAACCTAAGATGTTTCATATTGAAGTTACTCCCCCTTCTTTATGAATTTTTCCTCTCACAATATTTTTTTTGGGTTTTAGAAAATGGATCGCACATGATGATTTATGATAATTGAGGATATGATGTACAATGGAATGATATTATTCATAAGAAACAAAATGAAATTGGATCTGGAGGACCACATATCATTATTATACCTAATCAGAAATCACATAATATGATTAATAATCTCCACATTGATAAGTTTTCTGACTCAGCTAATAAGAGAAAGATGCAGTTTCATAATGATCATAGAGGAAATAATGTTCATTTTCCCTCATGTAAATCATGTGGGAAAAGGCATCAGGGAGAATGTTTCAAAGGAACTGGAAGATGATTTGGGTGTGGAAAATAAAGACACAAAGCCAGTAATTGCAATGGAAAAGGATCAGTTAAAACCATGGACAAGGATAATGGTATTTCTATGATATCAACAATGGTTAAATGTTTTAAATGTGGAATGTAACGACATTATGCAAACCAATTCCATATGGGAAAGTCTCATGAAGATAATCAACATGGTTGTATGAGTAGTATTTATGATGATGATGATGATGAGACTACAAATGATATGTGAGATGAAAAAAAAATTTGATGCTCGGTCAATGGTTTAACAAGGTAGAGGAATTATTACATGTTTATCAAGAGTAATGTTGTATATGTTATCTCATGGTACTATGGATTAAAGATACATCTAAGGACTGTTACACTATTGTTTTTCCTAATGTTTTTGAAAGTATATGTTGAATGGTACTAGTAACCATGAAATGTTATTCAAATATTTTTTGGAAAGCACCTAATTTGCGCATAAAGAAGGGATAAAGAGATAATGAAATCTTTGATAGTATTAATGAGCTCATGACTGATATAAGAACAATGTGATATAATGGTTTGATTATATAGAATTGTTGGGATTTTGGTGTATAGATAGAGTTAGATTTTACAGCATTCATGTTTTCACTAATGTTAAATGGGTATTCATTTTTCAAGAGAATACATGATTAAGGTATTCACATGTTTGGAATGTGACCAAAAACAAGATATATCTTATGATATATGGGTGGGAAATGAAGGAATTCACATTCTTGGAAGATGACACTTCTAGTAATCAGACATATGTATTTTCGATAAGCCTAAAGGTTGTAATGGACATCATATATTATTTCTTAAGGCTATAATTTTTTTTCTGAAATGATATCATAGTTTAGTTTTAGAAATAGAGACAACCTGCAGGACGGGCGACAACCCGTCACGTCAGACAAGGATGCAGGAATCGAACACACAACTGAAGTGCGACAGGACCTTATCACCTACTACAGGCCTACAGGAAGTCCCTGATTAGTAGAAACCTGGTTTATTTTTTTAAGCGCTATGATAGATGAATTATAAGTCCATTTTAGCAACCATAAATGATTAATCTCAGCATAGATCGACTTATGTATATTTAATAAATTGTGCTACTCTTTTTGCGATAGAAATTGATGGAATGACCTAGCATTCTATCTCATGATATGCAAACACTTCACGAATGAAAAATTCAACTTCATTTCTTTAAGAGAGGAAGTGGAAATTGTTCAAGGCACGAATAACAATGTGATTGTACCAAAATCAAGTACGTATTTTTTTTAATTCAACAATTTTTCAACATTTGGGAAATGATCTTGAGAACTAAAAACGTTGTTATAGTACCCTCATATATGATTAATTAGATGGTACCTTAGATCATCACAAATGTATGTCTTTGTGATTTTTGGCTTTTTCAAAGCCATTTTCTCTACCACGCTTCATCTAAACATGATTGTTAGATTTCTCTTCTATATCCATGTTTTCAACTATATTGTCTTATATGGAAACCCAGTACATAATTACTTTGGGTGACTTTTATGATTCTAACCTTTCATTTTAAAATAAAGTTTTAGTATTCCTTTTTTCAATGTGGGTTTCTATGAAGGAGACTTTTATGTTGTAAACCATTTATAACACCGAAGAATTTCAAGGGAGAAATTCATTTTAAGGTGGGTAGAATGTAACACCCCGTGATTTTATGAGAAAAATTATTATTTTTTAATTTATTTATTGGCTTGTGTTGTACGCTACACCAATATTAGCTTGTACTATACACAACATTTTTATTAGCTTGGTGTATACACAACACTATTCCTAGCTCGTGTTACACTCAATTTCAAGTTCGTTTTGTGGAAATTATTCTATGAAACATTATGTATAGATTTTGTTTAGTATATAAATGAAATATGTTTTGATTATGTTATCTACAACACCAAAAGGAGCTTTAACTACACACAGCCCTAACTTGGCTTGCATTACACGCAATCAAGACCTTCCTTGATAGCGTTTGTAGTACACAATACCAAGTTTCCCTAAACGATATATTTTTATAATATTATTATAAACTAGCCGCTATGAATAATAATACCCAACTTTTTAAATTTTATAATTTTTACCATTAAAAATAGACTTCAATTTTGAATTCAGTATATCAAAATTAGCCTAGGGTGATTTTTTGGTATTTTTCTAAAAACTTTCAATTTTTATGACTAGTGAAATCACTGAGTTAGTATTTAAAACCCGACTTTTTATTTATATAATTATTTATTTTATTTAAATATTATTTTAGGTCAAAATTGATACATAATACCTATATATTTTCAATTTAATTCATTGGAGTCATTTTATAAAAATTTTAGAAATATAAAAAATTTATTGAACTTTTTGTCGTCTTTTACCCACCTCTTAGGAGAATTTGCAAATTTACATAAAAAATAATTTTACCACTTCTTTGAGTGGAATTTTGAAACTCTGAGAGACATGGTCATTATCAAGGAGTACAATGTTGTTCAATAAGATAAAAATAATTTTCGTTGAATAGTAACGTTTTACGATTATTTACCATAGTTAAAAGTAAATAGGGTAATTAAGGGTAAAGATGTTATTATTATTACCCTAACACATGTACTAATTCTATTGGATAATTTTAATTCGAAGGAAACTAACTTAGGAATAAAATATTAACCTTTAGTTCCACTTGGACTTGATTAGGACATTTATTATTATTTTATTTAAAGAAGAGTTAAAATATTTAAAATCAAATTTTAATAACTAAAGCATTTTTAATATAGTGTTATACATAAGTTAAATTCAACTATAATTATTCATTAGAAAGATAAAATGATTTCCTACATAATGGTATTTTATTTATACTTTTTAGACATTAAAAAAGTTAATTTAATTATGACACAATGATGATGAAGTAATTACCTTATTAATGAAATATTAACATAATTGATGTTATAAATACCCAAATAAATGTTATTTGAGACTTTTAATGAATTACACTAATTTTTTAAGTTAATATGACATGCTTTTATTGATTCAATTAATGTTTTTAGAACTAACAACGCCTTTATGATTTTCACATAAATAAATTACCAAATAGTGTCAAAATTGACATAAAATAGTTTTTAAAAAAAATATTATATTATTAATTGTTATTATATTCATAAAAATCTATGTTTAGGCCAAAAAACATAGATAAAGATTTATATATTAACAATTAACCACTTGGGGTTCGTTTGGCTTGTTATAGTAAGTTTATTAACCTTATAGTGTAGGAAAACAAGATGACACGGTAAAAGTTTAATTATTTAACTTAGAGTTAAATCTAAATGATAAGGTTATAATAGAAACCTAAACATTTCTAAAACCTATTGGTTGAGAGGATTTCGACCCATACCAATTTTAGTTTCTAAACAAATCAATTTACAGCTATTATAATTTGAATATGACATTTTTATAAAATAATATTTTAATTTTTTCCTATGGTGCCCCTCTCTTCCCTTATAGAAGGGAACCTCCTCCATCTTCTCTTTACACAATTTTGAGCCTTCAAAATCGTCCAAACCCTGCCCATTTCACTACCTAACTTCCCTATAAACATTATAGAGGTTCTAGTATCCTCAAAAGACCATATATAGTTATTTAAGAGGAATCTCAAAAGATGGGCGTCGAAGAAGATGTAATCTCTTCTACCGATTCTTTCATGTTTTCTTTCTTCTTCAACATATTATTCCTTATTAGTTTCATAAAAAAGTAATGAAATCAGTATCAAAAATATACTGATATATTATTATAAATATTAAACAACCACATTTCACCTTATATCCATCCTACAGAAAACAAAATCATTGTGTGTGCGTGCATAGAGAATATTGTCTCCATGTCGTGGTGTAATCTGTTTTTCCACCACCACCTTACATGGATAGGTATAATGGTGTAAAGTAATAACTACTTAAAGTTATTATAACATCATACTTATTTTGAGATATTATATCATCCACTCCACTCCAATTCAATAATTATGGGAATGATATCATCGCTCATGCGTACGTACGGATTACCGTCACCACGACGCGATGATATTGATTCTCCATGTTAACAACTCAATAATTATTATAAAGTAAATATAATGAATTATAATGAAATATAGGATATTATAATGGTACTTGATTTATTTATATATATATATATTTCATCTAATTACTTTAATTCAAGTCAATAAGGTAAAGAAAACATCGTTTATTCATACGTACGGCCTACCGTCTACATGAACGGTGTATTTCATTTCATTTATCTATCTATTATATATACATATACACTAAATATATATTATATATAAATCATGATTTAAATTGTGTATTTAATTACATCATGATATAATTAATAATATTATCAAGAACAACAAGTCTAAATGTGTAGGATAAATAATACGATTTTACACAAAAGGCTGCTTTAACATGGAATTTACAAAAGAATGGGTAATATAAAGTCATAAGTGAACTATATCTGATATCATAACAATGAATATGATTATGTAATAAGTCAATGACCTTATTTAAATCATTATATAGGATGTTCAAAAACATACGAATCATATCAGACATAAGGTAAGGGATAACTTTTCCAATCTCATTTTTATCTGAGATTGATTATTCATATGTAATTACAGGTGTTATATTTATATTCCAGGTCCCTGTTTTCTAAAAATGGTTTCATGTATGTTTAAAGTATTTTTTACCCATTTTATTCTTTTACTACATGTTATGTAAGGAATCTTTCTTTTTTTTACGTTACGAGGTACTTTTTTTGACTTTTCCAACAAAAGTATGAGAGGAATGTGTTTTTAACATATACGACATGAATAGATTTTTATAATTTCATAATGCCTTATTTTCATGAAGTTTACTCTACAAGATTTCATGGTTATTTTCAATAAAATCACTTTATTTAAAAAATGTGTGGAATTTTGTCAAAAGAAAATTATTTTTGAGAAGAAATGATATTTTCTTTAAGAATTCATTTCATGTGATTTATGAGATGGGTGGGACATATATCTCCCTCCAATGCATTTGGTAAAGATTTCTATCTCATGAGATAGACATGGCTGGAATGAAAAGTAAATCAGGTTCCATAATACAGGGCTGGAACGGCAAGTAAACCTGGTTCAGTAAGGGACTTTGTCCACTATGATGGTCTTTCCAGCAATTCCATGGAAACTATGTAAATCATATCATTTGATTAATGTTTGGACACAATTAAATGTTTTATTCCCATGCTGTTTTATCATGATTACATTTTTTTTATGATATATGACTTATGTACTACAATGTTTTATGTCATTACTCAAGATTTTGATGTTTAAACATTATTTTTTTGTTATTAAGTTCAAATGTATATGGTTTGATTTATTTTTTCCATGCTTACTCTTACTGAGCATTTGAGCTCACAATTTATATGTTTTCTGTTTCCCATGATATAAATAAAGGTTTTAGGTCAGAAAAAAGGGGATGATCTTTATAAGAGATGTTAGAGATCTTTCACCATGATTAAAAGACTATGTTCTGAGTTTCCAAAGACACTAAACTATTACAATCCATGAGTGTTGGAGTTTGTTATGTATTAAGTATTCTGCAAAAGTAATGTAAGGTCAATGTACTTCCAGATTTGGGTCTCTAAAAATAATATAATATTATTATTTTAAATGGAAGTTAGATCCTTTTTGTTTTATTGGTGGGAATGAAAAAAAGTAACTATAATATGATTATACATGTTTTTTAAATGTATTGAATTTTATACAATAAAATTTAGAGGCTTAAAATGTGGATGAATATAATGTTAACATAATTTACATTAAAAGGTCGACAGAGAAGCTTTTAATTGAGAAAAATCTTTAAATATAGTTTTTTTCACTTTAATACATTCTATTTGACCAAATAAAATCCTTCTTTAGAATGGGGATATCAAAATTGACTATGTGTAAATTTTTGGAATTTTTCAGATAAAGTTCACTTATTTTATGAATAGTAAAAATTATTGTATTTTAATTGAAAACTATGATTTAATATAATTTTTTTATATGGATATATTATCATTTAAATTTGTTTTATAGTGTAATTAAAATATATTTTTACCATTTAATCTAATTTTGGTCATTTTAATTTATTTCACTTTGAATTTGGACATAAACAAGTGTCAATCTTTTGATTGTTATTGTTTTTTTGAAAACATTCAATTTGGTTTAACAACTGGAATTAGTTTTAAATTAATTAATGCGACTTATTTGTTTAGAATTTGGTAAAATATACATCATTTTAGAATTCAGAATATCAAATATATATTATGCTAAATGTTTCGTATTTTTCTGAAAAAACATCAATTTTTGATGATTAGTGAAACAACATAGTAGTAGTAAAAAAAACAGCTTTTTTATTTAAATTTTTTTACCACATCTGTGAATTGAATTTTTAAAATCATACATACATGGTTTTTATTAATAAGTAAAATGTTGTTCAATAAGATGAAAATAATTTTTTGTGAATAGTGACTTTTGACTTATTTACCGCGGTTAAAGGTAAATAGGGTAATTCAACTTAAAACGAATATTTTAATAATTTAAAATTACAATAACACATATCCTAACCTTATTTAATGAGTAATGGATGACCATGGGAATCCTAGGGTCGGTTTTTAGACCCCATGAAGCCACTTATGAATGATAATGACACTTTATATTAATTAATTTTATGTAAAAGAAAAAATGACATAAACAAAAATCTTTTAATAAATTAATTCTTATATGATGTTATATAAATAATATTTTTGATTATAAATATTTATTGTAATGCTAAAAATATTTCCAACATCAATTTTTTTATAATATTTCGACATTGAATAAATTAAATTATTTATGACACAATAATGATGCAGTGTTTACCTCATTAATAAATCATTTATATAAATAAAATTATAAATATTAAAATACCATCCAAAACAGGTCCAATTATTATTGGATGATTTAATTTAGACTATGACTCATCATATCTTCAACTGTAATGATTTTTGGTCATTTAGAAACTGAATATCATTATATAATTAAATAACATTTTCACACTTTCCTAAAGAGCCCCTCCCCCCCCCTTATAAATGGAGACAATTTCTAACCAATTAATCAGACCTCTAAATCCTTTTGGATCCTCCCAAATCTACCCAATTAAGCTACCTACAACACTCTCTTCTACCTAGATGTCGTACCTTAGGCAGAAGGCACATCAACAAACCATTTTGGTTCAAACCAAACGGAGTTACCCAAATTAAAGGTAACAATTTCTCTTAACTTATTTTCTTTTATTTTACTTATCCAAACACTAAACAATTTTTATTCCATTATTTTATAACAACACCAGTATCCTCAATATACTAGGATGTTGTTATAATAAGGATTCAAACTACACATACACACTCCTCCATCTGATGGGTGAAGAACATACTGTTTTTGTGGATGGCAAACTAACGCCTTAGGAAACAATTTTTGTTCGATTATCTCCTACCACCTATCATGGTGTCATTAAGATGACACTATATTTATATATGATATATATTATTTTTATGTTTTCTTTATGATTCTGTATTATTTTTTATTGCATACCTTTATGGTTTTTATTATGGGTAAACGCAATAATTTTATTTGAGGAAGTATGGACTACCACCCCCTCAAAGTGATATGACTCGTTCATTCCATACGTGCGAGGTATAAAGGATAGATTTAATGGTATTATATCTGATATTGTACTGTATTTATCATATACCAATGTATCATTATGTTTTAATTCCACTAATATAAGAACTAGATATGAAAGTAGCGTTTATGTGTTTGTACGGCTTAACGTTTCCATGAACAATGCATTTCATTTCTTACATCCAAATGATATGTACTATTATAAATATAAATATATATATATATATACTGAATATATATGATTTATATGATATCTAAATAATTAATATCATTCTGGATATAGTGTACTATTTACAACATTGACAACTTGTAAATATAAGGAGTTTATTTTTTGACTCAAGTACCAAATATCAACAAAACGACCATTGTTAATGTAAATGATTACATAATGGTTATAACATGGTAATAATTGATATAAAAGGACTAAAAAATGAAAAAGGTTATTAATCAAATATAAATTAACATTATTTTATTATTTAGGAGATTAAAGAACGAATGGGTCATGTCGGACATGAAGTAAGGGACTTCATCTCAATCTCCTTTCATAGAAGAATATTTTGTTTCAATACACAACTTTCATTTATACGATGTATAAACACCCTTGTATTTTCAAAGGGAATATTTTTCTATGAAGCGTTTTACTAAATGAGTGAAAAGAAAGTTTCATTTAACTTATGCGATGTCAATGACCTTTTCGCCGCCGCCTGTATTATTTGTTCTTTGGCTTCCATAACAAGTTGTAATGTTTTTTTTTCAAGGGAAAAAATACCATATACTCATTTATGTATTTTTCTATTGAAAATGGTTTTGATAATGGATTAGTTATGTCAATATATTTACATTATATATTGTGATTCAAATATTTAATTTTTTTCTTTCCTATATATTTGTTTTATGTGTTATGATTTTATAATGGTACATGGACATTTGACGGGTGGTTACATGAAAAACCAGATGACGGGTGGTGCCGTGAAAAACCATGATTGGTGATTACATTACAACCTCCAATGAATTGGGTATGGAAGTAGGCCATATAGATATTCCATTTATTGATATATGTGGAAGTAAACCGTATGGTTATTGAATTTAATTTTGTTTATGTGCCAAGTTACCTTTATATGTTATGTGTTCTTTATTTGGGGTTTATGGTAATATTTTGGTTACAAAAGGGTAATTAGTTATCTTTTATTTAGTGAAGAGTATTTACTACATCATAAATGCGAAAAGTATTTCTTTGTATAGAGTATTAATGGTGTAAACTTTTTTTTTTGAGAAAATAGAAATTTTCCTTCATTGTGTATCCCTTAATGAGATTTTTATGCTCATCCCAAGTTTTTGAAATGTTTTTCACAAGACATAATGTTAGAGAGGGTCAAGGATGAGATCACGGAAAAGTCATGATACCTTAAACATGGAACTAGCCATTAATATATTTTTCAAGAGTTCTTGTTTGGTGAAAAATATAAAAACTGAGTGTAAGTGTCTACTTTTTATTTTTTTGAAATGATATGTAATAGTTATGGCCTGATTGTTTAAAACTTTAAACCTGAAAATATCTTTAATGTGAATTATTCATTTAATTCATGATTTTTAATGTTTTAAGGTCGGTTCTTTATAAATAATATGTATAATAATTGATTATGTCATTGACGAATTTAAATACCATAAAAAATTCATTTCAAATTTTATTAACAAAAATATCCTTTTCAATTTCACAATCACTATTCAAAACTAAAATTTCACAAATATAATTCAATTTTTTTTAAAAAATACCTTTTAAACATATAAATGAATCATTAAAACGTACAATGGTCATTAAAGATGTAAATTATGTGGATGACAAGTAGGCTAAAATAAGATTATTTTCACATTAATCACACAATCAAAACAAACATTTTATTGAGAAAAATTAAGATTACTTTCATAAATAAATGTATTAAATAAAAAATGGGTAAAAATTTCATTAACAAAAAATTATAATAAGGATAGATTAAATTTATTAACTCAATTTTAGAAAATATAGTATCTAATGAAAATAGATTTCTTACTAAAGAGAGATATAATATTGATTTTCATAAAAACATAGTCCTAATTAATTAAATTACAAAATAGTGTCAAATTTGTAATGTAACATGAAAAATATCATTACAAAAAATATGAAATGTAAATATATTTTTCATTTTATAAAACTATAAAATAATCCACCAATGGAGGGACTAAATAAAAATGATCTGAAATAATGATGAGATTATTAAAAACCCCAACACCTATGTAACATATGTATCAGAATATCCATGGGATAAATAAATCAAAATGAAACATTAAATAACATTAACATAACTTAATTCAGGATATAAAATTCCAAATGGAATTATATACAACCCCAAAAAATAAATGACTGATTAATATGGCATATATATCATGGACGTAAAAGTTAGATATAAAACCTTTACGTTGTGTAAGACTAATCATGTAAATTCATTTTCAACATGAACGATATACTTATGTTAATATTTTTACTTTATGAAGAACCATTTTCATATTTATTTTTCACTTTATTTAACTTATTAGTGTGTTAAATATGATTAGTTAGTAAAAAATATTATGCCTAATGTTTTGATGATATTTTGTTTCTATGTCAAAAATGATGTTGAATGGTGGACTAAGGTCAAAGTGGTTCTTATTTAGAAATATATCCAATATAAACCATTACATAAATATAATATATTGGAATTATTTATTTTTGTCAAACATATCATGAAATATGGTTATTAAAAATAAACCATGTTACCATCACGTGAATGGTTGGTCATACAAACTAATGAGAAACATTTCAATATTTAAATAACAATTATTGAATGAATATAAGTAATATTTTATATATAATGAATTATAATAATATCACATGAAAATTATTATTTCTTTATATATACAAGTTTATTTCATCCGGTGGGTCTGGTAATGAATGACATTCACATCACATTGTGAAGTAAGTTGCCCATATGTACAGGAATGGTGCTATCATCTCTAATTGAGTTAAAATTCATAAAAAATTAGATATATATATATATGTTCACATTTATTAATTAAAAATATTTATCAATAGAAAAAATATTTATTCAATTTCACATATTTTCTTTAAATTTATCTTTTTCAACATCCATGACAACTATTATTGGAAAACGAATCACATCGCTTTGTGAGGTGATACTCTGCTGTACAGATGGGGGATGTTATCATATCACCTATGTAATGTGAAGTTAAAAAGATATGTATGATATAAAGTCTCAAGACTTATAATTGTGCAATAAATATCATATATATATACACACACCTTATATCAAACATCATAAACAACTATTAGTGGTGCTAATGGAAAAATAAATGACATTTGTTCGTGAGACGGTAGTTTCCTGAACACACGAACAAGGATTTTGGAACCCATTTGATGAATGTTGGGATGCTTTTACATCCTCATAATAACATAAAAAATATAATTATATATAAAATATAAATTATATTATATAATGAGGGTTTAATTATATTTTATATTTGTTGAGTAATAAATAAAAATTTTCTTGTGAAGAATGTTATATAGTAATTAGGAAGCCACCATTAATTTATACTAAAAACCATACAAGGATGTATATATTCACATAATTTCTTCTAAGATTAATTTATAGATTATGGTATATAATTTATAATTTTTTCGTTTAGAAAAATTGAACGGGAGGTTTTTGGGCGTCAGGGGAGTGAGTGACCTTTTATAATTGAGGATCGAAATGTTTTTAAATTTCCAAAATGTTTTCAAAAATGTGCGGTCATTACCATATCATGGGGATCAGAAAATGATAAATAATGAAGGTTATATATGACATAGACTATACAGACATATAAAATAGAAAAGAGTTATCATTTTATTACATTTCCTTCTTATTTTATTGACCTTATTAAATTTAATTTTATCTATGGTAAAAAACATTACCTAGGAAATTAATCTTTTAAAAATAAAATAAAGTCAGAGTTATTATATTTTTTATGCCACCTAATTCTAAATATGAAATATTATATATTATAGATAAATAATATGTCTTTGGAAAAAAATTAAACAAAATAATACGTAATACTGAAACCCCCATTGGAACATTTTCCATGGAAATTATATTTTAATTATTTTTACTAATAAATATGGTAAAAAATAATTTTATATTAGTAGATAATATAAATTATTCTTATAAACTCTATTGATGTTTTTTAATTAAATTAAATTATTTGTAATATTTTATTACTAAATTAATCACACATGCGTGAAGAGAAAATGAGGTTTCAAAGAGAAATTTTTCAAAATATTATAGTGTTTTATATCAAAATTAAATTTTCCCATGAGCTTGTAACCATGTGGTAAAGGCACCTTCTTGGCATCCAAAATACCCATGATGAAATCTGGGTGGGGTTGAATTTCTGCGCCTGTAGCATCAGCTGACTATAGCGGTAGAGGCACTGAAGTAGAGACTATAGAGGCGGCAACACTGTAGTAGTCAGTGTACTGCAGCAGTAACATTTACCCAAGGAACCTTTGGAAAAAAGGGCACTAGGTATTTTATTCAGACCACTTGGTCATGGGCCTTTAGGCAATGTAATGGGTCTCCCTCTACCCAATATGAATGCGGAATTCGCTTTAAATAATAATTGAGGCTACAACCCCAACCATTAAAAAATATCAAAAATCAATTTTAAAATTAATAAAATGACATAAATTTGATTAATTGACATATAATTTAATAGAGGTGATTTTAAAACCAAATAGTTATATAACTTTTAATTATATATAATTTAATCAAAATAGATTTTTTATTTAAAATTCATTATTTTTCAAGAATCATCAATAAATAAATTTGTTCAAAAATATTACAGAAAAATAAATATAATATATTAGTTGTAATAAAATTATAAAAATATTTTTTAAAAAAATAATTTTATAAAATGAAATAAAATTTAATTATTCATTATTTCCACACATTGTGACTAAACTTCCTTAATGAAAAATACAAATTTTCAACAAAAAAGTATCTTTAAAAGGTTTTTATTTTGTATCTAGTAAGTAACCATAATAAATATCATATACATGTATAATCTATATAATTTTAAAAAATTACTATGTTTTATTCATAAATACAAATTAAACTAAAAATTTTAAATGGAAATGTTTAAATAATAATATTTTTGTGACTTATATCACTCTGTTAAATCCCAATTTTTTTAGAATTGAATTATATAAACGATAAATAAAGAGTTTAAAAAAGTGAAAAATTCATAATTTAATGGGATTGTTTATTCCCTTCAATGATTGCTGTTGTGTTTCATACATGTTATCAAATACGATATTGATATTTTAAAATCTCAGGGTGTTATAATCATCTTATTAATAATATGATATTACATACATAAACACACACAAACACACAAATATATCATTTCAGTTGAATAGTGATGGAAAAAATTACATCACATCATAGAGGTTGTAGTCCACATATATACACAAATGAAGTTATCATTTTTTCATTGAGTGGAGTAGTAAAAATATAAAAAATACATTATATTTTTTAAAAAGAAAATATATAATTTATATGATATACATATATATTTATTACATTATGAAAAATTTAAATAAAGGAACTCATGAGAAATTAGTTACATTGGTTTTCGAGGCAGTTGTATTGTACACACATTAAATCAATTTTTTTTTTACATTTAACATACCGGTATATTGGTCTAGTTAATGAAAATAAAATAATTTAATAAAAATATAAGGATGATATTGGTGTAATTAGTTTTTCTTTTTTTATGATGATTTCAGTTTTTATAAATATAAATAAAATGAAATGCTTTACTTATGAGTTATGACTATTCATTCATCAAACTAATATTTTTAAACAAAAATTATGAATTGTTTTGATTTTTTCTAAATGTCAACTATGAATTTGGAAATGATATAAAGAAGGATTATTGTAGTGATAGTCAGATCCATAATGAATTTTAAAATTGAATAATATTGAATAATATGATCATTTTGGGGATATATCAGTGGGGTTATCTTTTAATTTCAGAGTGTATTAAATCAATATAAAACGATATTCTCTTAAAAAATTAACCAATTTGGAAATATTAAATTATATTATTTTTACGAGTTGAAATAATCCTATAAAATATATTTTTTGACATTTTTAGACGAATGTTTTACCCCAATCTTGTTTTTTTATCCCTAGTTATCCCTTTTGAAAATTATAGTGATGTCAATGTTTGATACACGTAGAGGATAAAATATTTACAAAAAAGAGACAATTACACACGAAATAGACCTTGTATTACATTTTCCATCATATTAATATTTTAAGAAATATACTTTATCTAGGAATTTCAATTATGTTAATAAAATATCATTTTTAATAAAATAACACTAGTGTTACTTTTTTTATCTATTCGTTTAATTGGACATGATAAATATCATGACTGAAAATTAATTATAATGTGATCCTTTAACACATTAAGGAAATATAAAATTTAACAATTACAATATTATAATATAGAAATCTTTTAAATTATATTACATTTGAAATATTTACAATTTTTATATTTATTTTCTTTTAAATTTAATTAATATTGTTGCATTATAATAATGTAGTGTAATAATGTAAGTGAATTACTTCATCAATAATATCAAGAAATAAATTTCAATAATGAGATAATATAATGTTTTTTATTGATCATTTTTAACTAGATATAATTTTTTATACTATTGTACAAAATATATTGAGATTATAAAATAATTTTAATTTCAATTTTAATTTTCATTATATATAAAAATTTAATGTTAAAAATGTTTCCAAGTGGAAAAAATGTAATATAATGTAATTTAGGATAATTATGAATGTAAATATACTAACATAGTCAAAATGAAAAATCTTTTATTGTATAATATTTGTAATTATCACAAAACTTTTACCGTCAGCTACAAAATTATACAACTACCACCGTAAAAAAATTTACTTTGATTACTATTCATTGTGGAAAAAATAAAAGCTAATATTTTAATAAATTGTTTCTCCTATAATCTAAATTCGGAATCTATGTCTTCAATATTATGTTCACATATGTGGAATATTTTAATTTTAAATTAACCCTCAAATTGTAATGAACAGATGTTTATTAGAAAATGGATTTTTAAGTACAAAAATGATTTTATGCTAATGGTTTGTTTAAAATTAATTTAAAAATCCTCTAATCATATTTTTATTGTATAAAACATAGCAAATAAATATTCTGATACTAATAAAATATAATCATTTACATTATAACCACTTGGAATGAAAAAATAGTTTTGAATAGAAATCAATATTTTTCATCATTCACTGATAAATAAATCATTTTAAAAAAAATAGAAATAGTTAAAAATTATAAATTATAAAATTATAAATTAGAAAATGAAAATTAATTTCTTCAAACTAAAATTTTATTATTTGGAAAAAAATTTATTAAATAGATCTATATATTTCTAGAAAATACAATCTCATTCGAAAAAAAGGATGTTTCCTTTGGACTGAAAATTTGGAAAAATATTTTTATAATGAATTACATTGTATAAATATAGAATTAATGTCTGATGTTAAATTATTTATCACTAAACTTATAGGTTTATAATAATAACCCACATAACTAGTGATATTCAATGAAATAACTTTTCTCTAACCTCAAACTGAACTTCACATCAATTATTATCATCTCAGTTCTTCAACTATATTTGGTAGTTCTAATGTAATAGTAAATTTTTTATAGGATTTCATAAAATTTTGAAAATTATCTGCTACCAATAATATATTCTCTCTGTAATCATCCCATTACTTTTTTGTTCATCATATATTTCATATATAAACTCATATTGATCCATTTGAAATCTATACATTATTGTGTTTCATTATGAGAACATTAACATGGGTTGGTGTTGAAATCAACCTATATAGAAACCCATTTAATATGATCCTTGAATATAATAATTATTTTAATTATTGGCCCATTTATATTTATTTCTTTTTTATAGTGTCTAAGAAGTACGAATGATCGGCTCTATATCCAATTCATGTTAATGTATTATCTAAATAATTGATTTAAAACATCGATACTTGTTAGACCTAGTTGATAAATTTACAGTACTGAACCATTAATGTTATTTTATGTAAATATGTGTATGTTAATCAAATTTTAAATATTCTTCTATAAAAATGAAATATATTGACTTCCAATGATAATCTACAATATCCCAGTTAAAATTATGTACATTTCATGTCATGGGAATCCATTTCAAAAATTCCATACTAATGGTCTCATAGTTCTATAATGGAATGTGTATTTATTAGGTCATCCACTAAATAATATATGTCTTCTCCTTAACATTATGGAATACCACACATCATGATATATTCACAGTAATCTATCACTTAATATTGACCTATAACAATGATTGTTTTGATCTTTATGCATCATTGTGATCGCTAGGTAAATAGAGAAGTATGAGCTATCTGTTTCATCAAATATCACCTTTTATTATTATTTTATGTTATATCCTTTACAAATATATGAGTATTGGGTCTCATTCAATACTAATCAATAATATGGTTTCATGATGCTTCATTCTCATTGCATAACTGATATTATCCAACTTCACATTGTCATAATATATTGGGCCGTAACATTCCTTGATCAATTATAATATTTTCCCATATCATTTGATTAACACATGATGTGTGAATATATATTTTATGTTCTTTATATATATATATATATATCATTTTTCATTTTTTGATATAATAAATCCATATATTTTATAAAAATAATATGTTCTAAGATTCAAATCTTGTACATTGAAATTTTTCAAAGGAATCATTAAATGGTGTGAGGTTTAAGGAACCACGATACTATTATTCATGAGGATACATCCAAATCACATATTAAATTCATTAGTTTATTCCATTATCCTTTCTCATTTGTATGGTTGTTTGAGTTAATAATTAGTAACATACATTATCTTATGATCATTGAAATTTTATTAACCTCCATTTTCTACATGAACTCTAATCCTTTTGTTGTTAACATAGTAGATTTTATATTAATAGTTTTTTTTCAAAAAATTGATCGTATCATACAAATCAATGAATACTGTAAATATTTATTACATAGGTACATTTATTCTATTTATAGAACACCTCCATAATGAATGAGTCTAAAAATATAAATTCTCATCTAATTACATAATTTACACTTAATAAATTGTAACCATAATTCATCCTTTCAAATTTTTTAAGAAAATTTATCCAGTCTCATGTTTTTTATCAAAATCATAAAATTATATTCATAGGATTCCAATCTCATAGAAGAGTTGAGTATTCAATCTATATTTACTATAATAAAATGATCCACCTAACATCTAAAAAAATATTCATTGGATTATTGAAGAAAATCGGTGTATTTACCTGTCCTAGTGACACCACATTGAATTAATAGTTCCCATATGTTGTTTAAAAGGTAATATTTGGTACCTTAATCATTTCATATATTAATTGATGAAATCGGGATCGAGGGTAAAACATTGAGAAGTAATGATATTCATATAGATGAATAAATATTATATATATACTTATATGGAAAAGATTACAAATTCGTGAACATGGAATTAATTTTTTATTAAAATAAATGTATATATGGATTAATAGGTTATTATTCATGAAAATGAGAATTGGTGCAACCTTGACGATGATCATGGGTGATAAATATCACACTATTTCACATGTTATTTCATATTAAATTCTGTATATTCAATCAGGGATATTCTATTTGGAGTAATCAACATAAGAATATAAAATCTATGAGTTCTATATAATGATCAAATACACTTTTTAGGGATGCATTAAGTAAATATTTAGTAAAAAATTATGATATTCAATAAATAATTGTATACATTAGTTAATGATTTTCTTCCAAAAAATATGAGATAAATACCCCGCAACATACGTTATTAGGTCCCAAGTATTTAAATTAACATAAACAGAGAATTCAAGGATATTCTGGTAGTTATAGATGAATTTAGGTTGATTTGAGATATGTAATGTCACCAATTTAATAAAAAAATAAGTAATGGATATATATACTTATAATTGATGCAGTCCAAAAAGAATATTAAATTCCAATAACATGAGAATAATAAAAAAAATTAGAATCATGATTCCATATAAATCTACATAATGTTTTGTATAGAATTGGTATTTGATTGCTGAACTACTAGATACCTTCTTTGGTAATTTAATATCTAACTGTTTTTGTGGTGATTTCATTCAATTAGAAAACAAATAGACATAAAGTATTGGGTAAATTATGAATAAAAAATTATCATTTTCCATTATTTGGTGGATGATGACCATTCCTTTTCTCAAATCTTTTCCTAACCACTGCATATGTTTTCATTACGTAGGCATTCCAATTATATATTATCTCTCAGTGTTGATCAATTTTATAGTCATAATTTACCATGTTATTCATGATCTTGTTGGAATATTTAAAATAATCCTTATTATTATAGACAAGAGATGTAGGTGGTGTAGTTGGATGTCTATTATTCTCTCCCATTTCATCAAATTGAATCTTCATTCCACTTTTTCATTCATATGCTTAGTCGATTTCTCATTTAATATTTAATCATTTAATTAATAAAATAATTTTTTTACAAATTATTATCATATTAGATCAAATTACAATTATTTATTATTAATACCATAAAATCGTTTATAAATCCCTATTTTTATTATTTTTTATGTAGAAAAGGCTTTCATCTAGATGTATAAATATATATTTATCAAACGAAATATATTTTTAATAAAATAATCATGTATCTAACGTACACTTACATTCATTATAGGAAAATGTATAATAGAATTCCTATATTTTATATATAATGATGATCATAAATATATTTTATACTATGAAAACCCAAAAAATATTATATGACTAAGATGAATTGATCTATGGATAAACCATTCTAAATCTGTCATGTGAATAACTCAATTTTACTATATCAATAATTTTTATTATATTATCGTGTTTCCAAACTTGATCTATCAATTTATATATATGATGGCCAAAGGATAGATAATCTATGAATATCTTTTCATATTATGTAATTCTTCATCTAATGTCATTGAAATAATGTTTGATGAATACAGAATATGATTTTTTATTATTATTGTCAAATATGAGAATAATTCCAGGAGAATAAATAATTTTCATCATAGAAAAACTATAATATTCCATGAATTTAAGATTTTATGTGATTCTTTTTGTAACGATTAGTTCATGGGTGGTGCCATAATTATAATTCCTTTGAATGTTTTCACTAATTTTATAATGTTCATATAGATAATTACAAATTACTTGTGTTTTTTTGGTTGAAATTTGTTGTATATTCTGGTGTGTTCATAATAATTTAGTGATATGAACACATAGATTTCCTGGCCATGATGATCGAGGGTTCCCGTACAAAAGACAAAATAGTTATTTTAATATTTTTATCATTGGATTCCTTAGATAAAGATGATAGACGATTACAGTTTGGTTAAAACTATGGATACCTTAAATATGGGTTATAGACATAATTATAATTAACAATTATTACAATAATCATTATTATAAGACTTATTTTATTACATCTGTTTTTTTATGTATTCATATTACTTTTTTTAGAATTTTTATTATCAATGTGGATGTATTTAAATAAAATTTCCTATCATAAAATTTCTTTAATAACAATTTTATGAATAATCAATAGAATAGTTTATCTGATTACATTTTTATTATTTTCTTGATGTTTTTATTTATCCAACATAAGGAGGTTTAAAAAAATGTAGATTTAGTTTATACTCTACAATTAACCTCTCTAATGTGTTGTTTGAATATAATTTTCTAGTTATACATTTGGTATCTTAGACTGGTCTACTGTATTTTCTAGTATATATTAATTATGAAATGAAAATATTTTATAAAATTCCCTCTAATGATAACAATTTTCTCATCATTAAGGATGATATTAGAAATCAAATTTTTAAATCCAAATTTCTTAATAATGGGGATAGGAATACTAAGTTCTATAATGTTCTTTATAGAGTTAGAAAGGCTTATATTCCTTTGGACTATCTTCAAGTAGGGGACCAAATTCATGATTCAGAAGAATGTATTATTAATCACATTGTCTCTTACTTTCACAATATCCTCAATGGAACTAGTATTTATAATGGAATTTTTACCGATATCATTCCAAATTTAGTTACTATTGAGGATAATACTTTCCTTAATAGCATACCTTTAGATCATGAAATTAAAGATACTATATTCAGCCTTAACCCGGATGGTGCTCCTAGTCCAGATGGTTTTAATAACTGCATCTATAAAAAACACTAGGATGTTTCCCAAGATGATGTTGGTCGTCTGGTAAAATCTTTCTTTAGTTGAGGAATCATCCCTCATGGGCTTAATTCTCAATTCTTAGTACTCATCCATAAAATTGAACATGTTTACGAAATTCAACTCTTCTGACCCATTGTTCTTATAAATTCTCTACATAAGATTATTACCAATTTAATTTCCAATCGAATGGCTTCTATTAGCAATTTAATTATCTCTTGGAACCAGTTTGGGTTTATAAAATGTACATCTATTCAAGAATGTATTTGTCTTGCCTCTGAACCCACTCATCTCTTAAACCCAAAAAATAGAGGTCAGAATGTGGCCATAAAACATCACATTGCTACGACCTTTGATATTATTGATTGGAGCATTATGTATAAAGTTCTAATTCAGTTAGGCTTCAATGAAAATTTTATAAAACGGTTAAAAAAATTATTCAATTCAGATCATATTTCTTTCCTCATCAATGGTTCACCTAGAGGTTACTTCATTTTCTCCAAGGGAGCGAGACAAGGTGACCCTCTCTCTGTGATTCTATTTTCAATTGCTGATGATTATCTTAGTAGGCTGGTTACTCAGTCTATTATACAAGGTACCATCAAACCCATTTCTGCTTCTAGAAATTTGAAATTCCCCCATAGATATTCTTTATGAAGATGATATAATTTTCTTTACCCAGGGGGAGAAAATAAACATTCATAAACTAAAATCTATTCTTATCCATTATCAAGAAGTGTCTGGTCAACACATTAACTAGATTAAATCTTACATTTAATTTGGTAAAAACATTCATCTCTGGAGGAAAACTGACATCACCAATACATTAGGGGTCAATTAGGGCAACATACCTTTTCCTTACATTGGTGTTCCCATTTTCTGGGGTAGACCAAATGCTAATTTCATCTCCATCATGACTGACCAAACACTTCATATTCTTTCCTCTTGGAAGGGTAAGAACCTTTCAATGGATGGGATAATTTTCCTGGTTAAATCCATCATTGATTCCAAACTCATTTACTCTATGATGATTTATAAATGACTGTAGTGTCTTATCAAGCACATTAATGTTTCTATTATGAACTGTTTTTGGAAGGGGAGTACTTTGGAGAGATAATTTCTTACAGTCCCTTGGGAATATTGTTGCAAAACTATTGACAACGGAAGCATTGGTATTAAAAGCGTTCCTATTTTAATGGAGATTTTCAAGATAAACTCACATAGAACCTCATTCATAATAACAGTCCCTCTACAGAGTTTCTCAGGGACCAATTTCTCCATAATATTAAAAATAATCATGCACAATTTCATACATCCTCTATATGGGCTTCCATTAAAAACACATTCACGTCATTATGACTAAGTATAAATTGATGGTCAATAAGAATTCAGATCTTAAATTTTGGTATGATAACTGGACTAGTTCACCCCAAATCTCTTTGAATGAAAATAACCAGCCTCCTACCCACATTAATGATTCTATAAAAAATGTCTTGCAAATGCAGAACCCCTACCTTCCTTAAAATGTCAGTCAGATTGTTGAAAATTATCCCCTCACTAACATGAGCGATTTTATTATTTGGTAACCAGTTCATTATGGGAACCTAAATTCTAAATGTCATTATAATCACTTGTTCAACCATGATGAGCACAATTTTTCCATGTTAAAAAGCTGCAACAATGTCTAGTTAAAACCCTCGAGATTCACGTTATTTTGGAGGATTGCTCATGATGGGGTCCCCACGAATACCTGCCTTTAATATTTTGGGATTAATCGTTATTCCAAATTCTACATGTGTAATCAGCATAGAGAGGATTTAAATCACCTATTTATTTCATGTGACATGGAAACTGCACTTTGGCATTATATCTTTGACATCATTGAGTGATGATGGTTGCTTTGTAGTTACTTTATCTTGTAGATACACAAGTGTTTGGATGTAGTGGATTCTCAGCAAATCAAAAATCTATTTATCATAGCTATTGCGGAACAATTTCATGTAATCTGGTATGGTAGGAATTCTTTTTCTTCATAACAACTCATTCATGATTAATGCAGGGAAAACCAGAATCCTCATGGCCATTCAGGAGGTGACTTCAATTCAAAAAGATCATTGCAGCAACTCCGTTGGTGACTTTGGGATTCTCAAACTCATTGGGGTGGATGGGAAATAACCTTGTCCGAAAAATACCCTTGACGTCTTTTGGAGAACCCCACCTCTAGGATGGATTAATGTCAATGTGGATAGAGCCTCCAAAGGAAAACCTGGCCCAACAGGTTGTGGGGCCATTTTCAGAAATCACCTTGACCAGATGCTTGGATGCTTCTATGGCTCTTGTGGTGCTGCTTCATCCCTGGAAGCTGATGATGAGCATTATTGATGCGACTTCTTTTTCCAGGCTTCATAATTGGAGAAATATCTGGATAAAGTGTGACCCCACTACTGTTATTCAGGCCATTTGGAATGGTTCCATTCACTTGGCTTGGATGCTCACATCGCGTTGGATTGACTGCCTGGACATTCATTAAGAGATCAAGGTCTTCACCACTCATACCTATCGTGAAGCTAACAAGATTACTGATAGTCTTGCCAACATGGGTTTTACTCACGAGTTACATTTGAGTGATGTTCTTCCTCCTCTGTTAATCCTACTCAATGAAAAGGATGTTAGAAAAACGCCTTATTTCATACTTGTGAAATCCTTTTTATCAAAAAAATGTAGTGTTTTGGTCATTGAACAGAACATGATATGTTCAAAAAAAAGGAATATATTTTTTATTAATTTTTTACATTCATTATAAATTTCTTACACTAAATTTTATTTTATTGAATTTTTTAGTTAGATATTTATGAAGATCTTTGGTTTAAATGATGGGGCTTTCAAAAATTTTATTTCTATAAACCAATAATATTTGAACGGTCTGACTATGATTATTAGTGAAAATAGATATATACATTAATTTTAAATAATAGAGTATTAAATTATTACTTGTAAAAAATTAAAAATAAAAAAAATTGGATTTATAATTTTTCTATATTTGATACTTCAGAATAAAAACATAATTATAAGGTATGAAATACATTTTTATTATAAATTTCCTTAATAATATATTGAAAATTGTATTATTTATTTTCATTGAATATTATTTCGAATAATTTTGATGTTACACACATTTATATAACCATTTTCTCTGAAACTAGAAGATCTCTAGTAAGAGTTGATTATCAGGTATTTTATTTTCTACCTGTGGAACTTTTATTAATGATGCATAGTAGAATAATTAAAATCATAAATATCTTATACTAATTATGATAAATGATCTGATAGATTAAAATTCATTTGAAATATTTTTTAAAATTATTCCTAGTGAATGGGAATCGAAGAAGAAATCCCATGCATGTCTCAATTATGAAAATATAATATTTAAAATATATTAAATATAATATAGTTAAAAAATTTTCATAATTGGGGAGTTGTTATTCTCATCTTATTACTCGAAAATAAAATTTTATAGAATATTTCTATGTTGAAAGGTGGAAAATTTACTTTTGGTTACAAGGATCAAGAAAAAATGTATATAATATGTAGTATTTTTATTAATGGGAAAATATTACATTCAAATGTTTTTCTAGTTGAAGGATATAAAAAATAACTATTATTTAAATAAATTATTTATTTTATAATTATTATAATTTGAAAATCAATAATGATACATGTTAACATTAATGTCTAGAAAGTATATTTATTCATTATGTCGACAAGCACGAGAATTTATACTCCCACAAATTATATGATGACAGGGGAAAGTATCTAATGGTAAATAGATAACTGAATGAACAATAATTCTTAATAAAACATTAGATAGAAAACTATGATAAAATAACATTACTGAAATTTTCTAATAAAGTATTAGTTTGGGATCAATAAAGGCATATGATTAATTTTTATAATATTTCTGATCCATTACAACATGTAAATAAGTATAAGACATGTTTTAAATCTATCAGTGATGTTTCCAAATATGAGGTATTATTTTTAGTAAAAAATTATTTTCTTTAAATAAAAATTGATCTATTGGTGGAAAATTCAATATATATGTTTTATTTGATGATTAAAGTAAATATATTTCGATATATTAACTATCCAAAAATAATTATTCTGTTATATTTTTTATGAATTAATTACCCCATGTTACAAAATATATATTATTTATTTTGCAAACTAATCATATTGACCATGGTTGATAATTTTAAAATTTCTAATTTAATGTTTTTGTAGGGAAAGTGGAGAAGAAATAATAACTCAACTCCTAGAACACCCCAATAAAATATTGTAACTAAAAGATGAAATAGTTTCCCTTACGTGATTACTAGAACTATATTGAGTGAATACATAGTTTCTAATCATTTTTCAATTGAAGTATATTGTAGTGAATACAATACTAAAAATATGGTTTTATTTTTACCTTTTATTAATAAAACTCTTTCTGATATGTGGATTGGAAGAAAACTCAATCATGCTTATATCCTATGTTAGTGATTAAATGTATTTATTTTAAATATTAAGTATTATTTGAATAAATATACACCAAAATATGATAGTGGATATTTGTTGGTTATTATTAAACTAGTATCTATTAAAGTATTTTTTATAATTATTAAATTTATAGTTAATGTAATAGTGTTGGCCTAATTTTATAAAACTGATACATATATTTTTAAACTACCTGAAACCTCATATTCAGATATTTTTACTAAAATTAATTTTCAACCATTGATAAAAATTTTCTATTATGGAATAATAAACGAGTAATATATTATAAAATCATTACCTCAAGATGAAATTATACATTCAATTGAAGGATAAATTCTCTAAAATCAATTCATTTTGAATATTTTTAAATCATCATTGTTATTACATCTTTATTGATGTAGGTCAACAAGTTAACACTTGAATTTCTTCATTGAATGAATGTAATATTCTTGCATTTCTATAAAAATTTTATCGAAGTTACATATATGAGGGTTTATGTAATGATGATTATAAAAATAAATATAGTATGGAATTAATGATTTTTTGATTAATAGTGTCTATATATTTGTTAAATATTCAAAAGTAATTTTTCTGAATAGGTATAAATATGTGTTTTCATAATAAATGTTTTGAAAATGGTGTAATAATAAGAAATAAATCCAGACTTTTTTGAATGTTTTATATCCAATAATATGGATATGTATTTGAAGAAAATAATCTTCTAGTATATAAACTTTTTCCAATTTATACACTTCAATTACATTAAACATTTCAAAAAGTCACCCTTATTCAAAGTGATATGAAATGTTCATTCCATAATGGATATCTATACGATGATGTTTATTTATAATAACCCCCTAATTATTAATATAAAATCATTCTCAATAAGATTTTATACATATTAAAGTTTGTTATGGATATATAAAATCCCTTAGATTTCAGTATGAGATTTGTAATAGGATTTTTTATAAAAACATGTAAAATAAACTGTTTACAAAACAATTTTTATTAAAAATGTTTCGAAATATTTCTTCAATATTAAAATATATATTTATTGACGTAAATTTGATTTCACTGAGAAGTATCATATAGATTATAATACAGATCTTAGGAAATTTTAGTATTGATTGATCATTATACGGGCCAAAACTTAAAACATTACATAATCATGAATTAAATTGAAAATTAACATTGATGATCTTTTCAGGATTAATGTTTTAGAGAATTTGACCATAAGAATTACATTACATCTCAAAATATAAAATGTAGTCACTTATACTCAGATTCCATTTTACCCTACAACAAAAGCTCCAAAAAATGAGTCCTGTATAGTTCCATGGTTTAGACATAATGACATTTCCTTTATCCCATCCTTGACCCTGTCCATCATTAAGTCCGGTGAAAAAATTTTCAAAACATGGGGTGAGCATAAAAAGATCAGTAAAGGATATAATAAAATGAAAGAAAACATTAGTTCACCAATACATAAATAACATATGCAATTTAAGATACTCATGAAATCATATGATTTTTGAATAACACATTGTAATCACAAATCATAAAGGTAATATTTGGCATTCATAAGATACATAAAATGTAGTTATTACATCTACATAGGGAGTTTCACTTGGAATACCCATCATAATATATTCTCTAATTCTATTAAGAGAAACATTAATGTTTACCTCCTTTTCTTTACCCAATGCATTGGAAGGCTATATTGGGCTCACCCGCTCATGGTTTATCATAGAACAACATGTATTCTTAATCTTTTCCCAGGAACCATAACACAATCATAACCCATAAAAAACATAAATGAAAGATAACATTTCCACATTTTGATCGCAATATATCATTTAAATATATAGACATAAAAAATCCATTAATAATATCATTTTCAATACCAAAATACGTTAAAGATTATATGGTAATTATTTCCCTTTTAAAGTCATTATGACTTTTTATGGAAGCCAAATATCAAATATTACTCGTGATGGTGGAAAAGGTCATTATCACTGCTTAAGTTATAAAGAAACTTTATTTTTTGCATGTTTAGTAAAATGCCTCATAAAAAATATTCCCATTGAATTAAATGAAAAGTAAAAGGTGTTTATACACCATATAGATGAATCATTTGTATAAAAAAAATTATGCCTCAATGAAAATAGATTGAGACGAAGTGCCGTACCTCATGTCTGACTTGACCAGTTAATTCTTTAATATCCTAGATAATAAATTAAAGATAATTTGTACTTGAATAAGAAAATTTTTAATGTGTATTATTCATTTTATATAAATTATTACAATCTTATAAACATTAGGTAAGGATTTCATTTAATAATGGTTGTTTTGTCAATATTTGATACTTGAATAAAAAATAAAGACCTTATAGTTACAAGTTGTCCATGTGGTCAATAGTAAATTATCTCAAGAATGATATTAAATATTTTTATATCATATATATCATATATATCCAGTATATATGTATTTATAATAGTATATAACATTTGGAAATAAGAAATTAAATGCACCATTCTGGTAGATGGTAAGACGTATGTACGCATGAACACATCTTTCATTTCTATTTCATATTGAATGGAACGAAAATATAATGATACATAGGTATATAATAATTCCAGTATAATATCATATATAGTTTCATTTACATCATCCCTTATACATTCCACATATGGCATGAACGATTCAAATCACATTGAGGGGCGGTAGTCCGCACTTCCTCAATTTAAATAATCATATTTACCCACTATGGATATCATAATAGAATTATATAAATATAAAATGCAAACAAATATAGAAAGTACACATATAATATATATATATATATCACATATAAATACAGTTCCATCACAATGGCCACTATAAGAGGTGTTAGGATAAGAATGAACAATCATCGTTTCGTGAGGCAGTAGTTCATCTTCCATAGAAATAGAACGTTCTTTAGCCATTAGATGGAGGTGTGTGGAAGTGTAGTTCGAATCATTCTCATAAAAAACCTAGTATATTTAGTAAACTGGTGTTTTTATAAAAAAAGTAAAAAATAGTTTTTGGAGTTAATGAAGTAAAATAAAAAAAGAACTTAAGAGAAGACATTACCATTAAATCTGGTATCTCCCATTGGTTTGAATAAAAAGGTTTACATGAATTACCTTCTTCATATGAAAAGGAATCTAGGAGAAATAGATATTTATTTAGAGTTTATTTGGATTGAGGATGGAAGAGACAAGGGGATCGATAGATGTTAGTAACGAGTTAGAAGTGAGGGCTTTTTATAAGGGGAGGATAGGCTCTTTAGGACAATTAAATCATATTATTTTATTATTTAATGATTCTCAGTTTCTAAATGTCCAATAAAAATTAAAGTCTAAGATATGATGACTGAAATTCTTTATGAAATCACCCAATAATAATAGGATAGGTTTTGGATATTGATTTAATTTTTATAATCTTTTTTATTTAAATCATTAATTAATGAAGTAAACACTACGTCATTATTGTGTCATAAATAATTTTATTCATATGATGTCTAAAAATTATTAAATAATACCTTTAGGTAGGAAATAGTTTTAGGTTTCAAATTAATATTTATAGCCTAAGCGTTAACTTACATAACCCCATGTAAAAATTTATTAAATAAAAGATATTTTTTGTCATTTTTTTCTTTAATTTAGATTAATTAATATAATTTTTCATGATCACTCTCAAGTGGCTCCATGGGGTCCCAAAATCAACCCAAGGATTCCCATGTTTGGAAAAGGGTAGTAAATTTGAATTAAGACACATGTTAGTTTAATTTTATAATTTGATAATATTAATTGTTTTCCCTTATTTACTAAATTTAACATTTAACCATGGTAAATAAAATATTTACTGAAGTAAATATTCATAATAACAAAAAACAAATTTGACCAATTTACACAATTTGGACCTCCTGATTTGAAATATGGAATCCATTTTTAAAAATACAAAACATAAAAGTGTAAGAAATTAATTTAAATTTAATTCCCACTGTAAAAATGAACGTCGTGTTTTTAAGAAATAATAACTATTAAAATATTGACACTTATTTATGTCCAATTTCTAAGTGAAATTCCATCCAATGCCCAAAATTGGATTAAATTGTAAAAAAATATTATAATTACACTTTAAAAAAAATTAAAATATAATATAACCTTATAAATAAATTATATTAAAAGGCAATTTTGAATTAAAATACAGTATTTTCACTATTCTTAAAAATTGAACTTTATAAGCAAAAATACCAAAACGTAATCCAATGTAAAATTTTATGTCCCCATATTAAATAAAAAATTATTCAATCAAATAGAACATAAAAAAGTGAAAAAACTACATTAAAAACGATTCTCCATCAAAAAGATGGTAAATCAACCCTTTAATGAAATTTACGGTATTTATGCTTAAAAAAGCATTCTTTCTTATTTTTAGCCTCTAAAATTTTTTCAGATAAATATTAAAACATATAACACACATGCATATTCATATTTTAGTTCTTTCTATTTATTCATTCAAATACAATGGCTAGTCATTAACAACCATATAATATAATATTATATTATCATTTCTTAGTATGACCCAATGTTGTGTGCATCATAAGATATCAATGAATCTCGTTGTTGCATATCAGGTACGCTATCGAACATAGCATCCCATGTAATGTTAAAATAATATTTAATTCCCCTATATTAATAAATATTAAAATTTATTATACTTTATTTACTTGGTAAGTTACACCATTCCCCCCTTTTGTAAATTGCGTTCTCACAATTATTATTCACTTATCAAATAAGTGGGGATATTTGTCCCTCATAGAATTTTCTGATTCACATGTTTCCACTCAAACCATATGGATTTTCCACAAAACCATTACAAGATTAATTACCTTATTTAGCAACACTTGTTCTATTCTTCCAGGAATTTGGTTCGGTTGTTTCTCATCGGATAGATTCTCTTCTAACTTAACTACTTATGGGCTCAAAAAATGAGTTAGATACGACATGTACTTTCACAACATTGAAAATAGAAAAATATTGTGTACCTGGGATAAAGATAGAGTTAAAGGCACTCTGTAGGAAACTAAACCAACATTATCCAAGATTTCATAAGGTCCAATGAACCTCAGACTCAACATTCTATTCTTACCAAAACGCATCACACATTTCCATGGAGAAACTTTGAGAAAGACATGATCTCATACCTCAAAATAAATATCCTTCTTCTTGTAATCCGCATAACATTTCTACCCTTTCTGAGCTATTTTGATGTCCATCTGAATCAAATGATCCTTTTCTCCCATATATTCTACAAATTCTGGTTCCATCAACTTTCTTTCAACTACATAATTTCAAAAAGCTGGAGTTCAACACTGCTTCCCATATAATGCCATGAATGGATCAATCTGTATATTGGAATGAAAGTTGATATTATAAGAAAACTCAACCAAAGAATTATATTGGTCCCAACATCCTTGGTAATCCAGTGAACCAGCATGTACCATATCCTCGAAGGCCTGAATTGTTCATTCTGACTACCCATCTGATTGAGGATGAAATGTTTTACTAAAATTTAATTTTGTACCCAACAACTTATGAAGGAATTTCAAAAAGTTAAAAGTAAACCATGAATCATTATTAGATTCAATGGAGAGGGAAAATAAATGAAACCTAAAATTATCTTTAACATACAACTGAGAAAGTTTATCTAGAGACAAAGTGTCTCAAATGAGAATGAAATGATAATATTCTGTCAATCGATTAACAATAACCCAAATTTCACTTTTACCTCGAGATGTCACTGGTAATACCATAACAAAGTCCATGGATATATTTTCCAAATTCCACTCTGCCACCAGTAATGACTGAATAATCGCTTTCTATAACGACCACTCTATATTAACCTATTGACAAGTCAAACACTTCATTGTAAAATTTGAAACATGTCTTTTCATTCCATCACACTAGTAATACTCCCAATGATCTCTGTACATCTTAATACTGCCAGAATGAAATGAAAACATAGAATTATTATCATTACATAATAACTCTTTTGTCTTCATTGAATCACAAGGAACACATAATCTTTTCCCAAACATCCATAAACAATCATTATCAATTTTAATATCAGGTTTCCTACCATTCTGAACCAACTATAACATTTTTTTCTACTCATTATCTTCGTTCTGCACTAGATTGAATAAATATGATAGAGATTATTCGACTGACACCTGAAACAAAACATAGTAATTTCCTACACCAATAACTCCTATTCCAATGTTCATAAAATAGAAAACCAAAGGATCTAGTTCCAAACGTAGCATGGTTATTGACGCATTACTGTTTGGATTCAATGGTTCTACCACATTATTTTCTTTTCTCGGATGTTAATGTATCATGCAATCATGTTCCATGATTAATTCCAACCATCTTCTCTGGATCTTATTTAATTCTATATGAGTGAATATATACGTGAATCATTTTTGGTCAGTATATATTTTGCAGTTTACTCTATACAAATGATGCCTCAAAATTGTTAAAGTAAAAACAACATTAAATAATTCCCAATCATTTTTAGGGTGATTTAACTCATTAAGATTCAACACAGGTAAAGCATATGCATTTAGAGGATCATTCTGCTTTAGGACAAAACCAATTTCATTAAACAAAGCATCATTGTAGATAAAAAACTCACCATTTCTAGAAGGCATTGCCAATACATGAAGTTTCCACAATATTATTTCCAATTTATGAAAATAATCATTACATTATCATTTAAATAAAACACAACATTTTTTTCGATTTTACTTTGTCAGTATGCTATATAAGCATGAAAAAATATCAACAAACCTCCGGTAAAAATATTCCAAAACAAGAAAACTACACATTTTGGTTATATTTGTGTGTCTTGGAATTTCTTCAAAAACATTTGTTTTACCAGGATCAATACTTAGGCCATCTTATAAAACAATGTGACCAATGATTTATGTTTGTTGGAACCAAAAATCACAATTCATTAATTTCACAAAAATTATCTTTTCTTTTATGGTTTGAATGAACATTTTATAGGATTTTCATGCACCTATTTAATTTTAGAATAATCCAAAATATCATCAATGAAAAAAACCATAAACATATCCAATTACTGATGGATAATTCTATTCATAATATCCATCAATACAGATAGTGTTTTGGATAATACAAAAGGCATAACAAAAAATTCTTAATGGCCATATCAAGTATGAAATACAGTCTTCAGAATGTCTGTTTCCTTTACATTCTACTGATGGTACCCCAACATCATATCAATATTTAAAAAATATTAAGCTCCATGTATCTGATCAATAAAATCATCAATATGAGGAAAATGATAATTATTCTTAATAGTGATGTTATCCAATTCCCTATAATATATTATAAGTCTCATAGAACCATCAATTTTTTAACAAAAAAGACTAGAGCACCCAACAGTGATGTGCTAGGTCAAATGAAAAATTTAACTAATAACTCCTGAAATTTATTCTGAATATCTAAGAGGTCAATTTGATCCATTATATAATTGAATTTTGAAATTGGATTAGAATCAAGAATTAAGTAAACTGTAAATTCATCATTCTAAAAAGTTATTATACCACGAAACACATTAGAAAAAACATCGTGATACTCATTTAACATTGGAACATCATTAATCTACACAATTACATGGTTTTCAACAATATTTTCAAGGTATCATTCATTTCCATCATTTACTAGTTTCTCAGCTTCCAGATATGTGATCAAATTAAGGGTTTATTCCTGTACACAGACAAATAAAATTTCTGAAATGAAACCACATTAGCACTAGAGTCAATATTTGCATTATCAAAGGAAATTCAATCCATATCCAATGTAACCTCAAACTCTATTAGAGAAAAAACAAAAAGGATTATAGGTAGATTCGTTCCACAACCAAGGTCAAGAATGTTCTTATATTTTCATTTTGACTCAACATTTCTTTAAAGTGTTTTTACCATAAATTCATGATTCATATCTTCATATGGGAATCTCAATTTACTAGAAAACTTCTTAGAAATGAAAGAGTGTGTAGTACTTGAATAAAACAACAAATTGGAATAATCTGAACACTCAATCAGTGTACCTGATACTACTTCATTTCATTTCCCAACATCTGTGGAAGTAGTTGCAATGAATTTCTCGACCACTTACTACTTGTAGTTTGGCTGCTTTCCCTCAGTTGAGTTATCTATTAGACCGTCATTTTCATGATGACCTATTTCATTGCACATAAAATATTTTAATGACTGTAAATCATATTTTTTCATACCACTACCCTAATCTCTTTCAGTGCAATTATGAGCCTTGTTTCCCATTTTACAACATTGGTTGCACTTACCAAAATTCAAAAGACATTACACAAAATGCTTTTTACCTCAATTTTCACAAACTGTAAACTTAATATTCATACCATCAGACATTTTTAAAGAGTTAAGCCCTTTTGTAGGCCACTTTTACCTATTATTATATTGTTTTTCGAAGACCACTTGATCATCAGAAAACACCATTTCCACCTTCTCTACACATCAAACACGTTTTTAATAACTTCTGAACTAAAGAGAAGATAAAAACCTTCGTTACATTGTCTTTAATCATGAGTAAAACGGTTGATATTACCATCAAGATATCATAAAAAATTTGGACATTACCTTTCTAGTCAAGTGCATTTTTCTTCATAAGTATCTATTGAGTCATCTTCATGCCTCAACTACAATAATTGTATTTCCATCCTAAGATGACCCGCATTAGGAAAATATTTCTCAAGATACATACCATTTAAATAATTCTAATGAAGAGAATAAATTTCCACATTATCCCTAATATTTTTTCACCATTAAAAATTAGTGATTGGATATACCTTCAAAATGGTAAACCATATCACTAACCTTTTGATGTTTTGAACACCCCATGACATCAAAAATCTTCTATAGTTCTTTAAACCACCATTAAACTAGAAAGTGGTCATATGATCCTCTGAATGATAGGGGTTGTTGTCTCATGAAGTGATCCACTTATGACATGTTCTTTTGAGGTTTATTTGGATTATATCATGCATGGATACCACCACCATTTATATCCTGAGTCAACTGTGCCATCCCTACATGAAACTGTTCATCTCCAATTCGGACCACCTCATGATGCAAATTTGAAAGGTGATCTTCCTCCTAATGTCATAACATCATAGCTTCCAAATTTCCTATGTGGAAAAACATTCTAAATATAGATAAATCCTATCCAATGAATCATAGTAATTTGTAAATACTCTATTATTTCAATATGAACAAAAATTAGTTTTTGAAAATTAATTTAACAATATCCTAACTGCTAATGTTATCTAAACCACCCTCAAATACCAACTATAAGGACCCTACCTTAAAATATTAGATAATATTGAATTAAATGGAAAATTCAGATTGAGTGTTTTTTCAGATTTAGAGTTTTAGAGAATCATTCCATAACTATTACATTACATCTCAAGAATTCCAAAGTAGACACTTCTATTCAGGTTCCATTTTTTTCATAAAATTAATACACATAAAAAATAGTAATGTATACTTACATGTTTTAGGTATAATGTGTTTTAACTGATCCCATCATTGACCCTATTCATCTTTAAGACATATGAAAAACATTTCAAAACATGGGATGAGAATAAAAACCTCATTAAGGATTATAAAACAAAGAATGAAAAAATTAGTCCATCAATACGTACATAACATAAGATTTTTGACATACCTCATGAAATCCTAGGATTTATGAATAACACATTAATGAAAAATAATAAAGGTAATATGTGGTATCCATAATATAATTACGTTATAGATTTCACAGTCACATAGGGTGTTACTTTTGGAATACCCCTCTTAGTATACTCCCTAAATCTCTTAGGAGAAACATTGAAATATTCCTCCATCATGTTACCGAATGTATTTGAGTGCTATAGTGGAATCACCTGCACTAGGTTTATCATAGAACATCCCATATGCATAAATAATTCCCAATAACCATGACACATTCAAAACAAATAAATCAAACAGAAAAGAAAGATAACAATTCCACATTTCAATAACAATATATCTTTTAAATATATAGACATAAAAAATATATTATCAGAACATTTTTAAATATCATAATATATAGAACATTATATGGTATATATTTCTCCTAAAATGACATTACATCTTATTAATGATCCAACGATCAAATAATAATCACAACAGCAGAAATGGTCGTTGTCACAACTTATGTCAGAAAGAAACATTATTTTTTTCCATTAGTAAAATGCCTCGTAGAAAAGGATTACATTAGAATGAAATGTAGTTTCAATGGTGTTTATACACCATATAAAATGAATTCATTTATAAAACAAAATATGCATCAATGAAAGGATATATAGATAATATCCCTTGCCCCATGTCCGACTTGACCTGTTCGTTCATTAATCTCCGGAATAATAAACTAAAGTTAATTTCTACATTTTTAAGAACCTTTTTAAAATTTATTATTCCTTTTATAAAACTTATTACCATGTAATAAACATTTAGTAATCATTTAATTTAATAATGGTCATTTTGTTGACATTTTGTACTTGAGTCAAAAATGAAGTCCTTATAATTACAAGTTGTCCATGTGGTCAAAATGTCATTTTATCCAGAATGATATTCATGATTTATATATCCTATATATCAAATATTTCTAGTACATATTTTTATTTGTAATAGTATATAGCATTTGGATATAAGAAATGAAATGCAGCGTTCATGGAGATGGTAAGTCGTACCTACGCATAAACACTACTTTCATTTATATTTCATATTTAATGAATTAAAATATAATGATACATAGGTATATTTTAATTCCAGAATAATATAATTTATAATTTCATTAACTCCGTCATTTATATGTTCTATATATGAATTAAATGAGTCATATCACATTGAGGGGGTGGTAGTCTGCACTTCCTCAAATGAAATTTTCATATTTACCCACTATGAAACCATAAAGGTATTCATTAAATGAAAAATAAAGAATCATAGAGACCATATAAATATATTTTATATTACATATAAAAATATTTCCATCTCAATGGACATAATAAGTGGTGATAGGAGAAGATTGGATAGTCATCGTTTTGTGAGATAGTCGTTCGTCGTCCACAGAAACAATATGCTCTTTACCAATTACATGGAGGTGTTTGTAAGAGTAGTTAAAATAATTCTCATAATAACAACCTAGAATTTTTATGATACTGGTTTTACAAAATAACGGAATAAAAAGATTTTAGGGGGATGGAGATATTAAATAATATAAAATAACATAAGAGAAGACGATACCATTAAATTAGGTATTTTCTTTGGATTGAACAAAAAAGTTTACTCGAAATTCCTTATGCCATTCTGAAGGATTCTATGAGGAAGAGAGGGATCATGATAGATTATTTGGATAGATTATGGGCATGCCAAGGGCTTGAGTGGTGTTAGTAATAGGTTATAGGAGAGGGATTTTTATAAGGGGGGGGGTCTTTAAGAAGGTTTAAAAATATTATTTTATTATATAATGCTTCTCGGTTTCTAAATGACTAAAACATATTAAATGAGAATATAAGAAGACTTAGTTTTGAAATAAAATCATCCAATAAGTGTTTTACAAGTTTTTTATGTTGTTTTAATTTTTATAAGCATATCTATTTTAATAATTCATTTATTAGGTAAAAAGTGCATCATTATTGTGTCAAAAATAATTTGTTTATTTGATGTATAATTTTTTTTACGAAATATCATGATGTGGGAAATATTATTAGATTCCAACTCAATATTTATATTTAATGAGATAACTTATATTACCCCATGTAAAATAGTATTTACTAAATGCTATATGTTTATATGATATTTTTCATTATTTAAAATTAATAAATTCTATAGTGTCATTATCACTCCAATGTGGCTCCATGGGGTCCCAAAATAGACACACAGTTGCCTATTTTCGGACATGTATCAACCAATAGTATTAGGAATCATTTTATGGTAATTTAATATTATTATAATATTATTTTTTTCCCATATTGAGGAGATTTATCTTTTAACCATGGTAAATAAAATATTTAATGAAGAATATATTCATAATGTCTGAAAATAAAAGTGTCTTATTTAAACAATTAAGAACTCATGATTCCAAATATGGAAAACCTTTTTCAAAATTCAGAACACTGATGTGGAAAAAATTAATTTAAAATTAATTCTCGTTGTAAAAAAATCGTTATTTTAAGAAATAATAACTATCAAAAGATTAATAATTGTTTATGTCCAATTTCAAAGTGAAATTACAACCACTAACCAAAATTGGATTAAATAGTAAAAAATAATATAAATAAACTTCAAAAACAAATAAAAATATAATCTATCCTTATAAATAAACTATATTAAGAGGCTGTTTTGAATTAAAATGCACTATTTTCACTATTCATTTATAAATGAACAATAACAACAAAATACCAAAATTTCATCCAAAGTAAATTTTTTTGTCCCTATCATAAATAAGAATATTATTTAGTTAAATATAACATATTAATGTGACAAATATTATATTTAAAAATGGTTCTCCATAAAAAGGTGGTAAATCGACCCTTTAGAGATATTAGTGTATTTATGCTTAAAATTGGATTATTTCTTATTTTAAGACTCTAATTTTTTTTAGATAAATGTAAAAAAATTTAACAAACAATTATATTCATATTTTAGTAAGTTCTATTCATTACCATCAATAAAAAATATTGGTGTTAACTACCCGTTAAAATAATATTATATTTTTATTTTTCTTTATGACCCAATGTTGTGTGGAATGTATGAATTCATAGAAGGTTGTTGTTCTGTATCGGGTATTCCATCGAACATAGAATACCCATTTAAATCAAAATTACTATTTAATTAACAAATATTAATAAATATGAAAATGTATTTATCTTTATTTACTTGTATTTTTACAATCATAATGGGTGAAATAACACTTTTCCATAGATATGATATTTCTTAAAAACCATTGCACAATATTATGTCTCATAAAAAATATGTGTAATATAATATTCAAATTCTTTGATAATATATCACTTAAATGATTTTTATACAAATATATACTTAAAAAATGATATTGACAAATCTAGGAAACCAATTGATAAATGGAAATTAAAGGAATGATATGTAATTTACTATATCTTATAGCTAGTCAACCATACATAACGTTTGATGTAATATTTTGTGAATTATATCATAAGAGTCTAAATGTGCTCTATATTAAATATATTAATTGAATATTTCATTATCTTAAAGGAAGTATTTTTCTTGGACTGTTATATTTTATTAGAAATAATTTTTTAAATATAAAAAATCTAAACACATTTTTTATGGTAAAATTGTTAGGAAAATTACATTTCGAAAATTTTAATTCTTAAGAGAAGAATTAGTTTAATTCAAAAATAAATAAAAAACATTTTATAGCAGTTTCCACTACTAATGTATAATATGAGGAATCTATACATTTTTCATTCTCATGTGTGCTGGATATATCATTCACTCATTAATTAAGGCATGGTTTTTATTTAAAATACTATTTTTGGGAAAAAAGATATCTCATAACATTAATTAATGAAAAATTACTATAGTCAGATGATAAATACATAGGCATAAAAAATTTCACGATCTCAAACAATCATGATGATTTTAATTTACAATTCGTCAAAACACAAGAATAAAATTCTGTTATTTGAATAAATACCATATATTCTGATAAATTTATATATATTAAATAGAAAATAACATTTATTAACCTAAGATAATTACTATTTTCTAATTGTTCTATAAATCCATCATTATAATAATTACATACATTACGACAGATGAGTATATTCTAATAATTTATTGATGTTTTTTCTCTATTAAGATGATTTCATAATACTAATCTAAAAAAAATTAGACCGAATTTTAAAAATAGTTTTTTCTTTAACATTTCTAAAACTTTTATTGATATTTCCTTCAATATATTATGTTGTAACATTATCTAAAAATATTTTGTAAAAAATACCCTAATAATGATATGGATAATTTTTGTTAATATAATAATGTATAATCACCATGTAAAATTTCATAATAACATATATTGTTATCTTCTTCGAAAAATAATTTTTATATCATAAGTTTTATTAAAAATTGTAATAATTTTTTCCTTATTAATTACATTTTGACTTTCAAAAAAATTTTCTATCATATATATGTTTTATAACAAAAAATAAATATCAAATAAAACATATGAATAATTTTTTCCCAAATACATTAGTGTTATAAATTGGTAAATATTTTTTGAGTTGATAATAATTATTGATAAAAAAGTTGGGTTTCAATATCAACCATTAGATTTAAATAATATGAATCCCCTCCATTCTAAAGACAATATATTGGGATGTGGGTCACCACTGGTTCATCCTATTTTGGTTTCTACAATCCTCTCTCCCTACTCATATTTATCTCCTCCTATTTATTCCAAATTCATCCATTTGATTCATATGTATCCAATAAATAATGATGTAATATTCATCTGATTTATCAACAATAGGTTTTGTCATATATATATTAATATAATGATCATACAATGGGAAATACGCATCATTGATAAAATTATTAATTATATTCCATGGCTTTGAGCACATTTCTACTGACAATGATTACATTGTTCTTCATTATCTTAATATATTTCGTGATTTTTATTCCTAAAATCAAATTTATGAATAAGATAATATTATTGTTATTAATTATACATTTATTGTATATTAGTTTATATTTAAATTTCATCATGTGGATATGTTATTTGGTGTTCATTATAAAGGATACATAAACCTGGTAGCACAAATGTGACATATAAAGTAAAATAGATTTTAGAATATAAAGGAAAACATCCCTATTCCTATTAGATGAGAATGCAGTAAAAGTAAACCATATTTCCCTTGACGCGATAGTAGTAGATGTATAGATGATGTACTATCTTATCCCACTTAATAGATGTAATTATACTCTAAATATTTAGGATATATACGTTTTGTAAATTTATGTAAAAATATAATATAAAACCATACAATTTTTGTTTTAATTTTCAATGAGGCTATAATACGAGGATCATTTTAGTAGAAGGTTTCATTACATGCATATTTCATAAAAATATTCTTTTTTATAATGGATGAATTTTCATAAGATTCAAAACAAGGATACTATAGTTAGAGATAATATTTTCATCACATGTGAAGAAAAAATAATTAATTTGAGGTTTTTTTATATTCAATATTTTATGAATTTATTGACTAATTCAATAGATATATCAATAATGTCGTAGACCTAGATGCCAGATAAAGGGTGCACCAAGCCTTATGGCTACATGGACTCAAGCTCATCTCCATAAACGCAAGAGGATTCTGATTAGCATCAATGTCCTAGGGTGTGTCCATGGGGATAATATGCCCTCATTACCAAATGGTAGCATTATAGAAGGATACAAACAATATTAAATAGAGGAAACAATATAAATAAATTGTGGAAGAAAACATATGCAATAGATAAAGGATAATAACAATTACTGTATCAACTAAAACAATGATGTTGTAATATTATGTCACAAGATAGATATAAAACATGCATAAAGGAAAATAGGTATAACATGTTCCACAATGTTGAAGACTAAAAAGGCTACCCCATTCATCAATAGATCCAACTTGGTCATCTGCTATCAATAACTATTCTAACAGCAATAAATCATGTTTCTGAAGTTGTTTTATACTTCTTATTTTCAAAAAATAAAAACTTGTAATCTATTTTTTTACCAAACAGATACTCGAGAGGCTTTGTGGTAAATCTCGGTGGGACACCAAAAACGATGTATTTAACATATAACCCATGAAAAAGAATACAATAGTGTTCATTATTGCATATAAATACAAAGCAAGTAGTACAATATATCTAAATAACCCATTACCTACATCACCCCTTGGCTGGTGTTTGAACATTAAACCAATTCATGTATTATGTAATTACTATTTAATGTTAATAGGTCACGTGAGGAATAAGTGGCACTGACATCACCTCATGAAAGTTTATGTAGTGAACTTCCCATGATGTAACAAGAAAACCTAAAAAAGATATCTGTTGAGGGAGTTCAAGGGTAATTACCCAGGTATCATAGATCTCATGGAATGATAACTCATTAGAATTGGAGTCTAGAAATTGCTTAAGAGTGCAATTCGAGGAGCGTAATCCAAGTAATCTCACAATAAGATTCTATCCATGTCCACGGTGATCAACTAATATAATACGGGGCTATGCAAGGACAAGTCCATATGGGCTTTCACCATGGAACATACTAGTCAACTTTTGATCCAATGAGTGTATCTATGGTATCTGGTAATAATATAATGCACCTTATGGTTGTATACTATTCTTTCAAGGAATAGTTAATAACAAGAGTCTTGGTGGGCATCAACATAAGAAAACAAAATCCTTGAATCATAATGGGGTTCCCAAGACCAAAGGTATTCTCCACTCTAAATCCATGGTGATCATGATCAAGTTCCAAAACATTTGATACTGTAATAATGTATTTATTCATTAGTTTCAATCCATTTCATCCATTAGGGTGGATAGACCATGTAGCATTACAACCATTTAATCAAGTCTTAATTAAACATTAAGGCATATTCAACTATAAAGGCTCACTCCACTACTTTTAATCAATATAGAATGGTGTTCTATAGACATGTAACCATTATTTAATATCATTTAATAAGGAAACATTTTATACATAGTATACTTTCCCTTTCATGTTTCTGATTTAATATCAATTTGAAGCACTTAACTTAGTCGGATCAAGTTGGTGAGAATAAAAGGTACCTAACATTATGTAATTATCATTACCAACAATCCATTTATTATAGACAGGGTCACCTTTAGTATGTTCAATTGATGTCACACCCGAAAAGTGTCTCAAACATGCTTAAAGCACTATAAACCTATTATGGAATAACTATCGACTTGAGGTAGAGTGATTTGTGGGAATAACTGCTAACAACTAATCACATATATTGAAGGAGCATAACCATAAGAATCAGTCATGTATTATAATGGCATGTAAATTTAATACACAACTTCTGATGAAATTGGTAGGCCCTACACGAATATTCCATAAATATTTAACTTTAGGGATGACTTAAGACCACCCACCTTTGGGTTGTACGACTGTACTACTCCGGTATTATCCCTTGATATTGATCAGATTGGATTAGATTTATGAAAAAGTAAAAAATAGACATTTGACGATATTGATGTGGATAAAAAGATAGAATAATAATTTAAAAACAACAATATTACTTACCATTTCCCATCTAATGTGACGAACAAAGGCTCAGTCAGATGCTGGAAGAATGATATCTATTAATCACATGATTTGGCCTTCAAAAACTGCCAAAATGATTATAAAAGCGATAAATCTCGATAGGTCTCTTATTTGGGGGTAATAGGTGTTAAAATATATTATTAATGGAAAACTATAAATATACCTAGAATGATATCATGCACACTATTTATCCACACAGTTTGTCAAACTGTGCACAAACATTACGAGATTGTTCTGCCAAAAATAACATCTTTCACACAGGTTGACTGAAAAATGTGCAAGCCATGGATGGGTACCTGGGAAAAAGGGGAGTAAGAAAGGTTAGGCTGCACGATCATGCACTAATCGTGAAATGTGGATCTATACATAAAAATACAACACCCATAGTTTTCTAAACCATGCGGAATTCCACCATGGTTTACTCTAAACCATGTTCCAAGCCATTTTTCCCTAAAAAGACGGGTTCCAGGATCCGAAAAATCCACTGAAACCATCAAAACCTTTACTAAATATTTAGTCATCCATATTAAGTCCAATGTAATTATTTAGAAAAAAAATTATAGGATCCATAGCTGACTGAAAAATGGGGTTCTTATAGACTCCCCTCATTAAAAGAACTCCCCTTATGTTCTCCTTCCAAGGGTAATAAAACACTCTTTGAGATTAAATTTGTCCATTAGGCATGTACATCAGCCACCTCTCCCAAGTCTCTTTAATTACATGGATGTGTTTCTATAGCACCTATACGAGAGGGTTAAACATGCCTCGGAGAGCCTTCGTTCTTGGGTAAATGATGTGTATTGGATATTCCTCAAATGTAGAATTGGAATCTAACTGAACATTGTTGACGCTCCTTTCATCACAGAATCTAATGATCGGAAAAGGGAAATACCTTAGTCCAAAGTGATTCATCCTTTGAAGAAACATCAAAAATCAACAAAGGGATGAACAAGGAGAACATTGCCCATAGGTCGCGCAAGTTCCCTCATGGTCGTGCAAGTACACTTGCGCGCCGCCTAGTGGTCGTGCAAGTACTTGCGCGACGCCTTATGGTCGTGCAAGTGACCTGCGCGACCTAAGTGATAAACCGCTCAGTAACCACCCGGGGTCTTCTCCTGCCTATAAATAGACCCTGTGGGCCCCCCATTCGGGAGGATCTTTTTCCAGAAACTCAGATTCAAGCTCCCGACGCCCAAGTCTCTTCTCAAAGCTTCCAGAACACTTCTAAGGTAATTTCTTACCTAGAACGGAAGATCTAAAGAGATGAAGGAAGGCCTAAGTGTTGAAACTTATCAAAAACTTGCGCGCAGATTTATTTCCTTCAATATAACTTGCGCGTCCCTTTTCTGGAAGAACCTCAAGAAGATTCTAAAGGGTTTAAAAAAGATTCGCTCAAATATTTCAATGCTGGTTGAAAATCGTGCAAGTACACCATGTGCCGCGCATGTATACCTGCGCGACCAAAACTTGCGCGCCCACGGAAGACTTGCGCGCCTTTCAAGACTTGCGCGCCCCTACCTTTTTGGGTGCCCATCTTGCCCATTTTACCCCTCTTAATCCATTACACCTTTCCTTTTCAAGATTAAGTCTTCAAGACACTCTTCAAAGCCATTTATGGAATGATTTCTTGATTTGACTTCCTTATCTGAAAGGAATTCTGTGGAATATATCTCAAAACCTAGTGATTTAAATATCCTTATGTCACTAAATATAGAGAGTTCATTCATTCAACCTCATCCTTTAAGATGAGAGAATCCTTAACTTGGGCATCCTCCTCAGGAGTAAGCCCCATTCATAATCCTTTAACTTGGGAATCCTCCTCAGCAGTAAGCCCCAATTTCAAATCTGGGCATCCTTCTTTAGGAGTAAGCCCCAAATTCTTAAAGTTCCCAAACTTGGGCATCCTCCTCAGGAGAAAGCTCCAAACCTTAATCCCTAACCTGGGTCTCCTTTTTTAGGAGTAAGTCCCAGTCATAATCTTGGGCATCCTTCTTAGGAGTAAGCCCCAAGTCCCCTAACCTGGGTCTCCCTTTTAGGAATAAGACTCCATCATAATCTGGGCCTCCTTTTTTAGGAGTAAGTCCCAGTCATAATCTTGGGTTTCCTTTTCAGGAGTAAACCCCAAACCCCCATAAAATTTCTCTTAACCAGTCCTAATTTACCCTTGATTTGGGTTTCCTTTTCAAGAGTAAAACCCAATCATAAATCCCCTCCTAACTTGGGCATCCTCCTTAGGAGTAAGCCCCAAGATTAGAGTATTCAAATCTCCATAAAGCACATATACCTTTATGGACCCTGTTGCTGGATTTTCTCCCTAAAAGTGAATCCTAAACCTTCATCTATCTGGGCAGTCATACATACCTAAGCCCCAAACAATTTCTTATGATTGCATCTTTCATGGCACAATTGTCTAATTTTTACCAATACCTCTTGTTTCTCACACCGAGCATGACTCACGTGAGCTTAGAGTGTAAAAGTAATTATGAAATTCTTCTTTGAGCCATCAATCATAAACATCATACTCCATTACTCAAACTATGTGGGTTCTGATTCCTTTTCCAAAACAAAGGATACGTAGGTAGCCCATTTATGGGTTCGATCCCAACTTTGAAATAATACCTGTCCTTCTGAATGACAATAAACTTCAAGTGCCCCACTGAGTGGCTTTAAAACCACCCTGGTAATCATAATGACCAAGAGACTTTTATATAAATGTTTTGAAGGATACCATTGACCAAGAATCTCTAAACATATATAGATGAGTCTCTATTGATGAAGAACCTCGAATACATATAAAATATTTTCTAAATTTCTTGTATATTTAATCATTGATTGTTAAAACTAAAGGAAAGCACATTTTATACTTGGTAATGTAATAAGTAATGACGAACATAACTTAAATCTATAAAGAGAGTCTCGGAGTAGACAATAATTCCCCTCAAAAAGGTGTGATGAGTCCGACCTCCCATCCTCTCGACCAATGCAAATTCCTAATCCTCATCAGTCCACAAGATAATGAGCGCCTACCTTTGGAAAATAGGTCCAAACGGATATGGAATCATTGGATGTTTCCGGTTCTACGAACAAACCCGCTAGAAACCGATCGGAACGTTTGAATCTCCCGTCAAGGAGGTCATCTCCGAAATCCGTGCGAAACAAAAATGGTGAACCCGACGTGAATCCTTAACCAAGTTAAAGTGGTGTTCTTCTTATTTGTTAGGCCCCTTGGGCCAACAAAGCAATCATTGACATGTGCTCATCCAAAAGATGCAGTGGCCGGATTCATCTTGATTATGTTTGTTATATGGAACATGCACTCTTTTCTCAAGATCTTCTGCAAAATGGCTTTCCTTAAATTCACCCCTGTGAATACTGCTGCTGTGAACACCTCTACTGTGAGGTCTGCTGCTGTGAAAACCAATGCTGCTACTCCTGCTGGAACGTCATCCGCTCTTAGGATGACATCACCAACTCAGCGTCTTCAACACTGGGTTTCTAATGCACGAGTTAAGGAGTACCGTCGCAACGGTACTATCCCAACTCTGGAGGCCGCTCGTCAAGCCCTCCAAGTTAACAACTCTACCTGGTCGTCCGGATAACGGCGGCCATCGATCAAGAAGTAGGCGGTGCTGACTACCGTCTCCAACCGTTTCGGGTCGTTATCCCCGGAACGCAATTTCCATTCACTCCCTTACTCTGAGGAAGTGAATGAGCAGGTCCCGCATGACCTTAATTCAAAAAGATAAGAGTCCTTATCAAGGGCTCCCATCAACAATCGCCGCCAGACTCGTGCGGTAGTGCGCCCTCAACATGATGAGGGTACCGACTCCAGGCGTTCAGCTCAGGTTCCTCAAACCCGAGCAGGCAAGATGAACCGCCAGAGACGGAATCCGGTTAACAATAGGCAGGTTTTCATCCCTGCCATCTCCGTAGAAGTCCACCAACCTAACTTGGTGGCAAACAAAGAGCATGCACACACACCTGCCCGTTTTAATTCAGCTGTCCAGCAGACTTGTCTGGCAGCATCAAGCCAATCCCGCCAGGCAATTCCGGTGGAGTACTGTAGGCAGGAACATACACCTGCTTATACATCACCAGTTAGTCAGCAGGCTCGTCTGACTACATATGATGGATCTCGTCAACCGCGTTTGGCGAAGTGTAATCAGCAGGCACATACACCTGCTAATACTAATCAAGCCTACCAATAGTCTCGCTTGGTAGAGCACGAAGAAGTCAGTCAGAAATTCCCGACGATAAACAGGAGGGAGACTCAACTCTCTGCCTCCACACTTGAGTACTGTCAGGATTCACAGACAGGAAAAGGAGGACAGGAGCAGGCACATACACCTACTCCATGCCCGGAATAGACGTATATCCCCGTTCCGGCGGCTGAAGTCACCAAACATATTTTGTCAATGGTGAAAGAGCAGAAGCAATTCCTGCTCATATTCTGGATGCTTGCCAGGATATCATAACAGCTTCAGCATCATCACAGGGACAGACACATAAATCCATCCCTAGAAGTGGAGTGACACATCAACGATTCACTCCGGAACAGACACACACATCTGTTCCAGTCCAAGAGGGTTATGGGGCATACTCCCCCATATCAAACGGACAACCAAGTCAGGCACATACACCTGATTTGAGTGGATATCGTCAGCCTAACCTGACCATCATTCCTGATCAGGCACATACACCTGCTCAGAGTAACCACTTTCGTCAACAAGTGGTTTCTAAAGTGAGTAAGAAGGCATCTAAGAAAAAGATCCGCCCAACACAGTCAGGAGATCAAAGGCCAATCTGCAACAAGGCCTTGCTCGATGCTGGAGTTCTTGAAGCCCTCAGACATTTATCTGTCGGAATTCAAGATTCTACTCCCTCAGTTCTCAATAACGAGAACATTAATTCTGAAGGTCTTCAACAGACACTTCCTCATGAAGGCTTGCTTCAGGAAAATTCGGTCAATCTTGAAGTTTCTTCTTCAGATAAGAGCCACAGGAACCCTCTGTGTGGTCAGAAGACCAAGGAGCAAGAGATTTCATCTTTTGCTGTAACCCATCATGACGGTCCTCCTCATGGTAATGAACTTCGCTGCGAAAGTCCTCTCCGCAGTAGTGATTCACATTGTCTCGAAAATTCTTCAGAAGGCAATGTAGTGACGAGAAAGCCCTCCTATCTCGAGGCACTTGCAAATGTAAAACCAGTCATGTTTGATGCTTTACTATCGGTAGGTGAAACTCTTTCTCCATCAGAAGATAGCCTGGGGTTCAGGTTATTCTCCGAACCATCCCTGGGTCATTCATCTTCTAGCATGAATAGTGATATCTCTACCAATCTTGTTGAATCCGATGATGCAACAAGGAAACACCATATCTGGTCCAAACAGGTAGAAGAATATTCATTTAATGATAAAGAGGAAATGCTGAACATGAGGAAAAAACTGGAAAAAGGTGAAGTACCAGTCATGTTTTGGCCTTTGGCTGACTCCCAGTACGACATTCCAAAGATGTTGACGGATGATGGAATCCATGATATTCGTCTCAACATATGGAAAACTCTTTGTCAATAAAGAAGAAGGTATTATCTTACGATGAATATGAAAATCATCTTAAGATAATAGAAGGGCTGCAACGTCAGATTGATTTGGCATCTCTATCAGTCTCTCGGTATCCGAAGGCTGAAAAGCAACAAAGAACCCTTCAACGTTCATGCCTTGGCGCACTAAGAAAATTGCGTCAGTTAATTGTAAATGCTCCATCTGATGTTCATATCAGAGGATGGGGTGTTCACGGAGCACTACATTTCACAGTGATTTCCAGTCAACAAAGCCCGCCGAAAATGGTCTCATTCAATGTTATTGCCCATGGACAGCCACAGTCAATGGGCTTTGTTCATAATCAAAAGCATGCTCAAGAACATGCTTCAACTAGTTCCTCTCAAAATCAAGTATATAGAGAACAAGTTGTTGAATTGCTCTTACATCAAGCAGGCAAGAATATTGCACAAGCCTCTCGTCTGGAGCAAACACGTCATCAAATGACAGAAGTTTCGGAAATCATCCAACGATCTGTTGAACCAGGTAATAAAAGTGGATACAGGTTAATGCATCCAACTAATTTCCGAACTAATATTCGCAAGATCAAGAGAGATTTTAAGAAGATCGTAGACATAGGATGTCAAGAGACACCCCAGCTTGCCAGACTGGGGACTTCTCTAACCCAACCCTAAGAGTCAACAAATGGGATTCGAGGAGTTGAGCGGAGACAGCAGGAACATCCCCAGTCCACCGGACTGGGGACTTTTTCAAATCCTCAATCCCTCCCTCAGAGAAAGTCATTATTCTCTCGATTAGGGAATAATCCTCAAGAGGAACGAAGAGCCAAGCTATCAGGAGATTACCTCCAAGTGACGGTTCTCCAAGAAGTTCCTGAGGGATCAAGTCAACGGAATGCCATGTCTCATCATGGACATAGAAAAGACAATATCACAGAAATGCTGATAGAAAGGATTCCATGCAATATGCATCCATTAATGTCATCAATGCCGTTGCTGCTAATTCACCAGATGAGGCTCAATCAGAGGGATCAGACGAAGAGGTTCCTGCTCAAGAAGTTGCGCACACAGACCTAAATGAAGAAGGTGTGCGCACACATAATCAAAGGCTTACCCAAAATCTGGGTATTCCTTCAAGTATACCACTTCCCCCTCTCCGAAAAGGATCCAATAAGGGGAATGGAAAGAATCAAGTTACTTCTCACCCTTCCTCTAAAGGAGGTCAATCGCTATCATTAGAGCAAAGGTTTGCACAACAGGAGGAAGAAATGAAAGAATTAAGAAGGTTGAATGCAGAACTACTCGAGAGTAGTCTTCTTCTTAAGAATGCTGAAGTCCGACAGCCGAAGGAATTTGTTGTAACTACTGAGATGGATCAAGAATATCCTCCTTTATCATTACACCCACAGAGGTCTAATCCTACAGGTCAAACGCAACAACAGTTGGTAGCACTACCATCAGTTGCAGCACCAACCACCACGTCTGTCCAAGCTCCATTCATTGCACCTACCCAAAACCAAGTTCAACCTGATGTTTCTCAAAAGTTAATAACTACTATTGAGTCATTAACAGCTCGGCTAGAAACTATGGAAGGGAAACGGGCGCAAGTTCAACCTGAAAAGAAAGTTTACCCTGAATGGGTAGATTCAATTTCTCCTCCATCCAGTTTTGGAAACCCTGTTTTCCCTACTTTCAATGGATCAGGCGACCCTGAACAACATTTGACGCATTACGTGTCTTGTTGTGATCCTATGATGGGAACTCTAGAGCAGCAAGAAGCAGTGAAACTCAGATGCTTCGTGCGAACATTGCAAGGACCATCTTTTGTCTGGTATACAAGCTTGCAATCCCGGTCAGTCATCGGATGGGAGGATCTTCGTCAAAAATTCCTTCTTCAGTTTAGCTCAACTTTTCCAAAAACGACAGTTTTCGATCTTACAAGCTTCAAGCAAAGGGAGAATGAAAGAGTCTCTGATTTCATTGCTCGTTGGAAGGGATTAACGTATTCCTTGAGTTTAGCACTCCCTCCGGAGGAATTGTTGCCAATCTGTGTGGCAAATTTGCGTGACGAATAATGCACGCCATTGATCCCTGTGAAATACACAGGAGGGTTTCAAGACCTTACTTCAATCGCTTAGCATATTGAAGATTCCCTTATATAGGCTAAGGTTAAGTCTCATATAATTCTATCAGCTCCAGGAAGAAGAATGGGTAATGCAGAAACTGCTACAGTTATGCTTAAACAAGTACCTGTACCTATATCTACTTCAGAACCTTCATCTTCTCGAAGGAATCCACCTCCTGAACACCAACAACAAAGGCAGTTTCGTCCAAATGATCAAAGAGATCAACGACGAAAACAATTTGAGGATATGAAGAGTAAAAAATACTCTTTCCGAAGTGAGCAAGTTCCTGGTTACTTCATTTCAGCTCTGGAAAATAATTTGGTTCAATTACCAGTGCCGAAGAGGCCAAACAAGGAAGGATATGAAGACCGTCCCAATTATTGTCCCTTTCATCAAATGTTGGGGCATCCCATCCAGGAGTGTTTTGTCTTTAAAGACCTCCTGCAAAAGATGGTCGACTTGGGACAAGTCAAATTGAAGGGTTCTTCAGCTCATGTAGCGTGTATTACCGCTACAGATCCAGAGGAAGGAGGCGAGTGGCAGGAAGTCAAAAGCAAAACTGCAAAAAAATATGATGATTGGATGGTCAGAAAGACAATCAATCGGACCCATTCCATTTTGCGAACTCAATTGAAGAAGCCAATTGTGTCTCCTACAAAAGCTGCAGTAAAGCCTCCATCAAAAGATAAATCCTCAAAAGGGCAGCGCAATTCAAAGAAGAAAGAGGAATCAGGAGAAGATGTGTATGTATCAAAGCCTAAATTGTCTTTGACTCTGGCAGATTTCATGCCATCTACTTCAAAGCCACGGGCACCGTCCCACCAAACAGCACAACCTAAACAGGCTAACCAGGCAGAATCTTTATCAGACGAAGAGTTAATCATTAGTTCTGTTTAATCTCAATGGATGGAGAACTCATCACGACTCCAACTAATGCCAGATTTCTGAAGAAGTATTTTGTATATACACAAAATATTGTTCCCAGAGCCAAAACAGTCACATTGGTTCATATTTTGTCACACATGACACTAAACTGTATTATGTCTTATCTACATGACGTTAAACTGTACAGAAGTTCCTATATTGTGTTCGAGATGACATTAATCTATATTGTGTCCTAGCAACATGACATTAAACTGTGTGGCACTTCCAACGTCCAGCATGACGATAAACTGTAAAAAGTCCCCAGAACTGTTATCCTCGTATTGTTTCACCTTAGTCCTAGCTACATGACTTTAAACTGTACAACACCAGTTCGTCCTTGCTATATGACGTTAAACTATAGAGCAATGGTCCAGTATGACTTTAAACTGAAAATTCGTCCCACACGACATTAAACTGTGAAAAAGTTCCCTAAACCGTCCAGCATGACCTTAAACTGCATCATCCCTGGTCCATGTATATGACCTTAAACTATTTGCAAATCCTTTATGTCCAGCAAGACGTTAAACAGTGACGTCCTAACTACATGACACTAAACTGTATAAAAGACCCTCACGTCCGGAAAGACGTTAAACTATATAATCTCAATGGTCCAGTATGACATTAAACTGCACCATTCACGGTCCATGCATATGACCTTAAACTATTCGCACTTTCGTCTGACATGACGTTAAAATGGTACACTCTTTTGTCCTTACTGCATGACAATAAACTGCACAATCCCCCTTTCGTCCAATATGACGTTAAACTGTATTGTTCCCATCGTCCTAACTACATGACGCTATACTGTACAAGAAGTCCTTAATAGGTCCTACATGACATTAAACTGTATTTTGTCCCTGCTACATGACACTAAACTGTGCAGCACCAATAGTCCTAACTGCAAGAATTTAAACTGCATAGTCCATTTTTTTTATGTCCTACATGACATTAAACTGTGCATCGTTAAGGTTGTTATTACCTCTTGTTTCTCACACCGAGTATGACTCACGTGAGCTTAGAGCGAACAGAAACCATAACACTCCCTTTGGACCACTAACCATGTGTAAGTCCCAACAACATTTTTTATTTTAGATCATTGTCCACAAGAACAAATTGATCATTAATTCATTCTTTAATTGAACTACACAGACTTTGATCCTTTCCCTCCAGGCTGGGTATGTAGGCAACCTCCCAGGCTTCAAGCCCAAAAATAATCTCTTCACATCGGTTCACCACCATCTCATATGATGTTGATTTGTGAAACCGCCCCTGGAATCAATATCTTTACATTGATTCACTTTCGTCCTTGTTATATGATGTAAAATTATGCAACACTTTTGTCCGGTACGACAATTAAACTACAATATTCTTTGATTTCCTAATTTGAGAGAGAACTATTATAGACATTGATTTTTCAATCATGGTTTTCATTTTCAAAAGACTACGTGCATACATGGTAATGCCTAAACTTGTTATCTCAGGTTAAACCATCATTGCACTAAAGTCCCCTTTCACCCTTCACATGTACGAACCAAATTTGTACAAAGGGTAATCCTAGAACTACGTGGACTTGATTCCCATCCTTATGGGATACATAGGAACATTCGAGTATCCCTCGAATCCAGTCCCAAGTCTTTTGGGCCTAACCCCAAATTTCACTTTCAGTCCCTTGGCTGAAAAGTCCTCATGAAAAGACACACTGTGTATTCATTATTATGGTCCGAATTCTATGACCCTAAACTAAGATCACTCATACTTTCGTCCTTCACGACGTTAAACTGCATTTCAAGAACTACGTATGGCTTGATTCTCATTCTTATGAGATACGTAGTGATGTCCAAAATTTCAATTCAGGACCCAGCCACAACATGATTATGGTTATCATTGACCTATGTATCTCTATATACATTGGACAATACCCATCTTTTTGTGTTATAATCCTAACCTTAAATATTTTCAGATCTTCATAACCCTTTTCATGACTTCTAATCACAAAAATGTCAAACTTCTGAGAATTCTTTTGCCTGACTATGCAGCACGTGCCCATAGGTGGCCTTGCATAAACAGTCCACATAAAAGACTTGTCAGGCGAAAGATACTATTTATTTAACCATGCACCCAATGCCCATAGGTGGCCCTGCATATTTCAACCCCCTAACGGGTTTTGTTAAATAATGGTAACTTCATTCTTGGGAAGAATGCATCTTTTGTCCTTATTTGTCTTAAACGACAGTATGTAGGGATCCGCAAAAAAAATAGCAATCCTTAACATATTTGTCCCATATCCTTTTTCATGATCTGAATGTATTCAAGTCTATGGTTTATTCTTCTTCCCTACGTTTGGGTCAGACCTTCGTAGGAGTGATATTCATCCAGTTCTTCGATATTCTTGTTCGGAAATATCTTCTCCATATTCAAGTAACTCTTTCCATACAACAAACTCTATACATTATAAAATTTGAATCTCCATAAACTTTCACTGGCTTTTAGCACTAGGAAAGTAAATTTCTGGGAGTTCTTTTGCCTGAATATGCAGCACGTGCCCATAGGTGGCCTTCCATAAACAGTCCACATAACAGACTTGTCAGCCAAAAGATGATATTTATTTGACCATGCAGCCAATGCCCATAGGTGGCCCTGCATATTTCAACCCCCTAACGGGTTTTGTTAAATAATAGTAACTTCATTCTTGGAAACTACTTCTTCTAATGCCTTTTAGCTCTTTTTCATATCATTCCTCAGATTCAAATATTCTTAAGCCATAGTTTACATTTTTTCCCTCATACTTGAGTATGGTAGTATGTTTTCAGATGAAATTTCAAGGAATTGTGTCAATTCTAATCCATTTCGGTCAAAGCTATTTCGACCTTAAACATTAGCCCCTTAATGTCCGGTATTCACGACTATAAACTGCCCACAAAAGACAAAGGAACTCTGAATAAAAGTCAAGTTCTAGCACACTTGCGCGCTGCCTTCTGTGCACTGATGACTTGTGCACCACCTTTTCCTTTGGATGTCATTGATTTCCTCAGATTCAAATCCTCATTTCTCTCCGGATCCAACTCTGAGGGGGGACTTTTGTTGACGCTCCTTTCGTCATAGAATCTAAAGATCGGAAAAGGGAAATACCTTTGTCCAAAGTGATTCATCCTTTGAAGAAACATCAAAAATCGACAAAGGGATGAACAAGGAGAAAATTGCTCATAGGTCGCGCAAGTTCCCTCATGGTCGCACAAGTACACTTGCGCGCCGCATAGTGGTCGTGCAAGTACTTGTGCGATGCCTTATGGTCGTGCAAGTGACTTGCGCGACCTAAGTGATAAACTGCTCAGTAACCGCCCGGGGTCTTCTCTTGCCTATAAATAGACCCTATGGGCCCCCAATTCGAGAGGATCTTTTTCCCGAAACACGGATTGAAGCTCCCGACGCCCAAGTATCTTCTCAAAGCTTCCGGAACACTTCTAAGGTAATTTCTTACCTAGAACGGAAGATCTAAAGAGATGAAGGAAGGCCTAAGTGTTGAAACTTATCAAACACTTGCGCGCCGATTTATTTCCTTCAATATAACTTGCGCGTCCCTTTTCTGGAAGAACCTCAAGAGGATTCTAAAGGGTTTAAAAAAGAGTCGCTCAAATATTTCAATGCTGGTTGAAAATCGCGCACGTACACCATGTGTCGCGCAGGTATACCTGCGCGACCAAAACTTGCGCGCCCACGGAAGACATGCGCGCCTTTCACGACTTGCACGCCCCTACCTTTTTGGGTGCCCATCTTGCCCATTTTACCCCTCTTATGCCATTACACCTTTCCTTTTCATGATTCAGTCTTCAAGACACTCTTCAAAGCCATTTATAGCATGATTTCTTGATTTTACTTCCTTATCTGAAAGGAATTCTGTGGAATATCTCTCAAAACCTAGTGATTTAAATATCCCTATGTCACTAAATATATAGAGTTCATTCATTCAACCTCATCATTTAAGATGAGAGAATCCTTAACTTGGGAATCCTCCTCAGGAGTAAGCGACAATCATAATCCTTTAACTTGGGCATCCTCCTCAGGAGTAAGCCCCAATTCCAAATCTGGGCATCCTTCTTTAGGAGTAAGCCCCAAATTCTTAAAGTTCCCATACTTGGGCATCCTCCTCAGGAGTAAGCCCCAAACCTTAATCCCTAACCTGGGTCTCCTTTTTTGGAATAAGACTCAGTCATAACCTGGGCCTCCTTTTTTAGGAGTAAGTCCCAGTCATAATCTTGGGCATCCTTCTTAGGAGTAAGCCACAAGTCCCCTAACCTGGGTCTCCCTTTTAGGAATAAGACTCAGTCATAACCTGGGCCTCCTTTTTTAGGAGTAAGTCCCAGTCATAATCTTGGGTTTCCTTTTCAGGAGTAAACCCCAAACCCCCTTAAAATTTCTCTTAACCAGTCCTAATTTACCCTTGATTTGGGTTTCCTTTTCAGGAGTAAAACCCAATCATAAATCCCCTCCTAACTTGGGCATCCTCCTTAGGAGTAATCCCCAAGATTAGAGTATTCAAATCTCCATAAAGCACATATACCTTTATGGACCATGTTCCTGGATTTTCTCCCTAAAAGTGAATCCTAAACCTTCATCTATCTGGGCAGTCATACATACCTAAGCCCCAAACAATTTCTTATGATTGCATCTTTCATGGCACAATTGTCTAATTTTTACCAATACCTCTTATTTCTCACATCGAGAATGACTCACATGAGCTTAGAGTGTAAAAGTAATTATGACATTCTTCTTTGAGCCATCAATCATAAACATCATACTCCATTACTCGAACTACGTGGGTTCTGATTCCTTTTCCAAAACAAAGGATACGTAGGTAGCCCATTTATGGGTTCGATCCCAACTTTGAAATAATCCATGTCCTTCTGAATGACGATAAACTTCAAGTGCCCCACTGAGTGGCATTAAAACCATCCTGGTCATCATAATGACCAAGAGACTTTTATATAAATGTTTTTGAAGGATACCATTGACCAAGAATCTCTAAACAGATACAGATGATTCTCTATTGATGAAGAACCTCGAATACATATAAAATATTATCTATATTTCATGCATATTTAATCATTGATTGTTAAAACTAATGGAAATCACATTTTATACTTGGTAATGTAATAAGGATTCACGAACAAAACTTAAATCTATAAAGAGAGTCCCGGAGTAGACAATAATTCCCCTCAAAAAGGTGTGATGAGTCCGACCTCCCATCCTCTCGACCAATGAAAATTCCTAAGCCTCATCAGTCCACAAGCTAATGAGCGCCTACCTTTGGAAAGTAGGTCCAAACGGATGTGGAATCATTGGATGTTTCCGGTTCTACGAACAAACCCGCTAGAAACTGATCAGAACGTTTGAATCTCTCGTCAAGGAGGTCATCTCCGAAATCCGTGCGAAACAAACATCCTTAGGATGAAAGGTATTATATGGGATATCATGATATTGGAAAAGCTTTGGGAGATGAAATACATCTTGTATTTCGTGATAAAAAATCGGTATTAAAAAAATATAGGCTATTGTCCCAACAATCACTAGAATTTCATATGTCTTGATGTAATGAGGTGACATTTTCCCAGACATCATCAACTATGTATTCCCTAGCCTGGGTGATACCTGAAATAAAACATGATCCCCAACCTCAAACTATATAGGTCATTGATGGTATTCGACATATAATTTCTATCTAGAATGAAGAGTACTCATACACTTTCTGATCAATTGAACAAATTATTTAGTCTTTAGAACAAGATGAGTTCCTAATAGTTCTTCCTTGCCTACCTCTTGCCATCACAAGGGTGAACGACATGGCCTACCATATAATGCCTCAAAAATTATTCATCTGAAACATCACCAAAAAATGGTTATAATAATGAAACTAGATTTTAGGGATATTATTCTCCAAAGAACCACCTAAATCATGGACACATAATGAGAGAAAATCCCATTAAACCTGTATATTCTATTTCGGTTGTCCATCAGTCTGTGGGTGAAAAGCAACGCTTAGAGGCACATGAGTCCCCATATAATTCACAAATAATTCTAGAACATTGAAGATATACAAGTATCCATAATTGAAATTATAGTACATGGAACCATGTATAGTCCTATGATCTAACAAACATTCAGTCTTCCAAACTCAACAACTAAGAAAGTATAATGTATATGAATGAAGTGGGAATATTTTGTTTGTCCATCATTGACTACCAAGATTGAATCTCAACACTTCAACGACCAAGTATAGATGACTATGAAATAAAAATATATATCATCCAATTTTAATTCCAGAATAACAAGTGGCTGTAAGAAGCCTGTGGGTCTCTCGTCCCCCCCTTCACCTGCTGACAGGTGGAACACCTGGTGATAAAGCCTTCAATATGATGATTCATTCTAGGCCACCAATACTTACATCACATATCTAGATACATCGTTGATATTAATAGATTTACTTCCCATTGAGATGTGTGAGATATATTCATCAATTCTTCTATAATAACTACATGAACATAGATATGTCCACGTAGATGTAGGATGTCGACTCAGTCATCAAACAAAATTTGATCGTGGGTTATCTCCTTATATACTATCCTAATGAACTAATCCATTAGGATTTTAAAACTGCATACTCTTTTCCTTCTCATGGAGGGAAGATGTAACTATTTAGGCATAAATGTAAGACTACTCATGAAAATCATGAATCTATAGATGGTTTTCAGAAAAGAGAACCATTAACTTCAATTCATCAATGGATTCCTGTATGGAATGCGCCTATGTTTTCTATATTAGTGGACCAATGACCACATTCCCCTTTTCAGGTGTATAAGAAATCTCAAAATCAAAGGATAATAGATATTTGTCCCATCACCAATGTTTGAGGTACAAGTAACAATGAGAAAAGTATTACAAGATTCTTGTGTGATCGATATACACTAAAAAGTGATCACCATACAGATAATTTCTCCAACAATGTAAGGCATGGAAAAATGATGCTAGCTCAAGGTCATGCATCAGGTTATATCCCTCATGAGGACACAAAAGTCCATATCCATATGCAACAACATTGTATTCCGGCATCAACAATGTTCCAATCCCAATTCCTGATGTATCATAGAACACAATATTACCTTTTATAGGTTCAAGAAGAATTAGAATTGGTGTCGAGACAAGCCTCCCGTTGAGTTCCTAAATGTATTTATTATAGGCTTCTAACCGTAGGATATTAACACATTTCCTTTCAAGTTGAGTAAGAGGTGAAGAAAGAAAAGATATGTTCTATATTAAATATCTATAATATCAAGAAATCTCTATGACACTCTTGATATCAAATATGTTCATAGAATGTTCCTAGGAAAATACAGCACTAACCTTTTCATGGTGAAAAAAATCAAATTTTAAAATAATATAACCTATGAAGTGGACCATGTCGATCCATAAGTTTCCCTTAGAAATCTTGTCATAATTTATATGCTCTCTCAGTGTACTCTAAATGATCTCATGTTATTTGGAATGGCCTTTAAGAGTTCATGAATAAACCAAGATTTCATCCACAGAGAGAACAAAACAGTGTCCAAATAGGGGTGTATAACCTATTCATCAAAGCCATGAAAATTGTAGGAATGCTTATAAGACTGAATGACATAACAAGAAGCACATACAGAACATACCTAATACAAAAAGATGTTTGAGGTAAGTCTAATGGTCTGACTCGCACATGAAGATAACCCGACCATAGGTCGATCTTAGAGATCACCTTTTTTCCATGGAGCTGGTCAAATAAATCATCTAATTGAGGAAGTGGATATCTGTTTGTGACTGTAATTTGTTTCATCCATATGTAATCAATTCATAAATGAATCTATTCAACCACCTTCATAGTAAAAAATCATAGTTGAAACCCAAGAGGATTTAATGGTCTATATATATCCTTTGGAATATAGATCCTCTTTATGCCACTTGATCTTTATAAGCTCATTAGGTTCAACCATATATGGAGGAATGGACACTGGAGCTACACTGAGAATAAGATCAATTGTAAACTCAACCACTCTCTAAATAGTTAATCCAAAACAATCATTGGGAAAGACTTCTATAAAACGATAAACTACTAGAGGGAAATCAGTTTGAAGAAGACCCTGAACCACCATGAGAATACATTCAATCTGATAGGACACGTCACCTATCCCAGGATGATTCAGGTCATAACTCCCAGCCTAGGCACCCAAAAACTTCTTAAAAGATAACTGCCTCATTATAGTGATCTAAACGACACCCTATGACAACAAATGTCTAAAAGGCATGATATCAGACTAAGAAATCCATCCCTATAATGACATTAAAGCCCTTCATATCAATAAAAATGAGATTTCACTACAATGAGTAAAACCCAACCTCAAGGGGACAATCTATGCAATAGTGTATTCCCTCCATCCCTATTCCCAATAGTGAATCGAGGGTCAATACTCCAAAATGATATTGTATCTATATTCCATGATATTCCACGATAGATACAGAAATGGAAGAGTTTTAAGCACATGTATCAAACAACATAGAGGCAATAATGGAGGATACTAGAATTTTAAATCTTATTGTACATGGTCATATAGCCTTATCCTTGGTATCAGCTATAAATCATGAAACTAACCTGATCCTCGATCCTATACAAAAAATGGAATACCACAACCATGATTTCTTTACTTGTGATGCTAGTGATCAGGGGTTAGAGTACCACTGTTACGACCACCTCCTAGGATAACATTTAAGTTCTATTAGAACTCCTCGACTGACACTGTGAAAAAGAAATCTCTCTTGTAGTTGGAGCCTATGATAATACTTTTTCACTTGAAGCTAGAAAAACAGTCTTGCAGAAAGATAGAGGATGACCCAAACAGTCGTAATACTGATATTCAATAGGTTATCTGTTGTTTTGGGGCTTCGTATGCCCTTATCTTCCAAATTATGACACACCAAAATATCTATCATACTAGACATTGTGGTTTCCACTACCCTGAAGAGACATCCTAAAGGAACATCTCCTACCTCTAGAAGAACTACTAGCCTGACTTGACACTTATTCTTAATCCCAGTAACTGTGACCTCCCTACGGTAACATTCAGTGATACGGGCTAGATCATCTATTGTAGAAATTGTATGAAGGTGAATGACATTCACTTGAGTTCAGATGGTTTACCGAAGACCATCCTCTAAACTTATAGCTTGAGAATTCTCATCACCAGCTAGATGCGGTGAAAATCACTAAATATCAGTGAAAATATGGAATATTCTATATCTTACATAGAACCCTACTCGAGATTCATGAATTCTATGGATCTGTCAGATCTCAGGGCCTAAGGAAAGAACTAATCATATAAGGTAGTCTGGATATCAACCCATAACATGCCCTGATGATGACTGACCTTGGTAACCACATCCCACATATGCATGGACGAATCCCAAAGCCTATATATAGAAATCTTGAAAATCCACTCTGGAAGAATTTCTAGAATTTCAATGGTAGACATCGTGGTCACTATCCAAGACTCAGCATTGTGAGAAACACCGTCCCCTAAAAAATTAGAAGGACGCTACTGTTGGAACTCAAGGGTAAATTATCCACTGTAAATGCAACCATTGGGGTAATTTTCATGTACTACATTAGACATAGAATACTAAAATGGACATGGGAGTCAGTTCCCAAATCAATTGCCGCAGGCGGTGCTTCATGTGGCACCCCTTAGCTTAGAGTGGTGGCTTAGTACCCACCAAGTCTGGTGCATGGTCATCACCAACCTCATTGTGAATGCCACATGGACGTCATGGTGGAATTGGTCTATAAATACAAAGAAAACACCTCAGTATAGGTATAGAAGTATAATATTGTATCACTAGTTGATCCAAAATGTACAAAAACTCACTAACCGAGGCATACTACCCCAAACTACCTGCTGAGATAGGTAGGTATCAGTAAGTTCTCATGTATAAGTTACGTTTCTTATTGTAGTTAATTTCATGGTTCACACCTTTAAAATTAATATAAAAGATAAATAAGGATAAGGATGGGCAACGAATTATTTTTAGAATTTAGGATGAACTTCATAATTGATATCCATTATTGATGAAATAGTTTTTATACACCTTTCACGATAAATAACACCCCATTACTTAAAACATAATGGATTGACTTAGAAAATTACACATCCCATGCCATTATGGCCCATAGACGTCATGACTTCAGACAATAAATCACTCAATCATAACTAATAATAATACATGTACAAGCAATAATCACCACATCACTCAACAATCACATGCATATCATGCAATACAAATTATTATATTCCCATATATTGAATGTAGTTATTGAAGACATGCGAATTCTACGTGCATGTAATGATGCATGTAGAAATGATCCTTGCCATCACATCATCAAGATAAGGATGAAGTAAATTCTAAAAAATAGAAATAATAAAAAACACCACATGACAGGTGTGTCACCCAATGGTGAAATAATATCAAATGTAAATGGAAAATGAAGAATAACAACTCTAATTTAGGAAAAATTGTTTTTAGCCTGAACAAGAGTTCGTGATGCCCAATAACGGGTTATGAACAAGACCAAAACATTTATATTCTTCAAAATATTTTCTCTAAAGAGTAAAGAAAATACCACCTCTAATACCACCTTGTGATGCCCCAGACCTGTATTCCACTTAATGGGTGCCCTAAGCCCAGTGGCCACATGGCCTCAACGATATATCCCCAAATGCAAGATGTTGTCGACTAGCAGCTAGGCCATAGCGTGTGTCCATGAGAATATTATTCCCTCATTATTAGAGTTTATTATAGTGGAAGAATATAGATAGTAGTAAATATAAGAAGCTATAAAAATAAATATTGGATGAAAACTGAGGTAGTAGATAAATGATAATAACAATAATTGTATCAACTGAATCAATAATGATGTAATGACATGTCACTAGAAAACTATAAAACATGGAGAAAAAAAAGAACATGTTTCACTATGTAGAAGAGAACATTGGATACTCCAAGAATCATGATATCATACTCGGTCATTTTTCATTGAATCTTCATACTAATAGCACGAAATAACGTTTGTGAAGTTGTATTCCACCCTTTATCAACAACTACAACCATGTAATCTACGCCAGGTACCAAACGATGCCATAGAGGTTGTGAGACAAATCTCAATAGTCCACCAGCAATATTTATTATAACATACATCCTATTAAATAGAATATAGCTGTGTACAAGCACGAATATGTAATTAAAGAATTTCGTACAATATAACTACATACCCATTTACCTACATTATACATCAGAAAATGTTTGAACATGAAACCTATTTATTGATTATGTAATCACCATTTAATGTTAATAGGTCACATAAAGATCATCCAAAACTGACATCTCCTCCTGATAGTATAAGTTGGGAAGGTCCCAAGATGTAACAAGGGAACCTGGAAAAGATATTCAGTGAGGGAGTTCTAGGGTAATAAAATAGGTAATGTAGATCTCACAAAATTCTAACTCAGTAGTATATAAGCCTAGAAAAAGGGATAGCGAGTAATTGAAGAATCTTAATCCAAAGAGTTTCTTAAAAACGAACCTACCAAGTCCAGGGGGATTGGCTAAGAAAATACGGGGCTGGGCAAGGACTGGGACCAGTGGCCTTTCAACATGAAACCTAGTAGCCAATGCTTGATTCTATGAGTGTATCTATAAAAGGAATCATCCTTAAAAAATACTTAATCTTGAGTTAAATCAAGAATTCACATTTAGGATCTTTTTTGGATTATAATTTTGGAGAATAAGGCCATAACTATTACATATCAACCCGAATATTTCAATCTATACACATCTACTATAATCGATTATTCATGGAAATGAGATTCATTAAATAAAAAAAGAGTTATTTTCTTGATATAAATATTCTTGAATACTATTTTTCTCTTACCCTTCTTTATAACCTGTGAAAAAATTTAAAAAACATTGGATAAGAATTAAAAGCTCAGAAAGGGTTATAAAATAAGGAATTAAAAAATTATCCCATAAATAAATACAAAATAGTGAAACCATACTTTTCAATCAGAACATACCTTTTGAAATCATAAGATTCACGAATGGAACAAAGACATAATAAATTATAAAGGTAAATTATGGCATTCATAACATACTTACATTTTTTATATCATAGTTATATAGGGAGTCACACTTGGAAAACACATCAATGTATATCTCCTAAATCACTTAATAGAAAAATTAACATTTTCCTCTGTCATGTTACCCAATGAATTGGAGAGAAATCTCAGGCTCACCCGCCCTTGGTTTGTAATAGAACCACCCATATACGTAAATAATTCCCAAAAACAATAACATATTGATAACACATAAAACAAGCATAATGGAACGATAAAATTTCAACATTGCAATAACAACATATCGTCTAATGTTTTTTACATTATCAATGCTATATCAAACCATTTTTAAAATCATTAAAAACATTTAATAATGATAATATTGAATCAAAGTCCCCGCTACCAATTTAAAACATTTAAATAAATTATCATTTGAAAACTTTAATTTCTTATAAATAAATCCTTAAAACCATTTTTAAAACATGGAAATTAATGAGAACTATTTAGAATAATAAATCACTAAAACATTTAAAACAATATTTTAGTTAATGAGTTTTTTACTAAATGAAATATTATTGAATACAAATAATTGAAGAATACCATTTAATAAAAATGGGTAATATCTATAGAATAAATTAATTATAGATATAATAAACAAAAGGACCAAATATACTTTATATAAGTGTAAATTGGTGCATAATAAAAATGAAGTCTGAAGGGAACGTAAACTGATATGAAATCCCTTATAAAGACTATATCCGTATATTAAGGATTAGTCTATTACATAATTATGCGTGACAAATAAGAATACAATCAATATAAGGGGATATTAAGTGTGAAACAATCTGTGGTTAATCAAAACATTTTTATAATAAGACATAATCATGATGTATATGTTGATACCAAAGTATTGAAATTGTGTGAAGAAGTTCCCTTCCAGAAATTTACCTCCCTAACAACATCACTTTAAAATTTAGAAAAGCAGTTAATGAGATTGAAAAGGGAATCACATCATGTGGAGATAAAATATATATCAATAATTATATATAAGTACATTTCCTAACCTAATAATAATTATATTAAAAGTAATAATAATAAATAAGTCTTTTAAAAGAGGAGGGTGAATGGATCCCTTTCTAATTTGTTAACTTTTGATACATTCACCATGTGAAAGAAGGATCATAAAATGAAGATTTAATAACCCCAAAAAAAGTATATTAAACAATGAATAAAATAATGAGTAGTTAATACACCACACAAAATAAAATAGTGGAAATATACCATGAATCTCACAAGAATAATAAGTGATATTAAAACCCCTTACCACATTGTAATCCATCGAGTTGTATGACCAAAAGTGAAATAACGCCAAATTATTCACATCGTGACATGAATATAAATAGAATAATGAAAATGTATATCAAATGGATGTAAAAAATACATCACATGCAATAAATTAGTGGTGAACAATGGAAATCTAATGAAATAAAAAGTGAGATAAGAAATCCCATACCTCTTGTCTGAATTCACTCATTTGTTCCTTGTTCATCCTAAACAATAAACATAAGTTAATTTATACTTTATTAAGACCCCTTTTCATGTTTATTACTCTTTTTATATCACTTATTACAATTTTATAAACATTATGTAATCATTTAAGTAAATATGGGTCGTTTTGTCGATATTTGGTACATGAGTCAAAAATGAACACCTTATAATTACTAGTTGTCCATGTGGTCAAACTTCCATTATATCCAGAATGATATTCATGATTTATATATCATATATATCATATATATTAATTATATATCTATATTTATAATATTACATAACATTTAGAGGTATGAAAATAAATGCACCGTTCATGGAGACGTAAATCCAAACCTATGCATGAATGATACTTTCTTTCCTATTTTTTATTTAATGGAATGAAATAACAATGATAAATAGGTATATGATAATTACAGTATAATATAATATATAAATTCATTAACTTCATCCTTTAAACATCCCATGTACGGAATGAGCGTGTCATATCACTTTGAGGGGATGGTAGTCCGCACTTCCTCAAATTAAATTATCACGTTTACCCATAATGGAAACCATAACGGTATGCCATAAATGAAAAATATAGAAGAATAAATAAAAAATAAACATAATATATATCATTTATATATATTGTTACATCTTAATGGCCACCATGAGAGGAGGTGGATGATAATTGAACAATCATCGTTTATAGAGGCGTAAATTTGCAATCCATAGAAACTGTATGTTTTTCACCAAATAGATAGAGGTGGGTGTTAGAGTAGTTAGAACCCTTATCATAACAAAAACCTAGTTTATTAAAGATACTGGTGTTATTATAAATGAAATGAATAAAAAGGGTTTAGAGGTTGGAGAATTAAAATAAATGAAAATAATTTATGAGAAACTGGTGCCATTAATTTGGGTAACTCCCTTTGGTTCGAACCAAAGTGACTTCTTAAAGTGAATTTTGCCTTTGTTAAGGCTACTAGGAGGGAGAGAGGGATTTTTAGAGCATATTTGGGAACTTTTTGGATAATGAAAGTGGTTTGAAAAGTGATAGTAATGAGTTAGAAGTGAGGGCTTTTTATAAGGGAGAGGAGGTGATCTTTAGGAAAGTCTAAAAATATTATTTTATTTTATAATGATTTTCAGTTTCAAAAATCCAAAACTAATTAATGTCCTAGATAAGATGACTCATGGTAAAAAAAATTCATCCAATAATAACTGGACTAGTTTTGGATGATATTTTAATATTAATAATTATATTTATTTAAATCATTTATTAACGAAGTAAATATGACATCGTTTTTGTGTCATAAATAATTTTATTTATTTGAAATCTAAATATTATAAAAAACACCTTCATGTAGGAAATATTATATTATTTAAAATAATTATTTATTGTCAAAAAGATAATTTATATAACCCCATGTAAAAATTAATTTACTAAAATATATTTTTATAGTTCAATTTTGACATTACATTAAATTAATTTATCTAAAGTGTCATTATCACTTCCAAGTGGCACCGTGGGGTGAAACAATTGACCCAACAATGCCCATGGATGGACATGACTCGTCAAATTAGGTTAATACTAGTGTTGTGGTAAATATGTGTAATTATAATATTCATTTTACTTTGAATTACAATATTTACATTTAACCATAGTAAATAAAAGTCTAAAGTAACTATTCACCAAAAAATTATTTTTATCTAATTGAACCATCTGTTACATACCAATAACAAACATTTATTTCATATTTTAAAATGCCAATTCACAGAAGCATTAAAATTTAATTTATATAAAAAATTCAGTTTTTTAACTACTACTTAGTGGTTTCACTATTCATCCAAAATTGATGTTTTTCAAAAAAATACTAAAAATTCAGCCAAAGCTATATATGATATTCCAAATTCAAAAATTATACCTATTTTAAAAAATTAAAAACATATAAGTTATATAAATTAATTTAAAATTATTTCACGTTGTTAAAAGAAATATAGTGTTTTTAAAAAACATTATCTATTAAAAGATTGAGACTAATTTATGTCAAATTTCAATGTGAAATTAATTACTATGACCACAATTGGATTAAATGGTGAAAATAAAATCTAATTATACTTTAAAAAATTTAAAATGATAATCTACTCATATAAATAAAGTAGATTAAAAATCAGATTTGAATTAAAATACATTATTTTTCACTATTAATTAAAAATGAATTTTATCAGAAAATTACAAAAAAATTACCCATATTCAATTTTGGTGTCCCTATTCTAAAGAATAATTTTATTTATTAAAATAAAATTTATAAAAGTGACCAAAAGTATATTTAAAGAGGGTTCTCCATCAATAATCGTTAAATCAATCATTTAATAAATATTAGTGAATTTATGCTTAAAATAGAAATATTTTCTTATTTAAGACCTATATCTTTTATGGGATAAATGAAAAAACATTTAAGAAAATGTATAATAATTTTTTAGTTAGTTATATTCATTCCCACCATTACAACAACTAGTCATTAACTACAAGTTAAAATAATAACATATTAATATTTTTTAATATGACCCAACGTTGTGTGCATAGGTAGATTTCAAAGAAATACATTGTTGTGTATAGGGTACACCATCAATATAGCATCCAATTTAAAGTATAATTAATAATTAATTTACAAATATTAATAAATTTGAAAAATGTCATATTCATTATTTAACTAGGATGATACATCCTTCCCCCCGTTTGGGAATTGTGGGTTCGTAATTTTAAAATTGGGTTTAGAAACATCATTGAATGTACCATATTGGAAAAAGAGCCAATAAATCTATCACTTCAAAAATAAAGGAAGATAAGTACCAAGGTCACCCGAGATAATAAATACTAGGATTCTATGTAGGAAAACATGGATATGGAAGAGAAAACTAACCCTTAAGTTCTTATAGAGTGTGATAGAAAACATGATTAGGATAAAGTTAACCACCAAAAAATAACAAGCTTATGATGTCTTAAACAGTCTTTGATTACCTAGTAGAAACGTAAACCATCACAGTTTCTTTACTTACATTTTTATAATTTTGATGAATTAATTTACTATATATAATAAGAACATAATGAAATATACTTACATTTATGTAAAGATTCATCCTTTAATAAGTTCCTACCAAAAACTAATAATTTCTCCAAACAATGGGCATTCAAAAAGACGTGGTCACATAAAAATCACAAGAATCGTCATATATAGAATCACATAATCCTCATAAGAAGAAATATATAGTTCCCTTTTATATAGACATCAACTAATAAAAAATGGATATTACGAGATCATATAATCCCCAAAAGGATTATCCAATATAAAATGAAATACTACTATTAATCTTCCAAATTCATCATAAAGTACACAATGTTCAAGAGAGACAATCTGATGCCAAATTGACCTTAAAATTATTCAAAATAATCCAAACTATGATTGAAACCCCAAAATCAAAACGATTTATTCGCATACTCTTCAACGATAAATATTAACATTTAACTCCGAAAACATAAAATACTCTTAAGGTCTCATACAAAAGCATAATTAAACAAAATAACATATTATTTATGATAAGTTAATCATTTCCATAAATAACTCAAATCGCTATATTTCCACAATAAAAACATACATTATTCCACAAGAAAATTTCACCCATTACACCACAAATGTAATACTATAGTATTCTATTTTTCATAAGAAAACAGTGTTCCCAAAAGATAGAACATCTTCTAAAATTACATTTATTACTTAATCACCAAATCATTTTCTTAAACTAAGGATATCCATTTGATAAAAAATACAATCCCAAATCATCTTATTCTTGATCAATAAAATCATTTAACTAAAATTAATAAGTAATACTATCAAGGGGCTTCACATAGTCTAGTAGTATCTGATAAATCTGAATCACAATTTTGTTGTGGGTTCCATTCCCGCACCATTATCCGACGTGATGGGTTGTCACACAGTCTGCGTGTTGTCCTATTTATTAAACTCAAAAATAACCCTAACATTTATTAACATCAATGTTTTCCTTATATATCTCATTTTTGTCCCAATTCATTTTGATCTCAACATTTTAATTCTTGAATTCTTATATATATTTTCATTTTTTTATTTCACCACCATATGATAAAATAAAACGATCCCCCTAAAAAAGAACATCATACCTTGATCATGGTGTCAACTTGGTTTCATTATCATCATGTTCACATAGGTAGAATGTAAATAATTGCAACAATGATTTACAAATCCTTCAAAATAATTTTCTTCCTCCATCCAAATACACTATGTACAACATGGGTCATATGTGTTCATAGAAAAACAATTTTGGAAAATAATCTTGTTTGACATATAATTTAAAAAAATATTGGAAAACATGATTTCTATAAAACAGTTGGACCGAATTTGAGTTGAATAATTCAATTTATGGTTCATTTAAAATACCATAGGTATGTGCTAAGAGACTATATTGTAAAAGAAAATATAAATAGTTTTCTCAAGGTTCTCCTTCATTAGCACCTTTTTCAGAATCATAATATGCTTCAAAATCATGTGATAATGTAAAATATATTAAAATACTTTGATAATACTTACCATTCTAGAAAATATGAGAATATTGTGAAAATAGGATTTGTTTAAATACAAACCTTTATCTATGATGATATATATCTATAGTTGAGGAGTTTGATATTGAAAACAACTTCTTGTACGTGATTTGTATTCTAGAAAAAATTCATAATCATCTGAACATGACTTTGCAATAATTATTCCCAGAAAGTCATCAGGAAGATATAGGAATTTCATTTGAGATCCTCTTCCTTCCATTTGTAACTAACATTAATTGATCTGAAATTGTTATAAAACATGGTTTTAACTGAACTAATAGACATAAGGAATAACCATTGGTCTAATGAAAACTCTCAATCTTGAATGTTTTCTAAACTGGTCTCTGATACATAATATAAGGCCCCAGACTTAAACATTACTTAATCCTGTGTTAAATCTAGAATTCAAATTTAGGATCTTTTTATGTTTAGAGTTTTAGAGAATTAATCCATAACTATTAAATATCAATATGCATATTAAAAATTAGAAACTTCTAATATAACCATTTTTCACAACAATTATACACATTAAATAAAACGAGTGTTTTTTTCTTGATATTAAACTTCTTGAATACTTTTTTACTCTTACCCGTCCCTATAAACTATGGAAAACATTTCAAAAACATGGGATGAGCATAAAAATCTCATTATGGGTTATAAAATAAGTAATGAAAATATTATCTTATCAATAAATACAAAACAGTGAAACTCTACTTTTCAATCAAAATATACCTTATAAATCATATGATTTATGAATAACACATAGAAATCATAAATAATAAGGGTAACTTATTGAATTCATAACATACATACATTATAGCTATTATAGATAAATATAGAGTCCTATTTGGAATACCCATCATAGTATATTACCTAAATCACTTAGGATAAACATTAATGTTTACCTCTATCACGTTACCCAATCCATGGGAGAGCTATCTCGGGCTCACCAGTTGTAGGTTTGTCATGGAACCACCCGTATATGTAAACAATGCCCGAAACCCAAAACATATTCATAACACTTAAAACAAGCATAAAAGAAAGATAAAATTTCCACATTTCATTCACAACATATCATTTAATGATTTTGACATCATCAATTCTTTATCAAACCAGTTTTGAAATCATTTAAAAAATTAAATAAAGAGATTTTTTAATCAACGTTTCCCATACCACATTCAAATGTTTAAAATAATTATCATTTGAAAAAAGTAATGTCCATATAAATAAATCCTTAAAACCATTTCTAAATCAAGGACATTAATGTGGAATATTAAGACTAAAAAATCATTAAAACATTTAAAATGATATTTTAGTTAAAGAATTTCTAACCAAATGAGATATGCTTGAGTATAAATAATTGAGGAATAAAATTTAATCAAAACATTATAATATATTGAGAATAAAGTTATTAATGCAATTTATTCCAAAGGATATAATATACACCATATAAATGTGAATTGGTACATAACAACAATGAAGTCAATAGGGAATGCAAATTGAGAAAAATCAATTATAAAGTGTATATCCTTATATTAAAGATATATCAATTACATTATTATGAGTGAAATATAAGAAAACACTCAAAATAAGTGGTTATTAAGTGTGAAACAATCTGTTATCATTCACACATATTTATAACATGCTATAAGCAAGAAGTATAAGTTTAACCCAATGAATTGAAATCAGGAGAAGAAGTTCCCATACAGAAATTTTAAAGCCTAACGACATCACGTCAAAATTCATAAAATGATTTGATGAGATAGAAAAGGGTATCTCATCACATGTACATAAAATTTACATCAATAAGGATATATAAGAACATATCCCAACAGAATAAGATGTATATTAAAAGATATAACAAAAAGGAGACTATTAAAAAATGAGGGTGAGAGGTACCCTTACCGATTTGGTAACTTATGAAACATTAACTATAGGAAAGAAGGATTTGGAAATAAATATTTAAGTACCCATAAATTAATTTATATTACACAATGAATACAATCATGAGCAGTATATAAAAAATTCAAAAGGAAATAGAAGTAATATTGCACGAATCATATTGGAATAAGAAGTGAGATGAAAATCCCTTACCGCGTTGTAATCAATCGAGTTGTAACCAAATGTTAATAACCACTGAATGATTTACAGAATAACATGAATATAATTAGAATAATTTTAATTTATATCATATGGTAGTAAAAAACACACCACATGCAATAAATTAGAGGCGAACAATTGAAATCTCACGAAATTAAAAGTGAGATAAGAAATCAGATACCTCTTGTTCGATTTGACTCATTTGATCCTTGTTCATCATAAGTAATAAAAATTAGTACATTAATACATGATAAAAAACCTCTTATATGTTTATAATTCCTTTTATATCACTTATAACCATGTTATAAACATTATGTAATCATTTATGTTAATAATGGTCATTTTGAAGATAATTGTTACTTGAGTAAAACAAATAGACACCTTATAATCACAAGTTGTCCAGGTGGTCAAAATTTTATTATATACAAATAGATATTCATGATTTATATATCATATATGTCATATATATTCATTTTATATATGTATTTATAATATTACACAACATTTAGAGGTATGAAATGAAATGCACTGTTAATGGAGACGGTAAGCCGTACATACGCATGCATGCTAATTTCATTTATATATCATATTTAACAGAATGAAAACATAGTTACACATATTTTTATGATAATTATAGTATAATATAATATATAATTTAATTAACTTCATCCTTTATAGGTCCCACGTATGGCATTAACCAGTCATATCACTTTGAGGGGGTGGAAGTTCGCACTTCCTCCAATGAAATTACTGCGTTTACACAAAATGGAAACCAAAAAGGTATGATATAAATGAAAAATACCGAAGAGTAAAGAAAAATAAAAATAATATATATCATATATAAATACAGTTCCCTCTTAATGGTCACAAAGGGAGGCAGGAGTAGATAATTGAACAATCATCGTTTCTTAAGGCGTTAATTTGGAATCCACAGAAACATTATGTTATTCACCCATTAAATGGATGTGTGTGTAGGTTTAGTTAGAATACTTATCATAAAAAATACCTAGAATATTTAAGATAATGGTGGTGTTGTTAAAGAAATGAATAAAAAAAGTTAAGGGGTTGAAAAAGTAAAATAAAAGAAAAGAATTTAAGGAAACTGTTGCCTTTAATATTTGTAACTCCCTTTGGATTGAAAAAAAATGTCATCATGATGTTTCTTATTACTAAGTTAAGGCTTCTATAATTAATAGATGTATCATGAGAGCTTATATGGCTAGGTGATGGGTGAGCGAGGGTGCTTGAGAAGTGTGAGGAATGAGTTATAAATGAAGGATTTTTATAAGGGGGAGGAGGGGCTCATTAGGAATGTGTGGAAATATTATTTTATTATATAATGATTTTCGGTTTTTAAAGGTCAAAAAATTATTAATGTCGAAGATAAGATGACTCATGGTAGAAATAAATTCTTCCAATAAAAAATTTATACGTTTTGGATGTTATTTTAATATTTATAATCCTATTTATTTAAATCATTTATCAATGAAGTAAATAATTCATCATTTTTGTGTCAAAAATAATTTTATTTATTTAATGTCTAAAAATTATAAAATTGAAACCACAATGCAGGAAATCTTTTTATCTTTCCAATGAATATTTATAGTCGAAATGATATCTTATATAACCTAATGTAAATATTAATTTACTAAAAGATATTTGTTAAAGTCAATTTTGTGTTTACATTAGATTTATTATTCTAAAGTGTCGTTATCACTATCATGTGGCTCCATGGGGACCCCAAATTGACCCAAGGATTCCCATGGTTGGACATGACTCATTAAAAATGGTTTTTACTAGTGTTAAGGAAATTTTTTATTATTATAATATTCCTTTTACATTGAATTTTCCAACTAACCTTTAACCACAGAAAATGAAAGTCAAAATTTACTATTCACCAAAACAAATTCATCTTATTGAACCTCATTTTAATTAATAATAAAAAATATGTATGTTAGATTTACAAAATACAATTAACTGTAGCGGTAAAATTTCATTTAAAAGAAAAAAGTCAACTTTTAACTACTACATGGTGGTTTGACTATTCATCGAAAGTTGATGTATTTGGGAAAAATACAAAAAATTAAACCTAAGATATATTTTATATTTCGTATTCAAAAATGATTGCTATTTTACAAAATTAAAAACATAGAAGTTGGATTAATTTATTAAAAATAATTCGCATTGCCAAAACAAATAGGGTGTTTTTAAAAAACAATATCTATCAAAATATTAACAATTGTTTATATCTAATTTAATAGTGAAATTAATTCTAATTACAAATATTTGATTAAATGGTAAAAATATAATCTAATTATAAATTAAGACCAATTAAAAATATAATTTAACCATATAAATAAATTATATTAAAAATCATATTTGACTTAAAATAAAATATGTTTCAATATTCATTAAATAATGAATATTATCAGAAAAATAGAATAAAATACCCAATCAAAATTTTGGAGTCCCGATTCTGATGAAAAATTTAATTTGGTAAAATATAATGTATAATAGTGAAAAAAACATGATTTGAAGAGGTTTATCCATCAAAAGGTGGTAAATCGACCTTTTATTGAATTTGAAAGTATTTATGCTTAAAGTCAAATTATTATTTTATTTTAGGACTCTAAATTTTATTAGATAAATATAAAAACATTTAACAAACTTGTACACTCATTTTTTAGTTAGTTCTGTTCATTCCCACCATTACAACGACGAGGCGTTAATTACCTTTTAAAATAATATTATATTATTAATTTTCAGTATGACCAAACTTTGTGGGAAACATAAGATTTCAAAGAAACCAAATGTTGTGTATTGAGGATTCCAACTAAAATCACATCCCCTTTACAGTAAAATATATAATTAATTTAAAAATAATAATAAATATGAAAAATGTCATATTCATTATTTACCTAGGATGTTACATCCATGCCCCTTTTTGGGAATTTCTACCTCACAATTTCAAAATTGGGCTCGGAAACCTCAATAAAAGTCTGACATCGGAAAAAGAGTCAATAAATCTATCACTTTAAAATAAAGGATGTAAAGTACAACGGTCGGCCGAGATAACCAATTCAATGATTCCATTTAGGAAAACATGGACATGGAAAAGAAAACTAACTGTCATGTTCTGATAAGAGTAATAGAAATCATGATTAGGAAAAAGTTAACCACCAAGAAATCAAAAACTTATTATGTGCTAAACGGTCTTTGAATACCCAGTAGAAATTAAACCCAATAACATTTTTGTTTTATGTTCTATTTCATAGTTTTGAGGAATTCATTTACAACATAGAATAAGAATAAAACATACTATACTTACCGTCTAGTTGAGTTCTATCATTAATATGTTTCTACCAACAACTTATCTTTTCCCCATACAATGAGCATTCAAAAAGACTTGGTCACATCAAAAGCACAAGAATGATCATCTAGAGAAAATCATAATCCACAAAAGAAGAACTATATAGTTTACATTCTATTATACATTAACTGAAACCAAAACGGCTTGTATGAGATCATATAATCCCCAATATGGATAATCCATTATAAAAATAAATACTACTATTAATCTCAAAAATTCAACAAAAATTACTAAAAGTTCACCATAGACTATTCAATAAACAATTTTCCATAAAATTGTTAAAAATAATACAAACTAAGATTGAAACACAAAACACAAAATGAATTAATCACATTATCTTCCACAAAAAATATAAAAAATTAACTCCAAAAACATATACTACTGTTAAGGTCTCATTCTGAATCATGATTAACTAAATCACATATTCTCTATGATTGGTTAATCATTTCTATAAATAACCCAAATGGATATATTTCCACAATAAAAATAGATATTGTTCAAAAATAAAATTTCAATGATTGAGTCACAAATTTAATCCCATAGGATTCTATTTTTCTTATGAATACAGTGTTCCCAAAAGAGAGAACGTCATCCAAAAATACATTTTTCACTAAATCACCATATAAGTTTCTTATACTAAGGATAACTGTTTGATGAAGCATATGATTCCAAATCATCTTATTCTTCATCTATAAATTCATTTAAATAAAAAGAATAAATCATACAATCCTGAGGCTTCACGTAGTCTAACGGTTTTCAATAAATCCCATTTACACTTTGGTTATTGGTTCGATTCCCATAGCTCTTTCGGATGCGATATGTTGTCACATAGTAAGTATGTTGTGATTTTTATAAAAATCAAAAATAACCCTAACATATTTTAACCTCAATGGTTTCCTTATACCTCTACTTTTCATACCAATTCATTGTGATCTCATAATCTTAATTCATGAAGTATTATATATATTTTCATTTATTTATTTCACTACCATATAATAAAATAAAATGATCCCCCAAAAAAAGAACACCATACCTTGATCATGGTGTCCACTTGGTTTCATCATAATATTTTTCACGTGGGTAGAAGGTCTATGAATTGTAAAAACAATTTAGAGATCCTTCAAAATAATTTTCTTCCTTTTTATAAATACACCTTGTACAACATGGTTCATATGAGGGTTCATAGAAAACCAGTTTCATAAAATAATCATGTATGATATATTATTACAAAACATATGATAAAAATTATTTCTATAAAATAGACGGACCAAATTTGAGTTGAATATTTAAATTAATGGTCCTTTGAAAATACCAAAGGTATGTTATGAGAGTCTATATTATAAAAGAAAATATAAATAAGTTCTTCAAGGGTCTGCTTCTTTAAAAATTTTCCAAAATCATAATATTCTTCAAAATCTTATGATAAAGTAAAATATTTGAAAATTCCTTCATAATATTTATCTTTCGTGAAAATATGAGAATATTGTGAAAATATGATTTGTTTAAATACAACCCATGATCCTCAATAATATCAAGGAATATTGGAGGTGTTTGATATCTTAATCAACTCTTTGCAGGTGATTTTATGCTATAAAAATATTCACAAGCATCTGAACATGAATTGGCAATAATTATTGCATAAAAGTTATCTGAAAGAGATATGAATGTCACTTGAGATCATCCTCCTTTAATTTTTAACAGAAATTACATTACATAAAAAAGTTATAAAACATGGATTTAACTAAAATTATATACATAGGGATAAACCATGTGTCTAATAAAAACTCTTAATCCCTAAAGTTGTCTAAACCGGCCTGTGATGCCAACTATAAGGCCCCAGTCGAAAACATTACCTAATCTTGAGTTAAATCAAGAATTCGAAATTTAGGATCTTTCTAGGTGTAGATTTTTTGAGAATTAGGACATAACTATTACATATCAACTTGAATATTACAATGTATACACTTCTACTATAATATATTATTCACAAAAATTAAACTCACTAAAAAAAGATTTCTTTTCTTGATATAAATATTCAAGAATACTTTCTTCATTTTACCCATACATATATCATGTGAAAAACATTTCAAAAACATGGGATGAGAATAAATATCTTAGTAAGTTTTATAATTTAAGGAATGAAAACATTATCCAATAAATAAATACAAAACAATGAAACCATACTTTTCATTCATATCATACCTTTTTAAATCATAAGATTTATGGATAACACATAGAAATCATAAATCATAAAGTTAAATTATGGAAATCATAACACACAAACATTGTAGTCATTATAGCTACATAGGTAGTCACATTTGGAATACCCCTCATAGTATATTCCGTAAATCTATTTGGAGAAAATTAATTTTTACCTCCGTTAGGTTAACCAATGCTTTAAGATTTATCTCGGGCTCACCCGCCCTAGGTTTATCACAGAAAAAATCATATACATAAACAATGCCTAAAACACATAACATATTCATAACTATTATATCATCAATAAATGAATAATAACATTTCCACATTGCAATCAAAATAAATCTTTAAAATCTGTTGAAATAATCAATGCTTTACCAATCCATTTTTAAAATCATTTAAAACATTTACTAAAGAAATTTTTGAATCATAGTGTCCCATAAGACTTTTAATCTATTAAATACCATATCCATTGAAAACATTAATTTCCATATAAATAAATCCTTAAAACCAATTTTAAAACATGGAGATTAATGAGATACTTTTAGAATAATAAATCATTAAAACATTTAAAATGATATTTTAGTTAAAGAGTTCCTAACAAAATGAGAGATACTTGAATAAAAATAATCGAGGAATAAGATTTAATAGAATCTTCATAATATCATAAGAATAATGGTATTCATGATATAATATTAAAAATTACTGTATATACACCATATAAAATATAATTTGGGCATAAAAATAATGAAGTCTCAATGGAATGTAAATTGAGACGAAACCCCTTATAAAGACGATATACTAATATTAAGGATAAATCAATTAAAAAATTATGTGTGAAAAATAAGAATAAACTAAATATTAGTGGATATTATGTGTGATACAATCATAGGTCATTCACACAAATTTATAACACGACATAATCAATAAGTACATGTTTAAACCAATGAATTGATATTGGGTGAAGAAGTTGCCTTACCGAAATTCGATAGCCTAACAACATAACTTTAAAATTAAGAAAAAGAGTTGATGAGAGAGAAAATGGTATCACATCACATGTACATAAAAGTTAAATCAATAAGGATATATAAGAACATATCTCAACATAATAAGTTGTAGAATAAAACACATAAGAAAACTAAGTCTTTAAAAGAGGAGGGTGAATGGTTCCCTTACCGATTTGGACACTTATGAAAAATTCACCATATAAATGAAAGATCATATAATTAATATTTAATTACACATAAATTACATTATATTACACAATTAATACAATCATTAGAATTACATACAACAAACAAATGAAATAGTGAAAATATAGCACAAATCTTACGGGAAATAGAAGGTGAGATGAAAATCACTTACCACTTTGTAATCAAGTGAGTAGTATGACCAAAAGTTAATAACAGCCATATTATTCAACGAAAAAAATTAATATAAAAATATTCATGATAATTTATATAAAAATGAAGTACACAATACACCATATGCAATAAATTAGTGGCAAACAATGGAAATCTCATGAAATTAAAAGTGAGATAAGAAATCCTTTACCTCTTGTCTGACATGACTCATTTGTTCTTTGTTCACCATAAATAGTAATCCTATGTAAATTTATACTTGATGAAAAACCCATTTCAGGTTTATTATTCCTTTTATATAAATTATTACCGTGTTATAAACATTATGTAATCATTTTGGTTAATAATGGTCGTTTTGTCGATATTTGGTACTTGAGTCAAAAATGAACACCTTATTGTCCATGTGGTCAAAAGCCATTTTATCCAGAATGATATTCATGATTTATATATCATATATATCATATATATTCAATATATATATATATGTATTTATATTATTATATAACATTTAGAGGTAATAAGTGAAATACACCATTCATGGAGACGGTATGTCATATGTACACATGAACGCTACTTTCATTTCTACGTCGTATTTAATGGAATGAAAAAATAATTATAAATAGTTATATGATAATTATAGTTTAATATTATATATAATTTCATTAACTCCATCCTTTATATTTCCCACATATGGCATAAACGTGTCATATCACAATGAGGGGGCGGTAGTCCGCACTTCCTCATAAAAATTAACATATTTACCCATAATGGAAACAATTAAAGTATGAAATAAATGAAAAATATAGAAGAAAAAAAGAAAACATAAACGTAATATATATCATTTATATATATATATATACATTGACATCATAAAGGCTACCATGAGATGCGGTAAGAGACAATTGGACAATCACTGTTTTGTGCGGCATTAATTTTCCATCCAGAGAAACAATATGTACTTCAAAAATTAGATGGAGGTGTTTGTATGTTTAGTTAGGATCATTCTCATAACAACAACCTAGAATTCTGAGGATACTGGTGTTTTTATAAATAAAATAATACAAATTGTTTAGGGTTTGTAGAAGTAAAATAAAAGAAAATAATTTAAGAGAAACTATTACCATTAATTCAGGAACTCCTATTGGTTTGAACCAAATGGACTTCTTGAAGTGCGTTCTACCTATGTTAAGGCTTCTAGGAGGAAGAGAGGGATATTTAGAGCTTATTTGGATAGGGTATGAATGATACAAGGGGCTTGAAAAGTGTTAGGATTGATATATACATGAGAGAAATTTTTTATGGGAGGAAGGAATCTTTACAAAAGTGTGAAAATATTATATTATTATATATTGATTTTTGGTTTCTAAAGGTACAAAAATATTTAAAGTTGAAGATAATATGACTACTGGTCTAAATAAAATCATTCAATAACAATTGGATAGGTTTTATATGTTATTGTTATATTTATAATTTTATTTATTTAAATAATTTATTAATGATGTAAATACTCTATTAATTTTCAATCATAAATAATTTTATTTAAATTCTGTCTAAAAATTATATACAAAATACCATGATATTGGAAATAATTTTAGATTTACAAGGAATATTTATATTTGAAAACATAACATATATGACCCCATGTAAAAATTAATTTACTAAAAGATATTTGTTTATGTCAATATTGTCTTTACATTGAATTTATTAATCTAAAGTGTCATTTTAACTCCCAAGTAACCCCCTAGGATCAAAAAATTGACCAAATGATACCCATTGTTATCCATGAATCATCCTATAATGTTAGGACACATTGTTAGGTATCTTTGTATTATTATAATACTGAAAATTTATCCGAAGATATATATGATATTCCTAATTCAAAATTGATGTCTATTTTATAAAATTAAAAACATAGAAGTTGCATAAATTAATTTAAAATTAATTCCCATCCTCAGACAAAATCGCAAGTTTTTACGAAAAAATATCTATAAAAAGTTTGACACTTGTTTGTGTCTAATTTCAAACATAAATTAAATCCATTCACCAATTGGATTAAATAGTAAAAATTTAATATAATTATAAATTAAAACCAAATAAAAATATATTCTATCCATTTAAATAAATTATATTAAAATGTTTATTTGAATTAAAATACAATATTTTTAACTATTAATTAACAAGTGAATTTTATCAAAAAAATTAAAAAAATACCCAATGTAAATTTTAGTGTTTCGATTCTAGAGAATAATTTTCCTTGGTCAAATAGAACGTTTAAATGTGAAAAATAGATTTAAAGGGGGTTCTCCATCAAAAAGTAGTAAATAATATTTTAAGTTAATATTAGAGTATTTATGATTAAATTCGAATTATTTTCTTATTTTAAACCTCTAACATTTATTGGATAAATTTAAAAACAATTACCATAAATGAATAAAAAAAATTTATTTATTTATGTTCTTTACCCCCATTACAATGGCTAGGCGTTAACAACCATTTAAAATAATATAATAACATTATTTTTTAGTATGACCCAACATTGTGAGCAACAAAAGATTTCAAAAAAGCCTATTGTTGTGTATCGGGTATACCATCCAACAAATCATACCCTTTCAAGAAAAATTAATTATTAATTTAAACATATTAATAAATCTGATAAATGTCATGTTCTTTAGTTACCTAGGATGTTACAATCTGAGGTAACATTTAATATTTTAATGCCCCCATTGGTATTATTCCAGACATCCGATGAATTGAAAAAACCAGATTCTCGGTGGGTATCAACCTAATCAAACTGCATCCTTGAATCGAAATAGGGTTCCAGAGACCAAAGGTACTATCCACTCATAATCTAAGGAGATATCGAGTTAGTCTATTCTTATTTGATATTTTAATCATGTTTTCATTCATTATGTTCAATCATTTTCTTCTATTATTCTGGAAAAGACTTGTAGCATAGAAAACATTAAATCAAGTCTCAACAAACAATTAAGGAATGTTAAATTATAGTGGTTCACTTTGCTACCTTTCATCAATATGAAAACAGTTTCTACATACATGTAACTTTTATTTAATATCATTTAATAGAGACATGTTATATATATAGAATGCATTCTATTTCAGGTTTCACATTAAATATGATATTTAAAAAACTAACCTTAGGTGGGTCATGTGGTGAGAATACATGGTAAAATCTATTATGAAATTCTTATTAACAACACGCCATTTATTATAAAAAGGCTCAACATTAGGATGTTCAAGTGATGTCACACTCGAATGGTGGCTCAAACATGCCAAAATCACTAAAACCCAATTATGTCATAACCTTCGACATGAAATTGATTGCGTTGTAGGTGTAACCTCTGACAACTAATCAATATTTGGAATGAGAATAAGAATATGATTCTAACTAGCTTATTCATGGATTGTAAATATAATAATTGGTTTTTGATGAAATAGGCGGGCCCCACAAAAATATTCAAAAAACAATGAAATTTGTGGATGAGTTATAGACTACCCACTATAGGGTTGTACGACACTTGTCCTCTGGTATTGGCCCTTGATTTTTCCCAGATAAAAGTAGATCTATGAAAAAGTTAAAACCCCTCATATGACGATATCTAGGTTGAGATAAAGAGTGAAAAAGAAAAATTTAAGAGGACTCGAGTACACACGGTTTCACATCCCATGTGGCGAATGAAAGTTTGATTATATTATGGATGATGCAGATCACTTTATCCCTAGATTTGGAATTGAAAAATCTCCAAAATGAGTTGAAAATGACATAATCCAACTAGTTCTATGATTTGGGAGGAAAAGTGGGTAAAAGAGATCATTAACATAAAAACTGAAAAAATTTCTAGAATTTTGGCTTGCACACATTTTTTCCACATGGTTATTGAAACCGTGAAAAATCATGAGAAATGGATCTGCCCAAAATAACATCTTCTATAGGGTTTTATCAAACAATGCACAAGCTATGCATAAGTACATGGGGAAGAGGGTCATTCGCACGGTCAGCCTACATGACTGTCTGTCAACAATTCTAGGTGTCTCTATTTAGAAAAACACAATCTGAATGGTTTTTCAGACCATGTGGAATTCATGCACGGTTTTCTGTAAACTGTGCGGCCATCCATTTTTCCCAAAAAATAAGGGTTCTGGGCTCCGAACAAGCCCCAAACACCCTCAAAAACATTACTAACTCATTAGGCATTCATTTTACATCAAAAGTAATGGTTCAGACTAAAATTTTAAAAATCCATACATGTGTAAATAATAGTGTTCAAATATTGTGTCTGAATAATAGATAGATTTTTAAGGATATTGTTTCTTTAATGTGAATTACGGGTGAAAATTCCTAAAATTTTCCATGATATAAGTTGAAATCCATGTTATATTAGGATTCCATGTCTCATAGAAAATAGAAATATGTAAAAAATCATTGTGATCTAATATTTTTTTAGATAAGGATCATGCCATATATTTAAATAAAAAGTATAATAAAAGGAATCGGGAAGAAGAGAGGATGAATAAATATAAAAAAGTTAAAAAATCTAAAATAGTTAAAATGTTATTAAAAGCTGTTGAGAAAATAAATGAAATTTATTATGTTATAGCCTATTTAAAATTTCATTGAGTTTCTCCCTTATCCATTTAAAAAACTCATGTGTCTCAGTCAGTCCCTCCCAAAGAATATAAAATTAAACAACTAGAAGTACAATAATTTGTTTAGAAGGAAGCACAAAAGAAATTCGTTTTTGATAAATATAAATATAAATAATATGATAGTGTTATAAATTTTTTTGTGGTATTATATTGGAAATAAAATAATTTATTGTGAAAATTAAAAAAGATATGGAAAATTATAATAAGTTCAATATGAATGTGCTTACACTACATGTCACGACCCATCCTCGGGGCTCGTGCCATGACTAACCCAAGCCCACCTTGCATAGGACAGGGGCTGGCGACTAGAGCCAAATGTGTAAAGCACAATATCTGGGAAGGCAATGCAATTATAAAACATAAACACATCCAACCAGAGTACAATATGAAATAATACAAGAATTACAAAAGAAAGTGCTGAAAAGTAAATGGGCCCGAATACAAACCCAACTGAGAAGTACATCTACAATTGAACGAAAGTAAAACAGAAAATACAAACAACTGGAAGACAGAAGCATCTCCTGGGTTTTCCACCTCGGATCCTACCTGAAGGGTAGGTACAGATAGCCTCCTCAGTGCTCTTTCCCGTCAACCCCCTCTGAGTACCGTCTCATCGTGAAGTCCAACTTCGGGTACTGACTCATCGTGAGGTCCACCTCTGGGTACTGACTCGTCGTGAGGTCAACCTATGGGTACTGTCCAGTCCTCATACAGTCGATCTCATTCAGCGTTGTCCATCGTCTACATCCAACACATTGAGGTGCTGGAATTTCCCATGCAGGGGTAAGTATAAGATACTTAGTAGGGACCCCAAGACCCTCAACGTCTCACTAAATCCAACAAGGATAATCACAAAGAATTTTCTCAACAGATAACCCTTACTTAGGTATAAGCCCATACATAAACATAAGTTATCAAGTAACCCATCTCAGCCATGAGGTATCACAAAGATATGAAGTTGAGAGATAACCACTACTTATGTATATGACCATACAAATACGTAAGTTATCAAGTAAACCATATCAATCATGAGGAAAACACAAAGATCATTGACTCAGCTCAAACCAGGATTTTCATTAATGATATCGAACCCGCAACTGCTGAAGAGCTCCCTCTCTATCGAGTACTATGATCTTGCCATGACTCTGAGGTGCTGCTCACTATCCTAAGACTGTTGAGGTACTCCACTGATCTTGTACCGCGCGTCAGCCACCCAATTACAGTAGTGCTCTCTGCTGGGGTCTGCCACCCAAGAACAGTAGTGCACCCTCCTAATAGCCTGTAGAGGTACTCCTTCTATTGAGTACCATAGGTTTTCCACCAAAACACAGTAGTGCTCCCCACCGTGGGTCTGTCACCCAAACAAAGTAGTGCTCCCCACTAGGCTATACAAGTCACTCCGACTCGAATCGGACAAGCAGTTTTCAAGTCTAATCCAGCTACAAGGTCTCCGAACTCCGTATGATCGTCTTCGGGAGGATCTGATCCACGAGCTACTAGTCGATACTCCAAGTATCACAAAGTCCCATGAAAAATTATCTCAAAGGAACACCTTGTCATAGGGGTCTCAATGCAACAGACAGCGCGTCAATCGGACACCCGGTCTGTGGGTTATTAGCATTTTCATCCTGGGGGCCCCGATTGGTTTCGTGTACAAACAAACCCAACCGTATCTCAAATGTACCCCAAAACCTTAGAGGGTATACTCAAATGGACCGTTTCTCAACAAGATTACCAATGTCGCTGACAGTTCGTCAAACAGACGTCTGGTCTAAAAGTTATCGGCCTTTCCGTTCCAGGGTCCCGGTTGGATTTCAGGTACAATCCAACCCGGCCATATTCCAAATGCTTCCAATCCTCAGGTGATGTATACCAAAAGAACCATCTCTCCATGAGAAATCAAACAAAGTAAATGGAATGTCAATCAGACATCCGGAGCTCAAGTAATAAGTGCTTTCACTTCGAGGGCCCAGTTGGTTTCAGGTTCGAACCAACCCGGCCATACACAATGTTCACCAAAACCTTGACTATAATATAAAGAAATGATCGTCTCGATCCAAGTATCCCTACGCGACAGATGGTGCGTCGATCAGAGGTCTATATCTCCATATATGAGTGTTTAACTGAAAGTAGTCTGAAAATAGGGGGTTTGGGCCCAGTCCGTCCCGGTCCAATACCCCCTGGGTCGGTCCAAACTGGGTGACCCGACCCGGGTCCGGGTCCGGCCTTATTGGGTGCGGCCCGGCCCGGTTGGCCTGGGTTGGCCCCCAGCCAGCGCGGCCCGATCCTATCCGTCATCATGGACCACAGGACGACATTCACGGAGGTTCCAGTAGAGAATGAGGATCAACAAAAACAGGTCCTCTGTGGATGGTCGATTCCTCTAGTGCGCGTTCGTTGGCAACATGAGAGCCTTTAGTAGATGATATGAGAGAGGGAGGCTCGGATAATTGTGATGTACCCTCTTTTGTTTCCATAGTGTGTGATATAGCTTTACAAGGTTGTAAAGCCCTGAGGTGGGAGTAATATAAAGAATCGCAAACTTAAATAATGTTTTTTTCTTAAATACTTTCGAATTTTATGAGTCCGCGGTTTCTGATGGAACTTGATTCCAAGTCCCAGTGTGCCCGGAATAAACTTTTGATGTTTTGTAACACTTAAATTAATGTGTGTACGTTGTTTTCCTAAAATGTGGAATAACTCTTAAACGGTAACTCGGATCAGAAGTCTGAGGGCACCGTTGTGCTCAGGATGGCGGGTTTACCATAGGCGTGACTTAAGTTTAGTTGTCGCGGGCCTCATCTAAGAAAATCTAATTTTGGATTAATCGTAAATAAAATAATTTAATAAATTATTTTATTTTTCAAAAGCTTATAACTCACAAACGGTAACTCGGATTAAAAATCTTAGACCACCACTAAACTCATGAGAGTATTCTTTTTTTAAGCAGATACAAACTTGGGTCGGTGAGGGCCGCATAATAATGTTAGTTTCGGGCCATAAATGAAATAATTAACTAATAATTATTTTATTGTAAAATTCATAACTTTTAAACAGTAACTCAGATTGGAAATCTGAGTGTACCGATGGGTTTTTTGGGGCGTTTTTCACGTTGGAAGAGCCTAACATCGACCGCAGTGGGTCGGGGGTGATTGATAATAATTTTAAGAACTTTTTTTTCGGGTATGTTCAGTAAACGTAGGAGCGGGTTTTTCTAACTTTTGAACTGGTGCTCGGAATCGAAATCTGAGGACACCGATGAACTCGAAACACCGGTATTCAATTAAGGGGACCTTTACTGCAATTGTGTTTTATGCGGGTTGAGAGTTAATATTTGGGGATTTAGAATAAAATAAATTAAATTTGTGGAACACAGTTTTATTTATGGAAGTTGGTTATTTCCTACCATGGGGAGTTAGAGATGGGGTCCACACCCACATAACCTCCCATCAGAGGATATTTGTGAGGTGGGTCCCACACAAGCCTAACCTCTTTATCTTCCCTTAATCCTCCTTAAAATTCTTCCCTCATTAAGGTGGAACCTTTCCATCTCCCAAGCATTTATGAGTCCACCCCGTCTCATAAATTATTCCAACCACAACCAATAATTGCTTCATTAATTAACTTGGGTGTCTATAGTTATTTTCAATTTTTTTCAATTTTTTTCTTTTCTTAAAAGTTGGAGAAGCTTATTTTTTAATACGTTCATTGAAAATATTTTGGAGGAGTGAACCATTGGTGAATTGGATAAAGCTTCATTCTTCTATGAAGAACATCCTCTCTCAGCGAAGAATGCTCCAAAACTCCCTTATCCTCTTCTTCCTCCGTGACAAGGGAGAAGAAACAACTTAGGGGAAGTGTAATCTACTTCAAGGATTCATCCTCCAATGTTGGCGGGAAAACCTCGTTCTCTGCGACACCATCTACCATGATTCTTGTCTTTCGCGACCCCGTCAACGAACGAACCTCAAATACGAGGTAGGGGTTAATTCTTTTGTTCGTGTTTTATCTTCTACCCTCATTGATTAAAATTTGGCGGCTTGATATCATCTTAATGGGAGGAGATCAGACCGCCCAAACACGGTCTATTTCTACTCCCCTTTTCTTTGTTAAACCATATGGATGTTGGAGGCAGAGGCACACGGTGCTATTGCCCCGTGTGGTGATCGGCAGGGAACCGCAGCAATGCAAGGCAGCGACGAAGGCGACGCGGGGCCATTGCACCGCGCGGGAACGAAGAGGAAGGCGGCCAGAGCAGGCCGCAGCGGGGGTGGGCGGCACCGTCGCGCCGCGCCGGTGAAGCTGAAGGAGGCCCTAGATAGGAGCAGGCCATGGTGGAGGCGTGCGACACCGTCACGCCGCCCTAGAGCTCCAAGGGGGCTGCGGCCGGTGCAGGCCATGGCTGAGGGTCGCGATGCCGCCACACCATGCCGGTCGGACAGGAGTCACGACCTAGGGCCGCGTCGGTCTTCAAAGGGGTAGCCGGACAACCGTCCGCCGCGCCACCTGGAGGCGGGACCTGAGAGGGTCCCACGGTTACACCAAAGGTGGCCGTTTCGGAAACAAGGGGGTGGCACCCCCCTATGCGCCCTGCTGGTCCGGGCCGTGCCCAGTAGGTCCAGGCTGCACCGATCATGGTCCGGGCCACGCCTAACTAGGCCGGACCCGGACCCGGGATGGTTCGACCTAGTTCGCGCATACCCAAGGGTATTGGGGAAGGTTTGACTGGGCCCAAACCCCATATTTTCAGAACTCCTTCAGTTAAACACTCATATCTGGAGTTATGGACCTGGCGATGAGTCAGTACCCGGAGGTGGACCTCACGATGAGTCAATACCCAGAGGTGGACTTCACGACGAGATGGTACTCAGCGGAGGTTGGATGGCGAGAGCGTTGAGGAGGCTATTTGTACCTACTCTTCAGGTAGGATCCCAGGTGGATGACCCATGAGATGCTTCTACCTTCTAGAATTTTGTCTTCTCTCTTGTACTTTCGTTTAGTTGTACTTGTACTTCTCAGTTGGGTTTGTATTCTATCTCATTTACTTTTCAGCACTTTCTTTTGTACTTAGTGTATTACTTCCTCGTGTACTCTAGTTGGATGTGTTTATGTTTTATGAAGGCAATGCCTTCCCAGATACAGAGTTTTACGCATTTGGTGCTAGTCGCCAGCCACTAGCCTATGGATGGTGGGTTTGGGGTAGTCATGGGACGGGCCCCGAGTGTAGGTCATGACAATGCTATTATTTAAATTTTACATAGTCTCCTAATGAAACAATTATCTAAATTTGAAGTAATGTATATTTTTATTAAGAAAAACAAATTATGTTTTCATAAAAACACGATTCTGATTAATATTGTCCTGTAGTAGAGGGTTCTGATGACAAACTTGTTGAAAAGAATGATAAATATGGTTCTTCCTCCAATCCTATTTCATCCACAATAGAATATTATTCTTATTAAATATACTCTAAACCTATCTAGAGATAAAAATTAATGGGAATTATGTTGAATTAAATAAAATATATTGTCAATATTTATATTTATATTCTCCAATTCATCACTAAAATTGATACTAGTTTCTAATATATTAAAGGGAGGATTTTTTATTTCAAATGTTTTTATTCATTTAAATAGTTGGTAGATACAATTTTTCAAGATTAATATGATTTCAAATATTTTTTAATAAAATAAAAATAATAATAATTTTTTATGAATAAATTTATTAGATCTATAAATCGATATGTGATATGATGTTATAAGAAGAGAAAATAATTCGGATAATAAGTTCATCAAAATCATAAAAAATTATTGCAATAGATATTTCCTGTAAAGATAATGAGAATTAAATAACTATTGATAAACTAAAATATCTACTATTATCCGATTTTAATAAAATAATGATAAAAATTGGATGATTCAAAGCATATACAACTAAGTAGCTGATTTGAATAATAATAAAATAGTATTATAATTTTTAAAAAATGAAATGTTCATGAAAATGAAACATAATAATAAGGATAAAATTATAAAAAATAATGTTTCATTGTTACAATTAGCTACAACCAATACTATGAAATACATAAATAAAAAATTAATATAAAACATATAGTGAATACGAACTCATTTAAATAATATCATTGTAAACACATAAAATGTTTTCTAAAAATGAAAAAATGTTTTTTTAAATAATGATTCTAAATTAATTTCATTCATTCGTAATTTTGGGTTGGTGTTTTTCAAAACATCATTATATGGACATATATTCCTAATTCGTTTCGTATTAAATTTTTTTGTAACATATAAAACTCTTAGGAATAAATTTTTCCCTAAAAATTATGGAACATTTTATGATTCAAATTTTTTTTTTGAAAAAATGGAGAAATTTTTTAAAACCAAATCCTTCAAAAATATATTTTAATCAATGTTTAAATATTAAATTTCATTTAATAGAGAATGGTAGTAATATAATAAAATAGGTAAAATGGTAAGGACTATAAATGTATGCGGGTAATTTTGTCAAAAAGGTTTTAATAACTTCTTTTATCTCATTTTATGTTATGTTTTGTGCATTCCATGAAAGGGATTATTGTTTAGGAAACAATTTTTTTGAAACATTCTTACTCAGTTTTGGTATTTAGAAGAAAAAAATAATAATAGATTACTATCTTTTATACATAACACACGAATATTGTTCTTTTAAAAACCCCATTATTTTGGGCAATGAAAAATATTTTTTCATATGTAATTATTATTTAATCAAACATATATATATATCATACAATGAATTTCAATATTCTATGGAGAATGATTTTTAATATTTCATAATTTAAATTATAATAATGTTTACAAAATCATGTTATACATAGAGCACTATAAAAACATGTATTTGATGATGTCATACATGATCTCTAGAAGAACCTTCCTAAATATATCATTTTTATAATTCGATTTTACTAGAAAAAAGTTATTATCAATCTATAATAAGAGTAATTAAATCATAATAGTGAATACACAATATGATAATTAGATATAATTTTATAAGTTGAACCAATCATGGGATGTAAGGGTTCATCTGAATCTATTGAAATCAACATTTATTTATACTGAATATTACAATTACTAGTTTTCCATTAAATAATGGAACCATAAGAGGATATATAGTGTTTTTCATCATTAATGATCTAAAATTTATTATGATTCATTATTTAAAATATTACTTTATTAACTTATTTCATCATTCTAATTCATTACATATATTATACATAATGAATTTCATTTTGAGGATATTTTTAAATTCCTTGAGTATCCTATGTTTGTAATTTTTATTCTATCTTCTTTGATCAAGGGATTATGATGATAAAAAGAATGAATTTCCTTGATCTTATAGATTGTGGATTCTTGTGTATAAGGAAATATGGTTATCTAAATAATTATATTGATGGATTCCATTAAAAAGTATGATGAACATTTTTTAGGGATATAACTATGGATACAAAATTTCAGGGTTATCGAATTCATTAATAATTAGTATTAAAGAATATATAATTGGTAAAAAAACATCCTTAGGTATTTTATACTAGTTTTATAATGATTTATATTACTTATATTAATAAGAGACTATTTATTTTATTCTTGTATTTAGTGAATATTTTCTGTTGTAAATATTTCATTAACTAGAATATTATAATTTATCAAAACAAATATGTTGCATGTTACATTAATTTTTTTGGATTTAGAAGATATAATTAACCAAAAAATGTATGATTAAAAAATTAGTGGTTTTAGTTAAAAAATTACCATTCACCCCCATACTCATATAATGTTTCTACATAATCTTCTAATCGTATATAATTTAATTTTCCTATTATGAAATTTTCACCATGCTTCATCCAAATTTTTTATAGATATGATGATTAATTTACTCTCTATTATGTTTATTATCATTTATAATACCATAAAAATATATTATTAATTCTTTTAAATAAAATTGTTATGATACCAGGATTTTTATATCAATTATTTCCATAATATCCAATCCAAAAATTTCTTCAAAACAACTATATTCATAAAATCCTAATGCCTTCATATTACAATGTTTAAAGACAGTAGTGAAATGACTTATTTCTCATTAAATTAAAATTATAAAAAAGGAATATATTGAAAATATTTTTTTGGCATTATTTATATGTATAATTGATCGATACCCTTTTTTCCATGCAAGGATTTCACTGTCTATTATGGAGAGTATAATTTATAGGAAATATTAATTAGAAAGTATATTTTTAAACTTATAAAATCCTATAATACCATTTTATTATTATTTACGTCTCTAATTTTTATAATCAATCATTAGTTATCCTCATTTTTAAAATAATATACCAATAAAATAATAATTATTTGCTTCTTTCACTAGAGAATGGAAAATATATTTAATGTTGTTAGAATCCATATATCAGGAATTAGGTGATTAGAATACATAATAAATGAGGATGGACATTTAGACATGAATAAAACAATAGATATTATTTCCTTATATTGATTATGTATTTACCATTTTTTAAATATTCAAATAATGATTAGAGTTTTTTTAGAATAGTTATGAGGGCATTCACAGCAACACCAATCCCATTTTTTTCTATTGAGTCAGTCACTTCACTAACTGTCACACAAATTTCTAACACGATTTATCCTTTTTTTTGTATGCTAATGAAAATAAAATAGGTTATTTAGACTTGAAACTAATAATAATTAGAGATTTCAATTACATCACCATGAAAATCGATCATAATATTTAATAATTTATATCACCATTGATATTTTCGGTTCATCTCACTCCTCATTTTACTTCATCAGATATATTTTTAGTTTATATCAAATTATTTTTCATATAGTAATCTTCCACAATTGACAAAACACATCTCTAATGAAGTCATAGAACCTGAGGGCATCATATGTCCATAATTCATTTGTAAACACAATTTTACCATAAATATCACAATTAATCCCACCCAAGAACCTATATGTTTAGTGTCATTAGAGATTACAGATAACCCACTACTTTTAGAACATAATTTTCATCTACAAAAAATAATCAAAAATAAATTAATCCTTTTATTAATATCTTACATAATATTATTCTTCATTCTCTAGAAAATAAAAACATTAGTAAGGATATCCTTAGATGGATGGAAGTGAAAAAAATATATTAAATAATAAAATATCATATGTGAGAATATAATGAGAATGTGGGTATGAGAACATAATGATGGTGCATTTAATTAACATAGGATAAAAATACATAATGAATCACATATTATAAATCAGGATTCATGTCAAAATACTTTTGGAATAATATAATATTCTAGTAATAGGAGTGTTAAAACCTTAATCAATTATAGTATTCCATGAAAATATAACATATCCATGAGAATTTATAACATAAATAGTATTATAAAATAACATCCTATGTAGGGTCCTTCTTATGATAAGAACACTGTATTGTGTATATATAAGGCCCCAACCTTAAACATTACATAATCATGGGTTATTTCAGTAATTCAAATTGTAGATCTTTTTAGGTTTAGAGTTTTAGAGAATTAAATCATAAATCATGCATTACATTCCACATTTAAACAAGGTGGTTACATCAAAGTCAGTTTTTATTTTTTCCATTAATGGAAACATATTTAAAATAAAACAAGGATACTTTCTTGACACTTCCTTGAAATTATCATCACATCATGTACTTTTTCCTTGACCTGTGAAAAACAATTCAAAAACCTGGGTTGAGCATAAAAAGCTCAGTATGGGATATAAAAATACAGAAAAAAAACATTTGTCCATGTATACATAAGAATCAATGAAATCATACTTTTCTCATAAAACATAAACAATTTATCCTACCACATGAAATCATAATATTTACTTATAACTCGTAGAAATTATAAGACATAAACCTAACTTGCGACATTCATAACATTATTACGTAGGGAGTAACCCTCATGGTTACATTTGTAATACACATCACAATATATTCCCTTAATCTCTTCGGAGAAACCTTAGCGTTTAAATCCTTCACATTACCCAATGCATTGGAGTTCTATCTCGGGCTCACCCACCCTTAGTTTATCATGGAACCATCTGACTTCATAATAAATTCCCACGAACCATTACATATTCGTATCACATAAAACAAGAATAAATGAAACATAACCTTTTTACATTTCAATCACATGTTATAAACAAACCACATTGATATGATCAAAACATTACCAAAACCATTTTAAAGACCAAAATAAAAGTAATTTAAAACATGTTATTTATTTTTCATTTAAAAAAATTATGGCTTGTAGGAGAAGCCGAAACTCAAATAATGGACATGGCGGCGGAGAAGTCATTGTCGCCGCATACGTAAGACAAAAATATTCCCTTTTGTAATTTAGTAAAATTATTCTTGTAAAACGATTACTTTTTAATGAAATTTAAAGTAAAAAGGGTTTATTATACAACTAATAAAATAAGGTCGTATATAAATTGAAATATTCCACAACGAAAGGAGATTGAGATGAAGTTCCTTACCTCAAGTCTGATTTTTCTTGTTTGTTTAATTATATTACTGAATAATATACATTGGTCAGTATATAATTGCTTAAGGAAATCCTTTAAAGTTTATTATTCAATTAATTTCACATATTTTCATGTTATAATAATTAGTTAATTATGTGAGTACATATCATACGTTTTGTCGATGTTTGGTACATGAGTCAAAAATGAAGTTGTTTGGAAAGAATTGACCATGTTGTTATATGAACATCATCTGTAGAATGGTATTAATTATTTAAATATAATATATATCCTGTATATATTCATTTTATACTATTCCATATCATTTGGAGATAAAAAATGAAATGCATTTTTCCTGGAGACGGTAGGTCGTACGTATGCATGAACGAAACGTTCATTTCATTGTCATATTAAAGGAAATAAAACTAAATGAGAAATATGTATATTATAAATCCATTATAATATATATGTTATATTGGTAACATAAGTTCATTAATTACATTCTTTATAAATTCAATGTTTGGCATGAACGAGTCACATCACTTGAGGGGGCGGTAGTCCACACTTCCTCAGATGAAATTATCACATTTGCACAACAAGTAAAGCATAAAGCTAAGTCTTAAATATAAATTATAGAATCATAGAGAGGAAATTAAAATAATATATATCATATATAAATACAGTGACATCATAATGTCCACCATGAAAGGTGTTAAAAAAAGATTGAATAATCATCGTTTCGTGAGGCAGTAATTCACCACCCACAGAATCAATATATTCTTTAACCATTAGATGGAGGTGTTTGTAAGTGTAGGTAAAATACATATCATAACAAAATAATAGTATATTGAGTAATATTTTGTTCTTAAGGGATCAAATAACAAGAATATTTTGGTGAGTGAAGAACGAAAATAAAAGAAAGAAACCCGAGAGAAGACATTAGCTTTAAATCGGTTAACTCTTTTTGATTTTAGCGAATGGCTTCCTTGGAAATACTTAAGCCCAATGTGAGGCCACTAGGAGTAAGAGAGGGATATGGATATAACATATAAGAAGAGGTCGGATGATTCAAGGGCTTGAGGGGTGTGGGTAAGGGGGTAGAGGTGGGGGCCTTTTATAAGACGGTGGACAGTCATTTTTGGAAAGTCTTAAAATGTTACATTATTATAAAATGATTTTCAAATTTTAGAGGCCCCACAATGATATATTTTGAGGATAAGGTGATAAGGGTTCGAAATCAACCCATACAATAGGTTTTAGACAACTGTAAGGCTTATATTTTACCTTATATTATCATATTATTTAAATAGTTCATTAATGAGGTAATCGATGCATCGTCATGGTGTCATAAATAAATTAATTTATTTATGGTCTAAAAATGAAAAAAATTAACACGATGAAGAAAATCTTATTATATTCCCAATTAATAATTATAGTCTAAAAGATAATTTACGTAAATAAAATTAAAATTGTTTTAATTATGATTAAAAACCTTTGTTATATTTCTCTTCTTTATAAAAAATAATGTCATAAATGTCACTATTACACCTATGTGTCTCTGTGGGACCTCATGTTTTGTAAAAAGATTTCAATGGTTGGCCATGAATCAAAAAATAGGGGTTGGACACATGTTGGGTAATTTAATATTATTATGATATTATTTTATTACCCTTAACTACCAATTACTAATTAATCACGATAATTAAAGATAATTACCGTCGTTACTATTCATAATGTCCAAAAAAGAGTCTTAATTAAATAATATGGACCTTATTATTACAAATATGGAATGCATTTTACCAAAATCCACACACAAAAATTGTATTATTTAATTTTAAAATAAATCATGTTGGCAAAACCAATTGCGTGTTTTGAAAAAACAATATCTATCAAAAGATTGACAATTGTTTATGTCATATTTCAAAATGAAATTAATTATAATGACCACCAATGGATTAAATGGTAAAACATTATTATAATTACAATTTAAATCCAATTAGAAAAAAAGATAACATAACCATATAATTAAATTAGATGAAAAAGCAGTTTTGTAGTAAAATGCATAATTTCTTACAATTCATTAACAAATGATCTTTGTCAGAAAAATACCAATAAATTATCCGAAGTAAATTTCAATGCCCCAGCTATAATGAATAAGTTTATTCTGACAAATAATTATTATAAAATATTTAAAAGTTATATTTAAAAATGGTTTTCCATCAAAAGGATGTAAAACAATCTTTTAAAAAATATCAGAGTATTCTATGCTTAAGATTGGATTTATTCACTTTTTAAGCCACTAAAACACTATTTAATTCATAAATAGACATAGATATGAAAATATATTATTATTTACTTACATGGGATGTTACATCATTCCCCCTATTACAAAATTGAATCCCCAATATTTTTTACATATCGAATAAGGGGGGTATTTATCCCTCATTGCATTTTCAGATTCCCATGTTGCATATTCCATCGTGTGGTTTTTACACAGAACCTTGACATGATAATCACCTTATTCGGCAACACATGCTCCCTATGTTCAAGAATCATGGCGGATTGTTCCTCATAAGGTAGATTCTATTCTAGCTGAACTACATATGTACTGAAAACATGAGATGGATCTGGCATGTACATCCTTAACATTGAAACATGAAAAACATTTTGTACTTGAGATAAACTCGGAGGTAAAGCCACTCAGTATGAAACTGATCCAACTCTCTCTAGTTTTTCATGGGTTCCAATGAAAGTTGTACTCATCTTTCCTTTCTTTCCAGACCACATCACACTTCTCCATGGTGTAACTTTGAGGAAGACATGATCACCTACCTCAAAAGAGAGATCTTTCTCTTGTTGTCCTCATAAAGGTTCTTTCTACTCTGAGTTGTTATCATGTGTTTCTGTATCAACTGAACATTTTATCCAAACTCATCTTCCAATTATGGTCCCATCAACTTCCTTTCACCTACCATATCCCAAAAAGTAGGAGTTCGACACTGCTTCCCATATAATGCCTAAAATGGTGCCATCTTTATAATGGAATGAAAACATTTATTATATGAAAACTAAACCAATGAAAGATGTTGGTCCCAACATCTATGACAATTCGACGAACAATCTTGTAGAAAATCATCCAATGTCTGAATTGTTCGTTCTGGATTCCTATCAGATTGAGGGTGAAAATCTGTACTAAAATTTAATTCAGTACCCAAAGACTTCTGAAGGCCTTTCTAAAATTAAGAAGTGAACCTGGGATCACGATCAGATATAATGCAGATGGGAACTCAGTGTAACCTTACTATCTCTTCATGATTCAATGGAGAAAGATGATCTAGGGAAACAATATCTCTTATAGCAATGAAATTAGTAGATTTTTTCAAAAGATCATCAATAATCCATATTTCATTATTACCTCGAGGTGTTTTCGGAAATCCCACAAATAAGTCCATGGATATATTCTCCCATTTCCACTCTCGCACTATTATAGGTTGAAGCATCTCTTTCGGTAACATCTGCTCTACTTTAACTTGTTGACAAGTCAATCACTTCATAGTAAAATCAGAAATATCTCTTTTCATTCCATCCCACTAGTAATAATCCCGCAAATCTCTAAACATCTTAGTACGACGATGATGAACTGAAAAATGAGAACTTTGAGCTTCACATAAAAACTCTCTCCTCGTCTGGGAGTCACAAGGAACACACAATCTCTTCCCAACTCTCAAAACACAATCATTATCAATGTTGAATTCAGGTAACATACCTTTTTGAACAAGATCTATCTTTTTTCTACATCTCATTGTCTTGATTTTGTGCTTACTTAATTATGTCTGATAGAGATGATTTCACTGATACCTGAAACAACACAAAATAATTTCCTGCACCAACAACATCCAAACTAAAATTCATCAAATCCTTAACCAAAGGATCACATTCCAAATGTAACATGGTTAATGAAGCATTGTTGTTTTGAATCAAAGCATCTTCCACATTATATGATTTTACTGGGTGGTAGTGAATCATGTATTCATAATCCTTGATTAATTATAGCTATCTCCTCTGTCTCATCTTTAATTATTATTGAGTGAATATATACTTTAAAAGTTTGTGCTCCGTATATATTTGGCAATTTAAACCATACAAATGATTCCTCCAAATTTTTAAGGTGAAAACAAAAACATCTAATTCTAAATCAGGTGTAGGGTAATTTATCTCATGAGTATTCAACTGACGTGATGAATATGCAATTAACTGATCATTCTGCATTTGGACGCAACCAAGTCATTTCAATGAAGCATCAATATAGATAACAAACTCACCATTCCTGGAAGGTAGAGCCAGTACTGGAGAATTCACCAATCTTCTATTCAATTTTTGAAAATAATCATCACATTATTTTGTCCATATACCCTTAACACCCTTCCGAGTTATCTTAGTTAATTGTCTAGAAAACCATGCAAAATTTTTAACAAACCTTCATTAATCGCCTTCCAAACAAAGAAAAGTACAAATCTCAGTTACATTTGTGGGTCTTGGCCATTCTTCAACAACCATTATTTTTGCAGGATCAACACTTATTCCATCTTTAGAAACAGTGTGACCAGGGAAAGAAATTTGTTGCAAACAAAAATCACACTTGATTAATTTACCATACAATTTCTATTATTTTATTGTTTGAAAAATAATCCTTAAATGACTTTCATGCTCCTCTTTACTTTTAGAAAACACCAAAATATCATCATTGAAAAGAACAAAAAATTTATCCAATAACTCATGGAAAATTCTATTCATACGTTCCATGAATAGACCTGGGGCATTGGTTAACCCAAAAAGCATAACTACAAATTCATAATGGCCATATATTTTACGAAACATAGTCTTCGGAATATCTACTTCTTTTACCATCAACTGATGGTACCCCGATCTCATGTCAATCTTTGATAAATACAGAGCTCCCTAGAGCTAATCAAACAAATTATCTATATGAGGAAAATGATATTTTTTCATAACAGTGATGTTATTCAAGGATCTATAATCAATGTAAAGTATCATTGAACCATCTTTTTTTTTAAAATGTTAGGAGAAACTCTTGGTGATGTGCTAGTTCGAATAAAACCTTTATTTAATAAATCAGGAAATTTCTCCTTCAACTCTAAAAGTTCAATCTGATAGATTCGATAAGGGGGTTTTGAAATTAGCTTAGCATCAGGAACTAATTCAACAGTAAATTCAACTTCTCGATCTAGTATTATTTTAGGCAACTCATTAAGAATGACATAAGGATATTTATTTACCACTTGTACATCATTAATATAATTTGTTCCATTGTTTTCAAAAATATATGCAAGGTAACATTCATTTCCATTTTTTACAAGCTTCTCAGCCTCTTGATATGTTATCAACAAAAAGTGTTCATTCATGTACAAAAACTGAAATCCATTCTGAAATGAAACATTATTACCTCTTCAGTCAATATTATCATGGTAAAAAGAGAGCCAATTCATACTCATGATTGCATCAAACTCTACATGAGGTAAAACAATAAGGTTTGCAAGTAGGTTATTTCCACAGATATGGATTTGAAGATTCTTATAAATTCTTTTTTCCGCAACATTTCCCCCAGGTGTTTTTACCACAAACTTAGGATTAATTTCTTGAGATGGAATTCCCAGTATACTATAAATAATTACGGAGATGGTAGAATATATACACCCTGAATCAAACAACACATTGGAATAATCTGAAAAAACAAACAAAGTACCTTACGAAACATCATTTGATTTCCCAACATCTGCTGAAGTTGTAGCAAGGATTTCCCACACCTTTCTACTTGTAGTCTGACTGCATCCCATCATTCGATATCTTTTTTGAACAGTCGTTTTCATAATGACCCATCTTATTGCACTTGAAACATTTCACTAATAGTAAATCTAATTTGGTCTTACCATTTCCCTGATCTTTTCCAGTGCAATCACTTTCCTTATGTCCTATATTACCACATCGGAGAAACTTTCTAGAATTCAATAGTCATTCCCCAGGGTTCCTTTTACCACATTTATCACAAACATCCAAATATGTTTTCTTACCATCAAACCTTTTTGAAGGATTCTTTCCTTTTTCCTGCCACCTCGGTCTCTTCTTCTATTGGTTGTCCTAGAACACATGATCATCTGAAAAATACATTTACACCTTCTCAGATAATCGAAAATCCTTTTCATAAATTTTGAAATCACGAGAATCTAATGACCTTCGTTCTTGGGGAATAAATCCTGAGTAAAACTGATTGATTTTACTCTCAGGGTCTCAGATAAAATTTAGAGCATACGTTGCCAATCGAGTGAAATTTTATTCATAATCAGCCCCTGAGTCGTCCTCTTGCCTCTATTCCAAGAATTTTTTTCCATCCTAAGTCAAACAACCTTATCAATATATTTCTCAAGAAAAATACCGTTGAATTCATCCCTGTCAAAAGAATCAATCTCATCCCCATCCCTGATATTTTTAACCATCTTCCACCACTGATTTTATTCAACCTCCAAATGTTAGACAACAAGAATAACATTTTGATTGTCTGGACACCTGATGACATCGAAAATATTCTCCAGTGCTCTAATCATCCCTTCGACTAGCATAGGGTCAAATGATCCTATGAATTATGGGGTTTGTTCCCTCAGGAAATGTTCCACCACTAACATGTTTCTCTTCCGTTGACCTGGTTGTTCTCATCCATGGATACCACCACCATTTATTTCTTGACTCAACTGTGCCATTACAGTTAAAAACTGTTCAGTTCCAATTTCGACCATCTCAGGATGCTGATTTGGAAGGTCATTTCCTTCTATATGCCTTCCTAGCACTTCTTCCCTATTTACTCTACAGAAAACCAATCTAAAAAACATGTATTAGATGAAGAAACATGGTAATATTCAAATGCTATATAATTTCAATTTGACCATATTATAAAAAATATATTTTTGGATAATCAGTCAATATAATTATAACATCTAATGTTATCTAAACCAACCTCTGATACCAACTATATGGCCCTAGCCTTAAACATTACATAATCTTGGGTTATTTCATGAATTCACATTGAGAATCTTTTCAATTTTAGTGTTTTAGATAATTAGATCATAAATCATGAAATACATTCCACATTTAAACAAAGTGGTTACATCAAAGCCAATATACATTTTTTCCATCAAATGAATTGTATTTAAAATAAAATGTGGATTCATTCTTGACACTTCCTCAAAACTATCATCGCATAATGTACATTTCCCTTGACCTGTGAAAAACATTTCAAAAACATGGGATTAGCATAAAAGATCAGTAATGGATATAAAATATGGAAAAAAAACATTATTCCATGTATACAATAGAATAAATGAAATCATACTTTAATCATAAAACATATGTACTTTAACATACCTCATGAGATCATAAGATTTATGCATAACTCATAGAAGTCTTACGATATAAAGGTAACTTTATGCAAATATGACAATCTTACATAGGGAGTAATCCTCATGGTAACGTTTGGAATACCCATCACAATATATTCCCTAAATCTCATCATAGAAACCTCAGTGTTTAACTATATCACATTACACAATGAATTAGATATCTATCTCAGGCTTACACACCTTATTTTATCATAGAACCACACAACATCATAAGAAATTTCCAAGAACCATAACATAATTGTATCACATAAAACATTCATAATAGAAACATAACATTTCCAAATTTCAATCACAAGAAATAAATACAATGCATTGATATAATAAAAACATTATGAAAACCATTTTCAACCCCAAAATAAAAGAAAAGTAAAACATGTTATTTATTTTTCATTTAAAAAAAATTACGGCTTGTAGAGGAAGATAAAACTCAAATAATGGTCATGAAGGTGGAGAAGTCATTGTCGATGAAAACGTAAGAAAAAACATTCACTTTTTTAATTTAGTAAAACACTTCTTGTATAATTATTCCTTTTGAATGACATTAAAATTCTAAATGTTTTATTATAAAACTAATAAAAGATGTTCATATATAAATTGAAGTATACCTCAATGAAAGGAGATCGAGACGAAGTCCCTTACCTCAAGTATGAAATGTCTTGTTCGTCTCTTTATATTCATGAATAATATGAATTGTTCATTTTATAAATTCTTAAGGACTTCTTTTAATGATTATTATTCAATAAAAATCAAATTTTATCATGTTATAATAATTAGTTAATTATGAGAGTTTATACCATACGTTTTGTCGATGTTCGGTACATGATTCAAAAATGTATTTGTTTGAAAAGAATTTCCCATGTAGTTATTAGTACATCATCTCCAGAATGGTACTAATGATTTAAATATCATATATATCCAGTATAAATTAATTTTATACTATTCCATAACATATGGGAAAAAAATGAAATGCACCGTTCATGGAGACGGTAGACCGTACGTACGCATGAACGCTACTTTCATTTCTTTGTCATATTAAAGGGATTAAAACTAATTGAGACATATATATATATATTATAATTACAGTATATTATATATTTTATAAATGTAACATAATTTCATTTATTACATTCTTTATAAATTACATGTTAGGAATGAACGTGTCACATCACATGAGGGGGAGGTAGTCCACAATTCCTCAGATGAAATTATCACATTTGGAAAACATCTAAAGCATAATGGTATGTTTTAAATATAAAATAAAGAAACATATAGATGACATAAATATAATAAATATAATATATAAATATATTTAAATCTTAATGTCCACCATTAAAGGTGTTAAAAGATGATTGAACAATCATCATTTTGTGAGGAAGTAATTCACAACCCAAAGAAACAATATAGTATTTAACCATTAGTCGGAGGTGTGTGTAAGTGTAGATAGAATACATATCATGAAATCATCCGAGTATATTGAGGATACTGGTATTGTTATGAGATAAAATAATAAGACGATAGTTGTGATTGAAGAGGGAAAATAAAAGGAAGAAACACGAGAGAAGACATTACCTCTAAATCGGGTAAATTTATTTGATTTGAGCCAAAGGCTTCCTTGGAAAGACTTCTACCCAAAGTGATTGTTCTATGAGTATAGAGGGATGTAGAGAGATAATATGACCAGAGTTTGGATGAGCCAAGGGCTTCAGAGTTGTGGGTAAATGGAAAGAGGTCAGGGCCTTTCATAAGAGGGAGGAGGGTGACTTTTGGAAAGTCTTGAAATGTTACTTTATTATAAAATGATTTTCAGAATTTAATGGTCCCATAATGTTATATTGTGAGGATACAGTGATTTGGATTTCTAAATCCACCCATAAAATAGGTTTTCTACAAGTGTAAGTCTTATATTTTACCTTATCCTGTCATTTTTTTTAATTTTTCATTAATTAGATAATCACTACATCTTCAGGGTTCCATAAATAAATTTATTTATTAAATGTCTAAAAATTATAAAAAAATACAATTTTGTAGGAAATATCTTTATAATTCCAATGACTATTTATATTCTAATAGATCATTTATTTAAAAAAAAATTTAATTCATTTACTTAGGATATACAAACCATTGTTTTATTTCTCTTCTTTCTAAATAATAATATCAGAAATGTCACTATTACACCCATTTGACTCTATGGGCCTTAAAGTTATGTAAAAAGATTCCCATAATCATCCATGACTCAAAAAAGAGGGTTTTGTCACATGTTGTGGTCATTTTATATTATTATGATATTATTTTCTTACCCTTAACTAACCGATTACTAATTAATCATGAAAATTAAAAATAATTACCGTCGTTAGTTTTCATAGTTTCCAAAAACAAAATATTCATAATTATAATAATTTAGACCTTCTCATTCAAAATATGGAATCCAATTTACAAAATTCCAAAAAAAAGGAATTTAATTAATTAATTTAAAAATAATTCCTTTTTTCAAAACAAATAGAGTGTTTTTAAAAAACAATATCTATCAAAAGATTGACAATTGTTTGTGCCTAATTTAAATGTGAAATTAATTGTAATGAATAACATTGGATTAAATGGTAATAATATATTATAATTACATTTTAAAACCAATTAAAAATAATATAATCATACCATGAAATTAAATTATATGAAAAACCAGTGTTGACGTAAAATGAAGTATTTTTCACTATTGATTAAAAAATGAACATTGATAGAAAAATAAAAAAAACATTCCAAAGTATATTTCAATGTCCCAATTATAATGAATAAGTATATTTTGAATAATAGAGCTTATAAAATTGTCAAATGATGGATTTAAAAATGGTTTTCCATCAAAAGGCGGTAAAACAATCTTTTATAAATTTTTAAACAGTTCTATGCTTAATGTTGGATTTATTCTCATTTAAGCCTCTAAAACACTATATGATTCATAAAAAGACATAGATATGAAATTATATTATTCTTTAATTACTTGGGATGTTACATCATTCCCCCTTTAGGAAATTTAATCTCTGCAATTTATTTTCTTATCGAGTAAGTGTGGGTATTTATCCCTCATTAAATTTTCTGATTCACATGTTGCCTCTTTAATCATGTGGTTTTTTCACAAAACCATTACCTGATGAATAAACATATTCGGTAACACTTTCTCCTTGTGGTCATGAATCTAGGCCAGTTGTTACTCATATGATACATTCTCTACCAGCTGAACTACCTATGGACTCAATACATGAGATGGATCTGGCATGTACATTTTTAACATTGAGACATTAAAAACATTATGTACCTGAGATAAACTCAGAGTTAAATCCAATCCTTATGAAACAGATCCAAATATCTCCAGAATATCATAGGGTCCAATGAACCTTGGACTCATCTTTCTTTTCTTACCAAATCGCATCACACATTTCCATGGTGAAACATTGAAGAAGACATGATCACCTACCTCAAAAGAGAGATCCTTCCTCCTGTTGTCTGCATAACTTTTCTGCCTGCTATGAGTTGTTCTCATGTGTTTCTGTATCAGCTGAAATTTTTCTACCAACTCTTCTTCAAATTATAGTCCCATAAACTTCCTTTATCCTACCTCTTCCCAAAAATCAAGAGTTCGACATCGCTTCCCATATAATGTCTCAAATGGTTCCATATGTATACTGGAATGAAAACAGTTATTATAAGAAAACTCAACCAATGAAAGATGTTGGTCTCATATTCCATGATGATCCATAGAACAAGCAGATAGCATATCCTCTAATGTCTGAAATGTTCGTTCTGACTTCCTGTCTGATTGAGGATAAAAAGATGTACTAAAATTTTATTCATCACCCAACGACTTCAGAAGGCATTTCCAAAAGTAATAAGTGAACCTAGGATCATGATCAGATATAATGGATAGGGGAAACCCATGTAACATGAATATCTCTTTATTATACAATCAAAAAATTTGATCTAGGGAAAAAGTATCTCACATAGCATGTAAATGAGCATATTTAGTCAGACGATAAAAAATAACCCAGATTGCATTATTACCATGTGGTGTCTTAGGGAATACCACAATAAAGTCCATGGATATATTCTCCCATTTACAGAGTGGAACAGGTAAATGTTGACTCATCCCTTTCGATATATGATACTCTGCTTTAACCTGTTGACAATTCAAAAAATTTACAGTAAAATCATCAATATCTCTTTTCATTCCATCCCACCAGTAATACTCCTGTAGGTCACTGTATACCATAGTACTACCAGGATGAACTTAATATAGAGAACTATGAGCTTCACATAACAACTCTCTCTATAAATGTGAATCACAAGGCATACACAATATCTTCCCAAATATCGAAACACAATCATTATCAATGTTGAATTTAGGTAACATACCCTTCTGATCAAACTCTACCTTTTATGCAACTCACTGTCTTGCTTCTATGCTTGTTTAATTCTATCTAGTAGAGTATATTTCAATAATACCAGAAAAAAAATAGAATAATTTCCTGCACCAACAACTTGTAAACAAAAATTCATCAAATCCTTTACCAAAGGATCATGTTCCAATCATAACATGGTTAATGAAGCATTAATTTTTCAACTCAATGCATCTTCTACATTATTTTCTTTTCCAGGGTGGTAGTGAATCATGCTTTCATAATCCTTGATTAATTATAGCTATCTCCTATGTCTCAGGTTCAATTCATTCTGAGTGAATATATACTTTATACTTTTGTGATTAGTATATATTTCACTCTTTAGACCATACAAATGATGCCTCCAAGTTTTTAAAGCGAAAACAACAGCAGCTAATTCCATGTCATGTGTAGGTTAATTTACCTCAAGAGTTTTCAACTTACGTGAAGAATAATAAACTACTTAATCATTCTGAAATAGGATGCAACCATGTCCTTTCAATGAACCATCACTATAGATAACAAACCAACCATTCCTAGAAGGTTGTGTCAATACTGGAGAATTCACCAATCTTCTATTCAATTCCTAAAAATAATCATCACATTCTTTTGTCCCGATACACTTAACACCCTTCTAAGTTAGCTTAGTCAATGGGCTGGAAAACCATGAATATTTTTTAACAAACCTTCAGTAATAGCCTACGAAACCTAGAAATATACGAATCTCAGTTTAATTTGTGGGTCTTGGCCATTCATAAAAAACGTTTGATTATGAATGATCAACAATTATTCAATCTTTATGAAAAATGTGTCCAAGGAAAGAAATTTGTTGCAACCAAAACTCACATTTGATGAATTTCCCAGACAATTTTATTTCTTTTAGGTTTTGAGATATAATCCTTAAATTACATTCATGCTCCTCTTTACTTATAGAGTAAATTAAAATATCATCAATGAAAACAACCAAAAAATTATCCAAGAACTCAATGAAAATTCTATTTATAAGGTCCATGAATAGAGAAGTTGTGTTGGTTAACCCAAAAGGCATAACTACATATTCATAATGTCTATAACTTGTATGAAACACAGTCTTCAGAATATATGATTCCTTTAACATCAAATGATGGTACCCCTATCTCAAGTCAATCTTTGAACAATACTTAGATCACTAGAGCTGATCAAAAAATCATCGATATGAGGAAAATGATATTTTTTTCATAAAAATGATGTTATTCAAGTCTATATAATCAATGTGAAGTCTCATTGAACCATATTTCTTTTTAAAAAATAAGATAGGACCACCCCATGGTGATATTCTAGGTCGAATGAAACCTTTCTCTAATAAATATTTCAATTTCTCTTTCAACTCTAAAAGTTCAATTTGATCCATTCAATTAGAGGTTTTTGAAATTGGATTGACATCAGTAACTAAGTCAACAGTAAATTCCACTTCCCGATATGGTATTATTCCAAGTAACTCATCAGGAAAGATATCAGGATACTCATTTACCATTGAAACATCATTAAACTGAACAGTTACTTAGTTATCAACAATATTTTCAAGGTAACATTAATTTCCATCTTTTACAAGTTTCTCAGCCTCTTGATATGTTATCAACATTAAGGGTTCGTTAATGTACACAAACTGAAATTCTTTCTGAATGGAAACATCTTTGGCTCTACAGTCAATCTTAGCATGGTAAACAGAGAGACAATCCATACCCATGATATCATCAAACTCTACTAGAGGTAAAACAATAAGGTTGGCAAGTAGTTTCTTTCCACGGATAATGATATAAAGATTCTTATAAATTCTTTTTGCCTCAACACTTCCCCCCTGTGTTTTTACCATAAGTTAATGATTCATTTCTTGAGATGGAATTCCTAATTTATTAGATAATTTTTCAGAGATGAATGAAAGTGTACACCCTGAATCAAACAACACATTGGAATAATTTGAAAAAACAAAGTACCTGATGCCACATAATTTGATGGCCCAACATCTTCTGAAGTTGTTTAAAATGATTTCAACACTCCTTTCTGCTTCTTGTTTGATTGTTTCCCATTATTCGAGCTCATTGTCGAACACTAATTTGCATAATGACCCATATCATTTCACTTGATACATTTCACTAACTCGAAATCAAATTAGGTCTTACCATTACCCTGATCATTTCCAGTGCAATCATGAGCCTTATGTCCCATCTTACCACATCAAAAGAATTTTCCCAAATTCAGAGGACATTCCCCAACATTATTTTTACAACATTTATCACAAACTGCAAACATGGTTTTCTTACCATTAAATATTTTTGAAGGACTCTTCCCTTTCTCATGCCACCTAGTTCTCTTCTTCTATAGGTTTTCATATAACACTTGATCATCAGAAAAATCCATTTCCAACTTCACAGCACATCGAACATGCTTTTCATAAATTTTGAACCCACAAGAAGCTAATACCCTTCAATATTTTGGCTTAAATCCTGAGTAAAAATGTTTGTTTTTTACTTTCATGGTCTCATAAAAAATAAGGAGCATAACATGCAACGAAATGAACTTTTAATCATATGTATCCACTAAGTCATTCTCTTTCCTCAATTCCAAGAATTGTTTTTCCATCCTAAGTCGAATAGCCTTAGGAATTCATTTTCATGAAAAATAAATTTGAATTCATCCCAGCCAAGAGGATCAATCTCATTAGCATCCCTGATACTTTTAACCATCGACCACCACTGATCTGCGTCACCCTACAAATGTTAAACTGCAGGTCTAACCATTTGATTATATGAAAACCTCATGACATCGAAAATCATCTACAATTATTTAATTCACCATTCAACTAGCATATGGTCAGATGATCCTCTGAATGATGGGGGATGTTGCCTCAAGAAATTTTCCACTGCTGACATGTTCCTCTTTAGTTGATTTGGTTGACCTCATGCATGGATACCACCACCTTTTATTGCTTTAGTCAACTTCACCATTACTGCAACAAACTATTCATTTCAAAATCCGACCATCTCAGGATGCTGATTTAGAAGGTCATTTCCTTCTATATGCTTTCCTAGCACCGCTTCCCTATTTCCACTATGGAAGACCATTCTGAACAAACATGTCTTATATGAAGCAACATGGTATTCTTAAAATTCTATATCATTTCAATTTTACCATAATGAAAAAATTATATTTTTTGGATAATAATTTAATTGAATTATAACTCATAATGTTATATAAACTGACCTCTGATACCAACTATAAGGCCCCAACCTTAAAAATTACTAAATATTGGTTTATTTCAAGAATTCATATTGAGGATCATTTCAGGTTTAATGTTTTGAAGAATTCGATGATAAAAAATGCATTACTTTCCACATTTAATCAAGGTGGTTACATCAAAGACAATATTCATTTTTTTCCATTTAAGTAAATATATTTGAAATAAAACATGGATTCTTTCATGAAACTTCCTCGACACTATCATCACATCATGTACTTTTCCCTTGACCTATTAAAAACATTTCAAAAACATGGGATGAGCATAAAAAGCTAAGTAAGGTATATAAAAATATGAAAAGAAAACAATAGTCTCTGTATACATAAGAATCAATGAAATTGTACTTTACTCAAAAAACATAATCACTTAATCATAGCTCATTAAATCATAAGATTTATAAATAACTCATAGAAATCATAATTCATAAAGGTAACTTCAGGCATTCATAACATTGTTATGTTAGGAGTAACCCTCATGGTTACGTTTGGAATACCCATCACAGTATATTCCCTAAATCTTTTCAGATAAATCTTAGCACTTAACTGCTTCGTGTTACCCAATGCATTGGAGAGCTATCTCGGGCTCACCCGCCCTTATTTTATCATGGATCCACGTGACATCTTAAACAATTCCCATGAACCATAATATAATCGTATCAAATAAAACAGGCATAAAGGAAACATAACATTTCAACATTTTTATAAAAAGGTAACAATACAACATATTGATATAATCAAAACATTATCAAAACCATTTTCAATACCAAAAGAAAGGAAAAGTAAATCATGGTATTTATTTTTCATTTAAAAAAATTATGGCTTGTAGAGGAAACTGAAACTCAAGTAATGGTCATGGCGGCGAAGAAGTCGTTGTCACCACATACATAAGGCAAAAACATTCCCTTTTGTCATTTAGTAAAATAATTCATTATAAATATTAGTTTTGAATGAAATTAAAAGTAAAAAGGTTTTATTGTACATCTAATAAAAGGATGTCATATTCAAATTGAAGTATGCCCCGTGAAAAGGAGATTGAGATGAAGTCCATTACCTCAATCCGATTTCCATGATCGTTTCTTTATATTCCTGAGTAATAATCATTGGTCAATTTATAATTTCTTGAAGAAATCCTTTAAAGTTTATTATTCAATTCATATAACATAATATCATGTTATAATAATTAGTTAATTATATGATTTCATATCATATGTTTTGTCGATGTTCGGTACAAGAGTCAAAAATGAACTTGTATGAACTGAATTTCCCATGTAGTTATAATTACATCATCTCCAGAATGGTATTAATGATTTAAATATCATATAAATCCAGTAAATATTAATTTTATACTATTCCATAACATTTGGAGATAAAAAACGAAATGCACCGTTCAAGGAGACGGTAGGTCGTACGTACGCATGAATGCTACTTTCATTTATTTGTCATATTAAATGAATTAATAATAAATGAGATGTATATATATTATTATTCTTGTATAATTTATATGTTATAAATGTAACATAAGTTCATTAATTACATTCTTTATAAATTCCATTTTTGGCATGAACGAATCACATCACTTGAGGGGGTGTTAATCAACTCTTCCTCAAATTAAATTATCCCATTTGCACAACATGTAATGTTTAAAGTAATTTTTTAAATATAAAATACATAAGCATAGAAGAGACATTAATATAATATATATCATATATAAATAAATTGACAACATATAGGTCCCCATAAAGGTGTTAAAAAAATATAGAACAATCATCATTTCGTGAGGCAGTAATTCACCACCCACAGAAACAATATGTTCGTTAACCATTAGACGGAGGTGTGTGTAAGTGTAGGTAGAATAAATATAATAAAAAATCATAGAATATTGAGTATTCATGTTTTATTATGGGATAAAGTAGTATGAATATAGTGGTGGATGATGAAGGAAAATAATGGAGAATCATGAGAGAAGACATTACCTCTAAATTTGGTAACTTTTTTCGATTTGAGCCAAAAGCTTCCTTGGAATGACTTCGTCTCAACATGAGGCTTCTAGAGGTAAGATAGGGCTGTGGAGAGATAATATAACCAGATGATTTATGATTCAATGGCATGAGAGGTGTGGGTAAGGGGGTAGAGGTGGGGGCCTTTTATAAGAGGGAGGATGGTCACTTTTTGAATGCCTTTAAATGATACTTTATTATAAAGTGTTCTTAGAAATTTAAAGGTCTCAAAATGATATATTTTGAGGATACGGTGATAAGGGTTCGAAATACACCCATCCAATATGTTTTAAACAACATTATGTCTCATATTTTACCTTATCTTTTCATTTTATTTAAATCCTTCATTAATAAGGTAATCACTGCATCATCGCGGCGTCATAAATAAATTTATTTATTTAATGTCTAAAAACTATAAAAATTACCATGATGTAGGAAATCATTTTATATTTTCAATGAATATTTATAGTCTAAGATATCATTTTTGTAAACAAAATTAATATTGTTTTACTTAAGAGATACAAACCTTTGTTATATTTCTCTTCTTTTTAAAAAATAATATCATAATTGTCACTATTACACCCATGTGACTCCATGGGCCATCAAGTTCGGTAAAAAACCTTTACATGGTATTCAATGACTCAAAACGATGGTTTGGACACATTTTTGGGTGATTTTATATTTTTATGATATTATTTTATTACCCTTAACTACCCGATTACTAATTAATCACGATAATTAAAGATAATTACCATCGTTAATTTTCATAATGTCCAAAAACAAAAGAGTCATAATTAAATAATTTGGAACATCTAATTCCAAATATGGAATTAATTTTAGAAAATTACAAACACTCAAAATGTTGTAATTAATTTTAAAATAATTCTGGTTGTCAAAACAAATTGTGTGTTTTAAAAAAACAATATCTATCAAAATATTGCCAATTGTTTTTGTCCGATTTCAAAGTGAAATTAATTATAATGACCACCATTAGATTAAATAGTAAAAATATATTCTAATTACACTTTAAAACCAATTATAGAATGATAAAATATCCATATAACTAAATTACATGAAAAATCAGTTTTGATGTAAAATGCATTATTTTTCACTATTTATTAAAAAATGAACATTATCAGAAAAATATAAAAAATTTGGCCAAAGTAAATTTCTATGTACCATTTATAAATAATAAGATTATTTTTTCAAATATATCTTATAAAATTTCCAAATTTTATATTTAAAATTGTTTTCTCATCAAAATGCAGTAAAACAATCTTTTAAAAATTATTAGAGTATTCTATGCATAAGATTGGATTTATTCTCATTTTAAGCCTCTAAAACACTATTTAATTCATAAATAGAAATATATATGAAAATATATTATTCATTACTTACTTGGGATGTTACAGTATAGACTCCCATAATATATTGGGTTCATTCAATATCACCATGAATGTTGTGGGTAGATTACGATAGTGGACTGGGTTCACTCTCTAGTCACTTAAATTCCAAATCATCAAATATAATTAATTAAAAATAATAATTATAGATATATATCAAACCCATGAATCATATAATTATATAAAATGAATATTTTCACCATAGAAACATGAATTCATTCTTGTACCCATCATAGAATCATTAACAAAAAAATTTGAAATAGGTTCAATGAATATTTTCTTAATGGAGAGTAAAAATTAATATAGACACATAATGTGGATTTTTTGGTATATTATATCATTAGAAAAATATATGATAAATTAATGGATATTGATATAGATGAAACCCACTATATTTGATAATTTCACAATTACTGTTTTAAAATTGAGGAATTAACAATTACAGTAATATTAATTTAATATTAAAATAATATTAAAAAAAATATGTAAAAATATTAATTTATAAAACCTTGAAAAAATAATTAGTAATCATATTAAATTAAAATTAATATCATGTAGATAAATTTACAAAATTAAGACATTTAAAAATAATTTTCTCTTCAATCTTTTGTCTATAATGTAAATATTTGGGGAAAAGGACTATATAAATATATTCATTTAATATTCTATTTTTAATGAATTTCAATTATATATAATAATAACATACGTGACCATTGAATTTTATATAATGACACAAATAATACAATATAATAAATTTGGACATAGTTGATAATGATTCATTACCTAAAGAAGAGATAAGTCCAGTTCCACATAAATCTTTATTTTGGTCGACTAAGATTAAAAAATACAATGAAATGTTAAAATGACATAAAATTTTTCGAAATAATGAAATTAAAATAATATAGATGATTTTTTAAAGATAAATTTAAATTAATTTTCTAAAATTGTATTAGTTAAAATATTAATATCGACTTTAGAATGATATTTGAAAAATATCTCTTAACATTAGTCCAAATTTTCATTAAGATGTTTTATTCTTACATGTAATAAATATGAAAATATTAACAAATTATCACATAACCCGATTGTTGTATATTATATTTTATATTCATCAATTATAATGATTTGTTTTTTATGAAGACCCTCATTCATTAACAACAATTTAATCACTACTATATTATTTATTGTTTTTTTAATAATTCATTTCTAATGAATTATTCAATATCATGTTCATTTGTGGGAATTTATTTGAAGGGTTTAAAATAATTGAATCAAATATATAAATCATTCTAGTAATTGATCAATAAAAATATGAAACATTATAATAAGTATTTAATTTATTTTTTTTTATAATTATAAACCAATATTCATTTAATAAATTATTCCATTATATAATATATTTCTCGTTTTTGTATCTTAATGATTACTCATGATGAAATTTATGAAAATCCATATCATTATTACTCATTATTTTGGGATTTCATACATAATGATATACATAATAAATTCCAAAAAATCACAAATCCTAATATCATTGGTTAGTTAGTAACATAGAATAGTATGATTAAACATGGGTATAATGAAAGTATTTATCATCTAAAAAATAATCCATTATATTGCCTTGATCATATAATTATACACATTGTAACCTGATGATGTACATAAGGAATAGGTTAGCATTAAATCCCAATAATTGAATAGTCCAATAATAACTTGATGAACGTAATACATGCCTGTCATGGAGAATTTCAAGGTGTTGTAAATTTATTGAGATTCATAAAATCACTGATCAACCTAATACAATATATGAGGACAACATCATTGGAAAGATGAAAAAAGGAAACAACATATTACATGAAATCATTGGGATAAGTGAAGGATAATCATTGAGGTAGAATCACACATTGTAATCATAGGATAAAGGAGTGTGAGTTACATATATGGATATACCCATTAAATAATGGATATATCTATCTCGGTGAATACTATTGTTGGGAAATGTATTTTAGTATTCACAATCCAAAATTTTTTCAGTGAAAATCATCAGATAATTATTTCTACACAATGACTGTACATAAAGATTCATAGAATATTTTAATGATTTCAATAGGTGATAAATAAATAAATAGATATCATGTTTACATAAAAATTGATACATTTAAACACATACCAATATCAACAATATGAAATTAACTTTCATATTACATTAAATTCCTTCAATATTTAATTAGAGGAGAGAACACACTTACTATGAAGAACACTAATTGAAACATGATATTAGAATATTTAATTCATAATAAGAACTCAATATTGGATTTTTGGAGGGATATAAATGGTAAAGTCATGATTAATGGATATTTATTGAAGACTATTTTAAGGATAGGTAGGTATTTATATCCATATAGACGGGATTTATTTATTTATTTATTCACAAATGTTTTAAACTCCATATAACAAAATTATTGAAGCCTAAAACATTCTATTTGGGTTTCCCCATAAAATCATCCAAGGAGAAATGTTTTTTAATTGTTTTATATTTTCAAGAACCATACATATTAAAATAAAACCCTTTTTGATATTGATGCTAGTAATGCTCATAATGAATTTATTTTTAAACCATAAAATACAAGACATATTTTGGAGGATTCATTGTGGAATTATAAAATAAATAAAATATAAAAAAATAATTAATTTAAATGGAATAACATTATTTGGTTATTTATTCAATATATTGAATATAATACATCATTTTAGGGTCATTACGAGTTCATAATATAGACTATATATTTATAATGTATTTAATTTTCACCCCAAAATTCAAGTGTCTCTTGCAATTATAAAATATTGATTATTGGATAATATTGAAGTGGTGGTTTAAAAATAAAAAAATTAATATTTAAATAAATTTCTAAATATTATTATTTTATCTAATGAATAATAATCTCTATTTGTAGGGAAATCCTAGTTTTTTATATATTAATCATTTTCACACCATTAAAAAATTATATCGATCATCATAAAAATAAATTTTCATTTATATTTAAATATATATTATCAAGTAGGTGTCATTTATTAAAAATTATCTTATTTATAAAATTCTTGAATTAAAAAAAACAGTTTCCTAATTATGACCATATATTTACCTCAAATAATTTTATTTATTCATGAACAAATTTAATTTTTACCAAACTCAATATAAAATAGTTAATAATGTAATATTAAAAATGGATATATAAAGTTATGATGTTATTAGAATAAAATATATAAATGTTTGTTTTGATGGTCTAGATACAAAAAATATTTTTCACCCAATGTACGCCCTTTGTGTGTGTTGTGTGAGGTTTGTTCTTTCTGGGGGTTCTTCTATTAACATTTTTGATAGTTGATCTGCAGAATCATGAATATATCTCATATATAGTTTCACCATAGATTTATCTTTGGAATATAATCTTTATAATGGTAATTGGAAAATCAATTTGATATCATCTTCCTTGATAGCAATGATTGAAGGGATTTATATGGTATAATACTATTGGGTGAGCCCATTGATTTATCTCTATGTGTTTACAATAGTTTACTATAATATATAATATATTACCATAAAATTAATCATTGTACAAAGGATGTGTTGTCAATAGTTAATATGATTAATTATATATTAAATTCAATTGAATATAGTTATAATGTTAAATAATCATTTTTTATATAGAAATGTTACATTATACGTCATTTATTTAATCAAAAAGGGAGTTACAATTATTTAATTTTATGTAATTTAATCGTTCACCCATTCTAAAAGATTTCAATTGAAATTTAATTTAATACACTAAAAAATTTAGATTACTTCGGTTTCATTTCCTCTTCATGCTCCTATGTTGCATCCTCAAACATTTGATTCCACAATATCAGTTTTATTATGCGATTTTTCTGGATTCGTATACCTTCTTACCAATGATCAAATATCATCACTGTATACTCCAATTTAGAATGATCATTTTTATTAGTACCCCAATTAGATTTGTTACTTGTGTGGGTACTGATATGTGTTGTCTTAAGAGGTAAACATGGAACAAAAATTGTAAATGGGGAAGATGATGTGGGCGTTCTTTTTTATGGGTCCTTTCTCTAATAAGATCATGGTTATAGAAGGAACCGATGTATTGATGACTAAACATTATATTCTTTACCAACCTCATGACTCTTACAATTGGTTATAGATGAAGAAATTCCTTCTCCATGACTATTAAATTATTTCATTGTCTATGATATTAAACATATATTTTCTATCAATTTTTAATAGATTTTGAATGACGTTGAAATGGTTAAACATTATCTATAATCTATTGGATAATAATATGTCCACTATGCTTCCAATCACTAAAATCATCCCAACGTGATGTGTCTTTTCACCTCTTACAATATAGATCCTCATAGGGTTCAATTTTAATTCTATAATGGAAACACTTTTTATTTAAGAACTCAATTAGGGAATGGTTTTGATCACAACATTTTTATTAACCCAATGAACATGAACACATCATATCCTCAAGGGATTGAATGTTTCGCCCATAATGACAATCCATTTGAGGATGATAAGTTGTAATAAAACTCATTTTTATCCAATTAACACTAACAACTTCTACAAGGCTATATGCTAATATTTGGTTATATTTTGGTTCAATAGACCATGGTACTCAATGAAATCATAAAAATTACCTTCAATATATCATTAAATTTTGTTAAATATTGATGTCTTAATGTAGTGAAATAAAATGTAATGACTTTTTAAAGTGAAAATCTAAAACATGAATGGAATTAATAAATTTATATTTCATATTGATTCATACATGGAAATCAATGATTAATTTTCAATTCTCCAAAATCGTTTGTGAAATTATTTATTCATAGCATTAGAAAATTAACATTAATACATTACTTTTTAATATTCCATAAATTTATATTCAAATTGTTTATTAAATATCATTATATTATCCCCAACATAATATTTTCTTCAGATATCAATACCTATTAATTATTCCATGATAATTAATTATGGTTTACCTATGCAAATCAAATATATTATCCCTTAATAATTATAGTATTAATGAGATAAATATAAGGGCTATTATCTATATACCTATACCATTAAAAATTTTGAGCACTATAATATATTTTAACCATTTTAGTAGCTAATAATCATGTAATTGAGACACCTTGATCCTTAAAGGAATGTGTGACTGATTATTCCTTTGAACAAGGTAAGAAAAATATACATTAATTATAAAAATTTTGATTCTTTCTTGTCCTTGGATATTGGATCCCATATATTTTTCCTCATGGATAGAGTTTTCCTGTCCATTATTTGTAGAGAATCTACCAATTTTTTCACCTTTCCATGATAGTAATGTATTAATCAATCATAATATTTTATCAACATTAATAATATTCATTGGTTTATATTGAGATAATTTTTTGAATATATACATGAGTGTTTTTTGATCCATATATATATATATAAATATTTAACACTTATCCCTATAGATATAATTTCCCCAAATATCTATTCTGAAGAAAAAAATTAACCAACTCTATATTATTATATAATCCATCCTAATAATTTTTTTTAATTTTAATGAGGAATAGTCTATTAAATTTTAACCATAGAAGAGAACATAATGAAATCATATTTTTGATGCAACACATAAGATGATATGTCACTCCCAACTCATTGGTACTGTGAGATTTGTTGTATTCTTTAGAAACTGGATTAAAAATATAAATAATCTTTTCTCTCTAATCATTCTGGAAAAAATTCACCTCCTTCAGAGGTATTGTGTTAATAATTCTACAACATCATGAGAGTTATCACACTAATTGACGTTATTACCAAAGTAATATTTGGAATAAATGTACCCTCATCATGAATAATAGTATGTTAAATCCTTCAATTTTTTTTATTTTTTATTGATCAACATATATAACAATATTATTGATAAAATTCACTAGGATTTTTACTTAATCCATTAAAAAATGTCCTTCAGTAAAATTCACCAATATGATTACATTTCACAAGGTCATCAAAAGAATATTATGGTTATCCTTATATTACTCCTTGGTTTTTTATTTGTTAGGAATATTATTGAAAAATACTACCATAAATTTATGTGGTAATCCTTATAAATTATATTCTTTATTCCGAAGAACATATATGAATCATTATTGAGACCAAACCGAAATGTGATGACCTTATAGTTCTCATAACTTAAAAAGAAAATTTGTTTTTGGGATATCTTCATTTTTCACCATTACTTGGGAATATATCAACTAATGATTCCAAATATAGAATTAATGGGATCTATATTACTGATTTAACAAGTAATCCATCCATGGAAGGTGAATAATTTTCTTTATATTGATATTTATTAGTTAATGAAAATCAATTGTGTGTATGATAAAAAACTCATTCTCTATGATGAAGTGGATTAATGAACCCCATGGTTATGAACATGGTCACACCAACCATTTATCCAGGTTTTCTAGTTGGTTATTATTCAGGACATCACGTTCAACTATGTGCATTCTACATAGGCTATTGGATAATTTCAAATTTTATAGTATACTGATTTATTATAACTCGACCTCATGGAAGTGATGAAGAATAAACAATTAAAAGGAAAATAAATCATCATATTCCCTTAAAATGGGTTGGTCTTTATGGATGATATTTTCTTACTCTCATTCATATGAAAAAATAATCTTACTCAAAAGGTAATGATATATATTCATGATATGATTAATCTCATGTATACTAATCATCTTCTAATAATTTATATATTATTTTAGGTATAATTTTAAAACAAAGGAGAATTTATTGTCATTTCGAAATATGTAAGATTCCAAAAACGAAAAAAAAATTCAATACCCATAATTTTTATTATTAAATGAGAATCAGAAGTTTATCAGGTAACATCATTATAATAATATCAATAGTGGTGAAGTTATATTCATTGCATGAAAAAATTTCCAAAATTTTTAATTTCATTCATATTACTATCTCACGTAATGAGGCAGGGCTCCAGAAAATATTCTAAACAAGAATGATATGAAATAATATATAGATCAATAATAAAATTGTATGTTAATTATTTGTAAATTAATAACTAACATATAAGTGGAGTTTTATTTTCCAGTTCCACCTCAACATTTGTGATGTTGTATTGTCTCCATTTTTCTATGGGATATATATGTTTTCATTGTTGGTTGTCATAAAAAACTATTATCTTAGTGTATTAATTTTCATGGCATCCTTGTTTCCGGATGTTAAAAATATGGACAAGACATCACTGGTTGACTGCATAATTCATTTCATCCATGACATTGGTGGGTTTCTTACATAGAAATTTACCAGATACATTATATTCATTGTCATAACAAATTATTTCACCCTTATATGAAATGTGGGGTGGAAAAAATAATCATTATCATTCTCCCTCTAACTAGATAAAATAAAATATTGTATCCTCTATGTATATATTAAACAATGATACAGATGATATTCAAGAATCAGCATTTCAAATTCATGGGAACATGATATAATTTATTCATAATTTAAAATTTTTCAAATCAAAAAATAAATTTATAGTATTGGCATTAGCCCAAAAATGATATGGTCCTCATTAATTTTGGGGTTAATGATAAAACCAATGAAAAATCATTTTAATTGTGAGAATTTATCCTCATAATCCCCAATGATTTTCTATAATTATTTAGTAGGTAAAATAAATCCATCTATATTTTGGATTTAATAGAGAGGGAAAATATTTATTTAATATTTCACATGAATTATTTTAAATCCATCACTTTGATCTCCTCATCTTGTTTTGTAGTTTTGATCAATTTATAATAATTGAATATATTCTCCATTAACAAGATAAATTACCAACAAAAATATCTCTTATTAAAATAATGAAATGATGGATATGATCTTCTCAATGAAGTTGTTCCATTATTCAATGAAAAATGGTTTGTAAGATCCACATATATTCAGAGGGTCTTTTCACATAAATGGATCAATTGAAACATTTTATTTATAAGGGGGTTTATTTTTTATTCAAAACTAGTGTTACTGATTAATTATTCACATTAATCTATTGAATCATTATACAATTGGGTTGTGAAACTAATTTGGGAATTCTCCATCCTTTTGGTAATTGAATCGGTTATCTCATTATAAAACAATTGATTAAAATAAAATGAAAATATAGGATTATAATCATTAATATTTTAATAAAATAAAAGGTATGGTATGAAACTGGAAAGGGATAGATAATAAATTATATACATTAATTTATTTACTAAATTATATTATTCTATCTATGTTATCTATAAACTACTTCTTAAAAAAATTCACATTTTGTTCCCCTAAAAAAATTTGATAATGATCTTCTAAATTTTAAAAAACAAATCCTTTAGGGGTTTTTAATCATATTGGGAATCATTGAATCCTAATTTTGCACAAGGTGATAATCAAGTCAATTTCAATTTTTCTATTTTTAATGTTATTACAAGTATATAAAACTATTCCAAAGCCACACGACCTTGTATTATCCATACATAGATTCAATTATATGGATTCTGATTTATATATATATATATTCATAATTTAGATACATTCTCCAATGTGTTTATTATCCCTATGGATTTCACTATAGTTTTATAATCCATATCCAATAAAATAAATAATGAAATCACTATTTCAAAATATAATAACCCCTATCATTATTACATGTTTATTCATTATTTAATAGATAAATATACACAAAATGGAATCCAAAATGATAATGTGGCAAATTGAATTTGTTTTATTGGATACTGAGAATAAGGACATGAATAATTGGTAATATAAAAGTATTCAAATTCTCAAAAACATGTCATTATATTCCATCTATATTTTAACTGTACAAGGGATATCATTTGGACATACATATGAATGGTGTGATCTATTATGCCTAGTAAATAATTAATTGAATTAGAACATGTCAGATGAAATACATGTTAGCCTATAAGAATATTTGGTTGACATAAATGGTGTGGTGATATAATATGAAATTATCAATGCAATATAAAAATATAGTAAAACAGAAATCATGAATTCAAAAGATTAATTCAAGTATAACAATTATTAAATCCAAACAGTGTATTCATAGTATAACTTCATATCAAAATTACTTGTACCCCCTAAAATATGTATTTTACCATATTCATGAGGGGATTTATAAATCGTATCTGACCCTCCATAATCAAATCATGTACATGAATTTCTGGGCCACTTAGATCATATAACATAATAATTCCTTTAATCACATTTCATCAAAAGATTATGGAGTGTGTGTTACATATAAAGAATTATTAAATTAATGAATTGTACATTCATCTTGGTAAATATCATTTTGTGGAATAAGGGAATGTATTCACAACAAAATGTATATTATGAAAATTCGATGGACATTTTCCAATGAATGACACCTGTATATAATTATTCATGGAAGTTTTTCATTAGAAGGTAATGTGGTGTATAATTATAAAAACAATTATAACGAAATTAAATGTTATTTTATAAATAATATTCATAAATTAAAAAAAGGAAATCATATTCTATAATGAAAATAAAGGGCTTGAATAAAGATGATGATGAGTCTATCTTGTTACCTTGGGTGGACACTTCATAAAACATTTGATGAGTTACTCATGATCATTTGAAAAACATGGGTAGTATTTAGATATTTATATGGACATTAATATAAAACTCACTGGTTTTTTAGTGATGAGGAGTTCGAGGTCCTTAGGGTAATAATTTAAAAATTGGGGATTCTTTTTTTTTTAATTTTTAAAGATAGGTTTTGGACTGTAAATGTAAAATTCTCAAATCTACATAGTTCCCCATTGTCTTACACATTATTTATAACAAATAGTTGTGTTTTAAAATAATTCATTATTATTGGATCCTAAAATATTTATATAATACCCTGAGTTAGGTTTATGTGTGACATGATAATAAAGAATTTATTTTTGGATGATAAAATATTATATGTGTCTTTGAGGATTAATTAAATTATTTTAAAATTAATCAAATAACTTTTGAAACTATTTTGGTAAATAAGATTCTTATAATAGATCATGTAATCCTTTTATCGAATTATTACCTAACTTTTGGGCTATTTGGAGTCATAAAATAATATATCTTTTAACAGTGCATTTTTTTGCTGAGGTTCTACAATCTGTCATGAAATTATAAAAAGATTACCATTAAATGATTCTAACTTCATTTTATCTAAAAAAAAATTATGTTATTAAGAAATTTATATATATGAGAATATTAAAATAAATTTGAAAATCCATATTCACATAATTTTACTAGTTCATAAGATATTGACAACTATCTGGACAAAATAAAAATACTATTGGAGATCATTAAAATATATAAACATTTATATTTAAATACTTATTATCTAACAATAATATAATATAATAATATCACTAAATTAATAAATTCATGAATTTAATAATGGAATACATTTTTTGAAACGTTATATTTCCCCAAAATTCAATGTTTCCTCCTGTAAAAATAATATTTTTATCCGTATCATTTTAAATTTATAGATAAATTAGAAACACCAAGGGATATATTTAATGATTAATTTAAAAAAAAGAAAATTATAAAAACATCATATTATTATGGTCTAGATACATAATAATATATTAAAAAATCATATTCATGAAGGGTAAGGTGTGTGGGGGTGGTCTAATAATGTTATTGTTATGTAAAATGAGTTCTAGACATGATATATATAGTATTTAAATTCTAGCATAATTGGGTTCACTCGATATTTATTTGTTCAATGTTAGATTGGTATAAGATATAGAAAAATCCCCTCGGATTCCAAATTTCATAGAATTTATTATTGATGGGATTTGTAGTGTACATATATCATAGTCGTTGCCATAAAATCATTCATCTTTCTCAGTTATAAACTATCAAAGCTATTAATGTATACCAATCATGGAAATCAATGTACGATGTCAACATCAACAGTGTTTCATCTTCCTGAAGGCCATATATATCTGACCATATATATTTTATGATGACCCAAATTAGAAATTGATTGTTCTATATGTTCATTCAACATGTAAATTACATTTAAAATATTTCATTTCATTAAAAATGACAATTTAATATATAAATGTTTAGGATATAGAAACCACTATGATTTATCTATAACATCATCTATTTAGGTTGTGGAAATGATCCATACCAGAAAATGATATAATATAGAGTTTTTAGGATATATGAGTTATTTAATTGTATTAAAATTTTATATAATGTCTAATTATGTTAATATAACATTTTTAAAATTTATATTGATACAAAAAACATTGTAGATGAGAAGGTAGTTAGAGAATGTTTTCAAGAAGTATGAACAGAGATTAATTAATTAACTCCCTGATATAAGTTATTTCGGAAAGAAGGATTTAGGCATCAATGATACTACCAAAATGTAAAAAATTTATATTTTTTATTTAATATAGTAATAACTAACACAGTTTAAATATATAACTAATAATTTTTAGTGGTTTGGGTTGAGTAGATGTGGGTTCCATTATTTGTGAGTTTTGAGTGGAATTTTTGTACATTCTTATATCTTTAGATTCATGTTTTACATTTTTAAAATACAGTTTTAAATTTGGAAAGAAAATATCAATGGTTCATGAATACTGTAATTTTCATAATTTAATGACACATATTTATTAATTTTCTAATTGTCTTAATCAAATTTTATCCTAAAAATCTTATTTTTATCCCAAAAAATCAAATTAAACTAGTTAAAAAGTACAACTTACAGAATTTTATTTAATATTTAATATTATTTCATTTGTACATATAATAAATTTATCTTCTAAAAAGGAATTGATTATATGTTGAAAAAAACTATTTTGATGGAAAATATTCATTTTAAAGATAAACTATTTTTATTAACACTATATATTAGCTAATAAATAAATATGTGCTAATATATATTTTAATACATTAAAAAAATAATTAAATTATTATTTTATAATAGGTTTTATTAATTTATAAAACAAATGAATAAATGAAAACCTCTTTAATATATTTTTTTATAATTAAAAGATTTTAGTCAAATCTTATTTTAAATGTTTCCCTTATAACACTGAATTTTTTATCATTCTATTTGTATAATAGTAGTTATTTCAATTTTATAAAAATATACAATAAATATTTAATAAAAAATAAAATAAGTGATAATATATATATATGGTTTTGTGTGTGGGAATATATATATATATAAATTTAAATTAATTAATTATTGTTATTTAAATATAGAAATATATATTTTTATTGTGAATTATTTTAAATTATTTTTGTTACATACAATTAAAATACATCATTTTACTGATTGTGAAATTGTGAATATAATGATGGAATATCCATCGACTTTATGGCCAACAACCATATGAAAAATGACTATATTATATTTTTATATACATCTATATATCCCCTTATCCAGATCATGTAATTCATTCTGAAAATTTCTTTTTCTATTTAAATGGTTTTCATTCATTCCATGGTTCTAATAAGAGGAAATATTTTGATTGAAAACCTTAAGGATTTGTTTTTTATGTTTTTCTATTTATTAATCTTATAGGATTCACATTATAAAGGGAAAGGGTAGATACCTTAAGTTGATTAGTAGAAAAGTGAATTATGAATGGATTCAAATATGGATTTGGTTTTGGAGTGTGTGGATGTTTTGTGAAAATTTAATAATGAGTCTTTTGATTTTATTTAATGGTAACTGAAGATTTTGACATTGTTCAAATTTCTATGTAAAATGACCATGGAATTAAATGGTGGTTTCTAAATGTCTAATGAATATGGTTGGTTTTAGTATTTTACGAAATGTGAATTTTTTTGGGCCTTAATGAGGCATGATTTGGTTTTGATGGTCAGTTGGGATATTGTTAATGATGAATTGATAATGGGTGTTAACTTTGGTTGACTAAATGTTGAGTCACCATTTTTGAAAATATGTTGAAAAATTTAAATATGACGATCCTTAAATAATTTAATTTATTGATAAGTAATTGGAATTGGTTTTTGGAATTATACATAATCATCCATGGTTTATGAGTCATAGAGAAGATCAATGAACCAAGGATATTATATCATTTTGGGATATTTGAATGATCCACCACTCGATGGGTTGGGTGGGTTGTACTAATTCTATTTCTGCCTCAGTAGATTATTGTTTTTAAGGGACTGAATGATGTTCCATGCATCCTGGGTATGGATATGGGTTTTATCTCATGGTTGTGAGGGTTGGATATTATCTTGTGTGTCTTGATTAGATCCACATACTAGGGCTTAATTTATATAGAAGTGTTACACATATAACTAGTGGTTTATATGGTCAAACATGATGTTCTGCCTCCATGTTTGATCCTTTGACTATAGCTCCCATGTTTTTGACATGTGACAACAATAATTTTTTCTTGGGCTGGTTAGGTATGACATTTATAATCATGGTCAAAATCCTAAATGAATATTTCATGTTTTCTTACTCATGATCCTATGGTACATGGTATGACTACTTGGAATAATTATCTATGGAAAACTCGATTAAATTAATCATCAAATGGAATCCCATGAAATATTTCATAGGATTTATGAACGTATATAGTATGTAGGGAGGAGGGATGAAATTATGGTTCTGAAAGGATTAAATAGGTTAATTCAAAAAAAATAATGGTTGAAACCTTTTTTTATTTTGAACCATGATAATTGTTTCCACTATAATACTTCATGCACTATTATGATATTGGTATTTTCATTATGAATTGTTGAATAGGTTCAGTTGTGCTTCACCCACACCCATCTCAATATTCCAATACACAAGTTTACCAGGGATGATCTCACATATTTATTTATATATTAGGGTTGGTAAAAGGAACATGTTGTGTTTTTCATAGTGGTATAAGAGAGATCAGATGGTATGTGATGACAGGGTGAGGTGTGTCTATATGTTTTTGTAGGGAATGAAACATTTCTTTTTTTTCTGTAATTTTCATATTTGGTGACCACTGTTGCATGCATGACATGGATGGACGAGAATTATATAACTTCATTTTACATTAAAATATGTTCCAATTCAATTGCATTATTCCTTCCATGTGCCTTAAAGTGTACGATGTTTTGTTATTTACTTATATTTATGCTCTCTTATATGGTGGAATAGTCTCTTCATAGTACTAATGTAGACCCCAATATGATTTTTTATCCTCTAGGATATAATGATGATAACATTACGTGATGTATTGAATTCGATAAGAGAACCAATTTAGTTGACTTCAGGATGTAAAATTACAATGTTTTATCATAGTAGTAACATTCTTATTTGTTCACAATTTTTATATTGGTATAACAGATATATAATAGTGTCTCATATATTTTCATTGATTCTAGGATGCTGTATGACATAAACCAATTCTTGTAGGACGTCCATGTTACCAATGTTGTTATTATTGGATTGATTTGTGGTGATATGGTTGTATTTAATTTTTACCATTAGTAACAGACATGTTCTTCAAATGTTTTGGTTTATGATGGATTTATGGATTTCATACTGTTTTAGAGGTGATTTTTTATTGATTTTGACTGTTGGACTATAGTATAATTATGGATTTCATGCATCATGGTAGGAATAATGGAGCAACATGATATACACATTTTAGTTTTTAGATTTTATTGATTTTCAAAAAAATGTAGTTTTTGTGGATCTATGATGATGATATGAGTGTGGTCCTTGTGCAAAATTAGTTTTGTGACATAGTGGTTCATCAAGGTATAACTATATGACCTTTAGAACCCTTTTGGGTGTTTTATTTAGAATAATTGCATTCATGGGTCCTTTTGGGAGTGGTCTAATATGCTGACGCTTGGAGAGAATATGATTCACTACTTTTGAGATGTTGGTTGGTATATTTCTCCATTATGTTGTGACAACCTATTGGATGGTCTATGAAATATTAATGTAGTTTTATGATTGTATGGGGTCGGGTATAATTCATGGTTAGTAGTGGCCCTCTTTGAGTTTATTGGATTATGGTGGTTCTACCTATTTGTCATCTTAACAAGACTCTATTTTATTTATTTACTGATGTTTTACTATGTATGGTGAAACATTAGTGGTATTGAATGATTTTTTAGTGATTTTGGGTGTGTGAGGAATGGGTGTTTTCTCTGATAGTTTTATAATATTTATTAGAATATCTGATTTGTTAGGAGGTTTAATGATGATGGATGCCATTTATTTTTTAAATTATATTTTATTGTGCTACTTCTATCAGATTGTGGTTGGTTTCATGAAAGGAAGGATCATTTTGGTGTCACTTATAGTTAACAGATTAGCATGTTAGATGCACATGTTGTTTAATGGTTTGTCATGGGAATAAGACGATATTTAATGAATATGGTTTATGGAACGTCTGTTTCCTTTCGGTGATAACTTTGCAGGTGAGGTAGACCTAATACATGTGTATTATTAGACTGAAAAAATTTACAATATCATTTATATGAATGTAACATATAATGTTGACGCTATAATGGTGTTTATGGTTTTGGAATGAAATACCAGTTAGGTTTCAATCCAAGTAATCTCTTGATGTGTATTCATGAATATATTACGATATTAAATGATCTTATTTGAATTCGACTAATGATTTATATTTATGTAAGTGGACTTTAAATTTTTTTCGCATAGTGAATTTCATTACATTTTGTAAAGAATCAGAGTTCTCTCTATTTGTAAGATTTTTATGTGGTTCAGGCATGTCTAGTGGAGAGCGGTTTAGAAAATAGTTTTCATGAGGCCCAACTCACTATAGTGGATACATGATTCATGGTTAGGTTGAAAAATAATGTTTAATTGATATGTGTTATTGGGATCTTGAATACACGAGCATTAGTCATGTACTATTACATTTGGTCTCAAATCTATCATTTTTGTAGTGTATACTGTGTTTTTTATGTATAGATGAATATCATCAATGAGTTGATATCTAATATTATTGTGATGAGATTATTTTGGTGCATCATTTTGTAATATGGATTGTGTGGATATGTTATAATAGTTATTGGTGACATGAGAAATATATGAGGTTATAGTGGTATTCACATATTTCATCATTGAATTCTATTAGATTGGAGATGATAAAGGTAAATATATTTATAGCATCTAGATAATGATGATAGGGATTTTTCTATACTCAATGCCTCAATAAAATATATTTGGATAATGATGAAACACTTTTGATCTGGATCTCATCGATCTATGTAAACGGAGTTTCATAATGGGGAGTGCGCCTTGAATCCTCATTGGGAAGCATCATCTTTTCGAACTAGATTTCATCATATTTCATTGGTTCCCTTATAATATTCTAGTAAATATGGTAGTATATATTTTCCCTAACTCTCTCTTGGGATACAGTTATCCACGTTTACTTTATTAGATCTGTAGTGGTTGGGATCATTGGTTTTGGTAGGTGGAGTTGTATTAGTGGTGTCATGACAATGATACTTTTTCGATGGGGAGTAATGTGATTGAAATGATGGTTTTACCCTTTTCATTGAAGGCTCTCAATTTAGTGTGTTATTTAATGGATTATCTATGGTGGAATCATTTTTCTAGTGTGAAAGATAATGTTGTTTATGATCAAACTGAGCATTTTAATTTGGATTTGAGGGGTTCAAGATGGAAATTCATGGTTCCAATGTTGAAATTTAATTATTTCTGAAAATGTTCATGATGAAAGTTTCAATTTTGTGGATGAAATAATTTTTTGAGTAGCATTGTGATTGGAGTATGTACTTTGTCTGTTATGTTTTGGTAGTTTTCGAATGCCTCTGGATTTCAGGACATCATGATTAGTTTATGTGGCGATGTGACAATATCTCTAACCATGAATTAAGAAAAGGATATTTTTTTCTTGGTTGATGCATGAATTTTGGTGAGTGTCCATATATGTTTGTTTTTTTACGATAAATATGGGAAATAATGTTGATTGACATCCACATGCGTGTTTGGGGCATTGAAACATGGGAACTATGTCAGGAGTGGTGTCGGAGGGTATGATTAGGGTTTTTTAAGATTATAATGATTGATTATGATTCATCCAATGATATGTGGTTTATATAAAATAAATATTATGCTAGGTAGAACAATTGTAAAATGAGTAGTAGGGTTTGTTAACAAATTATTTCTTTATAGGGGATCTGATAAGTGTTATCTTGGGGTTTTAATTTTGGAAATTATAGAAGGCTCAAGTTTTGTTACGTTGGGGACATTGAGGTGGAAGTTCCTCTCTACTGGTGTATCAATTATTCATTTTATATATAATTACATTAGCTATCAAAGGTGACCAATAAAGGATAATTATAGTGGAAATAAGGCTACTAAGGCTACTCGGGCGAAGGAAGAATTATACTGGGGTGGTTGTAAGATATCACATTTGAACTAGTTTGAAATTCCTGATTTAATTTTAATCAACTGGATGAGATAGATTTTTTATGAACAAATGAAATTATATTTTCATAATTTGAATTCTACAATGTGGTGTTTTTAGACCCATATTTTTTCTCATGAGTAATCCTTGGTTTTTTGTTTATTTTCATATGATTAACATTATGTTTTAGGAGTTTTAGAGCATTCTAACTTGGGTGGACACATTTGTGTGAATGGATTAAGATAAACCATGTGACTGCTAGATGCACATGAGGGTTTCAATTCATTTTCAACTTAGCACGATTATACTTAGTTAGTATTTCACTATTATAGAAAAAATAAGTGAGGTTTTGTGGGAAACTATGTGTGGTGAAAGAGGGTATAAAACATGGTGCATGGGTCATGAATGTTTTTTAGGAAAATCATATGCCATAATAACTAGTGGATGCAGTGATGAAAACATAGTTAGAACATATTTTTTATAATTTTTTGGATTATCCTTGTGGGGAATGGTGAATTATACTACAGGGTGATCAATGATCTATCAAATTTTGGAAAACCATCTCAAAAAATTATGTGAGTACCTAGTTTTTATTAAATAAGGTGAAATGAAAAAAATTCTCACTCATGTTTTTTCAACACTCTCAACAGCTTATAGATGATTCCGTTCGCATAAAACCAGGGGTTCCAAACCATATTCCAACTCCTCGTAGAATCTTATTTGTTGTGTTTTATAATAGGCCAAGGTGTGATCTTCTCCTCCAGTGGTGTTCTTTATTCTTAATACTACTTCATTTTATTTATTTATTTACCAGGTTTGGGATTCATTGATTATTAATTTGGATAATTTTGTAACTATTTATTACTATTTTTCTTTTGGTAGGATTTCAAAGATGAGATCATGATATGGATTCCACATTCCATTGTGTGTATTTTCGTCAAGGCATGTATCCGCAATAAATTTTCATAGGTTTTTTTTCAAAAAAATCAACATTATAATATTTTGAAATTGTATCACTTCATATCGATTTCACGAGAAATGGTGATGGGAGTCTTTTGTGGAAATTCAGTGGTAGTTTCTCAAAGTTTATATAAGATATTAATTCAATATGAGTTATTTGGGATTATTCTTAGTTTGGTCTTGTTCTATTCATTAATTTGATATGTTATAATTAATTTATTTTTGATGATTTTATTGAGTTTGGTCCTTGTACAGCTGTGGATTTCTCATTAGGATGCCATATTTGATAGACATGACATGGAAAGACCATGATAAAATCTCAATACAGTTTTACTACTTTGGGAAAAATTTAAATGATGTAGGTGGCCTATGATAATTATGTATTGTCCTGTTAATTTATTTTCATTTGTACATATATTTTTTCTTAACATCACTCTGTTGTATGTTCAGTTATTTTTACTTTTTATCATAGTTGTATTTTAAGTATTCAAATTTAATATGTTAGTTTTTTAATTTAATGTTAAAAAAAATTTGTTAGTAACAAATGTTTTTCGAATTTAATGGGGGAAATGGAATGTTTTATGTTTATAGTTTATTAAAATTCCTATGAGGATATTTAAATGGTTTTAAATATTATTTGGGTTTTTACTAGAGGGTGGGTACAATTTTAAAAAGATATGTATTGGAAACAGATCATGTTTTAATTACAGTAGTTTATCCCCTAGTTGTTTAACTAAAAATGGGTGGATTAATAGATTCATTGATGGATTTGATTTGGGTGTTTATAGAATCTCTATTGTGAATATTTCGAATAGAATCTAATTATGTTTTTAACGGTAATGAAGGCCATCGATGATTTTTGTAGTTCCATATGAAAAGAACCATGTTATAATGTTTTTTTTCATTTCTAAAAAACATGGTTGGTTTTAGTATTTTTTGGCATGTAAAATTGATTTTTACATGTTGATGCATGTTTTGTTTTTCAATCATTATTAAGACCATGGATACAAATAATTTATTAGGGTTATATACTTTTTAAAATAAATGGTTATTCAAAATTAATGCTATTATGATGAATTAATTATTTAAATTTAACCATGACTGATCGAATTGATTTTTTTATAAATTGTTTTTGGATGTTGGGCACATAGTTCCTTATCAATGATTTAAGTGATAGGCAGGTACTCTATGAACCCCTAATATTATATGGTCATGGGATGTTGGACATATTCTCAGCTCCATAGTTTTATGAGACTATTTTCACTATAGTTTTAGGAGGATGGACAGATGCTATTGACTCCAAGGGTATTGACATATCCCTTCAAATAATGGTCAGTATGGTCTATATTATAATTAGATCGACGATGAGATATTTTTTCTGAGGATACATATAATAAAACATATAATATTTTGTATATGTGATTTAGATTTTTAGTAGTGATGTTGTGAGTCCTAATTAGATCCTTGTACTGAGGTTCCATGGTTTTTTACCTTGGGCTGATTTTATTTGTTCTTGTGATGGTGAGATATGACCTTCCTGTTTTTGGTTGGATACATGTAATAATAATTATTGTCTTTGAACTCATGAACCTATGATAATTGGTTTGAGCACCTATACTGATACTCTATATAATGAGACAAATATATTTATCATTATATGATATCCATTATGAATTAAAAATTTTCATCATGTGATATATAGATTAGGATAACAATATGTAAAATGTAAAATTGGTGGTCAGATGAATTGTTGGGACATAAATGATTAAATGTATGATTAATAATTTTTTAAAAAATGAATCCAATTTTATGTAAATAATATTTATTTATTCTTATATAATCATATATGCACTATTGTTATACTAGTAATTGTTTAAGACATAATTTGTTATGCCCTTCTAAGTTGTACTCAAACACTCATCGGCCCACAACTACATACTGGTACATTAGATGATATCTCACGATTACTAAATGTACAAGATTATGATAAGGTCAGTGTTCTATATTTAATTTTTAGGAAGGATATATTTGATGGAATTTGGTAACTGGATTAGGTTTTGCCTAGAGTTGTTGTATAACGTGATGCATGTATTTGATATCTTATAATTTGTATTTAAATTCCTCCTAGTGGGTTTCTATTTTTATATATGGTATGGTTATGTGGAAGTTAAATTTTTTTTAAATAATTTGAAAATTTTCATCTTCAAATTATTTATTCATTCCATCTATAAAGATTTATATAATGTTAGGTTATTTAGTTCTTGTAATTAATTCTATTAGGGGTGTTTAGTCTCCTAAAAGTTCCACTTTATTCCCCCTCTTTATACCTCCACTATCTCACCTCTATTACCAATCAATATTATGTAATTATGTAATATCAAAGTATAACATTTTTCCTCATGAAGGAATGAATATTTTTATAGGTGGTGCCATAGGGATTCACTAGTACAGGCCACCTTAAGTGGAAGAGATATATTCAATTATTTCTTTTCTTTCTCTTTTTTACATTTTATTAACTTATATTAAATAAATAGATGATGATGATGAGGATGGGTAGTTTTGACTGATGTCACGATGTGATGTTGTTTGGGGAACATTTTTAGTGATTTCTTGGGTGGGACATTATTATATAAGTCCATCTTCATATGAACACCCATTAGTAAATATTCAATACTATAATTTTTTGATTCAAATAATGACAATTTGGATACAATATAGTAGAATAAAACACGTAGAATAAAACATAAAATTCCTATATCTTACCCCGTATCTAGTGTATTATTTTTTTCAATCGAGTAAGTAACATAATTAATATTTCCAAAACACCAACTCACTATACTCTTTAATTATTCATCCATGAATTATCTTAATATACCAACCATATCTCAAAACAAATAACTAAATACCTTTTAAATAATCTATGATGTCATACTGTAATTAACAATAAGACTCATGGTGAATTGATTAGTAATTATATCCAACATAATTGTTTCCACTACACATGATCTTTTTATTAAAAAACTAGATCCACAATTATTAAAACTAATAATCTAAAATTATCCCCACTAGAATTTTTTATGATTTCATATTTCCAATACAATAATAATTTGTAGAACACTTTCCTAAAATAATGCTTTTCACAGTTGGACTAACTAAATATCAACCCGGGTAAAATGAAGCATTTCTCTCTTTATCAAGAATACAAATTTTTTGGACCAAATTATTTTCCTTATGTTCTATATTAAAAATATTATTTCATAAACTCATCCCTATATATTCATCATAGAAAATACGACAATAAAGATCCACCAATCGACTAATGTATTTTTAAATATTAATTATATAGAAAAAACATAATCATTACTCTATGGAACATTCATTGTACATTATTGAAAAAACATTTCCTTAAAAATATTGTGTTAAAATAGATAATTTGGATGATAATAATAGTAAATGGAAAATATACATGGAAGTGTTAAATTGGATATCTCTATTTTTATATAAAATGGATAAAATAGGAGATCAACATTCAAGATATACATTGATTTTAATCAACAAAGATAAAAGAAAATATAGAATGGAAAACATTAATAATTCACCATTTAAAATATTTTCATGATTATATTCTTTAATGATGTAATGTTATCAATTAATGGATTCTAGAATCCAATAGAATCCACTATACATATGAATAACCAAATTATTTGACATGAAACTAAATTAATTTATAGTATTCTAATACCTACTATATGAAGAATCAAAAAAAGAATATAATGGGAGAGAGTGATATTATTACAGACTAATCACCATTATATATATATATATATGCAAATACGGCCCATGACATCCAATTTATTTACATTTATTATTTAATTCAATGTGTAGTTTTAGTTAAAATGCTTCATATTCTATAAAATTGATAATTGTTGGTCCTATGCCATTGTAAAATTTACCATATTAGTTAGTTAAATAAAGATATTATTAAGCTATTTTAAACCAATAAACCATTTACACATAATAAAAAAATGTTAAAAAATTGAAACACAATTATTTTTTTTATAAAGATTTTATGGAAACATATAAATCAGAGTTCGAAGCATGTTTATAGAAATCATACAAAAGAGGGAGTATTACTATAAATAAACATTCTAGATAACTCATTGGACCTACTAGTATACTAAAGAGATATTACAAGATCCACCAATAATATAAAATCCTTCAATTAATTCTAGTTGAAATTCATTTACCAAATACACTAGATGTAATGTTTGTACCATCAATGGTCCATGCAATGATATTATATTAAAACATAATGCATACAAAGAATTTACAACATAATTTTCTCATGATACATATAATTGAATTGATGAGATATATAGGTCCAAGCCCCAATAGTTTGATATATTCATAATTCATTTCATGAAATGTTACAAATTATTGGTAATACACTTTATTATTCTTATGGATAAATAAAATTAAGATATAGTTTCAGATTAGTCAATGAAGCTAAAAAAACAAGATTCACCTATATGAACCAATGGTTTATATTGAAACGGAATTATATTTATACATGGAATGAATTAATAATAATTAATATTGAAATATTTGGAATACAAAGAAAAATCATTAGTTCTTTAATGTGTTAAAATAAGTTCCTTTACTATGTTGGTAATACAGAACTATATTATTCAGATAAAAAAATATTATCCAGATCAATATGTCTAATGAATACAGTATGTGTATTAATAAGGGTGTGGGAAAACATATATTATGGATTTCTAACCTATAAATTTTACCTATGTTTAGTTATATATATTGGATACATATAATTGATATAAATTTTTATTAATTAGAAAAAATCATGTCATTATGATTTGATGAATAGTGGGTACTTCTGGTGAAATTAGCTTTCATGCACTTAGAAACTAAAAAAGTCATCACCACATACATCGAATCTAACCCTAATTAGTAAAACTAATAATCAATTAAATAATTTATTTACAATATCATTAATAAATTATATATATATGTTCTTTATAATTTTATAGTGTTTAATTTATTCGCATATTTTTTGAGTTATAGAATAGGAACATCTTATAAATTATGTGTAATGTGTAACACCCCAAGATTTCATAGTGTGTTATTTCTTCAAAATAATTCAATAACTTGCACTACACGCAACACCGAGTTCAATCACACCATGACTTACCAAAGGAAAAAGCCATTCAAAAGAGGTTAATAATATTATTGACTAAATTTTAAACTTTATATAATCCTTATAATTTTAGATTCCATATTATGAGTTTCTTAGATATAATGCAAGAACAAATTCATTTTCAGTATTGCACTTTTATCAACTTTTAATAGTGAACCCTTTTTAAATACAATATATTAAACTTTTTGACTAAATGGGGACATCAAAAATTTAAAATGAAACATCCCAAGCTTCCACGGTACGCTTTCTTTGAATAATACAGTAGCGTGTGTTGTACGCAACCTTGAGTTTTAACACACACCACAACTAATCAAACTAGCCGTTATGAATAGTAATACCTACTTTTTGAAATTATATATATTTTATATTTGAAAATGGACTTCATTTTTGGATTCGGAATATCGAATTTAGCCTAAGGTGAAATTTTGGTACATTTCGGATAACTTTCATATTTTGATGAATAGTGAAAATTACTAAATTTTAATTAAAAACAACTTTTTAAATCAAAATAATTAATAGTGATAAATTATGAATTTGAGTGGTTTTAAAGTATATTTAGAATATATTTTTACCGTTTAATATAATGTTGGTCATTGGACATAATTTTACAATTAAACCGAACATAAACAAGTGTCAATCTTTTGATAGTTATTACCTCTTAAAAACACGCTTTTTGTTTTGACAGCGGGAATTAATTTTAAATTAATTTCTGCCACTTCTGTGTTTTGAATTTAGAAAAATGGATTCCAGATTTGTAATCAGGATGTCCAAATTGTGTAAATAGGTAACTTTTATTTTTAGACATTTTGAATAATTACTGTGGTAAATATTTTATTTACCATGGTTAAGGGTAAATCCGGTAAATAAGGGTTAAAAAAAATAATATTATAATAATAAAAAATTACCCTAAAACGTGTCATAACCTTATTGGTGGACACATACCCGACCATGAGCATCCTTGGGTCAATTTGGGGACCCCTTGGAGCCACTTGTATGTGGTAGGGACACTTTATATTAATAAAGTTAAAATAAAAATAAAAATGGCATAAGCTTACATCCTTTAGAAGAACAATTTTTACATAGGGTTATACATGTTGGATTTTCGATTATAAATATTCATTAGAAAGATAAAAAGATTTCCTACATAATGATATTTTATTTATAATTTTTAGACATTAAATAATTTATTTTATTTATGACACAATGATGATGCAGTAATTACTATAATAGTGAAAAATTAAAATAATTGATATTATAAATACCCAAATAAATATAATATGAACCTTTTAATGAATTAAACTAATTTTCTAGGATAATATAATATATTAGGATTGATTTAATTGACTTTGTTCGAAGTAATCAATCTGTTATGAGTTTCACAAAAATCAACTATTGAATAGTGTCAAAATTGACATAAAAGAGTTCTTAAAACAAATATTATATTATTAATTGATATTAAATTCCTAAAAATCTAAGGTTCGGCCAAAAGACTTATATTATGATAGGTTAATCATTAATGTACCACTTGGAGGTCGCTTGGATGTATATAGTATGTTTATTAACCATATTATATAAAAATACAAAGAGACATTGTAAAAGTGAAACTAATTAACTTAGAGTTAATACTTAAAGATAAGGTTAATATAAGTACCCAAACCTGTCTAAATTCTATTGGATGAGTTTTTGTCGACCTATCCCCACCTCATCCTTTGAATAGTCAACTTTGGAGCCTTTGGAAACCGAATATGAATTTATTTTAAATTAATATTTCTAGCTTTTCCAAAGGTGCCCCTCACCCCTCTTATAAAAGGGCACTCCTCCTTATCTTTTCCTCACACCTCTCAAGCCACTTGGCTCGTCCAAACTCTGCCCAACTAAGCTCCCCACATCCCTCTCCTCCTTCTTGAAGCTTCCCCTTAGGCAGAAAGCATTTCAAGAAGTCCTTTGGTTCCAACCAAAGTGAGTTACCTAAATTAAAGGTAACGATTTCTCTTAAATTATTTTCATTTATTTTGCTTCTTCAACCCCCAAAATCTTTTTATTTCCTTTCTTTTGTAACAACACCAGTATCCTCAATATACTAGGATGTTGTTATAATAAGTATTCAAATTACACATACACACAACTCCATCTAATGGATGATGAACATAATGTTTATGTGGATGACAAACTAACGCCTCACGAAACGATGATTGTTCAAATACATCTTACCGCCTCTCATGGTGGCCATTATGATGGCACTGTAATTAAATATGATATTAATGATATATATTTTATATATAAGCTTCTGTAATTCCATTTTATTTCATACCATTATTCATTTCATGTTGTATATACATACGATAATTTCATTTGAGGAAGTGCGGACTACCGCCCCCTTAAAATGATATGACTCGTTCATACCACACATGGAACGTATAAAGGATGGTCTTAATGAACTTAAGTAACATGTATAAAATATTATATTATACTGGAATATTAATATACCTATGTATCATTTGTATTCGATTCTTTTAAAATAAAAATTAAATGGAAGTAGCGTTCGTGCGTACGTACGGACTACCGTCTCCACGAACGCGATGAGATTCATTCTCCATCGTATCCATTCAAGTATAATTATCATTTGATGATTTAAAAATGATGTTTAAGGACTTGATACCATTCTGGATTTGAATAATATACAACTTATCCTTTACAAACATGTCTTACGTAACAAAACATACAAAAGCAAACAAGTAAGTTCACACCCGAAACAGCGATAATACTAAGATATTATTATCAAATCAATATTAAAAGATCATATATGATATCATATTAATGTATATGATTCTTGTATAATTTAATAACAATTATTTCACCATTATACAGGAGGTTAACCTACCCCAACCAAGGAAAAGTACAAGGTAAGGGTTATTTCACAATCTCTTCATTATCCGAGATTGTTTATATGTAATAATCTACTGGGATCTCTTTATCATCCTTGTTTCTTAAAAATGTATTTCAAAACATTTTTACTATTTACAAGAATATGGGTTAAATTCATTTATACCCTTGTTTGACTTTTTATAAGAGGTTTATAAAGGAATCTTCTTGTCGTTTTCCAAACAAGGTTCTTTTTAACCTTTTTGACAAAATTAAGGTAAGAATGTTTTTTTGTTAACTTATACGATAGGTGCGGTTATTCTCTTCCATTATTACACCTTTGAAGCTTCCCTTAAACGCTTGTAAGGATATTTTTAAAATAAAGTTTTTCTTTTATAATTATGTTATTTTTAAATGATTTCAAAAAAAGATATATTTCTCTCAAATATATGAAAATCCAGTGCAAATGTATACGTATTTAACGCAAGCTTAAAAATGTTTTCAGAAAACCCGACTCTCGAGTTTGGTAGACAGGAAGGGATTGGGAGTGGACCCATCATGGCCTGTAATTAGTCGAGCAGTCTCAGAATTAGTTATTTTTTTTTCAGAAGCTTGCATAATGTTTTCAGAAAAACACTGGAGTGTATTTTAGAAATTTTAAATGTAAGTATCTTCTAAAAAATTTCATCGGTAGGTCTCATGAGACAAACTAGTGTCTTGGCACAAGGCCTTGACAAAATCTTATTTGTAGTCTTGGCACGAGGCCTTGGCTATGTGGTTATGATAGTCTGGCATTATGCATTCCAACATTATGAAAGTGTTTATTTATTTTTGCATGTGATTATTCGATTAGTGGAATATCCATGTGAATAAGTAAATGGCATTATTTCATTTTATTTATGCCATACCATGTTGAAAGTTCATGTTTAAAAGGCTTTTGTTTTAGTTATACATTGCCTTAAATGTTTATTCTTATTGATGAAAGTTTCCGCTATATTGTTATCCTTACTGGGCATTTGAGCTCACCCCTTTTCTATGTTTTATTTTTCCCAGGAAGTGAAGATGTAAGTTATGAATGACCTGCAGGGATATTATGAGGGGATTGTAGTGTGGACTGTGGAAACATTATGTTGTTGTAGTAGTTTTTGATTTTATGATGTAATGTAAAACTTATGAATATATCTAGTGTTTCCAAGGCTACTAAACCAATCGGTCTTTCGAGATTTGATCTTTCTTGTGATCATGCCAATGTTACGAAGTAATGCACCGACTCTGGGTAGCTGGGGTCGGGGCGTTACAGTTGGTATCAGAGGAAGTTTAGTACAAACCTTGGAAACTAGATTTAGATAAACTCCGATTAGAGCACGTAGACCTAAGATGAACTTTGAGGATTAGTATAGAAGAACTTCCTAGAATTTTGGTATTGTAGAGATTTTGTGAGTTTTCCGAGCAATACATCCCTGTCTGGATACGAGCAGGTAGAGGCGGCTCTGGCACAGATGTACCTAGGGGTAAAACCCGAAAACACCGCTTTGAGCTAGACTCGAACGGGAACTGGTGCACGACAACGGGCCTTGCTGCACTCTTGGTTACGACACTCCCGGGGGATATGCTTAGGATAATTCTCATTTTCTTTACAAACCATTATGAAGGGTTTATGAGTATATACATCCTCAAATGAGACATTTTTATGATTATGGATTATATCCATAAATAGTTCAATTTATGTTAAGTGTTTTATAAGTATGGGATTATGTATTTTGATTCATAAACTGATCTAGTGTATTCCATTGTTTAGAAATGACGCCCAGTAGAAGGAATGAGAACTCCAGAAATGCACATGATCCAAAGAGAAGGAAGGATCATATCTTTCATGGTCTTAAGCTAGAATTGATAAGAGAAATAGTCTCCCATGTATTATCATCATATGAAGAAATAATATCATGTGTTGATAAGATAAGTAAAGAGTTTACTGAGTCCTATGGCTTTGAAGGGAAGTAAGAGAAGAAAAGGATAGAAGAGAGAAAGATGGATAAAGGGAAGAGGGAAAAGAAGAATTTTCCCATATGTGGTAACTGTGGAAAGAAACACCCTGGAACTTGCCTGAAAGGAATGGGAGTTTGTTATAAGTGTGGAGGAAAAGGGCACAAAGTACGTGACTCCAAGGGTAAGAAAATGGTTTCAAATGTACAATGCTTCATTTGCAAGGAGTTTGGACACTACGCGAACCTATGTCCCAGTCATCAGACTATGCCGCAAATGATGCTATTGTATAATAATCAAGTTATGATACTACCACAGATGAAGAGGAATGGTTAGAGTTCTTGTGTTGATTATGTCAATTGAGTGTTGTATCAACAATGTACTTGTTATAATAATTATGGAGTATATAAGGATTGTACTGCAGTACTATTTCATTAAGGACTTGAGATTGTGTGGAACAAAGAAAAGTGACTCAATAGAAGGATAAATTTTTGGAAAATATATGGTTGAGAGAATGATAAACCATAATATAGTTCTGATACCGAGGTAGTGATTTTGGAATAATACATGATTGTTTTGGATTAAGTATATTGGATATTCTTGACCACATTGGAACTGATTAATGATTTGTATATTCCATCATTGTTGGGGTTTAAAACATTTTTGGATTGATGAAGTATATACAGCCTTCTATATGGAATAGGGGAGCATGAATATAATCAATAAGGAATATGGTAATTCAAGATGTTTCAGTTTATTAAAAGAATACAAGATGAAGGTATTCATATGCTATTACGGGGTAAAAAGGATCTATATTATGTTTACCTTCCTTATAAATGTTAGACTGTGAGTTTGGACAGAAGTATTTTGGATAGTTCTAGTTTGGATTATTTTGGATTTCCATAAAAGGACAACCCGGAGGTCGGGCGGCAACCCGTCGCGTCCGGCAAGGCTGCGAGACTTGAACCCACAACCGAAGGGCGACAAGGGTGTATCACCTACCACTGGACCATGAGATGTCCTGGATTAAATAATGTAGTTTTTATTAAAAGATCATGTAGATGAATTATAAATTCGTTTATTTTGGAACCCTATACGAATAGTGTAAATAGAATTTTTTTTACGTTCTATTATGTTTTAGAGTGAAAGATGAGTTTGTGGTAGAAATTTATTAATGGATAAAACTCTAAAGTATGTATACCTCCTTATGTTCTTAGCCAATCTCATAAACAAATTCCACAACATTAAGAAAAGGAACTTAGAACAAAAATGTTGTCCTAGATGGTACCTTAAATCATCACTAATTTATGGCTTTGGGATTGTTGGCCTTTTCATAGCCATGTTCTCTACCACTCTCCATCAGATAATTGATGGTTAGATTTCTCCTCCATATCCATATTTTCCTACATGGATCCCTAGTATGTGTTATTTTCGGTAATCTTCATACTTTCCACTCTTTAGTTTAAATAGAGGCCTCATTAATTCATTTTTCGATGTGGGATTTCAACTAGGATATTTTGAAACGTCAAAAATGTGTTATCCTAATACCCTATGTTTTGCTGAACCGATGGTATTTCAATTCATCATAGATTAATAAATTTAAGGAACTCAATTTTATACTTGTTTGTGATTGATGACCTCAATCACTACTTATAAATATTTACGTTTTTCCTCCGATTATATGTCTCCAATTTCCACCAATGTTCTCCTAATCGAGATCATAATTTGGTGGTGACCCTTTGATTTCTCTTTTCCTCATATTAAGACTAAATTTTAGTAACCCAATTTCCGATGTGGGTTTTCCCACAAATATATTTTCTACTTTCAACCTTTTATTTTCGAAGAACAATTTCAAATTGCGAGGACGCAATTTATTGAAGGAGGGGAGAATGTAACACCCCAAGATTTCATAGTGTGTTATTTCTTCAAAATAATTCAATAACTTGCACTACACGCAACACCGAGTTCAATCACACCATGACTTACCAAAGGAAAAAGCCATTCAAAAGAGGTTAATAATATTATTGACTAAATTTTAAACTTTATATAATCCTTATAATTTTAGATTCCATATTATGAGTTTCTTAGATATAATGCAAGAACAAATTCATTTTCAGTATTGCACTTTTATCAACTTTTAATAGTGAACCCTTTTTAAATACAATATATTAAACTTTTTGACTAAATGGGGACATCAAAAATTTAAAATGAAACATCCCAAGCTTCCACGGTACGCTTTCTTTGAATAATACAGTAGCGTGTGTTGTACGCAACCTTGAGTTTTAACACACACCACAACTAATCAAACTAGCCGTTATGAATAGTAATACCTACATTTTGAAATTATATATATTTTATATTTGAAAATGGACTTCATTTTTGGATTCGGAATATCGAATTTAGCCTAAGGTGAAATTTTGGTACATTTCGGATAACTTTCATATTTTGATGAATAGTGAAAATTACTAAATTTTAATTAAAAACAACTTTTTAAATCAAAATAATTAATAGTGATAAATTATGAATTTGAGTGGTTTTAAAGTATATTTAGAATATATTTTTACCGTTTAATATAATGTTGGTCATTGGACATAATTTTACAATTAAACCGAACATAAACAAGTGTCAATCTTTTGATAGTTATTACCTCTTAAAAACACGCTTTTTGTTTTGACAGCGGGAATTAATTTTAAATTAATTTCTGCCACTTCTGTGTTTTGAATTTAGAAAAATGGATTCCAGATTTGGAATTAGGATGTCCAAATTGTGTAAATAGGTAACTTTTATTTTTAGACATTTTGAATAATTACTGTGGTAAATATTTTATTTATCATGGTTAAGGGTAAATCCGGTAAATAAGGGTTAAAAAAATAATATTATAATAATAAAAAATTACCCTAAAACATGTCATAACCTTATTGGTGGACACATACCCGACCATGAGCATCCTTGGGTCAATTTGGGGACCCCTTGGAGCCACTTGTATGTGGTAGGGACACTTTATATTAATAAAGTTAAAATAAAAATAAAAATGGCATAAGCTTACATCCTTTAGAAGAACAATTTTTACATAGGGTTATACATGTTGGATTTTCGATTATAAATATTCATTAGAAAGATAAAAAGATTTCCTACATAATGATATTTTATTTATAATTTTTAGACATTAAATAATTTATTTTATTTATGACACAATGATGATGCAGTAATTACTATAATAGTGAAAAATTAAAATAATTGATATTATAAATACCCAAATAAATATAATATGAACCTTTTAATGAATTAAACTAATTTTCTAGGATAATATAATATATTAGGATTGATTTAATTGACTTTGTTCGAAGTAATAAATCTGCTATGAGTTTCACAAAAATCAACTATTGAATAGTGTCAAAATTGACATAAAAGAGTTCTTAAAACAAATATTATATTAATAATTGATATTAAATTCCTAAAAATCTAAGGTTCGGCCAAAAGACTTATATTATGATAGTTTAATCATTAATGTACCACTTGGAGGTCGCTTGGATGTATATAGTAAGTTTATTAACCATATTATATAAAAATACAAAGAGACATTGTAAAAGTGAAACTAATTAACTTAGAGTTAATACTTAAAGATAAGGTTAATATAAGTACCCAAACCTGTATAAATTCTATTGGATGAGTTTTTTTCGACCTATCCCCACCTCATCCTTTGAATAGTCAACTTTGGAGCCTTTGGAAACCGAATATGAATTTATTATAAATTAATATTTCTAGCTTTTCCAAAGGTGCCCCTCACCCCTCTTATAAAAGGGCACTCCTCCTTATCTTTTCCTCACACCTCTCAAGCCACTTGGCTCGTCCAAACTCTGCCCAACTAAGCTCCCCACATCCCTCTCCTCCTTCTTGAAGCTTCCCCTTAGGCAGAAAGCATTTCAAGAAGTCCTTTGGTTCCAACCAAAGTGAGTTACCTAAATTAAAGGTAACGATTTCTCTTAAATTATTTTCATTTATTTTGCTTCTTCAACCCCCAAAATCTTTTTATTTCCTTTCTTTTGTAACAACACCAGTATCCTCAATATACTAGGATGTTGTTATAAGAAGTATTCAAATTACACATACACACAACTCCATCTAATGGATGATGAACATAATGTTTATGTGGATGACAAACTAACGCCTCACGAAACGATGATTGTTCAAATACATCTTACCGCCTCTCATGGTGGCCATTATGATGGCACTGTAATTAAATATGATATTAATGATATATATTTTATATATAAGCTTCTGTAATTCCATTTTATTTCATACCATTATTCATTTCATGTTGTATATACATACGATAATTTCATTTGAGGAAGTGCGGACTACCGCCCCCTTAAAATGATATGACTCGTTCATACCACACATGGAACGTATAAAGGATGGTCTTAATGAACTTAAGTAACATGTATAAAATATTATATTATACTGGAATATTAATATACCTATGTATCATTTGTATTCGATTCTTTTAAAATAAAAATTAAATGGAAGTAGCGTTCGTGCGTACGTACGGACTACCGTCTCCACGAACGCGATGAGATTCATTCTCCATCGTATCCATTCAAGTATAATTATCATTTGATGATTTAAAAATGATGTTTAAGGACTTGATACCATTCTGGATTTGAATAATATACAACTTATCCTTTACAAACATGTCTTACGTAACAAAACATACAAAAGCAAACAAGTAAGTTCACACCCGAAACAGCGATAATACTAAGATATTATTATCAAATCAATATTAAAAGATCGTATATGATATCATATTAATGTATATGATTCTTGTATAATTTAATAACAATTATTTCACCATTATACAGGAGGTTAACCTACCCCAACCAAGTAAAAGTACAAGGTAAGGGTTATTTCACAATCTCTTCATTATCCGAGAGTGTTTATATGTAATAATCTACTGGGATCTCTTTATCATCCATGTTTCTTAAAAATGTATTTCAAAACATTTTTACTATTTACAAGAATATGGGTTAAATTCATTTATACCCTTGTTTGACTTTTTATAAGAGGTTTATAAAGGAATCTTTCTGTCGTTTTCCAAACAAGGTTCTTTTTAACCTTTTTGACAAAATTAAGGTAAGAATGTTTTTTTGTTAACTTATACGATAGGTGCGGTTATTCTCTTCCATTATTACACCTTTGAAGCTTCCCTTAAACGCTTGTAAGGATATTTTTAAAATAAAGTTTTTCTTTTATAATTATGTTATTTTTAAATGATTTCAAAAAAAGATATATTTCTCTCAAATATATGAAAATCCAGTGCAAATGTATACGTATTTAACGCAAGCTTAAAAATGTTTTCAGAAAACCCGACTCTCGAGTTTGGTAGACAGGAAGGGATTGGGAGTGGACCCATCATGGCCTGTAATTAGTCGAGCAGTCTCAGAATTAGTTATTTTGTTTTCAGAAGCTTGCATAATGTTTTCAGAAAAACACTGGAGTGTATTTTAGAAATTTTAAACGTAAGTATCTTCTAAAAAATTTCATCGGTAGGTCTCATGAGACAAACTAGTGTCTTGGCACAAGGCCTTGACAAAATCTTATTTGTAGTCTTGGCACGAGGCCTTGGCTATGTGGTTATGATAGTCTGGCATTATGCATTCCAACATTATGAAAGTGGTTATTTATTTTTGCATGTGATTATTCGATTAGTGGAATATCCATGTGAATAAGTAAATGGCATTATTTCATTTTATTTATGCCATACCATGTTGAAAGTTCATGTTTAAAAGGCTTTTGTTTTAGTTATACATTGCCTTAAATGTTTATTCTTATTGATGAAAGTTTCCGCTATATTGTTATCCTTACTGGGCATTTGAGCTCACCCCTTTTCTATGTTTTATTTTTCCCAGGAAGTGAAGTTGTAAGTTATGAATGACCTGCAGGGATATTATGAGGGGATTGTAGTGTGGACTGTGGAAACATTATGTTGTTGTAGTAGTTTTTGATTTTATGATGTAATGTAAAACTTATGAATATATCTAGTGTTTCCAAGGCTACTAAACCAATCGGTCTTTCGAGATTTGATCTTTCTTGTGATCATGCCAATGTTACGAAGTAATGCACCGACTCTGGGTAGCTGGGGTCGGGGCGTTACATAATGTATGAAAAATGTGGAATGAAAATTATAATATTTATTAAGGGTATTATTTATAATTATATTAAAATCATATTATGAAAATAATATTTAAATTGAAAAGGATACTACATTTTTAAAGAGTATATGATTTATAGAGAGTAGTCAAAATGAAACATACCTAAATTTACTATGTGATACCGGAACGAGTAATATTTCACTAAATGAACTTTAAATTTTAGTAAAAAAATAACATAAAAATGTTGTTAAAAAATTATATTATACATTAATTGCAGTAAGAATTGAAAATTAGTGGAATTCATGTTCTTACGTGGACATATAAACATCATAAAAAGGGTATATCAAGTGGCATTAGATAATATACAACAGATAACAGATAAAAATAATAATAAGTCCATATATACAAGAATTTAATAATTCAAATATTTATTTTATAAGAGATTATTATAAAATGATATGAAATGAGAAATGGAGACTCATAAATTGTAACTGTTTTCTAATTTTGAGAAGCATATCCAATAGATCAACCTATGATGCAGAAAAATATGCAATAATAAAGGGATATATTTGGGTGATACTCTTTAATATGGAATTTAATATTATACTAACTATTTGTGTGATGTGAAATGTGAAGAGAGGGTGGATATTTATGGGTTTTATTGGTGGAATTCAATGTATTACTGTTTTTATTTTTTTATTCTATCAAGTTCAACAGCACTACCCATAATTTTACATAAACTATTACTTCTCCATAATAATGTTTAATTAAAAAATTATAAAAATCATCTAATCTAACATAGTTTGTTCACTTTTACATATATATGATATCATAATATTATATATCACAATATTTCACCATTCGATAAACTATATATTAATTTTATTATATATAATTAAAAGCATTCACTTATTAACAAATTATTAAATTATAATTCGATAAATTAATACAGAATATTCAAATTAAAAATAATATTTGTATTATATTCAATGTGCAAAAATTATTATCAAATTAATAAAAATTTTGTAATACAGTAAACAAAATTGAATTACAAAAATAAATTACTAATTATTTTTACATTACCATTAGATAAATTATGACAGTATACAGTAGCATAATACCATTGTGATAGATATAAATTAGTGGTTCTCTTGTGGGGTTGTTTTACTAACATTGATATTGTAGTGATTTTTAGTAACGTGATTTTTTCCTTCTAAAAGAGTATCCTTGAACCACAATAGGTGAATTTATACTTGGGAATTTAATTGGGAATATCACATTGATATTTCCTCATTATGAACTAAAAAATAAACATAATAAGATATGTTATTACAATTGAAATCAAGGTATTGCTCTTTATATATTAACAAACTCCCACTATTTTCTACAATGTCCCCTAAATGGTATCTATAACATTGATTTAATGTTTTATATTTCATTTGGTTTTTTCTATGGAGGTCATGAGTTATTAGGGTATAAAATTGAAGTCATTGATAAAAAATAGTCCAAGAAAATTATTAGAGGATTGATTTTTGAATAGTGAACCAAAACATGCAAGGCTTATATTGTGGGTTTCAATTGTGTTCATCACATTTTGAGAAAGGGTTGGTAATCTATACTGCAACCAGGTGTAACCATGTAGCTTGGTTTTTGGGGATAAAATAGATCCCACATGGTTTGCTCATTATTTGACTAACCATGAGGCACTATATAACACATTAAAAATTAGTGTTTTTAAATAATTCCCATATTTATTTTTATATAATTTGGACATCATTTTCCCCTCGCATTATGTACTTCCTCTCCCCATTAGTTCAAAAGAATTCCCTCTTCATCCATGGATATTTCTCCTAGGAATATTGTATTTTAGAATCTAGGTAATTCATATCGTTAGAATCAAAATAATTAATTCCCCTTTATAAATATTTTTCATCCTCTTTAATGAAAACATGTAGCACTCGATGGTGGGGTAGGAAAAAATTTCCTTAAATTTGGATATTTGGTTTTTTACCAGTGTATTTGTTGTCTCAGGCCTTCTTCTAAAATTTCTAGGTGGCTCTCTTCTATGGTGATGAGTTTGGTGCCGAATCCAATGTAGTTGTCCTTATTTTATGGTATTTTCAAATACATGACATTAACATATGAATTTTCTAGGGTTTCTTCTTTTACTTTCAACTAAATAATTTCAACATATATATCTATCATGTTCAATAATTTCAAATACATGGTTTGGAAATTGAGTTTTTTAAATGGTTTTATAATATTGGGTGTCATGTATTCACCCCATGTTCTAGAAAAAATTTATCAAAACTATTTTATTACTTTTAATATATTTCTACGATGGGTTTAGAAAAAAAATCATCTTTTGTAAATTGACTCCATAAACGTGGGAGTGCATTGATTATAAAAATTGGTTCCTATAATTATTTTTCATAAAATTTAACATATTTATTATTATGTTATAATGGATTAAAAAAATAGTCTACTAGGGTGCCATTGAATAGTCTTTCAATGGAACATGAATTCCATTGGTTAGGAATACATTAAAGGATTTAGTTTTTTCTATGGTACTGTGAGAAATATTCCCTAGTATGATACAGACAGCTTCAATATGGGGTTTTAAAGACCATGATGGATCTTATTGTTTGACAGGATGATCATGATATCATTAATAGTTTCTTATGATTTCAGAAAATATTATTTAGACTCACTGACATTATATTCTTATAATTGGATCCTTAGGTTCAAATTCTCAAGCTAGATTTTTTTATATGACATTACTCGTTATTTTATTTAAATTTTTTATTTGAGGTATTACATTTTTTCCCATGTTCATCTATTGGTAATATAATGATTTTTTTATTCGTAAACCTTGTTATGACATATTTATATATGGTTTAGAATGTATTTACTTATGTAATTTTATCTATATTTGGGCCATGGTAAATTTATTTTGAAGTGAGGAGTGTTTTTAGAATGAAGAAAAGAGATATCAAATTAAGGATTTATCGAAAATAGGTGATCAGAGAAATATGTTTGGAAAAAAAATTTAAAATTAATTTATTAGTAAACATGGTAAAAATCAACCAATATATTAATTGTGATATCCAACTATTTTATGTGAATAACATTATATATTTTCCATTAGTAATATGTATATTAAATTTTTAAGGACATCATTAATGTTTGGGGAACCATTTAACTTTGTGGATATTCTTCATTACCTTTATCCATATTTTTTTGGGATATTAGGTCTCATGGAGTAAACTCTGGTTCAACCATATTATATTTTTTATACATATGTATGTATGTATATGAAATTTTCATCTTTTGCAATTTTATATATTAGTGTTTTACTTGAGATTCTTTGTATCTATATTTTTAATACTAGTTAATGTATATTGATGTGTATTTATTATTATGTTATCAAATTGTCTTGTATATTTATTGTTTATGTTTCCTTATATGATTATTGACTCTAATGATATTGGTCTAAATGCCCCAATACATGGATGAGTCATGTAGGTTTACCCTATGTTAAAAATTTCTTAACATATTGTTGGTTATGATTGGTGCTTTTTTCCTACCCAAGGATATTGGGAAAATGGTTCATGTATTATGGTTTCATAGATTTTATGATGGGTTAATTTGAAGAATGCACTTTCTATATATAGTAGTATCAATTCTAGGTTTAATTATTTTGGTATTAGTTGAATATTAAAGTTAGGATTATCAATAATTTAGTAGTATGAATATGGGATTACAAGGAAATCACTAATTTCTATCAAAACTTGTGTTTCAATTGAATAATGTAGTTTTTTTTAATATTCAGCGTGGTTTTGGGTAATTGTGATAATAGTATTTGGATTTTCTCGACCAATTATATTTACAAAATTGATCATGGGGGACATTTTGGGTTTTTTATTGAGTTGGGTATGTCTAGAGGTAGATCAAGGTCATTAGTAAATGTTATTAGTAAACATGGGAAACATGTGTCCCATATTCTACTATATCCTATCATACTCTCACTATTGGAAAATGGTTTACCAAACCATGAACAATTGAATGTTCTTGTAATTTTGTTTTTTTGATCTTCTATCATTCTAATATAAATTTAATTATAATTTTTTTTATTTATTTATATGATTTTGGTTTCTTCTATTTCATTTTATTTTATTCGATGTGAAATTTTTCTTTATTTACCTTACATGTAATTCCATGAAGATAATTACTTTTAAATGAAAAACATCCTTGTATATAGAAGGAGGTATGAAGAACACCCCATAAAAACACTTCTTATTGATGAGGCAATGGTGGCGATTATTATTCATAAATTTAGATCATTACATCTTATGGTACGTTGATATTAGACACATATGGGGAACCATATTAAAGATATTATTAGATAAAATCAACTCATGTCTCATATTGAAATGGCTCCCAGGGGGTTTTAGGATTGGTTTAATTATATTGAGAAAATATTTGGGAGAATTAATACAAAATAAAAATGTAAATTATGATACACGAAAAACAATCTAAAATTTTTAGGTTTGAATTAGAGGAAGTTGATTCTGATTTTTATGTTCCTTTTGTATCTCACATAGACTACCTTATTAGTGTCATTTAAGTATCAATTTAACATTATGCATTGAAGGGTTTTGAAGGCACATGAGTTCGTCGAGTTAATGGTACTGGATAATTTGATGATAGTGTATGATACTCAATTGAACAACATGGTTTCCATCACTTTGGGAAAATGTATGGATTTTAACTCTTAGGATTATTGTTTGAATATGGATTAGAGGTCATATATAGGATCTATGTTTATTACTATATGTCTGCCATCCATCTCAAAGGCGTTTGACAAGGCGAATATTATTGTGGATTATTTTGTAATAATTAAATTTCACCATGGGAATCATTCAGTGGTTGGAATACATTGTTATTCATTAGGAAAATAGAGGAAGTATTATGATCATCATAAGTGTAGTGAAAAAACTCTCCAGTAATCATTATGATCAACTCATATAGCTTATTTTTTGTGTAAGAAATAATTTTTTACTAGTGTAGGATGGGAGGATGCACGAGTAAAAGTTTCTTATAGAATATTAGGGAGTTCCATTAGAATAAGACAAGGGGTATTCAGTAGTTAATCTATTTGTTCTCTTCATGGTGGTGTGGTGTGGGATTCACCGTCTCCAATGTCTCTTAGGGGCATTAAGAGGCATACAAGGGAAGAGGCTCTCGGAATTTTTGTAAAAGGTATTCACACTAGTGGATGAATTTACATGTATTATCTAATTAATGATGTCTCCAAGTAGAATAGGTTATTACGAAGGACGTAGATATTGGGTTGTCCCCCATAAGAGTTATGGTGTTTATTGCTTCATCAATGGACACTACCTAACCTTACAATAGAACACCCCATTCAATTATAATGATAAAATTGATTGATTATTTGGGTATACTAAATGAGTATATTCTATATTTTATTTTTATTTCTAGCCCCATTAGGTTTGATGAATGACAATTATTCCCATGTTTTGTGTATCTTTTATATTTAGTAGATGTGGATCTCTTTGGGGAGATCAGTTTTTTTCAATATCAAAATTTAGTGACAAATAATAATCATGGAATGTTTTATTTACATCAATATGATAGTTGAATATTATGATTGCTGATTCTAGTTCCATACACATTAAGAAACACTTAAATATTTCATTGTTAGTGGATTTTGTGACCGGGGATGAGAGTACTATTTTTTATGAATATATGGTAGATATTGTAATAAATATCCATGGTAATTCTTGATGCTATTGATAGTAATTCTATGGATTTACATAGAGGGGAAATTTATTTTCACAAAATATATTTCTATATGAGTTTTCAACAATACAACCTAGTGATGGATTGATTTAAAAATCTATATACACCACAGGAGGAGACCAATTTACCTTATAACATACAATATGGATTCAACCTATCTATAATAGATCACATATCATATATATAATTTATATGGTAATGGATTTATCCATTCAATCTTGTCACCATTGTATTCTATAGTTTTATTTGAAATTAATTTGGATGGATACCTCTAGTGTTTGATATAATATTTTATTATTAACCAATAGACGATGATGAATAAATATTTATTTCCAAAAATTAATGATGATATTGATCATCTCAGAGGAGAAAAATGTTTTTCAATTATCCAAAAATTATAAAAATACCACATGATTATGATTTGAGAATAGTTTGTCCCAAATATTAACATTCCAAGATATTATAGTCATTTTGTGTTTTTTGTTATGTAATTTGGGCTATCCAATTCTCTATCATTTTTTAAATTAATTAATTAGGTCATCCATATACTTTCATATTTCATTGTTGTACTGTTTTTGAATAATATAATCCGGTATTTAATGATATATTTAATGCCTCAACCCTAGTTACTAAGAGTCAGTGAATTATTAGATAACATTGGCATGATCACAAAAGATCGGGTCTCAAATGAAGGATTAGTTTAGTACCCTTTGAAATAATAGATACAGTCATTTGTATTAAATTACATCATTAAATGAAAAACAAAAACAACATTTCCTTCATTATAAACTTTCATATCCCACAGACTATCCTTGCAGGTCAATCATTATATACGTCTTCGTATCTTGGAAAAAATATAACATAGAAAGGTGTGATCTCAGATTCTCAGTAAGGTTAACAATATTTCGGAACTTTTCATAAATAAGAAAAAACATTTAAGGAAATGTGTAGGACTGAAAGATATTCATTTTAAACATGATCATAAGAATAAAATGGAAAAGAAAGTATCAAATAATTTCATTTACATATTCACATGGATGTTCTACTAGTCAAATAATTACATGAAATATAAATAGCAACTTTCATAATGAGGGAATACATAATGCCAGACATCATAACCACATAGTCAAGGTCTTCTGCCAAGACTACAAATAATATTTTGTCAAGGCCTTGTGCCAAGACACTAGTTTGTCTTATGAGACCTACCAATTCATGGAGGAGCTATATCAGGCTCCACTAATCACTTACTAAGAACAATTCATTCCTCATATGAAAAGGTTTAAACATAACATAAACATTCATATTAAAACGATCAATTGAAATGTCAATAATTTATCCATAAACCATGATTGGTATAAAATAACACATCCATAGTCAAAAATATCATAAAACCTTCAATACAATATGGATTATTTTTAACATAATAGATCTTTTTCAAACAGGCTTAAAATTCATCAAAGGATGATGACATGGATAAAATCAATACATTTTTTTTATGAAATACCACTTTCTATTTTGAAATAATTTTAAATTTTTGTAATTATCAAAGAAAACATTTATTCGTGCAAATATTCTAATAAGACTATAAGGGATGCTTCTACGATGTTATAACAGGGGAAAATTTACGCACCCACTGTATAAGATAAAAAACATTCATACCTTAATTTGGTCGAAAATGTCATAAAGTACCTTATTTGGAAAACGACAAAAAGATTCCTTTCAAAAAATATGTGGTCAAATATGGGTATAAATGACTTTAACCCATATCATAGTAAATTGTTAATATGTATTGAATTATATTTTTAAGAAAACAAGGATGTGGATTACAAAGAGGTCATGATAGATACTTAGGTAAAAATAACCTTTGATAATAAAGAGAATGTGAAATTATCCCTTACCTTGTAAATTTCCTTGGTCTAGGGTAGTTTAACCTCTTGTATAACGGTAAAATAATAGTTATTAAACTATAAAAGAACCATATACATTAATATGATATGATATACGATCATCTAATACTGTTTTGTTAATGATATTTCGGTAGTGTCATCGTTTTGGATGTAAAATGATTTGTTTTCCTTTATATGATTTGTTATGTAAGTAGTTTTTGTTATGGATAGATGTAACTTATACATATTCATAATTACATTAAGTCTTTATACATTATTTTTAATCATAAAATGGAAATTAGTCTTTAATTGATATGATGGGAAATGAATCTCATCACGTTAATAGAGACAGTAATCCTAACGTACGCACGAGTGACAATATCATTATTTTGATTTTAAAATAGTATATAATTGGATGGTATATCATATCTACAGAATCATTATCATGTTATTTTTATTATTTACATCAATTATACTTCATTATTATAATCATCCAAATAATAATGTATTGAATAACAATTGCACCACGACGTGGAGACGGTAAGCCGTACGTACGCACGTATGGTGACTTGTCATTCAAAGGATGGATAGAATAATTAATCTGGTTGTACCATATTTATAATAACATCATAGTATATATATGTTACTTGAGTTATTATTTTAAAATGGTAACAACACAGAATGAAGAAGTGGAAGAAGGAAAGAACATGAAAGAGAAGATGAAATATTTAACTCTTCTTGGGGGTTTTCCATCAGATTTGATCAAAAGGGATCCATAGGATGGCTTTCATACTAAAGGAAGGCCTATAAGATTATGGGAGGACAGTTTAGAGGATATTTGGTTGGGGTTTGATAGAGCCAAATGGATTTGAAGGTGTGATGTTAGAGAAGCAGAAATTCACTTTTATAAGAGGGGTGAGGGGCACCTTAAAAAAAGATTATAATATTATTTTATAATAAAATCATTTACCATTTATCATGGATTAAAAACGAATTATTAATAATATAATGTGGGGTGGGTCAAAAAAAACTCAAAAAATTGGTTTTAGATAAGATTGTGTCACTTTATTTTCCATATCTTTTAGATTTAACTCTTAGATAATTAGTTTGAAATTTACCATGTCCCTTTGTATTTTTATATTATATGGTTAGTAAACTTACTAAAAACATCCAAGATAACAAAAGTGGTTAATTAATGACATATATAATATTATTTAATACCTTTTTCTGAACCATATATCTTTAGGAATTGAATATCAATTATTAATATAATATTTGTTTTTGAAACTATTTATTTGTCAATTTTACACAATTTGGTATTTTGTTTTTGGTAAAATTCATAAACAAATAAATACTTAGAAAAAAATTATTTAATGAACCCTAAAATGTCATATTAACGTAGAAAATTATTTCAATTCATTTAAATTATCATATTACATTTATTTGTGTATTTATAATATCAAGTATTTTAACATTTCATTTATAATGTAATTACTACATCATCATTGTGTCATAAATAAATTAAATTATTTAATGTCTAAAAATTATAAATAAAATACGATTAAGTAGGAAATATTTTTATATTTCTAATGAATTTTTATAGTCTTATTTATATTCTGTGTAATCCTATATTATAAAATGTTTAGTTATTAAACATTAGATTTTTCAATTTTAACTATTCTTTGAATTAAAGAATACTAAATGTCCTAATATAATCCATGTTGTCCTAAATGATCATATTTTATTCCTAAGGATGTTTAGGTCTAATTATGTTTATCCAATTGAATTAGGACATGTGATAGGGTAATAATAATATAATATTTATCCTTAATTACCTTATTTACATTTAACCGTGGTAAATAAAAGTCAAAAATTACTATTCAGAAAAAAATTATTTTTATCTTATTGAACCATATTTTACTTACTGATATCAGGATTGTCTCTTAATTTTTGAAATTCATGTCACAGAAGTGGTAAAATTATGTTTTATCAAATTTGAAAATGCTCTTAGGAGGTGGGTAAAAGATGGTAAAAAGTTCGATAAATTTTTTATATATCTAAAATTATTATAAACTGACTCCAATTAATTACATTGAAATTATATATGTATTATGTATCTATTTTGACTTAAAATAAATTTAAATAAAATAAATAATTATTTAAATAAAAATTCGGTTTTAAAGATTAACATAGTGTTTTCACTATTCATCAAATATTTTTTTCAAAATATACCAAAAATTTACCCAAAGAAAATTTTGATATTCCGAATCAAAAAATGATGTCCATTGTGAATGATAAAATTTAAAAAATTTCAAAAAGTTGGTATTACTATTCATAACGGCATGTTAGATAGCTTGTGGTGTGTTTGAACTCAATGTTGCGTACAACACAATCTGATGTATTATTGAAATGGAAATGTACCATGGAGGCATGGGGTGTTACATTCTCCCCTCCTTCAAATAATTTCATCATCTAAACTTCTAGAATTTTACTGCAAAAAAATATTCTGGTGGTTCTACATCATAAGTTGCTCGAGGTCCCACATTGCCTCTTCAATCTTATGGTCTCTCAATAGTACTTTCACCAGACGAGTCATCCGTTTTCTCAACACTTGGTCTCTCATATTAAGAATCGTGACGTGATCATCTCAATAAGACAGATCAGGTTCCAATTATAATTCCTCATAGGTGAGTACATGCATTGATTCAGGCATGTATTTTCTCAATAGTGATTCATGGAACACGTCATGATCTTTGGAGAGACTTGGCGGAATTTCCAAACAGTAATCTACAGTCCCAATTTGTTCTAGAATGTAGAAAGGTCTAATGTACCTGGGATTAAATTTACCCTTCATACCAAATAATATAATTCCCTTCCATAGAGACAACTTCAAGAATACATGATCTCCAACATGAAATTCCAAATCCTTCCTTCGGTTATCACCATTTCTCTACTGCCTACATTGAGATGCTTGGTTGTGGGTTTGTAAAACCTTCACCTTTTCCATCATTTCCTTAACATGTTATGGGCTACTTGTTTTCATTCACTAACATCATCCCAACTAGTTGGTTTGCAACATCACCTTCCATAGAACTCTTCATATAGTGACATCTACATACTTGAAATGAGGCTATTATTTTAGAAAATTCTACAAGAGGTGAATATTGATCCCACGTACCTTGAAAGTCAAGTAAGAATGATCTCAACATGCCTTCTATGGATTGAATAGTCCATTCTGGTTGTCCATGAGTTTGAGGGTGGTAGGCATTTCTCAAATAATGTTTAGTAACCAGGGCATTCTAAAGACTTTTCCAGAATCATGATGTAAAATGTGGATCACGGTCAGAAAAAATTGATAAGGGTAATCCATGATGTCTTACAGCATAATTAATATATATTATAGCTATACATTCAAGGGGTAAATCTTATAATATAGCAGGAAAATGTGCTGACATAGTAAGACGATCAACAAATGACTAATATTGCATCGTTCTTTCTTGGAGCCTCTAGTAGTCCCATGACATTTTCCATTGTAATATTATCCCATATCCACTTAGGTATGGGAAGATTTTGTGTGACACCTCTAGGTGGTTGCCTTCTAGCTTCCACCTGTTGAGAAAACATACATCTTGACTAAAAATTAGTAATCTCACTCTTCATGTTGTCTTACAAATAATTTTCCTTCAAATCTCTATACATCTTGGTGCTCCCAGGGTTTATAGATAAATTTCATCTTTGAGAATCATCCAACAATAATATTTTTAGATCAGGTATATTGGGAACAAAAAGCCTCTTCCCATATTTTAAAATTCCATCTTCATAAACAAAGTCACTCATTCTCCCAACAATCAAAGCATTAATATTCTTTAGAAACTCTTCATCATCGTTTGAGAACACCTTATCCTTTCTAGTAAAGATGTTTTGGAATCTATTTGTAAAATTGTTGATGTTTCACCTTCCATGATTATTCCCATATCAATTTTCAATAGATCCATGAAAATAGGATCTCTTTTAACTCCCATCATGTTTAAAACTACATGAATTTTTATACTCAAATCAACTGCCATCTTAATTGACTTCCCCATGTGGTAGTGTACAGTGCAATCATATTCCTTGAGTAGTTCAAGCCATAACCTTTTCCTCATGTTGAGTCCTTTTGTGACAAAATATACTAAAAACTCATGTGGTCGGTATATATCTCAGATTTTTCACCATAGAGATAATGTCTCCATATATTCAGAGAAAAGATTATATCTGCTAACATAATATCATTATTAGGATAGTTTTGTTCATGAATTTTTAGCTGTCGTGATGCGTAGGAAATAACTCTATCATTCTACATGAGGACACGACCAAGTCATTTCTATGAAGAATCACTGTAAATTACAAACCCATCAATCCCCGATAGTAGAGTCAATACAGGAGCATTGACTAATATTCACTTCATTTCTTAAAAACATTCTTCATACGCTTTTATCCAAACAAATTTAACCGCTTTATGTGTGATCTTGGTTAATGGGTTGGCCAATCAGGAAAAATTCGGGATGAAATGTCGAAAATTACATGCTAAACAAATAAAAATACGTACCTCAGTTATAATCGTTGGTGCTATCCATTCTTGGATTACCATTGTCTTTGATGAATCAACATACATTACTTCCTCAGAGACAATATGGCCAAGAAAAAAAATCTCTTGAAGCTAGAATTTAAAATTGCTAAACTTCCGATATAATTCATTTCGTCTAAGAGTCTTCAGGATAATGCACACTTAATTTTTATGATCTCCGTAGCATTTGGAGTATAACAAGATATCATCAATAAATACCACCACAAAGTCAAAAATATATTCATTGAAAACTATAATCATTATATCCATGAAAAAAGATTGTGCATTAGTTAGCACAAAAGGAATTACTATTAACTCGTAATGCCCATACCTGGTTCAAAATGTTGTCCTCAGAATGACTTCGTTATTCACAAACAACTGATGGTATCCATATCAAAGGTCAGTCTTTGAAAAATATTGAGCTCTATGAATTTGGTTAAATAAATAATCAATGCGAGATGGTTATACTTTTTCTTTATTATTATAGCATTGATCTCCTAATAGTCAATGCACAACCTCATTGATCCATCCTTCTTTTTAAAAAAAAGGACAGGGGCTCCCCATGGAGAAACACTAGGATGAATAAGTCCCTTATTAGGAAATTACTCAATTTTTTTATTTAGTTCCAATTTTTCCACAATGTCCATTATATAAGGGGTCTTCGATATGGGCCTTGAAACTAGAATTAAATAAATGGAAAAATCAATTTATCATTCTGGAGGATGTTTAGGTAAATCTTTTAGAAACACATTAACATATTCTCAAAAATAGGTACATCCTCTATTTGAACATTCTTTTACACACCTACAGTTATTTCCAATTCTCCCCCTAAAATAGTTGAATTTATTTGAGCTATTATGGATGGATAAAGATAAGAATCAGGTGGTGACGATTCTTCTCTAAAGATAAGGTTTTAATTATCATCATCATAAAAAATCGTAACCCTTTTATTCTTACAATAATTTTTTTCATCATGGTCTGAATGGAAGTCCATAACGAGGATTATATAAAATTAATTCATGGGTATGATGATGAGATCAGAAAATAAATAACATTAATGTGCCTTAATGGGAATTGATTTACAAAACATTGATGTAGGGAAACCTCCCTTAAGAGTATTGACTCACAACTCCCTTGTTAAATCGAATTGGAAATATTTAATATTTTTAGAAAAATGGGTAGATATGAAACAATGAGATGATCCAGAATCAAATAATGAGTTTTTTAAACTTGAGTAAACCATTAAATTACCGACCACTACGTCTTTTAGAGTTTCAAAATCAGCAGTAGTGATAGAATATGCTTGCCCGGGATCCCTTGGCCTTTTATGAGGTATGTTTTCTTGGCACTTAGGAAATTAATTTTCTTAATTCCCCCTTTCCCTAAAATTGTATCATTCACCATTAACAACATCTTTCTCCACCCTGTAATCATGAGCTAGTTGGCCTTTTTCAATACACATGTAACATACTCCCTTTCCCATCAAGAATGAACTGGGGTGTTTCATCTCACATTTACTGCAAGACGGATATTCAACTTTTCCCATCTTCACCATATTTCCATTTCTAGAGTGTTCAGTAGTTCGTTTCTTCTCTTTATATTCTTTAAAGTCATAAGACTTAGAAAATTCCATTTCTGTCTTGATAGCACATGTGACAATATATTCATATGATGAGAAGGATTATGATACTAGTTCTCAATGAAGAAATGGTTTTAACCCATCAACAAAAGGATGAAGCTTAATTCTTGGGTTACATATAAAATCTACAGTGTGCCTTTCTAACCTTGAAAACATAGCTTCATATATTGCTACATTATCATCCTCCATTTGTCTCAGGCTCAGAAATTGCCTTTCAATATCCACAAGATGGTCATGAGAAAATTATTTTTCTAATAAATTCTCTTTAAAATCCCTCTATTCCATATTTTAATATTCTTCATATTCCTTTGTGTATTGAATATATGAACACCCTTGATATGCTACTCCCATGAGGTGATAAAATGCAATGATAACTTTTTCCCTTTAGCTACTCCCAAGAGCATGAAATACTTTCTCTAAGGAACATATCCATTGCTCTACTAAAATAATATATGTAGTCCCATTGAATGTTGGTGGTTGTTTCCTCATGAAGCGATATGACGTTGATCCTCCATGATGTGGATTGGGGTGCTCTATATGGTTAATGTTATTATTCATAACCTACGTGAGATGTCCTAATATGGTGATAAGATGATCCGCACTAGTTGTTTCACCAGCTAGAGTATAATTATCTTGAGTAGGATGGAAATCACAAAATAGATTATGTGAACTGATACAATTTCCATTCCTTCCACTAGGAACCATTTCTAAACAATGGCATAAACTAGATTAGTTTATGAATCAAAATACATAATTCCAATCTTGTAAAACACTTAACACAAATTGAACAGTTTATGGATATTATTCATAATCATAAAAAATATTTCTCTGAGTAAGTATATAATCTCAAACCCTTATTAATGGTTTCTAAAGAAAGTGATAATTATCCTAAGCATATCCCCCGAGAGTGTCATAACCAAGAGTGCAACAATGCCCGTTGTCGTGCACCAGTTCCTGTTTGAGTCTTTCTCAAAGTAGTGATTTCAGGTTTTAACCCTACGTACATATATACCAGCGCCACCTCTACCTGATCATATCCAAAAAGGGACATATTTCCTTGGAAACTTACAAAATCTCTTCCAAACCAAAATTCTAATAAGTTCTTCTATACTAATAATCAAAGTCTATCTTAGGGTAATGTGCTATAATTAGAGTTTATCTATATCTAGATTCCAAGGTTTGTAAAAAATATTGTCTAAGACAAACTGTAATGCTCTGACCCCAGTTACCCACAGTTGTTGCATTATTTCATTACATTGGGATTATCACAAAAGATAAAGACTCAAAAGGAAAATTTGTTTAATAGCCTTAGAAATACTAGATACATTTATCAGTTTTACATTACATCCTGGAATGAAAAACAACAACAACATTGTCTCCATTAACCACTTTCATATCCCAATGACTATCCCAACAGGTCAGTCATAATATACTTATTTGCATCCTAGGAAAGATAATACATAGAAAGGGGTGAGCTGAGATGCTCAGTAAGGTTAAAAATATTGCAGAAACTTCCATAAAAAAGAATAAACCATTAAGGCAACGTATGAGACTAAAAGGAAATCCTTTTAAACATAAAAATTACCATAATATAGAAAAGATAAAATAAAATAATTCCATTTACTTATTCACATTGATATTATACATGTTGAATAATCACAAGCAATATCAATAGCCACTTTGATAATGATGGAATGCATAATGCCAGACTTCATAACCACATAGTCAAGGCCTTATGCCATGACTACAAATAAGATTTTATTAGGGCCTTATGGCAGAACACTAGTTTGACTCATGAGTCTTACCGATGCATTGAGGAGCTATAGAGGGTTCCACCCCTCACTTACTAAGTCTAATACATTCCTCGTATGAAAAGGATTAAACACAACATAAACATTTGTATTAAATCTAGATTACAAAATGTCAATAATTTATCTATAAATCATGAATGGTATAAAAAACAAATCAAAAGTAATACATATATCAAAACCATCAATACATTATTGATGATTTGTATCATAATAAATCATCTTTAATCTAGCTTTAAATCCATCAAGGGATGTTGACTTAAATGACATCATTTTTTTGAGAAATACCACTTTCTATTTTGAAATTATTTGATATTCATGTAATTATAAAAGAAATAATTTATTTCTACAAATATTCTAAGTAAAATTTAAGGGAATCTTTGATGTTGTTATAATGGCAGAAAATCACCACACCCATAGTATAGGTTAAAAAACATTCTTACCTTAATTTTGTCGAAAAAGTAATAATGTACCTTGTTTGGAAAATGATGGAATGATTCATATAAAAACATATATCGTCAAATAAGGGTATAAATAAATTTAACCCATAGGATAGTAAATAGTAAAAATGTTTTCAATTACATTTTTAAGAAAACACGGATGTGGATGATAATGAGGTCCTGATTGATACTTACGTAAAAACAACATCGGATAATAATGAGATTGTGAAATTAACCCTTACCTTGATAATTTACTTGGACGAGGGTAGTTTATCCTCCCACATAATGGTGAAATAATTTTTATTAAATTATTCTAGATCCATATACATTAAAATTACATCATATATGATCTTCTAATATGGTTTTGTTAATGATATTTCAATATTATCAATGTTTCATGTGTTAAGTGATTTGTTTTCCGTTATATGCTTTGTTACTTAAGTAATGTTTTTTATGGATTGATGTATTTTATTCATATTAATAATTATATTAATTCTTTAAAAAATATTTTTAATCATCAAATGTAAATTTGTCTTGAATGGATACGATGGGGAATGAATCTCATGTCGTTCATGGAGACGGTAATCTGTACGTACGAATGAGAAAAAATATCTTTTTTTATATTAAAATCATATATAATTTTATGATATATCACATATATATATAATTATTATCATGTTATTATTATAATTTAAATAAATTATACCTCATAATTATACCCATAAAAATAATAATGTATTGAATAACAACTACACCACGATGTAGAGAAGGTAAGTCATATGTATGCACGTATGGTGACATGTCATTAAAAGGATGTATATAATAATGAATATGGGTGTACCATATTTATAATAACTTCATAGTATATATAACACACCGGGGTTGTTATTTTATAAAGGAATCAACATGGATAGAAGATGTGCAATTAGAAAACAACTTGAAATAGGTGATTATATATTTACCTCTTCTTCGTGTTATTCTTTTTAATTTGATCGAAAGGGAACCATAAGTTGGCTTCAGACTAACTTATGTCCTCTAGGATTAAGGGACTATTGTTCATAGGATATTTGGGAAGGTTATGGATGAGCCAAATGGCTTTTAAGGTGTGAATTTGATAGAAGGGGAAGTGCCCTTTTATAAGAGGGGTGAGGGGAACCTTAGGAAAAGATTGAAATATTATTTTATAATAAAATAAATTTCTGTTTATAATGTCTCTAAAATTATATATTTTGAGGATAAGGTGGTTATTTGTCGACAAACACCCATCCAATAGGTTTTAGATTGGTTTGGGTCACTATATTAACCTCCTCATTTAGATTTAACTCAAAGTTAATTAGTTTGACATTTACCATGTCTCTTTGTATCTTTATATTATATGGTCAATAAACATAATATAAACATCCAATCAAACATCAATTTGTTCATTAATGACATATATAATATTTTTTATGAATTTTGGATGAACCTTAGATTTTAAGAATACAATATCAATTAAGAATATAAATTTTTTGAAAAACACTTTTATGTCAATTTTGACACTATTTGGTATTTTGATTTTGTTTAAATTATAACAGCATTAGTACATAGGAATAAATTCTAATAATCAACTCTAACTTTTCATAATAATTTATAAATTAGTGTAATTCAATAAAAGATTCAAATTTCATTTATTTGTGTATTTATAATATTAATTATTTTAATATTTTGTTAATAAGGAAATCATGGAATCACCATTGTGTCAAAAATAAATTAATTTATTTAATGTCTAAACATTATAAATATGATACAATTATAATAGAAATAATTTTATCTTTCTAATGAATATTTATAGTAGAATTTATCCTACGTGTATCCCTATATTATAAATGGTTTAGTTATTAAACATTGAATTTTACACTTTAAACTCTTCATTGATTTAACCAATAATAAATGTCCTAATATAATCCAAGTGGACCTAAATGATCATATTTTATTTATAAGATTGTTTTTGGTCAAATTAAACTTATCCAATAGAATTGGGACATGTTTTAGGGTAATAATATTATTATTTTTACCCTTAATTACCCTGTTTACTTTTAACCGTGGTAAATAAAAGTCAAAAGTTACTATTAAGAAAAAAATTATTATCTTTTTATCCAGCCTTATTTTTCTTACTAATATCAGCTGTGACTCTTGGATATTTGAAATTCAATTTAAAGAAGCTTTAAAATTATGTTTTATTCAAATTTGTAAATGCTCCTAGGAGGTGGGTAAAAGACGGTAAAATGTTCTATAAAATTTTAATATATCTAAAGTTATTATAATCTAACAACAATGAATTACATTGAACACATATAGTTATTATGTATATATTTTTACCTAAATAAATTTAAAATAAAATAAATAACTATTTAAATAAAAAATCAGTTTTAAACAATAACTATATGTTTTTCACTATTCAACAAAAATTGATTGTTTTTAGAAAAATACCAAGTCATCACTCAAAACTAATTTTTATATTCCGAAACCAAAAAAAATCAATTTTGAAAGATAAAATTTATAAAATTTTATGAAGTGGGTATAAATATTTATAATGGCTAGTTTGATTGGTTGTGGTGTGTTTGAACTCGAAGTTCCGTACAACACATGCTACTATATTATTCAAAGGGAAACATACAGTCGAATATTCAAGTGTTAAAATATATGTGGATCATGATGACAATATAATTTATTTTTGTGTGTTTTATTAAATAATCATTAATTTTCTAAATTATCCATGTTCCAGTATTGGATTCATGAAATAATGTTTTTAGGCCACATGATATTTGAGGTATTAGTTTCAGTTAGTCCAATGAATGTTTTATTATCTATGTATTAGGAGTAAACCATTAAATGTATATATACAATCTTATTTCTAAGCATGTACATGTGATATAAGTTGATTATTCAATTATTATTCTGACTTGAAAGTTCCTTGATGAGGATGACATGAAAGAGAACCTTCTTTTATTAGGATGAGAAGTGATATTGTGATTTTTAGTAGTTTCATAAATGTTGTACATCCATGCTAGTGATAATTCATCATGATTCGATTATAACATATGTTATGTATTATAATGTTTATGATGTGGTGTTTGCGTGTGTGATGATGTTCTATGGTCATGTTGTCGCGTTTGGCACATGGAAAATATACCGAAATGAGATGAATTATCCAACCAATGAAATTTAATTGCAATCCTTCGTGAATATTATAAATTTGTGGTATATATATAAAATTGGGTATAATGTATATTTTAATTATAATCATATGATAATAAATTAAAATTTCAATCATTGGGATCTGAACATTATATTGAGATTATGGGATTAATTTCATCCATGTCATTATCTTAAAAGTTTGTATAACCCCATGAAACTGAATGTGAAAATGATAATTCGAATATGATTTTTATATTGTGGGTCATTTGGGAATCAATATATTAGTGATATAAAATTGATTATTTTTCTATTCTATGTTATATGTGTAAGAGAATTAGATTTTAGTGTTCGTGGCTAGTGGGATGGTTACACTCCTTCTTCTTGATCATGTAATATCCGACCATGAGTGGAAATAGATTACTAATGTTTTATATAGTGGTTATTCATTTAGGTGATTTTTCTCGAACCCCAAATAGTTATTTAAATTTTTGAATGTGGTTCGTAGTTTATTTGATCATGAGGTAAGAGGTTACATAAGAGTTGAATCATTTTTAATCTCCTATTAATCCTATATAAAATAGTATTTTCAATCATATCAAATGACATCATTGCTGGCATGAGATGTTTTGTGAAATAGTAAACATTGTTTGTTGGAAATTTAACATACATAGGATAAAATATGAGCACCAAATAATAGTTATTTTCCTACATCCATATCTCATTATCATGGTTCATGTTATGAGATTACTTTGGGATACAAGATGGGGTTGTCTCATAATCCATCTGGGAAATATTCTATATGACTTTTTTTTGATCAACTAACAAAATCATTCGATTTAATCGCAGTTGAATATTTAAAAAATAGTAGGGGCCCTAAGATTCTTTCATATTTGAGATATTTTTCATATGATTGGAGTTACCTAAAATTTTAATTCATAAACCAATTCCAATTTTACACTCTCAATTTGGATGGGACTCCCAGAGGATTTGGGAACCTTATTGAAATGGATCACAAGGTATCACCCACAGATAGATAGTTAGTCTAAAAGTACCATGACAACTCTTAAGGATATTATTTTTTATATGTGTGCTTGATTTTAGATGATATTATGAGACAAACATTCCACTGGATATGCATTCTAATGTATTGATGTTCAGTGAAATGATTAGGATAACACCAATTTACAATTCAAATTGGAAATTATTCCAATCCCACTTATTCTATGATAACAGAGATGATAAGTCCTTTGTAGGATTGTGTATCATCCATGAGGTGACCAAGAAAGATCATTGGAATCTAAAATTTTAAGTGATACTCAATGTCTTCATAATTCATATATATTCTACCATAATATCCTATAGAAAATTCATGTTAGTCTTTGAATATTACATCGGGTAATTGTTAAACTGAGTCTTCATTTTGGTAATACATTTCATGCTTTCATCATAATATGCCGGGTTGTTTCGTGATCTCGAGTTTTTTTTGGAAGGTAACCAATGAGTTGGAGATACCACTATGGTTTTCATCATTACACATACACATCCATGTATCCCAATTAAAATGATACCACATATACCCATCTCACATGTTATTGTAGGATTATGAATATCAAGATATTGATTCCACCATTATTGAGTAGCCAGTTCATATTAGTGATAATCCAAAAAAGGTGATCCATGTTAAATTGATAATGTTAGCCCATTTTCTCTAGTAGTATGGGGTAAATAGCTATAATATTGGGGGACATGAAGATTTTTTGAGGGTTTTGTGGCCTCAAATGTTTTCTTCCTATGATTTATAACAATATTATAGGGATATAAAGAGTCCTAGTGGGGAGTTTTTGACTCTCGATCAGTCAATTATATGTCAATTATGAGTTATATGTTTTCTATTTGGACCTACAATTCACTTGTTTTTTGGGTCAAAATATGCATTTTTTAAAAAAAAATAAACAAGGAACATGGTGCATGGGTTGTATGACTATGAAACCATCCATTTGAATATTGATAGACCATGAGGGATATTTTAGTTTTTCTTAGGTTAGTCTGCAAGAACATCCCACTTTTCTTAGTCAGTTACATACATAGTTAATGCTCACTCACATTATACCATTATGGGAGAATCTATAGTGTAACATACTTATACAAGAATGGTTCATAAACCATTATCCATTCTAAAATTATTATTTTTATGTTATCACTTATGTTTTTACCATTTTCATGTATTGTTTATATGATGGGTATTCCAATACATATACCATTTTATGACTGGTTTTGGGTTGGTTGTGCATGTTTTTACATATGGAATTTTTTTTAGTTGATCCATTTTAAAAGTTTAATTAAAAGGGTTGGTTCTCCTTTTAAATGGAATACCAAAATGGATTTAAATTTGTTGTATTATTAAAAAGGGTGACCAAAGGGGAATATTTTTATAAACAATGCAAACAAATATATTGGTTTTCAAGGGTAGAGGAATGAATTCATTCATAGAGGTATACTAATAAAATATTTTATTCAAAAATACATATTACATTGGGTGTATTTATAAATTTTTTTATCGAACAAATTTAATGGGAAGGGAACCATGCACATGGGTGGAACTTCTGGATTACCATCATCTATTATTTATGGAGGGGTGATGGTCAAATGGGGTTACTTAATATAGAGTCATTTTCAATTTTTTACCAATTAGGATTTATGTATAGGCCTCATTTTTACTTTCCTCCATTCATTTTATATATTTTATTTTTACTTGATATGACATGTATATATATGTATTGTGTTTATATATTTTGTTATAATGTTTATTAATTCATACGGTATCTAAATTTCATTGTTTTCAACATCTGATATTGTATAAAATGATGTTGGAATATGGTGATATTGGAATGGTCAGAAAATTTCATGGATGTTACATGTCATTTTACCATGGGTGAAAGCATTCTAAATAGATTTAAAGTTATGCCAAGTTCTTTTCTCGGCCCGTAGTTGTTGGGAATGTTATTTCAGGCTATTTTGATGGATTTCTCTAGCAATGATTAATGACAATTCAAGTCGGTCAGCTGCACTGATTTTAAAAGGCACTAAATCATTCATTATCTTTATAAAAAATATATATCCATTTTTTATTATTTAAAATTATTATATTTTGTCCATATTTATTCTAAAATTTGATAAATTCATTCATTCCAATCAAAAAATAAGAATTATCAATTTCAGTTTTATTAAAATTTAAATTAGAGAGATTGTATTATTTTTAATTAATTTTTCATTTGTTTTTTTGATGAATTATATAATAAAATATGTATAAATGGACATTTAAATCCGTCCCACATTATTAGTTTCTTTAAATTATCTATTCATAGATATTTTTCTCTTAATAAATGAAAAACATTTATCTTCAATACATACATTTATAATGATATATAATTAGAGATTTTGATAATTACATTCACACCATTTATATGATTTCAAAAATAAAATTATAGATAAACTAGTTAATAAAGTTTGAAAATATGTTATCAATGAATCCATCAATAATTGGGGTTCATAATCACTCGGATGATTCCCCCAAATAATATTAACGATTTATTCATCAAATTTATTTATCAATCACTTTTTTAGTAATTCGAATCATCACATCCACATGTTATATTTCATGACCTATGTTGTGGTGCTCAAAAATTCAATAATGAAAAGAATTAGGAATATATATCACTAGAAGTCACAAATATAAGAAATTATTAACATGAGAATAATTTTGTGGCCTAGATAAATTATATTCTAGAAATCATATATTCTCTATTACATTATGATTTGAAATTTACTATGGAATAATCATACAATTAATTTAAAACATATAACACCAATTATATAAATACATGTTTATTAGAAAAAGAACACATTATTTTGTGACATAATAACATTGAATCAACGTATGAAATGTCAGGTCAGTAAATTAACTATTTTCTTTTATATATTCCATATTATCAGAAGTTTAGTGGTCAGTTTTGATTACCTATGTGTTATTGATTTGAATTTGTATGAGGTTGATGAAGGGATTTTATTTTGTTTGGCATCAGTAAACTATCAGAAATATGGTGTAACACAACAAAAATCTATTGTGATTCAATTAAGAATACAAAATTATACATACCTAACCATCCATCCAGTGGAACTAGTAGAACCTATGTTTATCTATAATGAACATTTCCCCGCATGTTTGGAAACTAGGTTTTTTGTTCCCCTAGTACAATGCAGAAATTAGTACACAAAATGGGTTCTTATTACAACTTTTTTAAAACACATTAAAACAATATTTTGAACTCCCTATCCACATTATGAATTTTTTATTCCCTCATTTTAATCATTTCTCACCCATTCACCTCCACTAGCTACTCCAATAATTGACTCGTCGATGGAGGACAAAATAATGATATTTCATTACATATATTAAATATACTTATTAATATTTTATTTATGATAATGGATCTATAATTTATCATGGATTTATATATATTATCTTACAAGGATTTTACCCTTTAATTTTTGAAATTTTTCCTATCTATTAACTTGACATCATTTAATTAATCAAATAATGATCAACTATCAAATATGAGAATTAAGTGAGTAACTTTTGTTGAATAATAATTATATACCTCTTCAAAATGGTTTGTGAATGATATAACATTAATATATTAATGATAATATGGTTAATATATATAGGTATTTACTTAACATTGAAATCGCACATTCATGGAGATAAAATGACAATGATTGTTGGATGATTCACCATATAATTCATTATAATGATCACCATGGGATCTTATCCTTCTAAAAAATAAACCTGAATAAATTTCCAATGATATATTGATATTGAATAAATGAAATTTGTATTTAACCATTATTCTCATCCAGAATTGGTGAGGGATTCATGATCTGTTCATGAATAGACAATGGTTCTATTACATTGGATACCCATCATTCGATGTAAAAGAAAATTGTTTTGGTTGATAGGCACCATATAGAATATAATCTATTATAACCTTAACAAAGTAAAATTTCATAGATATCACCAAATATACCACTTTTTAATAATCATGATCTCATGTTTGGAAACCATGAGGTGTGAGATCATTCTCCGAAGGTGTGAAATGTGGTCCAGTCTTCATTTCATTGATGAACCATAATTATTAATCATTAAATGGGATATATGAATAACTTTATATTGTTTGATTAAATTTTATAAATATTTTTACTGGATTCATGATATGATTTATTGGAATAATATTATTTAATTATCGCGATTTTATGTTTATGGGTGCATCACCGTGATACTGATATATGATAATATTTTCCTTGTGTATTGCAATATAATATTATTACCATGAATTATGATAATCACATATTTTCATTAATGGATAAAATATTACTAAATGATAGAAATTATTATCTTACATAGATAATCCCAATTAAGTGTCTTGTGATGCCTTGGGATGTTATTTACGGTATTTATGAAAGGTTATTCTACTTTTTTATATTATTCCTTACCTGGGGTGATTGTAGTGTTAGTAATGATGTCGTTAGTGGACTATTATATAGAGTAGGATCATGATGGACTAGGAGAAATTCTCATAACTTGATGCCATTTGGATACCTAGGAGACTTACCAAAACAATATTTCATAGGAATATTGAGTACTTGTTCAATATTATTCCATCTATAATGATTTGATACATTATTCATTGATGTTAACAAGTATCATGTCTCAAACCACATGGCTAGTTAATGATTATTTATTACTTCTCTGATCATCATATTTTTCATGGAGATTAAGAAGTTGAAGATGTGGATCTTTGTGGATCAGTTAACACACTGGTGCATAGTATATGATTTTTCATTCGGGTTTGTACCTTTTTTTCATCGAATACACCTGGTATAAATGAGAACATTCATTAATGCTTCATTGTTAGGGTCTGTGTAGATATTATTTCTCACAACACATACGAGAATCACAAATTGTTCATACATCTTCTATATAGATATGATTAAGGGAAGGGTTCCCATAGAATATGGTTAATCCATGGAGCATTCATTTTGTTCCAAGACATAGAAAGACCCCAAGGATTCCATAGTTTTATAAAATTACCTAATACACATATAGTACAATCAATATTATCTCCTTCGGTAACCAGTTATTTATGTGTTGTATGACCTATGTTCTATATGATATTAAATCATTCAAAATTATTTTAATTTGATATATATATATGTGTGTGTGTGTGTGTGTATTCAATAAAATGATAATAAGGATATAATCTCTATAATGAAAATGTTTGGACCATTTCTAATAGGTGTACGTATATTGCATATAGGGAGGCATGTGTTATGCCATGTTACTCTCAATCATAGACCTGATGATTCACTTTTTGGTGATAATAATAGTATCATTGAAATCATTAAATAATTTATTTTCAATCTAAACTGGGACATGATATAATAGAGATAGTTAGTTTTGGATTGGGTTGTGGGTGTCACATTTTTCATTTCCTAATCATTTATAACATGCCTTCAATTTACTATTGAGATAATATTGTTATTGTTTTATTATATTTGAAGTATTCATATATCATGATAGGTATCATAGGATCACATTACATTTATATACCGATTGAGTGATGCATACCTGTTATTTAATTTAATGTTGTGAATAAATCCATTTGTTCAATATACACTTGTACTTTATATTGGATAATATATCATTTTCCCATGCTATTTTGATATATGAATATAATCATAAATTAGTCAAACATGATCATGTTTCCATATCATTATATATACATATATATATTTATATGAATTTGACAATAATGTGAGGATAAAGACTGTGGTTAGTGATGGTTGGGATATACATTGGGTTTTGGGTATAATTATAGGATAACCATTATGATATAACAAAGACTAATTTGGATTTATACTAATGAATACCTTTTCTATAATTGATTTCATCATAATTTAGATTACGTATCACAAATGTATTGTTCTCTATCAAGAACTTTGTGTGGGTCAAGATTCACTCACAATGGAGGATTCCCCAATTGCACCACCATCTTTATGTGAGGGTACACCATAGAATACAACTAAACATACATCAAATGATAAAGTAGTGGTACAACCTCTATCAATAGAGCATCATATTCTAACAACTTTTATAGGAGTTTCATTATGTTCAATTCTTAAATATGCCATTAAAATACAGAGTGTAGAAAACCCTTACCATTTTGATTGTTAGTGGGAAATAATATATCAAGTATTTGAGAGAGATTGTTGAAGATTTCATTGAATATATTAAGGTAATATGGAATATGACTTTGATTCTTGAAGTATTATTTATTTACGGACATGATAGGTCGTGGTGGGGAATGATGGGGCTAGCTGGTGGGTATAATAGACTGACTTAGAATCCATTTTATTTCCTTTTATTTGCGGAATAATTTCCTGATATTCTAATTATGTACAGAGAGAAAGAGACTATAGAGATAATTTAGGGGTCTATTTTGTTATCCATATTCTTTTCCAATTTAACAATTCTACTTTATTACATACCTCTCATTGTGATATATGATTCCTTGAAGCCAGTATAGATGAAGATTGATCTTCATTCCAAGATCAATATACGTGTCAAGATCTTTGATCATTAATCACTCTTAATGGTTCATCCAACGTTTTTAACTATCAAGATAGTCTTGGATGAGTATTGAGTAGATATTTTTCACTGTTACGTCAATTCTCAAGAATGTGGGCCTCCTTCTTCTTCAATAATTTCTTATTTTGATTTTAAAAAGATGAATAACTAGGATGTGAAACAATAAAGTTTTATATACATAGAATAGAGTATGTATTATCAACCCATTTAGGTGGATTTATGAACTATATCAATTATAGTTTAGTCATAAATTAGTTAATGTTCATTATATTCACATAGTGTTTATGTAAGAAGTTTTAGAATATGGGAAACATATTTAGTTTTTCATGTTGTGTTTTGAGGCTGATGTTCCGTTATGGTGAGGGAATTAATGATCTAAAACTCTGGGATTCAACTGAGTTCTATAGTACATGACTCAGATAACGATTTATTAGAATAGTCAAGTGTCATATATATCATTTAAAATATTTGAGGAATTCCATGTTTATATGCTGGATTGGACTCTATTAGATGGTATTGAATGGAACTCTCTCTAATATTCCATGAACATTCATGATCAGTTCTAAATTTTCTATATTTTTTTTAATATTGGTGGTTCCAATTTCTTTTTATATCGTCACATGTTATTGTTGGGATTCTCTTAACTTACATGTAATATTGTAATATATTTTCCCTTGATACAACATTAATTATTAATTTTTTCTGTTTATAATGAAGACACAAGTGTCTAAAATTCATTTTCCATTATGAACATATATGTATATTCTTGATTTTAAAGATGATGAGATTTGATGTCGTTATATACATGGAATGGATGACCTATTTCACATCCCACAATGATTGCTGAATGATATGTTCATCATTAATTCAATTAAGTGATATAATTTCATGATCACCACTCACTTGGAACTAGAAGATAATGTAGTTGGTTAAAAAAGTGTTATCATGGGATAATAAAGATGTATATTATAGGATTGGATATTTGATTATAATAAATGAAACATACTTCTTATTTTCATCCAATTTTGGATCTCTATGTGGTCGTCTTCTAGGTTTACTACCCATGACTTCCCCAACATTGAGGTATTATCATTCATAAAGAACCTCGGTTGGATTCATAGCCTATATCTATACCACATTAACTGATAAAATTTATAGTGTTTCTAGATATGAATCCAAAACTAATGGAAATAAAAAAAGTAATTATTAGGATATGTAAATCAGTATGGGATGATACTATTTTTTTCACCTAGTTGGTGATTGGTATTATTCGAATGTGTAAAGATTATATGAGGCTAAATTGGGTTTTCATGAATAATAGAAAACTCATTCCTATGATTTTTGTTCAAATTTATCAGTTATAGTGAGAATGATGGATATACAAGATTTATCATTAATCAGGATATCACCATTTATATGTTGGAGAGGACATCTTGATGAAAAAGGATTAGAGATGGTCATTTCTATATGAGTTCTAGGTGATGTGGTTTGGGATGCAGAATGTTCTAAAATTGTTCAGGGATATCCTACATAAGATCATCCACCTATGTCATGTCTTTTTTATCATTGTACTAACTAGTCACATCCCAATATTCTCACAATTACTATAGAAGAACGCAATAATTCTCAAGATTTCCTATAGTAAAATTCATGCTCATAAAATTTATGACATTATATAGAAGAGAGACAATTGAATTTTAGAGATAACATTATTAGGGAATATGATTTTTGTGGCATGTATATCTATGGAACTTGAGAAACTGGTGGTTGTGATGTCCGGAAAACATCCTCTATGTTTTTATCTTATTTGTAGCATACTGGGTTATATAGGATATTTTATACGTCTTACCATTTACTTCCACCAATTATCACCACCATTGGATATAATAATGAAGAATGAAGTAAATTTCTAGTGGTCATACACTTGTGATGAATAATAATTTGGGATGATAATAAGGTAAAATACATACCATATGTTAATGATTCTCGATAAAGGGATTGCATACACTATTAATATGATACATCATTCATTAGACTATGAAATGTACTTATAATTAGAGAAGGAAATAGTAATAGAATATGGGTCATGTCATTAGTGAACAAATTTGTAAAAAAAATCCTAACCATGTCTTTGAGTAGGAATACAAGGTCCACACATTGAATTTTTTTCAGTAGTATCACCTTGGAGAGAGTTTTTTTACTGTACTGGCCAGATGATCCTTTTTCATATATGTAAAATACATGACCACAATTTGAAGAAGAGTGTGTGGGTAAAGTATCTATATACATTTGAATTTTATAAATATTAGTATTAAATTAATTGAATCAACATGACGGTTATTAATCAATGAATTATTTAACTTATGAATCCAATTGGAAAATTTAATTTCTCATACAATATATCTTATTGAGATTATTTTAATATATATTTGAGGAAATAATATAAAAATAAATACCATGATGGAAATTTTCATTTTAATTGTCTATATTTTTAATAATTTATTTATTGGAAAAAATCATTTATATTTTTATTCAAGATAAATATTTCTATGAATCATAATAATATATCTTATAAACATATTATAAATCATGATATATTTACTTCTATTATAATCAGGTTGTGAGTTTTTTGAAAAATAGAGAAATCATGAAATGTGGTTTATTTTTATTCCTTTATTCAATATTAATATTTAAAGGGGTATATACTCTCAATGTAATGTGGAAAATTTAGATAGTTTTTTTACTATGTCATTGTTTTTATGGATTATCGCATTACACATGGCATATGTGTTGATAAAAATTCTGAGAGTTATTATTTAGGTACATTATTTGGACTACTAACAGACACAATATAATATATATTATAGTTTCCATAACGAAATATATAGATACAATCGACATAGATGGTATAAGGTTGATAAAAAAATATGATTTATTTTCTAAACTCATATCTAGTGACATGTGGTATATTAACAATAGATAAATTATATCCTCATTCTTTTTTAGATACATTTATCAAAAAGATGTAAATTTTTAATACATAATTTAAATTTTCATCAATTTCCCCATCCATTAAAGATGAATAATATGAATCAATAACTATTTTAGATATTTCCTTTTCAATAAATCCTACCCAAATGTCTATTATAATTAACCATTATAAGTCACAAAATATTGATTATGGTGTATTCAATTACCTAAAAAAGATATAAATATTTATTTCAAAATGGAATGTTGAAAAAAAATTAATTACTATTTTTAATAAATATTTACTCTGATTATGTGTTATATGTTTATAAATAATGATATGATAAATTTTAATACTAAAAAATATATTATTCACACTTGTATATTTTATAAACAATTTTTTAAATTGAGTCTTTATTATTCATACATGTTGTATATATAATTTCATGTGGAAAATTATTATTTCTACTTAATTTCTATTTAAATATATGGTTTAATAGAATTACATAGTAACTAAGGAAATTTTATAAGAAAAATGTATTGATGTTTTCTACATTATTCACCTTTTTTATTTAAAAAATTTTTAACTTAATTACAAGTTTTCATGAAGGAAAAAAAGATGATTCCATATAAGATTTAATTTTATTCTTATTAAAATAAGATAAATTATTTGAGAATACTATATAATTTTTTAAAAATCACATTTATTTTTTTTGGCTAAAAAAATTAATAAATTTGAATATGTTTTTGTTTTAGGATAATTTTATTATTTTTTAAATCATTTGGATGGACTCATATTTGATAGAGGATCATTCTATATTTATGGTGGAATTTCATTATTTTACATTAATGTTCAATTACAAATGGACCCCCATAAAGGTGAAATGATTAATAATTTTCTAGACCATCTTATTACTATGCCTCATTTACTTCATTTGATTTTAAAAATAAAAAACACATAAAATAAATTAAATAGATTACATTGTTACCCAAATAAATGAACATGAACATTTTTTGGGGTATCAATGGGCGCACAATGGGATTCATTTCATAATTGTACCATTAACGCATGTAAAATTTTAATTTAATTTGCTAACTCAATGGGGACTGATAAATTGGAGGAAAGAAGAGTTGTTAAAACAGTATGTCCACCTCCAATATTCTAGGGGATAGTTTTTAGTCCTAAAAAGCAATAATATAAAATGGGAGGACATTTCCTATTATACCTGTATGTGAACACCCAAAAATATCCATGAAATTGTGAATAGTCAACATTTATAGTAAATCCATTCATGGAATATCCTCTAGATAATACATTGTAGTGTGATATAGTAATAATAACGTGTAACTGGGAAAATGATACCTCGAACAAAAAATGATGTCTCAACAAAGAAAAAACTATAATAAATGAATTATAAGAGAGACTAACTCCTAATAACCAGAAATCACCACTGTATTTGGTTTAAGTATAACTATCCTCCAAAAATTTCATCACAAAATTTTCCATCATCCTCATAAGTCTTGAAACAAGAGGGGGAATCCCATCAAGGGTTGAGTATAAACATTCCGAGTTGGATTCCATGAAATCCAAAGAGGGATTGATTGTACTATATGAAATAAGTCTTCTCAAACCATAACAATATGGAAACCAAACCCAAAATGTAAACAAATGATCATAAAACACCTAGATAATAGTGAAAAGAGATCTATTACTAACATGAAATCCTAGGATGTTGAGTATCCTTATACTACTAATGGTTAATCATCAATACCCTACATATCTCTTTTCTATCTATGAAACCCATGTGAATGACCTACACCTCTTCACTACTCAATATCCCCAAGGGGAATCACCATTATTGGATCCAATCCCTAGTGTGATAGGGTGATTCCAATCAGCATTTTGGGGACCAGAACCCTAGTGCAATAGGTGGATTCCAGTTAATATATAGATATCGTAACTTATATGTTTGATAGGGGCTGAATCTAAAATCACAGGGGACCTCAAACATAAAACGATAGAGTAGTTCTATTAAGTTGGTAGAGATAGAGAAAATGTGGCATAGTGAATCATGTGGGGTACCCTAAAGTGGTAGATAGAGATGACATATTCCCTAGTTTATCCCGAGAATTATAATCAATTTGTATAGTACCCTCACCCTATTACCATAGGGGTTTCCAATGAGATTGTAGGGAACCCAATTCCAAGATCATTTCTGGGTTACAATCAATAAATTATAGTAGTGTGCTGGTCAAATTCACTAGTCTTTTATGCATGTCAAACCCATGATTCCCTTTCGAGATTATTCTTGAGCATTTAAAAAACTTCATTATAGTTTATATCTACTTTATTTCCATAACATAAAACATCATATTTAATAATCACTATAAAGGATACCATCATGTTAAATTTGAAAAACTTATCGTGATAGGATACTACATAGAATAAAATCAAATTATATATTATGGAGATGACTATTGTGTATGATCCAATGAAATGTACACGAAATGTCCTTGAGGTCACACGATGTGTGAACTCACTTGGCATTAATGTCATGGCTTTACAATTACATATCTATGATATCCATTTAGTAATACATACCATGTAATGGATGCCACACATTATGTATCCAACACCCCAGGACTTCATGTGTGCTCCAAGACAGGCTCATACATGATGTGTGAGGTGTGTATACTCTCGAAGTGCATGATGTATCCACTAAAATTCAGTTCTTGTTTTTTTCAACTCGAACACATCCTGGGTTCCCAAGGTGGTTCACACTAATCGGGTTCTTGGAAACATGACATGTTATCCTTATTATCCCAAAAACCTAGCATTGTATCCTAGGGATACTATAGAACATGTGTTCCTGGACATGAAAATGTTCTTTCAGTTTGTTTATAATATCCCATGTCCTTCAAAATGAACTAAAAACTGACAATTATACAACAAATCATACCTAATTTTATATTGAATCTTATCTGTGAGAGGGAGAATCATGATTGATCAAATTACAATGGTCAGAATCCAAACACAAAATTACTCGTATGGATCTCCCTTCATGTCAGACTTCGACCATGACCGTATGATGAAGTAAATGAAAATAAAAATATTTCTCAATCACAAAAACAATTCATTATCATTATAGGTATTATATTCACGAAAATATTAATAATTCATGATACCACAATGACTTGGTGGGTCTGATCACGCTTGAACTCACCCTGATAATGTAGAATGGTTAATCATTGAGCCAACATTGAAGAAAAAAATAAATTCAATGAGAAAAGTAAGAAGTACAATGTGAAGCCATCATTGAAAATTAGTTTATGGGATAAAATTACATAAAATGGGTGATATCAAGTGAATAAATTTGATTAATGGTTCTATAATATAAGAATCCATCATGGCTCATTAAAAATATTAAATAAATCCTATAAAATTGATTATAATTAATCAATTCTGAATGTTATAATGAATATGGTTAGATCCACAAATAATGTGACCTCACACAATTTAAGATTAATGTTTGTTTAATAATACAATCATTGGGAAGGGAGAAATCCCATTTTGGTCACATCCTATTAATCCAAAACGTTCTAATCACTTTTAGTTCTCCAATGCGATCTAAAAATGAATAACAGATAGAGATCCTCTCAAATACACCAACAGATTTTGGAATAAACATTGGTATTTTTAAGTGGTTACTAATACTGGTTTATATTGGGTAGTTCATTTAATAAATTTAATTCTTTATTTCATTTAATGCACCTATCATTGGCTGCCTCAAATAGAATTCTGATAAGGACTCGCCTTAGGCCACCAATAAGATAATCCCCATTCTAAAAATTCAATTGCGGTATCATTTTTTTTATATAAGACCCCATTTTTGGAGATATCCAATAATTTCAATAAAAATAACTTTATTTGATTTTAGAAAACTATATATTTTTAAATTATCAATTTCGGGGTCATATAGAATTGGACCCTCATTTCGTTCCAACACCCATCCCGGAAAATATTTTATAATATATTCTATATTTCATTAATATAAAAATAGAGATACAACATTTTCTCATCTATCATGGTATTTCTACCCAAAAATAACAGTCAAAACCAAATGGTGGGGTACTGATTCCATAAATGACTCTCACTTCCATGATCTATCCTATATTCTCTATTGTTTTCACATGAAATGAATGAATGGAATATTCTATCATCGTAGGATCCACTCTTACCAATTCTTGATCTCAAATAGGCACTCCATGATTTTTTTGCCCATGAATTCCACATATCCCCAGTCAATTGAGTGTGTATGATATTTCATTTGTCTCCCCTGCTGAGACACATGGATGATGTCATGATCCCTCTATAATTATGGGGGTATGTATAGTCTGTATGAATTTGTAGATCCCTTAATAATATATAAAATCATTAGATGAAAATTAGAGATAGATTTACCCATATATTATCCTCTACAATCCTCATTATGGGTTTAATCACAATAAATAATGGTGTCCCTTCTTAAACAATGATGTACTACGATGTCGATCGTTATAAGATATATTTTAGCTATAGACTATTATCAAATTCTTATAGATCAGTTGAACCTCCTTCTTCATTATTTCACAACATTTTCCATAATAATAATTATCCATCAATCTCTATCCAACACAAGTAATTATTTCAGGGTTTCCTATATATGTCCATAAAATTTTTTATTCTATTCAAATAGTGAAATTATTTAATAATTCTCTATGAGGTCACAAATGGCTTCTATAAGACCCAAAATAACCATGACCTTAACCGTGTATCACAGATGGAGAGAATAATCAAGGGTAACACATGAGTACAAATTAACAACATCATATATTACTATCATAGACTCTCCACCAAACTATTCACCATGATGAGACTGAATTTTTATGAATTATTGAGTTGGCCAACCGTCTAACAGATACTATCACTACCAATTTCTCTATATGTTATTTTAAAAAAATTACATTTATTTTCTAGGAAACTAAATCTATGAGATCTCAATATGTTGTATTAAACCATTTAGAATATATTTGAAAACACAAATATTTTAAAATGCAAGACACCAAATGTTACATGAGGTTATGTTCCTCATTATGTCAATATAACAAACTAACACTGATTGTTATCATTATTCATATAAAAAACATGATTTAAAAATAAGGGGGAAGTGGGGAACTCCATCGATACAACATCTCAAATCGTAACTAGAACACTAGTCCTTCATGGAAAATAAATATGTGCTCCAACCCTCCATACATTCCATTTGGTGAATCTACTGAATATATCTGTTCAAAACAATTCTTTGTTGATGTCTCCGAAATGGTACACCACACAAGTTAGTTAAGTGGATGGGATACCACTATAGATTTATGAAAAAATCCATACCTATCATCAACTATGAAATTTATAAAATAAGATAAATTCCCATACACCTCCTTCACCAAGAGAGAATGGTAAATCATACTAATGGAATCTACCACCATTTATCCCTTACTGGATTATAGAATATAATCTATTCATTAACGTATAGAGAATATGACCAATGCATCTACATAATGTTCAGATATCTCTATGTGAAGATGTAACTAATACACTAGTGGATTGATTATAAACAAAATCGGTCCCTCATAAGATATTGGATTCTTATCAACAGTGAAATGTCAATATCTTTAAAATCCAGTTCAATAATCACATAGTTTTGCTAGTGTTGTGCCAAAAACCACAACCCATATGAAATCACACCCTACTATTGAAAGAACATGAAACGAATACCATCTATTGAGGAAATATAAAATACCATGTACTCTAATCCATCCACTAGTTGTATCAACAAATTATAAATAGTTACACTTAGCATCCACATCTCTATGGATCCCTGACACTACTCAACCCCTATAAAAACCATTAATTTACACATAAAAGTTCTCTATTAGACATCAATATCAGAATGTTATACCATGAAACAGATATAGGACCAAAATTTTCCACTCAAACTCTTCACCATTGATGCACAAAAGGGTGGGTACCAAGAAAGAACTACGTTAATCTTTTCCATGTTAGGATAAATTGTGCAATGAAATGACATGTCCCATGAAGTTAACCACTTTGAACCAAGATAGGAAAATAATAATATTAGTATAATGTTTGTTCACATGGATTTTTTCTAGTACTATCCTCATGTTATCTACATTCTCCTCCTTGAGATAGGGTAAATGAAAATGTCCTCAATTAAGAACCATAAATTGGTCTATGTGATGCTATAAGATCTTATTCATTAGAACCCATAATCATTGTAAGGAAATTATTGTTAGAAAAAGGATTCAATTGAAAATTATAGTTTCTATAATGAACTAAGAATTACACCATCAGGAAATTGGCCTCTAAGAAACTCTTATACTAGAATTTGGACCAGATATCGATCTTCCAGGCCCATGTGGTGCCTCAAAACTAGTCGAAAAGGCCACTATTCCTTAAAAATGTGTACTTATTCTCTATCATTATGTGTTTTAGGATATTATGATCATGAAATAATCATGTTCTATTATTCATTTCTCACCAAAAATATGTTGGTTCTACACATGGGGACAAACAAGGCCTAACGAAACCCTTCTCTATAAGGTTTAGATACTACAATTATAACTAATAGATCATGGTATAATCTATCCAATATGTTGTGGATTTTATCAGTTATATCTCAGGGTGAAATTCAATGAAGAATAAGAAATATTAACTTATAGGTAGTCTCAAATCGTCCATAGATAAAACATAGAATAATTAATCCATAAAAAAAAGGAATCCAGATTCACAAAGTTTCTATTTTACCAATGTGTAACCATTCTAATTGATGGGTGATGGGTTGAAACCACATTCATGCATGACCCACTAGCATATACATAATGTCTCTCTCACTAATTAAGGATATTCTTATCCTATCTATCTAGAAGAATCTAAATTACCTCTACTGATATACAATATAATCTAGAACCATTGACAACCAATCCATATCTATGGTGAAATTATAATTTATAATTGTTATGGACCCTAATCCTCATGATAAAATCCCTTTTTAGATAACCATCTCACACTATCAAAATTTAAGCAGTATCCAATACTCACTCATAGTCAGATCCTTTAAAAAAAACATTTGGGATATGGTCTCAACATGGGGATATATCTCTGACAAAGGGGATATTAGAATCAAAAATGCAATCACACTTTTATAAATATGTATTGAATAATTCATAGAATGGTCAAATATCATGCATTGTATCAGTTCATGTTTTTCTAGGATATTATTATCCACTACCTGAAATTTGAAATTTCCCCAACCTGCATTTCCCTATATATAAAAATATTTTCTTAGTGGTGGTGGTGAAATAACCACAAAGTATCTCCCTCCACCAATATATCCCCCCCATGTAGCTCCTCCTTTTCCCCTATCAGAATTGCTTCCATGGTAGGATCCATGGAACATCCTACACGAACCCTGATAATGGTGATTCCTTTACCATGGTGGGACATCTAAACAATACCATCCCCCCCATGGAATTATCCAAGAAATAATTTTCCATGTGAACATTCCCCCTATATTCATAAAATAATCCCACTATAGGATGAACTAATTTATATTATTGAAAACCATTCAACACATTCCTATTTGATTGAGACTGGCCATGAACATGTATCTTATACCAATATCCTATAGATCCGTAACTTCTAGATACTAAATAATTCTCAACCCCTTGATTTCCCTAAATATCTCTAGATACATGGAATTAATGTTAATGGAATTTCACCACAAAAAGATTCCTCTATTACACACCATCATGGGTGGTAATTCAAAACGGGGCCACACTTGCAATGATATATATTTCGAGATCCCTTTCAAAAATCTGTTAATGGAAGGAACCATATAAAACAATATTTATGGAGTATAACCTAAGGTCAATACCAATCATGTATTTCTTAAAAACGATCATATTACCCATATGTAGCATTAGAATATCATAGACCCAAATTGAGAACAAATACAAAGGGAAATACACATCATGAAATAGATGATAGATTCTGGACCATGATAAAATCATCTAGTCATTAGTATATGTTAATAAAACATATTATCACTGTGATACACATGGAAAAGGATGACTATAAGTTAAACCATTTTATAAATTTTGATCTAAATGAGGGATCTATATTTGATAACATACTCAAGCAAATCCTACACTACATGAGGATGTAACTCACAATAGAAGCTTAGTTTTAATAATGTTTTAACATGATTAGAAGAATAATAAATCCCAAATAAACAACATATACTACCAGTTCTATTTTATTCATGATAGGTAGGGGTTCTTAGCCTCTATACATAGAATAAATTCTTAATGACAAGGCTCTTAAAAGGAGTCCCCATCTTTTATTTGATCCTCATCATGACCATGTATTTATAAAATAGGGTCACATATTTTTTGAGGCATCCAAAAAATATCACAATGAATCATTTTTAGAATATATATATATATATATATATATATCTGTGTGTGTGTGTGTGTGAATTTAAATCAAGAAGTATTTCTGATGTCCTCAATCTTATATGATGTGAAAACCATTGTTCCCTACAACTAATATCTTGGTGAATGGATTTGAAAAGTAGGTAGTCAGAGCCTTGGTGTATGGAAATATCATCCACCATACCAAATTTGAGTTTCTTGCCCAAATATATAAAATGTAGAAACATTTAATTTTTTTGGTATGTCTTAAACAATCCTTATTACGAGAAATCTAATAACATTATCCCTAGTTATGAACTACTCATATAACAACATATAATAATGTAGGCCATGGAGTCCATTCTATATGGAGGAAGGATAATTATTCATAAACCTAGTCATACATACAATAGGTAAATGGTTGGAAATAATCTCCAATAATAGATAAAATAGAATTATTAGATTTTCATTAATGTTATTGTACACATGCACCCAAAATCAATATGTAACAGTGAAAATCAATAAAAATAATTTTTTAAAAACAAGAGGGAAACCACAGATTCCATATCATGTAGGGGAAATTTAGAGTATGATCGAGTGAAAGTACTTTGTAATGTGGAGGAATATACACCAAACCATAAATCATGTACCAACCATAAAATATTACACTTAAAGAAAGTTGTGAGTTCTTCCATACTTACATTTAAAAATATTGAAAGTACATTTCTTATAAACATGATAATCAATGTGACCGAACGATTTCACCACATATTATTCCTTCATTATCAAATAAAACGAATCATTAGTTATACTATGATGAATCTATTTGTATAAACACACCTAGTAGGAACCCCAAGAAACACGATTGGGGGAATCATAGAGATACTATTGAAGACATCTCAACCAATAAAAATTTAATAATATATCCAAAAACTGAATATATATATATATGATCCTAATAACCACTAAATAGATATAAAGGGGAGAATAATCTTAATGTCCATCCATGGGTGTTGATTCATAATATAACTCTAAATGTTTATCATCAATTCCCAACACCAATTTTTTCAATTTGATTAATCCATCGATCTTACCAACACCATTACACTATTGATTATCTCATGGGGGAAAATCCCCATTGGAGTATCTATGACAATGTATTAATGGGCGAATCTGATTTTTATGTATAGTCATGCACCCTATTTTGACATGGGGATTCAACATAAAAGATATATAGAAAATTCATCATAGGGTGTGATAGGGGAATGCCAATCAAATCATGGATGACCAATTCCCTATAACAATTGTGTAGAGAATGGGTTACACTTAGTATTTAGAGATAGAGGACCATTCCCTAGTTCATTTTGTGGTTTCCACTCAATGTGTGTTGATATATGAATTATGCCCTAGTGTTTCAGGTTGGTGCCAATATAAGAGTAATTGAATATTTACCAAGTACAACAAAGGGCTTGGGGTTTCCACTCATATGGTTTGGGAATAGTTCCCTTGTGTTTTATTGGGGGTAATATCAACTATTTTATGTTGTACGGGTGAGTATCACATTAGTGTTACAAGAGAATTTCCAACCACAGCCATCCTTTGTTATTATGGATGTATCATTTATATTTGATCAATGTATCCTAGAAAATAATCTTCCTCTATAAAAATAAATTAATATCTTTAAATACACTACATAGTATACCATCAGATTCATAAAAAACTATTATTAGGATAATAACTATTGATCCGAAATCATTGTCCATATAAGATATATATCAATGTAGGAAGGCCTTGGGAACACAATGTGTCTTGGGTGGCTAATAAATGTATATGTGCTATTGGACATTCATATGTACATCGGGTCATGCCCATGTGATCCCTGACTACATGGTGTGTCTTTTAGGATATGGTCCATTCCATAAAAAACTAGCACAAAACCTAAATCCTTTAAGAGGATAACACCGATTTTATGTGTGCTTGGTAATCTTCACAATGAAATTTTATTCCCTCTTCAATGTCATAAATAAAAAATGGTTACCTTCATAGTATAATTATTTAGTACCTGTATTAATATATAATTTAAAAATATTAATGATATATATGAAAATACACCCATTTATTCAATTTTATTAGTCTATGTTTTCTCATTCTATTATATATGGTAGGTTAATAAAAAATATATGATAGATTAATTACTCACAGAATCAATGTGTCTTAATCATTCACAATATTGTTTCCTTGAAATGTGTTTTTTGGATCAATCATGGAAATATCTCATATTCCATTGATTTTTGCTCTTAAAAATTACATTCCTTTATTAAATATTTCACGGATTCACTTTATTTTATAATTTTTTTGGTGCTTTATATAATTATATTTTATTTTTTATAGTATCTCCGATGATATGTGTCATTTTATTATATAATGGGAGGATATACAAGGTTTTTATATTTATTATTATTCGATGTTCCTATTGAATGTTATTATGAGAATTGAGTTGTTATTATTGATTATAAAATTAATTCCTATTATTTAAAAATTTTATATAGATTATAAATCTCATAATGGCTTTCCTAAATATTAACTAAGCAATGAGGCATAATGTGACCTCTGTAGTTCCCCATATATAAAGATTCCTAATTATTTCATGCATTGTTATATTATTATCCATGGGGATACATTAACATTGAGATATTTACATTGTGTTGAACATTTATAATATCCAAATATATTAGTTTATATATATATATACTTTAAATAATTATGAATTATACAATGAAAAAATAAATTATTGAATAAAATATATTCACCATATAAAAATTAAATTATCATAGTATTATTATTTCATATAAAATGTTTTAATATTTTCATTTCATAAAATAATAAATATATTTTTATTTAAATTAAGATAACTAAAATATACCATTTCTATTAATTCATTGAACTCAATATGTATCCTCTAATAAAATATAATAGCACTAATATATGTGAATTACTATTTTTATAATTACTAAACTACTAAATATGTATTATCAGAATATGGTCACCGATAATGTGAAGAAAATTATATTTTTTTTATTACCATTTTAAATGTAAATAATAGATAAAATTCAACTCAACTATTCTAAAATTTAATATCTCGTTACTATATTTATGTGATCATCATTACATAAATTAATACTATTGAGAAATCAAAAAAATAATATTATACATCGTATCAAATTCAATATTATTTAATGATGTTCTATTTACACATACTTGTTGAACCCGAAGGGGAATTTATCATGACAAATAATAAAAATAATACAATTTCAATGATAAAAGTATAAGAATATTTCATGTCACCTATAGTAACCAAAAGTAATTTTTTTTCTTAAATACATTACTTGTTTTAAAATATAACAATACTAAAATAACAATTTACTAAAAACTGATAAGATCAACATTCTTGGGGACTAATTACCAAAACAAATGTTTTTCCAAACACATGATCATTAAAATTTTCATTAGAGTGCTATATGGGTTCACTTATCAGAACATATAGAATCGTATATGATAAAAAAAAAGAAATAAATCTTTAGGAATAGGCATCATAAAACTACAGGAATTTAAATGAGTTACATAATCATGACTTATTTCATAATACTTATATATCATCATAAATTCCATTATAGAGTGAATTAAATCATTCTTGTACATTAACTGATAAATATATAATAATTGAAAATTAAAAATCTATCTAAAATTGTAACATCGCAAGTAAATGAAGAATAAAAAATTCTCATATTTATTAATATTTACGAATTAAATATTAATTTTATTTTAAAGTGGTTGCTATGTCCGATAGCGTACCCGATACACAATAAAGAGTTTCTTTGAAATCTGACGTTGCACACTAGTAATAAAACAATATTATTTCAAATGGTAGTTAACACATAGCAATTGTATTGGCAGGAATGAATTTAAATAACTAAAATATGATTATATATATTTTTTAATGTTTCTATATTTATCCAATAAAAGATAAAGGCTTAAAATATGAAAAGAATTCAATTTTAGGCATATATACTTTAATTTTCACTAAAGGTCCACTTATCTCCGTTTGATGGCGAACCGTCATTAAATATAGTTTCGGTCACTCTTATACATTCTATTGGACCAAATAAAACTCTTCTTTAGAATCGTGACATTAAAATTTACTTTATGTAATTTTTTGGTATTTTTTCGATAATGTTCCTTTTTTTAATGAATAGTGAAAAATGTTGTATTTTAATTGAAAACATCTTTTTAATATAATTTTTTTATATGATTATATTATGTTTTTAAATGGTTTTAAAGTGAAATTAGAATATATTTTTACCTTATAATCCAATGGTGGTCATTGTATTAATTTCACATTGAAATTGGACTTAAACTAGTGTCAATCTTTTGATACTTATTGTTTCATAAAAACACGCTATTTGCTCTGAAAGCGGGAATTAATTATTAAATTAATTAATGTAACTTATATGTTTTGAATTTTTTAAAATAGACATCATTTTTGAATTCAGAATATCAAATATATATTATGGTAATGTTTTGGCATTTTTTCTGAAAAACATCAATTTTTCATGAATAGTGAAACACCTAAGTGGTACTTAAAAAACTGATTTTTCCTTTAAATTATATTTTACCACCTCTGTGTTTTGAATTTGGAAAATCTGACATACATGGTTTTCATTAAAAATTATAATGTGGTTCAATGGGATTAAAATAATTTTTTGGTGAATAGTAACTTTTATGTTTTTAATCGCAATTAGAGGTAATTAGTGTAATTTAAGGTAAGAATAATGTTTTAATAATATGAAATGAACGTGACACATGTCCTAAAATTATTGGATGTGTCATGGTCGACCAATACAACCCATGGGTCGATTTTGGGGACCCCATGGAGCCACTTGGGTAAGATAATGACATTAATTCTTTTTATTTAATGTAAAAGTAAAAATGACACAAACATGAGTTGTTATACTAAAATACTATTTACATTGGGTTATACAAGTCAGAGTTTTGACTATAAATATTCATTGGAAAGCTAAAAAATTTTCCTACATCATGATAATTTTTTTATAATTTTTAGACCTTAAATAAATTAAAATATTTATGAAATAATGATGATGCATCGATTACCTCATTTTTTAACGATTTAAATAAAATTAAAATATAACGTAAAATGTAAGACCTACACTTTTCAAAAAACTATTGGTTGGGTGGATTTAAAACCCTTTTCACCTTAACCTCTAAATTTATAAATTTGTGACCTTTTATATATGAAAATAATTTTATAACAAAGTTTCTTTTCTTAACTTTCCAATAGTGCCCCTCCTCTCCCCTTATAAAAGGCCCCCAACTCTACCACCTAACCCACACTTCCAAAGCCTTTGGCTCGGCCACCTCTTGCCCATTTTGTCTCTACACATCCCTCTATAACTCTTAGAATCCTAACAATTGGTAGAATTCTTCCCAAGGAAGCCTCTGAGCTCAAATCAAAAAGAGTTACCTGATTTAAAGGTAGTGTCTTCTATTGTGTTCTTATGTTTTATTTTTCTTCTCCAACCCCATAAACTCTTTTTATTAATTTCTTTTGTAACAAAACAAGTATCTTCCATATAATAGGATGTTGTTATAATAAGTATTCTAGCTAAACTTACACACACATACACTTAATGGTTAAAGAACATACTATTTCGGTAGATGGCGAATTTCTGCCTCATGAAACGATGATTGTTCAATATTCTTTTAACACCATAAAAGGTGGCCATTAAGATGAAACTATATTTATATATGTTATATAATATGTTTATATTTTACTTATGCTTCTGTATTTTTCATTTATGGTATACCTTTATGGTTTCCATTATGGGTAAACGCGATATCTTCATTTTAGGACGTGCAGACTACCGCCCCCTCAAAGTGATTTGATTCGTTAATGCCATATGTGGGACTTATAAAGGATGTAATTAATGTTATTATATATGATATTATACTGGAACTATAATATACCTTTATATCATTATGATTCCATTCCATAAAATACAAAATAGAAATGAAAGTAGCGTTCATGCGTACGTATGGCTTACCGTCTCCATAAACGGTGTATTTCATTTATTACCTCTAAGCGTTATGTAATATTATAAATGCATGTATATACTAGATATATATGATATATATGATATCTAAATCATTATTATAACCCTGGATATAATGTATACTTGAACAAATTGTAATTATAAAAGATTTATTTTTGACTCAAGTACCAATGATTGTTAAAACGACCGTTACTAACATAAATAATTACATAGTGTTCATGACATGGTAATAAGTTATATAAAAGGAATAATGAACTTGAAAAAGGTTCTTAAGAAAGTAGAAATTAACTCAGGTTTATTATTCAGGAGATTAAAGAATGATCGAGTCAAGTCAGATACGAGGTAAGGGAACTTCTTAACCCAATTTTCGTTCTTTGGCTTGATCTCCTACTTTCAAATTACGACATCATATTATTATGTCCTATCTTGTATTTGTAATTTATTTATGTGTAATTATTGTGAATACACATAATAGATCTATTTAATTTAAAAAAATGATCTTTGTATGGGACTTCGTCTCAATCTCCTTTCATTGAGACATATTTTATTTTATACACAACCTTCTTTTATACGGTGTATAAACCCCTTTCCTTTTACATTTATCGTAAAGAAATATTTTTTATACAAAGAATTTTACTAAATGACAAAAGGGAATGTTTTTTTCGTAGGTATGCGGCAACAACGACTTCTCCACTGCCATGACCATTATTTTATTTTCAGCTTCTTCTAGAAGCCACACATTTTTTAAAATGAAAAAAATACCATGTTTTACTTTTCATTTATTTTGGTTTTGAAAATTGTTTTCATAATGTTTTTATTGTATCAATGTGTTGTATTTATATCTTGTGATTTAAAAGTAGAAAATTTATGTTTCCTTTATGCATGTTTTATGTGATACGATTATGTTATGGTTCTTGGTCATTATTATGAAGACGGATGGTTCTGTGATAATCTAAGGGCGAGTGAGACCGATATAGCTCTCCAATGCATTGGGTAACATGAAGGAGTTAAATGTTATGGTTTCTATGAAGAGTTTTAGGGAATAAAATGTGGTGGGTATTCCAAACGTAACCAAGAGGGTTACTCCCTACGTAAGAATGTTATGAATGCCTCATGTTACCTTTATGTCTTATAATTTCTATGATTTATTCATGATTTGGTGAGGTATGTTAAAGTTCTTATGTTTTATGAGTAGAGTATGATTTCATTTATTCTTTTGTATACATGTACTCATGTTTCCTTTACATATTTTTATATCCCTTACTGAGCTTTTTCTGCTCATCCCATGTTTTTGAAATTTTTTTCACAGGTCAAGGGAAAAGTATATAATATGATGATAGTGTCAAGGAAGTGTCAATTAAGAATCCATGTTTTATTTTAAATATGTTTCCGTTGATGGGAAAAAATGAATACTATATTTTATTGTAACCACTTTGTTTAAATGTGGGATGTAATGCATGTTTTATGATCTAATTCTCTAAAACTCTAAACCTGAAAATATCCTCAAGGTGTATTCTTGAAATATCTCAAGATTAAGTAATGTTTAAGGCTGGGGCCTTATAGTTGGTATCAGAGGTCAGTTTAGATAACTTTAGGAGTTAGAATTCTATAAAATGATTATCCAAAAATATTTTTTTATGGTCAAATTTAAATGTTATAGAATTTAAATATTACCATGTTGATTCGCCTAATATATTTCCTTGTTAAGAATGGATTTTCGTAGAGGAAACAGAACAGATTTTCTGGGAAGGAATATATAGCGAAATGACCTTTCAAATTAGTATCCTGAGATGGTCAGAATCTGAACTAAACAGTTTGTTGTAGTGATGGCTCAGTTGACTCAGGTGAAAAATGTTGGTTGTTTTTATTGATGATATTTTGTTTTTTATAAAAGTAAACAGGAGAATGAAAATCATTTAAGGGTTATCTTTAAAACCTTAATAGAAAAAAAACTGTATTGAAAATTTAGCAAGTTTGAGTTTTGGTTACAACAAATTTCTTTCCTTGGTCACATTGTTTCAAAAAATTGCATAACTGTTGATCCTGCAAAAAAAGAGGTTGTGGAAGAATGGACAAGACCCACAAATGTAACTGAGATTCATAGCATCCTTGGTTTGGCATGTTACTACCGAAGGTTTGTTGAAACATTTTCACTGTTATCTAGTATAATGACTTAGATAACTCGGAAGGGTGTTAAGTTTATCTGGACAAAAGAATGTGATGATTATTTTCAGGAGTTGAAATGAAGATTGGTGAATGCTCCTGTTTTGGCACTACCTTCCTTGAATGGGGAGTTTGTTATCTACAGTCATGCTTCATTGAATGTACTTGGTTGCGTCCTAATGCAGAATGATAAGGTAATTTCTTATGCTTCATGACAGTTGAAAACTCATGAGGTAAATTACCCTACACATGATTTGGAATTAGCTTCTGTCGTTTTCTATTTAAAATTTTGGAGGCATCATTTTTATGGTGTAAGGTTTGAAATATATAATGATAACAAAAGTTTAAAGTATATATTCACTCAAGAAAGAATTGAACATGAGACAGAGGAGATGGCTATAATTAATCAAGGATTATTATTGTTCAATTAATTATGATCCGGGAAAATCAAATAAAGTGGCTGATGCTTTGAGTCAAAAAACTAATGCTTCATTAACAATGTTGTGTTTGGAACGTGATCATTTGGTTAAGGATTTTATGAACTTTGGCATAGATATTTTTGGTGTAGGATGTTCTTCTGTTTTCTTTTAGGTATTAGTGAAGTCTTCTATATCAGACAGAATCAAACAAACACAGAAGCAAGATAGTGAGTAGCAGAAAAAGGTAGAGCTGGTTCCGAAGGGTAAGTTTCCTAAATTCAACATTGATAATGATTGGGTTTTGAGGTTTGGGAAGATATTTTGTGTGACTTGTGATTTACAGTTGAAGAGAGAGTTGTTATATGAAGCTCATAGTTCTCCGTTTTCAATTCCTCCTGGTAGGACTAAGATGTACAGAGATCTGCGGGAGTATTACTGGTGGGATTTAATGAAAAGAGATATTGCTGATTTTACAGTGAATTGTTTGACTTGTCAACAGGTTAAAGCAGATCGACAGTTACCGAAAGGGATGCTTCATCCTTTACCAGCACTAGAATGGAAATTGAAAAAAATATCCATGGACTTCGTTGTGTGATTTCCAAAGACACCTCAAGGTAATAATGCAATCTGGGTTATTGTTGATCTCTTGACTAAATCATCTCATTTCCTTGCTATACGAGATACGTTTTCCCTAGATCAACTTTCCCATTTGTTTCTTAAAGAGATAGTTAGGTTACATGGAGTTCCTCTCTCCATTGTATCTAATCGTGATCCCAGGTTCACTTCTAACTTTTGGAAAGGCCTTTAGAAATCACTGGGTACTAAATTAAATTTTAGTACAACTTTTCATCCGCAATCTGATGAGAATTCAGAACGAACAATTCAGACCTTGAATCATATGCTACGTGCTTGCTCGATGGATTATCTGGGAATTTGGGACCAACATCTTTCTTTGGTTATGTTTTCATATAATAACAGTTTTATTTCTAGTATACAGATGGAACCATTTGAGGAATTATAGGGGAAGCGGTGTTGAACTCCAGCTTTCTGGGATGAAGTGGGTGAAAGGGAGTTGATGGGACCAGAATTGGCAGAAGAGATGGCAGAAAAAGTTTAGTTGATTCAGAAACACATGAGAACAGCTCCGAGCTGACAGAAACGTTATGCGGGTAACCGGAGGTAGGATCTATCTTTTGATATAGCAGATCATGTTTGTCTCAAAGTTTCACCATGGTAAAGTGTGATGCGATTTGGTAAGAAAGGAAATCTGAGTCTATGCTTCATTGGACCATATGAAATTCTGGAGAGAGTTGGATCAGTTGCATAAAGAGTGGCATTACCTCTGAGTTTATCTTAGGTACACAATTTTTTTCATGTTTCGATGTTGAGAAAGTATATCCCAGATCCAACTCATGTTTTGAGCCCATAGGTAGTTCAGTTGGAAGAGAATCTCTCTTATGAAGAAAAACCAGTCCCCATTCGTGACCGAAGAGAGCAAGTGTTGCGGAATAAGGTAATTCACCAGGTAAAGGTTTTGTGGAAAAACAATATGGTTGAAGAGGCAACATGGGAATCTGAAAATGATATGAGGGATAAATACCCCCACTTATTTTGATAAGTGAATAAAATTGCGAGGACACAATTACCAAAAGGGGGGAAGGATGTAACATCCCAGGTAAATAAATAATAAAACATTCTCATGTTTATAAATATTTACGAATTAAATATTAATTTTACTTTAATGGGGTTACTATGTTCGATTGCGTACCCGATACGCAACAAAGAGTTTTTTTTAAATCTCACGTTGCACACTAGTAATAAAACAATATTATTTTAAATTGTAGTTAACATGTATACATTTTATTGGAGGGAATGAACAAAAATAACAAAAATATGATTATATATGTTCTATTAAATGTTTCTACATTTATCCAATAAAAGATAAATTCTTAAAATATGAAAAGAAGTCAATTTTAGGCGTATATACTTTAATTTCCATTAAAGGTCCACTTATCACCTTTTGATGGAGAACCATAATTAAATATAGTTTTGGTCACTCTTATACATTCTATTGGACCAAATAAAACTCTTCTTCAGAATTGGGACATCAAAATTTACTGTGTAAATTTTTGGTATTTTTCCGATAAAGTTCATTTTTTAATGAATAGTGAAAAATGTTGTATTTTAATTCAAAACCTCTTTTTAATATATTTTGTTTATATTATTATATTATCTTTTTAATTGGTTTTAAATTGAAAATATAATATATTTTTATCATTTAATCCAATGGTGGTCATTGAATTTAATTTCACTTTGAAATTGGACTTAAACTACTGTCAATCTTTTGATACATATTATTTCATAAAAATACGCTATTTTCTCTAACAGTATGAATTAATTATTAAATTAATTAATGTAACTTATATGTTTTGAATTTTTTAAAATAGAAATCATTTTTGAATTTGGAATATCAAATATAGCTTAGTGTGAAGTTTTGGTATTCTTCGGAAAAACTTCAATTTTTAATGTATAGTGAAACCACTAAGTGGTACTTAAAAAACTGATTTTTCATTTAAATAAAATTTTACCACCTCTGTGTTTTTAATTTTAAAATTCATACATACATGGTTTTCATTAATAAGTAAAATTTGGTTCAATGGGATTAAACAAATTTTTTGGGGAATAGTAACTTTTAAGTTTTTACTCGCAATTAGAGGTAATTAGTGTAATTTAAGGTAAGAATAATGTTTTAATAATATTAAATGAACTTGAAACATGTCGTACCATTATTGGATGTGTCATGGCCGACGAATAAAACCCATGGGTCGATTTTGGGGACACCATGGAGCCACTTGGGTAAGATAATGACATTAATGCTTTTTATTTAATGTAAAAGTAAAAATGACACAAACATGAAATGTTTTACAAAAACAATTTTTACATGGGGTTATACAAGTAATATTTTTGACTATAATTAATAATTTGAAAGCTAACAAGATTTCCTAAAACATGATATTTTTTTTATAATTTTTAGACTTTATATAAACTGAATTATTTATGACATAATGATGATGCAGCGATTACCTCATTATTTAACGATTTAAATCAAATGAAAATATAATGTAAAATCTAAGCCCTAAACTTGTCAAAAACCTATTGGATGGGTGGATTTAGAACCCTTATCACCTAATACTAGAAATTTATAATTGTGGGACCCCGTTTATCCGAGAATCATTTTATAACAAGGTATCTTTTCTTAACATTCCAAAAGTGCCCCTCCTCTCCTCTTATAAAAGGCCCCCACCTCTACCACCTTACCCACACTTCCAAAGCCTTTGGCTCGGCCAACCCCTGTCCATTTAGTCTCTCCACATTCCTCTATAACTCTTAGAATCCTCTCTTTGGGCATAGGTATTCCCAAGGAAGCCTTTGAGCTCAATTCAAAAATAGTTATTCGATTTAAAGGTAGTGTCTTCTATTGTGTTCTTATGTTTTATTTTGCTTATCCAACCCCCTAAAATCATTTTATTCATTTCTTTTGTAACAAAACCAGTATCTTCCATATACTAGGATGTTTTTATAAGAATTATTTGAGATACACTTACACACACCTATATCTAATGGTTAATGAACATATTGTTTCCGTGGGTGGAAAATTTCTACCTCACGAAATGATGCTTGTTCAATATTCTTTTAACACCTTCAAAGGTGTCCATTAAGTTGACACTATATTTATATATGATATATAATATTTTAATGTTTTACTTAAGCTTATGTATTTTCCTTTTATGGAATAACTTTATGGTTTCCATTATAGGTAAACTCGATATCTTCATTTTAGGATGTGCAGACTACCGCTCCCTCAAGGTGATTTGATTTGTTAATGCCATATGTGGGAAATATAAAGGATGTAATTAATGGTATTATATATGATATTATAATTTAATTATAATATACCTTTATATAATTTTGATTCCATTCCATAAAATACAAAATAGAAATGAAAGTAGTGTGCATGCGTACGTTCGGCTTACCATCTCCATGAACGGTGCATTTCATTTCTTACCTCTAAACGTTATGTAATATTATAAATGCATGTATATACTGGATATATATGATATATATGATATATAAATAATGAGTATAACCCTGGATATAATGGATACATGAACAACTTGTAATTATAAAGGGTTTATTTTTGACTCAAGTACCAATGATCGTTAAAATGACTGTTATTAACTGAAATAATTACATGGTGTTAATGTCATGGTAATAAGTGATATAAAAGGAATAATTATCTTGAAAAATGTTCTTATTCAAGTAGTAATTAACTCATGTTTATATTCAGGAGATTAAAAAACAATCGAGTCAAGTCAGATACGAGGTAAGGGAACTTCATAACCCAATTTCTGTTCTTTGGGTTAATTTCCTACTTTCAAATTATGTCATGATATTATTGTGTCTTATCTTGTATTTGTACATTCTTTTTGTGTACATGTAGTGAATACACATAATTGATCTATTTAATTTAAATTAAAGATCTTTGTATGGGACTTCGTCTCAATCTCCTTTCAGTGAGGCATATTTTTTTTATACAAAACATTCTTTTATACTGTGTATAAACCCCTTTGACTTTTACGTTTATCCAAAAGGAATATTTTTTATATGAATAATTTTACTAAATGACAAAAGGGAATGTTTTTGTCGTACTTATGTGGTGAAAATGAATTCCCTTTCGCCATGACCATTATTTGAGTTTCGGATTCCTCTACAAGCCATACTTTTTTTGAAATGAAAAAAATACCATGTTATACTTTTCGTTTATTTTGGTAATGAAAATGGTTTTCATAATGTTTTTATTATATCAATGTGTTGAATTGATATCTTGTGATTGAAAAGTGGAAATTTTCTATTTCCTTTATGCATGTTTTATTTGATACGATTATGTTATGGTTCTTGGGCATTATTATGAAGACGGGTGGTTCCATGAAAAACTAAGGGCGGGTGGACCCGATATAGCTCTCCAATGCATTGGGTAACGTGAAGGAGTTAAACGTTAAGGTTTCTCCAAAGAGATTTAGGGAATATATTGTGAGGGGTTTTCCAAATGTAACCAAGAGGGTTACTCCCTATGTAAGAATGTTATTAATGCCTCATGTTACCTTTATATCTTATATTTTCTATGATTTATTCATCATTTTATGAGGTATGTTAAAGTGCTTATGTTTTATGAGTAGAGTATGATTTCATTGATTCTTGTGTATACAAGTACTCATGTTTCATTTACATATTTTTATATCCCTTATTGAGCTTTTTATGCTCATCCCAAGTTTTTGAAATGTTTTTCACAAGTCAAGGGAAATGTACATGATATGATGATAGTGTCAAGGAAGTGTCAAGGAAGAATACAAGTTTTATTTTAAATATGTTTCCATTGATGGAAAAAAATGAATACTATCATTTATTGTAACCACTTTGTTTAAATGTGGGATGTAATGCATGTTTTATGATCTAATTCTCTAAAACACTAAACCTAAAAAGATCCTCAAGGTGTATTCTAGAAATAACTCATGATTAAGTAATGTTTAAGGATAGGTCCTTATAAAAATTATTGATGAAATTAATTGAAATTGACTTTTAATAGTGGAAATGTTTTTTTAGTGTGATTTTAGAAAAAAAAATTAAATAATTAACAAAAATCAAAGGAAAAAATAATTTCCATGAAGGAAATAATGATCCGAAATGGGGTAAAATTATAATATTATTGTTTTATGAAAATATGGATGATTAAATGTATTCAATTATTGGTACGTAGAATGAGTGTTTAAAAAATTAACATTCCATTATTTGGCTATACATAATGAGAGAATTTTAGATATAAATATTTAAAAATGTATATATATATATCAGTGAAAATCGAAGTGCTCTATATTTATGAATGTTTCACATATATCTTGAGTTTAAAATAATAAAATATAGAAAATATAGAGAGGATATTAGGTTATGATTGTAAAATCAATGACTATGGATAATATGATGGTTACGAGAGATCCCTTAACTGGTGTCTAGATTCATTATGAACGATCACATAACCTAAAAGATAATAAAATTATAATTATTTAATAAATTATTGAGAAATGTATTCGAATATATTTTATTTTTTAACCGTATATTAACTTAATTTGTTGTCATTTAATTGAGTTATCTTTTCTTCTTCGTTTATCTAAATGTTGTTAATATCATTCTTCAATGGGTGTATTAGTCTATTAATATTAATTCAAGATCATGAAATGTGAAACAAAAACTACAGAAGTTTAATAAATGGAAACTGTTGTCCTACAATAATTTTATGATAACCAAAATTTCCAAATTTCTTCTTACATTGGGATAATTCATTAATTATAATCATTCCTAATATATTGTTAGCTAATTTAGGCGGTTTTAACAACGATCAAGAATTAGATTTATTTTATATAACTAAATTTTTATTAAAACCTTACCAAACATTTAATAAGTTATATTATACTTGTTATCTTGATATAAAAATGTATTTTATTTTTTAATATATCTATGAATGTAGTGGATGAAAATTGATTTTTTATCGAGTCAATGAACCAACCATATTGTACACAATGGTTTAATTTTATAATTAATTCACATGATGTTAGATATGGGATATTCTAAATAAATAAAATAAAATATCATTATATGTATATATATATATTTGACATTTTAATCATATTTTTATTTTTGGATAGAATTAAATTTAGGGGATGACAACGATGAAATTTTTTATATCTTGCTTGAGTATATTTCATTCTTCATTGGATGCTTCCTCTTAGATATTAAATTACAGAAAAGTGGATTACACTTTCTATAATTCCATGTCTTATTGGGATTTGGGGGAATAGTGGGAATTAATTTCATATATCTTCATTAATGTATGTAATTTAACATGACTTACAATATGGGGAGGTGATCGGTGGTATTTATAAGAGGATTAGAGGTACATACCAAAATATAATATAGAGTAGATTAATATTTTATCTGAAGATAATAAATAATGATTAATCTTGTGACATTATGTATTAATTAAAGAATATGAGGCCATAATATTGGTTGGTTACATCAAATAGCTCTCATTTCATCATGTATTGTTCTTGTAGAATAATTTATCTTATCTTTGTATATTTTACTATTCGCTATATTTTCATTTTTTATAGAATGATATACAAAATTCCACCACAAATATTTCTATTATTTAAAATTAATAAATGTTATTTATTCAAGGAGAGTAATTAAAAAATAATACAAATTTTATTTTTTAAAAATAATTTATATAATTGAAAATTACCAATTTTTATAGTGTGACCATTATTATGATGAATTTAAAAATCACTATTTCTATATTCAAAATATATTATCTTAAAAATATATTTAAATTCTTTTATGAAGATAAATTATATTTCAAATAATTTAACTTATCCTAAAAATAAAAGAAAAAAATGAATTTTTCATAGATATTATTATATTTAAAAAAATTATTTTAAAATAAATGCTTAAAATTTGATAAATATTCAATTGATAAGGTAAATATAAACTATTTTTTAATTAAATATCACATTTTATGATTCTAATGTCTAGTTTGATATTAAAAAATAGAGTGATTTCTATTCAAACAGTTATATTTTTAATGGTTATATGGGTTCTATATATTTAATATATTCCTAAATTTTATTAATTTTTTATTAAATTAAAATTTCCTAAAACATTATATAAATTTTAATTTGAAAAATTAATATTGATTTAATAATAGTCATTCTGATTTCTAAAATGTTTTTAATGACTGTGATTACTCTATAGGATCATACTGTTGTAATATTTCATAATATAGCTATATTGTTTTCTATTTTTTACCCATGGTATCACATCTCATTCAAATGGAAACATTTATTGTCAAAATGTTTCAAAATGATAATAAAAGTTGTTGTTATATATCATGGCTATTAGGATTTATATAATAAAAATTTTCTAATTATGAAAAATATATATAATTAGAAGGGAATTTTGATTCATAAATTTTTGGGTCTCCACATTCATACCCATTAATAAATTTCACCCATAATAAATTTATTTCTCCAACTCAGATGAAAAAGATGATAGTTAATTTTTTTCACTACATCATAGAGTTCATGTGTTGACTAATCAGACATATTATTCTTACATTGTATGATGACTAGGTGTGTGTTCATATTGGGTTTATCATTAGAAGTACTTTCCAATAACATCACTAGTTACTCCTCAAAAGAGAAATAATTTTCTTGTTGTACTGCATATGAGTTCTATACATGTGAGTGATTTTATATGTAATTCCATTATAGGGATTTTTACAAAACATCTTATACATGAGACATGGATGGTGGTATTCCTTGTAGATATTCCACTACTTTGTTTGAATCTATAATCTCAAGGGAGATGATGTATATATGACCAATATTTAACATCATATCAATTAAAATTATTAACATAAATAAAGATATTTGGAGTATTTCATTATCTACATATGTAAAATTATGGTATTGTCAGTTGTTGGAATCATATATAATCTTCAGGCATGGAATTATTCATATGTTCCCCTAAATGGTGTTGACCATTTATCCTATTCCATCAACCATTTCTGGTCACAATAGCTTGATATTAGTAACTTCATACTTGCATAGATGAGTTTTATATTTGTTCCTATAAAGGAAATTATATAGATACTTTTTGATGCTTCAATGGAGGAAACTATTATATCAAAACTAGACTCGATAGAGGTGATGATAAAATCCAATTTTAAAATCCATGTAGCATTCACTCAGCATGTATTCATGTACTTGGATTTTTACAGCGGTTTTGAATATGATTCAGTGTAATAATACATATTGTTATTTTCCATTGTTTTTTTATTAATTTCTCTTAAATTTTCAAAAAATATGATTAAACCATGGATCTCGAGTCGAAAAATTTAAATTGAGGTCTTCCAAACAACCTTGCCACTCCTATAATACTTATCCATATATGTTGATCATGTATGAAGACTTATTAACGAGAAGTGTTTTTTTGAGTCATTGTAAGACGATATAGTGTTACCCATATGGTTTCATTACATCTGACTGTCTTTGGATGACATATAGAAAAGAAAATGGGAATGGTTTCTCATCTCTATAATTGTTATATAAAAAATTATATTTTTCACATGGAATTTTTACTTCTAGGATTTTGTTTCTAATATACCTGGAACACTGATATTTATATAGATATCTCCATCATGAGTTTTTACCAAAAAAATTTCTATCAAACACTGGAAGAAATACTTATTCTCCTTGGGTGTATATTGAATATTGAGAATCATGAATTCATTTATAGCTCATTCACTGTCATTTTATCTGATAGTGACTAAATAGCTAAACAAAATCATAAATAATTTTCATAATAAATTTCATATTCTTAGGATTGCCCTTTTTTAATGTCACCCAAATTCATTAGTATATCCATAATATCCATTTTATCCTTTTAATTTTCTCTAGACTGAAGGTATGCGAAATAATTAAACATGGAAATGATTATATGAATTCTTCATGATTCACATATCATTAATTTTTATATATTAGATAATTTGATCCCTATATATCATTATCATGAATATGGTTTCATAGTCATTTATAAAAACAGAATATAAAAAATTATTTCACTTCCTAAAATAAATGTTGTCTAAGGACCCCTAATACTTTATCATCTCAAATCATATTCATTATTGATTATTAAACTCAATGTCTATGAATATGTATTTAATGATATTTTAATCTATATATATGAAACACATCTATCAATAATTATAATATAATTCAATATATATTGAGATGATTACTTCAACCAACTCTATATCATGTGTTTAATAGGTTTAAACATCGTCATTCAACTAAATTGAAGCATAACCTAGGATTTTTTAATTTATTCTTATAAATTGTCACAAGTATTTCATTAATGTGTTTCTTTATTTTCTGAAAACACCACCATAACAGGTTAGTGTGGATATTAGAAATCTAAAAAATATTCATTTATAATTCTGTACATATATCTTCATGTATACTAGTCTAGAAAAAATTTACTCCCCTCTGAGTCGTATTATTTTTTTGGTTTTACCATCATCATAATTTTATAACAAATCATCAGTAATACCTATCCAGTTAATGGAAAATAGGATATCGGTCATAGATATTTATTTAGAACACTATTCATATACCTTTTTTGTAGTGGGTTATAATAATAAACTATTACTAGTGATAGAATATCCCAGGAATGTTCCTTACAAAACAAAAAACCATTATATAAATTAATTTTTATATAAATTATCATTATACATTGTCTTTTCCATTATATTAAAATTATTTTCATAATTATCATTTCTTCAGGACTATTTCATAATATCAAAGACAAATACGACAATTTATTTTTCAAGTGAATCATTAAAGACATTATTCATTTAGTCTGTAATAATTACAGGATAATTTGTATGTATGAATGGCCTCACAATGAACTCATACATCATGTACATTGTATGTTGTAAATTTTAGGAATATCATCCTTATTCACCATTGCATTGTGATTTTCCAACCAAAAGTCTACCATATTGATTTACAATTCCCCATGTAGTCATTCGAACTAGTCATCTATCCATGGAATAGAAAAAAATTTCATTATAATGACCTTGTTTTGTTTATGATTTTCAATTCATATACATATTTATCCACCCATATTTATTATGTATATGATGGTGTTCAACAATGTGATGAAATATAGAATATTAAAAAAATTCAATATTATCCTGTTACAAATTCTTTTGGTATTCTATAATAATATTTTTATTTTGAAGGGATTATTGGATATAGGAAAAGAACATTGTATAATCATAATTGAGAGATCTACCAATCTAGAAGAAGAATGGAATTGAATGTTATCAGGGAATAGATCTGAATTCTCATTCATAATTATCATGTTTTTAGGTAGGATCATATTATTTTATCAATAATTTTTAGATTATACGTTCTTCATAAAAAAATAACATCCACCCTTGAGAAGATATATGAAAATGTGTTTCATTAATCTCGTTATGCTATTATTGAATCTGAGGATTACTTTGTATGTGATTAGTTTTCCCCCTCTTTTGATAATTATATTTCAAAGTATATATGTAAGGCTAGAAAATGACCAATATAGAATCCAATTTCTCTAAATTAACTATGAATAATTTAGGGGTAAATTTAAAAAAAAATTGATCCGGTGGATTTTTATATATGAGATGCGATAACTTATTAAATTTATTTTTATAGAAACTCATCCTTGATGATTTTATGTGGTGCATGTATAGTTATACCATCAAGATATGACGTAAAGTGTAGAACCATAATCAAGTAGTATTTTATATAATAATTAATGAATACTTTATTTTCTAATAAACTCAATTTTTTAAATATCCACCACATGAGTAGAGATAAATAAACACTTAATTTATAATTAAACCAAGGGGTTTTTTGTCATTGATTTCCTCTCAAAACCCATCTCTTAGGGAATTAGCATAAAAATGTATAGGTTATTTTTATTTGAAACACTATAAGCCAAGCCGAGTGTTTCTATGAACTTTTTTTTCTTATATCATATTAGTGTCCATATTTATATCCCGTTGTAATTTATTATCATGTTGGACATATCATACATACCAATATAAAATCATCGTTTTCTATCTACTATATTTGTATACTTCCTCAATCATTTTTTAAAAACATGTAATTGGTCTTTCATTCCCACATGGGATTTTTCTATTGATCCTACAAAATTAAACTCAATTTTAAATCATATATAGTTCACTACAATTCATACATCTCTATCTCAATTTATTTTTAATAATTTAAAAACCACTCCTAGATATCAAAATATTAAATCATTGGGTTTTATTTATTATTTTACTTTATTACACTAATTAATAAGTCCAAAATACATTTTTAAACAATGGAAAAGCTTCAGGAATATCGTGAATGCCTTTTGGAGCCTACTTCAAAAACAATTAGATAAGTATCCTCCATTTATTTCATTCCATGGTACTCCCTATCTTTTTTAATATAGGTATTTCGGGTAATTTTTTTATAAGATTACTTTATTGAATTCTTCCCACTACATGGATATAATTTATTCATTTTATTTTTTATGTTAATAATTTTCATCCACTAATAAAAATTTTCCATTAATATTATTTAAAAAAGAAGTATAATATATGCTATCAAAAAATATTGTAGGATAGATAATGTATTTTCAATAGTTTTAAAATATTTTTATGTTATATGTATAATGACCTGACATTAAGCATTACTTAACATCACTATTTATAAAATATTTAAATTTGTTACAATCTTGAATTACTTTTTTTGTTTATATTTTTAGAATGTTAAGAAAAAACCCATTCATATCAACCCACAAACATAAAAAAGTTGGAACCATTTAAATAGTAACCATTTCGTCCAAAAAATATTATTTTTAACACCAAAAAACAAAATGATTTCTTTGAAAATACATTATATCATTTAACACGACTTACTTATTTCTCATACACATTCTTATAAACAATTAAAAACATTTAAAAACATGGGATGATAATAAAAATCTCAGTAAGGGATATAGAAAGAAGGAAATAAACCATTAGTCCATGAAAACATATAATCATATGAAATCATTTTCATAATGATATACTTCTAAACATTATATAATTACTTTTGGGAACATGATATTTTTATAAAACATTAGATAACATATATAAAATCATAATGGTATATTTTGGGAATTAAAAACATCAATTATAACCCTTGCAAATACCTTTTTATTTGTTTCCTTTATAGCTACCTTACAATATTACACCATTTATACCTTATGGTGTCACCATCATAGTTACTCTATGAGTAACCATATATCCAACCTCCATCATAGAAATACACAACGCATTGGTTAGGGGAATATCTCGCACCATTAATCATTAAAAAATCCTAGGAACCAGATCAAAAATAATAAACTTGAATAATTGAATAAAAACATTGCCATTTGAATTTTAAAAAATAGAAGTTTAAAAAAAGGAATAAAAAAACCCATTACAAGTATAATATAATTAAAATTTCAATTAATATACATTATGTAATATGAGTATACACTGTATGTACACATTATTCAACATAATATATACTAAAATCCATCCCACAAATAATCATAATAGCACATAATGAACAATATAGAAGGATAATCCAATGAATGAATGTTAGGCTTAAAATTCAAGTACCTCAGGTTTATATTAAAAAATAAATGTTTAATCATCATGTATAATAGATTAAAGGGTGTTATAAATATTTAAAAAAACATGATCATTTTTATAACACCTTATATGATAATATTATTACATCATTTGACCCATTTATTAATAATAATTTTTTATTTCCATTTTTTCGGGTTAGTACTTCACATGATTTACAGTGTTGGTTCATATATAATTGTATTTTCCAATGCAAATCAAACTCCAAAAGAGGAATGAAATTGTTTTTGTATGTTTATATAATATTTAATGTTTCCATAAAATATTTTGCGTAAATTTTATGGGGATGATCCATAGAAAAATCATTAGGGCACTCATTCAGATAATTTTGACTGTTAATTGATTATAATGAACTTGATTACACATATACAATTAATATTATTAATATATGTTAATTAAATAACATATGATAGTACATAACATTCCCATAAAATTTTAATAACCATTAAATTGTTTTTTAATCTAGCTTTGAAGGAAGTAAAGGAAATTGAAGACACATCATCCATGATATCATTAAATCGAAACATCACTTATTGTAATTTTATTTTTATATTAATATGACTAATATAGTAAAAGAAATGAAATTCTTGAAAAGAAAACATAAAAAATGAAAAAATATTTTTACATCTTGATCTATTCTCTTTGAGATCCTACTTAAAGTCATTGGTTTGGGACAATTATTGAGACCAGAAAGTCTTATACATATGGCAGGGTCTTGGTAATGGGACTTGGTAAATTTTTGATAATGCATAAATATTTAAAGGAGTGAGAGAAATAGGGGGTGAGGGTGGTATTTTTATTGGAGGAGATGAGGGGTTTCTATTATTTCAATAATTAGTTTATTATTTTGGCTCCAGACTATGAATAGTCTAGATTAATAAGATACAAAAATTGAATTTAATGCATGTGAGTTCAATAAAATGTCCATTTACATAATCCATTACTCATGAATGATGCATAAATTCCATTATGTATCATTTATCATTAATTATAGAATTATACTATTCACAAAAAATTCATGAATTTCAGAAAATTCATAAAACATCACCCTTACAATTTTAGGATGTGAAAAATTAAATACTGAACACAATTTTTTAAAATAATTTTTTAAATATAAAAAACATTATTTTTAAATAAAATCATAATTTATTATAAAAATAACAATTTAAAATTATAGGTCATTTTATATCTCCTTCAAAAATTAATCAAGTTATCATTATCATATTACCCTAAGAAAATAAAATAATATTTTAATTCACTGTTAATAAGGGTCATATTACTATTCATATTTCTTTTCTTAAGGGTGTGTAACTAATCAATAGAAAAAATTCGGTTTTATAAGACTCCAAATAAGTTACAGATCACAACTTTAGATATTCATTTTTCAAAATTAAAATAATAGAACCAGAAAAATTAAGTTTTACTAATATATATTAATAATATATATATATATAACCAATATACATTATATAAAGATTCATGGTTTCATGAATATCAATTTACATTTAAATCATTGGAGTGTTACATTCTACCCACATAATAGAAATTTAGTCCCCACAATTTTATTTACATATTAAATAAGTGAAGGTAGCTTTATCTCAAAAAACTTTTAGATTCCTGTGATTATTCTTCAACCACATTCTGTCTCCACAAAACAAGGGATTATTTTATTCCATTATACTTTTTCTCTTCGATAACGAATCTGAATAGTTTTTTTTCGAAGGAAAATTTCACTTCTATATGAACTGCATCTAGGCTCAAAACATGAGATTAATCTAGCGCATACATTTTCATCATCAAAACCTGAAAAAAAAAATTACATGAGAAAAGCATGGTGGAAAATCTAATCATTAGAAAATTAGTCAAACATTATTGAAGACTTCATAGGTTCTTATGAACCGTAGACTCAACGTCCCTTTTTTATCAAAAAAGAAGACATTTTTACATGGTGATATTATTTGAAAAACATGATCACCTACCTCAAAAGAAAGTTATTTTCTCATATTATCTGCATTTCTTTTCTACCTACTATAATCTATCCTCATGTATTGCGAGATTATATTCACTTTTAATTCCACTTCCTTTATTGTCTCATCAACTACCATTCCCCGAATTCATCCCAAAATATTGCTGTTCGACACCACTTCCCATAAAATTCCTTAAAATGTTTCCGTCTATATTCTGAAATGAAATATGTTATCATAAAAAAAAATAAACTAAATAAATATGATGATCCCAACAAGTCTAGTAATATATTTTTTATGTTTGAAGTATATCCTCCAATGGCTATAGAGTTTATTATACCTTCCCAACATATTGAGGATGAAAAGTGGAATTGAAAATTATCTTTTCTCCCAGCGACTTCGTATGGGATTTCTAAAAGTTAGAAGTTAACACAAGATCATATTAAGATACAATGGAAAAATTGACTCCAAATAAAAAGATAATATCTTTGTAGTATATTCGAGAAAGAAAATTTAAAGAAATAATATTTTAAATAAGATGAAAATGAGCAGATTAAGTCATCCGATCAACAAAAACATTGATTGAATTGTAACCGTGAGAAGAATTTGGTAGTCTCACAACCATGTTCGTGAAAATATATCTCCCTATTCATTATGGAACTGGTAATGCTTGAAGAATCCCCTTTATTAACTCCTTATCTACATTGACTTGTTGACATTTCAATAATTTCATGGTAAAATATACAATATCACATTTCATTCCTTCCACCTAGTAATACTCTTGATGGTCTCTATACATCTGTGTGCTACGAGCATGAACAAAAAAACCAGGAAATTCACACAATAGTTATTTCTTCATATAGGAAACACAAATAATTCACATTCATTTAACAAATTTCAATACATAATCATTATCGATGATACATTCTTTCAACATACACATTTAATCCAATTCTATATTTCTCTATATCTCCATGTTTTCCTTCTTGTGCTTGCTTTATTCTATCTGATAAATATTATTACTCTAAATCCTAAAATAAAATTGGAAATTTTCTACACCAATAACTTCTATTATAAAATTCATTAAATCCTTAATCATGGGGTCTTGTTCTTTCTTTAACATAGATAGTAATTCATCATTTTATCGACTCAAGGCATCATTGATTTTTTTTATTTCCCAAGATGATATTAGATCATGAAATCATAATCTTTTATTAATTCAAGCCATCTTCTCTACCTCATGTTTAATTCTATTTGAGTGGATATGTAAAGAAGTGTTTTGTGGAATATATATATTTCACATAATGATCCATATAAATGATGCCTCTAAATTTTGAATGAAAAAACTACAAATTTTACTTCAAAATCCCATGGGGGATAATACAACTCATGTAATTTTAGTTTTCAGGAAGAAAATAAATTACCTGACCATTCTTCATATGAACAAAACAGAGTTACTTTAACAGAGCATCAATGTATATATAAAACACTCCATTTATGTAATGTGGGGTCATAACTGGAGCATTCACCATTCTTATTTTCATTTTCTGAAAACCATCATAAAATTATTTTGGCTAGATGAATTTAAAACCTTTTTGTGTTAACTTAGTCAGTTGAATTGATAAATGTGCCATTGTTTTTAAAAACCTAGGGAAATATCCTGCCAAACTAGGAAAACGTTAATTCTCAGTTATATTTTTGGGCCATATATTTTCTTAAAAAACATTCTTTCTAGCAAAAGTAACAGTAATTCCATCTTTAGAAATAATGTAACCAAGGAATGAAATTTTTTGAATCCAAAATTCAGCCATTATAAAATTTTTATATAGTTTATTTTATTTTAAGGCTTCTAAAATAAACCATATATGTTTTCCACACTCCACTTTACATCTAGAGTAAACTAGAATGTCATCAATAAACACAAACACATACTTATCCCAGAACATGTGAAATATTATATTCAAAAGAAAAATTAATATGTAAGGATAATTAGTTTACCTAAATGATATAACAACAATTTCATAAAGACCATATATATTTCAAAAATCAAATTTTAGAATGTCCTCCTAATTTACCTTTTTCTAATGGTACCCATATCCAAATTCAATATTGGAAAAATATTGAGCTCCCTCGAGTAGGTCAAATAAGTCATTTATGTTATGCAAATGATATTAATTCTTAAAAATAACATTATTCAATGCTCTATAGTTAATGAAAATTTTAAGTGAACCATCATTCTTTTCAATAATAAAACATGATCATACCATGGTGAAGTACTAGGAAAAATATATCCATTAACTAGAAACTCCCAAAACTGGTTTTTCAATACATGATGTTTTATTGGATCCATTTAATAAGTGGGATATGAAGTTGTCTTAGCATCAGGAACTAAGTCAATTGTGAAATAAAACTCATGATCACGAATAACATCAGATAACTCATTAAAAGAAACATAAACGTATTCATTGACCACTAGAACATCATTAAATTGAAATGTTCACATGCTTTGAATAATATGAGAAATATATTATTCATTTACATATTTCAACAGTTCCTCATATTCCTGATATGTTATCAAATGTATGGGTTCCTTCTTGTATTCAAACTAATACTATTTCTCAAAATCATATTCTTTAGATCTATAATATATATTAGCAATGTAAGAAGAATGCATGTCCATTTATAGCATGAAATTAAACTCAACTATGGAAAAACAACTAGGTTAGTAAGAAATTTCCGAAAATAGATAATAATAAAAATATTCATTACATTCATTTCTGTTGTAAAATTTCCCCTGAGTGTTCGAAATATATGTTCTTGTCTCATTTGTTGAAATTATATTTCTAAATTACAATAAAATTTATTAGAAATAATCATTTGTGTAGACCATATATCAGTCTAAGAATTTGCAAAATGTCAATTAAAAAAGGTATCAGATACCACTTCTTTGGATGGCCTGACATCTATTGATGTTATTGAAAATGATCTCACCATACCTTTATATTTATAGCCTGACTTCTTTCCATCACTCAGATCATTATTCATAAATACTTTTTCATAATTTCCCATTTCACCCCATTTGAAACACATTACATTGTTCTTATTAGGAATATCATAATAACAATTTTCATTACAATATCAGGCCACATTCCATAACTATCAACATTGAAAACACTTCCTTGTTTTGTAAAAGAATTCAAAATTGTAATTCTTATCACTCTATTCCCTACCTAGAAACAAAAATTTCATACAATTATATTTCATTGATTGATTCTTAAACATCACTTTCAATTAAGAACTCTAATTCTCTTTATTCTTATATTACACTAGATTATCATCGAACTCCATTTATATATTTTCAGTACATCATATTAGTTTCTAATACATTTGAATTCCCAAGAGGCTAACACCCATATATATATTTTCTAAAATATTGAGTAAAATAGTTTTTAATCAAGATCCAGAATATGATTTGGACCATACCAAGCCAGTTTGGTGAAGTTTTCCTTTTATATGGCCACATAATCCCCCTCCTTTGGAATACATTCAATGAATTTCTTCTGCATTATATGTTGAAACACTTCAGAAAAATATTTTCTACAGAAAATATATTTCAACTCATCCCACTATAAGGCTTCAATAACTTCTATATCACTGATACTATTGTCCTTTGAAAAACACTGATCGGATTCACTTTCAAACTGATTAATTGTGTAATGTCACGGAAATTTAAGGAATATTTTTTCCTAATTTATTTGGAATTTTACGGGTACGCAGTTGCATAAAATACCTGATTTCGAGGCCCTGTTGTGCCCGGAATAATTTTATGATGTTTATCTCGGGTGCGTTTAGTAAACGAACGACCATGTTTTTATATCTTTTGAACCGGTGCTCGGAATTGAAATTTGAGGGCACCGATATACTCACAACGCCGGTAATTTCTCAAGGGGACCTATTTTGTAGTTTCAATTTGAGGAATGAAGAGGTTAAAGTTTCAGTTTGTTTTTATGGAATAAATAAAAATATGTGTCTAATATTTTTATTGGAGGAGGGTAATCTTTATCCAACAAAGTGGGAGGGTTTAGTGAGGAGGGGCCCACATGAGACCCTAAATCCTCACTCCCCTCTAAACTACCTAAACCCCATTTTAATCACACATTTAATTATGTTGTAAACTCTTATTTAATTAAGAAACCTCTATACCTTCCACACCTCTATTTAGGTTACTTACTCTTATAATTAATGAAGATATGGTTGGAATTCAATAAAATGAGGGAAATCTTGTGTAATAGAGGATTGGAAAATAATCTTGAGGGGGAATCCTCTGGATGAATAGAAGAGCCCTTTCCATCCGAGAGGAATGGTTCTCCGTCTGTCGGATCTCCAACGAACGACGCTCGAGACGGATCAAAGGCCTTTGAGGAAACAACAAAGACCAATGACCATCGTCACCTTCACGTCATACCTTGTAACGATGTAAATGAACCGATGACTGCTCCGTTTCACGATATCGGCAATGAATGATGAATGACACGAGCTCGAGGTTATTTGTTTGTTCCGGTTTTATCATCGCCTTTCATTGTTTAGATTGGCTGAATGTTATCGACATAACGGGAGGAGATCAGACTGCACCAACATGGCCGATTTCACCTCCCCTTTTTCCTTGTTTACCATCATTGATGATTGTGGCGAAGGCGGCGTGGTATCGTTTCACCGCGAAGGAACGAAGAGGACCGCGGCCGGAGCGGGCCACAGCGGGGGTGCGCAGCACCGTCACGCCGCGCCGGTGGGGCCGATGGGATCGTGGCCGGAGAAGGCCGCGGCGGAGGTGCGCTACACCATCACGCCGTGCCAGAGAAGCCAATGGAGGCTGCTACTGGAGCGGGCCATGGCTGAGGGGCGTGGAGCCATCACGCCGCGCTTGTCTAACGAGAGTCACGACGGTCCAGGAAGGGGCGGTAGGACCACCAACTGCCAGCGTCTCCATGAGGCAGGACCCTGAAAGGTCCCGCGGTGGCTCAACCAGACGGCTATAAAGGCCGGCTGTTTTCCAGAAAACCGGGGGGTCGTAACCCCCCGACCAGTGCATGGGGCAGACCCCAAGGGTCCTCCGTTTCAGAAACAAGGGGGCAGTACCCCCCCCCCCCCCCCTTGTGCCCCGATCGGCCAGCACCGAGCCTGACCGAAAGCCGCACGAGCTGGGCTGGCCGTTCCTAGCCAGGCCGGACCATGCCTAGTCGTGCCCGACATGGACCCGGTTCGGGTCGACCCGTTTCAGGCCGACCCAGGGGGTATTGTGCCGGGTCAAACCAGGCCCAGACGCCCAATTTTTGGACTAGGTTTATTCAAACGCCCATATCATGGGCTATAGACCTCCGATCGATGCACCGTCAGTTGCTTAGGGATCCTTGGATTGAGGTGGTCGTTTCAGTATATTATAATGAAACTTTTGTTATTGTTTGGGTACGTCCAGGTTGGTTCGAACCCAAAACCAACCGGGCCCTCGGAGCAGAAATGATTATATCTTGAGCTCCGGATGTCTGATTTACATGTCATTTACATTTTTGGATTCCCTTTGATGAGATATATATTTTGTAATACTTCACCTGAGGCTTTGATTCAGTTGGAGTATGACTGGGTTGGATTGTACCCGAAATCCAACAGGGGCCCGTGGAATAGAAAAGTTGATAACAATCAGAACAGACGTCCGTTTGACGAATAGTCAGCGGCATTGGTAATATCATTGAGAAACAGTCCCTTAGAGTAATCCCTTTGAGAGTTAGAGTTATATTTGAGATGCGGTCGGGTTGTTTCGTACATGAATCCAACCGGGCCCCCAGGACAAAAAGGCTAATAACTCACAGACCGGGTGTTCAATTGACGTGACGTCTATTGCGTTGAGACCCACTTGACGAGGCGGTCCTTTGACATACTTATTCATGGGACTTTGTGATACTTGGAGTGTCGACCAATGGCTCCTTGAGAAGATCCTCCTGGAGATGAGCATACAGAGTATTGTGGCCTTGTAGCTGGATGAGACCGGATGACTGCTTGTCCGATTTGATTCGGAGTGACTGGTATAGCCCAGTGGGGAGCACTACTTTGTGAGGTGGCAGACCCATGGAGGAATTTCACTACTTTGTGAGGTGGAAGACCCATGTTACTTGACAGGAGTAGTACCTCTGTAGGCTATGAGGGGGATAACTACTATGTGAGGTGGAAGACCCATGGGGGGGAGCACTACGTTGTGAGGTGGAAAACCCGCGGTACTCTACAGGAGGAGTACCTAAGTAGTCTAAGGTTAGTGAGTAGCACCTCGGAGTCATGACTGGGCTACTATACTCAACAGAGGAGGATTTCTCTAGCAATTTTGGTTTTGATATCTTTAATGAAAATCCGGTTTTGAGCTGAGTCAATTACGTTTGTGATTACCTCATGATTGAGATGGGTTGCTTGATAACATCGGTATATGTATTGGCATATACCTATGTAGTGGTTATCCGTTGATTTCATATCTGTGTGATACATCATGATTGAGATGGGTTACTTGATAACTTAGGCATAAGTATGGGCTTATACCTATGTAAGGATAATCTATTGAGATCCATCTTTGTGGTGACCATTGTGGGTTTTAGTGAGACAATGAGGGTCTTGGGGTCCCTATTGGGTTTCATTATACTCAACCCTGCACGGGATATTCCATCACCTCGTTGTGTTGGATGAAGACGATGGAAAATACTTACAGAGATCGAGTGTACGAGGACTGGGCGGTACCCGGAGGTGGACCTCACAACGAGTCAGTACTTAGAGGTGGACTTCATGAGGAGACGGTACTTGGAGGAGGTTGGTGGGCAAGAGAGTGGAGGAGGATATCAGTACCTACCCTTCATGTCGAATCCGAGGTGGATGACCCAGGAGATGCTTCTATCTTCCAGCTGTTTGTCTTCTCTATTGTACATTCATTTAGTTGTAGTTTTAATTCTCTTTTGGGTTTTTATTCTAGCCCATTTAATTTTATGCACTTTCTTTTGTACTTAGTGTATTACTTTCTCTTTTACTCTGGATGGATGTGTTTATGTTTTATATATGCAATGCCTTCCCAGATATCAGGATTTACGCCTTTAATGCTAGTCGCCAGCCCCTGGCCTATGGAAGGCAGGCTTGGGGTAATCAAGGAACGGGCCCTGAGGACGGGTCGTGAAAAATTGGTATCAGATGAGTCGGTTTTTCCGCATAACTTAGGACTCTGATATTTTCATTCTGTGAATAAATAATGTTATGGGTACTGAGTGTGGTCTTCAATTCAATGAGTCTAGTGTTGGTGCGGGAGGCCGATGTATCCATACACAAGGACCCTAACAATGTATTTTCGACTCAGTGCATGAAAACACTAATTGCATGTGTGATTTCAAAAGTTTCTTTAAAATCAGATCAAACCCGGTCATCTCACAATGTATAGATTTTGACCATGTCACATCTGTTCTTTTAGGATGCCTCCCTACGGACGACCAGCTACAGCCCCAAGATTTGTACCTACTAACAGGTCGGTGAGAGATGAGGACTCAGTAAAGGGACCTCATCTTGTTGAGGAACAAGCGGAGGAAACAGCAGTACTACCACCCGTTGGGCCACCGATGCCACTAGCCCCAGCAGTAGGCATTGCACGCCGCTTGAGCGCGCTACATGAGTTCCAGCACTAGAGGCCACCCAGGTTTCGGGGAGAGACGAACCCATAGGCAACAGAGGATTGGCTGGAGGCTATGGTGAGAGTCTTCAGGCCAGTAGGTACACTTGCGGACTTCATGGTGATCCTTTCTGCTAGCCTTCTTCAGGCAACAACAGGAAGATGGTGGAGCCCGATACTCTAGATGCATGACAAGAAGTCACATCTATGTGGAGAATTGGAGAGCCTATTCCGGGTAGAGTTTGTTCTGGCCACCCTTCGAGCAGTGCGAATACAGGAGTAACTTCATCTGCAGTAGGGTAGCATGAGTGTAGCTCAATACTCAGCGTGGTTTACAGACCACTTGCCATACTATACATACATGGAATGAGACCCATTCTTCAGGGATCGGACCATCAAGCTGGGACTAAGGCACGAGATCAGAGCTTCGACGATCCCTCTCAGCATCCTGACTCAAGAAGGGGTGTTGGAGTGAGCCCTCTTAGGGGATATTTTCCATATTGAGAAGACTCCGGCAATGGGACCCACCACTATTCGACTTTCAGTGGAGTCTTCTACAGCTGGCAGTTGATAGACGACACAGAGGTCCAGGAGGGCCAGACCTACAGGTGCTCGACCAAATGACTTATGGTCAGTAGTGAGAGGCCCCAAGGGTAGAGACAGAGCCAGTCCTGCCACGATGTGTTATAAATGTGGAGAACAGGGTCACATAGATTGTGACTGTCTGACCCGCCACATGGATGATCAGCAGATATATGAAGGACCTTCCAAGAAGAGGCATAGGGTTGATCGTAACAGACCGCACGGAGCTGGCCGTGCAGATGGAGGTGGACAAAGCTTCGAGGTGTTGCCACCACCACCACCTGGAGGACCACCCTGACCACATGGAATGGTTGGATATGGCAGAGCATAGCATTAGGAGATGAATCATATGACTACAAAGCTTCATAATTATGTTGAAGGAAGAGGGAATGGGCATGGAGGCCCTTGTTTTGGGTTCTTTTAGTTTCCATGTTGTCGATGTTTTGTTTTCTTTGTGACTTGGTACTACGAACTGCAGTAATAAAGGACACATATCTTTGTGACGACTACCTTCCTTTCCAATTTGTATGGTTGATACTAAGAAGATCCGGTTTAAAACTGTTGACTTGATCCTCAATTTCAAGATACCTACTGGTGGAGACCCAGTGACCACACACTACTGCTGACAGTGTGACTCGACCCTTGGAGGGGAGAGTAACGGTTGGATCTCTTGGTAGTAGCGTCAAGGCCTTACGACGTCGTCCATGGCATGAAATAGTACCATTCATGTCACGATTGACTGTATTAGGCAAAGAACATGGTTTATCCACGGGATGAGACCAGATATCTCTTTTAAACAGAGAAGAAATCTTAGTAGCTCTTGATGAACATAAACAATGAAAGCTGGAGATGAGTTCTTATAATTGGCTAGTCTCTCCCATTGTTCGTTGAGCAAATGGTTTATGGTTCACTCCATATCAATAATCTCAGGTTTTTATTCTCTCAGAATGATATGAACATGGGACATCGGTGATGACTTGAATTCCTCCAGGACTATGACTTAGAGATAGTTTATACTCCTGGAGAGTGGGGACATTATAGCTGATGCTCTTAGTAAGCGATCGGGCATTCAGATGTTAGGAGTGGCGAGACAGTAGCTGAACGCATTTTAGATAACCTTTGTGAATAGTGAAATAGTCAGCTCGTGTAGAACTAGAAATGGTTCAGGTTATGACAGAAATGGTTCAAATCATCCAAAAGTGGATGAAGACTGCACAGAGCAGAAATAAGTCCTATGCTGATAGGAGACAAGACCACTGGAGTTCGATGGTGGCGACCATGCCTTCAGATGGGTCTCACCTCGACGGGGTCTATGAAGATGTGGATGAGGCGGCTAGTAATCTCTGAGGTTCAACGGACCTTCCAGGTCCCCAGCAGAGTAGGCAAGGTGGCTTAACGCCTAGCCTTTCCACCTCAGATGCACCGGGTGCACGACGTCATCCACGTATCTCTATTGGGGAGATGTGTTCACGGCCTATATGTCATTTTCCACTATAGAGAGCTGGACATCAATGACGGGGAGAATTTCACGGGGTTCTAGTAGAGGTTGAGGATCGACATGAGCGGGTCCTATGGGGATAGTCAATTCTTATTGAGTGCTTTTATAGGAAGCACAAGAACCACCCGAAGTGCACATTGGAGTGGGAGGCTCAGATGTGTGCTCAATACCTCCTTTAGTTTCTCTAGTTTGTGTTGTGGATTTAAGGGGATGTAAATCACTGAGGTGGGAGTAATGTAAAGAATCAGAAATTTCAGAGAAAGTTTTTTCTTAATTTTGTTGAAATTTTACGGGTACGTAGTTGCTGACGGCACTTGATTCTGAGGCCCGATTTGCCCAGAATAATTTTCTGAAGTTTAGCTTGGGTACGTTCAGTAAACGAACGAGTGGGTTTTTTCTATATTTGGAACCGGTGCTCGGAATTGAAATCTGAGTGCACCGATAAACTCGCAACACTGGTAATTAGTTAAGGGGACCTATGTCGTAGTTGTGTTTTGGCGAAAGAAGAGGTTAAATTTTAATTTCATTAAAGAATAAATCAAAATATGTGTTTAATATTTTTATTTTAGGATCGTAATCTTTATCCTACAAAGTGGGAGGGTTTAGTGAGGAGGGGCCCACACGAGACCCTAACTCCTCACTCCCCTCTCTACTCCCTAAACCCCCGTTTTAATCACCCATTAAATTATGTTGTAATCCCTTCTTTAATTAAGAAACCTCTCTACCTTCCACTCCTCCATTTATGTTTCTTACTCATATAATTAAAGAAGAGATGGTTTGAAATCTTTAAAATCAAGGAGATCATGGGTAATAGGGGCTTGGAAAATAATCATGAGGGGGAAACCATAGGAGGAATATAAGAACTCTTTCCCTTAGCGATGAACGGTTCTCCATCCGTCAGATCTCCAATGAATGATGCTCGCACCGGATAGAAGGCCTTTGTGGAAACGACGAATTCCAACGACCTTAGTCACCTTCAACTCTTCCCTTGCGATGACGTCGACGAACCGATGCCCGCTCTCTTTCACGATATCTTCAACGAATGACAAACGACATGAGGTAGGGATTATTTCTGTGTTCATGTTTTATCATCGTCTTTCATTTTTAGGATTGGCCAAATGCTATCGACGTAACAGGAGGAGATTAGACTATACAAACATGGAAGATTTATCATCCCATTCTTTCTTATTGACCATCGTTGATGATTATGGCGAAGGTGGTGAGGGGCCGCTGCACCGTGTGGGAATGAAGAGGACCGTGGCCAAAGCAGGTCGCGGCGGTGTTGTGTGGCGCCATCGCGCCGCACCGGAGAAGCCAAGGGAGGCCATGACTGGGGCGGGCCGCGTAGGAGGCGCGCGGCGCCGGCACGCCGTGCCGGTCGTATGAGAGCCGTGGTGTCGTCGCGCTGCCCCGGTCATATGAGAGCCACGACCTTAGGCCACGACGGTCTAGGCAGGCATGGCCGGACAACCGGCTGCCGGCATCTCCAGGAGGCGGGACCATGAAGGGTCCCGCAGTGGCTCAACCGGCTGGCCATAAAGGCCGCCCGTTTTCCAGAAAACTAGGGCTGCATAACCCCCCGACCACTGCATGGGGCAGACACCATGGGTCCGCCGTTTCCGAAAAAATGGGGCGACGCCCCCCCCCTTTGAACCCCGCTCGGCCAACGTTGAGCCGCAACCGGCTTCCGAGCCGGACCGCAGGCCGCACGGGCAGGGCCAACCGTGCCCGGCCGGGCTGAGCCATGCCTTCCGGGCCGGGCCGCGCCCAGTCGGGTCGGACCGAGTTTCGGGTCTGGTCGACATGGTTCGGGCTGACCCATGGGGTATTGGGCAGGGACGGACCGGGCCCAGAACCCCTATTTTCGGACCATGTTCGTTCAAACGCACATATCTTGGGCTACAGACCTCCGATCGACGCACCGTCAGTTGCGTAGGGATCCTTGGACCGAGATGTTATTTTTGGTATATTAAACTCAAGATTTAGGTAATGTATGGAAATTTCCAAGTTGGTTCAAACACAAAACCAACCGGGCCCTCGGAGCAAAAACGACTCTAGCTTGAGCTCTAGACGTCTGATTGACATGCCGTTAAATTTGTTGGATATCTTTTGATAAGACAGATCTTTTGGCATACTTAACCTGAGGTTTGAATGCAGTTGGTGTATGGATGGGTTGGATTGTACCCAAAATCCAGCCGGGACCTTGGAATAGAAAAGACGATAACTTTCAGACCGAACGTCTATTTGATGAAACGTCAGCAGCGTTGGTAATCTCATTGAGAAATGGTCTCATTTAGAAAACCCAATGAGACTTTGGGGTACAATTGAGATACGATCAGGTTGGTTCGTACACAATCCAACTATGCCCCTCAGATGAAAAAGCTAATAACTCACATACCGGGCGTACGATTGACGCACCGTTTGTTGCGTTGAGACCCCATTGACAAGGCAGTCCTTTGTGATACATTTCAAGGGACTTCATGACACTTGGAGTGTCAACCAATGGCTCGTGGAGCGGATCCTACCGAAGATGAGCATATGGAGTATGGTGACCTAGTAGCTGGTTGAGACCTGATGACTTCTTGTCTGATTCGATTTTGAGAGACTTGTATAGCCCGTTTTGGAGCACTAATTTGTGAGGTGGCAGACCCATGGCAGAAGAGCACAACTTTGTGTAGTGGAAGACCCATGGTACTCGACATGAGTAGTACCTCTATAGGCTATGAGGGGGAGCACTACTGTGTGAGGTGGCAGACCCATGGTTGGGAGAACAAATTTGTGAGGTGGTAGACCCGCAGTACTCGACAGGAGGAGTAACTTAGTAGTATAAGGTTAGTGAGTAGTGCCTCAGAGTCATGACAAGGCTACTGTACTGAATAGAAGAGGAGTTCACCGGCAGTTGTGGTTTCGATATCGTTAATGAAAATCCTGTATTGAGTCGAGTCATTGACCTTTGTGATTACCACATGAATGAGATGGGTTGCCTGGTAACATATGTATATTTGTGGGAATATACCTATGTAGTGTTTATCCATTTATTTCATATTTGTGTTATACCTCATGATTGAGATGGGTTACTTGATAACTTAGGTATAAGTAAGGGATTTTAAATAAGTTAGGGTTATCTGTTGAGATCCTTATTTGGGGTGACCTTTTTTGGGTTTAGTGAGATCTTGAGGGTCTCGGGGTCCCTACTAGGTATTTTTATACTCACCCCTGCACGGGATATCACCACACCTCGTTGTGTTGGATGAAGACGATGCACAACGCTGACAGAGATCGAGTGTACGAGGATTGGGAAATACCCTGAGGTGGAACTCATGACGAGTTAGTACCTATAGGTTGATTTCACGATGATATGGTACTCGTAGGAGGTTGGCGCACAAGGGCGTGGAGGAGGCTATCAGTACCTACGCTTTAGGTAGGATATGAGGTGGACGAACCAGGAGCTGGTTGTATCTTCTAGCTATTTGTCTTTTATGTTGCACTTTCGTTCAGTTGTAGCTATACTTCTCAGTTGGGTTTGTATTCTGGCCCATTTTCTTTTCAGCACATTATTTTGTACTTAGTTAATTACTTCCTCCTGTACTCTGGTTGGATGTGTTAATGTTTTATAAAGGAAATGACTTCCCAGAGATCGGGATTTACACCTTTGGTGCTAGTCGCCAGCCCCTGGCCTATGGAAGGCAAGCATGGGGTAGTCACGGCACGGGCCTTGTGGACGGGTCATGAAAAATGGAATGACAAAACATCTGATTATCAAAACATCCCTTAATATCTCATATATTTTATATGTATTTAGTCCATCTATATGCTGCTACTAGTTCAGAAGATTCACGAAAAGCATGAGAGTGTAGCCTTGTAAAATTTTCCACTCTCGTCATTATCCGTTGTGTGGATATAGTTATTCTACTTCTTAGATTCCACCACCATTATTTCCCATATTAACTAATACACTACTATCACAAACAGTGATTCTCCAACTAAAACTAATTTCAGTTGTTGATTCAAAAAGATTTAAATCGATGTGTTGCTTCCAATATCATATTCCCTATTCCATCTATGGAAAACCATTATGAAAAGACAAATCACATATGGTGAAACATGGTTATATTAAAATGCTATACCTTTTCAATTGGAACATATGTCAAATAAATTTTTTGGTATTCTATAATCATTATCTGAACCCATAAAGTAATATAAATAATGATTTGATACAAATTAGACAGACATGATCATAAAAATTATGGAACCCAACTATTTTAACTATATTTCACTAATATATAGTCCCAAAAATCATTTGAGTTTAATATTTTATAATTTTAGTAAAAACACATTCATATCGACCCACAAGAATACCAAGTTGGTATGATTAAAAGAATATCCATTATTCGAAAACCTAATTATTTAAACAAAAAAACTAAATAGTTTCTATGACAAAACATCATAACATTTAATTTTACTTCCTTCTTTCTATTACACATACCTATAACCTATGGAAACATTTAAAAGCATGGGATGAGAATAATAATATCTATAAGTGATATGAAAAGATGGAATGAAACCATTAGTCCATGAAAAAATACAAGCATATGGAATCATTTTCACAATGACCTACTTCTCAGCCTTATATAATTACATTGTAAAACATAATACATCCATAAAAAAATTAGAGATTATATATAAAACCATAAATTTATCTTTTGTTAGTTAAATACTTATATTGTAACCCTCTTGGCATCCTTATTATTTTTAACCATCATGGATACCTTATAATGTAACCCTCACAGATACCTTACAATGTAACCCTCAAAGATACCTTATAGTGTAACCATCATAGTTACACATTGAGTAACCATACAGAAAACCCCCAACATAGACATTCCTAATGAATTATTGGTAGATATATGTCCCACCCTTCATCATAAACATTTTCCCAGAACTAGAATGCAATCATAAAACTAGAATAATTTCATAAAAATATTTTTTTGAATTTTTAATACAGAATTAAAAAGTATGGTTTTAAAAGTAAATACACTTAAAAATATCATATATTTGATGTTAAAATATTATGTTTTATGGAATATGTATATAAACATTAAATACACATAATCAATTTTTATCTGAACGAAAAATAAATACAACAATAATTATAATAGCACATAATGAATAATGATGATGGTTATCCCAATGAATGTAGATTGGCTTTATAATTTACATACCTCGTGTACTTATGACATAAAACATGTTTAGTCCTCATGTAAAATGGTTAAAAGGGTGTTTCTAATGATTTTAAGATATATAATCATGTTTATAACACATTTTATGGTCATTTTATAACATCATTCCACCAATTTATTATTAATATTTTTTTATTTCCATTTTTTATATGCGTTCATTACATGATATCCATGTGTGGTTTATGAATAATTTTCTTTTCTGATGGAGGAAAAACTATTGAAGTTGAATCGAAATTTATAACTATGTTTCCATAATATTAAATGATTCAATAGATAATTTGGTTATATGGTTTGAGGATGAGTATTTAGATAAATCATTAGTGATACACGTTACAATCATTTTGGATGTTCTGTAGTTATGATGAACATGATTCAAGATAAAACATTAATATCATAAATATAAGTTATTTCCACAATATAAGAGAGGTCGTAACATAAACATTAGAAACATTTGAAAAAATTAAAATAGTTTTAAAACCAGATTTTAAGGTAGTAAAGGTAATTTAAGACACATCGTCCACAATGTCGGTAAATAGACACATAAAAGATAATTTTTGATTATTTGGATAATGGTAATAAGGTGTATATGAAAAGAAATAAATTGAAAAGAAACTACAAGAAAATGAAAATGTATTTATACCTCCAAAAATATTCTCCTTGAGATCCACCGTAATGCCTTTGGTTTTGTATTTTTGGGGAGACAAGTAGATATTGGTCTTGGGGAAGGTCTTTAGGAAGGGGAATGGGCATGATTTAGGCAATGATCAATCTTTCAGATATTTTATAGGAAGAGTGTGGTGATGTTGATATTTATAGTGGAGGAGATGTGAGATTTCAATTATTTTTATCATTATATTAATATTATTTCTCATGATTACATATATTTTTTATTCACGTGACCCAAAAAAATATTAAGTGAATATTAAGTAAAAAAAATGTCAAATTACATAATCCATGATTCAATAATGATGTAGAAATCCACTTATTATAAATTTTTTGTAAATTTTTTAAAATAACATAATAAAAAAAATCACGTATTTTAGAAAAATCCCTTGAAATCACCTTTAAAATTTTTCTACCGATAGGAATAACAAATATAATAAAATTTTTTAAAATAATTTTCTAAAAATGACTAATTACATGTCTAAAAAATCATAATTTATAAAAAAGATAACATTTTCAAAACAATAACTCATTTTATATCATCTTGAATAGTTAATAAATACTTTATTATCTTATAACCATAAGAAAATAAAATAATAAAATGATTTATTATTCATAAGAGTTATATTACTATTAATATTACTATTCATAAGGGTATGTTACTATTCAACAAGAAATTTTTTGGTTCTATCATACTCTATATAAGTTACTGATCATAACCATATTTGTTGGTTTCTCGAATATCATATCATATAAGCATAAAAATGAAGTTTAAAATATACTTTATAAAAATATTTATAAAACATATTCATTATATATATAATTAGTTTTTAAAAAATATAAATTTATTATAAAAATTTATTTGGTGTTACAACATGTGGATCATATGATCAAATTATTTTATGAATCCACTATCTTATAGGTATAATGGTAAAACATTTCTCTATTTTAATGGTAGGAGGGTGTTCAATGAAACTCATATTATTATTATTATCTATAGTTATTTGAGATATAAACCCTATATATTTCTCCATTACCACTCCCATATGGTTATTAATTTTAGTAGTAAAACCATCGTATTATTTTTAAAAGTGTTTTTATATGATTCCTCACAATTCATACCATTAAACAGAATAATGGAAAACTACAGATGAGAATACCAAAGACAGTCTGAATATAAAAATAGAAATTATTAATATGGTGGAAATAAAATATAAATTAAATGTATATAATAATATATAAGCCTATATTTTTCAATATTGGTTATGTGTGGTTGTTTTTGGATCAATTTGTTCTGAGATAATAATCAATTATATTCCATTTAAAATGTTCGTAATTCTTCTATAAATCATCCAAATAATATTAATCGATTGTGTAATAAATTTTGTCCACTGAGGGATATTTTTAATGAAATGTGTTCAAGTAATGTTAATAAAAAAAAATTCTATTTTGCTATAATCAACCCCATGTACATATATTCTATTTCCACCAGAAGTTTCATTATCTCGACATTGACTTAATTTATTTGAAACCACTCATTATAAAATTAACCAAAACGTTATGATGATTTCCCTATACATATCAAAATCCTTTGTGTTTTTTTAAATGAATAAAATTCCTATTTGACAAAAATAAATACATATTATCATGTAAGAGAATATAAATTTTTTTTCCATTTTACATATTATTACAATAGTTTCAACAACATTATCTATACAAAAATTCCAATGGATAAATATTTTAATTTTCATTCAAAGGAAAGGTTCATTAGAGAAACAATCTGGTTAAAAACATCATTATATTCATGTATACATTGAGCTCCTAAATTCACACCATCTCATAAGAAATAATTTTACATCCTCCATAATAAATAAAAATTTGGGGATATATAAAAAATCCAGAAAAAAAGATTAATCATGATAAGAAATAAAATCATTTTTATTAATTTACAAGACATCATATGATAAGATGCAAGGTAAATGACTAATTAGAAGGAGTAATGAAATAATTATAAATGAGATAGATTATCAAGTTATTATATGAATGTAACTAGAACCTAGAACTTACTATACAAATGTTTCGTAGGAAACATCATAGAAAACATCACATATTTTGTAGAATCTCATCATGGATTTATTTACGTGATACTCTCATACATATCATCCCTTGTGGAAAAATCAATACACAATACATTGAATCAATATCATAGATAACTCATTATAATATCTACATGGAAATTACTTCCACAAAAAGAAAATAAATAATAATGTATATGAATCAAAAATCTATTAGTTTGTAATTTTGTCACATAATTATGTCATATTCCAAAAAAATGGATTGTCAAAATTAAATCGATAAAGAAAGGGAATAAATCGTTCATAGATATTAGTTGATATATAATAAATAACATAAAATTATAATGGAATCCGTGTATGTTGAATATAGTTAGAGGATTATAGATATAATATAAAAAATACTAATTTTATGTGATGTTTCAGGAAAATTAATAACGATTCACTATAGAAGGAATTAAAAAAAATCCATTATAAAATTATTTTTTTAATTAATGAATGGTTTTATAATTTTAAACATAATTTAATTGAAATAAATCATGAAAATATATATTACTGTTAATTGGTTCGTCTTAATAAATGATATTGATAATGTATTCTTTAAAATACTCATATCCACATCCTGGATAACATAATTACATTATTTATAATTTTTTTTGAATATATTTTAATTATCATACTAGTAAATAATAATAATATATATATTAAGTTACATAATGATATTTAAATCCAATCCTGAAAATTTATGGTATTTTAGAGAGATCCCTCAGCTTGGGTCTTGATTTATAATGAACATTCACATAACCATCCGAATAATAATCTTAGATTTATTAAATATAATATTAAGAATCACATTTCATTATTTATGATTTATTATCAATAAGATATGATATTTAAGATAAAATTAAATGAAGTATAATTTCATGTTCTATTATCCGATGGTAATACATGACATTTGACTATAGTGGTATTAATTTTTTGATATTTTTAACATTAATTCAAATTTGGAAAAGAACTACACAAATTAATGGAGATGAAATTTATGTCCATGCAAAAATAAGTCCAAAAAATATATTTTTGTTCTGATAAAGATATTATTAACATATAATAAACATTAAAACTATATTCTGATATAATTTAAATTTTTTTATCAATAATCATGAACCGGATTAGTAATATTTTATTCAGTAAATATAAACACATTATAAAATTTTAAATAATTTATTATATCGTTAATACAATAATATAATGGATAAAATAATTATTATTACTGGTGATAAATATAATGAATTAAAAAGATATATGTCGTTTATAGAGGTGGTGAACCAACCATATTGTGAAAAAAATGTTTTCCATTTAAAATAAAATGGAAATATCATTAATTGTTGTTATTCAATTAATAGAGTATAATTTATTCACATATTTGACTCTAAGGAAATTATTACTTGTTAGATTATTATTTTTTTGAGGATAAGGAGGATGAAAAATTAAATATATCATTCTAAAAATATTACTTTCTACTCTAGATGTCACTTAATAAGCTTCCCCTTAGGGAAACATGGATTGGTCTTTCGATTCAAAGAAGTATTTTAGAAAATTTGGTGATTTGGGAGTATTTTTAAAAAAATATTACGCAAGGTAAGGAAGTAATAATGTTTAAGGAAAATTGATGTTGTTTGTTGATATTAATAAGAAGTAGAGAAAGGTGTTTTTGAATATAATATTAAATATTTTACTATTTTCTATGAATATTAACTGTACTGATGAATTATTTGACAAGATAACATAATTATTTCATGTTAGGGTCATATGAGGTTCACATAAATTAGAAATGTTTTATTTTTACGTGAATTTTCATTTAATTTTTTTTATTTTCTTGCATTTTTCATTATATATTTCATATATAAGAAAATTCCAATATTTTTAAAAAATATCCAAATTCTCTCCCTAATAATTTTATTATTTATATATTTCATAAATAAAATAAATTTTATGAAAAAATTTATAAATATCAATAATTTACATCATAAATAAAATCATTATTCAATTCAAATTACAAATTCTGATTTTATAATGTTTTTCTACCCATCTTAAAACTTTTGGTCTCAGAAAAAGGTATTTTCAATATAATAAAAATATTGTTGTATTATTAAAATTTATATGAAATTAAATTTAATTTAAAATATATAAATTTGTCAAAAAACTTAAATAAAACCTATATATATTATAATATTATAGAGTAATATTTTATCATCATTAAAATGATTAATTTTTTATATCAAGATAAAATTTTAGTATATTTTCGTCTTATAAGGTAGAAAAATAAAAATATTCAATTAAATTAGTGAGGAAACTATTCTAATTATAATCATACTATTCAAAACTATATTATTTAATTTACATTATTCAAATTTTTAACAGTCATTTGAATTCCATATATTCTATTAGTACATCATTTTTAATTCATTTATCATTCAATTCAGTTTTCCCTAAAAACTAATTATATTTTCATTTTAAAGAAGAAAATATCATTATTAATATTATATTTAATTTCAATAGTGTTTTCGATACTGTGATTATTTTTGGGGAAAAAGAATATTCAAATTTTCATAAAATAATATTTATATTTCTTCCATTTATATTTATTTAAATTGTTATGGCTATATTAATTTTATAAATTTAATTTTCTAGAAAATATAATGAATTTATATTTTTTATATCATGTGGTGCATGTAATTTATATAATTATACAATACTACATATGAATTATTCGTATAGTCATATAGGAAATTCAATCCAAAAATTTGTAGGTCATTAGAGATATTGATACCCAATATTATTCCATTTAAAACTATATGTTCCACTTAGAAATAATCTAATTTTTGAGTAATATAATAAAACATTCGAATAAAAAAGAATTCAGTACAATATATGAATGAAATTTTATATCCCAAAATAAATAATCCATTTAAACACAGTAGGTTTTTTCAGGAACCATAATGATAATAATTAATTTTCAGAAAGAACCCATGATAATAAAATTGGGTTCATAAATAAACCAAATGGTGTAAAATAAATTCATAAATTAAACCACTTGATTGATAAAACATGATCTCCCAAAAAATTAACAAGGTAAATAAAAAATATTTAGTGGAAGGAGATATATAACATTGTTAGAGATATTTATTTTTTAAAAGTATTAGTTAAATAAATAATTCATGAAATGATATTTCATAAAATAATTTTAAATTCATCATTTAAAAATACATAGAAATCATTCACTAATCGAAATATTCTTTTTTCTTAAAAAAATTAATGGAAAATCCTTAATGGGATTGATATGGATCAAAAGTAATTCCTCATAAAAATAGCTAAAATCATTCAAAATTTAACATCCTTGAAGGATGATGGCTAAAAAGATATTATAAAACTCAATGAGAATAATTTCAGTTAAAAGTAACTATCTTTACCATTGTTATATCCAAAATTGATTTAACCTACTATATCATAATAATAAAAAATACATATTTCATAACTGTATTAAAATACATTTCCATTTAAAAACATCATTAATTACAATTATCACCATGTTCTGGACTATTGTAATCATTTTTCAAAATTAGGTATTAATAATATTGATCGTTTAATTTATTTTGCATGTAAATATTATTTTGTTGATCAATTTTATACAATTATAATCATTACCATACAATTAATTGTTCATGAATTTATATTTTTAAAATACATATTATGTTATAATTTCATCTCTTGTTAATTTTAGTTTCATTTTTTGATGATGAAATATATATTAATCTACATTCAGGTTATTTACCATTATTAATTGACTAACTTATAATAATCGTAAAAAAAGATATTTTCCAAAAAAACCATATTTTGGGAATATATTACTGATATGTATCATATATATAAAGAATTGAATCTATAACCATCCTTTAAGAAGAATTTGAAAAACTGAATGTATCATTACAAAGAGGCTGTAGTCCGCACATATTCATTGATTTTGATTTCACATTCCATGGATTGGGGCAAAGGATTGAGATTTTATTATCGTTTTTAAGAAAAAATATTTCATAAATATCATATATATATATTAAATAAAATATTTGAAACGTATTTATAAGGAGTTGAATAAAACTAAAAACATTTCAACATGGTTGTTGTAGTCTACATATTTCCTAAATTATGGTTTTAACATCCTTAATATAAGAGGGAAATGAAGTTAATTATTTAAAATTACTCTAATACTATATAATTATAAAAATAAAAATAATGCTAAATGTATAAGATGTATTAATTGAATTTGAGGATGAAATAGATGACATATAAATAGAAATGATAAATAAGAGGATAGAAACATACACCCCACTTACTGAATAATATTCATCGTAAAAGTCTTCAAGGCTATTAAGGATGATATGCTAGAAATATTAAAAATAATAAATAAGGAATGTAATTTTTAAGAAGCTATTGTATATAATTTGGCTCAAACAATGTGTGTAACTTTTAGAGGGTTTTTGTAGATTGTAGTGCCCCAATTATAATTGATAAGGGATGACATTGTGTTTAAATATCCAAAAACATTGTAATTATTGGATTTTAAAATAAAAAAACATGGATCCTTAATGGAAAATATAGATACAGGAATGTATAATGTCATTAAATACCTCAATAACCCATTCATAATTGTTTTTAAACATGTTTTATGTTATTTACACTAAAATTTTAAATTTAACCATTTAATATTTATTGTGCAAAATCATTTTTTTAACTTTTCTATTATGTTTAGAAAACATAATTTTTCTTATAAAATAAATTTTTTACAATTGTTTTCATAATGGAAATTTATTTTGATAAATAATTTTTTATAAGTCATAAAAAATAATATCAATTTAATTAATGTATTATGTATTGAAAATAATTCTACAAAAAATACATGTTACATTTTATAATGTAATATAAGATTTTGTAAATTTAACAAAATATATGGTAAGATGAAAAAACTGAATTTATCATTTTAAGTTAACATTTTAAAATATGAAAATTTAACCTTAAAATAAAATAATATATTATTTTGAAAAAATAATTATAATAAATAAATTAAGTTTATATTAAATATTCATCCATTATTTTATTTAATCATATTCATATAAAAAATTTATATTTTAAATTACATAATAATAAATAAAATTAACAAAAAATAATTTATCAAATTGTCATTATAAATCATTTAAAGAAATATAGGAGTATTTATTACATATGTTGGATTTAACTGTTTGTATCTGCATATTCAATAGCTTCAACACATTGTTCAACATCTATTCCAAATTAATAAGGTTAATATTGTTATTGTTTATTATGGAATATTTATAAAATTATATAATATTAAAACTATTTCATGATTAATATTTCACCATTGTTTTATTACATTTTACCCCCCTAAAAATTAAACAAATATTTTTTTATTATATGGAATATAAAAAGTGGTTATTGATTTCACCGATCACATCCTCCAGTTCCCATGTGTTCTTCTTAATCTTATGATTTCTACACACAACATTTAATAGATGGGTTTTATTTTTTGACATTATTATGTATGACTCATATATTATATCCGATAAGTTATTCTTTATTTCATTGATGATGCTTCTGTTGAATGACATCAATGCTTCGAACTTGTGAAGGGTTTTTTATTTAATTTTCCAAAAAAATTACAAGGTACACATTATCTAATAAAAATAGTAATTTAGGGAGTTATAAATAATAATATAAAACACTACCATGATAATGAATTCATATGTGGTAGAAATACCAAATGATTAACTTTAATTTCTTCCCAAATCTCATAATACCCATCCTTCGAGATATATAGAGGAACACCTTATCACAAACATAAAAACACCCAATATCATCGATGGTAATTTAAAAAAATTTGTTTTTAATATTGGGCCACTAAATTGGTTGAACATACACTTTCATTTATTTTAACATTTCCAGATCTATCTTCTCCCCCTATAAATTCATCACATTATTTTGTAGTTCTAAATCACATAATATAATGATCCAAGTAAGGTACCATTTTAAATCAACAATAAAAACATTTTTTATATGAAATCACTACCCATTAAAATGTTTGATTCCAAATATCGATGTAAACTTTTGGAATAAGATATCATCTTATACATTAGAGTTTATTTATTCCTTCTAGAGTCCACATAAAGGTATATATGATAAAATGTATCATAACTAATCTATATATACAATTATTTCATAATATATATCTATAATATTGAGGTAAACCACATATCTAGAAACGATTAAGTAGATATTATTAATATTTATTGTTTCAATACTTCTAATATGTATTTCATGTTGATTTAGTCAGAATGGGTGTAATTTTTAATGGATTTATGTTGTAGTAGATCTATAAAGAAATTAACAATAAACCAACAATAATTATAGACTACATGGATCTGGGGGAGTCTGCTGATGAAATATAAGGTGATGTATTAACATTTTTAGTGTATTATCAGAAATTTTAACAATACATCATTATAATTTATTCATTCTCTTGTAACATTCTGGAATACCAACAATTGAGATACATATTCAATAAATTATATGTTCATGTTATCCAACTATTTGATTAATTTTATCTCTTTATAGTCCCTCTAATATAAAATATTACATATAAGTATGAGATATATTAATCATATATATGTTCCTCGATGTGTTTTTTATTCATTACATATCCATGTTAATAAATATAAACTTTTATCCTTATAAATGGTAAATAATGGAATAATCAATACATTGTTCTAGCTCTACATCAACATTATATGCTTGATTGATCATTATGTGAATAAATAGAAATGTAGTTACATGGGTTTGATATGATTTATTAAACGATCATATGAATATAACATTAATACATTATAAACACATGAATTGTTCTGTCACTTTCAACCCAAATAGGAAATATTAAATTATGTTTTTTAATTCACAATGAATTTCCCATCCTTTTTCGCTTCCCATGGTGGTAATTTATTTTAATTCATAATATTATCCTCTATAACATATTTATATCCTTTAATTTGAATTTATATTTAAAAAACATGTGATCAGTATAAATTTCACACCTCTCCTAATAGTGATAATTACATCTTAGTTTTTATATATATGACCACTAATATCTATAAATGTGATTCATGTATATTTTCTATAACAACACTTCTCGTTATTACACACTTAAACCAGATTTATTACATAAAATATTCATTTCATACAACATGGATTATTGAGAGGTCTAGTGTATTTGGGGCTTAGGAACATTAAATAACAACTTAAAACATGAATCACAACATAATTATTGAAAACATACTTCACATGACCATTATGTACCCTCATACTTAGTATTGCATAGGATAACCAGAGGACATGCATAAGAAAAGAGTGAGTTATAATGCCCCGTAAGGGAATAGAAATGGAATAACATTAGGAATAAAATACGTGTTAGATAATAGGTATATCAATAGAGCACAAGGGAAACAGAAAGTCTTGATTAAGAATGATAATCTTAACATGGAAATGTGGTATCCACACTTAACATGTAATTATCATGAGCCAATGATCATTGCAAATGAAGCATTAGAAAACCCTCATTTCACATTAATAATGACTAAAACCTATTTGAAATTTAATTATCATGACTCAATGCCCATTTTACATGATGAATCATGACAATATACATTAACCAATTCATTGGAGTGCAATCAGGACACCCCCTTCTTACACATTTCATTTCATGAATAAGTCATCTATATGGATCAAATAACATGGAATAAATAAACATCATAAGTTTTTCCATGATTAAGTAATGTGTATTGAATAAATTAAAGAACCATTAAATATTTATATGTGCATAAAGGTAAATACACTTGATAGAGACATGAGTATGGTATTCAATTCACCGTAATCTTGGCTTAAAAAAACGTGGTGTAATTTCAGCCATATAACGACGTGACATAAGGATTCATGAAAAGGGAATATGAGAGTGAAAAGGGTGTCACATAATATGTACTTGAAATGGGTAATAAGTGGGTCTTATAGATACTTTTCCCAATAAATTTAATGTAATTTATATGCATAACACAAATTAATTACTTGGATGTAAAAGAGGAGAGAGAAACCAAACAAGGAATTTTGGCATGGTAAGAGGTGTACATGGGAGAAATTACTAAGAGAGAAAGGGGTCTCCCATCTCCAAAAATAAAAAATGATAGTATGGGGGGGTTCAAAATCATACCATATCATCTTTAATCGAAAACGAAAGGGAATAAAAAGTTAAAGAAAATTCATAGAAATTAGAAAAGAAGAAATTCCTAACATGGAAGTGTGATCCCAAATACTTGGGGGAGGCCTGATAGAGGCTTTATGGGAGCATGGGGAAACGTGGGAGGATTATAGTGAGTGGAGGGAAGGACTTTTTTGATCTCAAAAGGCATTTATTGAAGAGGATGTGGGATCTTGGTTGGGTTTATATGGGAATGGAGAGAGAATTTTTTATTATTTATATTTGGGACACCTCATATTAAACAAATCAAAACCACAAACCAACCCATCGTTTTTCCCATGGTTTTTAAAAATAAGAGTGTAAAACAATATTTTATAAGTCCAATGTCTTAAAATCTTAATATGACATGGTTTATTAGGTGGTGGTGAGTCACACTCTTAAGAAAATCAATTCAACAAGACAAAAGGATTTATTAGCCTTGGAGGGTCCACTAATGCTTGTAAAATATATCAAACAATCCCAAAATAACATTATTTTAATCGTTAAACATATATTGGTAGAATATATGTTTTATAGTATTTTATTACATCACTATTGGTACATTATGATGTCCTAAAACACATTATATATTTTAACAGTATTTAATTTTTACCTAAAAATTCCACTATCCCAGAATATTATGAAAAATTAATATTTGGATAATTTATTTGTCCTGATACCAAATATAATATTTATTTTGTCTAAATATTTTTATAATTATGTGAATTTTTACTTTTAAAATAAAAACTGGCATATATCGAAAATTCAATGTTTCTGACAAAAACTGCATTCAATCATTAATAAAAATTACAATTGCATTCATAAAATTATATGATAATTTGTATTTAATAAAAAATAATTTAGTAATATTAATATTTTATTAAATTATTATTTAATCCAAAAATCTATTAACTGATCAAAATATATTTTGTAGCAGAATATTAACTAAAAATACAATTTGTTATTTAAAATCTATTTATAAAGTAACAATAATAAAATGAATGCACATTATTTAAACGAAAATAATGTACATAGTCATTTTTCATGGTTTTGGTAACAAAAACCCTTATAAAACCCACATTGGATTGAAGAGTAAGGGGTGCGATGGTGACAGAATCTTGGGGTGCTTCAGATAACATCGCTTGGGTTTTAATCTTTATTAGTTTCCCCTTCACCCATAGTTGGTTCCACTCAAGCTAAACGTGTTCATGCTCAACTTTGGATTGGTCATGAGTGAGGCCCTATGATGCCTCCTCCATTATGATCTCCGAAAAATGGGCATCGTATGGGGAATGTATACTATATGAGGTAATCACTTTTTTTGCCTGAGTAAATTGGATTTGTTAAATCCATATATTTATAATAATCATGTGATCATTGTTCAACTACTATATTAGCAACGGTCACAATTCATAACATTACTATAAAATCTAGAAGCATAAAACCAATGAAGTTAACAATTTATATAAACATAATAAGACCTTTAATTATATCAAGAGGAATTTTCATTAATGAATATTTGGGTCATTACAATCTTCCCCCCCATAAGAAATTTAACCTTCTAAATTCCATTTCCCCACACTAAAACATATTTGGTTAACTCTGCTTCATCATTTCCTCTGATTCCCACGTTGCACCTTCACACTTGTGGTTTCTCCACAATACCTTGATGAGGGGAATTGTATTATTTCATAGATCTCTTTCCCTAGGATCTAATATCTCCAATGGTTTCTCCTCATAAGAAAGGTCATCCTCTAGTTCTACTACCTTTGAAGAGAGTACATGTGAAGGGTCTGGTATGTACATCATTAAATGGGATACATAAAAGACATATTTTACTTTTTCCATGGTAGGTGGAAGTGCTAGTCAATAGGCCATAACCCCAACATGATCATGATTCTCAAAGGGCCGATGTACCTAGGACTTAACATCCCTTTCTTTCCAAACCTCATGACTTTCATACATAGATAAATCTGTAGAAATACCATATCTCCAACTTTAATCACATGGTATCATTGATTGTTATCTTCATAACACTTTTGTCAAATTTGGGCATCCTTGATATGCTATTGAATTATTTTCACATTCTACAACATTTCATCGACCATTTCTTGTCCTAGAAGCTTATGCTCACCAACTTCATCCTATCATGTCGGTGTAATGCTCCTCTTCACATACAGGGCTTCATATGGTTCTATTCGGATACTCGAGTGGAAACTGTTATTCTAAGAGAATTCATCCACATGTAGATGTTTATCCAATTATCCTTTTAAAGTCAATTGAGCATGCATTCAACATATCCTCATGTTTTTTGATAGTCCACTCAGATTGGCCATCATTTTGAGGATGATAGGCTATACTGAAATTCAGTTCAGTATCCATAGCATTTTTGAAGACTCTTCAAAAACATAGAGGTGAATCATGGGTCTCGATATTATACAATAGAAAGTGGTACTCCATTAATCCTTACTAATTCCATGATATATATCTGTGCATGTTGATCAAATGAGAAATCCTCCCGAATCGAAATGAATTGTGTAGACATTGTATGATGATCCACAACAACCCAAATTTCATTGTATCCTTTTGATTTCTTTGGAAGTAAGATGAAAAGGTCCATGGTGATGTTAACCAATTTCCATGCTGGTACAAGAAATAGTGGCATCATCCCGTTAGAGATTTTCTCCTCTTCCTTCACTTGCAGACACACTAGGCACTTTGATGTATACTCAATGATCTCCTTATTTATATTATCAAACCAAAAATGCTCTCAGAGATCTCGATACATCTTTCGGTTTCCTTAGTGAATTGATTTATTTGAACTATGTGCATCATCCAGAAGTTCCTTCGTCAGCTCTGATCTTTATGGAAGAAATTGTATTTTCCCTAATCTCACAATTCTATCTTTATTGACATTGAACTCTGAGGATCTCCCTTTTATGATATCTTCCAATTTTATCTGAATTCCCACATAATCCATTTGAGAATCCTTTTACCATTCCAAAAGAGATGGTTGTGCAATAATTTTGGAAAGGAATGATGATGTTTTCTTCTTTATGATTCAAATGTACATCTTCATCATGTATATGAGGATTTGATCCTTCTCAATTATCGTCAATAATATAATTTCTTGTTCCTTTCTACTTAGAGAATTTTCCACCATGTTCTCTTTCCCAAGGTGGTAATGGATTGAGTATTTAAAGACTATGATCATCTCTAACCATCTTCGTTGGAACATGTTCAACTCTTTCTGTGTGAATATATACATGAGGCTTTTATGATCCGTATATATTTACACACTTCTCCCCAAAGAGATAATGCTGTAAAATTTTTAATGCGGTGATCACCATAGTCTACTCCAATTCATGTTTTAGATAATTATTTTCATGAAGGTTCAATTTCCTCGAAGCATAGGGAATGACATTTTCATTTTATATCAACATACAACCGTGTGAGTTTGGAGCCCTATACCCGGCCGTGTCACTAACAACACGGGCATGGGAAGCTCGGGTAGAACAGGTCATGTCCATAGGGAACATGCCGTGTAGTCTTGTCCAGGTACCTGGTCGTGTCACAAAAAACACGGGTCGACGTTACCTTCTTTTCCACAAGCCGTGTTTCTTAGGGAACATGTCGTGTAGCCTGGTCCAGGTACCAGGTCATGTCACGAACAACACGGGTCGGCGTTACGTTATTTTCCACACGCCGTGTTCATTAGGAACACACCGTGTAGTCTTGTCCAGGTACCCGACCCTGTCATGAACTACAAGGGATGGGGCCACCTTTCATATGCACGCCGTGTTTGTTCTGAACACATCGTGTAAGGTTCATCCATGTAGAAGTCTGCGTGTTTCACAAACATGGGCCATTGAATCCTTGTCTAGTACACACCATGTGTGTCAAGAACACGCCGTGTAGTCTCGAGTTGAGTAGGACCATGTGGGTTAGCCGAGTAAGGAGACTCGGGCAGGGGAACAGTTTTCATGTGCACGCCGTGTAGTTTTATACACGCCGTGTAGTCATTTTTTGCAAACATGTGTGTTTTTCTTCCCCTGTTCCCATTTTGTACACTTGTGTTCATTGTACTTGATTTTTTGATCTAAGGTGTGATTTTGATCTTTCAGAGCCATGCCTATGAGCCGTCCTCTGGTCGTATTCATGTCGTCATGCAGTGATCAGACACCAGACAGGGATGATCATGGACTTCACGTCGATCCCCCAGAAGAGCCAGCCCTGGCACCAGTTGTTATACCAGTTATAGGCACTGAGACACAGTTTAGGGAAGGTTTCATGAGGATTCTGCAGGCCTACCAAGGCTCACCGCCTCATGCCTCGTCTATGGAAGACTTGACGCGGGTTTTCTAGCAGCAGCATCCTCCCATGTTCTCGGGGGAAGGAGTACCTCAGGCTGGAGAGTCATGGGTGTAAGCCATGCTGACTATCTTCGAGCATCTGGAGACACCTCCAGAGAGGTGGGTCAAGCTTGCCACCTACATGCTCCGAGACTCCACCAAGAGGTGGTGGGATGTGATCTCACAGGCGGGTCAGCAGCAGGCTATGACTTAGGGGGAGTTCCAGCGCATGTTCTACGACAACTTCTACCCAGAGACCCTGAGGTTCGGTCGATCCCGGGTGTTCATGAGCTTAGAGTAGGTTACTATATCTATCTTGGAGTATTCCTCTAGTTTCACTGAGCTGTAGCATTTTACACCCCTTCGGGATGGGAGTGGGGTGTTCGTGGCAAGGAAGTTTGAGGATGGACTCAGGCGAGAGATCCGCTCGCAGGTGAACATCTTCCAGCTGACTTCCATTACATCCATCATCAACCAGGCACTGATTGCGGAGCGCAATCTGAGAGACTCTAGAGCTGCGAGCCAGGGTGGTTAAGCTTCTAGAGCTATCTTTCCTTCAAATGACAGCAAGAAGCTCCATATGGAGCCTACAGGCGGTGATTCGAGGAAGCGAGACACATCATCAGGAACCCAGGTGACATGCTATCAGTGTGTCCAGACAGGGCACACAAGGCCGCAGTGCTAGAGGGACCCCGTGAAGTGCCGATCTTACGGCAAGATGGGTCACCTTCATTATTTCTTCCAGGTTTTCTCACTAGCAGCTGGTGACCAGGGTTCTTACATGACTCCTAGTTCAGGAGAAGCACCGCCAGTTTCTCACCAGTCGGAGAACTTGAGTTCTTCCAATCGTTCGAGCCGAGGTGGAGGTCGAGGCCATGGTGGTCAGCCTCCAGTTCCTCAGCATCAGCAGGGCGGTTAAGCTCAGAGGGGTCAGCCAGGGGCACATGGTCGTGGTACAGGCCAGTCTTTCACCGCGTGGTGCCACACATAGCTTTATCTCTATTGCTACTGTGGAGATCCTTTGACTCTACATCTTTTCTTCTGCCGACTCGTTGACACTAGACACACCTTTGGGAATGAGGACATATAGTGTACGCCAGTATAGAGAGTTCCCTCTCGAGAATACTGGGTATCACTTCTTATGGGATCTCTATGTCCAAGAGATAACATGTTATGATGTCATCCTTGGCATGGATTAGTTGATTCTCTTTCATGAAGTCGTTGACTATTATCGCCGGAGAGTGAGTTTCGTTTCACCAGAGGGAGAGTCCTTTCTTCATAGTGGCGAATGGGATGTTCGGGTGAGTCGGGCGGGACTCGAGCATCTTGAGCTAGGAGGGGTGACAGCCCATATTTCTAGTCTTTATTTGGATGATCAGGGGACTCCACAGTTGTACTTTCATCCAGTGGTGGATCACTTCAGGGATTTCTTTCCAGAAGACTTTTCAGGTTTGCCTCCAGAGCATGAGGTAGACTTTTTATTGAGCATGTGCCAGGACTAGCACTGGTGTCCATTCCTCCCTATAGGATGGCCACACCTGAGTTGCAGGAGCTCAAGAAGCAGTTGGAGGATCTAGAGGCTAAGGGTGTCATTCGACCTAGTACTTCTCCTTGGGGTTCACCTGTTCTGTTTGCAAAGAAGGTAGATGGTACCCTACAGATTTGTGTGAATTATCCGAAGCTGAACCAGTTTACGGTCAAGAACCGATATCTCTTGCTGAGAATTGACGACCTTTTCGATCAGCTTCGAGGAGATCGGGTGTTCTCGAATATCGACTTGAGGTCTGGTTATCATCAGTTGCGTGTTAGACCATCAGATATACCTATGACAGCCTTCAGGAGCAGGTATGGCCTATATGAGTAAATGGTCATGCCATTCGGTCTCACGAACATGCCGTCGATTTTCATGGCACTGATGAACCGAGTGTTCCATCCTTACTTGGACTCTTTAGTCGTGGTCTTCATGGGTGATATCTTGGTGTACTCCCACACTCGACACGACCATGCCGCACATCTTGAGATCGTTCTGAGTACACAGAGAGAGCCTCAGATTTATGCTAAACTCTCGAAGTGCCACTTCTGGATGGATCAGATTCACTTCATGGGTCACGTCATTTTAGAGGTAGGAGTATCAGTGGACCCAGAGAAAGTGAGAGCTGTAGTTTCTTGGGAGCATCCGAAGAACTTCTTTGAGGTACGGAGTTTCCTAGGGATGGATGGATACTACAGACGTTTGATTCAGGACTTATCATGCCTAGAAGTGCCTTTGACAGGTCTGACCAAGAAGGGGGCGAAGTTCTTATGGTCATATTCTTGTGAGTCAGCCTTTTAAGAGCTGAAAGAGAGGTTGAAATCAGCACCAATACTAGTCTTGCCGGAGCCAGGCAAGAGCTACACAGTTTATTGTGATGCTTCAAGTATTGGGCTGGGAGCTGTACTTATGCAGGGAGATGGAGTCCTGGCGTACGGGTCTCGGCAGTTGAGGCCACATGAGAGGAACTACCCTACGCATGATTTGTAGTTAGCTGCTGTTGTTCATGACTTGTGATGTTGGAGACACTATCTTCTGGGAGATCACTTTGTGGTCTTTACTAACCACAAGAGTCTCAAGTATATCATCACTCATTGTGATCTGAATCTAAGACAGCGCAAGTGGGTCGATTATCTTTAGTATCTTGATTTCGAGCTTGCCTATACGCCGGGAAAGGGCAATGCCGAGGCAGATGCGTTGAGCAGGAGAACTCCGTTTCAGGCAGTTCATGAGGCTAGTAGTTAGCGGAAACTGATGGCTTTGTTCTCTGAGATGCATCTGGAGGTGCACGATAGACGGGGACAGACTTTTCTATCTTCTTTTGTTGTTACCTCCATGCTACGTGATCTGGTATGGACAAGGCAGCTATCAGACTCAAAAGTCTTAGTGCTACGGGAGAGTTTGTCAGAAGAGGACCATCTTCCTGGATGGATAGTGGGTGAGGATGAGATCTTTCATTTCCAGGGACGCGTATGTCTACCATCAGACATACGTGAGGAGCTGATGCGGGATTTCCATTCCTCAGTTTGGGCAGTTCAGCATGGTGTCACCAAGATGTATCGGGATCTTCATCACCAGTACTGGTGGCTAGGTATGAAGAAGGATGTTTCTAGTTTTGTCATGAGATGTTCTACTTTTCAGTAGGAGAAAGTAGAGCATCAGCGACCAGCAGGCCTTTTATAGAAGTTACCATTCCGGAATGGAGGTGGAATGATGTTTCGATGGAATTCATGACTAGGTTGCCGAGGTCACCTCGAGGGAACGATGCAGTTTGGATTGTCATCGAGAGACTTATGATGGTTGCTCACTTCTTGCCGATCAAGGAGACCATCAGTGTCGATGATCTGGGAAGACTTTACATCAGATAGATCATTCGTCTGCATGGAGTTCCACGCTCTATTGTTTCAGATAGAGATGCACGCTTTACCTCTCGGTTCTGGAAGGTACTTTAGAATGCCTTGGGTACACAGGTACTTTTGAGTATAGCATAACATCCCCGGACTGATGGCCAGTCCGAGCACACGATCCAGGTGCATGAGGATATGCTCCGAGGTTGCATCCTTAACTTTGGAAGTTCTTGGGAGAAGCATATTCCTCTGGTAGAGTTATCCTACAAAAACTGTTTCCAAGCGACCATTTATATGGCGCCATACGAGGCATTGTACGGTAGGCCATTCCGATCAACCTTATGCCAGCTGGAGGCAGGAGAGGTAGCTTTGCTGGGACATCGTCTTGTTCAGGAGACTTCAGAGCAGATAGAGCTGATTCAGAAGAGGATGGCTATAGTGCAGTCTCAACAAAAGTCTTATGCTGATCAGTGGAGACGACCTCTAGAGTTCAAGGTCGGGGATCAGGTTTTCCTACGTGTCGCACCGAGGTTGGGACACAAGAGGATTTGTGGACAGGGTAATATTTCACCGCAGTACGTCAGACCGTTCGAGGTCTTGGAGAAAGTTGTGTCGGTCGCCTATCGATTGCAGCTACCTCAGAGGTATGGGTCCACACATGACTTCTTCCACATCTCTCAGATCTGACGCTACTTTTCAGACCCTTCTCATATCTTTCAGCCCGAGGAAGTCGAGCTTGAAGCAGATGCGTCATTCGAGGAGCATCCTATCCGGATTGTCGATTGTAGTACAAAGGTTCTATGTGGGTGGTCTGTTCCTCTGGTACGAGTGCTATGGCAGCACGAGCGAGTATAGGACGAGACCTGGGAGAGGGAGGCTGATGTACGATCGTAGAGGCTGGAGCTGTTCGGGAATTCTTCTTCTCCACCACGTTAGGGAAATTCGGGGGAGAATTTCTTTAAGGGGGGGACGTTTGTAAGAACCCAGATCTTTGTTCAGGTATGTTTGCCCTTTTTCTGGTGTTTTTAAGGAAAATCAATTTTCTAGAAATTTCAGAAGTACACGGCGTGTACTTTTTGAGTACGCACCGTGTACTCTGTTTCGGGTCGAAGTCGTGTGATGGTCGTGTCCGGACCACATGCAAGGTGTGTAAGGCTAAGGTGGAGAACGATTATTTCAGAGTAAGGAAAAATTGAAGTACACTACATGTACTATAAAAGTACATGCCGTGTACTTTCTTCCCTTTTCATTAAATGGATCGGGGTCACGTCTAACCCCCAGATTTGTCTTCTTCTTCAGGTTTCGTCCACCCGAAAGCGATTGTACGGCCGAATCTTCTCTGAGATTCCGCCCTGCCGTCTGTTCTCCAATTCGAGCACGATCAATTGCATTGTAATCGCAGCGGTGATTTCTTCCTTATACCTTAGTCCTGTTTCATGATTCCTCCTCGTTTCCAAGATATCGTGGGATGAACGTTTTGTGAATTTTCTCATATCTACATTTTTCTAAGAGGAATCTGTCATCTCGGTACGCGTATATCGATCTCTTAGGATTGAGGTAGGTGATTTGTGCCTTTCTGTTGAAAGTTGATGAATATTATGTTCAAATTCCACCAATACCCTTGAACGGGGTATTGCATGTTTCCTGTTTTTCCCTTGTTGTTTTCCTGCGTTGCTTGATTTCTTTAGTTGAGGTTATTGCTTGTAAGTAGTGTAATTTATTTTGGGCTCAGGTTGCTTTTCCATTCTTGTTTGCCTGTTGGGATTTTTTCCAGTTGTCATACCTTGTTATAGGATAGTGGAACTATCTCTTTTGTTACTGTTGAGCCTTAGTTGATAGCCAAGTAGTTCTTGAGGTTTACTTGGACGATACACACACGCTGAGCATGTTTAGTTATACTCAGGACCGTGACAACCTAGAGACCAATGGGAAAATTGACAGAAGGGATTCTCCAGAGTGTCTTTTAATTACGATGTGAGACTATAGGGGGAATTGACGTTGATTGATTCCCCGGAGAGTCTGTGGATCCATGACGCAGTCCACAGAGGGAATTGACGTTGAGTGCTTCCCCAGAGAGCCTTTAGCACGATATGAGACTACAAGGGGAATTGACGTTGAGTGATTCCCTAGAGAGTCTGCTTAATTACGTAGCTGAACCAGAGGGGTGAGACTGTGTGTGCCTCCAAGAGGGTTTCTAGTACTTAGAGGTTGAACCCTATGGGTTAGACTATGAGAGCTACCCAGAGGGTTACATGTTTTCTTCTTGTTGTTGACTGCTTACATGTGTGCTTTACTTGTTAGAACTGTGGATTGTAGCTGCTTGTCTTTTCCTATTTACTGCCATGTATTCATTGAATGTTAGGCACAAATATTTGGGTGATTGCCTATTGGGATAGTATCTCACACCCTGTTTGGGCTACGCTTTTGGGCCCAAGCAGACTATGTTACTGTAGTTATAGATAAGGGCAAGAGCCCTTCTACTTTAGGATCTTTACTGCATTAGGAGCTGGGGAGCATGGGTCCGATCCGTGGCTTGCGATACTGAGGAGTTTATTTTTTTTCTTTTCCACTTGGTTTCAGTTGTATTTCAGCACACTGTTGTGTTTGCAGTTTTCCTCAGATACTTGTACCAGCTGCTTCATTTTCATCATAGTTGTATATATATGCATTGCTTCCGTTGTTTGGTTTCTGTTGTTATGCATGATGTTTACTGCTTCTTCTGTGTATTGTTGTTTTCTTACATTGTATACCTTACCGAATGAGGGCATAGATTCCCCACCAACTCACAAAATCCCTCACTGATATTCGGCAGCCTCTAGCGTTCAGGGAAATTCCCTTGAGGTCATGTGGTAAACCGGGTACGGGGCACCAGTGGAGGGGCTCTGGACTCGGGTCGTTACAGAATTTTTTGGGATTTTATAAAACATTTCTTTTGTGGATTAATATTGATAAATAATATATTTTATCTGGAAATTTATTTTTAGTATAATGTATTCGTATAGTTAAATAGTAATTTAATTGGATTTTACTGTGTTAATAGATAATTTTTAAATCAATTAATCCTAATTTTCTTTGTATAGAATTTTGAATTTAAATTGGATATAACAATAGCCCAAAATTTTTACCTTTTCCCCTTATGAAACTGTTGTCTCGAATCATTTGTGGGATTAATTATAAATTATTTATAACAATTAATATGATTTGAAATTAGATAAATAGATATAAATATTTGGAATAAGTATAATATTTTTTTAATAATATCTACTTAATTTTTTGACCAAATAGATATGAGAATACAATTATAATTAAATTCAATGATTAAATTAAGAACAATTTAACATAATGATTAAACAGAGAATATATAGTCATTAAATGGTGCAACCCATATCTAATACCCATATTCTAGACATAATTCGACCATCACATCCTTAAACTATATATTTTTGAGTTTGTGGGTTATTATTATATGAATTTAAACTATATATGAAGTTCTTGAAAAAGAAAAAAATAAACCTTCATTACCGTAATAAAATATCGAAATACTTAAGACAATGAAAATAAATTTCATTTGTTCGGTTGTACACATTATTTTGAAAGATAAATTATATTTTTTAATCATATTAATTTATATTTAATTTTAAGCTAATATTTAGTATGATACATCTTATGTAATGAAAAATATTTGTAAATTAATTAATAAATAATTATCTAATATGAATGAAAAAAAACATATAAAAAGTTGAGTAATTTGATTGAATTATTTGATTTAATGTTTTTTAAAATATGATTATACACAGGTGAGAACATTATATATTCAAATTATATAATGGTCTTAATATTTATTAAATTTAAATTAAATAGATGATGTAACAATTGACATTAATATTATTTTATAATAAATGAGGTTATATACAAATATTTAAAATGTAAAAACATTCAGTAATTTTGAAAAATTAAATTTAAATGTTATTAAATATCAACTATGTCCTATTAATGAAACACTTAATCATTTATAATGTACATATTAACCATTAAATAATAAAAATGTTGTTAGCACATCTCGTGTTAAACTAGTGTTTTGGCATGTTACATGCGCCCATTTAAAAATTATTTTCCTACAAATATGGGACTTATTTTATCTAAATTCAATAATATATATATATTTATTTATTTATTAGGTCTTTGTTTTATAATAAATATCACTTTATTTTTTCATTAATGTTTAAATTAATATTCTTAAAAAACAAGTTACATCAATAGATACCAAAATGATTAATGTGTGGAAACGTAGAAGCTAAAGAAAAAACTTATAAAAATGAACATACATTGTGTGGTCGAGGATGTTATCATCCATAATTTCTCTCTAATTAATTAATTTTCTATTTTTCAATTACATTATTTAATAGATACATCATAATTGTTCTACTCTTTTGGTATTTGTAAGAATGCCACTCTTACTCTATTATAAAAATGCATTGAATCATTCCTTTAATCAAACCTGTCATGCCACATTGTATAATCCAAAATATTCCAAAAAAAGATTTTCACGCCCCGAAAAAACATCATAGAATCTTCAATTTCATAATATTTCTTACCATGTAATCCCATAATTGTTAACTAAAACTAGTTAAGTAAAAAAGAGGTAACATTCCTCAACACGTATTTTTGTTTTATTTCCTTCTCCCCCAATTCAGTTTTACTTATTACATAAATATTTAATATAATCAATATACTAAATATATTTTTATATTTTTATTTTAATTATTCTATATGAAAAAACACTTACATCAATCAAATTGGTAATGAACATTGCGTTTGTGTGTACGGTGGACTACAACCTCGTGAAATGTTATCATATGTTTTTCCACTACCACCAATCATGGTTTGGATGTAAGATAAACAAACCATTTTTACATGATATAATTTATATATTTAATTTATATATTCTATATTAAAAATTACATAACACATTACATTGTGATTTCAATTTTGTGTAAGTATGATAACTTTCTTTTGTGGAAATGTGGACTACCGCCTCCTTAAGGTTATGTGACCCTTGAAAAATTTACGTGGAATGTATTAAAGAAGGGTTTAGTGAAATTATATTATATATGTGAAATAATAATTCCAACAGAATTTTAATATATATAAATATTAATATATTTTATTTTTATTTTATTCTATACTACACTAAAAGGGAAACAATGTTCATGAGTACACACAACATACCGTCTCCATGAATGGTGTCTTCAATTCAATATTTCTTACTGTAATGAATTTTAATATATGTTTACTAAATGAGTATATATTTTATAAATATTATGTTTTACATTATTTAAATACGTAAATCATGTTCTATGTAATTGTTTTAACAGTAAAATGTCAAAACATGTATGATAAAACAAAGCGGTAATTTCCCAAAATTTATATTTTACATTGAATTATTAATAAAAGGGTTACCTAATGTCAAATGAAATTAAAATATTTCCATATATAAAATAATAATTTCATTTTTAGACGCATAATAAACTTATATTTAATATAATGGATGTTTCAACTTGTATGATGAAAGTAAATAAATGATGTGATGAAATTTATTCTCACTTATATTTCAGTGAGATACATGCCATATTGACCACATGATTCTTTTTTATTGTGTTTAAAGTCATATATGACATATTGTATAACTAATTTAATTTATTTTAAGATATTAAATGTTTCAATATAAGTTATTATTTCATTGGTTCATAATTAAAATGTTAGTCAATATGGATGGGTTTTCCCATATCACTTTTATTTCTGCGAGACTTAGGCAATATTCACCACATGATTTTTGGTGGTTTACATACTGACCATGAATGTATTCTATTTTCATTATTATTTAATTTATTATAATTTATAAATATATTTCATTGTATATATTTCATTGTTTTTATGGTTCAAATTTTACAGAATATGAAATTAAATTTTGTCTCTTTTTTTATCTTTAAGACACATGTTATGTTATGTAATGATAGTATTTTATAAAATGATTATGATACACTTTTACGTGTTATAAAATGTATCTAAATATTTTATTCAGATATTAAGCTTCATTTAATGTTGTTATTTCATAGGAATTCTTATTCAATTGTTTCTTAGTGGTATGTGACACTTTGAATTATTTAAAATCAAATGATCATTGAAAATTATTTTACATCTATGAAGTTATCCACTGATTTATTTTTTGATTTATTTATTTACTCATTATGTGGAATGTCATTTACGGTACCTACTTCTCTTCCCCATGTTATAACATGATAAATTTTTTTTGAGACCAAATTATTTTATTTGGTTATTCTATGATGAAATTATTTATATGATTGTATCATTTACATATATAATGATGAGGGAGATTATTTATAATATTAATTTAATTTCATTGGATCTGATATGATACTTATGAAAACCATCTCTTCTACTAATATTGGTTAGATTTATGTTTTTTTATATTGTGGAACATTGATGTATGATTTTATTATGTGATACATGAAAGATATATTTCCATAAAAAGTATTTGGTTATATTTATATCTTTTAGGTATGATAGGGAATGAAATTTGTGTGAAATCGATTTAGTAGGAATGGTTTGGAACGAGGAGTGAACTCTGTTCAGTATGACAAGGCATTAATGGGGAGGCAACTCAGTTCAGTAACACATGGTTGCAACATGAAGTTGACTTTCTTCATTAACACAAGGCTAGAAAAAAAGTTGATCCATGTTCATTAATACATGGTTGGAACTAGAAATAAACATTTTTCATTAATACATTGATGGAATTGGTAGTGAACACAATTCATTAATGGACTTTTTTACACTATGATTTCACTGGGTGTGTTACATGACAATGAGGGAATGAAAATTATATGTTTATGAATCTACCAGAGTTACAAATATTTTTAATTTTTTATGCTCCAATAGATTATTCTATAGATTAAACTATGATTCACGTGTTCTGAAATGGTAATCTTTAATCCATTATTCCTGATTATGATAATTGTCATACAAGGAATGATATTCTAATAACATGATCATGTCCTCATACACATATGATCATATTATACACACACACACACATATATATATATGTATATAACTTTTTACCATTATTGAGCATTTTAATTATCCATGCCTTATGTTTTCATTCCCCAATGTAATAATAAATATTTTAAGTATGATTACTAAAGTAGTTGATATTCATTTTAGTCAATGAATATTTTTCAACACATTGTAATATTTGGTTCCATTATTCCAAACACTCTAAACTATTATAATCCCCATGAATGTACATTTATAATGTTATATGATTTTTAATGTTATATATTTTAAAATTATATTATTTTCTCAACCATTTTATGTACCAATTTGTGTAATATAATTTTCAATTAGAGGAATTTATTTTATATAAAACTAATTAATAAAATTTAATGGATTATTAGGATATTTTTATGTAATGTGTTTCAATATATATTCAAGAACAAATAATATCTATTAGAATAAGATTGTAAAATAAATCCATCAAATGATAATAATATTGAAGTGGGAATTATTAACTAATTAAATTATGTGAATAATATGTAAATAAAAATAATAAATTAAATAAATAATTATTATCTAAAGTTATTACATATATAATATGAGAATTAATTAATAAACGAATTAGTGGTTTAACCCAATTAGTAGAAATTGAGTTATAAAATCCATTTTCATATGCATTATATGGTTTATCATGATTTAAACTATTTTATAGTGGGTTTAAAAATGTTATTTACTTATTATAGAACCAAATTAATATTTTTAATGTCATTTATGACCCTTTTATAACATCTTACTACAATTTTGTATTACACTTCATTATTTTCATTTTTCTAAGAGCTAATTTCCATAGTTTTTCATTAGTATTTTATTATTAATATTTTGGAACTTTATAATGTTATATAGTTCTATAATATAAATATTATTATTCAATTAATAATTATCATAATTTTGCAACATTTTTACCTATAATAAATCATTAATAAATAATGATATAAGTCACAATTATGGAGATGATATGTCATATGTACGCATTTGTGACGTTCCAATTTATAGATGATCATTTTCTAAATAGGTATGAAATATATTATAATAGAATAATTATCATAATATCATATATACAAAATTTTAAAATAATACATATCATACATGTGGTTTTGTGGTGATAATATATTCAAATCGCTTCATGAAGACGGTATTCCACATATACAATAGTGATTTAAAAATCAATTTGGGAGTGAAATTGAATGATATAAAGTGATTTATGTCATATTTTACAAAATATAAATATGTTATAAATTTTAAATAATGAAATTTATATCAGAAAATAACATTAACATTATTTTGTCACATTCTGTGTGAATCTTTAGTAAATGAATAATCATACATCTTCGCAAGGAAGTAGTCTAAAGTATATACGAGTGATGTTATTTTATCTCTAAAGACATTAGATGTAAAAACTTATATTTTTATATGAATTTAGAGGTATAAATGATTAATAATCATAATTTACTATATTTATATAATTCATCACACTTAACCATAATAGGTGGGAATTTAAAAATGAAAGGCATCTGTTAACGGGGTGATAGTTTTTTCTACAAACAAATGATTATTTCATAATGCATTTTATGGAAGTTCAATATGACTTTTAGTAATTAAATTATTATAAATAAATTATTCTATATGGATTATACCATGGATATTATATCATCATTTTATAATAAAAGTTTATGCATTTTTAGAAAGATGAAAAAAAGTTACTCCTTGATGAATATTTCTTATAATTTACGTTTCATTCTTAAGATGTCACTAATCCTTACTAGGATTGATTTATAAAAAAATATTTCCTTTTTTATTAGGGTATAGATATTTCATTTTGATTTTGGTCAGGTATTTTTGAGTCAAATTTATTGAAATTTATAAATAAATTAGGGGAATGAGTTTTCTTTTATAGTTCAGTAGGAATTGCATTCTTGTAAATAATCAAAATGTAAACTATTTGGAGGTGACTAATACCTAATGTGGGTAAACAATTTATAATATGAGGTTTTGAGAAAATTTATGGTCAATATATACCTATATCACATAGAGGAAAACAGTTTTTATTTATTTGGTTTTGTAACATCTATGTTTCCTTACATTTACTATTTTAGTATCTTACTATGATAACTAGTTTTCAAACAATAGTAATGTAAAAATTTATATTAAATTAATGATATAGATATTATATAATTTTTAACCTATTATTATAAATTTTAAATAAAACATCTCAAACAAATATCTTATGTGTGTTAATAATATATTATAACACAATCACATGATCGTGAAAAAAATAAAAATTAATCTTAACTCTTCTAAGAGAGTATTTACTATTTAGGGTTCGTTATAGTGATTATAGAAGAAAAATTTGTATATAAATGAAACATATTCCATATTTTTATTCATTAAATAAATCTTGTAAAAATAAATTATTTATATAAATTTTATAACAACAAAAAAATAATAAATTTTCATAAAATAAAATTTATTTCAATTTTGACATTATTTATTTATAAGTAATTAAAAATATTTAAAAATAATGAGGGATTTGAAAAATATTATGTTCAAACATTTATAATATTTTATATTCATATCAAAATATAGTGGACAATGATTATTAATTAAACACTTAACTTTCATAATATTAATTATTTTTTATTTTATTTCTTATTATCTTAATATTACAATATTAGCATTTCATAATCATTTAATGTAACTAATTCATATATAAAAATAAAAAAAAAAGATATAACCATAAAAACTCAATTATATTTCATAATTATATGTGTGATTGAGATAATTTTGTTTTCCCTTATCCCAAAGCATTATAGATCGTAAATAGGAGAAATATATCTTAATTATCATTTTTATTACTCAATTTATAATATGGGTCAATATTATATAAAGTGGAAAATAATTTACACATTTATTAGATAATATATAAATAAACACATTCAAAATAATTAATATAATGTTTTAGGAAATTTTCACTCTAATCATTCTTCTTTATCAACATCCTAAATCCCTTTTTACCTTAACTATAATATTTATCTTTTACTGGTTTCAACATTCATTTGGTTATAAAATTATGATGACAATAATAGAAATTATATTTTATGATGATTAAAAATATGGAACCCAGTATAATAATTTCAATTCATACTAGTGACAAAATTATGTTAATATTAATCCAAAAGACAAGATGAGAAAGTGGAGTAGAAAAATGAAAATGTCCAAATAATCATTAAGATTATATATATATATATATATTCAATATGAAAACTAATAGTGTGAGTATAATGACCAAAATTTTGTTAATTTAAAAAAAATTAAATTATCTATAATTTTAAAAAAATCCAAATATAATTTACAATTTTAAATTATATAAATGAATAAGTGGTTTTCTATTAAAATTCAATATTTTTCACAATTCATAAAAAAATTAATATTTTATGAAAACACCCCAAATATCCACACTAGCATAATTTAAAAAACATTATCTCTAAAATAATGTATATTTTTTCATATAATTTTATAAAAGTGGTAACAAATAATTTTAAATTATATGTACGAAACACGATTATTCTTTCTTTTATAAGAATAAGGATTTTTGGAATACTTATATTTATCATTTTAAAGACACTTATTTTATTACTAATAAACAATTACTTAAGAAAAATTCATAAAATATATATGTCCAAATGATATTTAATCATATCCATTCCCATCATTATTATAGATCTTCAACAAATAAAATATTAAAAATTAATATTAGTAGTATATTTGTGTTCTATAAAACTCGATCTGGGGTGTAACATAAGATATTAATGAAAATAATTAATTTTTTAATGAATGTTACTCAGTATTTCCTATGGCATAGGTTATCAAATAAAATATTCTTCCTTTATAATTTTGTTGTGTTACACTATTCCCACAATAAATACATTGTGTTCTCACTATTTAAACATTATCATTTTAATCTAGGGTTTGACAATTAGAATTACCAATTTTGGAAAAACCACATCACATAAGGCATAATAAAATATATTCATAATAAGATATAATGGAAATGAAATGGTATCATTGAATAAAAAATATCTATTTTCCAATGTTGTATAACATAAGTGGGAAATGATGATATTGGTACGGAGGAAAAGCGCAAATATTTGTACAGAGTGATTAAGGACATTGTTCACAAGAATGTGAATGATCAATTTAATGTTAATTCCTTCAAAAAAATCTATTTTTTAGAATTATAATGTCCACAATAATCATTATATGTTAATATAATATGTTGACATATGTTATTTCATGATCATTTGTCTAATATCGGGGAATTCGGTTATTGTACATTAATATAAATAAATATAATTTCATGACATTATTGTATTTCATAATGATAATTTAATAAATTTTTCATTCTTAAATAAAGTTCAAATTCATCACTTATTTGAAGAAACAAATATCCCAAATAATGAAATTTATATCCCCAAAGCACTAAAATTCACATTTAATGGATCACACGATCTAGGAAGAGTGAAAATTCTCTCATCTAATGATGTTCCCAAACGAACATTGTTAACTATAGTTACCATAGAAATTAAAAAATAATCCTATAAAGTTACAACACTAGTTCATTATTAATAATTTATTTATCAAATTGTTTTTCTAAAAATAATAACATTTTAAACCATACTTCTCGTATGCTGGTGGAATGCGCTAATCCCTTCTCATCCATTATATTAAGGTTCAATCACCCCAAACATGGTAAAGTTCAATGTTTATTCAGATATAATTGTTGTTTTTATTTTACTAAACGTTATTAATGAATTTCTTATAATGTTCACAAAATAATATGATTGTCATACATAGAATAAATTTAATCAGTAAATATCCTTTTTAAAATTGATTTCTACAGAACATATTTTTTCCAATTTTTAATAATTTTTTTCTATTATTAAATTTACAATAATGATCATAATTACCAAAAATGATATCAACAATTTTAATAGTATTTTAAAAAAATTAAAATTCATGATTCCCCAAATTATTTTTCCACTAAAACATTTAATTTCTTTAAACTTCTCCAAAATTTATTCAACCTTGCTGTAATCTCATAAAATATAACATTAAAATGGCATGTTTAAGAGTTTTTCATGTAATCAATTTTATATTCAATAAACCCTAATAGTATCAAAAACTCTTGTGTTAACAAACATATTAATGATTCCAATAAATAGAATTGTTTTTCCTGATTCTTATTAACTAAATACAATTTATAAAAATAATTATATTTTTTAATATCAATACATAAATTCAACTTCCATTTTATTTATACAAATGTCCTTCATGATCTTGGTATTATCAATGATAATTTAATTTCATTATCTCTTTAAATATTTCATATTTTGTTGAAAATTAAATGTTAATTATCATATTTACATCTTCATAGAATATCAAACTAGGTGTGTAGTATGGAATTATAATTTGTACCATGTAACAATTGGGTTATGCCCAATTTTCCCATTTACGTGTTATTACCCATAGTTACATCTATTAAAAAATAATTTCCACTTGTATTATCCAAACAATTATGTTGGATGGTAATAAATTATTAAATTCCTTAACAAAACAGTTGGATGTTCATATAAACTTTTTAGAAATTGTTTTTAATATGGTAATGTTCCATAAGTTCGGTTTTTTCTAAATAGAATTCAAATGGTATATAATTATCTTACATTGATAAAAAATATATCATCCCTAACCCCAATATCTTGGAGCTATGTCCTGAAACCATTACATTCTCATAAGATACATTAAATCGAATTCTGACGGATTGGATAGTTTAGTAGTCATGGTGAACATGATACATACATGAGTGTTATATTACATTTGAGTACTAAAATTAAAACATAACATTTTTCATGAATAAAATTATTCCATAAAATATAATCATTCATATCTAACATTGAATACATCATAGCTTAATAGGAAAAGGAATCAAAATAAGTGTGATCTCAAATTCATAGAAATTGTTATGTATTGTAGAAGCTACTTTAATCAATATGAATAATCAATATGGAATGATAAATAAGTTAGAATATATTCCAAAAAATCAAATTTACTATCATGGTATAATAATGTGTAATCAATATTAAAATGTAAATATATGAACCCACATTAAATGTAATCAATAATATATGAATTAAATGCATCCAATAGAAAATAACATTGTGAAAATCAACATGATTTTAATAATAACTAATTTTAAGGGAATGATTAATTATGGGATGAATTTTTTCATGGTACATGATATATATATACCCTGAATACCGTTCAAAAGGTTGTTTATCATACTACTATCAATTCATTTCCAAAGAAAATTTCAATAACACTCGTTACAAATGCATATGGTTTTTCTAATTTTTTTTGACACATGATAATACTGATGCATCAAGGGGATTACATTAATAAGTCCTCAAACCATGTCATACTAATCCAATGACCTAATCATATAAACAATATTTGATTTATTTTATAAACAATGCGCCTTACTAAAAACTATTTGTGTTGATTAATGGATTTCGATAAATAAATTTTTTTATAGTTAATATAACAATACACGAAGTATTATACATATGTAAATATTATATATATTTAATGGAATAAACATAAAACTAAGGACTAAAAATTAAATTTATGGTAAATTAAATCTTTATAAGATATTGAATAATTTCTGTTATACTTAATGACTACATAAATGAATCAAGAAAGTGAATGTCAATATTTTCCTTGGGCATATTGATCATAACACATCTATAGAATGATTTTGTATGGTATTAATTAAAATATTCCCATAGTATTCAGGATAACTGATTTATGGTATTGATAAATACAAAAACTATAAAAATATTTTTTACAAACTCTTGAGAAAAATATTTTTTCATTTGATAAAAAAGGAAAATCTTTGTCATTTAAAATGAATTTTAATAAAATCATTAAATTGATCTCTTAAATATGAAAAGTATGAATCAATGAAATTAAATTCATGATTTCTAGTAATTCATTAAATTTTAGAAAATATAAAATAATAGTTGTATTTAAATTTAAATTCATAATAATGTCCAACATTAATAAAGTGACCACAATATTCCATTTACATTTTCAGTAATATCCAAACATTGATTTTTGTGGAAAATTAAATAATAATCCTTTGAAAAAAAAATCAAATGGGTAAAATTGGTGAAAATTCCTTTTATAAATATTTTTAATAGATTAAAAAATTATTTAAAATATTTTTTTAAAAAAAGGTTTTAAATGAATATCGGTTTCCAACTGAAGAGAGAAATGAAGTCGTATTTTTAGAGGAACATTCTCTAAAAAAATTTAACTACAAAATTATGGAAGATGTTATTATTAAATGAAATAGTATATAAATCACTATGGGGAATAAAGTAATTGGTATTATTTGTAAATGGTCAAGTAATTTCTTTCAACTCATATTCAATAAAAAATAATCATTTTTAAATTGTGATTGTGAAATAAACTCTTAAAATGATGATAACATTGAAATGATAATTAATGAAGGATTAAAAAAGGTTAGTAAAATATTAATCAACTTAAAAAACTATAAATACAATATAATATACTAAATAGACATTACACGCATATTATTTGTATTATCTGAATATTTATGTAGATTACAATTTCACATTTTGTGGAAAATATTACCAATGTTATGTTTATATATTGGTCATGTGTTTATTTTGGAATGTTTTAGGTTAAAATATATAAATTTGGAATCCCATTGGTCTATTTATAGTTGGAACATGGTTTGGGGAAACCATGTGGTTTTCCCTAGAATCCATGCACAAATTTTGTAGGTACATTGTGTAGAGCACAGTTGGTGCACAAATTGGAAAATCCATGCATCCACCCTCACTGAATATTATAAGAAGATATAGTGTTATATTGAATGATTATATAATGTTTTTTAAAACCATATTCCATTTTGGATAGACCACACACCCCCTATGTTTATGTTTGTGGATAAGGTGCATGGTTTTAAAATTGTTGCACCAATAACCAAGATTTGATGAGATTGGGTTTTAAACCATGCTAATTCTTTATTAAAATTCCAAAAGACAATTGTTATTATCCCTATTCATTCTCAACGAATATATTATATTTTCATCAAATTTTGGACTTCTGGGAATCAATTCCAAGGATCTTAAAACATATTAATTGGAGTATCAATGATTTTTTTGAAAGGTCGGCTACTTGTAGTTAAGTATTTTCGTAATCATCTTATTTATTCTTTCTTTGATCTCTCTTTCATGATAAAGAGGGTTTTCTTATCATCCTTGGGTGATTTTTTAGATCATGTTTTTTATGGTTCTATATCAATGTATCATGATCCTAGGTTTGAACCTACATTACCCACACCATTTTGATTTTGATCAACACCCATAAATTTATTGATTACGGGTTGGAGATTATTTTCCAATGATATTGAGGCAATTTGTATCATTACCCATTTTTATAGTCTTGATTTTATAATTTTCTCTGTAATTTTGAAATATAAATTTACATGTTATAAAATTAATTTTATTATTTAATAAATTATTCGATTGAATAATGGGATTATGGCACTGAAAAAATGATATTTTGGAATTTATTGATTTATAAGATTATTAAATTAATGGGAACCCATGGGGTGTGTAGATATTATTAAAATGATGATTATAAAATTATTTAATATTGATAAATGAATTTATGATATTGCTTGATTAATTAATTATGGAAATTTTTGATAAATTAGTTGGGAATGTAGAACCACGATCTGTGATATATTTTAATGTGTTTAGGGATAGGGAATACATATCGAAAATACAGAGTAGTACTATAATTACACTCTTAACCCCAATATATATATATATATGTGTGTGTCTGTGTGTGTGTGTGTGTATTTCATGTGAAAACTTAGTATTTGGATGGGAAATACATCTCTAAATACCCACGAGGTGCCCAATATCTAAATTCTACCCCCATTTTATGAATGTCAGTCTGAATTAAATGATTAATGAAATACAATGATTGAATAAAATGTGATATCCCTTTGGTGGATGGTCAGAATCCTTCATGGGATAATATAGGTATTACTGGTTTCAGTGTCATTGTCAAATCGAGGACTATAAGGTCGATTGAAGAATAATTAAAGGTGAAAACTATTTTCTTTATTATTAGTTCCATATTCTTTATATAGATGAATTCAAAATTCTATATTTTACATTGTTTTGAAAAAAAATCATGTCCTACTTTGTTATAACCATGTAGTAATCATGCTTCCAAAAAATATGAGAATAGAAATAATGTTTATAGGATTGAATAAGTCAAATATCCTTATGTCAGATGGTAGTGATGACATATAGAATGGATAATTGACGAGGGAACCCGATATAATGTTAGGACATAGATGGGGATGTTTCATTGTGTAACTATTTTTTGTTTGATTTTGTACCAATACACTTATATATAATGACATACCTTCATACGTGTATTATTATTATTTATCCATGTATTGTAATTTTTATGCATTGTTCTCATTTATTAGTTATGTTCTATTTTTTAAATTTTTATTATCACTTTAATATAGACTATTAAATTGATTTTTTTACATTGATAAAGATTGTATAGTCTCCCCTTGATATTTATTATAACCCCACTACTAATTTAAATCCTCTATAGTACATAGGGATGCACATGAGTTTATGTAACTAAATAGAATGGGAAAGTTCAGGATGATAAAAAGTGGTATATATGTTAGTTTTATTTTCTTTTTACTTTTCTCCCATTTTTGGGAATGGTATGTCTGATACAGGGATGAGTCAAGCCATGTCCATGATCTCATCCATGGAGAGTATGGTTATATTAGGTACTTATATTTTGTGTGGATTAACAAATAACTGATTAGATATCCAATCTTGTGATGAGTAGCTTATGAGAATTGTATTGAATGAAATTTAGGGGATAATACAAAAACACATTTACCCATAAATGATGACAATAGATATGGTATATTAGTTCATGAAGAAGACCAAAGGGAGTGTGACTATGGCGGAAGATTATTGATACATTACTGATATTCAGGTTTTTATACATATGTTGGATGGAGATGAGCCTACAAATAAAAATAATTTTTTGCAGTTCTAAAATATTAGATTATATTTTTTATTAACATCATTCAGTTGATGATGTTTTTTATGTATTGAAACTATATCTCATTTATGAGGGGAACAAGGAGGATTATTCCAGTTATATACAGGTATTTTATTTAAAATACCAGGATTAATGTCTTCTACGAGTATAAAGAATTATAATGAGAAACTAAACCAAGGTCATATTAAATTTACTTTCTAGGGAGAAGGTTCAGTTACTAAGAGTTGTAACCAAATATTTTTCCACTGCGTTCCATGGTCATGTAACATTCACAGCTAGTATCCATGACTAGCTGAGGAGTGCTGAGACTATAGAATGATATGTCATGTATAGAGTCATTATAGGAACATTCCACTAATGAGTAGTGATTGGGGAACCAAGTCTCATTTGAGTACTAGAAGTTGGATTTCTACACTATATTAGTCGATTAGTTGGGGTTCTTTTGGCTATAGAGTATGAGGTGGTGGACATGGTATGTAATGAAATGTGTCGATGTATCACCAGAGTGGTAGATCATAGGGGATACAAACAAATAAATGGGGAATTGGGACATACATTTTCATTCATTTATGCCTCCACATATGGATAGATAGGCTAATCCATCATATTATAGAGCTTCTATTATTTTAGATTATGCAATGGATAGAAAATTATTTTATATGGAAACATATACATAATTTATATACTCACAATTTTTGAACTATTTTAATCTATTAGTGGATTTTGTGACCAGGTCTAATAATGATAAACATTATCTTAGTAGTATATTCAGGAAAAAACTTTTTATTCAAGTGGGTTTCTCTCATTTTTTGTGAATATGTTTTATGTTGGGATCATTATATACAAAACATATATGTATTTGACTAGATTTTTTTGGACGATATGGTTTCATACTATTCCTAATGTTATTTTCTTGAAATGGAGAGTTGGATTTATGTATCCTTAGTGTAAATTTTCTATTCACCATGGTGAGAGGAATATTTGGGTAGGTCATTCATGGTAATTACATCTATAACAGGGGTAGCACACCGCCCATAGTCATCACGACTCAAATTGATGGGCCCCGTGAAACACTCACCAAGACCACCTCTAATAGTCCATGGCCTAGTGATGAGCACTGAGTAAGAATTTCATGTAGATGGGGTGTATTTTCATAATGTACTTGTGCATACACACCCAAAACCACCTTAATGATACGTTATAGAGATATAAAATCTGTAAAAATAAAATAAATGCATTCAATTATCTCAAATAAATGTACAATATTAGTACTTATAGGATATGGTGAAAACAATTCCCACCAAAGAAAAATATAAAAGAATCCATCAAGCTCGGAATTTTGAGATCACAATCAAATAAGGCTGCTAGAAATCTCTTATACCCACCTTTGATAAAAAACTTTGTTGATCATGGTCAATTAGATCTTCCTGATTCGTTCCACCATGAAATCATTAGAAAGGATTGGGGTATTTATAAGTCAAAAAAGTCTGTATAAATTTATAGGCATGTCTGAGTATAAAAATACTTAGTAGGCACCCCAAACCCCACAAAATAAAATTTTAACAACTTAATGGATACCATCCTATATGACTATCCAAAAGTAGTCCAATCATGAGAGATGTTCTGTATCAAACCATCCTTGGCTATACATGACATGATAGCACATTCCACAAGTGGTTTCAAAACAGATATATGAAAAAACCATAAGGGCTCCCAGAAAACAACTATATATACACTTCTCATACTACATGTAGCATGAGGTTCTGACATTATAGCTAGAAACATTATTTCTACTATACACTCTAAATGTAAAATATAATACAAGGAAAACACAATTTACGGGCTCAACCACACATGATTACACTTGTCCAAGAGATTCAGTCTCTCAAGAGAAACCCCAATATCCATAATTGTATGTCTAAGAGAACATGATCCTCCAAGAACAATATACAAAGTCGAGATCTGGTTCCTAGAACCTGAAATTCTATCACCAATACCTTCTTCATAGCACAAACAAAAGAAATTCATGTCCATATTCCTTCCCATCACCACTACCGCAGTTAAGGGAGAACTACTCCAGAATATGCACCATTTGAATTCTCTCTAATAAGAGAAAACGGATGCACCCACACCTCAATCATTCATAGAAATTTAGGGATTAATAGGTCCTATATAATCTGTGAAATCATAGAAAATACTATATTGATTGTCCCACACATTAGTCAGTCGATTGAGCACTAACTCCCAACCAGGAACTGCTTGTATCTAGTGTTAGGTCATCTAAATGTAACTACACTCAACAACCAATGGAGATCCATTTCAAATGGAGGACCGGATACCCACTAATACTCGATGGAGAGGGTATACTTTTCCATAAGTGAGGACCTTAACCCCAGTAAGTCTAGGGAGTACCGCACAACAGATAGGGGATCTGCACCGATGATGGGTGGAGTACTACTATGCGGTTGTAGGAACCACACCATGAAATTATAAGGAAGTACTAATATGTCAGATCTCTTAGTATGGGGGAACAATACCCTCACACTGTAGGTGTGTACTGACCTGCGCTAGAGGACCTGTTCCATAGTGTGAAATGAGAGCACGTACATTGTAATAAAAATAACTATAGAGGACCCACTCTGTAGAATGATTAGTGAATTCTAAATTCAAGGATATATGTCCAAATACCGTACAAGATAGGGGAGAACCCACTCTACCCATACATCTGCAATTGAGGACCCGCTCCCTAGTACGAAAATGGGTACCGACTCAACAGATAGAGGACCCACACAATTTTCTAGTAGGGTAGTACCCACTCAATTAGTATAATGAGTATGGAGGGCATGTTCATTGATGCGGCAGGGGAAAAGCATAAAACTATGCAACCATCAAGGGGAACTTGATCCTTAACACATAGGGGTATTAAATCCCCAAGAGGATCCACCTAAAGATAAAAACAAATTCCCATGTAATGGGGAGTCCCATCTCAACTTTAGAAGATAGGTAATGGGATACCCACACCCAGATCATATAGTGAAGTACTAGTCCCATCATCTCCCTTCATGTACCACTCTAATATCCAACAATTGTTAAGAATAACATTTTGAGTTTTATTCTCTAAATATGAACCTCAAATTCGTTATTACATAATAGAGTATATGATCATGTTCTTCTTGGAAATAAAATCATTATAGACTAGTCATAATATTTAGATAAATTTTTAGAGAAGGAGACAGCAATGACATAATATTTTTATGAGAATACCAAGGATTTGACGACATTCACCAGGGGACACATGGTATATCATCCCACTCGAGCACATAGACCAGTATCTTTTCTACACGTTTTAGCATCCCCTATGGAGGTACATGGAATATATGGTTGGTACACACCATGTCCCACTTCATGTGGAACCTTGTCAGGTTATTTTTCTAAAGGCACTGGCCAATGATGTCCATTACACTTCTTGTACCTCATATTATGCTGTGTGTTAAGAATAAAATACCATATGCCCGCATATTTGTACAATTTCCATGTAGTAGAAATCATGTTCATGTACTTGTTTCTACATTTAAATGTTTTCTTACATTGATATCCCATGATGTCCCACCGTCACACTAACTATGGTTACTACACGACATAAAATAGTAGTGCATGTCATGTAGTACATAAATTTCACCTTCCATGGATACAATGTGATACACGACATGTCTCTATATACTACATGAACTGTACATAGTAAATAAAATTGTGAATTACCTTCGAAAATCCACGATTCATTTTAGTTTACCAAAAACCTACAGATCAAGCAGAAAGTGATTTATAAAAAATTAATAAGGGCTATACAATTGTGAAAAAAGCATAAAAAAGCGGACCATGCCTTAAACAAAAAATTACCTACCTTGAGGTTTAATGTTTTCTGCTTCAGAAGAGAAATTATGGCCAGATCATGCTTCTTGTCAAATTTTTGTTGATATAGATTAGATGTGGGGATTTGCAGAACCCTGTGTAATCAATTTGACATTGTATACATTCATCACAAAATAAAGAGTAGAAGAAGAGGAGGGGTGTGTCCTCCATGAAGATACATGTAAAAAATATCTACGTAGATTGTGATTTATTTGGTTTAGTAAAATTAGTTAATGAAACTATCATTTAATTAATAAATCCACCACCTAATACACCACCATCACTCCTTTGACCAAAACTCTATCTGCGAACAACTTTATGTCATGCCTAGGGTAATATTGATGTTATGGACTTAGCTAGTGACTCTAATATCTGATCTATGACTCCTAGTATTTATTAAAAATTTTAGTGAAATTTTATGCTTATGAAAAATATAATTTAAAATTTTTAAAATCACTACATCATGGCTCCTCGGGCCTTAGATTACCCTGCTGACTCGACTCATTGTTTTAAAAATATCCATAAGAATATTCCCAATCCTTAAAATTTCAATAAAAAGCAATTATATTCTTTGATGATTTGCTATTTCCATCCGAAAAAGTGAAATCCTATTAAAAAGTAAAGAAACTAAGATATTTGTTGGACACACATGCCAATGATCTCACTAGTGGTTTGCCTGCTGCTTCCAAGAACAAAACATGTGGAAACCCCTCATGACAAACCACTATTATGTAAAGATATAACTATGCCAACATTGAGAAAAAAGAGTCATATGTCTCCTCAATTATAACTAGTTAAAAATAATCAAGTATCATTTTCCTTGTACAGTCAAAGGCTATATTGGTACACTACACGGTAAACCTAAAGTAGATCCAAACATAACCCCATATTTCACATCCACTACAAGATGAGCTGTTTTAAATCATCATAATGAATATTTCAATATTGATGCCCAGAACAATAGAGTAACATTGAAAAAATTTCTTCCCATGTGTAAACATTGATTCTTAACAAGCCCATGTGTCTGAAAAAAATGAAAACATATCTTGGAAAAAACAAAATCACCACAATACCCACTAGTGGAAACATATCTATTTTTATATGGTAAGAAACCAAAATAAATTGTACAACGACATAGGTTCCAACCGATCCACAATGGAATGATTTTAGAAAAGGATATCTCTTTACTAGGGCTCCCCAGATGATATGGTCTTCAAGTAAAACTCTTTTGGAACGGACAAGACCGGCCCTCACTCCAAACCACACAACCACACCATAAACACACAAGCCCATGGAACTCATTCAACACACTTATATACTATCCACATTGGTCTGCACTGACTCACCCACATGGTATTGGTCGCATCACAAAAATACGTCCTTCTGGGGAAATTATCCGTCTTCCTCATGATTCCATTGCTTCTCCAAACCGCATCATAGACAACCTCAAGCATGACATTTGATTATCTAATTAAAAGAACACATGGGTAACAAATAAATAAAAAGGACAACCCCACACCATATTGGTTCATAATAGGAGCTACGTCATAACTTCCAACATGTGGTTCTACTAACACCTCGTGTTTCTATGTTTAAACCACGAGCAAGAAGTGAAAAGAAAAGGTTACCTCAAAACAATATGTAAAAATTTCTACTAAATAAATTTGAAAATAAACAATGAATACCACTATTCAAATAATAATTTTATGTTTAAATGGACACTATGACCTTTAGTTTTCCTTTCCTTCATCCTCCTACTCCTGGAGCAGCGTGTGGACAACAATTTGGTGGTAGTTGAAAAACCACAAACTACCCACCACAACCTACTGCTATTATATTTCATTCGAATCATCCAACATATTTTAGAACTACATGATTAAAAAAATACCTATATCAAGGAGTCCCTTTTTCAAGCTCCCTCTCAACAAAATTTTGGGTTGGATATTCTATAATGAGATGTCCTAGATTGTCTCAAGCATAACAACACCAATCATGTTTTGAATGGATCCTCGACACTCCTCCAGCAATACAAGCCCATGATCTGGAGTTTAGGTAGGTGTATGACTCTTCGGTGGAGATCCTATCATATGTCGTCATCCAGTTGTGGTACATAACATATCCTCAAAACCACTATTGTGGCCGACATCCTCCTTTCTCACCTCCCTTAAACTCTCTACCACCAAGACCCTATCAAAAACCCAATCATAGGTGGGAAATTAGTGTGGAACCTCAAACACCTTGATCTCCTTCATCCTTCCTTTCTAGATGGTATGTGCCCTAGTAAATGGATATTTAATCATATCTAATGAGTAATGTGTCTAATCTATGAACATTTATGTAATCACATCCACATTCTTGCTACCCCTGCTGAAGCAGTAAAAGCAAATGGATGTGCACTAATCTCAAAGTGGATTGGTATTAGTATCCCTTATAGAGTCTCCATAACTCCTCAAATGTGATAATTTACTCATAATATGATTATATCTTCAAACTCCACATTATACCGACTGAACAATAGATAAGGATCACCGCATGGACCACCACTTGAACTAGAGGGGTCCTTACTAATTTTAAAACTAATTTAACTACCTTGGGGGAGTCATTAGCTGCCCAGGGGATTGGATCCCCACAAGACCTCATAGTGTGCATCCTCTACGACTCATTTAACAAACACATAATGTGTGTATCCTCGGCCTAAATTGACGGCACAACCTGGTTCTCAACGATTGGTGGTACAAGTGGTTCACCAACTAGATGTAATGCCTCAAAACCAGTTCCCTTTATTGAAGCATCATCATGGGTTGTATCTTCCCCACAATCCTATAGTGGAATAATATTAGTATTTTATCATGGCGGAGTCTTTAAAAATAATTCAATACTGGAAACATTCCATTATTATATCAAAAAAGATGACTCAATAAGGATGATAAAAAACAAAAACCAAATTATATATGTTTCGTTTACGCTTTGTTTTTGAGTAACAAGTATCCAAATGTATTGGGTTAAAATGTAGTTTATTAGTGTCCTAGTGATGGGATATATAGGATACTACATAATCATTTTAAACTCTGTCCATAGAGTGGAACTGAAAAAATCCTAACAAATTTATTTTACAACCAAATTCAAATTCATGACAATACGTTCAAAAATTATACCTTCTTACGATATAACTCTGTCATGAGCAGACCTGATGGGGCCAAGGACAAAACTCCGCAATCCCGATTCCAATTGGCCTTATGGAGCACACTAGCACTGAGTAGGGATATCACATAGAAAGGAGTCATTTTCCTAATGTACTTGTACACACACCCAAAACCTCCTCAATGATATAGATAAAAGATATAATAATATGGATATATAAATTAACTGCATTAATCTATCCCAAAATTAGAGTAAAATATAAGTACTGAAAGTATAATGTAGAAAACAATGCCCACCAATGAAATCTATAAAATAGTCCAACCTACTTAATAGGATTGGATCACTATCAAATTATACTTCTTGAAATCTCCTCGTCCCAGCATTGATAAACACGTTGTTCAGTCTCTATTACTAATATCTACGGACATTTGTTTCTTTATAGTCCCCATTTAATTGAATTTGGTCTTCAAAATTCTCCACACTCAATAGAATATCCTATGTCATAGAGAGTATAAAATTACAATTTATGATCCCCATCAACACTAAATGAAAGTGGGAGAAATTGAATGTCATCAATATGATATACCTAGCCATAGAGAACTTAATTTAGAGGGATTCTCCATATGGAATCATACATGGTTGTACATGACATGTCATCTCTGTACACAAGGTGTGTCAACCTCATCTCATAACAAACACAAGAAGGAATCCATGACAACACCCTCATACACTTGTCTCAAAATCCAACTCCCACGAGGTTCTAACATCATATCCAGATACATAATTTCTACTGGAGTCTATAATGGTAAAACATAGGACCATGAGAACACACTTCATGATATCTTCCATACTAGATAGAACCCATAAAATAGATAAATTCAATTTGGGACAACCCAAAAATTCATAATGGTATGTTCGAGAGAATGGGATCAACCGGGAAATAAATTCTTTGTTTTTATCTAGTGCATAATAGTAGAGGGTATGTCATCGCTACCTTGATCCTAGTGAGAACTAAATAAAACCATGTGAATAGACCAGTAGCTCAACAATACCATTGTCGGGGGACAACATCTCCATACCTTAAACCATGTACATCTTGTATAATATGAAAGAACGGAGGGACTCACACAACTCTATTTCCCTCACAGTCGAGGGTGTACTAGCTCTTAACTAGCCTATGAAACGCCAGTCACTCCTATATTGAGTTTCCCACACATTTGTCTCTCGAGGGAGAATAAACTCTGAAACAGTATCCACTCGTATCTTATGGGGTCCTTCTACTTATAAATTTACTAATAAACAACCGGATCTCCGACTCTAATAGAGGACCTCCTCCCTAACGCTACTTGGTGACATGGGAGTAATAATCTATAAGTGAGGATCTAATCCTTGGTATGAAAAGTGAGTACCTCTCGAAGGATAGACGAAACCTACCAATGGGGTAGATAGTACCAGTATTTGTCTAGATAACATTCCCCTTGAAACTGATGGTTGGTAAAACTATACCAACTCAATAACTATGGGGTGAACCAACCTCACACAACAGCAGTGTATCATCCCCGTGCTAGAGGACACACCCCCTGGTGCAATAGGGGAGTACCGACTATGTCATAAAAACAAATTTGGAGGACCTCCAGTCTAGAATGATAAGGTAGTTATAACCCCAGGATTCGATGAACCTCTACCTTACCTAATAAAACAGTACCCACTAAACCTGTACAAAACATATGGAGGACCATCCCCCTAGTACAATAGGGGATTACTGACTCTATGTATAGAGGAACTCCACCATTTTCAAATAGGGAAGTTCCAATACCATCATCTATATTCATTTACCACGAAGATCTCCAATATTAATTAAGACCACCTTCCCAATATTCATTATCTTTACAAGACACCTCATATCCCATAATACAAAAATGAGGACATGATCACGTTCTATGTGAAAAAAAATTAGGATATACTACTCACAAGATTGAATCTTATTCCCAAATAAGGATATAATGATGGTAGGAGATTTCAATGTGAATCGCTAGTAGTACACAGTGTGAACCAGGGCACACACGGAGTGTGAGCCTGTCTAAGTACCTAGATTTGAATCCTATCAACACAGTTTACTATAAATTATAAGAGGACATGTTGTGTAGGAATTGTAAAAATCATTTCCCAATTCACTGTAAGTCCATTTGTGTTCCTCTTCTACATGGACCGAACAATTTTGTCACTTACACATCGTTAACGCCAAACTACATATCTTGTTAAGGGTGAACGACAACATTCCCATGTAGTTTTTCAGTTTCCATGTATGTGAACCTATTTCGATAGACTTTTCACATGTTTTTGTACATATCCATGTGTTCTTATATGGATATCCCAATCCAGGTACCAAAGTCACACGAATTAGGGTCACTACATGGTTCATTACCCAGGGACACAACATGTAGTCCCCAATGTTCATCTTCACCAAATTATAAGGGAAACACAACATGTATCTCTAGAAGAATCATATTTTATTGAATAATTAAAGTATAAAATTACCTCAAAAACACTTTATTCAACTTTGTTTACCCTAAAATCTTCTGATCTACATATAATGTTTCTCAAGAAATTTTACAAGGGCTCTACAATCTTAAAATAATCAAAACAAAGGGGATTGGGACTAAAATGAAAAACATCCTCCTTGAGGGATAAATGTAGAATCGTATGATATAGAATTATTTCTGAATCATACTTTAATTAAATACAATTATGATATTCATTAGAATGTGGAACAATAGTTTGTCGATTTTTGTTTATTTTAATTTTCACCAAAAGGAGTGGAGGATTTGAGGGGGGAGTCCCCTCATTTTGGATTTTTCATCTTCGAAAGAGAAATGTCAAATGAGGTTTATATGTTTTTGGATAATTAATTAATTAATTATCATTTAATTAATTAATCTACAACCTAACACCCCACCAACTCGCTTCCAACCCAAAATCTCGGTATAGATATCTTTATGTCAGGTCTACAGCAACATGATGTTCTAGACTCAACCACGACATTAAAAATATGATTCGAGACACTTCATGGGTGTTATAAACATTTTAAGTAAAACCGTACACATGTGAAAAAAATACAATTTTTTATATTTTCAATCACCACATCATGGATCCCCTGACATTGGAATCTCATAATAACATATTGCCTAGATTTGAAAATATTCTTAGGAATATTAAAAATTCATACATGAACAAACTTGAGACATTTGAAAAGTGACCTTAATGTATAATTTTAGTAATAGGTAATTTCATCATCGTGAGTGGGGTACCCAGGTATTCTTTGTTGGGCTAATACATCAGCAACGAGGGGAGAACAATTCTCAGGTCTCATTACTTTTACTAGATGAAGGGGATGTATTTTATGAAACCATTCCACCCATAATTGAAAAGTTTAAGGACATATTTTTTGAGTAAATATGGAATATCCCACCTAATAGGGGTGTTTATATGATAATTGAGGATATTCCCAGAAAACAACCATTTTATATTCCACCTTTTAGAATGGAACCAATAATGATTTATGAATATGTGGATCTGTAAAAAAATATGACAGATTATGGCACCATACATCTGAGTACATCATTTTGGGATTAAACGGTTATGATTATAATGATGTCTGATGATATGATGTGTTTATGTGAGGATTATTGGATGTGGAAGCAGATGGTAGTTAACAATTGGTAAAAATTTCCACATATCGATTACCTATTTGTAGTTTTCGGAGAAGATTTTATTTTCACCAAGATCATCTTATGATCAGTGTATAAAATAATGGGAGATAGACCTTCATATATACTACTCACTACATTTATATGGGTTAATAGATTATCAAGTGGTATTTATGGTCTTAATGAACCATGTAATTCACCCATTAATGGATTAGTCTATGGTTACTTACGTGGATGGCATAAGGGTGATATGAAAGTACTATGATGATCATGACCAAAATCGTGAAATAATCCTTAGTACACTAAGAGATCATTGAATATTCTCTATGAAATATAATTGTCAATAATTCATTAACAATTTACATTTCGTGGGTAAAAGCATCTCAAATGAAGGTGTATATGTAGACCTTTTGAAAGGTCATGAAGTTGTTTCTTACGTGAAACCCGAGAGTATAAATTATATTTGTAGCATTATTGGTTTGGAAAAATTATTAAAATGGATTATCTATGACTTTTCTCATTTAGCAGCTCAAATATATGGCTTGGCCAATATGGGTAAAATGTATGATTGGTCTTTTTCATGTGATAATTAATTCCAATAGTTGATGAATCGTTATACTATCACACTGATTTTGATGCTACTCAATCTAGATGATTTATACACCTTGTTTTGTGATGAGTCTTGGATTAGAATTAGATCAATTTGGATATAGGTATATCATGTGGTTTTTTATGGTTATTCTATGTTGAGGCCAAAGGAATGGAATTACCATGAAACATATCTTGAGTTTACATCGTTTGTTTATTCTTTGAAGTGTGTGTGTCATTATCAATTGGGATAAACGTTTATAGTGTATATTGATCATAAAATATTCAATTATATTTTTTCTGAGATATAATATAATCATATATAGTATAGGTGGGATGAATATATTAATTCTTTTTTAGTTCGAGAAAACATATACACCATGGAAGGGAAACTATTTTTCAAACTCATGGAGTTTGAAATATGGAGTATGGTAGTTCATGAATCTAGTTTTGAGTGAAAAATGATGAAATTCATGGGTGAGATGCTTTTAGATGCTCTGAAGTGCCACAGGAAGAAGAACCATATATCCTGTTCAATCCATCATAGTCAGATCTGGGAAAATAAATATGAGGATTTGGTGTGATTATCCTTGAGGGGAGATGTCTATGGTCAGTAGACACCTTCCAATTAGACAATATATAATGATAAGATCATTTTTGTCTGAAATTGTGTTTTTTTACAAATTTTATGCAATGATGAGATAATTTTTGTATCCCAATCCACAAAGTGGAATTGTGTCATGGTCTGACCAAAATGTGCCCTGGCCTACATCAACAGTATTTGTGGCCGGTCATGATATGTATGATTCCTTGGTTAGTGACATGATTATACACTTATAAGGAGGTAAATGATGTTTATCAATAACATGGTGGTTTACTATATCCATTTCTCATTATGTAATGGAAGTGGGAGAATTATTACATTAACATTATGGTGAGCCTCACATATTCCATTGAAATAATAACCATGTATGTGTAATTTTGAATCGATTCCAAAAAATTTACTAATTCATTATAATTTGGAATCCTTTCATGGTGGGTCAATTTGGGTAATTGTACAATTTAAATTTTGTACATTTATTTTTAGTATCGCGGAGTATAGTTTCAGAGTGTGATCTGAAGATTAGATTATCATTTTGGAATGGAATAAAGATAGAGTTGTGTAACCATGTATTTCCTAGTATTATTTTTTACCCGCATATGGATGGGATGAAAAAATGTTATACTCATGTATTTGAGGTTATACTATGGGCTTGCATTATCCATTATGGTCATTCTTGGGAGAAACACTTGTGACTTTTTTTGTGCTCCATGATCAAAATTATTCATGAAACAATTAAAATGGAACTATATGTGGCACTTTATGATTGGCCATTCATATAACCTCTATTCTAGATAGAGGTGAGTTATATTTAGTTGTTGGGACCAAGTCACATGCATGCGATATCAAGGCTGGTTCAACTAATTTAGAATCTTAAGGATGTGATACATATTAGGACTAATTTATGTTAATAAATGTCTTCCTCCCTTTGATTTTATAGTGGGATATCATATATTCCATCACAAGTCACATAGATTGGGTCATTGTATGAGTTTGTGGAATGAAAATTTGGTGACTATATTTTTATGACATTTGATATCGGGGAGAGGATCAGGATATTGGAATATTGATTATATATTCCATTGATATATAGTGAAATGAATTATGTTTTTTTACCTGTCATTACTTTATAAGTATCACCCTCACCCTTCTCTTGTGATCTAAATTGATGTTGTTCGGATTGAAGACGATTTCCATTGGATGAGAATCATGTTTGTGTTATGGTTCATAGTGAGAATAATGTGTGGGGAAACATATTTCAAATGGTTATAGTGTTTTGGAATCATGGAATCATAGAATTTTATAATAGGAGAAAAAGGAAAGGGAAGAAGATATGCAGGATTAGTGGACCAATATTTTCACCGCAAAATCATATACATTCTAGGGAGTCCAAATCAAGGAAGAACTATTATAAGGTGGGGATATTGTAAGAACCCAACCTATCTAGAGAATCATTCAACCCATTTTCTAGTACACTCATTCCATGTTCTTTGTTTTACATTAGATATAATTTTTTAAAATATTTTAATTGAAATTAAAGAAAAGTTGAGTCCCATGGGCTTGTGTATGATTGGCACATAATTTGGGAAAACCCTATGGTTTTCTCAAGGAAATTGTGCCCTATATGTTAGTGGAATAGGAGGTGGAACATAGTTGGTTCAAGGTCTGGAGAAACCATTGGGACACACTAAATAATCTCTACACCTATAGATAATGGAAGTTATAAATATTACTTCACTGTTTTTCAAACTATGTGACACTTAGGAAATATTGTGAACCCCAAATATTGAGGCCCATAGATATGGAACACAGAATTGAAAACCATGCACCTATGCAATGGAAATTATGAATTTGAGTATTAAAAATCTATATATTTTACTAACATTCATAATACCAATGCTCTTTTATCTCCACCCAAATATGAACCTAAAACTATTTTCCCCATATTTTCTGTTTTTTAGAGGATTCATGGGCTCCTAAAATTTATTTTATAGAGAATCAAAGCATCGTATGAATGATCCTTTCCTCATTGATATTTTTTTTCTTCAGAGAATGATTTACCCTGTCTATAATCTATCTATCCTAATAAAGAAGGATTATTTTCATCCATTGGTGTTGTATTAGATACACGTGTTAATGTATATGAATCACGTGATCTGGATCCCAACAGTTGATCCAAGATCTTCCACAATGTTGTGACTTTGATCATTCCACATCAAATTGAGGATTTCATGTTTGAAAATGTTCTCCAACTATTTTAAGTTAGTTTATATAATTATCAATTCTCATTTTCAATATTTTATTTTCATTGATTTAATTATGAAATTTAAATTACCAAATATAGAAATTCAATCCTAAATTGAATTAATTAATTTGTGGACTAATGAGATTATGGATTTGATGGAATAATGAGATTCCAAAATTTATTGAGAAGTGATATTAATTAATATATGAAATCCTATGGGTTGTGTCAATATTATTTAATGGTTTATTTAAAAATTAATCATGGTTGAAAAATGTATTTATTATGTGGTTTGAATAAGTATTTTTCTAAATAATTGGAAAATGGGTTAAGAATGTGGAACCATGAGATATGATGTTTTTGGATATTTTTTCAGATATGGGATGCTTCTAGAAAACACAAAATATTAAAACATGACCCTATAGTCCAAATATATATATATCATGTGGAAAATGAGTTTTGGGATATGAATTGTTTCTACAAATACTCATGGAGTTTGTACTGCTTCACTCTAGACCCATTGTTTTAATATGAACAGGAATTAAATGATTCATGAAACCCAATGATTTATTGAATTATGATATCCCATTGGAGGATTTTTTGGGGTTCTTTATGTGGTAAAATAGGTTGTATCAACCAAGGGTTCAGGTAATTAACCCTTTCTTTATTCTTTTTATGTATGTGAAGTGTTTGGGTGATTTTTGGGGGGGGTTTATTACTTTTAGAATGGTTCTATGTATTTTATAAAGGATCACAGTTTGTGAATGATTATAAGAAACTCTGAATCTCTTAATAGAAACTATGCATAGTGAGAAAGCGGCAGAGGGGAGGGATCAGGGGTAGGTGATGGCTTCTCCAAACCGTGAGAACACATAGGGGAAACCATGAAAAGCGTGAGAGTGATATTTTACCATGACAGAACAAGGTTTCTAAAAAACTAAAATCTAACCATGTGAGTTTGAACTTAATTAATAGGATAAATCACATTTATCACATGACATTACTAATAGTTCTACCTATCTTGAATAGTTTAAAAACAAGATCAACAAAAAACTAGTTCTTTGACCGGATTAGTATAACAACCCTGCTTTTTATTACAACATAAACATGATTTATTACATAAAACTTCACTTGGTACAACAAAGAAGATCGAGAGGTTTTGTGTCTTTGGGGATTAGTATCATTACATAAAAATAGAAAACATGAAATACAACATCTTTATTGAAAACATCCTTTACATGACCACTACATTCCCTCGTACTTAGCATTGCATGGGATAACCTGAGGACATGCATAAGAAAAGGGTGAGATATAAAGCCTAGTAAGGGAGTACATATGGAATAACATGAGGAGTAAAATACATGATAGAAAATAGGCATATCAATAGAGCATAAAAGAAACATGAACATAAAGTCATGATAAAGCATGATAATTATAACATGGAAATGTGGCAACAACACTTAACATGGAATTAGCATGAGCCAAGGCTCATTGCACATAGAGCATGAGTAAATCCCCATTGTACATAAAGAATGGGTAAACCCTCATTGTAATTGAATTAGCATGAGTCAACACTCATTGCACATGATGTATCATGATACTATACTTTACCCAATGCATTGGAGCGTTATATGGGTGCACCATTCTTAAACATTTCATTTCATGCATTAGTGTGCCACATGGATCATAAAACATGGATTCATAAAACATAATCATTTGTTCCACGATAAATGAATATGTAATAAATACATGATTATTTACAATTAATATTTAAATGTTTATAAAGGTGAATATCCTTGATGGAGAAATGGGCATGGTATTCACTACACAATGACATTGTCTTAGAAAATCGGTGTGATTTCGGCAGCGTAACGACGTGACATAAGAATTCATAAAAAAGGTTGATGAGAGAGAAAGGGTTTACTCATCATATTTACATGTAATTTATAGTAAGGAGGTCATATATATACATGTCCCAACAATTTTAATGGAATTTAGATTCATGATAAAAATGTATTGCTTTAATGTAAAAGAGGAGAGAGAAGTTCCTTTCAGAATTTCCGCATATTAACAGTGTACATGGGAGGCATTTAATGAGAGATAAAGGGGCTCCCATCATTCAAACATAAATATGGAAGTATGAGGGAGGTGATAAACCAATCCACAACATTTAAAATTGAAATTAAAAGGGAAAAAAACTTAAAGAAAATTGGGAAAAAATGAGAATGGAAGAAAAACCCCTTACTTGGAAGTGTGCTTCCAAAGGCTAGAGAGAGGCTCGTGAGAGGCTTCATGGGAGATTGGGGAACCTTGGGAGGATTCTAGAGAGAGTAGGTCATAGTTTGTACGAACTCAAAGGGCTTTGAGTGAGGAGGAAGTGGGACCCTGGGAGGGTTTATATAGGAAAGGTGAGGAAATTCTTTATTATTTAGGTTTCAGACCACTTATATTAAATTAATCCAAACCACAAACCATCCCATGGTTTTTGTCCATGATTTTTGGAAAAGGGAAGATAAAAACAATATTTTATAAGTCCACAGTCCGAACATCTTAAAATAATAAGGTTGCTTATGTGGAGGTGAGTCACACTCCCATGGAAATAAATTTAAAAAAGGCAAAGTGTTGAATAAGTTTTGAGGGGTCCATTAATGCTTTGAAAAGATAGAAAAACAAACCCAAAATCACATTATTTTATTGTTAAAACATATATTGGCCGAACATAAATATTATAGTATTTTATTACATCACTATTTGGTCATTATGATGTCATAAAACACATTATATATTTAAACGGTATTTAATTTTCACCCAAAAATTTGACTGTCTCAAAATATTATGAAAAATTTACCGTTGGATAATTTCGACATCCTGATTACAAAAATAAAATTTATTTTATCTATATAATTTTTTAAATATTTGAATTTTCACTTTTAAAACAAAAACTGACATTTATCGAAAATTCACGGGTTTTGACAAAAATGGCTTTAAAACCTCAATAAAAAATTTAATTGCATTCATAAAATTATAAGATCATTTATATTTAATAAAAATTAACTTATTAATAATATTATTTTAGTAAAATATTATTTAATTAAAAAATTCCTTAATTTAATAAAATATATTTCTTAATTAAATAATAACTAAAAACACTATTTGTACTTTAAAAACTATTCAAAATGCATAAAAAATGACTAGAAATTATATTCATTATTATATAAAAAAACAATGTATATGAACTTATTACTACTTATTTGTTACATAACCCCTTAAAACAGCCGCATAAGACCTGAGGGTAAGGTGTGCGATGGTGATAGACTCTTGTGGTGGCCCATATAACATCGCTCGAGTGGTAATTTCAATCAACATCCACTTTTCCTATAGATTGTAACATTCGAGCTTGACCTGATGAAGCTCAGCTTGGGCTTGATCAAGAGCGAAGCCCAAGGATGCCACCGCTTTTCCATGGTCCAACAAATGTGCTTCGTATGGAGCAATTCTACTGGACGAGGCCATCAGTTCTTTTGTCTGAGTAAATTGGATTTGTTAAAGTCATATATTTATACTAATCATGTGATCACTGTTCAACAGCTATATTAGCAACGGTCAAAATTCTTAACATAAAACCAATGAAGTTGATACTTTATATAAAATAAAGATACATTTAATTAGATCAACTGAGATTTCTATTAATGAATCATTTGGTCGTTACAATATTCCCCCTTTAAGAAATTTCTCCCTCGAAATTTTCCTTTTCCCACACAAAAACAAATGTGGGTAAAATAGCTTCATCATATCCTCTAATTCCCAAGTCGCTTCTTCAAACATGTGGTTTCTCCACAACACCTTGACGAGGGGCATTGTCTTATTTCTTAGAACATCCTCTCTATAATCTAATATCTTCACTGTTTTCTCCTCATTAGAAAGAACGTCTTCCAATTGTACCACCTCAGAAGAGATTAAATGTGAAGGGTATGGTATATACTTCCTTAAGCGGTATACATGAAAGACATCATGCCCCTTGGTAATGGTTGGTGGAAGTGCTAGTTGATAGGCCACAACCCCAACACGATGAAGAATCTCGAAGGGGCTGATGTACCTTGGACTTAACTTCCATTTCTTTCCAATTCTCATGACCTTTTTCCATGGAGATATGCGTAGAAACACCTTGTCTCCAACTTTAAACTCAAGTTCTCATTGATGATTATCTTCGTAACTCTTCTGTTGACTCTGGGCTGCCTTGATATGTTGCTGAATGGTTTTCACCTTCTCCACCATTTCATCGACCATTTCTGGTCCAAGCAGCTTACGTTCACCGACCTCATCCCAACATGCTGATGTTCTACATCTTTTCCCATACAGGGCTTCATATGGTTCCATTTGGATTCTTGAGTGGAAATTATTATTATAAGAGAACTCAACCATAGGAATATTTTGATCCCATCCTCCTTTAAAGTCCATTGAGCATGCTCTCAACATGTCCTCAAGTGTTTGGATAGTCCATTCAGATTGGCCATGAGTTTGAGGATGATAGGCCGTACTGAAGTTCAGTTCAGTATTCAGAGCATGTTGAAGACTCTTCCAAAACATAGAGGTGAATCTTGGATCTCGGTCAGACACAATAGATAGTGGTACTCCATGAAACCTTACCACTTCCCTGATATATATCTGTGCCATTTTATCCAAAGAGAAATCCTCCCAAATAAAAATGAAGTGTGCAGTCTATGTAAGACGATCCACAATAACCCAGATTGCATGGTTTCCTTTGGATGTCCTTGGAAGTCTGGTGAAAAATTCCATGGTGATGTTATCCCATTTGCATTTTGTTATGGGAAATGGTTGCATCATCCCCTTAGACTTCTGCCTCTCTGCCTTCACTTGCTGACACACCAGGAACTTTGATTTTTATTCATCGATCTCCTTCTTCATATTATCCCACCAAAAGTTTTCTCAGAGATCTCGATACATCGTTGTGCTCCCTGGGGGAATAGAGAAATTTGAACTATGTGCATCATCCAAAAGATCCTTCTTTAGCTCCGGATGTGATGGAACACATAGTCTTTTCCCAAACCGCACAATTCCTTCTTCATTAACATTAAACTCTGAGGATTTCCCTTTTTCGATAGCTTCCACTTTTTCAGGAATTCCGACATCATCCTTTTGAGCATCCTTTAACCTTTCCAAAATATATGGTTGAGCAATCATTTGTGAAAGTATTGATGGTGTTCCCTTCTTTATGACTCCCACGTCCATCTTCATCAAGTCTACGAATATTGGATCCTTCTCAATTCTCATCATTGATAGAATCGCTGGATCCTTTCTACTAAGGGATTCTACCACCTTGTTTTCTTTCCCAGGGTGGTAATGGATTGAGCAGTCATAATCCTTGATGAGCTCTATCCATCTTCTCAGGCGCATATTAATCTCTTTCTGTGTGAATATATATTTATGACTCTTGTGTTCAGTATATATCTTACATTTCTCTCCACAGAGATAATGCCGCCAGATTTTCAAGGCAAAGATCACCGCTTCCATCTCCAGATCATGCATTGGATAATTTCACTGATGGATTTTCAACTACCTTGAGGCATAGGATATCACTTTATCATTCTGCATTAGCACACTATAAGGCCCCAGCCTTAAACAATACTTAATCTTGAGATATTTCAAGAATACACCTTGAGGATCTTTTCAAGTTTAGATTTTTAGAGAATTATATCATAAAACATGCATTCCATCCAACATTTAAACAACATGGTTACAATAAAAGATAGTATTCATTTTTCCCATCAACATAAACATATTTAAAATAAAACATGGATTTTTTCATGACACTTCCTTGACACTATCATCAAATCATGTACCCTTCCCTTGACCTGTGAAAAACATTTCAAAAACTTGGGATGAGCATAAAAATCTCAGTAGGGGATATAAAAATATGGAAAGGAAAAATGAGTACATCTATAAATAAGAATCAATGAAATCATACTCTACTCATAAAACATAAGCACTTTAACATACCTCATCAAATCATGAATAACACATAGAAATCATAAGGCATAATGGTATAATGAGGCATTCATAACATTTTTACGTAGGGAGTAACCCTCTTGGTTACATTTGGAATACCCATCATTGTATATTCTCTAAATCTCTTCGGAGAAACCTTAACGTTTAACCCCTTCGCGTTACCCAATGCATTGGAGAGCTATATCGGGCTCACCCGCCCTTATTTTATCATGGAACCATCCATTTTAAAAATAATTCCCAAGAACCATATCATAAACGTATCACATAAAACATGAATAAAGGAAACATAACATTTCCACATTTCAATCACAATATAACATTTTAGGATATTGAAATAATGATTCCATTCAAAAAACCATTTAAAACATTTAATAAAGAGATTTTTGAAATAAAGTGTCCCATACCACCTTGAAGATTTTAACATTTTAAAACATTAATATCCATATAAATAAATCCTTATAACCATTTTGAAAACATGGATATTAATAAGAGAAAATAATTAATACATTTAAAGCGATATTTTGTTTAAAGGGTTTTTACCAAATATTAGAGACAATTCAATACAATAATTGAGGAATAACATTTAATCATAACTTTATAATATCATGAGAGTAAATGGATTCATGATATAATATTCAAAAGGACAGTATATACACCATATAAGATTGAATTGGTTCATAACAACAATGAAGTCTCAATAGAATTGTAAAATGTGATGAAATCCCTTATAAAGAAGGTATCCTAAAATTGAGGATAAATCAATCTCAAAATTATTTGTGAAAAATATAAATACACCAAATATAAGTGGATATTATGTTTAAAACAATAAAATTTCATTGACACATATTCAAAGGTTGACATATTCAATAATTACATGTTGAACCCAAATAAATCAAAATTGGGTTAAAAAGTTCCCTTTGTAAAATTCGACAGCCTAACGACTTCACTTAAAAATTCAGAAAATGAGTTCATGAGAGATAAAAAGTGTATCTCATCACTTGGACATAAAATTTACATCAATAAAGACATAGAAGAACATATACCAACATAATATTATGTGAATTAAATGACTTAACAAATAAGTCTTTTAAAAAGAAGAGGGTGAAAGGTTCCCTTACCGAATTGGGTAACATTCGAAACGTACACCCCATTGAAGAAGTGCCATACAATGAATATGTAAATACCCATAAATGGAATTATATTAAAAAAGTAGTATAATAATGGGCAGTACATACACCACTCAAAGGAAATGGTGGAAAATGTAGCATAAATCTCACGGGAATAAAAGTGAGATGAAAAATACATTACGAAAACTCGGCAGCCTAACAGCGCCACTTAAAACATAAAAAATGGAATGATGAGATAAAATAGGGTCTCTCATCATATAAAAATAAAATTTACAGAAATAGGAATATAAAATAACATCCCCCAACATAACAAAGAGGTGCTTAAAAGAAGTGACATAAAGGAGAGTACTTAAAAAGAAAGGGAGGGGTAAGATCCCTTACCTCAAGTCCGACATGTCTTGTTCGTTTCATTATATTCCTGAATAATAAACATTGGTAAATTTATAAATTCTTAAGGACATCCTTTAAAAATTATTATTCAGTTCATATCACATATTATAATGTTATAATAATTGTTTAATAATTTTAGTTCATATCAGATGTTTTTGCCGATGTTTGGTACATGAGTTAAAAAAAGAACTTGCTTGGAAATGATTGCCCGTGTAGTTATAAGTAAATCATTTAAAGAATAGTATTAGTTATTAAAATATCATATATATCTACTACATATTCATTTTATACTATTCCATAAAATTTGGAGATAAAAAATGAAAAGCACCATTCATGGAGACGGTACGCATGAACGCTGCTTTCATTTTTTTTGTTATATTGATGGAATTAAAAATAAATGAGATATATATATAAATTATAATTCCATTATAATTTTTATTTTATATAGGTCACATATGCTTATTAATTTCATTCTTTATACATTCCATGTATTGAATTAATGAGTCACATCACTTGAGGGGGCAGTATTCCACACTTCCTTGTATGAAATTATCGCATTTTCACAACATGAAAAGAATAAAGGTAAGTTTTAAATATAAAATACAGAAGCATATAGTAAACTTAAATAACATATATATCATATATAAAATACAGGGACATCATAATGGCCACCTTTAAAGGTGTTAAAAGAGTATTGAACAATCATCGTTTCGTGAGGCAGAAAATCACCAACCACAAAAACAGAATGTTCTTTAACAATTAGACGATTTTGTGTGTAAGTGTAGCTTGAATACTTCAAATAACAAAATCCTAGTATATTTAAGATACTTTTTTTGTTACAAAAGAAAAGAATAAAAATAGTTTAGGGGGTTGGAGAAGAAAAATAAAAAATAATAACACAAGAGAAAACACTACCTTTAGAACGGGTAACTCTCTTTGATTTAAACTAAAAGGCTTCCTTGGAAAGGATTCTGCCTAATGTGAGGATTCAATGATGAATAGAGGGATGTGGAGAGACAAAATGGGTAGGGGTTGGCCGATCCAAAGGCTTTGGAAGTGTGGGTAAGGTTGTAGAGATGGGGGCCTTTTATAAGACGAGAGGAGGGGCACTATTGGAAAGTTAAGAAAATATAAATTGTTATAGAATGATTTTTGGACAAAAAAAGGTCCCAAAATTATAAATTTTGAGGATAAGGTGATAAGGATTCTAAATCCACCCATCAAATAGGTTTTTGACAAGTGTAGGTCTTAGATTTTACATTATATTTTCATTTTATTTAAATCGTTTAGTAATGAGGTAATTGTTGCATCATCATGGTGTCATAAATAATTTAATATATTTAATGTCTAAAAATTATAAAAAATTATCATGATGTGGTAAAATTTCATTTAAAAGAAAAATCAGTTTTTTAAGTACCACATAGTGGTTTCACTATTCAACAAAATTTGAAGTATTTCAGAAAAATACCAAAACTTCAACCTAAACTATATTTGATATTCCAAATTCAAAAATGATTACTATTTTAAAAAATTCAAATAATATAAGTTACATTAATTAATTTAATAATTAATTCCTGCTGTCATGACAAATAGCGTGTTCTTATGAAACAATATATATCATAAGATTGACAGTATTTTAAGTCCAATTTCAAAGTGATATTAATTCCAATGACCACTATTAGATTAAATGGTAAAAATATATTATAATTTCACTTTAAACCCAATTCAAAAGATAATCTAATCATATAAATAAATTAGATAATAAAGAGCTTTTGAATTAAAAAACAACATTTTCACTATTCAAAAAAAATTAACTATATCGGAAAAATACCAAAAATTTACAAAAAGTAAATTTTGATGTCCCGATTCTATAGAAGAATTTTATTTTTTCAAATATGACACATAAAATATTCAAAAATTGTATTTAAAAGAGGTTCTCCACGAAAAGGCGGTTAATCGACCTTTTAAAGAATATTAGAATGTTTGCGCTTAAAATTGGATTCATTCACCTTTTTAATCCTCTAACATTTATTGTAAAGAGTAAAAATATTTTACAAACATATATAATCATTTTTTAGTTAGTTCTGTTCATTCCCTCCATTACAACGGCTAGGCGTTAACTACCATTTAATATAATACTATTTTATTCTTAGAGTGCAACGTAAGATTCCCAAGAAACTCATTGTTGCGTATTGGGTACGCCATCGAGCATAGCATCCCCTTTAAAGTAATATTAATATTTTATTCACAAATATGGATAAATGTGAAAATGTAAAATTCTTTATTTACCTGGGGTGTTACATCCTTCCCCCATTTTGGGAATTGCATCCTTGCAATTTTGAAATTGGTCTTGGAAACATCATTGGAAATCCCACATTGGAACAATAGTCGGTAAAACAATCACTTTAAAAGAATGAAAGTGAAGTACATAGGTCACCCGAGTTAACCCATACATGGATTACATGTAGAAAAACATTGATATGGAAGAAAAAGCAAAGGTTCATGTTCTGAGGGAGTGTGACAGAAACCATGTTTAGGAGAAAGTTAACCACAAGAAAATCACAATCATGTGGTGGGTTAAATGGTGTTCAATTCCCCAGTATGAAAAGTTAATAGACAAAATTTTTGTTTTAAGTTACTTTTCATTGAGGAATTTATTTTTGATCTTATGGAAAAATATTTACTTTTCATGTTGACTTTCAACTTTTACTAGATTTCTTACACAAAGTAATACTTTCCACAAATGATGAGTATTTAAGAAGACTTGTTCACACCAAGAGTACTATAATCGACATCTAGAAAATCACCTAATCCAAAAAAGAGGACTATATATTTCCCATGTATTTATACCCTTACCAAAACCAAAATTATTAGAACAAGATCAGATAATCCAGAAAAGTATAACCCTTTATAAAAAGAAAATCTATTCTTAATCCCCAAAATTTTTCCAACAAAACCCAAAGTTCAACAAAGACCATTAGTTAAACAATTTGTCCATAAAATTCTTCAAAGTAATCCAAACAATGATTGAAACCAAAATATTTGAAGGATTTAATCACATAGTCTTCCAATGTACAAATTAACACTTATCTCCAAATAACATCAGTTTCTTTTAAAGTCTCATATTGAAATGTAATTAACCTAATCATATATCCTCCATGATAGGTTAATAATTTCCATAGATAACCCAAAATCAACTTACTCTTAATTCAAAAAATCATCTAACCATATTAACTGTGGAATTCAAGTAGTCCAGTGTTAGGTGATAAATACGAGTCACATTTTGGTTGTGGGTTCGATTCCCACCACTTTGTCCGACGCGACGGTTTGTCACACGGTTTGCGTGTTTTCCTTTTTATAAAACTCCAAAAATAATCCTAATTTTTTTAAACCTCAATAGTATCCTTATACCTCTCATTTTCATCCAAATTCGTTACGATCTCAACATCGTAATTCTTGATGTCTTATTTCACCACCATAAGATAAAATAAAACGATTCCCAAAATGAATAACATCGTACCTTGGTCATGGCGTCCATTCGGTTTCATCATCATCTTGCTCACTTAGGTATAAGTCCTATGCATTAAAACAATGATTTAGGGATCCTTCAAAATCCTTTTCTTCCACCATCCAAATACATCTTGTACAACATGGGTCATATGCGTGTTCATAGAGAAACAGTTTTGGAAAATAATCATGTATGACATATAATTCCAAAACATCTGATAAAACATGAATTCTATAAAATAGTTGGATAGAATTTGAGTTAAAAATTAATGTTATTGCTTCTTTTAAAATACCATATGTATGTGCTGAGAGACTATATTTTAAAAGTAATTATAAATAGGTTCTGGAAGGGTCTCCTTCCTCAGCACCATTTTTAAAATCATAATATGCTTCAAATTCTTGTGATAAGGTAAAATATTTGAAAATACCTTGATAATATTTACCTTTCTTGAAAATATGAGAATATTGTGAAAATAGTATTTGTCTAAAAACAACCCATGATCCATGATTATAACGAGGTATAGTGGAGGTGTTTGATATCTCAAACAACTTCTTGCAAGTGAGTTGTATGCTGAAAAAGTTTCACAGTCATCCGAACATGACTTTGCAATAATTATTGCAAGCATGTCATTAGGAAACGATAGGAATGTCGTTTGAGATCCTTCTCCTTCCATTCGTAACTGACTTTACTTGACCTGAAAAAAGTTATAAAACAAGGATTTAACTAAAATAATAGATATAGGGACTAATCATGTGTCTAACAAAAACTCGTAATCCTTAATTTTGTCTAAACCAACCTCTAATACCAACTATAAGGCCCCAGCCTTAAACATTACTTAATCATGAGATATTTCAAGAATACACCTTGAGGATCTTTTCAGGTTTATAGTTTTAGATAATTAGATAATAAAACATGCATTACATCCCACATTTAAACAACATGGTTACAATAAAATAGAGTATTAATTTTTTCCCATCAACAGAAACATATTTAAAATAAAATATGGATTCTTTCTTGACACTTCCTTGACACTATCATCATATCATGTACCCTTTCCTTAATCTGTGAAAAACATTTCAAAAACTTGCGATGACAATAAAAAGCTCAGTAAGGGATATAAAAATATGGAATGGAAACATGAGTACATGTATACATAAGAATCCATGAAATCATACTCTACTCTTAAAACATAATCACTTTAACATACCTCATCAAATCATGAATAACACATAGAAATCATAGGGCATAAAGGTAACATGAGGCATTCATAACATTTTTATGTAGTGAGAAACCCTTTTGGTTACGTTTGGAATACCCATCACAGTATATTCCCTAAATCTCATTCGAGAAACCTTAACGTTTAACCCTTCACGTTACCCAATGCATTAGAGAGGTATATCGGGCTCACCACCCTTAGTTTATCATGGAACCACCCATTTTCATAACAATTTCCAAGAACCATAAAATAAACGTATCAAATAAAACATGACTAAAGGAAACATAACATTTCCACATTTCAATCACAATATAACATTATAGGATATTGAAATAATTAATTCATTAAAAACCATTTTCAAAACCATTTAAAACATTTAATAAAGAAATTTTTGAATCAATGTTTCCCATACAACTTGAAGCTTATAACATTTTAAACCATTAATATCCTTATAAATAAATCCTTAAAACCATTTTGAAAACATGGATATTAATATGAACAAATCATTAAATCATTTAAAGCGATATTTTGGTTAAAGGGTTTTTACCAAAATTAGAGACACTTGAATACAATAATTGAGGAATAACATTTAATCAGAACATTATAATATCATGAGAATAAATGGATTCATGATATAATATTCCAAAGGACAGTATATACACCATATAAGAGTGAATTGGTGCATAACAACAATGAAGTCTCAATTGATATGTAAAATGTGATGCAATCCCTTATAAAGAAGGTATCCTTAAATTAAGAATAAATCAATCTCAAAATTATGTGTGAAAAATATAAATACACCGAATATAAGTGGATATTAAGTGTAAAACAATAAAAGGTCATTCACACATATTCAAAGGATGAAATATTCAATAACTACATGTTGAACCCAAAGAAATCGAAATTGGGTTAAAAAGTTCCCTTGGTAAAATTTGACAGCCTAACGGCGTCACATCAAAATTCAGAGAATGAGTTGATGATAGATAAAAATGGTATCTCATCACTTGGACATAAAATTTACATCAATAAGGATATATAAGAACATATACCATCATAATAATATGTTAATTAAAATACATCACAAAAGAAGTCTTTTAAAAAGCGGAGGGTGAAAGGTTCCCTTACCAACTTGGGTACCTTTCGAAACATACACCCCATTAAAGAAGTGTCAAAAAAATAATTTGTAAATACCCATAAATGAATTTATATTACAAAAGGAGTATAATAATGGGCAGTACATACACCACTCAAAGGAAATGGTGGCAAATGTAGCATAAATCTCACGGGAATAAAAGTGAGATGAAAAATCCCTTACGAAAACTCGACAGCCTAACAGCGCCACTTAAAACATAAAAAATGGATTGATGAGATAAAATAGGGTCTCTCATCATATAAAAATAAAATTTACAGAAAGAGGAATATAAAATAACATCCCCCAACATAACAAAGAGGAGCTTAAAAGAAGTGACATAAAGGAGAGTACTTAAAAAGAAAGGGAGGGATAAGATCCCTTACCTCAAGTCTGACATGTCTTGTTCGTTTCATTATATTCCTGAATAATAAACTTTGGTAAATTTATAAATTCTTAAGGACATCCTTTAAAAATTATTATTCAGTTCATATCACATATTATAATGTTATAATAATTGTTTAATAATTTTAGTTCATATCAGATGTTTTTGCCGATGTTTGGTACATGAGTTAAAAAAAGAACTTGCTTGGAAATGATTGCCCGTGTAGTAATATGTAAATCATTTAAAGAATAGTATTAGTGATTAATATATAATATATATCCAGTACATATTTATTTTATACTATTCCATAACATTTAGAGATAAAAAATGAAAAGCACCGTGCATGGAGACGGTAGGCCGTACGTACGCATGAACGATACTTTCATTTTTTTGTCATATTAATGGAATTAAAAATAAATGTTATATATATATACATTATAATTACATTATAATATATATGTTATATATGTAACATATGTTCATTAATTTCATTCTTTATACATTCCATGTATTGCATTAACGGGTCACATCACTTGAGGGGGCGGTAGTCCACACTTCCTCATATGAAATTATCGCATTTGCACAACATGAAAAGAATAAAGGTATGATTTAAATAAAAAATACATAAGCATATATTAAACATAAATACCATGTATATCATATATAAAATACAGTGAAATCATAATGTCCACCTTTAAATGTGTTAAAAGAATATTGAATAATCATTATTTCGTGACACAGAAAATCGCCAACCACAGAAACAATATGTTCTTTAACTATTAGATGAAGGTGTGTGTAAGTGTATCTCGAATACATCACATAACAACATCCTAGTATATTTTAGATACTGTTTTTGTTACAAAAGAAAAGAATAAAAAGAGTTTAGGGGGTTGGAGAAGCAAAATAAAACATAAGAACACAAGAGAAAACACTACCTTTAAAACTGGTAACTCTCTTTGATTTAAGGTCAATGGCTTCCTTGGAAATTATTATTCCCAAATTTAGGCTTCAATGATGAAGAGAGGGATGTGGAGAGACAAAATGGGCAGGGGCTGGCCGAGCCAAAAGCTTTGGAAGTGTGGTTAAGGTGGTAGAGGTGGGGGCCTTTTATAAGAGGAGAGGAGTGGCACTCTTGGAATGTTAAGATAAGATACATTGTTATAAAATGATTTTCAGAAAAAAGGGTCCCACAATTATAAATTTCGAGGATAAGGTGATAAGGGTTCGAAATCCACCCATCCAATTGGTTTTTGGCAAGTCTAGGTCCTAGATTTTACATTATATTTTCATTTTATTTAAATCGTTGAATAATGATGTAATCGCTGCATCATAATGGTGTCATAAAAAATTTAATATATTTAATGTCTAAAAATTATAAAAAAATATTTTGATGTGGTAAAATTTCATTTAAACGAAAAAACTGTTTTTTAAGTACCACTTAGTGGTTTCACTATTCATCAAAAATTAATGTTTTTCAGAAAAATACAAAAACATCACCCTAAGCTATATTTGATATTCCGAATACAAAAATGATGTCTAATTTACAAAATTAAAATCATATATGTTACATTAATGAATTTAATAATTAATTCTTGTTGTCATGACAAATAGCGTGTTTTTATTAAACAATATATATCAAATGATTGACACTTGTTTAAGTTCAATTTCAAAGTGAAATTAGTTCCAATGACCACTATTGGATTAAATGGTAAAAATATATTCTAATTTCACTTTAAAACCAATTCAAAAGGTAATATAATCATATTAATAAATTATATTAAAAGGAGGTTTTGAATTAAAATACAACATTTTTCACTATTCGCTAAAAAATGCACTTTATCGAAAAAATACAAAAAATTTACACAATGTAAATTTTGATGTCTCGATTCTAAAGAAGAATTTAATTTTGTCAAATATAACACATAAAATATTCAAAAAGTGGATTTAAAAGAGGTTCACCATCAAAAGGCTGTTAATCGACCTTTTAATGAATATTATAATGTTTACGCTTAGAATTGGATTCATTCACATTTTTAATCCTCTAAAATTTATTGCAAAGAGTGATAATATTTGACAAACATATATAATAATTTTTTAGTTAGTTTTGTTCATTCCCGCCATTACAACGGCTAGGCGTTAACTACTATTTAAAATAATATTATTTTATTATTAGAGTGCAACGTAAGATTCTCAAGAAACTAGGTGTAGCGTATTGGGTACGCCATCAAGCATAGAGTCCCCTTTAAAGTAATATTAATATTTTATTCCCAAATATGGATAAATTTGAAAATGTCAAATTCTTTATTTACATGGGGTGTTACACACACATCCAAAGCCCTTCTTCGAAACATCAACGAATACCACAAAACCACCCCACTTGTGGGTAAAGTGAGAACAGGTGCAGTGATAAGCCTCATTCTCAACTCCTTGATGCATTCTTCGCATTTATCACTCCATGAAAACTTTACTCCCTTTCGAGTTATCTTGGTAAGAGGGTTGGACTATCGTGAGAAATTTCTCACCCATCGTCGATAATATCCAACTAACCCCATGAAGCTACGGATATTCGTTACCAATGTTGGCCTCGGCCATCCCTCAATTGCATCTGTTTTGGAGGGGTCCACAGATATCCCATTACTTGTGATGATATGACCCAAGAATGAGACCTCCTTCCATGAGAACTCACACTTTCTGTACTTTGCATAGAGCTTATCCTTGCGCAAAGTCTCTAGTATAGTTTTTAAATGCTCCTCATGATCCTCCTTGGTTTTTGATTATATTAGAATATCATCTATAGAGACTACCACAAATTTTTCTAGGCAATCTCTAAAGAATCTATTCATCAATTCCATGAATATTTCTGGAGCATTGGTGAGTCCGAAAGGCATTACTATGAATTGATAGTGCCAGTACCTTGTATGAAAAGTAGTCTTGGGGACATCATCCTTCTTCTCCCATACTTGATAATATCCCGACCGCAAATCCACCTTGGAGAAGTATTGTGCTCCATGCATCTGATCAAAAAAGTCATCGATTCTTGGGATATGATACTTTTTCTTTATTGTGATTTAGTTAAGTTCCCGATTATTGATGCAAATTCGCATTGACCCATCCTTCTTCTTGACAAAGAGGACTGGTGCACCCCATGGTGAAGCAATTGGACATATAAACCCTTTATACAGATTCTCCTATAGTTGTTTCTTCAGCTCTTGAAGCTCTATTACAACCATTCAATATGGATTCTTGGATATTGGTATCACCCCAGGTATATGTTCAATTGAGAACTCAACATTTCTTCTAGGAGGAAGACCAGTCAGTTCATCGGGAAACACTTCTACGAATTCCCTCACAATAGGAATTTCATCAAGGATGGTTTTTTTTGGACTCAATCATCTGAGCCAGATACGCATGCTTATAGGGCAGTAATATCCATGCTTGAGATGATGGAGCTAAAGGATATTCATCATCCTCCTGGAACTTGTAAAGAATCGGGGGCGATTCTCCATATCGAGTGTGATTTCTCTCTCGTGACAATTTATATTGGATCTATATAAGGAAAGACAATCCATGCCAAGCATTGCATCAAATTCCACCAGAGGGAGTATGACGAGGTTTGCCGGGAAATTCAATCCACAGATTATAACAAGGGAGGACTTATATTCATGGGATGAAATGATTTCCCCATTTTCCGTAATCACCGACATCTTTACTTCCATGATTTGTGGTGGTGCTGGGATTGTTCTACTAAACTTTCGAGATTTAAGAGAATGTGTAGAACCAGAATCAAAATGTACATTCACTATTCTTGAATAAATAACTAGCATAACTATCACCGCATCGTTTTCGGGGTTCACTTCGGTAGAATTGAAGGAAAAAGCTCTTCCATGCTGTCTTGGAGGTTGTTGGTTGCCTCCGAAAACCCATGGATTAGGGAACTGATTTGCAAAATGACCCGGTTCATTACATTTGTAGCATTGAACAACTTGTTGAGGTTTGAACGGAGCATTCCTCTCCTCTGTCGTAGCCGCGAGTCCTTCTTGTTGATAGTTAACAGCTAGGTGCCCTTATCTTCCACACCTAAATCATTTTCTCGTCCCCTTAAGGCAATTTCCAGGGTGTTTCTTTCCGCACTTTTGGAAAGTAGGGTGCTGGATCTTCTTAGAACCATTGGATTTATCCATCAGACCACCAACATTGAAATCCACCTTGCGCTTCTTGTCCCCATGATACCCCTGTGATTCCCCAATCTCCATTTCGACCTTGAGGGCACATCGCACAATTTCCTCATAGCTATCGAAGTCATGGATCGCTAATGCTTTCCGCAAGCTAGGCTTTAGCCCACCAAAGAAGCGGTCAACCTTGCATTCGGGGGGTAACGACAATGCCGGAAGCGTATCATGCAAGCCTTGTGATGTTTTCCTCGTACGCTCCAATAGATTCTTCATATTTTTTCTTGAGGGAAAGGAAGTCCCTTTCCATCTTAAGCCTGAGGGTGCGTGGAAAATATTTATCAAAAAACATCTAATGGAAATCCTTCCAATCTAAATCCTCGATCTCCTCCTCAGGCTTCGTTTCTTTTATCAATGTCCACCATTGATCAGCTTCACCCTCCATACGATAAGACTCTAAGAGAACATTCTCCTATTCAGAACATTGGAGGATGGATAATATCATTTCAATGTAAGTGATCCATTGTTCAACGATCATGGGATCGGATGATCCAATAAAAGTAGGAGGCCTTTGTCTCATGAAGCTCTCGATAGAGACTTGTTCTTTCTTAGGGGGTGGGGGTTGAACGTTCCTCTTGACTGATGTTTCTATTCAAAACTTGAGTTAGCTGAGAGTGAAGCGTGACAAAGATCGTGATTCCCGCTCCCATTGGATTTGGCATCTCATTAGTACAGTCATCACACTGATTTTCACAATGGTTTTTAGCCCGAGTCCTCCTATTACCGGCCACTGGCTAGAATAAAAGTAAAGTTAGGGGTAACACATAAAGGGTAATCCAAAGACAAAAGTTGATGACTTATAAAAAAACTTTCATTTCCTTAACTCATGAGTCTATAGGCTTCAATCTAGGATTTTCATGATCTACTTTCTAACATATATTCTTAGGGGCATTTTTTTTAATTCCCTTAATAAGGGTTCATACTAATCTTGTGAATTTATCAAAACATATCCCCCAAGAGTGTCATAACCAAGAGTGCAGCAGAGCCCGTTGTCGTGCAGCAGTTTCCGTTTGAGTCTAGCTCAAAGCGGTGTTCTCGGGTTTTACCCCTAGGATACATCTGTGCCCGAGCTGCCTCTACATGCTCATATCCAGACAAGGATTTATTTGTTTGGTAAACCACTTACTCAGTAATTACCAAAACATAGGGATGTTTTTATTATACATAGTCTTGTATCTAAGGCTTTACTAGGGTTTCCTAGTCCCAAAAATAACTAAACCTATCCTCTGTTACCAACTATGACAACCATGATTTTTATTAAAAATTAAACATGATTTATTACATAAAACTTCTCTTGATAGAACAAAGAATATCAAGAGGTTTAGTGTATTTGGTGCTTAGGATCATTACATAAAAACATACAACATGAAATACAACTTCATTATTGAAAACATCCTTTACATGACCACTACATTCCCTCATACTTAGCATTGTAGGGGATAAACTGAGGACATGCCTAAGAAAAGGGTGAGAAATAAAGCCCAGTAAGGGAGTACATATGGAATAACATGAGGAGTAAAATACATGTTAAAACAATTGGAATATCAATTGATCATAAATGAAATATTAACATAAAGGCATGATAAAGCATGATAATCATAACATGGAAATGTGGCAACAACACTTAACATGGAATTAGCATGAGCCAAGGCTCATTGCACATGGAGAATGAGTAAATCCTCATTGCACATAAAGCACGATTAGACCCTCATTTCACTTGAATTATAATGAGTCAACATTCATTGCACATGACGTATCATGATACTATACATTACCCAATGCATTGGAGCGCTATAAGAGCACATCCTTCTTAAACATTTCATTTCATGCATAAGTGTGCCACATGGATCATAAAACATGGATTCATAAAACATAATCATTTATTCCATGATAAAGGAATGTGTAATACATACATGAAACTTTAAAATCAATATGTAAATTTGCATAAAGGTGAATATATTAGATGGAGAAATGGGCATGGTATTCACTACACAATGACATTGGCTTAGAAAATCGGTGTGATTTCGGCAGTAAAACAGCGTGACATAAGAATTCATAAAAAAAGGTTGATTAAAGAGAAATGGGTTCCTCATCATATTTACATGTAATGGACAGTAATTAGGTCATATAGATACATGTAACAACAATTTTAATGGAATTTATATTCATGATACAAAAGTATTGCTTGAATGTAAAAGAGGAGAGAGAAGTTCCTTTCGGAATTTCGGCATACTAACAGTGTACATGGGAGGCATTTATTGAGAGATAAAGGGTATCCCATAATTAAAAAATAAATAGGGAAGTATGAGGGAGGTAAGAAACCATACCCCAACATTTATAATTGAAATTAGAAGGGAAAACAACTTAAAGAAAATTGGACAAAAAATGAGAAAGGAAGAAAAATCCCTTACTTGGAAGTGTGCTTCCAAAGGATAGAGAGAGGCTTGTGAGAGGCTTCTTGGGAGCTTGGGGCACCTTGGGAGGATTCTAGAGTGATTAGATCAGGGGTTGGACTAAATCCAAGGGATTTGAGTGAGGATGAAGTAGGATCTTGGGTGGGTTTATATAGGAAATGTGAGGGAATTCTTTATTATTTAGGTTTGGGACCCCTTATATTAAATTACTCCAAACCACAAACCATCCCACAGTTTTTGCCCATGGTTTTTGGCACAGGGAAGATGAAAACAATATTTTATAAGGCCAAAGTTCGAAATTCTTAAAACAATAAGGTTTCTTATGTGGAGGTGAGTCACACTCCCATTGAAATTAATTTAAAAAGGCAAATTGTTGAATAAGTCTTGAGGGGTCCATTAATTCTTTGAAAAGTAATTCAAACAAACCCAAAATCACATTATTTTAATTTTAATACATATATTGGCCGAACATAAAGATTATATTATTTTTTTACATCACTATTAGGTCATTATGATGTCAGAAAACACATTATATATTTAAACGGTATTTAATTTTTACCCAAAAATTTGACTGTCTCAGAAAATTATGAAAAAATCACCATTGGATAATTTCGACGTCCTGATTCCAAAAGTAACATTTATTTTATATAAATAATTTTATAAATATGTGAATTTTCACTTTTAAAATAAAAACCGGCATTTATCGAAAATTCACTGGTTTTGACAGAAATGGATTTCAAACATTAATAAAATTTTTAATTTCATTCATAAAATTATAAGATCATTTGTATTAAATAAAAATTAATTTAATAAAATTATTATTTTATTATAATATTTTTTAATTCAAAAATCCATTAATTTAATAAAATAGATTTCTTAATTAAATAATAACTAAAAACACCATTTTTACTTTAAAAACTATTTACAATGTATCATGAATGACTAGAAATTGTATTCATTATTATATACAAAAAAACAATGTACCTGAACATAGTACTACTTATTTTTTACATAACCCCTTAAAATAGCCACATAAGACCTAAGGGTAAGGTGTGCAATGGTGACAGACTCTTGTGGTGGCTCAGATAACAGCGCTCGAGGGGTAATTTCAATCAACTTCCCCTTTTCCGGTAGAAGGTCACGTTCGAGCTTGACATGATAAAGATCAGCTTGGGCATGGTCAAGAAAGAAGCCCAAGGATGCCACCTCTTTTTCGAGCTCTGACAAATGGGCTTCATATGGAGAAATTCTACTGGGCGAGGCCATCGCTTCTTTTGTCTGAGTAAATTGGATTTGTTAAAGTCCTATATTTATACTAATCATCTGATCACTGTTCAACGACTATATTAGCAATAGTCAATATTCTTAACATAAAACCAATGAAGTTGACACTTTATATAAACATAAAGATACATTTAATTAGATCAAGAGGGATTTCTATTAATGAAACTTTGGGTCGTTACAATTAGCCTTTAACCCTTTACTTGTTCTCTTAAACTAACCCTAACTCAAATATTATTCATCCCAATGGTCGTGTAACCCTTCCCTATTATTTTGAAAGTGATCTAGAGGTTATTCTTTGTTATTTGATGACATATTCATAGGGTAATTATTCATTTATGACATTTTTTCAGAGTTCATCATAGATATTCAACCCTCTCTCTCATGGATTCTAATATTATGTTTTTTGTTGATATATCTACATAATTAAAAACGAATCATGGTTATATTTGGAATTTTCATTAAATTTGAAGATATCAGAGGTTATTTTCTGGGGTTTCAAACCAGTTTAATTAGTGTTTTATTGTCGTTGTGCATTTTCACCATAAATTCCTAGGAATTTAGCTTCACTATTGATTCCCCTTTTTATTTTATTAGTATTTTATTCTTTTATATTTGATTATGATTTTTATCAATGGTTGATGGAAAATAGATTTTGTGATAACTTATGGTATAGTGGGGATTTTTGTGTTTTTGGAAAAGATGAATTTGGTTACTTGATTTAAAAATGTTGATTTTAAAATGGTCATTTTTTTCGATGCATGGATTTTTTTCGATTACGAGTTTTTTTATTAGAATGGTTTGTTGAAAATGATTCTTAAAGAAATATTGGTTTAATTGAAATGTTTTGTTGTTTTGGATTTTTGTAAAGGTTCGGTTTTATTAAAAAGATTGAATTGGTTTATTCATGTTGTATTTTCATGCCATTGGATTAAATGGTTGGTGATGAATGAAATCATATGGATAATGGTCATGAATGTACAACCATATATGTGATGTGTTATGGAAATGAAGTTCCACAATAAATGGTTACACCAAGAATGTGTGGTAGTCTGTGTAGTTTGAATGGGGGTGTGTTTCTATGTGATATTGAGTGGGTAATTTCAATTAAACTCAAAAAATCATTGGAATTACATGTTTGCAGACATTCATTAGAACTTTTTTGTTTCTTTATGAGAATATTTTTACCATGGGTGTTGATTTGTATTTGGATATAAACTAACTTCAATTTCTTTAAATAAATTAGTTTATATAATTTTTATAACATGTTATTTCTTAGTGGCGTGATTGGGGAAGTCAATTGGGGAATTCTTAATGAGTTTCATTCCCCACCCCTACTTTGGAACTTTTGTTCTTTTTCAGATATCATGTATTGAGACATATGATTGGGTAATGTATCACAGATCTATATTAGTACACAGTGAAACATTATATGTATTTTTGGAGTGGAGAATAGATCATGTTTGGAGCATTGGGTTATGTTTTTGAGACATTACATTTTATAGGTTTTGTCTTCAATTGTTTACTTTGTTGTTTGTTGGTCTTCTGTCATGTAACCATTTTTTAGTTTGGATTTTATATTAAATGAATTTATTGATTTATATAAACTCTTCTCATCCAATATGAATTATTCATTTGGTTATAGAATATTTTTTATGGTGGTTTTATTTTTTGAGGTCAAATCATTCCTCGTTTATTAATGATTCCCTAGGAATTTACTTCAAATGATTGGGTTTTGGGGATATAAAGTATGTCTAAGTATTGTATGTATTACTATGAAGCCAATTAATAGGGGATTAATTTTAACATTTTTATCAGTCTTGGATCTTAAATATATATATGTGGAACAAACAATATCTTCTTTTTATACCTTGAATAAATTGTTGACATCAATCTCTCAGTCTTGGAGTTAACAATTCAATATAGTGGATTCCTCAGGTGGGGATAGTATTTTTTAGTAGGATTGTAATGATTTGAAATAAATATCATAAAAAATATGGTTCTAATCATTTTTTGAAAAAAACCATGTCATCAGGGAGTCAGGTAGATAAGCATTTTTTGATAAACATGTAGAATATTAAATATCATTCTCATGATTTTATCCAATGATACGATAATGACATTAATTTTATAATTAAATTTATCATAGTATTCCTTATATTAATTTGAATAATGATTTTTTTGTGTGTAAAAGTTTAGATTATTTAAAATAATCAATGTTTTATTTTCAAATGTGAGATTTTGAAAAAGGAATGAATAGTTTTTTTGAATTTTGATTAATTTTTATAATCATGGGTTAATTTTTAAAAATGGTTGAACATGGATGATAATGAATTTTCGTAAAAAAAATTGAGATAGTATGATGTGGTAGTATTATAGATTTTAAATAATACAATTTATAGTGATTGAGATTTTTGGTGTTTGTTCTATATAGTAAGTGGAACTCGATTAGCGTCGTAAGAACCAACTAGAAAGAGGTTATGAAAATGTGGGGTAACCTGAGAGAAAGGTTAACTGACAGTTAGTTTAGATAAATGTCTAAGGGTTTCAGGCTACGAATATAAGGAACATGATGGATGAACCAGGGAAATTGTATAAGTATGTATTGTTCCAAATTCAAATTTCATCCACCATTTAGGGTTATTATTAACTAGAGAAGGTGTTGGTGTGGTTAAAAAGAATGAATATTATAATTGATTTTCCTATAACACTATAAGATTTGAAATTCATGTAAGGTACATATATGATTGATGAAATTCCATGAAAATGGTGAGGCATCACTGTTCATGATAAATTAGAATATGTCCTTGAACATGATTATTTTGATGAATTTTCTAACAAAAAATTTAATCCTAAAATGTTTCAGATTTATAGACAGATATATATCATTATATTGAACAAAGATATCCTCAAAAATATAATATTTTCATCTAAATTCCTCAACATAGTCTTCTCTTCACCCATTGGTGTTGCTAGTGAGTCCGTGGAGGAATACATCATTGAATCGTGCCTGAGGTAGGAGGTTCGCTCGAAGATTTTTATTATCCATATAATGATTTTAATAATGATGGTTAACATAATGATTGTGGAAATAGTGGAAATGGTATATTCTATGGGTGTAGGAAGTGTGTTGATAGATATGTGAAATAGTGGGGCCTATAATGATCATAGTAAGTGGGATAGTGGTACTAATTTCTATTGTAGTGGGATGACCTGTAATATGATAGTTATATTGGTGAATCATCCCAAAAGACTCAAGTTCACGATTTAATGTTTCTAGTATGGTTCAATTAGTCACATGAAGCATAATTGGATGACACCACATAGATAATGCATCAGTTGAAATTAGATTAGGAATATTCCATTCTATTTTCATGATTCTATGAGGTCTGGTGTTCAGGAAACTTCTCTAATGTTGATGTCATCATATGCTTCAATGATATGAGGGTAGAATAATACCTTTTATTAATAGAACAGTGCTAGCCATGGTAATTCTTGGAACACCATGACTCCCTAGTGAGTTTTATCTCAACAGGTAAACAAGGAAAAATGTTTCTTGACATGAAATTATTTGGAGCTAACAAAATTATAACGGATGATCAATCTAGACATTTGATGGTACGAGTTTCGATTATTTCGAATTATAACCCCATTCACAATATTTTATGATATTGGTTAATCCAATACCTTAATTTCGTCATGTTTTGTTGAAATAATGGGGTTAAAATTTGAGAATTTTCCTTCTATGTTGATATTGGATTCTCTCATAGGCCAAAGAGATTATCGATCCCTTACATGTAGTGGATGTTCTGTAACAATTGATGGATCTGAAAAAATATGTAATTGCCATTTTATTTTAATGGATGTCAATGATATAAGAATGTTTATGGATTGTTTGTAAACATTCATGGATCATATTGGTTTTTATACCAGAACAGTATGATTCCCAAATGAGGATGGTTTCAAGAATATCTTTAGAGGATAATAAAACGTGAAGGCAGGTGAAACAGGCTTGTTGGCACAAAAATTTGGAATGATCTCATTCCATATTTGGATTTGACTCTGTATATAATGAAATAAGCCAAGGATAATAGTTTTCTAATATTATTTGACCAGATTAATGTAGTTTATCATTAATATAACTCTATGATTCCACCCCATGAGAGAATTGGAGAAGAATATTGTTATTTTTATAAGGACCAAAACTATTTCCCATTAATCATATCAGATTAAACCAATAGAGTTAAGTTAATTGAATGTAATGTTGGAAGATATATAAAGATAGTGGTTCATTCGGCTTACCACATCATTTTGGGCAGCACCAGTCCTGTTTTTCAGAAAGGTTGAGGGAATTCTTCATTTTAATATAGATTATCTTAATATTTACAATATATGATAAAGAATATGTATCAATTTTCAAATAATTGAAGATATTTATAATAAATTGGAAGGATATCACTTGTTCTATTTGACTTTAATGTGACTAGGAGATCACCAATTACATTTTAGGAAAGTGGATATTTGAAATAAATTACCCATGTGACTATATGACCATTAAAAATATGAACTAATGCATTCTATGATCATAAATGAACCATCAACCTTTATAGAATTGATGAATCAAACATGAAAAGGTATCCAGAATATTTCATAGTTGTTTTTGTCAATGACATATTGGTGCATTCATGGGGAAGGTATGAGAATGAGAAACTCATTGTAAACATTATTGCGAATATTTATGGATCATCGTTTGAATTAGAAATTTTCAAAGACTGATTTTTGGATATTGGAGTTTGGTTTTATTAGCTATTTAAAATTCAAAAAGGTGATTTTATGGATCCATTAATGATAGTGGTTGTTATATATTAGAAACCACTAATCAATATCCTCGACAAAGGTAGTTTCATTGTACTAGATGATGATTACTAAAATTTTGGTCATTATTTATAATAAACAACATAGCCATGATATGTTTTAAATTGAATAATGATCCATGATAATTGAATGATTAACTTTATAATTATTTTCCTAATGATAAGGATTTCCTTCTATTAGCACCTATCATGATATTTTTAGAATCGGGACAAGGTTAAGTGGTGTATTGTGATGATTCCGGATTAGGATTAGGATGTGTTCAAATGAATTTACTCCATGTTATTTATTATGGATCAAAGATGTTAGGGTTTTCGTGAATAAATACCCATCACATGATTTGTAATCTTCTACCTTACTCCTCTCATTGAATACATGGAATTATTACCTAATTGGTGAGAAAATTACTATTTTTACGGATCATAGGAGCCAGAAACAGACATTCTCACAATGACATTAGAATCTATGAAATATACGATGGATGGAGTATCACAAAAATATTGAATTTAAATTAATGTATACGCTATGTAATGGAAATATAGTGGTCGATGAATTATGTAGAAATTCATATTACCAGTCAGAAAAATTGGATCCAGATCAGTTTGATTAAATGTCAGTCCTAGTAGACATGTACATAGATTGTGAAAACCGAGGAAGTGTTTAGTTTTTATTTCTACTGTTGGTGGTTCCATATTTGGTGAATACTCTTAATGAGGCATTGATATTTGATTCATAATCAATTTTATTTATCAAACTCAATGGGGGCATTGGGTCCGTAATATGGAAGGGAGTTTAGCAATGTGTTTTCAAAATAGAATGTTTATATATATGAATTTTTAAGAGAAACATATTCATGCTTACACAAATTCAATGTGGTTTGTTCATCGTAGAATATATGTGATGTTTATGGAGACAGATGCATAATATTTATGGAATTCTATGAAACAAAATGTGGATGAGTTTGTTTCTATATTATTAACATGTCAACAACTTAAGGAAGAACATTTGAAACCGGATGGTATGAAACAGTATTTACGTATTACATTTTCGAAATTAGTGTAGATATCTAGTGATTTTGTAACACTTCTTCCAGGAATGGTTTCAAAACATGATTTCAAATGGGTAATAGTGGATCAACTCCCAAAGTCATCAACTTTTAAATATATTCATGAATCCAATAGAGTGGAAGAATTTCAAAAAAGCTATGTAAGACATGTTTTAATGATTAATGAAATAATAGTTTCACTAGTTTATGAATGGGATCTATGGATTATTTATTGTTCATGAAATCCTTATTGAAAACAATTGGGACATAGGTTAATATGAGTATGGAATATCATCGTTATATGGTTGTGAAAACTGATAGGATGAAACAAACATTAGAGGAAATATTGTGGTCTTGTGTAATGGAATTTGGTGTCTCATGGGAGGAACATGCACTACTAGTGGTGTTCTCATATAACTATCGATACCATGACATGATACATGTGCCTTATATTGAATAAATTTAGGGTAATCCTTGTATTTGTCCATATTATTTGGTGGAAACTGGTGATACATTGCTAGTCATACCAATCCATGTCTATTAAACAACGTAGATGATTTTGTTGATCTTGAAATGGATTGTGGAAGGCTTGGAGTAATAAAAAGTCATATATTAATCATTTTTGTGGCCATTTACCATTGAGGTGAGCTATCATGTGTTTCTGAAAATACCACCATGTCATGGACATTGTAAAGTTGGAAATGTTGACGAAGATTTCTTGTCAATTCATTTGAAATTTTGAGAAACTATAATGAGTTTGAGTGGTGAAATATCGGTTGGAATTCCAATCATGGTTCCTTAATATGTACAATGTATTTCATTTATTTATGATGAAATATTATAATCATGATCCTGAACATTTTATTTGATTGGATCACATTGGCCTAGATCCAGATTCTTCATTAGTGAATGTGCCACTACATATTGTGGATAGGAAAGATAATTTCTTTATAGAGAAATCATCATTCAAGTGTGTGTTTTGTTAATACATATTCAGAATCAAAAATATACTTGGAACTAGATAATTAAATGAATTAGAAATGTCCAAAACTCTTTTAGATCAATTCTTTTCTCTTTATTATGATGATAGATGGACCAATGGTGGGGAGAATATACAACCCCCTCTTTTATGTAACTGTCCATTTCATTAGTTATTAAATTATGTAATGTGGTTGGCTGATATTTGGGAGGGTTAGGATGTCATTTTGAATGTTTGGTGAGATTTTATAAAGATTAATGGTTAGATAATGGTTAATTAAAACAATTAGACACTAATAAGAAACTATACACAGTGAGACATGGGATAAGGGGAAGGCACATAGTTAGATGCACAATTATCCCAAGTTATAAAGAAACCTTTGAGAAACCATGAAATGAAGTGCATTTATATGTTCCATGATTACTGTATTATCTTTCTAACAATGAGAGCCAAGAGTGTAATTTACTCCATGAGGTAGATGCTAGTGCATGGGTAGCGTACTGTTTTCCTAACTGTGCACATTTTAAAAACAAAATCCAAAAAGTGGATCTATGTTTGGATTTTCCATTAAACCCATCCTATTTCACCAAACTGACCGTAAATAGAGAATTATTCCTCCCAAATGATTTTTACCCCTTCCCTATCGAATAGGAAGTGATCTGAAATTGTTTTTCTGTAGCATTGAACCCTGATTATCATCATATGTCAATTTTTATAGCAATTTTTCTTATTTTTCATATATATACATTCATATATATCCTTGTATCTACGATCATGTTCCACTGTGGATATATCGAAGATTTCTAATTCAAATAATGAGTATATATTTCAAAGTTAATGATATGGGAAGAGATTTGATGTGAGTTTATAGTGATTCAACCTTATTTTGTTTTTGTGTTTGTGTCCTTCATTTATTTCATAAATTACAATGTAAGTGGCTTCAATATCGACTACTAAACATATGAAATGAATGATTTATTTGAAATTGTTTGTTTTTATTTCAATTGATGGTGACTATTTATAGCAATGATTAATTGAAACCAAATTTTGTGATGGTTTATGGTTTGTGGTATTATAAAAAATTTGGTGTTGTTTAGAAAAGGGAATTTGGTTAAATGAATATAAAATGATGTTTCTAAAATGGTTATTTATTTTTGATTCATAGAAACCTCTTCTAAATAAAATATATTTTTTAATGAATTGGTTTTTGGAAAATTTTATTTCAATAAAAAAATGGTTTTACAGTAATGGTTTGTTGTTATGGTTTTTAATATAGGTTTGTTTTTTTATATTGTTATATTTGTTTATAAAAGATTGAATTTGAATGTGGTTGGTTTAATGTATTACGAATTGATAGAAATATATGTATAATAATTAAGAATGTACCAAAATCAATGGGATGTGTTATGGATGTGAAGTACCACAATAAATTGTAACAAAAATCTTATATGGTTTTTAGTGTGTTGTATATTGGTTTCTATGGATATGTGATATTGAATGGGTATTTACAATTAAATTCATGAAACTAATGGAAGAACTTTTAATATTACATTCCCTAGAACATGGTGTTAATTTGATAAATTTGTTTTATCATTACACATGTTTTATATTTGATATAAATTATTTGCAATTTTATTTATAAATTGGGTTATATAAATATTCTCATCTGTTATATCGCAATGTCATGAGTAGGGATATCATTTGGGGAAATCCTAAAATTCTTCATTAGTAACCCCTTCATTGGAACATTGGTTATTTTTCATATATAATTTATAGAGAGATGATAAAATATAATGTATCACCATTATTTAATAGTGCATAGTGACACTAGGGATGTATATTGAAGTATGGAATATAACATGGTCGTATATTAGAGTTTTGATTTGGAATCATTGGTTTTTATGTGATGTCATACTATATTTATGTTTTTGTTTAGTTTTCCTCTAATGTGTTACTCTAATGTAGTTTGGAAGTGAAATCAATGGTATTTCATTAGTTATTTACATTTTTATCATGCATAATGATGTATTCATTTAGTTATGGTATGTTTGGTAGGATTATATTATTTTGAAACGAAAAATCATCCTCTAACTATTAATGTTTCCCATTATATTTATTTTCCTATTTTTGGATTCATGGGGATGTCGCTTAAGACAAAGGAATGTCCTCTAGCCTTAGAGATCCAATGAAAAGTGTAATATGTTATGTATGAATTATTGATTTAGGAGTAACCATGTATTTAGGAAATGTGTGGCTGATTAAACAATAACATATGTTGAGAAATATATCATTATCATAATTACATTAAACATTAGGCAACTGAACACATTATTATAGACTAACCACTGGTTTATACATCATTGGTTGGTGCCTACTATGTTATACTCACTCCCTAATCGGGATTCTATATTGGTACCTAAATAGACTCCAGGTTTCTTATACCAGCTAATAGAAAGATCCCTATGTTAGATGGATTACTTGGGATGTTGGATGTAGAATGGATGTGGGAACAGAAGAAGATTTTGGGACCCTATTTGAGTGTTTTTGTTATATCTTTATTTTTTTTAATTTACTCTTGACTCTTCTATGGCATGAAATTATTATAAAATTATTATATTGTCATTTTCCTTATCTTGGTATAATAATTTGATGTAATTATTTATTGGTTATGTGTTGTTATCATTATTATTTGCTATTTTTTGGAATCACTTATAAATTTCATAAGGTATGATGCTTTGATAATGATGATATACTATCTCCATGATAAATATTAGACCCTCATTGATATTTGTAAGCCTAAAAAGTACAAATACATGAATTTTAGGTCAGGTAACTAAATGGATCTATGTACCTCCATGGGAAAAATATGTCAGTTAGTTAAAATATTTTCATTATAATGTTAATGATGTTTATTTTTAAACTAATGAGTGGAAATTGAGTTAAAAAATACCTTACCATATGTTTCATTTTGGTTGAAAATGATTTGACATATAGTAATGTAGATTTCCAAAAAAATTATTAATTTCATCTTGAACCATGTCAAAATTTATAATATCATATTTTATTCTTTTATATCATCTACTTAATTTTTTTAAATAATCATTAATTAATTTCATGGATTTGGTTGTTGATTTCCCCATATTATTTTTTTGTTTTCGTATTACTTTTTTTATTAATTCCAATATTATATATGTTGTTTAATCTACAGAGTAATAATAATGACATAATTATCATATTTTTACATCAATTTTACATTGAGACCCAACTATGAAAGATGATTGTGAAAATTAATTATATTTGGATCATAGAAATGGTATGTCGTATGTACAAATTAGTAACTTTATCAATTTTCAATCATAATTACAAAAAAGTAGAATGTAATATAATACAAATAAATGAATATAAGAATATAATATATACATAGTAAAATACTTATATATAACATCCATGTGGTGTGGTTTTGAATATATTGTCATGTTGCTTTGTGAATGTGGTATTCAACATAAACATTAATGATGTTATCTTCATTATTTGATTGAAATTGAATGAAATAAAATTTGGTATATTAACATTATATAATGATAAATATTTCATGAATATAATAATGATTTCATTTATATCACCTATAATCATTTACTTTATCATTACAAACATTTATGTGAGGAGTTACTAAAAGATGAATCACATCACTTCGCACGGCAGTTCTCAGTCGTATAAACGGACAACATTGTCATATCTCTTATGGAATTGAAGTTATAAAATGAAAATATGTATATATATATATTATAAATTGTATTTATAGTTATAAATATGTTATAAATATTATATATATACATTATACCATAATCATACCCATCCTTCAGATGTGGAAATGGATAATAATTGACATTGTTTCATGGATTGGTAGTCATCCATACCCATGAACAATGATTTCATACACCATTAGATTTAATTGGAAATGGTTTTAGGTCACTAATTTAATATTATTAAATACTCTTACATGAATGATAATGTGGATATAATATTATCACAGTGTCATATAAATTTAAGGAGACATAGAAATAAGTATTTTAAGGACACTAATTGAAACACATTACATCTTCATTGGTATCCTTCATAGGTTTTCACTAAATCCTTCCTAGGTTGACATTTATCCAATAAAATGGTTTATATGATTTTGTTATGAATATTTTTTAGTGATTATTTTAGGGTTTATATGATCTAAATGGCATTATTTGCGTCATGAAGTGTAAGGAGTGAGTTCCCTTTAATAGTTGATGAGGAGTGCCATTATTGTAAACACAAAAATTATTCACTAGATAGAAGTAAATATTTACTAATGATGATAAATAATAGATATTTAAATGTTTTTAGTGGTAATATTTCAAATAATCACCTGAACTACATTATTAAATATAAATATAAAAAAATTTGTACTTTAACATCAATGTTGCCAAATTATTACCATTTTGGATTCTCTCAATTCTAAGAGGTTTTATAACAATGGATATTTTTCAATTAAGACTAAATTAATTTATGTTATTTTAGATAATTTATAAAAAATAATTCTCTAAATTAAATACAATTTCGCAAATAAAAAAAATTATTTTCATTTAAAGTTTATTTTATCACAATTGCATGACCGTGAGAAACACTCTTTTAACATTAACTCTTCTAATAATGTCTATACTATTTTGAGTTCATTATTGTCCTTCTAAAATAAAAACTGAATAATTAATGTAAAATTATTGATTTTTAATATTACTTAATATAATATTTTTATTAAATCTAATTCATTTAACAAATAATAATTTTTCGAAAACACATCATTTGTGTCAATTTTTATACATTTCATTTAAATTGAATTTATAAAAAATCATAAAATTATGGAATTAAAATTTATATTGTTACCATCAAATTTTAATGTTATTTAAATCTAAAGAAGTAGTGGAACACATCAATTAATTCAATTTACTTCACTTTAATTATGTTTAGAATTACTTATTTTAATATTTATTAAATAAAAAATTATTGCATCAACATTTTTATAATCCTTTTTCTAAAAAATTTATCACTAAAATTTAGAAATAATTAATATTTTAGATGAAATATAATTTATCTTTCAAAATAATATTTATAAATAAACTAATGTTGTTATTACCAATCCAAGTGATTTATAGATATTCAATGGAAGAAGTGTAAATTTATTGTCATTCTCTTTGCATAGGTTATTATACGTGTCATATTCAAAGGAAGTGGGCATGTATTTTAAAATTTTAAGATATTTTATGTAAAAGATATAAATAAATTCATTAAATAAATATTTTATAATATTCTATTACATTTACAATCTTTTCATTCTACTTTGACCCATTAGAAAATCAATTTTGACATTAACAATGGAAAATAATTTTTTCAAACATAAAATTTTAATTATTATAAATTAGAAATTATTCTGATTAAAAAATTTATAACATTTATCTAAATTTAATTCAAATTAGTGTTAAATTTTAATTTAACAATAATCTCTCATTATTGATGAGAAATACGGGTTTTATATAGAACATTTTTGAGAATTTACAATGATTTTGTATCTAAATTCAATATGAAAATGAATCTAATGAGATGAACTAGAATAATAGATATAAATTAATATAATTAATATTTTACTGAAAAAAATATTAAAATATTATATTTTATATTTTGTAATTAAAAACGAATTCTCCAACAGAAATTTATTATTTTTCACTATTCATCAACAAATTAATCTTTAATGAAAAATACAAAAATTTCATGTAATGGTATTTTGGATATTATATTTCAAAAAATGATATTTATTTATCATTAAAAATTTTCTAGTTGTGGTAAAAATTAATTATATGTTATGTTTCCAAACTGATACAAAATCAACTTTTAGAAATATATTGTTATTCAGACGGATTTTTTTTCTAAACGATTCATATTTTATTAATTATAAATAGATATTTAATAATCAACTATAAATTATATGTTTTCATTATTTAGTTATTCTGATTAATTCCCTCTATTCATATGGTGGGGAAAAACAATCATTTTGAATAATAATATTTAATGTAATTTATTATTCACGAAAACTCAGTCTTGTGTGTAACACAAGCTATCTAATAAACTTACTATTTTTATAATGAAATCTAACTCAAATAGTCATGTAATAAACACAATCCAAATAAATTTTTTCTTTTGCAATTTTTTCTTATAATTGTAGACCCACAATGACCTAAAAATTATTTCTATACATGGAATATGATAGAAACGTTATATCTTCATTCCATAATGAAACTTCAATTATATTTATTAATTATTTATTGGATGGGTGTTACTATATTATATATAATTATTTTTCAACATAATTTATGGAAAAAAAATATGATTATGTGTTTATAACCTCCCGAGTAAACTTCCAAAATACTTGTTTCTGCCGAAAAATATCAAAAAATTAGTCTTGAAATTTTTTTAATTTTATCTCATCATTTTGTATCATGATGTTAAAATTCACCAAAGACTAACTTAATTAATATATATATTAGATACATTATTTTTTCAGATTTTTTTTATGTATATATATTATTAAATTTTTATTCAATCGGTTTTATTCATTATATCAATTATTTTTATTATGATTTTAAATAATTTTATTATTTTTTATTATAATTTATGTTTTCTCTATGGATTACCCCTAACAAACACATCCAATATACATTTATGAATGTGATACTAATGATGATTTATTTATATACCATAACTAATATAGAATTCATGTTTTTTCATTTAAAAATAAAATTACAATTTATGTTTTTATTTGAAATTCATATCTTGGAAGGAGAAAAATAAGCATTTCTGGACTCATCGTCCACTTCACCATGTCCAAATAATGTGAGGTTCCTCTATTTGCTGTTACCATTCCACATTCATATATAAGTTTTATAGTGTAGAGAGACTATAAAAAACTGATTATATAGTTTATGAGATAATAGTTATAATATTTTCCACCTCTATCTGCAAGTAGTATATTTTCATTCAAGTGAAGATTACATTATACTAAAATTATGAATTCCATTAATTTGATATATTATTAAGGCATATAAATTATAATAAAAATATATCCCTTTCTTTTGAATTAATTGTTTAATGTAATAATGTGTCATAATAAACTACTGTAATCTAATGGAAAATGTCAATGTATGTCAATATGTAAAAAATTTAATGTTCTTTTACTGTCTCACACATTCCACTAAAACTATCAGTGATCATTTTTCAATTTCAACATGTATTATATATCTCATGATTTCAACCAAAAGAATAGAAATACTTTTTTTTAAAGGTTGGGGTCGAAGCATCACTTTATTATTAAAGCAAAGACCTCTTAGAGCGTAGAGGGAGACCCAATACATAGCCTGAAGGCCCAAGGGCGAGTGACCTGAATACAAGGCTTGAAAGCCCATTTTTGGCCCGAAGGACCCACTGTGAACAGTACTGCTACAATACCCTATGCAGCTATAATACCCACCACTGCTACAGTATCCCACAAGAGTTCTTCCACTGTTACAGTTTCCCCGCTGCTACATTGTCTTCTATAGTGCCCTACTACAGTGCCCTGCTACAGAAAAATGAATATAAATACTCTTATGGGTTTACATTTTCAAATGATAATGTCTTCAAGAATATTTCAACGATTCCAAAACTGGCGGTAATATATGTCTAGTGAGTTTGATTCATTAATGATTTAGAGGGATTGGTTATCAAAAAATAGTATATAATTATAATTATAAAGATATTCTTTTCCATAAACATTTCTAACTTTTAAAATTATTATATTTTATTTACAAACATAAAATTAAACAATCATTTTCCAAACATTACACAAAAATGATCTTATTTGTTACACAAGGAACACTCTAACAGTTCTTGGAAACAATATCACTTCACATCCATTATGTGAGATTAACGTCTCCTATATATAGTGTAGCAAATCTCACATCATTGGAAGGTCCAAAATCTATGTAATTGAATGTAATATTATAAAACCTACAATGTTAAATTATATTGAAAAAATGTGATACAATCATGGAATATATAATAATGTGTTTATTTAAATTGAATGATTATTCTAGATATTGAATATATATTACAATTATCCCCTTCCAGATTCCTATGGTATAGTTTCTCTACATGTGGACTTAATTTCCAAATCCAAAAAATAAAACATCAATCAATTTGTACACTCTTGGGATTATCTTATAATTTTAACGGTGCTGTGAAAAGTTATTTTGATGGGAAAATAACTTCACCATTTTTTACATTCCATCATATTTTCCCACTATGGATGGAAGGTGTTTCAGTCATAATGTATTTTTCTACGTACAAAATCGATGTCAAGAACTCCAATAAATTTTTTATATTATTAATTTTGAATTATGAACAATTCATTAGAATAATTAATTTACCAAGATGATAAATATTTCTACTCACATTTAACTAAGCATCATGAATCCTATATTTTATGAATGTGATACATATCCAATAATCATCAATTGAAGAGTTGTATTTGTAACTCCTGCTATAAACATCAATTTTAAGAGTTCCTTGGATAATTGATACAAATATCTTCCCGCATTCTAAAAATATAGATAAACAATATGTGATAACATGTATAATATATCCATGTGTTCATAAATTCTATGACTCTCCCTATTCCTAGATGAAGACTTTATGAAATGGATATTTATGATTTCATATATGAGTTTCCAGAAAAAAAGTACTTTTATCATAAAATTATTCATAAATAATGATATCCACATGAGTGGGATACTATAGTATACGAAACATATTCCCAATGAATAATAGAATCCACACGCACAATGATCACTCATAAATGTTTTTTTGTGAGGAGAATCTCTTTATAAAAATTTAAATTTATAAAATTGACATAGTATCTAATATTCAAATACTTATTATAAATGAAAAAATATTTTATTAATTTATATATATTATTAATTATGGAATCATTAATATTTTTTCTCCCACTATTTCATCATTTACCAATATCCCACTCCCAGGGTATTGGAATATCCAGCAACTCAGATATTATATATGAAATAGCCTATATTTTCGTACATATTATTTAGCCTATTTCCCATAAAATTAAACAAGTTATTTAATAAGATATTAATAATAACTACAATAAATTATAAGTCGTATATTTTATTGTATAATCCCTAGTCCTAGAATTATATAGAATCATTTTATTAACACATGAATGAAAATTATATTATATTTACTATCATAGTTACCCTTGTTATACATTCTAATTTTTAGACAATTGTCTTTTATATGAATCAATGATAGTTAAAAAACCCATTCACATTGTATAGACTAACATGGTGACCATTACATTATCGAAATTTAGAAAATGGAAGCAGTTTTGTTAAATTAATATTTATGTTTGAAAATTTTGTTTGACATGTCATTAAATGTAATTTATTATTGTCTTCACAATCAGGTTAAATTTGTGTGGAAATTATGATTAATTTACCCATATCTAATTAAAATAATTACATATAATTTTTTTATGTATGTTCAATCTATTCATCCATTACTTTCTATGTAATTTGATTGTGTGGAAATATAAATAAGTAGTTGACTATACCCAATAAATTATATGTTATAAATTTAATTTCTTTATATATAATAATACATGTTAATTTAGTTTTATTATTTGGTCATCACAAATATTATAAATAACCGATGAATCACAGAAATATAAAATTTCTCATTTAATAAATGAATAAATTTATACATGATATGATCATCATATTTTGTTTATATGTTTTTATGTCTTATGTTTATTAACAAATTTAGACCCTTATTGAACAACACAATTGACCTCAGTTAGGATTGACTTATAAAAACAAAATTTACTTTTTATCACATTTTTTTATTAATTTTATCTAGAGTCCCATATATCATCATCATTTTTCATTAATCAATCCATTGCAGAGGTATACACATTAATTGGTTTGGGAGTAATGTGTTTAGGGTTAAAAAAATAATAAATAGACATGCATACATTTCCAATGAAAAACGGGAGGTATGATTAATTAATCCACATGTTTCATTTAATAATAAGTACTACATGAAACCTTGAAATAAATTATTAAAATAAATAAATAAATCATATTCCTGCATATGATGGTCATACCACTGGATCATTCAAAACATGTAAGGAAAAATACATTTCTTAATGCTAGAAATCATTTCAACTATATAAAAATAAAAATTAATTCATATATATATATATATTATTTCTGTGTCTTCTATATAATTTACAGTCCTTCCAATTATATTATAATCCCATTAGTTATTATATTAATAAATTTATGATCTTTTTCTTTTTAAAATAAATCACTTATAAGGTGCGTATAATGGAGTTCATGAAATATGTATCATTTGGATCATATTAAATATATTTTTCATTAATTAGCAATTATAAATTGTTTATCATGACCCAACACACCAATGGATACACAATGTGTATCATCTATGTCATATATTGTATATTTTCATATAATGTTTTCCCATGTAACATGTACCATTATTAATGCTACGTAGTTTTGTTTTGTCAAACTATATAGTATTTTTGGCATTTATAACTACAATACATGTCAATAATAGATATTATTTTTTATTCTTTAAAAACATGCCAATTTCACATAAGGTTGAATTTTAAATACAAAAATTATGAAAATAATTATTCAATGTGATTAACATATACCATGGGTTGAACCACAAATAATGCTTAATGTCAAATGTTGTGCACATGGTGTATAATAATAAAGTTTACATCATGTGTGAAACCATCGACACGTATTACTATTCATCTATATCAAGGTATCTATGATAGAATTAAATACATGATATGAAATTATGTGGGATACTAACCCGCATGACACATCAAAAAATACACTTAGATTGATTCGTGTGAGAATAAATATTGGGTACATTATATATACACAATGATCAATACACAGAAAGTAATTATATCTTATGTTGACCCACATGAAACACCATGTTTATTTGATGTGGTACTTTTTTAATGAAAAAACATTTACATGTAATGTAATTTAATGACACTTGTATTGATATTGTTTCATCTGGATAAAAACCTTTTATATTTTTAATGGGATCAATATTAATTTTACATTCATTATGGAAATTAGATGTCCATAAAATGACAAATTAATTCATTTTATGGACTATTGTAAAAATAATAAAAATAATAAAATAATTGAACAATTTCTTGAAATTAATTCTATAAATTTAAAAATTATAAATAATATTTAATCAACTCTAATACAATTATAATATTATTAGGAACAACAAAAAATTGGGAATGTGATTAATTCAGCATCATCGTTGATATTGATATATAATATCCAACGAGTGTGACGAATTCACCCCATAATTATAATAGATGACCCTGAACAATTACATTGGAATTATTCAACCAATTAATTACTTCTTCCACAGTAACTTCAAGGAGAAATATTCTATTTCAAATCATAATATGTATTCCACTATTATAGATAATCTAAATGATGATTTCTCTAGATATATCCACACATTCATGAAGAATATAGATATTTTGTTCTTAAATATTCATATTCTAGCACGGTAGAGAAATTATCTCTACCATAGTAATTGTTTATAATAATAATATCTCTTATATATCTGCATTCATTATTGGTTGGTGAGGAGAATACATTATCTCCTGGGGTTTTGAGATTATGATTCATGTACGTGTTGTGTTTAACATGAAATTTTTTAAAATATATATATTATAGACTATAATGACATGGAATAATAATAATAATTACACAAAATAAAATAAGTGATATTTTTTATATGTTATACCCCCGTTCCAAAATAGATTATTATAATTATTTATATATAATTACATAAAATTTATTAATAATTATATTTATTAAAAATATAAATATATATTTTTCTAATATTATTTAATTATATATAATTTATCATTTGATCATTAAACAAAATCATTTTCCTTCATAAATTTATTATATTAAATAATACATGTGATTAAACAATAATTTCACTCATCATATAGTTAAATAAATTTCTAGATTAATATAATTAATAAACTATAAAATAAAGAATCTTGTATTTACAACCATTTGAATAATTATACCTGTTAAAAAATTCATCATACTTATTTTAAATTAGAAAACCTCATTATTGAATTTATAAGATAAAATTTAAATGAATATATATTATTCCATGTGATGGGAATAAATATAATCTGAATATTCATTTCTGTAAAAATTTATTATATTCCTGATACACATAGAGCGTCACCCAAATGGACAATTTATCTATGGAATTATGAGAATATAATATCAATTGTATGATTAGTATCTTGAAAAAAATCATAGAAACAAATGGAGAATATAGTTAATGAAGAAACATTTTCTACATTCTTATAAATCCTAAAATTTAAAATAATAATTATTTATATCGATTTATCATCATGTTGATGGAATTCATATGTCATCAACATATCATCCAAAATTTTTTCATTGAAATTTAAAAATGAATTCATATATATATATAACCATTTAAATTGAATCCCTTTTATAGTTCCATTACTCTCAAATTTATAGATTTAAATATCCAACAATATGTAATTTTTAAATACATTGTTGACTTATACATTGAATTTCATATTTCCCAAAATGATTCAAATGGATACTACATTTACATGATTACAAAACATAATTTATTTCATCCATATATTATGACACATGATTGATGATACACATTAATAATAATATTTTATTTATTATATATAAAACATAATCACAGATAGGGGTATGAAATGAGAAAAAAATTATGCTGAGTCTATATTTTTTATTTTGACCTCTTAAACCACATTCTCAATGAAAAAACAATTTTAACTTAATTGGATTAATTTTTCAAATATTATGATCCTATAAAATGTGATAATAAAATAGAATATGTATTGTGTTACGTCTCATACCCATATTCTACTTAATGGGTTCCCTAATCCGGGTGGCCCATAAAGCCTCTAGAAGATCTCTATGAAACACTGAGGCTCTCAACTTGCAGTGGGGGCCTATGGTGTGTCCATGGGGAGAGTATGTCCTCATTTACAAAGTGTGGTGGAAGATATGATAGTAAACAACATTATGTATTGAAATCAATATATGTAAACAAAAGGAAGATTTGAAAAAATATGCAGCAATAACAACAATAAAAACAACTGAATGAATTGTAAAAAAACTTATGATATGTCAAGTAACTAGAAAAATAGAAAACATGGATACAATATTGAGTCATAACATTTTTCACATCAGTAGAAAATAAACCAAAAGATAACCCCATGCATATGTATCTACATCTTATACATATTCTATCATGATCTATTTTATATAGAAACAAATCCATTATTTTATGTTGTATCCTTTCCTTTGTCAACACCTGCAACCAATTAATCTACTCAAGGTACCAAATGGATACCGGAGTGCGTGTGAGATAAATATCAGTGGACCACAACCAATTATTTCAATAACATCTATCTCGTTTAATGGAACTGTAATAGTGTGAAAGAATGCATATATTATGTAATATAGTTTAACGTAACTGAATACCCATATACCTTCTTCATCCCTTGGATATTATTTGAACTTGTAAAAAAATAAATATTTGAGTGTTACCAGTTTCTAATATATCGCATGTTAACAATTTTAATGGTTCATAGATGTAACAGGGCAACCTATAATGAGATATAATACTGAATTCTCAAGGTAATAACCAAGGCAACATAGAAATTAATGGTAAAAATATAAATAATTATTGTACCCTAGAAAATTGTTAGAGTATAATCCACATAGCATTGTCCATGGAATTCCAAAATGACATGCCTACCATGTTCTATGAATACATCTGAGGTAAAACATGGCTATACAATAATAGGCCTCGATGGGCTTTAACCATGGAACCTACATGTCAATGATGGATCTAAGGAGTGTATCTGAGGCATCCTGTAATGTCATTTATGGGATCCTATAGTGTCATACAAAAAATCCAAATAATATAAAAAAGTCAGGATTGAGGTGGGACCCAACCAATGTATGTTAAATCCTTCAATCAAAATGGGTTTCCTGAAAGCTCATGGCATTCCCTAATCACAATCATAGGAAACCTCGAATCATTCCATTACTATTTGACTATGAAATCATGTAATATTTCCTTTTCCTCAAGCCTTGCCTTTTATTAGTGTGATAATATCATGTAGCATGAAACTTTGCAATCAAGTCATTTGGTTCAATACATACCATTAATTATTATTTTACAGTAATGTAGCATAAAACCATTTAATCAAGTCATTATGTTAAAGCCATGCCTTCCATTAGTGTGATATGGTCTTGTATCATGGAACCTTTTAATCATGTATTTTTTTGTTCAAGCATTGAATTTAATTTGTGTGATAAGTCCATGTAGCATTCAACCAATCATTTAATCCATTTAACGAATATTTTGTATTCTTACCTTACTCTTCTACATTCCATTAATGAGGAAGTGGGGGCTACAGATATGCAACGTAAAATTCATTTACATTTAAGTTGAACTGATATTCATATTATACATGAAAACTCACATTTCATATTTTATTGTAAAATTGAATAACTTCCATTAGGTGGTTCAGGTGGTGAGAGTACATTGTATAATCTAATATGCAATTAAAATTACGGAAAATCCAATTTTTATAGAAATAATTACACTTATGATGTTCTATCCAAGGAAAACCCAAATGGTGGATCAAACATTTCAAAACACTAAAATAAAAATAATTGCATAAAATCTTATATGGGATGATTGGATAATTGGTAATAACCACCAAAAATTAATCACATATATTGAATGAGTATATCCATAATATTATAATGATTATATGTATAGCATATAAATTATATAAATGGACCCATACGACCAATCCAAAATCAACAAACATGAGGGATGAGTTATAGACCACTCACCATAGACTAGAATGAAAATCCTCCTCCAGTCTTGGTGCAAGATTTGGAATGGATTTTATTATAGATAAGTAATGTATAAATTTCTCATACACCAATAACTATATAAGAATATTGAGATAAGGGTAATGGCCCAAACAGACTCAAGTACTTATCATTTCACTTCCAAATTTATGAATGGAGGCTCAAACATATCTCAGATGAATGATATTTAATTATTTCTACCATTTGACTTCAAATTGATCTATAATAAGTGTAAAGGGGGTTAATCTTGTTGGTTATCACATTTGGGGGAAGAAGTATAGTTATTTATATTATTATCGGAAAATTTAAAAATTTACCCCGAAAAAGGAATGTGCACGGTCTACCCCCACCGTTTGAAAAACTATGCCAATACCATGAATAGTTTAATAAGTAGAAGGGGATATAAAAAATTAGGATATGTGGTCTTCTCCCAACCTTATGAGTTGGCTTTGTATGGGAACACAAAATCCACCCAATTTTCCAAATCGTGTAGAATTCCTTCCAGGTTTACTCTAAACAATTAATCATGCATATTTTCCAAAAAAAATATGAGATCCATGCACTAATCAATCCCCAGACACCCCAATGGCCTTCACTAACCCATTTTTCATCCATATTGGGTCCAATGTAATTATTTAAAAAAAATTAATGTATCCATACAATAGTGAAAAGTCATGTTCTTAAAGTCTCCCCCTAATAAACGAACTCATCAAAAAGTTCACATTAATATGGTGGTGAAACACTATCTAAGAAACATTATAGATATAGGGAACATATGTCATAATCCCTCACCCTAGTCTCATCATGTTCTATTCCATGCTACCATAACACCCGTACAAGAGGGACAGACTGGTGTCGGAGAGCATCAATGCTCTGGTAAATGTTTCATTTTGAATATTCCTCAAATGTTGAATTAGTATCTAAATAAAATTCATTAGGATGAAATATAAGAGATGGTTTGGTAGGATATTTGAGAATTTATGATTCATGGAAGAAATTGTGCATATTATGCTACCTATATGTTAACAACAGCTGATAGGCTTCCAACCCAACTCACTCCTAGTTTTAAACGGACCTATGTAATGAGGAAATAAATTTTCATACTTTTTTAACCATCTAAACTCTATCCAAGGTAAAACGAGAAATAAAAAACCATTATTTAGAATTGAACTCTATATGTTCTTTATGAAAATTTCAATATTGTTTCTATCTAGATATAGTAGTATTCATACACTTCCTAATCAGCTAAACATACTGTGAAGTCTCCTAAACAAGACAAAGATAATGTTGGGATTAATCACCTACCTATAGTTGGCACATATTAGAATGAAATGGTCTACCATATAAGGCCTATGAAGGATCCATCTTAATATTTTCTTGGAAGCTATTATTATAAGAAAAAATGACGAGAAAAATGTGTTTCTCTAAGGAACCACGGAAATCAATGACATATTCTCAGTGTATATCCTCTAAAACAATTATATTCCATTTGAATTTTCCATAGGCCTGTTGGATATTTTTTGTCATATAATCATCTATTTTAGAATATATTTTGGAAAATCCTTATAGAATCGTGATGTGAAATGGTATTCCCTATCGGAAATGATAGTATAGGAACCCCATGGAGTTATGTGATCTCTTGGATGAATAATATTTCAATATCATCCATTGAGAATGATTTATGAATTGGTATGAAGCTTGAATATTTTGTAAATCAGCTAATGACTACCCATATATCAATGGTACCCCTTAGCGTCCTATTTATGTCAACTACAAAATCAATGAAAATATCTCCCCATATCCATTCTCGGAATAGAAGAAGCAATAATAAGCCAACATGTCTCTAGTGCTCTACCATCACCTGCTTAAAGGTGGAATACCTAGAGATAAAACTAGATACCTGACACTTAATCCATGATCACCAATACTGGCGTTGCATGCCTCGATACATATTTGAGATGCCTGTATGAACTGCTTGCTGAGAGGAATGGGGCTCTTTCATCAACCCCTCTACCATATCAATAGGAACTGAAATATGTCCACGTAGTTGTAGGAAGTCGTCTCAGTTTACAGTCCAATACTTATGTGGGTTATCCCCTAAAATACTCGCATAGAGAACCAATAATTCATGATATAAAATTTTTACAATTTTCACCTTCACAATGTGGGTAGAGTTAACTATCCAAGATTTGAGTTAATTATTATTGTGACTGTCATGAAACTCTAGATGTAGCTCAGAACTATGTGTCATTAACATACATTCAACATTGGCTTTCCATACTTCTTGTGGCAGATTTTTCCGAATCAGTTCATCTGAAAAACATTTCCCTTCCCAGGTGTATAGAAAATATCAAAATCAATGAATTGTAGACATTCAAACTATCTCACCTATATAATGTTCAAATCATTCTGAGAAAAAATATATTTGAGGATCTTTTGGTCCATGTAGAAAAAACAATTCCCACCAAAAAAATAATGTCTCTAGTAATGTATGGCATCTAAAACTACTATATTCTGAAGTTTATATATCTGGTATTTTCTATCATAAGGCCACAACTGACCAGATCCATATTGAACGTCTCTTCCCACCATCTTTGTTAATAATCCTTGTTTAATGTATGAGGAATCACATAATACAATATTACCTATTCCTTGCTGAAGAAGAGTAAGAATAGGTGCTAATAAAACCATCCCTTCCATACCCTAAATGGATTTCTCATATTATTATGACCATATGAACAAGAAACACTGCATTTTAAGAGCAGCATGTAGTGAATAAAGGAGTGAGAAATATTGTATGGAATGATTGTAATATATATCCAACCCCATGAATCTCTTGATGTAAAACATGTTATTAGGATTTTCCTAGGAAAACTACATCATAGAATTTTATGGGACAATAGATATTGTTGATCTGAAATAATATTTCTGAGTATGTTATCATTATCATTTCATATGTGTAACGTAACATGCTTGGTAGGAGGATGATGCTCTCTAAGTATACAAGGAATGATCTCAAGATTTTTTTGTGGTCCCTATGATTGTGAGAATACACAAATATATTATCCACATTGGCCATGGAATAGAATCCAAAAGGTGGTTTGAAACCCTGTTCATTAGATACATTAAAATGGTAGGGGCATTTCTAATACTGAATGGAATAACTTGGTACTCATAAAAACCATTCTTTCAATGGAATGCTCTGTTATGTATGTCTGATGGTCATTCATTTAACTCAAGAACACCAGAACACATGTCTATATTAGAGAAGATCATAGCTTTATAGAGAGAGTCAAATTGATCATCTATTTGAGGATGTGGATATCATTTCTTGACCATAATCTTGTTCACAATTCAATAATCAACAAATTGATGTAATGTTCCTTCTATCTTCTTGAAAATTTCACAGGATTACCCCAAGGGGATAAACTGTCCCATATTGAACCTTTGTCCTTTTAATCCTATAACTACATCTTGATCTCTTGAATCCCTATTGGTGACATCGCCTAAGGAAGAATGGACACTGGATATAGTATGAAAAAACACTGATTTAAAACACTACCTCACTCTCAGGAGGTAATCTAGAACAGTCATCGGAAAAAAACAACACATAAACGATCCACTATTAAATGAAAGAACATCTCATGTAGCCTGATCCTCCAGGGAGTGATTTTCGATATAAGAGGTCACTCAGCCTAGTAAATGATGTTCTAGTCTAGCTCTAACTACTTGTACATCACCTCACACATATGTGGACAACTGATTCCCTCTATTGATGATAAATGTTTTCTTATAGTGGAAGAAGTCTACAAAATCATGATAGTAAACCAACCAGTCCATTCAAAGAATGACCTCAAAGCATGTCATCTAGCAAACAATGAGGGTCCAAAAGAAAGGATGAATGCCTACCTTTGTGGGACTATCAATACACTGGGGTATACCCTTAATTCATACCACTAATAGTTTATCTAGGTTCATTACACAATATCAATATTGTATCTCTAGTTTGAGACATTCATATATATATATATATAATAGATTTTGACGTAACTATATCAAATAAAGTGGATACTATAGTAGATTCCAAAATAATTGAAACCCATACTATAGATGGTCCCACAACCCAACTCTTTAGTATTAGATGTAGTGCATGAAACTAACATGATCCATTTCCATCTGTAGTAGATGGACCACCCAGATCCAAACTACTCTACTGGCATTGTTGGTGTTCAGGGTTTAATCTTCAATGATCAAGACCTCTTCTGCAGCCATGCCTTCTTGGTCTATTTCAACTCCATGACTGATATCATGTAAAACTACATGCCCAAAATGGTGGAGCAAGTGTGGTTTCTTTTATATACAAATCTCATGGAATTTTCCAATTGAAACAATGAAGATTCCATATACGGTCGTAAGCTCATCACATCAGTGGGTCTCTATATCACGAATGTTTCAAATTCTCCTATTACCCACACCGATGACACTCTTTATAGCTACCAAAACAGGAACTATGATTTTCACTAATTTTAGGAGAATTCTGTATGGAATGATTTATACCACTAGATGAACTACTTAAATGTTTCATCATTAATCCTCTATACCAGTACTATTTTTACATCTTGGGTTTCACTCAGTGATAAGATCATAGTTCACTATGTAATGAAAAAGTTGGAAAGAAAATTAAATTCACACACATACGGATCAAATAATGGATCCCATCCTAGAAAATTCTCGAACAAAAAATGTCATCACCGGCTAGAAGACGTGAAAAGAGCTTCAACATCATGAAATGTTCTGAATATTTCATAACTAAGAATTAACCCTACACTAGATGTATAAAATCTCTGGCTCTATCATCTCTCAATGTATGTGGATATAACTGATCATAGAAGGCAGTATAGAAATCTTCCCATAACATTATCCGATTATAACTAGCCAATGGAAATCAAATTCCACTAATGATTTGACAAATTCCGAAACATGTAAGTAGAAAGATTGACCCTCAACTCTGGATGCATCTCTACTTTCTCAATGATAGATATTGGGCATAATAGCCAAGACTCAGCACCCTGTTGACCTCTATCCATAGAAAAAGTATGAGGATTATACTGATGGAACTCACAAATCAGATCATCCATCATAGTTTCATGTGTTAAAGCACCATGCATTAACTGAATCAGACATTGGAAAATATCAGGAACATGGTCATCAGTTCCCACACTAGGTACAAATAGTGCATCCTTGAGTGGACCTTCTAGAGGTAATAGTGGTGGCTCTAGTCCCACCACATCTAGAACTTGTTCATCGACACCTTCCGAGAGAACCATATGAAGAACTCGAGGCATCATTGGTCCATATTAGGAATGAAAACACTTCAGAAAAATCTTAAGTAAAAAATATAGCATCACTAGTGTAATCTATTCATATGAAAACTCACTACCCAAGGAAAATACCACATCTACCTACGTAGACGAGCATATAATATTATGTGATATAATATAAGTTTGATTCCATTTAACATTAAATTTCTATGTTCACTCTTTTACTTTTCATTAACATTAAATGAAATTATAAGGTTTTGGAACCAATTCATTTTATATTTCATGATTCAATTTAATATTGATTGTAATTTCCATTTAATAAGATCCCATACAAAAATTAGTAGAAACTAAGAACATTTATTCACATCATATTGTCTTGACATAGTTGTTTACATATCCAAACCCATGATGGAACATTCAACTGATGAATTTTGAAAAACAATCACTCAATCAATATAAATATTTACAAAATCATATGAAAACTATCACAAAATCACATTAAAATCATAGTCACGTCATGAAATTCAATGAAATAAAATGAACCTAAATGGAATGGTAATATGCCTGACATGAAAATTCTAGGTTCCGTTAAAGATTCATGTAATAATGTTACATTACCTCATATCATCGATCCATTGATGAATGAAAATACATAATAAAGTAATAATAAACTACAACACAAACCATGTGCATCACCCAAAGGTGAAATAATATCAACTGTTATGGGAACAAGAAAAATGTCAATTAAAATTTAGGAAACATGGGATTTACCGTGAACATGGGTCTACGACACCCAATAACAAATTTGGATCTAGTCGCAACCATTTATAATCTCTAATATATTAACTCAAAATAGAAAGTAAATAAAATAAACCACTCTTATATAGATCTATGGAATCATAGTCCCAGATTCTACTTAATGGGTACCACTATCCCGGTGGGCCACTTTGCCTCCGGCGTATCTCCCCAAATGGCCGAGGCTACTAACTAGTAGCGAGGGACTATAGTGTTTCCAAGGGGAGATGATTTCCTCAATACCAATGTTTATTCCAGTGGATGAATTAAAAAAGTATTATATAGTTGAATAAATACAAGTTAATAGAGGTAATAATTGAAAATAGACACAACAGTAACAATAAATGATACAATTGGAATAGCAGTCGACAACTGGTTCTATGTCATGTCACTAGTGAACTAGAAAAAATTAATATAAAATATTGTCAATAAAATGTTCCACATAAGTATTAATGTAATCAAAAAACTATACATTTTAACCAAATCACTGTCTCGATCAACTACTATCAATATCCATACAAATCAGCATGCAATCATTTTTTTGAATCCTTAGGCTTCCTTTTATCAACACCTGAAACCATGTAATCTATTCCGGGTACGAAACGGTGCCCGGAGAGGGGGTGAGGTGAATCTAAGTGGTCCACCACCAATGGTGTCTATAGAATCCGTCCCATGTAATTTAAATTTAATATTTTACAAGAATGAATATATAGAGTACTGTTGTACAATGTACCTAAATACCCATGTACATGCTTCAAACCTTGGCTGATGTCTGAAAATTTAACTAATTTATTATTTTATTATTACCAGTTTATAGTATGTCACATGTTAATAATAGTAATTATTTAAAGATGTAAGAAGGAAATATATAATGAGAATTAATAGTGAATTTCCAAGAGAATATCCATGGAGATGTAGACCTCAAGGGTCTCCAACCTAGTAATAACTGTATCTTGGAACTGGGTAAGGGTGTAATCCAAGAATCATTGTCAAAGGAATTACACAATGATACTCCTACCCAGTCTCAAGAGTTTATCCATGGTAAAAAGGGATAACCAATGAATGGGCCCAATGGGCTTTAACCATGGCACCTACTTGTCAATGAAGGATCCAAGGAGTGCATATAAGGAATCCAGTGATGACATTGAAGGGATCCTACATTGTTATACCATAAATTCAAATAATTTAAAAGGATTGTTATATAGGTGGTTCACCATATAAGGAAGATTTATCATTTAATTGTAATGGGGTTTCTATATTCTAATGGCATTCTTGGATCAGAATCCAAGGATAGATTGAGTCAGGACACTCCGAATTGTTTATGAAGTCAGGTATTATTTCCTATGGTTCAATAATATCCTTCCATTAGTGTGATAAGGTCATGTATCTTGAAACCATATAACCATGTCATTTGTTTCATTTACTTCCTTTTACTAGTGTGATAGGGTCATGTATCGTGCAATAATTTAATCAAGTAATTTGACTCAAACATTGTGTTTCATTAGTATTACAAGTCCATGTAGAATGAAACCACCAATTTAATCCATTTACATCATAATCCATATTCAACATTCATTCCACTATCCTCTATTAATGAGGTAAGCGGTTCTATAGACATGCAGCCTGTTATTCATTTAAATTTATGGTCATGTAATATACTTAGTATACATATAAAATCACATATAAGATGTTATTGTCATATATTATCACATAACCTAGGACGAAGAAGTGGTGTGTATACATGGTACTTACAACTATGAAATTATACATAAAATCAATACTTTCATTATGACGCACATACCCTTATGAGGTTAATCAAAGGTATACCTAAATTAGGGATCAAACGTGTCAAAACACTAAAACTACAATTATGGCATAACATCACACATTAGGTGAATGGGGTTGTGGTTATAACCACATGTAATTAATCACATATATGGACAGATTAGATCTATTTGGTTCAAATGATTATATTAATGGAATTTAAATTCTAAAAATGGTACCCAAGGAAATCGATGGGCACTAGTTGACAAATCCATAATCAACGAACAAGGTGGATGAGTTATAGACCACACCCCTATGGCTTGTATAGCTCTCAAACTCTGTTATTTCCCCTTCATATGGATAGAATTGGAGTAATTCTAAAAAGAGGATAAAAACACAGATACACTGATTACTTGGATGATAGAAAGAGAGAAGAGACAAGTCATAAATGAACTTAAGTACACAACGTTGTGCATCCAATGAGATGAATGGAAGCTCTAACAGATCCATGATTGAGGAGACCTCATGGTTCCTACCTTAAATCATTAAAAATCTCAAAAATGCGAGGAAAATGGGTTAACCCCACTAGTTCTCATATTAGGAAGAATATGGACGACTAAAAATAACATTAAGGGAAACATTGATATTTTAACAAGAAAATGCATGTGCATGGTTGGTCCACAGGTTTTGGAAAACCATGCACAAACTATGTCGATTACCTTATAAGAAGGGTTGATCCCACAATTAGTTCACAAAATCGTTCCCCAACTATGCAATGTGGCTCTTTCTGGAAAAACATAATCTGCATGTTTTTCCAAACCATTCACCAATAATATTTTTCCTATAAAGATGGTTTACGAGATCCGAAAAATCCCAAATCATACAAAAAGCCTTCCCTACCCCATTAGGCATCCATATTAGGTCCAATGTAGTGATTTTTTATGAAATATAAAGGATCTTTAAAAGAATAAAAATTTGTGTTCTTCTATGTTGTGTCAAATGATAGTATATATTTTAAAATATTCTCATATAATTTCTATGTCCTCATTATAGGGTAACACTACAACAATACTTTAATGTGATGAAAATTATAATGAAATTATAAGATTAATGTTTCCCTGTTGATTTTTTATTATCAAATTAGATATTTTATTATATTCTATTAATAAAATGTTTAAATTTAGTTGTTTTTGGAAAAGTATATTATACTCTTTCTTCATTAGATAAAGAGAGAAGAACATTCAATATATTTATTATAAGCTAATATTCATAATAATTAAATATAAAATAATCTCCCATTAGTTTATATGTCCAACACTCATTTAACCAGCTAAATTTTCATTGTAAATAATTATATTTGCTAAAAATCGGAATTTATATGATATTTTAATCATGTTACATCAATATATATATATATATATTTATATATAATGGATACTTCACTATCACTTGACCCATAATGTAATTACTTATTATTTAATGTAAATAGAATACTACTTCATTAAAAATGGTACATCAGTCTCCAACATTTTTTTCAATAAGTATTTCATTATAATTTCAATATCCTCCATTATTATTTCCCCCACAATATAAGTAAATATTTCCTCGGTAATGATATGTCACAATATTCTCATTCCCCAATCATGACTCAATTTATCTTTTGTATCTTATTGAAATAAAAAATCATGATACAAAACACAAGGATATTATGAAAATTTATTATAAAATGGGTAACTATTTCAATTACATTATTTTTAATTTTTTTTGTTTGATATAGAATGAGAGGTAGATATACTCAGACATCATTATTATCTCTAAAATTACTCTGTATGAAATACAAAATCATCAAATTCCATTATATTTTATTTTCAATTATCAGTAAAATTAAAACACTCTTATAAAAAATACATTAAAAATATATATACAACAGACTGATTCTCATGATCATTAAATTTATCATTTAAAAATATATAACCATTTTTCATTTCATTAATTGATAAATCATATCCCCCTATATTTCAGAATTAATTTGATCAAATAGAAGTGAAAAATCATTCATAAATGCATTATCAATTACCTATTTAACACAATGAATATTTTTTAAAAAAAATAGAAAGGCAATTTTGGAATATTTTCACAACTAAATTCCAAATCAAGGGATGGACACGAAAAAAAATTATGCATTATCTATATAGTTAAAACAAATGCCAATCAGATTTTCTATACACAATTTGTTTTCATGATTGGAGGAATTAATCAAGTCTTTCGTTGAGGTAATTTTAATCCTATAATAATATGTTCAAAACTCTCTTAAATTTCCATCATTAAGTGAATCTAATTTAAATTACTATATAGAAAATAATCAAAATATAAATAGTTAAATGTTTGGTCTATAAAGCTGATTAATTAGATCCAAATGGATGGGAAATGTTTCTCAACACCTAAACACTAATAAATTTAATAAAATAAAGATAATTCACATTATACAATCTTCAAAAAATTTAAAATTACTATTCATGGATTGTATAGCAACTGTTTACTTATTATCTATTTCCTTCAATAGTACTCATTAATTTTATTCATCAATATTTTACGAATAATCGTTGGTTTATGATTAATTTCCAATAATATTTCATTTTATAATTGAATTGTTATATTTCAATATATATAAACATGTCCATATATATTACACCATCCACAAAACATCTCTTAAATCATCTGATAGTAATTTTTTAAAAACATATCTTATGATTAATGTTCTTAATTTTTTTGTTGATTATATCTACAAAAAATAGATACCTATATTTTGAAAGTATTATCTTTTATGGAGATCATGTATTACTCAATAAATAAAAACTCTAATGAATTTCATACAATAGTAAATGATATTTGAATTTATCCGATTAAATCAGAAGGTACTTCTATTTTCTGTAAAATACATCTTAATATTATTGGAAAAAATTCATTAACATTATTCTATTTATTTAACCATAAGGTAAACTCTCTATAATTTAGTTTTTTCATTATCAATTTTGGGGTTATTTATTTTTAACAATTATATTAATTGTAGGTTATAGGTTTTATCTATAATTCTTTTTCGTAATGACATCATTTCTATTAATTCCAATTAAATTTATAATCAATTTCAAGTTTTTTCATTGGGGGTAGAATATTTCTCTTATTATAAATACTATTCTACAACATGGTAGGATATAAAATGGACATAGATCTTCTACCTTGTGATATTAGATTTGTTTTTCTTATTTTATAAACAACGTTTAGATTGGTTGATTCTAGTTTAATATTAAAATACCCTTATTTTGTATGGAAAATCCTTATAGTGATCACATATACCATTTATGTAATGGTGGGTTTCAAAATCATTTCCTCAGATAATAATTCTTCATATTTTTTATTTTAAACTATATTTCACAATGAAATAATGTTAGAATTATTAATACATCACAGAGAAATAATTCTCTCTTTTATTGAGTTTGAATTAGATATATATAATTTTAAAATATAACCATTACTATAGAAAAGGAACCATTTGAAATTATATTCTTATTGGATAATTCCTTAAACCTGTATATTTCTTGTATTTAGGGATGTAATTTTTTTCTCCATGAGATTTCACAACTATAATTATAACTCATGACACTTTAAATTGGGGATATTTTAATCATCATAAGATCATCTAATTAATTAATATCATTATGCATTCATAATCACAATGTGTCATCATGAATTATATTTATTTAAAGGAATTATTTTTCATGATTCTTCATTCATTTTTCTTTGATCTATAATTATTAATTCTTAAAAAAATTGTACACTGTAACAAAAAATACATGTTTGTCATATGTACCAGAATGTAAAATGTATTCCACAAACACAATGGTATTCCTCATCATCTTGGGATGATAACTAGTTCTTTTAAATCACTAAGCATGTATTGGGAATGAATATTCATTCATACATCAATTTAAATCAGAAGTAGACAAATATAAATAACATATCTATAATGAGATAGTCTATCTTGAGATTCTACTAAAATATGTATAACAGAATAAAAAACCCATACATAGTTGTAGTATATAGTAGATTTTTAATGCTTAAAATTCTATTTCATTGTGGATGATAAAATCCTCAAACCCAAAATAATACCCCTAACCACTCCCAAGGGCATCCATGTGACTCATGCACAACATAAAAATGTATCATCTCCCTTGAAAAACCAAAAACAATACAATTTTAATGGATCATTGACATATTAAATATTTCCATGAACAATTGAACAAATTAGGTCACCCCCCAATAAATCAATTAATAAATCCTCTTATTAAATTAAATATATATTTTTTTCAATTATTATAGGAAAAACAATTTTAAATAATTTTTTTAAATTAAAAAAACAAGCACATAATATTTTTTTTAAAATCATTTCATATTTTCCATTATTTTAAAACAATCCCATGGGAAACAAATTATCCAAAATTAAGAACTATTTTCTGTAACACCATTAAAATTAAAATTTCAATTGCATAATTTAATTTTTTTTAATTAACTATTTTAATTGAAAATATTAATTTCAATTAAAATTATTATATCAATGAAACACGTAAAACAAATTCACATATAAAATTAGACTCAGAATCCAAAAACTATGTTTGAAAAAACCAAAATCAAAAGTTTAACAAACACTGAAATTTTATTCAATTAATGATCAACAGTATTTAAAACATACATTCTAATATAAACACCCTTCCTTTTTAAAATAATAAACACATTCTAACACAATTATTTGTTTTGGGGAAATGGTTAAAAAACACATCGAATGCTAATAAATTTACTATCAGAACAATGGAATCAATGAGAAGCTAAATGAAAAAAACAAATACTGAAATGACAAACATAAAAACAATAAGATATAAATATATTGGGATTATATGTTCACATGGATATTTTTAGGTCTCTAATAATAATGGCTTGAACTGGTAATATGGATCATATATAAAAATAATCGACCATTTCATGTCTCAATTACATTATAACACTAATTAGATATCCTCAAAATAAACGATCTGAAAATAACACATACTTCCTTTCCACTATGTTTTAGGACCATTGAATCATCATACAAAATCCCTCAGTCTAATTGGGTACTTATAATTGGTAGAAAACCATATATAAGGTCATTAATTCATATAATTCATGCAATATGTTTTATGACTCTTGGGTCCTTAAAAATTTATATGAGAAAGAAGTCAAAAATATGATCAACCTAAGCACAAAAACAAAAAATTATATTTAAACATATGTCACATATGACACCTCATCCTAAAATAATCTATTAGAACCATCATAGTATCACCATGAACATGAAGAACTACCAATTAAATATAATTATTATATATGATATAATAGTGGATTTGAAAACATTAATAATAGTTAGTAATCACAGTTTACATACAAAGCCCTTTCAGAATAAGCATGGAATGGCAAGTCATCAAAAAGAATTTCATATCCTATTTAAATCAATACTTCAAAATAAATTTACAAATAAAATCATGGAATGATATTATTAATTAAACAAATCCATTTAATGTGTCACTAAAATAGTTAATATTACCCCAATGTATTTTTAAATCCAAATCATGACGTTCTGCACACTGCTTCCATATAAATAATCCAGTTTAAAAAAACTGAAACACATTAATTAGACACATTTTTATATAAAAATCCCTTAGAGAATTCCATCATATATATGATATGTAATTAAATCAATAATGTATCATTATAGAGGATCGTATTAATTTTTAAAAACACATCCCATAAAAACTATTCCATTCCAAAGGATATAATCATAGAAAAATAATCTAAATACACCCTATCTCGCCATGTGGTCAAATACATATGACTAATTTGGATAAAATCCCATATTTATGAAATCATGAATCCCATTTCTTGAAATATAAATCAATTACATATAATCATTCACACAAATTCTAATTTAATGTAATTGTATTATGTCACCTGTAATGTAGAATTGTCAGTCAAGATAAGAAATTCCCACTGTAAACCCTAAAGGAAAAATGACCCATGATTAGTTCTAACAGCTTCCCAAAATGTAGATAGGGTAATATATTGGGTTATAAGGAGGGATGGAAACAAATTGAAATAGATAAATAAGTGAGAGGAAGAGGATTTGTGGGACATAACTGTAACTCTCAATGATTATAATTTACATCGTTATTTAAAATCTAAAAAAAATCAATAACATGACTCTTAAATGATGTAAAAATAATATTAAAATAACGAAATATTATATTACAATTTAAAATAAACTATTAATATGGATGATAAAAATTTATGTAATTGACTTATGAAATATGCATAGAAATAAAATTAAATTTCATTATTAATACTATTGGATTAATGAAAATTCAGTATGTATTTCCATGTAATTAATAAGTAATATTTATACGTTAAACTGAATCCTTTTGGAAAATTTCACTTTTATGTATTTTCATTAAGAATCTAAATAAATTATCGATAAAATATATTGTTCAAATGAGTAATATTTTAATACCATATTACCATCGTAATTTATATGAAAAAATAATAACAATAGCTATTTGTTTTCAAAAATTATCTATTGATGAAATCATTATTAAATATATGTTATTTTTTATAAATAAAGATATCAACGATGAGAATTTTAATTTTACAAAAATAAAATTAATTTTATATTTAAAATGTAAATTTATTCTTAATATAGTTTTTTGTAATTGAATAACCTAAATGATTTTGATGTGAATAGTGAACAAATAATGATTTTTCTAATACCATAAAATTTATAGCATTATAATAATTATATAATTACAATTAAAGTATTTCATGTATATTTATATTAATATATTTATAGAATAAAAATTATAAAATTTATTTAAAAATACTATATTTATTTATAAAACACATGTATATCAATTTTCATCCATCGGAATTATTTTTCTCAAGTAATTGTTCTTATTACCTTATAAAATAAAATAGTTTTCACCACTTATATAACATAAATACAATAACAATAATTTCATATTTTTTATTAAAATTATTAAATTATTTTATTTTTTTAATTAAAATTTATTCTTATATTACCATTACCATAAATATTTTTTCATCTCTATTTTAAATATTTGAGATATGATTCATATTCAAAATTTAATTCTATTTTTTATATAATTTTCATTTAATAACTTTTATTTAACCTAATTTTGTGGACTAATACAATTTATATCCATCACTACCTTTTTCATGGTAAGACATCCTATTTTATTGGAAAATCTTTTTCATCCCATTTCATTCCAGTCCGAGCACTCAATATTCCGCACATTGAAGTGTGTGCACCACAATTTTGTACATCGATTGTTTGAAAAATTTATTTAATTAACCATATACAGATTACATTACATTGTATGAGTTTGATGGATTCTTATATATAAATAAATTTAATTTATTGATTGTGGAAATATTGAAAAAATTTATATTATTTATTTAAAAAAAATTATTTGGTACTAATTCATTATTTTGTTTTATAGTATAAAACATTCATTCTATCATAATTTAAATTAATTTTTTATAAATTCTAATCAGTGGGGGCCGGTTTAAGGGTCCACTCGAATAATATCTATATCTCATTATAAAAAAATTGCTTGAAATTTTGGATTGTGCCTACCCTAAATAAAACATCACAAACACTATGGGCATAGATTAATAGACCAAGATGATTATGATTCTGATGTATTCGGTAATGGCATGGACTTAGATATCAAAAATTAAGAATTTGGTTTATAATGATCTGAAAATTATTATCTAGTTTTCTTTTTTATATACATTAATATCCAATGAAATATTATTCTTTTTTGTTTGGAGATATTAATTGGCTATTTTCTATTAATTATTCCTACCATATACTTTATTCCCATATTATTCTTACTTGGTATGATTAGTTATTGTCAATTATGGTTTCCCTTATTCGTTGTTTGATATCACCTTTAATATGTTTCAATTTATTCATATTAGGATGAAAACATTTATACATGAAATGAATACCATAATAGACTTTTTAAATAATTTTCAGATATTATGAATACTTTTTATAGATTAATTAGGATACTACAGTTGAAAAAATATATATTTTATGATAATTTTGTTGGATTTATTAGTTAATCAATTTTCATAAATCACACAAAATAAAAACCTATTTTTTTAATATATGTTATATAATATTGATTGATGATATTGTAAATATTTTTTAAAAAATAATTGTCCCATCAGTTCATATTATATTCGATATGTAAATAAGGTGTTTATTCACTCCAAATTCCTAGAGTACATGTTATAAGCGCAATATATATTGTCAAAGGAAGGTTTATACTAATTTTTATGTTATGATGTTATTTGGGGATAACTTAATGGTTAATAAATAATGTATTATCATAATATAAGTGTTATATATTACTTATTCACTTATGTGAAGTGATATTTAATAATTTAGTGGTTAGGATAATAGATCATTATGTATAACCATGGGGATATGAATAATATTTAATTATAGTTATTAGATAAATTCATAATGTTCTTATGACATAGATATTGTGTGGTTATCCAAAAACGTAAATCCCTATATCAATAATATAATGAGGATGCATCTACGGAATAGGTGCAATATGTTGTAATCACCTCAAAAAATGATGGTTGAAAAGTAACACAATCAACACTATAGTGAAATTTGAGTTGTTTTATAACTGCACACAAGGCATGAAAATATCATTGTACATACATTGGTTCATCACATTCAAATTACACTCCATTATAAAGCATTTATTATGTAATAGAATGAGGTAATGAAAAATGATAAAATTCAACCTAAATAATCCATGATTGAACTGAGAGTTATTTATTTCAGACTAATATACAATTTAATAATTTCAATAATTTTGTGTATTTTTCAAGGTTAGTATGGTAATGGAAATTATGAACAAAAATTTATTTTTGGATGTTATGGAATGTATAGACAGTTAACAGTGGTTCAAAATGGAATAATAATGTTTTGGATACATAAAAATTTCCCATTTAAGGAATTAGGCTATGGTGGTCATGGGAACTCGAAGGAGTCCCAAGAGAGGATGGGTCAGTTAGTAAATTCAAAATTATAGACAACCATTATCTATATTTTTTTTGTATAGTGGAGATGACTAGTTCCCCATAAAATATAAATAGGTGTATGAAATACATTTCAATCTCATTTATGAACCCATAAAAGGGGTCCACAAGGACTATTCTCCTTTCCCACTTTATTTTATGCCATTTTTTGTGGAATTTTTTTTATTTTTTATGTTACATTATATCCTACATTTTTTCTATTCACCCACTACTTCATTCATATTTTATATTTTAGACTATGGTTTGGGATATGGTCATGCCACTATATCAATGAGATATATGATTATTCCTATAGGGGAATCCACTCTTTGGTAGAATAGAACACCAAAAGATTATATCATCATCCGATTTCTCTATAATATTATTCAGGTGTTTAAATATTGGAAATGTTTTTATATTTTTATTTAAAAATAATTAATTTAATAATTTAATTGGTTCGGATATAATGGTATTTTTTCCAAAGTGGTGATGGGGGAATGTCGGGGACCATTTATAGGGGACATTTCATTGATAATTTGTGTGTCATGATCTCAGTGAGAATATATGATATATATCACTATTCATAATAATTTTTTAATTATTAATAATTAATTTAAATTATCTAAATATGGTTCTTAGATTTTAGTTAGATTTATTAGAATGTGGGTGTATTTAGTGGTATTTGGGTTGCAATGTATTAGATTAGAAAAGAATATATAGGAAATTAGGATCTCTATAAATATGGTATTGTTTCTATGATTCCTAGGTGGTGCCTTATCTATTCCCTATTATATTATAAATTACTTTCATAATAGATGATATTCTGTTCTGGGATATAATATGTTGTCCATAGGAAATGTGATGCTAAAATTGATTTATTTATTAAGGATATTATCCTAAAAATAATTTTCATCTATGAACACACACATAATTTTGGATGCATAAAGTTCCATGGCACCATTGGGCCTTGAGCAATGTCTTGTTTTCATCTACCACTGATGGAAAATAGTTTTACTATTATTATAATTCTAGTGATTTATGGACCATAGTAGGTGTACCTTATTATTTAGATAATAATAATATTGGACATTAGTAGTAGGAACCCTCGGTGACCTCAAGGTTGTTGATTTTGATTAGAAATAGTGAATTGCATTTGGTTTTTTGTGACACCTAAGAGATGATATTGATCCTATGGGATAGTGGGATGGCATAGGGATTTTTTCATACCATAGTGAAATGATAATATCGGTGAGTGTTCCTTTTCCTACTAAAATCTTTGGTTGGTTTTTGGTTTGACCAAGTGGGTTTAGATAAGTTATGTGATACTAGACATCACTCTTATAATGATTCATTACCTAAGTGATGGGATGTGAATTATGGATCATGATGGGATTTATTGATTATTATGAGCCCTAGGATACCCCAAAGGGGACCTTAATGTCTTATTTAATATGGATAGGGATTGTTAAATAATATTTTTAATAAATAGTGATTTTCTTGGCCTATGGTTCTTGATTTTTTACTATTTTCGTATTTATGGTTATATTGGATGAATTGAAAACATATTTGGAGAAATAATTATAATGTGTCGATATATCTTTTGGGGAATCATTGATTACTTTCTAAGAAAACTCTAATAAAAGATGTATGTGTTTCTATTTTATAGGAAAACTCATACTATGGAAGACTATTAGATTTTGGGAAATTCCCATGGTATATTAAACTACTAGAGTGGAAATTCATGATTTTATTGAAAAAACAGTCATAGGTGTAGTCCATGAAATATATGAGTCATATCTTTGAATAAGGAAACTATATTATAAGAGGATTTTTTTTCTTTCTGGATAGTACTACACCAATAAGGGAGATCTATGAAATCTATCTATATATCAAGAAGAACATGTTCTATTATATTGTGGGGAACAATCATCATGGAATACTAAGAGATACCCTTATATTGGTTGCATAATGTATGGTCTATCAGGGAAACAAAACTAAGGAAGAAAATTTTTTAAGTACATGGAATGTGTATTCGAACGAATCATATGATGTTCTTATTTATATTTAGAAATAGATAAAGAAATAATTGGGGGGTTTTATTTATTTATTGATCATTATATTATTTATTTCTCCAATGTACATTACATGTAAATAAGACATTATCATTGGTGTAGTATAGAACTGTGTTAGTGGTGCCCAAATTAGATATGTTCTCATACTATTATCTTCAAAAAAATTGTCTTGGGTGCCTAAGGAACCCTCAATTATTTAGGCTCCAGTTGGTTACAAGACCAGAATTTCATGGTTATTCTATAGATGTTTGGATAGGGTTTACATATCATCAGGTGATGAGGCTCAATTATTATAGTGAAGAATCATGTATATTTATTTAAAACCATTATGATATTCCAAATCCTATAACACATATGAATTTTTACCTAAGGTATAGTAGTAACATTTAATCATTGAACGGATTGGTGGTTTTTTGTGGGAGTTGATACAATATAATTTCAGAGATTCTCATGTGTTTTATTATGTTGGTATCCATATTCAAAAGATATTAGAATGCTACAGACTATACATTATTTTGATTTTATGCATAAATAACACCTATTCTAATAGATATTCTAGGATATCAGTGTTTTATCATGGATATTCATGGTTTGGGTTATCCTGGTTATTCTGTTGTATCTTCATGCGACGCACTTGGGGCTTCTGATTAATGAGGAATTGTAAGATTCAAAGTCCATTATCACTAAAAAGAACCAAAATATGTTTTTTATATTATACCTTGGAGTAAAAAAGTTATTAGAAAAAGTATATCTCAATATGTAGTCATTTACATGATATATGATCTTGATATTGTGTTATTCATATAACTGTCGTTGCCTTCCCAATTATTTAATTTTTCAAAAACATCAAATATAGTTTTATGCAATATACGTACTTATTGGAATTATACTCAGAAATATTGACATATATATACATTTAATTCAAATAATAGGTCTTGTGGACTCTATGGTTAGATGAATGGTTTTCATAATGGTGATTATGTTCCCCTAATTTGAAACATATTATGACCCAAAGGGATTAATGAAACAACATTATGCATTAATGATGAACACCTTTCTAGTGATTGGAAAATGGGTTTAATTGTGTATTGTTTCAAAAAACAATAATTTAGAGTTTTCTCATATAACATACAATCAAATACTATTCTAATGATCCTCATTACATTATTATCTGCATATATTTTATATGGGATGATATTGATATATGTGATTCTATGGTTGATGCTTTCTTGGTGGATAATCTTCAAAATCAAGGCATTAGAAGGAATTTGTTTTTTCTGTGAAGTTATAGGATGTGATATTTGGGATCCATTGTTATGGGATTCAATTCATGGAACATGAATATAATATTGTATCTATTCCCCTAGATATAGTCAATATTCATTTCATGTTGTTGTGGTTTTTGATGAAGGATCATAGATATCACTATGTGAGTTGTTAGGTTTTGTGAGACCATACATTGGAGAAAAACGAGATGCATATTGACCAATAGATTCAATATAGAAGATATCGAAATAGTTATATGTGAAAAGTGGTGGTAACATAATTGAAAGGTCAAATTGTTTTTATGTTTTCCTCGTAGACAGGAATCATGGAAGGTGTTATAGATTCAGACTAGAGTTCACTATGTGCATCCAAGTGTAAAAGAACAATTTGTTACTATATTTTTCTTTTAAAATAAATGACCAAAGAAAAATCATTTTTCTCAAATTATGTTAAATTATAACTAAATTCATCCATGATTTATTTTTAATAATATATAGGATCATTAAAACATTGATATTAAAATAGATCGTATAAATGGACGAAAATATATTGTTATATAAATAAATAAAGGTAGAATAAATGGAATCCCAAACTATAATTGTTCCATACTAATCCCATTTTCATATGTTTGGAAGGTATGATACTTCAATAGTGTTTTCCTTAGACAAATACTATAACTAAATCGAGATATTACAACTTATGTGATATCACTTGTACATTAATATTTATCTTCAGAAAATTATTGTGAAATCTATGATAGAAAAATGAAATCCCACGACTAAACGCAATGATTATCATAAAATTATATCATATGTTTATGAAAAAAGGGTTTATGAGTATAAATCAGTGTGATATCACAATAAAATTACTATCTACTTAATTAAATGGGAATATAAAAATATTATCTTTTTTAGACATAAGAAATTTTGTTTTTTTCTATATTAAAATAATAATATAAATATTTTATGTATGAATTCCCATAAAAAATAAATTATCATCCCCTAAATTTATATATTACTTAACTATAAATAATAATAAATAATACTAGTCATTTTGAAAGGATATTTACCAATACGATAACATAAATTTTATATTTCAAAATTTTAATTAATTTTAAAATTAATAAAATTTAATTTGAAAAAATTCCACTTAATTTTTGTATATATAATAATTATAATATCATTAGATGATTTTTTGTCTTTTCCTAAATATATGAGAGTTTATGTGAATAGTGATAAATAAACTTATTGAAAACACTATGTAGTTTTCTATACAATAATAACCAAAGGATAATGAGAAAATTTCTTTTAAATACTAGAGGTCTTCAATGTATGATTATATATTTTAGAGTATCATATTTGAATTACTAACTAAAATTCAATCTTTCTTATCATCAATAATATTTTTAAGAAACTTTTTTCAGTATAGTATTTTTTTAATAATATTGGTATTCAATTGAGTAAATGTAAATGATGTTAAATTTTGAATCTATGGGTAAAAATAATCAAAATAGAGTGATATTATTTAAAGTAACATTGATTATATTGTCATGGGTAACTATTTGTAACCATGGTAAAATGTTTATTTCAGAAGAATAATAAGTTCATAATATAATGTATTTTTAAAAATGGATGAGTAAATTTTAAATTTAGAACTCTAAATATATATATATATATATATATATATATATAAATTAATTGAAACTCACTTATTATTTTATAAATGGAAAATTATATTAATATAAATTAATTATTTAAAAGAATTTTCCTAGACTTCCAAATTTCACCACATGATATGATTTATTTTATATGTAACTTCTCTCTTATAAATAAAATATTTTTTTTCAAAATGGATCCGAAATTCATATTCATCATTTCAAAATTTTGAAATTAGGATACATATTTATTTTTAATAATAAAATAATTAAAATAATTAATATTTAATTAAGAGTATTAATTATTTATTGACTAGACTAAGGATGATCAAATTTCCTTAAATTGAAAAGTTATTTTAACCAAATATAGAACATTATTATGAATTAATGTCATAATTAAATATCTCACAAACCATCCCTCACCCATGTCAGCAAACCCTCATTCTATTAAATTCTTACCCTTTAATTTTCATTATTTTCCAAAAAAAATAATCTCCTCCTCACTTATGAAATGAGCTTCACTACCACCATTTTAATGATCAAATAATATTCATATATATTCATAAAAGAGTGGATAAATTTATTCTACTTGAATTTCAATTTATTCTTTATTAATCATTGTTTCTATAAATTATCATATTTCCCTCAAGTCAATTTCAATCATCTTATGATGTTTAGATCACAACATATGCGTCACATCATTATTAAAAATTCATTAATATTAATTATGCTAATAAGAAACTGTAAAGATAATATAAAAATAAAAATAAAAATATTTATTTTGTTATATTTTGTTATAATAATGTAAAAACATTATTTAAACACATCAAATATAGAGAAAAATGCGACCCATCATTATTTCTTCTTCCTGGTTTTCTTCCTTTATAAAGTTAAACATTATATTTATTTCATCACTAGTACAAATCGATGTTATCTATATGTAAATATTAATTTTATAATTTATTTATGATTCTAAAATTATCCATTACTATTCACTATCACAGCTATCTTCTATTACATAATTGAAACACAAATCGGGCATTGTACAAACTATCACCTCCATGAAGAATAGTTTTTCTTCATTATTCTAGTTTTTATTTAATTTTAATGAATAATTAAATAAATTTTAGAATCATAAAAATAACAATATAATACCATTATTATTCTTTAATAATGATATTACATCAAATGAAACACCTCATTAATGAAAATCACCAATCTAGTTAAAGTGTGTTCAAGATTCGGTAGGTTTGATCGCAAACATGAATAATGATATGAAATTTTATAATGGATGATTATGGAAACATAATTTCATTTATATTAAGGAATAATTTTTTTTTGTAATTATTCTTTTTCCATTAGGGAAAATTTTCATAAATATTAAACTCATAAATTTAGAAAGCACCATTTAGTTGTTGAAACCCATTAAAAAAAACTTCATTGTTATTTTATCTTGTAGGATAAAAACAAATGAACCCATAAATATAGATTTAAAAATCATAAATAATTATATTTTATCATTTATATTAACATTAAATAAATATTTTCAATGAATATTTCTATAATAATGGACTTTAATAGTGATCTTATGAAACTAATTGAAGCGTTCCAAGCTCTAAACACCTGATGTGTAAAATATTTAAAAACATACTAATATATATATAATTATTATAAATGAAAATAAGAAACAAATTAATTTCTTAATATGTTTTTGATGTTTTATATTAAAATGGATTTATTTATTCTAAATCATGGAAGAGAAAATTTGTCCTTGTTGTCAAAAAAGGAAAGGGTTTCATCGTCTAAAATTTTAATCTCCTGTGACTTGTATATGGATCCATCCCTAAAATATAATTACTCATGTGAATTTTTATTTAAATTTTCATTAATTTCAAAATGATAATTTAGAATTATACTTATATATAATTAGATCATAAATCATGAATAAAAACATTTATATTATAATGTGGATACTTACAACTATTTCTCATTTTTTCAATAATATAAAACTATTGAAATAATACACATTTTCTTTTCATATAAAATATTTATTAATTTCGATAATAATTAATTTCTTTTATGCATCCATAAAACCATTTTTATTTTTATAAATCACATGGGATGATAAAAAAGATAAAAATGACATAAAATAAGAAATCATTTAGTTAAATTAAATAAAATAAAACCTAAAAAAATTATTTCATAAAAAAATACAATAATACCCGGAAAGGGCATGATATTTATTATAAAATTATCAATATCATACATTTATAAAAAAACATTTCCATTAAAAATAATTATAGATAATAGAATTTTAATTCATCTTATTTGGGATATCATTTTCCTATAATGCTTACTGAACCATTTAAACTTTTAAAAAACACAAGGTCAACATCCAATATAAATCCCTAGATAATATAACAATTACATAAGAATTATAGAGACAAAATGGGGCTCACCCATAATACGACTAGCTATAATTGGGCTCAGATCAATGTATAAGATGCATCATGCTCACCTGTTAACATAAAATAATTCAAAGGATCATATAATGACTGATATTTTATTTTTTTTATTATACAAAAACTTTTGAGCAAACTATGAGAAACCATACATAACTTCATTACATCAATGCATCACCACTTCACCACATCACCACTTCACATCTTAACCACTGCACCACAAAAACCGTACTAGGATAGAGATCATTTAATGCATTCATTCTAAAACACTGATAAATCTGTAGCTGAAATCATCAACATAAGACCGAGGTACAATGTGGCAGGGAACACAAACATATGAAAAATTATTTTCAAAATCAAAATAATATTTATTTTTTGAAACCATTTTTAATTTCTAAATACACAAAAATTAATAAAAAAATTTCTTTAATTTACGATATAATGGTATATTATATTGGTATCAAAATTTTAAATAATTTTTATTATATTATGAGAATTTTACATTGTTTTATATGTTAAAATAGTACATTCCTTTTTTCATTTTTTTAATAATGTTATTCATTTTGAATAAAGGATTCCTTTTTAAAAACCCAAGAAAAATCCAAAGGATATATAAAATTCACTTAATAATTACTTCATGTCTATTAAAAATTATTCACAAAATAATTTTTAAAATATTTAAATAGAAACCAATGATTTATAGAATAAATAAATTAAATTATAAAATGATGTATTATGACAATGTTTCCCCTACATAAATAATTAAAAATATTTCTTTAATAAAACATTGTAAATAAGGTGGAATATAATAAATAAAAAACCTTATCATTTATTTATGAAAAAATAATATCTTTTTTTCCATCATTTAGAATAACCTAGACATAATAGTTAATGATTTTGAAATATGTTATTCAGTGAATATATTGTGGCGATATTTGATGATATCCAAATAATATTTCCAACAGGAAGTCATTATGATGAGTGTAGTTAATGATTTAATTATTCAATAATATATATTATAATAATTAATAAATATTTAACAAATTTATATTTCTATTACACTTTTATCACCAATTAGGAATTTATCTTATGGAAAATTAAATATGTTACAATCATGGAGATGATAGGGGATACATATGCAAGATTAATGTATCCAGTTTTCAAAAATTTATATAGATAGTAATTATTGATAATATAATCATAATACTATTATAATTATATCAAAAATACAATATTTTTTATTTAAATATACTTATATATATATATTATCTGATAGACCGGGATATGAAAAATGAATCACAATACAGTGTGGAGGCTGTAGTCCACACTTATCATTGAATGTAGTTATTATTTTTTAGTCAATGGAATGGAATGAAGATAAATGAAATATTATATATCACAATTACAAATATTTCAGTATTTTAATACATAATAATTAGTTATGTTAATATAAATAGTTGTGATATGTGTTGAATGAAAAACAATTACATCGGTTCAAGGGGAAGTAGTCCATCGTAGATTGAAATAAGGGGTTTTCAATTTTGATTTCATATTAGAAAGATTATGATTATTTAATTAAAATATTAATGAATATATATATATGGAATATTCAAATTTTATTATATCATTATGGTCAATGAACATTTGAATGATGTGGATAATGAAATAAAACATCATTTCTCAGTTAAAAATGAAACAACTTATTCTGACTCGCCGTTTTAACTTTTATCTAAAGGATTAAATTAACTAATTTATGTTCAATAAGTTGATACATGGATATTTATAGAGATTTAATTGTTAGATTTGGAATAGTATTTTCGAACCCAAATGTATTTTAAGTAGTGATGAGGAGGGGAGAGAGGAGGCCTTCTATAAGTGGGTGTGGGGACACAATTTTAATTTAGTAAAAGATAAAACATTTTAAACAAGTATCAATAAAAAAATGTATCATTATATGCAATTAGATGAAATAATTTAGTAATATTTCATACTATAGAATTAATAAAATTTTATAGGTTATTTAAACCCTTATATTTTTCGTTTAACATCGTTGTAATATGGTTTTCACCTTAATTATGGTAAACATTTTAGTTGTTTCCACTATTTAGTAAGTAGATAATTTAATTTGACCTAATTATACCATATAACTAATTTTTATCAAAATATTTAATCCAATTTATAGTATTCAATTCAAATTATTCAATTATATAATTTGAAAGTATACTTTTAGAAGAGAAAAAATACAGTTTTCCAAAAAAAGTACTTTTATATAATAATAGGATTTCATATAAACCCTATATAGAGTAATCATAATTATAGAACAAAAATAAGTATTTATAAATATATGATATATAAATTCAAGTTAAATCCTTCCTCATTAGTTTTTATTTTAATTAATTAATGTGGAATGACATTATTCATTTTAAAAGTGTTTTCATATAAATGAGTTTTTAAACACAAAATTAATCTTATACTCAAATATAAGATAACTAATAAATAATAGAATTAATTATTTTGACTATATCTAATTAATAATTTTGTTTCAAAAAATGAAATTAAAAATATAATGGGGCTTTAAATTAAATAATTTATTTAAAATAATTCACTATTTTACTTAAATTAGTATTTCTCCCTAGAAATCGAAGAAACAATATTTTATGTAATTTCCAAAAATATCTATCTTAATTAAATTTTAAATTATGATTTAAAAAAATTCATTATATGAACTTAAATGTCTATATATGATAACTTCTACTTTTATATTAATCATTATAAAATACGTGATAATTAATGAATTTCAATTTTGATTTTAAAAATACATATTATTTTCATAATGACTAAAACTATTTAACAATAAATATTAATAAATATTAGAGTGATTTATTTTATAATTACCTTGGTTTTTATATTCACTTCCATTCTCAATTTACGTCATTATAATAAGATTTACTTATTAAATAAGTCAGTTTATCATTTCCAAATATCATTTTCATATTCTCATGTTGTTTCTTCATCTATATGATTTTTTCATTAAACCGTCACTTGATGAAGTAACATAGTATATAAAAATTATCTCTATAATAAATGGTATTCAACAGATTAATGTGACTCTTGCAACTGATCAACATCACTTCTCATTAAAAGTGATGAATTTTACAAATATTTCGATAACATTGAAACATGAAATAAGTTTTATAACTGTATAATCTTGGAGGAAAATGAATTTATTGGGAAGATATTCCATTGTTCTATAATATATCATATCATCCAATGAACCATGAACATAACATTCTCACATTAAAAAAATGAATAACACATTTCCATAGAGAAATCATGAGAAATACATGATCTACCACATCGAATGAAATATATTTTCTAAAGTTGTATGTGTAACTTTTCTTCATACTCATATGTATCCTCACATATTATAAAATAATATTGAACATTTAGTCAATCAATATTTGTAATATGGTCATATAATATTAAATTGTCCTAATTCATCCCAAAAATCATGAATTTAACAAACCTTTTAATATAATTTAACAAATGGTGCCATCTGTATATTAGGAAGAAAATTTTTTCTGTAATAAAACTAACAAATATTATGATAAAAAAATACCTAGTAATAAATTTAGAATGAATTAATCATGAAATTTATATTTTGAATCATTTAATCATATTGTAATGAATATAATGGATGAAAATATATACTCAAATTTAATTCTGTATTGAATTTTTTCTGATGTTTTATTCTAAATAAATATTGTTGATCCTAGTATAAAAAGAATATATAATATTGAGAGAAGCTCAACATTACCACAATACCTACTAAATATATATTCTAAACCATTGATCTAATTAAATAGTTTGCTGAATTGATGTAGAATGTTTAAATTTAGTTAATAATTCAGTAATAACATAAATTGTATTATTTATTCACAGTGTATATAGAAGTTCCACCATGAAACCAATTTATATATTTTTACATTTCCTTTCTAAAAATATAAATAGGATGAATAATTAACTTTCATGAATTTCATTATACCTTAGCATATTATAAATTAATACATATCATGATGATGTAAACACTTTCCATTTTCATTCCATCCCCTCAGTAATATTCTTAATGTTTTATATACCAATTAACGATTACATGATGAATAAAAATTGGAAACTATAAGATTCACCGAATATATTTCCAAATCCTAAAGCACATTTAGGAAAAAAATATAATATAAAATTATCATTTTTGAATAACTCTTCATTTTATTTAAATGGAACTCTCCATTATTTCAGAATTATTTATGGTATAGATTATTATAAAAACACCTTAAAATATGTGATGGTTCAAAAATCCATAACATATATGACAGAATTCATCAAATCATTAAACAAAGTGCCATGTTACAAATGTGATGTGGTTACTGTAGTACTATTTTTATTGAAGGAATCAAATACATTATTTTCATTTCAAGGATGATTATGAATAACACAATCATAATCCTTGACTAGTTCAACCCATATTATTTATCTCATATTCATCTCATTCTAAATTATTTTAAATGTAAAAATTGTATAAACAATATATAATTTAATATTTAATCAATATAAATGATGTCTTAAAATATAAAAATAGAAACCATGAAATAAATTCTATATCATTTCAACAATTATAAAAATCATTTTGTTTTAGTTGATGCAACATAGAAAGAAATACTCGATCATTCTACATTAAGACAAAGACAAAACCCTTCATTGAAGAATCATTGTAGATGAAAACCTCATCATTTCTAGAAGGAATACATAAAACTATAAATTCAATAAATATTAATTTAGTTCTATAAAATAGTCATTTCATTTTTTTCTCTTGATGATTATTAATCCACTATGAGATAAAACATTTAGTGGGATAGAAAACAAATAAAACATTTCAATAAACTATCATAATTAAAATAGTAATCTAATAAACACCTGATTATGTATGATATTTTTAGATATTTTACATTATTAAAAAAAATTGATTATCATTTTCAATAAATATTCCATCCATGCAAAAACATAATTCCAAGGAATGATGTTTACCACAACCAGAACTCACACATGATAAATTTTATATATAGTTTATTTTCTATATTTGTTTGAAAAAGAATCCATAGGTTTCTTTCATGTTCCCAAAAATTTTAAAATAAGAAGATTTCAATCTATAAACACAACCACAAATAGTTCTATAATCTCATGAAAATATATATATTTATATAGTCCATACAGATATCTACATTATTAGATAATGAAAAGGGAATAACTAAATACTCATAGTGCGCATATGTATTATGAAACAACATTTCTTATATATCCTCCTCCTTTAATTTAAACTGATGGTACCATAAACCAATATCAATATTAAAAAAATGTGCTTCATATAGATGATCAAACAGATCAATGATATGAGTGAAATGATAATTGATCATAATAGAATTGATATAATATACTCAATAATCTATGTAATGTATGATGTGATCACCTTTATATTAACAAATAAATATAGATCACACTGTTGGAAAGTGATAGCTCAAATAAAACCTTCAATGTGATACTTGTAAAACTATGTTTTAAATTCAAAAAGTTATAATTCATCCATTAGATAAGGTGTTTTCGAAATATTGTTATCATTGGGAACTAATAAAATAGTTAAAACATAATTTATATTATGAATATAGTCATGTAATTCATTTTAAAAAATTCCACATGTTCATTCACAAGTGAAACATCACTAAATATAAGAGATCATTACAAATAAACAATTTTATGTATGTAAATTTCAGTTCAATATCAAATAATTTTAATATCACCATAGTATGTAATCAATAGTATTAAATAACATAATAATTATTTCTATAGAACTGTAATCTATCAGATAATTGTAAACAAAAAAAGAATACATACCCTAAAAAATATCAAACTAAACAATGTGTACTATAACATGATATATATGAATGACAATCAAACTAACAAATTATGGATGATTAATATAAATATTTTTTATATAAGATTTATATTTTTATATTTCAACAAAACATATATTATATATTAAGATTATAATAAACCCAATTTACCAAAAACATTATTAGAAATTAAAGAATGTGAAGAACCAGAGTAAAACAGGGCATTGGAATTATTTGAATAAACAAGTAATATACCTATCACAACATTATTTTATGGCTGGATGATATCTTTTTTATTGTAAAATGATATTTTCACACTATTATATCATCTACCATGATGATGTATATTATTTATGCCTAAAATTAAACAAAAAATAGCATATAACTCAAATCTATGCTTTTAATTCATATTCCAATCCTCTTCCAATTATTTATCTCTAGTATTCCCATGATCTTGGGGGACTCTTGTGTAGTGTTTTTCATAAGTAACACTTCCTTGAATTTTCAATAAATTCAATAGTGTTATTTTAACCTAAATTATCACAATATTGTAACATGATTTTCTCACCATTAGATTTATTTAATGAAGGCTTCTATATTACATAACCTTCGGTAAATGTTTCTACTTTTGTTCTTAGAGTTCATTATCGGATATGAAATTCATTTTACAAATTCAAGTTACATAGATAAATTATCACATTACATTTTAATTAATATAATGATAACTTTGATTCAGATGATTATTTTTACCCTAATTAAAATTTATTATTCATACATTCAAGATCCCAAATAAAATCGGTTACATACATAGCCAAACCAATAATATCTTATCCAGAAACATCTAAAAAATCATTCTAATTCATCTTTAATATTAATAATTTTATATCCATTTATATTTAAAAAAATTAGGTACCTTTTTCTATAGATAGGTCTTATTAAATAATTCCCACTGCAATGAATTATGGTCAATATTTTATCTAGTACACTAAATTAGAGACTGAAATTATTGAACATCAAATTCAAAAATGATCAGTTGAAAGGGTTGTGATTTGATTTACTAGACATCCAAGGAGATAAAATTACTTCAATAGATAATATATTCAAATATTAAATACCTTTTGTTCATAATATCCACTAAATATTGGAGGATGGAGTCTTATATAATGCTCTCCAAACAATATGTTAATCTATGGAAAATCAGTTTTTTCTATTTAACATGGATTACAACCCGATTTTTATAATAATCATATTGATCTATCAGAATAATAGAAAACTTATTTCAATCTTCTTAGAATGATGATTTTGTGGCATATATTCCCCTAGTGAGTTATTACTATAGCATCCATAGTTCCTTTTTGGAATACCATTCTAGATAAATATATTTTATAGAAATAAATATGTTAAAATAAAATTATATATCATTATAACGAAACATTAAAATATATTAAATGTTTTTATTACATTATACTAACCTATAAAGATATATAAACCCTTCTATGATACCAACTATAAGTACACAACCTTAATACTCATAGAGTCATATAGGTTTAGACTACATTTCATATTATTTTCCCAGTAAACATTCAGGATTGTTTTTTACAGAATTTACTCATAAATCATAAAAAAATTATATATTACAATGTATAAAAATCATATTTGTATGCATTTGGTCCATAATATAAATCATTGAAATTAAATCATGTTTTATTTTCATAAAACAATATCCTTTCATTAATCATGACTTTTTATTTTCCTATAACTTTACCTAAACACCGTGAAACTCATTTTAAAAATGTTCTTTGATCCCAATAATCCCCTCAATGGTAATGAAAAGAATAAATCCATTAATTAATTTAAAAATAAAATGACCTATAAAATCACATTTTCTAAAAAAATCATTACACTCAAAAGAAGAGTAATATTTCATTTTAATATATCATTATCATATATTAACAAATATTTCTATAAAAACACGTTGTCATGAAAAGGAAATTCATACAGGTGCCCTAGGAAATCATATATATATAACATAGTTTGAACCCTCTAAAATTAGAATAACCATATGAACAAAAACCAATATAATTCTATAGATATCATAATTATTACCCAATAAATTGAAAAGTTATAATGGTGTTCTGCCATTATATAATGAGATACAATTGGAATCAAAACATCATATCATGATGTTTAATGGGTCTAAAAGGATCTTATAAGTCATATGAGGCTCAAATATTGTCATAAACATTTTTATTGTAATCTTTCATTAATAACTAAATTTAATCTCGCTACATTTAATCACAAACTCATGAAAACCCCTATTAATTCAATATTAACGACTCATACAAATATCAAAATTCAATTTTCTTTTAAAACCCCATTTCTAGTACCAAATTAACCCTCAAAAATGAAATATGGTTTAAATAGACTAAATAATGAAATATTATAATAGAATAAAATATCCAAATAATGATTATTATAGTAGGAATACATTTTGTCACAATATACATTAAATAAATACATCCATTTTGTTTTTTTAAGATGGTCAGAAAGTATATAAACTTATTACTTTTTGAAAATCATGGAAAAAGGATAAATGATCTATGAAAATTTTCTTTCCCACTAATTTACTTACACATGAATTTATTCATAAATTAATTTTAATAGAATGTTACTTAATGATAAACATTTTTTAAATAATTCATAAAAACAATTATAAATCAGTGTTTATATAAAGTAGCATTTACATAAAACCTTTAAAAGAACGATTTCAAAAAAACTATTTAATCGATAGTGAAATATGGAAAAAATTAATTATAACATAAATTTATGAATATATATTAATTTTTATAAGTATATATTGTAATTTGGAAATGGAAGTGAAATATTTTAAATAAATAAATTTTAAAAACATTTAATCCTTGGTTTTATGTTAAATTTTCCCATACCTTTACTCCACATCATCTTATTTTGTATTTATTATTAAAATTAACTATCATCTGTTATTTTTTTATTTCTAAAAATCCTATTTAATTTTAATTATTCCTTTTTATATTATTTACTATTACATTATATTCAACTACATAGTCAATTAAAATAACATCACAATGTTTTTCAATATTCGACTCATATGTAAAAAATGACTACAGTAAGTTGAATATTTTATATTTGGTAATTATTCTATCACATTTTGAATAATATAAATGAAATTTCTATTATATTCATTCATAAATTATTATTTTCAAACAATTTAGGTATGATGATTATGAAATATGTAATACGATACAATTGTGGAGATGGTAGGTTGTACATACATATAAGTAAAATATTCATGGTTCATCGATCGTTGTAGAATAAATGTAATAATTATATGACCATTAATTAATTATAATTATGTAATAAATTTCATATTATTTACTCATATATGCATCAATAAGTAAGCCAAGTGATACGGTGATGTAAAATGAAAGACATCACGTTGTAGAGGTGTTATACCACATGTGTGAAAAATTGAAATTATCATTTTCTTATGAAAATATTAGAAATTCAAGTATATATTATATTTTAATAATGTTACATAGTTAATTAATACTATATATATACATTAATTTAATTATTATAAACATAAGTGAACTATGGTTATTTTAAAGGAATCAAATCAGTACTTGAGATAGTAATTCCTCCACATTCATGAATGACTATTTTATTTCTCATTTTATAAAGGATGAGATGAAATAGGATTATGAAATTAATATAAAAAATATGAGTATATAGTATATACCATTTTTAGAAAATAATCATGGATTAATATGACTTTAATGAGGTGGAATAAGGAAAAATCAAGAAAATCTTAGTAATGATTGATTCCTCTTCTTCTGAAATCCTTCTTGGGATTATATTTATATACTTACGAGGTTGATTTCAGATTATGAAAATTTAATATATGAAATATGTATATATGTATCATAATATTTTGGAATGGTCTTGGATGAAAAAATTCTTTTATGATATGTAGAATAGGAGATATGTGTTTGTATTTGATAAGTGGGGGAGAGGATAAACATGGAATATTTTATAACAAAACAACAATATCAGACTTTTAAAAATGAAAAATGTATTAAAATTAGACCATTATGAATCCTAATATGAGAAAAGTTATAAATATGGCCATATAATAGAATTTAGGGATGAGTTTTTTACTTCACAACCAAGATTACATTATTCAGTTCACAGAACTGGTGGGTCACATGGCCTAAATTGCATCGACCAGAACACTAGAGCATGTTGACTTGTAGAGAGGGAATATGGTGTGTCTTTGGGAAGAAGATTTCATCCTATAAGAGTGAATAATAAAAGTCATAAACATTTCAGTCAATAATAGAATAGTTTTACCATATAGATGTAATATTTACTTCCAAGACATTGATAAATAAAAAATTCCAAATATAATCTCATTTACCAAATAATGTGCCATGTCATTTCTATAAAATGAAAGAAAAATATGTATAAAATAATCCAGTATATTATATATACCTTTATGTAGATGAATAACAAATTGAATATCTCTAGACATCATCAAGAGAGTATATCTTTCTTATGATCTCCTGCACCTATGAAAAATAAATGTCATGCATCATACAATAGGGTCATTCACATTACCTGCATGATTACATGAAGTCTTTCTGGGTACCCAACAATATAATGAATATGGTTAGAGATGAAACAATGTATGATACCACAAATAGTGTCTATAACCAATCATGTATGTGTACAACAAGTTAATGTACTGTGATATAAATATCATTCATATTTTTAGTACCAGTGAAATCCCATGGCTAAAATAATAACTATAATGTGACTCATTCAAACCTCTCAAAAATAGTACCTCTCACATAAACAGGGGATGTTATAAATAAAAAATAATATAGTGTTATTATATCCATTATAACCACTGTATGTTGATGACCATACATGGGTCACTTGCAAAAGATGATAAAAATATACAACACAACAATTCCATATAACCGCATGTATTTAATCCAATTGGAGCATGCCATATAACAATAAGTGTCAAGAAGAGACATTCTGTGTATTCAAATCATCCAAATCATCCATGTCATGTATTTCAATGTTTCAAAACATGATGTTCCATATAAAATTTATAGAAGACCAAGGCATACATGTTGAGTCCCTGAAGAATCTCAATGGTAACCCGTTAATGAAATGGTTGGAGACTAAAGATTATGTAACATAAAATATCTAATACAATTCCATGAAGGCCAAATCCATGGTTTAGTGGGGATATGGGGAATAATATATAATCATGTTCCAAAAAATAAATGGTTTTAGGGTTTGAAATTCTTAAATTAAGATCAATGGTAAAATGATGATGGTATGTATTCTAATCAAGATCTAATGTATATCAACCATGTGATCTAATACAATAGTCATATAATCTTATTTTTCATTCCCATTCCATAAAAATTATTTGAGTTCACTCAATATATATATCTCTTCTATTTAAATTGTTTAATAAAAAAAAGTTATCACATGACATCATATTGCAAGGATGATTCTACTATCTCATATCAATCAATTTAATTGACATTTAGTTGAAACATTCTCAATTAAAATAGGTGATCTCACGTGAACACACAGAATAGTGGTATAGTAATTGGAATGTACATTGGAAAACCCCATCGATGGACAATGATAGGGTGGAAACATTAATTAAATTCAATGGTATTCATTGGAAAATCCATAATGTTCTAATACATTAAATTCAATCATTTATTTAATTAATAGGGAAACACTAGATAGTCTAACATATGGCACAACTGCAACATGTAATATAAAACTACAATCCTTAGTGGAATGGTGTATACCAACTAATAATGGAATTTATTATATTAATCATCTATTATAGATTTATAAATCAGTCATGATGAAGAAAAAACAATGAACAAAAAATTCATGAATATAAGTCATGTTATCTTGCACCTCAATTACTCTATGGATACCATGTACACTATAAAATGGCACAAGTGGAATGATGAACATACCAGTGAAGATGAAATAAGAAAAATAGTTCTTGTATTGGATGTTTGATGATGATTCTATGTCCATGCATTTGATTTGGATTCAAATAAGATCTCCCAAGGGGGTATGTTTTTTGATGGAGGAAAAGAGAAAATGGGTTTAGTTTGAAATATATTTTATTGGGGAAACTATATTTTCCCATATTTTATTTTTTATCATTGTTTGTGAACATGGTTTGAAAAATTCTATGCTAATTGTTTTCCTTTATTTTGAATTAATGGGATATCCCACAATTATGTAATAAAGTTAGAAATATAATGCACAAACTGTGTGTTAATCCTCTATCAAATATTATAAATCCTCTTTTCAGGCATGCATCATTTGGTTAATAGGGATTCTAATTAGAGACTATGGTTTTCTGAAATTATATAGAATCATGTAGCGCAATTTCAATACCTACATTGTTTACAAAAACCATACAGTCTGGGTAGGAAGATTTCTACTAACAATGTGGCCCAGCTGAATTTTTACAAAAGTGCATGCTCCATGCTCCGAACAATCTCCAGATACCCCCAAAACCCCATTGATAAAATTGAAACAAAAACTAGGAAAACCAAATTTTGTTATACCAAATAGAAAATATCCATACCATATAGGAAAAAATTATTTCTTACATGATTATATAATTTGAATCCTTATTTATTTAGATTAACCCTTGATAAACCCAATTTTCCATAATCACGTTAACATGTTTCTATTATCTTCATTACTTATTATGAAAATAAACACATCTAAAATTTTTATAGATTTAATTATGATTATTTCAAACTTGGAATCTATTTTACACATTTACATTTTAGTAATGTAAGAATTTAATTTTATAATAATCCTATAAATGCGATGAAAAAGCGGTATACCAAAAAATTGTTTTTTTTTTCAAACACCAGATGATTTTTTATTAACTCTTAGACAAGTAATAATAAGAATATGAACTTCAAATAATTAAATATATTTTAAAAATTATATTTAAATTATTATTTATTTGGTGTTATTTTAGTTAATTAAATTTGATAAACATTTTGAATTCCAAAATAGTTTTTTATAAAATATTTTTCCCAAAAAAATAAGCTATTTATATAATACACTAAAATTTTTCAAATAAAATAATTAGATTAAATATAAATAAATAATAAGTTTTTACATTAAATTAAATTCAAATAATAATAGAACTATTAAATAAATAAATATGTTTAAATGAAATGATATTTTTCAAATAGTTGTTATTTTTCACTAGTAACTGAGATCAATATGTTATCTAAAAAATATTAAAATATTACCCTATGGTAATTTTTATATACTGATATCAAAAATGAAATTAATTTTAACAAAAAAATTTCTCGATAATTATAAATTTTTACTTTTTAAATAAAATATTACTAAAAAAGAATTTGAAAATAATATTTACTTTTTGATTTAAAATTTAACATATATATTTATGATGAATATAACATTATAATTCATAAATTTTAATAAAATATTTAATTATTTATTAAATCATTTCCCATATTTTTAAATTTAGTATATCTTAAACATCTTTTCACATCTGTTATGCCATTAATAATACCACTTTTTAATATTTTTTCATGAACACATTATTTTTCATGATTTGTAATCTTTTCATCAATGTTCTTAGGCTCATGGGTTTTCGGATTAAAATTATAGAATGTATGTAAATATTTAATCTAGAAACATGATTTGGTGAGAAACATGAAATTTTATGATTTGATTTCTTTTAAATAGTTTATATAATTCGAATTTTTCATTTAAATTCATATATTATTCTAATAAATGGAATTTTAAATTATTCTTAAATCTCTCTCCATTAAAAAAAGTAATAAATATTCAATCTCTTAAGACATATGGGTTTTCATTTAAAATTTCCCACTTTCAAACATGTTATATATTACATACCCAATTATATTTATAAGGTGTATACACTAAAAAATTTGATATTTCGTTAAATAATTAAATTTATTCATGTTAGGTAATGATTAATTTGAATATATCCCATTAATGGGGATTTCATTACAATACATCTCGATATATAAGTGGTTTACATTATTCAAATTCCCTTAATTGGTCCATATTCAACCTTTTTTTGTCAATTAATATACATGATTTATCATTTTTATCCCATGTTGAATTTAGAATAAATTTACACCATAATTCATGAGAAATAATGTATCACATCAATCTCGTATCCTGTTATTATTATAATTATTCATGTAAATGGGTTTTAATAAAAAAAGTAACTACTATATTTAATAGAATTTGATTCCAATTCCATATTTTGCATTCTCAGCAATATTACAGTATTGGAAAAATAGATTTTGTAAACCAAGTGACAGTTTTATTTCCCTGATTTTAATTTCAATCCTAATATTCATTATAATTTTAATAAAGATGGGTTTTTACAAGGTTTATAATATATATTCAAATGGTTATTTTGTCCATTCAAAATAAAATATTTGATAATCCACTCTAAATTTTATTTTGGAATCTATTATTTATTTGATAAGGTTCAATTATTATGTATTATTTATAAATGTAAATATCATTAATATTTCTCCACATATTTTAATTAAAAAATAATTTTTTAATGTTTCGATTAAAAAAGATTCTATAAAATGTAGACACTTTTAATGTGTTTTTGTCTCAGCTTTTTTTAAAAATAATTTTAGTAAATGATATTTTTATTTTAACCGTATATATTTATACATTCAAATTTATTATATTTTCCTTTAATGAAATATTTTTTAATGTAATATTTTCATCAATGATTTAATTTTTTTAAAAATAATTATTTTTACATTTATATACTTTTCATGTTTTATAGATCCTTTTGTGATGTATTCATCACACATGGTATAAATTTTATAATGATATGATACCTATTTTATGTATTATATTTTAATTTTCAATTATGTCTTATGTTTATGTTATGTAGTTATTTATGAATTTTAATTAAATCCATTATTTTTCATGGGTAATTTAGGATATGATTGGTTTTTTGTGGTACACATATGTTTAGATGCTGATGTGTGGTGTCCAATATTTTCAACAAACAATATTTTTAAATATATATCTGTTATTCTGGTTAGTAATGGATATTATAATTTTTTTACATAGGAATTGGCATGATATATTTTACTTAATTTTTATGCATAGATATAACGAATTTGTTTACATATGTATGGGAATAATGTATTTTCTCACACATTTTTTTATATTTGCATCCCTTTACATCTTTTTTCGTTTTTTAACAATATTTTTCACACTTAATAATTGTTCATCATGACTTCCCTAATATTCAAGAAGAAATTAATTGTAATAAAATTGAATTTCTCCAAGAATATGTGTTATTTTTAATATATTCAATAATTTTATGACATGAAATCAGGTTACATGACTATAGATATGAGTTTTGAGCTGAGATACGTCATTTTTATATCCATGATGATGATTTTATGTTATTTACATACTATAGATTTTTTATTATTATTATCATATATGGTTATTTTTATTTTATTATAATATTTATGTCATCGTCACATTTTCCATTACGTTATATTATGCATACACATAATGAATTTTTGCTCATAACCATTTCATAATATTCTACTCCCAAGGTTATGAAGATGGTTATATAACATGGAATGTCACAAAATATATCATTGGAGTTTCATTATAGAAAACTATTCAGTTGTGTAGAAAATTATTATTTTTTATGCTAATTTATATGTGTAAACATTTGTGTCATTTTTTTGTGTCATTAATGTGCGGTATATTTTTAAATACAAGATATTATTATACTTTTTTCTTCATTTTTATCATTGGTAAATTTACTTGGTATTAATGGAGGAATTATTTATTTTTTTAAAAATAATTTGTGATATTAAATTTATAATTTTGTATAATATTTTAGATATTTTTTAGATTTGAAGGGATATGTTTTTTGTCAGTTTTAGATAACCATATTGAGAGATAATTATATGATTCCATATAAAGGATTACATCCTAAAATATTGGTAAATATTTGAGAAGGGGGTTTTCCCAAGAAATGCATACCTCTTAGGATACTATATTTTTTTACTGTTGTAGAGTATATTCACATTAGAACAATCAAATATTGAATGGTTTGTTTAGAATTGAATAAATCATCAACCTTAAAAATATCATGTGGAAATAATATGGGACACATGGTTTGATTCTTCTTATGGATAATATGTGTTCGAACATTTTCTATTTAATACCAATATAAAGGATTGATTTCATGGTTAATTATGTTGATTAAAAAGGGAAATGTATGAAATCAATTTTTAATGAATCCTAGGTCAATCAATGATTTTTATAATATTAACTAATAGAAATGATGGTCAATGTGATGATATAAATGAAAAATAAATTTTAATGTAGACTTTTATTCATAATTATGATAATTTTCTCGTGTTGTTAATGTTTTTTCACTTATATCAATATTATCTTATGTTAATGATGACCTGATTTTGAAGTAACTATGCAAAGATCATGCATTATGAAAAATAAAATGATTTATTATATTATAATAACATCATAATTGGAGATCTATTATAAAAGTTGTTGATTATTTCATACAAAATAGCATGATACATGATTAAAAATACAATAATATTTCATATCTGGATTTCACCATATAATAAAAAAAATGTGGTCTAATTTAATTGAATCAATAAATATGAGGGCATAGGGGATATTCAACCACATGTATATAAAAAATGTAGGAATTATTGTCCAAATGATTTATTTAAGGGGAATAGATGATTCATTAAATGTTGTAGAGGAGGCCATTGACCTTATAAATGTCATTAAAAAATTTGGATTTCAGTTAACACTAGGATAGAAGATAGAATTAATCTCAGAGAACCACTATATTTTAAATTTATTATTTATGGATAAATATTGAATTATCCATTTCAATTCCTTAATCCATTAAATACTCAGGATTATAGGAAACTAAAAACATGAATGCCAAGGGAGAATGGAAGAACCAATTTAATGACAATCATTAAAGAGACTAGTAGAAATTAGGATTCACCAACACCTCAAAATGAATTCATGGTTATAGCCTAGATCTATAAACAATATTATATCTAGTATTATTTTTGAGAACATCATGTCACCATCCTCATTCATTTTTATTTTATATTAAATAATTTTTTATATAGAAATTATGAATTTATAAATACAATTTGTTTAAATAATAATAACCTCCACTAAAAATATATATTCAATTTTCAAATTATATTTTATACCTCCAATTTTAGTCCACATTAATTACTATAATATATAGAATAAAACATTCAAAAAAACTATAACTATATGTCAATAAAATGATGACAACAAATTATCTCAGAGGATAAATAAATATATCAAATTGGGATTAATACATAGTTATGAGTTATATTTCCATGAAATGGTTAGATAAATTAGGAATTTTATTTTCATACCAATGCTATTGAGTATCATATCTCATTAGAAATAATATTTTTCCTAATGAATATCTTCTCTCTACCCCTATCTATTACACTAGAAAAATGAAATTTATAATTAATATGATAAAATATATTTAGGAGGGGTAGAGTGGAAAAACATGATATTTCACCTTATTTTTCTTCTCAATTATATTGTATGCTCAATAAATTATTTTGACGCCCTATATCAATTACATTAAATGAAACTTTTTGGTATTTTAGAAATATTATATGTTAAAACTAAAACATTTCCATTAAAATGGATTGTATAAACTTAAATAAATATTTCTTGATAATAAAATAATGTAAGAATAATTATAATCTAGAAGTTGAATTCTTCCTCAAGAATACTTTTTTTAGCTCATAGGGGATGTAATTTCACATGGGGTTTTTCAATACACTTGAAATAAATAATGTACACTTTAGTTTATGTTTTTGTTTTATTACATTAAATTTTTAATGAAATGTATTCTATGATTCTTGGTGGACAAGGGGGTTTACTAGGTGTATGTGAAATGAAAAATAGAAAAGGGTGCTATCCAGTTCTTGGTGCACATTTGGGGCGTGGTTAGTAATAACTATTATCCCAAAACATTTATGCTAGGAAAAGGGGTGTACAATTTGTGAAAACCATGCCATGTGGGTGGAAAAAAATATAGCCAAGAATAAAATGAATCCACATAGTGGCATCATTGTTATTTAAAATTTGCATTCTCCCTAGGAGACTGTGTTTCCGGGACCCCTCTTGGATAACGTGTGGCATATGGTTGGATCATAGTTTCTCTAACCATGTGGAAAAAATATGTGTCCCCTTAAAAGTGTAAAATATTCAATTTCCCACTTTTCCTTTAATATTTATATCCAACATTATTCTCATGTTATTCTCTAGTTGGAAGACCGATGATCCAAACCAACTAAAGCTTTCTAAGGATATTTCTCCCCCATTTCTGTGAATATTTAAGCGCTTTTGAGTAAAGGTCAAAGCTTTGTGTGAGTCCCACACCCCCCCCCCCCCCACGCCTTCTTTTTTCTAGATTAGATATTATGGAATGTTCGTGTTATTATGAATATCTAAAACCCTCTTTTCCAGTGCGTTCTATGTTGGGGAATTGATGAATTTTTTAGGTCTCATCATTGGATGAGGTTAAACGATTGTTCACCTTCATATTCGAGGTATGCGGTCAAATTATAACACATATTATTTTTTATTGTTTATGTATATTTTGATTTGATATGATCAATTACTATTTTTCCTTTAATTTCATCAGTAGTGAATGTAAAATTTACTAGTTATAAAATTAATTTAACTCCTCACGATCCCTATGGGTTGCTTTAGTTTGAATGAACTTTATTATGGACTACCCATGATGTGAGAAACAATCCTGAACATATAATTGAATCATTAAGTGTAGAATTGAATGGTTATTATATTTAGACCATTGTAATTATGTTTATAAGATTACATTAACAATGAATTAGTAATGATGATAATTTTTATTTGTGGTTAACATGGATGGTAATGGGAAATTGATGTTAATTATTTCTTGTTTTTAACAAGGCAAAAGGGGTGTTTGGTATAACAGTGATTGGTGAATTAAATTATTGTTTATAAATAGTAAATAATTTTATGGGTTATGGAATGTAAATGATAAATGAGTAAAAATTACACTACATGTAAATGTGAATTTATAAATGGTTTTGGGAATCAATATGACATATATATTCAATGAAAATATACCATAATTGATGAAACTGTTAAATGTATTTAAGTCTAGAAATAATATATATGTGAAATGTCTTTAGAAGAATTTGAAAATGTATTATTATAATTTTAGGAATTTTACATGAAGTTCAATACACACGATTTAGGTTATACTGAGGCTTTTAACCCCACCCCTACGATTCATGGGTTAGGTTGTTGGTATATGGTGTAATGCCCCTAAAAAATGCATAGAATATTGATACCAAATTGAGGTAACAATATAACTATTATGTTTGATTTGTAATTATTTTCATAGTGATTTATGGATTTTTATTTTTATTTTTGATAATGGCCATATGATTATCATTGTTTGATGTGTATTTTATGAAAAATTATATTCCATGGAATATGTTCTTAATGTGGACAATGTCAACATTGTTTACTAGTTGATTTGTGATATCCTTTTTATTAATTTTTCTACTCATTATTTTCATACTTTTACTATCTATATATAATTATATTATTGTTTACCCTGTTGATTTTTTCATGCGATCATGTACTCTAACCCTTCTTGGGAAACAATTATGTACACATGAAGACTTCATGGTTGAATCAGGTGACATGGTAAGTGTATCGACGCTTGATTGTTAATTTCTATGCAGGGAGTTCCTTAGTGGGAGATTTGGACATAGAGTATGAAGATATTATTATGATTCATCAATTTTAATTAATTTTGTGGTTACCTTGAACTTGTAATGGTATTACGTGGCATGGAATATTTACTAATTAGTTTTGGGATTATACCCAATTTTTGGACACATATTTTTTAAAAATGTTAATTAGTTTTACTATTTCCTTTATTCAACTTTTTTATCTAATGTGGCTTACTATGATAAATCATTTACATTCTACCCACATATATAATTCACCCAAACTACTATTCGATAACCTCTGGCATTCGATGAGGTGAACCTAAAGTCATGTGGGGGAACAACTCGGGGCAACAGATATAGTGTCCATCAGGACTGGGAAACTACAATGTTGTATCTTGGGAGATTTGCTTTTCTATAGTCTAACTATTATTGAATGTTATATTAGATAATAATATGTCTCATTCAATATATTTTTCTCATTAATGTCATAGAAAAAAATGTATTGGGTTAAACCCAAGTACCTAGGGTGGGAATGTTGTTTCTAATGTTTTATGTTATGGTTGGATGATATTTTGTGTGAGTTACTCACTTATTGAGTGTTTTACTATATTATGGTATTTTTCCCATTTCTATATATCATGGGGTTGTGTGTACATCCATAATTTTTAGGAACCTATGGATATATGTGACATTCATCATGGTAGGAACTCTTGTGAAAAGATATATGGAATGTTACAAATTCTATGATTTTAATTTTTATCCCATGACATTTGATGAAAATAGTGGCCAATAAATATGATTAAAATGGGTAAATGAAATGAATGTAATAAAATGGTTATGAAATAGTAATTAATGAAGAGCCATAACTAGACTAATCATTTTTCTGTAATGAGTTTTTAATACAGAATGGTTCCTAAATGGTAATGATTTCTGTTATTAATGTAAAATGGATAAAAAGGGAGTCTTGTGAAACATTTTTGGTAATGTATGTCCACTTAACATAGGTAAACCATTTACCAGGTTATGGAATAATAATGATAGTTTTATATGTAAAAATTTATCTATTGGATAGTGTATGAAAAATAGATTATTATGGAGAGTAGAGATCCATCATTTTTATGAATAATGTAGTTTTTATGTGTTTTTAGATGTGTATTTAAAATGGTATATATTTTCCAACATGATGACGTGTACTAGTTGGGAGACAAGAAGATATATCCATGAAAAAAATTCTTCTAGTGGATCATGAAACCCTATTGATTCAATGTGAAAGAGGGGGATTGATTATTCTATCATAACATTCCACATTTTTTGAAGATGATAGAATGATTCCCAAAGTAGGTTGTTTTGTGAATTTATAACCAAAATATATATTTTCAACTGTAGGAACATTATACATTCAGTGTAGAGGGTGAACTAAAGGTAGATGAGTTATTTATATTTTTCTTCCAGATGATTCTAGATCAAGTGGAGAACCAACTTATAATGTGATTTTTGGTGGAGGAATATCTATAGCGAGGATTAGAATAGCAGTAATTGGATATACTGATTAAGATTATTCCTAAAGAAGTTATGTTTTCGATATATTTCAATGAAATATTTATTGAAATTTTATATCTAGTGACCTTGGAGCTATAGAAGGATACAATGTTTGTTAGGTTCACCCGGGGGACTATATTAGTGACAGATTATGAAGGCCACTTCACAGAATTGCATGTCTATTTTGTAACCCTAGAAGGGGATTATAAATCAATAGTGAGTCATTTATAGGATGGATTAAGATATCAGGTCTTGTAAAACATGACTATATTCATCTATAATAGGTTTTTATAGATTTTTGATAAGGCCTTTTTTCATAATGTAAAATTAATGGGTATTTTAGTGTATGAAATTTGGTTAATTTTGGAGACCCAATTGTGACATTTGATATAATGAATATCAATTTTCAGGTATTTCACCAAATAAGTGTTATTAAGAGTACATAAGGAATATTTTTTACTTCACGGGTATTGACAACATGTTTTTTTATTAATTAAGGAGGCCATAAAACATGTGTGGTCAGTTAGCTAGACCACAAGTCGAGTGGTGAGAATGTCGAAGAATGGTCAACATGAAGAGGTTCTAGAAGAACCCTATATAAATGGGTTTTGATGGGGCACTACTGTTGATTTAGTTATTATTTAGGGGGTTGGAGAACCCATACCTAGATGAAATTTTGGTTGTATACGAGAGAAACTAGTCGAAATGGGGTATGTAGTACTCTAAGATGATGAAATACTTAGTATAAGTGTATTACAACACTATGGGCTAAGACCACATCCCATGGTAGAGGAATATGATATATTTATTCAATTCATCATACACCCAGAGGTGGTGAGGTTGGAACATCAATATATCTAGGTACTATTCATTTCGATTCCATGCTTTCTAGTGCTTCATTTGATATAGGTGGCTCTATTTATTTCATATCATCCATGTTTTTTAATGTGTTGGGTCTAGTGGTAGAATATATGTGTGGTGTTATGTCGAACGATACGCCATTATGGGTATGAATAGAGAATATACTGGCTTGTAAGTAGTGTAGACCAAAGGTTGGTGAGTACCATTTCCAATTTGACTTATTTTTTCCCAAGATGAACCATTTTTAAATAATATATCAGATGTACCTATTGGTATTGAATCTAGATAGTATGCTAGGATACATCGATTGGGAAATGGTTATGGGACATCAAAGAGGCACTTATTTTCACCATTGGGAGCAGTATATCAATGTATTACAAATTGTTCCTATTTGATAGGTGTTTGTTGAGAACAAAGACCAAGTTGCATCAATTTTAGGTGACGATGGAATTGTAGAGAATATTTTTCCCCATTTGGTGGATCAATACAATGAGGTGTTTCTTGATAAATTCTTAGTTTGACCACCCAAGAGAGATGTTGAGTTCATGAATGAGTTACTCTCCACTATAGAACCTAATTCTATTTTTCCTTATAGAATGCACCTGATGAACTGTAGAAACATAAAATATATTTAGAGTAATTAGAGAATAAATTTTGTAATCATCCAATTACACCACCTTGGGTATCTCCAGTATTTATTGCAGTGAATGGTTATAGGACCGTGTAGTTGTCTTTCAATTATATGTGGTTGACTAAGATGATGATTAATAATTGATACCCTCATCTATGAATCAATTATAATTTTCACTAGTTAGGTGTTCCTATATGGTTAACAAAATTGAATTGAGAAAAGGTTCTCATCATCTCCTGGTGAGACCTTTAGATATAACATAGACATATTTATAAGGATGGTATGGTTCAATTTAGTATTTATTTATGAATGATTTGTTTCCAATGGATATAGTAATTTTTATTGTCCAAATGAACCAAATCATTGATTTGTAGTTACATCAATTTATACATTCCTTTGGATGAAATCATAGTGCTCTCCAAAACACATTCTGATCTTTCCAAACATCTACATATCATCTTGAGTACTCAAATCAAGTATTAGCTATATGACATGTTTTCTAAATTTCATTTCTATATTGACTATGTACATTACCTAGGTTACATAATCACACAATATGTTGTGTCACTATACCTAGAGAATGTGAAATATGTTGCATCTTTGTTTCATTCCTATGAATGATTTTGATATCCAATTATTTTTGGGTTTATCTAGATATTTTAGATGATTCATTACAGAATTATACCATTTGGAAACACTAATTTCAGGAATTTCCTAGAAGGAAAAAATGTTTTAATAATATGGGCCATGTGGGGATTCATTATATGGGATATAAATGTTGTGTAATGCTACACAAAATTTCATCCTACATAATCTGGGTATGGATATTCTGTGTTTTTGGTGCTTATGGTTTTTTGAATGGGTCAATATTGATGTATAATAATGTGGTTATTGCTTATGGTTCATGGAATTTGAGGAATAGTCAATGAAATTTTCCTATTCATGGTATTGATTTATTCCTAATGATTTATTCATTATTTTTTTATTAATATTTGTTTGGAGAACGGTTTACAATGAATATTTACCATTAAATCAAAAATTAATTTTTATCGTTGTGTGATTTTAATGATTGGAAGTGAATACGAGTTATGTATATGTATCACTTTTATTTTTATTATGTTTACATTGTATGAATTTTATATAATCTTGTTAATGGATTTATTCAGATTAATCAATATCCCGAGGTTTAAGAATGTAGTTCTGAGTGGTGGAATGAAAAATTATATATTTAGATACACATTGAGGTTTGGGATGGACAAGAGAAGATGACCCTTGAATCATAGGTATATGATTCCATGATTATAAGATGGATCATAGGGATTAAATACAAAGATCTGGATCATTTATCAATGAGGTAATGTTGTGAAGGTGGGGTGTCACCTTCTAATTGGACTTTAGACTACAATGATATCATATGTGTTTGTGTCGTTGTATTGTGCATACTTTTAATATTGAGGAGACTTTGCATGGGTTTCATTCTCCATGTGGGTTGTGCACCCTAAATTGTCCAATATGTATCATGATATACATAGACAGTATTAGTGTTCATGATCTAAGAAATAGGGGTTAGGTTTTATGACAAAATGATACACCTTCCACTGGGGGAAGGTTGAGCATCACCAACTCGTTGTTTTGTTACAATCATTTTGAATTATGAATTGTAAGTAAAATAATTTCACAATGTATTTTATAGTCAATACAATGATTATTTCATTGAAGAAATATGTGATATGGGTTTTAGGTGATCAGTTGACCTAGATGGAATATTTCATACAACTAGGAGATACCTTCACCATTGAACCATTGGGTGATTTGAATGTTTCGAAAATGGCGGGGTTACATGGTAATCTAGAAAAATATTGTCTCAAATTGTGGTCAAAATTTTATTTTATGCTTCTCAAAGGGTTGAAATAAGTTATATGTTTCATAGTTGTTTTTTTTACTCTATTTTTCACTTTAAAACATATGGGCATCATAATCTATAATTCATCCGATGAATGACATATTTATGGATTGTGTTCAATATTTTGGTGTGTCATGGGAGTGGAAATAGAGACTTTTTAAATTCACTAATATCAATAGTTAACAAGATACTATTCATATAAAACTAGATGTGGCACTCAATGCTTGACATTTTAGATTACTTATATGTTGTATGTATGTATTGGATTTAGAGTCTATGGGATAGTTTCACATATATAAGATGTCAGAATTGGTTCAGTTGATTCAAAGATGTATGGATATGAATCAGATTAGTAAAAATTCTTATAATGATCAGTGTCCTTAAAATCAATGTCTTATGGCCAGTGACTGTGTGTTCTGTTAGTTTTTACAATGATGGATCATCATCATATTCAGAAAATAGGGATTGATAGCACCCATTTTAGTGGGGTCCTTGGAGATTATAGATATAACCAGACAATAGATATATCGATTTTATCTTCCATATCCTTATACTAGTATAAACAATGATTTAATTTCACATAGCTTTCTAAGTATAATCCAAAACCATATCATGTGATTGAGGTTGAGGATGAAAAACTTGAGGTTTGTGCATCCTTTTTGGATCATCAGGTTTATTTTTTGGATCATAGTGAGAATTTTTTTTGTTGTGCGGTTAATATGTTTGTCTGAGTGTTGTGTAAGCAAGGTTATTCTTGAGGAAAAATGGGAGAGGGAAGAGTATGCTTGGCCTTATTGGCATAACCTTATTATAATAGACACATAGTAAAGCTTAGTTGTGTGGCTTGATAATGAGATCTTATAAGTCGGTGATGTTGTATGATCCTAGACATCAATAAGGTATATTATTGGTCCTGTTTTTATTTCCATTAAAATTATAAAATAAAATATTCCCGTTATTTTTTCTGGGATTAGGGATGTACTAGGGAAAAGAGGCATGAAATAAGATAATAGGGTCCATCTAGATAATGTTTCATGGTCGACTCATGGTAAATAGTTATTGTGTGCCCTAATAGTGCATTCATAAAGGATGGGTGAATGGTTAGTGAAATCCATTAAAGGAGAAAAATGAAACAGCTCAATCTTGTAAAGGGACATTCCACACGGTCACTTCAAGGATTTTTAATCCAGGTAGGATTCCCAGGACACTATTTGAATTGTCCCGCTCTAGGAAAGGTGATGGTGCATTGTTGTCCAATGGTTTGGCGAACCATACAACTAAACTGTTATCCCCAATAATTTTAATAAAATTCAATTTCCCACTCAATATTTATATTTTTACTATAATCTCTTCACATATCCTACTCCAATTGCATGGGTGAGGAACTAAACCCACTTATGATATTTAAAGGACCATCACCATTATTTCTAATCTATTTACAGGGCTTTATGGTGAAAAATGGAAACTATAATTTATCCTAAAACTAATCTTCCTTCTAATATATATATTAGGTATTGTGAAATTATTTTTCTTCTTCTAAATATTTAAAAATCTCATCCTCCATTTTTTTCTATGCTGGTGCTTCAAAGGATATTTGGGTTTGAATCAATGGATGAAGATAAGCAAGCGTTTGTTTCCAGATTTGAGGTAGGTGGTCTATATGTTATATCCCATAGTCTTTATATTTTTTACATATAGATAGTTATAATATGATAAATTATTATTTTTTCATGGATTTCATTAGTTGGTAATGTTAAATTGATTTATAAATTTATGATTTTAACCACACACTATACATTAGGGATTCTTCTGGTTTATTATAAAAGGTAAATTAAAAAACATGTGTTGAGGTTCTATCTTGAGAATGGAATAGAAAAATTATGTTTAGAATTTTATTTTAATGAGACATAATCCATAAAAAATATTTGTATATTGTGACATATTTTATGATATATCACTAGTGATAGTTGTTTTACTTGTTAATAGAGATGGAAAGGGTAAATTGTTTTCGATAATATTTAGTTGGTAACATGGCAGAAGAGGGTGTTTGGTATAATAGTAATGGGTTAAATAAATTATGGGTTGTAAGTGGTAAATGATTTGATAGGATAAGGCATGTAAATAATCAACTAAACATTATTAACACCAATTTACCCTTTCCATCTCTATTAACAACTAAAACCAACTATCATTACTAATAGATCATAAAAAATGTTACAATGTACGGTGTTTGTTATAATAGTAATGGGTTAAATAAATTATGGTTTGTAAGTGGTAAATGAGTTGATAGGATAAGGCATGTAAATTATAAATCATTAAATGGATTAATTAAAGTAAATTAGAATTTATAAATTTGTCTCAACATGAAGATGGAAAATGTGTTGAATAATATGTTGTTGAAAATGGTGAATGTGTTTACTGATTTTTTTTGTGATTCATAAATAAGGAAAATAGTTTAGGAATCATTTGAATAAGGAATAATGGTATGTGTGGTATTGGAATTGAGGATCCTTTCCCATGGTTTAGGTTAGACTAAGTCTTCATGTCCTTCCCCTATGTTGCATGGGTTATAGAGTTGGACTAAGGCTCGATGCCCAAACAAATGCATGGAATATGGATTCCACAATGAGGATTTGAGGTAAATGATATGTATTTTTTTGTCTAATTATTTCCATAGTGATGTATAGAAATTTATTCTTTCCCCGTATACATTTTATAAACCACTCACATAGGCTGATGTTTATTTAATTAAAATTAATAACTCATTGAATAAATTTATAATGTTGCTAATGAAAACATTGTTAACTAGTGTAACCCTTTTATCCTTATTATTTACATTGTTACTTGATATTTACTTAATAAAAGATCTATTTATATTGGATAATTTATAAAAATTACCAGTGGTGTCCCACTATGTGTTACTCACACCATAATCGGGATGCTAATAGGTACATGTGAATTCCACATGGTAGCGGGTTTGGACAACGAAAAGGGCCCTATGTAAGTTGGTATAATTGGGTATGGGATGAAAAATGGATGATGAATAGGGACAGTGAATCGAGACCCATTTATTTTGGATCATCAATTAGTATTTTTTGTGTTTACAATACAATTGTCGTAGTATGACATGTCATGAAATATTTATTTTTTGGATGTTGGAATGTACCCAGTTTCAGGTATTGGAATAGTAATTTATTTTTATTAGGTATATTTTTTACCTTTATTTATTGAATATATATTGTAGGTTCATGGCACAGCGAAAGCGTGGTTGAAGAAAAACCCAATTTTTATTTTAACAATGATCAATGATTATTCTAGGATCAACATGACATTGAACGCCACTCTCCATGGAATATAATCAAATATTTAGAAAAACAGGAATGATCCCTAAAATCATTAGAGAGGATATTTCACATCAGGTTTAAATTTAATTTAATTAATTTTATAAATAAAAACAATACTCGGATCATTGTTATTTATCTTCGTTGATGATGTTGATCATCCAGAATGACCCTTCCAGATTATCTTGTTACACATGTATGGATCCAATCTAGAATCCCTCTAGCGGTGATCCACACATGCTCTGATGGCTTCTGATCGACATCGTTCATTTTGCAGGTGATAGGGAGGCAAATCAAGTGTCTTGTGTCGGTCTTTCTTGATCGCCTATGCTTTGGCCTTGAATCACTTATCTTGTTCATGGGAGGGGAGATAAAAGGATTAAATAAGACAATTGTTTGGCTCAACAAATCTCAATTCATAGGGCGTGTGGTGTGGTGTCTTTCACCATAGGCGTACATGCCTATTTATATACATGGAATTTCTATTTCAGTATTTAACTGTGTAATAACAATTAAATACATTCATGAACATAGATAAAACCCATCAATTTAATAATAATACTGCATCATTATTTATGGTATGTCAACTTGTGAAAAATTGAATTATAAATAAAATTCTACGTCACAAAATAATTTTCAGTGTTGCATTTTTTTATGAAAACTAGTTAAATAAATATTTACAGTCTTGCAAATAAATATATTAATACAGGACCAACCTTGCTCTACTCGAAAACCACTTCCATTTATTGAACACTCGATTAAATAAATAAAAAATAAATATTTGATTTACAAACTAGTAAATAAATATTTATTAAATGTTTTATAAAATAAATAAATAAAATTTATTTTATTTATGCTATCATTTAAAACATGAATAAAATTATCCCAAGGTCATGAGATTAATATTTGTTTCATTAATTGAATTCAAACAGAATTTAAATGTTACCACCAAAAACACCTAGTGTGTGACCCTCTAGGATACTTGTTGGAATTAGGTTTGTTGACTGAATTCCAAGAGTACTATCTAGCAACAAGTCAAGGTATCCAAGAGAAAAAATGTATAGTCACAATAATGATATCCACATAAGAATGCTCACTGTGTAATATAATCCCTTTGTCGCAATATCTCATCAATCAGGTTTCATGACTATGTCATCACCTTTTATACCTGATAAATCATTCTTTGACAACCTGAACTAAACTCATCATTACACCATGTCCATGGAATTACTCGTGACGGTTCTATTTCAATCAAAGGGCCGAGATATAAGCTTCCCTAAATAAAAGGGAAAAATCCTTCCTCGACTTATACATTAATAACATTCCACTCATGATGCACCCAACATACCCTACATCCTGCCAACTATCTGCTTGATGGTTTAATTAGTAAATAATACCATGAAAGTTGTGGCACGTATTAATGACAATATTAAAGTATAAGAATCATTACACAATCTCGATGATATAAATATATGATGACAGAAAAAATGGGGAATTCCTACAAGTGAGTCTGTTATCATAATCTCCTATCTTGGAGATAACCAAGTATGAACATCAAAAAAGGATGTCTAATCTGTTATGAGTACTCCCACCAGACGATCTGCATAATATTTTTCCCATCATAGCAAGTCATCCAACCAATGAACTTTATTTAAGAATACCGTTATAGCATTTAAGGTTCTCATCATAGTGGGGAACTGCCATGACATTATCAATGTTATAAATACTCTATGACATTATTAGATCATAATCATGCTGAACAGTGAACTATATGTAATAATATAATAAAAATACATGTAATCAAAGTAAACCTAGTTGGTTATAGGACACCAACTCTTACAAACTCCTACTTTACTAAAGCCAATAACCTATGAGTTTCAGTCTACTAGACCTCAAATGATTATCATGTTTTTTCAGAGTCAAGGATTTAGTCGAGGGGTATGCCACATTTTCTTCTGTGGAAATAATTATCACAACAAATTCAACACTATGAGAAAATAAATCAAGAGATGATACTTCCGAAGTATGTGCTTCGTCCGCTGATGTGACATTGGCACTTCTGCGAGAGCCACTATTGCAGTATTATCATAGTACAACGTGATTAGATCTTTACTGCTAGGTATCGCATCATGCTCTTGAAAAAATATTCACATATAATCTTCTTCTTTAACTACCTCAGATGATGTGATATACTCGGACTCTATTGTATAATTTGAGTCCACACTATGATTTGAGCTCTTCCACCTCACATCACCACCATTCAAAGTAAATTTTTATCCCACCAACATCATCATTTGATTTTGAATACTCTAGAAACTAGAATCAACATATTCTTTGATGACTAGTTCCTCATCTACTACATCAACAAAGAAAATATCCTTAGTACGACTTAGATACATTAGGATATTCTTGAATTCCATCCAATGGTGGTTACCTAGGTTAGCTTGTTATCTACCTACCACAGTCATTGTGTAGGTGACATCTATACTAGTACATAGTATGACATACATGACTGACCCAATCGCCGACGCGTATGGAGTCCTTGCCATTATTTTTCATTCCTTACTTGTTTAAGGATACATTTTATAGGAAATTATAATGCCATGTGGCACTGCGAACAATCCCCTCTTGGATTGTGACATACTAAATCTTTTCAGTATCTTAACAATGTATGTACTTTGACTTAGGCCCAGAAATAACATTCATCTATCAAGGTGTAACCTGATCCGAAGAATATACGATGCCTCACCCAATTCATTCATAGAGAAACATTGATTAATACATTCCTTAATAGAATGTAAGACTGTTAAATCATTTCCTATAAGTAATATGTAAATAACATATACTTTTATTAAAACAGCTACACTCCCCCTAAACCGTTTGTAGATAGAAGGCTCACATTCATTCTTGATAAAACCAATTTTTTTTATGGCTTCATCAAAATGAATTTTCCATGAACTGGATGTTCCCTTTAATCCATAAATGTATTTCTGCATCTTTCATACCTTATTGGCATCATTTGGAGTCACAAACCCTTCAGGTTATGTCATGTAGACATCTTCATTAATGTACCTTTAAAGGAATGTTGTTTTGACATCCATTTTCCAAATCTCATAGTCATGGTACACCACAATGGAATGTATAATTCTGATGGATTTTTTTGTTGCAACTGCAGAGAGGGTTTCATCGTAGTCAATTCCTTGACGATGTTTAAAACCTTTTGCAATGTGTCATTCCTTATAGGCAATGACTTGTCCTTCCATATACAGTTTATTATTTTCTACCCAATTGCAACCAATACGATTTACATCCATGGGAGGATTTACCAAAATACCGGCTTGGTTTTGTTCCATGGAATCCATTTCACAATTCATGGATTCTTGTCACTTGGTAGCATCTGTGCCACTTACTGCAACCTTGTATGTTAGAGGATCGTTATTATCAACTAATAATGAGTAACCATCCTCAGTAACTAGAATACCTTACCATTATTGTTCTCTAACCTCTATTTTACCCCTACATAGTATTTTTGTCTATAAAACATATTTATATTCCATGGGCCTTTGTGGATTCTATTCTTGTACCAAAACATATGTACCCTGAGCCACCACTTCATCAATGTCTATCTCTCTCCCACTATCTATGTTGGAGATGTTCTCCCTCTCAAGGAATATGGAATGTTTTGCCACTATAAATTTTTTTAATGGTATGTATATTAATATCACCTTGTTTGATAGGGGTATCCTATAATGGTACAAATTGTGCCTCATGATGCAAGTTTGTTACCTGAAGAGGCTTTAACAAATGCTTCGCTACCCCACACATGAAAATTTGATAAAATGGAATTTCATCCACTACAGAACAGGTTTGGAATACCATTTTTCAATTTAGTAGGTACTTGGTTTAGTATGTGTGCCACTATTTGTAATGCATATCCCTAAAATCATAATGGTTGACTCGCATGACTCATAATTGATCTCCTCATGTCTAACAGGGTGCGGTTCATCCTATCGTTCACACCATTCCACTATAGAGTTTTTGGAGGAGTGAGTTGGGATAGGATCCCAAACTCCTGTAAGTAATCAATGAAGTCTTGATTAAGATATTCCTCACCTTGGTCTAAGATTTGTTTCTTTATTTTCATACCAAGCAGGTTCTCAACATAAATCGTGTATTTTTTAAATAAAAAAAATCCAACTTATACCTCATTATGTAGATATATCCAGATCTACTAAAATCACCTGTAAATGTCATAGTATATGATTACCCTCCCATTACTTAAACTGGAAATGGTCCACACACAATGGAATGAACCAATTCAAGAAGTTTTTTTATCCCTTTCACCTTTCCCAACAAATGGGACTTTGGTAATTTTTCCTTGTAAACATTCACGAAATATGCCATGTGGTTTTAGTTCAAGAGAATATAAATATCCATCTTAATATAACATTGTCAAGAGTTTCTCATTTACCTGACCTAACCGGTGATGCCAAAGTTAAGTGTGGCATGAATCTTGTTATGTATCATTATCATTGATTTCCATTACCTGGTTTGGGTAATACAACACATAATGAATAATGCATAAATGTGCCCTGCCAAAAAAATTCTATCTTTATAATAGAAGAAACATTCATTTCCAAACCTGAAAAAATATATCAATATGTAGTCTGGATTTAGAAATTATGTATGTGGGTATAGAAGGAATATAAAAACAACCCTTTAACACCATGATCATCCCAGTTGGAAATGAGAGGTGGTAGTCCCCAACAGCTTCAACAACATGTGTGGTTTCATTGGCAGCTCTTAAATCTACCTCTCTTCGATCAATCATATGGAATCAACTTTTTTTCCTGTATTTGGATACGTACGTGAGCACCAAAATATTTTTCTAATATCTAATTTTTAGAAACAGGTAGATTTCATTTGATAAAAAACGCACTTGAATCTTCTTCTTTCTTCGTAGGCGGTGTGGAGTTCTTCTTCTAGTTTCCCTTCTTTCCACATGCAAAACAAAAAGCCTCATGTTTTCATGCCTATCCTTTGATCTACCTTTTCTAGGATGTCCATGAAGAATATTTAGGTTTAAATCTCCTTTCCTTCCCTTTCATCTTATTCACCATAATGGCAGAAGGATTTTTTCACTTTATATAATTCTTCACATGGAAAATGGGGATAATATGATTAGATTGAGACGTACCAATGTTGATCAACTTGAAATTGACAAAAATTATAGAGAAGATATAAAGGAGGGATGTGAGAATGTGATCATTGGATATTTATTCAGGGAGTTTAAACCCTAGAACCTCAATGTGGTCAATGTAGCCAATGAGCTTGACTACATGAGGCACAGTTGGTGCACCTTCTCCAGGATTAATTTTAAAGAGTTCCTTAGATATCTCAAACCATTCCTTTCTTTCTCTCTCTTTTTAAATACCATGAAGGTGCTCGAGCATGCTATAAGAATCCATGCTTTCGTGAGACTTAATTAGCTCAGTAGACATTAATGATATCATTAAACATTGAATGTCGACTACATCATTCATATGTGTCTGACAGACCAGGAAATCCTCTTCATTCACCTCTTTTTCAGGGAAGTCAGGTAATGATGAATCCAACACATAATACATCCGTTCATGGAATTTGATAACCCGAAGGATTCTAATCCATTTCGAGAAGTTAATTTGAATAAGGAAGTTGTATTTATCTAGAATTGATTATAGGGATAGTGTGGTTGGAAAGTTTTTCATTTTTATACTACAATAAATAGAGAATATCATAAATACTTTCTTGATAACATTTTATAAGAAATAATAAATTTTATTAAGTCACCAACTATTTAATCAAGTACAAATAAACCTCACAATTGAACTCATAATATCCACATTCTAGGACATTCTAGTTGTAAGGATCCATAATCACCTTCGCATAACCCCAAAAAGGGATGGTCAATCTATTAGAAGGTATTTTGGTAGGCAGGTCATTGCAAACTGTGGTCTTGAATCACCTTGATATATTAAGTAGACTTCCCAATCCTGAAATTAGGAATTTGGATTTCCTCATCTCTTACCTGCAATATTACTCCAATTCAATCAAAGAGAACTCCTCTTGATGTAATATGGTTAAGTCAACCTGAAACCTTTCATAAGGGCTTCCTGTATTATATTATGTGTCCAAACAAGGGTTGGTCAAACACACAGTTTTATTAAGTTTTTCCCATATTCATGTAATGGAATGCTTGTTCTGAATTAATATTTTATTTGACATATTTTTATGTCTTATGTGTGAATTGGTTATTTTAATTATCACATGCTTGTTAATATTAAGTGGAACTTTCATAAGTGATTAACCATGTCTTGATAATATTGACGCATAAGTTTGGTTTATTATAGTTCCATCTTGTATTATTTTTTAAATAATTAATTACAAGTTGTGAAAACACATCCATAATGATATACCATGCAACTAAAAGAAATAAAATGATGTAAATGGAATGATCATGAGCTTTTCGAATAGATATTTTATATATTGGTATACAAACTAACCCTGAAATAGGGGAGAAACACCTTGAACCTTTTGGGTACATGTTTACAACTTCAACAGGTCCACCTCTGTATCTCCTGGGATTAGTTTCGTCCTAGCTCTATCTTGAACCACCTCCACTAGAATTGATGTTCCATAAATTAAATATGCCCTTTCAAACTCATATGTAGGTGAGGGGTCAAGAAGAGGTTTTACATAAAAGAATCCTTGGGCACACAGGCCTTGCATATTAATGAGGAGAAGGCTCTCATGCCAACAAATTTAATTCAAATAAACAAATTAAAAGAAACCATCCACATACAACGGTCTTGATCTAGCTCTTAATCAACCATTAATGAAATGATATACATCCAAAAAAAATAGCAATCAATTATTTAATAGTTATTGATTATGATAAATCACCCTCGAATCAATTAATTATCATCTTTATTTAATCAAAACACTTATCTAAAACCCTTTTTTGAATTTCCTTGAGATTTTCATCCATCATAATTTTAAACAAATAAATTCAATTAATATTATCTTTGTATATAATTTTTACCTTGGAGTCGACCAGGTGAATTCTAATTTATAACTACCCTTGGAGTAGAAATGAACATTACGTAGATGCTAAATTAAACACACATATATAAAACACCTATCACGTATTGTGACTCAACTTTACACACCCACGATGGCACACGTCTCAAGGATTTGTATATTCTAATAATAAATTTTAATAAATATGTGTAATTTTGATGTGTACGCGGTGTGTAGTTCCAAATACACAACATGAACTATTTTTGACCACCTATCCGACGTACACCCCCGGTGAATCGTTGTGTGAGAATACTTCATAAATCATCAGAGTACGTGGCGTGTCCAGGGGTCACACACATTGTAGTTCCTTGTTACATGGTCTCCAGCTGGATAGGCCGGGTATGGGGTACACGGTCCAACTCTAACATGAAGGGACAACATGTCGTGTCCATTGGTCCATATGGTGTGTAATCCGGAAATCATGTGCCACCTGTTCATAGTCAACACACCGAGTCATTTTAGAATTAGAAAGACTCCAACATACAACTTGGTTTGGTGGACCAATCTGATGCATTGAATCTTGACTACATGGCATGAACTATAGAATACACATCGTGTGTTCTGATGTTATATGACCATAAATATTTGGAACCATCAGAAGATATCCCCTATTTCATTTTAATCAAAATTAACAGAAAAGAACGTTTATGTAAGGTGAATGAGAAATGAAAGAGGAGAAACAGATCTCGAGATTCATATTTTCATAATGATTAGCTTCAATTTAAAAAACTAAATTATTAAATGTGTATGTCATCAAAAAAATATTTAAATAATTATAAACTATAATGTCACCACTATGATACGACTCGAAGGTTGCAGTCAATTTTGAAGTGTGGTTGGGACGACACCAAATTTGGATTTCTACCTTGATCAATGATTATTACAGGTTCAGTATGATGATGAACACTAGTTTCCACAGAATATAATCAATGATTTAGATAAATATGAAAGAATCCTAAAAACTTTAGGGAGGATCTTTCACATCATGTTTATAATTTATTTAATTAATTTCATAAAAAAAAATACTTGGATCTTTTGTATTTTTCTTCTTTGATGATGTTGATCATCTATAATGACCCTTCTATATTATCTCGATGTTCTTGTAAGGATTCAAACTAGATTCACACTAGTGGTGATCCACACGTGCTCTGATGGCCTCTGATCGACACTGTTCATTCTCATGGTGCTAGCACGGTGAATAGAGTGTCTTCTGTCGGTCATTCTTGATCCCCTATTCATTGGACTTGAAGAATGTTTCTCATTCATGATAGGGGAGAGAAGTGGATTTGAGAGAGAAGTGGTTTGTCTCATCAATTCATAATTTACAAGGCATGGGGTGTGGTTTCTTGTACAATATGCATACTTGCTTATTTGTATTCACGGAATTTCAGTTACAATATTTAATTTCATAACAACAATTAGATAGATTCATGCACTTAGTTAAAACCATTGCATTTAATAATAATACCACATCATTATTTGTGGTGCTCCAAATTGCACAAAATGGATTTATAAATAAAATTCTACATCAAAAAATAATAACAGCATTATTTTAATTGTGCCAACTAGTTAAATATTTATTTACCATCTTACGAATAATTAGTTTACTACCAGACCGACCATCGACCACTCGAAATCCACTTTCAAATATTGATCACCTGAATAAATAAATATATAATTCCCTAGCTTTAAACCTTACTTAATCTTGATTAATTATAATATTACACATTGTGGTTCTTTTCAGGTTTATAGTTTTAGAGAATTAAATCATAAATCATGCATTACATTCCACATTTAAATAAGGTGGTTACATTAAAGACAATATTCACTTTTCCGATCAAAGGAAACATATTTAAAACAAAACATGGATCCTTTCACGACACTTCCTTGAAACTATCATCACATCATGTACCTTTCCCTTGACCTATGAAAAACATTTCAAAAACATGGGATGAGCATAAAAATCTCAGTAAAGGATATAAAAGTACGAAATGAAAACATTAGTCCATGTATACATAAGAATTAATGAAATCATACATTACTCATAAAACATAATAACATTAACATACCTCATCAAATCATGAATAAATCATACAAATCATAATATATAAAGGTAACTTGAGGAATTCCTAACATTCTTATGTTGGGAGTAACCCTCATGTTTACGATTGGAATACCCATCATAGTATAATAAATAAATATCTTCGGAAAAACCATAGCGTTTAACCCCATCATGTTACCCAATTCATTGGAGATCTATATCAGGCTCACCCACCCATAGTTTATCACGTAACAACCCGTCTTCATAATCAATGCCCATGAACAGCAACATAACCATATCACATAAGACATGCATAAAGGAAAAATAACATTTCCACATTTCAATCACCAGATATCAATACAAAAAATTGATATAATAAAAACATTATCAAAACAATTTTCAATACCAAAATAATAGAAAAGTAAAACATGGTATTTATTTTTCATTTTTAAAAAAGTTCTGGCTTGTAGAGGAAGCCGAAACTCAAATAATGGTCACGGCGGTGGAGAAGTCGTTGTCGCCGCATACGTATGACAAAAACATTCTCTTTTTACATTTAGTAAAATTCTCCATATAAAAAGATTATTATTGAATAAAAGTAAGAGTAAAAGTGGTTTATACACCATATAAAATAATGTTGTGTATAAAACAAAATATTCCTCAATGAAAGGAGATTGAGATGAAGTCCCTTACCTCGTGTCCGACTTGACTCGATCATTCTTTAATCTCCTGAATAATAATCCTGAGTTAATTTCAACTTGCTTAAGATCCTTTTTAAAGTTAATTATTTCTTTTATATAAATTATTACCATTTTATGGACATTATGTAATTATTTAAGTTAATAACGGTCATTTTGTCGATCATTGGTACTTGAGTAAAAAATAAACACCTTATAATTACAAGTTATTCTTGTGGTAAAATATCCATTATATCTAGAATTATATTCATGATGTAGATATCATATATATCCTATATATCAAGTATATGCATGAATTTATAATATTTCATAACATTTAGAGGTAAGAAATGAAATGCATCGTTCATGGGGACGGTAAGTCGTACGTACGCATGAACACTACATTCATTTCTATTTCATCTTTAATGGAATGAAATCATATTGATATAAAGGTATATTATAATTCTAGTATTAAATAATATATAACATCATTAACTCCAACCTTTTTACGTCCCACATATGGCATTAACGAATCAAATCACTTTGAGGGGTCGGTAGTCCGCACGTCCTAAAATGAAGATATTGCGTTTACCCATAATGGAAACCATAAAGGTATCCATAAATTAAAAATAAAGAAGAATAAGGAAAACATAAACATATTATATATCGTATATAAATTTAGTGACATCATAATGGACACCATTAAATCTGTTAAAAGAAGATTGAGCAATCATCATTTCGTGAGGCATAAATTCACCATCCAAAGAAACAGTATGTTCTTTAACCATTTGATTAAGGTGTGTGTAAGTATAGGTCGAATAATTCACATAACAATGTCCTAGTATATTTAAGATACAGGTGTTGTTACAAAATAAATGAATAAAAATAGTTTATGGGGTTGGAGATGAAAAATAAAACAAAAGAATATTAGAGAAGACTTTACCTTTAATTCGGGTAACTCCTTTTGCTTTCAACCAAAAGGGTTTCTTGAAGAGTTTACTTCCTATGTTAAGGCTTCTATGATTAAGAGAGGTATGTGTAGAGATAAAATGAGCATAGATTGGCCTAAACAAAGGCTTTAGAGGATTGGGTAAGGAGGAAGAGGTGGGGGCCTTTTATAAGAGTGTGGAGGGGCACTCTTGGAATGTCAATAAATGTTACTTTATATTAAAATGAGTTTCAGATTTTGAAGGTCCCACATTGATATATTTCGAGGATAAGGTTATAAGGGTTCGATATACACTAATACAATAGGTTTTTGACAAGTTTAATTCTTAAATATTACATTATAATTTCATTTTATTAAAATCGTTCATTAATTCGGTAATCACCGCATCATCATGGTGTCATAAAGAAATTTAATTATTTAATGTCTAAAAATTAGAAACAAAATCCTTTGACATATGAAATCATTTTAGATTTCCAATTTCAATTTATAGTCCAAGATATAATTTATGTAGACAAAATTAAAATTGTGTTACTTGGGGGATACATAATTTGGTTATACATTCCTTTTAAAAAATAGAAAATGATAAAGTGTCATTATCACCCAAAAGTGATTCCATGGGGTCCCGATGTTTGGAACAAGGCATCCCATTGTCGTACATTACACAACCAGTAGCATTAGGACACATTTTGAGGTCATTTTTTATTATTATGATATTATTTTATTATCCTAACTACCTGATTAGAAATTATTCACGATAATTAATGAACATTACCGCCATTACTATTCATAATGTCCAAAAACCAAATAGTCTTAATATCATAATTTGGACTTTATGATTCAAAAAATGGAATCCATTTTACCAAATTACAAACACATAAGTTTCAATAATTAATTTAAAAATAATTTCTGTTGTCAAAACAAATAGCGGGTTTTTTAGAAATAATTTCTATCAAAAGATTGACAATTGATTATGTCAAATTTCAAAGTGAAATTAGTTCTTATGAACACCATTAGATTAAAAGGTAAAAATATATTCTAAATACACTTTAAAAGAAATAAAAAAATTAACTTATAAATGTAATTAAATTAGATGAAAAGGTAGTTTTGAAGTAAAATGCAGTATTTTTCACTATTCATTAAAAAAATGAACATTGTCAGAAAAATACCAGAAATTTATCAAAAGTAAATTTCAATGTCCCAATCCTAATAAATAAGTTTATTTTGAAAAATAGAGCTTATAAAATTTTCAAAAGTTTGATTTAAAAATGGTTTTCCATCAAAACGCGGTAAAAAAATCTTTTTAAAATATTAGAGAATTTTATGCTTAAGATTGGATTAATTCTCATTTTAAGAATATTAAAACACTATCTAATTCATAAATAGACATAGATATGAAAATATATTATTCATTACTTACTTGGGATATTACATGATTCCCCCCTTTATAAAATTTCATCCCCACAGTTTATTTACTTATCGAATAAGTGGGGATATTAATCCATCATTGCATTTTCAGATTCCCATGTTGCCTCTTCAATCATGTGGTTTTTTCCATAAAACCTTTACTTGATGAATCACCTTATTTCGTAACACTTTCTCCCTGTGGTCAAGAATCTGGATAGGTTGTTCCTCATATGATAGGTTCTCTTCCAACTAAACTACCTCTGGACTCAAAACATGAGACGGATCCGGCATGTACTTCATTAACATTGAAACATGAAAAACTATGTGTACCTGAGATAAACTCGGAGGAAAAGCCACTCAGTATTCAACTGATCCAACTAACTCAATAATTTCATATGATCTAATGACCCTTGGACTCAACTTTCCTTTATTACCAAATCACATCACACTTTTCCATGGAGAAAATGTGAGGAAGACATGATCACCTACCTCAAAAGGGAGATCCATCCTCCTGTTGTCCGCATAACTTTTCTGCCTGCTCTGAGCTGTTCTCATGTGTTTCTGTGTCATCTGAACTTTTTCTGTCAACTCTTCTATGAATTCTGGTCCCATCAACTTCCATTCACCCACTTCATCACAAAAAACTAGAGTTCAACACTTTATCCCATATAATGCCTCAAATGGTGCAATCTGTATACTGGAATGAAAACTGTTATTACAAGAAAACTCAACCAAAGAATGATGTTGGTCCCAACATCCCTGGTAATCCATTGAACAATCACGAAGCATATCCTTTAAAGTATGAATTGTTCATTCTGATTACCCATCTGATTTGAGGATGAAAATCTTTACTAAAATTTAATTCAGTATCCACCGACTTCTGAAGGCCTTTCCAAAAGTTAGAAGTAAACCTGGGATCACGATAAGATACAATGGAGAGGGGAACTCAATGTAACCTGACTATCTCATTAAGATACAAATTAAAAAGTTTCTCTAGATAAAAAGTATCTCGGAAATCAAGGAAATGAGCGGATTTAATCAAGCAATCAACAATAACCCATATTGCATTATTACCTCAAGGTGTCTTCGGAAATCCCACAACGAAGTCCATGGTTATAATCTCTCATTTCCACTCTAGTACTGGTAAAGGCTGAAAAATCTCTTTTGGTAACTACCTCTCTACTATAACCTTTTGAAAAGTCAAACACTTCACAGTAAAATCAGCAATATCTCTTTTCATTCCATCCCACTAGTAGTACTCACGATGTTCTCAGTACATCTTAGTACTACTAGGATGAACTGAAAATGGATAACTATGAGCTTCACATAAGAACTCTCTCTTCAATTGTGAATCACACGACACAAACAATCTCTTCACAAATCTCAAAACAAAATAATTATCAATGTTGAATTCGGGCAACTTACACTTCTTAACCAGCTCTACCTTTTTCTGCAACTCAATGTCTTGCTTCTGTGCTTTCTTAATTCTGTCTGATAGAGAAGATTTCACATATACCAGAAAAAAACAGAAGAACATCCTGCACCATCAACATATATGCCAAAGTTCATCAAACACTTAACCAAAGGATCACGCTCCAAACATATCATGGTTAATGAAGCATTACTTTTTCGACTCAAAGCATTAGCCACTTTATTTTGTTTTCCTGGATGGTAATGAATTGTACAATCATAATCCTTGATTAATTCTAGCCATCTCCTGTGTCTCATGTTCAATTCTTTCTGAGTGAATATATACATTAAACGTTTGTGATTAGTATCTATTTCACACTTTACACCATAAAAATGATGCCTTCAAATTTTTAAAGTGAAAACAACATCATCTAATTCCAAATCAAGTGTAGGGTAATTTACCTCCTGAGTTTTCAACTGGCGTGAAGCATAACCAATTAACTGATCATTCTGCATTAGGAAGCAACCAATTCCTTTCAATGAAGCATCACTGTAGATAAAAAACTCACCATTCCTGGAAGGTAGTGCCAAAACTGGAGCATTCAACAATATTATTTTCAATTCTTGAAAATAATCATCACATTTTTTTGTACAGATAAACATAACATCCTTCTGAGTTACATAGTCATTGGACTAGATAACTGGGATAAATTTCCAACAATCCTTCACTAATAGCCTTCCATACCAAGAAAGCTACGAATCTGAGTTACATTTGTGGGTATTGGCCATTCATCAACAACCTTTGTTTTGCAGGATCAACACTTATTCCTTATTTAGATACAGTGTGACCAAGGAAAAAAATTTGTTGCAACCAAAACTCACACTTTCTGAATATCCCATAAAATTTATTTTATTTTAAGGTCTTAAAAATAACCCATAAATTTCTTTCATGCTCCTCTTTACTTTTTGAATACACCAAAATTTCATCAATGAAAAAAACCACAAACTTATCCAAGAACTCAAGGAAAATTATATTCATAAGGTCCATGAATACAGAAGGTGAATTATTCAACCCAAAATGCTTTACAAAAAATTCATAATGACATTGGATATTTGTTCTTAATAGTGATGTTATTCAAGGCTCTATAATCAATGGAATGTCTCATTGAACCATCTTTCTTTTTATCAAATAAGATATGGGAACCCCATGGTGACGTGCTAGGTCGAATGAAACCTTTCTCTAATAAATATTGCAATTGATCCTTCAACTCTAAAAGTTCAATTTGAGCCATTCGATAAGGGGGTTTTGATATTGGCTTAGCATCAGGAACTAAGTAAATAGTAAATTCAACTTCCCGATCTGGTATTGTTCCATACAACTCATCAGGATAAACATCAGGATACTCATTTACAACTGGCACATCATTAATCTGAACGGCTCCTTTGTTTTCAACAATATGAGCAAGGTAACATTCATTTCCATCATTTACATGTTTCTCAGCCTCTTGATATGTTATCAACAGTAAGGGTTCATTCTTTTACCCAAACTGAATGTCTTTATGAAAAGAAAATTCTTTAGATCTACAATCAATCTTAGCATGGTAAACAGAGAGCCAATCCATACCCAAGATAAAATCAAACTCTACTAGAGGTAAAAGAAAAATGTTTTCAAGTTGGTTCTTACCACGGATAAGGATAGGAATATTCTTATAAATTCTTTTTGCTTCAACATTTCCCCCAGGTGTTTTTACCACCAGTTCATGAGTCATTTCTTGAGATGGAATTCCCAATTTACTAGAAAAGTTTTCATAGATGAAAGAATGTGTAGACCCCAAATCAATCAACACATTGGCATAATCTGAGAAAACAAACAAAATACCCGATACCACTTCATTTGATGGCCCAACATCTACTGAAGTAGTTGAAATGGATTTCACCACACCTTTTTTCTTGTATTCTGATTGTTTCCCATCACTCGAGCTCTTTGTCGAACACTCGTTTGCATAATGACCCACCTCATTGCACTAGAAACATTTCACTAACTGTAACTCAAACTTGGTCTTACCATCACCCTTATCTTTTTCAGTGCAATCACGAGCCTTATTTACCATCTTACCACATCGGTAGCACTTTCCAGAATTCATAAGACATTCCCCAACATGCCTTTTACCACATTTATCACAAAATGAATACTTATTTTTCTTACAATCAGTCCTTTTTGAAGAATTCTTCCCTTTCTCCTGCCACATTGGTCTCTTCTTCCGATGGTTGTTATGGAACACATGATCATCGGAAAACACCATTTCCACATTCTCAGCACATTGAACAATCTTTTCATAACTCTTGAACTCACGAGAAGATAAATCCCTTCAATATTTTGGATTTAATCCTACGTAAAAACGATTGATTTTACTATCAAGGTCTCGTATAAAATTCAGAGAATACCTTGCCAATTGAGTTAACCTTTCTCCATAAGAAGACACCGAGTCGTCCTCTTTCCTCAATTCCAAGAATTGTTTTCCCATCCTAAGTTGAAAAAACATAGGAAAATACTTCTCAAGAAACAAACCATTGAATTCATCCCAGTCAAGAGCATCAATCTCATCCGCATCCATGATAATTTTAACCATCGACCACCACTGTTCTTCTTTACCCTCCAAGCGGTAAACAGAATGACTAACCTTTTGATTTTCTAAACGCCCCATGACATCGAAAATCTTTTCTTATGCTTTAATCAACCCTTCATCTAGCACAGGGTAAGATGATCCTTTGAATGATGGGGGATGTTGCCTCATGAAATTTTCCACCACTGACAAGTTCCTCTATAATTGAACTGGCAGATCTCATGCATGGATAACACCACCATTTATCGCTTCAGTCAATTATTCCATTACTGCAAAAAACTGTTCAGTTCCAATTCCAACCATCTTAGGAGGCTGATTCGGAAGGTCATTTCCTTTTGTATACCTTCCTAGCACTACTTCCCTGTTTCCTCTGTGGAAAACCATTCTGAACAATCATGTCTTAGATGAAGCAATATGGTAATCTTAAAATTCAATATCATTTCAATTTGACCATAAAAAAATATTTTTGGATAATCATTTATTAGAATTATAACTCCTAAAGTTATCTAAACCGACCTTTGATAGCAACTATAAGGCCCTAGCCTTAAACCTTACTTAATCGTGAGTTATTAGAAGACTACACAATGAAGATATTTTAAGTTTTAGAGTTTTATATAATTAGATCATAAATCATGCATTACATTCCACATTTAAACAAGGTGGTTACATTAAAGAAAATATTCACTTTTCTTATCAACCGAAACATATTTAAAACAAAACATGTATTCTTTCATGACACTTCCTTGACACTATCATCACATCATGTACCATTCCCTTGACTTGTGAAAAACATTTCGAAAATTTGGGATGAGAATAAAAAGCTCAGGATGGGATATAAAAGTACGAAATGAAAACATTAGTCCATGTATACATAAGAATTAATGAAATCATACTTTACTCATAAAACATAAGCACTTTAACATACCTCATCAAATCAAGAAAAAATAATAGAAATCATAAGACATAAAGGTAACATGAGGCATTCATAACATTCTTATGTAGGGAGTAACCCTCATGGTTATGTTTGGAATATCCATCACAGTATATTCCCTAAATCTCCCCGGAGAAACAATACCGTTTAGCCCCTTCCCATTACCCAATGCATTGGAGAGCTATATCAGGCTCACCTGCCCTTAGTTTATCATGGAACCACCCATCTTCACAAACAATGCCCAAGAACCATAACATAATCGTATCACATAAAACATGCATAAAGGAAAAATAACATTTCCACATTTCAATCACAAGATATCAGTACAACACATTGATATAATAAAAACATTATCAAAACCATTTTCAATACCAAAATAAAATAAAATTAAAACATGTTATTTTTTTAATTTAAAACAATTTATGGCTTGTAGTGGAAGTCGAAACTAAAATAATGGTCACGGTGGCAGAGAATTCATTGTTTCCCCTTACATACGACAAAAACATTACCTTTTGTCATTTAGTAAAACGCTTCATATAAAAAGATTCATTTTGAATAAAAGTAAAAGTCAAAGGGGTTTATATACCATATAAAAGAAAGTTGTGTATAAATAAAAATTAGCCTCAATGAAAGGAGATTGAGATGAAGTCCCTTACCTTGTGTCTGACTTGCTTAAGAAACTTTTTCAAGTTCATTATTACTTTTATATCCCTTATTACCATGTTATGAACATTATGTAATTATTTAAGTTAATAACGGTCATTTTGTCAATCATTAGTAGTTGAGTCAAAAACAAACTCCTTATAATTACAAGTAGTTCATGTGGTAAAATATCCATTATATCCAGAATTATATTCATAATGTAGATTTCATATATATCATATATATTCAGTATATACATGCATTTATAATATTAAATAACATTTATAGGTAAGAAAAGAAATGTACCGTTCATGGAGACGGTAAGTCGTACGTACACATGAACGCTACTTTCATTTTTATTTCATATTTAATGGAATTAAATCATAATGATATGATGGTATATTATAATTCCAGTATTATATCATATATAATATCATTAACTCCATCCTTTATATGTCCCACGTATGGAATTAACGAATCATATCACTTTGAGGGGGTGGTACTCCGCACTTCCTAAAATGATGATATCGCATTTACCCATAAGGGAAATCGTAAATATATTCCATAAATGAAATATACAGAAGTATAAGGATAACATAAACAAATTATATATCATATATAAATATAGTGACATCATAATGTCCACCTTTAATGGGGTTAAAATAATATTGAACAATCATCGTTTCGTGAGGGAGAAATTCTCCATCCACAGAAACAGTATGTTCTTTAACCATTAGATGACGGTTTGTGTATGTGTAGCTCTAATAATTCACATAAAAACATCCTAGTATATTTAAGATACTTTTTTTTGTTACAAATTAAATGGATAAAAAGATTTTATGTGGTTGTAGAAGCAATATAAAACAAAATAACAATAGAGGAGACTTTACCTTTAAATCAGGTAACTCCTCTTGGTTAGAAACAAAATGGTTTATTGAAGAGCTTCTTGCCTATGGTAAGGATTCTATGATGAAGAGAGGGATTTCTAGAGATACAATGAGAAGAACATGGCCAAACCAAAGGATTGAGAGGTGTGGCTAAGGAGTTAGAGGTGGGGGCCTTTTATAATAGGTAGGAGGGAAACTCTTGGAAAGTCAAGAAATGTTACTTTATATTAAAATCAGTTTCAGGTTTTGAAGGTCCCACATTGAAATATTTATAGGATAAGGTGATAATGGTTCTATATATACTCATCCCATAGGTTTTTTACAAGTTTACATCTTAGATATTACATTATCGTTTCATTTTATTTAAATCGTTCATTAATGATATAATCGCCACATCATCATGATGTCAGAAAAAAACTAATTTATATAATGTATAAAAATTATAAAAAAATACTATGTTATAGGAAATTCATTTATATTTCTAATGACTATTTATAATTCAAGAGATCATTTATATAGAAAATATTAAAATTGTTTTACTTGAGTTATACGTACTTTAGTTATACATTTCATTTAAAAACATAAAATGAAAAAGTGTCACTATCACCCAAAAGTGATTCTATGGGGTCCCAGAGTTTGGCATAAGGCATCCCATGGTCTACCATGAAACAAAAATTATAATTAGGACACATTTTGTGGTCATTTTTTTATTATGATATTATTTTATTATCCTTAACTACCCGATTACTAATTATTCATGATAATTAAAGATAATTACCATCATTACTATTCATAATGTCCAAGAACAAAAGAGTCTTATTTACATATTTTGGAAAATATGATTAAAAATATGGAATCCATGTTACCAAATTCCAAACATGTAAATTTCAATAATTAATTTAAATATAATTCTCGTTTTCAAAAAAATAGACGGTTTTTTAGAAACTATTTCTATCATAAGTTTGACAATTGTTTATGTCGAATTTCAAAGTAAAATTAATTAAAATGACCACGATTGGATTAAATGGTAAACATATATTATAATTACAATTTAAAACCAATTATAAAGATAATATAGCCATATAATTAAATTAGATGAAAACAAAGTTTTGAAGTAAAATGCAGTATTTTTCACTATTTATTAAAAAAATGAACATTGTCAGAAAAATACAAATCATTTATCCAAGGTAAATTTAAATATCCAAATCCTAATGAATAAGTTTATTTTGAAAAATAGAGCTTATAAAATAGTCAAAAGTTTGATTTAAAAATGGTTTTCCATCAAAAGGCGATAAAACAATCTTTTTAAAATAATAGAGAATTTTATGCTTAAGATTGGATTTATTCACTTTTTAATCCTCTTAAAACACTATCTAAATCATAAATAGACATAGATATGAAAATATTCTATTCATTACATAAAAGCGATGTTACAAAATAAATAATAAATATTTTATTTACAATGTAGTAAATAAATATTTATTAAATTTTCAATAAAATAAATAAATATATTTTATTATATTTATACGATCATTTTTACATGAATATAATTATTCATGATCTTAAGAATAATATTTATTTTATTAATTAAATTCAAATATAATATAACTGAGAGAACCAAAAACACATAGTGTGTGACCCTCGAGGATTCTTTATTATTGGCATTAGGCGGGCATGCCAAAATTCCAAGAGCACAGTCTAGCTATGGGTCGAGGCACCCAAGAAAAGAACATAAAGTAACAAAAATGACATCCTCATATGTAAACTCACTGTGTAATATAATCCCTATGTCGCAATACGTCATCAAGAAGGTTTCATGACTATGTCATCAACTTTTATGCTTGATACGTCGTTGTTCGACTACCTGAAATAAACATGGCATTACACCATGGCCATGGAATTTCATGTGACGGTTCTACTTCAATTAAAGGGCCATGATATCATCTTTTATAAATGTAGGGGACAAATACTTCCTCGAGATATCCATTAATAAAATTCCACCTGTGACGCACCCAATGTTCCCTACTTCCGGCAAACTGTATGTGTGACAGTTTTCTTTAGTAAATAAAAGTGTGAATTTCATGACATGTATTAATGATAATATTAAAGTATAAGGATCATTAAACATGGTCGCAGATAGATATATCTGATGACAGCAAAAAAATTCGGAATTCCTACTAGAGGGGTTGTTCTTTTAATCTCCTTTCTTGGAGATTACAAAGTGAGAAATTCATGAGAGGAAGTCTCATTTTTTTACGAGTACTTGCACTTGATGGTCTAGATTCTATGTGTCCCATAATAGCATGTCTTCAAAACATAGAACTATATTTAATAATATTGTTATAGAATTTCAAGGATCTCATCGTAGTGGGGAACTGCCATGACCTTATCAATGCTTCAAATACCATAGGACATTATTGCATCATAATCAAGCAGAAAAATGAACAATATATAATAATACGTTAAATATCATTGTAATCAAAGTAAAACTGGTTAGTTCTAGGAAACCGACATTTACATATATATCATGGATTACTTGTAAAAATATTATATAGTCTCTCTGTATATACATTAAACCTTCTCTACTAGTCAGAAGCATCTATGATATATGGAGGTGTTCTTGATGACATGTCATGACCAAGTTCAACACACTTGATATAGTGGCTACCGGGGGCATAACACTACACATTTTCATCAATCATGCAACATCTAAAATTGAGAAATAACTAATTGAGAGAAATAACAAATGGAGATAGATTAAGCATATATAATAATATGTGAAAACCCCATTAGTGGAATCACCACTCATGACTGCCACTATTTAATATAAGTCACATAGATCTTATATCGATCGTAATGTTTTTTTCTTATTTATATTTGTATGATTTCTATATTATATATATATATATATTTCAACTGGAATATAAATATTAATTATATATTAAGCATAAAATATTTCGTTATGTGTTCCCATATTAACAATAACATATGTTACTTTTTGTTATGAAGATAAATCAAAAACTAAATTATCCCACATTATATATATATATTTCTTGATTATAAATTATAAAAATGGAATGTTACCAATTTAAAAAACTTTTTATCTTTATGAATATTTTTAGATTCTTTTTTTGGATTTTAATTAATTATAATATTTAATTTGAAATAATAATTTTTATTTTGGTTTTATGAGACTAAAATTATCTTAAATTTTATTTTTGAAGTATGATAAACTATTTTCTCTTTTGGTGAATTGTAAAAAATACTGTTTTGAAAATACCATGGTTATAATATATTATAATAACAAAAAACATAGTTTCCCTATTTCTTAATTAAATAAATTCTGTAAATTTAAGAGTATATATTTTAATGTGTCGTATTTTAATTAATATCCTATATATATTGTTTTATAATATATGTAATATTTTCACCTTTTTTAAAATAATATATTTTTTAAAATAGTTATTAACAATTGAATATAATGAAATTTATTTTTGAATTAATATATGTGTTTCAAAATTATACCTTCAGGAGCTCATTATTTTTATGCACAATAACTAGGATACCTAGGCTAAATATTAGATACCTATGTAAAATGATTATTTTAAATGACGAAAACATTTCAAAACATTTTTTATTTTTAAAATAAATTGAATCATCATTAAAATTAAAACAATAATATGTTATTTTGAAATAGAAAAAATAATTAACACGTGTTCTTTGAACATTAAATTTTAAATAATATTAAATATAAAAAATGATTAAAATTACATTGTTCTCGAAACTGATTTTTCAACTCAATATTTTTTTTTTGATAAAAGTGATATTTTAATCTTATTTGGCATTTTAATTATTGAAAATAGATAAATTCAATACATTAATAACATAAATATTTTGTAATAAATGTCTCTATATTCTTTTAGTAAAATAATAGTTTCATTTATTAATATTTATTTGCAAGAAATAACTATTTAAATTAATACTATAAGGTGGCACAAATTATCCTATATTAAAATGTACTTTTCTATTATGAAAATATTTACATGTTTTAAGGTATTATATAAATTTCTCCTATAACATCCATCACCCATGCCCTTAAATATTCATGTCATTTATGTCGTATTCCATACATACTATTGTTTTCCATAGAAGCATCCCTTCACATCACGTATAAATGGTGAATCACTTAAAATTTTCAAAACTCCACTCTTATATAAAAATTTACACTAACAAATACTCAAATTATTTTTCATTAATTTATTTAAATTCCCTTTTTAACTTGTTCAACCCATAGTAGACTAATTCCATGAAATTTGTGGCCTTCACTAGGAGGATGTTCAAGGATGTTGTAACGCCCCGACCCCATTTACCCAGAGTCGGTGCATTATTACATAACATTGGCATGATCACAATAAAGATCAAATCTTGAAATACTGATTGGTTTAGTAGCCTTGAAATACTAGATACATTCATAAAGGTTTACATTACATTAAAAAAACATCTTGTCTTCATATCCCCTCATACTATCCCTGTAGGTCATTCATAAATTATTTTTCATAATCCTGGGGAAAATAAAATATTGAAAGGGGTGAGCTCAGATTCTCAGTAAGGATAACATTATAGTAGAAGCATTCATAGATAAGCATAAACACGTAAGGAAGTTTATACCTATAACAAAAGCCTTTTATACTTGAACTTCTACATAAAATCGTAAATATAAAATAAAGTAATGTCATTTACTTACTCACATGGATATTCTACTAGTATAATGATCACATGAAATATCAATAACCACTTTTGTAAGGATGGAATGCATAATTCCAGACTATCATAACCACATAGCCAAGGCCTCGTGCCCAGACTACAAATAAGATTTTTCCAAAGCCTTGTGCCAAGACACTAGTTTGTCTCATGAGACCTACCGATGCATTGAGGAGCTATAGCGGGCTCCACCTGTAACTTATTAAGTCCAATGCATTCCTCATATGAACAGGTTTAAACATAACATAAACATTCTTATTAAAACTAGCATACGAAATGTCAATACTTTAACTACAAACCATGAATGGTATAAAAATAGCACATCCACAGTCAAACATAACTCATTTAAAACAATATGGAAGTTTGTATTGTATCACATTAACCTAAATTATGAATAATGAAGGATGTTGACAAAGATGAAAATAATCATCAAAACTATTTGAGAGAAATATCCCCCTTTTTCTTGAAATCATTTAAAAGTCACACTATTTGTCAAGAAGCCATTTAAAATAGATTTTTGAATCAATGTGTTCCATACAACTTTGAAACATTTAAATGGAGTTTTAATTTTAAAACATTAATTTCCATATAAATAAATCCTTAAAACCATTTTTAAAACATGGACATTAATGAGAAGCATTTAGAATAAAAAGTCTTTAAAACATTTAAAAATTGTATTTTAGTTAGAGTTTCTAACCAAAAGGGAGACACTTGAATAAAAATAATTGAGGTAATCAAAACTTTGTAATATCATGAGAATAAAGGGATTCATGATATACTATGTCAAAGTACATTATATACACCACATAAAAGTGATTTGGTGTATAACAACAAAGAAGTCTCAATGGAATGTAAATTGAGATGAAATCTCTCACAAAGGCCATATCCTTAGGTTTAGGATAAATAAACGACATAATTATATGTGAAAAATATAAATATACTAAATTTGATTGGATATTCAGTGTAAAAAATCATGGGACATTCACACATATTCTAGTAAAAACAACACCAATGAGTTGGATGTTTATCTCATCAAATTGAGATTGAGTAAAAATTACTCTTATCAAGTTCATACCGATGACATGAGAATTTATCAATGGAATGATTATTTGTATAAAAAGTATATCTACAGAAAGGGGAGTGGAAATTATGACATAATAAAATAAATAGTGATTCCACACATAATCTTGTAGTAAAATAATCAATGAAGTATGCGTAAATCCGAATGAGTGGAAATTGAAATTTCAAATTCCCTTATTGATTTAGTAACATACAAAACATAAACCCATGAAAGAAGGATCATAAAATTATGATGAAAATATAAATGAATTAATTTATATTACACAATGAATACAAACATGGACAGTACACACACCACATGTAATAAATAAGTGGTGAACAATGGAATTCTCACGGAATTAACGTGAGATAAGAAACCCCTTACCTTGTACTTTTCCTTGGTTGGGGGTAGGTTAACCTCCTTTATAATTTTGAAATAATTGTTCTTAAATTATTCATGGTTCATATAAATTAATATGATATAATATATGAACTTTTAACATTGATTTGTTAATAATATCTTTGAATTATCGTCGTTTCGGGTGTTAACTTACTCGTCTTCTTTTATATGTTTTGTTACGTAAGACATGTTTTTCATGGATAGGTTGTATCTTATTCATATCCAGAATGATATAAAGTTCTTAAAAATTATTATTGAATCATCAAATGATAATTATACTTAAATGGATATGATGGAGAATGAATCTCATCGCGTTCATGGAGACGGTAGTCCGTACGTACGCACGAGCAACAATATCATTCTTTTGATACTAAAATACTATATACATGGATAATATATTATATATACAGAATCATTATCATGTTATATTTATTTTTTACATGAATTATACATAATTATTATACCCTTCCAAATAATAATATATTGAATAACAATTACACGACGACGTGGAGACGGTAAGTCGTACGTACGTACGTATGGTGACATGTTATTCAAAGGGTGGATAGAATACTGAATATGGTTGTACCATATTAATAATAACATCACAGTATATATAATATACTAGAGTTATTATTTCATAATGGTAATAACAAAGAAAGAAGTGGAAGAAGAAAGGAACTTGAAAAGGGGTGGTGAAAACATTACCTCTTCTTCGGGTTCTTCCTTTTGATTTGATCAAAAGGGCTCATTAGTTTGGATTTCTAATCAAACAAAGACCTCTAGGTTGTAGTGAGGAAAGTTGAGAAAGTATTTGGGCAGGTTTTGGCCGAACCAAAAGTATTTGAAGGTGTGAATAAATGATAAGGAAGTGTTCCCTTTTATAAGAGGGGTGAGGGACACCTTTGGAAAAGATAGAAATATTAATTTATAATAAATTCATATTCGGTTTCTAATGGCTCCAAAGTTGATTATTAAAACGTTAAGGTGGGGATAGGTAGAAAAAAATTCGAACAATAGAATTTAGACAGGTTTGGGTTACTATATTAACCTTATCTTTTAGTTTTAACTCTTAGTTAATTAGTTTGACATTTACCATGTCACTTTGTATTTTTATATTATATAGTTAATAAACTTCCTATATACATCCAAGCGACCCCCAAGTGGTCAATTAATGATATACCTATCATGATATAAGTCTTTTTTCAGAACCTTAGATTTTTAGGATTTTAATATCAATTAATAACATAATATTTGTTTTAAAAACTCTTTTATATCAATTTTGACACTATTCAATAGTTGATTTTTGTGAAACTCATAACAGAACGATTACTTCGAAAAAGTTAATAAAATCAATTTTCATATGTCATATTATCCTATAAAATTAGTTTAACTCATTAAACGTCTTAAATTATATTTATTTGGGTATTTATAATATCAATTATTTTAATATTTCACTATTATGGTAATTACTACATCATCATTGTGTCATAAATATATTAAATTATTTAATGTTTAAAAATTATAAATAAAATATAATTATGTAGGAAATATTATTATCATTATAATTGATATTTAAAATCGAATTTATCTTCTGTATAACCCTATATTAAAAAATTTTAGTAAATAAACTTTGATTTTAACTCTTTTTACTCTTCTTCGAATTAAATAATAATAAATCTCCTAATCATATCCAAGAGGACCTAAATGATAATATTTTTTCCCTAAGGTTGTTTTTGGTGGAGATACACTTGTCCAATAGAATTAGGACATGTTTTAGGATAATATTAATATCATTTTTACCCTTAATTACCCTATTTACTTTTAACCGTGGTAAATAAAAGTAAAAAGTTACTATTCACCAAAAATTATTTTCATCTCATTGAACCACATTTTACTTCTTGATATTAATCGTGTCTCTCGGATTTTCGAAATTCCATTCACAGAAGCGGTAAAATTATGTTTTATGAAAAATTCAGTTTTTCTAACTACCACTTAGTAGTTTCACTATTCATCAAAAATTAAAGTTTTTCAGAACAATGCAAAAATTTCACCCTAAGCTATAATTGATATTCCAAATTCAAAAATGATGTCTATTTTAAAAAATTCTAAACATATAAGTTGCATTATTTAATTTTATAATTAATTCCCACTGTCACAACAAATAGCTTGTTTTTAAGAAACAATATATATCAAAAGATTGACAATTCTTTAGGTCCAATTTCAAAGTGAAATTAATTATAATGAACACCATTAGATAAAATGGTAAAAATAAATTCTAATTATACTTTAAAACCACTCAATAATATAATTGATCACTATAAATTATTTTGATTTAAAAAGTTGTTTTTAATTAAAATTTAGTATTTTTCACTATTCATTAAAATATAAGTGTTATCCGAAAAGTTCCAAAATTTCACCCTAGGATAAATTTGATATTCCGAATCCAAAAATGAAGTCCATTTTGAGAGATAGAATATATAATATTTCAAAAATTAGGTATTACTATTCATAACAGCTAGTTTGATTGGTTGTGGTGTGTTAGAATCTCAAAGTCGCGTACAATGCACGCCATTGCATTATTCGAAGGGAAATGTACCATGGAAGCTTGGGGTGTTACATTCTCCCCTCCTTCAATAAATTTCATCTTCGAAATTTTTAAAATTGTGCTTGGGAATAAAATGGAATGTCCCACATCGGAAAAAGAGTTAGTAAAACTATCACTTTAAAAGAAAGAAAGAGAGGTATAAAGGTAAACCAAGATGACCCATACTCGGATTCCATGTAGGAAAACATGGATATGGATTATAAACTATGTGTTAAGTTCTGATGGAGAGGGATAGAAATCATGATCAGGAGAAAGTTAATAGTAATAAAACCACAATCTTGTGTTGGGACAAACGACCATTAGTCTCCTAGTAGGAATGTAAACGGACATCATTTTTTGTTTTAAGTTACATTAATTTATGATATTGACTAAGAATATAAAGATATATACTAAAATGTTAGGTAGAGTTTCATTATTTAATAACTTTTTACCACTAACTTATTTTTTTGAACAATGAGTATTTAAGAATACTTGGTCACAATGAAAGAGCTAGAATAATCTTCTATAGAAATACATGATCCATGTAGGATAAACTATATATTTACATTGTCTTTAGAGATTAATCAAAACCAAAATGGTTAGTACAAGATCTAATGATCCCAAAAAAGGATATTCCTTGAGAGAAATAAACAGTAATATTAATTTCCAAAATTAATCCAACAATACCCCAAAGATAAATAAATACCATTCAATAATCAATTGTCCTTAGAATCCTTTAATATAATCAAAACTAATATTGAAAACCAAAACATATTAAGAATGTAGTCTTCCACATTAAATTCTATCTCCAAATGACATTAATTACTCTTAAAGTCACATACATAAAATTAATTAACCTAATCATTTCCATAAATAAAACAAATCATTATAAATCCACAATAAAAACATATATAAAAATCCACCATTACTCCTCAAATGAAATCCCATACTACTCTATTTTCTTTTGGCATATAGTGTTCTCAACAAAGCGAGCAACTTCCAAAATAACATTTATCACTTAATCACCAAATCATTTTCCTATACTAAGGGTATTCATTTGATAAGACATAAGATCCCAAATCAAATTATTATTGATTAATAAAATCATTTAACTAAAAATAATAGTCACACTAAACAGGGACATCATGTAGTCCAGTGGTAGGCGATAAATCCCAATCGCACTTTGGTTGTGGGTTCGATTCCCACAGCTTTGCTTGACGCGATGGGTTGTCACATGGTCTACGTGTTTTCCTTTTTCAAAAACTATATTTTATAACATTACCAAAATGAGATAAATTCCTCAAAATAACAATAACATAATTTAACCACAAATGTTATCTCATACCTTGAATTTTCATCCCAAATTATAATAAATTGCAATTTCCTCAAACCCAATGATCATATAAAACCAAATGGTTATTTATAACTATATCCACAAGAGAAAAGATAATTCTTCCACAAATATCATTCTCACATGGAAAACATTAGGGTTACAAATACAAGAGAAAATTATTCCAAAGTAAACCCTTCAACAAGGATCACTAATAATTTTTAAACATTTATCCAACCATTTATTTCCACATAGCTTCTTCTTTGACCAAGAAAATATCCTATAGAATAGGACATTCACTCAGGTAATGGCTAGGTCCCCTAAATTTATGGAAAATGACTGTAAATGGATTCTTGGGACCATTTTTATCTACTTCCATAGTACTCTTCATTTTTCTTCGGCAATTCTTCACTTTATGTACTTCCTTCCAGCACGTAAATCATTTCTTTGTCCCATTGAGAAACTTTCATGGGTGTCTCCTTCCACATTTCCTGCATGATGGAAATTGCGGATTTCTTTCTCCATGGTCTCCACTACTAGAGCTCTTATCATTCATCACCTTTCTCTTCTTTGTTGAGTCCGGTAATTGGTTAATATATATATTGTTGATCATATTTTTGGAAAATTGATTTGGCATAAAGATGATATCTTTTACGCCTATCAACATTACATTTTTTTGCTAATTTCCACCACTGTTCCCACCATGTACATCATTCTCAAAGTCACTATGACTTCCTTGGAATCTAGCCATTGACTAAAACCAGAATGCATTGTGTGAGTAATAGTAGTCATACAATCATTTAGAGATTAACATGTCACCATATTCTCAATTTGAAACACATTAGGAATAACCAAGTTCATTTACTCTCATCTTATATATATAATACTTCAAATGGGTTTGTAAAGAAAATGTAAATTATCCTAAGCATATCCACCAGGAGTGTCGTAACCAAGAGTGCAGTAAGGTCCTTTGTCGTGCACCAGTTCCCGTTTGAGTCTAGCTCAAAGCGATGTTTTGAGTTTTACCCCTAGGTACATCTACGACAGAGCTGCCTCTACCTGCTCATATCCAGAGAGGGATGTATTGCTCAGAAAATTCACAAAATCTCTACAATACCAAAATTCAAGGAACTTCTTGTATACTAATCCTCAAAGTTCATCTTAGGTCTACGTGCTCTAATCAGAGTTTATCTAACTCTAGCTTCGAAAGTTTGTACTATACTTCCTCTGATACCAACTGTAACGCCCCGACCCCAGTTACCCAGAGTCGGTGCATTATTACATAACATTGGCATGATCACAAGAAAGATCAAATCTCGAAAGACCGATTGGTTTAGTAGCCTTGAAATACTAGATACATTCATAATGTTTTACATTACATAAAAAAACATCTTGTCTTCATGTCCCCTCATGCTATCCCTGCAGGTCATTCATAAATTACTTCTTCATAATCCAAGGAAAAATAAAACATTGAAAGGGATGAGCTCAGATAATCAGTAAGGATAACATTATATCAGAAGTTTTCATATATAAGCATAAACACTTAAGGAAGTTTATAACTAAAACAAAATCCTTTTAAACATGAACATCAGCATAAAATGGAAAACATAAAATAAAATAATTCCATTTACTTACTCACATGGATATTATACTAGTCGAATGATCACATGAAATATCAATAACCACTTTCATAATGATGTAATGCATAATTCCATACTATCATAACCACATAGCCAAGGCCTCGTGCCAAGACTACAAATAAGATTTTGTGAAGGCCTTGTGCCAAGACACTAGTTTGTCTAATGATACCTACCAATGCATCAAGGAGCTATAGAGAGCTCCACCCATCACTTATTAAGTCCAATTCATTATTCATATGAACAGGTTTAAACATAACATAATCATTCATATTAAAACTAGCATACGAAATGTCAATACTTTAACTACAAACAATGAATGGTATAAAAATAGCACATCCATAGTAAAAAATAATGCATTTGATACAATATGGATGTTTTTATTGTATCAAATTAACCTCAATTAAGAATAATGAAGGATGTTGACATAGATGAAAATAATCATCAATACTATTTGAGAGAAATATCCCCCTTTTTTAAATCATTTAAAAGCCACACTATTTGTCAAGAAGCCATTTAAAAATAGATTTTTGAATAAAATTGTTCCATACCACTTTGAAACATTTAAAATGGGTTTAAATTTTAAAACTTTAATGTCCATATAAATAAATCCTTAAAACCATTTTTAAAACATGGATATTAATGAGAAAGATTTAGAAGAATAAGTCTTTAAGACATTTAAAAATAGTATTTTAGTGAGAGTTTCTAACCAAAAGAGAGACACTTGAATACAAATAATTGAGGTAGTCAAAACATTTTAATGTCATGAGAATAAATGGATTCATGATATACTATTTCAAAGTACATTATATACACCACATAAAAGTGATTTGGTGTATAACAACAATGAAGTCTCTATGGAATGTAAATTGAGATGAAATCTCTGATAAAGGCCATACCCTTAGGTTAAGGATATATAAACGACATAATTATTTGTGAAAAATATAAATACACTAAATATGATTGGATATTAATTTTAAAATAATCAAGAGACATTCACACATATTCTAGTAAAAACAACACCAATGAGTTGGATGTTTATCTCAACAAATCGAGATTGAGTAAAAATTACTCTTATCAAGTTCATACTGATGACTTTAGAATTTATCAATGGAGTGATTATGTGTATAAAAAGTGTATCCACAAAAAGGGGAGTGGAAATTATGACATAATCAAATGAATAGTGATTACACACATATTCTTGGAGTAAAATAATCAATGAAGTATGCGTAAATCCGGATGAGTGGAAATTGAAATTTCAAATTCCATTATTGATTTGGTAACATAAAAAACATACACCCATGAAAGAAGGATCATACAATGATGATGTAAATATACATGAATTAAATTATATTACACAATGAATATAAACATGGGCAGTACACACACCACATGTAACAAGTAAGTGGTGAACAATGGAATTCTCACGGAATTAAAGTGAGATAAGAAACCCCTTACCTTGTACTTTTCCTTGGTTGGGGGTAGGATAACCTCTTGTATAATGTTGAAATAATTTTTATTAAAATATTCATGAATAATATACATTAATATGATATCATATATGATCTTTTGACATTTCTTTGTTAATAATATCTTAGAATTATCTTCGTTTCGGGTGTTAACTTACTCATCTTCTTTTATATGTTTTGTTACGTAAGCCATGTTTGTCATGGATAGGTTGTATCTTATTCATATCCAGAATGATATAAAGTTCATAAAAATTATTTTTAAATCATCAAATGATAATTATACTTAAATGGATATGATGGAAAATGAATCTCATCGCGTTCGTGGAGACGGTAGTCCGTACGTACGCACGAGCGACAATATCATTCTTTTGATATTAAAATAATATATACTTGGATGGTATATTATATATACAGAATCATTATCATGTTATATTAATTGTTTACATGAATTATACATCATTATTATACCCATCCAAATAATAATATATTGAATAACAATTACACCACGACGTGGAGACGTTAAGTCGTACGTACGCACGTAGGGTGACATGTTATTCAAAGGGTGGATAGAATATTGGATATGGTTGTACAATATTTATAATAACATCACAATATATATAAGATACTGGAGTTATTATTTTAGAATGGTAATAAAAAAGAAAGAAGACGTGGAAGAAGAAAGGAACTTGAAAAGGGGTGGTGAAAGCATTACCTCTTCTTTGGGTTCTTCCTTTTGATTTGATCAAAAGGGCTCCTTAGGTTGGCTTTCTGATCAAAGTAAGGACACTAGGTTGTAGTGAGGGAAGTTGAGAGAGTATTTGGGCAGGGGTTGTCCGAACCAAAAGGCTTTGAAGGTGTGATGAAATGAGAAGAGTTCCCTTTTATAAGAGGGGTGAGGGGCACCTTTGGAAAAGCTAGAAATATTAATTTATAATAAATTAATATTTGGTTTCTAATGGCTCTAAATGTTTATTATTAAATGGTTAAGGTGGGTATTGGTCGAAAACCATTCAACTAGTAGAATTTATACAGGTTTGGGTTACTATATTAACCTTATCGTTTAGTTTTAACTCTTAGTTAATTAGTTTGACATTTACCATGTCACTTTGTATTTTTATATTATATAGTTAATAAACATACTCTATACATCCAAGAGACCCCCAAGTGGTCCATTAATGATATACCTATCATGATATAAGTCTCTTGGCCGAACCTTAGATTTTGAGGAATTTAATGTCAATTAATAATATAATATTTGTTTTAAAAACTCTTTTATGTCAAATTTGACACTATTCAATCGTTGATTTTTGTGATACTCATAACAGAACGATTACTTCGAAAAAGGTTAATTAAATCAATCCTAATATGTCATATTATCCTATAAAATTAGTGTAATTCATTAAAAGTATTAAATTATATTTATTTGGGTATTTATAATATCAATTATTTTAATTTTTCACTATTATGGTAATTACTGCATCATCATTGTGTCATAAATATATTAAATTATTTAATTATAAAGAAAGTATCATTATGTAGGAAATCTTATTATATTTATAATGAATATTTACAATCGAATTTATCTTATGTATAACAGTATATTAAAAATGATTTAGTAAATAAACTTTGATGTTATCTCTTTTAACTCTTCTTTGAATTAAATAATAATAAATGTCCTAATCTAATCCAAGTGGACCTAAATGATAATATTTTATTCTAAGGTTGTTTTTGGTCGATATAAACTTGTCCAATAGAATTAGGACATGTGTTAGGGTAATATTAATATCATTTTTACACTTAATTACCCTATTTACTTTTTACCGTGGTAATTAAAAGTAAAAAGTTACTATTCACCAAAAATTATTTTTATCTCATTGAACCACATTTTACTTCTTGATATTAACCGTGTCTCTCGGATTTTCGAAATTCCATTCACATAAGTGGTAAAATTATGTTTTATGAAAAATTCAGTTTTTTTAACTACCACTTAGTAGTTTCAATATTCATCAAAAATTGAAGTGTTTCAGAACAATTCCAAAATTTCACCCTAAGCTATAATTGATATTACAAATTCCAAAATGATGTCTATTTTACAAAATTCTAACCATATAAGTTTCATTAATTAATTTTATAATTAATTCTCATTGTCCCAACAAATACGGTGTTTTTATGAAAGAATATATATAAAAATAGTCACAATTATTTAGGTCCAATTTCAAAGTGAAATTAATTCTAATGAACACCATTGGATAAAATGGTAAAAATATATTCTAATTATACTTTAAAAACACTAAATAATATAATTTATCAATATAATTTATTTTTATTTAAAAAGTTGTTTTTAATTAAAATTTAGTAATTTTCACTATTCATTAAAATATAAGTGTTATCCGAAAAGTTCCAAAATTTCACCCTAGTATAAATTCGATATTCCGAATCCAAAAATAAAGTCCATTTTGAGAGATAGAATTTATAAAATTTCAAAAAGTAGGTAATACTATTCATAACGGCTAGATTGATTGGTTGTGGTGTGTTAGAATCTCGAAGATGCGTACAATGCACGCCATTGCATTATTCGCAGGGAAACGTACCGTGGAAGCTTGGGGTGTTACAACTGTAAGGTAAATATCTCATCTATGCTAAATTTTTATTTTTATTCATCATCCTATATATCAAAAAAAATAGTATAATAGTATAATGATCATAATTATTTTTTTAAGGTTACAGTATTATTGGTACATTCATTTATTATTATCTTCCATCAACTAATAATAACAGGAATGGTTCATAGTGAATGTGTCCGGATTACCACCTCCACAAAGTTACACATTTGTTTTTTAAAAAACACCATAATCTTTTGAATTAGTGATTGTATAAATGAATAAATATGATTTAGATAATATATTTATGTTTAAAATATGGTAAATTACTATCCAAATTCTCTATTAATATTCATTTACTTTCATAAACACTAATCATTTTTTCTATGAACAACTACCATTAAAAAGTACCATTTTTATAATTTTATTATATGTGATCATTCATTATCAAAACATAATCAAATATGGTTCATAGTCATATAAATATAATAATAAAAATATAATCTTATTTTATAATTTTATTCTGTTAAAATAAACAACTCTTAACTATACTCACATATTGAGTTAAATAATGTTACTCATTGGGTCAATATGACCACCTACATAAACAACGATGTTAAATTATATCTTCGGTTATTATGAAATAAATTTTTTGAAAATTTTGAAATGAATATGTAGATATTTTTTTATAATTTTTATACTTAATACATAAATATTTATCTCATTAATTATGAAAAACCCATTAGATGGTGGAAAATCATTCAAACAATGTTTATTGTATATTACATCTTCTAATATTAAGACCGATGTACTGATGAAATGAAATTTAAATGCCATAATTAAATATAATTAATAAATTATTGTTAAATTAATTAAATCATTAATAATAACATTGTATGATGAATGAAATCTGATTCCACTAAGATAAAGCTACTATAAACTGAAAAAAATTTAAACACCAAATTTCAGAAATTGGTAGAAAATAACTAATATGATTGTATATAATGAATAAATATAAAAACTATAAATAATAGTATGTATGAATATAGTTATTTTAAAGTATTATAGGAGAGTTATTTTTGGTTTATTTGATATTAGGGTGCATTAATCTATGTGAGGGAACCAATTAAGGGTTTCATTATCTCAATGATAAATCCCCTAAGAAATTTTAGTGTTATACACCAGGATTCATTTTCAATGGTGAAAATAAAACCCCAATATCATTTTGTGTCAATGTCCCATTATATTGGATGATGTTCAATTCCTATTAAAATTTTATTATGTACATTGTTTAATTCAAAAGATACAATGGTTGCAAGGGTTTCATCTCAAAACGTCATTATTTGAGTAACATGAATATTTACAGATGAAATCTATTTAAAATGGTATATATAAATCCAATTTCATATTTACTATCATATAATATTTTTATTCATTGTATTTAATTTCTATATCCATTATACCACTTCTAATATATATTTATTATGATGTTTCTAAATCGATGAGTTTTTTCATCTATTTTTTTCATTGAGGCACGTTTTGTGTTATGTAGAGAATTAAATATATGGGTTGTATACATTAAAAATATGTGATATTATATCCTAAATTAACTTTTTGTCATGGTAATTAGTGTTTAATTTCATTATCCCTCTTCCCGGGTGATTATTTATATATTCTCCTCATGTTGTAAGTAGTTTTTATATCAGAATTACTATCCTCAAAACACAATCAAACATTTTTTCCTATTATACATGATGATTGATAACTTCTAATATATTATTATTTATGAATTAATTACCACATTCAATAATTGGGAAATAATTTTTACAGAATGACTAATTTTCCTCAATGATTTTAATGATTTTCTAAATTTCATTTATGTTAATAATAATACCAATTAATTTTAATTGAATATTCATCCATTTACATGGTTTTGCATCCCTAAAATATTACTATTTAATAAATGAAATATTTTTATCTGAATTTGGAATTTTATTCCAAAAAACTCATTTTAAAATAATTTTATTTAAATCTGTTTACAGATATGTGTTTTCAAATATATTATTTAATAAAATTTCAAATCTTTATTCTACCATTACAAAATAACATAATTTTAACCCCCTATTTATTTTATTTTGATAAACTATATATATTTTAGGGGTACATTAATAATTACTATATTAATATTAAATTTCATTAATTTATTATTTATTTTTTGTTTAAAAATTAAGACTTTTCAATGTTTCAAATCATAATGATTCATTTAAAAGTAAATATTTCCAAAGCAGTTTCACTAATAATTTTTTTACATAATCATATAATTTAACGAATTTTTATTTATAAACAAATATATTAATTCTTAAAAATTATTTAATTTATCTTCACAATTTTTTTAAAAAAAATTTACATCAACATTTGTAATATATTAATAAAAAAACAATTTTTACAATTATATTTCCTATCTCAGGATTAAATTTCATAATGTGATGTATTGATCATTATATATATATATACATATATATAATTATAGGAACCATTTTAAAATATTATTTGGTTTTTGAAAAATATTTTTTAAGAGCATGTTATGTGATTTGTGTTTGGTATGTTTTAAGAAATACATTATTTATTTTATGCATTATTTATTATATATTATATTTTAATTCGAAAAATTTTATGTGGATGATGATCTATGGGGTCTTATAATACCCTCCTTGGAATCAATATAAGAATAGAAATCTTGATATAGATATTCATTGATATAATTATATTTTTACAAAGACATGGCCATGATTGGTTTGTTAACAATTTGAGGCATGGATACAATTTATTTATTCACATAGGTTTTTGCATAATGGTATTTCTCACCTATGTTTTCATATGAATGTGGTTGTGACACATTTTAATTTTTTTACCAAGTTACACAACACATAAAAATTTATCATCAGGGAATTCAAAATTTTCTAGATGTATATTATTTCAATAAAAAGACCTACCTTCCAAATTATTCCTATTTTAAGGATTTTGGAACATTAATGTCAGGATCACTTGTTATATGACTAAAAATATGTGTTTTGGTCTATATATTATAACGAATTCTTCCATAATGAAATTTTTATCATATTATAGTACTATAAGATGATTTATGATTATCTTATAAATAATTTTATCTTTAAATATGATATTTATTTTTTTATAATATTTTCCCTCATTAAATGTTATGTTATACCCATAATAAGAATCCATGAAAAACTTATTCATAGGTTTATAATCCCCTTGATATGAATATATTTATATTATTTTAGATATCATGAAACTTTTCTAGAAGAAAAATTAGGATAATCTTTTTTCCCAAGTGTAGTAAAAGAAGATGTTAATGTAGTTAATTTACAAGACAATAAAAAAATGAATAAAAACATGCATTGTATAGAAAAATATAGTTATAAGAAGGTTTCATGATTAACCATTCCACATGTGAATAAACTTATTTTTAATATGGGATCCATGGAATATCATAGCTCTATGTGATTGGTATGAAATATGATCATGGTCCCTGTATATATGATTGAGCCATGCTCTTTTGATGTCAGACTCACATTGGAATGTTTTGGGTTTGAATACTGGGATTCATGGGTTATAATCCCATGTACATTATAATTTTATATATGTGAAATATATTTCATAACCATGAAAACAATTACATTTTTAATAAACAATAACCATGAGCATTTTGAAGTATGATTGAATTTCATGAGTGGCCTATGGTACTACAATCATGGTAACATAATAAATTATCGATGGAGGATGGAATCCATGAGATTATGATCTCACATGGTAAACTATTTTGTCATGGATTAGAAAAAGTATGGAAATATGGGGGGTAGTGATACAGTGGATGGTTGGGGGTGGAATTCTATTTTGATGAGTTTTGATGAAGAACATGGATGGGTTATAAATGAATTTCAATGTCATTATTGGACTCTAGAATGAGATTTATTATCCAGTATAATATTTATACTCATTGATGGTTGTTAGGTGCAATGTGATGATTGTTAATTTTATATATAGTATGGAAATATGGTCATTCTTAAAGGCGATGTCTGATTCTAGTTATTGAATATGTGGCCCTAGTTTTATAATGTTCATGGATATTTATGGTCAATTGATAGATGATTGTTATAGAATTTCAATGTATGTGGACAATTAAATATTAATAACAATAGACTCATTAGGTATATGATGTATAATTTAATTAATGATGTAAAATGTAGTTTAAAATTTGATATTAGGATCACGATGATACATTGAGTTGATTTAATAATTTTTCTGATCAAAGATGTGTTGGTGCTCATGGTAAGAAAAAGATCATTGTTTCACATGGATGGTATCTTTACCTTTCAGATTCACTAGAAATAAGTTACTATATTTTGAATGTGTATTAGAGTGGTCATGGGGTGACACTAGGAGTAGGGGAATCGTTAACATATATCATGGTTGTGTGTCGGTTGAGGATGACGTGAATATTCCAGGATTTTCAAACAGAGGAAGAATTGTTTGTATAATAGTGTGTTAATAAATCTAGAGTGTTGGAAACCACACAAGGTGTGTTATTTATAATATAAAGGTAATATTTTGTTAATTGGAAAAGTATTTTTAATAAAATAAGAACATACTTATGTTATTCTTATATGGAAGAGATATGACCAATTTGTCATTTTAATTGAACCATAATGTAAATACATAAATTTATCAGCATTTTAAGGGCTTCATGGGTGTTGTGTATTGGTAACCATTTGAGGTGTATTTTTGGAGCCAAATTTTTGTGTTTTAGTTAAAATAATTAATGGATGGGGGTAATGTAACTCGAATGTTCCCTTTTTAGATCTATTCAATTATGTGGATAACTATGAGATAAATTATTAATTGTATTATCATAGAATAATATCAATTGATATAAGATATCAGGGGAAAAATCATCTATAATTAGAGGTATCTTGATAATTGTATTCAGTTTTGTCTGGTTAACCCCCATGAAAAAAGTGTTGCTCTCTTAAGTGTGTTGAGAATTCTACAATGAAATGAGCATGCTGAGATGAGTCATATTGACTGATGAATTATGATATCTATTATTTGATGACCAATGATACTTTTAATGGATGATAAGTTCAAGGGTGGGAGTTCATTGGGTTCTTTGTTGTATAAATTATATACGTTTGTAAGGACAGTTTTTTTGTAGAATTTGTGTAATGTATATATTTTTTGATGTAGGTTTTATTGTGATTATAGTGTTTGGAATACAAATAATTATATTTTTTATTAGAAATTTCAAATGTGTGGTGTCATAGTGGCTCAATAGAGCCTCTTATGGGACCGAGGTGACTCATCCAGCTAAAATTAAAGAAAACAACTAGCTAGATGATATGAACCACTAGACATCCATTGGCATCCACTGAATTATTTTGCCTCTAAATTGTTAATATGGGGTGTACCCTCCCTTTATCTCCCATTTCTGATAATCATCAGGGGGTCCTCACCCCTTCATCCCCATTACACCTTTGATTTTGGGGATTTTATTGTGAGTTTCATTGGATCTATGATATGTTCTAACCTCTAAAAAGACACTTTCAGCCATATCCATTGATCCAATTTACTTTTTATTTTGGGTGATGGGTTTTGGTTCCAGTTGAATTTGATAATTGTGGAATTGTCTGATTCCCATGGGGATTCCACTCTTCATTAGAATAATATGTCCTGAGATGTTTTATAAACACATTATCTCAATTATTTTATTGGGTAATTTTACCACCGTGATTTATATTAGAATATAATATAAATGTAATTTAATCAACAATGAATTTTTTTTTTGACTCATAGAATTTTTTTCCAGATTATTCTATAGAGCACTGTATATACTATCACTAACTGGTTATTCATCATTCAGGATAGTATTGGGAACCCTATGTCAAATATAGGATTATGAATATTTCAAAATTATTTTTTATTTAATTATTAAAATTTATAATTAATAAAATAATGTAATTTCAATGATTTTGATTCTTGGCAATGAAGAATGTTCTTATTGGTTTTGGGGAGACATTGGAGGAGCACACGAAATCCATGGTGGGTGATATAAAATGAGAATATTAATAAGAATTATTTAATTAATGGTATTTGGATAATAGTAATGAACAAATGTTTTTAAATGTGTATTTAATTATTCTTGGTCAGTGTTCATTCAATTATTAGTATGACCCCATTACATTTTATGAACAAATTCTTTTAATTTAGTTAATATGTTTATCAATATTCAACTTCCCTCATATATAAAAAATTACTCAATTATCATTAAACAAGTTACATAACCCCATTGTACATTGATATTTTTCATTTTTTCAAGTGATATTAATCAATGAGTCCCTTTCTATTATTATAATCTGTCTGATATAAAATCCATCATTTGAAGACCCCAATTATCACACAGTGGTCAAAGTGGACCCTAGTAGTTGGATCAATTTGAGACCTCCAGGCAGATGTTGGTGATGATCTAAGATGAATGGCCTATAATTTCTCCATGTGATACCTATGAATATATCGTCCACATATGGTATAGTAAGATTGACCAGTGGTGTTCATTCATCCATAATAACATGGTGAACTAGGAGACGGAACATCACGATACATTCTGACATGTTGGGTCATCAGACTGAAAAAGAGTGTTCAAAGAGTTGATGTTCTATATTTTATCACCCTATTATCATGTTTCATTATAGGATGAGATTTGTAAAAATTAATCCATTATTAAGTTTCATGGATATTACCAGACCTAGGGTAGCCCAATGTATTCCACACTGGTGTGTTGACACTACTACGAGTGATATCATTGTTCTTTTAGTGAACTGAGTATGGGCTTTCCCCTATTGATTGAGTTTCAATTATTTTCTTCTAAATATATTTTTTGAATATAAATTCCCACATGGGTATTATTTTATTTTTATATAGATAAATCCCTTGGTGATTTCATCTTTACTTGTTGATATATCTCCTATTGATGAGTTCTTGGTTATTTTGGTATATAGATCATAATAATGGGGACATCCATGAATAATATTGGTTGTTTACATGGATGAGGAAATAATGATTAATGATAATATTTTTTCTATTAGATGAGAAAACTCACATATGTATGGTCATTCCTAATCATATGATATTCCAGTACATAAGAATATTGTAGTTTGTGAGGACTATGCTACTTTTGTATATGATAACCCATAATAGTGAATAATGTGGTACTAATTATTATTTTGTGGATACCAATGTCAAATATATATGTTGGAGTGGACATCATGATTATCATCGAGACATCATAACACTGGATGAAGTAGGTATGTTTTATTGAGGACAAATATGAAATTATTTAAAATAGTGTTCTATGTCGAATGTGGTTGGGTTGGCCAATGTGAAGTTTTAAAAAACATTCATACATATTCCAAAGAAGGTATTATGGGTTGAATATTTATTTACTATTAAAATTTTATAATTTTTTCTTAGAACATGTCACAAGATCATATCACTACATTTCTTGTGTATTACATGACTCTGTTTGTGGTCCCCCACTTTGTTAGGTTTTCTAATTTTTATTATTCCACATTTTAACATAGGTAAAAAATAAATAATCACTTATGTCATGTTATAGTTTGGCCGAGTCTAAATATTTCATGTTGATGGTGGAGAAAACTAGGTGGGTTTTAGTAATTATGATTTTTTGTGGCACACATACTCAAGTAGAGCCTCTTATTATTTTATTTAAAAAAATTCATTTTCATTGGTTAATTCAATATTTGTCAACAACCTAATGGGATATTAGGTTTGTATGGATATATGTATTCCTTTTTATTTAATATTAATATTGTTCTATGTATTATTTATTCTACTTACCCTAGTATTTTTTATTCTAAGTAAATTTATTGGTTATTTTATATTTAATTGTAAACATATCCTAATAGTAACACATTTAACCCATTGTCCTATTTAGTGGCTCCTGGAGAATGGAGAGGTGTGCATGTTGTATAGTAGTCTCCATCTATCATTGAAAAAATTATATTCATCATGTGATGATACATTACAATTAAAAAATTAGATTAAGCATTATTATATTAAAATAATTCATATTATTTTTTTCACTCATGTTAACTCCTTTAGGATCTTGAAATAGTCGAATCCTAAATTAATCATGATACAAATGGATTCCATGGAAAATATGAAGAATTTTTAAATTATAAAATTATCGGGATAGTAACTAATGTTAAAAACCATATTTTTATGATTAAAAACCAATAAATAATCACGTGTGAATGTATAAAAATAGTTTATATTCAAAATAAATAAATTAAGTGAATGATAGAGAATCATCAATTTTTTGTATAAAATTATGATGATAGAATTAATTTTTAATATCCAACATTTAAAACATGTTGGAATAATCACCAAGGAAATTTTATGAAATGAACATGACGTTTTTTTACCTCTTCAAAAAATATTACATACAGAAAATATTTTCTAAAGAAAATGGAAAATAGTAATGGGATCAAAGAGAGAGAAAAATAGTCCATTATAAAGAACCACTAATAATTCTGTATCAAATTTTTTGTGAATCAAATTTAAAATCCTAAAAAATTTCACAATCGGTTGGATAAAATTGATGATGGGACCAGAAATATCCAATTCATTAGAATTTCTATAAAACCACCAATATGGGAGTGATATCTAATGTTGATGGTTAATTTTGAACATGTAGTACCCACTCTTAAATTATAAGGGCTTCCTTTTAAAAATTTTCCAATGAATCTTTTCTATATTGAATGTTTTATATTAACATAGAATCACCACATTTAAATATAGTTATGATTTTGTTAATAAAAAATATGTTTTATTATCATTATTGAATCTGATGTCTATTACACTCCTCGGATTTTTCCCTGTGTTCTCCCTATAATATCTGTTATTCCTTTCTTTGGTTGAATATGATATTGTGTTTTTTCATGGATTTCCTATATCTCTATGGAGGCTATAATAAATTCCAATATATTAAAAAAATTAAATTCAAAAATAAATCAATGAAAAAATATATTTACAAGGATATTGTAATGAATCTTATTTTCTCAGGATTTATTTATATAAATTAATCCAGAAAATTATGAGACTACGTGCAATGGTGGTTTATAATTCCAAGTACTACTATGACCAGAAATGTTCGATGAAAATTTAATGTTATTAATAAATCATATCAGAAGTTTCTATTTAAAAAAATAAATTCCAAATGGGTTAAAAGATCTGATATCTAAGGGAAGAATTGCATGCAGAGCCATGATTTTTACTTCGGTGGGGCATAATATCAACTAGTTTGGGTTTACTATGAAAGATAGAATATGGATGAAACCATCATCAAAATATTTTATTTAAATATTTTATTGGATACATCGAAGTATTTATATTTAATGAATCATTTTATTGGAAGTCAAGGCTATCACCATAAACCTGGACCTCCTCTTTGTCATGGAAAGAATCTATCTTGATGACAAATGTCAGTGGATCCAAAATCAACGATGACACAAAACACCATCATTAATAAAAAACTAATCTATACATGAGTAGGATGTTGATAACATTGTGATCTCCTCTTTAACCTTTTAGATTTAATGACGATTGGAGACCAACCAATAAACAGGATGATCTGAGGTTCGATTGTTCTGGTGGGATGGTAAATTTGTAGGTCTTTTAAGGGTAAATAATCTGGGTGATGTCTTTTTCTTCTGTATTCATTCATCCTTTTAACAAGAATGAATTGACATTAACATGAACAAGTGAGAAGAATCATTATTCATGTGTTCTTGTTTTATTTCCCCCTTCCTCGTTCTTCTTTTATTTATATTTTATCCCATGTTCTCCTAAATCAATGTTGTTGGGTGGATCATAGTATGATTGGACCCTCGGATCGAAATAAAATTGACTACAGAGGAACTACTAGTGTAGAGAGGAACTGAAATAAACCAAATATTTGGAAACACAATATTACCAAGCTCAATGGTTCTCGAGATTTCTGAAAAAATGGAGCAGTAGCGCAATTCCATCACTGCAGTTTGGCATAGTACGACAGTACTTCATGTGGTTCCACTAGTGGTGTGAGGTGGAGAATGTGTAGAGAAGATGGAGTGGTTATAGAGGGAAGCTGGATTGTCTAGATGCAACAATTGGTGTGGTGTGGTGTGATGGCCAGAACCCGAGCAGGATGCCGCATGAAGGCCATGTGGAAGACGTAAAATGTAGAGGTGGTGAGAACATGGGTGTCAGGGGCCAATGGGGTGTGATGCATCGTACCAAGCAACATTGGGGGAGCCATGAAGTCAGAGTGGCTTGTGTGGACCAAGGGGTGTAGCCAGGGTGGGTCGAACTATGGCGGTCGGGCCACTCTCGAGGGCTAGCAGGCTAGGATCAGAAGGCCCAATAGGCCAGCAAGGTTCATTCATGTCTGGGTCAAGTCCACAGGGTCACTTCAGACCCGAACCGGACCCAAGATAGATTATTTTAAAGAAAAAAAACATATATTTCAAATTTTGTGTCCATTTGATGAAAGGATTGTAGTGTGGGGAACCATGTGATTGGAGGTAGTTCATAAGATAATCTCTGTTAATTCTTGTAGGTGTTACCATATAAAATAATGCCTTGAGGTGTAGGTCTGTTCTGTACAACTGCACTATGAGCACAATCTTGTGACATGATGTGATCTTTGTGAATATGTGGTCTTTTTGAATATGTGAATTTTATGGCTACGTTAGTTGTTGATTACGTGACCTAGGGGATTAATGACTTATTGACACTCTGTATGTTATCCACACTCTTTGTGTTATCAAAACTCTCTGAGTTATCAACACTATATATGTTATCTAAAGATTTTTTGTAATCGACAATACATGAGATATCAACTCGGGGTGTTCAATGGATGATGATTCATAATCCTTTATTTCTTGTTTAGACTTATACCTAAGTGACCATATTATACATCAATTATTTTTTTGGTATACATTGTTTTTTTCTTAGTGGTATGATTCATGTGTTTCCTTAGTGGTATAGATCGTCTATTTCATTGTTACATACATCGTGCATTTTTATGTGGTCTACATAGTGAATTTCTTAGTGTTATTCCATTGTGGTTCTAGGTTGTCCAATTGAGTGTTGTTTTACTCACCCATGCATGGTATTTCCCTCCATGTGATGTGTAATTTTCAGATGATTGATGATTTAACATAGTCCTAGGTAGAATTAGACAAAGTGGTTCATAATGTGATTAGAAGAAGATGTGGAGCTCCTACAGCTTCAGGCAACGTCCAGCACCTACCCATCAGGTTGGGTTTTCTACAGACAAATTTAATGAACATCTGTATTCAATATTGCATATTAATTTTTGGGTGGACCTGTAACACCCCAGGTAAATAAAGATTATTGAATTTTTATATTTATCCATATTTGGGAATAAAATATTAGTATTACATTAAAGGGGATGCTATGCTCAATGGCGTACCCAATACGTAACAACGAGTTTCTTTGGAAGCTTACATTGCACTCTAATAATAAAATAATATTATTTTAAATGGTAGTTAATGCCTAGCCGTTGTAATGGAGGGAAATGAACATAGCTAACTACAAAATTATTATATATGTTTGTCAAATAATTTTACTCTTTACAATAAATGTTAGAGGATTAAAAATGCGAATAAATCCAATTTTAAGCGTAGACAGTCTAATATTCTTTAAAAGGTCGATTAACTGCCTTTTGATGGCGAACCTATTTTAAATCCACTTTTGGACAATTTTATGTGTTATATTTGACAAAATAAAATTCTTATTTAGAGTCGGGACATCAAAATTTACTTTGTATAAATTTTTGGTATCTTTCTGATAACGTTCATTTTTTAATGAATAATGAAAAATGTTGTATTTTAATTCAAAAACACTTTTTAATCTAATTTATTTATATGATTATATTAACTTTTGAATTGGTTTTAAAGTGAAATTAGAATATATTTTTACCATTTAATCCAATGGTGGTCATTGGAATCAATTTCACTTTGAAATTGGACTTAAACTAGTGTCAATCTTTTGATACTTATTGTTGCATAAAAACACGCTATTTGTCATGACAACGGGAATTAATTATTAAATTAATTAATGTGACTTATATTATTTGAATTTTGTAAAATAGACATCATTTTTTAATTCATAATATAAAATATATCTTAGGGTGAATTTTTGGTATTTTTCTGAAAAACTTCAATTTTTGATGAATAGTGAAACCACTAAGTGGTAGTTAAAGAAACTGATTTTTCATTTAAATGAAACTTTGTCACCTTTGTGATTTGATTTTCAAAAATACAACATACATTTTTTTCATTATGAAATAAAATGTGGTTCAATGAGATTAAATTAATTTTTTGGTGAATAGTAACTTTTATGTTCTTAATCGCGATTAGAGGTAATTAGTGTTGTTTAAGGTAAAAATAATGTTTTAATAAAATGAGATGAGATTGAAACATGTCCTACCCACATTGGATGTGTCATGGCCGACCAAGATAATCCATGGGTAAACTTGGGGACCCCATGGAGCCATATTGGTTGGGAAATGACATAAATAACCTTTTATTAAATGTTAAAGTAAAAATGACACAAACATGAAATGTTTTACTAAAACAATTTTTACATGGGGTTATACAAGTCATATTTTTGACTATAAATATTAATTAGAAAGATAAAACTATTTCCTAAATCATGATATTTGTTTTATAATTTTTAGACATTAAATATATTAAATTATTTATGACATCATGATGGTGCAGTGATTACCTCATTAATAAAGGATTTAAATAATATGAAATGATAATGTAACATCTATGACCTAAACATGTCCAAAACCTATTGTATGGGTGTATTTCGAACCCTTATCACCATACCCTCGAATTATATCAATGTGGGACCTTTTGAATCCGAAACGCATTTTAAAATAATGTAACATCTCTTTACTTTCCAAGAGTGCCCCTCCTCTCCTCTTATAAAAGGCCCCAAACTCTACCACTTTACCCACACTTCCAAAGCCTTTATCTCGGCCAGACCCTTCCCATTTTGTCTCTCCACATCCCTATCTTACTCTTTGAAGCCTCAATTTAGGCAGAAGTCTTCCCAAGGAAGCCTTTGAGCTCAAACCTAAGAGAGTTACCCGATTTTGAGGTAATGTGTTCACTTGTGTTCTTTTGTTTTATTTTTCTTCTCCAACCCCCTAAACTCTTTTTATTCATTTATTTTGAAACAAATACAGTATATTCAATATACTAGGATGTTTTTATAATAATCATTCGAGCTACACTTACACACATCTATATCTGATGGTTAAAGAACATACTGTTTCTGTGGTTGGCAAATTTCTGCCTCACGAAATGATGATTGTTCAATCTTCTTTTAAACACCTTTAATGGTGGCCATTAAGATGTCACTCTATTTATATATGATATATATTATGTTTATGTTTCCCTTATGATTCTGTATTTTTCATTTGTGGTATACCTTTATGGTTTCTATTGTGGGTCAACACGATAATTTCATATTTGGAAGTGCGGACTACCGCCCCCTCAAAGTGATTTGATTCGTTAATGCCATATGTGGGACATATAAAGGATGGATTTAAAGTAATTATATATGATGTTATACTGGAATTATAATATACCTAAATATAATTATTATTTCTTCCCATTAAAGTATGATATAGAAATGAAAGTAGCGTTCATGCGTACGTACGGCTTACCGTCTCCATGAACGGTGCATTTGATTTCTTATCCCCAAATGTAATGTACTATTATAAGTACATATATATAACGGATATATATGATGTATGTTACATATAAATGATTAATATAATTCTTTAATTAAAATATACATACCTCCCATTTAGTTTTAATACCATTAATATGACATAGAAATGAAAGTAGTGTTCATGCGTACGTATGGCCTACCGTCTCCATGAACGGTGCATTTCATTTCATACCTCTAAATGATTATGTAATATTATAAATACATGTATATTCTGGATATATATGATATATATGATATCCAAATCAGGAATTTCATTCTGGATATAAAGAACCTTTGACCACACGAACAACATGTAATTGTAAGAAGTCCACTTTTGACTTAAGAACCAAATATCGACAAAACAAACATTATTTACTTAAATGATTACATAATGTATTTAACATGTCAATAATTGATATAAAATGAATAATGAACTTTAAAAAGGTTCTTAAGCAAGTAGAAATAAACTCAAGTTTATTATTCAGGACGTTAATGAACGATCGAGTCATGTCGGACCCGAGGTAAGGGATCCTACTCCTCTCTTTTTTAAGTACGCTCTTTTATGTCATTCCTTTTATAGATCATATTTCTTGTTATGGGATGTTATATTATATTAATATTACTATAATCTTTAGGTTCATATGATTTGAGACCCTATCCTCTCTCATCAATCCATTTTGGATGTTTTGAGTGGCGCCGTTAGGCTGCCGAATTTTCGTAAAAGATCTAACCTCTCTCTTTCTTTTTAAGTACTCTCCTTTATGTCACTTCTTTTAAGCTACTATTTGTTATGTTGGGGGATGTTATTTTATATTCCTACTTCTATAAACATTATGTTAATATGATGAGATACCCTATTTGATCTCATCAATCCATTTTTGTATGTTTTATGTGGCCCCGTTAGGCTGCCGAGTTTTCGTAAGGGCATTTTCATCTCACTTTTATTCTCATGAGATTTATGCTACATTTTCCACAATTTTATTTTGAGTGGTGTATGTACTGCCAATTATTTTACTCATTGTGTAATATACATTCATTTATGAGTATTTACATCAATGTTGTATTGTCCTTCTTTCACGGGGTGTGTGTTTCGAAAGACACCCATGTCGGTAAGGGAACCTTTACCCTCCCATTTTTAAAAGACTTCTTTTGTTATGTCTTTTAATTCACATACTATTATGTTGGGATATGTTCTTCTATATCCTTATTGAATTAAATTTTATTTACATGTGATGAGATACCCTTTTTATCTCTCATCAATTCATTTTCTGAATTTTGTAGTGACGCCATTAGGAAGTTAGATTTTTGCAAGGGAACTTCTTAACCCAAATTTGATTCTTTGGGATAAAATTATACTCCTTGAATATGTCATTCTATGAATATATGTGTATAAACTCGGATTTTTTTACACTTAATATCCACTTATATTTGGTGTATTCGTTTGTCACACATAATTATGTAATTGATTTATCCTTAAACCAAGGATACCGTCTTTGTAAGGGACTTCTTATCAATCTCCTTTCAATGAGGCATATGTCATTTTATACACAACTATATTTTATATGGTGTATAAACCCCTTTTACTTTTACTTTTATACAAAAGGAATCTTTTTCTATGAAGTGTTTTACTAAACGACAAAAATGAATGTTTCTTTTAACGTACGCATTGACAACGACCTTTTCCGCCGCCGTGAGTATTATTTGATCTTTGGCTTCCTCAACAAGCCGTAATTTTTTTAAAATAAAATATATACTATATACTCTTTTATGTATTTTTGTATTGAAAATGGTTTTGATAAATGATTCTATTATTTCAATATATTTAAATGATATATTGTGATTGAAATGTGGAAATGTTATCATTCGTTTATATTGGATTTATGTGTTATAATTTTATAATGGTACTTGGACATATTATGGGTGGTTACGTGATAAATCATATGACGGGTGGTGCCGTGAATACCAGGACGGGTGGTTACATTATAACCTCCAATGCATTGGGTATGGAAGTCGGTCGTATGGCTATTCTATTAAGTATGTATGGAAGTTGGCCAAATGGCTATTCCATTAAGTGATATGTGTGGAAGTCAGCCTTATGGTTATTCCACTAAAGTATGATTATGTCCCAAGTGACCTTTATATGTTATGTTGTCTTATAAGGGTTTTATGGTAATCATTTGGCTATAGAAAGGTAATTAATGAAATTTTATTCAGTGAAGAGTTTTTACTACTTCGATAATGTGAAAAGTATTACTTTGATAAAGTATACATGGTTTACTTGTTGTTTTGAAAAACTAACAGTTTTCATTCTTTGTATATCCCTTAATGAGAATTTTATGCTCATCGCAAGTTTTTGAAATTTTTTTCATAGGACTGAACATGGAATAGGGTCAAGGATGGGATCAAGGGAAATTCATGCTACCTAAAACATGGAACTATACATGTTTCTTTTTAAGAGTTTTTTTTTATTTTATGGAAATTTAGTAGAAGTGGCTACTTTGTAATCTTTTGAGATGTAATAGTTATGTCCTAATTCACTAAAACTCTAAACCTGAAAATATCCTCAACGTGAATTATTCATTTAATTCAATATTAAGTAAGGTTTATGGCTGGGGCCTTATAGTTGGTATCAAAGGTCGGTTTAGATAACTTTTGAGGTTAGGGTACTTTTTAAGCATAAGTGACATGACCATAATGGTTAGGATTTCATAAACAATCCTAGTTTTAGATAAAGTTAATGAGTAAGTATATCTTAGTGTTTTTCTTCATCTTTAGAACATGATGGTTTTGTTGATATATTCACACTAACCTTTTTGGATTTTGTAAATGGCGGGATCTAGCAGGCACCAAAGTAATGGTGGATGTGAAGGAAACTGTGACAGTTTTTTGAGCGAGCAACTGAATGATATGGGAGCTACAATGAGAACTCTTGTGTTTATCCTCAACCAACTATCTGGAGTCATGATTGACCACCTAAACCTTGGTGATTTCTATAAGGCATCATATATGCAAGAAACAAATCCCAACGGAACTACAGGTAATAATCATAAAGGTAAGTGTGTTCAAAAACCTATGTGTCATAGATGTCGAAAGAAACACCTAAGAAAATGTTTCAAAGGGAAATAAATTTGCTATAGATGTGGAAATGAAGGTCATAAAGCATGAACCTACCATGGAAAAAAGAATTATCCAGTTGACTCGAGGAAAGGGAATGATGTTCTTTCTGAGGGATCAATTGAATTTTGTAAATTTGGTGTGCATGGTCATTATGAAAACACATGTCCAATGAAAAAGTTTCGTGAATGGGATCACTAAGATCATACAAATACTCGTTTACCAATACCTAATGCCATTCCGATTGAGGATGAAGAAACTGACAATGACCAATCGAAGGTATGGATTTTTTCTTCACTTTTGTTTTCTATATTAGAATCTTAGGATATGATTCATGATTTTGTTTGTAGGAAAGAATTATTTCAGAATTAGTTTGAAAGGAATGGTTAATGGATCATGAAGAAAGTTGAATGAGTAAGAAGTCATCATATAAGGGATTCAAGAGTTATGGTGAAATTATTAAGAGTATTAAGTGTCTTTTAATGATGGGGTACATTAGAAGACTTTTTATAGTATGTGTAACACTGATGTTTGATATATGAATTTTTTTTCAAAGAATAGTAATCTGTTCTTCTGTGGGCATAGTTATAAAGAACCATTTGGGTTTATATGATCCTTACTTTCGAGGTAATTATGGGTTACTATATTTAATGATGGAAAGTGAAAGTCATGAGATAAAATTGATTTTAAATTACATTATGGTTATTTTTGAAGATTTTATCTCGTTATTGGGGAATTTTGTTAAGAATTGTGTAGTTTTTGGAAAAAGGACAACACGTAGACCATGTGACAACTCGTCGCGTCGGACAAGGCTGCAGGAATCGAACCCACAACCAAAGTGCAATGGGTATTTATCGCCGACCACTGGACTACGTGAAGTCCCTGGTTAGTTTGACTAATTATTTTTAGTTAAATGATTTTATGAATTAAGAGTATGTTGATTTTGGTATATCTATGGAAATTTATTAACCTATCATGGAGGATATGTGATTAGGTTAATTACTTTTCAATACGAGACATTAAGAGAATACTGATGTTGTTTGGAGATAAATGTTATGATTTAACTTGGAAGACTATGTGACTAAATCCTTCAAATATTTGGGTTTCAATCTTAGTTTGGTTTACTTTGAATAATTTTATGGACAAATTGTTTATCGAATGGTCCTCGTTGAACTTTGGGTTTTATTGGACAAATTTTGGAGATTAAGAATACATTTTCTTTTTATAAAGGGTTACCCTTTTTCGGATTATCTGATCTTGTACTAACCTTTTTGGTTTTGGTTTTGGTTAGAGTCTAAATATATGGGAATTCTATAGTTCTCTTTTGTGGATTAGGTGATTCTCTCGAAATTGATTATAGTACTCTTAATGCGAACAAGTCTTCCTAAATACCCATCTTTTGGAGAAAATATGAGTTTGATTAAGGAATCTAGTAAAAGTTGAAAGTCTACATGACAAGGAAGTATGTTTCATTATGATTTAGTTAAGCTCAAAAATTAATTCCTCCATGAAAATTAACTTAAAACAAAAATGTTGTCTGTTAACTTTTCCTACTCGGGAATCGAATACCGTTTAACCCATCACAAGTTTGTGATTTTCTTATGGTTAACTTTCTCCTAAATATGTTTTCTATCACTCTCCATCAGAACATGACCCTTTGTTTTTTCCTCCATGTCCATGTTTTCTTATATGTTATCCTACTATGGGTTAACCCGGGTGACCTCTATACTTATCTTTCATTATTTTAAAGTGATTGTTTTACCGACTCTTGTTCTGATGTGGGACTTTCAAGGAGATTTCCAAGCCCAATTTTAAAATTGCGAGGACGCAATTCCCAAATCGGTGGAAGGATGTAACACCCCAAGTAAATAAAGAATATGACATTTTTATATTTATCCATATTTATGAATAAAATATTAATATTACTTTAAAGGGGATGCTATGATCGATGGCATACCCAATACGCAACAACGAGTTTCTTGGGAAGCTTACATTGCACTCTAATAATTAAATAATATTATTTTAAATGGTAGTTAATGCCTAGCCATTGTAATGGCGGGAATGAACAGAACTAACTAAAAAATTATTATATATGTTTGTCAAATATTTTTACTCTTTACAATAAATGTTAGAGGATTAAAAATGCAAATGAATCCAATTTTAAGCGTAGATAGTCTAATATTCTTTAGAAGGTCGATTAACCGCCTTTTGATGGTGAACCTCTTTTAAATCCACTATTTGAGAATTTTATGTGTTATATTTGACAAAATAAAATTCTCATTTAGAATCAGGACATCAAAATTTACTTTGATTAAATTTTTGGTATCTTTCTGATAAAGCTCATTTTTTAATGAATAGTGAAAAATGTTGTATTTTAATTCAAAACCTCTTTTTAATCTAATTTATTTATATGATTAGATTTTCTTTTGAATTGGTTTTAAAGTGAAAATAGAATATATTTTTACTATTTAATCCAATGGTGGTCATTGGAATCAATTTCACTTTGAAATTGGACTTAAACTAGTGGTAATCTTTTGATACTTATTATTTCATAAAAACACGCTATTTGTCATTACATCGGGAATTAATTATTAAATTAATTAATGTGACTTATATGATTTGAATTTTTTAAAACAGACATTATTTTTGAATTCAGAATATCAAAAATATCTTAGGGTGATGTTTTGGTATTTTTCTGAAAAACTTCCATTTTTGATGAATAGTGAAACCACTAAGTGGTAGTTAATGAAACTGATTTTTCGTTTAAATGAAACTTTGTCACTTCTGTTATTTGATTTTCAAAAATCCAACATACATGGTTGTCATTAAGAAGTAAAATGTGGTTCAATGAGATTAAAATAATTTTTTGGTGAATAGTAATTTTTATGTTCTTAATCGCGATTAGAGGTAATTAGTGTTGTTTAAGTTAAAATAATGATTTAATAAAATGAGATGAGCTTGAAACATGTCCTACCCTCATTGGATGTGTCATGGCTGACCATGATTATCAATGGGTCAACTTGGGGACCCCATGCAGCCACTTTGGTTGGGAAATGACATAAATAACTTTTTATTAAATGTTAAAGTAAAAAATGACACAAACATGAGATGTTTTACTAAAACAGTTTTTACATGGGGTTATACAAGTCAGATTTTTGACTATAAATATTAATTAGAAAGCTAAAAATATTTCCTACATAATGATAGTTTTTTTATAATTTTTATACATTAAATATATTAAATTATATATGACATCATGATGATGCACTGACTACCTCATTAATAAAGGATTTAAATAAAATGAAATGATAATGTATAATCTATGACCTACACATGTCCAAAACCTATTGGATGGGTGTATTTCGAACCCTTATCACCATACCCTCGAATTATAACAATGTGGGACCTTTTGAATCCGAAACTCATTTGAAAATAAAGTAACATTTCATTACTTTCCAAGAGTGCCCCTCTTCTCCTCTTATAAAGGGCCCCCACCTCTACCTCTTTACCAACACTTACAAATAATTTGGCTTGGTCAACCCCTGCCCATTTTGTCTCTCCACATCCCTATATTAGTCTTTGAAGCCTCACTTTGGGCAGAAGACTTCCCAAGGAAGCCTTTGAGCTCAAATCTAAGAGAGTTACCCGATTTTGAGGTAATGTGTTCACTTGTGTTCTTTTGTTTTATTTTTCTTCTCCAACCCCCTAAACTCTTTTTATTCACTTATTTTGTAACAACTCCAGTATCATAAATATACTAGGATGTTTTTATAATAATAATTCTAGCTACACTTATACACATCTATATCTAATGGTTAAAGAACATACTGTTTCTGTGGTTGGCCAATTTCTTCCTCACGAAACGATGATTGTTCAATCTTCTGTTAAACACCTTTAATGGTGGCCATTAAGATGTAACTATATTTATATATGATATATATTATGTTTATGTTTCCCTTATGCTTTTGTATTTTTCATTTGTGGTATACCTTTATGGTTTCTATTGTTGTTAAACCCGATAATTTCATTTTAGGAAGTGCAGACTACCACCCCCTCAAAGTGATTTGATTCGTTAATTCCATATGTGGGACATATAAAGGATGGATTTAAAGTTATTATATATGATTTTATACTGGAATTATAATATACCTCTATATAATTATTATTTCTTCACATTCAATTATGAGATAGAAATGAACGTAGCGTTCATGCGTACGTACGGCTTACCGTCTTCATGAACGGTGCATTTCATTTCTTATCCCCAAATGTAATGTATTATTATAAGTACATATATATAATGGATATATATGATGTATGTTACATCTAAATGATTAATAAAATTATGGAATTAAAATATACATACCTCTCATTTAGTTTTAATTCCATTCATATGACATAGAAATGAAAGTAGCGTGCATGTGTACGTACGGCTTACCGTCTCCATGAACGGTGCATTTCATTTCATACCTCTAAATGATTATGTAATAGTATAAATAAATGTATATGATGGATATATATGATATATATGATATCCAAATTAGGAATTTCATTCTGGATATAAATAACCTTTGACCACACGAACAACATGTAATTGTAAGAAGTCCACTTTTGACTTAAGAACCAAATATCGACAAAACAATCATTATCAACTTAAATGATTACATAATGTTTTAAACATGTCAATAATTGATATAAAAGGATTAATGAACTTGAAAAATGTTCTTAATCAAGTTGAAATTAACTCATGTTTATTATTCAGGACGTTAAAGAACGATCGAGTCAAGTCGGACCCGAGGTAAGGGATCCTACACCTCTCTCTTTTTTAAGTACGCTCTTTTATGTCATTACTTTTAAAGATCATATTTCTTGTTATTGGGATGTTATTTTATATTACTATTACTGTAATTTTTATGTTCATATGATGAGAGACCATAATCTTTCTCATCAATGCATTTTGTAAGTTTTGAGTGGCGCCGTTAGGCTACCGAATTTTCGTAAGAGATCTAACCTCTCTCTTTCTTTTTAAGTACTCTCCTTTATATCACTTCTTTTAAGCTCCTATTTGTTATGTTGGGCGATGTTATTTTATATTCCTCTTTCTATTAACTTTATGTTAAAATGATGAGATACCCTATTTGATCTCATCAATCCATTTTTGTAAGTTTTATGTGGCGTCGTTAGGCTACCGAGTTTTCGTAAGGGATTTTTCATCTCACTTTTATTCCCATGAGATTTATGCTACATTTTGCACAATTTCCTTTGAGTGGTGTATGTACTGCCCATTATTTTACTCATTGTGTAATATACTTTCATTTTTGAGAATTTACATCAATGTTCTATTTTCCTTCTTTCACGGGGTGTGTGTTTCGAAAGATACCCATGTCGGTAAGGGAACCTTTCACCCTCCTCTTTTTAAAAGACTTATTTTGTTATGTCTTTTAATTCACCCTCCTCTTTTATACGCCATTAGGCTCTTATATTTTTGCAAGGGAACTTCTTAACCCAAATTTGATTATTTCGGATATACTTATACTCCTTGAATATGTCGTTCTATGAATATGTGTGTATAACCTCTGATTGTTTTACACTTTATATCCAATTATATTTGGTGTATTTGTTTGACACACATAATTATGTAATTGATTTATCCTTAAACCAAGGATACCGTCTTTGTAAGGGACTTCGTCTCAATCTCCTTTCATTAAGGCATATTTCGTTTTATACACAACTATCTTTTATATGGTGTATAAACCACTTTGAATTTTAATTTTATACAAAAGGAATATTTTTCTATGAAGCGTTTTACTAAACGACAAAAAGGAATGTTTCTTTTAACGTATGCGGTGACAACAACCTTTTCTGCCGCCGTGAGTATTATTTGATCTTTGGCTTACTCAACAAGCCATAATGTTTTTAAAATAAAATAAATACCATATACTCTATTTATGTATTTTGGTATTGAAAATGGTTTTGATAAATGATTCTATTATGTGAATATATTTAAATTATATATTGTAATTGAAATGTGGAAATGTTATCATTCCTTTATATTTGATTTATGTGTTATAATTTTATAATGGTACTTGGACATATTACGGTTGGTTACGTGAAAAACCATATGATGGGTGGTGCCGTGAATACCAGGACGGGTGGTTACGTTATAACCTCTAATGCATTGGGTGTGGAAGTCGACCATATGGTTATTCCAATTAAGTATGTATGGAAGTTGGCCGAATGGCTATTCCATTAAGTGATATGTGTGGAAGTCGACCTTATGGTTATTCCACTTAAGTATGTTTATGTCCCAAGTTACCTTTATATGTTATGTGGTCTTATAAGGGTTTTATGGTAATCTTTTGGTTACAGAAAGGTAAGTATTGAAATTTTATTCAATGAAGAGTTTTTACTACATCGAAAAGGTGAAAAGTATTACTTTGATAAAGTATACATGGTTTACATTTTGATTTGAAAAACTAACAGTTTTCATTCTTTATGCATCCCTTACTGAGCTTTTTATGCTCATCCCAAGTTTTTGAAATGTTTTTCATAGGACTTAACGTGGAATAGGGTCAAGGATGGGATCAAGGGAAAGTCATGATACCTAAAACATGGAACTAGACATGTTTCTTTTTAAGAGTTTTTTTTTATTTTATGGAAATTTAGTAGAAGTGGCTACTTTGTAATCTTTCGAGATGTAATAGTTATGTCCTAATTCTATAAAACTATAAACCTGAAAAGATCCTCAATGTGAATTATTCATTTAATTCAATATTAAGTAAGGTTTAAGGCTGGGGCCTTATAGGACCTCTATGATGGACCTGGTCACTTTCTAGTTTTCTTACAGTCATACTTTGTGGTTGGTATGTTGGTGTTTGGGATCCCATCTACTTGGTGTTTTTAAATTTCATCATTTTGGTCTTGGATATGTGTGTGGTTGTACATATACAAATGATAATACCTCCCATTTTGTTGGATATGCCTAACATGTACATTTCTATAGGCCAAGGAACATCAGAGGTGGTCTTTGGTAGAGATGACATGTGACCTTATGGGATTAGTCATGATAGAGTGGAATTAGAAGAGGTCAATTCCACTTAAAGGACCAGGATTCTTTGGGGTTGGATTGAGGGAAGTGTGATACGTATTTTGAGTTCAAATTTTAGTCCAACAAATCCATTTTTGGTGTGAAGACTGAGGTATCCATACACCAGGACATTAAATTTTGATACCCGACTCAGTACGTTAAAACACACGTTGTAGGAAAAGTAATGGTACATGTATCATATTGGATTTGGTTGTGTTCTCATATCATTCAGGGGTGATCTCACTAGGCATAATATGTCGTTTCTTGTTCATTGTGACATATTTCAGGATTCCTTCACACTGACAACCACATAAAATTATGATGTGTGATCCTGAGGATGATCTATCTAGACATGGTGTGTCCGTATAAGGAACAATACCAAATGAAGAACCTTCATGTAGTGTACTAGCAGAACCACCACCCATTGAGTAGTAATTATTAACAACGCTACTAGTAGAGGATGCATGCATGTTGATCCTATTGCTTGACTTATAGAGTTAATGAACTGTCATATTTTAGGGTGATTCCGACCCATAGTTTGCTGAGTATTTTATAGAGGATGTTACATGTGTCCATGGCCTTGTGAGGATGCTATCTGACTAGATGGATGTTCAAGATTTGAGCCTTCTTTAAGGCTAATTGGTGGGATGGTGAGGCTTAATAATCTATACCCATGATGAGATAAATTCCCCATGAGAATTATTAGAGTACCACTTTAGGGATTAATTCTTTATGATGATGTTATGATCATTGTGCATATATGAGCTCTTGTATCTATATTAGGGAATTCAAAGAGTAGAAGAGTACTCAATGAGTTTACAGATCATTCTTGTTATTCCATGAATATGGTGCAAGACACGTTATTCAATGCCTAGATAGTTGAGTATGGTATATGATGGAAAAACATGGAATAAATGATATCCCTCATAATACCTATATATGATGGGGTACTGGATCAATCTATACTAGTAGAGATATTTCTAGCATAGTAGATGCAAGTAGTGGGAGATACCAGTAGGGACCAGGTAGATTGGTCTTCGGTAGTGGGTCTTCTATAGAAGACTCAGGGACCCATATGGGTTAGGAACTCTATGTCATGATATGAGAACCTAGGAATTGCGGTGTCATGATCCCATGGGATATAAAATGGAATATGGATATGTCATGTTACTCATGTGGTGTTTGGTGAATCTATCAAGGGAATGCCCGATCTGTCGTATGACCTGTCAGGAGATGGTCTTTGGACTGCCAATAATGAGTTGGAGACAAGAGAAGGGTGGTCTTTAGGTAAGAGAGAATGATAGGGGACAATGTCATGAAACAGAATTTCAGAAGATGGTCGAGGTACTACCACCACCACACCCACGTGGTCCACCATAGGCTCAGGGAGCTGGTGGATAGGGATGTGTCCAACATAATGATATGGAGGCTTATGAACCTGAGGCTCCTAGGATGATTAAAGGTAAAACATTTGTCTCCTCAACGTTATCTATTTTTTTGATAGACATAGGTTCCAGTAACTCTTTTCTGGCAATGATCCTTGTTAAAAACACTATGATATTAGGGGAACCATTGACTCGATCCCTGTGATTAAAGAAAATTATGGGGGAGGATTAGAAGATCACCCATGAGTACCGATAGTTCCCCATTACTCTATTTGGAATGATTTTTGTTTGGTATCCCATGGTGGCAGTGTCAAGGTATTAATACTTCATTATTTGTTTTCACATTTTATCTACAACTCATTCCTAGATTGACTATTTTTGGTGTATACTTAGATGTGGCATCTATGATGGGACCATGATTTATTTTTTTCTGAAAAATCAAAACACATGAAACATATAATGGACTCACAAATAAGAGGGTATAATAGATTACTAATCAGTTGGATAGTATCCCCCATAGTGTGGTGGATGATATGATTCCTCCGTTTTTATATTGGTCTCTTAGTGTGGGGATGTATTTAAATAGGATATCATTTGATTACCACCCCATATATAGGATTACATCTACATTGACCTCTACAAATTGATTGTGTTGATAGGTAAACATGCATATGGGATGGCTCCTATGGAGATTCTAGAGTTGAGGGAATAGCAAGAGGACATAGATAGAATGATATTTATGAGTCATAGTGTTTCAACATGGGCAGGCCTAGTTTTGTTTTCCAAGAAGGAAGACAAGAGCTTTAGGTTATGTGTGAACATTTGGTTCCTAAATAATGTGACTATGAATAACATGTATTAACAACATAGGGTTGATGATCGCATTGATGTACCAAAAGGCAGAATGTTGGATCTCAAAAATTGACCTCAGATCTTGAAATCACTAGCTTCAAGTATGGGAAGATGATATACTGAAGACAGACTTTAGATTTCATTATAGATGATACAAGTAATTTTTGATACAATTTTCATGAAGAAATCCCAGAAACTATTCTTTGGAATTTTGAATATAATCTTCTACCCATAGTAAGAACAATTCATCATGGTCTTTGTTGATGAAATTATAGTGTACTCGTGGTATTGAGGAAGAGAACACGATACACTTGAGGATGGTCCAAGACACATTCTGAGAGCAACATCATTCTGGGAATCTCTAGAAGTGCTACTTATGGATTCGAGTGGTCGTCATTATAGGACACGCCATTTTAGAGTATGGAGTTTTAGTGGATCCAGTGATGATAGAGGCATTACTTGATTACGAAAAAACAAAGATTGTAACCGAGAAGCAATGTTTTCATTGGTGGGATGGGTACTATCGGATGATTGTGATAGAATTTTACAAAGTATAAATATGATTGAAATCATTGACATGAAAATGGATAAATTTCACTTAGATGGAGATGCATTTGGAGAGTTTTATGAAACTAAGGCAGATTATAAAGTGCACTTTCATCTTGAGACTTTTAATAGAGGGAGTCAGTTATGTAGTGTTCTATGATGCATCATGGACTGAAATTGATTCTTTCTTGATGTAGGGAAAATCAGCGATTTCCTATGGTTCACAACAATTGATACCAGATGAGAATAACTATGAGAACCTTGATATTTAGTTGGCATCGATAATATATGAAAAGAATATGTAGAGACACTAACTAATGGGAAAAAAACTATCATCCACACTAACAACATGATTTTCATGTAAATATTATCATAGAATTATTTGATATTGAGAGAGAGAGAGAGGTGGCTAGGGTTCCACCTAGAAAACTACATTGATATTTTCTATACTCTTGGGAAGGGCATTGTTGTGGTAAATGCCTTCAGTTTGAGATCCATATTATAGTTTCTGAGATAAGCATTATATCAGTTAGCGACATTGCATATATCATTTGTGGATAGGGATAGAGAATCCCACCTCAAATCGATGGTTTTCACCCATAGAATCCATGAATGATTCTGTGAGGCATAGCTCAGAGACATCAAATTTGAGAAATTGCATCTTCAAATATTCATATGGAATTCCCCTGATGGATATTTGAAATGTGGGGAGCATGTAATTATTTTCGAAGGATGCATAGTGTTACCATAGACGTTTTAGGAGGAGGTCTTCAAGGAGTTACATACATCCCCTTTGGTGGTACATCTAGTAGTGGTAAATATGTATCAGGACCTCATATTTGAGTTTTTATGGATAGGGATGAAGAAGGTAGTGTCGTAATTCATTTCATGATGCATCATTTGCTTGTATGTAATGGTTAAGAACTAGGTTTCAGCATGCTTGATCAAATCACATGAGGTTATATAGTGAAAGTGGGATGGGATATCAATAGAATTCTTGATGAGTTTACAATGACTGTCTTAGGTGACTGATACTATATAGTTGATCATTGACTGACCCACCATATCTACCCACTTCATACTAATTCATGAGAAGTTGTCAGTAGAGATATAGGGATTCCTCTACGTGAAGAAGATAATTTAGCATCACACGGTTCCATAAATGATTGTCTTATATCGTGATTACCATTTCACATCACGTTTGTGGAAGGGACTACAGGAGGCATTTTGTACTCGTTTACTCATGTGCATGTAATTTATTCCAAAGGTGGATGGCTTGACAGGGAGAACCATCAATGTTATTGAGGACATGATATGTTCTTACATTATAGGCTTTGGTTGTATTATGGAGGATCAACTACATTTGGAATAGTTTTTGTTCAATAACATCTTCCACTACACCATTTGTATGCAACCATGTGAGTCCCTGTAAGGGTGACCCAATAGGTTTCCAGTTTGCTTGACAGACCCGAGAGCGTTTTATATCTTGGGGATGCAGTGTTTTAGGTGTACACTAAAATGGTGTAGATCATCCAGGAGAGTATTAGGACTTCAGGGAGCAGGCATCTGTCATATGTTGACATTATATTGAGGATTGTGGAGTTTTAGGATGGATACAATGTGTTTCTTCGTGTCTCACCTAGAAGGTGATTGCATACATTTGGTTGTTGTAGTAAGTTATATCTGAGATACATCAACCCTTATCCTATTTTGAGTAGAGTTCTTGAGGTGGTATACTACCTTTTCAAACCACATAGTTTCACTAGGTGTATAATGTCTTTCACATGTCACCATTTAGGAGGTATCTACAAGATCCATCAGATGTCATCGACTAGGGAGATATTGAAATTGACGATGGGGTGTTTATTGCAGAGTACCGGTTGGAGATCAAGGATCGAATGTACAAGATCATTCGTGGGTGGTAGATTACTCTATACCACATTAGGTGGATGAAAATGAATCTCTAAGAGAGAACTTGAGAGAGGGAGGCTCATAATCATTCTTAATACAATCATATTTTTTGATGAGTAGCACTTATATTTGATTTTGGGAAGGAAAATACAAAATTTGGGGAGAATGTAATGTCTCATAAATTCCCTAGTTTTATTTTTATAAATTAATTGGGAAAATTCACTGAATAGGTGCTGAGATTTTATATGATTATGACGACTAGTGATCCCATAATGGATCAATGAAAAATGACTTGTTTTTAATAAAGAATAAGGGTGTGTTTTCATTAAAATTGGTATAAATTCTAAATGGGTATCCAGATCTGAAATATGGGGGCCCATTGTGTTCATAGAAGTGACTTTTTCTTAGGCATGAACTAACATCGACCGATGCAGGTTGACTATGAATGTTTGAATTTAGAATTAATAGAAATTAAAATATTTTAAAAAAATTATTTGATGAAGCAAAGTTATTAATGTTAATGAAAACATTTTTGGAAATTCGGGGTTATCATCATAACCATGTACTTCCTATGTTGTTTGGATGAATACACTCTCAATGATGAATGCCAATGGAGCATGGATCAATGATGACATGAACCTAGATCATTTTTCAATGACTAATCCAACCATGAGGTAATATATAGTTCCCTTTTTCTATCATTTTTCCCTTCATAAATTTAATGAAGAATGTTGAAACCCCACTTAATAGGTTGATCCTTCATTCGATCATTATTGTGGAATGGTAAAATTTCATGTTTTTTAATAAGGCTAAATAATCTTTCTAATTTATCATTCTTCATTATTCGTTCATACTTTTAACAATAATGGTTTGACACTGACACAAAAAAGGAAGATATTTATTATTCCTGTGTTCATACTACCATTCTCTCATTCATGTTCTTCGTACAATCACCATTGTTCACCTGTGTTAATGGATTGATATTTCTAGGTTCTCTATGTTTGATCATACCCTCAAATTGAAGTCAAAATAAACATAGAGGATGCATCATGGTAGAGGGGAACCTGATGAAACCAAATCTGGGACTGCATGCTTTTATCTTCATTAAAGGAGGCTTGGTGTTCAAGTAAAGGGACCACCAAGATGTTTCCACTATGTATGGGGGTCATGGTGTGGTGGTGGGACTGGTGGAATGAGGTGGTTGTTTACTGGAGAGCTTGGAGCGTCCCGAGGAGGATGTTGGAGAATATTGGGGAAACTGTCGGAGCCTATGTGGGATGTGGGAGGTGAGCGGCGTCCGAGACGTGTAGAGAAGAAGGGGCGAGCACGTGGGGGTCGCATGATAGTGGGGTGCGACACATGGGACATAGTGATATATGGATAAACACATAGTCAGGGTGGACTACGTTGACCAGGTGTCATGGATAGAGCGGTCCACATCCGGTGGGGCAAACTGGACTTCTGCATGTAGCGCAGTGTGCCATGCAAGTTCACACCAATACCGGGGTTGGTTTTATAGGTCTTATTGGGTTAGGCCAAACTTGAACCGGACTCGAGTCCGATTGTTTTACAAAAATGACTATATCATTCATACTATGTGTTTGTTTAATGAGATGTTTCTTGATATGGGACCACTGTGATGAGAAAATACTCTTTGAGATAATATATGTGATTGTTTTATGGATGTTGGTATACAACCTAACATCTTTAGTACCATGTTCTCAAGGTACAAGCATGGTATGAGCAGAATCCTATGGGTGGACTATTCATTGTGACTATGTGATCATTGTGACTCTATGATCATTGTTACTATGTGAATTTGTAATTACATGACATGGTGTACTCATGAATTTTCAAAACTCCATTTTTTATCAAAAAATTGTGTGTTATAATCTCTTTGTGTTTTAAGTACTACAACTAATAATCCTACTATTTTGATTAGACATATACCTATGTGAGGTGAATATAAGTATTGTGTTTCCATTGTGGTATACATTGTGTATTTCATAGTGGTATACATAATGTGATAAATATTTAGTATAAATAATTTATTTATTAGTTGTATAATTATATTATTTATTTATTGTGTACAATGTATATTTATAAGTTATGTTTTTTTGGTTTTGGGTTGTCCCACAGAGTATTCTTTTACCCACCCCTGTACGGGTGTTTCCCACACGTGTTGTGTCATGCACAGATGATAAATTCATTGATGGATTTCTACCTGTACTAGGATCATGTAGTGCTTAGTCTGATTAGATGGACAATTGGTATTCCTACAGGTTCATAAATCTATTCTACACCTTCCATTATGGAAGGTTTTTCTTTGAATGAGTTTCTGAAAAATAGGTATTCACTATTGCAGAGTCCTTTTTTTGTGGGACTGTATTATGGCACTGTATATTTTCCATCATTATTAATTTTATGCATGGTGGTTGGTATCAAGGATTATTCATGATTTATTATTTATTGTATATAAATTTTAGCATTTCAGGCTTGGAGATGTGTCTATGTGTACAAATACATAGGAAAATGCATCCCATGTGAGGGATGTTCCTACTCAGGCCTAGTATCCTGGCCCTGGTCTATCAGATTTGGTCTTGGAGTATTCATTGAATATACCTCTATGATATGGGCCATGACCGATTGAAAAAAACCTTTGATAATTAATCCTATTATATTAGATTATTTATAAAAAATAGTAAAATAAAACAAAATACTATCCATATTCCTATTATGAGGTAAACAATGAGATATCTAGTCCAACCATGGATAGTGAGGATGAATCCACAACAAAAATTAAATATTTTGACATTTATATATTATAAAGAACCTTAAATAATTCATCAATTTGTAAGGAATAATATTATTATGACATAATTTATTTATTTGGGGAGAGTGGACACAATATGTATAAATTAGAATTTTAATAATAAAAACCTAAAAATTTATCAACATTCAATTATTGTATCATAATATTTAATAATACTGATTAGTGAACAAAATTGAGAATTTTTTTGAAATTTAACTTTTAAGTGTTTTCATTAATCATATAGGTATATTAAAAATAAAATTAATGTTTTTATATGAATTATATATTGACAATCAATTTATAAGTAATTTATATGAAATAATAATGTGAAAAGAAAAACTGTTTTAAAAAATTATATTCCTCTAGAATATTTTTTCAAAATATTATTATTTTTTATTTGAAAATAATAATTCAAACATATATAAATTAAATTTGATAAATTTTAATTAGTTTTTATATTCATATATTAAATAATACATAAGATACAATTTTTAAAATTCTAAAAAATTGTTGATTTTAGGATTAGTGGGGAAAAATGTTGATTTAGCAGACACCATAACATTTATTGTATTATAATAATAAAATATTGAAATTATTATTATTAGGATGTTTTTATATGAAATTTTATATTTATTAGGAATAAAAATTATCTAAAAATTATATTCTGAAATTATAAAACCTATTTTTATGATTTCAGATGCTAAAATTATAAATTCTCTTCAATCTATTTTTGTGTTCGTATATTAATAATTAAATTCCCTCACATATAATGTGTAGATATAACAATCCAAATTTTTTATATTAGATAAAAATAATTTGAAAAATATAATTTACATTATTTGGTATATATTTGTGATTTCTATGAATGAAGTAAATGACAATAATATTGCTACAATTTTTATTTTAAAATTATCATATTTTGAATATTCTGTAGAGATTTATAATAAAATGAATTGACCTAATTTAAAATGATAGTTTAATTCAATTTGAAACATTTTTTTAAATTAATTTTCCATCATTTAATTCCTAATAAATTCTACAAAAATTAGTAAACTTTAATGATGAAAACATCAATTTTCAACAATATATTTATCCATTATGTGAACTGTTTGAATTTAAATCATGAATGTCTCTTAATTATTTATTATATTATAGTAAATATGGACTAAATTTAAATATATTTCATAATTTTGTTAATATGTTTTATTATAATTGTTTACTAAATCAAAATAGACTTCGTTAATATCCAGTTAACCATGTAGAAAATGTTGTTTAAGTGATCATATAAGATAAAATTACTTATAAAAAACAAAAATTATTCTCTAAACACCTAGTTGTGTTTTTTTATCAATGTAAGGTCACTCAAAATATCATTATTTTTCTTTTTTTGAACATTTTAATATTGAATTGTATCATTTTATTATAGAAAAAGAATTGATGTTAACAAAAGATCCCTTTTCGTGACTTAAAATTGAAGGAAATTACATCCCTTCAAACAATGCACATTCTATCATATATCACCCAGAATTAATAAAATTTTCCATCTCCTTGAATCCCCCCATTCTAATAATCCTAAGGTCCATAATATTTTTTCAAATAAATTAATTTCCTATGATAATTTCAATAGAATTTTCAAGGTCCCAATATGATTATTAATTTATCCAAATCCATTTTTTTCATAATCATAGCCTTGCATTAAAGATATTTAAATTAATATAATGACATCAATATCAAAATTATAAATAATTTATTATGTGTTAATTAAACTAAAATAATTAATTTATTTCTAAATGTTTTGAAAAATAAACTAATGTTGACAATTTATTGTGTTGACTATCGACTCAATGACGCAACATTTTTCCATTTTTAAATTTGATGTTATTTAATTATAAGGATCCCATAATATTTGATCCAAAAAACTAAAAAAATATAAAAATATATTAATTATTATTTTTTCATTATACACTAAAACAATTGAAACATTGTAACTCATATTTTTATAATGTGAGGCTCTTTGGGTCTGTATTACCCCATTGATGAAAATTTTCATCAAACTCTATAATGGATATTTATAGTAAAATAAATAATAATTTCATTGTATATTAGTTTGAAAATAATGTATTTTTTTATAAATGATATAATAATGATTTATCTTACAATTAAACTATCAACTTCTTTCAAAAAAACCATCAAAATAAGATAACAACCATTTAGTATTCACACAAATAGAATAATAAGAACTGTATTGAAAAGATTATTTAAAATAGTAAATATTATATATTAAATTAAATAAATATTATAACGTTTTGAATGAAGGATAATAATAATCCAAATTTTATTCTTCTATAGTTTGGTTGCATATAAAGAATGAGTCCATAATAAGTTAGTGGTTTCTACTAAGTCAAATTTCTTTCAATTAGAAAAATACACAACTACTAAAAATATATTTTACCCAATTATATTTATTTGACCTAATGAATAATTATATTTTTATTTACATTTTTCTTTTTCATGGTTATAAAATTTCTCCTTATAACTTCAATATCATATTCTTCTAAACTCAATTAGTATATTGTGAGTAAGTTTTACATTTTGATAAATTTAAATATAACATGCTATGATAATGTAATAAAACAATATTTATATTGATATATTTTCTTATAAATAATATTATATTTTATAACATATTTTTCTTATCAACGATTTTAAAAATTCCATTTGATATTTTATCCTTCAAATGATTTTAATTAAAACATCTCGAAATTTGAAAAATTTATTGGTCAATATTTTTAACTCTATAATATTTTTTCAAAATACATGTTATATGATAGAATATATATGGTATTGGAATCCATATTTCCCTTATTTATAATCAATTCCCTTCATCTCATTATATTTTAATTTCTTGGTATCCGTCTTTTTTTCATTTGATTCTTATATTTCAATTACTATAAAAAATTTCCATGTCAATTTTTATTCATTGAAAAATGATATTTATTCAGCAATTTTTTCAATTTTTGGTTTTTTATATTGGTCATGTATTAATTTCTAAATCCTATCATACTATTTTCTTTTCGAGGATTACACATGCATTAATTCATCACTAAATTTTTCCAGAAAAATATTCCCCTCTTATATGAATTCATTTTCCATTAACATATTAAATTTATAAAATATCTATATGTTATTATTTTTATTTTATTAGTTTCACATAGAATTCAATTATAAATTTTTTTTGGGATATTATTGACATAATTATATACCCTTTACTCTATATAGATATAGTTTGAGGAAAACTAACAAGGAAATAAATTTTATTTATTCATTATTGAAATCCTTAAAATATATATTCTTGTTATTTCAAAATATCTTTTTATTGATTACTATTAAAAGAAGGTAATCTATTGTATATAATTTTCATCCCATTATATCATTAATTCATCAAAATATTACCGATGTGTGGGGTCAATGATATATATCCCCACGATGCCTGGATTAGTCATATGAGAAAAACTAGATTTGGTAGTTTGATGTGGTCCTTCCAATAAAAACTAACAAAATGATATAAGGCCTTGGATGTAAGATTGTGATTTGTAAGATCACAATGTCTTGGATAAGATCACAGAATCATCCTTTTATGAATATTCATTTCATCTATAAGTAACATGTTATTATTGTCCATAAGTTCATTTTTATTTTCATTGTTAACAATTGATATAATTTTTCATTCACTTTTAATATATTATGGAACTATTTTTGGTTAAATGTTTCTTCCATTATATTTATTCTTATATTATGATCAGTTATTTTAATTGAATATTATCTCTTTTTGTACGGATATAGATCATTTGATTTCACTTTTTTTATTTTTCAAATTGAAATAGTAATGAGTAAGATACTTACACATAATTTTTATAATGTAATAAAATTTTTTGAGATATTTTTATGATTTATATTTACATACTATAAATTATATTGTTTTTTGTATTAAAAAAATGTCCTCAGAATAGTAATTCTTGTACATTTTTGGATATTTTATTACTAAATCTATAATATGATAAACCCTAAAACTTATCATTATTTATTTGTCTCTATATTTTATAATGATGTTTAAAATATTAATGGATAAAATTGTGTATCATTACTTACATTAAAATAATATTTGTAATGAATTTTTTTATTTAGAATAGATTCAAGATTTTTGGATCTCAGATGACACATTTCAATGGAGAAATAATATTGGAAGCAATGTGGAATTCCATAAAATAGAAGTGGATAAATGGGAGTGATATATATATGAAAATATTTTTACATATAAATATAAGGGTGATAAATATTTTTCATGAGGTTGAAAACAGAGTTGGTTAACACCTTGAATTTCATTTTCAACTAAATATACCTGTGTAACATAGTTTGGTAGTATGTTTTTGTAAACAACGCAGTAATTGTACTCCGCATAAAGAAAAAACAAAGGAACCCCACATAGGTTTCCAAACGGTATTCAATGATTTTAGCTATGGATCACTAAGATTGATAATCAGAACTCTCACAACTACCACAATACTAGACCGACTCTAGATGGTCTACTGTAACTTTGTGGGATGACCATGCACCCCTTCATATGCTTCTAAATGTAAAATTTTATAAGATGTAATTTCCTTAAATATTAGATAAAAATAATTAATCTAATATATTATATAGTAACCCAACATCTATATTATGGGTTCCATAGTTATAGCCCGAACAACAACTTATCCTCCATGGGAGTATCTATTCAATATTAAGAACATTGGAAAATTGATTATAAGAATTTATGGAATTATTTATCAAACATGATCCTTATAGAATATATACATCAAAAACAAAAAAAATCATAGAAATATTCATGTCCTCGATAAACTAGATGGTTCCTCAAACAGAATCATGAATCCTCAAGAAAGATCCAATATTCAACCAATCAACTGAAGATATATGAAAACGTTGAACTGGAATAGGTCTACCCACCATTTAGAATTGAAATATAATGGAATAGTAATAGAAATATCTTATAAATAAATAGAAATTAATACCATGAAACCAAAATCATGTACATCACGAAAATGAGTTAAATAATTATTAACATCCATAATTAAATAAAAAACAAGATTAGAAACAAAAGTTATAACTGATAAAAAATACATCAATGTTTCATCGGTAAATTAAATTTTTGGGAAAAAATTAATTTTCTTGTGTTTTTTAAATAGAAATTATTTCAGACACAAATCCACATCTATTTAGGTAATTATTATTGGATTTATTCATGGTACATGGAACAACAAACAATACATATGTGATGAATCATGTACCTACATTCCATGAGTCAAAACTCATTGGGAAACTAGGACAATGATTCTTATTAACTAACATTGATCAACAAGATGGGCGTTTGGGATAATCACACCCTTTGGGGATAAATATTCTCCCACTAGGGAACTCTCTTATTGATTTATGATTTGATCATAAATAAATTATTAATTCCCATGTATGAGATATGTCACCCATGAATTCGCATTTTATTATTATCATATACGGATCTTTGAATTGAATTTATGTATACTAGGATATTCATAATTACATTTATCTACATCTATATGTGGTTATCCAAAAATGGTACTATCTTATTACTAGTAAGAGATTATTTTGTTGTTTATTATCATGACATTATTTTGGATCCACATAGTAGGGTGCTCTATATTGTTACAACATATAGGATGAATGGACAAGATTTGATGTAATGATCAGGGATAATATATTGGATTCCCATGTATCCTTGTGAAATGAATTAATATACATGTTGTTTGGTTTCAGATAATCATACCATTTTAGGTCATGTGGTATGGAAAAAACAGGGAAATATAATAGCATGAAAACATGATATCTAGATGAGAAGTACTAGGTCAATGTTTGTTGTGGGGATTATGATGAAGCATCCTAGGGAACATAGAAGGGATAATAAATTCTAGTTTAAATTAGAATCTATTAATAAGTTTTCCTATATAAAATTTTGTTTGATTTAGGGTTTTGGTTTTAAAACTCAAGTAGGCTTCTAATTTATCCCGTTTGGATGGTAATGAAAGGCCATGTAGTTCAGTTGTTAGGAATCATACTTTTGGTGGTACATAGATTCTTTGACATGTAATGACATATACAAATTTGAGAGGATTGATTTTGTGATTACACCTATGTTGGAATATAAATTGAATGGATTATGGGGATTATAGAGAATATGAGGACCTGGTTGAGATGAATTAATATCTCTATGATTGAAACCGATATGTCATAATTTTGATAGGGTTGGTTGTGATCTCTAAATTTGATTAAAGGCCTTATTATGCAATTCACGTTATTTACCAATTGGATATAGTCCATACATTATAGATACTAAAATTCAATGAAGAAATCTCCCATTTTTATATATTATTTCTTTGTGAATATTTTTGATTCATGATTTTTTTGTGTCCTTATTATTGTCTTTTAATATACATGATAGTCTTCCTCCAATCCTAAATGATGTGTGATCTCCTCCGGATTGAGGCCTGGGATTTAGGTGAATTTCTAGGAGAACATGTCCCAATGCTGCTTGAGGATGGAGGTCTAAAACAATATTCCATACTAATTTAATTATCACACTGATCAATAATGGTTATGTATCATCTATTGTACTAAATTTTAATTCATTGTGTTCACCAATGTTGTTGATACAACTCCTTAAAAGTATGGAGTAGAATCCAATATTCTTCCAAATTTATTTATTCATCATATTTTAACTCTTATTATTATTCATGGGAATTGTATTTTGAATTACCTTTCACAATGATAAGATAGAATTCAACATTCTGTAATTTGAAAGGAGGATGAACTACTAATTACTTGATCTGATGCTTTGAATCTGAATTACAGGAAAGAGAATGTGTATAAACATTTTATCTTTAAAGAATCCCTTGTAGTTTAAAAATAGAATATTTGTTATGTATTTTTAGAAAATAATGGGATGAAATGATGAAATTTCTATCCATGATTTTATCACTACCTTGGGTGTCAATGTGTTTTCCAAAGTGAATGAGGTCAAATATAGAGGATGACATCATAGAAGTTTCTAAATATTAAAATGAATTTGCGAAAAATCCATTGTTTTTATGGATGGGAAACAAGTATTATGCAATGGGATCATTGACATGAATAACTAAGATCATTTATAGACCATCAAGAGCAATGATTCATGAAACATCATCAATCATGGGATGGTTCTGTTCCCTCTGGAAAAAACCCACAACTATATTTGTGATTCACATTATTTAAATGAGGATTTTTTTCACAATGAAATATCCAAATTTGATCATTGATGAAATATTTGAGACATTGGGGGTATGATTAGAAAATATTTATATGATGATCAATACAAATCCTTCTTATTGGAACATTGAAGTTTGTATCTTTATGAACAACCATGAACTGTGAGTCGGAGATGAGACTCTTGAACTAGGCCCTATGTTTTAGCTTCCCAATATGTCTTTTCTCATTCATATCATACTATTTTATCATTATATTATAGGGGGACTGATATTCTCTAAAACCATGTTGATGAAATATTATAATTAGAATGAGGATGAGTCAAGATATGTTGTAAATTATAGCTCATCAAATATCAATGTCATTTATCATGTCAGATAAATGAATGGTTCAGACGTGTCCTAGTATAATGGGATCTTTATACTACTATGTGAATGAGATAACTATGTTTCATTTTATTGGATATGTATCTACACTATATACTTCAATATCATTCACTTTATCCTCAAATTATCATCGGTTTGACAAATCCACTACAAGTAATTCCTAAAGGTCTTTTGATGGACTCAATGCATCGAAAATAAAAAACATGGCCATTAATGGGATCAATTTTTTTCATATTTCATAATTAGGGTATAGATTTAAACATTTCCCAACATGGGGATTCGCTGTTTTTTGGGTCTTTAGGAACTGATGTACTTTATGTGGATAGATATTACATTGGAAGAAGCGTTTAAGGTGCAGAAACCCTTCGTGGATAAGAGTGACTTGGAATACCTGCATTCCATGGTTTATTAGGCATTGGCATTCCCTCTAATATATTTTATAATCTGATTGTATCATGGAGATTCATTGCATATGTTGTATGCATGGTTGCATTCAAATTATAATCTTGTTAGAGTGCAATCTCATGAGGCTTATCCCTATGGAGAATTTGTGTAGGGATGCGGTTAGTGTAGTTAATCCTGGAACAACCACATCATCACATGTGTCATTTACTCTGATGGAAACTTACTATAGTTCCATAATAAAATTTAGGGAAATTGGGTGCATTTTCTCTCTCACAATCTGGAAAGGGAATCACTATTTGAAAAACAATAATGGAACAGTGGATTATTTCCTATTGTGATGAAGATTTCATATGATGGGTTGACTCTTGTTGTAAAATTTGGGGGGGGGGACACCAATTCTTATTAGACTGTTTGAATTATAATTTCTAAAAACATTTCTAAAATTAATATTGGAAAAGTCTCATATTACCATGTTTTCATATTTATCTTCTGGTCATGTCTTTCATGGAATACTGGCTCTTGGAGGACTGGAATTCGGATGCAGTTGGTTTTGGCATAGTGGAAGCGGTCGGGGCATGGTTTGATTTTTCAACCATGCTCATAGGATTTAATGATTTATACTGATTATTTTTATTACCATATAATAATTTAACTTATACGTACCAATGTTTTTACCATCATAAAATTTATTTTTATTCACTGGATATGTTGAGGAAATAGATGTTACCATCACAGGTTTCTTTCCCATCATCACTTTCTTGTAGTATACTATTTTTTGTAGGATGTCATTGAAGGAAAAATATTCTTTTAAGATATTTCCCAATTCCCAGTGGAGGGTGAGATAGTTTTTTGTATATTAATGAGAGTCCTTATTAGGATTATCGGTATTTAGTAACATTATCATGTTGTTCTCCAATGCTAATATGATGTAGCGAGGGACTTGTCATCACTGAAATGAATAAAAGTTGTTCTTATTCTCCAAAATGTTTTTCCCTTATACTATCTTCAATCATCTAGATGATTTCATTGTTGTGTTTTTTTTATGAGTATGGACTACATGATACAGTGCAAACAATTTAGGGGGATTTGTTAATGGTCCTTTATAATATTAATAGTGGAGGCCTCTTATTTACTCCTTCACATTCCATGAGCTGATTGAATTACATGGGACATAACCATGGACTATACGATTGAGTATTACATTGTTTTAGAAGTATATGAATGGTCTAGAATGCTTAATATTTATTTAACATTGATAAATGGAGTGAAAAACTCATCATAAAGGTTCAATATGCTGATGGACAACAAGTCACCTCAATAAAGATGTATATTTAAGTGGTATATCAATCACTTCTACTAATGAGTGAAATTATAAAATCAATCATTATCCCCATATTTTATGTTTTTTAATTTGTGGAATATTTCCTTATTTAATGTAATATTGAATTAGAATAGAAAACTTTAAAGGAGGTATTCCAACTTAATAATTGACTGAGCAGTCAAATATATATACCATAAAAAGGATAGTCCCTACTGTGAATAGAAAAATAATCAAAATTTCAATAATTATCTTTTTAGGGGTCCTCATAATGGGATCATAGTGAGACAAAAACTATATCAAGTGATCATATGGGTCTCATGATCCATTGAAATTTGGATTATTCGGTTTCCTAATGTTCATTGGGGGAAGAGTTAGATAACCCCATTCGGGGTAATTCTTCTTTTCCTGTAATACTGTTAGATGGCTTTCATCCATATTTTCTAATAGATCTACAAATGACTCAATAAAATTGATAATCACTTGTGGAATATAATGTTTGATAGGAACGTGAATAAGGGGAGAAGATGGAGGTCCATCAGTGGAAGCACTACCGGTATCATTTGTGTGTATCCTTTCTTGGTCTGACTGAAAATAAATTCATTGAAATATTATTTTTGTGTAAAATAATATCTGGAACTCTTTTTACACTATTTTAGGGTCCTTGTATAATTTTTTTAAAACTCCATGTGGATCAATTTTTATAGATCCACTTCGGTGGAATTATAGAAACCTATATATTAAGGCATGGCAATCAAGAGTGATATTTGGGGATATTATTACTGAAAATATGTAATACAAAGGATACCTCATAGTAAATATGAATTGAGATTTTTAAAATCATTCATCTATTCATTCTTATTGTGAAAATATTTCATATAGGCTAAGGGGTTTATCCACTTCAGTTGGTAGGTGAGGCATTTACCTACATTTACCATTTTCGATGTTGTATTCTCTTTCAGTAGTTAATGATGTATTTATTGACTAATTTTCAAAATTCTTGGTAATACTATTATTCTGGGTGTGAAAACCTTCTTCAATAACTTTTGCGTGTATTATATTACAAATAAAATAATTCTCATATTTCTCCTCCTCAATAAATTCCTTTTGTTATATAGGATATCAAGAAATATTATTAATGTCATTCACTAAATAATAATTTTGATTTTGACATTTTATCATTTTTTATTAGACTTTTATTTATATACCCTCCACATGGACATCTATTCTCCTTCAATTATTAAAAATGTTATTTTTGGTGAATGATAATTAGATGATAATCGCCATATTTTTATGTTTCCTATGTCTTTAATGAGTGTACTAAGTCTCATGAGTGGAGAATTGGGTAGGATTCAAAGTGTGATACCCCTACCTTATTGAAATAATATTAACTTATTATTGAGGAGTTTCATAATGTGATAATCACATATCCCTGACAGATGGGGCTATTCAGAATCAACATCCCCAACTCCTGATGCATGGTTTTCATACCATGATGGTTTTGTTAAAATGTCCCCTAGCAGTATAGGCTATGAAATCCCCAAGGATTGCATGGATACTATTTCCACAGATGCCTTCTATGCTTTACATTTTTTTTGTACATGGTGTGGGTTCATAATTTGGGTTTCACATAAAAAACATTCTTCTGAAGAAATTTCCACTATATGTGACATTTTATCTATCATATGATTATCATCCATTAAGTGGTATGGATTAATGGTATTCTACGATTCCCGATAAGAATGTATTTAGATGGAATTCTCTCATCAAGACTGATGTCGATGTGATTTGGACATGACATGTTTTTATTGAGCTTATACATGGTCATGGATGGAGTTTATTTGTTGAATTCAGTTTGATTATAGGACATTACAGAATTCTATAATTGTAAGGTTGTGATGATTGGGGATTGTAGGGAAATTCCATTCTCACTATTCACCACTTCCTCTTATATAATCACCAAATGAGGTATTCATGATCTGGTGACTCAATTATTTTACCAATAATATGCATGCAAGATGAAGGTCTCCCTTTTCAACAAATTGTTGATGTCATTAATCTAGGATAACTACGAAGTATATTTTAGAATTACATCCCATATATTAATTTTATGTGACATTGATACTCATCCAATGTTAATACCTTTTCTTTTATATGAAAAATACAATTCTATATATTGAAAATAATTTATTGTACACAATCATCCAATAGTTCCTATGAAATATTGTATAGTGGAGTGGAAAAAGGCTAGAACAAGAATGGAATGTCATCATTAGCCAATAATTTCTTAAAGATTATGATGTCCACATTGAAATCTTTCGGAGGATCATCAACCAATTATGACCAGTGTGGATGTTTCCCTTCTATTTTATCATAGTCTACATGAATTTAATGTGATTTATATATCATAATGGATGAAATACCATCCAATATTTGTACATTGAGTGACAGTCTCAATCGACTACATTCTATATGAGAATGGATTTTAATTTTCAATGAAATCACTACAAAAAAGAGTGGACTTGTTTCCCAATTGACTCGCTATAGGAGGTCTTTCCTATCATTAAGTCATTATGTGGATAACCATTTTGATGAAGTGAAAAATAATCCCGAGAGAAATTTAAATGGGAATTTCAAAATAGGGGAGTACTACCTTGGTGTATAGAATCAATGGGAATATCCTATTTCTCATAGATATGTTGTAAATGTAGTGGGTTCCTATGACTCCTATCAATATTTGTGATCTCAAAATTGACCAGATTATGGACCTGAAGCAAGCCATGTTGTTCATATATCTACGTAGGGACTTCTGAATTTCTAAAAATGCCCCCAAAATTTGATAATGTGGATGCAGTATGTTGATTTTCAACATATAAGATTCATTATGATATAGGAAATCCTACATTAATTATAGAGGGATCATTGATCAGATGTTCTTTTTATGTTCACCTATGATGAAACATATTCTTGGCGGCATCCCTGTGAATAACTGTGCCCACTTTTGGGGGAATGTGATTTTCAATGGTGGAATATTTATTGACTAGCTGCGAGGTAGCTTTACGAATTTTTTAATAGGAGGTGGATTTTTTGGAAGGGGTATGTCTCATTCTCGATGTGGCTGTTAAAATACACTGACTACCACTTGTTGTATAGGGATTATGTTCCTTATCCAGTTTACCATATATCAGAGGGTGTTTTTTCAATTACCCACCTAGATGGGAGCACAATTGAGTATCTTCTCCGGGATGAAATGATGATGAGATGCCCCATTTATTAGTAGTGGTTATTTTTTCATCAATCTATCACTACCATTGTCAACATTATGATATCCTAATTGGTATATATAATAATAAAATTTATTTTAATCTACCAATTCACAATGATCATGATATGGAATCTTTTATCAACAATTGGAAAAAGGTATTTTATATGCTTCAATTTTTGGAGTAGGGTCTTGTGCCTACTCATACCCTCCATTGACTGTGAGTGGATACTAATTGTTCTCTACTTTGAAGAATTGATTTGGATCTACCCCTTAATTTTTTCAGGATAATTATGAACGATTTCATTGGGTTCTTCCATATTAGACGTCTATAAGGCTTTATATGTCAATAATGGTGTGTTTTTATATTATAGACATGCATCCAAGTCTTAAAAATAATTTTTTATAGAAACTACAATACAATGCTTCTAGTAAGTTTAGATGTTGTGAAAATATTTATGTGTATGCTCATAGGTTCCAATAAATATGATTGGCCAGATTTCTTATTAGTGGCTTCTGTATATTCTTACTCAATGATTTCTAATATACTTTTATGGTGGGATTCTCTATGAATATCATGATGATTCAATAGCGCGACTTTATTAGTGAAGGATAGGTATGTTCTAGCTCACAGTTTGATGCCAAATTATATTTTATGGAATCTCATAAAGGGGAAAAGTTATATCCCTTCTCACTATTAACCCACGTCAACCATTGATGTTCTATCTTATGTTCCCATATATGGATGACCCATTACTGATTTTCAAATAAAGGACCCTAACCTTGTTGTAGGATCATTACTATTCTAAATTGATGGTGGTGACTAATAGTAGGACCCCTTTGAATGACCCATGTGTCTTTTGGATGAGGCCATATTTGTATTCTCGATCCACCTCCCAAGGATATGAGGGGTATTTTCTAATGTGTTATCAGTATATATTGTCACAGTAGTTGAATATATTGATTTGTGGAATCTACCTAAGGATCATCAACTTCAATGATTGGATGAATGGTGGGGCTTGTAATATTGGAGGTCTTATATAGTTGCCTTCGTGTATTTGATAATGTTATTCTTTCTATACATCTGAACTATTGTGTTCGTGATCCAATATTGAAGATAAGTGGATGGGGACAACATCCTCTACTTGGATGAGGACATATTAATAAATGAAGTTGAGGAATATAGTTTTGAGAGTTGGTGTGACAGAATTTGGATTTAAGGGAGATCAACATGGATGTCCAAAAAAAATTAGGTATGAAAAAAATTAGAAACCCATAAAAAATATCACATTAAATGAACACTTGGATGATTTGCTATCTTTTTTTTCCATCATTCATTTTAAGAGTGAGTAAGGCAAGATAGTTGGGTGATACAATCATATTGGTTGATGATTCACATCATGTCCACAAATTTTGTTTCGTCCCCAATTTATACCTGGAGATGGAATGGTGTCGTGTGGTTATAGTGGAACAAAAAATAAATAATGAACATATCCAAGTCTCTTATAAAAAGTACCAAAGGGATTAATTCATGGAATAAGGAATAGCCTATGTTTCTATAAAGAGGATGAATTATGGACCTACTTTACAATGGTATACACTCATTGGGATATTATTGCAATGAATCGTAAGAACTCTCTATGGTTTAGAGGATGGTAGGTCTGTATCATCAAACACATTTGAGGGGAAATGGTTTCCAACTCTAAGAAACTCTTACATATTTATGATATGTTCTGGAATTATTTATTAATTCCAATGTATGACATGGGTCTTAGATGAATTAAAAATAAATTAATTGGATGTAGAGAACAAAGAATCATTTGTATATATTTGTGGATCTTCATTAATGGATAAATATTAATTAATATGAGGTGGAACACCTTTGGTACCCTCTTTTGAACTGATTAGAAGTTTTTGTTTTTGTTTTTTTACCATGACATTGTTTTTGAGCAACTGTGTTGGGTTCTCTGTGGTGTAACATCATCTAGGGATATGATAGGTGTTTGTATGTGGGGATAGAACACATGATATGGGATTAATTCTTCTCCTTGTGAAATGAATCACAACTAATGTAGTTTGGTTCTACATAATGGGGAACATCATAAATTTTATGTTTATGTGATATAAACCTAACCATGTAGTTTAGAATCATATATCATGGGAATATAGGTGAATACTACATAGTCAATGTTTGATGTGGGAATTCTTCATAAAGCATCCCATTAAACCTAAAGGTTCTATTGATACCAAACTTGAATAAAACTATACCTAGAATGAGACCAAAAGTTAATTAGGGTTGATTTATGGTTTTTGTTTTAAACATCATGAGGTTTCCTATGTATCCCTTTTTTAGAGGAATCAAATTACACATAATTATATTCTGGGAACCCACACCTCTGTAGGCCCTATGATGGTTTTTTTACTTGGTAGTATAACTCAACAAGAGGATCAAGTTGGGAATTAAACCTATTGAAGAGGCCCATTTTAATTGATTTTTGAGTTTTCACTGAAATGGATGCCCTATAAATTTGGATGGCTTATTTAGGATGTAATCCGGAAGAGTATTCCCAAAATATTGGGATTGTGTGAATATCATGGTCACGACCAACTTGTTAGCCCATGTGAGTCATTCTGGTTGTGAGATACAATAGAAAATAGATGATCTCAGATACCACATAATCTTCTTTATTTTCTGGTATTTGAGTCCAATACCCAAATGAAGAGGGAATGAGAGAGGTCCCTAGAACATACCTCCCCCTTTTGTACCCTGAACCCAAAGGGAGAGGGAGCTGAAATTGGAATTCCAATTTCACCACTAATTATGGTAACCATGGTAGTCACATCAGATTACATATCCATCAATGTCCCAATGATAATGTGAAGGATGATGGATGGTAGATGATTTTCCCTAAAATAAACACTCTACAATTACACTTTTATGGATTCCCCATAATTGGTTTTATGGAAGAAACGAGGATAATTTTTTTTACCTTTAATTTAAATGAAAGCATGATCCTCTCCCTCCTTTCATTAACTGGTGGTCCCTAGTCTATGAGATGATGAGGAATTGATAGGGTAGTAGCCCTCAAATTTAAGACCAAAATATCCCTAGAACATCCCCCAAGGACTACTTTATCGTGACTATAGGAATTCAAATCTATATTCATAGTCAAAACCATACCCATCATATATAAAAAATGTTGGACACCTATAACTGACAGAATAAACCTCCAAATGGGAGACATACTGGTATAACCATTTCCATTTTTTTATGATTCTATATTCTTTTTTAGAGGTTTTACATTGGTCTACCTCTGATAAGAGATCACAAGTATTAGGATCCAAACCATTGGAGACAATGAATAGGTCTCTAAATGTGACTCGTTAAGGTTCTATATTTATGAGGAATGGTGCTTTGTTTGGGGCATGTTAGAATTAAAAGTGCTAAGTCCCAGTCCTTGATCTAAAAAATAAGGTTCATAACACGTGTCCTGTAAGGAGTTTAATACACTTCACATAGGGGTAATCCTACATGAGTTATATATTAACTAGGAAATGGAACTTCTATGAAAAAACTCCATGGGTGCGGCATCAACCAAGTCATCACTCATCCCCTCATGTGTCCTGAGATGGGTCTCACACTTGTATTGGGTTAAGGGAGGGTCCATCGAACAAGTGGTTACAATCAATGGTTAATGCTTCCTCATGTAGGAGTAATTTTTTATGACCTTAATGGGACATTGATCTTCCTATCCTCCATAATAACTTAAATTATTTGTGATTAGAGAGCATCCTATGGGGTTTAGTGGGACTTTGGAGAAGGGTATGTGTTATCATAGCTTCATAGCTTCATCCAAATTTCTAGTCCCTGAAATGAGGAGCCATTGTGTCAAATTTATATTAAAATAATAAACCCTAGTCAAATAAGGTTGTACAAAACTATTTATAGAGATGGCTCTAAGCGTAGATGTCCAATGTAGTAGTTGACAAATTATTTGCTCCTCATAAGTCAAAAGTGTAAGTGTTTTCGGTAGGTTCCTTGTTCGTGTGTGGATGTTCCTTCTTGGTTATGTGGGATGAGTATAATCCTACCACATGGTGCATCAGGTTTATTCACAAAACACCACATGGTACAAACATATACACCATACAACTTAAGATGCACCACCGTTGCCCTAGTTAGGTTCAATACCGCTCTACTGAATTTACCCATCAGGTCATTCCCTTCGCTACTATAACATTACCCAATGAGATATGGACTTTCTAACCATGAGCATTTCAATCCAAGTAAATTATGTTTTTATTAGCACAACATGTGAATCAAATATTCTCCTTTTTATTGTTCAATGATTCATTTCTAATAAAAGAAAACATTTTGTGTCGAGGTGGGGTTCAAATTTTCAATTATGAAACAAATTTCATAGAACAAATTTCATGTTTTTAAATAATACAATTGGAAGAAATGTATGGACTTCCATATATATGAAATCTTAAAACCAATGGAAAACTAAGGAGAAATTCCACATAATGTAATATCATGGCTCTAATATTGGTTCATGATCTCTATATGAGAGTAACAAAGGGCGATGATCATAGAACACTATCCCATAATGATTATGATAGAAAAAACCAACCCAAATCACCTATGGTCTAATTTGTTTCAAACCACACTCATCGTTACATATGCATGTACCCTAGGTTTCCACATTAGAAAAAAACGAAACCCAATTCAGAACCTACTCCTTGAACCATCTTTAAGAAATTCCATAAATAAATGAGGCACTAACATAATAAAAAAAACACAGATCATTTGGTGTAATAAAAACATTCTAAATAAAAACACCATGCAATATATTCCTTAAACCTAAACTTCTCCAAAATCATTAGTAAATTATTTTTAAAAACGTTATTGATTAAAAACACAACAAATACATAAATGGATTATAAATTGAGTATTATTCAATCCAATATCATAATTATCAGTGAAAATATGTCCTCACGTGTACCACTATATAGACGTGGATCATGATTTTAAACTACTCGACACATAAGACTCAAAAAATTTTCCACTAAAATAACCATTCCAGATAAAATAAAGACACTCCTCTTAGTGGATAGAACAACACATACCACTCCATTTATAGACCGTTTAGTTTTTGAACTAAAAGCGGAATGCGTTTATAATGAAAAGTACAATACCTTTTTAGTTGAACAAAAAAGGACACTTATAATGAATATCATGATATAGTAGAAAAACTAGAAGATTACATATAAATCAAAAAATTTACCCAAATAGGAAAACCTCATCTCATCATTCTCATTTTCAATCCATGAACCCCCTTTGTATGAGTCCCAAAGTACAAACATGGACCAATACTCCACATAAACCCAATAAATATTAAAAAAATTATAATAGTATAAAAAATTCTATGTTTGATTCCAAATCAGTCATTCAATGAACCAATTCATCAATTACCGATTTAAATTAATCATAATAGTTCAATACCCTATCCGCCCGCAAATATAATTTTTTGAAAGAAATCATCTATTAAAAAATTAATAATCCTACATTATAAAAGTTTCTCATTCCTTTTTTGTGAACCTGAAAAATAACCTCCCAATACATTAAATGTTCACACTATTGAAACTGTCAAATTCTATAAAATATAATATAAAATTTATGATTTATATTCACCTTCAAAACACCAACCCACATTATTCACTAAAAACATTAATGTCCCATGATTAGAAATACATTTCTTTCCAAAAAAATATCAAGAAAAATAATTATATATAAAAAAATTTCCACCTTTTTTAGAACGAATACAACATCCAAATTGTAAAAATTTAATTGAACCACTCTTGATATACATAGTTTGTGAGTTTAAATTCATTTGAAAAACACATAATCAAAGATTAAAAAAACTATTCCATCAAGATATCAAGTTATATAAATACATTATAGTTGTTATAAAAAAATAAAATATGTAAAAACATATAACAAAACATCATATTATTTTAAAATAAAACAATATGGCTGATTTTCAAACCAAGCATTACATTTCAATTAATGAAATTTTATCACACAAAATTCAATTATACATCACACACGAAAACAAATAAATTGATGAATAATATAAAAAATAAAAAAATTAAATAGACTAACATAATGTCATCACATGATCCAAATTTACTATTTTTTAGTTTCATACAATACTTTAGGTAATCCATGATTCAATTAATTTAAATATAATGTCCAACCTTGATATAAATACCCACCCAAATTCTATACATGATTAAAACCCACAATAAAATAATACAATGGTCAAAATAACATTTTTGGAATTGAGAGCCTTGTGGATGCATGGTTTTTTAAATATTTACAAGGAGACCCCGCACCAAATTTCCTCTTTCTTCATTCATCTCATGGAAAAAAGTTTGAATGCCATGGAAACTCACACTATGATAATTTGGGTAAACAAACAACAATCAAATACATTAATTCATTATTCAAAAAATCCACAATATTGAAAGACATAGTTGAATATAAAAAACCAACTACCCATGTAAATATGAGTCATATTGTGAGAATGATATCATGAAAACATCCTCAAACCTAAAAACAATGTACAAAGATCCACATATCAAAACTAAAAAGATCGAAATTTACAAGATAGTGATTATAGAACATTGGCCATATTTTGAACCTAGGATCTGATATAATTTTTAATGAACATTTTTTGGAATATATTTGAATTACCACCCAACCCATTTAGACAGTAGATTGAAGGGAAATTAAATTCATTATGTGTTATAAAAACGTACATCAGACTCCTAGAACACACATTGGTAGTAATTCGTCTTCATACAATAATAACTTTTTTGGATGATAATATTAAGAATCCATGTTTAGATCTCAATTCAAAAAAATAATTCAATAAAATATATATAATTGAGTTAAAAATTCATACATAGTATAAGAATATAAAAATATGAAAAAAAACTAAAATACAACATACCAATGTGGAATATACCATGACATTTTTTTATAAATCCACAAACCATACAAAAGAGACTCCACATGAAATATGATAGCCCTAAAATTAATCTCCTCCATTTTTATATCAAATTTATAAAGGTCAATACGAGTTGAAAATGGACTTAAAATATATAGGAATTAGAAATATATCTTATTTGTTCAACTTCTTCCTAAATCTATAAAATAAATTATAAAATATATTCATAAAATTCAACTTTGAAAATATTAAAAAAATAAACATTTCTTAACAATAAAAAAAAATAATACATCCATTTTAAAAACAAATTCATCAAAATATAGTTTTAAAATAATATTCATTTATTTTATTGATATACACCAAAAAATTTAACAAATCCATTAAATAATAAACAACCTTTATTTATGGAACAAAAAAAATATTTCAAATAGATTGAATGTTTATTTAGAAAAAACTACAAAAACTGAAATGGGAAACAATGAAATCTTGAAACCAATGGATCTATAATAAGGTAATTACAAATAATCATTAATGTGGTTCCAAAAAATTAAAATTATCAAACACTCACATGAAACTAACTAAGGATTCAAAAATAATTTCTTAATATAGATATGAGTAACCAATGATATAATAAAAAATAGAACATGTACTTGTAGTAATTGAAACAAAAATAGGCACCATCATGACTTGGGATATGTGAATAAATCCATGGAACCATATACATTATTATATTTCCATAGAAACAACTTTTTATCTCACTCATTCTGACCATGTATATACATTTTGAATCAAAACAAATGTTATGGATATCACAAATATAGGTCTCTCACTATATTAATATGCCTCCCATGTTAGTTTTCAATAGATACGGGATTTTAATCAACCACATAATGAACATATGAATTAAATAATAGAATTATTAATATACCTCGACTCATTCATAATAACATTTCATAAAATATCCCCTTATATCCATCTAATTTATTCCACATGCACAAATCCCCACTCATTTATGGGATTAACTACGAGGGAATCAAATAGAAATTAAAAATATTTAAAAATTACAATACCATAATGTATCAATTAGAAAATTTCAAATGTATCATTGAATTCCATGATAACTCACACTATTTTAATTCATTCACCCAATAACTCTAAAGACTAATTTAATAAATAAGTCATTTTAATTCCATTTGGAATTCAATAATTTCTTTTTGACTACCACTGAAATTAACAATATATATACATATATTTAAAAATAATTATTCTCGAAACATTCATTGTAATTATAGTGGACCAGTTACAATACATAAAAACTTTTAAATGATAAAAAATTGTAAAAATCCCTTAAAAAAGAAATTTGTTGAAACCGCACAATTTTATGATTTATTACATCATATCTTCTACATGTTCATTAAAAACATTACATTGAACATTTTCCTTTGCAAGGGATAAAATCATTTAGAAATTATCATTTCTTATCCCAATAATACTTACATATGTAAATATTGGATAAACATACCTTTTATACGAACCATTTATATCATAATTTAATATAACCAATATAGAAACACCTAACAAATCTAAGAAATAATGAAAACATGTTTTATTTCCTCACTGTTGAACTTTTAACTAATCCATAAAATTTTCACTATAACCTCTATATGAGTAATTCCCTTGATTAGGTCCATCCCATATCATAAAATATGAAAATGTGTCTTCTATGGTTAGTTGTTATGAATAAAATCAATAAAAAATTAAAATAGTGGAAGTAGTTTACATGAAATAAAAATGGATAAATTCACTTGAAATTTTATTTAAAAGGCATAAAATCATAGTTTGATGTGGAAGGGGAGTGATCCCCCCATGCCTTCCAAGTAGGTAAAAATGGAATGGAGGAAAATTTTAGTCATGTAGGGTTAAAATAATGTGTTATCAAGAGTTGAGATTCAAATTTTATTGAATATGGGTATGTTTCATTTTTTTTCCACATCATTTTTTAAACTGTGTTCCAACCATATTCAAAAAACTTTAAATACTAGGTCACCCACATTGTTACCCCAAATCCATCACATGGTACGGCCAAACATGAATGTAAATGTCAAATGAATCATTAAACACTATATATTTTATGCATGCTCAAAATATGGTTTCCCTTAACCATATACCCATATAAATCCATTAAAAAATAAATATTCAAAGCTAGTGAATTCTAAAATTTTTAAATTTAATTCATTAACACATTATAATATTAAATAAAATTCATACAGACATATTTGTTTTCACATGAAATCATTTAATGTACTGTCAACACATGGATTTTCACAACAAAGACATGTCTTTTGATGTATTTTATACAACTTCTGTATTTCTAAATTCTATCTTCTTATGTGAACATTACATCATCTAAAGATTATGTATGATGTTTTGCTTCAATATTGTTTAGGAAATTATAATTTATCTAAAAATTATCAACTCATTCCATTTCCATGTTATATATCTACGAATACATTTTTTTCACATCCTATTTTTCTTTGATAAATTCAAATATTAATAAGGAAATTATTAATGAAAATACTTGTATATAATATCTATATTTCATGGTATAAATTCCCCATGATATATAATTGGAATATAATAATCATATAAATTACTATATTATAAATGAGGGTAATTTTAAATAGATATAATACATAAATTATATCTTTTATTTCCATCATATAATTGTGATTCATTATTATGGTTTCTCAAATAGTTGATCAATATAAAATTATTATAATATTTTTCTTCCTATTATTTTACGATTATGTAGAAATAATCTTCATGTTGTTCATGGTATGAAAAAAACTCTTTTATATATTTTTTGGACATCTCAAAATCTTCACCAAATATTTAAATAATATTAGTTGATAGAAATTTCAAGAAAATTAATAGTTGTAATCAATTGTAGATCCTTGGACTCTGATGAAACATGAGTATCCCTATATTATTTTATAGTGACACATAGTAGAAGTGAATGTGAATGATTAAATATTTTGAAAATTAATTTTCTATTTCATTAATGAAACATCAGGGTAATTTAAGTCTATAGGATCTCAAAAAATAAAACTCACAAATTTAAAAAATGAAAAATTAAATATAAATAGAGGGAAAACATATTTTCCAAATGCATAAAAATTTAAATATGTCTGTGTTAATATAATGTTTTCCATCTTACAGGATAACACAAATATGATCAATCATTAAAATACCTATCCATATATAGAAGACTATTTGACAATTATATTCTTAATGACTTACCAAATAAATAAATAATATTTATATCACCATTGATTAAAAATCCCATAAACTATAATTTCTCTAACATAAAAAAAACATATATAATAAAAAAAATTAATATGCACATATGCATGTATAAAAAAAATAATATATTAATCTATTTTTTTAGTTAGTAAAACATAAGAATATCATTTGTTAGAGGGTGCATCAATCTCAAAAAATTACTTTATTTGTTATGTTTTTCATTATCAATCAGAACTTCATAAAAATAAAAATTTATAAAAACTAATATATATTTTATTAATTCTATTTGGTCCCCTAATATATGGGGTCTCCATATATGTATGACTTGAACAGTGAGATCTATAAATGGATCACATGTATTTGAATATTGTATAATAGAATAGGTTGTATTTTTATTAATGGTTTTGCTTTGTTTTTTAAATATAAGTACATTTTATTCTTCTCTGTTGGACTTTTATATAAGCCCCTAGCCTTAAACATTACTTAATCGTGAGTTACATTAAGAATACACGTTGAGGATCTTTTCAGGTTTAGAGTTTTAGAGAATTAGATCATAAAACATGCATTATATTCCACAGTTAAATAAAGTGGTTACATAAAAGATAGTACTCATTTTTCCCATCAACAAAAACATATTTAAAATAAAAAATGTATAATTTCTTAACACTTCCGTATCACTATCATCACGTCATGTACCTTTCCCCTGACCTGTAAAAAACATTTCAAAAACATGGGATAAGAATAAAAATCTTAGTGAGGGATACAAAAATACCGAAAGGAAACATGAGTACATGTATACGTAAGAATTAATGAAATCATACTTTACTCAAAAAACATAAGCACTTTAACATACCTCATCAAATCACGAATAAAACATAGAAATCATAAGACATAATGGTAACTTGAGGAATTCATTACATTCTTACGTAGAGAGTAACCCTCTTGGTTACGTTTGGAATACTCATCATAGTATATTCCCTATATCTCTTCGGAAAAACCTTAATGTTTAACCCCTTCGGATTACCCAATGCATTGGAGAGCTATATCGGGCTCACACGCCCTTAGTTTATCACGGAACCACCCGTATTCTTATCAATTCCCAAGAAACATAACATAATCATATCACATAAAACATGCATAAAGGAAACATAACATTTCCACATTTCAATCACAACATATCAATACAACACATTGATGTAATAAAAACATTATGAAAACCAATTTCAATACCAAAATAAAAGGAAAGTAAAACATGGTATTTATTTTTTATTTTAAAAAATGAATGGCTTGTAGAGGAAGTCGAAACTCAAATAATGGTCACGGCAGTGGAGAAGTCGTTGTCGCCGCATACGTATGATCAAAATATTCCCTTTTGTCGTTTAGTAAAATGATTCGTATAAAAAAGATTCCTTTTGGATAAATGTAAAATTCCAAGGGTTTATAAACCGTATAAATTAAGGTTGTGTATAAAACAAAATATGCCTCAATGAAAGGAGATTGAGACGAAGTCCCATACCTCGTGTCCGACTTGACTTGATCGTTCTTTAATGTCCTGAATAATAAACTTTTGTTAATTTCTACTTGATTAAGAACATTTTTCATGTTCACTATTCCTTTTATATCACTTATTACCATGTTATGAACATTATGTAATCATTTATGTTAATAACGGTCGTTTTTTCGATATTTGGTACTTGAGACAAAAGTGGACTTCTTATATTAACAAGTTGTTCACATAGTGAAATATCCATTATCTCAAGAATGATATTCATGATGTAGATTCCATATATATCATATATATATCCAGTATATGCATTCATTTATAATATTACATAATCATTTGGAGGTATGAAATGAAATTCACCGTTCATGGAGACGGTAAGTCGTCCGTACGCATGAACGCTACTTTCATTTCTATGTCATATTAATGGAAGTAAAACTAAATGAGAGATATGTATATTTTAATTCCATAATTATATTCATCATTTAGATGTAACATAAATCATATATATCCATTATATATATGTACTTATAATATTATATTAAATTTCGGGATAAGAAATGAAATGCACCATTCATGGAGACGGTAAGGCGTACGTACGAATGAATGCTACTTTCATTTCTATATCATACTTTAATGGAAATAAATAATAATTAAATAAATGTATATTATAATTCCAGTATAATATCATATATAATATCATTAAATATATCCTTTATATGTACCACATATGGTATTAACGAATCAAATCACTTTGAGGGGGCAGTAGTCCACACTTCCAAAAATGAAGATTTCGTGTTTACCGATAATGGAAACAATAAAGTTATGCCATAAATGAAAAATAAAGAATCTTAAGTAAAACATAAACATATTATATATAATATATAAATATATTTACATCTTAATGGCCACCTTTGAAGGTGTTATATGAGTGTTGAACAATCATCGTTTCGTGAGGCAGAAATTCACCATCCACAGAAACAGTATATTCTTTAACCATTTGATGCCAGTGTGTGTAAGTGTAGCTCGAATACTTCTTATAACAACATCCTAGTATATTGATGATAACGTTTTATTACAAAATAAATGAAAAAAAGAGTTTAGGGGTGTTGGAGAAGCAAAATAAAACATAATAACACAAGAGAAAACACTACCTTTAAAACAGGTAACTCTTTTTGATTTGATATCAATGGCTTTCTTGGGAAGACTTCTGCCAAATTTGAGGCTTCTAAGAGTAATAGAGGGTTGTGGATAGACAAAATGAGCAGGGTTTTTCTGAGCCAAAGGCTTGAGAGGTGTGGGTAAGGTGGTAGAGGTGGGGGTCTTTTATAAGAGGATAGGAGGGGCACTTTTGGGAAGTTATAAATGGTTACTTTATTATAAAATGTTTTTAGGATTTAAAAGGTCCCAAAATTATATAATTAGAGGATTAGGTGATAAGAGTTCGGAATCCACCCATCCAATAGGTTTTTGACATGTGTAGGCCTTAGATGTTACATTATCTTTTCATTTTATTTAAATTGTTAAATAGTGAGGTAATCGGTGCATCATCATGGTGTCATGAATTATTTAATTTATTTAATGTCTAAAAATAATAAAAATTATCATGATGTAGGAAATCTTCTTAGATTTCTAATGAATATTTATAGTAAAAAATATGACTTGTATAACCCCATTTAAAAATTGTTTTAGTAAACCAACTCATGTGTGTGACATTTTAATTTTAACTTTAAATAAAAGGTTTTTAATGACATTTTCCTGCAATTGTGGCTCCATGGGGTCCCCAAGTTCACCCATGGATTGTCTTGGTCTGCCAAGACACATCCAATAAGGGTAGGAAATCTGTATAGGTCATTTCATATTATTAAAACATTACTTTTACATTAAATTACACTAATTACCTCTAATCGCGATTAAAAACGTATGAGTTACTATTCACCAAAAAATTATTTTAATCCCACTGAACCACATTTTACTTCTTAATGAAAACCATGTATGACATATTTTTGAAATTCAAAACACATAGGTGGTAAAATTTCATTTAAACAAAAAATCAGTTTTTTTAAGTACCACTTAGTGGTTTCACTATTCATCAAAAATTGAAGTTTTTCAGAAAAATACCAAAACATCACCCTAAGATATATTTGATATTCCTGATTCAAAAATGATGTCTATTTTACAAAATTCAAAACATATAAGTTACATTAATTAATTTAATAATTAATTCCCACTGTCAGATCAAATAGAGTGTTTTTATAAAATAAAAAGTATCAAAAGATTGACACTAGTTTAAGTCCAACGTCAAAGTGAAATTAATTCTAATGACCACTATTGGAATAAATGGTAAAAATTTATTATAATTTCACTTTAAAACAAATTCAAAATATAATCTATTCATATAAATAATTTAGATAAAAAAGAGTTTTTGAATTAAAATACAACATTTTTCACTATTCATTAAAAATGAACTTTATCGGAAAAATACAAAAAAATTACACAAAGTAAATTTTGATGTCCCGATTCTGAAGAAGAATTTTATTTGGTCCAATAAAATTTATAAAAGTGGCCAAAACTATATTTATAGACGGTTCACCATCAAAAGGTGATAAGTCGACTTTTAGTGAATGTTAGAGTATATATGCCTAGAATTTAATTATTTTTGTATTTTAAGCCTTTATATTTTATTGGATAAATGTAAATACATTTAAAAAACATATATAATCATATATTAGTTTTTTCTATTCATTCCCGTCAATACAACAGCTTCGTGTTAACTACCATTTAAAATACTATTGTTTTATTACTAGTGTGCAACGTAAGATTTCAATAAAACTCTTTGTTGCGTATCGGGTACTCTATCGAACATAGCAACCCCTTTAAATTAAAATTAATATTTAATTCATAAATATTAATAAATATGAAAATGATTTATTATTTAATTACATTGTATGTAACATCCTTCCCCCCTTTTGGGAATTGCATCCTTGCAATTTTATTCACATATCAAAATATGTGGGGGTATCTATCCCTCATATCATTTTCAGATTCCGATGTTTCCTTTTCACTCATGTGGTTTTTCCACAAAATGTTTACTTGATTAATCACCTTATTCTGCAACACTTGCTCCATGTGGTCATTAATCTGGACCAGTTGTTCCTCATAAGATATATTCTCTTCCAACTGAACCACCTCTGGACTCAACACATGAGATGGATCTGGCATGTACTTCCTTAACATTGAAACATGAAAAACATTGTGTGCCTGAGATAAACTCATAGGTAAAGCCACTCGATAAGAAACTGATCCAACTCTCTCCAAAATTTCATATGGTCCAATGAACCTTGGACTCAGCATTTCTTTCATAACAAATTGCATCACACTTTTCCACGGTGAAACATTTAGAAAAACATGATCACCTACTTTGAAAGATAGATCCTTCTTCTGCTTATACACATAACTCTTCTGTCTCCTCTGAGCTGTTCTCTTGTGTTTCAGAATCAACTGAACGTTTTCTTCCATATCTTCTACTAATTATGGTCCCATCAGCTTCCTTTCACCCATGTCATCCAAAAAATCTAGAGTTCGACACCGCATCCCATATAATGCCTCAAACGGTTCCATTTGTATACTGGAATGAAAACTGTAACTATATGAAAATTCAACCAAGGAAAAATGTTTGTCCCAAATTCCCTGATAATCCATCAAACAAGCACGTAGCATATCCTCCAAAGTCTGAATCTTTCTTTCTAACCGCCCATCTAATTGCGGATGAAAATCTATACTAAAATTTATTTCAGTACCCAATGACTTTTGAAGGCCTTTCCAAAAGTTAGAAGTAAACCTGGGATCACGATCAGATACAATGGAGAGGGGAACTCCATGAAACCTGACTATCACATTAAGGTGAAATCGAGAAAGTTGATCTAGATAGAAATTATCTTGAATAGGAAGGAAATGAGAAGATTTAGTTAATTGATCAACAATAACATAGATTGCATTATTACCTCGACATGTCCTCGGTAATCCCACAACAAAGTCCATGGATACATTTTCCCATTTCCACTCTGGCACTGGTAAAGGATGAAGCATCCCTTTCAGTAACTGCCACTCTGCTTTAACCTACTAACAAGTCAAACTCTTTACAGTAAAATCAGTAATATCTCTTTTCATTCCATCCCACCAGTAATACTCCCCCACATCTATGTACATCTTAGTACTTCCAGGATGAACTGAAAATGGGGAACTATGAGCCTCACATAACAACTCATTCTTCAACTATGAATCACCAGGAACACATAATCTCTTCCCAAACCTCAAAACACAATCATTATCAATATTAAATTCATGCAACATACCCTTCTAAACCAGCTCTACCTTTTTCTGCAACTCATTGTCTTGCTTCTATGCTTGCTTGATTCTGTCTAATAGTGAAGATTTCACTGATACCAGAAACAAAACAGAATGGCATCCTACACCCAAAACCTTTATGCCAAAGTTCATCAAATCCTTAACCAATGGATCATGTTCCAAACGCAACATTGTTAATGAAGCAATACTTTTTCAACTCAAAGCATCAGCCACTTTATTTACTTTTCCCGGATTGCAATGAATTGTATAATCATAATCCTTGATTAATTATAGCCATCTCTCTGTCTCATGTTCAATTATTTCTGAGTTAATATATACTTTAAACTTTTGTTATCAGTATATATTTCACACTTTACTCCACAAAATGATGCCTCCAAAATTTTAAAGCAAAAACAATAGCAGCTAATTCCAAATCATGTGTAGGGTAATTTACCTCATGAATTTTCAACTGATGTGAAGCATAAGAAATTACCTGATCATTTTGCATTTGGACACAACCTAGTCCTTTCAATGAATCATCACTGTAGATAACAAACTCACCATTTCTGGAAGGATGTGCCAAAACTAGAGCATTCGCCAATCTTCTTTTCAACTCCTGAAAATAATCATCACATTCTTTTGTCCAGATAAACATAACACCCTTTTGAGTTAGCTTAGTCATTGGACTAGATAACCGTGAAAAATCTTCAACAAACCTTTGGTAGTAACCTACCAGACAAAGAAAACTATGGATATCGGTAACATTTTTTGGTCTTGGCCTTTCTTCAACAACTCTTGTTTTTACGTTATCCACAGTTATTTCATCTTTAGAAACAATATGACCAAGGGAAGAATTTTTTTCAACCAAAACTCACACTTACTAAATATCCCATACAATTTATTTTCTTTTATGGTTTGAAAAATAACCCTTAAATGTCTTTCATTCTCCTCTTTACTTTTAGAAAACACAGAAATATCATCAATGTAAACAACCACAAACATATCCAAGAACTCATGGAAAATTATATTCATTAAGTCCATGAATATAGCAGGTGAATTGGATAGCCCAAAAGGTATTACTACAAATTCATAATGACCATATCTTGTAAGAAACGTGGTCTTCAGAATATCTGCTTCCTTTACTTTCAACTTATGGTACCCCGATCTCATGTCAATCTTTGAAAAAAACTGAGCTCCCTGGAGCTTATCAAACATATCATCGATATGAGGCAAAGGATATTTGTTCTTAATAATGATGTTATTAAAGGGTCTATACTTAATGAAAAGTCTCCTTGAACCATCTTTCTTTTTAACAAATAAAACAGGAGCACCCCATGGTGATGTGCTAGGTCGAATGAAAGCTTTCTCTTATAAATATTGCAATTGATCCTTCAACTCTAAATGTTCAGTTTGAGCCATTCGATATGGGGGGTTGAATTTGGATTAGCATCAGGAACTAAGTCAAAAATAAATTCAAATTCCTGATCTGGTATTATTCCAGAAAACTCATCAGGAAAAAAGTAGGATACTCATTTACCACTGGCACATCATTAATCTGAACAGTTCCCTTGCATTCAACGATATGTTCAAGGTAACATTCATTTACATCTTTTACATGTTTCTCGGCCTCTTGATATGTTATCAATAGTAAGGGTTCATTCTTGTACAAAAACTGAAAGTCTTTCTGAAAAAAAAACTTCTTTAGCTCTACAGTCAATCTTAGCATGGTAAATAGAGAGCCAATACATACCCAGGATAACATCAAACTCTACTAGATGTAAAACAATAAGTTTTTCAAGTAGGTTCTTTCCATGGATAAGGATAGGAAAATTCTTATAAATACTTTTTGCCTCAACATTTCCCCTAGGTGTTTTTACCACAAGTTCAGGAGTCATTTCTTGAGATGGTATTCCCATTTTACTAGAATATTTTTTAGAGGTGAAAGAATGTGTAGACCCCGAATCAAACAACACACTGGCGTAAACTGAAAAAACAAACAAAGTACTTGATAAAACTTCTTTGATGTCCTGGAATCTGCTGAAGTAGTTGAAAAGGGTTTCACCACCCCTTTCTTCTTGTAGCCTAACTGCTTCCCATCCCTCAAGCTCATTGTCGGACAGTCGTTTTCATAGTGACCCATCTCATTGCACTTAAAACATTTCACTAACTGTAAATAAAATTTGGACTTACCATCACATTGATCTTTTTTAGTGAAATCACGAGCCTTTTGTCCCATCTTACCACATCGATAGCACTTTCCAGAATTCAGAAGACATTCCCCAGCATGCCTTTTACCACATTTATCACAAACTGGAAACTTAGTTTTCTTACCGCCAGAACTTTTTGAAGAATTATTTCCTTTCCCCTGCCACCTTGGTATCTTCTTCTTCTGGTTGTTATAAAACACTTGATCAGCGGAAAACTCCATTTCTACCTTCTCAGCACATCGAACAAGTTTTTCATAACTTTTTAACTCACAAGAAGCTAAATCCCTTCGATATTTTGGCTTTAATCCTGAGTAAAAACGATTGATTTTACTACCAAGTTCTCGGATAAAATTTGGAGTATACCTTGCCAATCGAGTGAACCTTTCTTCATAGGCAGCCAATGGGTCTTCCTATTGCCTTAATTCCAAGAATTGTTTTCCAATCCTATGTCGAATAGCCTTAGGAAAATACTTCTCAAAATAACATACCTTTGAATTCATCCCAGTAGAGAGCATAAATCTCATTAGCATCCCTGATATTTTTATCCATCGACCACCACTGATATGCTTCAACCTCCAAATGATAAATAGAAAGACTAACCTTTTGATTGTATGAACACCCCATGACATCGAAAAACTTCTCCAGTGCTTTAATCCACCCTTCAGCTAGCACATGGTCAGATGATCCTCTGAATGATTGGGGATGTTGCCTCATTAAATGTTCCACTATTGACATGTTCCTCTGTGGTTGATATGGCTCATGTCATGCATGGATACCGCCACAATTTATCGCTTGATTCAACTACGACATTACTGCAACAGAATATTCATTTCAAATTCCGACCATCTTAGGATGCTGATTCGAAAGGTTATTTCCTTCTGTTTGCCTTCCTAGCACTACTTACATGTTTCCTCTGCGGAAAACCATTCTGAACAAACATGTCTTAGATGAAGCAACATGGTAATCTTAAAATGCTATATCATTTTCAATTTGACCATAAACAAAATATTTTTGGATAATCATTTAATAGAATTCTAACTCCTAAAGATATCTAAACCGACCTCTGATACCAACTATAAGGCCCCATCCTTAAACATTACTTAATATTGAGTTACATCAAGAATACACGTTGAGGATCTTTTCAGGTTTAGAGTTTCAGAGAATTAGATCATAAAACATGAATTACATTCCATATTTAAACAAAGTGGTTACATAAAAGATAGTACTAATTTTTCCCATCAACGGAAAGATATTTAAAATAAAACCTGGATTATTTCTTGACACTTTATTGAAACTATCATCACATCATGTACATTTCCCTTGACCTATGAAAAACATCTCAAAAACTTGGTATGACCATAAAAAGCTCAGTAAGGGATATAAAAATATGGAAAGGAAACACGATTACCTGTATACATAAGAATCAATGAAATCATACTTTACTCATAAAAAATAAGAACTTTAACATACCTCCTCAAATAATGAATAAAACATAGAAATCATAAGACCTAAAGGTATCTTGAGGCATTCATAACATTCTTATGTAGGGAGTAACCCTCTTGGTTACGTTTGGAATACCCATCACAGTATATTCCCTAAATCTCTTCAGAGAAACCTTAAGGTATAACCTCTTTGCGTTACCCAATGAATTGGAGAGCTTTATCGGGCTCACCCGCCCTTAGTTTATCACGGAACCACCCGACTTCATAACAATTTCCAAGAACCATAACATAATCGTATCACATAAAACATGCATAAAAGAAACATAGAATTTCCACATTTCAATAACAAGATATCAATAAAAAAATTGATATAATAAAAACATTATGAAAACCATTTTAAATACCAAAATAAAAGGAAAGTAAAACATGGTATTTATTTTTCATTTTAAAAAAGGTATGGCTTGTAGAGGAAGTTGAAACTCAAATAATGGTCATGGCGGCGGAGAAGTCATTGTCGCTGCATACGTATGGCAAAAATATTCCATTTTTTCATTTATTAAAAGGCTTCATATAAAAAATATTCCTTTTGGATAAACGTAAAAGTTAAAGGGGTTTATACACCGTATAAAATAAGTTTGTGTATAAAACAAAATATGCCTCAATGAAAAAAGATTGAGATGAAGTCCCATACCTTGAGTCCGACTTTACTTGATCGTTCTTTAATGTCTTGAATAATAAACTTGAGTTAATTTCTAATTGTATAAAAACCTTTTTCAAGTTCATTATTCCTTTTATATCACTTATTACCATGTTATGAACATTATGTAATCATTTAAGTTAATAACGGTCATTTTGTCGATATTTGGTACTTGAGTCAAAAGTGAACTTCTTATATTTACAAGTTGTTCACGTCGTCAAATATCCATTATCTCAAGAATGATATTCATGATGTAGATGACATATATATAATAAATATCCAGTATATACATGCATTTATAATATTACATAATCATTTAGAGGTAGGAAATTAAATGCACCGTTCATGTAGACGGTAAGCCGTACATACGCATGAACACTACTTTCATTTCTATGTCATATTAATGGAATTAAAACTAAATGAGAGATATTTATATTTTAATTCCAGAATTATATTCATCATTTAGATGTAACATACATCATATATATCCATTATATATATGTACTTATAATATTACATTACATTTGGGGATAAGAAATGAAATGCACCGTTCATGGAGACGGTAGACCATACGTACGCATGAACACTACTTTCATTCATGTCTCATACTTTAATGGAAATAAATAATAATTACATGAAGGTATATTATAATTCCAGTATAATATCATATATAATATCATTAAATAAATCCTTTATACGTACCACATATGGTATTAATGAATCAAATCACTTTGAGGGGCGGTAGTCCGCACTTCCTAAAATGAAGATATCGTGATTAACCATAATGGAAACCATAAAGGTATGCCATAAATGAAAAATACAGAAGCTTAAGTAAAACATAATTATATTATATATCATATATATATATATATATCCATCATAATGGCCACCTTTGAAGGTGTTATATTAGTGTTGAACAATCATCGTTTCGTGAGGTAGAAATTCGCCATCGACAGAAACAGTATGTTATTTAACCATTAGATGTAGGTGTGTGTAAGTGTATCTCAAATAATTTTTATAAAAATCTCCTAGTATATTGATGATACAGATGTTGTTTCAAAAGAAATGAAAAAAAAGAGTTTAGGGGGGTTAGAGAAGAAAAATAAAACATAAGAATAGAAGGGAAAACACTACCATTAAAACGGGTAGCTCTTTTTGATTTGAGCTCAAAGGATTACTTGAGAAGTTTTCTGCCCCAAGTGAGGCTTATAGGAGTAATAGAGAGTTTTGTAGAGACAATATGGGTTGGGTTTGGCTGAGACAAAGGCTTCTGAGGTGTGGGTAAGGTGGTAGAGATGGGGGCCTTTTATAAGAGGAGAGGTGGGGCACTCTTGGGAAGTTATAAAAGGTTACTTTATTATAAAATGATTTTCGAATTTAAAAGGTCCAAAAGTTAAATATTTCGAGGATAAGCTGATAAGAGTTCTAAATTCACCCATCCAATAGGTTTTTGACATGTGTAGGTCTTATATTTTACATTATCTTTTCATTTTATTTAAATCGTTAAATAATGAGATAATAGCTACATCATCATGGTGTCATAAATAATTTAATTTTTTTAATGTATAAAAATTAAAAAAAATGTCATGATTTAGAAAATATTTTTAGCTTTATAATTACTATTTATAGTCAAATAATATGACTTGTATAACCCCATTTAAAAATTGTTTTAGTAAAACAACTCATGTTTGTGACATTTTAATTTTAACTTTAAATAAAAAGTTTTTAATGACATTTTCCTACCAAAGTGGCTCCATGGGGTCCCCAAGATGACCCATGGATTTTCTTGGTCGTCCATGACACATACAATAAGGTTAAGACATGGTTCAAGGTCATTTCATATTATTAAAACATTATTTTTACCTTAAATTACACTAATTACCTCTAATCGCGATTAAAAACATAAAACTTACTATTCACCAAAAAAATTAATCCCATTGAACCACATTTTATTTCCTAATGACAACCATGATTGTCGGATTTTTGAAATTCAAAACACAGAGGTGGTAAATTTTCATTTAAACGAAAAATCAGTTTTTTAAGTACCACTTAGTGGTTTCACTATTCCTCAAAAATTGAAGATTTTCATAAAAATACCAAAACATCCCCCTAAGATATATTTGATATTCTGAATTCAAAAATGATGTCTATTTTAAAATATTCAAAAAATATAAGTTACATTAATTAATTAAATAATTAATTCCCTTTTTTAGAGAAAATAGCATGTTTTTATGAAACAATAAGTATCAAAAGATTGACACTAGTTTAAGTCCAACATCAAAGTGAAATTAATTCCAACGTCCACTATTGGATTAAATGGTAAAAATACATTCTAATTTAACATTAAAACAAATTCATATGATAATCTGAAAATATAAATAAATTAGATTAAAAATAGGTTTTGAATTAAAATACAACATTTTTCACTATTCATTAAAAATTGAACTTTAACTGAAAAATACCAAAAATTTACACAATGTAAATTTTGATGTCCCGATTAAAAAGAAGTATTTTATTTGGTCCAACAGAATGTATAAGAGTTCCCAAAACTATATTTATAGACATTTCTCCATCAAAAGGTGATAAGTTGACCTTAGGTGAATGTTAGAGTATATATGCCTAAAATTGAATTCTTTTCGTATTTTAAGTCTTTATATATTATTGGATAAGTGTAAAAACAATTAAATAACATATATAATCATATTTTTGTTATTTCTAATCATTCTCGCCAATACAACGGCTACGTGTGAACTACCATTTAAAATAATATTGTTTTATTACTAGTGTGCAACATATGATTTCAAAGAAACGCTTTGTTGTGTATCAGGTACGCTATTGAACATAGAAACCCCTTTAAATTAAAATTAATATTTAATTCGTAAATATTAATAAATATGAAAATGATTTATTATTTATTTACCAGGGATGTTACATTATATATGGATACATTAGTCGATGATGATAAAATATATTATAAGGGGTGATAAATGAACAATTTTGATGATGGAATGTGGGTTTTATATATCTAATTTGAAATGTTATGAGAAAGACTTCTACTAGTGTGGGATGATCTCAACCAGTAGTTTTGATTTATAAGATATTGATGGATGGTTAGGTTGTTTTTCATGTGACCCTAGTTTATTAATGATCTAGCTACGGTCTTCAAATCAGGTATGGTGATAATAGTGGGTGGTTTGAGATTTGATAGTCACTGTTAATTTTTTGTTTGGTTAGTTTTGAAGAAAATGTATTTAATTTTAAAGGATTTTATGTATTTTATATTTAGGTTGGTTCACATTACATTATATATTTCTTAAATAGTGATTTTTATTTACATGTTATCATATTACTCTGGGTTTGAGCCCTTTCATGGCCATTGCAACCACCATAAAATCATAATGCTTTGAATATGGGATTATTAATTGATTTATACTATATAAATTGGTAATTATATTGATGGGTTAGTTAATTTTTAGTTTTTATGTTTCAGGTAAATATTCATTTAATTGGTTTTATAGGGTCTTAAGGTTCGATATCTTGTTCCAATCCACTATTAATATGTGATGAGTCTTTATTAATATATTTCCGAAAAGAATAAACAATATCAATTTGTTTTGAAAATATGAACTTTAATATAAAAAATATATAATAAGATAAAAAATACATCTTTTAAAAATGTAATAATTAATAATTTTGTAGAACTGTGTTGATTCTTTCGTAGTATAAAATATTTATTTTCGATGAAACCATACTTCTCCAAAGTCAATATGATTCAATTATAATTATATTGATTTATATAAATTTTATATTAAAAATCACATGTTACCACAACAAAAAAAATTATATTTTAATTAATAGCCTCAAAAAAGCCAATATACTATAGTTGAAGTTCCAGGGACTAAAATAATGTATGCTCGTATTGTCAACAGAGAAAAGGTCAACACACCTGGGTGTGAGGGATCACAAGATTTAGAAAAACACATCGGGGTTGTCCTTGTTTCACCTTAATAATAGTGTTTGAAATAAATTAGATGTTAAAAAAAATTTATCCTCTTTACTACACACACTTATATATATTCTACATGTATGTCTATAGTTGATATAAAATCCAAAATCAATATGATAGATTTATTTTAATAATAAGATATAATTTTTTTGTATTGTTAAGTAATTATTTCAATGTGAAATATTTTTTTTATCATCATGTATTTATACATGACATCCTTTACCCTCAATGAATACTATTTAATTTTTTGTATCTATTTTAAACATATTACTTTTTCTCAAGTGGAAGTTTCCACTAAATAATAAACATTATATTTCATGGACTTGACTCATATATCAATTGTTTTTCCTAATATAGATTTCAAATATGATTCAAACTAAATATCATGGGTTTCCAAAAAATTCAATATCATATACTATCGGTAATTACTATTATAACCATATAAAATTCATGAATACCATTTTAGATCTATCTCTTTACAAAATATATTTTGAATATTTTTCAATGGATTTAATATGGTTTGGTAAAACCCCATATTGATTTTTTGTGGTTGTTAATATTCATTTGAGTAAGAATGGTTAGTATAATTTAGATATCACCTACATCAATATGTTTTTTTCTTCATAATGATTAAACAACAAATGTAAATAAATATTCTAAAATCAGTCATCTAATTTTATAATATATTTTGAGAACCTATTCTAATATGAACATATATTTTTTCATTTTACCCAATCATATAACCGATAATAATATAATTTATAATTCAATTATCATGTTTTAAAATGATAAAAGTTTCATAAATTATCATGACTAAATATTATATTTTTTATATTTCTATTCTTTTCAAGATAAAATTTTATCAGTTGACATTAAAATAAATATATATAAAGGAAAAAATTTGATTAGGTTGATGAATACTTCATAATCTTTCACCCAAACTGTTTTTTGTTATCAACAAAAATTCATAACACTTAAAACCCTTTAAAATTTTTATTATTCATTATTTTTGCCAATTCATTATTTTTATCATATTTTTTAATAGCAATATTCCTTAAATATTCTTTCATAATTTGAATCTAAATGCAGTTAAATTTATCAAATGAGCCTTTTAAATGTCATATGTGTTTTGAGTATCTTTAATATTTAGTTTTCCACTAAATATTTCATGTTTTTAAAAAGCATAAAATATTTCTTCCTATTTTATATATTGTATAGGTCTAAAAACATATGACTAAAAACATTAATAAATTTAAATGTGTTTGAAAAGTTATATGGAGTTATTAAAACATTATAGTAGAAATTTGAAAATTTTTGAGCTTTTATTGACACAACAGCATGAAATCATTATTATGATATCATTATTTTGGAAATTTAATTTAATGAATTCATCTTTGATAAATTTTCAATACTACCGATATTTTTTGGTGGAATAATATGTGTTCTTCTATAATAATATTTTTTAAAAATAACCGTGGTTTATTATTAGTTTTAATTTTTTTTATTGGTGAAACTACACTCTTAAATGGTATTAAAAATTATTATTTGTTTTTATCATTATTTATAACAATGAAATTGTTAGAAAATAATATTATATAATTTAATATCATTTATTCGATAAAAATTTGAGAACAAATTGTTATTTGATAGACCGTATCATTTTTTAGGATAAATAAATAATATTCTAAACAGAACAAAAATATAAATTATAACACATCGTAATTTTGGAAATCTGGATTTTCATCAATACAAATAATTTTTTTTTTTTGAGAAACAGACCACATTTTGTTTAGATGGAAACACACATGAATCTCTAAGATACACAAACAACACCAAAAAATGATTCTATCAAAAAACAGAAACCAAAAATATGATTCCATGTTATTTAAAATTCCAATATCATCCAATACAAAAGCATAATAGTGGAGACCACAATTGTAGACCCCATGGAAAATATTATCCATGATCTTCAAAGACAACCTATAATAATGTGATTCTATCAGATTCGTAATATCATTAATTTCAAATTTTTTATGATCAACCCAAATAATTCAATGTGTTTTGGAATCATATTATTGTGTGGTCATTTCATTTTAACTATTAATTTTTCTAACACTCTAATGAATCATTCATTAAAAATCATGGTTGGATACTCTTGGTGGTAGGGAGAACCTCATATCTAATTTATTGTATAAACTAATTGATTTTTGAATTTTATCCTTCAAGTTGTCAAATTAAATAATCTAAAAATAATTATATTATTTATTCTAAATGTATAAAACATTATTCTATCTTCATGGGGACAATCAAGAATTGAATAAAATATTTTTTCAATATATAATATTAATTTTTTTAGTGAATTTGAAATTCAATATGGGAATTTCAAAAAAATAAAATAATTTCAATATATGATTCTACCCATTGAAAACCTGACACAACAATCATTATATTAATGTGGGTGATTTGAGACCATTAAATTTTTAATGATTATAGGGAATTGTATTAGAATTGGTTCATTTATAGATTTCGATGAATTCAATTTACTATATTAATTGATTTTTAAATATATGTGGGAGGTGGAATTATTACCATGAATGTTATATCATAATATAATTTATTTCATGTTTTTTTTAACTAAAAATATATGGTATACATTTAAGACATATCTAGTTATTTCATAATATCTATGAAGAAGTCTGTAGAGATAAATAATGATATAATTTGTTTTTTTATTGCTTCTCCAAAATTTATAAATGAACTAATATAAAAATATGAACATAATGGTATGATTAACATGAAATGAACTTTTAAATACTTTAAATGACTATATAAAAAGATAAGTAAAATATATCTTAATGTCATATTTGATTGTGATGTGGATGATTAATATAGAAACATTAATAATTGCACTCATGTGGTTTATTATTATATTTATACTAGTGATTATATGTAGATGTACAGATATGTGACAAATAAGATATATGAAATGGTTTTTATGTAAATATCTATGTAAAGATGTAAACAATAGGATTATTATATGATTGCCTATATATATCAATATTTCTTTTTCATAAATTATTGATATTTTAATCCCTATTATTGTTCACCACATCCTAAAATGAATATCTAAATATATTTTAGTATCCTTTGGGATCTAGATAAACCCACAACATTGATGAAGATATTCAAATATTTGAAAACATACTACCCATATTATTCCCTCATTAATGGTGCATTATATTTGTACTTTTTCTATGATATGGACTTTGATATAGTTTTGGATTATATGTGTTGGAATTATTGAATGATTTTATATGATAAAATGAGAATTGATGATAGTTCATGGACACATAACAATTGGATGTGCTACTAAAATGATTAGTGTGGAAGTGGGAATAAGGTACTTTCATTCTATCTTCCAATAATATAAATACATATAGAATACTCTTATTTTGAAGAGTTATTTTATGTTCTAATGGATTCATAGTTTTATTGATGTTAGAAAAATATGTCTATTAATTAATTTATTCATATAAATATTATCATTGTTTATACATATTAAGATATGTTTATTATGGTGGAATGTAACATGTATGAATTACACTCGTACTTAAAATTTAATACTAATATCAATTTTTAATATAATTTTATTAGGGACCACATTATAGAATTTTATTTTTTGGTTTGTTTTCTCACTAGATATTGTATAATTTTATTTATAGTAGGACAAATTCTAATACCTGGTATTGTCATTTAATGTGTTTATAATTTATTAATATATATAAAAAACTATTTTTATAGTTTTAATTTCATAATTATGATTTTAAATGTTTTATATATTTATTTTATTATTTGATTCTTTCATTTCCTAAGATAAACGAGGGAATTTCCTCTCATATCAGGTTATTCATAAAATCGATGTTTGTGTCCTTCCCATTGGTGACTTGTTAATGAGGAAGATTGTCACTCATGACCTATGATCTAACACTTTTGGATTCCTACTAATGTGGGTTCATGATATATTGGAATTATTTTTAAACGTTTTGGATAAGATTGTGTTTTGGGTTGGAACTAATGTGGGATTGGTTTAGTAATTAAATAATATGAATTGAAAATTGTTTTGGGTGTGTTGTAGATTCAGTAACTGAGAACAGATAAAGAACCTTTTTATTTAATTTTTTCTATAAATAGTCCAATAAAAATGTATAATAATCATAATAATTATTTTTCAGTAAAAAATAAAGTACAACATACAGTTTATTATTTAATATTCCTATATTTTAAATAAATTTTAATGAGGGAAATAAATTTAATTTAAATTTTATTTCTCAACATCACATCCACATCTTCACTACTAATTATTCATTAATAAAATTAAAGACACGTATTGAAGATGAAAACCTCACTCAATTAATTTTGGACTAGTTTTATAAGAGGAAAATGTTATTTATAAGATAATTTACTATGGAGATCATACAGTAGTATTCTTAAAATATTTCGAGTTATAGTGATAGGAGATAGAGTTATAATTTTTGGATGTTGTGATTTTTATTTAAATGATTTCAAAATTAATATATTAGTATATTAAACTAGTTTCCATCATAGTATGTTTTATGAAACTTTGGTGGGTTATTATATATATACATGTTTGTTATGATTCGCAAGCAACATGGGATATGCTAATGTGTCATTTCAACGAATAATTCAAAAAATAGAATCATAGTGAATAAAATCAAAAGGAACTAATATCTATAAAATAAAGGGATTTATTTCTAAAATTATGATGGAGGAATTCATGAAACTCTCATGTTATTCCCTTATCGTATCGGAAAAAGAGGATATAAGGGTATTTTACTTTAAGTGAGAACTATTTGTAGAGATTAACATGCATGTTTAAACCTTTAAATTGGAAAAATATATTCAGTTTTTTATATATGACACGACTGTCGATAATAAACCTCCATATATTGATTTATTTCATTAGATGAATCTTTTGAATTATTTGTGGAGTGGTTTTAAAGGGTAGATTATATATTTATTTGGATGTTCAATTTTATAACCTAAAAGGTCACACCAAATTCACTCCATTTATTTTATATTTTATTTATTATATTATATTGGATGGATTATAATTTACAAACCCACAGGGTATATAATGAGATACTCTAAAAACATCCCATTATAATTTTGTGCAGGTTAAAAATGATTGTTAAATAAAAATTTCAATCTCCTCAAGAACCAGATATATATAAACCATATATAAAACCAAATAATATAGGGACAACATATAAGACCTTTATAACTATTACTAGATGAATTAAATATAATAATAAACAGTAGTTTATAACCCTTTCATCATTTTTTCTACCTATAGAACACATTCTATTTTCCCCTCTATGTATTATCACCATTATATATACACTATAATTAAAACTTCCAAAGCCATAAATATTCTTCATGTCTGTATTCCACTAGAATCGAATATCACCCACTCACAAATTTGACATAGAAAAATACCCCCACCAAAATAAGGATCAAAAATATATATTTTATTGTATTTAAATAATATTCAGCATGATTTGGTCAACTGAACCCACATATTTTTAGAATAAGATCATAGAAAACATTAAGGAACTAAATATTCATGTGATAATTTTATAGTGGGTATGGATAAGAAATACTTTTATAAAATGACATAATAGTTGTTGGTTTTTAGTGAATTTTTCAAAAAGCGCCACTAAATTTGATTATATTTATTTTTATTAAATATAGAGAAACAATTTACAATAAATTGACCAAATTTATTTTAAAAATAATATGTAAATATGTGCTGATTTTATTATGGATTAGAAAAATATTAATGAATCAATATCCATAAATACTACCACACATACCCCCTGACTTGAAACCTCTCCAACTAAACCACCAACAACTATCCCATTTTCCTAGGTCCCTTATCTAAATAGCCCCAACCACTTCTCCCATTTTCCATCATTCTCCTACTTTGAGACTCCAAATTCAAAATATATCATTACCCTCTTCTTCCCATGACCCTGACCACTATCATACCACTTTTACATTTACATTTACCTAGACCCTCATAATCCATGACCACCAATTCAACTAATAGACTATCCTCAATGAACTATCCTTCACAGCATCCATTTTTTCATTTTCTAGTCCTCATCATCATCCAACCCTCATATTACATTCCTCCCCCCTTGACATTTGACCATTGTGGTTATGAATAATAACACTTTTTATATTATGGTGTTTATATTTTAAATATTTTATGTTTCATGTTAGACTCCATCGAAAAAATTTCATGTAGGCTGTTTAGTTAATCAGTTAATGATCCCACCATAGTGAATGAAATTGTTTGGTGAATCCTTCTATATGTTCTCTTCCAACAAATCGCACATACTTAAATACTATAAATAAATAATGATATAAAAATATATTAAATCTATATATATTTATAAAAAACATTACAATGGGATAAACTCACATCCCAAATTTTTTACCTTGATTAATTTCTAAAAAAATTTATACATATTTCCTAATTTTTTTATTTTTTTATATCTATTGGAATTATATATAAAAATCAATTTATTCATTTTTTTAATAATAATTTCATTAATGGTAAATTTTTAATATGTTTTGAAATATTATATAATTATTCATAAATCATAAAAATATTCTTTATATGATTACATAAAAATGTTTTTTTATTTCATATTATTATAAACCTTTTAATGTACATTATTGATCGTTTAATTTTTTTTCATGATTTTGATTAATTAGTGATTTCATATCAACATAATATTTTTCAAGACATTATTTCATATATAGTAATGAAAAAAATTAATTTTACTTGTTATAGTGGGAATATATATATCATTTTCTTAAAATGTGTTGGGAGAAGAGTTTTAATCCTATTTGTATGGAAAAAATATTCACTGATAAATTTTGAAACACGTTGTATTATGAAAATGGAGTGATATATTTTTAGGGATATATATTTGAAAATAAATTTTATAAGGTATTTATAAATTTCCATGTAATTATTGTAAAAAAGAAGATCGTTGAATAGAAACATAGTCTATAAGAAATATATATTTAAAATTTCTGACTCAATATGTAAGTTGAATCATGAATTTACAATTGAACGTTACAGAAATTTAATCTACAAACACTCTTTTCAATGAAACCCCAGATTATATAGCATGGGGGATTTCAGTTCAAAATATGATAAAAGAAGCATTTGGATTTGAATCAGATACTAAAATATATTATAACAGTACATGAAATGTTTTAATTGATCCTAATTTGGTTCATTATACATAGAATTTTAGGAATGAAAAAATAGATTTTATGAAATAGTAGATGATGGCAATGAGTAATTTTAGGAAGGGTGTTATGTATACATAATGTTGTTTTTGTTAATTTTTTATACTATATCATGTGTCTATAGGGAATTATTGACAAAGTAGTATCTATTATTTTTAGGTGATACGACTTTAGTGCGGAATCTATTATCCTCGTGTAATTTTATGAGACATGATTGAAAAATAATTTTGGAATGATTCTAAAACATATAATAATTACAAAATAATTTCACACTTTATTAGGTAAAATTTATGATAAATAAAATTGTGTAATATGTGATAAATATTGATATAGATCAATGACATTTAGTAAGAGTATAAATGAATAAAACACCATGTGAAACCTTAATATGTTGATTACTGTTATGTTATTTAATTAATTTCATATAAAATTATTCGTTAAAATAATAGTCTTTCCTTCAATTATTATATACAAATTAATTTAAAATGATTTGGAATATAACAACGTAAACACGATAAGATATCCAAAAAATATAATGTCACTGAAGGTGTTTTATTCATTTCATAAAAAAATTCCTAGTATTGATGGACTCTTTTAATGATATTCACTAGTTATAGTATTACCCTTGTCAATACATTATTTACTAATTATTAATAATTTATAATAGTTTTTATCCCCTATTATTAATCACTATATATACATATTATGAATAATTATATGATTATATAAAATTTTATTCCACAAAAGAAAATTTGGGGAAATGACATAGATTTATACCTTCATCCTGTAATAAAATAATTTTGGGAATTATTGGATGATAGCATCAAATCATTTTATTCGTTAATTAATAAAAAAGTATAGTTTTTTTATATTTTAATGGGGTAAATGTTAACATTCATATATACAAATATTATCCAATTGTAGAATAAATAAAAAATTTCATATCCAATTCCATATTTTTTTTGGACCACAATGATTACATTATATAAGGAACCATTAATTTAGGGTTCATTAATACTTTAATGATGCATCTCATAAATTATAGTTTAACATGAAAAAAATCATTTTAGATTCTGAATTTAGAATGCCCTTTCATGTTTTTTGTAGTTTAAAAAATAACGAGACAATTAATACATATCACTATAGAATATTAAAAATATAACTAGTATAACAATGTGGGAAAGTATATGAAGTATAATATCTACTATTTTTTGATAACAATAGTAAAAAAATGGGTAAATTGTTTAGAAATCCTTATAAGGGGTTTAGTTTTGTAGTTTTAATTCATGAAATAATTACATTTGAGATGAAATTATATGATAATTCAATTTTAAAAAAATTAAATGAGTGAGGTAAATTAATGGGTCATCATAATGATAATAATAATTTGGATGATTTAAAAATATAGAATGGTTAATGGGAAATGGGAATGGAATTTACATTTACGGTCATTTATCAAAAGAAAATATTAATTATGGACTATCTCATCCTTCATTAAAAAATATTAATGTTCCATATTGATATTCATTTAAATTTTTATTATCTTTTTCAAAAAATACAATAATGGTCAAATAGAATTAAAATTAATTATTCACATATTCAGATGGGGTTTTTCTTACAATAACATTTCAAAATACATTACATGTCAAAATTTTCATGTTTATATTTAATTTTTAAACCCTATTCAGAGTTTAGTATGGAATATATCTAAATATTTATAATCTTGAAAACATCATGTAACAATTTCTTTAACACTCCTTCATTTTGAGATATTATTTCCCCCTTAATTTTTTACTTTAATGGATACTTTGATAAGTAATTTTGTTTAGAAGCCTACAATTATTTTGTTGGTAAACTATAAAGTTGGGAATCCAATTTAGATTTATTATTATTTTATTTTATTTTCACTAATGATTTCAGTTTCAATAAACCATTGTGTTAATATTTTTATTATGTTTTTTTATCCAATACATACATAATTTTAGTTGATATGTATGGAATAATTCAAAAACATAATTCTCTATTATTGAAGATAATATTGCAAAATAGGGTATGAAAATGGTCTTTAGTTATTTCGATGGTATTCATACTAGTTCCAATAAAACATTTCATGTATACCACGTTTATATGAAATATCATTCTAAAAAACAGTCATTGATTTTTCAAATTGTACAATGACCAATTTGTAATTGATAGAATTCTACAATAAAAAAATTATTATTACTACATCTACATAAATATGTTCTATTTAATAGTCTAATGTCATATTAATTTTTGGGAAAATTAAAATTTTAAACAAATAGATGAATATTGGATATATAATAAGATGAAATGGAATTTTAAAATATTAATAATGGGAATAAAAATGGTTTTCCAACTGTAAAATTATATTCTAAGGTTTATAATATTGAAGTGTATTTATTTTGTTTATGATGAAAAATAATACCTATATATTTTCTTATGTATAATATTAATGTTGATAATTAAGCTACAATGACAAATTATTTGGTGATTTTTCATTTATTTCCACTAAGGTACCCTAAGATTGTTTATTACTATTTTATGAATGGACTCATATTTTATATAATTAATCCTAGTGATGGAATACAAACAAGAAATGGATGAGCATTTACACATGTTGATGATGGATACTATGAACAAGTTGATGGTATATTAAAAAATATATTGTATTGATAATTTTCTGTTATCTAATTCAAATTCATATTAGTGAACTATGGTTGTGGTATAACAAAAAAATCAATAAATATTTCATTTTTTATCATCAATAAAATTATATTTATTTATTAGAATATTTATATTCACCCATTTATATTGTACTCATTGGGTATGATGATTTTTTATTTGGATTATGATGTATATGAATGTTGGAGTGTTTGGTAAAAATAAATATATGGAAACGTATGTTATGTGTAATAAAGGTCAATTAAAACTAAAAAAGTCAAAAACCACCACCATCTTGTCATGTTCTAAAAACATAATTTTAAAATTTTTAGATTTAATTCCAATAAAAATGTTATCAAATTTTATTAATCCAACACATGTAACAGCAAACTAAAATAGTTGATCATAGACATACCCATGGACCATTTTAATATTAGTGCCTTTGAGAATTCAGAAAAACTCAATCAATATGAATATGTCAATACATTATCCATTTTCACACAAAATATTCTATTAATAAATATCTTATTTCCCCTTTCAATGTAAATTCTATTTCTTTAACATTGAAATAATTATATTTTCTACTCAATCTTTAGTCCTGTGAAAAATTTATTACATTAATTGGATGAAAAAAAATATCAGATATTTTTACAAAATTATGAACAAGTTAATCTAGTGAAAAACATCAGGAAGACATAATATTTTTAATTATCTATGTTATTCTTTTATTGAATAATAAAATAATATTTACTTTTATATAATAATTTTTTCTCAATAAAAGAACAAAAAATTTAAAATATAATCCCTTGTATGAATGTTAGAAAATTATATTCACAATTTGTGTCCACTAATTTATGAAATATTTGTATTCCAATAAAACCCATATGATAAAACAATTATTATAATCCCTTAATAAATATAGTTAGTAAAACATTGGTAACCCAATTCCATAGAGTTCTATTTCATAAATCTCAATTGTATAAGATATATTTGTCTCACCCATTCGTATAAGCGATTTCGGGCGCACCCATTAATATAATAATTTTTAGTATTGAATATTCATATATGTTTTATCAGGACACCAATCCTTATCTATAATTTTAAATTATCATATCATGAATTAACATTTTATTCATTCACATTTTCATCATTAATCACATAAAAATATTTTGAACCCCTATGAAAAACACTTTAGATATAAATATACAATTTCAATTTGAAAAACAATTTTCCAAAAAAATATTACAAGAAAAATTTGAATAATGGATTATATTTGAATAAAACTTAGAATCAAAGAAAATAATAAAAAATTGACATATTATATGTGTCTAGAAAATAATTTAACGTTTTTTATGATAAAATATAATGTTATTTTGATATTTTGTAATAAAAGGAAAAAATATCGTATATAAATAATAAAGAGTATCATTTTGAAATAATTTATATGAAATAAAAAATTATATTAAATATAATTTATTATTAATTTATAATTCATTTATATCCATATATATATTCATAAACGTTTTTATAAATATTGACATGTTTGAAAAATATTTTGAAAATAAATATTTAAAAATTTTAAAATGAGTTATCCAATTAATGTGTCTATTATGAAGACATTGAATCAACATGTACAGAATCTAACATCATAAATTGTAAAAATATATTTATTATTAATTGAATAAATATATTATTCATTTCTATAATCCTATTATTTTATTTTTTTCTATTTAATATTCAATTTTTTAATTATTTATAATCTTGTTGGATGCTTTGATGATATTCATCTCATATATCAAAAATGAATTTGGTAGGTTGAATACTGTTAATGTTATAAATGATCCAAAATAATAATAATAACAAATACGAAATAATTATTATTATTTATATTTAAAAAACATTATAATCAACCTTGAAATGCATATAAAATATGAATCACATTGCATAGTTGAGATGGTGGTCCACCCATACACATAAACGACATTATAATGCTCTATTGATGGAATTTTATGAAAATATATGATATAATATATTTCATTAAAGATATAATTTTTACTATTCAAATACATATATACATTAAATCAATCATAATAAATATATGATAGAGGTGGTGACGGAAAAATAGTTACATCAATTCATGAGCTGATAGACCACCTTAGATATGAATAATGGTTTCATTTCCTAATTGATAGAAGAAAAATATGTATTCTTGTTTTTTAAATTATAAAAATTATATATATATTTATATATTTTATATACATATGTTATTATATAAAAATTGAAATAATTGTGTTTATAGATATAGAAAAATAAATAAATCTAAAACATTCTATTATAAGTTATTCCTATTCTTTGGAAAATGTCATTTTAATTACATCATATGACTCCAAATTCATGTATTATTCCAAAAAAAATATAATATTTATCAATTATAAAAATTTTAGGAATGTATTTGGGTAGGTTTTTTTATTGAGAATACATTCTTAAAAGGATTCTGGTAGAGTGTATATGAGGTTCATTTTTATGTTTTGTGAGGGGTACTCATGGAATTACGTAATGTATTACGTTATTATGAAATAATATTATTGTAAATTTGAAACCAACTTTATATATATATAAGATATTATTATTGTTGGTTTATCACACATTATATATTAAAATTTATAATTTATTAGGTTTTGGTGTTACCCTAATCATTGTGATTTACCCCCACCCATTAACCATTTTCTTTATTTTGGTGGTATTAAAATATTTATAGTATCGTGATCATGATAGTTAATAAAAAAGTATAAATGAATTTTAAATGTGTCATGGATTATATTTTCAGTATATTCCATCCAAATGGATAATAATTTTTTATTAATATATTTAAATCAGGTAATGAAATGTTTTTTACTATATAATATCATTTATGTCAATTTTTGAATTATTCATTTAAATTTACAATATTTTTATCTTAATTATAATGGTATTATAATATATAATTTTAACATAATCATAATAAGAAATATATATCTATAAAATCATGGGACAATATAACTCACTCCAATAATATTACATTTTTTTTAAATCACATAGTTTAATACTACACTGCTTGCTAATGAAATATACCAGCATTGTATATTCTATTAGGGAAACAATATAATCCATAAATATTCGAAATAAAATAACATAATAAAAATATTTTTGTTATTAAAAAATATCATATATTATTAATTCAATAATTTTTTTTCCAAGGTGATAATATTAGTTAAATTTGAAAATAAGAGAATGAAATTTTAAATTTTCATCTAATTATAATAACATATATTTAATTTACAAAAAAATGGAACACAAGTTCCATAACATTGAATATGGGATGTCTATTTTTAACCCAAAATCATAAAAAATTTAAAAATATTTTTATAATTACTTTTAGTCCATGTCATGTAATTTGAAACAATAATTGCATGGTTTTCTATTATAAAGGTGATTAATATTTCACTCTATTTGTGTTCATAATGAAATAAATATAATGAAACAATATATAAAATATATAACTAAAAATTATAAATATAGATTAAACAATTTATCCTTTTATTTTTATTAATATATTAACATATTTTGTTATAAAAACATAAAACGGAATGAAAAACAATTTTTTTAAATGTTTTATTAAGTGTAATAATGAATACATCCCAAAATCATGTATAGTGATTATTCACATAGACTGAAGAATATAATTTATAATTATAGAACAGTTTTATTAATTTAATATCCAATTAAATTCATATAGGGAAATTTAAATTAATGAAAATTATAATTTAATGAAAATTTTTATTTTTCAGTATTCACTATAAAATATAATTTATCAATAAAACCAAAACCTTTCAAACATATCGAATTATGATATTCTTGTTCATATATTTTATAATTTTAATAATATAATACTACTAAAATATTAATTAATTTTCTATAATATTTTACCACCTTATTATATAAAAATAAACGACGAAGAAGTGTATTTTTATCATAAAATGTGTACACTATAAATTTAGTTCTTATATCTAATAAATTAATAATGAAATTTTAATTATATATAAAATTTATCTATATATTTCTTTTTTTAATTAGTCATGTTAATTACAGAAAAATTAAAATATTGGTTATAACAATCCTATAATACTTTATGGTTCGTTTACAATCGTTTTAGAGTGTGTCATTCCCTAGTAGATATATTGATTTTTATAAAATATCCATATATTTAAATTTCCCAACATTTAATAATTTATTTACTCTCAATATCAAATTGATATCATTGACGAAAGGTTTGTAATTTGATAATACTTTTGTGGAAAACACATATCATCAGAATGTGAAATAATAGATACTCTTGGAATTAATAGAAGGGAAATATGACGGTCACCTAGAATAAGACATAATTAGGCTATCAAATAGGTTGAAATTAGTGGAAAAGGAAAATATAAGAATGGAATAAAATTTTAATATCCAACTAATAATTTAGAGTGATGTTGGAAAAATATCACAATATAGTGAATAATAATGATAATGTTACTGATCATTAAAGCATACATCAATGTTGTGTGAAAAAGAAATATTGAGTCATATAAATGATGGTACTATGATATAGTTTTTGCTTCAATATCCTTTTCTAGTATTTTGATAATTCCATTACTATATATTCTCAAAATATATGTAAATAAAATTACACTATTGACATAAAATCCATAAACATAATTTCACACTTTCATTGCACGTTTCAAAAGGATTCCACCATTAACGTGTATTTTACTCTAAAATTTAATTATCTGGATAATCATTTCATAACTAAATCATTAAAAAAGATATATAACATATTCAATGTTAAAACAAACATGTTATTATACTTATATGTAATCATGATGAAAACCAAAAAAATTATTAATAGATAATATAATTTCCAATGTTAATAAATGTTCATATAACAAAATAAACAATTAATTTAAAAATCTAGTATAATAACACCCAATGAAAAATTAGATAAATTGATAAATAAATTTCCATTAATTTTTTATAATCAATAATGAAAATTTTAATAACCCATAATTAAAATTATTTGATCACATAATCTTCCAAGATCAATTAAATATTTATCCCCAAATAAAATTAATATATTATAAATTTTTACAGGCAAATATTTATATTCCCATATCATTTCATATGTAAAATATTTTTTCTACTTCATTAAATAACATGAATCACCATAAATACATCATTAAATAATATATACATACACAATATAATTCTAATTTTTTTACCAAAATAATAATCCTAGGTTATCAAAATGTATTTCTAGTTTCCTACATCATATGTTTTACAAAACATAATATACTTATTCAAAAATAAATTAAATTAAAATTTCAAAAAAAATTACATTCAAATACCATGGTAGTCTATTTAAAGAGTCATATATACCTAACATGCAATAACTCTATTATTTTTACTAAATAGGATTACCTCGATATCAAATAACATTTTAACCAAAATTTCATACATAACTATTAAAATTATTTCCATATAATGTAATGATAATATACATAATATTAAAATTTTAATAAAATTCATACCAAACCCAATGGTTATTTTAACATATATGTCTCCCCAAAATAATCAAAATAATCTCAATCTCCACCCAGTTAAAACCTCATTGTTTGTTTTATGCCATTAATAATATGATCAATATTATATGTATAAATCAATGATGGTAAAAAAATCCCATAATTAACCTCACATGGAAACATCATAATTTATAATGTTTTCTAAAATAATCCTAAAAACCCAAATATAATAGCCTTAAACCCACACTCTAAGATCAGGTGATAAGGACATAATCATTGCATGTCTTTCTTTGATATAGATAAAAATTAACAAATTATATCCATCCAATATATATAACATCATTCTAAAATGATGAATCATATACAAAATCAATATCAATTTTTTTTTTTATGAATTTGGAAGAACTCTATCAATGTTAAAACAGACTAATAGTATCCATTTGTACTATAAAATATTTTCTTTATAAAAACAAGAATTATTCATTCAAGGTAACATCATTATACGAAAATCAAACTTTATGAACTATTATACACTTCCTAATTCAACATGAATAATCATTATGGGATTAGGAAAATAGAAATATCGTTCTGAGGGAGAAAATTATGAAATCTCTATGTATAGTGAAAATATGAAATATAATAAAATTAATACTTTTTCCATGATATTATTTGAAATTATAAAATAAATTATGTCGACATGGAAAATATAATTTTTCATTATGTTAACACCATTAGATCTTTTTAAAACCAATAGCACCCCTTTTAAGAAATGTATATGATCGTATTCATATCCTTTACTCACAAATAATGGAACAAAATAGGGCCTCATTATTTCCACTATTGAAAACACTATGGTTACCTCTACAATTATTTTATATAATGGTAATGAAAATCACCCTATTCATTAGAGAACTATATTTTGGCTCACCTTCCATATATGCTTTATTGGGATCACAAGTTCATGTAAACAATTTGATGTTCATAATTTGTTATAAACTATGTTAGGGTCACAAACCATCATATAAAATAGTGATGTACATTAACGTGAATAAAAAAATTAATACTTTCCCATTTTCAACATTATATACGTAAAAATACTTTTAGGTACATATGAAATAAACTTTTTTGATATAGAAAGACCATTTTAATTTTAAAAAATATTTTGAAAACTATCATTCCTTGATAAAAGTCAAGAAGGGTGTCACCTTGAAGAAAAATTTGGGATTATAATGTGTTTAAAATATAAAATAATATTTTTATTGCTCGTAATTAACATTTATTCCATATACATTAATATTGAAATTAAATTTAACCTTTTGTAATGAATGTTATAATGTACAAAGTAAATTTTATAAAATGATTTAATTTTAAATTTTCTATAATAATATTCAAATGCCTAAAAATGTACTATATAACTAATTTATGGCCACAAATATATGTCTATAAATGATGATACGAATATGGTCATAGAATAAAATAGTTTTTAAATTAATCTATATAACATTTAAAATGAGGTTCTTAATTAACGTGTGACTTAACGCGAGCCCGATACATCACATGAGTAATTTTTCATCATGAGTAATATGGATATTTTTAGTATCTACTTATCATAGAAACATATTCATTCTATTTAGTAATTTATTAGATTTATTATCACATTATATGAAAGAAAATAATTGTTAATGATAATGTCTTATGTTTTGATGAAATTTACCTTGTATTTCCATCATTATATTTGTAGGTTAAAAATTATGAATATATAAATTATTACATAATTTATAGAATAATAAACACTAAATAATAATCACTTTCTCATTTAAAATAATTTTCTAATGATCTTAAACTTTCATTTGAGTTAGAAGAATTACATCGCTTCTTGGAAGTTGTAATCTAAATTTTCGTATGAATGACGTTATCGTTTTCCAATAGATGAAAATATGAAGAGTTAGATGACATATTAACCTTTTAAAATATATATATTTTCCAAATATAACATATAAATATATATATAAATTATATTCATTAATATAAATATTATTTGATAGGTGGTATTAGAAACAAAATACATTGGTTCATGAGGTGGTAGTAATCTATACACATGAATGAAGGTTTCATTTAAAATATAATAGATGGATGATTTATACAGTTAAAAAAATAACATAATGAAATAAAATTATATTTACATTACTAATTGTTTTATTTCACAATATCTTGATGCCTTTTGAATAAGGTATAAAAATATATAAAACTAAAACATTCAGTTAAAATCGATACATGTTATATAGAAAACCTTATTTTTGTTATAATTTGTTCACTCTAAATATGAATTACTAACTGATATATGACCGCTAGAATTCATATAGTCATTTAAAGAGGGTTTACTATTATAAATTCTCTAAAATCTAGTTCTTAAATGGTTTTGGGATGATTATGGATGATTTTCCCTCATAGAAGTGAGTGGTGGGGCACTCAAAAATTTATATAAAGTACTTAATTAATATAATTTAATCTTTTGTTCATGTATACCTATATATATATATAATATATGATTAATATATTTTAAAATACTCTAATCAAATTCAATTTTTGGATGTGTAGGTGATTTTTTCAATCATATCTCTAATATTTATCCACTTTTATCCATATTGATATCTATCATAGTATTAATTGTTTTACAAAGTAATGGTGTAGAAACTAACAATAAAATGATAAGGGACACATATATGGACTAGTATTGGTATTTTTAATAATAACCCATTAACATATCTCAATAAATGTATTTTATTAAGATTAAATTATTTATTATTTTATTATTTTTTATAAAATAACAATAAATCCCTTTTTTGGAACAATTAATATATATTAATATTATATTTATCAAGATAAACATGGAATAAAAATATCAATAAATAAAACAATAAAAATGTTTAATATCTGTAAGAGAAATTATTGGACAATATCACTGGAATATACCACATTACATTTTTAGTTTTTACAATCTTTTTCTCAAATTTTCTTTTCCTTGTATAAAATTTAATCAGCATAACATAATAATTTAGGGATTTTTTATCATCACTATTAATTATAAATTATCTACAATAACAAAAATATTTTCATTATGTTCAAAATAACAATTAATAATCAATCAAAAATTATTTTAGCAATAATTTAATCATATAAATTTAATTTGAAAACATGATATTTCTTTTTTTTTTAAAATTCATTATATAAAATAATAAATAAGGCACTGTCAATGAAAATTTGACAACAATATTTCCATAACATAGAATATTAAATGAATATTGATATTATAAACACATAAAATAAATATAATAAAAATGTTTGAGTTATTTTTATTTTGTATCTATCTCCCCTTGGTATTTGAATTTTCCTTTGTTCATGCTTAGGTGGGGTTCTCCCATATTCTTCCCTAGAACTCTGTGTGGCGGTTAGAATTTTTTAGGTATTTTTCTTTTTTTATTCAAATATAGTTCTTACCCTTTAATATATATTTGTAATTTCAATAAAATGTGATTTTTTTTTTGTTGGATAGTCCATGGATCATGGTTGGCACACAGTTAGTAGTAAATGTGCGCCTTCCCTACGTAATTGCAATATAATTGTAGGTTAATGCAGTATAAAGCCCACGAAAAGTACATGGTCATGCTCCTTATCCTATAAAAAATTTGATAGGAAAATATTACATTTAAAATAGACCATATAGCTTCCAAAAAATAAGAAATAATGTGTATATTATCAGTGTGGTAGGTGTCCACTTCCTAAAGGCAGTCACACGGTCCCTGTAGGGTTTGAAAAACAACAAGTAATAACAGTTTAGCCTACCAAAACATTACAATTGTGGGGTTATTTTAACTATACTCCTGCTTTTTACCCACATAACCCCTTATTTCACCCTTCCTTCAGGATTGGAAAACCTATCCAAGCCACCCATTCTATCCTGCACCCTCAGTGCATTATTTTTAGATTTAATTGGGTGGTTATTCCTCAATTCATCATGTATGTGACCCCTATCTAATTCTATCAATCTATTATAGAGTTTATTCATTTTTTATTGGGCTTCCATTTCAGTATTGGCTAGGGTTCCAATAATTAGGGTTCAATCATTATTTTTTTATTTATATCTTAATTTTTTGTTCGATCAAGCCTCGTTGTGATGTGATATATTTGTGATTGGGGATTCAAACCGATGTTAAAAGATTATTATAGGATAGGTAGGTGGTTCCATGAACAAATATTATTATATTAATTTAATATTCAATGTGGAATTTATAAATAAATTCTATGGGTTAATTATGTCATCTTAAAGGTATTATTTCGCTGTTTCACATGATTATGTGGTTTAAATAAATCTTATAAAAGGGAAATAGTTTAGTTGTGTGTTTTACCTTTGTGGTGTTTTGTGAAAATGTTTTAATGCTTGTTTTAAGGGTGTAGATCATGTTTTAAAAGGATCATAAGCTAAGAATGTGTTAAAAGTTGTATTATTAAAGGAAATATATTACATTTTCATTTTATATTGTTCTTCCCATTTAAATATGAATTTCTATTTATTTTAATGATGTTTAAGTTGTTTTAAAAATGATAATATATTTTTTACTATTTTACAAATGGGCTCACCCTATAAAATTTATTTATCAATAGTATTATTTTCTTCTATTTTATAAGGGAAAATTATGATTTTTTGGCGATGATAAATGCCTCAAATTGGTTTTTTGTGTTAATAAAATAAGGAAAAATATTATTTTTATGAAAAAGTGTGGTTGCAATGAAATTATTGTAAATTGGTTTTGAAATTGGTATGTTGTTTGATTTGTGAACATGAATTGTGCTCATTGGTAATCCCATGTATCTAGGTCGGTAGACTAGAACTAGTTTGCTAGTGATATGGAAGTGGATTGTCCCAGTTTCCCTTTGATGGATAGATGATTAAAACACTAACTAAACTTTGATGCTGATTTATCACTTCTATAATATTGGATGTTTCGCCTCACTAGTGGATCGTTTATAATGACGCTAGAAGTAGTGGTTATTATATAATGTTGAATAAGGGTACGAGGTTCTAATTAATCAATCGAGAAAGATTGACCATAAAAATTAACCCAGTGTGATCAATTGATACTTTTGTGATGCAGAAACATCTTTAGTAATATAGAGTACCTTGATAGTAAACGTTTTAATGATATTTTACTCTATTTCATGTTTATTAAAAGAATGGTTCTCCTTAAATGGTTCTATCTAAAAGTGGTTCTCCATAATAATGTTTTCCATGAAATATTTTCAGTGATTCATTTTATAAAAATGAACATGTATAATTTTGATTCAAGTTTGAGGAATGGAATATTTTAATTTTGGTGGTATCTGAATGAGAATTAGATTACACCCTATATACAACTTTCAGTGTATGTGGACCTTGTGATCTATTTGGAATTGATAATGAGGGGGTGTACTGTGATAGAGGTTCAGGTTTATTTATGTCTATTTTATGGATCTTGTTAGTGGTGGTTTGAAGTTGTTACAACTCTCATTACATGGAAGTTTGGGATGGAGTTATAGTTTCCTTTTTTTAGTCCATTGGGGATTTTATCAAAGGTTATAAACATTAAATTTGGAAAATGGTTGTTCTTTGTTGGTTGTACTTTTTTAGTTTTGGTTTATTTTTTATTATTGATTTTTTTCTTTATTTAATTTGGATTAATCATTCATAGGTTGTATTTTCGTCACCTTGGAACTAGTTTCCATCCTCTAGGGATTGAGAATACCATTTGGTCTCTACCATAGACCGGGTCTTGTGTCATATCAAATGGATTACCCACATGGTACATGTGAAAAATTGTTTCCTATTATGTTTTTCTCTTTTGGGATAGGTTCATTGGGGAAGAGTCTTGGTATAATGGAGCTATGAGTCTAGGGATGTCATTTTCTGGTTAAGAGTATGGTGCCTTTCCAGAACCCCTCATAAAGGGGCTCATGTCTCCATGGTAATTAATGTTTTATTTGGGTGGTTTTTTTCTTGGGATTATTCACTTCTTGGAAAATGAAATGTTAGTTCATCCAATTGTCTCAGTTATCTATCAAGAATTATAAATCTATGAGGATCTTGGGACATGGTCTTATAACACACTTTTTTATGGTGGTGTGACTGTAATATGACCACCAACCAAATGTCGGAGTCAGCCATTAGCACTAGTTTATTAATGAATTTACTTGTATCTCCTTGGGTTCTGAAAATTATTTCAATCCCCTTGTTTGAAGCATCTCTTGAATTTTCTATGTCCTTGTCTTGGTGAAAGTGATATTTTGATGTAAGTGGGTATCACAGTGTTTTGTATCTGTTAGTTATGTCGGTATCACGTTATAGTTTCGTGGGGAACCCGAAAAGGAATTTATATTTAGGGATTTTCATTGCGTGACTATGACACAAGAGATACTTCATGGAATAGAGAATCAGCCATATGTCCTAGAGTAAATTTTGTAGGAAGCCAGGACCCCTAGGGGTTTGTTGGACAAGGTTTTAAATTTCTATCTCTAGTAATGATAATGGTGATATTCTAAGCACCATGTATAGCTTTTTTATCCATAGTGGTCCCATTTGGTGGATAGGTGCATGTTGAAATAATCTCTAGGTTATGAACACATGGATGGGGTTGTTCCACTTTGAGTGTATGGAGGTGTGGTTGCCTCGTTTTCATAAACCTCGGTACTTGTTCCCTTGTGGGTGACAGTCCCCATGTGTTTATTCAAGTATCATCAGCCTTGTAGGTTAGTCTCTCTTTTGGTTGTGCGTGGTAAAAAATGGTCATACCCATTGGGAATGGCCATGTTTTTTTGTTTTCATTTGGGATTGGAGATCGTTCAATTGTATACCTTGCAGTGGGTGTTGGATTTGTGTGGGGTCTCTCATGCCAGTCTGTACTAGTTGGATAAAATAGTCAGTTCTGGAGGTGGGGAGACCCACCATGGGTCTCATTGATATTTAATAGTGATAAATTGATGTAGTCCTATTTCTTGGGTTGGGGATTCCCTCGTGGCCTCCATGTGATTGATATTCTGGTTCCTACCCGGATTTTACTTTTCTTCTTATATTGGGGAGTATGTTAAGAAAAATACATGTCGGTGATTTGGATCCATTCATAGTGTTGGATTGGTGGTTTCAAATCATGTTGGGAGCTATCAAACCATAAGTTCATTACTTGGGAACATGTTGTTATTGAATCATACTCAATGTTTTTGATGAAACTTGTTTGTGGGATAATTCACTGGGATGTTGGTTGATCGTGTTTTCTTCATTAAGGAATGTTTTTTTGTTTTTGTTTTGTAATGCCTAAGCTCATTGGTTTGAGAGGTTTAATTATGTGTTGAAAGAGTTACTTTCATTTGATCAATTATTTGGAGGTGTTATATCATTTGTGGGTGGGTGGAACATAACGGGGTGTTAATTTTAGTCTCCCGAGTTTAACTTCTAATGTTATTTTCCTTCTTATAATGTACTTTCCCTCTTTTCCTTCTTTTTCTTCATGAATCCCCTTTCGATAAGACATATTACAAGTTTATATTTTCAAATAAAACCATGGGATTGATTTTTGAAGGTGGGAAAAATTATGGTTGGAAGTATTTTAACACCAATGATCTTTAATTTACCATTTTCCAGCTCATTTCATATTATCAGTTATTCTTCCCAAGAACCATAGGTGATGGGATTATGTATTGAGGTATTTTAAATTTTTATTATTAACATAGTTCTTACCCTTGAGTCTCCCATCTAAATTTCATGAACATGGAAATTTATTGTTGGGTAGTCCATAATGCATGATTGGCACATGATTAATAGTAAACATGCACCTTCCCCACATAAGTGTGTGGTAACTATCGATCATGGAAGTAGCTACTGCATGACTAGTACCCGATTTTTTACCTTATCCTAGTAACCATGTTGTACGTTAGGGTCATGGATAGAGGTGAGTGCATGGATTCTGCATGGAAAGACAGATCATATTGATTAACTATATTGCAGTTTTCACCCTTGGTAGAGGCGGTCTCATGGTCACCACACTGTATGAAAAACTATTTATACTCACCATGTGGCCTACCATCTCATTGAACTATTGAGGTTATTTTCAATCTCATCCTAATCAAAACGCATATAACCCCTCATTTATCCAATATATTATAGTTTGAGACCCTTGGCACGCCTCCACCTCCAACCTCATCCCTTTAGACTTTGAGTTTGAGCCAGATTCAGGTTTTTCTTCATTTATTCTAAAAGAATGTTTTGTATCTCTAATTCCTTATCTCTGTTTTAGGGTTCCTTCATTCTTTTCATGGGGTTCTTTTTCTCTAGTTCTAGGGGTTTTAATTTATAAGAATAATTTATGAATATTTTTTGATGATATTCTTGTGTAGGGTCAGATCATTCATCCTTTGGGTGCATTAGAGTTGTGCCTGTGGATTCACAATAGTTTTAAGGTAATCATGAAAATTAAGTAGGTGGTTCCATGCTCTACCATTATTAGATTAATTTAATATTCTTTTTTGAATTTATAAATATGTTCCATGGTTTAATTGTTTTTAGTAGTTTTCCAATATTATGTAATGGGAATGAGTTTTATAATTGAGAATATCTAGGTTTTGTGTGTGTTCATTTATTTGGAGTTTCATGGAAATTTTTTAACTGTTGTTTGACTATTAATGATCATTTTTTCAATGTTTATTAATATAAGAATGTGTTGAAAATGGTATTTTTAAAGGAAAATGAAATATTTTGGCATGTTGATATTATTGTGATGCATTGAATATGAATGGGTAATTGTTTAAAAAATGAGATACACTTTCTCAAAATGATATTAGCTTGGTTATGATTTTACAATGGGAATCAACATATTGAATTGGTTGATCAATAGTGTGATTTTCAAATATTTTTTAAAAATGGGAAAATATGATTTTTTGTAGAAGACGATAAATACAATAAAAGGGATATTGGTTTTATTAAAGAAAGAGAATGTTTAGTTTTATGGAAAAAGGTAGGTTTTCATGAAATGAATTGAAATTGATTGTGAAAGTGGTTTTTTGTTTGATATGTGAATATGAATTGATAATAAATGGAATCTAGGGTAATTGGGTTGGTGGACTGGATGTAGTGGACCTGTGATATAGAAGTGGCTCAACCCAATTTTATATAGATTAATTGATGATTATAAAACTAAATAAACTATGATGATGATTGATGTAGACTGTAATTTGGGAGGATTATCTTTAATTATAGCTCATTCATGAGGACACTAATTATTGTGGTCACTATACCACATTCCACTAAGGTCTATGGTTCTATCGACTCACATGAGCATGATTTACCGAAGGTATTTACCAATTGTTTAAAACATGACAATTCTGTGATGTGGTAATATCTTCCGACACACAGTTGACCATATCCATATTTGTTTTTAATCATTTTTATTCATTATTATTTTTCTTGAAGGAATTATTGTCCTTAAATTGTTTCCTTTGACTGCAGTTCTCCTTGAAAACAAATCGTTAAATTTTTTTCTATGTTTCGATTAATTTAAATTAGATTAATGGATTATAATTTAATGTTATATCATAGAATCCTATTATTTGTGTGGAATACTACAAGGCTTTGGTTCACACCGTTCACACAACATTTCTTCTATATAGAAATTTTTATCTGTTTGACTCGGGTAACAGAGTGGTTTATTGGGATGGTAGTCTGACTTTATAATGGTCTCTCTTATGGGTCTTAGTGGTAGTGGTTTGAGGATTTTTCTCCTCTAGTTATGAAATAGTTCTGGTTGGAGTTATACTTTCATTTTTAGTATTTTGCGGGGTTTTCTCATGTTGTAAAAATTAAATTCGGAAACTTTTCATTCCATGTTTATTTTGACATTTTATATTTTCATTTTTCAATTATTGTTTATTTTTATGTTTTTATAATTAGGTGAAATCATTCCCAAGTTGTATTGTTGATACCCGATCACTCTTTCTGAGCTTGTGGGGATCAGAAATAACCTCGGTGCCTTTCAACATATTAGGTCACGTGATTGTTCGGATGAAGTCCCATATTGGTTTATGATAGTATCATATTATTTTTTCATTAATAACCCAATTTACACTTATCGAGGTTGTAAATATCATACATGATTAAAATTCTATTTCACAAAAAAAACTAGGGTCAAATTTTCCAAACGTGGACATTTAAATTAAATATATCAAAAACATTTTTCCATATTCAATTTATATAAGATTAATAAATTAATTAAATATAAAAACAAAGAACCCATATAAAAATTAAATTCATAAAAATGAGTTCTTAGGCCCAAAACTTAACTAATACAATAATCAAAAATAATGATTATTATAAGTGAAAAAAATTAGAATATATATAATTAAGGGTTATTTATTTTAGCCTCCAAATAAATTAATAGTATAATGTTCAATTTATGTGAAAATACATGGTAGATTTTAAAAAATAATTACTTTTAACCATCCGCTAAAAAATTTACATTATAAGAAAATTAAAAAAAATTACCTTAAACATATATTAATATTATGATTTAAAAAATTAACACCTATTCAAAAAATAAAATTTAGTAATGTGTAATAAATTTATTCATGTATATTTTGACAAAATCAAATAAAATTTATTTGTAATGAAAATGAAATTTGGAAGAATAAAATGAAATTTATTTATTTTGATTTATTTTTTTGAAGAATTAATGATATAAATATTATTGAGTATGAGATATATATATTTCATAATTTGATCAATCAAATACAGATATACCAATTTTTTGGGTATTTTATAATGATCATATAATATATCATGGATTTTTTAGGACTAATGTATTGTATCTTTTATACTATGAACTATAATATATATTTAAAATCCTGGGATATTTTAAGAACATTGTGATAATGAACCTCATCCTTAATAATATAATCGTCATTTTCTTGAAAATTATTTAAATAAAGAAATAATAAGAGACAATAAAAATGATGATGTGTTATTTATAATGAAAATTGAAATCAATGGGGATGAAATATATGAATTTAATTGAATATATAAATTATTAATGTAACTATATTTAAATATCACATATATATAAATAATCACTGATATTATAACGACCAAATTTTATTATACATGGATATTGAAAGATTTTTTTAATATTTATTCCATTATACAATCACATGCTCAAATACTATATTAGTTTTCTACCATTGGAAGCATAGAATTATATGTAATGACTTGAAAATCCAGTGGAATTGTTTCTAATACATGGTGTTTTTATGAGTCTATGAAAGTTTACAGTGCTTGATTCTAAGGCCTGGTGCGCCCGGAATCAATTTTTTGATGTTTTGTTCACGTATGTTTAGTAAATGTTCCATCACATTTTTATAACTTTTGAACCAGTGCTCAGAATTGAAATTGGAGAGCTCCGTTGAACTCGTCGTGCCGATATTTGATTAATAATACTTTCACTTGGATGACAGTGAGTTGAGGATAAAAGTTTGTTTTTGGGTTTTCAAAAATAATAATAAAATAAAGTGAACTACACTTTATTTTATTTGATCTCCCATGTGGGTGACTGGTAGTTGAAACCTACTCTTGGATTTTGGAGGTGGGACTTCCACAACATAGCCTCCCTTGAGAGGTTATAGTGGTGGGGCCCACCCAAATATAACCTCCCATGAGAGGTTATTTTGTGGGGGACCACACGGGTCTAAACCCCTTATTGATGGAATGAGAGTATATCCTCCCAACTGACCCTCATTAATGAGGGTGTACCTATTGACCTCCCCTAACATTTAATTTTTCCAATCCTCTACAGTTAAGGGGGAGCCTCTACTATTTTGAATTGGTGCCAACTCCCCAATTAATACATGAAAACACACATGAATTAATGGGGATGAGCCTTTTTAATTTAATTCCCCTTTTTAAAATTGAGCTAACGAAATAGTTGATTAAGTAATCTATTGTATGGAACAACGATTTCACTTGGCTGATTGAAGGGAAATCTCTCACTGAGGAACCTCATCCTCCAATGAAGAACTCACCCAACAAATAATGAATAATACTGGCGGAGATCCTTCATCGACTTCTTCCTTGTGACCTACCAATGTGGAACCGCTTCAACAACCGTCGTGTGAATTTGGGAGTGGATGAGTGTGACTGACGCGTAGAATGACAACTATGAATTCTTCCCGCAACTCCCTCAATGAATGAAGAACATGGAATAAAATGTAGGGTTTTACTTATATTTAAGCTTGATCTTTCCCATGTTCTTCCATTCTCTCAAAACGATGAACGAGGGTTGTCGTCCTTTATACATGATGAAACAATTGATACCACCCTAAACGCAACGGGTGCGGGCCCAACCAACATTGCCCGACCCCTCATAAGATCATGTTTATGTTGATCTTTTGACGACAATGTGGAAACTTGGTGAAGAATGTGGCAAAGAAAAATGTAGCGCTACCCGCAACATCAATCAATCACACCGCCCCGCCGCGCACTGGTGCCCCCGGCCGAACACTGTCGGCCCTCGCAAGCCCGAGCCGCACCGAACTGGCCTGCCTTGCCGCCTCCCGACCACCTTCCCGACTGCTTTACCATGCCCCGCACGGCCTGCCCAGTGCCATGAGTGGCCTGCTTGGTGCCCCGCGTGGCCTTCCTGGCTCGTCATGCGGCCTGGCCGGCACCCCGCAGGGCCTACCCGGCGCCCTGCGCATCCTTCCCGGTGCCACTTGCGGCCAAACCACGCCATGCACGGCCTTCCTGCTACCTCCCGGGTGCCCTTCCCACCTACCTCCAGCCTCCCGAGACGGCCTTCGGCTTCCCTCACTGCATCACAGGCCGAACCACCCATACAATCTGCTGGACCGGGCCCAACGGACGAGCACAAACATAGTGTGCTGACCCGCCCAACGGGCTGATTACGACCCAACTGGTCTGACCAGGTTGTCCCAGACCTGGTTGGCCCTATCTGGGATTGGCTGAGTCGGTCTGATACGGTCATACCAGACTCAGGCCCACTACTGATCGTTAATTTCTTTGGCCGTATCCTTGCCACCGGACGACTGGTTGGCGAATTGTCAGCGGCACTTGTTTTCTTAGAGAATGTCGGTACATTGATTATACCCCACTAAAGTTTGGGGTATTGTTGAGTTATCTTCAGGTTGTATCATACACATATCCAGCCAGGCCCTTGTGAATATAAAGCTTATAACTCAAAGAAAGGTGGCCAGATTGATGAGTCATTAGTTTCGTTGAGACCACTATAACGTGGCAGACCATTGAGATACTTCTACATGGGTCTTTGTGACATTTGGCGTATCAACCTGTAGCTCATGGAGCATACCCTCCGGGAGACGAACAAGTGGAGTATGAAGACCTAGTAGCCGGTTGAGAGCTGAAAACTGCTTGATCTATTCGACTCGGAAAGATTCGAATAGCCCAAAGGGGAGCGCCTGGTAGTTGGTGGTAGACCCACGGCGGAGGAGAACCTTGTAGTTGGGGACTGACCCACGGTACTCAATAGGAAGAGTACCTCTAGAGGATATTAGGGGGATAGACTTGTAGTTGGTAGCAGACCCACAGTGGAGAGTGCCTCTTTTTGAGAGTGGAAGACCCACAATACTCGACAGGAGGAGTACTACAGTAGTCCAAGGTTTGTGGGAGGCACCTTACAGTTCACGGAAGGCTCACTTTACTCGAAAGAGGAGGAGTTTTTCAGTATCCATGGTTTCGACAATTTTAATTAAAATCCTGGTTGATCATTGTCAGTATCTTTTGTGTTTACCACATGACTGAGATGGATTACTTAGTAACATAAGTATATGTATGGGCATATACCTAAGTGAGGTTATCTGTTGATTTAATACTTTTTAGTTTATCCTTATTGGATTTTGTTAGACCTTGAGGGTCTCTGGGTCCCTATATTGAGTATCATTATACTCACCCCTATGCGGTTTATGCCCGCACCTCATTGTGTTGGTTGCAGATGACGGACAACGCCGACTAAGGATCAGGGTAGCAGGACTGAATGATACCCGGGGGTGGGCCTTACGACGAGTCGGTACACGGAGGAGACTGACGGACATGGAGTGCTTTGGAGGCTATCTGTACCTACCCATCATGTAGGAATCCCTATAGGATGACCTAGTAGCTACTTTAAATTTTCTTCAGTTTTACATTTTTTCAACTATACATGTACTTTCCTGTTAGGCTTGTTTTTTCGGCCCCCTTTACTTTTCATCACTCCTTTGTATACATATTTTCATAGTTTTTTTACTTCCAAATTGAACACTTATTTTTGGGATTACACTTTATAAATGAAATTCCTTCACAGTTTTAGGGATTTTTTCCTTTGTTTCTAGTCACCAGCCTCTATTCAATGGAAGGTGAGCTTGTGGTAGTCACAGAACGGGCCCCGGGGGATGGATCATGACAAATTGGTATCAGAGGACATCGGTTCTACTGAAGAACATATAACTATGATCTTTTCTGTGATGAAATAGATTTTAGGGTTCTTAGTGTCGTTTTCATTTCAGGGAGTCCAGTGTTGGAGTAGTGGAAAACATATCCATTCACCAGGACCTTGACTACTAATTTTCGACTCAGTGCACAAAAACACTGATTGCGCGTGTGTTTTCAAATGTTCTCTTTATGTTAGCTCAACCAGGTCAACTCACAAGTTATAAATCTTTGACTATATCACATTTTTTTCATTCAGGATTCCTCCCCTTGGACGACCGGCTAGATCCTAGAGAGTTTTATGCGTATATATCCCTTGGACCGATGAGGCCTCGGTGCAGGGCACTCTTCCAGTAGAGACAGTAGTGGAGGTACCAGTAGTACCACTTCTTATTGGGCCACTGAAGCCACCAACCCCAGCAGCCGACGATGCACGCCACTTGAGTTCATTGCACGAGTTCTAATGCCAGAGGCCACCAAGATTGATGGGAATGACATACCCATTTGTGGATGATGATTGGATAGATGTTGTGGTGAGAGTGTTCAAACTGGTAGGGACACCAGCCCACATCATGGTGATCCTTGTCGCGAGTCACCTTCAGGAATTAGCAGATAGATGGTGGAGCCTGATTCTCCTAGTGTACGACGAGGTGATGCAACACTGGATGGACTTCGAGAGCCCATTTCATCCAGAGTATGTCCCAGCCACCCTATTTGTGGTGTGGATACTGGAGAAACGACATCTATAGCAGGGTATAATGAAGGTAGTTCAGTAATCAGTGAGGTTCACCGACCTCCTGTGCTACTCCACATATATGGTGTGATACCCATTGTTCAGGGCCCAGACCTTTGTGCAAGTACTCATTCAAGAGATCAGTGCTACGATGATCTCCATCCGCATCCCGATGCAAGCAGCGGTGTTGGAGTGAGCCCTCTTAGTGGAGATCTTCCTTTTTGAGCAGGCGCCAACAGTGAAACCCACCACAATTCTACATGTCGTGGTGTATTCTACCGCTTGTTGTATACAGATATCACAGAGGTCTAAGACGACCAGGCCTACTTGTGGACAACCGCACTACTTAGAATCGGTTGTGCAGGGCACCTGGAGTGGAGTTAGAGCCCATCATGCTAGGAGAAGACATTGTTACTCATGCACCGAACATGGTCACATGGCTCATGAATGTCCGACCATCTATTCGTATGATCAGTAGAATGTCAAAGGAACACCTAGGTAGAGTCAAATATTCAATCAGGGTAGTCTGCAGGGAGAAAGCGGATGTGGTAGTGGAGATGGTTGTGCAGCAGGCGGTGGGCAATGATTCGAGGTGTTATGGCCACCACCGTCAGAAGATCCACTCCGACCGCAGGGAGCAGGTGGAAATGGGTGTTCTCTACTCCAGGTTGCTGAGGCTTACGATCATGGTGCTCTAGAGATAATTCACGTTATGATCTGTGTATACTCAACCATAGTTTTAGTTCTTATAGACACAGGTTCTAGTCATTCTTTCATTGCCACTTCCCTTGTTCAGAGCATGGGGAGTCTGACAGAGTCGTTGGATCAATCCATACAGTTAGAGAATCCTATGGGAGAAAACTTGAGATTACTCACTTGTGTCGGCAGTGTATGATTACTATAGGAGGTGAGAGATTTGGCTAGGATCTCCCCGTAGCGGCGCCGAGGCCTTATGACGTCATCTTGGGTATGGAATGGCAATCTAAATGTCATTCTCATATCGACAGTATTAGGCAGAAATGGCGATGTGTCCACATAGATTGGACCAGGTTTACCTTCGCCAGTGAGAAGGGAGCCTTTACAATGCCGGACAAACTTACTCAGAGGAGGGTGCAACCGATCACTCATCAGTTGGTTTGCATTAACCTCGGAGCATTTGATGTGGGGAGTCTAACTTATCCTATTGTGGTGGATCAGTAGGCAGTTGTTTTCCTAGATGATATCCCTGGTCTACCATCTCACATAGAGGTGGACTTTTATATTGACTTGTACGCCGGGATGACACCGATATCTACACCAGCATATCGGATGGATCCTGCAGAGCTTCTTGAGCGGTTGGTATAGCTGGAGGACTTGCATGGGAAGGGATATATTCAGCCTAGTGTTTCTCCCTAGGTAGCCCCGATTCTATTCTCCAGGAAGGTAGATAAGAGCTTTAGGATTTCTGTCGACTACTATCGCCTCAACCAGGTGACCATGATGAACAAGTACCCACTGCCGAGGATTGACGACCTATTTGATTAGTTGAATGGAGAATGGTGGTTCTCAAAGAAGACCTCAGATCAGGCTATCACTAGCTTAGAGTTCGAGATGATGATGTGAAGAAGACATCATTTAGGAGTCGGTATGGCCACTATGATTTATTAGTGAGGCCCTTTGGAATAACCAACACACCAATAGTTATCATGGGACTCATGAACATGATTGTCCAGCCTTACCTCGATCGCTTTATCATAGTCTTCATCGACGACATTCTGATCTACTCTACTACTGTGGAGGAGCATGCCTACAATTTGTGGGTATTACTGGACACACTCCTAGAGCATAAGCTTTATGGTAGGCTCTCAAAGTTCCAGTTTTGGATCTGAGAGGTTCACTTTTTTGGACGTGTCATATCTGAGGCTGGAGTGTAGGTGGATCCAATGAATATTGAGGTGGTACTTTTTTGCGAGCCACCCATGAGTGTGACGGAGGTACGAAGATTCTTGGTTTTGGCTGGATACTACCAGAGGTACGTACCAGACTTCTCTAGAGTTGCAGCACCACAATCATCCATTAAAAAGAAGGGGAAACACTTTGTGTGTTTGTTGAGATGACAACAGAGCTTCCAGGAGCTGAGGAAGAGGCTGAATAGTGTTCCCATCTTGAGACTTCCAGAAGAAGGTGTATGGTACGTATTTTACTACGACTCATCATGCACTGGACTCGGGTGTGTCCTGATGTAGAAGTGAGAAATTATCGTGTATAGTTCCCGGCAGCTGAGACAACATGGGAAGTACTACACTCCCATGACATGGAGTTAGTAGCAGTGGTCTACACCTTGAAGATGTGGTGACACTATCTGATGGGAGAACATTTTATAGTGTACTTTGATCACAAGAGTCTCAGGTTTATCTTCTCTCAGAAGGACCTAAGCCTGAGACATCGATGTTGGCTTGAGTTCCTCCAAGACTATTATTTCGAGATAGTCTATACTTCTGGTAAGTGGAACGTTGTTGCAGAAGCACTCAGCAGGAGAACTTGTATACACTTGCTATTCGAGGTGACATTGTAGCTGGCTGCCTTACAGATAACCTTTGTGGATAAATATAGATCATCCTTATTTCAGTCTCTTAAAGTCACTACCTCACTCTTTTAGTGAGTCAGAGAGGCACAACAAGGGGGCACTAACTGCGAGACACGATGTGCTCAGATATCCATAGAGAAGGCACATGATGGATTTTATAAAGGTGGGGAGCACGTCATCCACTTCAGAGGACGTATCTGGGTACCAGTAGCACTTCAGGATGAATTGTTGAGGGAGTTACACACATCCCCTCTAGCGGTACTTCCAAGAGTGGCGATGATGTACCAGGACCATAGGCAACATCACTAGTTTCCAAGTATGAAATAGGCGGCAACAAAGTTTGTCTCTCGATGCCTCACTTTCCAGCAAGTGAACACGGAGCACTAGGAACCAGCAGGTTTGGTAATTCCTTTAGAGTCCCTAGAGTGGATGTGGTATGGGATATCAATGAAAATTATGACGGGCCTTCCACATACATCTAGGGGTCATGACACAATTTTTTGGATTGTTGACCGACACACCAAGATGTCCCACTTACATCCAATCAGAGAGCAGGGTTCAATAGAGAGATTCAGATGCCTCTATGTGCAGGATATTGGGAGCCTACATGGAGTACCCTCTACTATAGTCTCTAATCGTGACAAACAATTTACTTCCTGGTTATGGAAGGGGTTTCAGGAGGCTTTCTGGACATAGCTTCACTTGAGCACCGCCTTCCACCATCAAAAAGATGGTCAGAATGAGCGGATCATTTAGACCCTCGAGGACATGTTGCGTGCTTGTGTCCTCGGCTTCAGTCATAGTTGGAAGCATCACTTACCTTTGGTGGAGTTTTCCTAAAACAACAATTACCACTCTACCATAGGGATGGAAACTATCGAGGCATTGTATGGGGCACCTTGCTGATCACCCTTGTACTGGACAGACCCAGAGGAGTCAGCAATATTGGGACTAGAGATTGTATGGGCTTCCATAGAGAAGGTGAAAATCCTCCAGTAGTAGATGAAGACTACACATAGTAGGCATAAGTCATATGTTGATAGGAGACATAAGTCTCTGGAGTTCGAGGATGGCGACCATGTCTTTCTATGGGTCTCACCTCGGCGAGGCCTATGGAGATTTGGCCAAGGCGAGAAGTTATCTCTTAGATTAATCGGACGTTTTGAGGTCCTCATCAGAGTTGGCGAGGTGGATTACTAATTAGATCTTCCAACTCAGTTGCACCTGGTGCACGACGTCTTCCACGTATCTCAATTGAGGAGATACATGCATGACCCTACTCACATCATCGTCCATAGAGAGTTGGACATCGATGATGGGCTGACTTTCACGGACGTTCCAGTGGAGATTGAGGATCGATAGAAGCATGTCCTACGTGGATGGATGAAACCAGTGTTTACGTTCACTGGTAGCACATGAACCTCTAGGAGAACACATGGGAGCGGAGGATCATATTCATGCTCAATACCACCATTTGTTTCCTTAGTTCTAGATGTAGTTTACAGGGACGTAAAGCCCTGAGGGGGGATAATGTAAAGGCACGAAAATCCCATGGAATGTTTTTTAAAACATGGAATTTTTACGAGTCAGTTAAAGTTTACGAGGCTTGATTCTGTGGCCTGGTGTGTTTGGAATTTTTTTTGATTTTTTTTAGGTACGTTCAATAATCGTTATAGCGGGTTTTTTATATCTTTTTAACCGGTGCTCGAAATTGAAATCCAAGATAACTATTGAACAAGAATCGATGATATTCACCTAAGAAGTCATTCAATTCGACAGTAGTGAGTCGAGGATAAAAGCTAGTTTTTAGGATTTCATAAAGAAATAATAAAAATAAAATGAACTAAAATTTATTTTATTTTTGCATCTATGTGGGAGACTGGTAGTTGAAACCTCATCTTTGAAGTTGGAGGTGGGACCGCCACACCATAACCTCCGATGAGAGGTATGGTGGTGGGGCCCAACAGAACATAACCTCCCATGAGATGTTACGTCATGGGGAATACACAGGGCTACAACCCCTATTGATGGAATGAGATTATAATCTCCCAACGCTCCCTCGTTAATGAGGGAGGGCCTCTTGACCTCCCCTAGAATTTAATTTTGCCACTTCTCCACAATTAATGGGGAGCATACTCCATTTTGAATTGGTGCCAACTCCCCAAATAATATGTGCCAACATATGTGAATTAATGGGGAGGAGCCTTTTTATTTTAATTCACCTTTTGGAATTTTTTCCAACGAAATAATAGATTATGTAATCTATTATTTGGCACAACGAATTCACTTGGGTGATTGAAGGGAATGATCTCAATGAGGAACCTCATCCTCCAATGAAGAACTCTCCCAACAAAGAAAGAATAATGCTTGCGACGATCCTTCTTCGACTTCGTTCACGTGACCTACTGACATGGAACCACTTCCACAACCATCGTTTGAATTGGGAGTAGAAGAGAGTGGAAACATGATGAATGACAACTCCGTATTCTTCCCGTGACTCCATCAATGAAAGACGAATGATGAATCAATGGTAGGGGTTTATTTATATTTAAGAATGATCTTTATCCATGTTCTTACTTTATCTAAAAACAAATAATGAGGGTTTGTGTGCTTTATAATTGATGAACCAATTGATACCACCCTAATCGCAGAGGGTGGGGACAAACCATAATGGCCCGACAACTCCCACGATCTTGTTTATGTTGAACTTTCGATGAAGAAGCGACGACGAGGTGACGGAGGCGACAACGTCAAAGGCCGCGCAACCTACAGCCTCTATGAATCGCACTGCCCCTGCGGCACACCGTTGCCCTCGGATGAACTCCACTGGCCCACGCTGGCCCGAGTGGCGACGAACCGGCCAGCCCCTACGCCGCATGCCTAGCGCTCCGCATGGCCTGACTGGTGCCCCGCATGGCCTACCCGCATTTTGATTGTTGCCCTGTCGACCTGCCCGCGCCCCTCGTGGCTTACCAGCAGCCTCCCGCGCACCCTGCCTAGATGCTGCCGACCTCTCGGCCTCCGGAGCCGGCCCGCGATGTCCCTCTTGTCATAGCTAGCCGAACTGTCTCGGCCTTCCAGACCGAGCCCCCTATGCGATGATCTCCGGGTCGAACTGCCCCCTCAGTCCGCTGGGCCAAGCCCAGTGCACTGGGCCACACCTAGTGGCCTGACCCTCCCAATGGGTTGGGTTTGACCAAGTAGGTCTGACCAGGCCATCCCAGACCGGGTCGGCCCTGATAGGGTTGGGCAAAGTCGGTCCGACAGGGTGGGACCAGACCCCGTCCCACTACTGACCGTTAATTCCTTTGGTCATATCTTTTCCACCAGACGACCGTTTGATGAACTGTCAGCAGTGCTGGTTTTCATGTAGCACGACGATCCCTTGATTATACCCCACTAGAGTTCAGGGTAATGTTGAGATATGGTCAGGTTGGATCTTACACGAATTCAACCATTCCCCTGGGACTAAAAAGCTTATAACTCACAGACAGGGTGTCCGATTGACGCACTGTCAATTACATTGAGACCACAATGAAGTGGCAGAACATTGAGATACTTCAACGTGGGAATTTGCGACAGTTGGTGTATAGAAATGTAGCTCGTGGAGCGGACCCTCCCATGGATGTGCGGGCAGAATACAAAGTCCTAGTAGCTGGCTGTGACCTAACAACTACTTTACCGATTCGACTCGGAGTGATTCAACATTCCCAGTGGGGAGCTCCTGGTAGTCGACGGTAAAACCATGGTGGCGGAGCGCTTGGTAGTTTATGGAAGACCCACGGTACACGACAGGAGATGTACCTCTACAGGATATTAGGGGGTGTGCCAGGTAGTTGGCGCCAGACCCAGAGTGGGGAGTGCCCCTATGTGAGTGTGGCAGACACAGGATACTCGATAGGAGGAGTACCTTAATAGTCTAAGGTTAGTTGGAAGCGCCAGGTAGTTGGCAGCATGCCCACTGTACTTGAGAAAGGAGGAGTTCTCCATCAGCCGTGGTTTCGACAATGTGAAATAAAAATCCTGGTTGAGGTGAGTCAGTAACTTTTTTTTACCACTTGATTGAGATGGGTTATTTGGTAACTTAGGTATATGTATGAGCATATACCTAAATGAGGTTATCTATTGATTTCATAATTTTTGGTTTATAATTGTTTAATTTTGTGAGACATTGATGGTCTCGGGGTCCCAACTGAGTTTCATTATACTCACCCCTACTCGTACTATGCCCACACCTTGTTGTGTTGGTTGTAGACGACAGACAGTGCTGACTGAGGATCGGAGTAGCAGAACTGGACGGTACCCGAAGGTGGGGATTATGACGAGTTGGCACACAGAGGATACTGACATACATGGAGTGTTGATGAGGCTATCTGTACCAACCCTTCATGTAGGAATACTTAGTGGAGGATCCAGTAGCTTCTTTACATTTTCACCAGTTGTACTTGTTTTTCTGTTGTTCTTGTACTTTCCCGTTGGGTTTGTATTCTCATCCTATTTTACTTTTCATCACTCCTTTTTATACATATTTTCATAGTGTTTTACTTCCATTTAGTACTTTTTTGTGTGTTTTTACACTTTATAATGGAAATTCCTTACCATTTTTAGGGATTTTCTCCTTTGGTGATTATCGCCAATCAGTAGCCTATGGAAGACGGGCACGGGGTAGTCACGGCACGGGCCCCGGGGGATGGGTCCTGACAGTATAAACAACACATTCATTGTATATAAACATGTTATCCTACCAATTTTTTCACATATAGAATCCTTTTTCATATTTCATTCATAAAACTATTCTTCAAATTCTTAGAAATGAAATATTTGAAAAGGGGGTGCTATGATGATCAATAATAGAAAACAAGTGAGATATATAAACAAGAACATGTTCATAATGGGTATGATAATGTGATTATAACATTATAATATCATAATATACATATTAAATATTGTAAACATGTATTATGGAATAAACAATGTTAGTTCATAAGACATTAAAAAAAGGAAATAAAAATCATTATCCATGAGATCATAAAATTGATATATGACATGAATTTGTAGAACATACAAAAACGTGTAAATTGGTGAACATGTCTAAATTGTAACATTTTCAACAATTAAATTAATGAATTATAATCATGATCTTGCACTAACATATGGACATCAAAACTGGTCCCATACAAAAAATTAGGGATATGAAAATAATGTCTACATAAATTATTGTGAACATGAAATTAGGTTCATGAATAACATATTTATCTGATGAGTTGTCCATCATTATATAATGTATTATGGTGACATATAGGACCCACCCACCATATAATAAAATATATTAATATATTTTCATTATAAATCACATTTAAACCCATAAAAAGAAATGATTTTGAAAATCATTTCATCATAACATAAATCACTGAAAAGAAACATCATTCATAAAACCCAATCCATTATAAAAATAAACTATTCATGGAAAGAATTATAATATTATAATTGGATCATATCCGCAATAAAACATAATTAAAAGAAAATTATGTTTTCTAATATGGAAAATTACTTTGAGAGATCATTTGAAATCATTCATGAAGAAAATATAATTTTTATTTTGAAATAATGTTATTCTAAAAATGTTGTGAAATTTTAAATGACAAAACTTTCATTGAAAATAAATTATAATGATAATAAAGAAATATTAAAATCATTATGGAAATAATAATTATGAAAAATATGTTCACATCATATACATTAAATGAATATTCCTTTCGAACTCTTTTTGGAAAAGTAGCAAAATACCTCATTTAGAAAAAGAAAAAAAATCATTTCATAAAACTTTATAAAAATTAAAAAAATGTTAAATATGTCATATATAGTTCCTATGGTATTATTTAAAACATTTTATGAAATGAAATTTATAATACAAGGATGTGGAAAATAAAAATTCACCAGTTGTGATTTAATGAGAAATATTCATAATTATTTGTGTGATTGTGGACTAAATACTTATCAATTTATAATTTGAAGAATCATATTCCCCTAAATGAAGGAAAATTATATGGTTATGGAATTACTATACTATTCATAATAATACCTTTAAAATACATTCATGAGTGGTATATACACAACACAAATGAAATAAGTAGTTTATATTTCATGTTTCATGAAAAAATAACACAGAGACAATGATCCATTATCAAAGGAATTGAATCTCACCAGAATTGTGAAAACATCTTGTATAATAATTATTTAATGATTATAAATTTCATTTAAAAACCAAATTATTTTCTCTAATATAATGTAATATTTTATTATGTTTTTATATCATCAGTTTTTTAACATTTCCTTATTAACGTTACGCTTCGGTTAATACCCATTTTTTTCTGAATGTGTTATGATCTACTATATTTTTCCCACATATTTATATCATGTTATAATGAAATAAAAAATTAGGTAAAATATATAAATATCATATATATATTTCAAATATATTTATTTAAATTAATCTATAAATTATTGAATAAAAAAATAAAAATACACAGTTCAGGGAGATGCTACGTCACACGTACACATTAATGTTGTTTCCATTTTATTTTTATTTTAATATAATAAACATTAGTAAAAATATATAATATAATTATAATATATTTATTAGGAAATATATATCATATATTTTTACTAATCTATCATCAATAAATTATATATAATTTTGGATTGCATCGCATCTATTTAAGAATGTTGTAGTCCACACGTCTAAAAACGAAGTTATCGAATTTATGAAAATTCTAAATCATGAAGGTATGAGTTATATATTAATTATTAAACCCTAAAAAATAATATATATCATATAAAAACATAAATATCAAGAGTTTTCCCATCATTTAATAGTGGCTATGGAATAACAAACATCATCCGTTCATGAGGTGATAGCCTATCGTACACATGAACGATGATTGTGTATCAAATTTGATGAAATATTGTTTCATTTTAGGTAAATTAATTAATATAAAAAATAAAATTATATTTTTTATACTGTGTTTATTATATAAATGTGAAATAAAAATAATTTATTGTCTTTATGTAATATATAAAATAATAACATTCTTTGTCGAAGGTTACCTCATATTTGTGTATCTCCATTTGATTTGAAGAAAACGAATTAATTGGATAGATTTATTAAAAAATTAATGATACTTGGATGATTCTAATTAATTTGGGAGGATATTTGGATTTTTTTTAACAAAAATGGTTATTATGTATGAGGAAAAGAGAATATGGTTTTCCCTTTTATAATGGAGGGAAGGGGAACTTTTGGAATTCACAGAAGATTAATTGTAAACAAATTAAATACCAATACAAACACAAAAATGGGAATTGAAAAGTAGGATAAGGTATTATTAGGTTATAATACCATTTTCAATTATATTTTATATATGTTATAGTTTAATTTTAGACCTTATATTTTTTATTGACCCTTAGTTAATAAATTTTAGTTTTAAATACTGTAACCACATTTTTAATATTAAATGGTGGATATTTTCACATAGATGGATTAAATTGAACCATAAATAGAAAGTTAATTATATTCAACAATATATAACATAACATAAGTCTTTATATAAGATATTTATGTTTTTTAACTAATTCAATAAAATATAATTTTCATAAAATATCGTTAATAAGATTTTTTACATTATTCATTACATTAAAATTAAGGAAATAGACCTGGAAAGTTAAATTCAAAAAATTTCATTAATTACACCACTAACATGTCATATTTTGTTATACAATGAGTGAAAAAACATTAATAAGTCATATTATATTTCCTTTAATATTTATAATATCTATTAATAAATTGCTTAATTGACGTATTAATTTATTCATCATCATTTTGTAATTATTTATGAAAACATTTTCATTACTTGAATTTAAAAATAAAATACCATGAGGTAGATAATCCTTTAATATTACAAAATAATATACTTATTTGAACATATATTCAATTAATACACATAATTAAAATATTATAATTAATAAAAATAATATTGTGACATTTTGTCACTGTCTTTGATATTAACAACATCCATATTATTTTTATGGACAACAGTCTATTAAATTATCCAATTTTAAAGAATATTTATAAAGGGTCAAATTATCTTACTTTAATAACCTTAGTGAATGTTTTTGGGTAGTTTTATATTATTTATAATATTTTTACCCTTAATTACACGATTTACCCATAATAATGGTAATAATATTTACTAAAATTATTATCCATATTGTTAAAAAATGGGCCTAATTAATATATTTTTACATTAATATTAAAAATTTGGAATCCAATTTTACATATTAATCTCACATAACTTATAAAATAATATTAAAAATTCATCCGGCATATAAGACAAAACAACAAGTCATTTATGTGTAAACACACAAAAGATTGGTATGTTTTTGTATCCAAATTTATTATGAAATGAATTAAATGACCTATATTGGATTAAATGGTAAAACATTTGACTAATTATTCATAAAAATAAAACAAATATATAATTTACCATTAAAAATATTTTCAGTTTAAAAGATGTTTTAAATTAAAATTCTCTATTTTTAACTATTCATCCAAATAAAAAACATATCTGGAAAATAACAGAAGACACAAAATACAATCAATTTTGGACATACCATTTCAATTATGATGTTTATTTTCTCAAATATATTTTATTAAATCATAAAAAAATTGATTTAAAATAATCGTGCCATCAAATGATGTCAAAACTATCTTTTTAGATAAAAGGTTCTCTATTGAGAAAATTGGATTTCTTCTTATATCATGATCTGAAAACACATCATGTTTTTTTAAAAACTAAATTAAATTATATATATATATATAATATATATTTCGTTAATATAATTTAATAAGAGTTATATTTTAATATAAAACATAGTTGAGTAGTGTTTTTAAAAAAAACAGTTCCTTTTATTTTGAAAAAGGTGTTTTCAACCATTTATAATTAAGTGGTTAATGATTTATATATACATGTTTAATAAATAATTTCATATGTTATTTAATCATGTTCGTAACAACTATTATAAATAATATTATATATCTTCCTTTTTTAATAATTTTAATAATAAAATCATGTTTCTTAAAAACATAATGTATGGTGTAATGAAATATAATATTTTATTGTGTGTATCACAATATTAAATTGTGTAATGTATAATAAAAGACATCAAATAAATTTCATCAATTAAAAAAATTTCTTGAATACCCTTAGTAGTACAATTTATCCAAAATTGAATAAACTATACCCATGAAATTAGTAGTCTTAAACAGTTGACTATAATAAACCTCACCATATCATCATGTTACCGTAGAAAATTTTCAAACTGGTTTATTATGTAAAAAACATGAATCAGGTGAGTGGTCATGTTTTGAATAAAATTATCTCTATTCATCAAAATTTTTTCTGGTTTCACTTCATAAGAATTATATTGTTCCTAAAAAATGAAATATGAGTTTAGTAAATGTAAGGAATCATGAATGTACATCCTCAGATGAAATATAAGGAAAAAATATTGAAATTGAGAGACATTTTGAATAAGTCATAATTTATAATTTTACATTCTAATATGATCGTGAATTTAAAAATAAAATTGCATCCTTGAAATTTTATATTACTCTTCAAAAATAAAAGGAGGATTATTTGAAGCTACTTTTATGGAAAATACACATCCTTAATATTAATATAAAAAATATATTTAAAAAAGAATGTTGGAAACATAACAATAACCCAATGTAAATAATAACAAAAATTACACGTGGGAGAACAAAAGTGGAATGTGAGAAAATAGAATTATTACTGAAAACAATCCATCTAGTTTTGGTGTATATTGATAAAGAACATGGTCTAAAGGATGTCAAAAATAAATAATCCATAACAGAATTTTTTTTGAAAAAGGACATTGATATCATAAAAAATATTATAAGGGGAAAAAAATTAATTTCAAGATTTGTTTCAAAATATAGAATATGATTCATTATAAGATATACTTATTAGATTTCAACATAATCGCACCATTTATTGTTCCTTGATCAAATTATCATTCATATATTATTTTTGGAGATGTTTTCATTTCGGACGAATTAATAGATAATAAGATAAAAAAAATAGTGATTGGCCATTCCACATGACTTCTTCCCAAAAACATTGTTAGAACATGTAATATAATGTGCATAAATCACTGTATTATGAAATTTTTATTAAATAAATACTTATATAAATTTAAATATAAAAAATTTAATTAATTATTACACTTATGAATCTTTAAAATGAATAAAATTAAAATATAATTAAACAAAGGTATTAAATTTACAAAATGATCTTATCATTAATCCATAAAAAAAGATGGTTCTCTTAATTTACATATTTGAAACATGTGAATACCATTGTCACATATCCTCTTGAAACATGTTAATAACTTGAAAACCCACATACTTCATCATATATTATATAATAACATTTATTAAATCAAGACATGTTCATTTGAAGCTTGGGTTAACCCATGTACTAATAGATTATGTGATTTTATTACTCCAAAATACATTTAAAAAATCCCATGAAATTTTACCCATTAATGAATAATAATATTTTGTTAGGGATTATTCATTCAAAATCATAAATGAAATTTCATATAAATAGATGAGGATATGTATTCTATATTTACAATGTTTCACTTAATCCATTGTGATATCATATGTTTTCCATTTATCCTTTTCATTCATAAATTTATGTGGATTATCTTTTATATAGACCATTGTTTTTGGGAATTTATTTTTAATAAGGTAAAACACTCAGCATTTATAGCACTGATATGTTAATGGTTCCTTTTGATGAGATTTAACCCCATTAATTTTATAGACTAACCTATTTACATCACTCAGCCACTCATTTTCTTGATTTTCAAGTTTCCCACACTTGATCCATAATCTTGTTTCTTTTATTAATTCCCCGTAGTTATCATTCCCTCATTTTGTAATGTAGGAATATTAAAATGTGTCTTCCCTTTATGTAGAAAACCACACGAGTTTCCATTGAACTCCATCAACCACTACTTATCAGCAAAACCATGAGGGTTTCCAACATCTATTTTCACATTTGGTGCATTGATAATGATTTCATCATATCATCCAATCCCCCTTATGGATAATGAGTTTCAATGAATTTGATTCATGCCACACAAAATTAAATCAATTTTACATTAGAGTTAGATGATAATTTCTGATGGGTACCTTGCTTGTCTTGAAAATTCTCCTCTAATGTTATAATGGAATCATCATTTTTTTCGTCAAATAAATGAATTATATCTCCATTATCCTATAAAAAATAAAAGGAATGTACTTATTAAAAAATAAATTCAATATCCCATCCAATTATATGATGTATATTTTTCTTGTTGCATATTATTCTTTTTATGATTTTTCCATTGATATACTAAACCATCTAATTTATTAAAATAATGGTCTATATTTTCTTATCCTAAGAATGTAAGAATATAAAAAAATTTCTCAATGGGTTTGATAAAATTCATAGTGACTAATGGATCAGAATAACTACATAGAGAAGGTGGATATTACATTCAAATGGAGTTAACAATATTTTGTACCTTTATTTTTTCATTTTATTGTCTAATGTTTTTCATATATAGTGTTATTATGAAGATATGATTTTTAAATCCAACTCCCAAACTCTATATAATGACCCGTACTTTACATACATTGTTATTACTTCAAAATTGAAGCATACTTATTACAACATATAACAAAACTATGAGAGGACTGTATAGGTATAGTGTCTTTAGAAACTAGGAAACATAAACAACTGGTTCATAAAGCGTCTACACTATCTCTTATTTTTTTCATCATATCTATAGTCTCTATTGGCATATCTTACTTAATAAGCTTCTTCCTGACCCGGGGAAAGAAAACATACAAAAGGGTGAGCTCAAATGCTCAGTAAGGGTAAAAAAAAGAAAAATAAATCACATCATATTCATAAGAACATAAATTTTTTGAAATCATAACCTCCAAAAGAGAGTACAATTTCATAACATGGGATAAATCATAGTAGTGAAATGAAATCCCAATAATCATAACATAAAACATGAAACTCTGTGGAATACACACATAATCATAAAGAATCATTTCTTATTAATCAAGACTCATTTCCAAGACTATCATAGTGGACAAAGTCTATTTCTGAACCGAGTTCACTCCTCGTTTCAGTCCTGTTTCACTGAACCGGTTTAACCTGTCGTTCCAGCCATGTCTATATCATGAGATATAAAATCTTTACCCAATGCATTGGAGGGAGATATAGGTCCCACCCATCTCATAATGATACCATTCTTATGTGTGCCACAAAATAATAAATCATATATCATTGCATAACCCATGTATTAAAAATGGGATTCTTAAACATCATGACATAATAAAACAATTAATATAAGATAAAGGAATTCATAAAAATAATTCCATCACAACATAATCAAATCAATGTAATAATAGGGATATAAACATAACCCTATATTATCTTAGATGGAAAATATTTTCGATAAAGCACTTGAACACCATTCTTGAGGAAAATATCCTTTCTACTTCAAAAACACTTTCCTTTCATAACAGGTCATACAATTTTAAACTAAAATAAGTTGATTAAAAATAATCTTGAAAACTTGTAAATGAAGTTTCTTTGAAATAATGTTTTAAAAATCCATTCATCCCGTATAAGTTAAAAAAACATTCTTCTCGTACTTTTGTCGGAAAAGTCAAAAAATACCTCGTAGGAAAAATGGAAAAAGATTCCTTTCATATCTTTTACTATAAACTCACCCAAGGTTAAAAATGGATTTAAAAAATTTTAGGTGGATGAAATAATATTACATATTGAGGAAACATGGATGTGGATGATATAATACAGCCTAGTAAATACCAAAGTATAAACAATCTTGGATAAAAATGAGATTGTGATATTTCCCATACCTTAGGTCCGATTTGTTTTGTATGTGTTCGAAACTCCTGGATAATGATTTAAATAATGTTATTGACTTATTCCAGAATCATACTTCTTGTTATGATATTTCATTACTACTTGTTATTTGGGTGTTTATTACTTTTTGTTCTTATGTGTGTTTGTCGAATAAATTCATATTCTTCTCTTTAGGTTATAGATACCTCATTTCATGAATGGTATTAGTGTAATATATATCATATTCATTCATTCAATTCATTTATATAATCATTATGCAATGAAGATCATGTAGAATGAATCGCATCACATCGTGGAGAGGGTATTCCGTACGTACGCACGAGCGATGATATCGTTCCCATGATTGTGGAACTGTATTGGAGTGTATGTATACTATTTCAGAATAAATAACACTTTACAATAATCATATATATATTCATTACTTTCACCCTTATACTCATCCATGTAAGGTGGTGGTGGAAAATAGATTACACCACGGCGTGGAGACGATATTTCGTACGTACGCACGCGCGGTGATTTAGTTTTCTGTAGGATGGATAAGAGGTGAAATAGGGTTTTTTCATATTTATAATAACATATCAGTATATGAGTGATACTGATGTTATTACCTCATAATGAAACAACTAAAGAAGAGGGAGTAGAAGAAGAATGGAACTTGAAGAAAATGGTAGAAGGTATTACCTCTTTCTCGAAGTGCCTCTTTTAAACTTTCTCTTAAGGCACTAGAGTTGGCCTTTTGATAAGACCAGTACCTCAAGTAGGATTCTAAGGAAGTGTGGAAGTGAAATGGTTAGGGGTTGGCCGATCTTGAAGGCTCAAATTGGTGTGAGGAAGAGAGGGAGGAGGTGCCCTTTTATAAGGGAGGATAGGGGCACCTTTGGGAATATAAGAAATATTAGTTTATATTAAATCCCAAACCCACTTAAAAAAATCCAAAATGACTTATATCAGATGTTTATATGAGATAGGGTTTTAATAACATCAACCAATAAAATTTAGACTTGTTAGGAATTTATTTTAAACAGTATGAACTTGATTTATCCTTATTTATTAATTTAATTGTATTTGTGGTAATAATATTCTAAATATTACATTATTATAAATAATTACATATGTGTTGTGAATTTTCCATAATTTGACGCTTTATGACATTGTAGACCATATAAATTTTAATTTATAATTTTTAAATATTTTTGTGACTTTTAAACAATTTTATAATATGTTATTTTTATAAAATAACAATAGTGTCAATTTTGACACTATTCATTTATTTCAATTTAAATAAAACTTATACAGAAGATATTTTCGAAATAAAAGCTTTATATGATTCATAATGTGTCTTATGTGTCTAGAAAATTAGTTTAGCATATTAAATAGTTCATATAATATTTGTTTTGATATTTTTAAAACAATTTATTTGATATTTTAATTAATAATATAATTTCAACATCACTATTGTGTCATAATTTATGATACTTATTTAATCCCTAAAAATTCTTAATAAATTCCTATGATGTAGATAATTGTATTATCCTTATGGAGACTATTAATGTTCTAGGGTTCATTATGTTTATCACCAAATTAAAATTATTATACTTATAATATTTAAGAAAGTGACATGTTGTCACATTCTTTGGTTTTAATAATAATTAAATTATTTTCAGGGAACAAAGTCCATTAAATGAATCTAATCCGACCCTTAGGTGATATGGATAAACATTTAGTCATCCAATAGGATTTTGGCATGTGTTAAGATTATTTTATAATCTTATATTTTACCTTAATTACCCGATTTACCTTTAACTATAGTAAATAAAATTTACCGTAGTTACTATTCATAATGCCAAAAAATAAAAAGTATCCTATTTATATAATTTGGACCCACTGATTCTGAATATGGAGTCCATTTTTCAAAATTCAAAACATATATGTTGGAGTAATTAATTTAAAATAAATCTCTTTGTTAAGAAAACGGGTTTTAGAAGTTAAAACATTGCCAAATATTGAAATGTTTTTACCTATGAATTCAATGTGAAATTAATGCTAATGACATACATTATATTAAATGGTAAAAATATATTCTATTTATACTTTAAAACCATTCAATATTATAATTTATCCATATAAATTATCTCAATGAAAAAAGTTGTTTTTAAATAAAAATTACCGTATTTTTACTATTCAACAAAATATGAAAGTTATCAGAAAAATATCAAAAATTTATCCAATGTAAATTTTTATACCCTGATTCAAAAGAAGATTTTTGTTTTTCCAAATTGAAATTATAAACATGTCAAAAACTAGATTTAATGTGGGTGCGCCATTAAAAGGTGGCAAAACTATATTTCTTGAAAAATATTTCTTTTATCCAAAAAAAATGATTTTTCTTTTATACATCATTCTAGAAAATGTAAAAGTTGAATTAAAATGTTATAAAATTCAAAATTCAGTTAGTACAATTCATAACTTCTAGTTTTAATAATATTTTAATAGCATATCGTTGTTTAGTGAAACTCGGTATTGCGTACGACGCAAGCTATCGTGGAAGGCCACGGTTGCGTGTAAAGAACGCCAAGTTAGTGTTGTGTGTAGTGAAAGATTTCTTTGATGATTTATATAACATAAAAACAAAATATTTCTCATAAAAGTCTCGGGTGTTACATTCTACCCCCCTTAAAATGAATTTCGCCCTCGAAATTCGTCACTTTGTAACAAACAGATGAGGATACCTATCCCTCATCGTATCCTCAAGCTCCCATGTAGCTTCTTCTAATTGGTGGTTCGTCTATAAAACTTTCATAAAGTGAGTGGTCTTGTTTCGTAGGACTTTTTCATTACGATCCAGAATCTCTATCGGTTGTTCTTCATATGAAATATCTTGCTCCAGCGGTGCAACTTCTGATCTGAGTACATGTGAATGATCAGGTATGTACTTTCTCAGGAGAGATACAAGGAACACATCATGTACTTGAGAAAGATTCGGTGGAAGTGCCAATCAGTAAGCTACCTTCCCAACACGATCCAATATTTCAAAAGGACCAATATATCTAGGGCTCAACTTCCCCTTAATTCCAAATCTCATGACCCTCTTCCAGGGAGATATTCATAAGAACGCATTATCACCCACTTTAAACTCTAGGCCTTTTCTTTGGTTGTCAGCATAACTTTTCTGTCGACTCTGAGCTGCTCTTATGTGTTGTTGAATAGACTTGACCTTTTCTGCCATTTCATCAATGAGAACAGTTCCAAAAAGCATTATTTCCCCAACTTCATCTCAGCAAGTATGAGTCCTGCATTTCTTTCTATAGAGAGCATAATAACGAGCCATCTGAATACTGGAGTGAAAGATATTGTTATAAGAAAATTACACCAAAGGTAGGTTTTGATACCAACCACCTTTGAAATCCATAGAGCAAGCTCTCAACATATCTTACAGAGTTTGAATTGTTCTCTCATACTGACCGTTTGTCTGAGGATGATATGAAGTGCTGAAACTCAATTCTGTATCCAGAGTATGCTGAAGACTTCTCCAGAACAACGAGGTAAATTTCAGATCCCGGTCAGATATAATAGAAAGTGGTACTCCATGCAATCTTACCAATTCCTTTACATATATCCTGGAAAGATGATCTAGAGAGAAATCCTCTCTAATAGAAATGAAGTGTGAAGACTTTGTAAGACGACCAACTATGACCCAGATAGCATTACTGCCTTTGGATGTTTTAGGAAGTCCTGTAACAAAGTCCATAGTTATGTTTTCCCATTTCCATTCGGGTATGGGTAATTGTTGTAACATCCCCTTAGACTTTTATCTCTTATCTTTAACTTGCTGACAAACCAAGCATCGAGAGACATATTCAGCAACATCTCATTTCATGCCATCCCACCAGAAGTACTCTTTCAGGTCACTATACATCTTCATCCTTACATGATGAATAGAGAATGAAGAACTATGAGCCTCGTCCAGCAGCTCCTTCTTTAATTCGGGGATGGGAGGAACAAAAACCTGAATCTGGAACATTATTATCCCATCACAATCAAGGTTGAATTCAGGAACATTTCTCACCTTCTTTTGTAACTCTACATCTTTTTTCTATGCCTCTTTAATCTTCACATGTATAGATGGTTGAACATTCATTTGAGAAAGATACAATTTTCCCCCTTCTATTATAATTCCAAGATCCATACATTATAAATCCATAAATATTGGATCTTTTGTGATCCTCATCATGGATAAATTGGCAAGGTCTTGTCGACTTAATGCATCTGCCACCTTGTTTGCTTTCCCAATGTGGTAATGAATTGAGCAGTCGTAATCCTTAATCAGCTCCAACCATCTTCTTTGACGCATATTCAGCTTCTTTTGGGTGAAAATATACTTTAAACTATTATGATCAGTAAAAATATCACACCTTTCACCATAAAGGTAATGCCTCCAAGTCTTTGATGCAAAGATTACCACAGCTAACTCTAAATCATGAGTTGGGTAATTTTGCTCATGGATTTTCAACTGTCGTGAGGCATAAGCTATCACTATATCATTTTTCATGAGAAAACATCCTAGTCCCTTCTTGGATGCATCACTATAGATCACAAACCATTCTCTGCTACAAGGAAGTGTGAGTACAAGTGCACTGGATAACATTCTTTTCAACTCCTTGAAATTATCTTCACATTCTTCCGTCCACACGAAATTTACTCCTTTTCGAGTCAACCTGGTGAGTGGATTAGATAATCATGAAAAATAGTTCACAAAACGTCGATAATATCCATCCAAACCAAGAAAACATCGTATCTCATTTACTGTTGTTGGTCTCGACCATCTTTCGATAACCTTTGTTTTTGCTGGATCCACAGATATCCCCTCTTTTGAGATTATGTGACCCAAAAATGAAACTTTTTGAAGCCAAAATTCACACTTGGTCAATTTGGCATAAAGCATCTCCTTTGTCAGGGTCTTCAATATAATTCTCATGTGATCTTCATGTTCTTCCTTGCTCTTTGAATAGACAAGAATATCATCTATATAGACTACCACAAATTGATCAAGGTAGTCTCTAAAGACTCTATTCATCAGATCCATGAAGATAGCAGGGGCATTAGTAAGACCAAATGGAATCACTATAAATTCATAGTGTCCATACCTTGTACAAAAATCTATCTTTGGTATATCCTCCCTTTTGACCCTTAATTGATGATACCCTGAACGAAGATCAATCTTGGAAAAGTATTGAGCTCCGCATATTTGGTCAAATAGGTCATCAATGCGTGGGAGAGGATATTTTTTCTTGATAGTGATCTTCTTAAGCTCTCGATAATCAATACAGAGTCTCATTGATCCATCTTTCTTCTTAACAAACAGAATAGGTGCTCCCCAAGGTGACGCACTAGGTCATATGAATCCATTATCAAGATTCTCTTGGATTTTCTTCTTCAATTCTTGCAACTCAATTGGGGCCATTCTATAAGGTGTCTTTGAAATAGGAAAATCACCCGGTACGAGTTATATTGAAAACTCAACTTCACGATTTGGTGGAAGACCCGACAATTCCTTTGGAAAGACATCATCAAACTCCCGTACAATGGGCATATTCTTAATTGTGAGTTTCTCACCAACAATTTGAGATAAATAACCTTCATTAAGTGGAATCAAGACCCATAAGATGAATGAAATTTCCACTGGAAGGTTATGTTCATCCTTGCATCGATAGACGATCATAGACTGATCTGGAATATGAAATGTGACTTCCCTTCTCTGGCAATTGCTATGAGATCCATATAATGAAATCCAATCCATGCCAAGAATCAAATCAAATTCCACTATAGGAAGGATCAGAAGATTTTCAGGAAGCACTTTCCCAGAAACTTCAATCGGGGAAGAATTATAAACTTCTGATGTGACAGTTGTGACATTAGGTGTTGTCACAGCTAACTCAACATCTAATTGTTGAGGTAATATGGTGATACCCTTAGAAAAATCTTCAGAAATAAAAGAGTGGGTGGATCCAGAATCAAATAAAACATTTGATACTTTAGAGTGGATGGTAAGTGTACTTTCACAACATCGTTATCGTACTCCACATCACTGATAGAAATTTCATGTCACATTCCTTTGCCTTTAGCCTTAAGATTTTGTTGATGTCGATCATCATCAACAACCCTTGGATTAGGGAATTTATTGGCATAATTCCCCATCTCCTTGCACTTGAAACATTGAAGTGTAGTAGGTTCATTCTGTGTGTCCCTTCCTTTGTTTGCATCATTAGACATATTCTTCCCATCATTGCGGCATTCAAATGCCTGATGACCTTCCTTTCCACATTTAACACATTTACTTGTCCCTTTAAGACAACTCTCTCCATGTTTCTTTCCACACTTTGAGCATAAGGGAAAGCTCATCTTCTTTTCAGTGTGCTCTTTAGATTTTCCTTTGATTTCCATATTCCTCTTCTTATCAAACCCATATGACTGATGGGTTACTCCAATCTCCATCTCGACGTTGAGAGCACATCGAACGATTTCCTCATAGCTATTGAAGTACCTTATGGCTAACGCCCTTAAAATACTTTGTTTTATGCCACTGAAAAATCAATCAATCTTACTCTCAGGTTGGATAATAATACCAGAAGTGTACCTTGCAAGTCTTGTGAAATTTGCTTCATAGGTACCAACACATTCATCATCCTTTTGCTTCAGTTCAAGAAACTGTTTATCCATCTTTGTTCGGAGAATACGAGGGAAGTACTTATTGAAAAATAAGTTCTTGAACTCATCCCATTCCATGGACTCAATTTCATCCCTTTGCCTCGTATTCTTAATAAGATTCCACCATTGATTAGCATCTCCTTCCAAACGATACACAACTAGGATGACTTTATCATGTTTAGAACATTGAAGAAATGAAAATATATTTTCAGTAGTACTAATCCATTGTTCAGTAACTAATGGATCAGTAGACCCACTGAAAGAAGGTGGACGTTGCCTCATGAAGGATTCAACAGAATTTTGCTCCTTCCTCTGCATGTTTGGAAGTCCTGTATGATTCATAGCTTGAGAAAGTTGTGTGAGCATGGGTACAAGATTTTGTATTCTAGATCCCATAACGTTTGGTTGCTCAGGGGGACAATCATTGCATTGCCTGTCGCATTCCACATTAATGTGGTTCCTTCAGGTTCCAGCCATTGACTAAAACCAAGAAGAATAGTGTGGGAAACACTAATTATAATAGGAAAACCACATAATCAAGAATAAAATTTCACACTTGAGGTCTTATCCTAGTTTATTCATGGTCTTTTCTAAAACACTACGATTGTGTTCTATGCTTAGACTTTTCCTTAGGGTTCTTACTAAGGCTTTCACATCCTAGTTTCCAAAGGTTGACTATACCTTTCCTCTGATACCAACTATAACGACCCATACTTTAAATACATTGTTATTACTTCAAAATTGAAGAATACTTATTACAACATATAACAAAACCATGAAAGGACCATATAGTTATAGTGTCTTTAGAAACTGGGAAACATAAACAACTGGTTCATAAAGCGTCTACACTATCTCCCATTTATTTCATTATATCTATAGTCCCTTTTGGAATATCTTACATAATAAGATTCTTCCTGACCTAGGGAAAGAAAATATACAAAACGGTGAGCTCAAATGATCAGTAATGGTAAAAAAACGAAATATCAATCACATCATATTCATAAGAACATAACATTTTGGAAATTTTAACCTGCAAAAGAGAGCATAATTTCATAACATGGGATAAATCATAGTAGTGAAATGAAATCCCAATAATCATAACATAAAACATGAAACATTTTTTCAAACACACATAATAATAGAGAATCATTTCTTATTACTCAAGACTCATTGCCAATACTATCTTAGTGGACAAAGTCCATTTCTGAACCGAGTTCACTCCTCGTTTCAGTCCAGTTTCACTGAACCAGTTTAACTTGCCATTCCAGCCATGTCTATCTCATGAGATATAAAATATTTACCCAATGCATTGGAGGGAGATATAGGTCCCACCCATCTCATAATGATATTATTCTTATGTGTGCCACAAAATCATAAATCATACATCATTGCATAACCCATGTAATAAAAATGGGATTCTTAAACATCATGGAATCATAAAACAATTCATATAAGATAATGGAATTCATAAAAATAATTCCATCACCACATAATCATATCAATGTAACAATAGGGATATAAAAAGAACCCTATATTATCTTAGATGGAAAATAATTTTGATAAAGCACTTGAACACCATTCTTGAGGAAAATATCCTTTCTACTTCAAAAACATTTTCCTTTCTTAACATGTCATACGATTTTAAACTAAAAGAAGTTGATTAAAAATAAACTTGAAAACCTGTAATGGAAGCTTCTTGGAAATAATGTTTTAAAAATCCATTCATGTCGTATAAGTTAAAAAAACATTCTTCACGTACTTTTGTCAGAAAAATCAAAAAATACCTCGTACGAAAAACGACAAAATATTCCTTTCATATCTTTTACTATAAACTCACCAAAGGGTAAAAATGGATTTAAACAATTGTAGGTGGATGGAAATAATATTACATATTGAGGAAACATGGATGTGGATGATAAAATACAACCCAGTAAATACCAAAGTATAAACAATATCGGATAAAAATTTGATTGTGATATTTCCCTTACCTTAGGTCTGATTTGCTTCGTACGTGTCTGAACCACCTGTATAATGATTTAAATAATGTTGTTGACTTATTCCAAAATCATAATTATTGTTATGATATTTCATTACTACTTGTTATCCGGGTGTTTATTACTTCTTGTTCTTATGCGTGTTTGTCGAATAAATTCATATTCCTCTATTTAAGTTATAGATAACTCATTTCCAGAATGTTATCAGTGTAATATATATCATATTCATTCATTCAATTCATTTATATAATTAGTATTCAATGAAGATCATGTAGAACGAATCACATCAGATCGTGGAGACGGTATTCCGTACGTACGCACGAGCGATGATATCGTTCCCATGATTGTGGAATTGTATTGGAGTGTATGTATACTATTTTAGAATCAATAACACTTTACAATAATCAAACATATACTCATTACATTCACCCTTATACCCGTCCATGTAAGGTGGTGGTGGAAAATAGATTACACCACGACGTGGAGACGGTATTCCGTACGTACGCACGTGCGGTGATTTCGTTTTCCGTAGGATGGATAAGAGGTGAAATAGGGTTGTTTCATATTTATAATAACATATCATTATAAGAGTGATACTGATGTTATTACCTCATAATGAAAAAACAAAAGAAGAGGTAGAAGAAGAAGAATGGAACTTGAAGAAAATGGTAGAAGGTATTAACTCTTTCTCGAAGTGCCTCCTTTAAACTTTCTCTTAAGGCACTAGAGTTGGTCTTTTGATAAGACCAGTTCCTCTAGTAGGTTTCTAAGGAAGTGGGGAAGTGAAATAAGCAGGGGTTGGACGAGCTTGAAAGATCAAATTGGTGTGAGGAAGAGAGGTAGGAGGTGCCCTTTTATAAGGGAGGAGAGGGGCACCTTTGGAAATATAAGAAATATTAGTTTATATTAAATCTGAACCCCACTTAAAAACTTCCATAATGACTCATATCCTAATCTTAAATGATATAGGGTTGTAATATCATCAACCAGTAAAATTAAGACATGTTAGGAATTTATTTTAAACATTATCAACTTGATTTATCCTTATTTATCAATTTAGTTTTATTTGTGGTTATAATATTATAAATTTTAAATTATTATAAATAATTACATATGTGTTGTGAATTTTACATTATTTTACCGTTTATGACATTGTAGACCTTATAAATTTTAATTTATAAATTTTAAATATTTTTGTGATTTTTAAACAATTTTATAATATTTCATTTTTATAAATAACAATAGTGTCAATTTTGACACTATTCATTTATTTGAATTTAAATAAAATATATACAGAAGAAATGTTCAAAATAAAAGCTTTAATAGATTCATAAAATGTCATATGTGTCTAAAAAAATAGTGTAGCACATTAAATAGTTCATATAATATTTATTTTAATTTCTTTAAAACAATTTATTTGATATTTTAATTAATAAAATAATTTCAACATCACTATTGTGTCATAATTAATGATAATTATTTAATCCCTAAAAATTCAAAATAAATTCCTATGATGTAGATAATTGTATTAGATTTATGGATACTATTCATGTTAGATGTTTCATTAATTTTATCACCAAATTACAATAATTATACTTATAAGATTTAAGAAAGTGACATGTTGTCACATTCTTTGGTTTTAATAATAATTAAATTATTTTCATGGAAAAAAGTCCATTAAATAAATCTAATCTAACCCTTAGGTGATATGGATCGACTTTTAGTCATCCAATAGGATTTTGGAGGGTGTTAGGGTAATTTTATAATCTTCTATTTACCCTTAATTACCCGATATACCTTTAACTATGGTAAATAAAATTTACCGTAGTTACTATTCATAATACCCAAAAATAAAATGTAGCCAATTAACATAATTTGGACCCACTAATTTTGAATATGGAATCCATTTTTCAAAACTAAAAACAAATAAGTTTCAGTAATTAATTTAAAATAAATCCCATTGTTAAGAAAATGGGTTTTAGAAGTTAAAACATTGCCAAAGATTGAAATGTTTTTACCTATTAAATCAATGTGAAATTAATGCTAATGACATAAATTATATTAAATGGTAAAAATATATTCTATTTATACTTTAAAAACATTCAATATTATAATTTATCCATATAAATTATCTCAATGAAAAAAGTTGTTTTTAAATAAAAATTAGTATATTTTTACTATTCATCAAAATATGAAAGTTATCAGAAAAATATCAAAAATTTATCCAAAGTAAATTTATATACCCTGATTCAAAAGAAGAATTTTATTTTGTGAAATTGAACTTATAAACATGTAAAAAAACTAGATTTAATGTGGGTGTTCCATCAAAAGGCGGAAAAACTGTATTTCTTGAAAAATATTTCTTTTATCCAAAAAAAATGATTTTGCTTTTATACCTCATTCTAGAAAAAGTAAAAGTTGAATTAAAATGTTATAAAATTAAAAATTCAGTTATTACTATTCATAACGGCTAGTTTTAATAATATTTTAATAGCATATCGTTGTTTAGTGAAACTCGGTATTGCGTACGACGCAAGCTATCGAGGAAAGCCGCGATTGTGTGTAAAGCAAGCCAAGCTAGTGTTGTGTGTAGTGAAAGATTACTTTGATGGTTTATATAACATAAATACAAAATATATCTCTTAAATGTCTCAGGTGTTACACTCTATGGTTCCATAAGTAGAAAATTGATATATTTCTCATTGGATTCATCATTAGAAATTTTCCATTAGGATTCAACCATTGACTAGAAATAGGTAGAATAGTGTAATAAACCCTAATCAAAATTGAAAAAAATATGTATTCAAGGGTAATTACTGATAAAATTTCAATACAAGGACCCTTAGGTATAACAAAGGCTTTTACTTATATTTACCAAAAAACTGGGATTGAAACATAGAAATACCATTGGGATTACTACTAAGGATTTCTCATCCATGTTTCCAAAGGATTACTATACATTTTCAATGATACTAACTATAACGACTGAATATTAATGTACATGGATATTACATTATTTTTTGAGAAATCATTTCATCCATTACATAAATAATGCAAAATAGTATATTAGTATTTATCATTAGAAATCATGTATGCATAAAAAATGGTTCATTATATATATACATCTTCTCTGGCCTATTGCATAATATCCTAATCCCTTTTTGACTTATCATGATTATTAAAAAATTTCAAATCATTAGAAAAGAAACATATGAAAAGGGTGAGCTCAGATTATAAATAAGTGTAAACAAGTTATATATGTATGAATAAAGATGGGAATAAATGGTAGGATTATTTGGTCATAGAATTTGAATATAATAAAATTCATATCAAATTTCATATACCAGAATCATTTCCTAAGAGATGAATCATAATGAAATTAATAAAAGTAACCCATCAGATCATTACATTGACAGAAGAGATGAAAGTGTTGCATTCTCATAAGCTTTTATGATTATGAACATGTATAAATCTGAAAAGTATCACTCATTTAAATAAGGTCATGAAATGATAACCTTTCATAAACATGTGGACATTAAAACTAGGTCATGGAATTGTATAATGTACGTGAAAAATAGGTCCACACTTATAATATTGAACATGGAATCAGGTTTATGTATAATATAGTTATCAAATGAGTTATATATCTTTATTGTTTTCATTGGAGGGAGACATTGGTCCCACCCATCACATAATGAAACCATATATATATGCGTGTGTCACATAAATCATATCAAACCCCATAAAATGAAATTTGTGCACAATAATTTAACCATTATAGTGCTCCTAAAAATTAAACACAATTCATAAAAATCAGTAGATCATAATAATAAACTATTAAGATAAATAATATTAATAGTTTCTGAAGTGCATTGTGTTGCATTTGTTGTCAATGATGCATGAAGTTGTCTTGGAATGAATGGAAGTCAAGGAATGTCAAGAGGTGAATGAAAAAGGTTGTGATGGTGTTGGTGGTGAAGGAGAATGACCATTGTACTAAGATGCATGTCACTTAGGAGATTCACTAAGTGACATAGGAGATGATGGTTGAAACATTCTCTAAGAAAATATGACGATTGCTGAGCTGCTCTTTAAGTTCATAGAACTTGTATCCTGATGATACAAAGTCACAACATTGATTGAAGACCATGCATTGTTGTGACAATGCATGAGGTGTTGAAGAAGATCCATCCACAAGACCTAAGTGGATGAAGTGAGCTAAAGAAGTCCATGTGCTAACTCTTAGTGCATGTGAATTGGAAGTGATCCAACTTGATCTCTGATTAGATCAATGAAGTTTATTGAAGAAATATTTGATTCAGACGCTCGGTTGAAGATGAAGAAACCTTCGGGAATTCCATTCTTAAATGTTGATTATATGTTGATGAAAAATGGAGGAATTATAATGAAGAAGATGTATACTTGAATTCTTAAGAAGAAGATGAAGGAGAAGAAAGGCTTGAAGTGGTTCTCTTGATATGGCTTGATTTCATGGAGGACTTTGTTTTTTTGACAAAGTTTTATTCAAGACTTAGCCAAAAAAAATTGGCCAGCCAAGGCACCTTGACGGTTCAACCCCAAGGCATGGGCACTAGGGCACCACGCCCGGGGGAACCCTTGGGGTGAGCCAGGGCGGCAGGGCGCACCCGTAGGACACCGCATGGGCGCCTGGGGCATGCCCGGAGGAGCGCGCGGCAGGGGGCCGTGTGTAAGCCCCCGAGGACACGCGGTGGTGAAACCCGCGCGCCCGAGGTGCATAGTGGGCGCTAGGTGCGCGCCCGCAGGAGCAGAGTGGGCGTAGAGCGTGCCCGCAGGGAGAACTTGGTGCGGGGCGGCACCGAGAGGGGTGGAGATTCAACTGGCGAGTAGCGGGCAGCGCCAGGGTGATAAAGCGCGAGAATTCCGTGGCCCGTTTCGATGTGGGGCGCGGAAAAATTACCGGGAGCGAATCCGAGCCGCTCATCTGATCTCGCGGACGATCGGCGCCGCTCATCTAATCCGCCGCCCCCCCGATGTGATCCAAGCCGTCGAAGCCATTTTGATCACCGCATCCAACGGCCCAGCGTTCGTCCTCAACCTCGAGCCATGCCGAAGCCACCCGCGAACCCCGCTGAACCAGGCGCCTTCCCCGACGACGGATTTCGAGTTCCCGGCCACCATTTCCGAAGCCGAAGGCTCCATTGAGCTCTTCTCTCCACACCGAACACGACCATGCATTAAAATGAGCCTGCATGCAACAAAAGAGAAAATTCGATGAAGGCCGAAGAAACCAGAGGTGCGAGGCTCGTGGTTTGTGCTCAAAGTATTTAAACCGAAGGCATGCATGCGTTCTGAGTCGCATGCACGTAGAGGAACAAAAATAAATGGAACCCGCGTGAACAGAGAGAAGAAAACAAGATTTAAGGAAATCTTGAAATCCCGAAATCTTCGTAAGATTAAAAGATATCCCACGCGGAAGTCTTGAGGATTCTCTGCCTATAAAAGGAGAGGCCGAGACCTCATTGTAGCTTGCTGATCCTTTGTTGATGATCCGGAGAACCGTGAGTGCACCTCTACCTCGCGAAGACGAAGCCCCGCGCACACTTGCGCGGTGAGATCCCTTGCGCGCACCCTGCGCGGCTGAAGTCCTCGGTGCCATCCTTGGCCCGAAGGAGTCCCTTGCGCGCTACCTTTTTGCGCGACAAGAAGAGGACCCCCTGCCCGCCACTTCTTGCGCGACAGGGAAGGTTAGGCAGCACCCTTGCGCACCGCTTTGTGCCTTGTGCACTTGCGCGCCTTGTGGATTGCGCGACCCACGGCCAGTGGCAATAGCTCGGCTGTGAAGAGAAGGAGGGGCCGCACCCCTTGCGCGCCTCACTTGAGTAGGAGTTCGGGTTGAACACACCTTGTCCGAGACATACACTTTGTGTGTGCATAAAGAAGAAGGCCCTACGGGAAGTAGGTGTGCAAAGAAAGGAGAACCCAAGTGTGTGCACAAGTCCCAAGTAAAGAACCTACGGCTAAGTGTGTGCATCAAGTGGAGAAGAAGACCCGAGCCTTAGTGCCTTGTGTGCCAAGTGAAGTGGAAGACCACACTTTGTGTGTGTGCCAAAGAAGGCCGAGGCTTTGCCTCTTGTGTGTGAAAGGAGAACCCGAGACCACACCTTGTGTGTGTGCCAAGTGAGGAAGACCCTACGGGTTGGTTGTGCACTCTTGAAGATTAAAAGAGAAAAACAAAGTGTGTGTGCAAAGTGGAAGAGTACACAAAGATCAAAGAGGCCGTAGCCTTTGGTATGTGCAAGAAGAAGTTAAGGCCAAGTCATGTGTGTGCAACAAGTGAAGACCACAACTCAACCTATGTTGTGTGTGTGTGAATATTAAAAGAAGTGGCCGAACCTTAGTGTGTGTGCAAACCAAAGTGTGTACACACTAAGAAGAAGAGAAGATATCCACACTAGTGTATAACACACATTTATGTGTGTAATCAAAAGAGAATAAAGTGTGTGAAGAAGTGATAAGGTGGTGTGTGCTTAAAGATACTACAACCTTTGTGGGTTTATTGCACCAAGAGTAGAAGAAGGGGAGTGCATGCATACATGCATGCACATGCACACGTGAACAAAGACAAATCTGGTTGTGTGCATTTGAGTTGTCCAAGACTAGGAGTTCTTGAAGAGTTTTGAGAAGCCATGCAATCAGTGCATGAGGATTCAGAGTTGCCATGCATTCAGTGCATGAAGTTGAAGTGAACTGAGACTGGACCAGACTGAAGTTAAAGACATCATTTGTCTGAGTATTCAGTAATTAGAGAGAAGGCCAGGTCATCCTTAGAAGAAGGTGATAAAGCCTGATCAAGACGAGAAGACCTGATCATCACAAGTGATCAGAGGTACAGAGCAAGGCCAGTAGTCTTTATCCCGGACTGCTGAGGATACTTGAAGAGCTAATGTGAAGAAGAGCTACTCGTGCGACTCGAGGAGCCAAGAGAAGACCCTGTGGGACTCAGGGAGAAGAAGTCTTTAGTGGGATTCTGGAGCAGGCCAGTGAGACTCTGGTAACACTGTGGGACGCAGTATAAAGACCCTCCTGTGGGACTCAGGAGAGATACGGTGGGAAGCTGTATCGACCATTGTAATTCTAACAAGTTATAATGGGAGAATCCATGCTGGGAGAGCATGGCAAGGATGTAGGCCTTTGGTGCCGAACCTTGTAAATCCTTGTGTCCAGTGCCTTTACATTTACTGCATCATTCGGGAAAGGTTGAGAGATACAAGAAGAGTGGATCGAGGCTTTAACTAGCCATAGAGGTTTAATTGATAAGAATCAATTAGTAAAAAGTTTTAAGGGATCACTGATTCACCCCCTCCCCCTCTCAGTGATTCACACTGATCTGGGCACTTCAATTGGTATCAGAGCGAAGTTACCTCTAAAAGATCCAAGGGAGTCTTTATGAAGTGCAGATTTGAGGAAATGAGCGACCAGCCTCAAATGGAAATATCTGCCAAGACTCAGAAAAATAGAAAGAAGAAATAGGCCAAGAAGATGAAGAATGTCTGTCCTAGCTGTGATGAAGTTGAAACAATGAATGATCTTCAGAGTGCACTCAAATATCTTCAGAAGACAGTTCCCATGGAAGTGGCAAATTGTATAGCTACAGGCATCCATGATCTTCATGAAGAAAAATCACAGTTAGAAGAAGAAGCCAATGCTATGGAAGATCAGCTGGCTAAAAGGGTTGGCATAACCAACACTCTCAGAAAGCTGGTAAATGCCAAAGATGAAACAGTATCTCTTTGCAATGAAAGATATGAAGATACTTGTGAAGAATTGCAAAGAAGCCTTTCTGAGAAAGAATTCTTTAAAGTAATAATCAAAGATGTTTACCATGCACTGGAGAAGAGGCATAGAGTGTCAATGAATTTCAGAGATGCTCAACTCGAAGAAAAGGTCAAATTGGTGAAGGAGCTGGACAATTCATTGCAAGAATTAAATAAAGTGCATGAAGACCAGTTAGAACAGCTGAAAGAAAATTGGGAAGGAAGGCTAAGAACTGTTGAGGATGAGAAGAACTCCGTTAACATGAAATGCTTTGAACTGGAGGTGATATTGAAAAATCTGCAATCACCCAAAGCCAAAGCCTCCCAGTCAGCTGAAAGGAGAAATGTTGCTACTCAAGTATGCTTTGAGCAGGATGATTCTAGGAGAAAGACATCCTCTAATAAAAGTGCAACATCTTCTAGAAAGAAGGTACCATCCATACCATCTTGTACTGATGCTTCTAATTGTGTTTCCACAAAAATTGCAGGATGGAAGAATAATTCCAAACAAATATGGATGAAGACAGTAAAGAAGCAGAGCACTCCTAAAACAACACAACTTGTCAAGAAAAGTACCCAGCAATCAGAAGTACACAAGAGGTCAAGATTTGTGGGTCAATGTTGGTGTTGTAACAAGTATGGGCATTGTGCAAAGGATTGTTGGTACAATCCACTGAATGTCAAAGCACAGAGGAAGCCCATGACTAGGGGGAGCAAGCCAGAGGAAAAGAAGCAGCATCCACAGGTCCAGAGACATCTGTTTACTGCAAATAGATTTGGATTACTTGACAACATCTGGGATGATTGCAAAAGTGGTCAAAAAGATACATGTCAATCTCCAACTGTATCCAGAGCTAAAAGGAAGAGAAGATCACTGAACCTGGCTAAAATGGAAGCCTTGGGAAGCAAGAAGAAGAAAGCTGAAAAAGCTCCCAAGAAGATTATGAAAAAGGAAGAGAAGTCCTTGGAGTCGAAATCCAAGAAGGGTGAGTCATCTAGAAGGACCACCAAGAAAATATGCTTCTACTGTGGAAAGAACGGTCATACCATGGATCTTTGCAAACAAGCTATGGAAATAAATAGAAGCCAACTGAACTCAAACAGACAATCAATCCAAAAAAAGCAGAAGGGATTGATTGAAAACAAGTTGCCTAAGAGAGGTAGCTTGACAGCATCAAAGGAACCATGTGAAATATCCAGAACTGAGGCCCCACTTCCAAATGACTTGTTAATCATATGGCCAAATCAGTTGCAACTTGCCAATGATCTGCAAAGAGCTGAAGATGAAGTTCTGGTAATTGCTAAGGCAAAAGGGAAGAAGAATATTTCACATGAAGATGTATTGAGAACCACACCAGCACAATCATCAATGAAGATCAAATGTGCAAGTGTGAAGACTGGTGAAAATGGGACATCTCGGTTGAGATAATCTTCTCAACCTTGTTGTTCACATTGATGAACCATGGAGGTTCCATCTTATTCCCTTATACTTCTGGTATTTACATGTGCTAACATTGCAGGGAATTGAAGATGATGATCATTCTCATCTGGAGGATGGTTTGGAAAGAATGGGGTGCACCCCTTGAGGGGGATCCAATCTGAAGAAGATGGGATTCTGAGATTAATACCATCTTGAGAAAAGTGAAGGTATTCCAATCATACTTTCATCCCTTGTTTCTTAATTGAGTTTATCTTGTCAATTAAGGGGGAGTATGGATTGAAGACAAATGGATGAAAGGGGGAGCTTTATCTTTTCACCTGAACTTTCTAATGAGTTTTGTGAAGTTGTGCAGGATTTAGCAATTCATTGAATATCTGAAAAAATTCAACCCCTAAGCATGATCTCACATGTATTGTGAATGGTGGACAGCATTGAGTTCCTTGGTTACATCACTCTTGTTTTCTACACCGGGTTAGCCCATGTAGACTTATAGTTGATCTACTAAAGGTTATTTGCTAAAGAAGAACATGTGACATCATCCCTCTCTCAGTGTTTTTCAAGAAAATACTTTTCAAAGGGAGGAAGAGATATTGTGGAAGAGAACCACACCACACCTTTGCATTTGATTGCCAATAAGGGGGAGAAAATTTTGGCACACATATTGACCCATTCATATGTGCTGAAGGAGTGTATTGACAACAAATACAAAGGGGGAGATTGAAGTGCATTGTGTTGCATTTGTTGTCAATGAGGCATGAAGTTGTCTTGGAATGAATGGAAGTCAAGGAATGTCAAGAGGTGAATGACAAAGGTTGTGATGGTGTTGGTGGTGAAGGATAATGACCATTGTACTAAGATGTATGTCACTTAGGAGATTCACTAAGTGACATAGGAGATGATGGTTGAAACATTCTCTAAGAAAATATGACGATTGATGAGCTGCTCTTTAAGTTCATAGAACTTGTATCCTGATGATACAAAGTCACAACATTGATTGAAGACCATGCATTGTAGTGACAATGCATGAGGTGTTGAAGAAGATCCATCCACAAGACCTAAGTGGATGAAGTGAGCTAAAGAAGTCCATGTGCTAACTCTTAGTGCATGTGAATTGGAAGTGATCCAACTTGATCTCTGATTAGATCAATGAAGTTTATTGAAGAAATATTTGATTTAGGAGCTCGGTTGAAGATGAAGAAACCTTCGGGAATTCCATTCTTAAATGTTGATTATATGTTGATGAAAAATGGAGGAATTCTAATGAAGAAGATGTATACTTGAATTCTTAAGAAGAAGATGAAGGAGAAGAAAGGCTTGAAGTGGTTCTCTTGATATGGCTTGATTTCATGGAGGACTTTGTTTTTTTGACAAAGTCTTATTCAAGACTTAGCCAAAAAAATTTGGCCAGCCAAGTCACCTTGAGGGTTCAACCCCAAGGCATGGGCACTAGGGCACCACGCCCGGGGGAACCCGTGGGGCGAGCCAGGGCGGCAGGGCGCACCCGTAGGACACCGCATGGGCGCCTGGGGCACGCCCGGAGGAGCGCGCGGCAGGGGGCCGTGTGTAAGCCCCCGAGGACACGCGGTGGTGAAACCCGCGCGCCCGAGGTGCATAGTGGGCGCTAGGTGCGCGCCCGCAGGAGCAGAGTGGGCGCAGAGCGCGCCCGCAGGGAGAACTCGGTGCGGGGCGGCACCGAGAGGGGAGGAGATTCAACTGGCGAGTAGCGGGCAGTGTCAGGGTGATAAAGCGCGAGAATTCCGCGGCCCGTTTCGATGTGGGACGCGGAAAAATTCCCGGAAGCGAATCCCAGCCGCTCATCTGATCTCGCGGACGATCGGCGCCGCTCATCTAATCCGCCGCGCCCCCGATGTGATCCAAGCCGTCGAATCCATTTTGATCACCGCATCCAACGGCCCAACGTTCGTCCTCAACCTCGAGCCATGCCGAAGCCACCCGCGAGCCCCGCTGAACCAGGCGCCTTCCCCGACGACGGATTTCGAGTTCCCGGCCACCATTGCTGAAGCCGAAGGCTCCATTGAGCTCGTCTCTCCACACCGAACACGACCATGCATTAGAATGAGCCTGCATGCTACAAAAGAGAAAATTCGATGAAGGCCGAAGCAACCGGAGGTGCGAGGCCCGTGGTTTGTGCTCAAAGTATTTAAACCGAAGGCATGCATGCGTTCTGAGTCGCATGCACGTAGAGGAACAAAAATAAATGGAACCCGCGTGAACAGAGAGAAGAAAACAAGATTTAAGGAAATATTGAAATCCCGAAATCTTCGGGAGATTAAAAGATATCCCACGCGGAAGTCTTGAGGATTCTCTGCCTATAAAAGGAGAGGCCGAGACCTCGTTGTAGCTTGTTGATCCTTTGTTGAAGATCCGGAGAACCGTGAGTGCACCTCTGCCTCGCGAAGATGAAGCCCCGCGCACACTTGCGCGGTGAGATCCCTTGCGCGCACCCTGCGCGGCTGAAGTCCTCGGTGCCATCCTTGGCCCGAAGGAGTCCCTTGCGCGCTACCTTTTTGCGCGACAAGAAGAGGACCCCCTTCCCGCCACTGCTTGCGCGACAGGGAAGGTTAGGCAGCACCCTTGCGCACCGCTTTGTGCCTTGTGCACTTGCGCGCCTTGTGGATTACGCGACCCACGGCCAGTGGCAATAGCTCGGCTGTGAAGAGAAGGAGGGGCCGCACCCCTTGCGCGCCTCACTTGAGTAGGAGTTCAGGTTGAACACACCTTGTCCGAGACATACACTTTGTGTGTGCATAAAGAAGAAGGCCCTACGGGCAGTAGGTGTGCAAAGAAAGGAGAACCCAAGTGTGTGCACAAGTGCCAAGTAAAGAACCTACGGCTAAGTGTGTGCATCAAGTGGAGAAGAAGACCCGAGCCTTAGTGCCTTGTGTTCCAAGTGAAGTGGAAGACCACACTTTGTGTGTGTGCCAAAGAAGGCCGAGGCTTTGCCTCTTGTGTGTGCAAGGAGAACCCGAGACCACACCTTGTGTGTGTGCCATGTGAGGAAGACCCTACGGGTTGGTTGTGCACTCTTGAAGATTAAATGAGAAAAACAAAGTGTGTGTGCAAAGTGGAAGAGTACACAAAGAGCAAAGAGGCCGTAGCCTTTGGTATGTGCAAGAAGAAGTGAAGGCCAAGTCATGTGTGTGCAACAAGTGAAGACCACAACTCAACCTATGTTGTGTGTGTGTGCAAATTAAAAGAAGTGGTCGAACCTTAGTGTGTGTGCAAACCAAAGTGTGTACACACTAAGAAGAAGAGAAGATATCCACACTAGTGTATAACACACATTTATGTGTGTAATCAAAAGAGAATAAAGTGTGTGAAGAAGTGAGAAGGTGGTGTGTGCTTAAAGATACTACACCCTTTGTGGGTTTATTGCACCAAGAGTAGAAGAAGGGGAGTGCATGCATACATGCATGCACATGCACACGTGAACAAAGACAAATCTGGTTGTGTGCATTTGAGTTGTCCAAGACCAGGAGTTCTTGAAGAGTTTTGAGAAGCCATGCAATCAGTGCATGAGGATTCAGAGTTGCCATGAATTCAGTGCATGAAGTTGAAGTGAACTGAGACTGGACCAGACTGAAGTTAAAGACATCATTTGTCTGAGTATTCAGTAATTAGAGAGAAGGCCAGGTCATCCTTAGAAGAAGGTGATAAAGCCTGAGAAAGACGAGAAGACCTGGTCATCACAAGTGATCAGAGGTACAGAGCAAGGCCAGCAGTCTTTATCCCAGACTGCTGAGGATACTTGAAGAGCTAAAGTGAAGAAGAGCTACTCGTGCGACTCGAGGAGCCAAGAGAAGACCCTGTGGGACTCAGGGAGAAGAAGTCTTCAGTGGGATTCTGGAGCAGGCCAGTGAGACTCTGGTAACACTGTGGGACGCAGTATAAAGACCCTCCTGTGGGACTCAGGAGAGATACGGTGGGAAGCTGTATCGACCATTGTAATTCTAACAAGTTATAATGGGAGAATCCATGCTGGGAGAGCATGGCAAGGATGTAGGTCTTTGGTGCCGAACCTTGTAAATCCTTGTTTCCAGTGCCTTTACATTTACTGCATCATTCGGGAAAGGTTGAGAGATACAAGAAGAGTGGATCGAGGCTTTAACAAGCCATAGAGGTTTAAATGATAAGAATCAATTAGTAAAACGTTTTAAGGGATCACTGATTCACCCCCTCCCCCTCTCAGTGATTCACACCGATCTGGGCACTTCAGTTTCATATGATAATTCCCCTAATAAAAAATTTTTGACATCAAATTACATTATCTTATATTGAAAATTCATTTGAAATATCAATTAGAATCATTTATGAGGAAAATATATTATTATTTTAAAAATACATTTTTTTTAAAATGACATTAAATTTTCTATGAAATAATTTATTTGAAAATAAAATTTTTATCATTTTTGGGATGCTTCAATTTAATAAGGATTCATGAAAGCATAAATATACATTCATACGGTAAAATATAAAAATAATCCTTTCGTACATTTCCAAAAGTTCTAAAATGGGCCTTATTTAGAATGAGAACAAAATATTTCATCAAAAACATTTAGAAAAAAATAAAACAAGATTAAAAATAACATTCTACTATCATATTTTAATATTAATAACTTTTTGGAAAACATTTTTATAAAACATTTCTAATAATGATGAATATTCCCCACTAGATATTTCAAATAATCTTGTATATTTATGATATTGTGGAATAAATACATATCACATCATAATCTGTATATTAGTGTGCCTATAAAAGAAATAAAAATATATGAATATTAAAATACAATAATCATTAGAATAATAATCATAAAATACATTCATTGGTGGAATATAAGCCACATAAAAGAAACATGTAGTTCATAAGGCATTTATACCAAGGAATTAAAATTAAGAAATTGATCCATTACCTTATGTATTATATATCATCTTAGTCATAAAAATATCATGTTTTATAAATATAGTTATAATATACATCAATTCAATTACCATATTCTTATATATATGTCCACATATTATTTGAATATTAATTTCTTTTAGCGTTTTGTTAACAACCCCATGTTAATATTACTCTATAGATAATATCGTCATAATTTTTTTCATGTGTTATGATCTATTATATTTTGGTCCTATTACTTATATAATGAATTCATTGTATATATAATGATAAAAATGACATAAATATCATAAATATTCATTATATACGAATTTATAATAATGTATACAAGATATAATTAGAAAATTAAAAACACGGTTCACGGAGAAAACAACTCATACATAGGAATAATTAATGTTACTATTTTCATATTATATTAAATTAAATAAGGTACAAACATATATATATTAGCATTATAATATAATTTATATGAAATGTATGTCATATATTTTTACTAAACTCATATTCAATAAATTCTATGTAATGTGTGAATGAATCATATCACTTTTGGGTGGCGAGAGTCCACACAGCCACAGACAAAGTTATCGTATTTAGAAAAAATATAAATAATGAAGTTATAAGTAATATAATAATTATATAATAATAAATAAATAATATATATAATGTATTAAATATAAAAATATAAATTTCATAATTATTTTGTACCTTGAATGTTGGAAATGGATGAATGAACGACATCAGTTCACGTGGTGATGGTCTGTCGTATGCACAAATGATGATTGTGTATCCCATTTGATGGCAGTGTATTTTTGTGGAGATAAAATCCATAAAATATAAAAATATTATTATATCTATTATACTGATGTTATTATAAAAATATGAAATAATAAAATTAATGGTTCATGGAAGAAATAAAGAAAATATGTTGATAACCTTTACCGCAACTTTGGTTACCTCATTTTGATTTTCACAAAGAAATTTATTTGGTTGGATATATTATAAAATTAAGGATTGTATAATGAATATAGGGAATTTGGGTGGATATTCTGATAGATTAGTTATAATCCAACTATGTTTTGATGTGTGAAGATATAGAAGAAGATGTTTCCATTTGTAAGTGAGTGAAGGGGTTGTTTTGGAATTTCCATAAAGATTATATCGTAATAAATTAAATATATATAAAAATACCTCAAAATGGACCATTATTGGAATATATGGTTGGATTGGGTGATTATAACATAATCCATTATATTTTTTTGGTTTTTGGGTAATTTTAAACTTTAACTTTTTTATTAACCCTTTGTTAACCTATTTGTATTATAATTAAGGAAACACATCTTCCAATATTTATTGGTGGATATTTTTACCAAAAATGTGGCTATTGAACAATAAATTAATAATATTTTATAATTAATATCGTTTTATGTCACATTTTTTAATATTTATCTTTTTATGAATTTTAAACAAATTTAATAAAATATTATTTTCTTAAAATATCATTTTTGTCAATTTGACACTATTCCCAAAATTGAATTTTAGAAAATCAATATAGAAATATAAAGTCAAAATATTAATTTATTAACTCCTAACATGTCATATTTAGCTATAAAATTATTTAATAACCATAATGATGTAATACTAGATTTATTTTTGTATTTATAAAATCATTTATTAGATTGTCTCAATAGTTTCATAATTACTGCATCATAATTGTGTAAGTATTTATTAAAATAATTTAATAACTAAAATTGAATCGTAAATTTAAAAAACATAGATAAAACTTTTATTTATAAAAATAATATACCTAGTAAATCATATAATAAATTTCACCTAATTTTAAAAATATTACAGCTATTGAAAGTAGGAGTTCGTCAATTTGACACTCTATTAAATTTTAATTATAATAAACACCTTTCAAAGAAAATTTTCCATTAAATTATTCGTTTTATAACCTCATGGGTTAAGGGTCTACATGACCGCATTTGATAACATTTATTAAATTTTTAGTGTATTTTTATAAAATATATATATAAATTACCAATTACATTCCAATTTAACCTTAACTATGTTAATAAAAATTACAAAAATTACTAGTTAAATAGAATAAAATAAAAGGTACCTCATTATGAAATTTGGATCTCATCATTAACAATATGGATTTATTTGATCATAATTCAATTAAAACAATTTTCATAATTTATTTAAAATTTAATCCCACCAAAGAGACGAAACAATGAGTATTTAATGTGAAATTGTTCAAATGATATATATGTTTTTATATCCAAATTCAATGTAATTTTATACTAATGAACTTAATTATATTAATTGGAAGAAAATTACACAATAATACTTGAAGAATAATAAAAATATTATTTTAAAATAAAAAGTATTTCAATGAAAAATAAGTTTTAAATTACAAATCTATAATTTTTATAATTCATTAAAAACATAAAATGTATCACCAAAAAACTAAAAACTCAAAAAATGTAAATTTAGATAACCTTATTTAAAATAACATGTCAACTTTCCCAACATAATTTAATAAATCTTAAAAAACGATATTTAAAATAAGTGCACCCTCAAAATGTGAAAATATTCCTTTTTGGGAAATAATTATTATATGGGAAATATTATATTTCATCTCATGTCAGGACTAGAAAACAATTAGGACTTTTTTAAAAAATTATATTGAATGTTATATATAAATATATACACATCATTATTATTATCCAATAAGAGTTATTTTTTATATAAAATAGACTTCTGTATATTTTTTTGGAAAAAAATTCCATATATATTAAAAAAGGATTCACATCCATTTGAACGTAATCGGTCAATGAATAATATATACATGTGTAACCCATAACTAAATAATTTTTTAAATCATGTTCATACCCACACTTATAATAGATAGTTTTCGATTTTCCTGATTAAAAAAATTTAATTATTAGGATAAGTTTCTGTATAAAATTGTTGTTACTTGTAAATAAACCTCATCTGTATTGTGTGTATCAAAAGATTATATTTTTGTAGTGTATAACTGATGAAAAAACTGAAATTTAATTTATTCAAAATAAATGTTCATAAAAACGTTTTTTTATATGTGTGTAAAGCTTTTCCTAATTATTTTTTTCTTTATATTCATATATTATTTTTTCAATTTTTAGTATAAAAATATTATAATCCATTTTAAATTTAGTAATGATGTGAATAAATGAGTTTTGAAATCTTTTATGATCATCCACTTAGAGGACACCATCTCTATCATCACCTTCACTAGAACTGATTTATTTCATTATACATAATACTTTAAAAAATCCCCTAGATTCATTGAATATTGTAGAAAACTCTCTATCTAATTAATCTATTGTATTGGATAGTTTTCACACTACAATATATTGGGGAAATTTGTGAGTTACTGTTACCCATATGTTAGTAATATTGGAAACAATAGTTGATTTATTTTTAATCTATTTCCCTAAAAGAAAATATATTAAAATTGATAAGATATTTATGTATCTAAATTATATTTATGGGACCTAATATAATTTAAAACTATAATTACATTTTATGATTTTGGGCATAACTAATAGTTATATTAATTAAATATAATAACTAATTATTAGTTGTATTTATCACATGTCAAAACTAATTCCAATTAATTATAAATATTTGAGACTTATTCACATAATGTGGAAGATTGAGGTGTTTGAAAATCAATTTGATGGAATAAAATTCTAATACACATTGAGGAATAATATAAATTGTATGAATAAAATTCACTATATACTTATAATAACAATTATTTTTTATTACTTCATTTCATTTCATTTTGATGACATTGACTTTGTTCCAAAACCCAGGAACATGAATTTATTTCAATAATTAATGTGAATATAAAAGGATATTATGTCATGACATTAATGAATACACTCTAAGAACATATAATATTATAATTAATGTGTGTGATGGTGTGTCTCATGATTACTGCATGTTATACTTAGTATTAAAAATGATCCATAAAATGAGGTATTTGAATATTTTACAGTACCATATTTACATATTTTTAAGTATATAATAATTTACTTTAATTTTTTTATTCTATATATGAATAATGTAAAAAAATTATAAATTTTGAAAATAATGTTATTCCTCTTATTTCATGGTCCTAGAGTTTTTTTAGAAAAAGAGTTATCAAGGATGTATTTTAATAATAATATTAATTATTATTATTATTATTATCATTATCATTAATATTTAAAAACTAATCATTTATTTTAATTTTTATATGTATATATTTTTATAGGGGCATGCCTTAGTTCAATCCATTATATGAATGAAGATTTGGGTTAATGTTCATTGGAATCCTAATGAAATTTTCATTAATGATCCTACCAAATAAATTAGTGTATGTGCATTTCATTACATTTTTTATTTTTTTCAATACTATGGAAACATAATAAATTAATTTTAAAATATTTTTATGTTCATAGTATTTATAAAATCATTTTTTGTATTACTGTATTATGATATTAAAATGATTGATTTCTAGGATTCAAACCTTACTCATTCAGATTCAATTTCTTTGAATGATGAAATTGTAAAAAATTTACTGATAGATTATCCCATGAATGTATGGGTGATATTGTATTGGCCTTCATAACCAACTATAATTTGTATTTTATCTTATCCAAATATTTCTACACACTATAATGGGTATACAATTAGATCCTTTGTCCTAGAATCATAGATGGAAATTTTTTGGCTGAAATAAATGGTACAAGAACATGTGACATATAGGAAAATCCATGTTCGGTAATATCAATTAATGGAAAATAAAATATATTAAATTTTCTAGATGATTATGGAATACAATATATGAATAAATATAAATTATAGTTGAACATTCCAAATTGATATTTTATAAATTAAATCCATGTCATGACCAAATAAAAAATTTCCTTACAATCCTGATGATATTTTATCTAGTTGGAGGCACTTATTACAGGGGGATTGGGTGAAATATAGTATATTATTCTCTTATTAATTATATTATTTTATATTTTTAAATGAATTTGAAAAATTTTAGGATTCATTTTTATATATTTTTAGTAGTGGGGACACTAATCATATGTCTAGTATGTTTTAAATGTCTTAATATTCAGTTTTATATTAATATAAACAAACTTTCAAATTTACACATGTGGATAAGAAACAAGAAAAGTATATCGAAGTAATATTGAGTACTATTAAAAATAATGTCTGATGAATTGATAAATTTATAAAAATATTCCACCAAAATATGAGTGACTGCTTCTGTGGGATGTTTATAAATATATTTTTTCTATTTTAAAAAAATAAAACAATATAGTAATTGTTTAAAAAAGAATAGAGACCTTTTATATTAATCAAATCATATGAAACTATAGTTTAATTTTAAATTCCATGATTAGGTATAATAACCATAAATTTAGTTTGTGGTGTGCTCCAAATTACAAAATAATCAGTTTTAGAAGATATCAAATTTCATAATAACATAATGTAGGGCCTCAATACCAATAAACCTCAAATTATAGTTAAATAAAGGTATACTGAACATTGTTTAATTTTAGGAAAGTATAAATAGGCTACATTTTATTATGATTTATGGTTGTCATGAGTTAAAAATTGAAATATTATCTTATAAAACTAAAAATAATATCTTTATTGGTGAAAAATATATAAATTGATTATGGATTTATGTGAAATCATAAAAAATTATCATTGAAATAATTTTTATGTATATATGGATATGGTATTTCAAATTTTCATGTCATGGGCGCAGAATAACTTAATATCTATTTTTTAAAGATATTATTTTAATTAAAAATATTCATTTATGTGTCCAAACTATGATAATGACCTTATATTACAAATAAATCATTTTAAAACACTTTAATTTTTTTTTGATTTTGTGTCCCGAGGATACGTCAATCAATGTGGTGGGTTTATCTGACTTCCATAACAATATATTATCCATTTTAATACTCTAAAATATGGGTTTAATGGTAAATACCATTATAAATGGAATAATATATGATTTACATCATATTATAATTATCATTGAATCATTTGTGACATTTCTATTAATATAACACATTAATATATGTTTCTAAGTGCACTAAATGAAATAATATAATGTTTTTAATGACATGATTATCTATAAAAATTTAATTCAAGGGGCAAAAAAGTGAAAACATGAAAATAGAGTTCCATAAATTCATATGAAAATAAATTTACACAATTTTATACGATCTACTATATAATTACACATCAATATGCGTATTAAGTTTCAAAGGATTACCGTAGATGAATTTTTAATAGATTAAAACTCTAAAACAAGCATACAACATAATGAACCATATAAAGCACCCCAATATTAGGGTGAAATTATATGAAAATTATCATTCAATTATTTTTTATTTTTATAAGAACATGAATCATAAATATATTGTTTAATGAGATTTAAATGTATGAATTAGTAGTTTTGAATGATATTACAATCATTATAAATGTTCCATAGTAGAACTATACCTATAAAAAAAGATCATATTATATTTAAATCCAAGAAAAATGACCATATATAAAATATCAAAATGTAAAAAAAAATCATTTCTATATATTTTATTGTCGTCCTAGTATGACATTAAAAGTAAATTTTTTTAAGATAGTAAAAAAATCATATAATGTTCTAAATTATAAAAATGAACTTATAATTACATAAAATCATTGGGAAACTAAGGTTGAATTATTTTTGATGTATTTACATATGTAGTAAATAAAAATTAATTTTAGTGGTCTTATAATATATAAATAATAATTTTTTTAAGATATAATGACTTTAAATCGTGTATTTTTGCAGTCAAAACAAACAAATGACCATGTATTTCATTGAAATTTTAGGAAATTTATTATAAATAATTTTTTAAATTTTATAAATCGGTGACCCGTAAATCCAAGTTTTTGTATTCTCATGTTTATCAAAAACAAATATTTTTTTTCATTAAAACATGGAATCATTTCTCTAATAGAACAAATAGAAGAAAACAAAATCATAGGTGTAAAATCGCATGAAAAATGTGATTGAATCACCTTTTATTTGTATCAGTTTATGAAATTATAATTAATTTATTAATATCATTTACATTAATGAATAAGTGAATTTTATTATATATGTTATTTTAAAAAAATTCATGGCCTACAAAATCAAAATATCAACTAAAAATTTCACGATTTAATAACAAACCAATGAAAGATTTAAATGTCAAATTTAAAACTACTACCTCATTAATCTGAGTGGTAGTTTTTTTTGGATGTCAAAAAATGTTTTTGTGTGTCTAAAATATCTATAAAATCATTTAACTGTAAAAATATGAAATTGAAATAGGATTGTCTTTATACCCTACGAAAATTCTCACTGAGTTTTTTATGTGAATTATTAGATTAAAAATCATTCTTTGGAGATGTGTTCTCAAAATGATTAAGTAATAATTTTGGAAACATATCAATGCCTTCAAAATATTCTTTAGGGGTTTGAATGTCAGAAAATTAATTTAAATAGTGTGTAATCAATAGAAATTGAATATAAATTAATTATTACATTTTGGTATACAATGCAATTTCAATATATTTTAGTTTTTGAAAAAAATCCAATAGACAAACATTTAGTGTTTTAAAACTATAATTTTTTTATGGTCAAAACTAAATAAAATTATAATAGAATGAAATTAAATCAATTGGAAATGTTATTGAATTATTTTATATATTTTAATAGTATATTAATGTAATTATCAAATGTTGTGTGCCTAAAATGACTCTATAATAAGATTTTATTAAATCAATGTCTTCTAATTCATTCATTATGGATTCAAAACAAACTAATTGTATATATACTATATTTAAATAATTGAAAACCACAATATAATTATTTTTAAATATTTAAATTAATTTAAATAATATAATTTCGATCACATCACATTTCATTTAAAAACATCATTTATTTTTCAATTATAAATTTTGATATACGAAAATTGAATAATATTATAAATAATTAGTTATAAATTATCAAGTATGTTTAGGGGGAATTAAGGAATAATATCCTATATATGTTTTGTAATAATACTTAATCTATCCTATTTCTGTATATATAATATTGTTTATTCTGAAAAGGTTGTTTTTAACAAATACAATTATGTGATGTTATATGAATACATCTTACACCTATTATTTTTTATGATTTTTAATGAATTATATTATTATATTATTTTTTAAATATATTGTAATTAGGTCCCTGATTGATTATTTTGACCAATGAAACCCCACATTAGGTATCTTTGATGTAACATATATTTTTAGTATTCCTAAAAATTATACATAATTCAATTAAAATTTCTAATTTTTTTTATAATTTCATTTATTTATAACATTTTTCTATTCCAGTTGATATGATAATGATGTGGTAAGTTTCACATATGATTATTTGAGTTATGAAGGTGTTCAGATGTGATGGAAAAGGAGAGATGGATTTGATTATAATAGGTTAAGTCTAGATGTATTATTGTTTATTGTTGATAAAAAACTACTGAATATATGATATATATTTTAGATTTGTGTTGTATTTATTGAATTACATCCTATTTCTTATATATTTTATTTATAGTTATTATTTATTTTTATTTAATTTGTGAAGGGTATTATTACAGAAACCAATTCCATAATAAATTACAACTAATATTAATATAATTGTTCTTATATCACATTTCAAATTCATTATTTACAGCGGTTCTCAAAAAAAACTGAACATGTATTATTTACCATTGTTTAATATATCGTTTCATTATCATTCAAAATCAATAAAAATTTATGATTTTTTTAAATGAATAAAATAACACTAATAAATACTAAACATAAAACATATAATTATAACATAAAATCAAATTATATACACAACTAATTTATTTTTAAACGATATTTGTACTTTTATTTTTATATGATGATATAATTGGATTCTAAGTATATTAACCTACAAATAAAGGAAAAAATATTTGTAGACCTCTTTTTTTGTAGTGGGAGCTATATGTTCGAAATATTAAATTGTAGTTAGTGTCTCATGTATATATTCATATATAATGGTGATTATTGATTTTTTTCATTTTTATAATAGTTTTCCCATTTTTTTTATAAATTGTATCTAGGTTACTATAAATTTGAAAATATGATGTGATATATAGTAAGGAGATTATAATAAATGGATATTAATCAACAATAGTGTGTGGGGGAGAAGGATTCATGAGGTAGTGGATTACATCAAGTGAAACATGTTTATGAAAAAATAAATCATGATGCACAGGATGAATATTTTTCAAATGGAAATATGTAGGTCATTGTCAGTACCATCTGTATTAATTCTACTTTAGATTATGAACACGTTATTTAAATTTATATATATTCATTTTTACCTACAAATATTGTCAAGGCATTGGTACTTGACAGACAATATAGTATATTTTTTTTATCTCCACCAATTTGGGGATAATGTGGATTGATATAAGTGTTTCGACTATTTTATAAGGAATAATTGTATTTATATTTAATGTCAGTTCTTCTAATTTGAATTATATCAAAATACTACAATCCATAGATTTAATTTTTTTTAATTTTCTTAGAAATCATTAGTTTTTATTGATGATTTATGGTCTTCTATAACATATAAAGTGAATTTGTGTTATTATATTCTTAGTGAGAACATCATATGATATATAAATGGATGTATGTTTATCCTATTTGATAAATTCTAATATGAAATAATCATATTTTAATTTTTTAACATACAAATATCGTAACTATATATTTCTTATTAATTCTTCTAATTCAATGTTTTTGATGAAAATTAGGTTTAGTGTTTTATAGAAATTATATATATAACATATTATTACATATGATTACATAAATTCTAAAAACATAATAAGAATTAATTTATTCATTAACAAACATTATTTACACTTGATTGATTAAATTTAAATATTTATAACATGAATTTTGACTTCCTTATTTCTCATATGTATCGTTATGTCTTTGAAAATTCATTATAAAGTGTTGTATTAGCATATAATTCTGAATAATGAGCATTAAAAATGAATCTTTTTTAGGTTGCAAAATAAATGAAAATTTATAAATATAAATATGGTATATATCAACGGCATAAGTCAATACGTGGAAAGCATATAAACACATAAAAAAATGACCATCTAAATAATCTATTGTACTCTTATCATTGTAAATAAAATATGATCATATAGAGAAATCATATGAAATTATAAAGTGAATCGAATAATTACAATGGTTTCCTGAAACATCATATTCATAACACATATAATCACATAAAAATAAATAAAAAATCCTATTAATTATAATATAATTTCATTAGATGATAAATCCACAACCAATTAATTATTGATATGTATCCCATGAAAAATAATCTTTAATAAAAAATTCCCTCAAATATAAAATAAATAATACACAGAGTATCATGTATTTGTTCCCTTAATACTAAGAGTATATATTTACCAATGATTTGAAAATGAATGAATGTGAATGGTTTATGTATATCGTTTTTAGGAGGAATATAAAATATATTATATAGAATATATATATATATATATTATGGGAATACTAATATTTTCAAATAAGTGGATATTTTTTACAAAAGGAGAAATTAGATATAAATGATGATAAATTTTGTCAAACAAAATATGATATATATATATATATGTGTGTGTGTGTGTGTGTGTGTTTATAAAAACAATAATGCATTACTAAGTTTGATCTAATGGAAGAATAAAATAAATATTAATTATTAAAATAATAAATCATAAAAACATAAAATGGGATATTTTTAAGATTAATTTAATAATATAGTGAGATAAATTGACCACATGAGAGATATAAAGGAATATAAAGAAATGATTAAATTCCACAAAATATATTTACAATATAATAAATTAAAAAAGGACTTTAGGGAACCATGATATATCATAATGAACATATAAATGAAATAATTCTATCTACTAAAAAAGAATTAAAATATTAAATAAAAATAGGTGTCACGATAAAAACCCTTAATATAATATTTGACATGTTTTTTACTCTCTAGTCCCAGTAAAATAAAAAACATTTTTCTCATCAGAATTTTTTAAATCCCATTTCTATATAGATTCGTTAGTATAGATCACTTATAGTAATTGACAAATAATTTATAAATTAAATAATATTTAAATCACTCAACACACACAAGTAGTTCCAGTTATTCTATACTTGTTTCATTATGCCACTATGTATCCTCATTCTTTGTTCATTAGTTTATTATATTTAGAATAGTAAAGTTGTTACAATCAAATTTATATAATGATCCATAAATTATCATGTTCATTAAATTGAATTCATAATTATGATTCATTAGTAATAAATCATTATCATTATAAATTCACATAATTTTTTTAGTAATGAAAAATTGGAAGATAATTTTAATAGTAAAAATTTTAAATTATAATTATTTTCATATAATTTGAATAAAAAGGATTTTCTAATTTGGTGAGTTGTTAATATTTAGTAACATGACTTGGATTGGGATTTTTAGTGTCTGGATGTCATTAAAAGTTTATTTTAGGCTAGTTTCAAGGATTTTTAGAACCCAACGATGTTGGAGTAGACATTAGATCATTGGTCATGTGGAAAGGCTAAAAACAATTTGCAGCAATAGGGAATTAATTTGGTAGAGGGACATCAATGCCCTGAATAGAATTTGTAGGGATGATTTAGGTCATGGATTAGGTTTACCAATAAGTGAAATAATACTAGTTATCCATCCTAGAGTTAATATGGTTCATTATGTGAGAGTGTGGAAGAAGAGGGGCCTCTCTCATTCCAGAGTTATTTACATGAAATGAATCCTCTATTTAATCTATGATCTTATTCTAAATGACAACCCTTAGAGGTTTAATTTTTTAATTCCTCAATGGTTAATTTTAATGAACCCATTTGTTTCCCATTCATTGGTGACTAAATAGAGGGGATACATCTCTTGTCCTCTCTTCCCGTCCCTCTTGATGATTCTATAATTTGTGTAGAAGAATGTTGTTTTTTTTGTGATAATTTTTGGTAAATTGACAAGCTCTCTCCATCATGATCTTCTTCAAAAATTATCTATATGATTAGTTTTATTATACAGGGTTCTAAGGAAATATTTCGTTAGTGAATTTTGAAATTATCACACTTGATAGGTCATTCACTTATGTCATGTAGAGGATATATTACAAATAGTAAATCAATACAATGCTCATCATTTACCTTATCTAATGTTTGTCAAAGATGTTTTATATTTTTTTTAGAAAAATTTTGATAAAAAACATTATTGTTTTATTGGATAATGGTGGAAATGTTTTATTCCTTAGGATCATGATCATGAGTACACCACACCATACTAATTTAGATCTATGTATGATATTATGGTTGGTTCTTATTTATTGGATCCCTTTGTTACATCATGGATATAGTGAGTGATAAATTGATCTATATGGACATGTGGATAGTCCTGTCGGAACTCTCTATTATGTAAGAGCTTTTGAATATTTCTAGTGAGGAAGGATAGGGTATTTCACTATTTATATGTGATTAACTGGGTCCGAATACACTACGTCGATTAATGGATAGATTGATTTTGTGAAACAACCAAGGGTACGTAGATCAAGATTGAGAATGAGGTCATCACCCTTGTGTGACTCCAATAAGAGATATATTTTAAATAAAATGAGGCCTTGATGATACATTTACAATGTCATGTTATTATACAATCATAGAGTGATGGAGGTAGAGTGAAGAGATATATTTTTTAATGAAGAACCGATGATGTGTAACTATGTTTCATGAGTCATAAGGCACTCTAGGTCATTCCCGAGTGATATGTTGATCATAGATATGGTGCGTTTGAGAAATGAGTAGTGATTATTGGGGTGTCAATGTATAATCTAAATCATCAAGGAACTAAATATGGATATTGTTTTCTTATATACACATTATGGGTCATTCTAGATAATTTGGAAATGTTCTATAAAAAGAATTTTCTAGTTAAGAAATTTTATAATAAAATATTGGGTAAGGATTCACTACTCAATTAGATTCATTGGATAAATGATAATCCTTGGGTGGCCTCTTTTTACCTTCCATTAATTCAATTTACAATGTGAAAAATTCAAAGAAGGGTACACTAATGAGTTCCATGATGCCTTTTTTCATGGAAGGGTTCACAGTTGAACCAATCGATGTATTTCATATAGGGACTCTCTTGCATTTTGGGATTTGGATTTCATAGAATATTACACCCTTTATATAAGGACCCAACCTTAAAACAATACATAATCATGAATTAAATTAATAATTCACGTTAAGGATATTTTCAGTTTTAGAGTTTTAGATAATTATGCCTCATCTATTACATTTCATTTAAAAAACACAAACTAGAAACTTCTACTCAGTTTCCATTTTTTCACAAAACAATAACTCCAAAAAAGAGTCATGTCTAGTTCTAGGTTTAAGATAGAATGAAATTTCTTTCATCACATCCTTGACCCTATTCTACATTATGTCCTGTGTAAATCATTTCAAATACTAGGGATGAGCATAAAGAGCTCAGTTAGGGATACACAAAGAAGGAAAACTGTTAGTTTTTCCAAACAAAAAGTACACCATGAATACTTTTACATAAGAAACAATTTTCACCTTTATGGAGTAATAAATAATCTTCTATGAATAAAAGATCACTACTTACCCTTTTGTAACCAAAATATTACCATAAAACCCATATAATAAACACATAACATGTAAATGAATCTTGGGACATAAACATACTTAAATCGAATAACCATACGGTTGACTTCCACATATATCACTAAATTAAATAGCCATATGGCCAACTTCCATACCAAATGAATTGGACTTTATAATGTAAACACTCGTCCTGTTTTTTCACAGCACCACCCCTCATTTGGTTTATCACGTAACCACCCATCAAATGTCCAAGTACCATTATAAAATCATAACAAATAAAAAAATATAATGGAACGAAAACATTTCCACATTTAAATCACTATATATGACATAAATATATTGACATAAAAAATCCATCATCAAAACCATTTTCAAAAACAAAACACATAAAATATTATATGGTATTTATTTTCCTTGAAAAAAAACATTATAACTTGATAAGGAGGCCAAAGAACAAATAATACTCATTGTGGTGGAAAGGTCGTTGTCACAACTTACATTAAAAAACATTATTTTTTTGTTTAGAAAAACACTTTGTAGAAAATTATTCTTTTTTAAAAGTTGAGGGTGTTTATATAGTTTATAAAAGAATGTTCAGTATTAAAAAAATATGCTCCAATGAAACGAGATTGAGACGAAGTCCCATACCTCATGTCTGACTTGACATGTTCGTTCTTTAATCTCATAAATAAAAAACTAATGTTAATTTATAATTTCAGAATAAAATTTTTCACATTTATTAGTCCTTTTAAATCTATTATTCCCATTTTAAAAACATTATGTAATCATTTATGTGAATAATGGTTGTTTTGTAGATATTTGGTACTTAAGTCAAAAATGAACTCCTTATATTTACAAGTTGTCCATGTTGTCAATAGTCCATTATATTCAGAATGATATTTATTGTTTAGATATCATAGTTATATAGTATATCTATTATATATATATATATTGATAACAGTACATATCATTTGGAGGTAGGAAATGAAATGCACGATTCATGGAGACTGTAAGTCGTACGTACACATGAATGCTACTTTCATTCCTATTTATTATTTTAATTGAATTAAAACATATTGATACATTAGTATATTTTAATTACAGTAAAATATCATATATAATACCATTAACCCTATCCTTTATACATCCCATGTATGGAATGAACGAGTCATATCAATTTGAGGGTGCGGTAGTTCGCACTTCCTCATATGAAATTCTCACGTTTACCTATAATGAAAACCATAAAGGTATGATATAAAATAAAAATTTAGAAGAATAAATAAAATATAAAAATAATATATATAATATATAAATATAGGTCCCTCTTAATAGCCACCATGATAGGTCGTTGGAGGTAATCGAAGAATCGTCGTTTTGTGAGGGGTTAGTTTTTCAATCTTCAGAAACTGTATGTTCATCGCCCATAAGATGGAGGTGTGTGTAAATGTAGTTAAAATAATTCTCATAAAAACATCCTAGTATATTTATGATACATTTTTTTGTTATAAAATAAAATAATAAAAAGAGTTTAGGGGTTGGAGAAGTAAAATTAAAGAATAGAAGTTAAGAGAAACTGATTCTTTTAATTTGGGTAACTCCCTATGGTTTGAACCAAAATGGTTTTTTGAAGTGAATTCTGCCTAAGGTAAGTCTTCTAGGTAGAATATAGGGATTTGGGGAGCTTAATTGGGAAAAGGTAGTACTAGACAATAGGATTGATAGGTCTGAGGAATTGGTTAGAAATGGTCTCCTTTTATATGTGGGTGGAGGGGCTCTTTAGGAAAGTGTGAAAATTTTATTACATTATATAATGAAATTAGGTTTATAAAGGTCAAAAAAACATAGAGTTAAAGATAATATGACTCATGGTTGGAATAAAATCATCCAATAATAATTGGGCAGGTTATGGAGGATAGATTAATATTTATAATATTATTTATTTAAATTATTTATTAATGAGGTAAACAATTCCTTATTATTGTGTCATAAGTAATTTAATTTATTAGTTGTCTAAAAAATATAAATAATTACATGATGTTTTCAATATTTTAAGATTTAGAATTAATATTTATAGTCAATGTAATTACTTATATAACACCATATATAAATTAATTTACTAAACTATTTTTGTTTTTGTCTTTTATTCCTTTATATTATATTAATTAATTTTAAGTGTCATTATAATTAATATGTGCCTCCATGGGGACCCAAAATCGACCCAAGGATGCCCATGTTTGTACATTACTCATCCAATAAGGTTAAGACAACTGTTATGGTAATTTATAATTATAATAATATTCTTTTACCTTGAATTACCCTATTTAACTTTTACCGCGGTAAATAAAAGTCAAAAGTTACAATTCCCCAAAAATTATTTTCATCCTATTGAACAAAATTTTACCTACTAATAAAAACCATGTATGTCATATTTTGAAAATTAAATTCAATAAAGAGGTAAAATTTCAGTTAAATGAAAAAGTCAGTTCTTTAACTACAACTTAATGGTATCACTATTCATAAAAAATTGATGTTTTTAGAAACATACCAAAAATTCATCCTAATCTATATTTGATATTCCAAAATAAAAAATGGTTTCTATTTTACCAAATTATCATCATAGAAGTTTATTAATTAATTTAAAATTAATTCCTGTTATCCAATGAAATAGTGTTTTCTTATAAAATAATAAATGTCAAAAGATCGAAACATGTTTATGTTCAATATCAATGTGAAATTAATTCCAATGACCAACATTGGATTAAATGGTAAAAATATATATTAATTTAACTTAGAACACAATTAAAAATATAATCTATCCATATAAATATTTAAAATTAAAACACTGTTTTGAATTAAAATACAATATTTTTCACTACTCATGAAAAAAATGAACTTTATCAGAAAAATTACAAAAAAAATTACTCAAAGTAAAATTTGATATCCCCATTATAAAAAGGATTTTATTTGGTAAAATAGAATTTATTAATGTGACTGAAACTATATTTGAAGATTGTTTTTCATTAAAAGGATGTATACCGACCTTTTAATGTATATTATGCTTAAAATTAGATTCATTCACATTTTAAGCCTCTATATTTTATTGGATATATGTAAAAATATTTAACAAACATATATAATGATATAGGAGTTAGATTTTTTCATTCCAACCAATACAATGACTAAGAGTTAAATGCCATTTAAAATAATAATATTATATTATTAGTGTGCAACGTAAGATTTCAAATAAACACATTGTTGCGTATCGGGTATGCTATCGATAATAGACACTATTATAAAGTAAAATTAATATTTAATTCACAAATATTAATAAATTTTAAATATATCAAATTCATTATTTACCAGGGATGTTACATCCTTCCCCAATTTTTGAAATTGCATTTTCGCAATTTTTATTCACTTATCAAATAAGTGGGGGTATTTATACCTCATAAATTTTCAGATTCCCTTGTTGACTCTAAAACCATATGGGTTTTCCACAAAACCATTACCTAGTGAATTACCTTAATCTGCAACACTTGCTCTCATAGGTCATGAATATGGACTAGTTGTCCATCATAAGATAGATTCTCTTCCAACTGAACTACCTCTGGGCTCAAAACATGCGATGGATCTGGTATATAATTTCCCAACATTGAAACATGAAAAACATTGTCTACCACTGATAAAATGGAGGTAAATATGATCTTTACACAACTGATCCAACATTATAAATGATTTAATAAGGTCAAATGATCCTCAAACTCAACTATCCATTCGTACCAAATGCATCACACTTTTCCATGGAGAAATTTTGAGAAAGACATGATCACCAACCTCAAAAGAAATATCCTTCCCCTGATTATCCGCATAGCTTTTCTGTCTGCTCTGAACTGTTCACATCTGCTTCTGAATCATCTAAACTTTATCTATATTCTCTACAACCAATTCTGGTCCGACACCTTCTTCTCATCTACATCATCGCCAAAATCTAGATTTCAACAGTGATTTCCATATAATGCCTCAAATGGAGCCATCTGTATATTGGAATGAAAAGTTTTATTATATGAAAATTCAACCAAAGAAATATGTGGGTCCCAACTTCCCTGATAATCCAGGGAACAAACACGTAGTATATCCTCCATGTTCTGAACTGTTCTTTCTTACTGCCAATCTGATTGAGGATGAAATGTTATACTGAAATTTAATTCAGTATCCAATGACTTCTGAAGGCCATTCCCAAAGTTAGAAGAAAACTTGGTATAACGATCAGATACAATGGAGATGGGAACACCATGCAACATGAATATCTCTTTAACATACAACCGAGCAAGTTTATATAGAGACAATGTATCTCGAATAGGAATGAAATGAGAAGATTTAGTCAATCGATCAATTATAACCCAAATTTCATTTTTTTCATCGATATGTCTTCGGTAATCCCAAAACAAATTCCATGGATATATTTTCCCATTTCCACTCTGGAACTGGTAAATACTGAGGTATCCATTTCGGTAACTTCAACTCTTCTTTGAACTGCTGACAAGTCAAACAATTCACAGTAAAATAAGCAATATCTCTTATCATTCCACCCCACCAGTAATACTCTCGAAGATATTTGTATATCTTATTACTTCAAGGATGAACTGAAAATGGATAACTATGAGCATCACATACAACTCATTCTTTAACTGTGAATCACAAGGCACGCATAATCTCTTTTCAAACCTCAACAAAAATCATTATCAATGTTAAAATCAAGAAACTTACCCTTCTGAACCAACTATACCTTTTTCAATAACTCATTGTCTTCTTTCCATGCTTGCTTTATTCTGTCTGATATATATGATTTCACTGACACCTGAAACAAAACAGAATAATTTCTTTCACCAACAACATCTATGCCAAATTTCATCAAATAAAAAAACCAATGGATCCCTTTCTAAATATATCATGGTTAATGGGAAATTATTTTTTCGACTCAATGAATCAGCCACTTTATTTACTTTTCCCTGATGGTAATGGATAATGCAATCATAATACGTGATTAATTATAGCCATCTCCTCTGTCTCATGTTCAATTATTTCTGAGTGAATATGTACTTTAAACTTGTGTGGTCAGTATATATTTGTCATTTTAATCCATACAAATGATGCATCCAAATTTTTTAAATAAAAAACAATAGCAGCTAATTCCAAATCATGTGTATGGTAATTTAACTCAAGAGGGTTCAACTGACGTGAAGCATAAGCAATTAACTGATCATTCTGTATAAGGACACAACCAATTCCATTTAATGAAGCATAACTGTAGATAACAAAGTCCCCATTTCTGGAAGGCAGTTCCAAAACAGGATCATTCACCAATCAACTTTTCAATTCCTGAAAACAATCATCATGTTCTTCTGTTCAAAATAACTTAACACCTTTTCTAGTTAACTTAATCATTGAACAAGATAACTGTGAAAAATTCTCACCAAACCTCTGCTAATAACCTACCAAACCATGAAAACTACATATCTTAGTTATATTTGTGGGTCTTGTCCTTTCTTCAACAACTTTTTTTTGAAGGATCAACAGTTATGCTATTTTTTGAAACAATGTGACCAAGGAATGAAATTTTTTGCAACCAAAATTCTCACATTCTGAATTTCCAAAATAGTTTCTTTTCTTTTAAGGATTGCAAGACAACCCTTAAATTATTTTCAAGTTCCTCTTTAATATTATAATAAACAAAAATATCATCAATGAACACAACCACAATCTTATTCAAGAAGTCATAGAAAATTCTATTCATCAGATCCATGAATACAAAAGGTGCATTGGTAAAACCAAAAGGCATAACTAAAAATTCATAATGGATATATCTATTATGAAACATTGTCTTTGTAATTTATACTTTCTTTACATTCAACTAATGGTACCCTGATATCATGTTAATCTTCGAAAAATACTGAGCTCCCAAGAGCTGATCAAACAAATCATTAATATGAGAAAAATGATACTTGTTCTTAACTGTGATATTATTCAATGCTCTGTAATCAATGAAAAGTCTCATTAATCTATATTTTTTTTAAAAACAAGACAGGATCACCCTATAGTGATGTGCTAGGTCAAATGAAACCTTTATTTATTTACTCATGCAATTTCTTCTTTAACTCTAAATTTTCAATTTGATCCATTTGATAAGGGGGTTTTGAAATTGGCTCAGCATCAGGAACTAAGTCAATAGTAAATTCAACCTCCCGTTTAGGTATAATACCAGGCATCTGATCAAGAAATACATTATGATACTCATATATCAGTGGCACATCATTAATCTGAACAGTTCCTTTATTTTCAACAATATGTGTAAGTTAACATTCATTTCAATCTTTTACTAGTTTTTCATCATCCTGATATGTTATCAAAATCAAGGGTTCATTATTGTACACAAACTATAATTATTTCTGAATTAATACCTCATTATCCCTATAGTAAATCTTATCATGATAAACTGATAGCCAATCCATGCCCAAAATAACATCAAACACTACTAGAGGCAATAAAATATAAGGTTTGTAGGTAGATTCTTCCTGCACACAATGACATGAATGTTCATATGTTTCTTTTTTGTCTTAAAATTTCCTCCATGTGGTTTTACTATAAGTTCTGCATTCATATCTTGAAATGGAATTTCCAATTTATTATAAATCATATCAGAAAAGAAAAAGTGTGTAAACCCCGACTCAAACAACACATTGGAATAATATGAACAAACAAACAATGTACCTAATACTACTTCGTCTGATATCCCAATATCTCTTAATGTAGTTACAAAGGATTTCACCAACCCTTTCTGCTTATAGTATGGCTACTTTCCCTCTATTGAGTTCTTTGATCGACACTCATTTTCATAATTACACATTTCATTACACTTAAAACATCTTAACAATGGCTTTTCATTGCCTTCTTGATCATCTTCCTTAAATTTACGAGCAATATGACCAGACATACAACACTGGAAACACTTTCCATAAATAGATAAACATCCTCCAAGAGGGTTTTTACCACACTTCTCACAAGATGGATATTTAATTTTCTTTCATCTAGGCTTTTTTGATGAATTATTTCCCATTTCCTTCCAACTAGACCTCTTATTCTACTATTTGTCAATAAACAATGATCATCGACAAAATCCATTTCCACCTTCTTCGAACATCGAACAATTTTTTCATAACATTTGAACTCACGAGAGGCTAATGCTCATCGATATCATGGCTTCAGTCCTGAGTAAAATATATTTATCTAATAATCAATATCTCAGATGAAATTTGGATCATACCTTCCAAGTCAGGTGAATATTTCTACATAAGCAGCCACTGAGTCATCCTCCTGCCTTAATTCTAAGAATTGTTTCCCATCCTAAGACAAACCACCATAGGAGAATATTTCAAATGAAACATACCATTGAATTCGTCACAATCAAGAGCTTCAATCTCATCGCTATCCCTCATATTTTTCACATCGACCACCACTAATCATCATCACCTTCAAAGTGATAAATAGAAATACTATCCTTTTGATGTTCTGAACATCCCATGACATGAAGAATCTTCTCTAGTGCATTAATCCACCCTTTATCTATAATAGGGTCAGATGATCCTCTAAATGATGGGGGATGTTTACTGATGAGATTCTCCACTACTGACTTTTTCATCTATGGGTGATCTAGCTAATCTTGTTCATGGATACCACCATCATTTATTTCCTGAGTCAACTATGCCATCATTGCAACAAACTATTCGTATCTGATTCCGAAAATCGTAGGTTTTTGGTTTAAATGGTTTTCTTCCTCCTGATGTCGTCCCAACATAGATGCCATGTTTCAATTGCAGAAAACCATTATGAACACAGAAAAATATTATGTGAAGAAATTTGGTAATCTGTAAAAGCTATATAATTTCAATATTAAAATAAATAAATTTATCATTTATTTTACAGTATCGTAACTCCTAAATTTGTCTAAACTTACCTTTCATAGCAACAATAAGGACCCAGCCTTAAAAAATTACATAATCATGAATTAAATGAATAATTCACATTAAATATCATTTCAGTTTTAGAGAATTAGAGATTTAGGCCATAACTATTACATTTAATTTCAATAAAATATAATTAGACTATTCTACTCAGTTTCCTTTTTTTCACAAAACCAGAAATCTTAAAAAAAGAGTAATGTCAAGTTCCTTGTGTAAGATATCATGAATTTCCCATTATTCCATCCTTGACCCTATTCCACATTATGTACTATGAAAACATTTAATAAACTTATGATGAGCATAAAAAGATCATGAAGGGATACACAAAAAAGGAAAACTGTTAGTTTTTCAAAACAACAAGTAAACCATTAATACTTTAACAAATGTAATACATTTCACCTTTAAGAAGTATTAAATAAACTACATAGAATAAAAGATCAAAACATACCCTTATGTAACCAAAATATTACCATAAAACCCATATATAGAATACATAACTTATAAAGGTAATTTGGTACATAAACATACTTAAATGGAATAACTATACGATCAAATTCCACACATATCACTCAATGGAATATCCATATGGATGAACTCCATACCCAATGCAGTGGAGGTTATAACATAACCACCCATCCTGGTTTATAACCATACAACACATCATTTGGTTTATCACGTAACCACCCGTCAAATTTCTAAGTACCATTATAAAATCATAACACAAAAAAATATAAATTAAAGAAAACAATTCCTTGTTTCAATCACAATATATAACATAAATATTCTAACATAAAATATCCATTATCAAAAACATTTTCAATACCAAAATACATGAAAGAGTATATATTATTCATTTTCTTTGAAAAATATCATTTCTACCTGTTAAGGAAAAGAAAAAATAATACTCAGCGCGGTAGAAAGGTCATTGTCACTGCATACGTTAAAAGAAACATTCCTTCTTGTCTTTTGGTAAATCTATTTGTAGAAAAATATTCCATTTGAAAAGTCATGGATGTTTATACATCGTATAAATGAAAGTTGTGTATTAATACAAAATATGCCTTAATGAAAGGAGATTAAGATAAAGTCCCTTACCTCATGTCCGACTTGACCCATTCGTTCTTTATTCTCCTTAATAATAAACTAAAGTAAATTTATAATTGCATAAGATAAATTTTCATGTTTAATAGTCCTTTTATATCAATTATTACCATGTTACAAACATTATTTAATCATTTATGATATTAATGGTCGTTTTGTTGATATTTAGTACTTGAGTCAAAAATGAACACCAAATACTTACAAGTTATCCATGTGGTCGTTATTCCATTATATCCAGAATGATATTAATTATTTAGATATCATATATATTGAGTATATATATATATATATTTATAAATTTTCATATCTTTTGGAGTTATGAAATGAAATGCACCGTTCAGGGAGATGGTAAGTCGTACGTACGCATGAACGCTACATTCATTTCTATTTTTTATTTTAATGGAATTAAAACATAATTATATATTGGTATATTAAAATTCCAGTATAATATCATATATAATACCATTTACTCTATCCTTTATACATCCCATGTATGGCATGAACTAGTCATATCACTTTGAGGGGCGGTAGTCTGCATTTACTAAAATGAAATTATCATGTCTACTCGTAATGGAAACCATAAAGGTTTTCTATAAAAGAAAAATAAAGAAGAATAAAGATAACATAAAAATAATATATATCATATATAAATATAATGTCATATTATTGGCCACCATGACAGACGGTAGGAGATAATCGAACAATCATCGTTTGGTGAGGCGTTATTTTTCCATTCACAGAAATATTATGTTCTTCACTCATTAGATGGAGGTGTGTGTAAGTGTAGTTCGAATCCATTTCATAAAAAAATTATGGTATATTGATGATACTGGTGTTGTTATAAAATAAGGGAATAAAAATATTTTAGGGGTTAGAGAAGTAAAATAATAGAAATGATGTTATGAGAAACTGATACCGTTAATTTGGATAACTCCATTTGGTTTGAACCAAAATGGTCTGTTGAAGTGCCTTGTTCATAAGGTAAGGATTCTAGGTGGAAGAGAGGGATTTATGAAGCTTAATTGAGTAGAGGATGGGAGAGGAAAAAGGCATTAGAGGTGTGATAAATTGGTTCGAAATCGTATCCTTTTATAAAGGGGAAGAGTGGCTCTTTAGAAAAGTGGGAAAATATTATTTTATTATATAATGATACTTGGTTTATAAAGGTCAGAAATTAATTTAATTTGAAGATAATATAACTCATTGTCAAAATAAAATCAGTAAATATGAATTGTACAGGTTTTGGAAGTTAGTTTAATATTTATAATATTATTTTTTTAAATGATTTATTAATGAGGTAAACACTGCATCATTATTGTGTCATAAATAATTTAATTTCTTATGTGTCAAAAAATTATAAAAATATACCCTGATTTATGAAATAATTTCATATTTCCAATGAATATTTATAGTAAAACATATTACTTAGATAACACCATATACAAATTAATTTACCAAAAATGGTTTTTATGTCACTCTTGCCTTTACATTAAATTAATTAATCTAAAGTGTCGTTATCAATCTTATGTTGCACCATGGGGTCCCGAAATCAAATAAAGGATGTCCATGGTCGTAAATTACTCATCCAATAATGTTAGGACAATTTTTAAGGTAATTTTCAATTATTATAATATTTATTTTTCCTTGAATTACACTATTTTCCTTTTACAGTGGTAAATAAAAGTCAAAAGATATTATTCATAAAATATTATATTCATCTTATTGAAAAAACTTTTACTTACTAATAACAACCATGTATGTTATATTTTCTAAATTAAACTCACATATGTGGTAAATTTTCAATTAAATTATAAAGTCAGTATTTTAACTGATACTAAGTGGTTTCACTTTTCATCAAAAATTTATGTTTTTCAGAAAACTACCAAAAATTCAGCCTAAGATATATTTGATATTCCAAATTAAAAAATGATATCTATTTTACCAAATTATAAAAATAGATTGTGTATTATTTAATTTAATATTAATTCCCATTATCAAGACAAATAGTGTGTTTTTAAAAAACAATAACATTCAAAAGATCGAAACTTGTTTATGTACAATTTCAATGTAAAAAAAATTCCAATAACCAAAATTGGATTAAATGGTAAAAATATATTCTAATTAAACATTAAAACCAATTAAAAATATAATATATCATTATATATAAATTAGGATAAAACAAAGTTATGAATTAAAAAAAAATATTTTTCATTATTCATTAAAAAAAACTTTAACGGAAATATTGCAAAAATTTACTCAAATTAAATTTTGATGTCACTATTCTAAAAAAGGATTTTATATGGAAAATAGAATGTAATAAAGTTTCCAAATCTATATATAAATAGCTTTCTCTATTAAAAGGTTTTAAATCGACCTTTTAATGTAAATTAGGCTTCAAATTAGATTGATTCACATTTTAAGCCTCTAACTTTTGTTGGATAAATGTAAAAAATTTTACCAAAAATGTATAATAATATTGTATATATATTTTTTCATTTCACCCAATAAAACGTCTAGGAGTTAACTACAATTTAAAAAAATAATATTATATTATTAGTGTGCAATATAAGCTTTCAAAGAAACTCGTTGTTGCATATCATGTACGCCATCAAAAATAGAAAACCTTTTAAAGTAAAATTAATATTTAATTCACAAATATTAATAAATATGAAATATGACTTATTTTCTATTTACCAAGGATGTTACACTGTTTCACGATGATTGAATCATTACAATGATACCCCTTATGTTATGTGATATCTTATACCTGGAAATTTATTCATTATCTCAGTGGAGGAAATTTTAAGAAGGTAACTCACCTAAGATTTTACATCTGGTTTTCCTAGTAATGTACACTCTACCTACTAGTGATGTATCTCTGTAGGGAACTCCCCAGAGGTTCCTGATGAAGTTTTTGTTGAATTGTATTCCCTTTATTTATATAATGTATTATCTATAGGGAACTACATAATTTTATTGAATTGTAGTTTTACTAGTTGGGTATTCTAAGACTATTTGTGATAAATTTATGTATGGTACTCCCATGAGTTTTTTGATGTTTTTTAACTATCATGGTATTCCTTATCTCTAGGTAATGCATTACTAAAATGATTCTGATATTCCCTATTTTTCTATAAGATATGGTATTGGTTTCTTTGAAATTATTATATGCATTGAGAAAAAATAAATTTATATTGTTATAGTAAATATCGGGTGTCACATTAGTATATGATGATACAGACAAGAAAATAATTTATTATTTAGTTGACTATTTATTTAATTCCTATATAAATAACCCATTATAACACCATATAGAAATTTATGTATCCTACCATGTTGTTATTTTCCTACAATATTTTATTCACACCCTGCTTGATTGCCCATGGAACTATGGTTTCAGAGAAGAATTTAATCATTATTTGTTATTTTTGGATATATGATTAGATTATCTTATTAATTTTTATAACCAGATAAGGGATTGGACGTTAAGATGAGGTGAGGATCAAGGATGGTAGTATAGATTTAGTTTATTTTATTATTTTATTTTATTACTTTATAAATGGAAACCCTTTTTATAAATCAATGATATATGTTGTGATTACCTTGAGTATATATGATTATATTCTTCCACATTTCCATATGTTATAACATATTGTATTTTATCACATCTTTGTTTTTTATTTTTTTGTTTTTGTGTTGATAATTATTTTAATTTAGTGAAAAAAATATTGTTTTATTCTCCCCATAAAATTATACTATCCCCCCCCCCTCCACTCTAAAAATCTATTGATTCTAGATAAGAGGAGTCTAACATGATGTCTCAGTGACTCTATAATTCTAACATAATTGAGTTCTCTAGGAAAGGTACATTAAAAAAATAAATCATGGATTATGTTACTAATATATAAAAAATATCCTATTTTTATTTAGTATAACTAATTGTTGAGATGGTATACATTATATATAATAATTTGTTGAAACATGTGATAGATAATAAACTTGAGCATGAAAAACATCGTTTTTAGTAAGAATTATAGTTCTTTAACAATATAGAATGATTTTTAATTATTCAATTTTTGTTATGTTATTATTTAATCTAGAATAATGTACATTAGTTTTTGAATTTCTTTTTATTTACTAGGGATACTTATATTGGACGATTGAAAGGAGGTTGATTTCCCAACAAAATTTTCATAATAATTTATTTACATAAGAAAAACCTAATTTAGTGTGATTAATACCGAAAATGATGAGGGTTCACTTGGAAAATTTATTAGTAAATTATAATGTTTTTTTGGAATATAAAATTTTTGTGTAATTTTACCCACCGTAACAACAGAACATTATAATTCTAATGATATTTTCTGTGGATCTACCCTGTTATGAAACATGAAAAATATATAGTCCCTTAGTTTAAGGAATGTGTAGTGACCCATATTTCAGTATGAAATCATGGTTCTTAGGTAGTTAATTGGATGATTATATTAAATGGGTTAACATACTTAAATTATCAACAACAATATATAATATGTTTTCACATGTAGATTTTGTGTGGTATTATACATAATTAAACAATACGAATATGGGAAACTTAACCAAAATCACAGTAAGGTTATGTGATTATATATATATAAATTATTATGGATTATATATTGAATTATTCATGGGATTTTTACTATCTTATGATGTATGAAGAGGGTTTTTTGTTACTATGATTATCAAACAGATACTCTCAAAATTGGTAACCTAGTGGGAGGTAGTTCGTATGTGTGTCGTAATTTTGGAATATGGTTATTGAGACTTATATGACAGATGACACCAATGTTTTAGTATTTTTATGAAAAAAATAATATATTTCATTACAATACATTCCTAATATCTTTATCTATTATTTTTTATTTTATTATGATAAAAAATTAAAAATAACATATTTTCTTCAACAAATGGAATTTTTTCATTAATTTTTTAGAGAAATTGATTAATATAAAAAATCATCTACATATCCATCTAATTACTCTATAAATATACAATTATCAACAAATTATTCATTTTTAATTTCATAATATCCTAGTGAAATGAAACAATAAAAATGTGTGAGTTTAGATGATCGACAAGGAATGAACATATTATAACACAAACAAGAACATGATAACAAGATAAATATAAATTTAAAATATAAAAACCCCTTCTATGAAAATAATGAAAGATTTTTTTACTAATTAATATTCATTAAATTTTAATTATCTATTCATAAAGGATATTTCATGACTAAATATTGATATCAATGAGTATATGACATGTATTTAGTATATTAATGTGTAGAATTATTTAAATGAATGATGTATTTTTATAAAAAGGAAAATCATGGTAATGAAATTCATATTGAATTTATATCAAAATATTCATAACATAATTTAAATTTTACACAACGATTATCATAAGAATACTTATGTAGGAAAACTCATTTTCCAGACATTAATAATAACAAAATAGTTAGGTATACTATTGAAAATGTGAGAATATCCATTATGCACATTCCTACATGAACAAACTCATTAGGTTTATTCAATACTATCTTATGAGATACAAACATAATATAAATCAATTTTGGGTGATGTGACAACACATCGATAATCATTATCTCATATGTGTACCACATAAACGAATCAAAAACATATCTCACTGATCCCATGGAAAAAAATTTGATTTTAAATTTCAAGAACATAAGAATTTAAGGATATAAAAATATCATTTTCTAAATGGGGATATAATATACTGATATATAAAATAATATAACAACATGAATACATTAGAGATAAAACTTAGAGGGTAATAAATGTAAAATAAAAAATGTTTTCAAAAAAAAATAAACATTTTTTTAAATGAAAAAATAAAAATAATGCTGGAAAACATCATTATTAAAGTAGAATAAGATTATTTTTTAATTTACTCTTTATAAAGAAATAAAAATAAACTCTCATTAAAATGGCATCAAATGTATCAAGAAATTTATAGTAGAAGGTGAAACATTTTAATTTTGAAAGGAAGGAAAACAATTTTATAATTAAAAATACATTTTTTTAAAACACATAAGACTAAAGAGATAATGAAAATATTTAATTATAAAAATTTAACATGGAATAATGTTAAAATAGTATATGAAAGTAAAAATTAGTTTTAATAGGGGAATGGTGACCATTTTTTGATTGTAAAAACATAGATATAGAAGAAAAATCCATTAAAAACTGTTAAGAATTACTCTTATGAAAATGAAATTTTAATAAAAAAATTACATTAATAAATAATGAATACATTACAGTGAAGTATTATTTCCCTATAATATTGTGAAAGGATTACAACATACCATCATCATAGTTTTTTATTGACAAGTCGTTAATAATAATAGTCAAAGTGGTCTGATAAGGACATACAGAAATGATTTGAGCCATGAAAACCAAATACAGACTTTGTCACATCACAAAAAAATACCATGAAAGGTATTTAATTAAATACAACATTTTTAAACATGAAATATTAGAGTATAATGATAAAAACTACACTGAGATTGAATTTACTCTTTTTAAATGGAAACATAGTGTATAACTTAAACCAGTGTCAAGGAATTCAAATTTCAGACATGGAAAACTTTTCTTTAATATATTGATTGGTAAGATAGAATATAAACTTTTATAAAAGAAATAAATATCATAAAAACTAATTTTTAGAAAATATATATATATATATATGTACGTTTAATTTTCATCTATTATCATTATCTCAATTATATGAGTTATTTTTTTGGATATTATCCCATCTTAGGTGTTTATAGTTTAGACGGTTTTTACTAGTTTCATTGGATTGGTTCTCATATTGATTCATATTAAAAAAAATTCCAAATTATATAGTTTTAGGGTAATGTATGATTATAATACTCTATAATGTTTTAAATTCCATTCATGAGTACTTTAGTCTTTATCATAGAAGTTGAAATCGATAATGAGCATTTTTGCTTTATTTTCAACTTGTCAATAGTATTTTCAAAGATAATTATATAAATAAACAAATATATATATCATATAAAAATTAAATAAATTGTTTAAATTTTGATATGGTTTTATAAGATAATTTTTTTCATAATAATTCATTATACTATTAAAATCATTGGACATATAAGTGTCTAAACCACCCAAAATATGAACATATTATGATTATCGATGATTATATGCTGATTATTTGTAATATCATTTCATTAGTAAAATAATGGTATAATTTGGAATTTAATAATATTATGTATTACAGATATAATGTTTTTCGAATAAGATGTAATGATATGAATATATTAACCTATTTGAATTAATGATTTTTCTCTTACTACAATGGTATTAAACAAATTATTTCATAATAATAATTTGTTCCCCATGTCATTAATTGGTTATAGAATTTTTAAAAAATTTACAATATATATTATTAAAATAATAGTTATACTTTGAAATCATTTTCAAACACATCCATGTATTGTTGTGATTAAATTAATAATTTAAATCGATCATTCCATGAAGGCAGTTCCCCACACGTATGGATGGTTGAAGATTTGATTCTCCTTAGGATAGAAAATATGTGTAATATTTTATTTTCATTATTGAATCTAACATATATAATAAATATAAAATATATATATATATATTAAATTATTTATTAGAATCATCGTTTTATTTGGTTTTATAACATTCTTGTTTCAACATGGATATGGTAGTATGAACAATGAAAATATTATAGTTTTACTTTTCACAACAGAAAATGGGAAAACTAATGACTTATTATTACAATTTTATAATTTAATTCGTTATATAAAAAATAATTAAATTATTACAGGTTTGTTTAATAATTATAATTGTAAAATATAAATAAAAAATAAATAAGTTATGTAAATTTAAAACTCATCTTGGGCACTTTAAGACTTCCTTGGATGATTCATTTGAAATGGATTTTATAAGATAAAAAATTGTCAACAAAATATCAATGTAGAGGTGGAGTAATTAAGCGGATAAATGTGATGTTTATTTATGTAAAAACATACTGTTTTGAATTACTTTTTGCTGTAGTTGGTGGTTTGTCTCATAATTTTAGGGAATGTAATTTTTTAAATATTTCACATCAATATAATGGGAGCTCATGTTAAACATGTCTTGTAGCACAAAAAAATATTCTATAATTTATAGGGGAGATATAATTTTGTGAAAAATATCATACAAATAATTATAAATATTTCTTTTTATTGTTTCCTGCCCTTTACCACTTGATGTATAATTTTTACACATTCATCATTTATCGCAGTTAATGGATTCAAACTAAGGTAACATAATATTTATTACATAAAATAAAATCATAGACAATGGATATTTGTACAAACTAATTTTCAATTTAAAATAATTAAAATCTATTTTAATTTATTAATGTGGTAAAAATAAATTCATGATAAAAATATATATTACATTATAATTATTTTATGAGGAATTTTTTCTTATAATCATTAATATAATATATGGGGTTTTATATTAAAACCAAAATTTAATAGATTGTAAAGGCACTTATAAGATATATATATTTTGTTATAAATATGTTATATGGAATTCAAAATCATACATAAATACTAATAATGCAATAACATTTACAATATTAGAAAAAATTGAATTTCCCAATATTCACCTGAAAATAAAATATTTTATAAAATTTAGAAAATGATAAAAAAAAATTATATTATTAAACCAATAACGATTTTATTTCATCCAATATAAAATTATAGTATATATAATTTGGGTTTTTATTGGAAATAAAATATATAATGAATCCCACTTTTATAGAAATGGTCTTTTATGCATTATGTTTTGTTATTGATATTTCATTTATAATACTATATAGTATAATATTGATATATTATTTTAAATATATATTTATCAAATATTATGATAATATTTTATCAAGGATCATTTTAATTTATTATGGTAAAATACAAAAATACATTTTTAGATGGTTATTGAAATAGAATTATTTCATTTTAAATATAAATCACTAATGGTTAATAATATGAAATTATGTTAGTTGATTTATAATATCTATTTAATAATGATTATATTGTGTACTAAATTTTAATAATTTTAGGTTTTATTTGGTCTAGTTTTTCATTACATTAGTGTTGTTCTTGACTAAAAAATTGTATTTTTTATAAATTAAAAGGATCCAAAATCATATATTATACCATTATACCCCCATAAAAATTTCATCATAGAAAATTTAATTAATTTCCTCTACGGAGTGATGGAGAGGGTATGATTAATAAATATATTATTCTATATATAATATAAAATTTTTCATCTAATTTATTATCATAATATATATCAACTGAAATTAAATTCTATAAATAATATTTATTTTATAAAAATAAATCATATATTCAAAATGGTATATTGTTCCCCAAACATTTCATCTATAAAAAATTAATCATTGGGTACATCATATATAGGAACAAAATTACAAATATATTCATTCACCAGTTCATAAAATCACACAATATGCAATATAATCAAAAATATGTGGTACACTTTACCAACCCTAACATGAATCAATTTTCAATCCAGTGGTTACCAATATTGTATAGCATACTTTTTCGAAATAAATAAACTCTTTCCTACATTTAATTATATAATATATTAACCCTATGAATTTTCATTCATTAGTCATTATATTAGGAATATTATTCCCCATAAAATTTTCCATGTTATAAAATCCATTTTAAAATTTATTGAAACCATTTATAAAATAAATACAAACCATAATAAAAAATTAAGGTTGAAAATTACAGGATATCTCATATAATCTGAATAGGTTTTAAAATATACAAGAGTATTGTTTATAAATTTAAATAATTGATTAAGGTTATAATGTGTATCTGATTTTAATTATTATTTTTATTTATACCTTAAAAACTATTATAACATCTGTAATTTAATCATTTCCATCCTAACATGAATTTATCACTATCCATCATTATTTATGCATGCTTCTTAATTATTTTATAATATAGTGTAGTTTCTATATATGTATCTTTTTTATCTTCACTTATGATATCTTGTTAAGAAAATAAAGAACAATTAGTGTAACAATACCCAAAATAATTATATTATATTGATATTAAATTGCAGTACTAATATATTTTCACAAATGACAACACCAATTAAAATTATGACACTTAATGTTAAATATGTCATAAATTTTTAATGTTATTACTATATTTATTCTAAATTACATAATTTATTCAATGTTCTATAATAATTATTACCCAAATCATGTATATTTTTTGACAAATAAATCCTCTAGATTGGTTAGTAAAGATAATGTGATTGATTATAGAATATCCCTTGGGATAATCAAACCTGGTGTTAGGTGGTATATTTTTCAAGAGCCATGTAGTTTTTTAGTTGTTACCGAATACTCTATTTTATGGTTTATAACTCGTAGCTATATCTATTCTAGAGCCATAAACAATATATAGTATCCAAACATGTATGTTATTACTAGGAAAATCACATTAACGTTACTTTTTAAAATTTAACGATATTATCATACAAATAATCTTATCCCAAGTATTTTAAATTATATTCCAGCTCCCTATTCCAGAAAAATATTAACCCAATTTATCTAAAGTTTTATTTATATAATTTTTTGAATAATTAAAATTATCATATAAAATTTTGATGAAATATCTGAAAACTAATTAATATTCAATATATATAACCTTAATCTCCCATGTTATATAAAGTAATTTCATATAATAATAAGGAAATCTATACCTATTATTTTTCTAATTATGTGACATAAATAATTTATTTTTGTACAACACATTCCCAATACATATAATGTTTATATATATCATGAAATGTGATAAAAAATTAACTAAATATCACATTACATATTTACATAATGGATTTTTTTACACATTCAGAGAAACAACATAACAAATAAAGGTATTCAAATTACCCCTCTAATTATTATGATAATGAACCCTTATATAAACATAAAAAATAAACAATATATGTATAATGTGAGTGATGAAACATAAAAGAGGTTTTATTTCATACACTCAGTATTGGTAGAAATACATCCTTGCATGAAGGAGAACAAGGGAAGCCAAAATTATCATAAAAATAGAAAAAACTGTAATATTATAATCATGTAACATGATAAATAAACAGAACATTAGAAATTTATTGTTTAGAAATCATAAAATATAATAAATTTAACAAAAAAATCTCAATAATTATGTAACACATGATAATGAAAAAAATATGTTGTATATATTAAAAATAAGGCATTATACTTAAATAATTAAAATTCAATGAAATGAGATGCATCATGATATTTTTTAAAAACATGATTCCCACCATTTAAAGATGTAAAACACATGAGAAAATAAAATTAATTCTGAGAGACCCCATTATTATCAAACATATTTGAACAAGAAAAATTTTTTATGAAAAAGTTTTAAAAAACCCATCATGAGAATGCATATATGAACAAAATCATTATTTAAACATATAATAATAATTGGAGATAAAAAAATCATACGAGTTTCATATAGGGACCCACATTTCACCATAAATACATATGTGTGGACTATAAAAGCAATAAAAAATATTTTTTAATGAACCCATGGGAATAGAATGGGTTTTCATATAACTATATTATAGTTAATCATAGATATTAATATATCATTTAAATAATTCTATCATAACATATTTATATATATCTAATGATAAAAAAACACTTCAAGAGTGATAAAATCTAGGGAATAAATATAAGTGGAAGAAGAAAATTTCTCCAAAAATATATTAATATTATTTAAAAAATCATAATAATATTACATTCATGAAACAAATATTTTTTAGCAGGGACATAAATAGATATTTTAATAACATATTGGAAATATTAATATGTAAAATTTCACTTTAAGTGAAATTATGTTAACTATAAAATGTGGAATATAAAATGAAAAATTTGGTTTTTAAATGAGAGGATAACCATTTTTAGAATATTGAAAGACCATTTTTTCAATCCAACAATATTAAATGATATTGATAAATTTACAATATTATATTTTAAGGAAAAATAAAAATAAAATTGTAGGTAAATCTAATTCTCTTCTATTAGGGAATGGATAAAGTTGGTGATAAGTAAAAACATAGATATATAATAAATATATATTATTATAAAGGGAATTATTCATATAAAAATTAATCTTAATGAAACAATAAATTCATAATGGTATATTAATTTCTATTGAAAAAATATTTACCAATAAAATATTATTTAAAAAAACAAAATCATAGGTTCTAATTTATAAATCATCACAACTAATAGTCATAGAATAGTGATTATATCCCAAATAAAAATTTGTTTCATGAAAACCACTCAGAATCTATCTAACATTTTAATTAAAATTGAGTGATGTTATAACGTCCAAATTAATATGTAATATAATTAAATATTAGAGGGTTATCATAGAAATTTTATATTTGGATTTTATATAAAATATTTCAAATGAATCATGGTTTATAACATTATCATATATAGGGGACATGATTTTAATAATAAGAAACCCTTACATTGTTTCTCTTCATATAATAATTCCCTCAATGATCATATATAAGAACATAAATAATTAGAAATGTGTTATAAAAAGAAGATTCATACATAAAAAATTAAAATTTTCACCTATAATCATTATCTAAATCTATATCAGTTAGTTAATTATATTTTCACACCTCATGTGTTTATATATTTGACTAATTGTACTTGTGTTGTACAAGAGACAATGATTTCATTCATCATACAACAATAATTCTTAAATTTCGATAATTTTAATTATAGTGGTTTATTTATAGTTATATATTAATATAAAATTTCCTTTGATTATTATATTATTTTTTATCTTATAATATGAAATCTAAAACAAACATGTTTTAGTGATTTTATACATCCAAATACTTTTTCATAATAATTGAGTTAATATTTTTAATCATTTCCATATAAAAATAAAAACATTATTTACAATAATATTAAATTGTTTACAAATAATTAATTATCATAATCATCCGTTATTTAATTATAATGTATTTTTCAAATAGGATTTCAGAATAACCTACTTAGGTATATACCATGTTTATCAATGATAATAATTTATATTTTGGTTTATCAAATATACACTTCCATATTAATTATATCATTTCTGATTAAATGATTGAAATATTTTAATTCTATGAGAAGCATAATATTAATTAATTAATATAAAAATATTAAATGTTTTGAATTATGGGTTTTCACCCAGGTAAGCATAATTTTAATGATTAATTTTTGGGTAAAAATTTTTCAATCATATATTTAGTAGGATATATATTTTTCCATACTAAAACATAAATAATTTCATAAAAATAATATTTTTCCTATACAATCATTATCATGACCAACCATTTACTATAGTGGGGAAATGGAAACAATAACCTCATCATTCCATGGAGGTGGTAGTCTATATATATGCAAGGTTGAATTTTTTTTCTATAGAATATGGAAAGGGGTAATATGGATTATTAGTGAAAAATATAAAATATCTCAAATATATATATATTATTTATATATTAAATTCAATTTTAACCATCGTTTTATTGTGTTTATCCAAAATGAAACACATTATGTCATAGAGATGGTAGTCCACATAGTTCATGAATTACAGTTTTGTCACTATAGAATAAGGTAGAATATACAAATTATTGTTATGAAAACATAATAATAAATCATATATAACAGATACTGGATTGATTAAATTTTTATTTAATTTATATAATGGGAAATTCTAAATAGAAATTATATAAGTTAGCTAAATATAATTACTGTCATTTAACATTATGAAATTTCTTTGGATGATAACATAGAAATGGATGTTATAGGCTAGTCTTTTATGACAAAATGATCAAAAGAGTGAATTATATTTATAATCACTACTACAAAACTGGGCAAGGCTAGCGCCACCCCTTTATCAGAGCTAACAAAAAAGCGCTGATAAAGGGGGGAGCCTTTATCAGTGCTTTTTTTAGCGCTGACAAAGGGGGGCCTTTATGAGCGCTTTTTTTAAAAGCGCAGATAAATGGTCGACTTCAAAAAAAATAAAAAAAATATCTAATATATAAATATAGTTATATAGTTATATTGATATAAATATAATATATAATTTTTAAATATATTTTAGATACGTATAAATGTAAATTTACACTTATTATACTTAATATATATGATATTTAGTGAAAATGGCTTCATAAAAAATTTAAAAAATATTTTTAATTAATAAGTTTTTAATTATAATGGAGTAATAGTCATTTAATAACAATTTGAAGACTAAAAAAATTAATAAAATTAAAAAAAGATCCAAAATATGTTGACAACGCAACTCGAACTTCAAACGGCAATAACTTTTGATCCGGGTGTCCGTTTGAGCTCAACCACATATCAAATTGAAGCATGCGATGATTTCAACGTAGCTGTGTCCTAGGGGAACCTTGGTTAAGCGTTTTTTTAATGCTAAAAAGGTCCAGAAGGCCTCAAAAATTGAGTTTTTAGTCGAGGTACCTAGATTTTTAAACATTTTGTGGATTTTCACCCTCGTTTAAGGGGGTATTATTGGATTTTTTTGGTGGGGACTGAATTTATTCCAAGGATCTACATTCATATTGATATTATATCTTTGAAATTTCATCCTTTTTTATAATGAAATGCTATTTATAATCAAATATATAACTATATATACATTTTTTTTATATATTCACACCAAAAAATTAAATGTTTTAAATAAATAATTAAACATATATACATATAAAATATATTATCTTTATCTAAATAATAACTAATATCCATTTTATTTAAAATACCAATATATGAATATATATATCTACTATAAATTAATATAACTATACAGATATTAATATAACTATATACATATTAATATAACTATATGTATATATCAATATAACTATATATATATATATTAATAAAACTAAATATTACTATAAATATAAATATAACTAAATATATATATAAATATATAGACATATCATGAATAAGAGAAATAATCAATATAGGGTAGTGGCAATGGTTTTAGGTGCGCAGGGGGGAGGTCTCGAGATCAAATCCGGGTGGAGGCACGGGTGCACGTGCAAGGTTTATTTAAAGGGCTAGCGCTGATAAAGGGTTTAGGCAGTGCGGGTGGGCACTGGAGGTGTGGGAAAGCGCTGATAAAGGGGGGCTCAAGCGTTGTAAAAAGCCCCCCCCCCCCCCCCCGAGATTTGTAATGTTTTTTAATTTTTTTAATTGTTTTTTTAAATTTGTTTTAATTTGTTTTATTTTTTTAAAATTTTTTAATTTTTATCATCGCTAAAAAAAGCACAGGTAAAAGTGGTCTTTTATCAGCGCTAAAAAGAAAGCGCTGATAAATGACCCTTTTATCAGCACTTCGTTTTAGCGCTGAAAACAGACCCCTTTTATCACCGCTTTTTTTTAGCGTTGATAAAAGTGGTCTCTATCAGTGCTTTTTGGAGAGCTAATAAATGTGACCCCCACCCCCCATTTATCTTCTCCGGCATTAAGAGTGATTTTTTAGCATTGTTAATGTCAATTTTTAGCACTGATAAAAGCCATATTTGTAGTAGTGAATGGATGGAGAATGGAAACTTTTTGGAAAGAAACATAATTTTTCTCAGTTTAATGATGGTTTGGTGAGAGGACACTTTTAGATGTTGTTAGAATATAATTTTTTGTAAATATCTAAAACAATTAATAGGTAAAACATGGTAAAAATTTCATTTGGATCCAATAATTGATTTTGATATAGTTTGGTAGAGATAAGACCAATACACACATTATCAACTCAATTATATATATGTTTCTTCAAGATTCAGGCCCTTTACCCCATTCATTTTTACTTTTTTCATTTTCTATTTTATAGAGCTAACTTATTTTATTTAATGGTAACATAATCTCAACTTATATATTAATTATTATTATAATGATACAATATTTAACAATTAAAAAAATTCAATCCAATTAATTTTATTCAGTTAATACAAGTGATAAAAGATAATTTTAAAATAAAAATTTATAATGTATGTAAACAATAATTGAGAATATTAAATCTATTATAAAATATCAAAAATAGGTTTGTGAATTAAAAACAAAAATTTAGAAAATATATGGTAAAATATAAATTATATACTATATATTATAAAAAACAATTTTTGAATTTAAATTAAATAAATTTTTACTAATTTTGTTATAAAATTAAAATTATTATTTGGAATATTATATATCATAATTCACCTATATATAAAATTTTTCTTAACAATGTTATCATTGCATGCTACGGTAAATATTTTTTTAATGAATTATATTAATTTTTAAATAAATTTCTAAAATTTATAAATTATTATTTAAATTATGATTATATATATATATATATATATATTAAATCATCAAAATTCTTGTAGTTAACTGTTTTTAGTCATATTTCTATCATATTTATAAATATATAAATATTAATATATTGGTTTGTAAAATGAAATATTACCTATAATGAACTTCAATTATCAATTCTTATATTAATTTTTGATGAATAAAATTAAATTACTCGTTTTCAAATCGCTCATCGAAATGAAATCATTCCATTATAATTTTCATCCTTAAAATTTAGTATTTTTCAATTTTTTTAAAATAGGATTAATATTTTGTTGAATAACAATAATTTTATTAATAATATTTTTAAATATCAGGGTTTATTTAAGAGTTTGTTGTTTTTGTTTAGTGTTTCATGACACAAACATTTAAATATACTATTAAATATATTTTCCCAAATCAAATCTCCTTAGAATGTTTATGAGAACAGATGATGGGACATATTCAGGTGAGTTTCCATTGAATATTCTATAATGGAAAATAAATGTGTAACCTCTGAATTATTACCACAATGTTACGTGACATGTGGTTTGGGTAGGAGTACCTAGTTTTGTGAAATATTTCTCATGATAGATTTTTTTGTTACATAAATGATTTTAGATAATCATTATTAAGGAATCCACTAAAAGAAGTTAACATGGGATTCTATTTTCCTGAAATATTGTAGGCTTGGGTTGATTCATTGGGTTATGATTTTATTGCATGTGAGGTTCTACACATAATATTGAATACGCATGGAGATGTATTTGGTTTCATGATGAAAATATCATGATGTGATTTTATATCATGGATTGGTTTTATATGCCTTGATTTTTTGAATACATGAGCATAATGTTTTAGGGTTCCATTCTAAATGACATTACATGTTTTGACCTTGAATAATTTAATACAGATGGATAAAGGGGATGTTTAATATAACTTCTATAATACTATGTTTGTTAGAGTCTTGTTACAGGGTTGACCATGAAATAGGTATAATTCCTTATTTTAAACAGGAATATCATATGGTTCATCTAATCAGATGATATTGACATATTATAATCATGGTCAGTGGGATGTGATTATTTTCTAATATTTGATGCCATGAATAACATATGTGAATGCATGGGTATTCATAGTCTATTAAATTTAGAAAATATTATTTTTATGTATGAATGAGACAATTATGATATTAACCGGTGATGTGTGATACCATTACCAATGAAAATTTTATATTCCCTCATCTGAGGAGTGGAATGATTTGATGAAAAAGTACTAACTAAAAGGATGGAAAGTGTGGTGGGGAGATCATTATGTGGGTTCTCATTATGGTTATGTCATCATCATAAATGAAATGCTATCATAATCAATATGATTGGAGGGAATGTGTGATGAGGAGATACATATACATGAATGATAGAACATGTGATGATTTTTTTCATTAGGAAACAAATGTAATAGGGTAAAATTTTGAGAACACCATATTATTTGGTATGGAATATACCTTATTATAGATAAAAATATGAGTATTGGTAAGTATTATTTTCCTATGAGATGTGACTAGATTGATTCTATTTATATATATTAATTATTAAGTATGATATGGTTGTCTATGTACAAATATCATGAATGATGATTGATTGATAATGGACCATGGAGGTAATACCAAGTGATAATATTGGAATAGGTAGACATTATAGGACATTTGATAACTAGGGTGGAATTTAAATGTTAGTGTGATTGTTAATAACACATATCATGTCTCATGTCAAATAATAGATTTTTGATTTTTATCAGGTACTAGATTGATTAGGTTACATTGAATCTTTAAAAGTATTATATTAAAACGATCATTATGTGACTCAAGTATATGGGGTGAAGGTCTTCAGGTAAGTATACTATAATTATTTTGGATGGTTGGTGGTATAACTACCTAATTACACTGAGAATTATTTTCAAAATGTTTTGTAGAAATTCTGAAAATCTAATGATGATATTTTCAGTATGTTTATCCTGAAAAGATGATGAGATTGTGTTTTTATTAGTGAAACCCTGCTTTTTTCAGGAATAATCTAAAAAAGAAAAAGAAAAATGTTATTATCATAATAATGGGTGCAATACGATGGAAATAATATTTAATTATATGATGTAGCATTGAAAATTTGTTTCTATTGGATATTAAAATAGTTAGGAGAAACATAATTAAAAATTGGACCTCGTGTACGGAGTACTTTGGTGGGGACCACCATGTTATCCTTGATAAATCGACTATTGATTCCATGGTATCTCTAGGTCGAAAATTATTCTATAGATTCTCATTTCTTCTTTGGTGGTTGTGACCATGTGTAGATTTTTTTGAAGAATTAGTTTCCTCATGTTGGATGGCTCACAATGGGATCCCATTTTGAATTATAGAGTACTGGAACAACACATTCTACAAATTAATATACTACTAATATATGTAGATAATTACGATTGAAATATCATTGATATATATCATGGATGAGAAGTGATATATTTTTTACATTTTAAAGCATTGTTCCTTTTTGGGTTAATTTATTCATATGAATTAACAAGGTTTGATTTGGTACATGGATTATTTTTTCAATTGATATTTAGATTTAAATTATTTGTATTTGGAGTTCATTTAAATTCATTTTTTATAAATGGTTATTAACATGGTAGATTACTTAATGGTTTGAATGGTCTATGGAGGTGTATCCAAACTACTGAAATTTGTCACCACTTAGTGACTCATAGAAGGAACACACATTATCATCATGAATGGACTTCCACGGGTCCTTTCAATTCATGAATATTGTATCCAATGTATGTGATGACTTATTTGGGGACATTATGTCTTGACATTAGATGATGTTTTGAACATGTTGTGGTATAGGGGGTTCCCTCTTCCATTATCATGATTATCATCCTAAGTCACATGTTCATGTCATTATCATATTCTAGATGACCACATTGGATTCATTTTTAGTAATATTCATTGTGTTTATATTTTTGAAACATGTTATGTACCACTTTCAATGGACACTAAGAGAGTTGAGAGATCCCTATTTAGATATATTCCATGAACCATCCATTCTCCTTTGACCTGGTATAATCCAAAGATTTTTATCATAAAGAATTATGGTAGGACCCCTCCTTATATTCCTCTTATTCCTCTTCATCATTTCTCTATAATTTTAGGTCATTTTCTATGGATATTCAGATTATATTTCACCATAGCATGGGTAATTGAGCCCATTTGATGGTGATTTTCGATGAGAAATTATGAGGAATTTAGGAAAATGAGGGAATTATTCTTACATTCATTGTTTTTCAAAATGTATGTTTCTCAAAAAAATTATTAGGTATTTTGGAAAATTTAAATAAATTTAATGGATTAATTATATTTAATGATAGGGTTTTTTATTTGGTTAGCGTTTGTGTGGGATGTTGCCCACACATTATTACATATGTTTTAAATGAGTGAATATGGACCAATGTATTTAATTAAATTATTAATATTTGAATAAAATTTTAAAATAAATAAAAATAAATAAAATTATTTTATTATTTATTTATTAATTTTGTAATAAATTTATTAGAAATAGGGTCATAAGTGTTTGTATGAGAGTTATTAGATTAGAATTAGACTATAAAAGAGTTGTAGGGTTATGATATTAGTGGAATGACTCCGAAATTTAGGTATATAGTCAAATGATCATTGTCCAAAGATATTTTCATTAGTTTTTTACTTTGGAATCAAATTTCTGGTGTATTCATTAATATTGGTTGTATGATGCCATGCCCAATGTTCTTTATGACAATTCGATTCCATAATTAAATTTATTAAAGAATGTTATGTTTAATTGTGTATTTTTTCTTTTATTTATTATAATGGATAATAATTTTTTATTTTTTATTTTCTCCAAAAATTTGATACGATGTATTTTATACAGATAGTAATAGGATAGTCCCCACTATATGCCAGTGACCTCTAGAATATGTGGAGATTCACCTTTTGTCCTAGGGACTCTATCAATCTGGACACTAATGTGTAGTATCAGGATGGGGATGTCAATCTATTTCATATACATAATAACGAAATTAATTAAATTTATTCTTATATAATAATTTTTAATTGTTTTATATAATAAAAAATCATCTAAATTAATAATATATAGTTCCACCATTTAGATGCGTGGTTGAGGTGACAAAAGCATGAATGCACTACAAATATCATATGATTAAAAACTATGCTTATGTCCTTATTGTAATATTTAAGATATTTTAATAGAATTTATTTCAATTTTATTAAATTATTATTTTGTAATAATGAATACCTGGTGGAATATGAATATTAAAAAAATAAACAAGAAGATAATAGTTATGATAAATTGTTGAATCTTACTTTAAGGATATTTATTATAATGAATCTTGTAGAACTATTTAGATTGAGCAAGGGATATAGATTCTATAGATAATTTATATAAAATATAATATGGATAAAATATTAAATTAAAATTGAATGATAGATATGTTTCAAAATGTGTAAAATGAAGAAAATTTTATAGGATTTTTTTATTATTATTTCCAAATAATCATTCATAAGGGTTATGTGATATAACATTTATAAATAAAGTTATTCATAAATGGATAATAAAGGACTTTGTGGATTATTTATAGTCCAAAACTTTCTTCCTTTTATTTTATAATTTTTTATCCATTTATAAATCATTTTTTACATTATATTTTATTTAGATAAATTTTATGGCTGAATCTTGTTTTTTGAGTTTAAAAATATCGAGAAATTTTGAAATCGATGTTTAAAGCTTTAAAAATTGTCTAATGATCATACATATGATTAAAAATAAATTAATATCTTAATTTCCTTATGCGATGTCACATTGTATTTCTTAAAACCTATGATTTAAACTTCTATCATTCTTCAAAAGAACTATATCATCATTTTGGAAGTATTTTAGATATTTATATTATTATCTAATTTTAAAAATAGTTTTTATTGTAAAAATAAAATAATAGTAATTAATATTGTATTTTAAAACCATTTTAAAAATTACGGACTATTTTTATAATCGTAATGGGATAACAAAATTATGATTATTTATTTTTCTAAAGTTGCTTTATCACGAGTTAGGGATTTAGATAATTATCAATCTATATAATTTGAAAATTAATTATTTGATATCTCAACCATTAAATTATCATACTATTATTATTATTATTTGAATAGTATTATATCTTCCCAATATTATCTCTAACTCTTCATTTTTTAAAATATCTAGGTTACTAATAAACAACATATATATTACAAAATCATCTACTGATTTTATATTTCAAAAATTAAATATATATTTAATTAAATTATTTAAATTATATTATTGCATATAAAAAATAATCCATATAATATATATAGATATATATATATTTAATTGTATCATAAAATCTTCTATTATAACTATATTCATTATTAGAATTAATTTTAAAATTATCCCTCAAACACAAAGTAATCATATTTTAAATAAATAATTTTTAAAAAAAATTATTATCAATAATCAGTATTATATCTTATTCCATAAAATTCCTAGAATATCTATAACATTAATGAAATATATGTTATAATGATTTTTAATTTTTATAATCAATAATATCTTATACTAACATTATTTTTTAAATTGAATTATAATATATTACTCAACCTATAATAACTTATAAAGATACTTATTCAATATTAAAATGAATTTTTATATATAATATATTCTAAAAAATATCATGTATTTTTAATGTTTAATTAATTCATTCTGAAATCATCAAAAATAATGAAAATTAAAATTTAATTTGAATAAAAACCCTTATGTTAAAAAGTAAGAAATATTAAAATGTGTCGTTAAATTTGTTACCAAAAAATTTTGAAATATTAATTTTAAAATAAATTCATTAAATCATTTATAATTTAAATTTAATATAAAATATCGCATGCAATACAATTACATGATTTTAAAGGTACACTATGATAATTAATCATAGTTTCTATTTTTAATATTACCATATTTCTACGGCATTTTAAAAAAATGCACTCCATCAGATTTTGAAATGATATTCCAATATAAATAATTCCTAATCTATAAATATATTTATGATTATTAAACTATAAGGATTATATATTTATATATTATAATATATTCAATAATATATATGTACTGACAATTGATATTCTTTTTAACCTAAATTAAACATCATTATTTAATATAATGATAATAAATAATTATATTAAAATATATAAATATAAACACATAAATGAAAATGATCATTATAAAAAATTATAAATAAAAATTTTCAAAACAAGAATCCTTTTCATTGAAATATATAGAACCTTTATATTAAATATATATACTAGTATCAAATAATATTATGTTTTCTTATATAAAATGACTATTAGATAAAAGGTAATTCATTTTCCATTTTTATTTTAAGGGGTTTCATAGAAAAACTCTTAGTAACCACATAATGACTTTTATAATAGACAGATAAATTCTACCCCTATTTCTCATATTACCCTTAATTTATTTAATTTATAACAATATAAATATATATATATATATAACCATTCAATTTTTATTGTATTTATTAATAAATATATATATTATACTTCTACTGTTTTTCATTTCTAATAAATCTATTCTTAGTGGTATGATTCACATATTAGACTATGAGAATGAAATTATTTTCTATAAAAAGAAATATTTCCATATTTTTATTGTACAATTATTGTTTTATTAATTATATAAATTGTATATTTAGATAAATTATAATTCTCTATTTTAAATCAGTATCATAATTTTTTTTATATTTCACTATTATTTTAACTATACCCAATAAAAATTCATTTTCTTTATTGTCGATTTGTAAATTAGATAATAGAAAATGACTACCAATATTTTGTTTATTAATCCATCATAACATTATGTCATTTTAATTAAAAATTATTATTTTCATATAATGGGTTCAATAGTCCACTTTATTTTTCATATAAGGCCCTAATTTTGTTAAGGAATAATCTATAGGTTTCTTGATGATATGTATGAGTAAAATAAAGTTAATGCATTTAAATGTGAAGAACTAATTTTCACTGTTAGTATTTGATGTGTTGTTTGACCATTTAATGGAATTGATCTGTTAATCAGGATGGATATTCATCTAGGATGGTATTAGTCGTGGTTCAAGGAGGATGAAATCTAAGAAAATACATTAATTTTCATCAACTATAAATTTTTTGTTTATAATAATGATATTAGGAATTTTGAAAGAAATATTAGTGTTCTTCTGTATGATGAAATGTGTGTTAAAGAAGATACTTGGTTGGTCAATATTGGTATTTAATAAATATTCATTATTTATTTGATGTAAACATAGGAACATGGATATCATTTATGTATTATATTGTCACTCCTATGAGTAGAAATTTGTTATAAATTTTTTTCAAATAGATATTTTATGGAATGTGTTGTAAATTTCAGTAGACATGATATGTACTAATTTTGTTTAGATATTGACCATTCCAAAATTAACGGGTTTGTATATATGAAATTTTGAACAACTAATGAGGGAGGATAGTCATTACATCTTATTTCGTTCAAAAAAAATTTTCCTTTATTAACCACAATGGACACAATACACAAAAATCATTGATTAGTGTGTAGATATCCCCTAAAAAGTGAATAATTATGATGATGATGTTGATTACCGTTAAATAGGCTATGAAGTTAAAGTACATGGAACCAAATATTAAAACGATCAATTGAACAAGTAGAAAGGTAGAATCATCCACAGTATAAAATAGTTTTTGTCATATTAATCACATCGATATATTATTATAAACAATAAATGAAATGCATCATGAAAATTTATTATTTTATTTAAATGTTGAATGTATTCAACAATATTATATTATAAATATATTTTAAATAATATATCATTGAAATTTTTTATCATCCAACATATTTCTTATGATTCCCAATGGGGATTGATTGTGTGTGAACCATTTTTCTATCATGAAATACCACTTATAAGGTTTTCTTTTAATTCATGTTCACATATTTTGTATTCTATCATAAATGTATCAAATAAATATTTATATGTTCAATACATTATATCTTATGAAATTATAGTGATATTTTATCTCTATACATGTTTATTAGTATTCCAAAGAAATCGATGAATCCAAAAATTATCTCATTTGGATCTATGATATTCAACATTTAATTAATAAATTACCAACTCTAAAAATTAATATATGATATCTATAACATAATATTGATACATAATATAATTTTTTATTAAAGATATAAACATATAGTAGTTGGGGAAGTAAATACAAATATATGCATTACATTTGAAAGAAAAATATACAACATGATCACATTAAAAGAATAATATTATTCCATCCTATTATCCATAAAAATTACATATTTTTCTCATATAGTATACTATGGTAAATTAAAACAATTTTTGGTGATAATAATTTCTTGGTAAGGGGTATTTTAAATTGAAATGAATCATAAAATACATAGGGATATTGTGATATGGAAGGAATAAATAAATTAAATGATTTTATAATCTACATAATGTTATTGATTTCAATATCAAAGATAATGTATATAAATATGGATAACAACAATAATTTTTATTATACTAATGGAATTTATAATGTTAAAAAATAAAACATACTATTTTTGGATTATGAAACAGTGATATAAATATATGGTGAGAGATATACCTTAAATTGATGTTTTTATATCTCATGAGACCTGTCTATATATCAAAAGGATATTCAAATTTGTGCCCCACATGTAACCTCATTAATTCCAATCCATTCACTATAATGGTCATTATGATATTTAATACATATACATAAAGAAACATTGTATAAATAAAAACATGGTTGTATATATAATGAATCAATATAGAAAACAAAAACATCAACCATCAATAGAATAATTTGTATGTCTTTGAGAACATCCCATAATTAACAAATATTTTTTATGGTATTATATATGTATCTTGGTGTACCAATATCAAATAAATTTATTAAAACGGGTAAATTCAAGGGGATGGGTTATCGATGGATGTTAATAACATTTTTTAATAGTTTACATGGGAAGGTAACCAAAGTGATTTCAGTTAAAACCATTCATCATGTTTTATAAAGATCTTAATAAAATTCAGAATCGTATCCCTCATACGTTTCACACTAGGTGTGTTGTGATATGTTCACTCATCATAAATTATTGTGATTATAGATTCAATACTCAAGCAAACATGTATGTACAATTAATACCAAGGTTCCACTGTTTCATAGTTACATCTAAATGTGAGTATCCATACAAATTTGTATTTTCTATGAAATTAAACACATTTTTTACATTACAAAAGGTGAGTATGGGTTTTCGACCATTGAAATGAAGGGTTTTTATAATTATTATACTAAATCATTATTAAAAATAATATACAAGATGGATATAAAAATAAACTTATAAAAACAATAAAATTAATGAGGAATATTTTATAATGTCATATATATTAATTTATTATCTATATTAAATTAAATTGGTGATAACTATTAAATGATTCCCAAAGAATGAAAATTGAGAGAGAAAGCCCCACATATTAGTCCTCAATAAATGAATATAAATTGAGCATCAAAAACCATGAATAATGAAATTTCTTGAATTAAAATCTCATATAAATAATATATACTGTACATATAATCAATTGGATACAAATTGAAAAATATTTTGAAATGATTTAATGTTTTTATGGAAAAACAGGTTATATTATTTCTAATAATATGAAATGTATTTATCTTTTTTTATCAGAAACAAATATTAATAATTAACTTTAATTAGTACAATATTTGTATCCAATTTTAAATATGTTATTAATAAATTTTCATTCTTTATATGATTTCTACATGTTTTACACATCTGGTTTTCATAGTTTTTTTCATTTGTACTAGTATTGAAATAACAGTGTTTGTATAAATTATTATTCCGAAAATAATTATTAATTATTCATTAAGGTTATTATTATTATGTTTTTATAACTATCTATGATGTTTTAGATCCCAATCATGGGTATTTTAGCCTTTATCATTGATGAGTAAATTAGTAATAGCGTGTTTAGGAAATTGATGATTATCACAGGGGGTTTTATAAATGATGAATTAATATTTATATTAACATTATTGAAAAAAATACTTATTTACACATTTAAATAATATTATAAATTTAATAATACTGCCATATTCATCCATGGTAAAAATTAATAGTGTTGTTCAATTGTGTGGATAATCATCTCTAAATTTAATCATACACTGATTTAAGGATTTGGTAAGTAATGTTTTTTTGAAATTCAATTATTCCATAATTGTAATAAATTATACAGTGTTTATTATTGTGATATATTATAATTATAAGTTATATAAATGATGAATTATGGGATTTGTAAGATATTATATAATTGGAATAAAATATTTTCTCCTTAACATGTTTGTTATAAATAATTGAATTGACTAGTAGAGTTAATTGATAATTTCATTAATATGTTTTCCAATATTATATAGTACATTCATATTGATATAATAAAAATATTATATCCAAAGTAATGAATTCTCGTAACATATTATTATGGGTGGATGTTAAAAAATTAAAATTCTCATGGGTATTGTATTCTACAGAACAACACAAACAATAATGTTTTTTCAAAATGAACTTTATAGATGAATATAAAATGTTAATAAATATATTATATTGAATTTAATGTTTATAAATTATTTTATTATCATTATATTAATTTTTACAGCCAATAATTTTATGACTAGTTTTGAGAAGTTGATCAGTGTAGTTGATAATTCTCACCACAATTACTTAAACATTTCTTGGAATTATAATAGTAATTTGAGGCCTTATTATTAGTAATTATGAAATGAATCATTTTTAACATGTGATCGGGTTTTGGTTGGAGATATATGGTATATTAATAATAATAAATTTTTAAGGATATTTTATCCTTGAAATGGATGGAGTATTAGCCTTTTATATGTGCAGGAAGGGTAGTTCTGGGAGTAAGCCTTATATTTTCTTGTATGTGTATTAAATATTCAAGGTCAAAGGGGAAAATAAATGGGATAAAGATTAATTAGAAGTGTATGTGGGTTAATAATTATCCTAAAACAACTTATTATGATAAATTTGGCTATTTAAGGGATTTAAAATTTATCTTTTTATTTTTATTGAATTTTTCATTAACATTTGCAATTATTTTTATAATTATTAATAAATTTTAACAAAAAAATTATTTTTTCTCCCTTTATGTTTAATAAATAATTTTTATTTCAAAATTAATAAATCATTTTATTGATTAAAATTTAAAATGGTTTGCAATAGAACTTTTAAAATAAAATTAATTAATTGCATCAAAACAATTTTTCTAAATATAATGTTTTTAGTAATTATAATTATATATATGATAACATTATCATCAATTCAAAAAGTAATGACATTTTTTTTTTTTTAATATATAAATTTTTATGAGGCTTTCAATGCTACAAAATACTAAATCACAAATTGAAAATACTTGTTTCAATGGAGAAAAAAATCATATTAAAGAAAATTTTTAATTTTTCCATAAAATGTAAGACATAGGATTTACAAGATAAAATATATTTTAAAAATAATAATTATATTCCTTATATATATATATTATTATTAAAAGGGTTTTGTTGGTTTTTTCGTACTTAAATCCTATGAATTTCATATTAGTTAATGTTTTAAAAAATAATATTTTTATTATTCAATTTAAAATAAATCATTTTTTAAAAACCCAAAAATATTATATTCATCTAATATCCTTTAAGTAAATTTTAAAAATTAATTTTCTAATAATAAATTGATAAAATTTTATATATAATCTTTAAAAAGTACTAATGAATAAATCCCCTTTAGAATGTGATTGTATTAGATGTGGTTTTTATTTACTACGATATTGTCTCAAAAATTACATTATGCAGCCTTAATTGATATTATCTTAAGAATTGAGGTATATATTTTCAATATGAAAAATGTCAATATGCCTTCCTCGTTTCATTTTTGAGCTTCGGGTTTCCACTTCCAATTTTTTAATATATTTTCTCAGAAAAATGTAGCTATATTATTTATCATCACTTGTTCAATGGTGTCAATAATCCATATTTTGTCTTTAATATAAGAAAATAAGATTCTAGTTATATTCCCTTATATCTCTAAACAAGAATTGGATTTGGAATATATATCCTCAGTAATGAAATATTGAAGATGTGGTGTACATTAATAATGTTCGGACACTTATACAATTAATAAGGTTGTGCCACTTATCCAATTAGAAAGCTATATAACTGATTAATTATATCTTCTAATTAGTCCAATTATAAATTGGTATTATCATTTCCATTTTACCAAATAATAAAATTACCTTCCATCATGAATCCATAAATAATCAATGACCCCCCAATACGAAATTCGTTTTATGGCTTTCCATTATTAGAATTTTTATTATTTTCATTGCATAGATTAAATATAATAAAAAATATTATGTATATTATGGGGTATCTCTTTCACAAGTCTAGTATAACTAGATTTATTTACCAAACAACTTCCCCAAATAAATGAGTAAGGCAATTCTTCCCATAAAATTCAACTTATGATAATATATGGATGCTCAATCATAAGATATTGTTGTATAAATATTCTTCCAAATCAATATATTGATCCCAAAAACCTTTTTATTGAATATAAAAAAATATATGCGTGTCTTTAAATTTATATAATTTCCTTTAACACAATCCATAATTTTGGGGATGATTGGATTTTCTTAAATAAAATTATTATTCAATGGACATTAAAATATTCTTGAAACAATATTCATGTGAATTGAGAGTTGTGATCCTATACATTAGAAAGATGTGCCTGATAATTACATAAAACATCATTTATATATATGTATGAAATTATTTCAAGGTGTTAATCATATATTAAAGGTATTAAATAATTAGACTTTATAAGGAAAACAATGAGGTCCTATATAGTATCAATCATCCATGGAGATAGTTGGAGTCATGTGACAAAGTTTGTTGTCTGTGTTTTCCATATACTTATTGATATAGAAAGAGGATACAGTACAACCTTAGTATTCTATCTTGAGTCCTTTAAATGATTGAATACTACCTATTTGGGTGCATATTTGAAAATTCCCTCTCAATACACTCACACTAGAAATGTTCTACGAACTAATTATACATCACGTCTCAACAAGGGTGTATAATGAAATTTGATCTATATGATTCGTCTTAAATGTTTATCTCTTTTATTCATGGAATGCATTACCTATTCAAAAAACAACCACACTCTATCTCTATAAATGACATTTTCTAATTTTACGGATTTTAATAAATGAATAGTTATATTTAATTTCTCATCTTTCAATTAGAGAATGTCTATATTTTCAATTATAGATCAGTTGACAAAATCAATAAAAATTCAAATTTTATCCCTAGTCCAAAAAATCAATTTATATGTATTAAATTAATATTTTTATATAGTTCCAGTTATTATCTTCATAATGGTAAAATCCATATGGTCTCTCATACTTAATGCAACACCCATATTCTTTACCTTCCCCTAGTTGTAGTGTATTAGACAATCATAGTCCTTGTGTACTTCTAACATTTTTTTATTCCTCATGTGAATTCCTTAAAAGAGAAAATATTCTCCAATATCAGTTGGTCCATATATATATTGTATATTTCACATTATAGGTAGTTTTTTTATATTTTCTATCTAAATATTATATATAGAATCTCGTGTTCGTGAGTCAGATTGTTATGCTCATAGAACTTAAATTTACTTGATTCATTGAAAATCTCATAATCACTCTACATCTGGACATATTTAGGGTCATTATTCGATGTATAAAAACCTATTAAAAATCATTCCATATAATATATTATTGTTAGATTCAGTTCATCATTCAGAATATTTATCTTTCTCTTTAAAATTGTCTACAAATTCCCTTGATCATGTGTCTTTAACCCATATATGTGTTACGTTTTCAATGTTTTGGCTAACCAAAAAAAATTGGAAATAATCCATGGATATTAACCTGATAAACACAGGAAAATAATTATCTCTATTATGTTCTTAAATATATGTCGTTATTTTACTACATTAGTAATTTATAGTTCAATAGGTATTAAATTATTTAAAATAATGTGGTCTTGAAAAGGAAATTTATCGATCAAAGATTCAATATTACTATATTTCCACTTCAATTTTTTTCATAGGTTCTCTGTAGTTATTTGAAAATGACTATCGTATAATTCATATATCATATTTTATATGAATATATAATCAATTAGTATGAAACAAAAATTATATATATAATCATTCAGTACACTATTCATCATATCAATAATTATAAAGTTTTAATTAGTATATTTATAATTCACATCTATACACTCATAATGGCCATACAATTTTTTAAATGTTTTCTTTAGTATATAATTTCTATTCCACCTAAACTATGAATCACAAGAGTAAAGATAAAATCTAAAAGGTATATTTGTTATTGTATATGATGAAATGATTCATCAGTAAATGGTATGAATTTCTAAAATACCCATCTATAATTTCAAGAAACAAAATTTGGGATCTCAATGACGGAACATTATGGAATATAAATTCATTATAACCGACTCTTGAAACTATTTATTTAACTACAACAAATCCCATTGTTTTATAATATGTGGTTTTCTATATATAGGACTTACATATGGATTGTGTTCATTATATAGCTCTACTAAAAATATTGTCAAACAAAAGGTAATTCATCTAGAAAAACATCAAATATTCTATATACCAAATGTATTTCCACTATTATTCATATTTTTAATGTATCACTAGATGGTACTTTATGTTCCCCGAGTCATGTAATTTCATTATGGTGAGATAAAATGGTTGGATATAGACATGATGTAGATGATGAATTTCTCCTATCAAGAACTAATATTTCACCTCACCATAATGAATCATAATCCACATATATTGGATAGAATGTTTTATATTATACATTGAAATACAATCCAAATCAGGGATCATATCGATGTTGACCATATGTATAATAATGGAATTTGAATATATTTTAGGCCCATATGTCAATATTAGAACTTCCTGATATATATTTATTACAATCATATTCCCACATGGTTTAATAATTGATACCACTGATACATGGGTTATAGGTAAATATCTCATATTTTTGTTAAACATAAGAGATATATCCCTATGTTAAGAGATAGAAAAAAATAAAATAATGGATAAAATTGAAGGTATAATAAAATTAGATCCCACCATGCCTCAAGGAAAATAAAATTTATATATTCAAATCACTTGTCATTATCCATAATCCCTTGTACATTTAAAATATAAATTCCCTTGATATTTGGGTAATTTGATCACAAAATATCTTTTCCCTTCAATATTAAATCATTTTATATACACAATTCTATATTAACAATTCAATCAGGATCATGATGGAATTTTTCTCTACACCTATGAAAAAATCCTACCCCCTTACTATAATCAAAAGGTTTGTTCCATGGATATAACATTTGGTAAATCTAATCCTAAATTTATTCCAATTTTTCAAAAAATATTTTCATTGATTCTCATCCAACATTTTCTAATCACGATTTAACTTAAAAACTTTTTGTCATTATAACATATTTTCAATCATAATCATGATTAATATAATATACTATTATAAGGAAATGGAATGATGGGCCGACTCCTTTAAAATGATATATTCTAACCCATTATAACAATTATAAATCTTTGTGTAAAGTCTCTGTACATTGAATGTATCATTTAAATATAATATACAATTTTTTACCTCATACATAAAAACATTTTCCACATACTTTTTCTATTATTAATGAACATCTATTAAATTTGCATTATTTAGTCATGAGTAATGTATTTCGAAGAATACCTCCTTAAAAGAACCATATTTCATGGTATTTATTAATTATTTATCAATAATATTTTGAATTGGTAAATATTTCAAATATTGCTTCATAAGATAGATTTATATGATTGTTTTTCACTATTAACTATATCCTTGTGGAAGAATAGTCTTCTCTTGGGACATTATCCATTTGTCAACAATCAAGGGATTTTTAGTCCCATTGAATGTTGGAGTTTTATACCACATGATGTTGTAAAACATAGATAAATGGTATTTTGTATCATCTGCTCACAATGTATAGTAAATTCTTTTTATGTTAAACTGTGTCAACTACCACAATATGATTATGATCTGTCTAGTCTCAAATCGAGATTAATTGACATGATTAGGGTGATAATTGGTGTATTTATTATGTTTATCTTTAAATTTCCCATTAGTCCCATTAGTAAATTTATTTTTATATTATAAAAAACATAATTAACACCAGATATTTAATATTAATATACATGTATTATTCGGTTTGAAAATATATTTATTATTAATTATAGTACACGATGTTTTTTATAATCATTCTCTTATAAAAAATGTAAAATCATAGAAATTGGATACAAAGAGATGATAATTCATTTAAATTAATGAAAAAAATTATATGGGACCCCTTAGGAACCAACAACATAATACTCTTGAAATACAATACATATACATTTATATATCTGGAAGAAAAATATAAACATTGATCAAGAATAGAGAAAATAATTTTTCTTTCAATAATATCTTTTAAAATTACCCATAGTTGTCCTCTAAGATTAATAGGAATAAAAAATAATTCTATTATGCTAAATTAGGATTATAATAGAGTGGAAAATATCATAACATAAATTTAGAATTAGTGATATTCTGAGAATAAAAAAACATAAATCATTAATCAACTAAAGCTCAGGAAATGTTGAATCCAAAAAAATATATTGTATAATGGTTAAAAATTATCATTTATCTCATACTAATGGAAATAATAATTTTAGAAATCAAAATTCACATTCAATGAATTTTTCAATACCACTATAATTATATAGGTATAAGTACACCTCAAAACACAAAATATTTTTCCTCTTTATTCATCTAAATACATCAGGGGTCTATATAATTTTTATCCCCTCCAATCGCATGATTAATTCCAACACATTCACAATGATATTAAACAATACATTCTAAATTATTATTTAATAATATTTTATATTAATACAATCATGCATATCCATGGAATAAAAATCAAGGAAAAATACATTCACATATAATGTAATAATGTGTATGTCTTGCAAAACATCAATTAATCTGCAAAAAAGCTATGTTATATTGTTAATATAATATAAAATACCCATATTGGTAAATATATTATCAATTGAACATTAAATTTTATGTGATATAACTTAACTATTGTAATTTTGTTCAATTGTATTCATTTGTAAAAGAGCATAGAAAATGTCATAAAAATCATCAATAATGGTTTTACAAGAGTGTATTAATATTCCATTGTTTACCCCCAAAAGTTTATATTTAATTATGTGAAGTACTATTCCCACTAATAAAAAATTCAATTTCATGGAGATCAATACTAATTTCATTTTTTCTTGATTCCCACATCCAGATTATTGAATCTAGATAGTGATGTGTTTAATAGATTTCTATATATGATTTTACATTAATAAAACAAAGAAAGGGTTTTTCACTATTTAAAATATCGTGTCTTAATATGGGTTTTAAAAATATTTCATAAGAATTATATCATTATGGTATTAAAATATATAATTATAAATCCAAAATTAATATGTTGAATATGGTAAAATATCTTCCATGCTATTGTGTAGTGTCCTATGTCTGGTTCACAAATCAAAACCCCAACCTAAGGCGGCATGGACTCAATTGTTCTTTCCAACATGCTACAAGTAGCATTTTATAATTGCCAATATTTTGATATTATCCTGGGGATACTATAAACTCTTTTTTATACTTGAACACAATGGTAATAAAAATACATATCAACAGTGGAAAATTATATTGTGACGAAACAAAATATTATAAACATTAGTGTAATTAAAAATCTTACTGATGTTAACGTATTAAAATTAACATAGCTAAATATATTATTATATAAAAAATTATTTCATGTATAAAAACTATATAAAAAAGGGGGAAAATGAACCTAAAAAAGATATATACATCATGTTATAAAAAACTAGAAGTCGTATCCACAATAATCATGATGAATTTCTCAGAGCTCTGCTCCTATACATCATTCTAGTAAAAAATCATATATCAATAACTAGACCCATTCCCATGTCCTAACCTTCTTCCATGATTTTTTTTCTGGTTACCAAACCATGGAATAAAAAGGGTTTGAGATAAAATCAGTAAGACAGAAACACTAATTCCTTTAACATCCTTTGTTAGTGCATATAAGATGTAAATGTACACAATAAAATATAAAGTAATAAATCAACAGAAGAAGTGATTCAACACAATATAGAAGTAAAATATTAAAAAATTGGTTTATAATTAATTAAAATTTTAAAATAATAGTAAATCATCTGCTACAACATATGTCAGATGTATGAACTATTTTACATATAAGGTTTATGACCCTAAACATTGACCAATGATTCCTTATCAATTCCATGGAGCTCATCCCAAACATATTATGATAATGTATACCTATTTGGTTTGGACTTGAGGATCCTTACTATTGTATCCCATATATATCATAGGAGCTCATACATAAATATTATGGTATATAAAAAAGAGGATACCAATTTGTAAATCCAATGAAGTCTATAAAATTAGCATCCAAGGTATTATTCTTTATAATCCAATATAAACGAGTTATCAGTGCCATAAATCAATGTTGGTTGCGTGCATAAGTATATGAAATTTAACATTTTATATATGGGATCAACGGGTGATGATAGATTCCATTACCTTTATCATTTTAATTAATCAAATTAATTTCATTAATTGATTCACTCACAATTCATAAAAGAGAGTCCATGATAGTTTCCAACCCACCAAACAACCCATTTTAAATTAATTCATTAGAATAAAGGTTATGAACATCATTTTAAAAATAAAAAAACATAATTTAAATTTCTTGATTAATTTTTATATGTATGGTTTCCATAAAATTTTCATAACATTTAACATTCCCTATTATTTTTTCATAGAGATTCTACTCATAGGTGGAAATGACATCACACCGAATGGTGTGGCATAGTTATACAAATTAAAACAAACCTAGATCGACGGTGGGGGATCATGTTGATGTATTTGAACTCTTAACATGTAAAAGGTGTGATAATACATCAACACATTTTTAACAAAGTCTAATTTATATTATTACACATTTTACAAGAAACACAAGGATGGTATGATGTGAGATACTATAGTACAACCAATAAATATCATGACCTAAATGGAAAAGGTATATTACACCATTAGTATATGGGTAGTAGACTCTTCATCTATTAATGGATGGTAGTCTGTGAAAAATGTGGTGAAATCATTGAAATATATAAATACATTGAAAAGGGGGTATATTGAGTCACATTGATTTAGCATTATATATTGGGAAAAAAATTTGAAAATGAGGAAATTTATTGAAGAGAATACCAATATCACTATAATTTTGTAAATGACATATGATTTTAATCTCAATGTAAGGAATTATCTCCAAGAATATTTAAGAGGTATATTATTCCAATTAGAGGGTTGGGATGACATTCATATGAGAGATTACAATGAAAAAAATAAATAATTAACATTAAATGGATGATGGAGAAATGTGATCATCAACATTTTATTAGGTTCCACAATATTGTTGAATGATTGGAAAAACCCAATTCTAACCATATGATCTCATATCCATGGATTAAAACCACTCACGTGGCTCTGTGAATAGTTTTACATACCTTTTTCATCACAGGTGAATCACCTATGAATCCCCCATTCACCAAATCCTATAGAGGTTGTTCTTGGGGTGAAGAGTTCTGTAAATTATATGAACCACATCAGAGACAATATGATTAAGGATCATGTTTATCATTAAACATAATCCTCACATGTTTCCATGAAAAAATGTATGATGTAGTCTCCGAAAAATCCTTTGATGCTCCTAAACACTCCATTATCTCTTACTGAAATTCTAGGTCGTAAACATAAAGGTTAAAAATTAAGGATTTTTTCCACCATAGAAAAACATAGAAATTAATAACATTTCCCCTTAAACAAGATCATCCATACCATTCCTTCTTGGAGGTGGAATAAAAAATTTTAGAAAAAATTTGGACACTAAGAATGTATGTTAGCTTCTTACTCTGAGGTCTTTTCATATACCCCTTTCAGCAGCCATAACACCCTATCCTGGGGAACTAACCTTCTTAAGAGATCCTTTATTCTAAAAACAATAATACCATATATATTCTACTCAAAACAATAAAACATATTTTATGCCACATTATCATATTGAATTCTATGAGATAGGACAAAATAGTAAAAAATTAGGTGTTAAAAATGTAAACAATTGTCCATGGATCATTACTTTTGAGGTTAATGAATCTAATAGGACAATGGAATGATTATCTATATGATCTCAAAAATTACAATAAACCTAGACCAAAAATTCATTTTTTTAATCCAAAAACTCTTCATTCTAGCTAAAACAATCATGAATGCACATTCCCCACATTGATCTATAACTATCATCTTTTCTTTTCAAAAAAAACTGTTCTTCCTAGACTGATCTAAATCTATTTACATCGTAATAATATATACCTAATATGAAGTATAAAAATTGAGATAATGTAATAGTCTCAATATATCTCCTCTATCTAACTAGAAAATGAGTGAATGGAAGGAACTATATTATAGGCACCGAAAAGGTTCCATCAAAATACTAACATTGATGTTATTTTTGTTTGTTAATTCAATAAGATATATGTGTTTCTCCATATAATTCCAAAAATAGAGGATGATTTCATGGATAATTTACTCTATTACAATCAATATACCCCAAGAAAAACCACTAATCTAAGAGTGATAGTCTATAAATTAAATTACATGTGAACCATTATCCCCATAGTCCGTCTTCCTGAACCATGAAATAAAAATACAATATCTATTGAATAAGATAATAAATAGTAATCAATGATGTCTTATAATCTCCAAAAATAGAACATCTAGAGATCATCTACCAAAACAGTCTATATATTAGGTAATATTTGAGGGAAATTTATCTTTTTATCCATGATGACCCACGATGCTTCACTTCCCATAGGTTCCCAAGTTAATATTGTCCGAAAATATACATACTAATGGAAACCTTTTTCCCCTATAAAATTGAAAATGAATTTCAAATACCATTTCATTACTTTTTTTAGTTTTTCAAAATATGATAGGTGGAACATTGAGTAAATAACCCCTCAATATGTGTTTTCAATCGTACCAAACAATACTAGAGGTGCTAGACATGATAATTATTGGTAAGACTGAGATGCACTTCCCTTGGGGAGGCACGAGACATAGAAATCAATTCCTATAGGATGTAAGAAAAAACCCATACTCATAAATGAATATAAAAGGTTAGATCCATATTAATGATTCAACAAAATATTGGTCCATCAACTATATCACTCTCACATATGAGAAAGCACATGGGGTGTGAAAACACTCTCATAGTCACTCAATCAAAAATTAGTGAGGTTACAAATAATTTTTCTATAAAAGGTATATCATGTAACGGTTGAATCTTATGATACATCCTAAATAAGAGTTACATCTGATATTCTTAACTAAAGGCCTCTTGAGCTACCCATTTCCGTGTTTCGAATATCATAGGTTCGGAAATGAGTTTCCCTTCATAGGAATAAAAGAAATATTAAAATCTAAGGACTGTGTGTATTCAACTGACCTTCACTATCTAATACATAATTCATTCTATAAAATTATTTATTTTTGGAATTTATTTTTCATATACCCACAATATGTTCTCCCAATATGATATACCTCGAAAAATGCATGGAATTTAAAAAAATGATAAAAGACAGTTCTGTGTCGGGTAATTTTCTCATGATGCCTCAACGAACAAGACCCATATGCCATGATTCTTCTCTCGATACCATAATGGATTATTAAAAGATGTAATATGATTTAAAATAAACATTATATCTATCCAACTTATACACATGCACCTTTATAGAATTTTTATTATGTGGTCCCCTAAAACCATGCCTTATGAGGGGATACCAATCCGGCTCCCAATGGTGGAGCTACTATGGATTCACATCAATAATACACAAGTGGAATGTTGTAAAATCAAAATAATATAGCCCACTCAACTACATTTTCATTAAATAACTAGGCATCTATCAAATTAGGACTGCATATAACCCTTCTTACAACAATAATGATAGATCAAATTGATATCTGTGTGCACACCTTCCCTGGGGCTATGCTTAGTCATGACGGTCATTTTCACCATCTCAGTGATGGAATTCAAACGAATAATGTTCATGTCACAATGCATGTTGTATACAATCTCATCCATAAAATTTCTAAATTTCCTAAATTCATAACTAAAGAGAGAATAAGAAACACCAAGTATCTATAAAATTAGATTAATAATTCATAACTGATGATGTTAAATCCTCGAAGAGCATATAGTCACTACATCTATTATCCCATAATGTTCGAGGAAAAGAATTGTAACGTATGGTTATATCAAAATACCTATAGGCCATAACATATTTGTAAATATCTGGGAATAAAAAATACCACCAAATCCTGGTTGACTATCTTTGAATATATTGTACATGATAAACCCTTATCTATGAAGAATTCCATATAAGATCAATCATAGATAACATGGACCAAAACCACAAATCTGTAACATGGGTATCACCATCACATATAAGCATTGGTTGTTACAAATAATAAAACTCTCATTCAAAGTCATCCATAATAGGGTTGGACTCACAAATCCCTCTATAGTCGAAATGTTTTTTTGGGAAACTACCAGAGTACTATGAGTCATTTCCTAGATCAGAAATAACATTAAGTGATTCATATGTCATTGATGGAGCTAGTACTAGTTTCCAAGGGCCAACCATTTCTAATTCTTGTTTATAACTTCTATCCCTACACAAGACTGAAGTTATTCATGGATAAATATTTTTGTAATGCCAATAAAATGATGTATTCTAGATTTTATAATACAAATGATCACTAATAATTTAATGTGACAGTTTCAATAATTCATTTGTAAAGGTCACAAACCATATTCTACTATTAAATCATGTTATATGTGATATAATATATCATAATAATCATTATATATACTCCCTACTTACAATTAATATGTTTGGGTTATAGGATAGTTTTCTTCTACACAAGATGGGTTTTGTTATAGGATATTCAACTTCCATTTATAGAGGATAACACCATTTATTATGTGATTGGAAATCTTAATTTAACGACCACCATTTTATTTAAATATTTTAATTTATTAGAACATATATATATATATATATCATGGTCTAGTAAGATGAGTTTTCATTCCATTATCATAAATTCCTATATTTTATATGTTATAATAATCACAGGTAGTAATTAAATCCAGTAATATATGTGTGTGCAATTATATGGATCACTATTTCCAATTTATAAATACACACATAATTCTTAAATTAAAATTATTATCAATTTAATTGAATAGAATAAAGTTTCAGCATATGTGGACTATGGTACATGGATCAATATTCCATAGTTGGTTACTTACGTTTCAACAATCAATTTATATGGAAAAAATCCATTTAGGTTAACGTAAACATGTAAATTAAAAAAAATATCCTTACCTACAAGGAACATTATCAAAATTTATTTATTAAAATCAAGGAACTACAACATCATTAATATAATCCATGAAATTAAATAATAATTATATTCATTATAAATGAATTGATAATGCATATGTTGATTTTTTTTATTAGTGAAATGACATATATCTTGAAAAAAACCTAGAGATAATGAAAACTCATAGAAATTACAATGATTCCAAAACCATGTGTGTCAACCAATAGTGATATTTTGAAAACTATAATAGGAAAAAAAATAACATCAAACCAAATCCTAAAAACATATATTTTTTTTACATTATTAATATAATCTAAGAAAAATTATCATAAAAGAATCAATACATACTCATAGACACTACTCTAAAAATAAAAAATATTAACAATAATGTTTTATGATCTTTGATAAAACTTGTAGCAACTCAATCCTACTTTACATATTTTAAAACATACTTGATATCCTCCTATCATCATGTGTGCATCCCCATGTACTTGAGGCTTCTAACTAGTCATGAGGGTATATAATAGTATGTTGGGGATACTATTCACTATTTATTAGAGTGGATATCAATTTAAATTTATATATATATATATTGTGGAAGCTTATTCAATATGGAAAGAGAATATAATAAACATTCATGTAAATTAATAATTGATGGAATCCATCAGATAAATAAAAATAAACAAGTATACACTATCATTCACAAAAAAATTTCATTTCTATATTTTATAAATAATAATATGGAATATATACTATACAATATGAGGAATATACCACATTCAACACAAAAGCATTAAAATAGTAAACTATAATAACCAATATTGTTTCAAGCTCAATCATGGTATTTTTTCATCAAACTCCATCCTAATATATAGAATCATGAATCTATATTTATATACATTCCCATTTCCCTAATATTAACCATGATGTATTTTGAGTAACAATTGCTAGACTGGAACGGGTGTGAGATAAACTCCATTTTGAACCACAAATGCTTTCTATAAAAAATTAATTTTATTCATATTTGTTTTAATAGTATGAAGTATGAACTATAGTAATGTGGTAAATAAAATTCAATTCAACCCAACATATGATTACATGTAGTGAAAAACTATATTTAGATGAAGAAAAATTATATACCTGGGTATTAGATAAATTGTATAATATTAAGTTTGTATCAAGTATTGGTCGAATGATGACTAGGACACAATGATAATAAGAATGGAATCTTATTGGATTCCATGAATCTCACCCACAAATAACTGAATATAATTAAGACCGACAGGGTCTTAGACCCAAGGATAATTACCAACGTTTCAATTTTTCTCAGTGGATAATGTCAATTGAAAAATAATTGTAGACATGGGATGTGTACAAGGAATAATTCGATAGAAATCCAACTCCACATGACTAAAAGTAATAATCTAATTCATTTATTTTGAATGTTTCACCGACATTGTTAAGCAATGTGAATGCGATAATAAAGTATCTCACTGTTAAAATTATATATACAGGATCAATGATATATGTTAGTTTTGATTCACATTATCATATTAATTCATAAAATAAATATTTATAATCAATTCACTAATATGTTATAAATGAGGGGCCATGTTAATGTCATTTCCACCTTACCACCCATCTACATTAAATGAATAATCCCAGAGGTCGTCTTTCTCTTCACAATTAATCTCTAACATGATAGAAAGCAGTTATAAATTACATGTTTTTGTAATAGTTACATAACCAATAACATGCCCCTATAATTATTATATATCTTACACTAATGATTGGCATGACTAGGACACCCAAATGGGATGAATATTCAATGAAATTTGAATTAACCCACAACTATGTGGGTCTGATTTTGGTTAATGACCTTCTAACAATTTAATGAATAAATAATAAATAAAAAAGTTGTTTTACAACATATAATTTATGGTATTTATGATTATAGAAGTGAAACATGAAGGGTATAGTGTGCATCAAAACTAAATTGGCATAGAATATATACATTAAGGAAAAAGGTATATATCACCTATATTAAATTGGAAATAGAATCATCATTTGTTAGTGTTTTATTATCTATGATAAAGTGGGACAAATCCGAGAAAAAGAAGAATACCTAGATAATGGGACATATTATCTCTCATGAATTCAGAATTATATACAACAATATGATACAAGAAATTAATCAATATGTATAAGTGCTTGCTGTTATAGATCCAACGTGAAAAAAAAGGATTCCAGTCTCAAATGAAGTTTTAATCATCATGTCTTCTAGAGATAGATATGTTTTCAATGAGAGTGAGATGGTAGTCATGCATGGGTGATATAAGGAAGGGAGAATAAATATATTACCTACATTGAGGATCAAATATTGGAATTTCACTCAATTTTAATGGGCACATAGTTTGGATGCATCTTTTTAAAAACTGTGTCCACTCAAATTCTTGGGTGCTTTCCCATCGCATGTTATTTATAATATCTTACAAAACCCTTCATAGTCTTTGTTGTTCTCCTCTAAAACCAACATACACCAAATCACATAAACATGAATTATAGGGGAATGTTTTTATAAAGAATCACTCATCCTCAATAGATTTCGCAGTTGTTGGGAATGGCTAGAACTAACCTCATCATAACCAGTCATGCCACAAATTTCTCCATAAACGAGAGCTTTAGGATTCAAATAGGTACTAGTATATCATGAATACTTCGTTACCTATTAGTAAATATCAAAATGAAAAAAAAGAAATATTAAATCCAAAACATAATGGATACTTAAATCAATATAAATTATATAATTTTACATTATATATTGACAATATAAAAATGAATATATTGTTAATATAACATGGGGTTAATGAATGATTTTTAATATGAAAAAACAAACTTACATATTGGGTAGAATTTCATTAAAAAATATTGAAAAATTAGTATTCAAATTGATCATAAAACTCAAGTAATAATGCAATCGCATGATATGGTATCTAAAATAATTATTATATACCCCTCATTATGTGAATAATACAAAACATGTCCAAAAGAGTGTTATATGATAAAGAAAACATGTACATGTTATGAAAAAATACATGACCATGCATTAACCTCATATAGAATAAAAATATCTATCTTAATATATTAGTTTGAGTCCTTTTTGAAATATATTTTAATTTATATTCTTCATAAATAATCATTTTCAATAATAATTTTATGAATTTTCTACAAAATGTTATTATAGTTTTGATCATTTTACCTAATTTTTTAATATCACTGTCATTGCTCTTAATGTTCATACAATAAAATTAAAATATAATAATTATGTACAAAAGATAATGAATTGATAATTTTCACATCGAGGTCATGAATTTTAATTTTATTTCTCCTCATAAATTTTGGAAATATCTTAAATAATTGGGAATAAAATATTTTTGATGAGGGTTAGGGTTAATGGAGAAGAATGTGAAATATTTTTAAGATGAAATTTTAAATATAGTTGATTCATGATGTAGTGAATGTATAATCCTTTTATAATTGATGGTAATGGTTGTTTGGGGGTAACCATTAAATTATTAAAAACTTATTGATACTATTAAAGGTTCTATATTCACAATGTGGACTATAAAATAATGGAAATGTAGTGTATGTTGAAATTAACCTAATCCACCCCATTTCTAGTGAAAGTTTAGTGTGTTATGTGTTAAATTGAAAGGATAACATTGAACACTTTCATACCATACTATTGAAAATAAGAAATCACATCTTTAAATGGTTATAACTTGATATCATTTATACATCCCATATTTTTATTGATTTTTAGGGGATTTTTAGTTTTAATTGATATAGAAACACAATTCTTGTCGATTAATTTTTTTATTAGACATAATTTTTTTATGTTTGATATTCTATTTAAAAAATCATCTAACTGAGGATAATAATTTCATGACGATAAATTATAAAAAACCACTCACCATATTTTTACTGAATCCACTGATCAACCATCATTTGATGAAGGTAGAAACAACCTCTAGATTTCATTTTAAAAAACCTTGTTAATTGATGAATCTTTCACATTCTATCGGATAAACATTTACTATTATACAAGGAACAACCATTTATGTATTTTAATGGTTTTTAATATGAACATCCATCATATAAGGAATTTGTGAAAAACTATTCTATAGAATTTGGATTTCATTTGATGTTGTTGACACCACCATGTAGATATTTTTAACAAAAAAATTATATGTTTACATGTAATGAATATTTTCATACGATGAGGAGGAATATTTTTTCGAGTAAAATTATTAAATATTTTGAATCATTGAAAATGTAATATTAAAATGATGATTTTGTTTAATATTGTTAATTTAATATCTCTTCATTTTAATCATCTAGAATGCCAAATTTTTATTTAATCTATGTCGAGAATATCAAATTTTCATTAAATGGTTTTAGTTTATTAATAGTTTATTATCCATTATTTTTTATTGAGGGCTTCCATTGTTTTTCAATACATAGGCTATTAATCAATATTATCATGGGTCCCATTTTCAAGGGAAGAAAATGTAAATATGACTATAGTATAGATTGATTTCATGGTTATTGATTATATAACACAATGTTAATCTTAATACTATCGAAACCTAATGCCATGGTTATTAAATTACATGACACATAAGGCTGATGGGTTGATCATTTTTATATTTTTGATTTTTTTCCTCAATCTCAATATAATGTTTAATTTTACATATTTTTAAAAGTTTATTATTTCAAATAAAAATGATATAAATTAATGTTATATTATATATGCTATACTTTTCATAAAATGGGTAAAATTTATATGGGTATATTTTGACATTGAATTAATTCAGTATATGATTTCTTGAATTTTTTTTGTTTTTTATAATAAACTACAATCCCCCCACTTTATGTAGTAACGTTACACTATTTTGATACTGTTTTTATTATCAAAGAAGCTTTATAATAATTATCAATAGTTAATCTAAATTTTTTTGATAATAATAAACATTTTTTATAATGAATATATTTTAATTTTGGAATTTAATAAATATATGTATAATAATGAAAATAATATTTATTGATGTTGGTTCTAAAAAATTGATATATTATATAAAAAACATTATTTTCAACAATTGTGTTAAATATTGTAATATATTTTCAAGAATATATCATAATCCTATGAAAACAGTCGATTACATATAAAATTTAATAATACATGAAATATCTCCATAACTATCATGTATGAAATACAATTTTTTTTCTCAATGATTTGAAACATAAATATTAATATGTATTGATATAATACCAAAAAATATATAGAGGAAATAGAACATTATATATTTTAGAAGAGCATATATTGTTCAAACAATAAGGGGTTTGTAGATAATATAAAATAGTTCATTTGATTTATTACATTGGGGATTTATCAATAAAATTCATCAATGTTTTATGATAATTTAAAATATTCTACAATATATTTTTGATAATGGAATTATTGATGCTAAATTTGATGAATATTTCATTAATATAATCCCTAATGTTTAGGAATAAATGTGGACATCTAATGATTTTTGGAATCATCTATCATTGCTTAATTACGATGATCCTGTTGAAAATACAATAAATTATGAAGGTAGATTAAATAATGATGTTTAAAGTGATTTGAAAATTAATGGAGTATAATTTTCTTCAATATTACAATACTTCAGAATGTTATATCAACTTATAAAGTCACTAAAACATCTAAAAATATGAATGTGATTGTAGAAATAGAATATAATTTAACATGAAATTATTAGATTACTTTAAAATAATTAAATAATGATTAAAAAGATAGTTAAAATTGGAACATAAATACAATTATAAAAAATTCAAATGAATAAGTGACATCATATACAGTCCATATATGGTTTTGTGCAAAAATTTCAAACCAATTCACGTTTTACAATATTTTCATTACATAATAAATATGATTTGAGAGGAAAATGTTCATGTTATTTCTATATGAGATGTGTAACAAAATGTCTGAACGTTTATGGTACTTGGATTTCATGTGGTGGATATATTTCTTATAGAAATTAAAATATGAAAAATAAAAATGGTATGGAAATTATTGGGTTTTATTCTGAAATCCCAAAAACTAATAATTTCCTCGTGGATATGATTTTTACTAAGTCTATATCCAACAAATCATTAAATGAAAATTATCTTAATTTTGATGATGAATATTCAAAATATTCTAATGAGTAAATATTATTACATATGATGATATTGATTCATTATAATGTTTTAAGGAAGTATCTATATATGATACAATATTACCAACCCAATAATAATTATTCTAATAAACATGGAAGTGATGAGGCATTTTATTACAATAAAAAATCAATAATTTCAAAAAAATCCACATAGAATTAAAATTTCAATAAAAACATATAACAAATCTATTTCTATATCAACTGATGAAAATTATAATTTTGTTGGGAAAATATATATGTAAATTTTTCATCATAGAAATTTAAAATAAACATTAATCTATAGAAATGATAATTTGGATAATACGTAAAGATAGTTTAATCCTATAAGAAATAATTCTTGGATAGAAATTAAAACATAAAATATTACCCTTAAAAAATATTTTTTTTTGAAAATTTCTCCATTTTGTAAAAAGTGATAGACACCTACACACGTGAAGAACACATGTTCTTTTAGTAATTTGTAATATTTTTGTATTCACATATCTTAAATTTCACAAAATTTATTGTTATAAATGAATATAACATTGAAAATATACTGATCCAAACGTTTTACACTCTAATAAATATTGACCAATGGTATTTGGACAACAAATGAATATTTTTTCTATTGTAGGGAAATAATAAATTTAACAATAAAAATATATGAATAAAAAATATTATATGATCATGAAACATTATTTTAAAGTAAAATATATTTTATAATATTATCAAAATGAATTGTAGGAAGGTCAAATTCCATGATATTTATCATGAAGAAATTCATGGAATATTTTGAAATATTCTTCATGTTAATGATTTAATATTGATTTTTAATTGGATTATTCTTCAAGAGAAATCACATTTTCATAAGTCTAAAATGTGACAATGGTGAACTTGTGATATTGATGAATAATTAATATTTTATTCAATTCATAATTTTTAAATTTATTATTTTTTCCAATAGAAATGAGAATGTGTAGAAACTTAACATAAATATAGTAGAATATAAAATATACCTTTCTTAATTCAATGCTGGATCATTTCTAGTGGTAAAAAAGAAGTTAAGGAAATGTAATAATATACTGTTAGATATAAATAAAACGAAATGACTAGTAATATAATTAATAGATATAATGTTTAATTCCAATAATTTTTTTATCCTTGTATATTTAGAATGAAACATGAATCGTGATTTTAATCATTAAGTGATTTATGAACATATAAATATTTAAAATGAGTGAAAATCCACTTATTTGGTCTATGAAAAACTGGATTTACTAGTTTAAAATACATTATACACATCTTAGTTGCCAATAGATATATGTGGGAAAATTTTCTCGAATAATAGTCATAATAAATCAATATTAAAAATATTTTTGTTCATGGTAAAAAATACAATATTATGTATTTGGTAATTATTCAAATTGATCACAATAGAGAATTTGAATGTTTTTATTTTGAATATTTTTTTATAATGGGGTATTGTTTTTCTATCCGTAGATCTTAATATAGAATATATAAATTGTACAGTTGATATAAGAGTTATAGAACATTTTTAAATTTCTTGAACCATTTTGATAGAATACTCAATTGATAATGTTTTTTTGTTGAAGAAGTTAATAAAAACTAGTATACTATAAATCAACATTTTGAATGTCCATTTACAAGAAAATAATCAACTTTTTGTAGATAAGAAATAAGAACAATATTTCATTTCAATTTTTGGATGTAAAAATTAAATTATTATTATTAAATATGTTTTATATAAATTTGATTCGAAAGATAATGATAGAAATTTTCATTAGTGTTCTATAACTAGTATATCTTATAGAAATTTTAATAAAAATCCATGTACATTTGAAGAAAATGTCCATGTTAAATTTGATGAAACTACTCTATTTATTATTAAAAAATATAAAACCACATCTTCATATGATATATATAAAAACTATTATAATCTCATGTTTGAAAATTTTTCACATGTGATAATAGTTGATTAAATGTTTTCAAGAGTAACACATAAAAAACTAACTGAAAATTTTGACAAATAATTATTATTTTTAGAGATTGAAATTGTAAAAATCATTAATAATCAAAGTAGATATAATTTCATTGGTAATGAAGATCAACTGATCCGATCAAGATGTTACTTATTAAAATAATATAATTTTTTCATTTTTTAACAATTTTTACATAAGACACGAGAATAGGTTTATGTTAATGAATATATAAGATAATAAATGCACCATGAAATCATTTAATTTGATGTCAAACAAGCTAGGACATTGGATGGAATCCAAAATTATTTTCTTTTAACTTGATTATAATGTCCTTTCTAAAAATTTTTTTGAAAATGGAATAATTTTTTGAAAAATGGAAGTTTGTTTCAAAGGATTGTATTAACAAATTATGAATATCTTATGATTAATCCTTTTAAAAATTATATAGACCTGGAAATATTATTATAATTCCATACTATTTATAAATCATAAATATAAATCACTATCAAATGGATGTCAAGTGTATATTCCATAACAAATATATATTCGATGATTTTTCTTCATAAAAAATGATTTCTAATATAAATAAATTATCTATAATTATCTAGAATTACCAGTGCCCCATGTGGACTTAATTAAAAAAATAATTCCTTGTATTATAGGAATAATAAATTAGTTTTACAAAACAATTTTGTTAAGGGAGATACATATCCCACTCATTTTATTAAAGAACTTTTTAATAAAAACACTAATTATAAACATTTGGTTGAAAAAAACATATTTTTCATAAATAAAAAAATTATAACTAGGTAAATTTATTTTTGTGATGAATTAAATGTTTGAAATGAAAATTATGTTTGAATTTACATTTTCCCTTTATTTTCAGATTACTCATAAAATAAAAAAACATGAATATATCAAAAATTGTATATAAATAATAAAAATAAAAATAATTTATATATATATGATAATACTAAAAGTTTCATTCAAAAAATATGAACTTAAAAAAGTTTATATCTGGTTGAATCTATAAAATATCATGATCAAAACAATTTTAGTGAAATTATATTTAGATTTATGTAACTAAAATCTAGTTTTCCGGATTTAATTATTTATGTATTCATTTGTGTGATATTTTATGAAGGTCCTAATGTTTCTCATATAAGTATTTTGAATTTAATTTTTCATTAACAAAACTAATCTATTGATATGGTTCTATTTTGTTCTTCAATAGAATATTTAGAATTAAAATTAATTTTTAATGATGACATTGGTTGATGTAAAATTTATTGAAAATTTAAATCCGTGAATTTTTATTGGGAGGGTCTTTAATGTTGTTTACTTATCAGAAAAAATTTCATTATATTAGTAATCATTTAATATGAATATATTATAGTTGTATTTTCTTAGAAGTGTTTTGGATCTAACACCAATTCATTAAAATCTCCACATGTATTAGGAATGAACCTACTTTTTGGGATAAAATAGGTTTCATAGCTCTAATTAAATCCAATAAAATTGCATAAGGGATAATAAAATTTATATATAGGTAACTATTTCCTTTGGGATGAAATGTATTATATATCATTTTATAATAAATAGGATCATATGATCAACCTACATGTAATTTTACAAAACCACATAATTATATATATTTGAAAATATTAAAAATAATCGTGGATATAGTCGCACAAAATTAACTTGCATAGAAAATAAAATATTTTTCAGAATACATCATGCATTACACAAAGATATTCTTTAAGACCATATTAGATTACTACATTTATAGAATTAGTTACATAAACAAGTGTCTCATAATACATCTACATTTTATCATGTATAGTTATTCAAAACTTGAAACATTTATGACATATCATACGTAATTCATTTAATTATATCATGTGAAATATTGTGATAAAAAAGACAAAGATCAAATAACTTGTAGGCGTAAAAAAGAAATATATGTATGAATAACCTGAATATATTTGTTTTTGAACATATGAAAAACTACTAAAGAACAATCCCTCTATATCGATGATCATATAAACGTGTCATATAATAAATATTGGATGTCCCTAAGTCATGAATCCTAAGATAATAAAATAAAATTGACTCAAGAGTATAAAAATATAATAACACATGGAATTTGTGTGATGCATAATTTTTTTAAATTCATATATAAATCATAAAAACCAATAAATTCATAAGATTTTAAGCTTCGGAAAAAAACTCGTATACCTACATTGATAATTTAATGAACACAAATGTTCCCTCTGGTTTTAGGATTCATATGTCTTCTCATGTACCATCTTGTCTCAGACTTCTAATAACCTCTATTTTACCCTCTAGTTGTTGAATTATGATGATCACTAGGTACACTCTTATTGTGGCGTTAAGATTACTTCCCTTGTACATCTTGTTGTGGTATTACGATTACCTCTAGAGTACCTACTTATTATAGTCCTATGACAACATATCAATCACCCACTTATTTCATCCTTATAATGATCTTTTTTGTACCCTCTTGATGATGGATTAGGGTGACCTCTTGTGTACACTTTTATTATTGAATAATGATGACCTCTCATTTTCCATCATGAGATCTATATTTATTTATCATTACCTAATGAATTGGTTGGATTTATTGGTTCCAAATTTCACATAATGAAAACCATATATATTTGTTCCACAACAATATAAAACATTATTCATATCCTAAATCATGAAAATAAATTGTTTTTTAATTCATTTAATCATCGAATAATGTATTGAAAGGTAACATAATTTATAAACATGAAATCATAAAAAGTTTAAAAATAATAATATAAATACTCTGAATGGTACCCTGTCATCATATACCTAGAAAATAATGAGTTACACCAATGTATGTCATTTTAAATAGAATTTTTTGAATGATATTGTTAGAAAAACATTGGATTCAAATATCCATTCTAATTTAACAATTTTTTAAATTCATAATAAATTTATAAGAAATTTTACATTGAATAATCCTGTGAAGAATTATTAATTTTTATTAAAACCAAATCTAATTAACATTGCAATCTGTTTTTTTATTATAAGATATCATTTTTTATACAATTTTTTGATAAAATCATTTCTAAATTAAAAAAACTCATGATGAAAGACTGAATAACATCTCAATATGCTTAATGAATCATGATAATTTGGATATTTAGGAAAAATATATATATTTATTGTATATACACCTCATAAAATAATATAGGTTTATAACTTAACATGTATCTCATTGAAGCAGAATTGAAGAAAAATTAACATTCCGATTAGGTAACATTTAAACCATAAAAATCATGAAAAATATATCATAAAACTTATATGTAAAAACCCACAAACATAAGTATAAGGTTTATATAATGAATTTAAGGGTATTATATTTTCCACATAGATAAACAAGCTGTGAATATAGAATTAGAGTCTCAAAATTAAAATTGAGACTACAAATACACTTATCATAAAACTTGAATTCATTCAAGTATGTTTAAACCTCATGTATTGTAAATATATTATAATGTCTTGGAAATTCCATGTATTCTTTTTTAACTATATGGGATTATTTTCAATCTATATGCTTTGATGGTACCTAGTTCTGAGGCCTAAAATTCCTGGAATAGAATTTTAAACTTTTTTAGTTCATTAAATTATGCATGTGAGTGGGTTTTCATAAATTTTAAACTGGTGCTCATATCAAAAACCATAGGGCTCCATTGAACTCAGAATATTGATATTCTCTTAGATAGAACCAAACTTCCACTGTCGAGGGTAGACCGGAGAATTTAGATTTTAGAAAATTCAAAAAACAAATAATATTATATAAAAAGTTGTTTCATATTACTTTTCCTACTGTTGAGAGGTGCATGCTAGCACTATCATGAAGAGACGAGGAATTCAAAAGAACTTTTAATGTGACACTTTAATAGAAGTAAAAGATACTTATTGTTTCATTAATTAAACAAGGTAATGACGTGGTGACACAACGTAATATAAACATTGTGATGTGTTTCTCTATTAATGAGAAAACGCGTTGGGGAATCAAACATGGAATTCCCCTGACGAACCTACGGTGAAAATCATCTCCATGGATGAATGACAAGTTCTCGAGATTCACCAACCACCTCGACACACCCCAAGAACTGTAATAGATTCAAATAATTAATCATGACACAATAATTTTAAAATGAAAATAGAAAACTAATCATTCTATACTTATTGGGTATGTCAATGAACACACATCACTACCTGGTTTAGGTCAAATCAAAATAAGAAACAAATAATAATAGATGAAAAACATTAAAACTAATTTACTCCTTACATATTTTGATTGTAGAACTAAATAAATTTATTTACTTCAAATGTATTTATAGGGAGGAAGGTGTTCTCAGCCAATGTAAAGACATAGGCGTCTTGTTTAGAATCCAAGGGGGACTTCCCCAGGGCTTCCTAAATCATAATCACTATGAATACAAGTATGATTTCCCCAAGGTATTCTAAACCAAATAATCATGAATCCAAGGTGGTTTCCAAATGGAATTAAAAGCTATGTTTTTATCCTGGATCCATGGTTGGTTTCTTCAAGGAATTCCAAATCATTAATCAAAGAACAAGTACTCAAAAATTAAAATAAAATTTATGTATATTCATTTTCCATAGGTCTCATATATGATTCACTTGCCTCATGTCCCATTATGTGTTATAGGAATCCCAAATCATTAACTCATGTTCAATTACTCATTCTTGGCACCCCTATGGTCATGCCGATCTTTTCCGAATTAGTTCCCCAAATCAAGCGCACCCCATGGGTGGATAATGTTTATGCATCTAAAGTAATAGGTTGTTCATGTATCATCAAGTGGCTTGATTTCATAATGTATAGACAACAACTTTTTTTTTAAATTTGAGATTAAAAATAAATTATGTCAGCGATATTACACATCAAAAAGAACACAAAATAGTGATAATTTTAAGGGATAGTTTATAAACCATATTCTATATATTCATAGACATCTACCAATAAAGTATTTGTCATTTATTCAATATCAAAGTGTGAGTCATAAATGTTTCCATAATCCATAGATATAGGTAATAATGAAGTGATATTTATAGATTTTGAAATAAATTAAGAAGGGTTTAGAATAAAAGGACATTCGCTCATTTTTGTGATGAACAACACTTGAAACGGACAAGATACCTCAACTCACTATGTTAGAACATACAGTTTTGTAGATCACAATCCAACCATGTTAATTACCTCAATGAGGGAATTTATATTAGTATTTGGGAAGAGGATGGAGGAGTCTAGCCTGGGTGGGGGAGTTGCAACCAATTAGATGGATGACCCCGGGTTAGGGTTCACCTATGCGGGGGCTTCTAGGAATCAGGGGAAATGTTTACATCTGTGTAATCAGGGGCCAGGGTGCTGCATTTGGGGGGGGGCTTTCCAAACGGTTTTTAAAAATCATTGGGAAAAGCATGGACATTACCAATGGTTGGTAAAAACTGTTGGCAAGGAGATAAAATTTATATAATTCCCAATGGTTTCCTCAAACCGTTTTGAAATCCTTCACTAACACTACCTTTACAAACAGTTTGAATAAACAATTGATAAAGACCTCTATACCAACAGTCTTGTTGAACGGTTTGTATAGAAGTGTTGGAAAAACCCACAACCCAATAGTGTGGATGTCCCATTCTTTAATAATTATAGATATTTGTGATAAACAAATTTCCATCTAATCACTTTAAAAAAATATTATCCATAATTGTCATCAACACTTTACATTTGTTTCATTGTACGATCATTACAATATAGGTTTCAGGCTTTTTATAATCATACCACAAATGCTATATCCTTAATCACCTTAATATTTTTTGTTCCTACAAAGATTTGGGTAATATTTATTTTATAAAAACACAATTTTTGTCATCATGGAAGATAGTACACTTATAATAAATTTATATTAATAGATTATGGTAGATTGAATATGTTGAACTCTAAGATTGTTTTCAATGAAAATATTAGAAACAAGAATATTATTCTCTTTAAAATCCATAGACAGATCATTGATATATAATATATTTTTATTAACTATATTCGAATGAATATCATTATTGATCCACATTATATTAGAATTTGATTAATTTTATAACAAAAATTTCATTATTATTATATTCTGTAAATATTTATCCTCATATCATTATTATTTATACATTTTACAAGTTAATTCATAGAAACCATGATTTCAAGAATCATTCTCTTTCTCATTAGATTGTTAGACATTCTCATTCTTCTTATAATTTAGAATCTGTTTTGGATAGCATCAGTTACATAATTTCTTATGAAAGGAAATAAATTTTGTGTGAACTATATAGAACATTGATAACTCAATTAAACATGTGTTTCTAAATTATTTTCAGATTGTTTTCCATCTAATGTTTTTATATGGTAGTAGTGTCTACAACCTTTATCGATGATATAAACTCCCACTACAAATAATTGGTGTGTATCCACCTAGAGTATTTCAAATTATTATTTTGTGTGATTTTTCCCCATTCTCATCTATCCTCTATTCATGATCCTTGAAAACTGGTATTCTCACAGATATGATCTAGTTATACAAAATACATTCACCCTAGGTCTCCTAATATTAATATTGCATATTTTTTAATAACATCCACACATATCAATAATAATTTCATCATTATGTATATTATTAGTCTAAATTCGGGTTTCTCTATAAGATTTAAAAATAATCTTCATTATATATATATATTTAGAATACATGGAACAAGTATAACTCTTTTCAAGAAATATCTCAATAATTTGTTTATGAAATATAAAAGCCTATAGTTCAAGATAATCAAGTTTAATTTTTTTTATTTTTCACCCCATTTATTTACATGTTATTAGTTGAACTAGACTCTAAAGATAATGATTATAAATTTTAGAAACATATCTTTTTCTCTTCATGTTAATCATTGAATCCATCAACTACAACTTCCCGAGCAACAAATTTCGAATTATTGGAATCTACATCATTATTTATGAGGAATATATGATGATCCAATCTTCAGATTTTTTTGAAAAATATATTATAATTGTCTATTTAATTTCTATTTGATGTGTTTTTTCTACACTCTGGAGCTATGGTATTTTATAAAATATTATCACGAGAATTGCCTATAAAACTCAACAATATTCATAATATCTCCTATACAATTTATTTTTAATTTTTATAATGAAAAACATATATTGTAGCCAGTTTAAACTATAAATATTCATAGAAATACTAATAGAAATCACATTAAAATTTCCCTTTCATGATTTGATAGTTAAATAAAAAAATGTATGATAAACACATCAAACTAAATTAATACATGATAAATCTATAAGAAATAATATTATTTAAACCTTAATAAAAATTATTTTTTATGAAAAATTAAATGATTTTAAAAATCATTAGGTGGAAAAATGAATCAATTAAAATATAATATATTATAATGTATTATCTAAAACCATATGGTATAATAAATTATCCTGTAATGATATTATATATCTTCGTTATAATACATTGTGTTGTTTTTACATAAAAACATGTATTTATAATTTTTTAAAAATATCCACATGATATAACCAATCTGTAATATTAATTTTCATCCTATGATGAGATATGGTGGGCTAGTATGTGTCATATGAAACAGTGGAAATATCTTATTCATGAACTTCTAGGTATACACATTCTTACAAACATCATGTATTAGTCGATAGTTTCTGAATAAATCTCATTCATGATTCTAATGATGAAAATGTGTGATTGAGATAGTAAGAATACGAATCATATAATAATAGTATTTATAGAGTTCAAAAAACATTAGGATCAAGTGGATGGTCCTTGGAGTCTGATTCATTTAAGCATAACCCACATTGGGTGCCACTGCCAATTAACCTACATCAACCAAGTTTTCACCCATAAAATTGTAACCTACTCATATATAATTTCCACAGTATATTAGATTATCAATTTATCAAGATATTATATATCTATACTTATTTTATAAACATTCATTATTAGTATAGGAATCATAGATTTGTTTTCCGTAGTCCATATATAAATGAAATATTATTATTTTTCAAATAATTGCAGTAAAATAATGATATATAAAAATGTAATTCCTTAAAAAATCCAATAATGAAAAATAATTTGTACTCTAGAAATTACGGCACGCATTATGCTACACTATGTTAAAATACTAGAATCCTTTTGTTATATTAGGGAAAAGTATAATATAAAATATTTTTCAATGTTCCATGAACTTATTGGAATGGATATACATATATGATATATTAAATTGTCTCTAACTCCTAAAAATAGGTTTAATCTATAACCGACTCTATTCAATGTATCATACCACAACTCAATCATCTTGAATAGTGTCTTAGAAACTTCTCCAACCACCAATGAAAATGAATTAAATTGGATGATGGAAAACACTTTGATAATTACAAGTTTTTAATATGAATGTTTCCTCATGTTCAATATTATTTTTTATCCACTAGGTGTAATTACTAAAATATTCAAGATATATTCTCTTAATTTGATTTCTTTTAATAATGCACTATATGGGCCTTCTTAAAACAACTTCATATAATGATAAAAGGATATTTTTTAAATCCATCATCTTCTAAATTAAACATATAAAACATTTAATATAAATTTCTATTAATTATATATATATAAGTACATGAATATTAAATCATTTATAAGAAATATTTCATTAATTACACATAAAACACTCAAAGACTATATTAGTTTAGTTCCATTGGAAAATTGGAAACACAAACCACATGTTAAATATATATATAAATATTGTCCTTCCTATTTCTTCATAACCCAAACTATTTTTTACATATCATACATAATACATTTATTCATATACTGGAGAAAAGAAACATAAAAATGACGATAGAAGCTTCATAGTAAGGGTAAGCAAGGGAGATACATAATCATAACATCAACATAAGGGTATGAAATTATTTGAAGATCATACACTACATATAAAAGAAAAAATAATAATTCATGGAATGAATATTTTTATTTTATAATACATGAATCATAAGGGAGTCAAAAACATTTTCCATGAAACCATAACATAGGAATAAGACAAGAAATTGTTGAAAACACATAATCGTATAAAATTATTTCAATAGTAGTCTAGTAGTCACTTCCATGTATATATTAGTTGTATGTTTTTACTCTCTATACCATCATGGATGGCATCATTTACTCTCATGGATATATTATATTTCATTTTTTACTCTGAAGACCATCTTAGCATAATAAATCCTTAAATAAACAGAGATCTCTCCCTGTTCTATCCATTTAAATATCACGTGATAAAAATATATACTAATGAATTGGATTTAGATATAGGTTCAACCCATATCATAAATAAAACCATAAATATTGTATTCTAAAAGAACATAAATAATTTATCATATTCGAATCCATGAAACAAAATTTGATTTAGAAACTTTTCATCCAAACATCTGCCATGTAAAATAAATTGAACACATAAATATCAATTCATCCTATAAATAAAACATTCCGAGAAAGAATAATAATGGTATAAATGAATCATATTAGAAGTAAAATATAAATAATATATGTTAAATTATACTAGATGGAAAATAAATTTGGGATATATCTTGAAATAATTCTTGACGAAATTATCCTTTCTATTCTTAAAACATTTTTTTATTAAAATTTCTCAGAGTTTTTTTTACAAAAAATATAAATCCAGTTAACATTATAATTTATTATAATGAGATTAAATGACTTATGGTTTCATGAAAGAGTGAAAATTTATTCTCGATTTATATGATAAAAAACATTATTTTCATACTCTTGTGGGAAAACCCACAATGTACCACATTAATAAAAAATATTAAAAAAAATACTATCAATTAATTTATTAAAAGATCACCAACGTGTAAAAATAACAATTAAAATTATGAGTATTATTAAATCTATTTAGTATTTTTATCATAATTACGGAAATGGAAGATAAATAATCCACAATTGATACTTCTGTATTAATTCACCAAAATTAAAATGAGATTGTCAAATTAACCATCACAACTTTACAAAGTGAAAAATTGTAATACCCCTGAATGAAACAATTTTTTATGGATTTTAAAATAAAAAAAGGTTTAGAATAATGTTGGTAAAATACACTATTGGGATGTATATACACCACAAAAAATATTCAATTTATGTATAAATCATGTGTCCCAATGAAATAAATGTGATACAAAAAACACCAATACTATGTCTTGACTCTATTTATACTCATAAAAATTAATGTATAACAAATAAAAGATTCTAATAAATATATAAAATAACAATATTATTGTATCTACTAAATATATGATTATTTTATGACTTCATATTACCCATTTATTATCAATTCCATGATAATGTAACGCCTCGGGTAGTATCAGCTGTGTTGTTCACATGTGTTTTGATTAGTTATATTTTCAGTCCGCTTAATTATATCTGGATTTCATGATATATTAAATTAAAAACGCGATATAATTTTTATGTAATTTTATTATTTGAGTATTAAAAATAATATATTAAATATTTCATTAAAAATTAAATTAACAGTTCATTGTGACAATAGGTTGTATGTATGCATGAACGTTGTTTCCCTTTTCTTGTAATATTGAATGATTGAAGTTGAATGACATATATATATAATATAATATATTCATTCTTTATATATATCATATAAATGAACTAAACATGTTCTCAATAAATTACAAGTAATGTGTGACTGACTCACATCGCTTTGAAGAGGCCGTAGTCCACACGTCAAAAAAAACATTATCCTATATACACAAAATAGTAATCATTAATGTATGAGTTACAAAATAATTAAATAATAATCTATACATCATAAATATAATATATATAATATTAAAACATACATTGTATAATTATTCCCAACATTTAATGGTTGTAATTTAAGAATGAATGACATCAGTGCACGGGACGGTAGTTCGTTCTACACTTGAATGATGATTGTGTATACAATTTGAAATAATGTTGTATCAGTTTAGAACGAATGATTAAAAAAATATATATATTCTTATTTATTTTATTTATTTTATTATATAAATATGAAATAAAAATTATTCAAAATGTTTATAGAATAAATAAGAACATAACATTCATTGATGAATGTTACCTCTTCTTTGTGAATCCCAATTTCATTTCAAAAAATGACTCCATTGTTCAGATTTCATCCAAAAAATAAGGCTTATAGGATTAATGGTGGTATGGTTTTCATATATTTTTATAGAGTTTGGAAAAAGTTAATTCGATCTAAGAAGAGTAGTTGGAATAAGAATAGGTTTCCTTTTATAAGAGAGGGAATTTTCACTTATAGAATTTCACATAAGATGAAATTATAACAAATTAAATATCAATAAAAATAATTCAAAATGGAAATTTATTATAGAATAATGTGTTATATGGGATAATACCTTAAAAAACATTTCAGACTAGTTTATTTTTTATTTTACACCATATCATTTTGATAAATCCAAATTTATCCTATTTTAATTTTATCTAGGGTAACAAAATTTTCAATATTAAAATGTTTACAGTTTTATATATAATGTGTATGTTGAACCATAAGTGGTCAATTAATGAAATTTTAGACCAAAATGATACCATCTATCATTATTAATAATTTATTATTTTTAATTAGTATAATAAAATCCGATTTTAATAAAAAAATCATTAGTGTCATTTTTGACACTATCCATTACATAGATTTTATGAAATTAGACACACTAATATAACATAAAAAATTCATTTATTACACATATAATATATCAAGTTCACCTATAAAATTCATGGAGAAACATAATTAATTGAAATTATATTTATTTTAATATTTTTAACACCACATAATTTAGGATTTTATTTATGGAATAATTACTCCAATATTGTTTCATAATTATTTTTTATAATTATTTATTTATTAATAATGAAAGCAAAATTAAATTATCCAGATAATCCTTTTAGGTTTCATAATAATATATTTTGTACAACATTTCATCTATTTGACAAAATAATAATAATATTTTACTTTTTTAATGTAAGAGTGTGACATTTTGTCACTCTATTATGTTTTCTTAATATCAAAGTCATTTTCATGTAAAAGGGTCCATTAAATTATTGAATCGACCACATAATGTGTTAATGGTATAATTATAATCCTTAAATAACTTTTTTGAAAATGGAAATGTAGTTTTATAGTATTTATAATATCCAGTTTACCCTTAATTGCCTGATTGTCCATTAATTATTGTAACCATTTTTTTTAAAAATAACTATTCATATAGTAAAAAAAATTAAAAGGACCTGATTTCTAAAAACATACTTTGTTATTTGAAATATAGAATCATTTTTTAAAATTCAGTTTAATAATAGATAAATTGTTTATTAAATTTCCTCCACATATGGGACGAAACAATGAGTTTTTAAATAGAAGATGTCTAAAAGTGTGTAATGTTTTAATATAAAAATTTAATGAAATTTTTTTTAAAATTAGTTAAATTATAATTAATAATTTAAAATGGTAATAATTATACATTAAACTCAATTGAAAACATAATTTAACTATATCAATATGATAAATAAAATGAACTTTTGAATTAAATTTTTTTGTTTTCCATATTAATTAAAACATGATACATCATCGATAAATTAAAAAAATTTACCCAAAGTAAATATTTATATATTAATTTCAATGAATATTTTATGTTTTAAAAATTTTATTTATAAAACTATCAAAACTAAATTTTAAAACAACTTCTCAATTAAAAAAGTAATAAACCACCATTATTAAATTATAGTTTTTAAGTGTAAGACTGGATTTATTTTCATATCATGACTAAAAACAATAATATGAATGTGAACATTATATTAAATAGCATAAATATATATATAATATTAATCTAGTCCTTAGTGGGTGGTTTTTTTATTATATTTGATATAAAACACACATTTGTGAATATCAATAGTTTTCCTAAAAAATATTTCATTTTAAAATCAGAAATGGTTTACGTGTATAGACCAAAAATTCATAATTCAGTTAATCTTCTTCATACCCCTCATTATAAATCTATGTTATGAATTTAATTTTTAAATTATTATAATAATGAAATTAACTTTCATAGAAACTCATTTGTTGTGCATAATTCAAGCTAATCCATTTTTCATGCAACACAAAACATCAATGAAATCTACTTATTTAAGAAATATATATTTTATAAAAATCACGGTATGTAACATTATACCAAAAAAATGAATTTCATCAAAGAAATTAATCATTCCAAACAAATTGATGACACCTCTACCTCATCAAATCCTCATGTTTCCACGTGGATTGTCCAAACTGGTTTTCTCCATGAATCATTAATAAATTGAGTGGTCAAAATTTGTAGAAAATAATCCTCATGATTCAGAATTTACACTGGTTCCAATTCGTTTGAAATTAATTTCTCAAGTGGTATGACCTATGGTTTTATTACATGTGAGCAATCAGTTGTGTACATCCTCCGAAGTCATACACAGAACACATCATGAACATGAGAGACATTTTTGGAAATAATAAATTATAAGATAATGATATGATATGATCAAGAATTCAAAAAGGGAGTTGTTTTCATGAAATTTCAATCTCAAATTTGAATCTTAATGGTGGATATTTGATTATCCCTTTTTTCGAAATAGACATCCTAGATAGGGTCAACCATACATTCTCTAAAAATAATGGACTGTAAGATGTGGTGATCACCAGCAAAACTATGATTCAATATCGAAGGACATTAGCATACTGTAAAAGAAAATTTGTGGGAGAGAATTATATCTATCATGATCTAATGTATAATGAGATATACTATAGTAATTAGAATATTTATGAACTCGAGAACATATACCAATTAGTTATGTAAAAAAGTTAATTGATAAAATCATAAATGATTATGATCAGATACAATTATATTTCAAAATTCATTTGACTATATATATATTTAATTATTTTCATTCAATTTTTTAATCAAAATATCATCTAGTGGTTGAGCATTAATCAATTTCCAGATCATCTCTTCCACCATGAATTAAAGATGGATGTGTAATTCCTAGAGAACTAATGGATCATGAGATCCATAATTGGATGAAAAATAATTAATTCTATCTATAGTTATCATAAAAAATGGTAATCAATATTAATCAAATAACTATAAATATTTTTATGATTATATAAAATTTTAATCTATAATACCTAATCCATTATTCGACATAAATATTTTCTTATGTGGTCACCAATATGAACACATGAAATGATTAAAATTTGATACATTCAGAATATGTTTACTAAATTTCAAAAAAAAATTATAATTAATCCCTAAAATAGCTTGATTATAAGAACCATGTTCTTCTTTTATGGTATGGTTTCTTCTTTTCTTTTTTCCATTAAGTTGTGTTCGAAAAAACAAGCGAAATTTGGGAAATGACTTTGGAATCCTGGGGTACAAACCATTTATTCCCAAGAACTCATCATGTATTATTTCTGTGTTAGAGGGGAATACATGTTGTGTGTAAATTTCGGAAGGGAAAAGTGGAAAATCCTTCTACACATCGTGTAATTTATATTACACACAGTGTGGTCATGTCAGCTTATTCTGGAAAGCAAGCCAGTGGAAGTTAACCGCCAAATAAAGAGTTAAATGAAATAAACATCATGTATTTGAGATAAAACCCAATGTAGTTTACAATTTTTAGTTAATAAGTTCAATAGCCTCAGTTTCTATCATTTTGGACAGAGGTGGTACCAGTTTTGCAAGGCAGCAGCACCAGAATGGGATTTTCTTCCCAATTGATCATCCAAACTCTATTTAGATCAATTTTGGTCTTGTTTAAATCCATTATGTTAGTTCTTGATAACTCTTGATCTATTATTTGTAATTTCTATTCTCTAATATGTTATTTAAGGATGAGTATATATCCTTTTATCATATATCTCTATCATTCTATATATAATTGGAAGTTGAGTTCATATGAGGAGAGTAATAATACAACGATGTAGGTGGTCTAATGCTTATTTCATAATTTTGGGGTGTTTATATGAATTGTAGTGTCACATAGCCATGTTTAGGGAGTTTCTTGATAGATAATTTGAACTGTATCAATACCTAATGACATTATGTGATTAGATAACTTAATTGAAACATGTGTAATCTTTTTTGGTTTTATTAAGGGACACCTCGTGGGTGCGTTTTCCCTTAGATGGCCATTTTTTAGACATCTGGCCTAGGATTTTGATGGTTATGCCATTGTTTCCCCAACAAAGGAATGTTTAAAATGAAATTTGATAGTTTAATGTTTTCTATGTTAAAATGTTTCATAATGAGTTGTTATAGTTTAATTAATATGTTGGTATTGTTATATAAATTTTTCCATGTTAGTTATTAAATTCCAAATCCATGTTATAGATTAATCTCAAAGTGTTGTTTGATAAATAAAATGTTACCACATGAGTTTATTATTTAAAAATTATGTGATAGATTAATTTACATGTGTTTTTTACTATGATGAAATGTTGATACACAAATAATTACCCTAAAACGCGCTGAAATTCATATACATTGTGTTTTACCATGACATATACGGAAATGATGATACACATGGATTTCCCCTGATGTTAATTATTCTATAATTTTCATACATAGAGATTGAATCTAATTCTAAATATGATAAAATGTTGATACATTGGGCTTTTCACTGATTCTATATATGCAATAATGAAAACACTCTAGGCTTTTTCCTGATTTGAATATTCTTAAGTGCTTATAGATCGGGCTTCACCTAGAGAAATATTGTGATATAATGACTGATTATGTTTCTTCCATGCTAAATAAAAATCTTGAATTCAGTCTTCACATCTTGCATTAGATAACTACTGAGTTTTCTATTTTGTTTAGTTTATAAAATGGGTTGTGAGTACCTTCTAGTTTAATATATTTAACTATTGTACACTACTATTTCATATACTCACTGACAGATTATCACTGAACATTGGTGGTTCTATATGTGGATTTATTTCTCATAACATGTTAGGGTCATGTTTTGAGCCCAAATAGGCAATATGGTTTCATGTCTTGATAATGTTAAGTATCCTTTTTTAGGTACTTGATTGCTACTTTAGTGAATGAGAGCATGGGAACAATCCAAGGCTTGTGATGATGATGTGTTTTTTTTTTAATCATACTTTGGTTTTGTATTATACATGATTATAGTGTATTCATTTTTCACTGTTTTCCTAGAACATGTGACTTGCTAAATAATTTTGATATTATATGCCTTCTGGTTATCTTTACATCTTAGTATTCAGTGCTTTACATCAGTTGTATGATCTTTACTTCATCTGCTATTGTTAGTTTTTATTCCATTGTGTAAAATTATGTCAATGATGTAATAGTTTCCCCACATTCACACCCAAGACTCTCGCTTCATGTCGGAAGCCTTTGGTGTTTGGGGAAATACAGTTGAGGCCATGTGGAAAACATGTTATGGGGAACAATTTAGTGGCATCCATATCTGGGACATTACGAAGTGGTATTAGAAGATTTATATTCTTATTTTCATTACTATTTTTAGACAATATACTGGAGGAGGAAGGACATGAAATTTGGTAATTAGTTGTTCCTAGGAGTATCTACCACATGTATAGGTTAAATCTTAATTTCCTAGAATTAAAGTATTCATTAGGATTTAAACTATTATAGTTGATTGGATTTCACCATTGGGAGACACACTTGATTTTTGTTTTTATTATTGAAATAATTATGGTTCTATTTTTTTCATTTCAATGAGAAGAGTATATTCCTTGTCGTTCATCATATAGACATTTTTTATAATCACAGTACTTGCATAATTCCATTCCCTCAAGGATGCCATTGTTATTTCATGTTGTTGTGATAGTGGACTTAATAGATGGTCCTATTGTTTTGTAAGTTGGGAGAAGTTAAAAATTTTTGTTCCATCTACTTTCAATCACGATAGATTATGGGCCCTTATGAATTGGGAAATGATGCACCAATGGAATGTTGATGATAAATGAAATTGTTACAGAAATGGTTCGTATTGGATGAACTTGTTATATAATTGTTTGTGTTATGACATTCTTATGAGCCAAAAATTGATTTGTGGGGAGTATGGGGCCTTAAGGATCAAAATTTGGTATCCCACTTGTTGGATTTTCTACTAAACATGGGTTTTCTAGGTACTCTAGAGCTTCAGTCTTGAGAAACCTAGTATACACGATGTGTAGTTTAGCCTAACATGATGGGTTTTCGTACTATTAGGTGAAAAATGATGTTCAATGTTTTAATATGAACACGTCATGTACACTTGTGTACAAAACGTGTAGTATATGACAGTGTAATGGGTTGTGTGGGAGAAATCACAGGATGTTGAGTTTTGATCAGAACACGATTTGTACTTTTAGTACATGCTGTGTATCCTACGTGGGTAGAACCTATGTGGAACTATCCGTGTGGAAGTACATGGCTAGGAGGAAAAACTTTTGTATAAGCTGTGTCTGTGTGGAACCCACTATGTACCTAGATTTGATACATGATCAGTCTTGTGGTAGAACATGACCATGTTATATCGTAAGTGTACATGTTGTGTAATCTATTTTACATGTCATTTATATCTCTTTTGACAAATATTCAGGGTTTTCTCATATTTTTTTGGCGCTCCTAAACATAAAAACATTGACGATTATCTTGAACTAAGTAATTTTCATATCCTTACTAATTCATAACACCACAAATACCATGATTGGTACACTAGGATAGGGATGATGATCATACTCTTGAAATGTTAGGCCCTATGCTACTGATGGATCATCCAGTTTTTTAAGCTTTAGAATATTCTATTATATCGGACGCATTTGATGATGCACTGTTCCATGAATAAATTTTGAGGTTCATGCTGACCATTCTTGGAGCACCACATGATACTAAATCTGTGGAAGTTCTGATGCTTATATTTTAGCAGCATCATGCAACTACTTTTTTAGGGTATGGTGGACCACAGGCTGCAAAATCATAGCTCAATTTAGTGATGACTATCTTAAATCATTTGGGGATGCCTCTTGAAAGGAAGTTCAATCCCACAACATATATGTTGTGGGATTATTCGAATATATGGTGGGATTTAATCACTTAGAAATGGTATCATCAATATATGACATGGAAGGTCATTCAGGAGGCCTTCTTGGATTATTATTTTCCCAATATGTTGAGGTCCAACTAATCCTGCGGGTTCAGGAAACTAGAGAAGGGTACACAGTCAGATATGTAATATTCTATCTAGTTTTCTTATCTTTAATGATTCATTCCTATTCTAATGTATGATGACATATATAAATCTATAAATTTCAAGGATGGTCTATGTTTTGACATATGATTATAGGGGAATGACTTTAGGATTCTTTCTTTCTCTTTTATTTTGAATCAAGCTCTGATTACTGAGAGAATCCTATAGAAATATGGGGGTGTGAGTGATTGAGGTTTGGCATAGATATATACACTATCTCAATAGGAAAGAAGAAGCCTTTTATAGGGAATTCTCATGGGGATATGGGTAGTAAGAGACTTTATTTCGGTAGCCAGTTGAGGTGCTACTATTTTGGAAAGATTGGGCATGTGAAACATCAGCTCCCTGGTCGAATTCCTTGCATGCAGAATGATGGGCCATTTTCAGAGGTTCTACAGTATTTTTCCACTATGATCTAGTGAGAGACGGTCTTCACCAACTCCACATTTAGAAGTGGGGTCAACAGCTTCTTACCAGTTAGGGAACTAGAATAATTTAGGATGTTTAGGCTGATGATGTGGTTGTGGTCGTGGTAGCTAGCCCTTTGGATCTCAAGGATTGTAGGGTGGATCAACTCATTGTATCCAATAAGTGTCTTTGGGTTGTGGTACAAGTCATACATTGGCAGTACAACAAATCGAGCAGGAGAATGATCCCTAACATTTTACTATCAGAGGTACTATTCTATTTTCCACATTTTTATCTTCTGAACATTTTTTCTACTGGTGCTATACATCGTTCTATATATTTGGTCATTGTGGATATCCTTTAGCTTTGTGCTTATACTTTTTTTGATGTAATAATTTTATACACACTATTAGGGATTGGAACGGAAGGCTTTCCATAGTGAAAGGAGTTACCCCTTGATATTGTTAGGTGTCACTTTCTATGGAAACTCTATCTTTTAGAGATATAAGGCTTTGATGTCATTCTCATAATGTATTAGTTGGATTTTTTTTGATCATTTATTTATTTATATCATCGTAGGATGAGTTTCACATCAGGTGGTGGAGGATAGTTGCTACGTAAGTGTGAATGTGGATGCCCTAGCCAGCAGAGCTGGACCAAAGCATCGTGGGTTGGGGGAATGATAACCAGGATTGCGAGTTTATTTCTAGATGACCAGGGAACATGTTTGGTAGATTTCGATACAGTGGTTGATCATTTTAGGTATGTTTTCCAAGTTGATATCATAGGCTAACCTCTAGTCATATAGGTGGACTTCACCATCAAGCTAGTTTTAGGAGCAGCACCGATATCCATTCCTCCTTATAGGGTGGCGACATTGGAGATACAAGAGCTCAAGAGGCAGTTAGAAGATATAGAAACAAAGGGTTTCATATGACCAAGTAAATCCATATGGGGTTCTCCTATCCTTTTCATGATTATGGTGGATGATAACCTCAGACTATTCGTGTACTACAGGAAACTAAATCAGTTGATGTTTAAAACCTAATATCCCCTTCCATAGGTAGATGTCATATTTGATCATCATCAAGAAGCTCAAGTGTTCTATATAATTTACAAAAGGCCAGGATATCATCAGGAATGTGTTAGTACTATAGACATACCTCATAGAACCTTTTTTAGTAGTTGTGGATATATGAGTACTTGGATATGTTTTTTGGTCTCATGAACGTGAATTAGTTTTCAAGGTGCTAATGAACAGAGTGTCCAAACCTCATCTATATTATTTTTTGGTGGTTTTTGTAGAAAATAGCTTGTTGTTTTTTATAGAATCAATGTGACCATTCCAATAATCATGAGATCTTTCTGAATATAATTTGAGAGCATCATTTAAAATCTACACTCACAAAATACTAATTTTGGATAGATTAGAATCACTTTTCGGGTCACATCCTCTCAGAGACTAGAGTATTATTTGACCCAAAGAAGGTGAGAGAAGCAGTTACATGGGAGTATCCCAAGAGCATTTTTGAGGTATGTTGTTTCTTGGGGATAGCTAGTTACTATATTCATTTTATACAGGCCTACTCACAATTTATAGAGGTGTTGGAGAGACTGACTATGAAATGTGTGATGTTTGATTGTTCAAACTATTGTGAAGATGATTTCCATGAATTAAAAGAGACGTTTAATTTCAGCATTGATATAGATTTTTTCCGAGATGGGAAGGAGTTACATTGTGCACTTTGATACATCATGTATTGGTATGGCAGTTGTTATTAAAAAGGGGAATCAATTTTTTGTGTATTATTCATGGTATTTGGGGTATAATAAGTGTGATTACACAACATATGTTCTATATTAGGCTAAAGTAGTTTATCCTTTGCGTTGTTGGAGACATTATTTGTTTGGAGAAATTATTTTAGTGTACACAGACTAGAAAATTGAAAACTAAATCTTTTCTCGGCATGAATTGAATCTGAGACCACAATGGTTGGGGAATAACTCCATTCATTCGATTTTGAGCATGCCTATATTCTTTGAAATAGAAATGTAGTGGTTGACACTTTGAGTAGGAGGACTCTAATACAGGCAGTGCATGAGGCCAGTGGTGACTGGTAGCTTATGTATTTCATCTTTGTGATTCATTTAGAGTTTCATGAAATTACGGGTTATATATATAATTCAAAATTGGATGTTACCTCTACCATACTATATAGAGTGAGGATAAGGTGGCTATGAGATTCCGAAGGCCTAGTTCTACAGGAGTGTGTGGAAGGTGACTTCCCTTTTCCAATATGGACGATAAGAGTAAATTAATTAATGTGTATCCTTGGAAATTTGTGTGTTCTAGGGGATATATTTTAGGAGTTGAATTGAACGTTTTATGTTTCATCTTGGGTATTACAACATAGAGTCATAATTATGTATTGTGACATGCACCATATGTACTGTGGGATAGGTATAAAGTTATTAGTAGATGGTTTTGTTACAATTATTTCCTCCTTTCATTAGTGGAAGGAAGAACATCAGAAATTTTGTGGGATTTGCAGTAGATACCTATTCTAAAGTGGAAATGGATGATGCTTTGATGGATTTTGTGATAAGTTTTCCGAGGTCTCCTAGAGGGTACAATGTTTTGTGGGTTGTAGTTGACATGCTAAAAAAGGTCACTCATTTCATGCCAATCATGGAGACCCTTAGTGTTGTTTATCATATAATGATGTATATATGAGAGGTGGTATGACATCATGGGGTCCCTCATTATATCATTTTAGATAGGGATGCCCAGTTTATTTCTTGTTTCTAGTAGTGTTTTGAGAAGGTTATGGGTATACCGGTGCTTCTGAGAATAGAATACCACCATAAGACTGATGGCTAGTCAGAGTGTATGGTACTTGTGATAGAGGAAATGTTGCATGCAGGTGTCCTAGAATTTGTGGGATATTGGGATAATCATATACCTATAGTTGAGTTCACCTATGTTAATATATTCCAAGTAATTATATAGATGTCCCCATATAAGGATTTGTATGGGAGACCATGTTGATCACCCGTATGTGGGTAAGAGGTAGGATAGGCAGCTATAATGGGACCTCATCTTATCAAGGAGACTATTGAGTAGGTCCACTTAATTCAAAATAGGACGGATACAATGTAGACTTGTCAGAAATAATATGCCTATTGACAAAGATGAACATTGGAGTTTTATGTTGGGGATTGAGTTTTCCAATGTGGTGCACAATTATTGGGACACAAGAGGATAATGAGATAGGGTAAGCTATCCACGAGATATGTTGGACCATTTGAGATTCTGGAGTGGATCAGGTAGGTTGCCTATTGGTTATAGTTACTTCGGAAGTACTGAACCATGCATGATGTCTTCCATGTATCTCAGATATGCTGTTATCACTTAGACCCATCTAATTTTTTTAGCTCAAGGATGATGAAATTCAGGTTGATGCATCCTTTGAAGAGCATCTAATTCGTTTAGTAGACAGATGCGCAATGGTTCTCCAAGGCCGATCAGTTCCTCTTGTACAGTTTCTATGGTAGCATGGAAGGGTACAGGATGAGACATGGGAGAAGGATGCAGACATACATGCCCAATGGATGGAGGTATTGGGAGATATTCCTTCACCACCCTATTGAGGGAAATTTATGTAAATTTATTTTTGGGGGGTAGTTTGTTAGAGAATAGTTATTCTTCTAAGGTATGGTTTCTTCTTGTCTTTTTTCTATTGAGTTGTTTTCGGGAAAACAGGGGAAATTTTCCCAATATTTTGGAATCATGGGATAGATGTCGTGTATTCCCAAGAACACAACATGTATTATGTATCTGTTTGAAATGTATACATGGAGTGTGGGAATGTCGGTAGGGAATAGAGAAAAACCCAACTACATGCCTTGCACATTATATTTCACTCGGTGTATTTATGTCGTATGGTTATAGAAAGTAAGTCGGTGGAATTTAGCTGCCTAATTGATAGGAAAATGTTATATACGTTGTGTATTTGGGCTTACATGTTGTGTTGTTTATGTTTTTTCCTTAAAACCAGAAGTTGAATTTTTTTTCTTACATTTGTGATAGTTGAGGCACTGGGTTCACGAGGATGTAGAGCCATAAGGGGATTTTCATCCCGGTTGATCTTCTAGATTTTATTTTGATCACCGTCAATCTTGTTTGAACCCAATCTGTTAGTGATTGATAACTCCTGATTCATTCTTGGTAAAAAAAAATCACAAAGACGTTATTTACGGTTAAGTAGGTATCCCTTTATTATATATGTTTCATTGTATCTTGAATTGGAAGTTGAGGATGGATGATGAGAGTTATACTATGACAAGGCATGTCATCTCATGATTATTCCTTAACATTGGGTTGTTTATATGCATCGTCATGTCATGTACCCATGTTTAGGGTGTCACTTGATTTAGAATATGAACTATATCGATACCTAATGACATTTGGTGATCAGATAAATTAATTGAAGCATGTGGGAACTTGTTTGTTTAGATTAAGGGCCACCATGTGGGTGTGTTTTCCCTCCTATGGCCATTGTTTAGCTGTTTGGTCGGTGATGTAGATGGGCATGCCTCTATTTCCGCTTTAAAGGGTTGTTAAAAATTAAAATGGATAATTGAATATTTTCCTTGGGAAAATGAATTTTAAATAATTGTGATAGTTTAATTCTCATATATGTTTTGTAATATAAATTTCCCCATATGAGATATTAAATGATAAATCCATGATATAGTTTAATTTGAATGTGTTTTTGAAAAATTAATTCTTCCCAAGTGAGTTGACTATTTAAAACCCATGTGATAGTATAATTTAAATGTTTCGTTTACGATTCTAAAATTTTGATACAATTGGTTTTACTCTGATGCATTCTGAGCTGATTATACACCATGTTTTATCCTGGAACATTTGGAAATGCTGATACACGAGGCCTGTCCCAGATTCCGGAATGCTAAAATGATGATACACCAGACATGTCCCTAATTCTAAATATGGTCAAATAATGTTACACTGGGTTTGTCCTTGATTCTAAATATACTGAAATTCTGATTCATATGGATTTTCCCTGATTTGAATATACTAAAATTCTTATACATTGGACATGGCCCATAGACACATTGAGATGGATGGACTTTTGACATGCCTTCAATGCCAAAGAAAGAGGTTGGATTTGTTATTAATTTATTTGTTTAGTTAGGATTCTGAGGTATCTACTGTGTTTACATTATATAGGGGATTGAATGGATTATGTTGAACCCCAAGAATTATATAATTAAATAAATTAGAATTAATTAAATAACATGAAATAAATGATAATGAATTACAGTACATGTTGGATTGGTTACTATTGAGTACCTACTAGTTACTAAATTTCACTATTGTGAACTATTGTTTCATATAGTCACTGACATATTGGCACTGACCTTTAGAGGTTTCTTACTGGAATTTATTTCTTTCAACCTTTTTTGGTTATATTTTGGGGACCATAAGAATATATGGTTGTAGGTGTCAATACTGGAAAAGCCCTCTTTTTTGGTACTTGATTTATTCTTAAGAGTAGAAGAGCATGGGACCAAGCAATGGATTACAATGCAGTTGAGATTCATTTTCTTTACCGTACATTGGTATTGCACTATACTCGATTACAGTGTAACCTATTTTTTCTATTTTCATTGAACATCTGGAATGCTCAATCATTTAGATATTATATGCCTTCTAGTTATCTTTTATATTTTATTCATCAATTTTTTATTTCAGTTTCTTGCTGTTTACAGCTTAAGATGTTGTTGTTATTTATTATGTTATGTTACACTCTACAAATGAGGACATAGTTTCCCCACAATCACACTCTAGGACCTCATTGCAAGTCAGCAGCCTCTTCTGTTTGGGGAAATGCATTTGTGGCCATGTGGCCTATCGGGTACAGAGAACCTTTTTTTGGAATTCGAATCCAGGACGTTACATTAATGTAGCTCTTAACTATCACACACCAAACATGTGGACACCATTATCATGTATACTATTTATACATTTTAATTACCTATGTTACCCTAAAACCATAGTTATCACATGTATGATTTCAAAAATAATCACTTTCACCATACCAAAAATCCCTAAAATATTTACACCTAATCCATAAACCACATATGCACCATATTTCTAAAATTTTCTAATATCATTAATTTTATCTCATTTATTTTATTGGAGAATAAATCATCTCATTATACTATTATTATCCTAACATTATGAACATATTATGGGTTACCTTCCACCTAAAATTTATTCTAAAAAATATTACCTTACAACCTCAATTACTATTAATGGTTTTTAATACCATTCAACATATGGTTTCAAATACATAAATAGGAACATTAGTGGACCAATCATTAGATATTTTTTTGTTATGTACTACTATATTTTTATTTCTAAAACATTATTCTTGAATTAAATTACATAAACACTCAATAAATACCCCAATTTATTGTTGTACTCTATATAGAAAATTTTTATTGCAAGATATTTCAATTTTTTTGGGTTTAAGAGACTGATGATGTTGATTGTCATTATTGAACCTCTGATTTGGAAACTGGTTAGAAAAATTACCATTTCACTTACACATAAATAATTAATATCTTGGGGTTTGTTTTGTTCTTCCTTATCTGAATTCAAATAATTGTATAAATTTTCACACCACAATGGAAATAAAGTTCAGGATGACTATCATTCCCACACATAATTCATTTATCATTCCCTTAAGATATTTTCATCAACATTTCTTTCAACATTTTGAGCATAATGGAAATATTATTTTCATTTATCCCTAGTCATTATATTTTCTTTGAATCTTTATATTCTATTTCATTTCAAAACCATTAGATTTAAATGTAACTATAACCTATATTTCATCCTTGATATCACAAAAATAATTATTTTCCTAGATAATGAAGTCTCTTATGGGTAACACCCTACAATGACTTGGTTTTATGCAACATAATAATATATCTCCCTTAGTTATAGGTTAGATGATAATACCCTTAAGGGTAACTATCGAGTAATAAAAATTACTTCATAGATAACAAAATAATCATCAACACATTTTGTTAAGTCAATGAACTAATTCAACAAATTTTTACATAGAACACGATGAAAGTACATATTGATGAATATTTTATTGAACTTGTCCAAATCCATGGATCCTATTTAATATTCCAGCATCGTATTCTTGGTTAGAGTTCACCACTTGTTAACATTCTCTACTAAATGATAAACAGACAAAATGAATTTTCATGTTCCATGAACTGATCTAAGGAAAGTATCTTTAAAATTGTAATGATCTGTTGCTTAGTAGAAAGGGGATTAGAAGACACACAAGAAGAATGTTGTAGTTCTCTATAAAATGACTCAATAGAATTTTTTCCATCTCTTATTATTATTTGGAAGTCCAAAATTATTCATATATTGTATGATTATAGTGATAATATTGTTTTTACAGATCAAATAACATTTGATTGATCTAGAGGGAAATCATCTCATTTTCTATTACATTCATCTTTAACATCGTTCATTTATGTTCCTTCAAAGAACAAAACCCGAAATTAAATATTTGCAGTAACCCTAATCAGTCTAGAAAAAAATTACCGTAAAAATAAATTACATTGAATCTATAATATCATAGGGTTAATACTTTTTTTATGATGATTAAAAAAATTATTGGATTGTATCCTATAATTATTCTTATCATTACGGACATACCTAAGAATATCCCTATAAATATATCTGTGGATCTCAGAAATGGTTTCTCATCCTAGAGTCCAATTTTTGAATAATCCTTTCCTCTTATTCCAGATGTAATGACTCAGGATCTCCATACATGTATATTACAACATTTTTTCTGGAATATATCATACATTAAACAAATTCAATCCCAAATACCATATTAGTTTAGCGTCTTTGGATATTTGGAAATGCTTAGTATAAATTGATCTTATATTTATATATTCCCCAACCTATTTATTCATAATTATAAATCATTTTCACATATCATTCTTAATACCTCTATTCATATAGTTGGGAATAGAAATGTAAGAAAGGCTTAGCTATGTTGCTAAGTAGGGGTAAAAAATAGAGTTACATAATCAAAAGAAGAAAATAAGGGTATGCGAACTTTTTAATATCATTCAATTATTATAAAAGATAAAATAAAGTATTCCTGGAATAAATATTGGAATTTCATAAGAAATTAATCATAAGGGAGTTAAGATAATAATTCAATGAATCATATCATTTGAATATGACATGAAATTGTGCAAGACACACAATTACATACAATAATTTCAACAGTAGATAAGGAATCTCTTCCAATGGGAAATTGTTTGTATTCTTTCAGTCCCCATAGCATATTTCTTGTCACGGTTCACTACCATTAATATCTTTGATGTCATGGTTCACTCCCTAAATTATCATAGAAAAAGTTCCTTTATAGAACCGAGTTCACATTTCATTTAATCCATGCTTATCTCATGAGATATAAATCATTACCCAATGCATTGGAGAGAGATATAGATCCGAAATTCCAAAACATTTATGTACATAATTTTTTTTTCAACAAGAACATATTTCAATCATCATATCAAAAACCATAAATATAAATTGTTCTCAATGACAGGTCATCATAACATAAATCATGGGAATGAATTGGATTTCATTATCATTCATTAATCATAAGAATAAAATATCCCAAAAAAGAAATAAATATGATATCATTACATCAAATATCATATAAAACATAACTTACATCAACTACCATTATGTTATATAGAATATAATTTTCTGTTAATAATTGAAATAATTTTCGATGCTGATATTCTTTCAGTTTTGAAAATATTTATCATTAAAATGTAGCATAATTTTTTAAAAAATATTATTTTGAAATAACCATGTTTGATAGTAACAAAATCATAAAGAAATTTATTCATATTGAAAGTCAAAAAACATTTCATTCAGAATAAGATAAAAATTATTCATTTCACATTTTTTTTGGAAAAGTAACAAGGTATATAGTAAGAAAATAAAAAAAAATTCATTTAAAAAATATTATTAAAAAATAACATATAGTTAAAAACATTATAAAAATTTAGAATAATAGTATAAATATTTTGTAATTTTATTATGAAACCTAGAAATGGAAGAGAAATATTACATATTAGATACTTAGGTATAAAAAATTCCAAATTAAAATAAGACTTTGATGTTGACACAAACCACATGAAAATACACAGAATTGTATTCTACATGGAAGAATAAAATGTATATAGATATAGAAATTCCACAATATTCTGAAAAATATTCATAAAATTCACTTGTGGTAATTATATACACCACTTCATAGAGTTAGGTTGTGTATAATATATGTGTCCCACTGAAATAAAAGTGAGAAAAAAATCCATTTCCTTATGGAATGGCTCTCATCTTACTCATAAAAACATCCAGTATAATAAATATAAGATTATTATAAACATATTAAAGAACCATATTTTTATATATAACACATTTTATTATTTTATTAAGACATTATATTACCAATTGAAAGAAAATTTCATGTTACTGTTACGGTTCGGGTAATATCCTCTTTTTTTTCTCAGGTTTTTTGATTTATTAAAATTTGGGTACTATAACTTATTTTACTATTTAATTATATCTATAATGATAAAAATGATATCAAAATGTTATACATTCTATATGTAGGTATTTATAATAATCAATAATAGACACAAGTAAAAATTATATATTTTGTTCATGGAGACGGTAGGCCATACGTACACCCGAACAATGTTTACATTTTCATCTCACATTTTGAGGATTAAGGTAAATGGAATATATATATATATATATAAGATAGTTCTAGTTGAATTATTATTTCATATATATCATATATTTTTACTAAACTCAACCATAATACATTCCATGTATGGTGTGAATGAATCACATCACTTTGAGGAGGCGGTAGTCCACAGGTCCACATACAACATTATGTTATTTACCCAAAATTTTAAGCATGAAGGTATGTGTTATATAATAATAAAATAATCATAAATAAATCATAAATATCATATAAATTTATAAATTCAATCGTTATTTCCAACATTTAATGTAGGAAATGGAAGATAAAATTACATCAGTTCGTGAAGCGATAATCAATCATACACCTGAATGATGATTGTAAATCAAATTTCATGGATGTTTTTATTAGTGTAGTGGTAAACAGTTGTTTTAAAACATATCAGTATATTGATGATACTAATTTGATTATATAAACATAGACCAAATATAATTCAATTTTTACATGGTTGATATAAAACAAAAATGATTGTTGATTAACGATGCCTCTTCTCTGGGAATGTCATATTGATTTTCACAAAATGACTCCATTGGTTGGATTTTTGGACAATGTAAGGATTATATTATGAAGGTATAGAAGCTTGGAGGGTATTTTTATAGAGGATACATGATCCTCTTAGAATCTCATGTGAGTATGAAAGAGAATAATATTTTAATTTTAATATATATTAAAGGGGACCATTTAGAATTTCTCAAGAGATTAATATTTAATAATAATAATATAAATAAAAATACATCAAAAGGGAATGGTGATATAGGAACGGATTCCTCATATCACTACTGTGTGAACAAAAAAGAGGAGAATACAAAACATATCATCTTCGAGGGTGATTAGGCCCGTCAGGTGTGGTGATTTTTTGGTATGTGCATGGGATACTCGGTCCAGTTTGACAACTATAACAGGTTCATGGAGCTTTGGTTCCAGGGAACTAATGGTAATATGAAGGAGGCCAAGGTGTGAAATATCATCTATAATGCTGGATGCTAGGTGTTATGGCATGCTCGGAATAGAGCCATGTTTGAGGGAGTTTCTTCATCAGGCTAAGCGGTGGTGGATAGAACCATATATTTTCTGATTGACCTTTTCAGACTCACTTGGATCTGGAAGGAGGTTCCTTCTAGTCGTGTGTTGCAGGTCTTACAGCCTGTGGTTCAACAGAACGGTCCCGTGGTGCAGGTGAGATGGATCTGCTAGTCTCCTCCAGAGCGTGTCTTGAAGTTTAACACTGATGGCTCTTGTGCTATGGGTATTATGCATGGAGGAGGGGTTCATCGGGGTTATAGAGGGAGTGTGGTGCTGGATTTCACTGCCCACTATGGTTATATAAATTTTGTTTAAGCAGAGGTCCTTGTGGTTCTCACAGGGATGTCTATGTGTAAGCAGAGGGACCTTAGCATTGCGCTGCTTCAAAAAGACTCAATTTTTCTCCATGATTCATTTCATGGGAGAGGAACTACCCCTTGGTCTATAATTTATACTATTAGACAATGAAATGACCTCCTTATAATCAATTCTAGAGTTTCCCACACATGGCGTGATGGGAACCAAGTGGTGGGTTACCTGGCCTCTATTGCGGTTCCCGGGAATCCTATTTTTTTCTTTTCTAATATCTCTCACCTTAAAGTAGAAGGGGTTAACAAGATTAGTGGTGATTCCCTTGGCCTCCATTATTTTCACCCACCTTAGGTTAGGGATTCTTTTTTACCTTGTATGCTCACCATTATCTTTTGGAATAAAAATTGTAATGTTTGATATAAAAATTTCTTGAAACAAAGTATCATGTTTTTGTCTCATTGATATTGGATCTTTGATCTCAGTGGTGATGCACTAAAATAAATAAAGATGAATTAGGGAACCCATCTTCCAGTGATCTGAAGTGGTAGTGACACACCCCAATTCCTATAAAGTTATACCCTTTCCCCTATTTCTCAAACTCTAATATTAACCCTACGTTTACAACTACTTGTCTTTGCTTGAATGTTCCCGCACTATTTTATAGTGAACCTAAACATTTTTTTTGCAATTAGAGTTCATTTAAGCATCAATATTATGGGTTCAGACATTAGGGGCATGTTTCACACATCAAATACCTTCATTGTATGAATTTGGTCACATTATTGTTAGATATTCGGTGTTATAAATATGTATGATTGTCAGTCTTCTCGAAAAACTCCACCTGATGGTTAATTTCTCCTTAAAGGAAGATAGGATTTTCCCATTTTCAGGTTCTCTACATAAGTTTATGAGTTTAATATTCTTTTGATTTCACTGGTCTTATGTTTTTTATATGAAATGGGACTCCACATTAGTCACAATATAAGTTTCATTCCCTAATCATAATTTGTTATTCCAAAAACCGAAAATCCATTGGATACTAAGGAATATGGTTGGATGTTTTCTCAGTTCATACAATAGAACACTTTTAGTCATCCATCTAATTAATCTAGGGATATATGTGGAGGTTTCTGTTTCCATGCCACGGGTGGTGTGGGTTTGGGTTATTGATTGTAAATAAATTAGGATGAAAACAATTTATTTTATTTGAATCCTTGGTAGATTATATCATAATTAGTAGTCATCTGTAGAATCATTATTCCGAATTTTGGAATGGTGTTAGATATGGTGGTTTTGATCTGAATATGGGAAAAGATAAGGCAATGAATCATGTGGGAGGTAATACTATGGTCCCTGACCCACATCATCAATGAGTGGAATTACTGATCACCATTCCAACGTTTGTGGAAATTTTTTCTCGCCTAGAGGATCATTTAGGTGATTAAAATATGGTTGAGTATGCTCCACCGGATATAGAGAAGGATGAGAGGGCTGAAGATGAAAATTTCATGAACAATAGAGTGATTTCACCCAACCTAGTACCGTAGCCCGACCAAGGGGTGATGTATTTGGGGGCAGTAGAGGATGACATCAGTGATAAGGTTCTTTTATCTTTAAGTAATTATAATCTAGATGATTTTTTGTGATTTCATAATGAATCCACCATGAGGATTAATTATATTTGTTTCATAATAAAAACCCAACTTGAAGGCATGGATCCTAAGGGGATTGAACATGATTAGTAAGGGTTCAAATAGTTTCAAAATGGAATTGAATACATTTGTGGAACATTATTGATAGATGAATATCCTTGTTACAACACCGAGGACAATGCATGTGTGGGTAACAACCAAGGTATCTATAGATCGGGAAAGAAGAAGGGGAAGAAGACAATTCCATATTTGAGGAACTAAAATTTGACTAAATGGAATAAATAAACGTTCCATATAAGGTCCCACCTTAAATCATTTCCAAAAATTGATTTAAGTGTGGAATTCAAATTGAGGGTCTTTTAAATTTAAGAGTTTTAGAGAATTGGGATGTAACTATTTAATTGAATATCCAAAATTAAAAAGTAGAAACATCTACTCTATTAAAATTGTTTCACAATAATAAAACTCATTAAATAAAATAGGAGTTCATTTTTTGATATAAATATTCTTCAATACACCCTATCTCTAACACTTATTTATACCCTGTAAAAAACATATTCAATATATGAGATGATCATAAAGATATTAGTAAAGGTTATAAAATAATGATATAAAACATTATTCCATCAATACATACAAATCAATGAAATTGTATTTATTAATAATAAAACATATTCTCTTTAACATAACTCATCAAATCATAATATTTATTAATAACATATAGAAATCATAAATCATAAAGGTAAATTGTGGCAACCATATCATCATTACATTGTAGTTTTTGTAGCTACATAGGGATTTACATTTGGAATAACCATCATAATATATTCCATAAATCTATTTGTTTAATGATTAACATTTACATTCATCACATTACCCATTGCATTAGAGAGATATCTTAGGATCACCTACCCAAGGTTTATCACGGATCCACCAATATTTAGTTTTCCACATAATAACCCCTAAAATTGCCCAGTACCATTACATAATCGTAAAACATAATAACTAATATTATCAACATTTCATTAATCAAACACAATTAATCAATTCATGACATTGAAATATTCAATCCTTTTATAAAACCACATAAAACATTTAATAAAGATATTTTTTAATTAAAGTATTCCATATCATTTTTATTCTTTAATATGAATTAAAATTTTAAAAAATTAATTTCCAAATAAATAAATCCTCAAAACCAGTTTTAATAAATTTAAATAAATTATAAATATTAATAATATTAAAACATTAAAAAATTTAAATCTATGTATTAGTTGAAGAGTCCCTTTCCCCTTGAGAAAATAATTAAATAAAATTAAATAAATCAAAACATTAAATTAGACCTATAATATCTTGAGAATAAGGGTATTCATGATATAATATATCAAAGGGTATTATATACACCTTATAGTATAATAATGGGGCATAATGTCAATATATTCCTCAATAAATGGATATTGAGACGTAGTCCCTTGTGAGAATTCTACAGCCTAATGGAGTCACTTTTAAATTCAAAAAATGCGATGATAGAAGAGAAAAGGGTCTCTCGTCACTTTGATATAAAAATTAAACCCTTAAGTATATTTAATATCATATCCCAACATAATAATATTTAAATTAAATGAGATAAAAAATATTAAGTGTTTTACTAAAAGATGTAGGTGAATGATTCACTTACCGTGAGTCCGACTCGTCACGTATGTTCCTTGTTATTCCTGAATAATAAAATTATGTCAATTATACTTGAATCAAAACCTTGTTAATGTTTATTATTACTTTTATTTCACTTCTTACCTTACTATAAAAATAACATAATTAATCAGGTTCTTATCAGTTGTTTTTTCGATGATTGGTACTTTAGCCAAAAATAATGTTTTTTTAATAACAAAGTGACCATGTTATAAAAAGTATATTATCTACAGAATTGAATTAATGATTTAAATATCACATATATCATGTATGTTTGTATTTATTTATAGTATATATGTTTTTATAATATTTCCTAACATTTGGATATAAGAAATGAAATGCACCGTTCATGGAAACTGTAAGTCATACGTACACACGAACTCTACTCTCATTTTATTTTCATTTTTAAAGTATTAGAAAATAAATGATAAATCAGTATATTATAATTAAAATATAATATATATTTTCTATATGATACGTAATTTCATTAATTAAATCCTTTATAAATTCTGTTTATATCATGAATGAGTCAGATCACTTTGAGGGGCCGGTAGTCCGCATTTTCTCAAATGAAATTATCATAATTATGCGTTATGGAAAGCATAAAGGAATGTTGTAAAGGAAAATTAAACAAGAATAGAGAAAATATAATATAATATATATCATATATAATTATAGTTTCATCATAATGGACACCTTTAATGGCGGTAAGAGATAATTGAACAATCATCATTTCGTGAGGTAGTAGTTCACTATCCTTAGAAATGGAAAGATATAAATCAATTAGATGGTGGTGTGTGTGAGTGTATATAGATTACATGGATTAAAAACATCATAGTATATTATATAAACTGGTTTTTTCATAATACAATTTTATAATGATGCTTTATGGGGTTGTGGAAGGAAACATAACTGAAAAATCACGAGACAAGACATCAACACAAATCAGGTAACTTATTTTTATTTAATATAAAAGTCATTCATGGATGGACTTCTACCCATGTTAAGGCATCTAGGAGGAGTATTAGGTTTCTAGTAGCATATTTTAGTAGAGTTTATATCATAAAAGGGGGCTTCGGTGGTGTGAGTAAGGGTTAGAGTTGGTGACCTTTTATAAGAGGGAGGAGGGGTACATCAGGAATGTTTGAAATATTATATTATTATAAACTTAAGATTGATTTCTATAAAATCCAAACCTCATATAATTTTAATATAATATTATTATTGTTTTAAATATTCTCAACCAATATTTTTTATAAATTGTTTTTTATCACATTTAACTTTCACATTAATCTTTAACCATTAGTTAACTTATTTGACTCTTACCATGCATTCTTGTATATTCATAGTATAAGGTTACATTAGGAATGTTTGAAATATTATTTTATTATAAACTAAAGTTTGATTTCAATAAAATCCAAACCTCATATAATTTTAAAATAAGATTATTATTGTTTGAAATATTCTAAACCAATTGTTTTTAAAAAATTTTTTATATCACATTTAACTTTCACATTAAACATTAACCGTTAGTTAACTTATTTGACTCTTACCATGAATTCTTGTATATTTTTAGTATAAGGTTAGTATAGATTCTATAAAATTCCAATCGAACCTAAAGTTATTATTTGATAAATTTTTCTACCTTATATAAGTCATTTTACAGAATATTAGATTTTTCGGACTATTATATCCTTTAAAAAATACTATTAGTTTTCAATACACATTTATGTAAATCTATATACTATACATATCAGGACGTTTAAAAATTACAAAAAAATTAATATTTCGAAGATCCTAAATTAATTAAAATAATACAAGTCATAATTTTCACTAAATTTTGTTTGCGACATTCAGAGTTTCAAAATAAATTTATAATAATTTTTATAATCTCATTTTTTTTAAAAATTAACTATTTTGGTTATCAATTCATCGCCATTGTGTCATAAATACATTTACTTATTTGATGTCTAAAAATTATAAAAAAATTGCATGATGTAAGAAATAGTTTTAAATTTCTAATTACTATTTATATATGAATATTTCATATATATATATCCCCATATAGTTTTTTTAGTAAAATTCATATACTTATGTTATATTTTCCTTATCTTTAAATTTAATGTTATTATATTTTATTTAGAAACTCAAGTGACTCAATGGGGTCCCAAAATCGACCCAAGGATTTACATGGTGGAAAATATCTCATCTAATAGTTTTTGGACACATGTTAGGGTAATTTAATACAATTATAATATTATTTTTACCCTTATTTACAAGATCTACCCTTTAACCATGGTAAATAAAATATTAGCGGATGATACTATTCATAATGCCTAAAAATAAATAATTCCTATTTACACAATAATGAAATTCTGATTAAAAATATGGAATTTATTATTTGAAATTCAAAATAACGATGTTTTAGAAATTTATTTAAAATTAATTCATCTTTTTAAATCCAAGAAGCGTGGTTTTAAGAATTAATAACTACCTAAAGATTGACATGTTTTAATGTCCAATTTGACATTAAAATTACATACAATGAACAAAATTGGATTAAATAATAAAAATATAATTCAATTACACATTAAAAAAATTAATAGTACAATCTTATTAAATGAATAAATTTGAATAAAAGGCAGTTTTGAATTAAAATGCAGTATTTTTCACTATTCATTAAAATTTAATTTTATTCGAAAAATACCATCATTTAATCAGTATAAAATTTTAATTTCTAGATTATAATGAAGAGTTTTATTTATTATAATAGAACATACTATAGTGAAAAAATCATGATTTAAAAAATGTTCACCATCAAAAGAAGTTAAATCGGTCATTTAAAGATTATTAAAGTAGTACATGTGTAAAATTGAATTCATTATTATTTTATGCCTTTAAAATTTGGTGTATAAATTTAAATAAATTTTAACAAAATGTGTAATAATACTTTAGTTAGTAATATTCATTCTAGAAATTACAATTTCTATTCTTTAACAACCATTTAAAATAATAAAATTATTATTTTATTTTTCGGTATAACTCAAAGCTGTGTGCAATGTAAAAATTCCAGGAAACATGTTTTTGTGTGTAGAGTATGCTATCAGAAAAAGTATCCTAGTTATCATATAATTAATATCTTATTCCAAAATATTAACATAAATGGAAAAAAAAATTATTATATAAATACTTGGGTCGTTACATCCATCCACCCTTATAGAAATTGTTTCCTCACAATTTTATAACTAGGTTTTGAATTATCATTGAATGTCCCACAATGAAAAAAGGATCAATGAAACTATCAGATTAAAAGAAGGAAAGTGATGTATAAAGGTCAACCGAGATAACCCACACTAAGGTTCCATGTAGGAAAACATGGATATGTAAGATAAAACAAACCATCATGTGACGATGGGAAGTGATATAGAACATGATTATGAAAAAGTTAACTATAAGAAAAACAAAATATTGTGATGGGTTAAATGGCCATTGATTACCCATTAGGAATTATAAAAATGAAAACACTTTTTTTAATGTTCCTTTTCATAATTTTGAGGAATTTATTTACGAGAGTGACTAAGAACATAATGAGATATAGTAAGTTTTCAAGTAGAGTTTCATCCTTTCATAAATTGCAACCTGCAACTCATCATTTCACAAAATGATGACTATTCAAGATGCATTGGTCACACCTAATGTGATATAATCTACATATATAGAATCACATAATACACATAATATTAACTATATATTTACCTGATATTTAGACAATTAACCAAATATAAAATGGTTAGTACAATATCAGATGATCCCCAAAAAGAATATTCCTTTATAGAAAGAAATACAACTATTAATCTCCAAAATTAATAAAACAATATAAAATGTTCAATAAAGACCATTTAATAAAAAATTGTCATTAAAATTATTCAAAATAATCTAAACTATGTTTGAAACCCAAAATTTAGAAGGATTTTTCATAGAGTCTTCCACTATATATGATAACATTTATTTCCAAATAACATCGACTAAAATTAATTTCACATACATAAAACTAATTAACCTAATAAAATATTCTCTATTATTGGTGAATCATTTCCATAAATTACCCAAATCACTATAATTCCACAAAAAACACATATATTCTTCCGAAATAAAATTCAACCATTTATCCTAAAATTAAATCCCATTGTATTCTATTTTCCTTAAGTATATATTTTTTTCCAAAATAGATAATGTATTTCAAACTATAATTTATTAGTTATTTAAAAAACCATTTTTTATACTATGGATATCCATTTGAAGAGTCATAACTTCCCAAAATAAACATATTCTTAATCCATAAAATCATTTAATGAAAAATAATCAATCATACTAACCTGAGACTTCAAATAGTCTAGTTTTATGCAATAAATACAAGTCGCACATTGATTGTGGATTTATTTCCCACGTCATCTTCTAACATGACGGGTTGTCACATAGTCCCTGTGTTGTCCTTCTTCAAAAACTATATAATTTTACAACATTCCAAAAAATGATATTAATTCTGAAAATAAAACCTTAACATATTTTCACTAAAAACGTTATCTCACACCTTGTATATTCATCCAAAAAAGTAAAATCTTATCATTTCCTCAAATTCATGAATCATATAAATGCAAATGTTTCTTTATAACTATACCCACAAAATAAATGATAATTATTCCTCAAAAAGTATTTTCAAATACCAAACTATTGGTTTACATATACAAGAGAAAATTCATCAATTTTAATAACATCAACATATATCCTTAACAATTTAAAACATTTCATCACCTTGATATCTATAATATTTCTTGAATTCCTAAAATTTTGACATCTTAATCATCCATCATTCTTCATGATCCCTTAATAATATTTTTCAAATTATTCAGTAATATTTTTTTTTACAAACAAAATCATGAATCATATCATAATATTAAATAATATGAAAAAATCAGCTAGGAAATAAAACATACCATTCATAGGCCATTTCATGTTTCCTCATCCTCAATTGGAATGAAAATGGGGATTGGTAAACATATATTTTACGATACTACTGATTTCGTTCATAAACCTTCTTCATTGGACATCTATTTTTGGAATAACCTTGTACACTACGTTTAAAACATTCAATGTTTCCCCATGAAAGAACATCTTTCCTTTTCATAGATTCTATTGGATGCTTACTTTTTCCCTTGATGTTAATTGTTTTATGACCTTTGTTACCACATGTATAATATCTTCTCATCCCTTTGAATAAGTTTACTAGTTGTTTCTTTACATATTCTTGACAAATTATTTTTTTAATATTCTTACCATTATGATTATTACCTGATCTCCCATAAAGATTATTTTCTCTCATATATGATGCCTTAGAAAAATCCACATGGTTCAAGATGTCAATCATGACTCTTGGTTTTTGGTTATGAATAACCGCAATAGTTCTCACTGTATCTCCCATTTCATTTGATTTATCATTCATAATAACATCACATTTTTCTTCATAAAATTTTTTACATTGTTCCATGCTTGATCCATCAATTAACTAATAATAAAAATGGGAATGTGAGTATATTAGAAAAATAATCTTATAATATCTTATGAATAGGGTAAAAAATTAGATATACTTATTGATTTTATCATAAACTCATTTAATGTATATAAAATAAATATGATGCTTTCAAAGATGCTAACTATTATAGTTTTTCACTAATTATTAAATGATTCCCTATCCTCAAAATTTATCTAAATTGTCCCTTGATACCAACTATATGGCTCAAAGAATAAAAAATTACATAATATTGAGTTATGACATGAATTTAAATTGTGGTTAATTTCGGCTTCAGAGTTTTAGAGAACTAGGCTATATATATTACATTGGATCTCAAAAATTTCAATGTAGACATTTCTACTTTGTCAAAAAAATCATAATAATAAAACTCCTTAAATAAAACAAGATTTATTTTTTAAATATAAATCTTCTTGAATACTTTTTTCTCTTCACCTTACATATACCCTCTTTTAAATATTTAAATAACATGGGATGAGCATAAAAATATCAGTAAAGGTTAGAAAATAATTAATGAAAACAGTAGTCCATCAATAAATAATAATCAATGAAGTCATTTCTTAATCATAAATCATTATCACTTTAAAATAACTCCTGAAATAATAAGATTTGTGAATATCATATATAAATCAGAAATGATAATAGTAACTTCTGTAATCGATATCATACTTACCTTTTAGCTTCCACAGATATATAGAGTGTTACATTTGGAATACTCATCACATTATATTCCCATAATCTCTTAGGAGAAACATTAACGTTTACCTCTATCACTTTATTGAATGCATTGGAGAGCTATTTCGGGCTCACCCACACATGGTTTATCATTAAACAACCAATATTTTGTTTATCACATAACCACCTGTCAAATTTCCAAGTACCATTACATAATAATAACACATAAAAGATTGAAATTATCAATATTTCACTAATGAGACACAATAAATAAATTCAATATATAGAAAAATTAAATCCATTCCCAAACTCATTTTAAATTTTTTATGATGATATTTTTGAATCAATGTTTCCCATACCACATCAAAACATTTCATGAAATTAAAAAGTTCAAACAATAATTTATATATAAATAAATCGTTAAAATTATTTTATAAAAAAATTAAATTAATAGTGATTGTGACGTTTTCCATTATAAATATTCATCAGCCTAACGACATCACATTAAAATTTAGAAAATAAGTTGATTGAATAGAAAATGGTCTCTCATTACATGAAAATAAAATCTATAGAAACAAATATATATATGATCATATCTCATCATAAGAAAATGGATATAAAAACATTGACATATAATAAGACTTTGAAAAAATTGAATGGTGAAAGGTTCCTTTACCTTGAGTCCGACTCATTACTCATGTTCCATATTAATCTTGAATAATAATATTATTTTAATTTATACATTCAGAAGAAACTTCTTCAATTTTATTATAACATATATATCACTTATTACCTTTCAATATTTAAAATATAAAAATTTATTTTTATATCTGTTGTTTTTTCGATGTTCGGTAGTTCAGTCAAAAATGAACTTGTTATAATAAAAAAATTTCCTTGTCGTAAAAAGAACAATATCTCCAGAATTTTACTCATGATTTAAATATCATATATATAAATTTTATATATATTTATTTGTTGTATATAATTATTTAGAATAGTCCATAACATATGGATATAAGAAATGAAATGCACCATTCATGGAGACGCTAAGCTGTAGATACACATAAACACTAAATTCATTTATGTTTCATATTTAATGGAATGAAAACTATATGATACATAGTTATATTATCATTAAAATATAATATATATGTTATGTAGTTACATTAATTCCATCCTTTTTACATTCTCTTTTTGGCATGAATGAGTCATATCATGTTGAGTGGGAGGTGGTATGCACTTCCTTGAAAGAAATTATGAGATTTACGCTTTATGTAAAGAATACAGGTTTGATTTAAATAAAAAATAAATAAAAAAAGACCAAATAATTATAATATATTTCATATATAAATAGTTTTCCATCGTTGTAGCCACCACGATAGGCATTAATATTTAATTGAACAATCTTTGTTTTGTGAGGCACTAGTTCATCGTCCACATAAACATTTTGTTCTAAAACCCTTGGATGGAGGTGTGTGCAAGTGTAGTAAGAATAATTAGAATAATAACATCATATTATATTGAATATACTGGAGTAGTTATAAAATAATTTAATATAGAGTGTTTAGGGGGTCAGATTAGGGAAAATAAATTAAAGAAGCTTGGGAGAAGACATTACCTCAAACCGGGTAACTCTATTTGGTTTAAGCTAAAAGGCCTTCAATAATTTCCTTAGGCCCAATGTAGGGAATCTAGGAGGAATATGGTGATTTTGGAAACTTATTTGGGAATAGTTTTGATGATTGATGGGGGATTTAGATGTGTGAGTAAGGGTTAGATGTGGTGGCCTTTAATAAGTGGGATGAGGTGTAAATTAAGATAGTTCGAAAAATTATTTTATTATAAACTAAATATCAATTTTCAAAAGGACAACAAACCATTTAATTCGAATGTAATATGTAGACTACAAGAAATACACTCAACCAATTTTTTTAGGCATGTTTTGGTTTCAAATTTAAAATTATCATTTAGCTTTAAACTGTAGCTACCATATTTTACTATTACAATGACTTCTTGTATATTCATACTATATGGATAATGTAGTTACTATAAAATTCAAATATAAGCTAAAGTTATTAATTACTGATATATTAGAACATATCTAAGTCATTTTTCCCTATCAAAGATATTTAGGACTATAATATCATTTAATAAAATAATATCTATTTTAAAAAAGCATTTCTGTCAATTAATACTCAATACATATCATGACATTGAAAAACCCCATTAAATCATGATTCTATCGAATAAACGTAATTTATTAAAATATAAAAATTTATAATTATCCCTAAAATTATTTTATAGAATAAAATGTTTACAAATAATTATATTTTTATTTTTATAATATCATTTATATTAAACATTAATTAATATGGTAATCACTCCATCATCATTGTGTCAAAAATATATTTATTTATATGATGACTAAAAATTATAAAAAAATAAAATGATATAGAAAATATTTTAATAATTATAATTACTACATATAGTCTAATATATATTTTATATAACCCCTTATAAATTTTTTTTTTAGTAAAATATATATATTTATATTATATTTTTTATTACTTTAAATAAAAAGTAATTAAATGTCATTTTTACACACAAGTTGCTTCATGGGGTCCAAAAAGAAACCCATGTACGCCCATAGACTAAAATATATCATCCCATAGGGATACAACATGTGCTAGAGTAATTTGATGTTATTATATATTATTTTCTTAACATTATTTACCAGATTTACAATTTAACAATGAGGAATAAAATATTTTTTGAAGTTACTATTCATGATTCCTAAAAATATAATTTAACTATTTACAGAATTTGGAACTTATGATTCCAAATATGAAATCCATTTTTTGAAATTTAAACCAAAAAATATTCATAAATTAATATAAAATGAGTTCCCATTTTGAAAACCAAAAAACATGTTTTTACGAAATAAAAATTTACCAAATGATTGGCATGTGTTTATGTCAAATTTCAAAGAAAAATTACATAAAATGAAGTTATTTGTATTAAAATATAAAAATATAATCAAAGTACATTTTAATGCCAATTAAAAGTACAATCTAAATTTATAAACAAATAAGATGAAAAGGCAGTTTTGAATTAAAATGCAGTATTTTTTAATATTTATTAATAAATGAGCATTATCAGAAAAATACAAAACATTCATACAGAGTAATTATTGATGTACCACTCCTAATTAAGGGGTTTTATTTTTTCATATATAAAATATAAAAGTGACAAAATATTTATTTAAAACGGGTTCTCCATCAAAAGTGGGTAAATCGACCTTTTGAAAAATATTAAGGTATTTCATGCTTCAAATTGAAATCATTCTTATTTTAACTCCATGAAATTTATTGGGTAAATATAAATACATTTAAAAAAATGTTTAATCATAATTTAGTTAGTTATGTTAATTTTAGAAAATACAATGACTATGTGTTATCTTCCATTTAAAATAAATATATTATTATTGTATTTTTAGATATAACTCAATGTTTTGTGCAATGTAAAATTTCAATGAAAGCCATTGCTAAGTGTTTAGTATGCTATAAAAAATATTGTCTTATTTAACATTAAATTAATATCATAATCATAAATATTAATATAAAAGAAAATTTATTATTATATAGATACCTGGTTCATTACATGCAAGGAATATTTGTTTTAACTGAAAACAATCAGGAAGAGGATAATTAAAAATATTAAACCAAAATAGATGGCCTGGATGACTATTTCTTATGATAAAGTGTAGGTATATCTTGAAAAAAATAGTATTGGATTAGGAAAGGCTTTGTTAGAAAGTATTGTTTGTATTCCTCAATAAGAGATAAGTGTTAATATTGTTTATAACATGAACCCACTAGAGCACTTATCTAATTTGGGGGAGGCTGTGATGGAGGAATATCCTATTATCAATTCCATTAAAAAGGATGTTGATTGAATGGTGGAATGATTTCTCCATGTTTACACCAATTTTGAGCATATTGTATGGATAAATAAGTAGGCTCATATACTTATAATGGGATTTAATGAAGGGAAAATAAATTTTGAGGAGTACATCCAGTCCTTGGAGAAGACGGAGGGTATCTTTGAAGACATTATAAGGGAAGATTTGGAAACATAGGTAAGTGCACTCTCATGGAAATTATTTTGGGAAAAATTTTCCAATTGGCTCAAACATATATTTAATGATTATGTCATGTCGTATGATGGTTTTATTCCAACACGAACATAGTGGTTTCTCACTTTTCATCAAAAGTGTTTTGATAATAAAAAATATAGCGTCTAGATAGAAGATTATCTATAGTTGGTTGATAATAACCTACTAATGTATATTTTAAATATGATTTGGTGTAAATTTAGAGATTATTATTTTAAATGACAAGTTGTTATCCTATATTAATTTTTACTAAGATATCATATTTTTCAATACTAATGGTTTGAAATTTTTACTTATAAGGTTTATATTGAACCATAACTGTTAAATTTAGGATCTTTTAGACAATAATTTATCTCATTTCTCTTTATTTATGATTTTTATTTTTTTATCTAATTTAATAATATAATATTTTTATAATATATCATTTGTGTTAACCTACACATTATTCATTATATTGACTATAATAAAAAAATTAAATCAAGTTGCATTAGAAAAAAAAATTACAATTAATAAACCACAGATATTCCATATTCACCTACGAATTTTTTTGATCTCCATAATTATTTGAAATTATATTTATTTCACTATTTTTAAAATAAATTTATTTACTATTTCATTAGCTTAATAATTATGCAGCATCATTTTATAATTATTAATGATAATTATATTATCACTAAAAATGAATAATAAATTTCCATGATGTATACAATTTGTTTATATTTTTTAATAATATATGTAGTTGTATATATAATATATTAAAATAAATAATAATTAATTATACATATTAAAAGTTATATTGTGATTTTTTTTTTCACTCTCATTGGTTTTGATAATATCCAAGTAATATTTAGTGAAAACTGTCTCTTAAATTATTTATTATCCATACTAATATGTTAATGGTCGAATTAAAATCATTCAAAAATGGTTGCGGATGTTTCCAAGTAATTTTATAATATTTATTGTTATATTTGTACACTTAATTACCCAATTTAACTTTACATGTGGACAACCAAATTTACCAAATTTACTATTCAAATTTTTCAAAAATAAAAAAAAATTATTTTATTTTTACAATATGATTCAAACTATGGAAGAAAAATTCAAACATAAATTCATAGAAGATTAAAAAAATAATTTAAAATTATCCCCACAAATGAGATGAAACAACAGGTTTTTTAATGTTAGATGCTCCAATGGTTAGAAATGGTTTTATACCCAATTTAAATTTGATATTGATTACAATAAGAAAAAATGGTTTAATTGATATAAATTCTAAATAATTATAATTTAAAAAAATTAAGAACATAATTTATAAACATCAATAAGTTTGAAAAAAATTAATTCCTCAATTAAAATATAGTATTTTAGACCATTCTTCAAAATAAGAAACTTCCCATCAAAATACTAAAGGTCACCCATATAAAATTTCGATAACCCATTTTCAAAGAATAAGATTCTTTTTGAAATATAATTTATAAATCTATAAGTCTGTAGTTTTAAAACATGTTCTTCATTAAATTGATATAAAACTACTATTATAAAAATACTATTTTTAAGAATAAAGTAATATTTATTTTTATATTATATCTAAAAAACCAAAGGATGAATGTAAAATAATATATTTAGTAGTTTATATATATTTAATTTATATAATACCAAATATTGATTTTTTATTTGATTGTTATAAAACACACATATGTTCATTAAGCATTTTATGTTGGAGAAATTGATTTCATTTATACTTCAAATGGGTTTTACATGTGAAAAACATATGATCATATTTCAATTAATTTTATTTATACCCTTAATTCTAATCACAAGGATATAATTTTCTTCTTTAAATAATTATATTTATAAAATGTGTTTTTTTATAAATTCATTGATTGGTGTAACTCAAGAAAAATAGTTGTTGGATGTAATGAAAGACAACAATAAAGGATATTATTTTTTAAAAAAATATATTTCATAAAACAGTCATGGTGTTACAATATATTTTTCTTAAAATATAAGTAGTAAAGGATAAAATGTATCCCACATTGTCTAAATATCATTATTATCTCTTAAATATATCCTTATTCAATAATAGATTCACCTTTTTAATTATAGAACATATAATTCTCCATGTGCACTTCATTTCCCTCGTGAATTTCAAATAAATAAATATTGGTTATTAGCATACATAAAAATATGTATTTAATCTATCATGACATTAAACATCTCTAAGAAAATAAATTGAAAAAATATATTTCAATTTCAGTATGATTAAATATTTATAATTCTTTATCATTGAAAATATTTAAGCATTTAAAAACTAAAATAAAATATAATAAAACATCCACGGTTGACACCGATCATGGAATGAATGTGCACTTCCACCTTTAGGATTGAATTTCATGGTATGTATCCAAGAACTTAACTATGATGATTTTTCACAATTTTTTTAGTTTATTATATGTGGTTCATTACTAATATCTATGAGATCAAGTCCACTATTCTATATTAATCTAATAATGACTAGGATTTCTACTAGAGGAATAAATTCTATATGGCCTAAATATTGTTGAAACATATTCTCACGATTTCTCATATACATCACCTTTCAAAGGATGTTTTAAAGTTCAAGGTAAAAAATTCTTTTCATTAGTCGGGTTTCATATTGAAGAAAGTGATTATGGTGATATCATTTGGGTCATGCTTATTACATCTGCATGACCGTAATAATTTCATTTATAAGAATTATTGAATAATTTTAGATTGAAAATTATTGTAAAAACTCCACAAACATTCTTCAATAATTAATATTATTTAAATTTATCATAACTTCATTATTTTTTATAACAAAAAAAACTGATGTAAAATTTTAATTTTGTTTTTTTATTTTTCATTATATGACTGATGTTTGAATTAAAAAATATTTTATTCTGACTTGCAGGATATGTGGTGGTAATATATCTTTAGAAAAATTAAAAAAAAATAGTTTTTTGGAGTTTGATGTATGTCATAGATGATGAAATTGAGATTTCATAAATAAATCATAATGTGAACATTAGATGAATATTGACAATAATTAATGATATAGTTTGTGTTTTCTAAAGATAATCAATTCATAAAGAAGATACATATCACATAAAAATATGATACTATTATTTTTAAAAAATGATATCTTTTAATAGAACTTGAATGTATAAAAATGATATATTATTGGAAATAAAAATATTGTATAATCAATTAAGTTACATTTATACCAATGGTTAAAAAATTTCAATTTATTAGATAAATATATATCGGAAAAAACAATGTGAGATTTTTTTGAAAATAGTCTGTTGTCATGAAATATTATTTTAGTGGCCCATTTTTTCCCTTATAATACTTTTAAATTTTAACAAATAAATTTTAGGAGCTCATTTTTGAGATGATATGTTATTCCATGACCTGGTGTGACAAGAATTAAATTTATAGATATATTAAATGTATTTTATATCACAAGTGCACTATTTCGTGAATATAATAGTATTTGACTTAAATGTAGTATTATATTAAATATCTGAGACAACAGTTGACTCTGAAACACAAGTTTGATCATATTTGAGATCTAAATTATTTAGTACAAGGTGTTTCAATATAAAAAATATTATAGGGTAATTTTAATTAAATGAAATAAATAATTTTAATTATCTTATTTAATGAACTAGACCCAAAATTCTTTATAAATATAATGTTATGGAACATCACAAGGGTTAGACACATAACCCATGGAATACTGAGAGAATATTATCATCCACCCCCTTTGGTGAATCGATATCAAATGACAAGGAGCAATATGATCAAGGTGAATCAAAGCACAACAAATGCAATGGATATTCCCCTTTATTGGACAAACATGTTCCTCCATAGAGATCAATCAAATCTTGATGTAAGAATCTTCAATTATGTTTTTCACCACATTTGATTAAAATATTGATCATTGAAAATATATACCTGGTATATATGATTAATATTATCCACACGAGCCTCATAGTTTTGAAATTTTCATGGATCATCACAATTTTATTCTAAAGGATATAGATCAATGAAAATATAAAAAAAATATGAGGTTCATTCATCTATTTTTTATCATGATTATATTCCACTTTTATATTTATATTCTACAACACTAATTATTTTTTATGATTGTTTGAAAAATATCAAAAAATATATAATTGTGCAATCAATCGTTGCTGATATGGTTTTATTACTAATGCTTTTTCGTCAGTATTGAGATAAAATGATGGTTAGAGGTCCAGTGGTTGTAGTGGGTGAACATACACTGGTCGATAATAATTTAGAATATATTGGCAATAGGAGGTGATATGTGTTGATGAAAATGATTTTCTTTAATTTTTATTGAATCATAGACTTATCCACTTGTGATAGATCAGGAACAATCGTCCCTTAATCCACCCTCCCTAGAAAGTGTCTAATTGGGATGTGATGGAATAGAAGCATCGGTGGTGGCCCCCAATGTGGCAGTGATGGTGGAAATTTTGTGTAGATTAATTTTTCTATCAATTTTGTAGATATCCATCCACATGACTTATTTTCGTATGCAACATGTGTGATTTCCATATTCCATGTAATGTGGATCCATGTGGGGTGTTGGGTGACTAGGTTTTCTAATGGGGCATGATATTCGTTAATTATGATTGGTGGGAGAGACTGGAATGTATATGAAAATGGAATAAAACCCAAAGAAAAACTGGGTGGGGGAACTGCGTGTGTTACAAAGGGGTGGGGGAGGAGGTGTGACCTCTCTATTATCAGTTATATTAAAATTTGATAACAATAACATAATATTAATAATAACATTATTATTATTATTATCAAAATTATTTTCTATCATTACTCCCTTGTATGACGTCTGGTTGATGTGCCATATATGACAGTGTGACTGTATCTTTGAGATAGTCATTTCAAGACCTTTGTTTAATACATATTTAAGGCTCCCCTTTTAGTTCTATGAAATGAATAATAATAATAATAATTGCATTATTATAATTATTCTTGTGTAATATTGTATCAGACATATTTTCCTCGTATGATGTAAGAAATTTGAACCCTATACGACATCGTTACCCGAATATTATGTTGGACTTTTTTACCAATATCAGGTATTAAATTTATACTCTTTAATAGGGTCCATGAAGAATCATTCGTACATTATATAAAGAAATTTGAATATATCACATAATTCCTGATTTGTGTGAATAACTATCCTATCATGAGTTTTTTGGTGTATAGTTTGAAGGTAGGCTAATTGGTGGATTTTGAGATATGATGTGAGATGTACCTATTGTGACATATATTTTCGGGATTACCGAGGGTGGAATTGATCTTGTAGGATCTCCATAGGATTCATTTCAAATAGAACAAATTTATCAGATAGGGAATCACCCTTCAATGAACATAGTGGACCCCACCCCCATGTTGTACCAGGGCATTGTTCCCTGACTACCATGTCGAACCCCACTATTAAATAGATTGTTGGTCCATGATGACAATAATGGAACCCCTGTTTTTACCAGGGCATGAGTCTTTTAAATTTGAGTGGAACATCCTATTAGATATGGTGTAGGGCCTAATTGACAACTCTATAACCCTCATTTTATAGCACACATCGAGTTTTAATGTCCCAGTCTTTTTGATCAAGTCGAATTCCTCACCCTGTTTTAATTTACAGAGTTTTGTGGGTTGATAAATGCTTCTATAGTTTAAGGGAACTTAATTCAAGGTTATATATTGACCCAATAAAGTTTATTTAGATTATATTTTTACTCATTTATTGTGTATCTGGTGTTTGGTTGGGATTATGGTCCATTGAAGGCAGAAAACACATGTTTTTTAGGTGCATAGACTAAGGAAAATGGTTTGGAAAAAATGTGTGGGTTCAGAGTAGAAAATGTGATCCCTCCTTTATTAGTGATAATGGATTGGTCAAAACTAAAGGAGGGGGATCCCAACCCTTTGAGTTCCTCTGTAATTATAAGGATATGGTTCTAAAAGTCTTGTGTACATTTAGGGATAATTGCGCACAAGATGCTCTCTTAATACCAAATGGGCAGTTCCTGTGCACAATAGTGCATACAGATAACACCTAATTTGTCATTATAATGTGGGTAAATGATGTGGGACATGGAACCTAAGTAGAAGGAGATTATTGATTTGGAAAACATTGAGAAAACTTGTTATTCCCATTTAAATTTGGTAATTAATATTTCCCTCCTCTTATATTTCTTATTTTACTCTTCCTTTCTCCATCCCTGGTTGGGAAAAAATGTAGGAGTTCTACTTTTTTCTTCCTTCCCATTGAATTGAGTAATATCCTTCAAACATACCCTATTTTGATCAATTTTGGCTGTTTTGGATCCATATCGATATGGTTTTCTATCATTTTACCATGTTTCTTCTTTTCCATCTCTATAAGTTGCACTAAATCCATTAGAGTGGGGGTTTACCTACATTCATGTGATTCATCTAAAATTATTATTTCTCCCAAATAGATCACAGTTCATGGATCATATGGTACATTCTTGCATCTACCAACATGATGTAGGTGGTTCTTAATGATCTTTCTGATTTCCCGAAAATTATGGGGCTCAATATTTAGCGGGCGATTGTGTTGACAGAGTCAGACATAAAAAAATATTGGTTATATTTTATTTAACTATATTGATAATTTGAGCTCTATTTGGAAGTTACCAGACCATATTTATTTTTTCAATGTAGTTTTATAGGATTTCGACCATATGGGTGGATAGAATAGTTGTGTGTTATATAATAATGGATTTATTTTTATAAATTGATATTCTATAAATAGTTTAAATAAATTTATGAGTTCCATGGGATCATGATGGGCTCGACCAGAGGATTGAGATGGTGTTTTCCATATCGACTAGGGTGATGTGATTGTTTGGATGGGAAAGGGCTGATATTTTTATATGTATTCTTAGAGATTTTGATCAATAGATAGAGGAATTAGTCATCAGATGAGGTGACAAGGTCAACATGTTACAAAAAATTATGTGTGATATCTGATGGTGTTGAACATCATATTGAGTGACATGGCTTCAGAGGAATTTGGTGAGGTATTAGTGTGTCTTCGGTTCTAAATTAGTGAATTCTGCACACCATTTAGTAAAAAATTAATCATTTGGAATCACGCACACACATGATGAATTAGACGGTGAAGGGGTTATTGACCACTTGATTGGGTAGAGGAATTTGGTAGATGCATATTAGGTTTGTGGAAGTATTTTATTTCTATATAAATAATTAGAGATGGATAGTTGACATTAGATAATAGTGATAATACCTTAAGTTAGGGGATGAGGGTTTCCGTACATGAGACCAATGAGCCAGGATTTATTTGAGATGATATAAATATATTTTCTTTGTGAATTTTATTGTTAATATGATGATGATATTACTTTAGAATTTTTATTTTTTGTACATCCATATAACATGATTAGAGTAAATCTGGATATATGAGATAAGGATTAAGGGACAACATACTGTTTTGGTATGCCTTCAGGGAGTTGGACACTTGATTGATGGAAAGAGGTGCCCAGTGAAATTTTGTTGTGGAAGCTAATGTTTCATCTTGGAGGAATTGTATCATCAAATTATTTAATCTTTTTATAGATATATTATCCCTCTCATATTACCAAAATTGACTGATGTATTTGATAATATCATAGTGTTTTTTTAGTAGATGATAATCATGTGGGTATTAAATTAATTTTCAATATTTATTTATTTTATTTTAAACATTGTTATAATAAAAGTATTATAGATAGACCATGTGGTGGCTTACTGATATTCATTATCACTCCCTACATTTTTCATTCGTGGAAAATGTTGACTTCCAGAATATATAATTAGGTAAGGGTTTCGGTTTTGGAGATGGATCTTATTGATTGAGTTGGAATGGGATGGAAGATAAAGGACCATTCGTTCTTGCCTCTTCTGATGTTTCTCTTTTTTTCCTTTTGTGATAGCATGTTTATATATATACTCTGGTGGTCCTCCATAAGTGACCATTATGACTTATATGAATGAATTTAAATTTCAGAATCTAATATTGGAATGATGGCTTGTGTATCTTTTCTATTGATGCGTCAGTTATTCTTACAATATTTCTTGTTCTTGATTGTGCATTTTTCATGGGATAGTTATTTTTATATTTTCATTAATTTTTTTATAACCACTACATAATATATATTTACATTTTTCATTATTGTAACATCACGGAGGGTATATTATCCCCACTAACACTATATTACACCCACTGTACTAGTAGGAAGCCTTTGGTATAAGGGGACGCGGTCCTAAGGACAATTGAAGTATGCCGGAAGCCCTATTTAAGTGGCTAAAACAGTACGAGTGTGAAAAATGGTTAAAATGATGTTATATTACATTTTTCATTCTCTTACTATTTTTTCTATCATATTTCGTGGATTTGGATGTTTTGGTAACTGGGGTTATAGATTTTTCTTTTGTGACTACAGCCCATGCCTAGGGGAGGTCCTAGTTTCCAGGTGTAAGGATTGTTGTTCCAATTTTCCCTTTTTATATTAGATATTATTTCCCCTCATGTGGTAAAATTGAAACGTTATTTTTACCTACTTTGATATGTGACTCTTGACCTGATATGATATGGGAGGAGGTATTTAACCCTCAGCTCAGTATGGAAATGGGTGATTGTTTGTTTATACTTCTCATTGGCATATATTAATTGATTATAAATTCATTTGTTTTTATATAAAATTCTTCTGATTTTCATTGGAGACCTGCATTGTGATATGATGGTTTTGGATACTGAAAGTGTCAACAAAAAAGATATGTGTTTTTTTCATCCTATCCATAGTTTTTGGGAATCTTACTCATCTAGCCTCGGAATGTGGGGACAATGAAATATGTATGTGATATGTGATATATAATCCTCAATATGGTCATGCAATGTGAGATGATGAAGACCAACAGTGAACCATAGAAATGAACGAGGATTGCTTTTTTAATTTTGGAATGTTTTTTAGAGGCTTGACTATTTTGGGTGCATGAGGTGTACAATATGTATTTATCGACTGACCAAACATTGGTTAGTTGGTTGGAACAAGCTCGGGTGTGCTATGTAATGTATATGTGAGGTTCATGACCCCATGATTTTATGAGGTGCTTGGGATTGGGTAATTTAAGAGATGTGTGATACTTGAGTTATGTTTGAATCGATTCATCATTTCTAGGAGGGGCATGATTAAGGTAGGAAGTTCCAAGACTGAATTCTGAGTATTTGATGGGAAGTTGGACCTTATAGGCATCTCGTACAACAAGGGAATGAGTGAGGGGACTCTAGATATTTGTCACGGCCCCCTCCCACCAATGATTCCCCTCCTGAGCTGGCAATGGTGAAAGGGAGATAATGACCCCTGAGTCCCGCCTACAGTAGTCGCTGGGTTGGCGACTAGCACAAAGGGTATGATCTTTCACAAATATGGGAGGCATTACCCTTTTTATTATTTTGGATCGGTAAATAGGACAAGTAAACCACCAAAAAGGGAAAATAGAAAGTGTATATAAATAAAACAAAACCAGCCCACATGCATGTTTAAACAATTTTATAACAAGGTACAAGTACAAGGAAGCTCAAAAGTACAATACCAAAGAAAACAAGAGAACATCAACTGCAACAACTCTAACTGCCTGACTAGTAGGGTCCTGCACGGCCCTGGTAGTCCTCCTGGAAACCTGAAAGTAAATGTAGGGTGAGCATACAAGTATACTATGTTGGGAAACCAAAATCTCTCATGCACAAGTGGGAATACATCCTAATGTCCTGTGAGAACAATAGAAGAAACCTAACAAGGAAAACTATCCACCCAACCTCACCAGCCACACTCACCAAAACACAAACACAACCGGTAGTAGTAGTAGTATAAGAACAAGAGTATGGGGTACCCCGGACCATTTCCCATTAGTTAGCTGAACGTCCTGATGCTGTCACACTCTCCCCGCCCGTACACACCTGGACCTCACAACCACATATCCCACCCGCACACACCTGGGCCTCACAACCACATATCCTGCCTGCACACACCTGGGCCTCACCAACACGTATCCCGCCCACACACACATGGGCCTCACAACCACAACCACATCCCCACTCGAAGACACCTGGGACTCATCCCGATGATTCTTGGAAATCCTAACAGAACTCTTGCCCGAAGACACCTAGTCCTGAAATCGATCCTACTTGAAGAGTCTTAGGTGTAAGGTTTCCTCAAGCCATTATAGCCTATAAGCCGGCCCGAAGAGTCTTGGGCCTAATCACCCCAATCAAAACCTACCCGAAGATTCTTGGGTGTATGGTCACCTCAAGCCATCACTGCCTAGGGGAGAAGGAGCAGGAAGGAGCTAGTAACTATGGGGAAACACACACTCCCATGAAATGGGAGTGCTCGACACTAGTGCTCAACATGGGTGTGGTGCAACAAAACACAAAAGATACAGATATATATAGAGCAACCACTCAGCCCAACCAGTGGCTTCTAAAAAGAGAAAATGAGCACGTGCCTCGGCACTGCTACCACGAAGCATGCATACAACAAACAACCCCAACCACATTAAGGTTTTCACGTTTCAGCAGAAATTAGCTTATTTAGTTCCTTAACTACTGGGAAAATATCCAAAACCAACCACAACGACCGTTCGTAAGCATATCCCCGCCATCCACAAAGAATGTTAGGAAAACACATCAACACAGCAAGTCCCTTCTTATTAACCAACCAAACCATTGGCTATTATTTATGTTTCATTACCAAGCCCCACCATTCATTAACTCTTCCACATTTATTTATTTATTGAGCACAACCCATAGTCCGTTCACATTTATACCCATCCCTACAGCCCCGTTTCCAACCACCATAACCACATCACACATCGTTATCCCTTTAATACCATTTATTGCAGCCACGCTACCCATCACCATTAAACATTCACACCTTCCCACAACCAAGTCAACCACAGCCCCGCTGCTCACCCAAACCACTACAGCCCACAAAACACCTCCATCACATGCCATATAACCAAGCCAGCACCCACATGTTCATTATTCCATTTTTTTTAACCGGGGTGATCACACATGGGATCCGTATTTTCATTTAAATAGTCAACTTTATGTGATTAACCAATTTCCACATTCCACAAGCTTCCATCCTTAAGAAAATACAGAAGGAGAGGGAAACATTTAATTGTGTAAGAAAAGGCCCCCAACGACCATGATTTTTAGTAGGTAGAAACTCATTCAATTCACAAATATAATATCACAAGATATAAAAAGTAAAGTGACAGCAATCACTAACTTCCCAACCCCATTATTTAACCAGTTATTATCTTTATTTAATGGTTCAAATGTTTCGCATGAAAAAAGAGGATACCTTCCCCGCATGATACACAAATTAGAGAGACAAAGTTGATATCCCTACCTCAACAGGTTCTGGTCACAACGCTCCCCCGGATCAACTTTAGAAGACGTTTGTCAGCATCCCGGAAAAACCTCCTTGGGTGGAAGTCGGAGAGAAAAAGTAGAAGGAAAGACAACAGATCCAAGCTCGGAAGTTCCGCCTCGTCGTTACGATCCTGTGGCCGCTGACGGATCATAAATCGGAGCTCGGACGAAAATGTTATGGAAGAAAGAGCCTTCGAGTTTCTTGAGAGAGCTTTGCTCAGAGGAGAGGGGAGGAGAGGAGTGAGTTGAAAGGAGGAGGGGACCCCTCCTTTTATAGGCATGAAAAGAAAAAGTACACAGCATGTACTTATGGTACACGGCATGTACTTGGCCATTTTCACACGGTCTCCACACGGCTCTGCGACCGTTGACTGGTCAACACACAGTTTGAAGGTAACGCATACGCGGGGAAGGACTAAACGGCATGTATATTGGACACATAGTGTGTACACATTTATTGCACACGGCAAGGACACGGCTCCAACACCGCACACGACCGATGACTGGTCAACACATGGTAACACATACGTGGGGAAGGGCTACACGGCGTGTAGATTGGACACACGGCATGTACCTATCTACTTCACGTGGCAAAGACACGGTCATCCACACGGGGTATACCTGGCAAGAGGGTACACGGTGTGTACTCAAACTACACGGCGTGTAGTTTCAAAATTCTGAAAAGTGTGGGAAAAGTCCATTTTACCCTCCAAAACACTTCGCGGCCTTCTTTTTGACAAAGGAATGGGCTGGAGAGGTCCGGGCCATTACATCAGATACCTCTTAAAACATTCTCGTCCCGAAGAATTCAAAAACCAAACTAGGGGAACCCAACAAGATACCTCTTAGGGTTCTTGTTATAACAGGAACCCAACCAACAACCCTAATCATATGTGTTAGGAATTCCTTCTCCTATGTTGAGATATTATCCACTTTAGGCGGCACTGACTCGCCCGCACAGGTTTAATCGCATCCTCATTAATGTGTCTCGATTAAGGATTGGGTCTTCCCACTTCCATACATTAGGATTTTTAACTCTAACTACTCCCCAACACCACACAACCAACACACTGCCCGAACACGTGGTTTTGGGAAAATCCTTCTCTAATGTTGAGATATTATCCTCTTTAGGCGGCACTGACTCTCCTGCACGGGTTCAATCGCATCCACATTAATGCGTCTCGATTATGGGTCAGGTTTTTTCCCCTTTCCCATGAATTTGGACATGTTACACAATACCAGGGAACAAGAAAACAAAAAGGTCTCACAACTGACAAGCAAAGCATTCCATATATCAAAGTTACAGAGTACAACATCAACCCAAAGCTCATAAGAACAAGGGAACATTGGTCAAAACAACTCTGAGTACTGAGCGCGCATCTGGGTCTCCCACTCCCAAGTGCTCTCCTCGAGGCCGCCATGCCTCCACAACACACGAACCAAGGGAATGGTTCGTCCACGGAGCACATTCTCTTTACTATCCTCGATTCTGACTAGTCTTTCCTCGAAGGTCGCGTCGTCTCCCATATCCAACTCTCCCCAATAGATAATGTGAGACTCATCGTGTAAGTACCGAAGAAGCTAGGAGACGTGGAAGACGTCATGAACTTTCTCCAACTGAGGTGGCAGGGCCAGCTGAAATGCCACCTCGCCAACTTGCCTCAGCATCTCAAAAGGTCTGATGAACCTAGGTGTGATCTTGCTCCCTTTACCAAACATATGCTACCCTCGTCGAGGGGAAACCTTCAAGAACACATGGTCTTTCACCTCGAACTCCAAGGTCCTCCTCCGACGATCATCATAAGACTTCTGTGAGTCCTGAGCCGCCTTCATCCTCTCAGGTACAAGCTGGACATTCTCCGTGGTGCTCTGCACTACCTCTGGCCCAAGAGCACCTGTCTCACCAACCTCTGCCTAGAAAATGGGTGAACGACAAGGCCTTCCATACAAAGCCTCAAATGGTGCCATTCCAATAGTAGAGTGGAAGCTGTTGTTTTAGGAAAACTCTACTAAAGGAAAGTGTCGTACCCATGATCCTCTGAAATCCAGAACGCATGCTCGCAGCATGTCCTCTAACGTCTGGATGGTATGCCCTGTCTTCCCATTGGTCTGGGGGTGGAAAGCAGTGCTAAGGCGTAGTTGGGTGCCAAAAGCATGATGTAACCCCCTCAAGACTCGTGAGGTAAACCAAGTATCCCAGTATGAGATGATAGTCCCCGGAAATCCATGCAAACGCACTACCTCATCTACATACCTCTATGCTAAGGTACTCACCGGGCCCGACTACTTGATTGCTAAGAAGTGAGTCGATTTCATCAGTCGATCCACCACTACACAGATAGCATCATCACCAACCTGATCTATGGGTAGTCCTATGACGAAGTCCATCGAGATGTCATCCCACTTCCACTCGGGGACATCTAAAGGATTCAACAAACCACCGAGAACACGGTGTTCAGCCTTCACTTGCTGACACACTAGGCACTTAGCCACAAACTCTGCCACTGCCCGTTTCACCCCTGGCCACCAAAACTAATCCCTTAGGCCTCAATACATTTTTGAAACTCCTAGATGTATTGCTAAGGCTGATATATGGAACTCACAGAGAACTCCCTCAAGCATCGCCTCTGGGACAAACAACCTTCCACGGAAAAGCATCCGATGTCGGCTGTCCTCTGACCATCCCTCTGGAGCATTCCCCTGATCTACACGATCCCGCACCACCTTTTCCTTGGAGTCCCCCCACAGAGACTCCTCCACCTGATGCGACAAGGAGGATTGCACCATCATCTGAAACAAACAGCCTCTAACACCTTCTTCCCTTGCATCTAAGTGCAGGGCAGCCAACTCTCCCATCGCCTTCCAAGCATCAGCGGATTCCCGAACCACTTCCTTATGGGACTTCCTGCTCAGGGCATCAGCCACAACGTTTCCCTTAACTTCAGTATAAGAGATATCGAAGTCATAGTCTTGGTGAAACTCGACCCATCTCTGCTGCCGTAAGTTCAGGTCATGCTGGGAGAAGATATAACGCAGGCTCTTGTGATCTGAGAAGATCACAAAGTGCTCCCCAAAGAGGTAATGACGCCAAAACATCAATGAAAACACTACTGCTGCAAGCTCCAGGTCATGGGTGGCATAGTTACGCTCGTGAGGGAACACCTGCCTAGACCCATAACAAATCGTGCCCTTCTTCTACATCAGCACGCACCCCAGAACAAGGCCAGAAGCATCACAAAACACTTCATACAACAACCCTTCCTCTGGAAACCTGAGTACAGGAGCACTAACCAACTTATCCTTTAGGTAGTCAAAAGATTTCTCACACTCCTCGCTGCACAAGAAGACCTGGTTCTTCCTAGTCAAAGCAATCAATGGAGCAGCAACTCGAGAGAAGTCCGAAAAGAACCTCCGATAGTAACCTCTTAACCCCAGGAAACTACGAACTTCTGCCACGCTCTTGGGTGCTGCCCAAGAAACAACTTCCTCCACCTTCGATGGGTCCACCGATACTCCATGTTGAGACACCACGTGCCCAAGTAAGTGTACATCTTGTGTCAAGAACTTACACTTTGACAATTTCCCGTAAAGCTGGTGGTGTCGAAGGACTTCCAAGACTGCACTGAGATGCTCAACGTGATCCCCCTCTGATCTTGAGTAGATCAGGATGTCATCGATAAACACAATGACGAACCGGTCCAGAAAATCTCAGAAGAAAAAGTTCATAAGTCCCATGAACACAGATGGTGCATTCGTAACTCCAAAAGGCATCACTACAAACTCGAAGTGCCCATACCTTCACCTGAAAGTTGTCTTCGTGATGTCACTATCCTTCACCCTCAGCTGATGATATCCCGATCGTAGATCAATCTTAGAAAATCATCATGCTCCCCTCAGCTGGTCAAAGAGATCGTCTATCCTTGGAAGGGGGTAACGGTTCTTGACCATTTCCTGGTTCAGTCTTCGGTTGTCTATGCATAGCCTGAGACCACCATCTGCCTTCTTCTTGAACAAAACTGGAGCACCCCATGGTGACACACTGGGTTGAACAAAACCCTTCTCCATCAGATCATCAATCTGAATCTGCAACTCCTGCAACTCCGAAGGTTCCATCCGATAAGGGGCCATCGAAATTGGACGGGCACCAGGCTGTAAGTTTATCCCAAACTCAACATCTCGTTGGGGGGGTAGAGTTACAACCTCCTCAGGAAAAACATCGAGGAACTCCCCAACAACCTCGGGGACATCCATCATCTCTGTATCATCTGGAACCACTGATAACCCGCTCAACAAGGAAAGGAGAGGCTCCACACGCCGGCTTCCCGCCTGATAGCTCCTCTCGCCAACAAAAGATACGCGCTGCCCATCTACGTCAGAGAACACGACTCTTCTCTGGAAGCAGTCGATAACGGCACTAATAGATAACAACCAGTCGATGCCAAGGATGACATCGTATGGTTGCATCCGTAATAGAAGAAGGTCTCCACTAGATCGATGTAGTCCCAACGTCAGCCCACATCCCCGGAAAACACAAGATACGCTGGTCTGTCCCCCAACTGGTGTACTCAGTACCAGTGGTATGGAAAGTCTCTCTACGTCTAGTCCCAAAACATGGGCTAGACTAGGTGCAACAAAACAGTGCGAGGCTCACGAATCGAACAAAGCAGAAACAAGAGTGCTGAAAAAACAAATCGTACCTCGCACCACCTCTGGTCCTGCTGGAGCTGCCAGCTCTACTGCGTGAAACTGTCCATGCCCAGCTCCTCTGCCTCCCTGATTTCGTCCACTTCCCCGACCACGCCCTGGTCGAGGTCCCTAAAGAGCACCCTGAGTTTGGACTCCTCCCGCAAAGTCTGCACTTGGAGGAGCATGGCCCAACTGCTGCTGGAAGGGCCTCGCCGGCATCTGGTGCTGCTGCGGTGCGCGCTGAACCTGCCCACCTCCTCTGTACGGAGCTCGGGTTGGGCACCGACTCTGAACGTGCCTGAAACCTCCACAAGAGAAACACCTCGGTCCTGGGCTCGTGAAAAAGGGACGAGGACCCGAAGATCAGAAATGGAATTGCTGGGGCCTGCTCCCCACTAGCCTGAACCTGGAAGGTCCTATCGCAGGAGACCTGCTGCTGACTGCCTTCCCCTTCGACGAACCTTGGTGAAACACCTCACGCGGTGCACCTCCCAATGAGTGCATCCTCTCTATGACCTCTGCCTTCTTCTGCACTACCAAGTACGTCGGAAGGGTGAAGGGAGTGACAACATACTAGAGCAAAGGATGAAGCGCCTCCTCCAAATGTCTCACCCGAGATTCCTCATCTGGAAAGAGATCTGGAGCAAAGCGCGGGAGATCTTTGAACTCGATCCCCATCTGTCTTACCGACATACTCCCCTGGTGAAGGGAGAGTAACTCCTACCGCTTCTCCGCCTTGATCATGGAAGAAAGGAATTCCTCTCCGAATTCCTTCTCAAAGTCATCCCATGGAACCTCTGCCTCTATCCTCCCTCCAAGGTAGAGCGTCCACCACTTTCGTGCCGCACCTATCAGCTGACTAACTGCTAGGGGAACCTAGTACTCCCTCGGAGCACGGATCAAGGTGAAAGCGATCCCTAGCTCCTCAAGACACCCCTCCGTCTCCGTATCTGAATTACTACCCTCGTACTTCTTGAGGGTCTGCCATTGGAAGGAATGGAGAGTCTTCTGCCACTGGCTATCTTCCTCTTCTCGGTCAATCCTCAACTGATCGACCACATGGATCTACTGGGCCTCGGCCTTCTGAGCCACCCAGGGATGACGTCCAGGTGCCATAGCTGTACGGTAAACAAGGATCGCCTAAGCCCAAGTAGTAAGGAAATTTCTCAAAGTTTTAACTATCATTTTATTTCAATTTATTTCCCAGAACACCCAAATCAAGTAAAACACAAATATGATAATGCATGTACCTTCCCTGGGGTCTCTACCCTACAATCAATGTAGTCTCACTTGGTTGTTCGGTAGGCTTAGAGTCCTTGAATCAGATCACGGGGGGCCATAAAATCCCGTGTCCTAGCCGGTCTTCCCTAGCCTATGTCATGAACCAAGATTAACTAACACTATTTCCCTACCATCCCATGAAATCCTCACTGTGCCTAACTCCAGACTCCATCCTATTTCTCAATCATCACCCTCTGATACCATTTTTTCACGACACCCTCCCACCATAGATGCCCCTCCTGAGCTGGAAATGGTGAAAGGGAGATAATGACCCCCGAGTCCCACCTCCAGTGGGCCCCGGGTTAGCGACTAGCACCAAGGGTATGAGTTTTCACAAATATGGGAGGCATTGCCCTTTTAATTATTTTGGATCGGTAAATAGGACAAGTCAACCACCAAAAAGGGAAAAGAACATGTGTATATAAATAAACCCAAACCCGCCCACATGCATGTTTAAACAATTTTATAACAATGTACAAGTACAAGGAAGCTCAAAAGTACAATACCAAATAAAACAAGAGAACAACAACTGCAACAACTCCAACTGCCCGACAAGTAGGGTCCCGCACTGCCCTGGTAGTCCTCCGGGAAACCTGAAAGTAAACGTAGGGTGAGCATACAAGTATACTCAGTAAGGAAACCAAAAGATCTCGTGCAAAAGTGGGAAGACATCCTAATGTCCCGTGAGAACAACAGAAGAAACCTAACATGGAAAACTATCCACCCAACCTCACCATCCACACTCACAAAAACACAAACAAAACCGGTAGTAGTCGTAGTATAAGAAAATGAGTATGGGGTACCCCGCACCATTTCCCATTAGTTAGCTGAATGTCTTGATGCTGTCACACTCTCCCCGCCCGCACACACCTGGGCCTCACAACCATGTATCCCACCCGCACACACCTGGGCCTCACAACCACACATCCTGCCCGCACACACCTAGGCCTCACCGCCACATATCCGGCCCGCACCCACCTGGGACTCACAACCACAACCACATCCCCGCCTAAAGACACCTGGGCCTCATCCTGAAGATTCTTATGAATAGTAACAGAACTCTCGCCCGAAGACACCTGGGCCTGAAATCGAAACCTACCTGAAGAGTCTTAGGTGTAAGGTCGCCTCAAGCTATTATAGCCTATAAGCCTGTCCGAAGAGTCTTGGGCCTAATCACCCCAATCGAAACCTACCCGAAGAGTCTTTGGTGTAAGTTCGCCTCAAGACATCACAGCCTAGAGGAGAAGGAGCAAGAAGGAGCTAGTAACTATGGGAAAACACCCTCTCCCATGAAATGGGAGTGTTCGGCACTAAGTTCTCAACATGGGTGCGGTGCGATAAAACACAAAATATACAGATATATATATATAGAAACCACTCAGCCCAACCTACGACTTCTAAAAAGCGAAACTGAGAACGTGCCTCGGCACTGCTACCACGAATCATGCATACAACAAAAAACCCCAACCCCATTAAGGTTTTCACGTTTCAGTAGAAATTAGCTTACTTAGTTTCTTAACTACTGGGCAACTATCCACAACCAACCACAATGACCGTTCATAAGCATATCCCTGCCATCCTCAAAGAAATTTAGGAAAACATAGAAACACGGAAAGTCCCTTCTTATTAACCAACCAACCCATTGATTATTATTTCTGTTTCATTACCAAGCCCCACCATTCATTAACTCTTCCACTTTTATTTATTTATTAAACACATCCCATAGTCCGTTCACATTAAAACCCATCCCTGCAGCCTCGCTACCAACCACCATAACCACATCACACATCGTTATACCTTTAATACCATTTATTGCATCCCCACTTCCCATCACCATTAAACATTCACACCTTCCCACAACCAAGTCAACCGCAACCCCGCTGCACACCCAAACCACAACAGCCCACAAAACACACCCATCACATGCCACGTAACCAAGCCAACACCCTCATGTTCATTATTCCATTTTGTGTAACTGGGGTGATCACACAAGGGTCCCAGATTTTCATTTAAATAGTCAACTTTAAGTGATTAACCAATTTCCACATTCCACAAGCTTCCATCCATAAGAAAATATAGAAGGAGAGGGAAACATTTAATTGTGTAAGAAAAGGCCCCCAATGACCGTGATTTTCAGTAGGTAAGAGCTCATTCAATTCACAATTATAATATCACATGATATAAAAAGTAAAGTAACAGCAATCACTAACTTCACAACCCCATTCATTAACCAGTGATTATCTTTATTTAATAGTTCAACTGTTTCTCATGAAAAAAAAAAGATACCCGCCCCGCATGATACACAAATTAGAGAGACAAAGGTGAGATCCCTACCTCAACAGGTTCTGGTCACAACGCTCCCCCAGATCAACTTTAGAAGACATTCGTCAGCATCCCGACAAAACCTCTTCGGGTGGAAGTCAGAGAGAAAAAGCCAAAGGAAAGACAATGGATACAAGCTCGGATGTTCCCCCTAATCTTTACGATCCCGTGGCCGCTAACAGATCGTAAATCGGAGCTCGGACGAAAAAGTTATGGAAGAAAGAGCCTTCAAGTCTCTTGAGAGAGCTCTGCTCAGAGGAGAGGGGAGGAGAGGTGTTTGTTGAAAGGAGGAGGGGACCCCTCCTTTTATATGCGTGAAAAGCAAAAGTACATGGCCTGTACTTATGGTACACGGTGTGTACTTTTCCATTTTCACACGGTCTCCACGCGGCCTCCAACGCGGCTCCGCGACCGTTGACTGGTCAACACATGGTCTGAAGGTAATGCATAGGCGGGGAAGGACTACACGACGTGTAGATTGGACACATGGCGTGTACACATTTATTGCACACGGCAAGGACACGGCCGCAACGCAGCACACGACCGACGACTGGTCAACACACGGTAACGCGTACGCGGGGAAGGACTACACGACGTGTAGATTGGACACATGAAGTGCACATATCTTCTTCACGTCGCAAAGACACGACCATCCACATGGGGTATACCCGGAAAGAGGGTAAATGGCGTGTACTCAAACTACAAGGCGTGTAGTTTCAAAATTCTGGAAAGTGTGGGAAAAGTCCATTTTACCCTCTAGAACACTTCTTGGCCTTCTTTTTTACAAAGGAATGGGCCGGAGAGGTCCGGGCCGTTACACTATTGGTTATGAAATATGATTTTCTGATGAGGTTCATGAGTGATGATATGTGACTAGGGGAATTTTATCTCTAGGGATGATCACTAGAAAATCTGATTGATATGAGTGTTGGGTTAGGATGTTACTAGGGTAGGTAAATCCTAAGGATGGGATCCCCCTTGAGGTATTTGACTTATACCCTTATGATTATTGTATTCTTTGAAATGTTTAATGTTATGAGTATGTTTGTTAATATCAATATATTTTGATAGCTCTGAGGATAATCTATGTTACCTTGGGGAGTTTGTAATGTCTTAGGTTTTTTGAGTAGGGTGAATTCCTCACTCATTTTTAGTTCTGATAGTTATATGGTAAGATCACCTCTTATCATGATCAATGGAAAAAAACTCCATGTTTTCATCTGACGCATGACCATTTTTGTAGATTATTCAAGATTCTCAAAATGTGTCTTAGGGGTTCGTTTGGGTTTTAGGTCTGTCCGAGGCCAAAAACCAATGATTTCTAAGTGTGTAAATAGAGGCACATGATTCGGAATGACCATTTTTCCACAAAATGGATACTGTGAAATCCCCAAGTACACTACTAACATTTTGTTAAACTATCTAAAAAGGGGAACATAGTCATTTGACAACATTTGGGGTTTTTATTAGAGGTATCCACATGGCTTGGCATGGTTAGGGAAAACTGTGATCTCGCATGCATAGTGACAAATTGGACTTACCATTTTACTTTTGTGTGATATATTTTTATGAACAATTTTGGGATAACCATGAGGATCTTGGATTATATGAAGTAGGATCCACAATTTTTCTGCGTAGTTTGGAAATCACTACAATAAAACATTGCAACCCATTAAAATATTGGAATTATTGTTTTGTCACACTCTATAATTTCTTTTATTCCTCTTATTTTATCCTCCTTTGGAATCACACAATATTAGGGGTTACCTTATTTTTCCTATTCCTTGGGATTTGATCTATCACAATCAATCCGCCTATTTTTTTAATGATTTCTAATTTATTGGATCTATATCAGTAATTCCTCCAATCATCTTAACACTTTTCTTTTGTGCCCTCTCCATACAATATACCAAATTTCTACTAGTGGTTTTACCATATTTTCTGTAAATTCATCTAAAATAGATATTTATTCCAAAGATATATGATTTTGATGCTATGATTGGAAATTTAAGATTATAAAAATGTGATTTATGTTTTACATGAATTCCTATGAGATTTCAATAATATTTTGCAGGTGTGGATTTTAGCACTCCATTATGATGACCGAGAAAGAACTAATTAATTAAACAATGTCATTTTAATTAACTTTTTTGATTATATGGAATTTCATTGTGAACATATTAACCATTAATATTCTTGTGAGGTTGGGATATAATCCATTAACAATAGGGGTATTTTTACAAGTTCATTGTTTTATGTTAATTGGATTGTTTATAAATTGGATTGTTTTACATTGATAATATGGAATTGCTAAGATCCATGGAATTGTGATGGCCACATATAAATGAATGAGATTTAATTTTATATCTATAATTTTTCATTGTGGTCATCAGGATTGGAATTTCTAGGTATTTTTATATGTATTCTAAGAGATATCATTAACTAGTTGGATGACATGATCATCAGATGTGGAGATGAGTTTGTCATGTTATGGTAGAGACAGTGTGATATTGTATGGTGTTGGAAATCATTATTATAATAATTTCCTTAGGGTAATTGGTACTAGATTGTAATAACTTAATATCTAAATATGGGATTACCGCCCACCTATGATGCCTAATAGACTATTTGGAGCCACGTGCACACAGGATGAATCAAATGATGACGTTGTGTATTAATCTACAATCGGTTGGGGCATATGGTTGTTATGTATTATGTCAATGGTTACTGGTTCTTGTAACATAAATCCACTAGGATGGGGATGAGGAAATGATTGATAGAATTAAAACACTTGGTTTTGGGATGAGTCTCTCCATAATAGAGGACAATGGGATGTGTCATATTTGGGAGGATATTCATTGTCATTCCTGGAGACATCATCTATTGAGTCGATGATGAATTTTTTTGTAGATTGATATCGATGTGCCCATAGAATTTGGAATTAAATCTAATGGGGATTTATGAGATGGGTTCTGAGGGACAAGGTTCACCTTTGGTGTTCCATCAGGACATTAGTTACTTGATTTATGGCATGAGGACTCAGGTGACTTATCGGAGGTGGAACTTGAGTGTCATTATAGAATGAGTTTTATTTGAGATTGAATTTAGATTCATGCTAAGGATTATCGTATTCGACGATTTATGATGTTAGCTAAATTAGGTGATAGATTACTGGTGGCCGTTGAGCACAATAGAATATTTTTTATTAAATTCCTGTTCATTCTGTCTTTATTTTTAGTATACACCTGCTTAATCAAAAAATTTAGATAGATACAAGTTGGTGGTGTCCTACTGAGATTCCTTCTCACACCCTACATAGTCCCTTCAATAAGTGTGTATAAGTCAAAATTTTTTGTTTAGGTAAGGGTTTGGGAATTGGATATATGTCCTAGTGGTTGATTTGGCATGCGAGGGATGGCGAGGGTCAATTAGTTCAACTTTCACTCGGAGTTTCTCTTTGGTTTTCTTTTGCAACAACATATTTAAATACGTATATGGGTGGTCGGTCAAGGGAGACCCTTTATTTCTTCTTCAATTATATTAATTTATATATAAAGTTCTATTTTAATAGTTAAAAAGGGAATGTTATATTTTCTATCATTTATACTATAATTTTAGATATACTTCTTCTATTTATTTCTTTTTATTGATCATCCCCAACAGGTGGGTTATTGGTCCATTGTATGTATTGCAATCCTTTATACTACATAAAATATATTTACATGAACCATTATTGTATCATCCCATGATTTTATAGTCACCCCACTATCACTCCACTAAATCTTCATGATTAGTCGGTAACCATTGGCTTATAGGGAGGCAAGCCAAAGGATAGTGGTTTTTGGGCTGAAGCGCTATTCGGGTTTCTTAATTTTTCAGAGCGGTACACTAGTCCACAAATTCTAAGGGGAACTTCCTATCCAATTTTGTATGGGTCATCAAGGACCATAGTGGATCCCCCCATTCCAATATGGGTGAGGGTTGTCGTGAAATCATAGTGGATCCCACCATCCGCATCAGGGTGTATGAATTCGATGGATATTTTTATAGTGTCATCCCCCAAAAGAACAAGACCATGGGTTCTCTAATTTTATATTTTCCATCGATTTAGCTGCATAGTGGTGAGGTGTATGGCTCTATATGGTTACCTTTGTAAAGATGCATGAGATTCTAGGTTTTTTTTGATGGATTTTTGGAATGGATGGTTACACATGTCATAAGATGGGACATTAGATATAGATCCCCTTCTCTCTCATTTTGGTTTCATTAGCTTGAGAATATGTGTGTGTGTGTGTGTCTATGTTAAATCCCATGGTTTGGGGTGAGAAGTTTCCTTTTAATTGCCTATCTATTACTTTTTTATTCATTACTTCTCCCACCTTTAGCTTTTGGGAAATTCAATGTGGTGTGTGTAAACACAACCTTGAATTGTATTTCCATTCACATGTCATGTATTTTCAAGACGAAGAACATGTGGATGGTGATAACATAGGATCTTGGGGATACTTGATGAATTGTACCATGGATAGTATTCATAGAGTAGAGATCAATATTTGGTCCCTCTTATCTTTTTACATTCAATTATTTCAGTTAGGAACATATTTATAGTTGCGCATTTATTTTTCAAAAAAAATATAATTTTTCAGTTTCATACTCCAGTACACCATAGTGGGTTTTCATGTATGGTTTAAATTCTAGCTATTGTGTATTTATATTATTATTCCCCTTTACTTCTAAATTGAGATGCACTGATGTGTGCGAGAAACTACATTAGGGAAATGCCTCACATTTAGTATATTCATTAAGTATCATCATTCCATAGCTAGTTTATGGTGACAGAATTGGGGTGTTATGATTCAAGATTCAATTAGGGTCGGGGTAATGATGGATTGGAATAGAATAATTTTATTACTTGGTATGGTTCTTGGAATTGTCCCCATAAATGGATTTTATGAGGATTAAGACTAAAACTCCAAATTGTCTCATGTGCGGATTTGAATCCCAACAATCGGGGGATGGTATGGGAAGCCGACATATCCATTCACCAGAACCATGATAAGATTCTTGTCGACTATTCATACAGGGACATTGGTTATATGAATAAAAGGTACATGGATCATATATGGTTAATTCTATATCATTCCTTCTTGAGTTAGATCCCCTTTCATATATATATATATATATATATATATATTCTCATTTGATCTTTGTATGACATGATGAATGTTTTTATATTACTCTATAATGATTGTCATAAAAGATATGATTTCCAAATTATGACGATGATATGATGAGTTATGAGGCCCAATTTCAGTGTATATCCCATTAGATCATTCATTTAAGTTGATGGGTAATATCTAATCCACCTAATGTTTAAAATTTATCCCCAAAAATTAGGATAAGGAGGTGTGTAGGCTTTTTTAATTCCTTTTGTTAATGTTTTATAGTCTTCATAGGTTATATGGGGAGCCATATCCCAAGGCAATAGAGGATTGGATAATTCCATTTTTATATCAATATGGTTTTCTAGAAATTAATGGATCTGGATGATCTTCTGGTAGTTAGCCTTTTCAATGGAGCTATTTTATTCTTATGGAGTCTCCATACCCTGATTCATAGTGATTCCACACTGTTTTTTCCATAATTCCAATAGATGTTCTATGAAGAGTACTACCCCTCCTTCATACCTTCAATTCAGATAGTGGAGTGGCTAAATCTATATAAGGGTGAGATGATGGTGGAAAGTACAAGGTAACATTCAAAGACCTTACTTCCTAGAATGATAATTCTAATCAAAGAAGTTTGGATAGGTACTCCCCATAGAGTTATATTCTTGATTCATATGCTTGTGTAGCCCTATGTATTCCAGTGTTTTAGAGTGGAAACTAGGGACAAGGTGAATTATATTAGAGTGATATCATATTGATTGATTTGTCATTATAACCAACAGACCTGAGTTATCAATATCAGGTAACATACCATAGTTGATGGGATATCAGTGAAGGATACGTCCCCATGATCAGCCTCAAGAACTTTTCCAAGAGAAGTGAAGAGGGCCAGGGAAACATAATGAATTGAAGTGATATGATTTTTATGGAAAATGTCACATATAATTAAAATTCCTGATAATATGTAATGAAGAGGAAAAGAAGATAGCTGACAGATAGACATTTCATAGAGAGTGATGTGATATTGGATATCTCAGTATAGGGTAGGTTGGTCCCTAGGGTGTTGGATATAGAATTTGATCAGGAGGACAAATAGATGGTGTATGGTTGAATGATATCCTTTCACCTCCACCAAGAGGCCCATATCAGGCTTATAGAGATGGTGGTTGAGATCGTTGTTAGAAGTAGGCCATGGAGTTGAATGGACAAGTGGCACAAGAGATTATTAGAGGTATGATATGTGTTTATTCTACTCTTTCATCAGAATTAGTATACACATGTGTGAGTATTTCCTTGATTTTTTCATTCGTAGGGAGAGATTAATATCTCCCAGTAATAAATTTATCCCAAATAAATCTGTATTCCTTTAAGAATAAATTTATCTTCTATAACTATTATTTTCCTTCAGTGTTAGATATATCCTGGTAAAGAGAGGTTCATGTGGTAAATTATGTTCCACATGATGGAATCCTTTTATATCATCATTGGTATTGATTTTCTCTTCATATTCTGAGCCCAGTTCCTCTATCCATGAAAATAGGTTAGATGAATTCACTATTATGGGATGAGATTCTCCATTACTGGTGATATATAACTAAAGGAATGATGATTTGGTAGGAATAAGATACCCATAACACATTGGGTATAGTGTATATACCTTGGTGAGTAGGCTCATTAGGAATCAATATTCATTATGTTTTTTATTATTTCAATTATGTCTTCATTGAGAAAATCCAAGGACTACCTTCAAGAAAAGTGATAGTGTTTTGAATAGACTTTCAATCTTGAGACAACCCTAATATCTTCTTTGGAATATCAGATGGACAGTACTAAGTTTTCATAGTAGCAGTAGTATATCGATGAACTTTGGGAGAATGGTTTCATCATATCCCATTTATCCCCCTATGTAGCTCTAGTTATGTTCATTTAAATGTAATATGAGATCCTACAAATTTGTTTAGATTATTTTTTCAAGATCTAGGCATTGATAAAAAAATAAATACCCCCTTCAATATATTAATGACATCTTTAACATATTAGGATATGTAATGTTATTCTCTAAAATACATCTCAACTCTGTTTTCCAGTAGTTGAGGTTTTTTGAGGTTTAGTGTTTGATGGTTGAATTTTGATGTCGCTGTGAACACTATGAGTTCATTGTGAGTCCCTATGGAGTGATATTTCCACAACCATATTTATGGCTCAGTTGAACTAGATCTTCTTTCCATAAATGGACCAGATTATGATTTTATTCATTAACGACTTAATCATTTACTCTTCTTTAGAGAAGGAGAATAAATAGCACTTGAGGATGGTTATAGATTTTCCTCATTAAAACCAACATTTTTGGAATCTCTTGATGTTCTAGTTCTGGAGACCTGAGGATTAATTTTTGGGGATTGTCATTATTTAGAATGGATTGGTCATCAATGTGGGGAAATGTAATTTCTTATAATCAGGGGATCCACCCAATAGTGTTTCATAGTTTTGTTTTTCTCTTTGTTTAGTAGTGTAATAAATCATTTTTGTGAAATACTTCTCTAGTATTATAGCCCCTATGACCACCTAAACATGGAAACAGAATAATTTTACCAATATTGAGTAGTGTCAAAGGGACATAGGTGAATTTATGTTTTGGCTGGTGAATTCTATTATTTTGATACTACCAAAGAGGGTGTTGAGTATGTAGTATATTTTTATCCCTAAAGAGAAGGGTTTTTCTACATCATGATGTATTGGTAGGAATCTATCACATACAAGTTGAGTAATTTCGGACCCTATAAGAGGAAAAATGAGATTCATTATATAGATCTATAATTTTTAGTCTTTTCACAAAGGATGTGGGAAGAACTATATTTGGATGGTCTCTTTATTCTTTACTTAGACCATCAATGTATGAGGCACTTCTTCAAGATGAGATACAAGAATATGAGACAATAACATAAGATGTTTTTTCCTATAGTACTATAATATTATGATAATCTATACTCTAGTGAAATTAAACATGGTAGTATATTCCCATATAAGGATGTCCAAATCTCTATTAATGCATGAGGCTTTTGAGAATGAAGAATCCTTGCATCTTATCCATGTGAATCAAGAGGGTGCATGTTTTCTTAATTCTATGGTGTTGACTCCTCTGCTTAAATATAGAGTGAGATTCTTTCAGTCTGGAGACATCAACCATGAGGTCTTTCTTGGTCAAATATCTATAGGGGATTCATTATAGATACATTTTGGAATAAATAATCATGCAATCCTTTTCTAGGGATGCATAGCTGGATCATTATTAATGTTGAAGGAGGTAATTCATGAGTACCACACATCTCCTTTGGATATATATCATGATTTTAAGAATATATACAAAGACCTTTAGGGTTTTTTTGGTGGTCTATAATCAGAGAGAGTTTTGTTGAGTTTGTAGTTGAGTGCGTCACCAATCAGTAGGTCAAGACTATGAACCAAGTTCTGGTTGGGTGGTTTCAACCCCTTGAGATCCTAGATTTTATGATTAACAACATATCATTTCCATTCTTATAGGGATTTTGTGGAAAACAAAGAACCATGACTCAATTTCTATTATACTTGAACGGCCCATGATATAAGGCCTCAACTTTCAACATTACATAATATTGAGTCAATTCCAGAATTCGCCGTTTAGGATCTTTTCATATTAATGATTTTTTAGAATTAGTCCATAAATGTTATATTAAATCTCAAAAATTACAAAATGGACACATATTCTCTATTAATTTTTTCACAAAAAATACTTCTAAAAATAAAACAAGAAATCATTTCATGATATAAATCTTCTTGAATTATTCATTTCTCTTACCCATCCATATACCATATAAAAAACATTACAAAAACATTAGATGAGCATAAAAAGTTAGTAAGGGATATTAAATAAGGAAATAAATCATTACACCATCAATAAATACGAATCATTGAAATCATACTTCATAATCATAATACTAAAGCTTTTTAATATACCTCATGAAATCATAAGATTTATGAATATCAATTTGAAAAAATTAATCATAAAGGTTTTTTCGGCATCCTTATCATACATGCATTGTAGCTTTCATAGCTACATGGGGAGTTACATTTGGAATACCCATCACAGTATGTTCCCAAATTATCTTATGGTAAATATTAACATTTACCTCAATCACGTTAACCAATGCATTGGAGAGCTATCTCGGGCTCACCCACCCTAGGTTTTCTACTGAACCACCCACACATGGTTTATCACATAACAGCTCATCAAATATCCTAGTATCATTAAATTTTCATAAATCATAAAACATTAGAATTATGAACTTTTCATTCATCAACCACAATGAATCAATTCAATATATTGAAATATTCTTTCCATTACCAAAACCATTTAAAACATTTAATAAAGATATTTTTGAATAAAGGTGTCACACACCACATTGAAAATTTTATTATAATTTACATTTTATAACATTATATCCCATATAAATAAATCATTTTTTTAACATGGAAATTAATGAGAATGATTTATATGGTTTAATATATAAAACATATAAAATAATGTTTTAGTTAAAGAGACCAATTCCACATGAGAAAATACTTGAATAAAAATAATTAAATAATAACATTAAATAGAAACAAACATATCATTATAATAAGGAGAATAATGTTATAATATGTCCAATGGTAGTATATACACCATATATGATAATAAAGGATTAAAATATATAGATATTACTTAATGAATTGAGATTGAAATTTAGTCACTTACGAATATTTTTCTAATTAATGGCATCACATTAAAATTAAGAAAATGGGTTTATGGAAAAGAAAAGGGTCTGTCATCACTTGGAAATGAAATTTAAATCAACAGTGATATATAAGAACATATCCCAAAAAATGAAAATTGAAATTAAAAGATATAACAAGAAAAAAGTCTTTGACTAAAAGAGGAGGGTGAAAGGTTCCCTTAGCTTGAGTCTGACTCATCATGTATGTTTCTATGTCTTCATGAATAATAAACCTATGTTAATTTATACCTATGTAAAAAAAATATTCCAATTTATTATTCATTTTATATCACTTATTACCTTTCTATAACAATCATATAATTATTGATGTTTATATCGGTCATTTTTTCAATGTTCGGTACTTGAGCAAAAAATGAACCTGTTATAAATTAAAGTTATCCATGTGGTCAAAATTCCATTATCTCTATAAATATATTCATGATTTATAAAACATTTATATCATGTATATATATATATATGTCATGTATATTTTTATATTGATTAGTCCATATCATTTGGATATAAGAAATGAAATGCATTGTTCATGGAGACGGTATACCGTACATATAAATGAAAGCTACATTCATTAATTTTTCGTATTTAAGGGAATGAAAACTAAATGATAAATAGGTATATTATAATTCATGTTTAATATATATTTTATTTATGTTACATAAGTTCAATAATTTTTTCCTTTATATGTTACATGTATAGCATGAGTTATTCATATCGATCTGAGGGGGTGGTTGTCCGCACATCCTCAAATGAAATTATCATCTATATGCTTTTTGGAAAGAATAAAGAATTGTTTTAAATGAATAGTACATAAGAATTGACACAATATTAATTTAATATATATAATATATAAATATAGTTCCATAATAATTTCACAATGATTGGAGGTTGGTGATAATAGAACAATTATCATTTTGTGAGGGAGTAGTTCGTCGTCCCTTGAAACAATATGTTATAAATTAATAAGATGGAGGTGTGTCTGAGTTTAGTTTGAATAATTAGAAGAAAACAATCCTAGTATTTTTAATATAAAAGTTTTGTTTTAAAATAATTTAATAAAGTATGTTTTGGGGGTTTTAGAATGGAAAATAAATGATCGAATCTTTCAAGAAGACATTACATTAAATCAGGTAACTCCTTTTAATATAAGCTAAAAGGCCTTCGTGGATTGCATTATTATAAAGGTCATTCTCCTAGGAGGAAGATAGGGAATTTGGGAACATATTTTTGTAGAGGTGGGGTGATCCAAAAGGATTTGATATGTTCGAGTTAGAGTTACAGGTGGTGGCCTTTTATAAGAGAGAGGATGGGTACTTTAGGAATGTTAGAATGATTATTTTATTAGAAACATAATTTCTATTTTCAAAAGGTCCCCAACTCATTTAATTAGATTATATGATGAGTATTGTTAGAAACACTCTCAAACAATAGTATTTAGTAAGGTTTTGTTTTCAAATTTACCCATATCATTTACCTTTAACCGTTAGTTAACTTATTTGACTCCTACCATGTCTTCTAGAATATTCATAATATGTGGTTAATATATTTACTAAAAAATGTCAATCATGCCACATGTGGTTCATTAATGAAATTTTAAAAATAATATATGTCATTTTATCTATTATTATATTTTTATGACTATTATATCATTTAATAAATTATAATTTGTTTTATAAACTCATTTATGTTAAATTATATACTATATATATCATGTCTTTTAAAAAATTCCATAACAACTTGATTATTTCAAAATAACATCATTAATTAAAATATAATAAGTCATTATAATCCCTGAAACTCATGGATGTCATAAAATATTTCAAAATAAATATATTTTCATATTTATAATCTCATTTATTTAAATCATTCATTAATATGGTAATCAATACATTATCATTGTGTCATAAATAAATAAATTTATTTTTGGTCAAAAATTTATAACAAAAATATAATTATTCTGTAAATATTTTTATCCTTTTAATGATTTCTAGTAGTCGAAAATGTCCCTTATAATACCCCATATATAAATTGATTTACTGAAAGATACATATTTATTTTACATTTTTCAGTAGTTTAAATTATATCATATAAAATGACATCTTCACATCCAAGTGCCTCCATGGGGTCCCAAAATAGTCCCAAAGATTCCAATGGTCAATCATGTATCATCCCATATGATTCAGACATCTTTTAGTATAGTTTAATGTTATTATAACATTATTTGCTTACCCATATTTATGAGATTTATACATTAACCATGGAAAATAAAATATTTACTGATCTTACTATTCATAATGTCTAAAAATAAAAGATATCGATTTAATAAATTTGGACCTCTAGATTTAGAAGATGGAATCAATTTTTCCAAATATAGAATAAAAATGTTTCTGATATTAATTGAAAATTAATTCTCCATTTCAAAAACAAAAAAATGTGCTTTTATGAAAAAAACTCTCAAACGTTTGACATGTGATTATATAAAATTTAAATGTAAAATTACTTCCAATGAGAAAAATTGGATAAAATGAGAAAAATAATAATCCAAATACACTTTAACACAAATTAAAATTAAAATATACCTAAATAAATAAATTAGATGAAAATTTATTTTTGAAATAAAATGCTGAATTTTTCATTATTCAAAAAAATATACTTTATCAGAAAATTACCAATAAAATTAGCCAAATTAAATTATAATTTCCCAATTCTGTTGAAGAAGTATATTTTCCAAAATAGAAAATATAAAAGTTATAATAGCTGGATTTATAAATGGTTCACCATCAAACGATGGTAAAAGGACCTTTAAAAAATATCAGAGTATTTCTTGCTTAAAATAAGATTCATTTTTATTTTAAGCATGTATATTTTTTCAGATAAAAGAAATGTCATTTAAACATCTAGTGTAATAATATCTTAGTTAGTTCTATTCATTATTTTTAGTATAATTACAAGGATTTAAATACCATTTAAAACAATAATATTATTATATTATTTTCCGATATAACTCAACGTTTTGTACAATATAATATTTCAAAGAAACTCATTGTTGTGTGCTGAGCACACTATGGTAAAAAGTATTCCCAATAGCATAAAATTAATATCTTGTTAATAAGTATTAATATATATGAAAATATATTATTCTATAAATACCTGGGTCATTACATCCTTCCCCATTTTAGAAATTACTTACTTCAAATTTTAAAATTGGGCTTAGAATCTTCATTGAAAACACCATATCGAAAAGAGAGTCAATAAAACTAATAATATCATAGAAATAAAGTAATGTAAAAAATGTCCCCCAATATAACACCTTCTAGGATTCCACATGAATATTGAATAAAAACTAACCGTCCTGGAAAAATTGAGAGAGATTGAGAAACTGATCACAGAAATTTAACCACAACAATACCATATGTTTTTGGTCGGGTAAGTGACTGTTAATAAAATCAAATGTACAACACGTTTTTTATACAAGATAATTTTTATAGAGTTAAAGAATTTTAATACTGCCTAGATTAAGAACATAATGGAATATAATTACATGAAATGTATTATTTCGTTCATTACAAAATTTTTACCACAAAAAAATTTCTCCAAATGATTACTATTATACATGACATGGTCACATTTGAAGCCCTAGCATCAACTTCTAGATAATCACATAATTTAGAAAATATGAACAATATATTTTCCTAACATTAGACATTAACCTATACATAAATGGTTAGTATGATATAAGATAATCCAAAAAGGAAAATTCTTTATAAAAAGAAATACTAATCTTAATATACAAAATTCAACAAAAAATACCCAAATTTAAACATTCAACATTCAAAAAAAATTCCATACAATTACTTAGAATAATACATAATATTAAGGAAATTGAGAATCCATAAGGCTTTCATCACATAGACTTCCATAATAAGTCTTAACATTATCTCTAAATAACATCGACAACCCTTAAAGTTACATACTTAAAATAAATTAAAATAATTAAATATTCTCTATGATTGGTTAATAATGTCCATAAATAACCCAAATCTCTATAAGTACACAACAAAAACATATATTCCACCAAAATAAAATTCCACCATTTCTCTAAAATTAAATCCTATAGTATTTTATTTTCCTTAGGCATATAGTGTTCCCAAAAGATTGACTGTATTCCAAAAAAACCTTCATCAGTTAATCACTGAATAATTTTCCAATACTATGAATATCCTTTTGGAAAAACATAAGTTCCTAAAATCAACATATTCTTGATCTATAATATCATTTAACTATAAATAATTAATCATACTAAAAATTAATTAATGTAGTCTGGTTTTAGGTGATAAATCCCAATCGCACTTTGGTTGTGGGCTTGATTCCCATAGCTTTGTCCGAGGAGATGAGTTATCACATGGTCTATGTGTTGTGCTTTTTTAAAAAAATATAATTATATAAAATTCCCAAAAAATTATATAAATTCATCAAAAATAACCACATTATATTTTAACCCTAAATGTTATCTCATACCTCACATTTTCATCAAAAAATGTTATAATACGCAATTGTCTCAAATTAAACGATCATATAATACCAAATTGATATCATAAATATATTCAAAAAAGTGAAAATAATTATTCCTCAAATAGATTTTTCCCTTAAAAAACTAAAGGTCTACACATAAATGGAAAAATTCAAGTAATTTAATCCCATTAACAAGGATCACTAATACATTTAAACATTACATCCCCCACATGTCTTACATAAATCTCAAATTTTTCAATTGTAGACATCTTAATCATCCATCATTCTTCATGATATTTAAACAAATTATTTCTCTTATTTTTCTGAAATAATTATTTTTTAAAAACAAAATCATGAATCATATCCAATGATTCAATAATATGAAAACATCAGCTGAAAAATAATCTATACCATCATAGTTAATTGCCAATTTACTCAACCTCTATTGGAATGACATTAGGGATAGGTAAAAATATATTGGTATGGGACTTCTGATTCCATTGTTAAAATTTCTTTGTAGGACATCTATTTGTGTAGTGAACATGTATACCGCATTTAAGACATTCAATTTATCACTGATAAATAACTTCATTACTTTTCTCAGATTAAACTAGACACTTCCTTTTCGCATTGAAGATTATTGAGTTAAAAACTTCGTAACCACATTTAAAATACCATCCCATCCCTTTGAAGAATATCCCGTGTGTTTCCTTCCACGTCCTTGAAACATAGGTTTTTGAATATACATACATTTATGATTATTACCTGAACATCAATAGGGATTCGTTTCTCTCAAATATGATGCCTTATAAAAATCACTACAGTTCAAGTTCTCAATGATGAAAACTGATAGTTGGTTGATAATAACCACATGAGTTCTCATTTCTGCTCCCATTTCATTATGTTTCATATTCATAAAACCACCATAATTTCCTTCACATCCATTATTCCATTGGTGCCTGCTAAATTCATCCATTTACTAAAACCAAAATTTTCACTGTGAGTATATCAGAGAAAACGTCATATAATATCGTATGAGTATGATAAACACAAAGATAAATTTATTCATGTTATCTAAAACTAATTAAATAAATATAAAACCGGTATGACTCTTCTTATTATTCTCACTATTATGGTTATGTCCCTTATGCTTAAAAAAACACTAACCTCTAATGTTTTCTAAACCAAAGTATTATACAATCTATAAGTCCCCAACCTTAAGAATTATATAATATTTAGTTATGCCAAGAATTCCACATTGAGTATCCTTTCAGATTTAGAGTTTTAGAGAATAATTCCATAACCATTACATTAAATATTAAAAATTACAAAGCAGATAATTACTTTTTATACATTTTTTCACATTAATAAATCCCCTTAAAATAAAACAAGAATTTTTTTCATGATATAAACAATCTAGATTTTGTTCTTTTCTCTTACACTTATTTATAAACTATAAATAACTTTCCAAAAACATGGGATGATTATAAAAAGATCATTATGAGTTATAAAATAAGGAAATAAAACATTAGTCCATCAATACATACAAATTAATGAAACCATAATTTTTTATCATTATACATATTCTCTTTAACAATCCGCATAAAATTATAATATTTATGAATGAAACATAGAAATCATAAATCATATAGGTAAATTATGGAATCCATATAATACATACATTGTAGATTTCACAATTACATATGGGTTTAGGTTTGGAGTCTGCATCACAGTATATTCCTTAAATCTCTTTGGAGAAACATTAATGTTTACATCTTTCATGTTACCCAATTCATTGGAGAGATATCTGATGATCACCTGCCCTATATTTATCATGGAACCACCCATATTTTTTATCACGTAACCACATATCAAATGTCCAGGTACCATTACATAATCATAACACATAAAATGTTGAAATTATCAACATTTTACTTGTCAACCACAATGAATAAATTCATGATATAGAAATATTCAATCCATTTCCAAAACCATATAAAACATTTAATAAATATATTTTTGAATTAAAGTTTCCCATACCAATTTGAAATATATAATGGAATTAACATTTTAAAACATTAATTTCCATAAAAATAAATCCTTAAAACCATTTTGATAAAATGTTAACTAATGAGAAATATTTAGAAGATTAAATATTTAAATCATTTTAAACAATGTTTTATTTAAAGAGTCAGTTTTTTCTTTATAAAATACATGAATAAAAATAATTAAAGAATATAATTAAATGAAACTTATAATATATTGAGAATAAATAGATCCATTATATAAAATGTAAAAGGCTATTATATACAATTTATAGGATAATTGAGGTGCACAACATCATGATATTCATCAATTAAAAGAGATTTAGATGTATTCTCTTACAAAAATTCGGCAGCCTAACGACGGCAACTAAAAATTCAAAAAATAAGTTGACAGAAGAGAAAATGGTCTCTCATCACTTGTATATAATGTTTATAGAAATAATTATATATAAGATCTTATCAAAACATAATAAATGGAAATTATAATACTCCAAAAATTAGGTCTTTGAATAAAATATGAGGTTGAATGGTTCCCTTCACTTGTGTCCGACTCATCATGTATGTTCCTTGTTCTTCTTAATAATAAAATTATTTTAATTTATAATTTCATCAGAGCCCTTTTCATGTTTATTATTCCATTTATATCACTAATTATCATTCTTTATCAATCTTATAATCATTTACGTTCCTATAGGTCGTTTTGTCAATGTTCAGTAGTTGAGTCAAAAAATTGATCTTGTAAAATTAAAAATTGTCCATGTGGTCAAAAGTACATTATCTGCGTAATTGTATTCCAGAAATAAATATCATATATATCTATTTGATATTTATTTATATTTAGTGTATATGTTTTTATAATATTCAATATCATTTGGATATATGAAATAAAATGCACTGTTCAAGGAGATGGTAGTTGTACATACCCATGAATGCTACATTCATTTCTTTTTCATATTTAAAATAATGAAAACTAAATGATAAATATGTATAGTATAATTGAATAATAATATATATGCTATATTAATTTTAAATGATTTAATTAATTACATCCATTATACATTCAATTTATAACATGATGGAGTCATATCACTTTAAGGGGGTGGTAGTCCGCAATTACTCAAATTAAATTAATGTGTTTATACATCATGGAAATCATGAAGTTAAGATTTAATTGAAAAATACAGAATAATAGAGAAAATATAAATATTATAAATATCAAATAACAATATATTATCATCATAATGGATACCATGAGATGCGGTAAGAAAAAATTGAACAAATATAGTTTCATGAGGCAATAATTCTTTGTCCATAGAAACAGTATGTTATAAATCCATTAGACGGAGGTGTGTGTGGGTTTAGTTAGAATACAAGGAATGAAAACAGATTTATATATTGAAAACATTAGTTTCATTATAAAATATTAGAATAATGATTGATTATTGGGTTAGATTTGTAAAAATTATCGAATGAAGTTTGAGAGAAGACATTACCTCAAGTTTGGTAACTCCATTTGATTTGAGATAAAACAGGTTCATGAATTTCCTTCTTCCAAAGGTAAAGATTCTCTGAGTAATATATGTATATTGGGACCTTAATTGGGTATATTTTAGATGATACATGTTCTCATGAATGGTGTGTGTAAGGGTTAGATGTGGTAGCCTGTTATAAGAGGGAGGAGGGGTACATTAGGAATGTTTGAATGATTATTTTATTATAAACTGAATTTCGATTTCAAAAAACTCCAAAAGTAATTTAATTAAATTATTATATGATTATTTTTATTTATAATCTCAACCAATTTTTTTAGACTTGATTTGGTTTCAACTTTAACCTTATCACATATCTTTAACCCTTAGTTTACTTATTTGACTCTTACCATGTCTTCTTCTGTATTCATTTTATATGGTTAATATAGTTACTATAAAATGTCAATTGGGACTAAAGTGGTTCATTATTGACCTGTGAAACCATATCTATGTAATTTTTCAGAATATTAGATATTTTGGACTATTAAATTATTGAATAAAATAGTATTTTTTTTAAAATTAATTTATGTCAATTTATATACTATTCATATCATGAGTTTAAAAAAAATACATAACATTAATATTTTGAATAACATTCATTAATTAAAATATAATAAGTCATAATCATTCATAAAATTCTTTTATGAAAATAAAAGTATCAAAATAAATTTATTTTAATATATATAATCTCATTTATTTAAATCACTGATTAATAATGTAATCACTAAATCATCATTATGTCATAAATAAATTTATTTATTTGATGTATAAAAATTATAAATAAAACATCATGATGTGTGAAGTATTTTTATATTTATAATGAATATTTATTGTCTAAAATATCACTTATATAACCCCATATAAATGTTATATTAATAAAAGATACCTATTTATGTTACATTTTAATTTACATTAAATTAAATCTTATAAAATGTCATTTTCATATCGAAGTAGATCCATTATATGGACCCTACCACAAAAAGTTATTAGATATAGAATTTTAATCAAGAATATATATTATTACATATTGGGGATATTTTCGAGTTTAGAGTTTTAGACAATTAGGATGTCATACATACAAAACGTACCACGTTCATACTAGAGGATACTACTAAAAATAGTATACATTTTTTCCAAAACATACATAATGAAATCATAAAACATGATTTCTTTTAAACCCTATATATCACTAATCATGACTCCCTAATTTCTCATACTCATCCTTATAACCTATGAGAAAAAATTTAAATTCATTGGATGAGTATAAAACTCAATAAGGTGTATAAAGAAATAAATTGTTAGAAAAATGATAACATATTAACCAATAAAACCCTTAACCATAAAAACACAGATGCATAGAAAAAATAATAATGTTTCCTTAGGAAATATTTACCATTTCAAACATACAGTAACGATTACCCATGGAATTTTGTTTTGGCTATCTTACATCTTCGGAGTACCCAATGCATTGGAGAGCAGTAATGGGGCTCACTCATCATATCTGGAGCTATAATGGGCCCAGTCCAACATATCTAGATGAAGAGTTTGAACAAACCAATATATCATGAGATATAATGGGTTAAAAATGACATAAATAATGACCAAGGAACATATCATGTTAATAATTTATCTTTAAAATGAGAAGAAACCACTCATGACTGATACATATAAAAAACAATCCTTTTAATATTTATTAAAGAGTGATTTAAAGAATATTAAAAATAAATCCCCATAAAATATAATTGGAGTGAGAATTGATATAATGTAATAGATATTTGTATACATTATAAATACACATAATGAAACATTATATAACGAAATAATAATCACACCAATAATCATAATATCACATAATTAATAAACATGAAGGTTAATCCAAAGAATGGAAATTGGGTTAATAATTCTCTTACCTTATGTTCTTCTTTCATAAAAACTATTTGAAAATAAATTATAATAGTTAAAAGAGTGTTATTAATAAATTAATTATTCATATTAATGTTTATAACAACTTTTTTGGTCATTTGAAAACATCATTCGACAGATTTTCTAGTAATATTTTGTTCTTTACATTATGTAAGGTGCGTTCTTTACAAGATTTCCAGGATCGGTTCTTAATGGATTTTTTTATCAATTGGAAGTGAAAGCTATAATTCAATTGGAAGGGTATCTAAATATTATAATGAACCATAAATTATACAATTTAACATTTTTAATTCTAAAATGAATATGATACATAAGTTAAAACATTAGTGATATTTGTTAAGGTCATTATAACGATTCTTCGATTGTAATGAACTCATTTTGTGTTAGAAATTAATCACAAGGGTAAAGAATTATTCTAGTACCACATATTAGATATAATAAATAAATTATAATATGGTTAAACCATAAAAATGGATTCATGACCATCCTTGAAAGAAGTAAAAGAAATATAAATCGCATCACCCACGATGTCGGTAAATCGACACATCACAGAAAGTGTTTTAATTTCATGTATAAGAGAGAGAGGAGAAGAATAATGATGATGAATTTTCCATGAAAATTAGAGAATCTGGATTTTAAAATACATATGGATATTTAATGCCTCTTCGATAAGAGGAGGGGAAGAGAGTATAAGAAAAGAAAATGAAAACAGATGAAAATGAAAGGTGGTACTTACCACTTTTTCTCTTCTCCTTGAAATCCTCTTAAAGGACTTTTGATGAGAACAGAATCTCTACGATGTGGGGAAGTGTCTTAGGAGAAGTGTTGAATAGATCATAGATAAGGCTCATTGCTTGAGTGTAGTGGGAGGAAGTGTGTAATTTGGGATGTATTTATAGTGTAGGAGAGGAAGTATTTAACATTATATTAATCATTATTATCATATTTTTTCTCAAGACCATGAAAAATCATAATTCATGTTACACCAAAAGGTAATAATGGGATGTGAGTTCGAACCCATTGGACTTAAATTACTTATTATTTCACAAATCGTTTATTTTATTGATAACTTGAATATTTGACATTTTACAGTATTTCACTCTTCATTGAATGTTTTAGAATTTCAGAAAAATCTAAATAATTCACCACAACCATTTCTCGATGGTTAGAATTAAAAAATGAACTCCATTTTTGAAAATAATTGTCTATATATTATTAATTTTATTTTAAAATTATATCATACTTTATTCAAATGTTAAAAAATTTAATTCTATAACTTCTTTTATATCACATTGAAAACTAACCATGATGTCATTATTTTAATTCCATAAGAAAATAAAATAATAATAAAATTTACTTTTCACAATGGTCATATTACTATTCATAAGGGTATTTTACTATTCATGCAAAAAAATGTGTTCCATCAAACTCCAAAGAACATACGGAAAACAATTGTAGATGAACATTTTTTGAAATTCAAAACATAGAAGTAACAAAATTATGTTTAAAAGATAATTATAAATATCTACAAAAAACAATGTTTCAGGCATTTCATTTATTTTTTAATACCTTTTGGTATTATATTATCCCCACCATCAATAAATTTCATCCTCCCAATTTTATTTATCTGTAAAACAAGTGAGGTGACCATTCCCCATTACTATATTCAGATTCCTATTTTTCTACTTCAACCATGTGGTCTCTCTACAAAACCATTACCCAATGGATTACATTATTCTGCAATACTTGTTCCCTTGGATCATGATCTTGAACTGGTTTATCTTCATAATAAACATTCATTTCATGATGAACTTCTTCTGGGATCAAGACATCAAATTAATTTTCCAAATACTTCCTCAACATTGAAACATGAAACACATTTTGTACATGAGATAAACTCGGAGTTAAATCTACTCAGCATGCAACTCATCCAACATTCTCAAGGATTTCAAAAGGACTGATGAATCATGGACATATCATACCTTTCTTACCAAAACACATCACACATTTCCGAGGAGTTATTTTAAGGAAAACATGGTCACCTACCTCGAAATATAAGGCTTTCCTTCTATTATCTGCATTACATTTCTACCATCTCTGAGATGTCCTCTTGTTCTACTGGATCATCATCACTTCTCAACCACTACCTCTACTAACTATAATCCCATAAACATCCTTTCCCCAACTTCATCCCAATAAACTGGAGGTTGACACCACTTCTCATACATTTCCTCAAAAGGTTTCATCTATATACTTGAATGAAAACAATCATTATATGAAAAATAAACTAATGAATGATGTTGATTCCAACATACCTAGTAGTCCAATAAACAAGATCAAAGCATATCCAACCAACTCTGAAATGTTCATTCTCACTGCCCATCTGATTGAGGATGAAAATATGTACTGAAGTTTAATTTTCATTCCAACAACTTCTGAAGTTGCTTCCAAAGGTTATAAATGAACATGGGATCCCAATCAGATACAATGGAATGAGGAACTCCAAGTACCTGACAATCAAATTCAGTTATAGTTGAGAAAGTTGATCCAAAGACATTTTATATCGAATAGAAATGAAATGTGAATATTTTTTCATCCAATCAGTAATAACATAAATTGCATTGTTATCTTGATAATTCATATGTAGTACCACCAAAACGTCCATGGATATATTCTCTTATTTCCATACTGGAATGCGGAAATGATAAATCACCCCCTTCAGTATTTGTGGCTCTACATTAACATGTTTACATGAAAAACATTTCATAGTAAATTTTTGCAATATCCATTTTCAATCCATCCCATCAGTAATACTCCCAGATGCCTTGGTACCTCTTAATACTTCTAGGATGAACTGAAAATTGAGAACTATGAGCTTCACACATCAAATCATTCTTTAACTGAGAATTAAAAGTCAAATACAACCTTTTTCCAAATCATAAAACACAATCTTTATCATTGTTAAATTATGGAAAATTACCCAATTTAACCAATTAATCCTTTTTTTAGCTCATGTTCTTCCTTCGGTGATTGCTTAATTCTTTCTGATAATAATGACTGCCCTGAAACCTGAAACAATATAGATTTATTCCTTGCACCAATAAATTCCAATCCAAATATCATAAAATAATTCATTAAGTGATCATGTTTCAAATTTATCATTGTTAATGATTCATGATGTTTTTGACTCTAGGAATCCACCACTTTTATTTTCTCTTCCTGGATGGTAATTGATCATGAAATCATAATACTTTATATGTTTAATCCATCTTTTTTTTCTCAAGATTGATTCATTATGGGTGAATATATACTTAAACCTTTTCTGGTCAGTATATATATTACATTTGGCTCCATATAAATGGGGCCCCATAATTTTCAATGAAAAAACCCCAAATGCCAATTATAAATCTTTTCTATGATTATTTAACTCGTGTGGTTTTAGTTTCCTTGAAGATTAAGAAATTACTTGATCATTATGCCTTAGAACTCAACAAAGTCCCTTCAATGAATCTTCATTTTATATGAAAATATCACCATTTCGGGAAGCCAAGGCCAAAAATGGATAATTCACCAATCTCTTCTTCAATTCTGGAAAATAGTCATCACATTCTTCATTCCAAAAAATATAACCCCTTTTCAAGTAAATGTATCTAGTGGGTTAGATAATTTTGATGATATTTTAGAAAACTGTCGGTAATAACCTGCTAATCCAAGAAAACAATGAATATCTATAACATTTCTATGTATTGTCCATTCATAAACAACATTGTTTTGGTAGGGAAAGTTTTTATTCCATATTTATTTATAATGTGCCAAATAAAAGAAATATGTTGCAACCCCAAATCACACTTTTTGAATTCTCCATACCAAATCTTTTCTTTTATTGTTGGGAAAACAACCCTTAGATGTTTTTCATTCTACTATTTACTTGTATAATATACCAGAATGTCATTAATAAACACAACCACTATCTTATCCACTAACTCATGAAATATTGTATTTGTAAGATCCATGAATACAGTAGGTGAATTAGTTTACCCAAAAGGCAATACTAAAAATTCATAATGACCATATCTAGTATGAAAAGCTAGTTTCTATATGTCATCTTCCTACACATTCATTTGATGGTACCCTGACCTTTGGTAATCCAATGAAAAATATTTTTCTTCCTAGATCTGATAAAAAAATTTATCAATATGAGGAAATGATAATTGTTTTTAATAGTAATGTTATTCTAGGCTCTATAATTTATGAAAACAATCATTGAACATTCTCTTTTCTCGACAAAAAAGTTAAGAGTAACCCATGTTGAAGTGATAAGTAGGCTGAAGCTTTTATCTAATAATTCCTTCAAATGTTATTTTAATTCCAAAAGTATCATTTGGTCTATTCGATATGTGGGTTTAGAAATTGACTTAGAATCATGAACTAAGTCAATAGAAAACTCATCCTCTCGTTTTGGTATAACACTATACTAATCATCAGGAGAAATATCCAGGTATTTATTTACCAAAAGTACATCATTAATCTAGATAGTTCTCTAATCTTTAAAAATATGAGCAATATAACTTTAATTAACATCCATTATCAGTTTCATAGCTTCATGATTTGTTATTTATGGCACAAGTTCAATATTTTACACAAAATGAAATTATTTAAGAAAAAAATACTTTTTTAATGAAATCTATCATAATAGTATAAAAAATTCCCAATCCATTCCTAGTGTAACATCAAACTCTAATAGAGGCAAAAGAACAAGGTTTCCTGGCAAACTATTTCCATGGACAAGGTTAGAAATATTCCTATAATTTCTTTTTCCACAATATCTCTTCATTTTGTTTTTACAATGATATATGGTTTCTTTTTATGAGTTCAAATTCTAATTTTTTCAAAAAAAATCTCAGAAATGAAGGAACGTGTAGACCATGAATCAAACAAAAAATATTATATATCTTGAAAAATGTACCTAAAAGCACCCCATTTGACTTCTCAAAATCTGGTAATGTAGTTGCCAAAGATTTTACAATATCCTTCTACATCCAATCATATAGATTCCTTACATGAGTATCTATCTTTGGACAAAAATTTGAAAAATGAACCAATTCCTTACAGCTAAAGCATCTCACCATCAGTTACTCGTAAATTTTAGAATAATTTTCCTTGCACTCGCGAGAAATTTTTTCAAAAAGTCTACATCAGTAGAATTCCCCAAAATTTAAAAGACATTCCCTAGGATTACATTTACTACAATTTTCAGAAGAAGAGAAATTCATTTTTATACCTCCAGAATTCATTGACGAGTTTTTCCCCATTTCCTACCAACCTGACTGATCATTATTCTTGTAATGAGGAGGTACATATGTTTCAGGAAACTCCACCTCAACATTTCCAATACAATGAACAATATTCTCATAGATTTTAAACTATCATGAATCCAATTCTCTTCACCAAAATGGTTTCAATACTGAGTAAAATATATTAATATTACATTAACAATCCCAAGTAAAATCTGCTACATACCTGAACTCTCTTGTAAAATCAGATTCATATGTTTCAAAAAAACCATCATCTTGATAATTTAATTTCTATAATTGTTTCGCTGTTAAGAGTCAAATATTTTTTTGGGAAAATATTTTCCCATAAAAAGACTCCTAAAATCATCTCATTCTAGACAGTCAATATCCACTCTTTATCTAGTATTCTTAACCAGAGACCGCCATTGATTAGATTCACCTTCAAAATGATATATGTATAGTATTACCTGTTGACTTTCCGAACATCACATGACAACAAATATCTTTTCTATGGAATTGATTAATCTTTTAGCAATCACTAGATCTACGGTTCCACTTAATTCTGGAGGATTTTGCCTTATGAAATGCTTCACAAAAGACATGTTTCATCATGGTAGATCATGTTCCTCTCTAGTATAAATACCACCCCCTATTTATTTCCTGAGTCAACTAAGCCATTGTAATCACAAACTTCTCTGTTCTTCTTCCCACCATTTCGGGCTACTGATTCGGATTAACATTAGCCAATTTATTCCTTCCTACTTCAGATTCCTTGTTTCTTCTGCGGAATACGGTTTTTCACAAACATATCATAGATGAAGCAACATGGTAATGCTTAAATGTTGTAACATTTCAAATTACCATTGAGTAATAATCAGTTATGGTATTCTTCAAATATCATCTCGACCATTTACGTTATCTAAACCATCATATGATACCAACTATAAGGACTCAACATTAAAATGATACGTAATATTGAATTTTAGTCCATAATAGACATTATTATATATTGAGGATCTTTTTGGATTTTTAGTTTTTGATAATTAGGATACCTTATATACATAACATACCGCATTCATACCTAATGATAACACAAAAAATAATATCGATGTTTTTCTAAATATAAATCAATAAATCGTAAAATGTGATTTAGTTGACAACCCTCTATATCATTCATCATGACTCCATTATTTCTCTTACCCATACTTATATCCTATGAGTTTTTTTAAACACGCGATTAGTATACAACATATTAAGGTATATGAAGAACGACACCGTAAATCATGTGATAACATAAAAATCCATAAAACCCATAATCATAAAAACTCATATGCATCAAAATATCATGTAGTTCCTTCAAGAACATTTTCTATTTAACTATTAAATTCACCCTTAGACATGGAATAAATTTTTTTTCATCTTCCATATCCAGATTACACAATACATAGGAGTGTTTTAATGGTGCTCACTTGTCATATCATGATCTATAATGGGATCTACCTATCATATCTGAAGATATAATGGGCTCAACCGAACATATCGTGAGATATATTCAGAAAAACCAAACCAAATTAATGTTCAAAGAACATATCATGGTAATACACTATATTTAGAATCATAAGAAACCACTCATTCCATATACATATTAAAAACAATCATTTTGAAATTTATTAAAGAGATATTTAAAGGATTTCAAAAAGAAAGTCCCTTAAAATATAATTGGATTGAGAATGGATAGAATGGAATGGATATGTGTATACACTATAAACACACATAGGGAAACATAATATAACCAAAAAATTATCACACACTTAATCTTAATAAGACATAACGAATAAAGAATAAAGTTAACCCAAGGAATGGAAACTGGGTTAATAATTCCCATACCTTGGGATCTACTTAATTATAATGTGTTTAAAAGTCATGTATAATGGTCAAATAAGTGTTATTAATATCTTAATGAAAAATATTAATTTTTATAAATCCTTATGATATAATTTTAAAATAAAAATCAACACATATATTAGTAATATTTTTTGGTTCACATTGTGTCGAGTGCGTTCTTTACATGTTTTCAATGATCAGTTCATGATGGATATTCTTATCGATTGGAAGTGAAACATCAGAATTAAAATGGAATGTTATTAAAAAATTTCCAAAGCCATAAATTATACCATTTCTCATTTTTAAATCTTCAATGAAGATGGCACAAAATTTATAGCATTTTTGACATTTTTTTAGCTCATTTTGGCGATTCTTCAATCATAATGAACTCGTTTTGTATTATAAAATAATCACATGTGTACAAAATTATTCAAGAACCTTATATTAGATAAAATAAAAAAATGAAAATCTTGTTCAACTATAATAATGGATTCATGACCATCCATGAAAGAAGTAAAATAAATTTTAATCATATTGTCAATGATTTCTGTAAATTGATACATCACATATGGTGTTTTAATTTCATGAATAAGTGGGTGAGGAGAAGTATAATGATGAAACATTTATATGAAAATGAAAACATCAATAATATATCCGATTTCAGAATCATTCATTCATTTTGGATATGTGGAGGGGAAGAGGGTATATGAAAAACAGAGGAAAACACATGGAAATGAATGGAGATTCATACCCCTTGATCTATTCTCCTTGACATCCTTATTAAGCCCTTTTGTTTTGCCCATTTCATGAGGCCAGAAGCTCTAGGACATGGGGAAGAGACTTGAGAGTAGTATTGGGCAGAATATAGGTAAATCCCAAGGCCTGAGTGTAGTGGGAGTGAGATGGGATAGAGGATGGTAATTATAGTGGAGTATATAAGGTATTTAACATTATTTTAATGATTATTATAATATTTTTTCTCAATACTATGAATAATCTTAATTCATGTGACTACAAATGAAAATAATGGAATGTGAGTTCGAACTAATTTTCCTTACATCACTTATGTTGTCATAAATAGTGTATTTTACTTATAATTTGAATATATGGTATTTTATAGTATTTTACTATTCATAAAAAATTCATGAATTTATGAAAAATCCCAAAAATTGACCCAAACCATTATTCAACATGTCGAATTCAAAAATGAACTCTATTTTTGGAAAATAATTTTCTATATATTATTAATTTAATTATTAAATATGTTCATACATTATTCAAATATTAAAAAATTTATTCTCTAACTACTTTTATATGCCATTGAAAAATTAATAAAGATTTCGTTATATTAAAGACATAAGAAAATAAAATAACAATAAAATTTACTATTCATTCGGGTAATATTTCTATTCACAAGACTATACATAAGGGTATGTGAATATTCACAAAAAACCAAATTGGTTCCAACATAATCCCAATAACTTACTGAACACAATTTTATATGATCGTTTTTTAAAATTATAAACATAAAACGAAAAAATTTATCATAAAGTGGTAGTTATAAATATCTACTTATATCAAAATTTCATTCATTTCAATTATTTTTTCAATCCTTGGGGTGTTAAATCTATGGGGTCCCAAAATTTCTCAATAATTCCCATGGTCAGGCATGTATCATCCAATATGATATGGATAGGTTTTAGAGTAGTTTAATGTTATTATAATAATCTTCATTACCTTTTGGGGCTGATTTACAAACTAACCATTGTAAATAAAATATATACTGTTGTTTCTATTCATAATGTCTAAATATAAAAGACACCTATTTCCACAATTTTTACAACCTGATTCGAAATATGAAATTTATATATTCAAATTCAAAACATAGATGTTGTATAAATTAATTTAATATTAATTCTCATTGTCAAAAACAGAAAACATGTTTTTAAAAGTAAAAAACAATAAAATGTTTGACATGTGTTTATGTCCTATTTTTATGTGAACATACATCCAATGACCAAAATTGGATTAAATGAAAAAAATAAAATCTAATTACACTTTAAAACCAATTTAATTCACAATATAACTATATATATTTGATGAATTGGTAGTTTTGAAATAAAATGCAGTATTTTTCACTATTTATTAAAAATGAACTTTATCAGAAACAAACCAAATTTTAATCAAAATAAATATTGATGCCTTTTTTCTATATAAAATATCTTGTTTTTCAAATATAACATATAAAAGTTGTAAAAATTATATTTAAAAAGGTTTCTCCATCAAAAGGATGTAAAATTACCTTTTAAAAATATTAGAGTTTTTTATGCTTAAAATCTGATTCGTTCTTATTTTAGGCCTAAAAAATTTATCAGTTCAATTTAAAGACATTTAAAAAACATGAATAATCATATTTTAGTTAGTTATATTTATTCTCACATATAAAACATCTTGTCATTACAAACCATTTAAAATAAATATATTATTATATTATTTGTCTGTATAACTCAAAGATGTGTGAAACGTATGATTTGAAAGAAAATCATTGTCTCATGTAGAGTACACTATCAGAAAAAGTGTCATGTTTAACAAAAACCAATATATTATGCATGAATATTATTAGATATGAAAATATATTTTCTATAAATACCTGGGTTGTTACAGTTGAAGTCACCACACTTCCTTCATATCAGGGATCTTAGTTCTGTGATTTTTTGGGGGCATAAGTATATATTAGATAATTTCAACAATCACGAGGTTCCCCTTACTATTATCTCTCATTGTGTCAAATGTATTATGTCACAATTTAATACAGTCCTACAAGAGGCATCTAGGTCCCCAATGATGATGACTTTAATCTTTCACCCACAAATGGTTGGATAGACTGAGCACACTATTGGGGAATTGGAGGATATGCTATGAATTGTGAGTTATACTTTCTAAAGTGTTGGGATAATCAATTCCCATTATAATACATTTAGTACCACAATAGATATAACTATACTATAGAATTGGAACCATTTGTGGCCTGGACTGGGAGACCATGCATGTCACCCTTCTACTGGACAGAGATCGGTGAGGCATCGCTTGTGGGTTCATAGATGGTGCATTTGAAGATGGAGAATGTCTATGTATATGTGTGGTTGTGGATACACCGTATATGTATGAAATATTAAACATATCATTATCTTCAACCCTTAGATATTTTTTAGGGAGACCATATTTTATTTAGAGACTCCCAACGATGTGGAATTTCAGGGTTTGGGTAGGGTTAATTTATCTATGATGTTAATCTAGTCATTTGATATCATTCAGTGGTTTGGTGATGTTTCTTACTAACCAACCCTACTGAATAGTCGGGGTAGGTTATCGCTGCCTTCCAGGTGTTGTAGTTTTGGAGATACATGCATGACCCTATGCACATAAATAAATGTGTCAAGCTGTACATCCTGGATGGATACACTCATTTAGAACACAAGGTGGAAATTGAGGATTGACGTGAGAGGTCAGTATATAAAAATAATGTCATATTTGATCTCATGTTGTGAATGCACATGAACATACTTGAGAGCTCCCGAGAGTGGGAGAGCTAAACTCATGCTCAATAGATCAATATTTTAGGGTTGTTATTTTTTGGGGGGATGAAAATTATGAATATTGGAATGATATAGAGACCTTGTTTTTACTTGTAATTTCTTTAAATATTTCAATATATATTTTTGGTTCTATGAACTGAGACCGAATGAGATTCCAAGGTCGGGTGTTGCCATGATTAATTTTTTAAAAATATTAAAAATATATTTTATCATTTGGTCCATGGTTTATTAAAAAAGGATATCATTAAAATGGGTTCTCATATAAAAAAATATTAGAAACCTTTTGGGTCCAAAATGCGAGGTTTATGCTTGGAACAACATTCATTTTGTTGGCGCATGGCGTTTGGATATAACAACTTTTTAAGTGACTATTTAATTATAATAGATAAATAATTTTTATTATTTAACTCAATTTCCTAGCGCCAAAAATATCTAAATTTTTAATGTTATGGATGATAACAAGGCTTATCCACATAAGACTATGACCATTGAGAGAATATTTTCTTCTACCCTCAGATGTAGAATTTTGATCCGATGAAAATAAGAAACCGGATCAAAGAGTATCCAATCACGGGTAATGAAACATGTCTTTTTCATTTTTGATAGAGCGTGATATTTAGCATTGAATGGTCCAATTTTGAGTTAGGAATCATCAATTTTGGTTTCCTCCCTATTTTATTAAAATATTTATTTTTTCAACTTTTATATGTAATAGTAGTTTTCACCATTATCTTCAATGTTTATTATTAATTATTGCTCTTCATTCATCATTATAAAGGATATGGATAGAGGCTCAACTGATCAATGGCTAAAGAATGTTCCTCTCTATTTTGATATCATTATCATATTCTACATTTCTTCATCTGTTCATCGTCCCAAATTATTTTGGGTGATGGTTTGAAAAAATAATCTAAAATAAATAATAGTATAATCAATAATTGGTGAAATAGTTTAATTCTTTAAAATCATTATTCTGGATTGAGATAGGATGATGTATAGAATACTGATGGAAGAAATAAAAAATCATTAATGTATCAATATAATTGGGATCATTCTGAAAAATAGTGATTATATTGGATGAAATATATCCTTTTTTCAGGCATATTGAATTTTAGATTCATCTAACTATGACAGACTAGGCACAACTAGCCCAAAATCCAAAATCACAAATGAGTGGTAGTTTTTGATGTGATGAATAATATTTGGTCGTGGTGTCCTATAAAGATTTAGTGATGGTGTATCCCCAAAAAGGATGATTATATAAATTGATTGTAAGAAATCTCATCCACATGCATAATGTTCATACGTCACATGCATGATTTCCAAATTACATGTGCATGATTTTAAGATGTCATATAAAGAATATATGTGTGGTTGGAGGATATTCATAGGGTTATTTGCTATTATGGTATATTTCATGTGATTTGGGTTGAAGATAATTGGTGAGAATGAGTGGAATGTAAATGAATAATGGGAAAAGGATAAAATAACCAGGTGTGGGGGGAATCAATCATTAAAATGGAGAGGGGTAGGGGAATGGTCAGTATGTTATCTTTTAAATTCATTTTAGATAAAATATTATTATTATTATTATCATTATTATATTTGTCATTAATCATTTTCATCATAACTCCTAATTATGACATCTGATTGATGCACTATCTATAATAGCATAATCTGGAATTTTAGAGGATCATTTAAATAAAATTTTCAATACATAATTAAATTTCTTGTCTCAGGTCCACAAAAAACAATAGAATAAAATTAATAATAATAATATTAATAATATTATTGTGTAATATTGTATCTAACATATCATCTTCATAAGATTCTAGAAAGATGAAATGTATACAACATTGTGACCCTAATATTGAAGAAAATGTTTTGAGACAAATATCGGGTATTTCATTCAGATTCCAATGTATGGATCATAAAGTTCCATTTATGTCTTCTATGTAAAAATGTGATATTATCACCAGGTATATGGTTTTTCAGATTACGTATCCTATCCGGTGGTTTTCCGTGAACAATGTGATGGTTGCCTTTAGAGTTTTTTATGAGATATGATGTGAGATGTACAATGAATTACAATTATTGTGGTGATGCTAAAAAATGATAGTGATATGTAAGGACCACCACATGATTATTCAAAGTGGAATGCCCTATTGTGTTGGTGTGAGTCATCAATGATAGTAATATAACAACTTGTAGTACCCGAGTACATATCCTCGACATCTGGGTAGAAACCCCTATCAGATAGGCCATAGGTCATTAGTGACTAGAGTCGAACCCCCTATATTTAATATTATATTTTAATTAATTTGAAAAATATATATGAAAAAATATGTTAATAGATATGATTTTGTGTTGGTAATCCTTAAGAGTGATGATCAAATGTATTATATTAAAAAATATTATATAATTTAAATATTGATATGGAGAAACTATATGATAGATATATTAAAAATATAGACACAAATAAAATAAAAACAAAAATAAAGACACTAAAATTGAAAGAATTAAGTAATTTTAAAAAACAAATTGGAAAAAGTTTTTCATTTTTTAATAATATTAGTTTTGATTTGAAATGAATTTTTATTAATTTTATTGAAAAATATTATAACTAAATGATAAACATATTTCAATTGTGTTTGGATTTTCCATTATCCACCATCTTTAATGAGAAACAAATCCATTAATCCTTTATTTATATATTTTCCAAACAACCTCATACACATTGATTCAACATGGAACATTTATCAAAATTAATATAATGATGAACCCATTATGTTTATAAATAATAATTTTAAAATTAATACTGATTATATGTATGTTTAGAAAATAATGAAAACATAATAGTTCATTTTTTTACCAAGCTAATGATGAAAAATTACATCCTTCTAATTTTGGGTACAAAATTTAATGTTCATGAATTTAGTAAGATGAAATGTCTTCTAAGAGTAGAGATTGAGTGAAATGAGTGTTATTAATAATTTTGGATTTATATATTACTGTTTCCATAAATTGTTTTTTTGTTTTTGACCATTGAAATATTTATTAACTATTTTTTTTATTATATTTTTTGTATAGTGGGAAAATTAAAATGTGGTGGGATGGATTGAGTTATATTTTTATATTAATTTACAAGGATTTATATGATAAATTTTCTTATTATATCCTAGTATATAGAAACAATAGCTCGGGGGATGACTAGTCCATTTAAAATCATTCAATAGAATATGATAATTAGGGTCATTAAATACTGTCCAATGTTTATAAAAATATGTAATTAATAAAAATAGATATTTATCTATTGTAGTTCATGAAATATACTTTACTTAGTGAGGATAATAGTATTTAATAGTTTGAAACTTTTTATATGGATTAAGAAAAAAATTATAAAAAATCATACATTTTCACACCTGGTATAGTAACCCCTATCTTTTCAAAGATCCCCAACCAACCTAAGAAGGGTCTGAGATTCAAAAACCGACCATCTAATTATATGGAAGAATAAATTATATGACATATTTTTCAATAGAAACTAATAATGAAACTATTGATTTGAGATATATAAAATAAGAAATGTAATGATGAAATATTGAAGAATATCATGAATGAAAAAGATCAAATGCCATTGAGATTCAATGCACCACCAGATCATAAATCACTTGAGTATTCGATGACCAAAATTTTTAATTCATTCATTATCATTCAAATGGAACATTGCTACATCCCAAAACACTTACGAATTTTACAATTATCTACCTCATTAATTCCCCAAATTGTTTTAGTCAATATTTATTAATCCAGTATCATCGTATCCCTTGATTCACAAAAAAATTTCTAGATGTGAGTCATTAACCCAAAATATCATGGAGAATTTTATTTTCTAATATTATTAATAAATTTGTGGAAAAAAATAAAATTCCAAAAATATATATGTTGTTGTAATTTTAGTTATTTGACTCACACATAGACAGTGCACACATCATTATTACTTGATGGAATAATATCATAATTCTGATAGAAGCATTATTAGAAAATATATATATATATATATACCTGATTATAAAATATTTAAAATAAAATGATTAATCTTAACTTTTACTAGAATTTTAATGAATCTAAAAATATGATTATTGTAAATTCAATTTATATAGTATATGTGTATAATAATATTTTCCCAGAATATAGTAAAAATGTTGTAATTATAACTGATCAAAATATAATCAATAAAAAATTAATTATGATTTTCTCTTCTCAATAATTTAATTAAAAAAATATATAAATTATAATTAATATACGTATATATTTATATATATTAAACTACCTAGAGGGGAAACATAACACCTGGTGGTAGTTAGGTGGTCTCTTTCATCCCAAAATATACCATTGATGATAAATCTACTATTTGAGAAAGATTATCCTATAGATGATATTATATTCAGGTATTATATAAAAATCATTTTCTACCTTTTGTTAATCAACAATTAGGCCATCTATAAAAAATTATGATGTTTTTTGTCATCTCATTCAATATTATATAAATAAATCTAGTGGTGAAAAATAATCGATCATGAATAGTGTTAATGGTATCGTCATATGAACCATGCTAGTCGATATTTTAATGATTTTTAAACTAATAAAACTGTGAATAAGATTGTTTTACCATCTCTCTATGTAGCATCTAATTGTGTGCCAATTAAGGTAATTTTCCACTCATGTTGTGTAATGATCAATCACTATGATAGGCTATCATTGATTGATTTTGTTGGTACATCCATTGCAGAGTAATGGAGCTTCCATTGTGGAGTGAGAGAATGGTGATTTAATTTCACAAGGCTAGAAGATCTACAATCAATACAATGACCTCCTAATAATTCAACAATCCCAACAGGGGATGAGAATGTGATATATGAAAAATTTTATTCATCTCATTAACAAGATTAACCACAACCATTTATTTTAATGGATGAAAATCCATATACAACACAAGTTACATTCAAAAACTATTAATTCCATTTAACATCCACATACATACATGATAAAAAAATAATTTCCAAATATATATACGTGTTAGGATTGTTCACATCAGATCAGTCAATCAATTGAATAATTTATTCAATTAGTGGAGGATCTTCCATGAAATAATGAGCAAGATAAAATATCAGGTAACTCAAGGTGGAAGTCGATGATGCTTGATGGACTTAATAGTTTTCATGAAAAAGATCAGATAACCGATATGTTATTAATGTCTTTGAAATAAACAATTTTTTCATACCCTACTTCATTGAGTCCCATATAAATCTCATAAATAGTTCACCCTACATTATATCAGTGATAGAATTATTTATACATTACGAAACACACATACTAGGGCCTTACGGTTTGAATCCTCCTTTTTGGTCCATTATCTAATACATACAGGTGTTCCATCGGTCCACCCTTCATTAGGATTATACATAGCCTTCTTCATTAGATGATCCCTCAGAGTTATCTTCCATAGAGTTGACCCATGGGTTCCCCAAATATGGTAATGGGCCTGGACCAGATGGGAAGATCAATGACGTATAATATTTTAACTAAGGAGAAAAATAAAACATAATTCAACATAATAAATAAATTTATATGATGTTAGTTTCTATAAGTATAAAAATCAAAAAATTATAATTGCATTACTCACAAAACTAGAAAGATCATATAAAAATACAAAAATAATTTAAATGAAAATGAATGATATCAATTAATCAAGATAATAATAAAAAATCCAGAAAGAAAATAATCACACACTTTATTAAATTGAAAATATATTATCATATAAATTTATAAAATCCCAAATGTTATCTCTAATTTAAAGTTCCATTTTGGAATGTTATCAAAATGGTCAAATAAAGAAGAAACTATTATTCCACTATATATAAAAATCAATACAGGGAAACCAATAACTAAAATCATGAAATTATTTGTAACTATGGTGTTAAAACAATAAAAGGAAGTTTACCACGATATTAATAATTATTTTTCTATTATTCCATTTTTTAATTTAAATTTTTAAAACCTCAAAAAATCTAGTTCTTTAGTAATTTTTCTATATTTGTAATATGTTATAATTTATTACAAAAAATTAACCCTTCAATGATATGATCTCTTAAAAAGTGATTCCTAAATTCTATATACATATTCCTACAAAAAATGTGGGTTATTTAGAAATTTAAATGGAAGATGTGTGGTCACATAATATTTGCATTTAAAATTTTTAAAAAATTAAATAACATTGAGTTTTTTTATCTAGAGGATTTAGAAATATAAATTATCAATATTAGTGTAATTATCCTAAAATATTTAAAGTGAAACTAAAAACATTTTTTATATCTCCATGATATTAAACATTTTACTAATTGGTGACACGTTCCTAATGTACTTTTTCAGTCACATATGTATCCTCCAAAAATATAGTCCAAAAATGATAACAGATTCAAAAAATAATGATTAGAGTATAATAACTAGTTTTAGAAGTTCATTTAATATATTTTTTTATTCATTTACTGAACATTAGATGAATTTATTTAGTATTATATATATTTCTAAAACACAAACACAAAAAACATATTATTAGACCTTGAATCAGTTAAATATTACATGATTCCTATAATTCCACTATATAGTTAATCATTTATAAACATTCCAAATCCATACTCTTCCCTGATGTAATTAGTTATTATTGGGTTTCTCAATGTTATAAAAATATTCAAATTGAATTGAATAACTAAATTATGAATATTTTTTTATTGTGAAAAATACAATCATTTCATTGTAAACATTTAGGTCTGAGGAAAAAAATTTAACTCTTCCATTACTATCATATATTATTTAGTATTCAATGATTTTAAAATATTATTACTAATTATACCATTTATATATTCAAATAAAATATCATCAAGATATATTTTAATAATAAAAATTTCATGGTAGAATTTATTTATAAATTCTTAGCGATCTGCTTTTATTTTATTAGAAAATGTTTATAATAAAAATAACATTATTTTATCATACCATGCTCATAGAACGTTCATTAATATATACAATTACTTATACATTTTAAAAACATGGTTTTTATATTCATAATATTCAATACTATGAGTTTGATTTAAAAATATCTCTTCTGAAATCACACCAATCAAAAAATAACATTTCATATTACTTTCAAATAACATAAAATTCTGAAAACATGAAAAACTAATAAAATAAAAATTTCATATAATATTGAAAATTTAAAACTCAATCATCAAAATAAAGTTCACCTTCAAATAATTTATTGTGGAAAACTAATTATGCTATTGTTATTAACTATATTACTAGAATAATAAATTTTTCTTATCAAAATTCTATTTATATTCAATAGGTAGTTTATCTTTATGTAACTCTACTAAATACTAAAAACTATTAAAATCAAACTAGATATATTCAACGTGTATTTAATTTATCTAGTAATAATCTTCTACGTATTTTATAATATAAATAGGTACAAATTTAGGTGATGATGTATAATTAAACCAAAAAAATTAAAATGATTTTATATTTATTATTAAAAAATATAAATTTGAAATTTAATTTTATAAAAATAAGATCACTCTGTGTTTCCAAATTCACAAGATTACAGAGAGAATATAAATGATCCCCCTCAACTAATCCAATATGATGTTCAATAATATCATCAAAAAAATGGAATTCTGTGAATTATTTGACAGAATTAGTAGATTTTTTAATCTATCTTTCATAATTCTCAATGAATTTTACATGCATAGAATCTTCCAAAAACATAATTATCTATTCATATAATATGTAATATTATTATAGTATTATATTATTCAAGAAATATACTATTATCAGTTTATTAGAAAAAATATTTCAAGACTATCTATAGTATTTAAAATGCAGACACTACCTCCAAAATACTATAACTTTTCATTCTTAGTTTCTATTTTATTGATCAATTAGTAAGTTTTTTTAAAAAGCGTCAAATGTAAAATCTGTTTATGATTTATAATGTAGTGTGAGATGATTCCAAAAATAAGATCAAAAGGTTTATCTCATTAAATTTTATTTTTTTCTTAAATAATTATATTTATTTCGTTTTATAACATTATGTTGTAGTGTTTTATTGGATGAATATTATAGAAATAACAATTATATTCAAAAAATATATAAAATTTTCTATAAAAAGCATGTTACTTTTAATCTTATAATTAAACAAATTAAATGAACTTCTCAATTTTAAATTTCTTATTGATTTAAATAAACTAAATTCATGCTCCAATTTTTTTGGATTAGAAAAGAACCCATTTGAAAAACTAAAATCAACAAATATTTTAATAAAATATCATAATACATAAGATAAATGATATCATGTGACTAAATAAATTATTATGATGTAGTTATTATAATATAGCATTGTTGACAATATTATCAGTTCAAAAAGACATTGTATGACCTTTACCTTTTACAATGGAATCCCAAACAATATTATAACATTAGGTAAATTTTGGATGTTCCAAAACCTATCCATTTTTCCAAAATGTACATTTCATTAATATTATCATGTCCCAAAATTAAATTACAATGATTATGGAATGTTTCTACTACATTTAAAAATTTCCACATTGTGGTGTTAGTTATGAAAATTATATATAATTGACATTTTCTTTTCTTTTGGGATAAAATAAAAAAGTATTATCTTTATATAAAACATTTCTTATCTTCATCAACGACAGCATTAAAATAAACAAAATCTTTTTAAATTATAAATAAATTGAGATTTAATCACTCTATATGTAAAAAATTATATATTATAATATATTTTAATATAAATAATTCTCCAAAACCATTGAACATTCATGTAGATATGTCAACAAAAGTGAAAATTCCTATATTATAATAATTAAAAGATAAAATGATTGAGATGTCACCAATCATGTGAATGGATAAGTCGATATCTATATAACTTTTATATTTGTGATACCTTCAATAGAATTCATATAGAACATATTAAGATGATATTTATTTTCGGCCCCAAACTATTTTTAGTCAAACTATTTTAATAATATATATCTTTTGAAACAATATATATTTAAAAAATTTATTATCAGGTATTTTAGAGGATTTATGTTTGTAATTGATAGAATTGGTGTGGTTATGTGATCGATTAATTCATGACTAAAATTAATATTCATAACAACATTTTAGATTACATATATAGCATTAGATAGTGGAAATATATCCTTTAGTACTTTTAAAAAATGTATTTTGTATATATTATGAATGTTAATATTATACCCAATGTTAGTCTTATATTTCATGGATTACCTCCAAATCAAAATCATATTATATTTTTCTCCGACTTGAATTAAATAGTATGGAGGTTATTTAAATTAAATTATTTACCTTATATAATATTTTTTCTAATTTTGGGTAACATTTATGTAATAAAATAATTTGAAAATTGAACATTATACTAAACTTTTAGGACATTTAGTTTCATTTGTATGCTTCTTATGTTCAATTTTAATAATATCTATATCATAATTAACATATTTTAAAACACTGAGGACTCAATGGATCTTATAGAGTCTACATATGGTATTTCTTACCCCTATTCTTCACCAGGGTTATCTACTACAAGGGTGTTTACTCATATACATTATCCACTAAGAAAGAATGGTATTTACATATAAGGAAATCATACACCATGTAACCCATATATAGAGTGAGTACTATCTTGATGTTTTAGTTCGAGAGGAACTAAAAAAATTCATCTATCTATATCTATGTGGGGATGTACTTGAGACTCCCATTTTCCCATTATATAACAAAATGGATTTCTATAATATTATTCTTAAAATAATAAAGGAATGGACTAAGACAACCGACTATAAGTAAGAGGTCTTGAAATTCATCTCTTTGGTAATCAAGTACCTCGACCCATAAGTGATCTCTTTGTGCCTATACATCAAACAACATTATATATTGGATCTAGAGGCATAAAAACACCATATACATAGTGGCTTGTTCATGTAGTGTCAGAACATGGGAACTAGTCAACTTCTACCTCAACACCTCAAAGACACTCTGGTAGTACCCATTCTAATTAAATGAATTTCTATTCCACATCATGGAATCCTAATTGTTAGTAAATTGGGAAATGTTTTCCAATGATATCCAATAGTATATTGACAAACTAAGAAAATGATTCCCTTCATATGTTAACTTCTGTGGTTCTGAATTGAGAATCACATTAGACATTGACATATCAACAACTATACAATCATTATCAAAAAACAATCTCTAGAATATGAACATCCTGAATCAAAAAATGTAACTTATAGAGATTTCTATATTTTATTGTTTCCCATATTCGGTATTGTATTTTCCTAAAATAGTTTATATAGTCCTCCGTAGATATAGATTATTTGATATTATCATCAAAATAGATAAATATGAAATAGTGCAAGTACATCTAGGATATATTGTTCATAACCTCCATGAAAATTGAATGGGTGTTTTTCACATTGAATGGAATAACCATAAAATCATAATTCTCATAGAGATGTTGGAAATCCATATATATAATGTTTATATTATGAATCCTAAACTAATTTTATCCAGCCTTGTGAAAAATAATGAAAGACCAACACTCACATTATAACTAATTGAAAAGATAGACAATAAATAAAAAGTAATACTAGTTATTGATCAAAACCTGATTCACTTGAATGTAATCAATGTAAATGCACATGAATAGTAAAAATTTCTCCAAAAAAAAAGTCTATTTCCTAGGGGGAAACCATGATTCAACTAAAACATCTTTCTGGTTTGTATTTCAACTAAAATGAAATCTCCCAAAAATGGAATTTTCCATTTAATATGAAACTAGAAATATATTTATGGTATTGGGGTTTAATTAGATGTTGAACCCAATACCACTCCTTGGATAACATCACTGAATAACTTCTCGAAACGAATCAATATAACCCTCCACTACGAGTAGACACTATTTGAAGGTAGATCCTACCACACCAAGGGAAAAAGTACTATTTAATGGATCGTAGGTTGAATCTTACCACTCAAATGAAGAAATCACTAATAAATTATATCCCACTCAAAAATGTAGTATAATATCATTACATATACAAAAAGGAATCAGTATCTATTATAATTAATTTATATCCATGATTTCATATCAAATATCTGGTAGATACCCAAAATGGCATCATAAGGCTTCATCGCAATGATCAATGGGACTCATGAAAAATCACTCCATTGATAAAAACTCACAAAGTAGAAATTTGTGAGATATTTATTAATAACTCCTTGAAGTAACATCCATCACTAATAGATAATCCCAATATTCTATGAAAATGTATACCTCTCTAAAATTGATATATTGATGGCAGACTAACACATAGAGGTGTCCTGGAAAAGAAAATTTCTATGCATATTTGTAATGAAATAATAACGATTTTTAATTTTTTTCCAGTGATAATACCCATGTATTTTATTGGTTTATTAAAATAATTACTGATTTGAATTATAGAATGAAAATGGGCTACAATTTAAAATTTTCTTAATTCTGGAATTTTGATAGATTTTTTCCCCAAGGGTATTTTGGAAATAAAATTTAAAATATTATTTCAATTTGAATGATTCTTTTGTTGAACACTTTATTTATTTTAACCAACATTTTCATTAGAAAATATATTTTATTGGATTGTCTAGAGGTCGAAAAATATTAATTGAACTTTGTAATGATTTTGTGTGGACAATGTGGACCCCACCATAGTAACAGAAGCATTAGTTGGGATATACATCTAAAATTAAGGTTATTCTAACATTATATGAATTTGGACTGAAATACGCAATCTCATAATAAATTTTATTTAGTTTGGATGCTATTAATATGGTAATTTTATTCTAAACCTTGAAGGAAGCTTCCTAGAAATCTCATCCAGAAAAAGTCTTATTCAATGAAAAATCCATATATCCAATACGAGGTTTCCAAATTAGCAATAATTTTAAGGGGATCCCCACAAGAAAATAGGGGACAAAATCCATGAAGGGGTCATGCATAAATATTATATTTAATGGTTCAATAATGCGACAACCTTTAGAGGATATATTGTTCTTATAATAGGACTAGAGCTCCAACCTCTTAAATCATTGCATTCCACTCCACCTCATTTGATGCCCTAAGGACGAGATCTCCACTGAGGGAGGTCAATCGAAAACCTTCCACTTTTTTGATTTTTCATATATATTTAGTTTCCTTTATTTTAGTTTTATTTTCAATTGTAATTTAAATTTTATATTTATTAATATATGCATTTTTTCTCCATCATTCCCAAAATTATTTTTTCTCAATTATTTAATTTTAATTATAAGAAATCTTATTTTTATTACTATCTTTTTTAATATTGATAATTATTTTATTATTATTAGTAACATTTTTATGATTATCATATTATTGTTTTAAATCAATTTTATTTTCTTCCTCTATCCTTATTCAAAAACTACTTTCTTAATAATAATATTATTATTAATTAATTAATATTACTAATAACAATATTAGTATTTTAAGAATCATTATAAATTGTTTATTCTTCTTCTTACCCATCTCAATCCTCTTTGTCTCTCTTTCTATCTATCCCAAATTTTTAACACTTACTCTCTGAAATGAGAGACTAACCCCAAGGGTTGTCCTGTGGGAGATCAAGGAGTTCTTTCATTTTTTCTATTGGTTATTTTAGCATTGTGGATGATTTGAGTAGCATGATTGGGTGATGATAATTTCCCTGAGGTGGTGACAACCCCTAATGGAATGTAACATAAAATATTACTATTCTAGATAAGAATAGGAATAAAAATGTGTGATTTAATGTCTATATTACCAAAATTAAATCAACATATAAAGAAAAATAACCATTGAACCTATGACTGAAATCAAAGTCCATGTCCATTATTAATTAACTCATTCTATTTTCATATGATGATATTTTTTATTTTCATATCATTAGAAAATTAATCAAAAACACAAAAAAAATGGTATCAAATTCATTTAAAAAAACCACAAAAAGTTATAGTTTATGTGATATAGAAGAGGTAAGAGAACCACACAAAAAGTGTCTTCAAGACGGATGACCTAGGTCAGCCATCTTGTTACAATAAGAAAAATATAACTTCTTTTTACCGTTCCACATGACTAGCATGCCTCAAAACTATCACCATTGTCGGGGAGCCAATCATTTATTCATTTAATTTTTTTATTTTCAAATCTTAGGTAGATTTTATTTCTTTTAAAAAACTAATTAATGAATTACTTACTATATTCAAAATCAAATTCATATGAATTTATAATTTAATAACAAGTGCATCAAAAAAAATTAAGATAAATATTTTTGAAGAGATAATGTGCATGAAAATAGAGAATGAATTGAACAACTAACAAGAGACACAACCCCTAAGGATTGACTATGGGGAGGTCAAAGAGTTTATGAATTTTATTTAATATTTATTTATTTTTTGTATATTTTAGTGTCATGCATGAGTTAGGAGAATATCCCTGGTGTGGTAACAACCCCTAATGACATGTCAAATAATCTATTTTTATTATCGAATAGAATAGCGATTCAAACATGAGATTTCATTTTTGGATTATCAAACTCAAATAAACATATACAGGAAAATAATTATTGAACCTAATATGAACACAAATCCAAGTATTTTCTTCATTAACTCATTTTGTTTTGATTACAAGATAGTTTAATTTCCATTTAATTGGAAAATTTAACCAAACACAAAAAAAATCATCAATTTCATTTAAAAAATAAAAAAAAAAGAAATTGTTTAGGTGATAGAGATGAAGTAAATAAACCCCACTGAAATGTTCTTCAAAAGAGATGGCCTTGGTCTGCAACTGTTCTACACTGGGAATAATGTAGTTTCTTTTATCCACAACCTATGAAAAAGAATCATAAAAACTGTTGTCATTTCTGAGGAGAATGATTAATTCTTCATGACTAGGACCTATCACAATGAACTACTTAATTTTCATCCTGAGATAGAGATAACATTGTTTTCTGGGATTACGCATGTCAATCCGGAATAATTTTTTGAGGATATAAGATTAGAACACCGAAGAAGCCAATCAGAACAACAAATAATGTCACATGACCCACAATAAACCATGTGGAACCGTTATTACCACCCCAATTTTCTGACCAATAAAATAATTTAACCATTCATGAACAAAAATATGATTTTGTGTTATGAGTTAACATGATTAATGGGATACCCAAATTCAATTGTCATATACGTGGGGATTCCAACAAAAAAATTCATGAATTCAACTATGTGTTTTCAAACATCAAACACAGAGGAGTAGAGGATGGGCATGTCAAGCGGAAGGCATTACCTTATTTGGATAAGGGAGAATCCAAGGATTGGTTATATACCTTATAACTCGGAGGGATTCGTGATTGGGATGATATCTACAGATGTTTCATGCAATTTTTATTCATAGCCACCTAGTGAATAACACTTTGGAAGTAGATATACCACATTCGATAATCTAATGGTGGGACACCTTATGATTATTATGAATGATTCATGAAGATCATTTCAAGATGAACATGCCAAAGAGTTGAGGAGAACCACTTCATATTCTCTTTCTTCCTAGGAATAATGGAAAATGACAGTAACCTTTTGGATGCATCCTCTAGAAGGGATTTTTTTGAAAATTGACCCATATAATCCTGAAACCTACTTTTTAAGATAACCAAAAATTCAAAACTCTTCGAAACAAGAACCTTTGGTACAAGAGGTATACAGGAGGTATGGAATTCTGACTCATCACTTCATCTTACAACACAAAGTCAAGAACTAACAGGCCTTGTGAATCAAATGGATGTTACAAAAGTGAGTCATAATAAATCTCTTCCTCATGGATGTGTATTATGTTCATCACCCAATAAATGTAGAAATAAATGATCTATGATATAGGATACATAGAGTTGTCCAACTACATTCTAGCAATGAAAATTCCCAAAAAATAAACAATGCAGAAAATGTAAACCCGACATGAATACTGACGACAATAGAACCAGGCCATAACACCTTTTAAACATAAATTTCAGAAATATACACCATACAAGAATCTCTTGTAGCAACAACAAACATTTCACATAATACGATTCCAATGAAATAATTTTGGACAGCCTCCAACAAGTTCTGAGAGTTACCACGAAGGAACATAGATTGAAGAGCCGATGGAAAAAATGAAAAGTTTGTATAAAATGTTTTATAGACTTCTGGATCTTCTAAGAAAGAATCAAGTAAAAATCTTATCCCAAATTGTCACAAATACAATGAATAATGTTAGTCTAATCATGAATCAAAGCGGTAAGTAGCTTTAACCAGCTAATCCAATTATGTTCTACTATTCCAATAACAAACTAAAGATAAACTCATCCACCCAATCTATAAGTATTAAAATAAGTTGAAAATGAATCAAAGTAAGAAAAGAGGCAACAAGGTACCATAGGATTCAGCACTAGCTGAGTCATCAAGGGATGAAGATGAACAACTTCAGAGAGATATCCATGAATCCTTTAAACAATTTGATATCAGCCTTCACTTTCTAGAGGATGTATTCCAAATAAATAAATATATAGTGTTTTGGAGGAAATATGAACAAAAAACAAAAGGCTTTTGAGGATGAAAATCTCAATTTTGTAATGAGTTTCTCAACTGTTTCCACCCCTCCATTACCAAAAAAAATCAACTCCTGGGGAAATTCTCTATTCTATTGACAATGGATTCATTATATTTTTCTGATGATTTTTTTGACCTTGCTGCATCCATATATGTAATATCTAATTATGTATTAAAATTTAAAAAAAATATGTGATCATAATACCAAAATATTGGTTATCAAAAACATAAATGGATTCACTGTTTTTCTAGATGTACTATTAAAATATGTTTAAGTAATAAATAGAGAACTCATTTTTTCAGCAGACATTTACGTACTAAACATGGAGGTGGAAAATGAACTAATAAATTCACCAATAATTTTCAGATGACCAATCCAGAAAATGATAAATGCATTCATCAATGTACATGAAAGAACCCTGGCCATGGAACTAAGAGATATCAAGATCATCTTCAGTGTCCATGAATCAAAAATAAACCGGTCAAACAACTACTCTATATTTTCAACATCCCATGAAGAAGGTAATGACACCATTAAAGATCTAGGTATGTATTGTAAATATTTTTCATGATGAGACCAAAAATGGATTTTTATAGTGTTGGGAAAAAGAGAAAATTTCAATTATATGATTTGGAAAATATTGTAAGAGAATATTTAGAAAATTTTGGGATTTAAAATAAGTAACTTCTATGTAACATGGTAAAAAAATTCAACTAAAGACTCTTCAACCTGTGGAACAAATTCTACTCCCCAATTCTAGATTGGAGCTAACACCTGGAATTATTTTTACTAGGATGGAAGGTCATTTTCCTGTTATTAATTTATATTATTTTGATTCCATTCATGTTGAAAAAAAAGTGGAATCTCAGACATTGTAAATGGGAAAAGTCTAAAGAAATTTAATGGATGTTTACCGCAAAAACAAATGGGGGAGGTCAATCTTCTCCAACCCATGTATATGTTTCTTCACATGTGGTGACCTCAATCCAACGATAGTAAACAAAGTCACTTCCTCAAATAAACCCTTGTATAAATGTTTTCATAGGATCTAGGCCTCAATTACCTCTTACATCACAATTTTTTCCTTTAATGTAATGGTTCATAAACTGGTATGAGTGGTTTTAATTTTTCCAGACCATCAATGAATGGAACCACAAAGCAAAACCAAGAGTATTATGATGATGAATAAAATATTTATGTCTAAAGGGATTTCATATTTTATGATTATCACTTAAATTCACTATATTCTTTTCAACATATTGTGTTAAGCATTAACGGTAAAATTGCATGCCAACATTTGAATTTATTCCTTACTTGATTGAACTAGGAGACACGATTTTCATAAGAATCATCTGATTCAATATTTTAGATTTTAATGATGAAATGATTAAATGGGTAAAATTTAAAACTAAAATTTTAAAAATACTCTTGTATATTAAAATGGGGACTCATGATTTTAAGGAAATAATTGATTCATGTAAATGAAATTTGCATACCATTTTTTTCATATTTAGAATTTTTTAATTTAATGTGAATTGATTTGTTATTATTAATAATGACTTATGTAATATTTCCAATTCATATGTCCCATTCCCGAGATGATTTCAAGACCTAGTATGTCCTATTTTATCGTTACCATATTTTTTGACTGATTTTGGTACATGTAACCTGCCATAACATTTATTAAAAAATTTCAAAGCTACGAATTGAAAAAGAACATTTAAAATGATTGGGAATCATTTAAAAAAGCTTTATCGTTAAATTCCTCCTTTATATAAATCCTTCAATGGCCCATAAATACTATGAATTACCTTTAATGGGAAGATCCATGTATGAAACCATTTTATCCATTCTTGTCACATTCTTGGTATTTTCATGATATTTTAATGTTGACGTGTGGCGGTAAACAGAATCCTGGTGTAAGGGATGACATACATTGTAAGGAATATGTCATGGGGTTTAATATTTTATAATGATTAAGGTCATTTCATTCAGTCATTTTATTATATATTAATTTCCCCTTCAGAATAAAAAATGACCTAATGACAGAGAAACAAAAAATGTGAAAAATGGGATGTGATTTTGGAAAAAAATCACCATTTTCTTAGCTGATGATCTCTTCATCATACGGGGATAGGTGATGGAAACGATTTTTAATATAAAATTAGATTTTGAAAAAAAGGAAAAAATATAATGAATTAAAACACACTCACATATATATATATATATATATATATATTCTAGGGGTGAAAAAATCATTCATCACGCATTACATTGATCACGACCTTCACATTTAGTTTTGGAAACGTGGGTATTACTATATTGAATTAGAGAATTTAATTCCATGTTTAATTTTGATATCCTGAATTTTAATTAAGATATTTTCATCCTCATTGAGACTTATGTTTTAAAACATCAAATCCCACCAACCATAAGCCTTAGTGGCATTTTATCCTTTTTTGAATGTCCTCATTATTTTATGTGTTTTTTGTCTTCATAACAGGATAATTTATTTAATTTGAAAGCCTATTGATAAGAACCATGTTCTCCTGATATGAGAATAACTATACATGAATTGTATCAAGATAGATGAATGAAAATATTCAGGAAAGGTAAATCAGGACATAGAATGTATAGTTATAATGAATTGAGGTGCATTAATAAATGAATAAAAAAGTTCTATTCATTTTCAGAGGGAAAAAATAAAAAAATTAATTTCACCTTTCATTGAAAAATGAGAAATTAAAATGATATTTTATGTGTATTTTTGAATGTTTTATTTGACATTTAAATTTTTTTTTGTTTTATTACTTTATAATTTAAATATTTGTAGTATTGGTGTGCCTTGATTTCCATGTTGAGATTTTATGCTTGAGGAAAAGCGTGGTTTATGTGTGGTTGTATTTGAAAGAAAAATTTTATGTGAATAATTTTAATCAAATAAGGAATACCTTTAATTTTTTTAATGATAAAACAAAATTATTTTCTTTTTTTATTAAAATAATGGGTATTTTGAATTATCAAATTAAAATGGGCTAAAATTTGAAAAGTGATTAATTATATATTTTTGACAGATTTTTATCACAAGGTTATTTTTGACATAAAATTTATTATATTAATCCAATTTGAATGATTATTTTTTGTGAATCCTTGATTTATTTTGTTCAAATTTTTCTTCTCGAAAAAAAGTTGATTCGGTTATCTTAAGGACTAAATAATTAATTTAATTTGGAAATGCTGCTGAGTCAATAGTCTGGGCCCCACTGTAGTAGTGCAAGCATAAATAAGGTTGTACACCATCAATTGAGGCTATTCCACCTGTATGTGAATGATTATTCATACATGAATTTAAATAATAAATTCCATGGAGGATGGAATCCATTATTGTGGAAATTGAATGATATTCATTGAAGGAAGCTTCCTGGAAATCGCATCCAAAGATAGAAATATTCAATGAAAAATCCATAAGTCATACATCAAGTGGAAAAATGAGATTCCATTTTTAGGCCATAAACACATGAAAATAGGTAACAACCTTAAAGAAGGGGACCACAACTAAATCATAATTGTAATTGGACCAAAATGTGGGAACTTTTGGAGGACAAATTCTCCCTATAAATGGAAAAGAGATCATACCTCTCAAATCATTCCATTACACACCACCTCATTCGAGGCACCAATGAGGATATCTCTACCGAGGGAGGATAGCCACAAATATTCCCATTTTCAAATTTTTCATTTTTTCCATTTCATTTTTTTTGGTTTATATACAATTTTCATTTAAATTTTTGTTTTATTAATCCATGATTTTGTGTTTCTCCATCAGACCCACAATTCTCTTTTCTCAATTATCTTATTTTAGAAATATGTTTTATTATAAACATTATTAAAAATATTAATAGTAATATAATTATTAATACATTAATTATTATTATCATTATTATAATCATCACATTCTTATTTTAAAAATATTTTATTTTATACCTTTATCCATTTTCAATATCTATTCTCTTAATTATTATAAAAATATTCTTATTTAATATTAATAGGAAATATATTATTATTTTATCAATCATTATAAAAGATATATTTCTCTCACTCTCTTGACTCTCTCTCTCTATCTCCTCACATTCATCTACCATTGTGACCACTTACTCTCAAAAATGACATACTGACCCCAAGGCTTGGCTCTAGGGGAGGTCAAGGAGTTCAAGTCTTTCCTTAAATGTTTATTTTATGATTGTGGTATATTTGAGTATCAACATTGGGTAAGGATAACTTCCCTCATGTGGTGATGGCCCTCAATGACATTTAACTTAATCTATTTCAATTTTCAAATGAATAGTGATTCAAACATGATAGTTCATGTTTTGGATTATCAAACTAAAATAAACATTTAATGGAAATTTTGATTAAACTAAAGACAAAACCCCAAAACCATATACTTTCTTCATTAAATCCTTTTTTTGTTGCATGATTTTATATATTTTCATATCATTTGATAATTAATAAAAAAAATCATTTAATTCAATTAAAAAAACTGTAAAAAGATTTAGATTAGGTGACATAGAAGATATAAGTGAACCACACTGAACTGCTCCTCAAGATTGTTAGCCCTGCTCAGCCACTATGTCTCCCAAGGAAAAAAACTATTTTTGTCCACACCCCGTGATAGGATTAGGTCATGTCCACATGTAGTGGTGGTTATTTAGAGAAGAAACATATAATTCCTAAAATCACCTCATTAAAATCCTTATTAATAATTCCATGGTCATAAACAAACCAATCCATCGAACTCGATCGCTCTAAGAATAATAGGGTAACCTAATGATGGTGGTGGGAATTTTTCGTATTATCATCCTCGACATAAATAACCTCACATTAGGGAATAACCTAGAACTAAATGTAAACATCCTCAACAGGGTTTATCTTAAACATAGATATGGTATTCTTTCTCAGGAAACTACCTCTATTACAATGGTATATGAACATTACTACCACTAAGAATAGAACAAAAATTTATGAAATCATAGGTAATATAATCCCCTTATTTCCTCAAAATTATATATTATTGGTTAGAGATTCAATAAGGATTATTTTCATGATTTTATTCCATTTAAAATGGGGTAGATATATTTACGTATTTTATAAACAAGGTGGTTCTTTGAAAAAATTTATCAATTGAGGTATGAATACAATTAGTAATCTAATGAATTAAAGTGAAAAATTCCCCCCATGGATCATATTCTACTAAATATAAAAATACAGATGTTATGAGAGGATTTCAGTAATTTATTCTAATTCATTCTAATGCTAGATCATTATAAAGTGAAAACCCATTAGAAAGTTAATGATAAAAGTCTTATACTGAATCATACATTTATAAATTCATCTCATGTAACATTGAATTTCTTATTAGATATCTGGTTTTAATTTTATATAATATTACCAAAAAACTCATTTCAACTATATTATATAATTATTTTAAATATATATATATATATATATAATGAAACAAATAAATTAATTTTTACAGAATCCTTTGGATTAATAGTCCCTGTTTTCAAACTATAATTTATTTCTTAAGATATAAATGATTTGTGAAGCTCTCCACTCGGGTGTAACAAACATGTGTGTCTCCACATTAATGCAAGCTAATTGACTTCATTGTACCCAACATTTCGGAATCCCAATTTAGGTATACATTCACAACATTATAATAAATGTATACTCCTTTATAAAAATAAGATTATTAGATATCGTCCAACCTTCAACAAATTCCCCCTAGGAATTACTCACATTGTCAAGGTCTCCATCAAAAATTATGATGTGTTTATGAAACTCATCCCTTGATCCATCTCTTCGTGGGAACTAGATAATTATTCACCTTATATCTGGACATTCCAATTGGACTTGATTGGGTATCATCCTTCTTCTAGGGGAGTAGTCTTGTTGGGCATCACAACAATGTCTGGATGCTGGGATAATGGAATGAATTCATTTATTCCCATAAAAGGAATTCTCAAGGGAACAATAACTGTATAATATCACATCATTTATGATGTATCTTATGTCATATTCATGTATTTCAAGCCATTCATTCGTCAAACAATGTTCAAATCAGGGTAGGCTTCATGTTTAATCTTTCACATAGACAGAGAGAAAGGGGTTTATCAGGATACCCGATAGAGTCAGAGGAATTTAGTACACCCATAGGTAGGTTCACCTTGAATTATTCCAAGAGAGATGGATAATAACACCCAATGAGATAGGAACTAGGGTTGTGTGTCCCATAAAAGGAATATTTCACTCCATGACGATGTGCATCCCATCGATTAAGGCACGATGGTTTACTAGATGGATGGGTCAGAATGCCCGATGTGAGAGGACCCAGTGTGGCATGTCCATAAAAGGATGATGTCACACTGTGAAGGATAATATGGATGCTTCTTGAGGTGGATCCAAAATACTGGAACCGTATGGGAGGGGAACCAATATTTTCTATATAGATGGGTCAGAACTGCTAATGAGAGCAGACCCGGGTTTTGTGTACGATAATGGAAAGATCCCACACCATGAAGGATGATCAAGACATCGTTGGAGGTGGATCAGAAATGGAGTGCCGCTAATAGGGGGTATACGTTTTACCAATAGTCTATATTGAAACTAATGGATTCTTCGTACGTACCCTATTTAGAAGACAATGATAAAACACACATTGATCGATTCAGTATGGTGTGGGGATTAAACAATGTTATCTTCACTTCATAATTGGATAACTCTTGGATGGATAATGAGTGAGGTGGGGATTACACATGGTTAACTTCATAGGTGCTTCAAGGAGAAGCGAATATGTGGATGGGGCTTACATATAGGAATAACATAAATGGACGTCATGATTTTAATGGGATGTGGGTGACCTAGTATAATTAATATGGTTATGGGTAAATGGTTGAGATGGAATGGATGGAGTTGATAAATTGTAAAGGGTGTTGGTATTTAATGTTATAGTGGTTTCATATATATCCCAATTGGTTGGGAATGAAACTCCATGTAGTTATGAACAGTTTGGGCTTAAACCAATGAAGGGGGCATGGGTACCGCTATACAGAGGAAATGGTGTGGATGGGACTTATGAATGGGAAATGTATTCGTGCCTCTATTGAGTGAAAATGTTGGGGATGGGGTTTATGTTTAGGAACATCCTTTGTGTCTCTATGGGGATGTAATGGTGTAGATGCAACTTATGTGTAGTATCATAATAAATGATGTAATGGAGTCACAATGGTGTGGATGGGGAATATATTTATGATCTTCAAATAATGTAATCCCCATGAGTGGAGATTAGGGAATCTCAAGTGAGTTGCATGATGTAGTAGTTTAGTTTAACATCATGTGATTGGATGAGGTGTATGGAGATTACATCATGAGGGATGCTCGTTAAGGCCTCCCCATGTCAGGTCAGGTGGGTATACCAACTTCTTGGGGGGGGTCAAATTATATAATTGGGGCTAACACCTGAGATGGAGGCACATAGTTATTCTCTGGTGTTCACCTCATGATTAGGGATAGAGAAATTTTATTCTTGGAACATAAGGCATACATTCTTTATCATAGGAGTTATCCAATTATTGATTGATAGGGTATGCTACAGTTGAAAGTCACGTAGTGAGGGATATTGAAATCTTATTTTTGGAATATAAGGCATATATATTTTGGAGTAAGAGGAATAATATGTTTTTCATATAGGTAATAATATTGTTTATTTCCATGTATACAGAACTATTAGGCATAAGGATCATAGTAATGGATTGTGTGGGATATATGCTAGAGGGGACATTTCTTGTTTAACCTAGATATTTATCCCAAGGATAAGGATTTAGGTGATTCTTTGGTAATGGTTCGATTAATGGAGGTTGGGGAATCATAGATGAGAACCTAAACTCATGACATAGAAATGGACCAATATGAGTAGGTTGAATCATTGAATTTCAAGGACTGGGGAGGTGTATCTTGAGTCGTTTTATTAAAGGGGTGGTTGATGGAGATGCATATGAGTACAAATTATAAAGTCCAAAATCAATCTTAAAACGTTCATGGTGTAACTCTCCTTTTTTCGTGGGTTTCAGTTATGATAGCAAAGGGACTTGATCAGAGAGCCAGGAACGTAGCCCGGTATTGGTCCTGGTTGGGGTTTTAGGTGAATAACCCCCATGGTTTGGACTAGTGTGTGTAAAGGAAAGATCTTTGCAAAGTATAGGTCTTATAGAAGGGTAGGGACTCATAGAGCATACAGTCTCACAAAGGGGATTTATGAAAAGGTGATCTATATGCTTTTAATGAAGTCCTAATTCATGAGCTATGTGCTTTGTGAAGGCTTAATGATTCCAAAATCCCCATGTTCCTCATTATGACTTATTATTGGTTGATGTTCATTGGTTTTCGTGAAGGAAATATCAAAATTTGTTGGAGGCCCTCAAGAACACAAGAAATGTGTTGTCGTGTAGCTAGGAGGATCCAATGAAATGGGTTAATTGATATCATGAGATCGATAATTTGGGGAGTGAGTCTAATACTCATCATTGTCACCTTTTTGAATGGAGGAATTATGGGTATTAATAGTAATTTGGGACTCTTGATGCTCGAAGGCACGTGACAATGAAAAGGGAGTCTCCGAAAATGGTTGTGGGTCTGTAAGACACAAGAAGCCATCCAACTAAGATGCTTGTGTGTTTAAAAATATTTGTTTCCTCAAGAGTGTTACATCAAAGGTTTTAACTAGTGTGAACAGAGATCCACAAATATATCCTCCATGAAAGGGCTACGCAAATGGGCCTTATTAAATATTTTTTCATCTTGACCTCGAACGTCTATAATTTATGATTTGTAACTCCATTCGAGCTCCATGACCAGTAAAATAGAAACTAGTGAAATGAGGTACACTCCTAGATCACTATTATTATCATACAGTTCCTTATTTAGATGTTATTTTCCATTTCCAATGAAAACATTAACTGAGGAACCTCATAGAATTACCTTTTACATTATTTTTCTATATTTATCTTTTGGTGGTATTATTCTATATAAATTGGAGGAGATGTTAATTTATTAGAGACTGTTATAAAATCACTAGGGATCAAAAAAATAATTCACTATATCACTTATTTGATGGAACTAAATCCATTCTTATAACAATGAATAATGTTTTAATTAGATTGTGATTTTGATATTTCAAATATTCAAGGAAATGATAAAGATATGAATAAAGCTCAATGAGTTGGAAAATCTAGTGATATTTTTCATCGTTCCATTGAAAAATAGTCAATAATAGAGATGCATATGGTCTCTCATCAATACATGGAATATATTAATATAATAATTTTCTGATAACAAATGAACATTCAATATTAATTAATTTTTATGTTTCAGGAATCTCAATTGAAGGATCTGGAGGTGGAGGTGTTGTGAGGATTAGTTATCGGTGGAGATACTCTTGATATATGGTCACATGATAGTTAATATTTAGTCCAATTATAGGGATGTTTTATTTTATTGATTTTATATAAGAATATTTTACATGAGTTCCATAAATAACCTTATATAGTACCCCTATTTATTCCAATGTTTATTCAGGCATCGAGGTATTATATATTGTAGTCCAGTATATAGTGTTTGCTGGGGTAGTTTTTAAAATTGAATATTCATATTTCATTAGATGAAAGTTGATCACTATGTTCTAGTAAGATTTATATATCCTATGAATGTGTAGTAGTGAAAATAATATTATTTATTTTTTAGAATTTTAATGGTTTCACATCACTTTATAAGATATATTATTCTATTCGGGTTGTGATGGATATACTAATGGTTTTGGATTATTTCCTAAAAATAAATGTTTTTAGCATGCTAATTAATTATCAATAATTTATTTAATAGTTTTTTTGATATTAAATATATATATATATATAAGTTTTATTATATCATAAAAATGTCTGCACTTCACTTCATTAGAGTGTATGAAATAATTTAGGTTCACTTTGTTATAGTTTTTATAAATAATTGTTTCCATATTTGGATGGGTAAATTTAGAAAATAATCCCACTGTTTGATAACCTAATCATGGAATTTTTCTATAATGACATTGTATCATTGGAAGTGAATTTACCTTTTAAAGTGTTTTCGATAACATATTCTACTAATTATCTTTTATAATTTGACATTTTATGTTGTTGTGAAGATGACTATATATATCACATTTTCACTAGATAGAGGTGGGTGATAAAATAGTAAACGGATCAGTGTTGGTGGTATATGTGACATAGAATTTAAAAATCTATAAAGGATGGATTAAATATATATTGGATTACAATTAATATTTTTCATATTAATGAGGGAGACCATTAATGTTTTTTGTTTTTTATCATGTGTTACTGATGGCTTATCATACCCAAGAATAGTATAGTTTTTAATAGAGTTTTCAATAATTAATAATGATTTTTTACTTTCCAAGGTGATATAGTAAATTATAGATGGGTTATATAGGTTAGAGCATCCACCCATTAAACTGTAACATAATGAAACATTATATGTGATATAGTTTCATAATAGAATTCACGGAGATCACCATGAGGTTTATATAGGTTTGTTTAATATTTTTGATGACATGACATTTATATATTTCTTCCGTAAATTAATAGGATCTAAATAAAATGGTATTTCATGGATTATCCTATCATTGATGAATTTTATAGGGAGACATGTAATTTATTTTGACTATACCTAATAGAGGGATAAAAATGATTCAATATACAAAGTATTTTAAACCATGATTTGTATAAATAAACTAATAGCCTGGATATAAAGATTAAATTTTCATTTTAACCTATTTCTTTTAGATGTAATTTCATCATTTATTATTTTGAAAATATAAATTATCAATTACAAAGGAAAATCATGTTGTTAATACATATCTTTTATTTTTCACTCACTAATTTTATGAGGATAATAATATTATAGTGATATATAATTTAGTGTGCCAAAAAATATAATTTTTATACACACTATTATTTAATAGTTATAGATAATGATAATTCATGTTTAAAATAATTTCATGGAATAAAAGTGAAAAAGAGGGATATTTGAAAAAAAACTGCATCATGTGTACTTTTTTATTCTTTCATGGTTGTTGAAATTTATCTAGTTTCATAATTTTTTTATAATATTAGTTTATTATCAATCCATGATTTATTGAAAAATATTTAATGATCATCTATATTTCATCGAATCATAATTTATATCACTTTTTTAATAGGAATGATGTGGTCTCTCAAAATTTCCTAATATATATATATATATGATAATTTTCCTTGGTGAAGGTATCACCTAATTTTTATCACAATCATAGTTCATTATAATTATTATTTCAATGAATTGATGAGAAATGAAAATATTCAATTTTAATACAATACCTTAGAGAAATCATTGTATTCATACCAATGTAGATTAAACCATGTTGTTATGTAAGCCACATTTATATGGTTCAGTAAGAAAGGATTAATGAAAATTATATAAATCATGATATGAAGTTCTCGAATTTTATATAATTTCTTACAAACCCAAACAAGGTAATGGTTTAGGGTACTACATAATTTTTTTTTATTTATATTTAATTATAAATGTGGTAACCACTCTTCCTTATCAAAAAACTCTCCCCCATTATGGACTTTAGGTTGTAGTGAGGTCGAGTTACGTTTACTTTTGTTCACATTAATGGATTCTTTGGATTCGTCCATTTATGGTATAAGATTTATGAAAACTAAGGTGATATTCGATCTATGAAAAAGTTGTTATAGAATTTTGGAGTTATTTTGGATAAAAAGATAAGAATCATTTACAAAGACTCAAAAAACATGGGGAATTTTTGTTTTAACGTTTCATATTGTTAATAGGATGTTTGAAATGTTGTGGTAATTATAGACAATATCACTTCATAATTCTCTATAGATTGTGTAATATAATACTTGGTGGTTGGATGGGTATTATTTAAAAATGGTTATTACATGAATATTATATGTATATTGCATGCATTTTTAGGCAAATTTCAACAAAAATAGTGAACATTTTAGACTATAATGGGAAAACAATTAAATGTGGATTTTGAAAGATTATATATGATTTAATTTAAGATGTATCAATATGGATTATAGGGAAAAATATTCTACGACTGCATACCATAGTCTATATAGAAACTTTTCATAACAATGGTGTAAAATATTAATTGTTGTGGTTTTTTGGTCATTCTATAAATGAACACTACTAAGAGAATATTACATAATAATATTAGTTCTATCATTATATTTAATTGATTAAAATTAATTTTCATATCCTCTCACAATGTGAAAATAGAGTGACGACTAAAATTAGTCTATAATTTTCCATGGGATGCATGATTTTATTCGAAAATTTTTTAACTATGTAAATAAATTTATAAAAAAATTGATTGATAAAATAGTTATAGAAATCCAAATCCTACAAACATATATATTTTTATAATGATATAAATATATATTCATGAACCCTATTGTAATTTTTTAATTATGTGATACGTTTGTGGACATGTGTGGTTATCAAACAGGATTTTAAAGATATATAGAGATCATAACCACTAATTAAAACTTTTGAATATATAGACATGTGAATATCTTAAATAAGAAAAAGGAATCAACTATAATGAAGAGAGATAAAAAAATTGGAATTATTTTATATTGTAAGATTTTAGGTAGATGTGGATCTCATTGATTGATCTAACAGAATCAGAAGAAATTCATCACGAATCATGATGATGATATATAGTATTAATACACCCATGGTTGGGTATAATTTTTTTCTATAAGTGAGGATAAAAAAATATAGTTTAGTGGAATTTATAAATTATGTCTACTAAATTACTGTTTTATTGAAGTTTGAATTGTTGTATGTCGAGAGGTACAGTAAATCTACTCAGTATCTTATATGTGAAATGTGTAATGAAGAATTTGTTTACATCACAACATAATATGTTTACTTCCATTTAGAAAACCCTGTGAGGATAATCAAATTTAAATTACATTTTATATGTTTTATACATTTTATATTATGTGAGAAATATTTTTGTGTCCCCACAATCCATAAAACGATATCTATATAGTAAAGCATTGGAATTTGACATACAATGATTTACACCTGGGATATCATAACTTTATAGAATCATGTAGTGGTATTAGAAAAAAATTAAAATAGCATTACAATAAATATAATTTTCCTAATTTTAACAAATTTCACCTCTTTAATGTATATATAAAAATTAATAATACTAAGAGAGTTTTTAATATCAATATATATAACCTATAACTATGGGATAATTGAATGAAGACTTGTTTTGATCAAATTTCATGGATGTATATATTGCCCTATTTCATGATAAAATTCCAACTTCCTAAGACAATTTTTTAGTCCAAACACTAGTTATATTACTAGGACATTTGGAGTGCATCCCCATATAAAAGTGGTTATCCACTAGTAGCGTTGGTCAAATGTTTTACCATGTAAAGACTCTACACTCTTATAATTGTGAAATACTATGTATAATTATTTACAAATGTATCATGAGAAATTAGTGATGATAAAAACACCTCATACTCTACAAAATGACTACACAAAAACACACAATTGTATATTCTCATCATCATGAGATCATTCAATAATTACCTCACACAAAGAGGGGAAAATTCCAAAAAGAAATGAAATATTAAATGAAAATTATTGAAAAACTACCATAGTGGAGCCTTGAATCTTCTTATCTCAAAATATATCCAAGATATACAACTCAATAGTGGTATATCAGGACTCCATAAAACCATAATCTCAAAATTGTGAGGTATTCCTGGTTAACCATGTTACATGGTTGCATATAAAATGTTTCAATACCACTCCGTAGGGAACCTCCAATGAGGTTCCACACCTAACCTCAATATTCAATGATTTTTAATTTCACACATACTAGTTAAATTATTGAACTATTATATACTAAAAAATAACAATCATTGATCCTCGTTTGATAATGAAAAACCAAAATATACCCAATCCTACATTATATAATGTCATAGTACTTCTAATATTATCACATAATAATGAACAACAATCACTTTCCAATGGATGACTAAAAAGATAATGTCATAGGTAATCCAGTAGCATCTTTCTCAATATCTGAGTAATTCAATTAAGGCCTATGAAATCCTAATGAATCCTAGACACCAACCGCAAGTGTTACATCCTCTCTCTTGGGTTCCAATAATATAGTCCAAATAAATAATAATCAATAGACCATATGAATACACATATCATGTAGCTTTCATTAGAAGACAAGCATAGAGCCCAACTAGAATGGTTGCATCCCATGTCCCTGATATCAAGGGTCAATTCCATGGTAATACAAATCTATATCACATATGAATATATGGATCATTTAAATGGAATTTCATATAGATATCATGCATTAAGGGAGGATCTACGAAGAATATCCAAGGCATCCCATGTATAAAAATACATATTAGTGGTCATTTCATCCTAATAGAATCATCTAATATAATATATCTTGATAGGGATCTCTATTTTTACCAACCTATCCCATATATCCATATTAAGAATATAATTTTAGGACTAGATTTGGGATAGATGTTGACACCTTCATTCACTGATCCTCATTTTACACACACACTCACTCTAGAGAAAACATGACACTAAATAACCCACCAAGGATACCATATATAATTCACATAATGGAATCCTCATGTGGAATACTAAGTCACATTATTATATCTGGATTGAAAAAATATTACTCAGATGTCACAATGTGCAAATTAATATTAATAATAAATACATGCCTTTGTTGTACTCATAGATAATCTCATATCTGCATCACAAATAGGATATTAGTTCATTCCCATTACTAAAAAAATGTCATATGAGGTAATTAATTACACAAAACATGTCAATAAATCACTATATGTTCAACCTAAAAAATTTAATGACATCATAGTGGAGGTGGAACACTCTCCCCATATTCATGCCACAATCTTGATGTCTCTTGTGTATCTTAGATATTCATTATAGACTTCCTAGGACACTAGATATTAATTAGAAACAAACATAATTTATTAGGTCTCAATGAAAAAAATCTAAAGTATATTGTGTCCACTTGTCAAATTTAAATTTCACCCCTTATGGTTTATACATATCTTGTAACACCATTATAATCAATGACTCATCCATTTGTGGTTGAGGTTTCAATCGAATTCTCATTATTCCCTCATTTCCAGTTGGTCATTGTACAATTCATCTACATATTACATTTTTAATAAAGGATTTACATAAAATAAAATTTTCACTCACTCTTTGTTGAAACAAAAAATAGCACATCCCAAAATCAAATTCATAAGACAAGGGTTAATATTAAAGGGATAATCAACCTCAACCATGGAGTTATCACCATTAATCAATTCGTAAAAACAATCACCCCAAAACATGATTGTCTAATGTCCATCTTGTGGTGGCATGAAAAAATCATCTCAGGATGTCCTTTGTCTATCAATAATATCCCCATCATTCGCATATGATTTCACCATGATCTGGAAAAAATATTCACTATTAACTATTACCTAAACTAAACAGATATAAAATTATAGAAAATACTTGAAAGGAAGAGATATAAAAGATATTATTGTACTATTGATTATTGAATAAACACGCCAAAAATAAAATTCATCAGAAGTAATTTGTCATAGTTTCATGATAATGAAAACTCATTCTCGAAATTCCATGTAGAAATATCCTATCATCCATAACATAAAATTCTGTTGAACACAAATTTTTTTTCATAACCTTCAATTAACTGTAAATTGTCATATACCACTCATGGAAAGAAAAATATGTTTTACCCATGAAATACTTCATGAAATTGAGAAATACCACTACCTCAATTGTTTCTTGGTCAATACCCTTGGTTGACGGCTTGAATATTTTGATTTCGGAACTCATCCCATTGATTCTCAATTCAAAAAAAAAGAAGAAAACCATGAACAAAATTTCACTACATGAATTTATAATTGTGGCTGTGATGGTTTTTAGGAAGAAGTACCCTTTCTAGATTCCCCATTAATTCACGAAATCACCACATTATATTCATTCACAATGTTAATGATAATTTTCATATCGTATATGGAATACCACTATATTTTATAATTATATAGGGGTAAATAATGTCTATGATGTCAACCTGAAACACCTACTCATCCAAGGGGATTCATACCACATCTAAACAAACCTATTTGATATTTACAAACACAGATAATATTCATCTAAATAATTATTTTCAATATTACCCCATAACCATTAAAAATTCCCTAAAACATTCAAAACATGAATATAATCTTAGTTTTACATCCACACCACAACTCCACATCTCAAAAATTGGAATCCGAAATAGTCCATTCCAATTAATCTCTTACTCTCCTATTAATTAATTCATGCTAATTTTTTTTAACCCAATAGAATTTTTATCATGATTATGATGATTATTTCCCATCATGTGGTGGTATATTCATCAAAACCAAGGCCACAACTCATGATCATCCACAAAATATATATGGGGTACTACATAACACCCATATATCCTATGATACCATACCACTATTTAACATATATCATTATCCTTATAGTGATAATCACTAGAACACCCAACTCGTAAAGGCTAATTCTGTCCAACAATGCATCCCATTATTAGAATCTTCTACTAATAAGAAAATAAAAAGGAACAATGTCCCACTCATGGATTGTTCTATCTCAATACAGCCCAATTTATATGAAATCATCAATTCAAATGCGTTTGGATAACCTCTCTCAGTGAAACTCAACAATGACCACCAACCAACTTTCTTAAAATGGATAATCATGATTCTTTATCTCAGTATTGATTCATGAGAATATTCAACACCAGAATATATGTCTAAAAAAAATTTCGGTGTAATTCAATGGTTGGATCTCAATTCAACCAATACCATTGCTATAAAATCACCATAAGTCACACCGCACCACCAGTCGAACTAACCATCAAATCACATCAACCCATATTTAGCCTAATGATGATGCTCAAAACCCATATAATATCAAATATTAATATGAATTCCATTATTTGATAAAGGATTAGATATTCCTAATTCACATTATCACAATCATAAAATTTCTAAACCCACCACCCAACAACAAGAAAACTCATTCCCATTACAATACCCATAGTAGGTCTTACCTCTAGAGCACACACAAATTCATTATTTCCTGTAGTCAAGGGGTATAGTTGTTCCACACCTAAAAATGTGCAAACATGAATTGAAAAATTCCACCCACTCCTAGATCATGGGAAAATCATCCTTTTATTACATTGAAATTAATAATCAATGAGTAGAATACACTCAACATTGTAATGGTCTACTAATTATCATATGGTGTTATAAATAACATTGTTTTGGATGAACCTCAATTAGTTTGACCATGAAACATATTATTATTCTACCAAGAAACACTCATCACAAGTAAAACATGAAAAAACATCATTTATGCTGTCATCACCACCAGAATGTTAACATATATCATCAGAACCCCAAACAACCATACTCATAATGGATTCATTAAAACATACAGCGCTCAACTCAGACATGGATTCATTTTTATTTTCTAAAATATCATCAGATTCAATAGGTTGTATTCTCCCATACCACCCAATAACAGAACAGATCTAATAATCTCATGAATATCTCATCCTAAAATGGTATCAACACACAAACTCCATGAGTAATTTTCTATAAAATAGACGAATAAAACATTTTTATTAATATATATGTTCTCATCTAAATAATCATTGTAATACATGCATGTATAAACAAATATTCACACCACTATCATTTCAATAAAATATATCCAAAGAACCATCAGTACACCGATTTAATATCATAAATTGAACATATGACAATTTATATTGAATGATCACCACCATAGTGAAATTTTTTCAAAATTAGAAGAATCTAATAATGTTATCCTCATTGACTAGAACATGTATTTGAATCACGTAGGTATATGAAATCAACTAGTTATAACACTTGGAAACCTTCCTTTATACTATACAACCTCATGTACTCTTTTTTCACAAATCCCAATGCCCCTTAGTTCCAGTAAAACATACCCCATAATATTTATTTTACCATTTATGTAACCCACTAAATTGATCCACGCATTCTTATGATAAGGGACACATAAAATCATGTCACACAATCTATAATGTTTCCCTAATATAGCACAACTCATCTTAGCAATAATTCTAATATATATCAAATACCAAGTCCCATATAAAAATAGTAGTCTCTATCACCGAACCCATAGTTATTATCTCATATAAATTATAGAGCATGACCTATAGGAAATATCATTTTTAGCATCTCTATCATCACATAACTACTCATGTTCATATCCACCCATTATATTGTTCTCATAAAAATACATACTAGGCATCATATTTCACTTCTTCTACCCACATGTAGAAATAGATTGTCCTCAACCATCCATATATGGAAAAAACACATGATAATAAAAATAATTTATCCACACACACACATATATATATATACATGGATACTTAAATCACTGTCACAATGAAAATCCTACTAGAGTGCTTATTAACACCAGTAAACTACCAATGATACTTACAACTCGTGAATCTCAAGAAAAAATGATCCTCATCTAGCCTCGGTATATGGGAGTATCCCGTCAGGGATCACATTTTAATACCATAAATCCATCAACACATTGCTAATTATTTTTTTTAAATGGTACATTACACAAGGATCTCACTAAGAATGATCAATATGTTTTTCATTCATGAAAAATTAGATATATTCATGATTCCAATGTTATAATGTAAATTTTAAAATACATCCCAAAAAATTTATTAAATCCTTGAAATAATTCATAATATCATTATTTATATAATATGGAAAGGGGAAAATCCAATGTCAGTGGAAATACTCTGATAGGATTATATATAATTGAAGATATACTGAGTAAATTATGAAAAATAAATATGCAATTGTAGATAATAAAAAATATGACATTAAATAAATAAGTGACATTAATGATCTTCTATGGATAATATAAACATAACATTAGATAAATAATAACAATATAATGATTAATGATGTGAATTAATAACTATCTGTATTTATGAAAATGACATCTATTCCGAAACCATGTAATCATGAATGTTACACTCAAGGCCTCTTTATCAAGACTGTATTCCTACTAAATGATTAGTTATAAATTAAATACAAATCTAATTTATCATGTATACATTTTTTTCTCATGTGTCCTATAAATTCATCGAAGGTATATATCTAATTGATCACCACCCATTAATTACATGTCTTATTAATTCCACATATTGTGAATTTTGAATATAATTCATTTTCTTAATGAATTATAAGTCAACAGTTATCCATATTGTATCAGTAACATATAACATCAATATTTCCCATGTTAATTAAATAATTTTCTTATAAGTACCCTTTTATTGAATCGATATAGAGAGACATTATATGGATGAAAAATCATCATAGTTATAGAAATTATTCAAATATCATCCATGATATTTAAAATATTGGGATAGAGGAAAAAATTATGTCCAATGAAAAATGAAGAGTGCCAGATAAAATGATCATAAGAAAGTGTATTCTCTTAAAATAATGTACACTACACTTTCTATGAATAATGATTAAATAACCTTAATACATTAGAAATAAGTTTTTTAGTTAAAACATGATCTTAAAACCGAAAATATATGATATAAATTAAATGTTACTTCGTAGTAAATATTTCAAAGAATAGGTATATAATTTTTTTCTATATTATGTTCATTCATTTAAGAAAATTTTATCATTATTTATGTGATTTAATTATAAATTGAAATTCAACAAATATTATAAATATAATAGCTTTTAATATAACCCTGGAAACCTATAATAGTTTCTTCAATTAAAACTGTATTCATGATTGTATCAATATTTATTGAAGAGATATACACATCTGTATATTTTTTAACGCAATTGGTAAAACGTTCCTCAGTATGAAATTGAGAATAATATTTCTTCTAAATCCTTATATAAATATTCAAAAAAAATTAAACTAATATTAACTTATCTTTTCATAATATTGAAATAATTAGTTTATATATATTAATTATAAAATTTATATGGATAAATGGATTTGGATAGAGATATTAAAATCAATATTTTAAAATAAATTATCTATCATATAACATACATGTTTATTCTTTATCCAAAATGTAAATAAATGGATAAAAAATAAAACCAAAAACATTACTAGTGTAATAAAAAAAATATAAGGGTATTGTTATATTATTATCCTATAATATCTATAAAAAAATTGGAAAATAAATAATCATGAAATAATATATGATTTTAATAAAAATATCTTACCTTCTGTCTATACGTAGTCATACATGATTATAAGGACTGTATAATGATTTTAGTAATATTAAATACATTTTTGGAACATTATTCAATTATATTATGATTTTCATTTCCATCTATAAACATATTAAATCCATTAATTTAAAATTTATATCTTCCATTGACCTTTGGAAGGTTGTTCAATAAATTTTAAAACAATTATGTCAGTATATTTTATTTGGATAAAGGAGTTATATAATCATTACATCATCTCTATAATATTAATAATATCATCAATATAATTTTGACTAATTATATAAAATTTTATATTCATGCATTCATAGTGTTAATAAAAAACCAAACCACATCATTTCATGGAGGTTGTAGTTCACAAGTTTGTATGGTAGACGTTTTCATTTTTTATTTGATTGAATGTTAAGAAGGTAAATTATATCATATATTTCAGAAATCATGACATTTTTATAAATATAATATATATTTAATAAAAATCACCTTTATATCCATCTAATTATTGTGCGTTGAAAATTAATTACAGCTCTATAAGAATACTGAAGGTAGTTTTTACACATAAGTGTTGTTTTCATTTCCGATAGTATTGAAAATAAATGTAAAATTGTTATACCATTACTAAAATTAGATCACATTTTATTGGTGATATGGAATTAATTATGTTAGTATTTCTACAATATATTTTTACGAATTATAAGGAAAATTAATATTGAATTAGTAAGGAACAGTGACTAAATTATATTTGAGATACCTCGTTTAGCATAAACATTATGCCAATTTAGGAAAGACTAAGGATGAGACCAGGAGATCATGAATGATGTTAAAGAATATAATAATGATTTTTGTACATAGTAGAGAATCTATGTTGTTCAATGATTATAAATAAGGGTGAATAATATGTTTCGTTTTAAAAGTTTGGTCATGGAATCAAAAGAAAATAATAAAAAGGAATTTAAATTATCAAATAATATTCATTCGCAATTGGATCAAAATAGTCATAGATTTGTTGATGATAATTGTTTGTTAAAATCATATTCATAAAATGAGGTTTAACCATGTGGTTTTCGTTCTTGTTAAAACCGTATCCATTAATTTTGGACTTTTTAACCCACTTTACACTTAACTATGGATATAAATATTCACCAATGTTATTATTAGTGATGAATGAAATGTAAGATGAAATTAGTAGACAACATTAATTATAATGATTCCCATTATTGAATCCATTTCACATTATCCAAAAAATAATTTTTTTTGAAATTACTTTTAATATATTTTTGATAACCCCAATTAAAGGATTATTTTGAAAAAAAAATTCTAAGCAATAAATATGATTTAGAAGAAAAATAATTTAAAATTAAGAATATAATGGAATTAATTTTAATTTTTTAATAATATTATACTGATTATTATTTATGAAATCCAAACTCAATGGTATCATATAAATTTTTGATTAAAATTAAATAATCAAAACAAGTAATTAAATGTGGAATAAATTTTTTTAAAGCCATGAACTGAACCTGTGAGTCTAGGTTGAAGAGTTTCATAACAAAATCTAGGCCACCCCAAATTCCATAATTTTAATAATTTTAGTGAGGGTCCAAATCTCATTTTAGGGTTTCTATAACATAAGTATCATTTCCTTGCAGAAAAATATTAATAAAGTAAAATAAATCATATTTAATATTATGAAGGTAAGATTTTATCCAATGACACACATTTTGAACTGAAATAATGATATCCAAAAGAGGAAATCCAATAAAAATGTAATTTAATGGTAATTAAATTGAACAAATAAAATTTAGGTATCCTATAAATACGTCCCGATAAAACTCAATCTCCACAGTCAGTGGCATAATAGTCTACCATGGGCATCTATCCCATTCATATATCACAATATATGAATTCATTACATGCAATGAAATTTCCCAGTAGGGTTTGAGTGAGAAACCACAGATGGACACCCATAATTCATACTTACTAAGAAGTGGCCATGTATAATATATGTGATCAATGATAATGATAAATTAGAAACGTAGGATAAAAAATAATATACTGTCTACCCATGTTCTATCATAGATACTATTTACCGAGACATACTTACTTTTATTCCATGATGAAATAATGTTCTAGAAATTTGAAATGATCAAACAATATTCTCATATATAATGACATGTCATGATGTATCCTCAAAAAATAATGTTTGAGTGATACTATGTATGAAAAAGGAAATGAATTCTATAATTATACTCAATACCCTCAAGGAATCAAGTTTCATCTTCCCTACAAGGAAGACTTGATACTACCCCATGTAGGGGCATACCATTATCAAGATCACAAGTCACACACACTCTCCATCAAATGATTAATCATATCATAATTCTTACCTACCATGATATTCCTTGGAAAATCTCCTATGAAATAGAAATTCCCAATATGAGGAAGAGCATAATCATAATATCATAGAATGGACTCATGCAAGTATATTATTATCATAAAATATCATGTAATCACTCAAAATCATGGTCACATCAGCTCAAAAATAATCATGGAATCAAGGATAATGTAAGGGTATCAAGAAAACACACACACACGCAAACAAAAAAATCAATAACATCAGGGAATTAAAACAAAATAGAAATCAAAGATACAAAATTAAATAATGAACTAAATTAACAAGGAAATCAAATCTCAATGTTCTGTATAAACTATAATGTTCATCAAGGAGTGAAGAATAGTAAATTCCACACACCCATGGAAAATAGACCAAAGTACAAGGATATATATCCCATTCTCTAGTTCAATAAGGATATGTTTAGAATGGATTTTCAAGGGAATATAATGTCACAATGTTCATAAGACTATGAAATTCCACTTTTGATCAACCATTGAATCCAATTATGATTTATTTTGAAGTAGAGTTTTACATCACACTAGATTAATTTATTCACAGAAAAAATTAATTCTATTTAAATTATAAATGATGGTATCACGTCAAAAAATGGTCAACAATCCATAATCATTCCAAAAAAGTGTAAAAATAATTCATTATTAGATTCATTGAGATGATTATGTCATAACGATCGTTAATAAAATACATGACCAAAATTATGAAAAAATCAATGAAAAATAGAATCTCCTGCAAGAAATGATGGAATGAGACCTTGGATCATCCCAAGTAGAAATAAATTTTATGAATAACCAATAGTTATATCTTAAAAAATAGATTTCCTCGCATTATGTTTCATTAAATTTCTATAAAGTCAATAGATTCAAGGAATAAATGAGTACAATGAATAAAATAAACAAAAAGGGATTAAAAATTACTTATAACCCCATTCAGGACTCATAAATAAACCTTATGCATTCTCATTATCTTAGGTCATAATCTAAGAATATGGTTGGGAGGTTGGGAAATTTAAAAAATTTCTCAAAGGCAATATGAATTTTACCATGACCTTTCTATATACATAGTGTCTCATGAACAACCAAAGATGAAACAACCTGGAGATGGTGATTTGGGTAAAACTAATCTATCTAATAATTCCCATTGCATCCCCCATGTCAGCATGAGGATACCCAATTTTTTCCATGTCATTCTAGGAAATCATCTAAAATCCATGTATTGGTAATAACATTGATTAACCATTTCTTATATGTATTTTTACAATCCATAAATCACTGCTAGAAAACATGTGTTTGGAATTTACCATTTCAGAACAAAAACAATAAAACCAAAAAATAAAATTTTAGAAGCCTCTCAATGAACCCATGTCTTTACACATGAAGGTATTAACCCTCAAATAAAATGGATAAAATTGAAAAAATAGATTTTCATATTGAATGAATTTTTCTAGTACATTACCCATTAGATAAATATCCTAGATATTATTAATTATTTTTAAAAATAGGATTAGGATCTACCCTGATTTTATTAATAAAACAAATAGAAACTCAATTAAAACTATGATAATGTAGATCCCAATACATTACTAAATGTACTATAGGCACTCATGTCTAAATGAAACATGTAATGGGGGCCAAATTATGGTCTAAATGACGCAATAACTCATTGGCTGACGAACTACCCCTCAAAAAGGAGATGACATAGAGGATTATATGAATGAATGATTCATGAAAAGAAAACATTATACAACTCACCCCCTTCCCCAACCAAATAAATTCCACCAAAAATTATATGCCAATGATGATGTTTCTCCCATTGATAAATTTTCTATATTTTGGTATAAACCAATAATTATACACACCCATGTTTCCCCAATTAGATTATGGAGGAATATATGATGATGATTTCTATCACACCCATTATTAGTTTAATCAACCCACAGAGAATTTCATCAGCGTCCATCACTTCAACTTCAACCAAATTCTCCACAAAATATTATTGAATGCCAATATATAAATCAATGAGGTTTTATTCCCATCCAACTAACTATATTAAAGACTAGATGTTTTGTTTTATCACACCCATCCCCCTTTCTAGGAACCCCATATATTGGAACTTGCATAATATGTTATACCACATAAACAATTCTTCATGAAAAAATACTTATGATTTCACAAATCTTGTATCTGATGAATGGCACATAGGCCTCGTAATATGGATGTAAAAGGAAGTCCCAAAGGCCGATAGGATTATATGAATCCAAAACATTGAGTAATAAGAAAGGTAAAATTATGTTCGTCCTCCCTGTTGACCACAAATGATGAATAAATATATCATCAAAATCATATAATCATGGTTTTTACCTAACAACCCTACAAGCACCATGACAAAAAACGTCACTTCCCAAGGACAATTCAAGGCTGTTGACATTCATTAAAATATGAAATCTATGAATGTCTTAACTTCTTACACTCTCATGATTTCATCCCTAGATGATTACATGCCTCTATATCAACATTTATCCATAGGATTTAATCACTTTCCCTAAATAATGATAATACCAAAACATTCCACTATCACCACCCAATGTATTTCTGACCACTAACCCATCATTTAGAAATTTCAAGAAAATCGGTCAGATTACATGTAAATCACAGGTAAATAATGAATATGAAATTGATCATATTTATTGGTATTTTAAATTAAATATTAAACTAACATTAAAATGGATCCAATGTTAGATGGTGTAACTGATATGAAACAATTGGTTTCATTGAAAACATGTGTTTCACACAATGTTGAGTTATACTGAAAAATAATATAACAATATTATTAATTTAAATGGTAGTTAACGCCTAGCCATTATATTGACATGAATAAATATAACAAACTACAATCTGATTATATATGATTGTTAATTGTTTTTACAATTATCCAATAAATTTTAAAGGCTTAAAATGTGAATGAATCCAATTTTAAGCATAAACACTATGTTATTTTTTGAAAGGTCAACTTACCTCCTTTAGAGTGAGAATCCTTTGTAATTCATGTTTTGTCACTTTTATATGTTATATTTGAAAAATTAAAATTTTTCATTAGAATTTGAACATCAAAATTTACTTTGGGTAAATTTTAGCTATTTTTATGATAAATATCATTTTTAATGAATATTGAAATATACTGTATTTAAATTCAAACCCCCCTTTTACTCAAATTTATTTATATAGTTATAATATTATTTTGATTTTTTTAATGACTAATTGTATTATATTTATACCATTTAATCTAATTTTGGTCACTAGATTTAATTTCACTATTAAATTGATCATAAAAAAATGGAAACCTTATGATAGATATTATTTCATAAAAACTCTATTTTTATTTTGACATCGAGAATTAATCATATAATAAATTCTACCACTTCTGTGTTTTGAATTTGGAAAAATGGACTCCATATTTGGAATCAGGAGGTCCAAATTGTATGAATAGGTAACTCTTATATTTAGATATTATGAATATTTATTTGAAAAAATATTTTATTTACCATGGTTAAAAGGTAAATACATTTACAAGGGTTAAAAAATAATATTATAATAATATTAAACAACCCTAACACATGTCTTAATCCTATTGGTTGATAAATTTCTGACCATGAGAATACTTGGGACTATTATTGGACCCCATGGAGCCTGTAACACCCCGACCCCAGTTGCCCAACATCGGTGCATTATTTTAATACATTGGCATGATTACAAGGAATCATGTCCCGAAAGACTGATCAGTTTAGCATTCTTGGAAACACTAGATACATTCATAATGTTTACATTACATAATAAAAATGAAATCTACAACAACATAGTCTTCATAGTCCACACTCATATCCCCACATACTTTCCCTGCAGTTCATTCATAAATTACTTCTTCACATCCTGGGAAAAATAAAACATTGAAAGGGGTGAGCTGAGATGCTCAGTAAGGATAACAATATAACAGAGACTTTCATAAATAAACATAAACATTTAAGGCAATGTATAACTTAAAAAAAGCCTTTTAAACTTTAACTTCAGCATAATATGTAATAGATAAAATGAAATAATGTCATTTACTTATTCACATGGATATTCTACTAGTCGAATAATCACATGAAATATCAATAACCACTTTCTTAAAGATGGAATGCATAATTCCAGACTATCATAACCATGTAGTCAATGCCTCGTGCCAAAACTACAAATAATATTTTGTCAAGGCCTTGTGACAAGACACTAGTTTGTCTCATGAGACCTACCGATGCTTCGAGGAGCTATAGTGGGCTCCACCCGTCACCTATTAAGTCCAATGCATTCCTCATATGAACAGGTTTAAACATTACATAAACATTCGTACTAAAACATTCATACGAAATGTCAATACTTTCTCCATAAACCATGAATGGTATAAAAATAACACATCCACAATCAAACATATCAGAACTCATTAAATACAGTAAGGAATATTTTATTATAATAAATCAACATCAATCCAAAATAATATCCAGTAAAGGATGCTGACATTGTTGAAAATGATGAGTGAAATTTTTAGAGTGAAATAACATTTTTGTGACAACATTTAATAGTTTCATATTTATATAGGAAGTAATTTAAAATAGATTTTTGAATAAAAGTTTACCATACCACTTTTAAACTTTTGAAAAGAATTATCATTTCAAAACATTCATGTCCATATAAATAAATCCTTAAAACCCATTTTGAAGACATGGACATTAATGAGAATGATTTAGAAGAATAAATATTTAAAACATTTGAAATGATGTTTTAGTAAAAATTACTTTAAAATAATCCATTTGAAAACTCTTTCATAATACATGAACATGGATAATAAATATGTCCCAGTATATACTTACGCAAAACAACCTCGGATAATAATGAGATTGTGAAATTAACCCTTACCAATTTGGTAACATTCGAAACATAAACTCCAACAAAGAACTATCATACAATGAATATGTAAATACACATATATTAAAGTATATTACACAAGTAATACAACTATGGGCAGTACATACACCATACAAAAGGTAATAGTAGCAATATGGCATGAATCTCACGGGAATAAGCAGTGAGATGAAAACCTCTTACCTTGAAATTTTCCTTAGAATATGGTATGTTAACCTCATGTATAATAGTTAAAACATTGTTTTAAATTATACAAGAACCATACACATAATTATGATATCATATATGATCTTCTAATAATGCATTGTTAATAATACTTTAGTATTATCATCGTTTCGGGTGTTAACTTACTCGTTTTCTTTTATATATGCCATGTTTTTTATGGATAGGTCGTATCATACTCATATCTAGAATGATATAATTTCCGTAAATATTATTTTTAATCATCCAATAAAATTTAGACTTGAATGGATAAGATGGGGAATGAATCTCATCGCGTTCGTGGAGACGGTAATCCGTACGTACGCACGAGCGACAATATCATTATTTTGATATTAAAATAATATATAATTGAATGGTATATCATATAGACAGAATCATTATCATGTTATATTTATTATTTACATGAATTATACATCATTATTATACCCATCTAAATAATAGTATCTTTAATAACAATTACACCCCAACGTGTAGACGGTAGGCATTACGTACGCACGTATGGTGACATGTCATTCAAGGGATGGATAGAATAATTAATTTTTTTGTTCCATAATTATAATAACATCACAGTATGAAGAAGGTACTGTATTTATTATTTAAGAATATAAATAACAAATAATGAAGAAGTTTAAGAAGAAAGGAACTTTAAAGAGGGTGGTGAAGACGTTACCTCCTCTTCGGGTTCTTCCATTTGATTTGACCAAAAGGGATCCTTCGGTTGGTTTTATGATAAAACTAAGGACTCAAGGATGAATTGAGGGAAGTTGGGAGGATATTTGGGCAGGTTTTGGCCATAAAAAAGGCATTGATGATGTGAATTAATGAGAAGGGGAGTGCCCTTTTATAAGAGGGTTGAGGGGCTCTTTATAAAAAACATAATGTATTATTTTATAATAAATTCATATTTGGTTTCTAATGGATCCAAAGTGTATTATTCAAAGTATAACTTATGTATGGGTCGATATCCTTTCAACCAATATATTTTAGATAGGTTTTTGTAATTATATTAACCTTATCATTTAGTTTTAACTCTTGGTTAATTAGTTTAACACTTACCACTTCACATTGTATTTTTATAATAAATAGTAAATAAAAATACTATATACATCCAAGAGACCCAAAAGTGGTCCATTAATGAAACAACAGTAATGATATATGTCCTTTTTCTGAACCTTAGATTTTTAGTAATATTATATAAATTAATAATATAATATTTGTTTTAAAAACTCATTTATTTCAATTTTGACAATACTCAATAATTGATTTTTGTTAAAGTCTTAATAACATTATTAAATTGAACCAAATTCATTTAAGAAATAATAACATATCATATTAACCAATTAAATTATTCCATGTCATCAAAACTTTCATATTATATTTATTTTAACATTTATAATACCAATTATTTGATTCGTTCCTTAATAAAGAAAATACTCCATCATTATTGTGTCATATATATTTTTTCTTTTTCAATGTATAAAAATAATAAATAAAATAAAATTATGTTGGAAAGATTTTTCCATTTCTAATGAATATTTATAATCGATAATATAACATATATAACCCTATATAAAAATTGTTTTTCTAAAAGATATAAGCTTTTGTCATTTTTGTATTCACTTTAACATAATTAATATAAAGTATCCCTATCACCTACAAGTGGCTCCATGGGGTCCCAAAATCGACTCAAAGATTCCTATGGTGGGAAAGGTATCCTCAAATAAGTTTGGGACACGTTTTAGGGTAATTTATGATTATTATAATATTATTTTTTAACCCTTATTTACTGGATTTACCCTTTAACTATGGTAAAACAATATTTACCGAAGTTATTATTCAAAATGTCTAAAAATAAAAGTTTCCTATTTAAAAAATTTGGACATCCGGATTCCAAATATGGAATCCATTTTTCCAAATTTAAAACACAGAAGTGGCAGAAATTAATTTAAAATTAATTCCTGCTGTCAAAAGAAATAACGTGTTTTTAAGATATAATAACTATCAAAAGATTGAAACATGTTTAAGTCTGGTTTAATTGTGAAATTATGTCCAATGACCAAAATTGTATTAAATGGTAAAAATATATTCTAAATATACTTTAAAACCTCTAAAATTCATAATTTTTCAATATTAATTATTTCGATTAAAAAAGTTGTTTTTAATTAAAATTTAGTAATTTTCACTATTCATCAAAATATGAATGTTATCCAAAAAGCACCAAAATTTCACCCTAAGATAATTTCATTATTCCAAATCCAAAAATGATGTCCATTTTGATTGATAAAATTTATAAAATTTCTAAAAGTGGTTATTACTATTCATAACGGCTAGTTTGATTGGTTTTGGTGTGTGTTAGAACTCGAAGTTGCGTACAACACACGCTACTGTATTATTCAAAGTGAAGTGTACCGTGGAAGCATGGGGTGTTACATTCTCCCCTCCTTCAAAAAATTTCTTCCTTGTAATTTCAAATTGTTCTTTGAAAATAAAAGGTTAAAAATTGCAGGTATCTTTGTGGGAAAACCCACACCTGAAATTGGGTTAATAAAATTTATTCTTAATAAGTGGAAAAGATAAATGAAAGGATCACCACCAAATTATGATCTCGATTAGGATAACATTGGTGGAAATTAGAGACACGTAATTGGAGGAAAAATGTAAATATTTATAAGGAGTGATTGAGGTCATCAATCACAAACAATTGTAGAATTATGGGCCTCAAAACCACCAATTTATGATGATTTATAGTATCATTGGTTCAACAAAACGTAAGGTATTAGGATAACACATTTTTGGTTTTCAGATCCATTCCCTAAATTTTAATAATTAATTTATTCGTAAAATAAGAGGAAATATATATATGTGTGTGTGTGTATTTATATATACTTGACAAGTAGAGTTTCATCCTTCAACTAATTCCTACTACAAACCCATATTTTACTCTAAAAGATTTAAAATATATATATATATATATATATTATATTTATCCTAATCATATAGGGTTCCCAAAATAATGAATTTATAATTCACATATCAGACCCTTTAAAAAACTACATTATTCAATCCAGGACATCATGTGGGCTAGTGGTAGGTGATACACCCTCGTCGCCCTTCGGTTGTGGGTTCAAGTCGTGCGGCCTTCCCGGACGCGACGGGTTGCTGCCCAACCTCTGGTTTTTCCTTTCATAAAAATCCTAAAATAACCTTTCAAACTAAATCCCTTCCAACCTTTATACTTATCCAAAATACTTCTGTAAACACTGAGTCCAAAATTTATATGAAAGGTAAACATATTGTAGATCCTTTTCCCCCGTAATAGCATGTGAATACATTCATCATGTATTCTTTTAAAACACTGAAACATCCTGAATTACCATAAATCCTTATTGATTACATTCATGCTACCTTATTCCTTATAGAATACTGGATATAATTCATCCATCCAAAAATGTTGTAAACTCCAACAATTATGGAATATATAAATACATAATCAGTTTCAAGTCAGTCAATAATATCCAATATAATTTACCCAAATCGACCATATCTTATTCCAAAATATGTACCTCAATATTAGGACCATATTAAGGTTTGACTTTCCTTCAACCATGTGACTTCCAAAAATATTAACTCTATGTAGCGTCACTCTTCTTAGTACCATAAAATCTCAAATCTTAAATGAAATAGTACGGCAGTAAAATCCTTATTTATTTCCAGTACATCATTGATACAACACTTCAATGAAATAATTACAAAATAAAAACATAATAACACTAGTCATTCCAATTCATCTGTGGTGGTATCATAACTTGATTATTATCCAATAGCATCATTTGTGGCATACTCTGATGATATGGACATCAGTTTGCGTAGTGTCCAAACTCCTTGAAGATGGTGCATTGTACATTTGAAACCTTTTTCATTCCCTTGCAGTCACGTACTTCGTGTCCTTTTTCTCCACACTTATAACATACTCCCATTCCCTTGAAGAATTTTCCAAGGTGATTCTTTCTATAGTAATCACATATGGGAAAATCCTTCTTTACCTTATTCCCTTTATCTGTACTTCTCTCTACCATCCTTTCCTTCTCTAGATTCCCTTCAATGTAATAGGAATCTGATAATTCTTTACTTATCATATCAACACATGATAATATTTCTTCATATGATGATAATATATGGCAGACTATTTCCCTTATAAATTATGACTTAAGACCGTGAAAGATATGATCTTTCTTACTCTTTGGATCATGAATATCGCTAGAGTTCTCATTCCATCTACTGGGCGCCATTTCTAAACAATGGCATAAACTAGATCAGTTTATGAATCAAAATACATAATTACATACTTGTAAAACACTTAACATAAATTGAATAGTTTATGGATATAATACATAATCCTAAAAAAAATCTTTGAGGAAGTATATACTCATAAACCCTTCATAATGGATCATAAATAAAATGAGAATTATCCTATGAAAATCCCCCAGGAGTGTCGTAACCAAGAGTGCAGCAAGGCCCGTTGTCGTGCACCAATTCCTATTCGAGTCTAGCTCAAAGAAGTTTTTTCGGGTTTTACCCCTAGGTAGATCTGTGTCAGAGCTGCCTCTACATGCTCGTATCCAGACAGGGATGCATTGCTCAAAAAACTCACAAAATCTCTACAAAATCAATATTCTAGGAAGTTATTCTCTACTAATCCTCAATGTCTATCTTCGGGCTATGTGCTCTAATCAGAGTTTATCTAAATCTAGCTTCCATGGTTATTGCAAAACTTCCTCTGATACCAACTGTAACGCCCCAATCCCAGTTTCCCAGAGTCGGTGCATTATTTAAAAACATTGGCATGATTAGAAGGAATCATGTCCTGAAGGACCGATAATTTTAGCAGCCTTGGAAACACTAGATACATTAATAAAGTTTACATTACATCATAAAAATGAAAACTATAACAACATAGTCTCCATATTCCACAATGATATCCCCACATACATTCCCTGCAGGTCATTCATAAATTACTTCTTCACATCCTAGGAAAAATATAACATTGAAAGTGGTGAGCTCAGATGCTCAGTAAGGATAACAATATAGCAGAGACTTTCATAAATAAACATAAATATTTAAGGCAACGTATAACTAAAACAAAATCCTTTTAATCTTCAACATTAGCATAATATGGCATAGATAAAATTAAATAATGACATTTACTTATTGACATGGATATTCTACTAGTCGAATAATCACATGCAATATCAATAACCACTTTCATAATGATGGAATGTATAATGCCAGACTATCATAACCATGTAACCAATGCCGTATTCCAAGACAACAAATAAGATTTTGTCAAGGCCTCATGCCAAGACACTAGTTTGTCTCATGAGACCCACCGTTGCATCGAGGAGCAATAGCGGGCTACACCCATCACTTATTAAGTCCAATGCATTCCTCATATGAACTAGTTTAAACATAACATAGACATTCTTATTAAAACTTGCATATAAAATGTCAATACTTTCTCCACAAATGATGAATGGTATAAAAATAATACATCAACAGTTAAACATATCAGAACTCATTCAATACAATAAGGAATATTTTATTATAATAAATCAACCTCAATCAAAAATAATATCCAGTAGAATATGCTGACATTGTTGAAAATGATGAGTAAAATTTTTTGAGAGAAATACCTTTTTGGTAAAATCATTTAAAAGTCATAAATTTATAAAGGAAGTAATTTTAAAGATATTTTTGAATCAAAGTTTCATATAACACTTTGAAACTTTTGAAAAGAATTATCATTTCAAAACATTCATGTCCATATAAATAAATCCTTAAACCCCATTTTGAAGACATGGACATTAATGAGAAAGATTTTAAAGACTAAATATTTAAAACATTTGTAATGATGTTTTAGTAAAAAGTACCTTGAAAGAATACTTTTTAAAACTCTTCCATTAAACATTAACATGGATAATAAATATATCCCAGTAGATACATACGCAAAACAACCTCGGATAATAATGAGATTGTGAAATTAACCCTTACCAATTTGGTAACTTATGTTACATACACCTCATAAAATATGTATTATACAATGAATATGTAAATACACATATATTAAAGTGTATTACACAAGTAATACAATTATGGGTAGTACATACACCAGACAAAAGGTAATAGTGGGAATATGGCATTAATCTCACGGGAATAAGGAGTGAGAGGAAACCCCCTTACCTTGATCTTTTCCTTAGTAAATGGCATGTTAACCTCTTGTATAATAGTAAAAATATTGTTATTAAATTATAAAATAACCATATACATAATTATGATATCATATACGGTCATATAATAATGCATTGTTAATAATAAGTTAGTATTATCGTCGTTTCGGGTGTTAACTTACTCATTTTCTTTTATATAAGCCCTGTTTGTTTTGGATAGGATGTATCGTACTCATATCAAGATTTGTATTAAGTCCTTAAATATTTTTTTTATCATCCAATAAAAAATTTTCTTGAATGGAAATGATGGGGAATGAATCTCATCGCGTTCGTGGAGAAGGTTTTCTGTACGTACGCACGAGCGACAATATCATTATTTTGATATTAAAATAATATATAATTGGATGGTATATAATATATACAGAATCATTATCATGTTATATTTCTTATTTACATGAATTATACATCATTATTATACCCATCAAAATAATAGTATATTGAATAACAATTACACCACTACGTGGAGACGGTAGGCCATACGTACGCACATATGGTGACATGTCATTCAAGGAATTGATAAAATAATGAATTTGTTTGTTTCATAATTATAATAACATCACATTATATAGAAGATACTGGAGTTATTATTTTTGAATGAAAATAACAAAGAAACAAGAAGTTGAAGAAGAAAGGAACATTAAAGTGGTCGGTGAAGACGTTGCCTCTTCTTCAGGTTCTTCCTTTTGATATGATCAAAAGGTCTCCTTAGGTTGGATTTCTGATCAAACTAAGGCCTCTAGGATGAAGTGAGGAATGATGTGAGTATATTTTTGTAGGGTTTGGCCGAGCCAAATGTCTTTGAAGGTGTGAATTAATGAGAAGGGGGAGTGCCCTTTTATAAGAGGTGTGATGGGCTCTTTAAGAAAAAAACATAAAGTGTTATTTTATAATAAAATCATATTCGGTTTCAAATGGATCCAAAGTGGATTATTCAAATTATATGTTGAGGATGGGTCTAAATCCTTTCAACCAATAGATTTTAGACAGGTTTGGGTCATTATATTAACCTTATCTTTTAGATTTAACTCTTGGTTAATTAGTTTAACACTTACCATGTCACATTGTATTTTTATAATATATAGTAAATAAACATAACATATACAACCAAGAAACCCCCCATGTGGTCCATTAATGATACACCAATAATGATATATGTCCTTTTCCCCAACCATATATTTTTAGGAATAGAATATAAATTAATAATATAATATTTGTTTTAAAAAATCATTTATGTCAATGTTGACACTACTCAATAATTGATTTTTGTTAAAGTCTTAACAACATTATTAATTTAAACCAAATTCATTTAAGAAATAATAACATATAATATTAACCAATAAAATTCATTATGTCATAAAAACTTTCATTTTATATTTATTTTAACATTTATAATATCAATTATTTGATTCTTTCCTTAATAAGGAAACTACTGCATTATTATTGTGTTATATATATTTTTTCTTTTTCAATGACTAAAAATTATAAATAAAATACCATTATGTAGGAAATATTTTTGTATTTATAATTAATGTTTATAATCGAAAATATAACATATATAACCCTATGTAAACATTGTTTTTCTAAAAGATATAAGTTTATGTCTTTTTTGTATTCACTTTAACCTAATTAATATAAAGTGTCCCTATCGCCTAGAAGTTGCTCTATGGGGTCCCAAAATCGACACAAAGAAGCCCATGGTCGGAATTTATCCACCAATAAGTTTAGGACACGTTTTAGGGTAATTTATTATCATTATAATATTATTTTTTAACCCTTATTTAAGGGATTTACCCTTTCACCATGGTAAATAAAATATTTACCGAAGTAATTATTCAAAATGTATAAAAATAAAAGTTACCTATTTACACAATTTATAAATCCTGATTTCAAATATGGAATCCATTTTTCCAAATTCAAAACACATAAGTGGTAGAAATTAATTTAAAATTTATTCATGTTGTCAAAACAAAAACCGTGTTTTTAAGATATAATAACTATCAAAAGATTTAAACATTTTTATGTCCGGTTTAGTTGTGAAATTATGTCCAATGAACAAAATTGTATTAAATAGTAAAAATATATTCTAAATATACTTTAAAACCACTCAAATTCATAATTTATCACTATTAATTATTTCGATTAAAAAAGTTGTTTTTAATTAAAATTTAGTAATTTTCACTATTGATCAAAATATGAATGTTATCAGAAAAGCACCAAAATTTCACCCTAAGCTAATTTTGATATTCCGAATCCAAAAATGAAGTTCATTTTAAACGATTAAATTTATAAAATTTTAAAAAGTTGGTATTACTCTTCATAACGGCTAGTTTGATTGGTTGTGGTATGTGTTAGAACTCGAAGTTTCGTACAACACACGCTATTGTATTATTCAAAGTGAAGGGTACCGTGGAAGCTTGGGTGTTATAGAGACACATGGGAGTGATAATAACTCTTACCTCCAATGGCCCAAAGGCCATCATTTTTTATTGATTTTTGATATACCACCATTCAAGGGGTGAGGTGGAACCCTTATATGGCCCGTAGGCATAAGTATCACATGGATCGTAGGCCTTAGAGAAATTCAGTTCTCCAAGGCTTCATACATTCCATACAACCCAGACTAACTACTTGGAACTTATCCTCCCAAGCATCTTCATCGTGAAATAAACACTCCACCTTTGCATGGCTGTTCGGCTAGGCTTTCCCGTGCATACACAGGCTTATCCTGGTGGCAGGTACCATACCTTCTCATTCTTGCAATCTGATTAGATTCTGCAGTGGTGAATGTAATTTGCTCATCCTTTTTCTAATGCTTGTTCCTTGTAGGTTGTATGTTTTGTAACTTCACTAATGGTGGACAGAAGGCCTTGAGGTGGCCCGAAGGCCTTACAAACCTGAAGGCCTGGTTGGCCCGAAGGCCTTTAAGTTACTTGGGGACCAAATCGGTGGCGCGAAGTCCCAAGCGGGGGAATATTCCCGACTGTTACAGTGCCAAACATTACCTACTACAGTAATGAATAGTTCCTGCTACAACACTGCTATAGTATTGATATAGTAACTCGGAATTTGGCCTCCGCCTGGTTTTGATCTCGGGTCTCTTTGATGCACTTAAGGATTCCTCACCAACTGGGTTGAGGCTCATGTGCTGATAATGACACTTTATATTATTTGATTTAAAATAAAGAAAAAACGGAAATCATCATATATGTTTTAGAAATCCATTTTTACATTGGGTTATATATGTTATCTATCCGATTAGAAAAATTAATATGAAAGATTAAAGATTTCATACAGTGTTTAACTCACTAATGATTGATTTAAATAAATCAGATTATAAAAATTAAACTAATATCCAAAACCAGTTCAATTCTTGTTGGATGATTTTATTTTGAACAACAATCATCTTATCTTCAACACTAATTTGTTTTGGTCCTTTATAAATTTAAAATCATTATATAATAAAAATAATATTTTCAAACATTCCTAAACAGCCCCTCCCCACCTTATAAAAGGATGCCACTTATAACCAATTCATCATACTTATGAATACCCTTGTCTCATCCAACCTCTTCCCACATAATCTCCATACATCTCTATCTAACTCTTATAATACTTCCTCTAAGAAGAAGGCAATTAATGTAAACCATTTGTGTCAATCCAAAGGGAGTAACCGTAATTAGGTAACATCTTCTCTTACGTTATTTTTTTTATTTTACTTCTCCAACCCCCTAAACTCTCTTTATACCTTTCATTTATAGAAAAACTAGTATACTCAATAAATTAGGTTTTTTTTTTGAAGGATTCTATATATACATTCACACACCTCCATCTAATGTATATGAAAATAATGTTTTCATGGACGGTGAGCTACTACCTCATGAAACGATAATTGTTCGAATATCTCCAACCACATCTCATGGTGCACATTATAATGGAACTATATTTATATATGATATATATTATGTTTATTTTTTCTCTATGCTTCTGTATTTTTCATTTATTTCATACCTTTGTTTTTTCCATAATTGTTAAATACAACAATTTCATTTGAGGAAGTGCAGACTATTGCCCCCTCAAAGTGACATGACTCGTTTATACCATACATGGAACATATAAATGATAGTAATAATGAAAATACATAATGTACATAAAATATTATACTATAATTGAATAATAATATAGAAATTTTTCTTTTTGTATTCATTCCTATTAAAATTAATAAAATTAAATGGAAGTAGCATTCATGAGTACGTACGTCTTACCGTCTCCATGAAGGGTGAATTTCATTTTCATATATCCAAATTATATGGACTATTTTAAATACAAATATTATGGATATATATGATATATATGATATAAAAATCATGAATATTATTCTATAGATAATGGGTTCTCTACCACAGAGACAATTTATAATTATAACAAGTACATTTTTAACTCAAATTTCGATTATCGACAAAATGTCTGATATGAACTCAAATAATGAACTATTTGTTATAGATAAGTAATAAGTGATATGGAAGGAATAATAAACATTAAGACAATTCTTAATCAATTATAAATTAACTTATGTTTATTATTCAGGAATAAAAAGGAACATACAAGACAAGTCGAACTCGATGTAAGGTGTTTCTAATTTTAATTTTAATTCCATGATATTTCCATTGCTCGCCACTTATTTCATGAATGTGGTGAATTGTTTACTTCTATTATATATATATATATATATATATATTATCATTATTTTCATGGTATTCCGTGATTAATTTAATCGTTATTATCTTTCTGTCATACAACCTGATTGATTACAACAAGGTAAGAGTTTTTCATGTCACTTTTTATTCCCATGAGATTCATGATATATTTTCCATTGTTTCCATTTTTTGTGGTGTATGTGTTGTCCATAATTTTAGTATTTATGTAATATAATATAATTTATGGGTATTTTCATCTTTATTGTATGATCCTTCTTTCATGAGGAGTATGTTTTGTATGTTACAAAATCAGCAAGGGACCCTTTCAGCCTCCCATTCTAGTCAAAGACTACTTTTAGGTATTTAAATTTCAATTGTCATTGGATGGGATTTGTTATTAAATATCCTTATTTTTGTATATTTTATTTACATTTCATTAGAGATCCTTTTTCTCTTATCAACCCATTTTATGGATTTTTAATTGATGCTTGTAGACTACCAAATTTTCATAAGGGAACTTTTTAACCCAATTTTCATTCTTTGTGTTAATTTTATACTTCTTGATTATGTCAGGATATGATCATGTGTCAAGTAACTATTTATTTATTTGTGTAATAATTTCCACTCCTCTTTGTGTGGATATAATTTGGATACACATAATCACTCCATTGATAATTTCTCAAGACATTTTTATGAAATTAATAAGGGTAATCTTAACTCAATTTTGATTCATTGAGTTAAACATCCAAGTCATTGGTATTTTTAAAGAACATGTGTCAATGTCCTATATTTTATTTACACTGAATATCTAATCATATTGACTTTATTTATATATTTCACACATAGTTATTTAATTGTTTATTCTTACTCTAAGGATATCATTATTATAAGGTATTTCTTCAAAATTTGCATTCCCTTGAGACTTTGTTGTTGTTGTGCACCAATTAAAATTTATACTGTGTATATACTGTCCTATGGAATATTATTTCACGAATCCCATTATTCTATTGATATTATATCTTTTTTATTAAAATTTATTCATCAATTATTTGATTTGAAGCATCTCTAATTTATTTAGGAACTCCTCAACTAAAATATTCTTTTTAAAGATGTATTCTTAAAAATATTCTCATTAATGTTCATGTTTTTAAAATTATTATAAGTATTTATTTATAAGGACAATATTGTTTTAAAATGTTAACACATTTAAAATTTTCAAAGTGGTTTAAGAGACATTAATTCAAAAATATCTTTATTAAATGTTTTAAATGTCTTTAAAAAATAGTTTTGATAAAGAATTGATTACGTCAATATCTTGAAATGATATATTTTTATTTCATTGTGAAAATTTTGTATTTACATCAGTCTTTTTTCATGTGTTATTATTCATAATAATAAATTGAAATTTGATGGGTGGTTACGTGATAAACCCAATGACGAGTGGTTCCCAGATAATCCAGGACAGGTGGTTACATTATAACATAAAATGAATTGGGTATAGATGTCGGCCATATGGCTTTTCCATTTAGTGACATGTGTGGAAGAAAACGGTATGGTTATTTGATTTACTTAATATTTTGTCTCAACTTACTTATATATTTATTCTGTACTCCCTCTGTGTTTTATAGTAGTATTTATGTTACCAATGGGTAAGCAATGATATTTTATTTAGTGAAAATTATTTACTACTTCATAAAGGTGAAATGTATTACTTATTAGAATGTATTCATTATTTAGAAGTTAATTTTAAAAAACTAATATTTTTCCTTATTTGTGTATCCCTTTCTGAGCTTTTTTCCTCATCCCATGTTTTTGAAATGTTTTTCACATGACATAAAGTGGAATATGGTCAAGGATGTGATCAAGGAAAATACATACTATCTAAAACATGGAACTACACATGTTTCTTTTTAAGAGTATTTCTTTTATGAAGAATATAGATACTAAGTAGTATTGTCTACTTGTAATATTCAATTTGATATGTAATAGTTATGGCCAAATTTTGTAAAACTCAAAACCTGGAAAATCCTCTAAGTAGATTCATTATTTAACTAAATATTATATAATTTTTTAAGGTTGTGGCCTTATAGTTGGTATCAATGGTAGATTTAGACAACATTAGGTATTATGAGTTTTCGTTAAATAGATGGTTAGTCCATATGTCTTTTTTTATAGTTAAAACCTTGTTTTATAAATTTTTTAGATCATGGAATGTTTGTTACAAATGGAAAGATGATGATCTCAAACGGAATTTCTATCTCTACTGGATAACAGGCTTGCAATAATTATTAAAAGTCATTTTTTGATGATTGTGAAACTTTTTCTAGAATACAAATCACTTGTAAGAAATTGTTTGAGATATCGAACACCTCCATAATACCTCGATATCATCGTGGATCATGGGTTGTATTTGATAAAATACTATTTTAACTATATTTTCATATTTTATAAAAAGGTAAATATTATCAACGAATTATCCAATAATTTACCTTTTCACAAGATTTTGAAGAATATTATGATTTTGAAAAAGGTTATTAATAAGGAGACACTTTCACTACCTATTTATATTTTCTTTTAAAATATAGTCTCTCGACACATACTAATGGTACTTTAAACGGACCATTGATTGAATGTTTCAGCTCAAACATAGTCCGAATGTTTTATAAAAATCATGTTTTATAAGATGTTTTGAAATTATATGTCATACACGATTATTTTCCAAAACTATTTTTCTTTGAACATCCATATGACCCATGATGTACAAGGTGTATTTGGAGTAATGAAGTGTATGATTTTGATGGATAATTAAATAATTGTTGTAATTCATGGAACTTCTACCTACGTGAACAAGATAATGATGAAACCATATGGACAAGATGATCAATGTATGATGTTCTTTCATTTGGGAGTTGATTTATTTTATCATAAGGAGGTGAAAAATGGAAATATATAAGATGTTGAGGTATTAATGTATTGGAATGAAAATGAATGTTATACGAAAATCATTGAGGTTAAAAAAAGTTAGGGGTATTTTTGAATTTTATAAAATGGACAAACCATAAGATGGTTGACTACCCATCACATCCAGCAAGGACGTAGGAATCGAACCCACAACCGAAGGGAGACAACAGGGAATTTCCTAATACCATCCTATGAGATGTCCCTGGTTAATATGACTTATTCTATATAGTTAAATTATTATATGAATCAAGAATTAATTGATTTTTAGAACATATGATTTATCAAATGGATATCCTTTTCATAGGAAAATGATTTCGTAATTAAATGTAAAGGTTATTTTATAATATGTTTTCAAATTTTCAACATTATATGTTTAAGGGAAATAGAATACTATGGGATCTCATTTGTGGAGAAATGGTTGAAATTTTATTTTTGTAGAATCAATGTTGTTATTATTGATATATGAATATTAGGGTTATTTATGGAAAACATTTACCTATCATAGAGAATATGTGATTGGGTTAATTACACTTTAGTATGAGACTTTAAGAGTAGTCGATGTTATTTGAAGGAGATAGTTTAGATTTAACGTTAGAGGCTTTGTGGTCAAATTCTTCTATTTTTTGTGTTTCAATCTTAGTTTGGATTATATTGAAGGAATTTAAGTAAAACTGTATATTGAATGGTATTTGTGGATTTTTGGTTACTGTTTGTTCAATTTTGGAGATTATGTGTTGTTTTTATTTTTATAAATGAGTATCCTTTTTTGGGGATTATCTGATCTTGTACCAACATTTTTTTGGTTGATGTTTAGAAATAGGGAAAATATATAGTTCGTCATTTGTAGACTATGTGATACTCAAGAAGTTTATTCTAGTTCTTTTGATGTGACCAAGTCTATTTGAGTACACTTAATTTCCAGAATATATGAGTTTGTGGTAGGATGTTTGTAAAGGATGATAGTCTATATAACAAGTAAGTATGTTTCCCTATATTTTTGTTAGGCTCATAAATAAATTTAAAAATATTATGAAATGTAAATTAAAACAAAAACATTGTCCATTAACATTTCCTATAGGGGAATCAAATAACATTTAACCGATCACATGTTTGTGATTTTTTTGTGGTTAAATTTTTCCTAATAATGTTTTATATCACTCTGTATCAGAACCAGACACTTAGTTTCTCCTTCTTATGCATGTTTTCATGGAATCGTAGTACGGGTTATCTTATGGGACCTTTTTACTCCTTTTTCATTATTTTAATGTGATATTTATATTTACTCTTTTTCTGATGTGGGACATTCAATGATGTTTTCAATCTGAATTTCAAAATTGTGAGGACACAATTTCCTAAAGGGGGGAAGGAAGTAACATCCCAGGAAAAGAACGAATATGAAAATTTTCAAATTTATTAATATTTATAAAATTAAATATTAATTTTACTATAAATGGGATACTATTTCGATGGCGTACTTAATATACAATAATGGGTTTCTTTGAAAATGTATGTTCCACTAAATGTATAGTTATAACTAAAAAAAATATAACAATATTATTAATTTAAATGGTTCTTAATGTGTAACTGTTGTATTGGCATGAATAAATAGAAATAACTAAAACATGATTATATATGTTTGTTAAATGGTTTTATATTTACCAAATAAATTTTAGAGGATTAAAATGTGAATTAATAAAATTTTAAGTATAAATACTCTAATATTTTTTAAAAGGACGATTTACAGGCTTTTAATGGAAAATCATTTTAAAATATAAATTTTTCCACATTTATACATTATATTTGACAAAATAAAATTCTTCATTGGAATTGGAAAATCAATATTTCATTTGGGAAAATTTATTATATTTTTCTGATAAAGTTCATTTTTTAACGAATAGTGAAAAATACAGTATATTAATTCAAAACTGCATTTTAATTTATTTTATTTATATAGTTAGAATATTTTTCTAATTTTTTATAAATTTTATTTAGATTATATTTTTACCATTTTTTCAAATTTTGATCATTGGAATCAATTTTAATTATAAATTAAACATAAAAAAGTGTCAATATTTTGATAGATATTATTTCTTAAATAATTATTTTTTATTTTGACAACGTGAATTAATTATAAAATAATTTCTGCCACATCAGTGTTTTGAATTTGGAACAATGTATTACATATTTTAAATCAGGAGATTCATATTTTGTGAATAGGTAACTTTTTTAGACATTAGGAATATTTACATTTGTATATATTTTGTTAACCACGGTTAAAAGGTAAATCTGGTAAAATGTGTAAATGAATAAAATTATAATAATATTAAATTAGACTAACATGTTTCCTAATCCTATTGATTGTTAAATTTATGACCATGTAAATCCTTCAGTCAATTTTGGTACCCCGTGTAGCCATTTGGGAGTGCTAATGACAGATTATATTAATAAATTAAGAGTAAAGACAAAAATGAGTTTAACATATATCTTTTAGTAAATCAATTTTTACATAAGGGTTATATAAGTTATCTCGTAGACTATAAATATTCATTATAAATCCAAAATATTCCATAAATCATGTTATTTTGTTTATTATTATTAGAGATCAGATAATTAAAATTATTTATGACATAATAATGACGCAGTGTTTACATCATTAAGGAATGATTTAAATAAATATGATTATAAAAATTAAAAAAACCAAAACATGACCAATTATAATTGGATGATTTTTCATAGAGCAAGAGTCGTGTTATCTTCAAATTTAATGTGTTTTGGGCCTTTAGAAACCTAATATATTTATATGATAAAATAATATTTTCAAACCTTCCTAAAGAGCCCCCCCTTATTAAAGGACACCACTTCTAACCCATTACTCACACATCTCAAGCCCCATGGTTCATAAAAATACTGTATAATTAATCTCCATATATCTCTATCTTCCTGTTATATTCCTTTCTCTAGGATGAAGGAAAATCATGAAAACCTTATGGTTCAAACCAAAGAGAGTTACCTGATTTAAATGTAATATCCTCTCTTACATTCTTTTCTTATATTTTACTTCTCTATCCTCCTAAAATATATTTATTCATTTATTTTATATAAAGCCTAGTATCCGAAATATACTAGGTTTTTTTTATGAGATTTATTTGAACTACAGTTCCACACACCTCCATATAATGGATACGAACATATTGTTTATGTGGATGGAGAACTATTGTCTCACGAAACGTGGATTGTTCAAATATCTTCAATTGCCACTCATGGTGGCCATTATGATGGATATATATTTATATAAGATATATATTATTTTTATTTTTTCTCTAAAATTCTGTTTTTTTAATTTATATCATACTTTTATGGTTTCCAACATGGGTAAATACGATAATTTTATTTGGGAAAGTGGGGACTATTTCCCCCTCAATGTGATATGACTCCTTCATAACATACATGGAACATATAAAGGATTGTGTTAATTATCAATTTTAATGAATATAATATTTGATATTATACTAGATGAATAATATACCTATGTATCATTTGATTTTCATTCCTTTGAAAATGAAAAGAAATGAAATGGAAGTAGCATTCATGCATAAGTACAACTTACCACCTCCATGAACAATGCATTTCATTTTCATATATCCCAATGATATGGAATATTCTACATAAATATATAAAGGATATATATGATATATATGATATGTAAATCTGGAATATCAGTCGAAATATAATTTAATTTCAGTCACAATACCAATTTATAAATATAACAAGTTCATGATTAACTCGAATTTTGAACATTGACAAAATGTATGATATTAACTCAAATAATTAACTAATTGAAATAGAAAGAGAATATGTGATATAAAGGGAATAATAAAAATGAAAGAGTTTATTAATCAAATAGAAATTTACTCATGTTTATTATTCATTATGAACAAGGAATAAACAAGACAAGTCAAACTTGATGTAAGGGGTTTTTAATCTCACTTTTAATTCTATGAGATTTCCATTGTTCACCACATATTTCTTGAATGTGGTGGATTTTATACTACCATTATATATATATTATCATTATTCCTTGTACATTCATGAAATTCTATGTTTAATATAGTGGTTATTATCATCTGGTTATACGACTCGATTGATTACAACGAGGTAAGGGGTTTTGATCTCACTTTTTATTCCCAGGAGATTCATGCTATATTTTACACTATTTCCCTTTGTGTGGTGTATGTACTACCTCTGAATTTATTCATTTTGTAACAGATTTTAATTTATGGGTAATTATATCTTCATTTTATGATCATTTTATCATGGGGTGTATGTTTCTTAATTTAACAAATCGGTGAGGGAACCATTCACCCTCCTCTTTTAGTCAATAGCTTATTTTATGTCATTAAATTTCATTTCCATAAGTTTGGATATGTTCTTCAATTTACATATTATTGTAAGTTTTATGTCCATGCTATGAAAAACATATTTTCTCTCATCAGCTCATTTTCTGAATTTTTAATTTATGTCGTTAGGCTTCTGAAATTTCATAAGGGATCTTCCTAACACAATATCCATTCTTGTGGTTAATCTTATACTTCCTTAATATGTCATGATATGATTATGTGTGGAATCAAAATTTATTTATTTAGGTAATAATATCTACTCCACTTTGTTTGGATATACTTTTTATTCACATAATCACTCCATTGATAATTTCTCAAGTCATTTATATGAAATTGATAAGGATAATCTTCACTCAATTTCCATTCATTGAGTTTAACATCCATGTCATGGGTTTTTTTTAAAAGAACATGTCTGAATGTACTATGATTTATTTAGACAGAATATCCAATCATATTGAGTTTATTTATATTTGTTACACATAATTATGTAATTTATTTATCCTTAATCTAATGATACAGTCTTTATACGGGATTGTATCTCAATTTACATTCCCTTAAGACTTTATTTTTATTGTGCACCAATTAATTTTTATATGGTGTATATAGTATCCTTTGGCATAATAAAGCTGGAATCCCTTTATTCTCTTAATATTATAATGATTTGATTATATTTTATTCCTCAATTGTCTTTATGCATGAATCTATCATTTGGTTAATAACTTATTAACTAAAATATTGTTTTTAAAGATGAATTCTTTAAAATATTTCTCATTAATTTCCTTCATTTTAAAATGGTATTAAGGATTTATTTTTATGGACATTATTGTTTTAAATTTTTAATACCTTTAAATATTTCAATTTTTAATGTGATATTTTCATTCAAAAATCATTTTATTCAATGTTTTAGACAATTTTGAAAATTGTTTTGATAAAACATTGATTTCATAAATATCTTGAAATGATATATTTTGAATTTATTGTGGAAATGTTATCTTTTCATCATGAATGTTTTATGTGTCATGATTTATACTGGTACTTGGAAATTTGATAAGTTGTTACATGATTAACAATGTAAAAGGTGGTTTCGTGATAAACTAGGATGGGTGGTTACATTATAACCTCTAATGCATTGGGTATGGAAGTAAATCGTATGGCTATTCTATTTTCTGATATGTCTGTAAATCGACCGTAAGGATATTAAATTTATGTAGGTTTATTTCCCAAGTTACCTATATATGTTATGTGTGATCTATATATATTTTTTTGTAATCTTATTGTTATAAAAGGGTAAGAAGTGATCTTTTATTCAATGAAGAGTATTTACTACATCATAAAGGTGAAAAGTATTACATATGATAATATATTCATGGAATACATTTTTTTTTAAAAAAACTAATAGTTTTCCATCTTTTTGTATCTATTACTAAGCTTTTTTACTCATCCCGTTTTTTTATATTTTTTTCACAGGACCTAAAGTGGAATAGGGTCAAGTATGGGATCCGAGAAAAGTCATGTTGTCAAAAATATGAAACTAGACTTGTTTCTTTTTAATGGTTTTTATTTTATGAAAAATGGATACAAAGTAGGAGTGGCTTCAAGTAATATTCAGGTTGATATGTAATAGTTATATCCTAATTATATAAAATTATAATCCTAAAAAGATCTTCAATGTGAATTATTGATTTAACCCAAGATTATATAATTTTTTAAGGCTAGGTCCATATATTCAACTATTGACCAGATCAGGTGGATAAAATTACATAAAACATATTTGAGAACTAAATTCAACTGGGGAATATGGACCTCAAGACATTACTCATTTTAGAAAGGGAAACCACCAGTTAAAGTAGTGAATGCCACATGAGTGAGATAAATTCCATTATCATCATCCAAAGATGTTTCATTGGGAAACCATGGATATGATTGGAATCTGGTTCCATATCAAAATCAAGATGATATAAATATATTTCTACGAAATAAAAAATAATTTTATATTAATTTTATTATTCCATTAAAATAATAAAATTTAAAAAAAAATTAATATACTTCAAATTTTTTTAGTTTTGTCATTATAATTTTAGTAATTTAATTTTATTATTATTTTTTACTTTTCAGTATTGGGATAAAATCAAAATTCTTGAAAATTAGATAAAATTAATCTAATTATATAATTCGCATGGTAAGGTAGAAAATATTTTTCTTTCCCCTAGATTGAATTTGTTAAATTTTTTAATTTATATTTTTATCAAATTCTTGAAAATGTTAATCAGAATTATGCTATATTTTCCTTACAATGAATATCATATAAACTATTATATAATATCAGGTTTATATTCTCCCCCTTTTCAAAAAATTCATCATCAAAACATATATAATGTCCCCTAATGATTATATATGATTTTTAAATCATCATTACTTTTTCTGGTTCTAATGTTACCTTTAATATTTTATAATTTCACTTAATTTCCATCACCAATTAAGTTTTCTAGTTCAAAAAAACATGTTTTATAGTGCAATGATTATTGATATGAATTTCATTGACTGTTAAATTGTGTTTTAATAATATATCATTAGATATGGGTATATGAAATGTGTTTTGAATGAACATCATAAATAATAAGATATGTAACACATTATGAAATTCACACAGGCTATATGGAAATTCGAAATGATAATCCTAAACTCCATTTTTTTACAAAATATCAAATGGTCAGATGGTTTCCCTTTCTCGCAGAACCATATTAAACGATTTCAATGATATAAAATCAAGAAGATATGATGTCTATTTTAATATTATCAATCCATTCGTTATTTGAACATGAATATTTTGTTTTATTTCAGTATCGGTGATATGAAATTTAATTTTTTCACACTTGTTCACTGTTTCCTAAAAATGTTTTGGCCCTTTAAGAATCATTTCACAAACGTTATTCCCACATTTTGAGTACAAAAAATCATCGAATACAATATATTATAATGTTCCATTTGTGAAAAAAAATTATCATTATTATTATATTAAAATTCCACCAGTGGTAAATACGGATCCCATATACCATGATTTTAAATTGAGTGAGACATCAATATTATTTATAATTTTTGAATTATCTATTTAGATAATACATCTATAGGAGGTAAATATCAAGTGATCAGATGTCACTCGGTATTGAGATCATTTTGGTGAATTTTGTTGATTTTAAATGTAAAATATGCATGATGAGTAGATATAATTTATTGAGATACACCATAGTTTATCCCAAATTTATTATTAGAGGGTCCTTTGTGACTCCGAATATGTAGATATTAACTTATTTTGAGAAAATTTATGGATGTAGTAATGTAATCAATAATAAATCATATGAAAAAATTCCTTCTCAGTGTATTTGTAAATCCATTTACAAGGACCATAATAATGGAATCCCATTTACAAATAGAAATATATGGAGATTTCATGATCCAAATAAAACATTTTACCTCATACTTTAACTAAAATAAAAAATTATTCATGACACATCATCTATAATTTTTAATTATATATTTTCCCACAAAATATATTTCATCATGACATGATACATTTTGTTTCTACCACTATGTGTAATGAATTTTGAGTAATAAGAATCTTATAATAAATCTATTTTGAGATATGGAATGGATTGTATTTATTATCCCCTTCAAAATTCTAATGTACCTTCCTTTTACATGATGTACACCAACATCCCATCTATTATAGAATTCATTTTCTTTTGAAAATCATTATCATCAACCTACAGAAACTAAATATTCTCTAACAAGTATGGTTTTACAATCATTTGAAATATATGTGTTATTTTTTATATCAATAATGATTAAAATTTCAATAATTAATAAAACTTCTATTATAGGATACTATCAATAATCTTTTTATTAAAAAAATTATGAACTAATAAACTTAATGTATTTGTCGCTTACATACCGTCGCACAGTTGTAATGAATTGATAAATAATATACATTTCCTAGTTAAATCCATTTCCACTACCTCATATTAACACATTACTATGAATAATTATTTTCCTGGATTCATATGCTATAACTTTATTGTTCACTATACAGAAACATACAAGTCTCTTCATTGAGGCATCACTACATATTAGTTATTCTTCCCTAACTAATAGTAGAGTTAATATTTTTTTAATGACTATTATCCTATTTAAAACATTAAAATATTATTTATAATATTATATACTTATAAACGTGTCCCAATTTTATATCAAGTTGATTAATTGTTTAGTCAATAGTGATTTTTTTTCAATAAAGCATATATAGTGACCTATTAATCCAAGAAATCTATATACTTTAGTTATATATTTTTTAATTATGTATTCCCACAATGAATTTTAAAAATAGGGTTAAACTAATATTTCATCCCAAGAGAAAATATAGAAAATAAGAATATTCTTCCTTAGTCTGGAATTTGAATTTATTAAATATTTCTTGTAACTACATTTCTCTAATAGTCTTGTGATTTTTTCAAAAATAACTCTTATGGAAACTATAAAATGTAATGTATATCAACATATTTTATTTGAATACCAAAATATAATTATCAATAAAAACATTTTTTACTGTATTCATTCAATATGAAAATATAGTGTTCAATAGTATATGGAAATGGAATTATTGTTAATTATTATTTTATATACCTCATTTGAAATACCAAATTCATAATTTCCTCCTTCATTAATGATATTTTATGATACCCATAACAAAGATAAATAATTTAGATATATAGAATGTTTATAAAACAATTCATTAATGCACTGAAGTGGACTCATTGTCTTTATAATGGTGTCATTGATTTCTCGGTTGAAAATTCACAACATTTTAGACACATATTTCATTTTTCCAAAAAAATAATGATCCCTACAGTAAAACATTGTGTTGTATAATTCCATTATGAGGAAACTATTGTAATTTTATCCTATGATTCACCAATTCCACTGTGGTCATCCTGTAGTGAGACATAGATATAGTATTTTTATTTAGAAAAAGATCAATATAAAACTAAATATCACACTTATGAGGATATACAAGTAGTTTTAAAAGAGAAAAACAAATTACTATAGTGAAATAGGTATATCATTTATTTTGTTGAAATATTTCCCATTCATAGTTTTTTTAATTCTATTCATCTCTTATAATTTAATTCATAATATATATTTGTGTTGATTCATATAGAATTCAGTTGATTTATTGACCCATAAAAATTACTTTGATTCCACATCTCTATCCAAAATCTAAATCACATTCTCATTGTCAAAAAAAATTTAATTAAAATTTTAAAACTAATATATATCAATGATTATATCGGATTCAACCATATGTATAGTTGAACATTAAAATATGTTGTGTTTATGTGCTACTATAAGAAATTATTCACACATAATTATTATAATAATATTTTCTCTATGTGTCTTGATTGAAATCAATATTCATGGTGTAGTTGGATAATATACAATTTTCATGGAATCATGAATAAAATATAAGTGTAGGATGATATATAATCAAAATTTAATTATCTAAATTTTAGTTTCCAATAAAAGTACCCACCAAAACAACATTAGGATCTCCATACTCATTAGTCGTAATTGTATATGTTTAGACATATCCACTTATCCACTTCTATGGGAGGTTCCCTTAATGAATAAGACATTGTTTTGAATAATTATATGATTCCTAATTGTTTAAAATTACATAATAATGGTTTGTTTCTTACCAATAAAATATTAAGACTTATGACCCCTTTCTCAACACATGAAAATGATCTTGTTCCACATAAAAATGTAAATACATTTTTTTACACAATTATTATTAGTTAGAAATCCCATAATCAATTTATTTTTAATTTACACATATCTTTCGTCATGGAGGTTAGAAAAAATATTCTTTTCATGATTACCCCTGAATATATAAGACCATTAAAATTATTTCTTCATCCTTCTGGTTCATGATATTGTAATATCATATGATTAAAGAATTAGATAAACCAATTCCATCTAGAGACTCATCTTAATATCATCAAGGAAGTGTTTATTCATTTATTATAGAATACATATATATACCATAGTGTGAATAACCAAGATTGTAATGTTAGAATCATGTTCTACAAAACATTAATTTTCAATATTATTTAATTTTACTAACTTACACTCCATTTTATCTTCTTGATATTGATAAAATTATTTGTAGATGAACATCAACATAAATGTTCACCATTTAATACATTCAATTTCAGAAAACTATTTACTATTTTGGATTGATATCTAATATTGATCGACATACACCATTACTCAGTTCACATCCAGAATAAAACATTTCATTTCATTACTACGCGATGCTAAAGATACCATTCCAACAAAATTAATCAATTATCAACATCTCAATTGATTTTTTCAATCAAAAATTAAATATTTTTTTTCTCATGAAGCAATCCAAAATAGGTAAACTATGTTATTTCACAATATGTTTCTTCATACATGAAAGGATATTCATCATAAAATGAGTTGGAAAATGCCAATCCAGTAACTCTTATCCAATAGTAATATTACCTCCTTAGAATAAGAAATAAGATATTAAATTAAAAATGATGAAATGTTTTAATAATCGTAGGATATAAGCTTCATAAATGATTATCATATAACATTTCATAACATGAAATAAAAAAATTTAAATTGTAAATATATATTAATTAATTATTATATTATTTCTCTTAAATCATTCATATATCCCTTCTTACAATCTATTGGAGAGGACAATATAACATAGGGTGATATCATATGATCTACAAAGGATATCATACAACCAATGATTTCAAAAATTAAACTAATCATGACTAATAAGGAATAGGTAATCAATAATCATATATACCATATAAATAATATCATAAAATCCTAATATGTCCATGGTGGACATAACAACATAAATAATCAATTTAATAATAGTAATTAATTTATTATGGATGTAGTGAAAAATTACAGACATATTAATCATTTTGTCAATGTTTTTTCAAATTCATCATAAATAATTTTGTAGCTGTGCCAGAAATACTGAGGATATAATGCCTCATGAAATCTAATAATTATTCAAATGGATTTAACTGAATTTTCACCTCATGTACAATTTCCAATGATTTTGTCAAATAAAATGTTGTGAAAACCCAAGACAGTAGAAAATTATCATTTGTAAACTCTTTTAAAATGATCATAAATAATTATAGAAGTTTTCCCCAGTAAACTATAAACCATCATAATCCTAATTCATCTATGTTTTTTGAAAGGGATTTATTGGTTTATTTTAACCATATCCAATTATAATATTCATTAAATATTATTATCATAATTGATAAATCCATAAAAATAGATGTGTGAAATATTTGGTGGAAAATAAAATTTTCATTTTGAAATCACATATTTAAAATCTAAAAATTTATAAACATTTAATTAAAATATTTTCATCGACATTGATGTTTTGATATTATAAATGATGACTATAGAAATATAATTATTATGATTCTTTTATTGTCAATTCATGTGGTAATCATTAATAAAAAGGATTCCACACACTCCTTTGAAAAATAGTACAACATAAAAAAACAATGATTCATTTTAAAATAATTTAATGAAATTTAAAAATGGGAATATAGTAAAATAAATAAACCATTTTAGTATTGGTAAAAATTTTATGGAAAACTTTTATAACATATATATTAACATGGATGAAATATGCATGTCTAAATAGAAAATTTTAGTTACATTTCCATAAACTATTCTTTTATAATTTGGAGTACATAGACGTAGTAAATTGAAATAAAATCATGTAATTTCAATAAAAATATAGGGAAATATTATGTTTTTTATGATTAAAATATTTCATAATTTTTCCATTGTAAACATTAACATAAATAATCTGTAAAAATTATTATATTGTGAAACATACCATTACTGAATTGGTAACTTTAGAATCATATAACGTGTGATCAAAAAACAAAAAACAAAATATTAAAATCAATTAATATAAAATTTTAAATTCTAAATGGTATAAAATGAAACTATATACACCAAATAGCATAAAATATTGGTGAATATAGTATTTTTCTCAAGTAAACATATGTCAGACAAGAAACCCTTTAGATGAACATCAAACCAATGTAAGAATTAATTAATTATGTGATTATGTGTAATCAATTTAATGATATATAAATATTGGAAATAAAAAAACAATAATCATATTATATTACCGGAATTATATTGTTATAACATTGTCAGTGAGGAAGTTATATAACCCTATCAAAATAAATTGACTTAATGAACACATTTTGACATTTTTATCTTCTCATAAGAAAGGATGATGAAGAGGAAAACAAAAAAATGGATTTTTAATCCAATATAATTTTTGTAAATTATTCATAAATGACATCCATAATATAGTTCAGACCCTGAAAAATAGAAAACATGTGGTTATGAAGGCATAAGTCTCAATAAATGAATATTAATGGGAGAAAACTTTTACATCAAATATTTCAATCATTGTATGCACTTTTATCATGATATATAATTATTTAATATTTTTTAAAAATCAAAAAAAATCTGAATTCACAAATATAACATCATACATTGTATATCGAAAACATTATATAATTTAATTATTTATAATATCATAATAAACACAATTTATGGTGATAATCGTCTCAATGTTTATTGATGTTTTTTATGCAGCATTGGTCATAAAACACTGATAATGGATACACCATATCTAAAATTTTAATAATATCATTTATATATTAGTATTAAATTAAATCCAATGGATTAAACATTAATTAATTATTTATGTCATAAATATTATTTCAATTCTAATCTAGGATGTAAAACCCACCGAAAATGGTCTATGTTTAGAAACAAAATTGGTATGAAAGTTCTTTATTATGATAATAATATTTAATTTCATTAATTTTATTAATTCATATACTATATATTTATATTATATACAATTTCATTACCATAATTAAAAGTAATGCATTGAATATGAAATATATACCACTTATATAGAAAGTATTATATATGTACACATGAACGACTCATCGATTTTCTTATATTGTAAAATGAATAAGAGAACATAATATTTCATAATTATTAAAAAATTATTATATAAAAACAATAATATATATTTTGTATATTTATAGTATAGGGTATCAATTAGTGGAATTGGTGGTAAATGAATCACATAGATATGAGGATGCCATAGTCCACACATACACTGATGATTATATTTTATTTCACATATTATTTATAGGAGGAGGAAAATGGTTTTCCAATAATAATAATAAAATATCATTATGTTAATTAATATTGATTAATTATTTTAGGTTTGATAAAACAAATTCATATAAACTAGATGATAAAATAGAAATTCAGGTAGGCGGTAAAGAATATTACCTCTTCGTTAAGAGTTCTCGTTTGACTTACACCTTTTTAAATCATTGGATGATATTAAAAGAGTACCAAAACATAAAGAATTGATATAACGAATATTTAAATGGATAGTTTTTTTATTATAAGATCACTTTTTCTCAATTTACTTTTACTAATGATATTTGAATGTGCTATTTCTTGTTGGAAGGAAGACACTTAGAATTACCTATGTGATTTAAATATAATATATATTATAATCTTATGTCATGGAACCAAATGGGTATAATATCACCCACATTCAATGATTATTTTTTACTTTTTTCAAAAATATTTATTTGATATGATTATATGTAATTTGAATAAATGTATCATTTTTTAACGTCGTTGATAACACTTTTTAAACTTATCTATGGAAACACATTCTTTTTCTATTAAGGGTTATAATTTTTCCTCTAATTTGAAATGTGTAACAAAAATTTTCCATAAATATCATTCTGAACTATCTATAATTCCATTTTTCATATATATATATATACATATATATATTTAAATACTTTAATGATATATTTTTTATAAAAAAATATCATTAATTCAGTTCTTGGTATTATTCAATTTTTCATTCATTTTCACCATGATTGAAATGTAACATGAATATAAGCACATTTGAAAACATTTATGTTTTATATTTAATTTTAATATTCATGGAAACCATAATTCATCTATAATAAATAGATATATAATTTCTAAAAATAATTTAGCATCATGTTTCAAATGTCTGCCCAAGCACTGCCTAAGCATTCTGAAACTTTTTAAGGTAATTTAGTCATCATAATTTATTTTTAAAAACATTAGTATAATAATAAAATACATTTATATCTGTAATAACATTTTATATTCATTATTAATTTTTTATCCCTATGAAAACATATAATGGAATGTAAAATAAATAATGAGATAAATTTTAATTGTTATTTTCTCAAAATAATATAAATCTAATAATTAAATATATTTTCAAATAAATTCCAATATTTTATTATATATGACAGATTAGATCTTTTACCCCTCATATAATATAATATATTCATGTTTTGGAGATATTTTTTAGACGTATCTCATATTTCAATCCTTATTTTAACTGTTTTACAAATTGTGATGTGATAAATATTAATCACACATATTGTTCATAGTTAAAAAAAGGTTAATATTCTAAAAAATTAACCTCCTTCAATAAAATATGGAATATATTTCTAATAAATATATTTTTATAAGTTACATAGGTCAATTTTCATGTAATTTTCTATAATTTTACAATATTTATTTTTAATAATTATTTTTATTAACCATTAAAAATTAAATATTTAAAATTATAATTTAATTTTGAATTATCTTAAGTTATTTATATTATTTTTAATAAAATGGATCTTTTGGTTCCATTAAAACCAAATAAAAAATGGTATCTTTTATTAAATATCTAAAAATATGTCATTTTAAAAAATGATAAAAATTCAATCAAACAATATAATGACTCTCTGATTTCAAAAATGGTAATCATTTATTAATAAAAAATTCAAAAAATCATAGGTACTTATTTATAATATAAATGCACATAACATAATGAAAAATATTTTTGCTGGAAATATATCGTAAATCAAAATGAAACTTTATATAAAATTGAGAATAAATTTATTACCATTAATCATTACATTTTTATAATATTTAACATTTGTACATATTTTAAAATGTGTTTATTATTATTTATGCTGTCAATTTAGTGGCTATTTTATTTTTGTGACATTTAAATAATAATATTTCAATAGTTTATCATAGATGGATTAAATATATGTTTTGCATGTTAAGAAAAAAATTGTGTTTAGTATTAATTAAAACCTAAATTTTTTGTTCTTTCATTCTCTTCTCAATAAATAAATTAATTCCTTGTAATTTTTTATCTAATTAATCAATGTTTCAATATTTGAATTTTTTTATATAACCCATTTTTTTAAATAAATAGTAAAATAGAATTTTAAATGGGAGCGGTAAAACACAGTAACATAATAGAAATAACACATAATCATGTTCCCAATTAGGACGAAAAATAGAGGGAAGGAAGAAAAACATATATTGAAGAGAATTTTAATGTCAAACGAGTAATTTAGATTTATATAGTATATTATTATGGGAAATTTAAGTATTAAAAACCCTAAAATTGTTTGGGATGAAAAATACTACCAAATTATTAGATACTATCACAAATGGAAAAACATTATTTCAATTCCCTTTTCCAAGAGTTGATAGATTTATTTATCATTAATATAGAAAACATGGTAAAATATACCCACATGAATTAATTATACTCTATAATAATAGTATCATCATTTGGATGTGATTCATGATCAGTTTCATGTTTTACATCATCCCACATTTTTCATACTAAATAATTAATCTTTCACATATGACGTAGTAAAATTAACTTCTAATGGATTAACTGGTCGATAATAGAATGAAATCCCATTCATTATGAATAAAAAAATTTACCAATATTAAATTGATATCATAATTTTGACAACATGAATAGGTATTTCTATTTAATAATAATTCATTACTATCTTAAACCATAGTAATAACACACAAATTTTTATTTAGCACATGAAAAAAAAAAGTTAACCTTATAACTGCTAAAAAAAATTTTGTCCAAATTAATATACAAATAATAAGAAACATATCATCGTATATTCTTCTAAAATTAATTTCACACTTTTCCTATAAAATCATCAATGACTCATAATGTGAAATTTTAAAATGAATATTCCTTAATCATATAATCTAAAAATATGCTTATATTCACCATAAATAATCACAATCACCACAAAATTATTTATTCATTCAAATTTTAACTCAATTATTATTCCTAAAAAATTAAAACCATAGCCAATATAAACTTTACCTTAATCATGTATTGTTTTAAATATTGTTAAATTCCCAAAAATTAAATTAATAACCAGGTCGTCAAATCAATTTCCATTCCCAAGGTTATCTATACGAAACAAATTTGATACAAAATAATAAATATTTTACAACAATTATAAATATCACATAAACATTAAATATCATTATTAACCAAAATTTTGTCAATACCATTAAACATATTTCCAAATAATATAAAAATATACTACCTCTAATAAACCATTCACTTTTGTGATATTCTACCAATGGATTTAATTCCTAAAAATGTATGCATACACATCGTTAATCATATTAGATACACAATATATAAAATCAAAAAAGTTGTATCTATTCCTTTAACAAAATTATCAACCATAGATATATCAAACCATGACACATTTTCAATATGTCGTATAACTATGAAATATCATATCATCACAATTGATCGATCAACCTATTCATCACAATGGTTCATTGAAAAAGATTTTATTGGAATATGCATAACTACTCATATTATCCAGAAAGGTGTAAGGACATAGGACAACTCATCCAAAACTTGTGAAAATGGAGGTATTACCATATATACCCCTTTTAGAGTTTATACCCTGAAATGTATCTATGAAAAAACTATATCCTCATTCTGATATCAAGAGAGTGTTTTATTTACAAAGAAAATTGATGATAAAATTATTTATTTATTCTATTTATTGTCACTAATTTTCAATAAATTTGAATCCTGTTTTAGATTTAAAAATATTGAATATGATTCAAAGAATATTTTTATTATTTTTTTGTGGAATAATATTGGGGTTTCAATAAAATAATATGTTTAATAACTTTTAGATGTTCTTATGTGATGTCATATTAGAAGAATATAAATGGTTTACTTTCCTTTGGCAGATTTAAAACATATTTTTTAATTAAATAAAAGTTTATCTAAATATTTTGAGTTACATAGTTCGATTGGTGAGATATTATTACTATCTATCTTGTGTAATTTGATTCTTGGATATTAAATTTAGTTATAAATATTTTGATGTTTCCTTTTTTATTTTCCTGAAGTATTTTCCGGATAGAGAGAAGATAAAGAAAGACGAGGTGATCAGTGCGATTTGATTATATTGTGATTGATGTAATGTGAATAATGGAATTATTATTTTGAGTTAAAAAGACAGTGATTGACTAATAAATAAAGATTATGTCATTGGGATATGTTAAGAAAATAGTGATTAATGGTAATAAAAATATATGTGAAATAGACTGCGGTTATTATACATAGTTTTGTAGATGAATTGATGAAAATAATGTATAACTAATTACATGTAAAAATATTTAATTCGGACTTATACTTTGATGTTATATTTAAAATATATCAATTTATTCATAGTGATTAATTCTAAATTTATTGATCATCACAATTCACTATGGTCAAGAGTAATTCAGTTTTTTGGATGAATAAAATAATTGTCTAAATATAGTCAAATCAATTCTTATATTATAATATTCCTGAATCCTAAAATCAGGAATATTCAATGGTATTCCAAATTCCAGATATTGTAGTTATATGGAATAAGTTGGTGTAAAATTTGTAGAGTTAAATTTTTTATATATAGTTATATTAACAAAAAATATTGTATAGTATATACTTAATTTGACCACTTGATTTAGTATATCTATAAAATCATCAGACAGAGAGGTTTTATTGGTGTTTTGGATGAAGATAAATGATGGAAACAAATTCATATAGTCAATTGATAAAGAAACTGTCTTTGAGTCCATTATACGGTTATTTAAAGATAGATCCATGGAAAATCGGGATCAATTTAATCTAATAGAAAGGGAAAATATTTGATTCCAAAAAACACAATATCAATTAGAATATTCCATGTAATTGAAATATATATATGTTTCAAAGAAAAGAAGTCACAATGATATATATGATTTATTTGATCTTACATATTATTAGAAATACCAAATTGATACTGTTAATAATTCATCATATTGAGTTCTTTGACTTCATTGGACTGAAGAAGTGGAGAATATTTGTGGGAGTGATCCATACAAAGATGAAAATATATTATAATGCTCTGGATATAGGAACCCTATAAATAAAATGAGATTATAAATTAAAAAAATTTAATAATGGGGAATATCATACAATGGAGACTCTTATAATGTTACCAAATAGAGAATTGTATCATAAATATTATTATTTATGAATAATTTTTTGATGATGACTTTATTATTCGTTATAGATTTTTAAGACCATAATTGTGTCATTTCAAAGAAGGATTAAAAATAATACAATAAATAAAATGGGAATATCATGAATCAAGGTAATATTTAAATCAGAATTTATACAAAATAAACATGTAGTTTTATGGAATGTTTTATAAAAATTCTAGTTGACGCGTATCATATTATGTTACAAACAAGGGGTTTTACAGTTGGAAATGGACTTTTTTTTGTATTTTTTTACAATCTTCACATGGTTTGTTTAGAAATTTCCTAGATAAGTTTTCTTATTGAAAATTTGGATTAATTATTGATAGTGGAATCATTTACCGATGTTTTCCAAATATTTGGAGATCCAAATTCAAAGGAAGGGGAAAGCATTGCAATATAATGTTTCCCATGGATGACATATTACAAATATATAAAGTTCAATGATTTATTTATTATTGACAATTTGTGAAGGCGTATATATTCATAATGTAAATAGTAATTTATTCCAATAAAATATTGAAGGATCACAAATGAGGTTTCTCAATAAAAGGATAAGGTGAGATGGAATGATGCTAATCATTTTGACTAGGAGAAGCACTGTGAAGGGAAAATTTCACTAAGGATTCATGGAGAATAGGATATTAATAAAAAATAAATGAGAGTATTATGAGAAATATGTGTTGAGATTAAAATATTCTCAAATGGTGATCTCTATAAATAGTTGTCCACTCATATTTCTAAGGAACCACATGTTCTAGAGAAATGTTGAAACACTCTGATTTTTATAATTTTAATCATGAATTTCATTCCTTTGAAAAGAAAAAATATTATTCATACTCAATAATTGTCAATATTATAGTTAATAACTAATTTATATAATACAATTTCGAAAAAAATTCATGATGTCTAGGATGTTCATGGTTGTTTTTTGTTCTATAAGGGCTATAAGCCTCTTAAAGGATGAGAGATTTTTGAATGTTAGTCATGATAGCTGAAACATATTTGAATCATAATGTTAATTTCAAAATACCTATGATGATTGAGAATAGTATTGGTGATCATATGGTTTCAGTAAGAATTTATTTCATGTGCATCAACATAGGAGTAAGATACCAATAGAGACTCTTTCTATGTAGGGACAAATTTATTTATGACAAATCTATAAAGGATAACTTCATGCCAATAAAATGAGTAAAATTTGACCCATGTTAGTGTGTAATGGGGAGTCAATGAAACTGATATAATATAAAAAGTCTATTTTCACTTATTTTTTTAACAAATTGGGCAATGCATAGAGTAATCATTATTTTGTCATTGTAATCCATAAAACCAAGTAAGGATTAGTGGATTCATGTACATCTGATAAAACGTCATTAAATGTTCCTAGACCAAAAAATGGGTGTTCTTCTAAGTAAAACTATTGTCTCATGTTTCTATTTACTCTTCATGGTGTTTGATAATTGCCCGACCCCATATAACAAGTTTTATAGGTTCTTACCAATGTTTGGATTAGAAATATATTATTTAATGATAATTTTTACACCCTATTTCACACAACCTCTATTAAGGTGTTCCCATGTCCCATAACATGTATCAAAGGGAACATGTTTTTAGTGAGAAACTTTTCCACTTTTATATAGGTGAATATAGTGAATGTTATGGGATATCCCTATTAGATTGAAAACTTGACCTATTTGGATAAATAGAATGACATCACATATGTCGTCTGTCAGAATGGAATTTATCTATGCCATATATTAGGTGATTATTTTCAGGAATGTAAATTGTCATTATATGAATAAAACCAATATGAAAAATAATTATGGAGGTTCCAAATCATATAATTCACTTACTCCAACACTATTTTATAATATTTATATAATTGTTATAAGATGAACTACAACCAATTCCATATGGTGGAAACTTTAATATATATATATATATATATATATATATTTGTGATAAAAACATGAATGAGGAAAAATTCCATGTTTTCACCATTATTTTTGGAGTTATAGAAATGAATCCATATAGAAAGGAATATTGATTATTTAATAATAGTACTATTGGAGTTTGAGCTATTTGAGGACTTGGGGAAAAAACTATGCATGAAAAAATGTGAAACCAATATTTAGAAAGATCCCAACTCTATAATATCAAAAAATATTGTCCCTTTAGTAATGATATATATCTATTATTTATCTTGATGATCTACTTATAATCCTAGTGGCTATGAAATTATAGTATAACTAGAAGATACAAAAATTATTGTATGAATGTAAATGAAATTTACTTGTATGGAAAAAATTTACATTTCTAAAGCTTGCGATGATTGATATGATGTGGATTAATTACTTCTCTCTGGTTTTTCCAAATAAATAAATAGAGGTTTAAGGAATATTTGAGTTATTGCGTTATATTTTTTTGGTGAGGTAAAGTAGAGAACATATTCACTCATTTCTCAAAGATATTCAATCATTTAGAATGTGAAGAAAAAATATGAAAATGTCTGATAGGATATTCTAACAAATGGAGGAAGTCAAACTATGATTTAAATTACAATGAAATAGCATTATCTATAAAGATTAGCAAGATAATAATGAATATTTGATGAACTATGAACTAGTGTTTAAATGTATATTTGAATTATCCATGATGGAAATATTTGAAATAGAAGAACCCATTATAGATAAATATCTTTAGTTGATTAGTGTTGTAGATATCTAGGTTGAGAAGAGGGTTCTCGTAATTTTAATTACATTAAAAGAAGTAAAAATATTATATGAGCTATTACGAAAGTGTAATCAGAGTATGTGGATGATCTCGAATCATAGATTTATCTCCTACAAATAGAATAATACGAACATTTGTAATCTATTTAAATGTTCAATGACGTTGCAGAATTTAATATCTGGATTTATGAATTAGAAAAATTGAATAGTGACCTTACGTACATATAGGAGGAGTATGGTAATATAGTTTAGGTTCATGAATAATAAGTCGTTTCATTAAATATTATACTTGGAACTTAATCAAAATAAAAGGAATGGATGTGGAAATTATAGTCTAGATTATTTTTTGATACACAACCTCTGGAAATATCATTAGGTGGTTCTGAAGAAGTAGAAAAATCCATAAATAATAAAAATTATATACTTATGGTATAGCGTAGAATTTTTTTCCTTATTAAAATATAAAAGTTTTTAAATAGGATAGTACAACATAAATGGAAGATGATTATTGTAAAAAAGACAATGGTTCTATATTTCCAAGCCGAAACTCCTTCGAACTAAGAATAAAAGAGAGTTAAAAATATTACAAAATTTTCTTGAGGGGATCTATAATAAAATTACTATTCAAATAATGGGGCATATAGATGAATGGAAATGATAATTTATTCCATATTATGAAATTTTAATTCAATGGATATTTAGGAAATTCCATTACTTTCTTTGATGAGGAAATGATTTTTCTTGTCGGGGATGGACCTGATAGTAAACATAGGTGAATTATATGATATCATTCATCGTATAGTGAAAATAATTTATATGTGTAGTTATTCCACTATTCCAACATTATCCATAAATATATTCATTACCGGTAGAGGAAAGTTGGGAAAAATAACTATAAAACTCATAAAAAAGTAATCACTGGTCAAGCAAGAACAATTACTGTTGAAAATATACAGTCTCCTTTAGAAGAAGAATAATAGTATGATCAACCCATGAATATTAAATATAGGTTGGATATACCATCTTCTTCATGTACTGAATAATGTATCTCACGGATAGAGAATATGAATATTAAGAATAAAAACATGGGAAATGGATCTCATAAATTTATAGAATAGATTCACCTAGAATCATGACAGGTATTGCTCATCCTATGTGATAGAAAATTCATATTTGTTGAAAATGTAGAGAAAATATTATAATAAATAGTGATATTAGGAATTGACAGATCCTTTATTATAAAATTCCTTTGACATACACAATTTTCAAATAATGATATAATGAAGAAAAAAGTTCTCTATATGGACATATTGATTCAAAATCTTTTTGGTAAGTGTCAAATATGTGACATTAAGATGGTATGGAAATTTAATAATAAGGGGTTCACCATTAGAACTGTAATCAGAAGGGGTGTTTCATAAAAAGGATTACAATAAGTTATATTATTAAGGTTAATGGGGAATATAATAATTTATACTAGGTAGGAACTAAAGAATAAAATTGGGCCTTACTAATTAAATAGGAAAAGAATATATGGAACTAGAGATTGGGTCACATTAATCCATGGAGTATCAAGAACATATCCTGGTTTATGGTGGTTTCTAACATTCCAAATATGTTGTTTCGTTATATGAAGTCACGAGATGCAAGTAATAGAGGAATGGTAGTTCAGAATTCTTATTGGCCGAAGAGAAAAAGGGAATCAAATCATCTGGATATTTTCCAAATAGATGTTGGTGGACCAATGAATCTTACTGGTACTCTAAATAGAGGTACGCCATTATTTTTATTAGTGATTATACTATAAGATATGTTTTATTTTTATGTTTAATAAATGAGAAGTTCATGATTTCATGATGAAATAGTTCCAAATATTTCAGAATGAAATAGGATGTGTAATTAAGATATTATGATCATACAATTTAATTTAATACACATATATTAAATTTGGATTGAAACCGCTAGAAACATTTTATCATGAATGAATTCCAAAGAGCGAAAAAACCTCCCCAAAATGGGTTCATTAAACACATAAATCAATATGTGAATTATAAGACCATAACAATGATAACTGATAGTTTTTTTCTCATCAATACTATAATGATGTTGTTCATATTATGGTGTACAGTAAAAATCAAATAGAAATATCAATAGGATGTGAAATAACGCCATATAAAATATCGAAGGGAAAGAATCCATCCCTTGTGTATTTTCATGTTTTTAGATGTAAATGTTTCATCTGAAAAATAAAGGAAATCAATGTCAGTATGGTGATGTAGCAGATGAGTTAATTTTCATTTGATATACAATGTAGAGTAAAGCCTAAAATTTATAAAATAATCATCACAAAATTACTATGTAGAAAAAAATTCAAAATAAATGATGATTAATCTATGAACGAATTCAGTAGTTCATAAGTTGCTATAATTCAAGATTTAAGAAATATGTTCAAAAGGGATAGATTGAAATATAATTTTTATTGGCGGCATGTCCCCTATTCAAGGATCTCAAAATATTAATCATTCATAAGTTAAACAATAAGAAAAGACCCTTTTAAAAGTAACTCTACCAGAACCTCTCAAGATAACTAAAAGATTATATGTTAATAAAACCAGCATCATTGGTGATTGTGTGGATTTTACACAAACACGGTGAAAGTGGAATGACGTAAATTAATCCCTCCTACTAATTGTGGAACCAACACCATTTGAATAATTGGAGAATGATGTATCATGGTCTAGGACCATGAATGAAGATCAAGATTATATTGATAAAAAAAATACATGGGATCTTGTTAAGAAACTGGAAAATTAAAATATGATCAGAACAAAGTGGATATCAAATAATGAATTTTTTTATCATTGAAATGTGATCATGAAATAGGGAACACTTCGTGTGTAAAGGAAATGAATATATTGAAAGAATTGATGTTGATGGAACATTTTCTCTAGTAGCTCAACGAAAGCCAGTTAGGCTCTAAAAATCCACATTGATTTAAAGATGGTACAATGTTTATCATATGGTTCTCAAAACAACATATTTAAATAGATTTATTTATGAATAAGTCAAAATTTAATTACACTATATATATCTTACCAAAAACGATAAATGTGTAACACCCCAAACATCCATGGTACGTTTCACATTGATTAATGAAATAGCTTGCATTGTACGTGACATCAAGATAAAACACATAGAGACCAATAAAACTAGCCATTATACTGACTTTTTGAAATTTTATAAATTTTCTCTTTCAAAATGGACTACATTTTTGGATTTGGAATATCAAAATTTTCTTAGGGTGAATTTTTTTTATTTTTCGGAAAACATTAAATTTTTGATGAATTGTGAAAACACTGAGTTATTGTTTAATAACCCACTTTTTATTTCAATATTTATTTATTTTATTTAAATTTATTTTATGTCAAAATATATACAGAATACTTATATATGTTCAATTTAATTCATTGGAGTCATTTTATAATGAGTTTGGATATATACAAATTATATTGATATAGCACCCCAAACATTTTATGGTATGTCCCTCTTAAATACATTTTAGTTATTGCCTATATTTCAAGAATCACTAAGCCTTTATGGAAAAAAACATGGTTACTTATATTAGATAGCCATAACCTAGCCATAAAACATCAATTTCTTAGCACTGTGATTTGAATTTAAAAAATCTAACATCAACAGTTGTGATCAATATGATAATTAGAGTCTGATAGAATTAACATAATTTTCAGTGAATAGTAACCAACCCTTATGAATAAAAACCTACCCTTATGAATAGAAACATACAATTATTAATAGTAATATGACTCTTATGAATGGAATCCATGCCCTTGAATGTATAAATTAATTTAGGAAACCTAAAAATGAAGTTGAATATATTAAATGTTTATATTTTTTGATTAAATAATTTATGAATTAAATATTTATTTAATTATATATAGAAAATAATTTTTGAAAAATGGACTTCATTTTTGAATTATAAAAGTCTAAAAATGGTTTGGGTGAATTTTCGGAATTTTTCTGAAAAACATTAAATTTTTATGAATAGTAAAATTTTATAATTTACAATATATGCTAAATAAGAAATTTATTGAGTCATTAATGATGATATGATGTTGTAAAAACAATTGGTTCAAACTCAGATGCATATATTACTGTTTCTGGTCATGTAATACTCACTATTGGTTTTCATGAGAGGAAATAATAAATTAATGATTATAAAATTAAGACAACTCTTCTCCCCTCAACTATATAAACCACTCCTCACCCCCTCTTCGTCCCACACAACTCAAGATTAACGACTTGCCTAAATTCTGACAAATACACATTTCAAGCCCTCTCCCCACGTCCAAGACCTTAAGGTATAACCAAAAGTCAAAAAACAAAGTCCTTAAAGAGATTCTCAATGATGAGTACTCAAGAGGTGAAACATCCTTCTCTTTTATTTTAGTTTCTTTCACAAAGATCCATTATTTTGTTCTCCCTTCTCACCACACCTCATCCAAATTCCATGATAATTATATTACCATACATGTATTTTATTCTCATTTTGATAATCGAATATTTCATCATAATCACTCTTTTCCCCTGCTTTTAAACAAGAAATGCAAAGATAGTCCGAGTTGTGTAAATTTATCACACTAAAGGAAGACGTGCTTTCAATATACATTACTATCTTCAATACTGGTCATGAAACATTTTCAAATGTTGAAACAGATCATAATATATATTTTTACCTTGATTAATGTTTTTTAATCTTTACACGTTCATAATATGGAATAATAATACAAAACAATTTTATTGTGCACAAAACCGCCAAGCCAAATCCAAGTAGTTATTTTTAATTCATCGAATGAGTCATCCTCATGGTATATAACCAGAATAAATATAAGATAATTTATTTATATTTAATTTCACTAATAATTTATATTAAAAATTCTTTATATTTAACCATATTTCAAACAAACTAGCATTCATGAATACAAGTAAACTAATCAAGAAACCAAGTAAGAAAATGTTTCCAAAACAATAAAATTAAATCTCTTAAACCCATAAAAAAGGGCATTGATGAACATAATAAGGTTATACGTAATAAATTAAATGTTGATGATGATCTGTAATTATTAATTAATGAATCTAAATTTGATTATTTTGGTCATTAAGAACAATCAAGAACACCATCGAGCATAAGGTAATGGATCCTCTCTCTCACTTTTGATCAAGAATCTCTATTATGTGGAACCATTTTAATTCCAATTGATTGTGTATGTTTTCACACCTCCCAATTACTTCCCTTGTGACATATAAATAATTTAAAACCCTTTTACCTCTCATTAACCCCTCAAAATAACACTCGTTACCATTCCCAAATGTTTGTATGGGGTTTCTCATCTCACTTTCATTTTTATGAGATTTTCATTGTTCAGAACTTATTCCTTTTATGTGTTATATGTGTACTGTCATTTGATATATAATATCTTGATAATATTTATATTCATGTTATTCAATCATTAATTTGAGGGTTATTATGATATGTTCATATGATTCGACCGATTACATTGTGGTAAGAGACATTGTCTCAACTACTATTTTGTTAGGACTAGCATTATGTTGTGATCTTAATAATTCTTATGTGGTTTACCTACTACCAATTTGAGATCACTTTTTACTTGAAATTATATTTATATTAAATATCCATAATCTCATATCCTGGATATGTTTGTTTTCTAAACCGTATGCCATTTTACATACAGTGTTTATTTGGAAATTTATTTTAATTTCAGAAATATTGATGAATCAATATACTCTACTCTATACGGATATTGAAAAGCCCTATTTCTATTGTATTGAATCAATATTTAATGAATTATTTGGACATGAAGTTGAATGTGGGGCCCACTACAGCCCCTCTATGAATCGGTGGGTCTCATGAGACAAATCAGTTGGTGACAAACCCTTCGAGTTTGGTTCCAAAAATTAGACGGGTTTCTACCCCTAGAACTAAACCATTTTAATAGTATAATGGTTTTATGTTCCAGATATATGATGTACAATTTTTAAGTATTTTTATTATTCATTATTAGTTATTACTATCCATGTGGTTTTCACTATGACAAAATCTATTGATGCAGTTTCATTCTCAGTTTATTAATGTTCTGTGTTTTTCATCTACTCACCATGCCATATTGAATATGTCAAATTGATTATGATTCACATCTTATTGTATTCATGCTTCTATTATTTTAAACTCTTACTGATAATTTGATCTCACCCCTTTCATTTTTTACTTTTAATAGGTGACAAAGAATCGATTGTTTATTGAGTTTTTGTGGATAAAGTTTGTAGTTTTTGTTTTGTATTGTATTTTCTAACCTTTTCCAATGTAATTTGAGTTACAGCTGTGTATATAGTTTCTCCAAAAGTACTAAATTGATCATTCCTTTAGTATTTTCATTCCTTCTATCCATTCCAATATCACAAGTAATGCACCAACTCCAATCTAGAGGGGTCGGGGTGTTACAGTTGGTATCAGAGGATGTTTAGTAGATAACGTGGGAACTAGATTTAGAAAACATTGATTAGGGAAGAGTCCCTATGATAATACTTTGAGGATAAAAATTCATGAATGTCCATATATTTTGGTGAGTAATATATTTTTTAGATCTTTCTAGCAATTAATACCTATGTATATATGAGCAGGTAGAGGCGGCTCTGGCCCATATGTATCTAGGAGTAAAACCCGAAAACACCACTTTGAGATACTCTCAAACGGGAACTGGTACATGACAACGGGCCTTTCTACACATTTGGTTATGAAACTCCTGGGGGATTCGCTTAGGATAATTCAAATTTTATTTACAAGCCAATATGAAGGTGTTAAATGTAAATTTTTCCATAGATAAACTATGTTAATAAGATTAGCTATGCATTGAATTTCAATCTATACTGAGTGATTTTATATTTTATATTCATAAACTAATCTAGTGTATCCCATTATTTAGAAATGGAATCTAATGGATGAAGTGGAATCAATACTCATGGACAATGTTGGGATCTTCCCACTAAGAAACTCAACAAGGTCAATGTTGGAGCATATCAGATCTAGACCATATAGGGTCAACATACTCAGGTCGTAATTAATAACCATTCCACACCTATGTTAGATCGTTTCATGAGGCAGAAGCCCCATCTTTCTACAGGACTACTAATCCATTGGTTGCAGAGCAAGGGATAAAGTCCCTTGAAATGATATTCAGGGAATTAAGATGCAATGAAAATGAAAAGGTTGTACTAGTAGTATATTGTCTCTAGGGCGATGTTGATCAATGGTGGTCCTTGATTTAGAATACCATGGAGGAAGAAGTAATATAAAATATGGAATGGATGACTTTTATGGAAATATTCTTCAAAAAATATTTACCCTCTGAGAAATGAACTGAAATGTAGAAGAAATTACACAGCTTAAAACAAAGGGAAGAAGACAACATTGTAGAGTATGAGGATTCCTTCAAAAGGCTATCCAGGTATGTCATAGATTACGTACATGACTCGGTAGACAAGATTGATCATAACATTTATGGTCTTAAGCCATGTCTTTTGAGGTCAATCGCTTCTCAAACATTTTCATCATATGATGAAATTGTATCAAGTTCCATCAAAACAGAGAAGGAATTTTCTAGATCAAATTGGTTCAAGGGGAACCATGATAAGAATAGGTACTCTGATAACCATGGGAATGGTAAAGCACCAATGAAAAAAAGGGAAAAATGTTATTCCAATTATGTGCGAACTGTGGAATGAATCATCTTGGGAAATTCTTAAAAGGCATGGGAGTCTGGTATAAGTGTGGATAAAAGGGTCATCAATCCGAAGAATTCAAAGGGAAGAAACAATTAAATGATATTCCATGCTACAATTGTAGAGATATGGGACACTATTAAAATGAGTTTCCTAAGCACCAAGGAAACATGCCTTGGAATAAGCCAAGAGAAAAAGGGAGATCCTATGCAATTAAAACCACATAGGATGAAATTCCTAATGATTTGGTGGTAGGTACATAAATTGTTTCCTCAAAATTAGCTAACACATTATTTGATTCTAGATAATTGCATTAATTTATATCTTCATAGTTTTCTACGAAAATTATATATGTCCAATTTGATTTAATAAAGGAGTTTTCAGTCAAAACTCCCAGGGGATGTATCATTGCAACAAAGGCATGTCGACTAGTCCCCCTCAAAAAACCAAAAAGTTCATCAGTTTCTAATGTTATCATCTTAACAATGATAGAATTTGATAAAACCATGAGTATGTATTGGCTATCAAATTATGATGCGAAGGATTATTGTAAGAAGAAGGAAGTTACAATTTTTTAAAATGGTGTAGAATCTCTTTTCATTATAGAAGTGACTTTGCCTCTAGATTCTTATCTAGTACCACCCCTAGTATATCTATTGAATTCAATACTTAGAGAGGAAGATAAGCCAATATCTATGGGTGAGGAAATAAATCTTATAATTTAAGATGTGCACATAGTGAAAGAGTACATTATTGTATTTCTAAACGATTTACTTGTGCATCCTCTAGAGCAGGAAGTTGAGTTGTCTTTTTATTTAATTATGATGCAAGACTTATATCAAAGACTCCATATAAAATGGACACTATGGAATTATTATAGTTAAAGAAACAACTAATGGATTTGAGTGAAAAAAGAATTTTTTGGCCTATTGTTTCTCCATGGGAAGCCCCTATCCTCTTTGTCAAGAAGAATGATGGATCCATTAGGCTGTGCATTGATTATAGGGAAATCAATGATATTACAATATAGAATAAGTATCATATTTCACAGTTTGATGAGTTATTTTATCAACTTCATGGAGATCTATACTTTTCGAAAAATGAACTTTGATCCATATGTCATCAACTGTGTGTGAGGAAGGAAGATATTCCAAAAACATCATTTCGAACCATGAATGGGCATTAAAAGTTTACAGTGATGTCTTTTGGACTGATGAATTCACCATCTATTTTCATGGATTTAATGAATTGGTTTTTCAAGGAATATCTTGATAACATTGTTGTGGTATTCATAGATGATATCCTCGTATACTCAAAAATCTATGAAGACAAGGAGAATCAAATTTGTTTTATTTTGAGAAATCTTAGAAGAAATAAATTATATGGGAAGTATAGAATGTGTGAATTCTGGATACAAACAGTTTCTTTTCAAGGCCATATCATCTCTAAGAATGTAATCCTAGTTGATCTTGAAAATAAAATGGTAATCCATTAATTTCCCACAATAACAAACATAACATAGGTATGTAGTTCTACTGTCTTAGAAGGTTACTATCAGCATTTCATTCAGAATTTCAACCAAATGGCTAACCCACTAACCAAGCTCACAGGTAAAGGAGTTATGTTTGCATGGAAAAAATAATATCCAAATTTCATTAAAGAATTGAAAATAAGATTGGTCAATGATCCTATTTTGACTCTTCCATCTAGATGTGGTGGATTTGTAATATACATCGATGTATCAAAGAATAGACTGGGTTGTGTCCTTATGAAAAACGATAAAGCTAATGCTTATGCATCAAGACAGTTGAAGACTCATGAGAAAAATTATCCAACTCATGATTTTGAGTTAGCATCCGTAATCTTTTCACTAAAAATATATAGGCACTATCTCAATAGAGAGTGATGCAATATTTATACAGACCATAAGAGTTTTAAATAAATTTTCACACAAAAAGAACTCAACATGAGGTAGAGGAGATTGCTTCAGTTACTCAATGATTATGAATATTCAATACACTACCACCCGGGAAATGCGAATAAGGTGGAAAATGTATTCAGCAGGAATGATAATGGACTTCTAACTCAAATGAGGATTGAGATAGATCCTATATTTTTGGAACTACTAAAGATGTATAGGGGAATTATTAAAGAAACGGAAACATATTTCCTAGTTCAAATGATTTCTAAAACATCATTATTAGAGAAGATAAAAATCTCTCAATCTGATGATGAAAATCACTACAAGAAAATTAATGTTGTCAAGGATGAGAGACTGGTTAACAACATTTATGAAGAAGGAGTTCAGAAATTTGGAACAGGTTGTGCATTCCATCAGTACCTGAGCTAAAAAGGGAACTATTAGACGATGCTTATAACTCAAATTTCTCAATACACCTAGGTAGCACCAAGATGTATATAGATCTGAAAGAATATTCATGGTGGGATAATATAAAGTGGGAAATTACTGACTACGTGTCATGATGTCTAGTTTGTCAACACGTGAAGGTAGAGAGACAGCATCCCAATTGAGTGATACAACCTCTACCTATTACTATGGGAAAGTGGGATAATATTATCAAGTATTTATTCACCGGACTACCAAGGACACCTAAAAGGAATGATGCAATATGGATGATTGTTGATCGTCTCACTAAATCAGCACACTTCCTTCCTATAAGAGAGTATTTTCCACTTGAGTTCTTGGTAAGACTTTATATTAATGATGTTTTAAGACTTCATGGTTCACCAATATCTATTGTGTCCGATCGAGATCCCCAGTTTACATCATAATTCTAGAAAAGTCCCCTGAAGGCTTTGAATATTGAGCTTCGTATGAGTACTGCTTAACACCCACAAACTGACGGATAGTGTGATGGTAGAATTCGAACTCTAAAAGATATGATGAGTTCATTCTCTCTTGACTTTCAAGGTATGTGGGATCAATACTTTCCTTTTGTGGAGTTTACCTACAATAATAGTTTCCATTCTAGTATTCAAATGGATTCATATGAAGAATTATATGGAAAGAGATGTCAAAATACAACTTTTTGGGACTAATTTGGTGAGAGTATACTTATAGGCGCAGAACATATTGAAGATACAATGAAAAAGGTGAAGAAGATATAAGACCATATTAAATTAGCCCAATGCATGAAGAAGAGTTATGCTAACAACCGGAGAAATGGCATGGAAAAAAAGCCATTAATTACCTTAATAAGGTTATACCATATCAATTAAATGATGATTATGTGATGGTATTATTAATTAATAAATCTAAATTTTATTATTCTGGTCATTAACAACAATCAAGAACACCTTCGAGCATAATGTAAGGGATCCTCTCTCTCCCTTTTGATCAAGAATCTTCAGTATGTTCTTCCCTTTTAATTCCTTATGATGGGGTATATTTTTGAACCTCCTCCATACTTCTCTTGTGACATATAAATATTGGAATATACATTTACCTCTCATTCATCCCTCACAATAACACTCGTTACCATGCTAAAATGTTTGTAAGGGGTTTCTCATCTCACTATCTTTTCTATGAGATTTTCATTGTTAGCCCCTTATTTCTTATATGTGGTATATCTGTACTGCCATTTGATATATAATAACTTGATTCTTTTTATATTCAGGTTATTTAACTATTAATTTGAGGTTTATTAAGATTTTTTCATATGATTTGACCCATTACATTGTGATATGAGACTTTGTCTCAACTACTATTTTGTTATGACTGACTTTGTATTGTGCGTCTAATAATTCTTATGTGGTGTACCTACTACCCATTTCAGATCACTTTTCAGTTGAAATTATATTTATATTAAATATCCATAATCTCATATCACTTTATTTGGAAAGATATTTTAATTATGTAAATATTGATGAATCTGTATACTGTAATCTATACGAATATTGAAAAAGAAATATTTATCTTGTATTGAATCAATGTATAAAGAATTATTTGTACATGAAGTGGTGACTAGGGACCACTTCATCTCCTCGATGCATTGGTAGGTCTCATGAGACAAATCAGTTGGCAAAAAACCCTTCGAGTTTGTTTCCAAAAATCAGACGGGCTTCTACCAATAGAACTGAATTGTTTTAACTGTATTAAGGTTTCATGTGCAAGATAAATGTTGTCAAAATAATAATAATTTTCTTTATTCATTATCAAGTATTACTATCCATGAGGTTTTCACTATGACAAAATCAATGGATGCAGTTTCGTTCTATGTTTATTAATAGTGTGAGTTTTCCATCTATTCACAGTGCCATATTGATTATGTCAGATTGATTATGATTCACATATTATGATATTTATTCTTCCATTATTTTTAACCCTTACTTATCATTTGAGCTCACCCCTTTCATTTTTTACTTTGAATAGGTGACAAAGAGAAGATCATTTATTGAGTTCTTGTGGAAGCAGTTTTTAGTTTTCATTATGTACTGTATTTGGTAACCTTTTCCAATGTAATGTGAGTTATATCTATGTATCTAGTTTCTTCAGGACTACTAAAATGGTTGTTTCATAGGTATTTTCATTCCTTCTAACCATTCCAATATCACAAGTATTGCACTGGCTCCTGTCTAGAGGGGTCGAGGTGTTATAATTGAACTTTTTACAGTCTTTTACCCACCACCTAGGAGCATTTTCAAATTTGAATAAAACATAATTTTACCGCATCTGTGAGTTGAATTTCAAAAATATACAAGACATGATTAATATCAATTAGTAACATGTGTTTTAAATAGCTGAATATTATTTTTTGATAAATAGTAACTTTTGACTTTTATTTTCCACAGTTAAAAGAAAATAAGGTATTTTAGGGTTAAAATTATATCATAATTACTCTGACACATTCCCTTACACTATTGGATAAGTATAATTCGACCAAAAATAACCTTATGAGTAAAATATGATCCCTTTTGGTCAACTTGGATTACATTAGGACATTTGTTATTATTTTATTTAAAGAAGCATTAAAAGACTTAAAATAAACGTTTAATAACTAAACCATTTATAATATAGAGTTATACATAAGAAAAATTTGACTGTAAATATTCAATTGAAAGATAAAAAATTTTCCTACTTAATTGTATTTTATTTATAATTTTCAGACATTAAATAATTAAATTTATTTATGACACAATGATGATGCAGTAATTACATTATAAATAAATGATTAAAAAATTGATATTATAAATATTCAAATAAATATAATTTTGGACTTTAAATGAATTAAACTAATTTTCTAGGTTAATATGACATTTTAGGGTTGATTAAATAAAATTTTTTCTCTTTAATAATTCTGTAATGAATTTAACAAAAACAAAATACCAAATAGTGTCAAAATTGACATAAATGATTTTTTAAAACAAATATTACATTAATAATTGGTATTCAATTCCTAAAATTCTATGTTTTGTCCAAAGGGATTGAATGAAATTATGTATGTTATTAATAAACAACTTGAGATTCTCTTGTATGTTTATAGTATCTTTATTAACCATATAATATTAAAATACAAAGACACATGGTAAATGTAAAACTATTTAATTAAGAGGTATACCTAAAAGATAAGGTTAATATATTGTCCCAAACCTATCTAAAACCAATTGGTTGAGTGGTTTTCCACCCCTACCCACCACATATTTGAAATAAATCATTTTGGAGACATCAGAAATAGAAAAGTATTTTATTATAAAATAATATTTCAATCTTTTCTTAAGGTTCCCCACACCCCTCTTATAAAAGGGTACTTACCCTTCTCTCAAATTCATACCATCAAATCAATTTGGCTTAGAAAAACCCTCCCCAAATATCCTCCCAATTGTCCACCCTTCATAAAAGAGTAATTCCTTTAGTCTTAAAGCTATCCTAAGGAGCCCTTTTGATCAAATCAATAGGAAGAACCCGAAGAAGAGGTAAATATTTCATCACCACTTTCAAGTTTTTTATTCTTCCACTTCCTCTTTATTTGTTGTTTCCATTATAAAATAATAACTCCAGTATATTCTATATATCGTGATGTTATTATAAAAATGTTAAAACCATATTCATTATTCTATCTGTCCTATAAATGACAATGTCACCATACCTGTGTACATATAGATTACCATCTCCACGTCGTGGTGTAGTTTATTATAAAAAAACATCGTCATTTGGATGGGTATAATAATAATCATAACTGATATAAATAATAAATATAACATAATAATTATTCTGTATATATGATGAAACATCCAATTATATACAATTTTAATATCAAAATAATGATATTGTCGCTCGTGGGTACGTACGGATTACCATCTCCATGAACGCGAAGAGATTCATTTCTCATCGTATCCATTCAAGAATAATTTTAATTTGATGATGACAAATAATGTTTAAAGACTTAATATAATTCTGAATCTGAAGAAGATACATCCCATCCAAAATAAACATTACATACATAACAACGCATATAAATGAAAACGAATCAGTTTACACCCAAAACGACGATTCTACTGAAATATCATTAACAAAGAAATCTTAGAACATAATATATGATGTTATATTAATGTATATAGTTCTTGTATAATTTAATAAAAATGATTCAACTATTATATATGAGGTTAATGTACCCTCCACCAATGAAAATTAAATGTTAAGGGATAATTTCACAATCTCTTTATTATCCAAGGTAGTTTTTATGTAAGTGTCTACTGGGACATCTTTATCATCTGCATCTGTGTTTTATTAAAAAAATGTATTTCAAAACATTTTTTCCCTTTACTAGACAATGAGTTAATGTCCGTTATACATATATTTGACCTTATATTTTTTGAAAGTAATCTTTCCGTCATTTTCCATATAATGTACTTTATTACCTTTTTAATGAAAATTATGCTTAGAATGTTTTTTAACATATATGGTGGGTGTGGCTATTTTCATCCATTATAACTTCATTGAAACTTCACATAAAATCTTATAATAATATTTTCGGAATAAATGTTTCCTTCTATAATTATATGACTTTTAAATGATTTCAAAATAGAAAGACATATTTCTATGAGAAAAAGTTTCGTTTTCTTCTATGTCACCATCCTTTGATGGATTTTAAGCTTATTTGAGGTTGATTTATAAAGATACAAAACCTCTATACTGTATTGAGGATTTTTTATATGTTTGACTATCGATGTGTTATTTTTACACCATTCATGGCATATGGAAAAATTATTGACATTTCATATTCTAGTTTTAATATAAATGATTATGTTATGTTTAAACCTTTTCATATGAGGAGTGGATTGGACTTAGTATGTGACAGGTGGAGCCCACTATAGCTCCTTGATGCATCAGTATTTCTCACGAGACAAATTAGGATCTTGGAAGTAGACCTTGACAAAATATTATTTTTATTCTTGGCACAAGGCCTTGACTATGTGGTTATGAAGTCTGGCATTATGCATTCCATCATTATGAAAGTGGATATTGATATTTCATGTTATTATTAGGCTAGTAGAATATCCTTGTGAATAATTAAATGTTATTATTTTATTTTATCTTTCTCATATTATACATAATTTCATGTTTAAAAGGATTATGTTTTCGTCTTATGCATTTCCATAAATTCTTATTCTTATTTATGAAAGTTTCTGCAATATTTTTATCCTTACTGAGAATCTGAGCTCAACCCTTTCTATGTTTTATTTTTTCCAGGATGTGAAGAAATATATTATTACTGGCCTTCAGGGATATTCTAAGGGATATGAGGGTGTCCAATGGAGACTATGGTGTTGTAGTTTTCCATTTTAAAATGTAATGTAAAACTTATTAATGTATCTAGTATTTCAAAGGCTACTAAACTAATCTGTCTTTTGAGACCAGATATTTTGTGATCATTTTAATGTTATGAAATAAATCACAGACTCTAGGTAGCTGGGGTCAAGTCATTACAGTTGGTATCAGAGGATGTTTAGTATAATCCATGGAAGCTATATTTTGAAAAACACTGATTAGATTACATTACCCTAAAATAGACATTGAGTATTAGTATGGAATAACTTCCTAGAATTTTGGTAATGTAGATATTTTGTTAGTTTTCTAAGAAATACATCCCTATCTGGATACGAGTAGGTAGAGGCAGCTCTGGCATAGATTTACCTAGGTGTAAAACCAAAAAACACCACTTTGAACTAGACTTGAATGAGAACTAATGCACGCCAACGGGCCTTGTTGCACTCTTGGTTACGACACTCCCAGTGGATTTTCTTAGGATAAATCTCATTTTATTTACAAACCATTATGAAATGTTAATGAGTATTACTTTCTCAAAGAAAACATTTTTATGATTATGGATTATATCCATAAGATGTTAAATTTTTGTAAAGTGTTTTACAAGTTATGAATTAGTAATAGTGAATCATAAACTAATCTAGTGTATTCCATTTTTTAGAAATGGATCCTTGTGGAAGAAATTGAAACTGTATCAGTGCATGGAATCCATGTAGTGATTTTCCTCCTACTCTAGATAATTATAGTGGATCTGGTGATGCAACTGGGGCTGATTACCTTATAACCATACTAGGAAAACTCACTTAGGTTATGAATAATAACCTTACCCATATGGAGCAACCTGATCTGCAATGGGGAGGATCATTGTTAGACCGCTTCATGAGGAAAAAACCACCATCATTCAATGAAAGTACAAATGCATTAGTATCTGAGCAATGAATAAATTCTGTAGAGAAAATATTTCACGCCTTGGGGAGTAGCGAAAGGGAAAAGTTTTCATGGCAGTTTATCGCTTCATAGGAAATGCATATCAATTGTGGTCATTGATTCAAAACACAAAGGAAGATGATGAAGTATCAAATATGAATGTAGGGAGCTTAATGAGTTTTTCTTAGAAAAGTACATTCCTCGAGACCATCGAGTGGATATGGGAAGTAAATTTCTGATTCTGAGGCAAAAACAGGATGAGAAAGTCACAAAATTTGAGGATAACTTTACAAGGATATCATGGAATGAAACAGATTATATATGTAACCCAAGGAGAAATAATTATTGATTCTTTGATGGGTTAAAAACATTTCTATAGTGAGAATTAGTATCACAATATTTATTATCATATGAAGATATAGTCCCATGTGCTATCAATATATAAAAAATAATTCTCTATGTCTTATGACATTAAAGCAATGCAGGAGAAGAATTGATTTGCAGAACACTCTAGAAATGGAAATAATTAGATGAAGGGTAATGTTGAATTTCCATCATGCGGTAAATGTGGGAAGAAACACTATGGTACTTTCCTGAAGGGAATGGTAGTTTGTTACAAGTGTGCTGAAAAAGGCCACCATGATCGTGATTGAAAGGGGTAGAAAGAGGCTGTCAATGTTGAATTCTACAATTAAAGAGAAAGGGTGCATTATGAAAATGAATGTACTAAGCACCAAGGAAACAATCATCAGAATAGCCCAAGTGATCAAAGCCAATATTTTGCAATCACTACTACAGAGGTTGAAGTTCTGAAAGATGTGGTGGTAGGTAATGTAATGGTTTCATCAAGTTTAGAAAATGATTTATTTGATTCTAGATCATCTCATTGTTTCATATATTCCTATTTTACTAAGAAAATTAGATATTTTCAATTTGACTTAACAAGGGAGTTTTCAGTCAAAACACCCAAGAGAAGTATCATTGCCACAATGTTTTGTGAATCAGTTCCCATTAGGTCATATAAATGTTGATTATATGCTGATTGCAACATCATACTCATGGTTTAATTTGATATAATCATTGGTATGGATTGTATTTCATACAATGATGCGTAAATTTATTATAAGAAGAAAGAGGTAACAATTTACGATGTTGATAAGGAGTACCTTCTCTTTAGAGAAGAAACGCCACCACCTAATTCTTATATAGATCCACCCCAATAGCTCATCTAATTTCAATTATTGGGGAAGAAGTGAATGAAATAACTATGGGTGAGGAAAGGAATGTTCAAATAGAAGATGTTCCTATTAGGCATGAATATTTTGATGTGTTTCTAGTGGATTTACCTATACATCCTCCAGAATTAGAAGTTGAGTTTTCCATTGATTTAATTACTCGTCTGAGGACCATATCAAAAACCCCTTATAGAATGACCACTGTTGAATTAGCAGAACTTAAGAAGAAACTAGAGTAATTGAGTAATAAGAAATTTATTCGCCCGAGTTTTTCCCCATGGGGAGCCCCTGTTATTTTTGTTCAGAAGAAAGATGGATCTATGAGGCCATCCATTAACTACATGGAGATCAATGTTATAACAATAATGAAAATGTATCCCCTACCTCTCATTGATGATTTATTCAACCAAATTCATGGAGCGCAATATTTTTTGAATATTGACCTTAGATCTTGATATCATCAGTTGTGTGTGAAGAAGGAATACATTCGAATAACATCATTTCGAACCAGGTACGTGCATTACGAGTTTACATTAATTTCTTTTGGGTTAACTAATGCACCCTCTGTCTTCATGGATCTAATGAATATAGTTTACAAGGAATATCTTGATTACATGGTAGTGGTATTTATTGATTATATCTTGGTATACTCTACAAGAAATTATGATCATGAAACTCATGTGTGCATTATGCTAAAGATGAGTAGATAAAAAGAATTATATGGTAAATTTAGCAATTGTGAATTATGGCTTCAAGAGATTTATTTTCTTGGCCATATTTTTTCAAAGGATGGAATCTCTATTGATCATTCAATGTCCATGGAAATCCAAGAATGGCCAGCACCGATGAGTATAACTAAGGTACGTATTTTTATTGGATTATCCGGTTATTATCGATGTTTCATCCATAATTTTTCCCAGTTGGATAAACCATTAACCAAGCTCACATGTAAAGGTGTTAAATTTTTTTGGAAAAAAGAGTGTGAATAATGTTTTGAAGAACTGAAGATAAGATTAGATAATATTCTTGTCTTGAATCTACCATCAGGGAACGATAGGATTTTTATTTATAGTGATGCTTCAAAAAATATAATTAGTTATGTCATTATGATGAATGATAGAGTTATTGACTATGAATCACGAAAACAAAAAATTAATGAAAAAACTATACAAATAATGATCATGAGTTATCATCTGTAATCACTGCAATGAAAATATGGAGACACTATCTCTATGGTGAAAAATGTGACATTTATACTGATCACAAGAGTCTGAAGTATATTTTCTCAAAAATGTACTCAACATGAGGTGAAGGAGATGACTTGAACTACTCAAGGATTATGATTTCACAATACACTACCACCCTCGGAAGGCAACTAAGGTGGTATATTATTTGAGTAGAAAAAATCCTTGAGTTTTAAACAAGATGAGAATTGAATGGGATCCTAATTTCATGGATCTAGTAAATATGGATATGAGAATAACAATGGAAGATAAAACAACAATTATTTTTCAAATGGTTTCCAAACCATCTTTTCTAGAAAGGAAGAAGAGATCGTAGACTGATGATGAGGAATTTCAGAAGAAAATGAAAGCTGTGAAAGATGGGATATTGAGTGACATTATATATGAAGATGAAATTTTGAAATTTGGGTAAAGAAATTGTGTTCCTAAAATACCAGATATAAAAAGGGAATTGTTGGATGATGCACATAGCTCTTATTTATCTATACACCCTTGTAGCACTAAGAGTTACAGCGATTAGATGGAACATTTTTATTGGGACAAAATAAAGTGGGATATTGCTAATTTTGTGTCAAGATTTATGGTTTGTAAACAAGTAACAACTGGAAGGTGACAACCTGGAGGAGTCATGCAACATCTTCTAATACCTGAGTGGAAATGGGATAATATTACGGTGGACTTTTTCATGGGGCTGCCAAAGACACCTAGAAGGAATGATGCAATTTGAGACATTATTGATCATCTTACCAAGTCAGCACATTTTCCTGATATAAGTGAAGATTTACCACTTGAACGTTTAGCAATACTATATATTATTGATGTTGTAAGACTTCATGGAGTACCACTATTGATTGTTTCTAATTGTGATCCCCATTTTACATCAAGATTGTAGAAAAGTCATCAGAATGTCCTGGATACTAAACTTCTTTTGAGCACTGCCTACCACCCTCAAACTGATGGACAATCAGAACAGACTATCCAAACCTTCGAAGAAATGTTCATATCATGCTCACATGACTTTCAAGGTATGTGGGATGAATATTTACCTCTTTTTGAATTTTCCTAAAACAATAGCTTCCATTCAAGTATTCAAATGCAACCATATGAAGCGTTATATGGCAAGAGATGTCGCACACAAACATTTTCGGATGATGTGGGTGGATGAAAACTCATAGGCCCAGATATTATTGAGGAAACGATGGAAAATGTAAAGGCTATCCAAACCCACATCAAAGCAGCACAATGTAGTCAAAAGAGCTGTGCTGATAACCTAAATAAGGATTTGGAATTTCAGGTAGGCGATCATGTTTTCTTGAAGGTATATCTATGTAAGGTAGTTATATGATTCGGTAAGAAAGGTAAAATAAGTCTCAAGTACCTTAGACCTTTCAGAATTGTTGAAAGAATTGGTGTTGTAGCTTACCTGTTGGCGATGTCGCCAAGTCTCTCCAAAGTTCACAATGTGTTCCACGTATCACTATTGCGAAAATACATGTCTGACCCAACGCATGTAATCACATATGATGAAATTGAACTGGAACATGATTTTTCTTATTGTTAAGAGCCTGTCAAAATTCTTGATACCACATAACAAGTGCTGAGAAATGGGACGACTCGTCTGGTAAATGATCTATGGAGAAACTATAAGATGGAAGAGGCAACGTGGGAACCTGATGAACATATGATGAAGAACCACCAAGATCATTTTATCCAGTAATATTCTAAAAATTTCAAGGATTAAATTATTTGATGGTGGAATGAATGTAACAAAAAAATCTTTCACAATATGTTTCCCGTTGAATAATACAATAGTTGGCATTGTACACAAAATCGAGATTCTAACACAATGAGACCAATTATACTAGCCGTTATACAAACTTTTTAAAATTTTATAAATCCAATCATTCAAAATTGAGTTATGTTTTGGATTCTTAATATCAAAATTTTCTTTGGGTGAATTTTTTGTATTTTAATGAAAACATTCAATTTTTTATGAATTGTGAAGAACACTGAGTTATTGTTTAAAAACTGATTTTCTATTTAAATAATTATTTATTTTATTTTTTTATATTTTAGGTAAAAATAGATACATTATACATATACAAGTTCAATATAATTCATTAGAGTCATTTTATAATGAATTTAGATATATAAAAATTTAATTTCCCTTATTACCATCTTTTACCCACCTCCTAGGACCTTTTTCAAATTTGTTTAAAACATAATCTTACCACTACTATAGGATTAATTTAAAAAATCTGAGAAACATGGTTAATATCAGTAAGTAGAATGTGGTTCAATAAGATGAAAATATGTTTTTTTTTGAATAGTAAATTTTTACTTTTATTTACCACGATTAAAAGTAAATAAGGTAATTAAGGATAAAAATGATAACATAATTACTCTAACAGTTGTTCTAATCCTATTAGATAAGTATAATTTGACTAAGAAAATACTTAGGAATAAAATATGATTCTCTTTGGTGCACTTGGATTAGATTAGGACATTTATTAATATTTTATTTAAAGCAAATTTAAAAGAGTTAACAAAAGTTTAATAAATAAACCATTTTTAATATAGGGTTATATATAAGATAAATTAGACTATAAATATTCATTAGAAAGATAAAAATATTTCCTACATAATGGTATTTTATTTATAATTTTTAGACATTAAATAATTAAATTTCTTAATGACAAAATGATGATGCAGTAATTACCTTATTAATGAATCATTAAAATAATTGATATTATAAATATCAAAATAAATCTAATTTTAGACTTTTAATGAATTAAAATAATTTTATAGGTTATTATGACATGTTAGGATTTATTAAATATTTTTTTTATTTGTAATAATTTCACGACCCCCTCCACACAATGTGTCCCCATCCTGGGCTGGCAATGTGAGAAGGGAGATAATGACCCCCGAGTCCCGCCTCCAGTAGGTCCCGGGTTGGCGGCCAGCACCGAGGGTATAGTAAACACAATAATGGGAGGAATTACCCTATAAGATAACACATGAGGAAGAGATAGATAATATATAAAACAACCATCTCCAACTCAACCAGTAAGATGAAAGAAATCCCATGTGCGCATATGTAATATCATTCAAAAGTACTACAACTGAAAGGGGAAAACCGCAAGTTCCCAAAAGAAAGTAAAAACAACAGCAACCACAAGCCCGAAAAGCTCCTGAAACCCTAGATATTAAACACTTTCCTGATATCCAACCTTATCTAAGTGACCTGAAAAAGATATTATATATACATTGGGTGATTATAACAGTATACTCAGTAGGATCCTCCCCAAAGTCTCTCGTGCAAAAGTAAAGAAAGTATGCTAAAGCAGAGTGAACAAAAAGTGAAACTAACTCGTCAGATAAATAGGTATACTATGTTCCCAACCTCACTAGGGATACACTCCCCAAGTAATGCACAAAAGAATATATCATATAATAAGGAATATCAAGGGTACCCCTCAATTACTTCCACACTGGTTTGATGGTTTTCCCCCACATCACACGTCCTGAGCATCTCTCTCCAAAAAGGCTTGCATGCAGACACCTGGGAGAACCACCACAACATGCCCCTCGTACAACAAAACCATAACATCCACATAAAAAAAGTAACTAGGTAGTTTCTAGGAGCCACCACAGCCCCCATAACTTGTATCATACATAGGTTGTTATACCTGAAGCCATTACCGCACATGCATCGACTAAGGATCCTCAAGCCATCACAGCCTATCCACGTTACACCTATAGTATTCCATAGGATACTATATCCATAATATATGTGTGTGAATAAAATCTATCCATTAAAACACTCTACACACATATGGGAAAAACTGACAATTGTACCTACCAGCACAAGAAACTACCAAGAGAATAAAGTGGGGCCAAAAGGGGTAGTCATCAATTCATCCTCCCACCAGAATGTTCGGGGAAACACCCCCTATGGCTCAGAATCCCCAGGGTGTCTATTTCCATTACAAACAGGGTAGAGTAGTGTATAAAAACACAAAAAGTACAGAATATACTATACCTCACAACCACACAATGGGCATAACCTTGTCTTGAAAACAAATGTAGCTAACGTCTCTCAGACTTCGGGATGCTACTTCTAAGGCTAGGTATCCTATAATCACACAACCACTTAAAGACCATTGTAAATTATTTCATTACCTTTTTATTATTTTCACTTTAAGTTAGTTAATTCTTTAAACATTAATTAACCAAATACAATTCCATATTAATGTTCATTAGAATCACACCCAAAGTCCTATGTCCCTTTAAAATTTACAACCACATCATTATGTTCTAGCAAGCCCTGACCCCATGGGTTAACATAATTTATTCAAATATTCATTACAGAATTACATTCCCATATTCCCTGGAATTCTAGAACAACATTCTATGATACTAAACACAAGGAGGCTCAACACGGTGAGTATATGTACTACATGTTGAGTCTTTTCCGCCTATAGCAAGATTTTATACCCATCCTACCTTAAGAAGATAAGCACTAAAAGCACGTGGAATACACCACGCGTCTTCGACTCTTTCGGAAGAAGGGTAAACAGGACCAGCTGCCTTGAGCAGTGGTGAAAATTAAAGCATATATAAAACCAAAAGGAAACACCAAGAATCCAACAATCACATCCATCCCATTCCATCATCCCTGGTGTCCTCCCTGATACCCTCATGCATAAACCGATGCATCTCACCACACTATGTGTCATTTTTTTCGACAAACAAATGGCCTCCATACCCCCACATATCACAACACCCATCCAGGATCACAACACAAAACAAGAAATAGGAAAACAATCATCTTAACAATTGGGCTCTTGGCCCTTTAACAAGAAAGATGGTAACTCAGAACCCTTCATGAAATTATCAAACAATCATTTATTTAATCCATATTTAATTAACAGATTTATTATTAATAGTTTCCAAAATTCAGGAAACCAAATCAGTAAGCTATCACAAATAATTAAACATTCTTACTTCACCAATTTTACAAACATCAAATTACAAAAAGATCCATATTTTTTTACATGAATCCTTATCTTTAGACAAACAATTTTAATTAATTCTAATTTACATTCTTTACTAATTTCTTTCAAGAATTAACAGCTATAAGAAGCAAGCATAGATAACAAACTATCATGGAAAACAAGAGGCAATAACATACGATTGATATCAATTTATTTATCCACTTAAAATATTTATTATGTCAATTAAATTGTCATCCAATGGGAGTAAATATGCTAACAATATAGTTGCACGTAAAATAAATTAAAATCAATGCATCCCCTACCTCAAACAGTTCTTGATGTTCATTGTCCTCCCCATGGGTCATGATTCTCCTCTCGCATCAACTGCTTCCACCTGAGGATGCCATGGTATGACTGTACCAACCAAAACCCAAGAAAACCCCATTAGAAGCCTGGAGATTACATGCAAAAATAATGGAAATTAGAAACTATAGAAGATGAACCCCTAAAGAATGACAATAAAACATACCTTATATAGAATATTGATCAATACAACTTGGTGGCATCAAGACAGAAAAGAACCAATCCAAGGAGGAAGGGTTGATTGTGAAACTCATATGGAATAGAATTAAAGTTTCTAGTATCTCATAGATGAGAACAAAGAGTAATAACATGGGAGGAAGATTTGTTGTCCCTTTTGAAGGTTTAACTGTGCGAAGGTTTAAGAAATGATTTATTTCCCATTAAAAGAGGATCACATTAAACCATTTGGTTTGAACAAGTAAAAACATCCCATACCTTAGGAATAATTAATATAGGATTTATAGTACTTGAATCGACCTTAAGAGGGATTAAAATGAGGATTTATATGCATTTAACATCAAATGAAATGTCCAAGTGGAAAAATTATAGGAAGTTGGAAACATTGTTTATGAACCTCACCGATAGAACACTGTTCATGAACCTCACCGATTGAACAATGTTCATGAACCTCACTTATAGAACACTATTCACGAAACCTTACTGATAGAACACAGTCCATGAACATCACTGATAGAACACTATTCACTGAACCTCATTGATAGAACATTGTTCCCTTAACCTCACCGAGAGAACACTGTTCACTGAACCTCACCGAGACAACACTGTTCACTGAACCTCACCGACAGAACACTGTTCACTGAACCCCACCAATAGAACACTGTTCACTGAACCTCATCGATAGAACAATGTTCACTGAACCACACCGATAGAAAACTGGTCATGAATCTCACAGATAAATCAATTTTCATCGAACATCACTAATAAACCAGTGTTCACTAAACCTCACTGATAGAACATTGTTCACTGAACCTCACCGATAGAACACTGTTCACTGATGGAACTATTCAAAAAATTGGAATTTTGAGACCAACCTTTAAGAAACTGACGACCATCCATTGGAGTGCTTTTATGGAAATATTGGTTACCGTTAGTGGTTACCGATAGAAATATTCACTGATGGAACTGTTCACAGAATTGGAAATTTGGAAAAGGAAAGAGAGGTTAATGTTAGAGGTTACTGATAGAACTGTTCACCGATGGAACTGTTAATAGAATTGGAAAATTGGTAAAGTGTTGGGGATAATTCACCTTGATCTCCCTGAACACCTCAAATAGCGTATTTTCACAAAGGAATGGACCAGAGAAGTCTGAGCTCTTACATAAGATACCTCTCAAAATATTCTCATCCCCATGAATTTAAAACCCAACTAAACTGAAAACGAAATGGGGGTCGAAGAACATCCTATCAATATACCTTTTAAAAGAGATCAAGCCACATAAGAATCAAAATGAATCCATATCATAAACATGAATGGTTTATAACCACACGGGCTACATCGACACATAAAAAGAGTTTAACATCAAACAACTCTGGGTACTAAACATGTATCTATGACTCACGTTCCCAGGTACTCTACTCCATGCCATTGTGTCACTACAAGACACGAACCAAGGTGTCATGACCTGTCCTCAGGACCCATGCCGTGACTACCCCAATCCCTCATTCAATAGGCCAGGGGCTGGTGACTAGCACTGAAGGCATAAATCCTGATATAAGGGAAGTCATTGCCTTTATGTAAGAAAACAAACACCACAGTGTATGCAAGAAGAAGTAAACACAAAGTAAACTGAGTACAATAGTAAGTGATGGAAAGTAATTGGGCCAGTATACAAACTTAACTGAAAGTAAAGTACAACTGAAAAGAGAGTACAACAGCAGAAAAGTAAAGCAGCAACACCGAGCCGTCATCTGGAAATCCCACCTGAAGGGTGGGTACAGATAGTCTCCTCAGCTCCTTGGCTCCAACCGTCTTCTCTGTGTTCGTCTCGTCCAGTAATCCACCTCTAGGTACAGTCCAGCTCCATGAGCTCCTACCTCGATCAGCGTTGTCTGTCATCTATATCCAACACAACGTAGTGTAGGCATAGTACGTGCAAGGGTGAGTATATGCTACTTAGTAGGGACCTCGAGACCCCCAAAGGTCTCCCAAAATCCACGAAGGATAAACCACAAAGGAATGATACAATTACGAATTAACAACCAACTCTACTTAGGTATATGCCCATACATATACCTAAGTCCTCAATTCCAGTTCGGATCCAACATTTGATCCCAAGTTCAATCTAGTCCACATAGGATAGCACAATTCAATCTACACAGGATAACACAACCCAATACACACAGGATAGCAAAACAATCATATCGAACATAATGATTGAAAGTCAAGACTCATCTCACACAGGTATACTTCTTCGTAAGATGATAGAGATGATCAGATGTAGCCACTGATTCATCTAACCTGTCGGACCCACATAGGATACAAGATCAGCTAAGCTGTCTAACCCACAAAGGATACAAGACCAGCTACTCTGCCGGACCCACGTAGGATACAAGTACAGAGTCAAATATTGCTAGACCCACATAGGATACAAGAACAGTAGTCACGTACGGCCGGACCCATATAGGATACAGGAATAGTAGTCATTGTTGTCGAACCCATAAGGGATTACAGTACAGTCTTCGTCGCTGCCAAACCCATGGAGGATCCCAGTACAGTCGTCATCGTCATCACAGTCGCAGCCAGCTACAGGGTTCCCGCACACAACATGCTTGATTCCGGGAAGGTCTGCTCCACGAGCCAAGGGGGGTGGATACATCAACCATCACGAAGACTAGGGATGATGTATCCCAACGTTCCGTCCCATGTCCTAGGGAAAAACAAAGCAAAACGTTCCCAAGACACAGAGAACAAGTCAACCAAGCTATTTTCCTAAAGTACATGACGTGTAGATAAGAGATACACGTCGTGTCATCAGACACAGCATACTACCCATGTGATACGGCTCGTGTCATAGGGCTGGTCGTGTAAAATGTAATTATATGGCATGTGGTATGGTTAAATGATATGTCTTCAGTCCACAGGTACTGTCCATGCACCACAGCCCGTGTCGATGGGATTTTCGTGTAAAAAAAGTAAATACACTGCGTGTGGTGGAGTTACACGTCGTGTCCAAACATCTGGGGTCAGCTCCGTGTACACTGGCCTTGCCTGGCCGGGTGGTGGAGTACAAGCTCATACAACCGACCCCGTGTCCATGTATTCCCAGAATACACACCGAGAAATACCGAAGCCGCTTCTTCCATGGTGAAGGAAGTACATGCCATGCCTATTGGCTGTGTAGTTCTGCTCATGTCCGTGTATCTCCAAGATTACATGCCATGTCCATCGAAGTCTCCTCTATCAAACTGAGTGGATAGTACACACCGTGTGACAGGTGTCACACACCGTGTGTCACTTCTTCTGATGTTAGTTACTTCTACTACTGAACGTTTGTACTACATGGAGTGTGCTTTGGATGTACATGTCGTGTATTATGTAATTTTCATGAAACGACACCTCTGGCCAGCACGCCTCCCAAGGCATCCGTCCTTCATTCTGATGATCTGTTTGCTACAAAACTCCAGTTCCTAGGTCATACCGATGTTCCGAGACTGTTTCTAATGTTTTCGGGCCCCCGATTGGCTCCGAAAACTTTCCTTGATTCACTGCTCAAGAACTGTTGGAGGACACCATACAACAAGTACAGCAGAGGAATCAGACCGTGTTAGTTTTTTCCGGTTCCTTCCACATTATTTTGATAGCAAAAACGTTTGAATAGAAACATCAACATGGAAGGAAAACTAATAATTCTCGATTCAAACCTCACCCCTACCTCGAAAGAAGATCACGGGGGTCAAGCGTCGTGAATGATAGTGTCGATTCTGTTGTCATCGGTGTCCCCTTTCTTGTCACAGAGGCAGAAGAGAATGGAGAAACCGAGCTGCCGAGTCGACATTCTTTGTCAAAGAGTTTACATTCTTCATTGAAGGGTGTCGTTCTTCATGGGAGGATGAAGTCCTTCGAAAGGAACTTCAGCTTTCTCCTTCAATTCTTAACACAATGAGCCAAACCCCAAATAAAATAATGTTCCTCCTTATTTTATTAATTCATGCCATGCATTTAAATTTTAAAATTCAAACACATCACCCTCTTAATTGATTATGTGAGTTGGCATGATTTAATGTGGAAGAGGGGAAGTCACTTAATTAAAGAAGGAGAGAGGAGAGATACTCAAATTACGGGGGAGTTAGGGAAAGTGAAGAGATAGGGATCGTGTGGGCCTCCTCTCCCCTTTATTCTCTCAAAGGTAGTTAGTGAATTGTGGGTCCCACCCCAACTCCCTACTTAGGATATAAAAACATAGAATATGAATAAAATTTGTATCACAAATTTTATTCAATTCTTTATTAATCCCAAAAATTAAACTCCTTCTCCAGTTCACACGCATCTATGGTAATAGACCTATTAAGCAATGACTGGCACTACGGTTACATCAGTGCCCTCAGATTTCAATTCTGAGCATCAGTTCAAAAGATAGAAAATCTCGTTCATTCGTTCACTGAACGTACCCGAGCTAATCTTCGTAAATTGATTCCGGGCACATCGGGCCAAGGAATCAGGTGCTGTTAGAAACATCGTACTCATAAAATCCCAAAGAAATTAAAAAAAACTTCCTCGAAATTTACGGGTCTTTACATTACTCCCACCTCAGGGCTTTACGCCCCCATAAAGATACATCACAAGCTAGGGGAACAAATGAGGGTACTGAGCATGCATCAAAGCCTCCCACTCCCAAGTACTCTCCTGGAGGTTCCCGTGCTGCCACCTGATGTGCAATAGAGGAATCGACCGCCCACATAGGACCCGCTTCTGTCGATCCTCGATCTCCACCGGGACCTCTGCAAAATTCGCCCCATTATCGATGTCTAGGTCCCCATGGTTGATGATATGTGTCGGGTCGTGCACGTATCTCCTCAGCTGAGATGTGTGGAAGACGTTGTGCACCCGGTGCAACTGAGGTGGTAGATCCAGGTGATAAGCCACCTCACCTATCCTGCTGAGAACATGGAATGGTCTTATGAAGCATAGAGATAACTTACTACCCCGACCAAATCTCTGTAACCCACGTCGAGGTGAGACCCGCAATAAAACGTGGTCACCATCCTCGAACTCTAGTGGTCTCCACCTCCTGTCAGCATAATACTTCTGTCGACTCTGATTTATCCTCATCTGCTCCTGGATGACCTAGACCTTTTTTGTAGTGTCCTGAACCATCTCCAGTCCCACAAGTGCTGACTACCCAGGGTCTATCCAGCATAGAGGTGATCTGCAAGGCCGGCCGTACAATGCCTCGTAAGGTGTTATCCCGATGGTGGCGTGGTAGCTATTGTTGTACGAAAACTCCACCAAGGGTAGGTGATCCTCCTAGATGTGACCAAAGTTTAGGAAACATCCATAGAGAATTTCCTTGAGAGTCTGATTGGTCTTCTCCATCTGACCATCAATTTGTGGGTGAAAAGTGGTGCTCAGACATAGCTGCGTCCCGAATGCCTCCTGCAACCCCTTCTATAGCCGGTACGTAAGGCGAGTGTCACGATCAGAGACGATATATGATGGCACACCATGAAGTCGTACGATATCCTGAATGTAGAGACGTCCCAAGATCTCCTCTGAGCCCTGCTCTCTGATGGGTAATAAGTTGGACAACTTGGTGAGTCAGTCAACGATCACCCAAATGGAGTCGTGTCCTCTGGATGTATATGGAAGTCCAGTCACGAAATCTATAGATATCTCATCCCACTTCCACTCCAGGACCTCCAAGGGTTGTTCCATGCCTGCTGGTACCTGGTGCTCTGCCTTCACCTGCTGGCAGGTGAGGCATCGAGAAACGAACTCTCATACAGCCTTCTTCATACCCAACCACCAGTGCTGCCATCTGTGATCCTGGTACATCTTCGCCACTCTTGAATGTACCGCTAATAGGGAAGTATGAAACTCTCTTATAACCTCCTCCTGTAATGCAGCTAGTACCATGGTACGTCCTCTGAAAAGGACGATGTGCTCTCCTCCAATAGAGAATCCAGCAGGTTCCAATCCTGTGGAAATTTGAGTACGCCGCGCCTCACAGTCAACGTCCCCATGTTATTCCTCTTAGAACCACTGAAGAAGTGGAGGTGTGACTGTGAGCGACTATAGGAAGGATGCCCTGTCTCTATCCACGAACAATATCTGCAAAGCGGCTAACTGCTTTGTTGCCTCTCCAAGAAGTTGAATGCTCGTCCTCCTGCTGAGAGCATCAGCTACTACGTTCCCCTTTCCAGGAGTATAGACTATCTCAAAGTCATAGTCATGGAGGAACCCGATCCATCGTCGTTGTCTCGGGTTCAGGTCCTTCTGCGAGAAGGTGTACCTGAGACTCTGGTGGTCCTAGTAGACTGTAAAGCACTCTCCCATTAGATAGTGCCGCCACATCTTCATTGTGAAGACCACTTTTTCTAACTCCAGGTCATGGGTAGCATCGTTCTGCCCATGATGCCTATACTATCGTTATCCATAGGCAATCACTGCTTGTTCTTGCATCCGGACACACTCGAGTCTGGTCCCTGATGCATCGTAGTAGACTGCGTACCCTACTCCCTCCTCCGATAACCTGAAGATGGGTGCACTGGCCAATATCTTTCTCAGATCCTAGAATCTCGGCTGACATATATCTAACCACTCGAAGGGTTTCCCCTTCATTGGAAAAGTTGTAAGTGGTGTTGCAACTCTGGATAAGTCTGGCACAAATCTCTGGTAGTACCCAGCCAAACCTAAGAAACTTCTCACCTCCATCACACTCCTAGGTGGCTCCCAAGAAAGCACTGCCTCGATCTTCGCAGGATCCACCAAAACACCTGCCTCAGAGATGACGTGTCCCAAGAAGTGGACCTCACATATCCAGAACTAGCACATTGAGAGTTTACCAAAAAGCTGGTGCTCTCGGAGTGTTTCTAGTACAACCCGCAAGTGGTAAGCATGATCCTCCTCAATAGTCGAGTATATCAATATGTCGTCGATGAAGACTATGACAAATCGATCGAGTTAAGGGTGAAATATCTTGTTCATGAGACTCATGAAAACATCTAGAGAATTGGTTACACCGAAAGGCATAACCATGAACTCATAGTGGCCATACTGACACCTGAAATTCGTCTTCTGCACATCCTCATCTCGAACTCTGAGATGATAATAGCTTGACCTAAAGTCTATCTTCAAGAACCACCGTCCTCCCTTGAGCAGATCGAAGAGGCCCTCAATCCTCGGAAGTGGATACATGTTCTTCACAGTCACCTGGTTCAAGCGACGGTAATCGACACACTGTCACAAGCTCCTGTCCACCTTCTTGGCGAACAAAATCAGGGAAGCCTAGGGTGAAGCACTGGGTCGAATGAATCCCTTGCCCTGCAAGTCCTCCAGCTGTACCCATAGCTCTCGAAGCTCAGCTGGAGCCATCCGATACGCTGGAGTAGATATCGGGGTTGTCTCAGGGTACAGTTCAATGTAAAAGTCTACCTCTCTACAAGGAGGTAGTCCTGGAACGTCGTCAGGAAAAACGTTCACATACTGATCCACAACTATAGGAAAACCCGGACTCCACAGGTCAACTAATCCTAGGATGAGACTAGACAACTGATGAGTGATCGGCTTTCCTCTCCTCTGTGTGAGTCCATCCTGTTCTGCAAAGGCTCCCTTCTCATTGGTGAAGGTGAACCTGCTCCCATCAGTGCGAACACAAGGCACCTTGCACCTAATACAATCTATCTGAGCATGAACTGTAGATAACCAATCCATGCCCAAGATAAAGTCGTAAGGCCTCGTTGCCACTATAAGAAGATCCTAGCCGAAGATCTGGCCTCCTAGAGTATGGTCACACTACCGGAACCAGTGAATAATCGTCAAGTCTGCTCTCGTAGGAGTCTCTAGCCGTAAGGATCGAGCCAACAGCTCTTTCGGAATCTCTGAGCTCCGAACAAGGGTAGCGGAAATTAAATAATTACTCGCTCCTGTGTCATTAAGAATAGAAGCAAGGGTGGAGTAGACATAGATAGTACCTGGAATCATATCAGGTGCGTTGTGGTCATAGGCCTCCACTTTCTGAAGGTGAGCCCGCCACTGTCTTCCATCTCTCTGTGGTCAGGGTGGACCTCCTAGTGGTGGTGGTGGTAGAGCATTAATGCGTCGGCCACCACCTGCTGCTCGACCAGCTCCTCTGCCTCGTCCGCCTGCTCCCTGCGGACCGCCAAGTTCGAACCTCTACCTCTTCCTAGGTGGTCCCTCAACCGTCTTCTGCTCATCTGCATGGAAGGTTGGGCAGTCACGAGCCATGTGGTCTTGCCCGCCGCATGCATAGCATTGTATGCTTCTCGTAAGACTGGCTCTCTTCCGTGTGCCCCACAACTCTGAGCCAGTGTCTTGAGGTCGTTCACCTGATGGTCTAGTCCTCTTGGACCCATGTGGCATTGGTCGACTGCCAGCTGTAGAAGACTCAGCTATATGCTTCCCTGCGGTAGATCTCGCAGCTGGTATAGGCTTAGAAAGAAAGCTCTATACAAGAAGGGCTCGCTCTAGTACTCCTGCCTGCATCGAGATGCTGAGGGAGATCATCGATGCCCTGATCTCATGCCTCAGTCCCTGCTCGAAGGCCCGGGCCCGGAAGAATGGTTCATGTTCCATGTCTGTGGAATAGCACGAGATTTCGGTAAATCTCGCTGAGTACTGGGCTACCGTCATGCTACCCTACCGCAGCTTTAGTATCTTCTGAATGCGCACAACATAGAGAGTGGCTGGGAAGAACTCCGTGTGAAAGAGGATCTCGAAGTCCGACCAAAGGAGAGATGCCTCGTCGTGCACCTGGAGCATCAGTCTCCACCATCTGCATGTTTCCGCGTGCAGGAGACTCGCTGCAAGGATCACCATGTGGTCAGCTGGTGTCCCTACTAATCTGAAAACTCGAACTACAGCCTCCAACTAATCCTCGGTATCCTGAGGGTCCATCTCCCCGCAGAAAATGGGCGGTCACTGACGCTGAAACTTGTGTAGTGCACTAAGGTGACGGGCACTCTCAGTGGCATCGTTTTCTCGGCGGGTAGAGGTACCGACGGTGCCTCCGCTGTAATAGGGCCCTATACTGAGGCCACGTCGCTCGGTGGACTGTCATATTGCACAAAGCTCGGAACCCTAACAGGCTACCGTTGTGGGGCCATCTTGAAAAGAGACAGGTGTGCCACTGTCAATACAGTATACCTGGTTAGCTGACACAAAGTAATCACAAAGTAAACTTTTGAAACACACAAGAAAACAATGTTTTTGTGGATTGAGTGAAAAATAAGAAGTCAGTGTCCTAGTGTATGGATACGTCGGCCGCCCCACCAACACTGGACTCCCTAGACTGATAAACACACTCAATAACGTTAACATGATTGCTTTATATATAAGAAAGAACAGAGTCCTGAGTTCTGCGGTATAACCGAACTCCTATGACACCAATTTGTCACCACCCGTCCTCGAGACCTATTTCGTGACTACCCCAAGCATTCCTTCCATAGGCCAGAGGCTGGAGACTAGCACCAAAGGCGTAAATCCTCATATAAGGGAAGGAATTGCCTTTATGTAAGAAAACAAACACCACAGAGTATGCAAGAAGAAGTAAACACTAAGTAAACTGAGTAAAATAGTCAGTGCTGGAAAGTAAATGGGTCTGTATACAAACCCAACTGAAAGTAAAGTACAACTGAAAAGAGTGTACAGCAGCAGCAACACCGAGAAGTCCTATGGAAATCCCACCTGAAGGGTGGGTACAGATAGTCTCCTCAGCTCCTCGTCTTCGGCCGTTCGCTCCGTGTACATCTCGTCCAGTAATCAACCTCCATGTACCATCCATCTCCACGAGCTCCTAATTCCATCAGCATTGTCAGTTGTCTGCATCCAACACAACGTAGTGCAGGCATAACCCGTGCAGGGGTGAGTATATGCTACTCAGTAGGGACCCCGAGATCCCCGAAGGTCTCCCAAAATCCACGAAGGATAAACCACAAAGGAATGATACAATCATAAAGTAACAACCAACTCTACATAGTTATATGCCCATACATGTACCTAAGTCATAAATTCCAGTTCGGCGCCAACATTTGAGCCCAAGTTTGATCTAGTCCACACAGGATAGAAAAATAAAATCCACACAGGATAACACAACCCAAACCACACAGGATAGAAAAAAAATCATATTGAAGATAATGATTGAAAGTAAAGATTTAGATCACACATGTATAGTTCTTAGTAAGATGATAGAGATGACCATATGTAGCCACTGATTCATCTAAGATGTCAGACCCACATAGGATACAAGACTAGCTAAGCTGTCGGACCCACAAAGGATACAATACCAGCTACTCTGCCGGATCCACGTAGGATATAAGTACATAGTCAAATACTGTCGGAGCCATATATGATCCAAGAACATTAGTCACGTACTGCCAGACCCACCTAATATACAACAATAGTAGTTATCGTCGTCGAACCCATGAAGGATTCCAGTACGGTCGTCTTCACTACCAAACCCCTGGAGGATCCCAGTACAGTCGTCATTGCATCGCAGTTGAAGCCAGCTCTAGGGTTCCCGCACACAGCATGCTCGATTCTGGGAGGATCCTCTCCACGAGCCAAGGGGGGATGTATACATCAACTGTCACGAAGACCTGGGATGATGTATCCTAATGTTCTGTTCCATGTCCTAGGGATAAACCAATAAAAACTTTACCAACTCACAAAGAACAAGACGGCCAAGCTATTTTCCAAAAGTACACGGCGTGTAGATAAGCAATACACGTCGTTTCATCAGACACCGGGTACTGCCCATGTGATACGTCTCGTGTCGCAGGGCTGGTCGTGTAAAAAGTAATTACATTGTGTGTGGTATGGTTACACACCGTGTCTTCAGTCCACAGGTACTGTCCATGTACCATAGCCCATATCGATGGGTTGTTCTTGAAAAAAAGTAAATACACGGCGTGTGGTAGAGTTACATGCCGTGTGCAAACTTCTGGGGTTGGCTCCGTGTACACTGGCCTTTCCAGGCCGTGTGGTGGAGTACAAGCTCTTATTCCCCACCCTATGTCCATGTATTCCCAGAATACACGTTGAGTCATACCGAAGCATCTTCTGCCATGGTGAATGAAGTACAAGCCATGACTATTGGCCGTGTAGTTCTACCCGTGTCCGGGTATCTCCCAGATTAAACGCCATGTCCATCAAAGTCTCCTCTGTCAAACTGACTGGACAGTACACATCGTGTGACCGGTGTCACAGGCAGTGTGTCACTTCTTCTGATTTTTGTTACTTCTGCCACTAAGCGTTTGTACTACATGGCATGTGCTTTTGAAGTAGAGGTCGTGTGTTCTGGAATTTTCCAGAAACGATGCCTCTGGTCAGCACTCCCCCCGAGGCATCCTTCCTTCATTCTGATTATCTGTTTGTTACAAAACTCCCATTCCTAGGTCGTCCTGATGTTCCAAGACTATTATTGATGATTCCGGGCCCCCGATCGGCTCCGAAAACTTGCCTTGATTCACCGCTCAAGAACTGTTGGAGGACAACATACAATAAGAACGGCAGAGGAATCGGACCGTGTTATTTTGGTCCGGTTCCATTCGCCTTAGTTTGATAGAAAAAAAGATTAAATAGAAACATCAATATGGAAGGAAAACAAATAATTCTCAATTCAAAACACACCCCTACCCCGAAGGAATCTCAGGTGTCTAGCCCCGCGAATGATGGCATCGATTCCGTCATCTTCGGTGTCTCCTTCCTTGTCATAGAGGAAGAAGAGGATATAGAAACCAAGCTGCCGAGTTGACGTTCTTCATCAGAGAGTTGACGTTATTCGTTGAAGGGTGTCTTTCTTGGTGGGAGGATAAAGTCCTTCCAAAAGAACATGAGCTCTCTCCTCCAATTCTTAACACAACGAGGCCACCCCCAAATAAAATAAGGTTGCCCCTTATTTTATTAATTCATGCTATGCATTAAAATTTTAAAATTCAAACACATCACCCTCTTAATTGATTATGTGAGTTGGCATAATTTAATGTGGAAGACGAGAAGTCACTTAATTAAAGAAGGAGAGAGGAGAGTTACTCAAATTAAGGGGTAGTTAGGGAAATTGATGAGATGGGGATCGTGTGGGCCCCACCTCACCCTTATTTTCTCAAAGGTAGTTAGTGAATAGTGGGTCCCACCCCAACTCCCTACTTAGTATATAACCACTT